>OX595854.1:5000-4805000 GCA_951392215.1 Epirrita christyi | reverse complement strand
ACTTCAAAGACAAACTATCACGCAGCAATTGTAGTACCAACACGTTTTTTATGCAATACACATAAATCGTCCGGAATCAGAAAAGACGACCTATGTTAGCTGAATAGGAACTGGGAACCAAACCCACCATCTGAACGGTCCTGGGTTCCTGCAACAGCTGTTCATAATTAAGTTCCTAGTGCATATTTTCCAAAGCTGTGTGGTGAATTACAACACGAGGAAATTGTCATAGAACCAAAAACTGTGAGCAATCAAATCAAAAAGTATTTTATTAATTGAAATCACAATGATCATTTCGAATCACCCAACGACTGAGCTTGCATGGTAGAACACGGCTCAATATGTCTAGCAAGTCAGATTTCCAGTAATGGAAACCTTATTGCATGATGATGAACTGGAATTCCAAACTGTAACTGTGAGATAAATATACGCGACGTATTCATATATTTTTAAATTCTTACTCTACTTTCTAGATTCAGAAAGTGAAATGAAATTATATTAGGCTCATTATAGCGCAGGTTTTAGATAAGTCTAACTGCCTGTCTCGACAGCTGTTTACTGTTGCTAATGAAATCTTTGGTGTCAATTTATTTTATTCGTTACACTCACCATAGATTTTGGTTCGAACAGCATTATCTCAGTATCATTGTCATATCAGTACAAGGCTCATAAATAACAAATATCCCTTGCAAAGGATATTAAAGCATTTGGCTAATTAGCCACGAGATTATTTATTAGCATTTTTATTGTTTTTGTTTCTTTCAAACATTGTCTACAACGCGGTCTGTCTATCCAAAGTAGAATCTAAACGAGTTGCCTAGTCTAAAATCACGCTTATTTGAACTTTCATAAAGATAAAAGTGACAGTGGTTCCGTCAGCTGTTAACACTTTGGACTTTGGAGTAATTAACGCTTATGTATGTTAAACCTAAGTGAAATTCCTTAAAAATTAACATTGCTGAGGTAAGACCGCAATGGCTGAGGTAACAGTAAAAATAAAGGAGGCACTGTTCTGCTAAGATGGTGTAAGCAAATTACTAGAGAAAGTTTCTAGCAACGGTTAAAATAATAAAACGTTTCGTGCTCACAAATTGTCCCCTTTAAGCTTACGTGATTAATAACTGCAGTACTAAAACAGCTAAACATAATATGGCCGCAACTTGAAATAATCCGTTAAAAAGGTATTTATAGAAACAACTATACACGTGTGGTATAAAGAACTTGTTGAAATTTCACTTGCGTTCTCATCTTTGGCGGTGAAAACCGATACATTGAAGGGAAACATACATTACATTATTAGGGATTTATTATTAGGGATACATTGATTGGAGGGAAATAATGAATGATTTCGATAACACTAAGGACCTTATTCATAATCATTTTTAAACCTATTTTAGTTAAAATAGCTTTTGTTTTGTTCTCTCTGATGTGAAATGTCATACGTAAACCTACAAATCCGAAGTTAAACGCTTATTTAATCGTTCTAAAAATACCTAATTATATGTCAAGGTCAATGTCCGACAAGATAAGTGTTGATCAAAAATAAAAATAGATGGCGCTGCTAATCTTTTACCGTTTCTAGAACGCGCTATCGATGCGTTTAGGCGCGGCAGCCACAAGCATTTAGCGAACTTCATATCGTTGCCATCAGAAGGGTCTTAACTGACTCGACTGAACAGCGAATGATGAGTTCGGATATGAATCTCTGTGATTTCGCTCCGCTCGCCTACAGGTCAACTATCGCAGACCTGTAGGTCGAATAACTGACGCTGTTTTTGGCCACTTTAAAAACCTAACATAAAAAAATAACCTAGCTAGCATAGATTTGCTAATGCTACTACTATTTAAGCTCCGCTCCGCACATTACTGATTACAGGCACAGCAGAGAGAGACAGACATTGTTTGTAGAACGATGCTTATTACATGCGGAGTTAAACTGCCGGCAATTAGTTCAGTATCATCGGTATGCTTTATTTGAGTTTCTGAGTGAAGAAATGTTACGTACGCAGACTTCATAATAAACTAACCAATCTAAAACTTATTTTAGTACCTGACTATAGGTTAAAATAAGAGCAATGTCCACAGTTGAGTAAAAACTGTTCATTTTGTTAGTAGTAGAACTTCTTATGAAAGAGTTCGTCCGGGGAAGTACTACTACCGTATCTATTTTTGCCGCCAAGCAGTAGTGTTCGCATTGCTGTGTTTCAGTTTGAAGGGTACGGGTACCAGTGAAATTACAGGCACATGAGACTTTTCACCTTTATGTCTCAGGGTCGGCAGCGCGCGTGTGATGCCTCTGGTGTTACAGGCGTTCATAGGCTACGGTAACTGCTTTCCATCTGGTGGTCCTGTCTGCTTGCCAAGTAGCATAAAAAAATATATATATTGAGGAATCTATAAATAAATACAACCCTTTCGTTTCTCACAATTGTTTTTTCTATCTGTTACAGAATCGAAATAAAACGAGAGCACGGTCGCACCTCCCACAATGGGTCAAGAGCAATCCTGTTCACACTCTAGCGTCGGTCAAGTGAGGAGATATAAGGAGAAGTACGACGAAGCACCGTTTAGGAGCTCCCAACTAGACTACCGATCGAGTGATTACGAAGACAAAAATTACAAACGACACAAGGGCCGGAGAAGCGCAGATAGTTTCAAAAGCGACAACAGTTCTACAGAAAGCAGTGGCTATCGGAGCGGTTCGAGTGTGTGCGAATGCAGATCATCCAAAAGCGACTACTATTGCACTTCTCTTTACAAGAACGATCATTACAAAGACATAAACAAGGAACTTTACAAGCCAGTGAAAATTCCAAAAGAAAAACGCTACAAGCTTCAACTGTTTGACTTACAAAAAGAGGAACTAAGAAGCTCAAGGTTGAAGGGTTACCTGAGTGAAGCAGATACAACTAATCTTAAAACTGGCTCAATGCCCAAAAAGACGGGAATAAGAAATTATACGCCTAAAATTCTATCAGAAGACGAACAAAAAAAGAAATCAGACACCTGGATATAAGAGAAATAAGACTAGTAGATTAAGTTGTATATATATTAGTTTAGCGTTAGATGAGTTTTTATAAAGATGGAGGCTGCAGGAGCGCTAGTGAGCTTAGCGCCGTCGCCCATCACCGTGTTAGGGCTGATACCACTCCTGGCACTTGGGATCACGTACTTCAGATACCAGCAATACGATCCAGAGTCGTATGTATCGGAAATCAATGCTGTACGTATACAATTTTCTACAAACTTAAGAAATAGTGGGAATAAAAAAACTGGCTCAAATTCTGATCAATGTTTTTTTTCTGTAACTTTCAGGTGATGCCGATATACGACTTTGTGATAGTGGGCGGCGGTTCGGCCGGCGCTGTAGTCGCATCCCGACTATCCGAGATAGGCAACTGGACTGTGCTCCTCCTGGAGGCCGGTCAGGATGAGAACGAGATCTCAGACATCCCCGCACTGGCCGGATACACGCAGCTTTCCGACATAGACTGGAAGTACCAGACGACGCCTTCGCACAACCGTTCCTTCTGCCTGGCGATGAACGGCGACCGCTGCAACTGGCCCAGAGGCAAGGTACTCGGCGGCAGCAGCGTGCTTAATGCCATGGTCTACGTGAGAGGCAATCGCAACGACTACGATTTGTGGGAAGCGCTCGGTAACGATGGCTGGTCTTACGATCAAGTATTACCATATTTTATGAAATCAGAAGATAATAGAAACCCGTATTTGGTCAATACTCCGTATCACTCTGCCGGTGGATATTTGACTGTCCAAGAAGCACCGTGGCGAACTCCTTTGTCAGTCGCTTTCATAAAAGCTGGGATTGAACTTGGTTATGAGAATCGAGACATAAACGGAGAGAAACAGACAGGTTTTATGTTGACCCAGGCAACGATGCGGCGCGGTAGTCGATGTAGCACAGCAAAGGCTTTCCTGCGACCTGTTCGCCAGCGAGAAAACCTACACATCGCACTCGGAGCCCAAGTTACGAGAATACTCGTAAATCCGGTCAAAAAGCAAGCCTACGGAGTAGAATTTGTCCGAAACGGTCAAAAAATAAAAGTGCGTATTAAAAGAGAAGTGATCATGTCTGCGGGCGCATTAGCAACGCCCCAACTAATGATGTTGAGCGGTATTGGCCCGGCAGACCATTTGCGAGAACATGGCATCCCATTGATTGCAAATCTGAAAGTTGGACACAATTTGCAAGATCACATTGGCTTAGGAGGTTTGACTTTCGTGGTCAATAAGCCAGTAACGTTCAAAAAAGATCGTTTTCAGTCATTTTCTGTAGCGATGAACTACATCTTGTATGAGAAAGGACCTATGACCACTCAAGGGGTGGAAGGACTAGCATTCGTCAATACCAAGTATGCTCCACCTTCAGGCAATTGGCCTGACATACAGTTCCACTTCGCACCAAGCTCAGTGAATTCCGACGGTGGAGAACAGATAAGGAAGATTTTGAATCTCAGAGATCGTGTTTACAACACCGTCTACAAACCTGTAGAAAACGCTGAAACATGGACAATACTGCCACTACTTCTACGCCCAAAGAGTTCTGGCTGGATAAAGCTGAAGAGTCGAAACCCATTCCACCCTCCATCGATAGAACCCAACTACTTTGCTTATAAGGAAGATCTGAAGGTACTCGTAGAAGGGATAAAGATCGCCATGGCTATATCGAACACGACTTCATTCCAGAGATACGGATCGCGACCTCATAATATTCCTTTCCCTGGCTGTCAGCAACATGCGTTGTTTAGCGACGAGTATTGGGAGTGTTGCTTGAAGCATTTCACTTTTACTATTTACCATCCAACGGGTACCTGTAAGATGGGACCGAAGCATGACCAAGACGCTGTAGTAGATCCTAGATTGAGAGTGCATGGAGTGGCAAATCTCAGAGTAGTCGATGCAAGCGTTATGCCCACTATAATAAGTGGAAATCCAAACGCTCCCGTCATCATGATAGCTGAAAAAGCATCAGACATGATCAAAGAAGACTGGCTTGTGTTATGACAGGGTAAAAAGAGTGAACATTGAAGTTTTTAGTGATGAACAAAAACGTTTTATGTTCTGAAGTTACTCGTTGTAAAGTTTTTTATTTATAAGCTTTTGTAAATAAAAATAAATGTGAACTGTTTAGATAAGATAGTTTTAGATTTTCTTATATCCTGAAAAAATCTTATGTAATAAGTAAAGGTAGCTCTTGAATTAAATTATACACAATAAATTAAATGCTTCGTAAAATGATAAGTTTCGTTTTGGATACTTAGAGGTTAAGCCCAGAAAAGAAAGCATGAGCCCAGCAGGATAAACTAGGAAATAAGAATAATAAGAAGACATTTCAACATTTGCATTCAGACAAACATTTCGTCTCATAATACGAAATTATGAGACGCAGCGAAACTACCCCAAAATACGCCCCTATTTTATTTGTATTTTGTCGCCGCGCGCGATGCTTCACAGTCCTCACTCAACGTGACAAATTCTTTGAAGCTTTAACAATCGAGTGGTGTAATTAAATTTTGGATGTCGATGATAGATATGTAGCGGGCGATTTTGATTTCATCAGTTTTCTGAATTGCCTTGCACTATGGAAGGAAATTTAATGACGTATTCACTTCAAAATTTAAAAACATGAACCAAGTTAGGCTTAATGCTAAATTTACATGAATTTGCGGCGACTGTACTATTTCACTAGACAGTTTGCCCAGATCCACCAGATCAGAGGCCCAATTCTCTTTAAAAACATTCCAGTCACAATATAATCTCGTGTCAGTCGCACTGTCTCGTATAGTAACTAAGACATATTCTTAGCTAGAAACGCGAAGATTAATAATAGTTACTATACGTGATAGTGCGATTGAAACGAGATTATACTGCGAATTGAATGGTTTTAAAATCAGAGAATTGGGCCTCAGATCGTCGCCTGATCATAATACCGGATAGTAATTTGAAAGCTACTTAAAAAAATTAAAGGATCCTGCGGTAACATCAAAAGCCACCGGATCATGCTCACAGGACCCTACAGTAACTACTTAGTAGACAACAAACTAGAGTCTGTTCAGAAAAAGAACAGTCCTGGGATTTGAGGGCGCAGCAGTGCTTTATTACCTTATTTGTTTAGCGGGCAATGCAATATCGCGTCTGTTCCGTTTTGATCCTATTACAACTAACTATTTCTTTAGTTTATGATTCAAAATGCTGACAGAAAGAAACCAGCTCCTAATTATTGTTGTAATAATGTCAAAACATTAGTTCACAATTTCGCCACGACGGCTCTCTATCTGAACAGACTAACAATCTTTTACCCAAAACATAGTAAACCTACCATCTCCGTTCCGTCTCATGGATAGTGATGAATTGAAGTCAATTAAATCCCTTATGATCGATTTACCTTAAACGCGAAATGCCAATGAGGGCATTACACCTAAAATCATGAAATCATGTATAATACCCAGCTTAGCTAGAAACTCGATTCATACTTATTCAAATTACTTTAGTTATTGTCACAGTACTTATGTGCATTCTACCAGTATCTAATTATAATTTAGTAAAATTAAATAGGTACCCATTCCGTCACAGATTGATGCTTACTGGTAAGTGGTAATAAAAGCGCAAAGACGAAGTACTTTTGAACACTGCCATCTAGGGGCGAGTAGTAAAAGTAAACGCGAACATCGCTACTAGCACGCTGAATTTCCTTAACGCTGCCATCTAGCGTTAAGTAGTAAAACTAACTGGCAAGCACTCTTCAAATAAAAAACTTCATTTAGCGGCCTATGCGTGTTCCGGTAGTCGAAACTACGCTCATTTTGGTGTCATGATGGTTTCGTACTCCACAACCAGATGGCGTAAAGCCCCTTCTGTGCCTACCTGGCTCCGTTTAGTAGATGAACATACCTGGAAGTAAGAAACAAATATTGTATTAGGTATTAAGAGAATAGGTACCTACCTGCTTAGCAACTACAACCACAGAATAAATATTAGTACATGTACTACAGCTTACACAAACATTGAAAGCAACCTACTCGATAAGTACAGCTTACACCATAATATTAAATGAAAGATTTTATGGAATGTCAAAGTCAAAGTCAAAGTCAAAAAGAACTTTATTCATTGAAATCACAAGGATCATTTTGAATCGTCTTATATAAAATTAAATTACTCCTGTTCCAACGCGACCAAGCCTAGAAGAATCAGGCAACAAACTCGGCTTGGCTTACATAAATGGTCCGTCTTACCACTAGGTGAGAAGCGCCTGTGTGGTGCCTCGGAGCAAGGAGTTGCTGATACATAGTAAATGAGAACTTAAAAACCTTAGGAAGGTAGTCAAAAGTAAATAAACATCAGCAAAAATATGCAAGACAGCACACGCTACGCTTGTTATACTTATAAATAATCATCTAATACAAACATGTAAATAGGTAAGTACAGATATTGCAAATTTCCATTTTAGCAGTCGAGGGGCAGAGCGACATCAGGCCACGCGGCTTTAATGGAAGTTCTCTCCAGTTAATTTCGGGTTAGTTAATTTATGTGGGTATTATTCTCACTTTCGCCTACCACTTATGGTCCACCTAACGCTTGTGAGATACTTAACGAATGCCAAATTTGATAAATTTTCGTAGAAACTGCCAATTGGACTTGGGTTATTTGTCTTATTAAGAAATTAGATTCAGTCACCCATTCCTATTTTATAAACCAAGACTTAGCTTACGGGATCCTTAAGGCAGATCAAATTAATGTACTTACTTACATGAATAGCTGTTGGGTTAAGTGCCTGTAAGCTGAATAGTGGTTGGTGAACAGTATTTATTGTATGGCTACAAAAATCTTTAATAAGGTACCAGAGAGCATAAAAGAGAATGACACTGTACGTTTTAAAAATAAGCTAAAGGCACTTCTGCTTGAGAAATGTTACTACACAGTGACAAAGTTTTTAACGGACGACTTGAGCAATGTTTAGTTTTTAGTATACTTTTAAATATTTACCTACCTGTAACTACATAAAATATTTTCATGCCTAAAAACGGTAAGAGTGTAATGGATCTATTTATAGAAATCTACATCATGTACCTACATTCTGACAAATAAATTACTATGACTATGACTATGAAATATCATAATACTTATAATATCAAAATTGTCATATATATGTTTTTAGGTAATTTTTAGGAAATTTTAGGAATACATTTAGGCAGAGTGCTTCTTATCTAAAACTGAACGCCCCACTATATCACTATAAAAAAAACATAATCCGTAACAAAAAAAAACGTCCGTTTTCCAACGTCAAGTGCCATGTAACAGTAGTGAGGGGGCGTTGCAGACGCTTACTTTTAACATAATTTGAACATTTTCGAGTGCGAGTTTCATTATTTAATAGTTTAGTCAGACTAGTCTATATAACATATGCTACTTATATGATTTCTAGATTTCACTGCATAATACCTAACTGCCGATTGCTTAAACTGGGGTATTATAAAATGACTGGAACTAAATGTTGAAATGTCTAAGATACATAATCAAATATATAAGCACTTAATATGAATTACCATTATTTTATCACTTTACGCCGTTGTGTGTCCGACTTAAGAATAGACCCCTCTCTCTCCTGTCGTGGATGTCATAAAAGTCGACTAAGCACTACCTATTGTCATCTAACGTTATTTAAGGTGATTGATTGCTCTCGCATGTGGCGCGAAATTCAAATTTTATTGTGTTTTTTGTAAATCACAGCTAATCAACACTTCTTGAGATAGAGAAAACAGATTTTGCGAAAACTAGGAGACCTAGCACACATGTTTTAATTGATAGTATCTCATAAATGTCATTAGTTAAGCTACGCATACCTTTAAACCAAATAAACACTGTAAAAATCTTTGAAGAGTATTCGTAGCTGAAGTAATGATCTATATGTGAAACTATAAACTAAAACATGTGTGTTAGGTCTCCTAGTTTTCGCAAAATCAGTTTTTACTATCTCAAGAAGTGTTGATGAGCTGTAATGAGCAAAAACGCAATAAAATTTGAATTTCGCGCCACATGCGAGAGCAATCACCTTAAGCTTTTGTAATTGGTATTCTTTTTATTCTTTTTGTTATTGTTACGGTTAACTTGGTATATAATATGTATTAGTTTATTATGTGAATATATATGTATTAGGATTATACTTAGGTAGGTATTAAGTAATCTATATAGCTATTGCCTAGTTCATAACTACTTATACCTGTATTTTAATTAATTTAGAATACTGTTTTTTTTTTAGTTTTGCTTTGTAGGTACGCCGCAGTTCATTATAGCGTTGCTCATTTCGTTCCATCCAAAGGTTGCCTGGAAGAGATCGCTTTCAGCGATAAGGCCGCCCAATGCATTGCCTTTCTATGTAAAATTACTTATTTATTGTTTCTGTGTGGTGATCAATAAAGTGTTAATCTATCTATCTATCTATCTAAGGGATTACACCAGGGGATGGGCAGCAGCATCCACCTAAGTACTTAACACCAATCTGGTGTTAACAGGAGTAATTTTAGTTTATAAGACAATTCAAAATGATCCTTGTGATTTTAATGAATAAAGTCCTTTTGACTTTGAATTTTACTTTGACTGCGATCACCAATCCGCCTGCCAAGCATGGTGATTATGGCAAATCCCCCCATTGCATTCTATGAGGGAGGCCTCGTCCAGCAGCGGAGGTCTATTGTCTGATTATGTTCACTTTAATTGGACACATTATTCCAATGAAAACTAGTTCATCATCATCATCGCCATCGCCAGCCTGTCCACAGCTGGACATAGAATGCCACGACGAAAGGTCTTGAGCCGCCTCCATCCACCGACTTCCGGTCTTTGGTTCATAGAGAGGGGGTGTTTCCTATGGTACAGTGCAAGTTAATAACCCATTAAATTGATTGACATTAAAATTCACCAAGTGTAAAAAACATCACAGCTCAAATCTCACGTCATGAACACAATGCGATAGAGCTCACGTACGCCAAGAGCATAGTATAATATTACTGCAGTAGGTATACTGCTGTAGACAGTAATTGAATAAAGTGTTAATAAATTTATTGTTGAAAGATATATTTTTTAAAACAAGCTTTTGTTAAATTCGTTATCGGTACCTGATCGAAATGAGCCCAAACATAGCCAGGCTACTACTAATCATCGAGGAGTTCCGTTGTCCCCCTTCCGTCTCCAGCATCATATCAGCTCGCCGTTACCATAATATTGTATTGTCGTCTGAACTTGACAGGTATGAAAAATTTCAGCTCAATCGGTTAAAGATAACTGATTTAAAATTCATTTGCAAGATTCCACCCGGACAAACATACATACAACGCAAGTTAAATAAAAGCTTGTAGAAAGCTAAAACAATATTGATTAATTTCAATTAAAAAAAAGTATTGTCATTGATAGCCGCCATCCTCTGGTGGTCTTACTAGTCTCGCCCTTAAAATAGGACTCCTCCAACTCCTCCTGTGGAGGTCGTAAAATGCGACTAAGGGATGGGCAGCAGCATTCACCCGAGTATTTAGAGCACCATACTGCGATCACCAATCCGCCTGACAAGCGTGGTGATTATAGCAAATCAGCCGAGACGCAAGAGGTGCGGGTTCGATTCCCGCTGCAGGACAAATGTTTGCATGATCTGCAAACACGAGTCGCCGGTCTGGGTGTTATGGTACCATGGTATATACTCGTAGCTCCTGATCCCACGACACAGGGAATCCTAGTATGGGATCAGGAGATTCTAGTATGTATGTGACTGATGGGTGTTATGTTATGTACTCCTAAATGAGATTCGTTTTTCGTGAGGTGTCTCATCTCCAAAACTACTGAATGGATTCGAATGGGCTTTTCACTATTTGATTCTTAGCTCTTCACCACGCGGACGAAGACGCGAGCAGATCGGCTAGTGAGTGATCACGAATATTTTGAAATAGCATCTAACGCCTTGAAGTAAATAAAACAACGATGAAGAAATGGGAAACGATCTTTTTAGTAAATATTTCTGAAGAAAGCCAGAATGAGGTTTAACGTAGCAAGGAAAAATAAAGTGGCGTGCAATGAAACGGGGTCATTTGGAAGAGCCAAAATATCTCCTAAACTATGCAAGATTGGTCCCTGAAATAATTTGTATGTGTTTTTTTTACAAAAATTATTGTATTTAATGCCGTATGAAGTATAATATAATATGAGTTTTACTTCAATTCGATATCTTACATAGTTTGGAAGGTATTGTGGTTTTTCTAAGTGACCCTATTCCATTGCACGACAGTTTATTTCAATGTTAATGTAGACTATAAGCATACCTACGGGAACGCTTGCACTGTGGTGCGACTCTAGCATTTTTGATTATGTAACCGAGATTTACCGTTTTCCGCGATTACACCGGTTTGCAAACATTATTTCATGTAAATTTAATGATTTGAACGGTCGATTGCAAAATACCAATACGGCTGTTATTGGAAATCCCAAATTTGCTTACCTGAATGTTTTTTACCATAATCGGCACAGAATATGTTTGTGAGAGCAGATTATAAGTGCAAATTAACCCGAACTAAGAGAATTGGGCCTCACGTGTCTGTGTCTGTCACTGTTGATGGGGAGAAAAGTCGTTCGACTTTTCTCTATCACGGGCTTTTGGGTTACCCTCCTAACATTGTTGCGCCTGAAACAGATTATGTAACAGATACGTAAGTCAGGACCAATGATTTCTTACTGCACTCACAACAAGGTTCGAAGGTATCATTCTTGAGCATTATCGTTTCGAACCCTGCATCACAGTGACATCCGATAATCTGACAATTCATCACATTAAAATCAATGTCCTTACCATAAAATGAAGACAATCGTTTTTCAATCGTTTTAAAAACAAGGGACTGCTTTGGTACTCTTCCATTTATTTAGATGCGTGAAGATGTTGGCAGATTTATTTTGACTGGTTATATCTTTGCTCTTACTAAATATTATTTTGATTTACGAGTGTAACCCAAAATGTTACGTTACACAAACATTCTTAGCATCGTTTCCGCAGCTCTCAGCTCGCGGTATTGTGGTACTCACTAGTAATTGCATAAAGCAGTATGGGTTTCGCGGGCAAACATTACTTCCTGTGTTTGAATCCATTGGTATTTTATAGCGAAATTCCAAACTACCTATTACCTACTTTCGCACACTGCGTTATGACTCCAGGAAATTAGATTATTCAAACAATACAAAGTACAACTTAGTAGACTTCTTTATCATGACAAACTAGTGTATTAAAATTAAAGGTTCGAGATTCAAAATGACCTGATACCTGTTTTTGTTATTTATGGCTTGCAAACACTTAAAAACATTCGCAAATTATTCGGTTATTTTCACTCAATCATCTTCAATTTATGGTAAGTTTCAAGCAATAAAAAGTTTAGTTTTATCTTTATTTATCAACAATAATAAATATAAACGTTGAGTGAGCCACAAGTGGCGTGAAAGCCTTCAACGCGGACACATTGTGCCCGCGCGTGACGTAACGCGGCCTCATTACGCCGCGCACTTTCGATTTCTGGATGAAATCAAATTACTTCCTTGCACTTCGACAATTTTCAAGCTTTTTTTACGTTTCGGGACTTGGCGGCACACACGTCAAAACGTCCAATAGGTTTAATCTTCAGAGTTGTTGATCTTTTGGCAAGCGTGTAAGCTGATTTATCATACAATATTGGTCTAAAAAACTTGGCCGCCAGCATAAAGTCAATCAGGCGTGTTCGCCAAGTCATTAACGAACTAGACAAGTCTCTAGACAAAATTTAGAAATACATAGGACCTTCTTCAGTCTATAACGGAACAATACAATTGGCTGATTTTTTTACTCACACACAAACTAGTTAAATTTCGAGCTTCGAAACCAAATTCTAACCAATCTACAATGTGAGGCCCGAGTAAATCTGTGGTTCGAAAAAAATCCTCCTCCTGTTGACTACAGACTGCGGAACAGCTCTCAGAGGGTCACCAACGACCTGTGCGCAGCTGAAGATCTTTGAACCGATTACGATGCTAGGTGGGCTGCTGCAGATACAATTTAGTTAAATGGGGATACTCCAACTAATCCAATGTGACTGTGGAGCTACGCCACACCTACTACTTTAGCCACACTTTTTATGCCTCATTTGCTTTCTTGACCAACGGTGCCCAATCACATGCTCCTTTCAACATATGCCCACGAAAAACCTGTGCGATGCCAATGAGACTAGAATGAGATAATTGACGTGGCAAGGTTTTGGGTTAAGAGTTATATGAAAATCACAATAATTGAACCACCGACGCGAAGAAGAAGCTATCCAAATATCCACAAACTTCATTTACTTAAGAGCAAAACAGAACAATCAGTTTATCTTACCCAATTACCTACTTAGACGGCCTTTACGTAAGCGTCCAACATTTCGACGTATTTGTGTGTCAGCACTCAGCATCATAGTGGAACACCCAAATATGCGAGGTTTTGGTGTAATTTAATAAAGTGGTTCGAGCAATTGGAAACGGTAACAACTGCATCAAATTGGTTGTTACGTACAACACACACAATACAATGATCAAATGAGAACAAGTAAGCAAGCTTTTTCAATGAAAAACATTCGTCAGAATTGATCTTGTATAGAGGTCATCGTTAATCTATTTGAGGTTTGCACAAGTAAGAGGAGGTCAACTTTTTGTGTATCAGTTATTTTAATAATAGTGAGATCTTCTTAATTTTTACAAGGTTATTTGTAGCTCAAAAAAACGCATCTTTCTTTTATTTAAGAGTTATCCAGCACCATAAATTTAAAATCTAATAGACTTAAACTCAAAGACACGTTTCAATATTTTTTTAGTGGGTTTCATCAACCACTTTACGAACAATTAGAAGAAATGGTTCAAATTACAATAATTTCTGATCTATCTATTATCTAAATCGATAATAGTATGACATAATCGATAAGCGACATTTAGGGCGTCGCATCACCGCGACACATTTTGTAATCGGACTCATCACGTAGGTGTGGTTTTTCGTCACAAAACGGTCATGTCATCATCGAGTACATGAGGTATGTCACGTTACATTAACCATTAACCTGCTTACCTTTATTGACCTACTTCGTCTTCTGAACACAGAAGTGTAAAAATTTGAAAGCCACAAAGGGCAAAGTACAACAAGTAATGTAAGGTGTTATACTTTTAAGGTGTATCGATAGCAGCTTTCATATTACCTCGGAATAGGTTTTAAATTTGGACCCCACTTCAAGAACAATCCGTATTTTATGTAGGCCAACCAATACAGCACATGAATATAATAAAGAATCCCTCTAAAAGTTCTGGGTACGCCTGAGGCCTTACCATAAGCTTTTATAGCGATTTAGTTCAAAAACTATTCAGTACAAAATATCGGTTCCTTGATGTCCGCAGCTATATCTAAAGGCACAGTAGCAGAAAGTCTATAGACTTCTGCGATTAAAGTTATTCAATGATGACGGATGTAAATTTTGATATATTATTCTGTACTGAGTAGTTTTTGAATTGAATCGCTATAAGAGCTTATGGTGAGGCCTCGGAGGCCATGAGATGTACCATGAGCTCTTATAGCTGATTTTTATATTCTGATCTCATTTACTTTGTTAATGAATAACATTTAAACCTATATAATATATACAATTTCGAAACTTGAAAACCATTTCTACATCCAGATCGACAAAACGTATCAACATCGAAACGGCCGTGATCGCGCTCCCTACCGACCCACAGCTCCAAAACACATATCTGGTGGTCTCGTAACAGTGTAATCCCTTGCAATACCGCGTGGGGAGCCCGCTCTACCACGAGACCCAAGCCGCAGTGCAAAACGCGGTCTCGCGGCGCGCAGCAGTCGACAGTCGAAACCTACCTACCCAAAACTTACAGTACGATCTTCATCCATAATTTGTGTCTGAAAAAACGAATCTAATTTTCATATATAAAATCTAGAGTTCAAACAAACGTGGTGCACCTTAGATAACTAGACGTAACAAACTAGAATCCTGTGTTGCAATTGATTGCAAGTGGTTGCGTCACGTTCATGCCCATTTAACCCTTGGATTACGTGTTTCGCGTAATATGTTGTACGGTTAATAGGTGTGCTAGCTGCGTTGATAATGTCTTTATTGAAACTAGATCTAGCTTACGTAAATTAAGTCGGTGTTTGCGGTTTAATCCAATTTCTTGGTTGGTCATTGTCATTACTTTTGGCGTAAGAATAAGGATCTATGACAAAATTAGATTATTAGTCTTGATTTCAGGTTCGATATAATGAACCCAAAATTTATGAGCATGGCATCTTATAAAGTACGGATTAAAATGATCGTGTTATATAAAAATTTACAGAATTCGAGTTATTTACTCCAGTGATATTATGTTATGTTGTTCCCCATTCTTGTTTTGAGTTTAACTTTGATTTTTATTAAGTACATGTTATTTTTTGACCTCGCAAGTGTAGAAAATGACTTTGGCACTATGCCCATTTGTGCATTTAGTTTTAGTATTTGTGTGCAATAAAATATATATAATAATAATAATAATAATAAGTGTCTTCCTAAACTTTCAGTTTTACAAACGACCTATTGAAGATGTGACCTGTCTCAATAGTTAACACTTTGACCTATTACGTCACAACTGCAACGTCTTTTTACCCGAACTCTGCTTAATCATTGATTACAATTAGTAAGCTGTTAGATAACTTTAGAAACGTTTAGTTGGTGTTTTGTAATTGACGCAAATGTCGCTACTGATCGCAATTTGATATATTTATCGGCGTTCCTTTCGAAGTGTTTATCTATCTCTAATGTTTCCGTGTTTTTTTTTCTTACTGTCTTAGATATTATAGAGATATTTTAAAGTTGACTTTCCCGCCCCTTTGTTTTACCGTTACTTTTTTGGAAAGGTATGCATTTCGATTTGTCCAGGGTCTCGGTACCTCTAATCCTCGAGAATTTCACATGTGTACTTAACGATATAGTTTTTTGCTTACTTCTTAGTAGCTCGACTCCAAGTTTTCGTAAAGTTCCATTGCCTCTATTGCTCTAGACATAATCTTGAACGTTCTTGGCTTCTGTGGTAGCTGTGATCGGTAACTTATGGATTTGCTTCAAATGCTTAGGTTTTTATACATTTTGTTTTCTTCATAATTATATTTATTCTTCATATCTTAATCACAGATGTTTCTGTTAAGGGCATCCATGTACTTGTATCTTGCAATGTTATGGACCCATTTATCAAATCGTCTGCCAACGCTGCGTTTCCAATCAATTTACTCACATTGTTGTATTTGTTTGCGTTTAGCGTTAATCTAATCAGTTCATCGTTGAGTAAACTCTCATTTTCTATATGAATAATCTTTTCACACATTGTTATTACAGGCTCGTACCAAGGTCAGAGTGCATCGGTACATCGACAGAGAATCGTGAGAGTACACTAACAATAGTCATAACAAGTAATTAGTCTTATTACTTTCCACTAAGTGTTTAAGTGAAAATCTAAATGAACAAACTATTTAACCAGTGAGTGATAAAGGATTTGGTAAAGATTAAAGTGTCTGACAGAGATAAAGTCGTGGACTCTAACTCAGTGCGTAAGGTAACATAATAACCCAGTGTAAGCTGTGACGAAGGGTGAGCCGAACTCGGTGTAATTTTCGCAGTGCTGTGAGGGCAATCATCAGCAATGAAAGTAAGTAAGACACTTTACTGTTGTTAAGTAATAGAAGTAACTTTAATTAGCAACCATAAAATCGTTAGATTTATTGTTAAAACAACGTGACATTTGAATTTAAATAATGCTACTTGGCCTACTGACCAAGTCTTTAAATTAAAGAGAGACCGGTAATTACTAATTGCAATTCTTCAGCATTGTTTTAACATAGTGGTTAGCTCACGAACTAAAGACGGAGTCATTGTAAAGATATATTATATACCCTTATTAAGCCCTAAATAGCTTCGGTATAGCGCATCATTTTCCTGGGTTCTTTCTCAAATGTAGACAGACAAACAGACAGGGCAATAAACAGCGAATTACAATAAAAGTTACTAAGTTTTGAACATAAAAGCTCAAATACAGACGGACAGACACGGCAATAAACAGCGATTTACAATAAAATTTACAAATTTAAATAACAGCACTATAGATTTGCAATAAAAGCTCAAATACAGACGAACAGACAGGTCAATAAACAGTGATTTACAATACAAGTTATATTTTTTTAAATAACAGCGCAATATTTGCAACAAAAACATTTGTGAGCTAGGATCGATCTCATTCTACAAAGTATCATTGCCACATAAATTAGTTGATTAGTTTACAAATCATATAGCTATTATTATAAGTGTAGATCAACGAACCTGATGGCGGGTTACACCATTAATTATAGCTATTAAGTATAGCAACAGTGTGTCATAATAAAAGTCGCCAGTGGGCCAAGGCCAGTGGTATAGTGACATTCAAATTCAGCTCGGTCGTTTACAACACCTGTCAAAAATATGCTAACTGGTTGAGCCTATGAATAATTTGCATATACCTACCTATTGTTTTACTTGAAAAGTTATTCACGCGAGCAGCAGGCGTCTTTCGGGATATGATGATGATAATTAATTTATGATAATTCAATCCACTCCACTTTCTGATCTAAAAATATGTATAAGTATCTTGTTATTTTTCCTACCCGCGGATTAGTTTTTGAGGCATGGCATTATGCACATTTTGCGTAGGTAATACTTATGTCAAAATGCGTATTGCTCATTTTGCGTCAATGTGAATTAATTTGGCATTATGCGTATTGCACTTTTTGCGTGTATGTCAAAATGCGTATTGCACATATTGCGTAAAAAGATGCGTTTTTAAAATTAGTCAAAAAGCGTGTTGGTCATTATGCGTCAGAAGGAATTAGCGTACGTGCTCCGTTCCAGACTTTTAAGGTAAAATGATTCTGGGGTAAAGCTTTTGCTCATGGAACTCATTAAAATTTGTGTACATTAAATCAGAGTGCAGTGACGTATACCCCTCTTTGGTCTCCTTCCTTGGATGTCGTAAAAGATGACTAAGACCACCCAGGACCACCTACACCTGGTAAAGGGCTGCTGCCCCTTACTTGAGTACTCAACACCAATTCACCTACCAAGCGTGGTGGTTATGGCAATAACGTTTATCCTCATTAAATTATTTGGGGGAGGCTTCGTCCAGCAGTGGAGGTCTCAAGGCTGTTGATGATGATGATGAAATTATAGACGGAGCAAAAGTGATTCATATTGCTGCAATGTCCCATTTTCTAATCGTTAATTCCTAGCTTGACCGTGGTCTGTCCGGCTTAAAAATAGACTACTCCGTTTTCTCCCGTGGATGTTGTGCTAACTTAAGGATTACACAAGGGGTAGCAGCATCCAATACTGCGATCAACAATCCGCCTGCCAAGCGTAGTGATCATGGCAAATCCCTCAATGCATTCTATCGGGGACGAGGTCTCGTTCGCCGCTTTAATCCTACTTCAGCATTTTCCCACATCATCATGCTCACTTTTGATTATTTTCATTTGAGCCATTTCATCATTTTCGCACATCATGAGTCTTAAGGCTGCTGGGCCTGCAGTCTCGACATTGATAGCGATTGCGTAGCGACCGAAATCGGTCGCTAAGTCTTACCGATGACATTTTAACGATTTTTGCTAGTCTCTACCATCGGAACTATCGATTTTTATCGGAATCGTACCGAAAACTTCCGTCAACTTTACGATTTCTGTCAATGTGATTGCGAGCAATTTTGATAGCCCGCTAAGTATGGTAGCGATCGCTACATTAAAATAATATTGTAAAAATGCCTGTGGTTTGTTAGTGCAGTGTACGCAGTAATGGTGGAAGCATATTTAGCGTTAGATTTGTTCATCCTCGAACATCGCTACGAAATCGTAAGGCGACGGCAAATCGCGAGAAACCGTCGCAATAGCCAAAATCCGCTTCTTTTGGAGAAGATGAGTTTCTTAGACCACAGAATCACAAAAGAGATGTTAACCCAGCTCGTAGATGAATTACGGCCATCTTTCAAAGACGAGGGCTTATGGGCTTTCCATCGAATTTTAAGTGTGCCTTGTTTATTTTATTAAATTACCTACCGCTGATGATGTAAGCAGGAGCTTACCTATCAGTAGGGAATCATTGTGGCACATTTGCGAGTTGTTTTAACTTCACCGTTTTCTTCTTGTAGATACTAACGGTACTCCGATTTTACGCCTCTGGATGCTATCAGCTACCTGTCAGGTTGGTCTTCTGTGGGGTAGTATGAGTCAAAAATCCGTGAGTCATGTAATTTGTCAAGTAACCCTGTTAAGGAAGTACTTAAGTACATCAAATTTCCAATGACTCAAATAGAGCGGCAAACTGCTAAACAGAAATTTAGAAATGTACCTCAACCATTCCCAGACGCGATCAGAGCCATAGACTGCACACATGTAAAGATTTTGGCACCAAGGGTGCATGAAGAAGCGTATCTGAGTGGACACCATGAGGGTTATTCATTTTATGTTTCTCATAAGTCCATTTAAAATAATAAAGATAAAATGAATTCTCATAACTTCAAAATATTTTGTACGTACATCAAATGATAAGAAAATTACTTACATAACGTGGAAGAAAGTTTCTATACAAATACTGTCAAATACTGAACTATGAATACGGTTTTTCGTTAACTTTGCGACGTCTCAATTTACGATCTTGCACGGTTTCTTGGTAGTAGAGACTTGCGTTTTGCGAAAACGTCGGTACAGCAAGCGAATAGTTTCGCTAATAATGATCGATCGGTAGTTTACGATCGGATCGCTATCAATGTCGAGACTGCAGGCCCTGATGATGATAATGAATTTCAAGCTTTAGTAAAACCTCAAAAATCACGCTGGATCTCTTATTCTTCTGTCTCGATAAATTCATATGGAAACCGTTATCATACAACATGCCATAATAAATCATATAAGTATTTGTTTATTTGGACTCTACCAAATATTTGACTGCAATTACCCGATATTAGCTTCGGGCAACACTTACCGAGTCAAAAACCTAAACGTTTACAAACTTGAAATAACTAATTAAATGTGATTACGCTGTTGGTTGATCAACAGATAATTATATGTCAAAAATAATACAACAGACAGGTATTTTTCAAAACTTTGCATACTATTACAGAACTATCAGAAAGGAAACTAGGTGTATAGATTTTTAGGTATATGAATTTTGAATTGTGAATAGCTCTACCACCATGTTGTCTCTTCGATCGTATGCAGGCCTTCGTGTATCAATTTAAGACCATTCATATGCCGTCAATCTGCTCATAATTCAACAAAACCTTTTAAAAACAGAGTTTAACATAATTATTTCGCCATTTTTTGTGTTTTTTGCTCATCAACACTTCTTGAGGTAGCGAAAACTGATATTGCGAAAACTAGGAGACCTTAACACACCTGTTTTAATTGATAGTATCTCATAAATATCATTAGTTTAGCTACGAAGGTTCTTCAATAACTTAACAGTGTTTTTTTGGTTCAGGGACACTCATAGCAAAACTAATAATATTTATGAGTTACTAAGTTATCAATTAAAACAGGTGTATTAAGGTCTCCTAGTTTTCGCTACCTAGATTCAAATTTTATTGTGTTTTTGCTCGTCATAGCTCATCAACACGTCTTGTGATAGCGATAACTGATTTTGCGAAAACAAAAGTGTTTCCGAACAGCAAAAATAATGAGTTTTTTTTTTATTTTGCTCGATTTGCGAACCCTTTTCTGTCAGAATAAAGCAGAAAAGCTTCAGTGAGTTGCATTATCACTAAACTCGTCAATAAATGTATGTACCAGGGCGTATTATGCATAGGTTATAGCAGAACCAAGTTTATTGTACAATATTTTACAGGTATTCTCATAACTTATACCTGAAAGACTTGTATGATGTAATAAAATCGGTCAAATGCGTGTTATAGTAAAGTCAGTTTTCCCTGCATAACTCGAAAAGTTCACGTTAAAGTTTACTTTACGCGTAGAGTAAATATACTTTGAAAATATAAATGAATGGTGTTTTACTTTCTTAAAACAGAGGTTCCTTGTTGCACTACGGAGCCCTAATAAATGAAGTCTCTCCAATGATACTATTTACTTTCGGTAACGCTGTCCGTGGGTATAAGCATAGCCTAAGTTTGTTTATTTGCCGTAGCATTTCCATTTGCTACAGTCGATTATGTAAAAGAGTTGTATTGGCGCTATTACGTGCGCTTCTTGAATCATTTATGTCTGACGACGATCTGGTGATGATGACTTGCAATATTGATACGAAACAAGTAACTAGGTCGTGCAGTTTGGGCTACAAGGTGCGCCAAAGAAACAGACATAGGTACATACATACATTAATTCGAAAAAAGTTACCCACCTTCTGGGTGATAACGAAAATGAAGGATGGTTTATGTTCCTAAAATTGAGATATATCATAAAAAATCCAATGTAGGCGCAAACGAACATGCGTTATTTTAGTGAGTAATATTGACTGTGAATGCGTGGTCCGACAGCATAGTCCGCTCGATCGGACGACGTGAACTTTTTTTTCCTATTGGTCCTATAAGATAAGCGGACCACGAGCACTCTAACGTGTTCCGGCCACTTAGTCCCGTTGGTCGGACGACGTGAACTTTTTTTCCTATTGGTCCTATAAGATAAGCGGACCACGAGCACTCTAACGTGTTCCGGCCACTTAGTCCCCTTGGTCGGACGACGTGAACTTTTTTTCCTATTGGTCCTATAAGGTAAGCGGACCACGAGCACTCTAACGTGTTCCGGCCACTTAGTCCCCTTGGTCGGACGACGTAAACTTTTTTTCCTATTGGTCCTATAAGACAAGCGGACCACGAGCATTGGACAGCCAAGCTTTGCTCGGGAACTGGTGTGGTGTGGGACATAAACAACTTAGCTAGGTTTAACTTTTGAAACTATCATGGTTATTAACATAGTTATCACTAGAAACGAGCTCAAAAATCATGGTAAATATCCCGTTTCTAGTGATAATTAGCTAGGTTTACTAAGCTGCGGGATTTTTCCTAGCTAGATAGTTTTCTTGTCCCAAAATTGTTGCAACCGTTTTCGTGCGGTTCTGTACAAACAATTATACGTTGCTCGTGTACGGGCTGAATACAGTTTTCTTAAAAAAGCGAACAAAGTCTCATGCAAACCTAGTCTTTGAAATAAAGGAGCTAAAACCGAGATGGCCGCGTAATCGCACCTGAAGATCGGTCATGCCAATCAAGTCCTACAGCCATGGAAAGTGAATCCAATGGTGGAATTGGTGAATTTCATAATCACAGGTACGTATTTAAAAGCACTATTATTTCAACTGTATCATAGGCACGGATTCCAACGATTTGACGCGGTTGGAAGCAATTAGTAAACTGGCGGAATTTCGGACTTTTAATGCCGATTCGTGTTCGGCTATTACACGGTCTGTTATAAAACAGAAAATAATTCTATGAAAATTTAACCCGTGATATTTTTGCCAAATATTGATTCAAAACATCTTCTTACTGCTTCTTAGTCTCCTGGTAATTTTAGAAAGATATTCCAATATAATTCTTGAACTTTCGCATGCCGTATCTACTTCACTAACCACGGATCAGATAGTAATTTTGAGAGCTGCCTAAAAATTTTACGGGTCCTCCGTTTTTATTGGTTCTAAAGATGCATTAATACTAGAGTTTGATTGAACTGCTCGTAAGCAAACTAAACTTTGAAAAAACACCTCCCAAACCCATTTTTTGTTAATTTAATAAATATTAAGTATTTTTTTACTAAAGATATTTAATTTTAAAGGCGCGTGAAATATATTTTAATAATTATGTTTTTTATTTTGATTCTAACTCTTATTCTAATTCTGTATATCTTGCATAGTTTGGGAGGTATTGTGATTTTTCCAAGTGACCCTATTTCATTGCACGCCAGTTTATATGATGTGTGTGATAAAAGGTTGCTGCAGAAGCCGGTAAAGAATAAGAAGCCTTTCACTAAGAGCACCGATTTACTCACACTCCTTTTCGCTAAAATAAATGCAATAGACCAAAAGGATATGCTCGGGAACATAGTTTTACACAGATAACTCTAGAATAGTTTCCTTTTACAAAAAGTATCGACTACTTTGTAAACATAAACCTATTGTCGGTGCATACTGTTGCAATAAAACGTCGCCGGCGCACGTTGTCTGTTACGTAAACACCCGGTAACCGGCGGCAATGGTTTGCAATGTTGGCTGCCTTGCAAGGACTCTGGGTCATCTTGCCGCAACGCTACTGGCGCCGCTTTGATGACTGGGCCAAGAACGTTCTATAGGAGCTCAAAACCAAACTCGTAAAGTAGAGCAGAGCGCTTAGTTCCGCGGTCACATATAATAATTTAACACTTGAACACATGGTTAGTTCATAAATATGTAAATAGCACTACAGTCAGTCCGTTTTTTTGGAGGGGCACTAGAAACTACCAAGCTTATTGTGTCCTACTAAAAAGGTGAAGCTGAAGAAAGTAGGTGTAATAAATCCCATGTATTTGCGAGTTTTCAGTTTATAAAAAATTGTTGTGTTGGGTTCTTTACAGCTCTGACTAGTTCACGCAATTAACAATTTGACAACATACACACATTAATATTATACAGATACCAATTCACCCAAGTTAACTTAGAGAACTCGCTTCGCTCGTTGAATAATACAATTTTATCTGCGAATAAATTCTAGCAGAATGTATCACCAACTAAATATTTGCTCGTATGTTTAGTTGTGCATTCATTTTAATAGATTATATATTTTGTGTTGTAGTGTATCTGGCCTACAAATAGACCCCTCCGTCTCCTCCCGTGGATGTCATAAAAGCCGACTAAGGGATTAAGCCAGGGGATGGGCAGTAGCATCCATCTGAGTACTCAACACCAATACTGCGATCACCAATCCGCCTGCCAAGCGTGGTGTTTATGGCAATTCCCCCGCATTGAATTGAAAATAAGGGTACCTATCATTCCAACCTAAACTTACAAAACCATTGTATGTGTAAGAGATGTGAATAAGAGTATGTCAATGGCTGTTACTTTTGAAGGTGATCAGGTTTCTTGCATATAAAAATCAGTAGCAACAAATATGTTACATTGATCTCCTTCGGTGGCTATTGCCGATTAAATTATTGAGCGGCAATCTGTGAAAGGCAGCTGAACCATGCCGATGCAGTTGAATATTGGACTATTGATGAAATAAGTCCGAGAGCGAAAAGTGCAATGGCCACCAATAGGAATCGCTGGAGACTAGCTGTCCACTCCACTAAAGGAAAGGTGTCTTGGCGATCACGATCTTCAGCCATGAAGCACCGACCACAGAGTGATAGCATTGGTAAAAGTAATGTAAGCTTGGCAATTAATAACAGAGGTTCACGTGCTAAGGCTGACAACTATGCTTTTCACACCACCTGCTCAACAATGTCCAATTACAAATCATGCAACCTCAACGTAAAGTAAAGCGTTGTCTCTCTAGGGATATAAAGTTGTATGAAACTCCCTAGGGATTAAAGTGATTTGAATTTGGAATGTCAAATTCGTGTGGAGACTCGTGGAAAATTCTAAGTAAAAAATGCCCACATGGCATTGTAAAGAGGTTTGTTCGAAATTCGAACTGACACCATTAGCAGAACTCAAAAAAAAATAAAAAGGTGCGTTCACAAAGAATGTGAACAGCGTGTTTGGTGCTGTGATTTTCAGTAAATTTTATTGCAATATTCATGTTGATAAAAACATACAAACGATAGTGATTCTACTCCAAAGTTTATCAAAACAGACGCTTTAGAGATTATTGATAATCTACTACCGCAAAAATCAAAACAAGCCCTGGCTTTTTATTGTCTCGCAGAAAGTGTGAAAAGTAGAGTATGCTCCTCTGGAATAAAGCCTGTCTTCGTCTTGGGCAGCTTGAACCCCTCGCTTCACTCAGGACTCTATATAACTCCCTCGCTACACTCGGGAGTTAACTTAGAGTCCCTCGTTACGCTCAGGGTTCAATATGCCGCCCGCGACATAAGACACTGCTTTATTCCCTTAGTGCATAATCTACTATTATTGGTGGTTAGATTGCGTAAATCTGAAGACGTTCCCGTCTGAGTCTAAACTCTACACAAGATAAATTAATACTGAGATGAGCCTGCAGATTACACCCACATAAGGTTTTTTCTACTAAGGCTCTCGGAAAATCATATCCTTCAGGCAGAACAAAAATGAACCAACGCCATGCATCATAGAAGTATAAGAGAATTATTACATTGATCACAAAAGCTCTCGATTTCCCAACAGACTACTTAGCACAGCTAGTGTGATTTATACTGTGTTTCTACATAAAAACGACAAGAAGCTAACAATGACCGTGACAATTAATTGGGCTTGAGAAACAGAGCGACGAAGGCAACGACGACGCGACCGCGAATCCTTGCAAGGCAAATTTGCAACACAGATATTTCCATTTCGCGATGCTCGTATCATAACGTTCCGTTACAACACTGAATGCATTGTTCATGGATTCATATTTATGGATTAATACAAGTCTAGATTAGACAATAACCGTGTCAGTTAATTGGGCTTGAGAAACAGAGCGACGAAGGCGACGACTACGCGACCGCGAATCCTTGCAAGGCAAATTTGCAACACAGATATTTCCATTTCGCGATGATCGTGACATAACGTTCAGTTGCAACACTGAACGCATTGTTCATGGATTCAGATTTTTGGATTAATGCATATCTAGATTAGAAAATGACCGTGTCAGTTCATTGAGCTTGAGAAACAGAGCGACGAAGGCGAGGACTACGCGACCGCGAATCCTTGCATGGCAAACTTGTACACAGATATTTCCTGTTCGCGATTATAGTGACATATATATAGTTCAGTTGCAACACTGAGTGATCGTTCAATGTTCGTTCATTGTTCATGGATTCAGATTTTTGGATGCATAAATTACTAATAGTAATTAGACAATAACTGAGTCAGTGCATTGGGCTTGGCAGAGCGACGGAGTCCCGACCTACAATCCTTGCAAAGCGAACTTACTACACTACAATTTCACACATCGTGACATATCAGTTTCAACACTGTTAAGAAAGTATAGACAATTAATTTTGTAAAATTGTTGTATTCCAAACTGTCTAAAGATTGGTGCCCACAGTATCTTTTGTGTTAAAAACAGCCTTGTAACAAACACAAAAGATTTTAAACAAATAAAGCAACAAAGAAAGAAATAACCTTTCTTATAAACAAATCGTGAAGTGGCCAAAAGCCATAATTTGTAACCTATACACTGAAAATGTTATTTTCCAGTCGATTGGTTCCAACAATAATAAACTCTATAAATTGTCTAAAAAGAAACACAAATGGGTAACTGTCATTTACAGTGCGCAAGCGGCTGCATAACATTAGCGTGCATTACCGACGTAACGCATACGCGTTATATCACCGTCTACACCGCAAACTGGACAACACAAAGAAATGTTACTATTGGATATTGATTTGAAAAGATAAACACATCTTAGAAATTATGTGATGCGCTGACCGATAGCGAAATGAGCGAGCTATAAAATCGTTTGCAGTATTGTACATAATGCGAAAAGACAATGATATTATGCAATTTTACGAAATCCGGAACAAAATAGAGGCGTTAGCATAAATTTATAGAATGGGACATTAAAACAAACGTACATTGTGGTTGAGTCGTAAAACCGCGAAGACCGACGGCGGCGGCGACGCATAAGTTTGCTACATCGATTTAACTTGTGGTAACACGACCACTAGTAATATAATTACTTTTGACATTAAGACGCGCGCGGATAATATCTTTTTTAGGCGCAAAAAACTTAGGGTAACCTATACATGAAAAAAGTTCCATATTCATTGCTACATGATTAAAAATCTGGACCGTTGTCATAACTATAGAATGTAAAAGTTTTTTTCATGATAAATATGAATTCAAAACTTCCAAGCTTCAAGCCAGAGCTCCGGAGTCTAAGCCCTGGCAGTTTATTATACCATCAGGATCCAGTTATACCACCCATCTCGATCATCCGGTCTGATCGTTTCCACCACTTTATATTCTCCACGAAAGTTGTCAGAAATGCAAAATTTCAAACTGAACGGGGTGTCAGGATAAGAGAGTAAGCACGCCTATCATCACTTCAGCCGGTTGACGTCCAAGTCCACTCCTTGACACAGGCCACAGGAAGACACAGATAGAGAACAGACTTGAGCCGCCTCAATCCACCGACATCCCGCGACCATTACAATGTCGTCGGTTTTTCCAGTAGTAGGTAAGTAGAGCTCATTGTGTGTGTCCGGGGAAGTACTACCACCGTACTTATTTCTGCCGCCAAGTAGTAGTGCTCGCATTGCTGTGTTAAGGTTAGAAAGGGTACCGGTGAAATTACAGGCACATGAGACTTTTCATCTTTACGTCTCAGGATGACGGTCGCAGTGCAATTTCAAGTAGGGCGCGTCCTAGGTGGACGTGACCGAAGAGGTATTGCATTTGTCATAGGCTGTTATCGCTTAACTTAAACGGTGGGTGGGTCGCATGCCAGTCGCACGAAATTAACTCAAAAAACGATAAGGAGAATCCCACACTGTCCGATTGGTGGTCACCACTCTAGAAGCTTTACACCCCAACGTTTACCGGATCTGCGAGCTATATGACCTGCCAATGGCTACTTAAACTTGCTCATTCTAAGAGCTATGTCGGTCTTTAATCCTTTGTAGAACTCTTCAGAACACGAACCGGTAATGTACTCACCACCTTTTCAAGGTTATTATCATAATGATCAGTCAACGGATTTAAACTTTCCGAAGCAGAGTGCATTACGCAACACTATGAAAGTAATTTTGGCGTGGCCTTCACCCATTGTACCACTTGCAGTGTTAATAGGGTTATTACGATAGCTCACCGGTCAAACGTGTGGGTCGCGGGTTGTTTACCAACAAGCTTGTATGTTGCCTGCCAAGAAACACGCTTCGATGTTGGTAAATCGGTATTGGCAACAAATCAGGCACCTATCATGCAGTCCGAGAAAGCGGACAAGCTTAGTGCTCTAGTATCGCTTTTTGTTTTAGATGGCAATTTATCTAAAGAACAGCTGGAGTGCTTAGTTGTACTATTTCTTTCCTTTTGAGAGTCTGTCCTTATGAGAACAAAGGGAAATGTGTTTATAAATTCTTTTTAGATGGAAAAAGAGAATTAAGAGACAACAATGAAGTCAGTGTTACATTTTGTCACGTTCAATTGACTGTCATCATCATTTATGGAACTAGGAGACGTTCATGCACCACAAGGTTTTTGTAACAATGAATGACAGGTAACAATGACGCACGATGCGCGTGGACCCCGTCTAAATAAGGTACTCTGTGGCGTGGACGCCGTCAGGCTGTACTTGCTGACGAATTTATCAACAGTATTTAGCAGCTTTCTTTACATTTCCCCGGCATATAAACTAGCCATAACAACACAGTGACATCACAATCGAAAGTTCGAGAAACGGCCTTCACCTATTGCCACGGATTCTAACTGGTCGCGAGTGTTATGTAAGGTTTGTTTTCAAACGTCATATTTGCACTTTATGAATATGTTGAGAAGCCAGCAGAGCATGAAGAGCTGTGAGTAATAGAAGATAAACATCTGATAAAAACATTATTACCTGAGTGTTAATTCTAGACTAAAGTAATGTATAGTCCACTGGCGGGCCAATATTAGAAATTTTTCCCCCTTCGACAGCTAAAGTTGCTAGTAGCTTAAGTTAAGAAAAGATTATACAAAGAAAATAAAAGATTAAATAAGATTATAAGTACAGATATTTAGGGTTGACGCACACATATCAGCTCGGCTCCAGATCAACATCGCCTAAATTCGAGCCGTTCAGTATTTTTTTTGTATGAAACTTATACTTCTCGTACTCGTATACAGCAACGCACTCTTATCAGCATCGTAACGGCCGGCATCGCCTCGCCTCGAGACAAGCTAGCGAACGGCTTGCGGTTCGTGGTCAACTCGCCCTGCGCTTACGTCCCGGGCGTCGCCGTATCTACCGCTCGCCGTCACTGCGCTTATGACTCGCGGTCGCCAAGAGGACGGCACGTGAAACGTCTGTGGCAGCGCTCCCTCAAAATATCTCAAACAGCCGTCAACGAGCAGTCACCCCACCCCCGTAACCGCATTGCCGGCGATGCTGAGCCGCGCCAATGCGCGTTGGTGCGCCTGCGTTGACGGCGCGGCGGCGCGGCGGCGTTGAGGCGAGGCGGTAGCGATCCCACGCTTGAGTGATATGTGTGCTACAAACTTAAACATTATCTGTTATTTAGAAACTTGTACACCTGTAAAAAATACAGGAAAGGGCCGTAGACATTCGTATTTGTTTTAAATACACTTAACAAAAGCAAAAGCTAAAGGTAGCCTTTAGCCAAGCTAGAGGAAAAAGGTCTTAAATGACAACTGTACTGATATAGGTAATGTAAACAAAGTGATCCAATAAAGGTTCAATTAGTTTTAATCTGTGGTACGGAACCGTAAGAGCATGATTATTCAAGAAGTTTTTGTTATGTGTTGTGTGAGACACGGGTAAGCACGATTTACGAGTACGTTATCAAACACATCATGCTCTGATTCAATTCAAAATACCCTATGTTATACACAATATTATTTGGAGCGAGATCTCTGTATTGTTGAGGTCTTTGAACATTATTTACCTAACTAACAAATTGCGGTTATGTAAGTAGGCGACCACCATTGGCTTAGTGCGGTGCGAAAAAAGAAACTAGACTAAGAATCATTTTTTGCTGGGGCCATAAGCGCAGCTATTGTCGGTCTCATATCATCATCATCATCCTCCACGACCCGATAACCACCAACTGACGAATTTAGTAAGCCTCTATAGATGATACTTTTTCAGTGCTGTGCTTTTCGCATAAAGGAGCCACCAGACTGTTCGGTGAGCGTAGTGTACCAAACGTCCCATATTTCAGGCATAATTTTAAATGTCCCGTAGTTGTTCGATTGTTATTATGAAATCGATCTCAGGAAGGCTGATAAGTAAACTGCTATCATCATCCATCGCTCATATTCAGCCGGATCTATGCAGTAGAGTAATTGAAAATTGGACCTTTCGGATCCGTGCCACCGTTCGAAGCCACGGTGGACATTTAAACGATGTCATATTTCATAAATAATGGCATAAATGGGCCTTTCAAATAAAACAATAATTTCTTTTATATCTCACATACAGCTTGTTTTATTTAATTTCAACATCGACCCGTCCTTGTTGAAGGACCCTTTATATATACAAGTATATTCATATATGGGTGCGATTGAGTAGTGGAAGAAAACCATGAAATCGGTTTTCTAAGAATGAAATCACATTTTTCACATCTTACTATCGTTCATCTGCCGTATCTCTAGTTCTAACTGTTTCATAGAAAAGGTTTTTCGCAAATAGAATTAAAATGCAATGATGTACGCAACAAAATGTACTGTTGCAAATGTGCTGTTGATTGAATAAAATAAAATATTCGAAAATTCGAGATTTCCAAGAATGAAACCGGATTTGATAAATAGTGAATCAATTACCATTGTTAATTAGAGAGTTATAATTATAACCATTCTGAGATACCAATATTTAGCAATGGATAAAATCAGGCAACATTATAAAGATCATAATACTAATCTGCCGGAAGCTTTGAATAAGCCTCTCATTTTTACCCAACTCTACTATTACGACTCTAAAATACTAAACAAAGACAAGTTACCAAACATGATATTGTATCATCGATCGAATCTCAGATTACTTTCACGAACGCCTCGGGAGCGAGTGATGTCAGGAAATTAGATCGTATCTTCCGCACAGGAAACGTTCCTCGTCCCTTTCTCGCAAATCGAGACGCAAATAGCAACGTGACTCTGTTGTTGGTTACTTCCGATCAAATAAAACATTTTACATACCTGCCTTTTATGAGCATTAGGTGGAGCAGACAATAAACTGACATGGGCATAGGAAATATAAATTAAATTCTTACCACGAATGTGGTGCTCTCTAGAAGATTGAAGAAGCCCATCTTACCTGAAAAATTGAAAAGAAAAACATGTAAATGACAAGATATATGTATATATATATGTACATTCAGGAAGTAGATTTGTGCACAGTGATACAGAACTTTCTTCTCTATATGCCTTCCCTGAAGTTCCATGTAGACCCTCCGTTTTGAATGTGTTCCTTTTGGGTTATTTTCACGATGCATAAATATCACTTCGTCTTCTTACAAGCGCGGCCAAGACGAAGCGCTTAGACGCAGCTTATGATACGATACTAATGATATGATGCCAACAATTTATAAATTATAATGGGTTCTTTATTATTGACTAAGGCTACATGCCATTATTTATTCTATCAAAATAAATCAGAGCGCCGGTGCGCGTTGAAATCTTTTCCTAAGAAAATAAAAGAACAAAATTGTAGTAGGTATTCTTAACAAAACTTGCAAAAATCAATGAGGATAACTTAGTTCCTAGAAAACGCTATTTTGTTCACATCAATAACGTATGTTTTTTTTTGAATTCCAGATAAGAACAAGGCGAGATATCACAATAAACTGTGATACGGAATAACATGCCGACTAGCCGCCATCCAGCACCAGCCAACAAACCAATGCGCAAAAGCAAACCCCCAGATCGTCATAAATAGAACACCGAGACGTAAAACTAGTCCTTTAGCAACCAAAGCGTTCAATTATGCTGTGATACTGGCAACATTGAGAGAAAAAGAAAACTGTGATATTTTAAATTTGGAAAATGGGTGTCCACGTGCTTCTGGCGTCAACAGCTCTGAAGACAGTCAGCGTGACTGGACTATGGCTGATACCGTTGTTGCTTGGGGCATTGACGTATCACAATTACAATGCATATGATCCAGAATCGAGGGTGTTGGATAAGGAGCCTCGGAGGGAGTATGATTTTATAGTAGTAGGAGGCGGTTCGGCCGGCGCAGTGGTGGCAAATCGGCTCACTGAGGTTATGAATTGGAATGTGCTACTGTTGGAAAGTGGTAAGTGCCAGAAATTTCATTATCAACAATTTACAAAGTTCCCATTGCTGGGATTCCATTTGACAAGAGTGAGTGCGTGGATTTCCATACGACCCAATTGCTGATTAGTTTTGACTTTTCTTTGATTTTTCGTTTCTCTATGAAGCCGGTTTCCTTGTGATGATTTGCGTCCTGGGCAAGACGAAAAAATGTATCTAAGCCTCACCACTAACTGGTGCCTGTCCGTTTAAAGACACTAACATACTATTTGGAAACCTTAAAGCGTGGTTAGTTCTCGCTGAGATTAATTTGTTTCGACGTGTGATTTCTTCATTATTATTTATCGTGGTTCATAATTAGCTGTCTAAATATTCCAGGACCAGACGAGAACGAGATAACAGACGTCCCTTCGCTAGCAGGCTACCTGCAGCTAACGAAATTAGACTGGCAGTATAAGACGGAACCCACAGCGTACGCCTGCCTTGGGTTCAAGAAACACAGATGCAGTTGGCCGAGGGGCAAGGTAACATTTGATTATATCTCTCTGGCAAAGTCTTGTCGTTAAAAGGTGTTTCAATTCGATACAATACAATTTTTATACATATAGCGTCGCATGAAACGCCTGCTGTTATTTGGACAGCAATTCGCGTAACCGAATGCCAATACACTTTCTTATGTAAAAAAATTTGAATCCTACTATTGTAAATGCGAAATTTTGATGTTTTTTTATTTGTTCACGCTGAATACGAAAAACGATAACGAAAACTTTGCATAGATATTGTTTACGACCCCGAATAGCACATAAGCTTCTTTATCACGGTTGTAACCGCTGGCGGAAACTAGTGACGTAACTAAAGGAGGAATAAGCATTCAAAAATAATGTTTTCAAATTCCAGGTTCTCGGAGGATCCAGTGTACTCAACTACATGATCTATGTCCGAGGTAACCGCAACGACTTCGACCAATGGGAGCAGTTTGGTAATCCCGGCTGGGGCTACCGGGACGTGCTGAAATACTTCATCAAATCCGAGGATAACAGGAACCCTTACCTCGCCAGGAATGCGTATCACGGAAGAGGAGGATATTTGACCGTACAAGAAGCTCCTTGGAGGACGCCTTTAGTCGCTGCATTCGTTGAAGCAGGAGTCGAAATTGGTTACGAAAACAGAGATATCAACGGAGCTGTGCAAACTGGCTTCATGATCGCTCAAGGAACTATCAGACGTGGAACTCGGTGCAGCACAGCGAAAGCTTTTCTACGACCAGTCCGAACACGAAAGAATTTAGATATTTCGTTGAACACGCAAGCCACGAGAATTCTAATCAATCCCGTAACAATGAAAGCTTATGGAGTAGAGTACATTAAGCACGGAGTGAAAAGGGTAGTTTATGCTAAGAAAGAGGTCATACTATCAGCTGGTGCTATCAATAGCCCGCAGTTGCTAATGCTTTCGGGAATAGGACACAAAGACCATCTGCAGGACGTAGGAATCAAGGTACTCAAAGATTTACCAGTAGGTGAAAATCTGCAAGACCACGTCGGGGTTGGTGGACTGACTTTCCTTGTTGACAAACCAGTTGCAATAGTCCAGAACAGATTTCAGGCTTTCCCTGTAACTATGAATTATGTGGTAAACGAGAGAGGGCCCATGACTACCTTGGGAGGATTAGAAGGAATTGCTTTTGTAAACACAAAGTATGCAAACAGTTCTGGGCTATGGCCAGATATTCAGTTCCATATGGCACCTGCTGGATTTTCATCAGACAATGGGCAAGTTGTAAGAAAGATATTAGGGTTGACTGATGAGATTTACGACTCAGTATACAAGCCAATAGCGAACCAAGATGCTTGGACCATCATGCCTCTATTACTTCGACCTAATACACGAGGGTACGTCAGATTGAGAAGTTCTAACCCTTTTCACTACCCCATAATGAATCCACGTTACCACGAAAATGCTTTAGACGTGGCGAGACTTGTTGAGGGTATAAAGATCGCCATGCAGGTTGCAAATGCGTCTCCATTTAAACAATTTGGTTCAAGACTGTATACAAAGCCTTTGCCAAATTGCAAGCATCATAATTTTATGTCGGATGAGTATATCGAATGCCAAGTGAGACATATTTCGATGACGATATACCATCAATGTGGGACAGCTAAAATGGGTCCTTCTTGGGACAAGGAAGCAGTTGTGGACCCAAGATTGAGGGTCATAGGAGTTGAAGGCTTAAGAGTGATAGACGCCAGTGTTATGCCAACAATAGTGAGTGGTAATACGAACGCTGCTGTTATAATGATCGGTGAGAAAGGTGCTGACATGATCAAACAGGACTGGTTGAATAAACGATGATTTCGAACAGTGTGAATTGTTTAGTTACCATGATTTGTACCTGTTAAAATGATGTATGAATAATCACAGGTCATTAACTGTTACAACATATGAAATTATTAATTGATCCAAAACTGGGGCCTCTTAATTTGTAATTAATTGAAAACTAATATAGCATCTGACGACAAAAAAAGACAAAGACAAAATGTAGTCAGGAAATTATAATAATAAATTATTGTAGGCAGTTAATGATCTGCGCTAGAATTTAAATGATTAAAATCTACCCAAAGATATAATTTAGACATTATAAACGTTTTAAAATAAGATTACACAGAAATATATTTGGTATTCTTGGCCCGTATTCCAGAAATATGCTCAAGCGTGAAACGTGACTCGGGCACTACACAGATGTTGTTTTATTTGAACAGATTTTCATTGAAATCTGTTAAAAAATCTATGCTTCAGTCTCGATTCAGTTTGAGTTTAGTTCTTAAATACGGACACTAATTCACTGTATAATATATCGGGTGATTAATTTAGAGGTAAGTACTTGTAATCTTTATTATCATACAAAATAATCATTCTTTACATTTATTTTTTAAAGATTATTTCATTCAAATGGTCTATTCTGAAGTTCCAATCTTCGATGACTCGTCCGACCATTTCAAATGGTATTTCGCCAATGACGCGAGTAATGTTGGCTTCCAGTTCCTCGATTGTAGCCGGCTTGTTCATGTACACATTGGACTTTACGTAGCCTCAAAGGAAAAAGTCTAGAGGTGTGATATCACATGATTGCGTTCGGTAGGCCGATTATATGGACCATAAGTTGCTTTGAGTGCACGAAACACATTCCTCGTATAACGCTGATTTTAGTAATACAGCTGAATGATTTGTAGACCCTGTGCCGGGCTAAGTCTTTCCGTGATGAAATGTCAAACAATACTGAACACAAATACCATCATAGTTTGAAACAACTCACGCGTGATCTGTCATAAAATCCCTACTGAAAAAATACCTTTAAATGAATCACCCGACGCCAAACAGAATGAGGGTAGGTAATGTTGTAGGTTTGGTTTATAACGATTCTGTCAAAATATTATTAAAAAATACGAATGTTTTTAAAATAGTGAGTAATAACATGTGTAAATATTGTAAATAGTTAGAATAGATAGATATGTAGATTAATTTTATCAAACGGGACCTAATAAAAATGTATGTTTATCGAGCACCTATCGTGAACATTCCCGTTTGAAAAATGTATGTATGTTATACACTCGAGAGCAATGAATCCGGGTCACTTAAAGAATCCTAAAAATCTCGGAAACTAAAAATGCTAGGTTAATGCAATAAATTGTATTTAATAGACAATGTAATACTCCTTAAATGAAGGTATTAAAACTTCTTAGTTATTGTAAAGTTATATCATAAAAAAATCAAATTTGAAAAAGGGCCACTTTCGAAGATGGAACTACGAAATTACAGCATTTGGTTTTGCTTTTGTTTGTAATCTGTCATTTATGTGGGTACATAAACCATGTTGATAGTGCTCTATATTCATTATATGGAAGCACGAGGAGGCAATACGAAGTATTAAAATTCAAGAAAATCGTAATAAAGTTAAAAAATTTCATGTTTCCTATTTTTGTTTTAAGGAGAGATCAGCAGTTTTTTTCTTTATGTAATTTTGTGTTAATAAAATGTATGGTGACTCATATTTTTTTTACCTTCATTTAAGGAGTATTACATTGTCTATTAAATACAATTTATTGCATTAATCTATCATTTTTAGTTTCCGAGATTTTTAACATTCTTTAAGTGACCCGGATTCATTGCTCTCGAGTGTATTTCCCAACATTTTTTTGTGTTTAGATGTAAGCCAATCTAAGTATTTATTTCATTAAATGCCATATATTTTTACACAAAATTGAACAACATTTTAACAAATAAACAAAAAAGCTTTCTGTCCAACACGTGTAACATAAAGCCAGTGGAATCTAACCCGAACCCCAACTACGTTCAAGTTCTAATATAGAATTCATAAATATTACAAAACTTCCATTAAATATTTTTTTATTCATTGTTTATGCATTAATTAGTTATTCCATCGAGTTTTAAGCAAAGGTTACACTGGTTTTTACTTCTAACATATATTATGTACACATAGTCCTGCGATCATATCTAAGTTTACCTTCAATAGATGCAATGTAGCTGGAAAATATATTATTACTGTGTTCTTGATTCATATTTTGTCGATGAAAACAGTCAGCCATTGAAAATAGATTTATTTGTTTTTGATGTCTGCTCAAGGCCAAAATAATAACAAATCATTATATTTTCTTGTAAAATACCTATACCTTTGTTACCTTGAACTAGAATTCTTAATTTCTCGTAAAGAACGACCAGTGAGTTATCTAAGGAGTAACTTTAAATTAAAATACTCAATACTCATGGACAGAAGGCAGCAGTGTTACCATTTTCATGGAATCACAGCAATAAATACTTTTAAAGATTTTATACACCCATAAATTACCGACTGGTCGTAAATCGAACCCGTTACCCTCTCCTACACACGGGAATGCGCTAACGTGCTGCGCGCGTCCCCATATCTAAGGCAGGGGCGTTTCGATTCCTGCTCGGTTGGTAGTTTTTGGGTTATTATAATTCATACTTTTAAATAAGATAAGATAAGATAAATCATTTATTACCAGAAAATACAGTACAGTACAGAAATATACATGGAACACATTTAAGGAAAAATTGAGTAACATTATGGTTTTCTATAAATAACAGAAACTATGGCCCCACACTAGGCTCTAGGCCCGTGTCGTGGGTGCCCAAAGCGAATTGACAAAAATTAAAGAAATTGCTGGGGGTATCCATGAGATATTGGTCAAAAGAAGATTCACAAAAACGTACATATATACCTAGTAATAAGAAAAAGAAAAGAATAATATGAATAATGACATGTTAAATCCTTGCATATTTGTGTGTGAGGGCGAAGGTGAGTACCTAGTACCTACCTATTAAAGTGTACCTACAAGTGTTGTGTCGTGTAATAAAAAGAACTATTGTTGTCGAGACGGAAATTCTCTATGGTACTAATAATATTAACCAATAATATCCTCGATCTCGTCGTAGGATTTTGACTCAAGCCATAACCAGACAACACGTTTAACTTTAGAGGTCGTAAGGGTTTTTATATCACACGATTTGCAAATTTTTACAAGGAAGACTAGAGGTAGGATGGCGTCTAGCAAACTCTGTTTTAGTCGCAGGGATAGGGATTTTAAAAACCCGCCTTTTTAGGAGATCATTGTATGTGACAGAGTTAATAACACTCCTATGCACTGAAGTGACAGCCTTCAAGATATACAACTGGCGAACTCTCAGAACTTTAGCTTCGCTGTACAGTGTATCAGTGGAATATCTAAAAGGCCTACGCAACATCACCTAAAAAAAATAACCATTTGAAGTTATAGAAAAATGTTGTTTTTTATCGCAATAAAGGATTTACAAGCTTTCAGACTTTTATTTCAAAGTAAAAATAAATTAAAAATAAAGTTTTTTTAAACACACGAGCGATTTTTATAATACATTTGCTATTGCAGCGACCCTAGTAGCGATTAAAAAAAAAAAAATTCTATGAAGCTGCTTTGAAGTATGTATTTCCATTAAAATCTGTGTTATCTTAAAGCAGAGTCTCTGGCTCTGTCTTACTTTATGCATTATAAATATACATATATATAAAACACCGATAAATTGGCGTCGCATTGTCATTTTTGTCTATAGACTACTCACTTCTATGCAAATATTGCCAATGTTTAATAATTTTTTGATACAAAAAAAATTCAGGATTATTCTTATCTAGACAAAAACCATTCGTTTTTGTCGGATGTTTTAGAAAATTACAAAGTAATGAATACACAGAAGGACACCCGGAGACACCGTTATGTGGGATGTTTAGAAAAAAATAATAGCGAAAGAATAATCGCTTCGGCCATCATTCCATCATCTATTGCATTGCAGCCTCAAAGGATAAATGAAGTAGTTTTAAACCTAGTACAAGTGTGGCGGTAAAACCTTTCTCAGAAACTTCCTTCATGCCTTACACAATAATTGCAAAAAACCGCATTACAATCGGTGAAGTGGTTGAATGTTTCGTGTTTGATGTTTTTGTAAAGGTTGAATGAATTTTGACAATTAGTATCTTGTAGATATATAATGTATTGATATGTATTGTACCTACTTGTTAATAAATTGGTCACTTTGACAATGTTTCATACACACTTTGCATCAGACATACAATTTATAGGCTATAAAGATACGTACGCTGTGTCTTTTCTACGGATTCCATTGTTCCAAAAGTTGCTTTTCTGCCTCATTAGGAATGCAAAATATATAATAAATGCGATTATGTACATAAATTTACTAGTCTACTGTTCGTATACCTACCTATCAACAAAAACAATTTTTTTTAATAACTGTACCCGCGCTGTTTGTCAGTATAGCCTTGACTGTCATCCTCATCAGCCTGTAAAAGCACACTGCTGGACAAAGGCCTCCCCATAGAATACCACGACGAATGGTTTTGAGCCCCCTCCATCCACCGAACTTCTGCGACCTTGTCACTGACTATACTACGCTATATTTTGTCTAAATTTGAAGCAAAAATATCCGCGGATCCGGTCGGAATGGAAATAAACATCTGCTTTGTACCGAATTTACATTTCATTTCATTTATTCAGAACAATTGTCGTATTTGAATGTCTTACATACTAATTAACTAATTAATTATTATTACTTATTTTATTTCCTTATACACATACATCAAATTGTAGTCATAAATAATTAAAACCAATAGAACAAACACTAATTAAAATAACGCCTCCATAATTTAAATAACACACAACAATTTTTTTACACCTACAATAGAATTAAAAATATAAATGTCACAAAAATTAAATGTCATAATAATAAATTTCGTGTCATAAAATCATCAACATCAAAGTAAAAACACCCTTCCAACAAAAGTTTTCTTAATTTATTTTTGAATACATATTGACAATCCATTGCTTTCATGTCGATGGGAACCCTCTGGCCACGTGGTCCTACTACCTTTGTCCTACCGATCGGACAAGAGCATTAAAAAGTGTCACCGCTTGATATCGACAGCCATGCCTAGCCACACTTAACCTCGGACATAAAGGGGCCTCTAGGTCCTTTCTCCGAGTGTTACGTCTTAAGGTCTTCGCACATTAAAACAACTCAACGACGACTCGACTCTATGCCAAATATTGAAATTTAAGCCTGTGTCATATGTTCAAGGTTTAATTTAAAAAAATGATATTAAAGTAGTGTACGACGAGTGGCCTACGCATCGTACATCGTACTCATCGAGAGTGTGAGTAGAGTTGCTGCCGCGTTGGCGTGGAGTTGTTATAAGGTCTTCGCACATTAAAATAACTCAACGGCGACTCGACTCTATGCCAAATATTGAAATTTAAGCCCTGTGTCATATGTTCAAGGTTTAATTTCATTAAATAATATTAAAGTAGTGTACGACGAGTGGCCTACGCATCGTACACGTCATCTATCATCTATCGTAAAGGTCATCTACTCATCGAGAGTGTGAGTAGAGTTGCTGCCGCGTTGGCGTGGAGTTGTTATAATGTGCGAAGACCTTTATCGTCCTATTTTCAGGTGTTTCGTGCTTAAGTGGATGCCGTACAATATCCACGAGGACCACTAAAATGTACAAACTAAGAAGGGTTAGAATCTGGAGTTTATTAAAGTGATCTCTACATGATTCCCATGGCAGTATTCGCACAATGGTACCAATAGCGCGTTTTTGTACAACGAAATTAATAATAAATTTAATATTATATGCGTAACTATTTCCCCAGAATTTAATACTTTATCTTAATTTTGATTCTACTAGAGCATAGTAAATAGTCTTAAGTCGCTCCGGGCTAACTTCGTCTCTTAGGCTTCTTAAAGCATAACATGCTGAGCTAACAGAGTTTTCGACTGCTTCCAGTTCTGTTTTCCAGTTTAGGAACTGATCAATTATGACCCCGGGATATTTCACACTATCCGCGAAATTAATAAATCATAAATCATTTTTTTTTTTATTTGGTACAAGCGGTACAGACTGGAATTACTCGTTAAAGTAGGACGCTGTTTTAGTCGTATTCTAGGAGGGCTATGTACAGCAGTGGACAGGTTGATAATGATGATGATGATGACTTGCAAAGTTTCACGCATCGCTGCTGAATCCATTGTGGAATATTGTTTTTGTTCACCGAATGGGTAAACAAGTTCCTACAAAACGATTTCCGTAATGGAGTTTCAAATCGAAAAACCAGATTGACATTTAGAAATAATGAAGGGCATAGCCTGTATCTAGATCTGTATTCAGATAGCTTGGAGAGCCCTGACAGAGACACTAGTGTATATAGCCTTATCCCGTGAAGCAGTGAAGTGTGTGAAAATGCGGTCCTTACAGATCACATTCAGGTTGGTACACTGTACAGACTTCGGTGAGTGGCTCTATCGCTACAACTTAGGTGTAATTTCACTTAGTTTATACGACGATTCAAAATGTTCCTTGTGATTTCAATTAATATAATACTACTAGTTGCGCCCCGCGGTTTCACCCGCGTGAATAATGATGAAAATTGATGATGATGAAAAGTAGCCTATGTGTTAATCCAGGGCGTAAAGTATCTCCATTCACAATTTCACTCAAATCCATTCAGTAGTTTGTACGTGAAAGAGTAACAAACATCCATACTCACAAACTTTCGCGTTTATAATATTAGTAGGATAGGATTATTAAAATAGAATAGCCGGCTGAGAAAAATGTTTACATGATCTACATATTTGTTCCCGTTTGTGGGTGATGTGATACCATGGTACCCACGATAGGTACAGGGAATCCTAGTGTGGGATCAGGACTATTTGAATGTTGGGTGTGACGATTTAGAAATTATACGAAAAATCTGTTACTACAGGAATAAAATGAAATGAAAAGGTTAAAAAGGTTTTATTTTTTATTTTCTTTATTTTAAATACTAAAGGTAAAAAACTACTTTAAGGTGGGTTAAAAAAAAGTATGAAAATGTTGTAGAGGAAAGCCAAATCCACGATTTTATAGTAAATAGGCTTTCAACTTAATTGATATAGTCAGATTAGTCGATTTTTATTTAGCCTCCGACAACAACTTTTAATCAAGTCAATTTTAATCAAGGCCTTATTCACTAGTCTTACTATAGAATCGTGGACTTTACCTTTCTCTGCAACAACTTTGTTATTTTCAACTTTAAGTGGAGATAGTTAACATTAGTATCATATATTTTTAGAATGCACTCATCAAGCCCTTTGATTTGATACCAAACTTATTATTATTATGATTATTTTTTGAGATTTGAAATTCGCCTTTAATTTCCGCCTTATTACATGAAATCAGTGTGACGTCATTTAGTCTAATACATGATAAACGTCAAGACGCTACATATGATATCTCATTTGTCAAAATCGGTAAAGGAGGGCGATTACGTAATTCTGTAGCAATTGATTTCAATAGATTTCAATGTTATTTCTATTTGAAATTAAGTTTATGCGATTACCTAATTTACGCAGTCATGTTGCAATTAACCATTGCAAACAAAATGCGTAAATTGGGTAGTCACAAGAGCGTCATTTCGAATAGAAACAGCATTGAAACGGATTGAAACCAATAGCAACAGAATTACCTAATCGCGCCACAGATGAACAAACTTACATACGTAGACTGCTAACTTCATAACCCTCTTTGCTTTGCCGTAGTCGGGTAACAAGCAGTTATTCCCAATTATAGACAATTCCAATCATCGTGGCTTGGTATCATTTTAGAAATATACCGTACCTATTTCTGCCGCCAAGCAGTAGTGTTCGCATTGCTGTGTTTCGGTTTGAAGGGTACGGGTGCCGGTGAAATTACAGGCACATGAGACTTTTCATCTTTATGTCTCAGGGTCGGCAGCGAGCGGCGTTCATAGGCTACGGTAACTGCTTTCCATCTGGCGGGCCGTAAGCTTGTCTGCTTGCCAAGTAGCAAAAAAAAAAAAAATATATTTATATATTACGACTGTATTTTTATACCAAATACTTAATTATTCTCCTACTTATCGTCCTGATAAACGTCAGCTAGAGAATAACAGTGAAAGAGGTGCATAGGAATAACATTTCTAAAAACATATTCCTAAATTTTGCATCAGCTTTTAATGGCATTGAAACATTCACTCTCTGCAGCACGTATACCTATGGAATTTTATCGTGGAATATTCCTTTGGCGTCTGATACTTTATTACGGGGACTGGATACAAATTCTGCGGTTTGCTGACGTCATTGAACCGGACGAGTGTATAAAAGTTAACTCCATGTCATTTGTGCGAAATCGTGTTGGCAAGTTGGTAAGTATTATAATCAGCAAACCGATTTTTCGTTTTATGAACCCGGACCTTTTACATGTAATTAACTTCGATACATTTCCCTAATCTACAACCATTGTGTACATCCACACGAGAGAAAATACCAACCATGAAAATATACACACACATAATGTAATACCCAACAATCTCAAACATAGTCTTGATACTACACTAGGATTCCCCGAGTCGTGAAAATGAAATGAAATGAAATTTATTGCAGAAACTGTTTACATAAAGATCTTAAAAGCTAGGTGGAAATAACAGTTTATCCATTAATTATGGACGTACAATATTTAACTTATATAACTAGGTAATTTATTGATTATTGAATTCTTTAATGTCATAAAAACATTTTTCTATGAGCCACCTACGGAGTTTTGTCTTAAAAATACTAGTAGGCAGTTCTCTTATGTCTCTAGGAATTTTGTTATAAACTTTTACTGTCATGCTAGAGCAATTTTTCCCACTCAGTCTAGTATTGTGTGCAATATAAGCTTAGTGGGATCTCTATTCTTTATAACAGAGTTATTTTTGTCTTTATACATGTTAAAGAACGAAGCATGCTCCTTTACAAAACAGCCAATTTGGAGGATGTATAAACTAGTTAACGTTAGGAGTTCATGTTTCTTAAAGAGAGGCTTGCATGACTCTAATGGGCCTATGCCAAAGACGGCTCTTACGCACTTTTTTTTAATAAAGAAAGCTCTTTTGATGTTCGTAGAGTTACCAAAAAGCAAAAGTCCATACCCTAGAACTGAGGCGACGTAGCCAAAATATGCGGTTAATGCAGTTTGTTGGCCTGATGTTCTTCTTAATCTTTTCAATATCGTGGGTATAAGGATTTACCCGGATCAAATATTCGTAGATCATGGGAACATCCAGCAGTCCTGATCAGTCCTGCGTCTCTCGCATCTCGCCTACCGCGCCGTGAAGGTTATCCTTAGTATAGGACATGGGAGCGTACGGCGGCACGCACGGGGCCTCCCAAGTTCCAACCCAACGGATATAATCAACTCAGAAGTCCGCTTTTAGTGTCACCTACATCATCATATCAGCCGTCAGCCTCAGCTCAGCGCAGCATGGATCAGTATCTGAAGCCATCACCGGCTTCCTACGAGACGCTGTGGAACTTCATTACGGGGAGCCTCCCGACGCCAATATCATACTACCCGAGTATGACTTCATCATCATCGGTGCGGGTACAGCTGGGTGCGTTCTCAGCAACAGGTTGACTGAAGTTGAGAATGTTAAGGTAATATAATATAATATATATACATACCTAGTGTTATACATATATTTTATTGCTCCGCCGGGCTATTCTCTATCTCGCGAAGTCGCGACAGGCTTGCAACAGGCGTAAATTATGCAATCAGGGCTGTCAAACGATAACTTTTACATGAGAAAAGCTACGTTTGACAGCCATGATCGCACAATTTACGCCTGTTGCAAACCTGTCGCGAGATAGAGAATACGAGGGCCGGACTTTCTGGCAACTCTCGTTGGTATAAGATCTGTCCTGAGGCCCAATTCACTATAACTTAAAAATAGTTAAAATAGAGTTCGTATCATGTTTCGATCTTGTGTCGATGTCTTAAATGTCAGAAATGGTATTCTCTAAACATAAAATACAACACTGTAATGTGATTATATCGAAATGTGACCGAAACTTGAACGATTCAAAGTTTTTTCGATAATTTTAGCATTGTAGATGGAGTCTCTCTTTACTCTTTGCGATTGATATATAACCATCCTACTCTCATGGAAGTCACCGTGAATTGAAAGTAGACTAAATTGTTATTTATAAGGGAGCAGAATACCAACTTTCTGTCAATTCATAATTCAGTCTCGATTCGGTTAACTTTCAGTGTAGTTTTAAAATAATTTAGAGAATTGGGCCTCTGGCTGCTGGCTTAGTTATTACTGGAAGAAAGCGTTAGCCGAGTTGTTCGTGGAAAGCAATAGCGGTGATGAGCTCACCACTTGTCACATCAATATTCTTGGGACTGTGCAACCCACGGTGAAAAGAGGCCCTTTGAGGCTCTGTATACGCCTTCGGGGAAAAAGGCGTGTGTTTTAAATTTACCGTCTGTATTCAAACTTTAATTAATCGCCTATCCGAGTTCTGTCTATCAAAGCATGAAGCAGCCATCTATCGTGTTCCTTCATAATATTTTTCTGGAATTTTGTGGTGTCAAGTACTGCCATCAGATACTAATCGCTGTTCGGCCGTTGGCCTCTTCATCAGCCGGTAGTCTTCCACTGCTGGATGAGCCCTCCGCCATAGCATGCATAGCGCGCAATGGAAGGATTTGCCATGATCACCACGCTTGGCATGCAGTTTGGTGTTAAGTAACTCTAGTGGATGCTGTTGCCAATCCAGTGGTGTAATCCCTTAGTCACCTTTTACGAAATTCACAGGAAGGAGGAGTTGAAGGAGTCCTAATCTCGGGCCGAGACTACCACGGCCGTTGCCCTACTCAGTTGATACAAGTCATAATAAGGGGTTCATTTCTGTACTCAAATTAGTAGAATAAACACCTCAAGTGGATACCGTCGTCTTATTTCTCACCATTCCAAACAATTCTTATAGCTCTATTCAAAGGACAATTTAAACTGATAATTTTTTTCTCGCTAGCCGATAGTCGGCCTAGACCAAACAACCTAAACTTGTCGAATTAAATTTATCGTGGTGTGACATTTTATTATGATTAACATACCGTTACTAACCACGTAAATATTATAGGGTTATGAAGTTGCCGTTTTATGTTGAAAAATTCAAATACCTTTTTTTCCTGAGAAGAAATACATTAATTCAATAGAAGTATGTACCCTCATTATCTATACATTTCTGCAATCTCGAAGGAAGATCATTTATGTCTTTACGATAGAAATCTGGAGATAAGTCTACGATGGCATTTTGAACCACTTTCTCAAAACAATTTTGATTTTAACAGTAGCACTCATGTTATTCTATCTGATTTACATTTAGGTATGTTATAATATTTTAATATAATATGTAAGGTATTATAAATATCTAGTTATTTTAAGTAAATTATTAATTATGTTTAAATCTCAACCAATAATTATTCACTTTAGCACTAACACCCACTCAACATAATGCAAAGGTTAGCTGGAAGAAAATGATAATTTGTATTAAGTTCGCCATGTAATTGTTTTTTGTCTTTTTTTTTTGTATATTTGGGTAAACTAGGTAAGGTCTATTGTGCAATAAAGCATTTTTAACATAACATAACACCCAATAGTCACATAATATGTAGTCTTGATCCCACACTACGATTCTCTGTGTGTACCTAGACCCGGAACAAATATTTGCACATCATACAAACATTTGTCCCGCAGCGGGAATCGAACCCGCAACCTTTTGCATCTCAGACGGCTACTCGCCCGCCCCGCCCGCGCCACAGAGGTCGTCAATGTTATATTTATCTATCTAACTTTACAGGTCCTGCTGATCGAAGCTGGTGGCAGCGAGCAATTTTTTATGGACATTCCGCTGCTGACCACACTTCTACAGTTCACTGACGCAAACTGGAACTACAGCACTGAACCACAGGTAAGTATGGCGTCCAGCTGCCTCTATCTTATATATATATATATATACTAGTTGCGCCCCGCGGTTTCACCCGCGTGAATAATGAAGAAAATTGATGATGATGATGATGATGAAAAGTAGCCTATGTGTTAATCCAGGGCGTAAAGTATCTCCATTCCAAATTTCACTCAAATCCATTCAGTAGTTTTTACGTGAAAGAGTAACAAACATCCATCCATACTCGCAAACTTTCGCGTTTATAATATTAGTAGGATATATATATATACAACATATATAACATACATACATATATATGTATGTTTATATATATGTTTATATATATATATATATATATTATTTGTATTAAGTTATATTTTATCAAGTACAACGTATGTATGCATATACTTTTATTGGTTTTACACCACCGTCCTGGTTCGTTCTCATCAATTCCAGTCAATCCCAAGGTTGTCTGGAAGAGATCGCTCTCAGCTATAAGACCGCCCATTGTACTTCCATACGTATAATTATAATTATGTTTGTTTTAATGTTTTAATTTTTAATGTGGTGTGCAATAATGAGTTTTCTATTCGATCTTGGTTTTCGCCGATATAATAGTAGGTGTCTCGCCCGAAAATTTGCAAGCATTTTTTTTTTTATTTTTTACGTTTCGGTTTCGATCCTTTTATGGTGAGCCCCTGGATGACGAAAATTATATACTTACATGCCAAATTTCAAGCGAAGGCTACAGTTCTAGAAATTTCACGATGAGTCAGTGAAACCGCCGAGTTTTATTAATAGTAATTTGATTAGATCCGCAAAGACGTCAAAAATGTATTGTTAGGGTTCCGTCCCTCAAAAGGTACAAAAGGAACGACTATAGGATCACTCTTGTGTCTGTCTGCCACAGCTTATTTTCTCCTTATCTACTGGACTATGAAGTCACGGACGTATACCGTGATTAAACCAATTCGGATTTTAGGGGGGGGCATATCAAATGAAAGAGCACGTTATGAGAAACACATATATTTTTTGTAATTTGAAAATGCTCGGTTTAAAAGTTATTAAAGAAAATATGCAAAAATTTACCATTCCCCCGTTTTATTTCGGAAACAGCTAAGCCAAAAATGTTGAAAGAAACACTGCATATTAGGCCTCGTTCATAGTTTACAGAAAACCTACATTACGGAAAATATCCGTAGAGAAAAAGCGTATAAAATGTGTTGACTGGACTAATAAGTTTATTGGTTTAGTGGTTACTATGGTAGCTTACTTGTACGGAACTCTCTCCACACGAGTTCTACTCGCAATTGACCGGTGTTTATAAGTTTAAAGATAACGAAATTACCCTATGACGACCCAAGACCCCTAACCCGTATTCAAACCAAGTTCTTGTTTACGCAAAGTGTTTAGTTTTGCCAAAGTCAAAGTCATAGGAACGTCTCACCAGGCCACCGCCACTCGCTCAAGGTCGCGCGTTATTTACCTACATCCAAAGTGTTTCCCCGGGACACAGGGGCGCACGCGCCTGGAGCGCTCGGACAATAAGTTTCCCGCGCAAATATGACTTCGCGTGCATATTGTGCTGTAAATGGATGCAGTAGTCAAAAGACAAACAGAGACATATCATTTTATTTTTTAAATTGCCAAAGGACGATGAAATGCAAGTTATTTGATTGATGTAGGTACATTAGTTATTGTCTGTAGGTGCATATCGAAGTAATGCCTTTTATAGGTGTGATTTCATGTACATTTGCATTTACATTGCGTTAGGTACAAAGCGCTTGTGCGAGCTAAATTGCACTTTGTTGCGTCCTAGCAAGAGTCGCTATTTAAATAAAAAAAATCGCAAAGTGAGTCTTCTGTACTTGTACTAATATTTATTCTGTGACGTCACTGCCACTGCGACTGATTGACACAACATTACTTTTTTGTTTCAATCTTGTACATCGTTCATTGTTCATTCTCCCTCGCAAATTACGTTCACTTTTTTTAGATTCATATTTTGTGTCCGTTGACCTTTGTCGACCTTAGGTCTTGTCGATGTAGTATCGTCGTAAAAGTAGCCGGTTTCGGGATAGCTTTTAGCTCACATTTTACTTTACTTTCGTCTATCCCAAATACTTCGGAGACGTACTGCTGGCTTCCGGTGTGTTTGGTGTGGGAGCTATCCGGGTTTCACAGCCTTGTCCGCGGTCATACGGTGGGTTAAGGTAATCGACGCAGCTGGTAAGTTGACGGACGCACGCTCCTCAGCGAGCGTGGGTCCGTCAACTTACCAGCCTGCGACTCGCCAGCCGTTGGACTGTGTTCGGAGACACATTGGTGTAAGGTGAGTGCGATTCAGTTAGTTCGACCCTAACACACACTTTGTTTCGTAGTCGAGAAGTCCACAGTACCTATATGTCACCTTATCGTAATTTCCTACTAATATTATAAACGCGAAAGTTTGTGAGTATGGATGGATGTTTGTTACTCTTTCACGTAAAAACTACTGAATGGATTTTTTGGAATGGAGATACTTTACGCCCTGGATTAACACATAGGCTACTTTTCATCATCATCATCATCATCATCATCATCAAACGCGAAAGTTAGTGAGTATGGATGGATGTTTGTTACTCTTTCACGTAAAAACTATTGAATGGATTTGAGTGAAATTTGGAATGGAGATACTTTACGCCCTGGATTAACACATAGGCTACTTTTCATCATCATCATCATCATCATCATCAATTTTCATCATTATTCACGCGGGTGAAACCGCGGGGCGCAACTAGTAACTTTATAATCCCGGGTTTTGCTTAGTGATTTAAACCCATATAAAAAAAATACAGTCCACTTTATCGTACACAAAGTGTTTTTCTCATAGTAAGTTTATTTTGTAAGTTTATTCATTTACGTTAATCATGTTCGTAATCAGAGGCCCAATTCTCTAAGTTATTTTAAAACTACACTGAAAGTTGACCGAATCGAGACTGAATTGTAAATTGACTGAAAGTTGAATTTCTAGTCCCTCATAAATAACAATTTAGTCTACTTTCAATTCATGGTGACCACCATTAGAGTAGGATAGTTATATGCATATATAATTGGAAAGAGTAAAGAGAGACTCCATCTACTTATGCTAAAATTAACGAAAAAACTTTGAATCGTTCAAGTTTCGGTCACATTTCGGTATAATCACATTACAGTGTTGTATTTTATGTCAGGAGAATACAATTTTTGACATTTAAGACATCGACACAAGATCGAAACATGATCCGAACTCTATTTTAACTATTTTTTTAGTTAGTGAATTGGGCCTCTGATATCTTGTATTATTCTCAAACTCAGTGACACTAGCGAGATTGAGACGAATCTATTATAGCAAAAAATTAACATCGACCAACGCGCGTCGGCTACTGAAAATAACATAAATATCAGTCTGATAATCAAATAATCCTCCTTTGCTTGGGGCAGGCGGGTAAAAACCTCATTTGCTTGGCGCCGTTGGGTAAAAAGACACATTGCCGGTCTGCAGAGAAGTCCCCAAATGCGTTTTTACTCCCTACCAAGAAAAAACGTTGATTGGAATTTCGAACCTCTGTTGTTGAATGTATTTGAAAGACACAGTACCAACAAGAACTTGTTCAGAAATTTGGAAAATTAATTCGGTCGAGTGCGAAAATCCAAAAAGCTGAATTTATGTTTCTTTTCGATGAATGTTGTAAGAACTTCGTTTTATTTTTCCTGTAAAACGTAGAAAACACAGAACGATTTTTTTTTTAAATTTCATTCGTTATATACAGGGTGGGGCAAATTTTTGGCCCCTTAAGGGTAGGTACCTTTTCTTTTGTAGTTAGAAGGTTTTGTTCTTAGGAACCTTGTTTTATTTTGAAGAAAAAAATATTGTCATTTTTAGATTTTTGAAAAAAAGTACGGTTCACCCAAAAAATGACATTTGTCAAAAAAAACAAGTTGGTTTTAATTGACTCTATTTCCAACCAGGAACACTCTTCCTAAAGTAACATGCCAAATCAAATCGTAAGTTTTGGCAATATTTAAAAAAACCATTCCCATACATTTTCTATGAAAAAACGAGTTAGTTTGAAAATAAGCATTTATTAAGCTCAGACGCTGTTGATTCGTAAGAGATATTTTGGATTTAAAATTTAAAAAAAAAAAACCCGCCAATTTTTTCTAGCGGTATTGTCATTCAATGAGGTGGTATATCATTCTACCAATAAGGTTTAATAAGAAATATCAATAAATAATTTGAATTTAGAACAAATTGCTTTCCGTGTTCGAATGGTATGCATGACTTTGTTGCGGCGAATGGCGCTTCTTAGAAAAATGTATGGGAATTGTTTTTTTTAATTATTGCCAAAACTTACGATTTGATTTGGTATGTTACTTTAGGAAAAGTGTTCCTGGTTGGAAATAGAGTCGATTAAGACCAACTTGTTTATTTTGACAAATGTATTTTTTTGTGTGAACCGTACTTTTTTTCAAAAATCTAAAAATGACAATATTTTTTTCTTCAAAATAAAACAGAAGGTTCCTTAGAACAAAACCTTCTAACTACAAAAGAAAAGGTAGCTACCCTTAAGGGGCCAAAAATTTGCCCCAGCCTGTATATTAATTTTGCTCTGAAGCCCATTTCTCGTAATAAAAAAATAGTCAAAATAAAGTTTGGATCACGATCCGATCTAGTGACGATGTCATAAATGTTACAAATGGTATTCTTAAATGAGAATACAACGCGGAAATGTTATTATATATCGAAATGTAACCAAAACTTGAACGACAAAAATAATTAAGTATCAATTTTTTCAAAGCTCTTGTAAATTTTTTTACCAAAATTTATGCATAATAGACCCGTCTCTCTTCCGTCTTTACAATGATTTATACTCCTACTCTAACAATGAATATAGTGCCAAACAAAATTGAGTTTGAAAGTTGATCGAAAGTAGACTTCACTGTATGAATAAGGAATAATACAAACAGAATACAAATTTTCAGTCATTTCCAATTCAGTCTCGATTCGATCAACTTCAGTGTGATTTTAAAATAATTAAGAGAATTGGCCTTCTGGGATGTTCAATACTCGGCCCTCTTAGTAAATACGCTACTTTGGTATTATGATCAATAAACTATTCAAATCAGTTGTCAACTGATTATCAATGTATATAAAATCGTTGCGTGACTGACTGACTGACAGCCTAAACGGTAAGTACTTGAAATTTGGAGGGTACATTCCTTTTGTGGTCTAGGAGTGCACTTAGAAAGGAATTACCGAAATTCATCCCCAAAGAGGTTGCAGCGGGGTGTTGAAGTTTGTATGAAAAAAACTCCGCGACACTCAAGTCGTGGACGAAGTCAGGCAGGTACTACATGCTAAATACGTTGCAGTTGAACTGAAACAGAGACGTGATACATATGTGCATGACACGAATGCTGTTATACCGCGAGGTGAAAACAATACTGATTACGTATTCAGATTGAGCAAAACCTTCATTCCTAATTAAGAAAATAGATACTTGACTGTAATGAAATAATTATTTCCAAACAAACTAAACTCGAAAATCTAGAAGACTCGAAACTCGAAAATCAACAACTAGGAACTAATCATTGGAATATGTATAATTCAGCTTAAATAAACATATAGAGGTATTTCTCAGATTACACTCAAATGGCTATTATATTAGTTTACTTACTCTTGAGTGCTTCTTAACTCAACCCAATGAATGTCAACCAATTTAGGTATTTATATCGACTCAACCCATTTTTATTAAATTTCTATTCTTAACTCAACCCAATCCTAAAACATATGTCAAAGTGAATATGCAGTAGTATTAAAACTATAATAGTCTTCATCAACGTTTACTTAATTAGTCACAACACTGACTTCATTTTATACGATCGTTCACAAAATACTTTAACCTAGCCGATCGGAAATCAACGCCGACAAATCTGCACAAATCTTTTGTTTGAAATAGAACAATGCTATTAATTATGAAGAAATCAATTAATAAATGGTATTGCGTGCAAGATGCTATACTGGTTACACAGGCAGTTTGGAGGACATTAACATAATACTTAATAGATACTGTAATAATAGATGTAATTTGAAAAAGAAAAAATAGTTTTTTGTTGTAAACTTATTTTTAAAAACAAGCTATTATCAAATTAGTAATCGGAACTGTGAGCTAATCAAAATGAGCCCAAACACTGCAAGGCTGAAAAAAAATAGTTTTTTGTTAAAAACTTATTTTTCAAAACAAGCTATTATCAAATTTGTAATCGGAACTGTGAGCTAATTAAAATGAACCCAAACACTGCAAGGCTGAAAAAAAATAGTTTTTTGTTAAAAACTTATTTTTCAAAACAAGCTATTATCAAATTAGTAATCGGAACTGTGAGCTAATCAAAATGAGCCCAAACACTGCAAGGCTATTAATCATCTAGGAGTCCCTATCATCAGATCAGCTCGCCGTCACCTTAATATTGTATTGACATCTGAACTAGACAGGTATGAAAAATTGGTTTTAAATTCAGTTTCAACATTTGTCCCACACTAACTAACTACTAACAAGTCAAGTTATATAAAAGCTTGTAAAATGAATAAATATACATCAGGTACCCTTGTTGAATCGGAATCTACTAAGACCAAATTAGGAGCCATGGTTCAAATCTCGCGATGTGACTATTAACATGCTAGTTGCGTAATCCATTGAAGGCGAAGAGGGGTCAGCCAAAAGTATTGGTATGCTCCTTTAGTCGACTATAAGGAAACATCAAGAACAATGTGATGGTCAGAGAGGATAAATGACAAAACTGAACAAGCCAAGCCACAAGTAGATGCAATAAATCAGAGGCCCAATTCTCTAAGTTATTTTAAAACTACACTGAAAGTTGACCGAATCGAGACTGAATTGTAAATTGACAGTAAGTTGAATTTCATAAATAACAATTTAGTCTACATTCAATTCATGGTGACCACCATTAGAGTAGGATAGTTATATATATATAATTGGAAAGAGTAAAGAGAGACTCCATCTACTTATGCTAAATTAAACGAAAAAACTTTGAATCGTTCAAGTTTCGGTCACATTTCGATATAAACACATTACAGTGTTGTATTTTTATGAATAAAATTGTTGAATTTTATGTCATAAATGGTATTCAGGAGAATACCATTTATGACATTTAAGACATCGACACAAGATCGAAACATGATCCGAACTCTATTTTAACTATTTTTTAGTTTGTGAATTGGGCCTCAGATTAAGGTGAAAACATATGTTTTAATGGACATCTACATAATGACAGTTGCTTTTCACTTTCTTACTGTTCTCCTCTAAAACCATTGAATGGATTGGGGGTTTGCCATAATCACAATGCTTGGCATAGACGGCTTGGTGATCGCAGTATTGGTGTTGATTACTCAGGTAGATGCTGGTGCCCATCTCCTGGTGTAACACCTTAGACGGCTTCTGCGACTGCTCTTAGGCCAGACACACCACGACAAAAATCAAAAACCAAATAAAATTGCAACATGGTCATCATCTATCCAAATTATATGTAAATTAAAATTGCATTATTTACTACCTAAAGAGATAAGTTGAGTTTAGTTAACAATATTATTTTACATAAATGCAAGCAATTAAATACCAGTTTTCTTTTAGATGAAACCTGATAAACTGGAGGAGGTACGTCAGATAAACAAAATTATATATCACTTTAGTATGGAATGTAATCGGTTATGTTTACTTTTTTAATTATAAGTAATGAAATCGGAGCAATACAGAGCCCGAAGTCGAGTTTTGCAGCAACTATCGTACGATGACAATAATTAAGACGATCCCCCGTGTTTTACGTAGTAACTACCAACTAAACTGTGCGCGCTCTATGGGAATACAACAGTTTAATGGCTGTTACTACGTTACAGTACGATCATCGTAATCGTCATTGTTACGATGGTTGCTGCAAAACCCAAACTAGGGTCTCAGGCGTTACGGAAAAAAATGTACTGAGTAAATACCCGTCCGTACATGATATATGCTAGTCCTTTTTGTCCGTCTGTTTATCTGTATGTATTTTAATGGCCTTATTCATAATCATTTTTGAAACCTATTTTAGTTAAAATAGCTTTTGTCTTCTTCTCTCTCATGTGAAATGTCATACGTCAAAACAAGACAAAACATATTGTAACTAAAATAGGTTTAAAAATTATTATGAATAAGGGGGTTAGTCTATAGTCCTACAGAAAGGATTCCAATGCGATTATCACTGTTTTGTTTATGTTTTGTTATGGACGAAAGTTTTAGCAAGTATAGTTGAGGTCCGGGTGATATAGCGATATATGTGAAAATAAATGAATTAATATATAACTATACGTTAATTCCAAGAGGTCACAAATTGGATGGGTGATCAGGCTCAACTTCTTTTCGCGTATTAGGTTTTGTTGGTTCCCCTGTAGGAGCTTCTGGCTCCACGCTTTTATTTATTTTTTAACACCCAACAGTCACATACATAGTCCTAAACCCGCACTAGGATTCCCTGTGTCGTGGGTATCAGGGAAAACAAGTAGGTACAATTGTTGGTAACAACATCCAGAGCCGAAACAAATATATGCATATTTGCATATTCGAAAGATTTGACTTCAGAACTTTTCTTCAGACTGACGAAATAAAAGTCCGTTAGCAATAATCACTCCTGATCATATTTGGGTACGATGTGGTTTTATTTGATATGATGTTTTAAACCCGAGTATAATTTTAGATGAACGTGTATAAAATGCATTTGTTCTATGCAAAGTACGCATTTAAAACGAAATCGAGATTTATATTTATATATATTCAAGATAAGTTGAACGACCTCACTCTTAAAAACGATCTATTAAAATTCTAAAGGTGTGTCTTGTTCAACGCCGAATGAAGTTTTGCCCGATATATAACTGTCTGTTGTGTCTGAATAATAAAAATAATACCCAACAGTATAAAATACAAAGTTTAGGGCATAACATTTTTTTGTTGAAAAATGAATTTTTCATTTAGGGCATAACATTTTTTGTTGAAAAATGAATTTTTCAAAACAATCTTTTATGAAATGTTCTTCCAACGGATGATGATGATGATGAAATTAGTAATCAGAACTGTGAGCTGATCAAAATGAGCCGAAACACGACCAGTCTACTAATTTCCATCAAGAAGTTTCAAAGTCCGTCTTTATCATCGGAACAGCTCACTGTCACCAAAATAGTTATATCGTCATCAGAACTTGACGGGTATGCAAAATTTCAGATCAATCGGTTAGGTGGATTAAGTGGTAATTGTCACATACATAATCCAATTGAAATTACCTATCACTATGAGTCGGTCACACCTTAACAGAATTCCGTTAACGTGACAAAGCAGAAGGAACAAGGTCAACTGATCTATAAGCCTTTCCTTTTCCACTACTTGACATAAACAAGTGTATTATGCTAGTCGTTGACTACCGGCTCATACAAAACATATTTTACTATAGCGTTTCGGGCTGTCCTAGTTGCACCTGTCTAAATATGCCAAATTTCAACTCGGTCTTAACCAACTTTCGAAATATTTAACCCAAATATACAAATAACTAAACATTCCAACCGATTAATTCCAAGTTTTTCTACGGATTAACAGTACTTTGACATCCTTAACTTAATGGCTAAAATCTAATAATTTCAATAATAATAATCCCGCAGGGCACGTTAGTGGCGAGCGTTCGATGAATGGCGACCCCGCGAAACCCCATTACTCCCTGGAGTCAACAGAGACCCCTGACCCTCAGCTTGCCTTTACCGGCCGGCCGAAGGTGGAGGCGTATGAACAGAACCTATGCTCCAAGGGTGGAAGCAATAAAGGCATAAAGCCCGGAGTAGCGCTCAGTGGAACTGCAGCACACCACACCTCTCAATACCCTTTAGCCGTCCACGCCAGCGTTGCCCTTACGCTGCCCGCATTGGTGGCACCTTTAGGGACATTTAATAAACGGCAAAGTTACCGACTACCTAAACCGTTTAGAACAATGTAGCATTGGCAGGTGCCGCATCTCATCATATAATAGCCCAATACACATTCCATTTGCATTTTCTCCCTGCAATAGCACCAACTTTCATCCATTTCCACAATAGTATAGTCATATGTCTGTCTTCTATACACGATAACAATAATGTTTTTGGTATCGTACTTGTAATAACTTTTCGTTTAAAAAACCGACTTCCGCCATTGTATTCGACTAAATATCTGGATGAATAAAAAGGATGACAAAACCATAGTGGTGAAAGGGTTATGATACTTTCAGAATGCAAATGCTTGATTTGTTGCTAAAAATATCAAAATCGCTATATGTATGCCTACAATATTTGAGGAGTTCCCTCAATTTCTCATGAATTCCATCATCAGAACTGGATTCTGACAAAATGGAACCGATCTAGAAGTATATCTATTCAAATAAAAAAAGAATTTTCCAAATCGGTTTATAAACGACGGAGATATGAGGTAACAAACAAAAAAATAAAAAAAACCGAATTGAAAACCTCCTCCTTTTTGTGAAGTCGGTTAAAAATGGCTTTTTACTGTTGGCCAATACGGCCCCAGTAATGCCTCATAAAGGTCCAGGTTAAGCCTGTGTTAGGAAATAAATGACATGAAATACATACAACATAAACACACGCCTTTTTCCCCGAAGGGGTAGGCAGTCTCAAAGGGCCTCTTTTCACCGTGTTGTTACACAAATAATAATATATTTATTTCAAGACACATTTTTTTTTTATGCTACTTGGCAAGCAGACAAGCTTACGGCCCACCAGATGGAAAGCAGTTACCGTAGCCTATGAACGCTTGTAACACCAGAGGCATCACACGCGCGCTGCCGACCCTGAGACATAAAGATGATAGGTCTCATGTGCCTGTAATTTCACCGGCACCCGTACCCTTCAAACCGAAACAAAGCAATGCGAACATAACTGCTTGGCGGCAGAAATAGGTACGGTGGTAGTACTTCCCCGGACGAAAACATGGACACATGGGAAATGTACAATAAAATTATATATAAACAATAAGCCATATAGACTAACATAGTATTATAGGTTATTATTACATTTATACATATATAATTTTATACTAAACCCAGTGTGAAAAAACTAAATTTGTGACATTTGAGCAACGAGACAGAAATCATTATCAACGGACATCAGTTTAGGTAGGTGCTTCAATTAATGAAATTGACTACGTGTTTTTAGGTTTAACGATTGACAAAATATTTACATGGAAAGAACATATTGGCAACGTTTGTAAGAAACTTCATAATCATAATCATAATCATTTATTCGCAGGAATGTAGGTACAATAGTTGTTAAGTAAAGTCAAAACATAAAAATGGTCCATTACATTCTGCCTCATCAAAGCGTGCAAAAATTAATCCTATATTACATAATATAGGATTAATTTATGCATTATAGACATCTATAATGTAATCTGATAAATGAAATAAATTACAATGTAAAATTTTAAGTAGGTGCGAAATCATTGGAATTGAAAAATTGAGTTATACAGAAATAATGTCAAAAAAATAAAGGTAATAATGTCGAATAATGAACTTCAGATTTTATACTCCATAAATTGTTTAATGTCATAAAAACATTTATCAATCAACCAACTTCTAAATTTCCATTTAAATATATTTATATATTAAGGAACTTCATTAGTTCTCAAGACATTGAATTTAATGTAATTTTGTTTTGATAGATATTATAAGTTTTTATTGAATAGTTTCTTTACTAGTTTCAGATGACTTTTATCTTCTCTTTTTAATTTAATGTTTTGTACAACTTAGGTCAGAAACTAGATGACTCTTAGCATGACTTGTATAACACCATTTTATACTTAGTTTCTCGAACAATAAATATTTAATTTCATATTTTTAAGTTTACCATAAACTTATAACAATAAAACAACATTTTCTTAAATAAGAAACGAGTCACTTCCATAAAGGTAAAGTTTGAAAAAGAAGTTCAAAGTGAAGGACAGCCTCACGGAATGCGGATTTCGACACAACTTTTATGACAAGTTAACCAACGTTGGAAGAACAAAACGGACTCGAAATTTTTCGGTCAGTACTCAGTGACTCTACGAACCTACTAACTTCGAGTAATAGTTACAAACTTTCGGTAACTTTTTACCCGTCTACGGCAAAGTAAAAGAAGGGTTAAGAACTTAACAGTCTATCTATAAAGTTCGGTCATCTGATCCCTCGTAGCTCCGAAACTACTAGACGGATTTTGACAAATGAGGTATCATTATGAAGCGTCTTGACGTTGCGCGTGTCATAAAATTCACACTTATTTTATACTTATGGCAGAAATTAAACACAATTTCACAACCTCGAAAAATAGAATTTCTATAAATATAATGAGTTTGTATCAAATAAAAGGGATTGAAGTACACTCCAGGAATATCTCATAGTAATATTGGTTTAAAATAAAAAAAATATGAAACTAAAACCCTACTACGCAAAAGCTGAAAACAAGTACCAAAATGTTGTAGAGGATGACCAAATCCACGATTCTATAGTAAAGGCCTTCAACTTGATTAATAGATGGAGGCCAAATCCATGATTTTGATTTAGAAAAGCCTCCTTCTGCTTTGCAATAGTCGGGTAAAAAGTTGTAAGGCTTTTTACGACTGGCCGTGTTAGGGCTCAGTATAACCAGCTCACGGTTCCGATCTACTAAGTTTATCATTATGTGCCGAGTCTTATTTCACTTCTCGTAAAACGATTGAATCGAAATTTTGCATACATTGTGCAGGATCAATAGCTTCTTCTTTTATAAAAGGGGTAAAGTTAAAGAGCACCTTCCTTGGTATACAATTATTTGTATTTATTATTTTATTCATATATTAGTATAATATTATGGATCTAGTCTAAATACAATTTTATATAGGTATTTATTAACTATATTGTATAGGTATGTATATGACAGTAGTATTTTAATTTTAATTTAAGCACCTATATTATGTTTTATATTGTTATTTAACTAAGTAGTTGTTTTTCTGTGCACATTATCATTTCTCACACTCCTCTATAAGGTTTGCTAGAAGAAAACTCTTTTAGGGATAAGCTCGCCTTTGTTCATGTCCATTGTGTATGTTTTTTTGTTTTTAATTTTGTGTACAATAAAGAATAAAGAAAAAGAAAATATATTTTAAGTTAAAAAAACTTGTTTTTAACCGACTTAACAAGAAGGAGGAGGTTCTCAATTCGCTTGTATTTTTTTAATGTTTGTTACCTCATATTTCCGTCATTTATAAACCGATTTGGAAAATTCTTTTTTTATTTGAATAGGTATACTTCCAAATTGGTCCCATTTTTTTTCAAAACCCAGTTCTGATGATGAAATCCATGTGGAATTGAGGGAACTCCTCAAATGTTATAAGGCATACATAGCAATTTTGGTATTTTCAGCAACAAGTTATTGTTTTGTATGCCTTTAGCAAATAAAAACATGCAGATATCCGAATTCAATGGCGGATGTCGGTATTTTAATGAAAAGTTATACTATTTATTAATCCGATAAAATCTTGCGGTTACACTTACGGAAACGATGGATGGAAAATTTACTAATACGCTGGCTAAACCCACTGTATAAAGAACCGCAAATTATAGACTTGGCATTTGCTCGCGGCTCCACCCTGTGGAACCAAAAGTATACTCACAAAATTAACTAATTAAATAAAAGCATTGTCTACTAGGGTCATATCTAAAAAAGTATAATAAAAACCAAATAAAAAATCGAAAATCGTCAATTGAATAAAAACGCCTGCCACATACAAAGTTTTCCATTAAATTCTTTGCCGTAACTTCTCATTCATCAGCATCATCATCAGTCTTAGCAGGTTCCTTGTTATAGTTTTTACCGTCATAGTGTAGCGGTTTTTGTTGTAAAGTCATTAGAGGCTTTTGTATAATTTTCCTTCTAAATTATTCCTTTTTATTCATTAGGAAAAGAGAACAGTCATATCTCACTAATCTCATTTTAACCGTTGTACCTATAGCAAAGTAAGGATGATTAGCTTTTACACGATAAATATGACTTTGTATTTCAGATTGAGAATATATCGGAACCATTTTTTCTAGGCTATAAATGCTGTCTAGCGGGTCTTTGAATTTCCCCACATTGTTATGCCATATCTTATAATGGAGCATAATTATAAAATAAGGTATACTTGTCAGGTTTTTTTATTTTTCGAATTTTCATACAATTTTTTACACACATTATCATTTCCAATTGCAAAATCTATCTATAATGCATGCTAAGTCAAGTTTATATGTTTTTAGTTTTTAATTTTAATTGTATTTATTTTCACACTATTAACATAGCTAGTCCATAATGTGTTTTTAAGCTTGGTTTGCAACATTTTCAATAGGACTACAGACAGACGTTGCTTTTTATTTAAATAGAGAATTAGAGACTTTCAGAGTAATTAAGCATGGGATTTGGGGATTATCCAAGATGGATAACAAAACCATAAACTGACGTCAATGAGACCTCGGATCAATTACTATTAAGTCCCGTACGGAATGACTCACACAGTAAACCAGAGAATAGGGCTGAAGTCTCAAAAGTAGTTTCACCGGTGCTAAACAATGGTCCGTGCGGATTGATCTCGCACTATGCCATAACGAACCTAATTCTGGTTGAGATCTGCACTAACGTCCCGCATTGGGGTGTATTGTGCATTGGTGCATAGTCCCTCTGCTAAGCCAGCCCAATCTCCTTATGCCGGAGAAGGACTTTGATTTGATGACAGGACTGTTCTAGTGTCCATGAGTTATTATATAGATAGGCCAACGATATAACAGCCGATGTAAGTAACTATTGATTAATCTTTGCCGGAACTCAGATTTTTTCCAAGAAAAGCCTTTATGCAAGAAAGGGGGGAAAACGGATTCTTTAAACTGCATTGCAAAGTAAGACGTCATGAAATAAACTGATCAAATGCGTCTCCTCTCGAACCAAGCAGTGTATGGGTTCCGAAGTCAGGTCACCTCCCTAGCTCGAAAAGTATTAATCCCCGGATACCCGAGCTAAGTATTGACGAAAAAAAAATTAAGTTATCAAAGCAATAATTTTTGTCGTTGACAGTACTGAAGAGGTTTAGGGTTTTATTCCTTGGTTGATGAACTCTTGTACGGGATCCACCTTGGGATTTGGTTATTTGCATTTTTATTATTTCAATAAGGTTAATGCAAAAACGTTACATAATATGTGAAAATTTCAACTGGCTACTTCTTACGGTTGCCGATTATCTGCCCTGTGACAGAATACAGAACTAGGCAGACAAACGGACGGAGCGGTGTAGGCTTACAAAATAGGGTCCAGTTGGCACCCTTCAGGTACGGAACCCTAAAAAATAATGATGAAACTAGCTGTGTGTACGTCAATATCCAAATTATAGCTTTACCTAATTAGTTAATAATTGTTGCATGGGAATCAACCAGTAATGATAGAATTAATTTCATTTAATTCCCACCCTGAGTGAGACGGTGAGCTACTATAGCTATTATTATACCTAAATCATATACCGTAACTTGACATTTCACCAAGAAGGTGCTGTGGTGTGGCCGCCTTAAGAATAGACCCTTGCATCTCCTGTGGATATCGTAAAAGCCTATGGGATTACAGTGGTGATGAGCATCAGGATTCACCTGAGTACTCAACACCAATACGCGCGTGATGATTATTGCAAATCCTCACATTGGATTCTTTGGGAGAGGCCTCATCCAGCAGGGGACGTCTAAATATGGCGCTGATGATGAATCCCAAGAAATGTTAAAACACAGTGGTTCGCCCCGATCTGAGCTTCAAGGTTAAGGTTAAGAAGGTTAAGCCGTTTCGCATTCCATCTATTGTAGTGCCCCTTAGTAAATGGTAACAGAAAAACAGCTCTAACCCCAAATTATACCGGCTCTTTCCGTCGCGGGTAATTAACCTGTTACTGTGCAAATACACTAGTAAACAAATTAAAGGTTTTTTTTGTGTTCCATTTAACAGTCAATCAGTTTTAATTAGCACCAAAAAAACAGCAAGAAATTTTGCATATCCTGTCATGTTTGGATCAAAACACAATATTTTGGGGACAGCGAGCTGATCTGATGATGGAGACTTAAGGTGAACAACAGAACCCCCCGATAAATAATCCAATTATCTTTGAATTCCTTTGAAATTCTACATAGGTACTGGTCAAGTACGATGGCAATAACTACAACTATAATACTATCGTAACAGCGAGCTGATATGATGATGGAGATTGGAACCCCTTGATGGATAATAGTAAACTGGCAGTGTTTGAGCTCATTTGGATCAAATTACTTTAACCATCACCATTATTATCATCATCGTCATCAGTCGAGACAGGAAATATCTTTCTATAATAAAACTGTTTAGGTCGAAGAGTCCGTACACTGGAAATATTTTCTGAAAAACCGATTACTGATCGATTTTATTTTCACAGGGTGTAATCAAATTTTCCCCTTAATGGTTAAAATCTAAATTCGAGTTAAGTACATCAATCACACTAATATTATAAATGCGAAAGTTTATACTTAAGTACTTACTTCTTCGCGCTCATATGGATGAACGGATTTGAGTAAAATTTGGAATGGAGGTACTTTATACCCTGGATGCACATATGCTACTTTATTTGATTTGTTTTGACATCATCAATTTTCATAATTGTTCATGCGGGCGAAACCGCGGGGCGCAGCTAGTCAATAATAAAATTCAAAATGTGAATAATGATGTTGTTTCAGAAAGCAGGATGCATTGGTATGCGTGCAGGGAGATGCGCCTGGCCTCGTGGTCGAGTCGTAGGGGGCTCGTCTGTATTGCACTCCATGATGCACACGAGGGGAAATAGGAAAGACTACAATAGATGGGCTGAAAATGGAAATCCAGGTAATATAGGTGATTCTGTCATGGATAACTTCCTGAATAAAACAATTTCGAGTTACCTACACACAAGTATGTAGTGACAACCGCACCACCGCAAACCGATCTGTTCGAACATTTCGCACCATCCTCTTTGTAGCAACAGGTTTATTTTACTAAACAGAATGCTTTTTTATAGGCTGGGATTACAAATCAATACTCCGATACTTCAAGAAATCAGAAAACATACAAATACCGGAGCTGGCACAAAACAAAAAGTATCATTCATCAAAGGGCGAGCTAACGTTGCAGTACCCAAACTGGAGAACACCACTATCTGATGCTTTCCTGAAGGCTGGTTTGGAGACTGGTGGCCAAATCGTAGACTACAATGGAGAAAAACAAATAGGATACTCCTTAATACAGTTCACAATGAACAACGGGTCAAGAGTCAGTGCAAGTAGAGCGTTTCTTCATCCGATCAAACAGAGAAAAAACTTTCACATCTCGAAAAATACTATGGTTACTCGTATCCTGATCGATTCTAGAAAGAAAAAAGCTTACGGAGTAGAATTTAAGAAAGGCGGTAAGAAGTACACAGTTATGGCGAAAAAAGAAGTCATATTATCAGCTGGTGCTTTAAACTCACCGCATTTACTAATGATAAGTGGTATCGGGCCTAAAAATCACTTAACAGAAAAGAATATCACGACTATAATGGATCTGCCAGTCGGATACAATCTTCAAGATCATTGGGCACTTGGTGGTCTCATTTTTGTGATCAACACGACTGACTCTATACGATCGGATAGGGTGACATCTTTTGATAATATCATTGAATACTACAGCCATAAGACTGGTCCATTAACGGCTCCGAGCGGTACAGAAGCACTTGCATTTATCGATACCAAGAACCCGAATAGTGATGATGGATATCCTGACTTAGAATTGCTATTTGTAGCAGGTTCATTAGCATCACAGACAGCTTTTAAAGAAGCCTTCTCTATCGACGATCTTGTTTACGACAAAGTTTACGGCCCAATAAGGGACAAAGATACATGGATGGTATTCCCGATGATTCTACTCCCGAATTCGAGAGGACGTATCATGTTGAAAGACAAGAATCCGTACCACAAACCTATGATATATGCAAACTATTTCAGTGACAATGGACACGATGAGAAAGTAATTTTGCATGGGATAAGAAAAGTAATAGAGCTATCGAAGACAAAAGCATTTCAGAAGTATGGCAGCAAGTTACACGATATACCCCTGCCACAATGTGCACACTACAAATTCAACTCAGACGAGTATTGGTTCTGTGCTATGAAGACCATAACGAATACTATATACCATCACTGTTGCACGAACAAAATGGGCCCGATTGATGATCCCGAAGCAGTAGTGGATTCCAGACTTAGAGTTTATGGAGTGGCAGGACTAAGAGTGGTGGATGCTAGTGTGATGCCGCATGTGCCAGCTGCTCACACCAACGCACCGACAATGATGGTTGCCGAAAAGGCAGCCGATATGATAAAAGAAGACTGGGGACTGCTTTTGAAGTGATCAAGTTTGTGTAAGGTAGATAGATCCCAGTATTATTGCGGAAAGAGCCAAAAGATCTTAAATCTTTATTAGGATGTATGGTGTGGGTGGGATGACTGACTTATTTTTATGCTATTGAAAATTTCTGCGTTATAAATAATAAAATTATAATATGTACCAACACTTTCGGCAGTTGTTTAAATCAATATGTATAAAAATGTTGCGTGACTGACTCGCTGACTGGCTGACTATCAACGCACAACCTAAACCGTAAGTCCTAGAGACCTGAAGTTTGGAGGGTACATTACATTCCTTTTGTGGTCTTGGGGTGCACTAAGAAAGGAATTCCCGAAATTCATCCCCTGAGGGGGTAAAGTGGGTTGTTAAAGTTTATATTGAAAAACTCCACGCGGATGTAGTCGCGGGCGTTTCACTAGTAACATATAAATATTGTAAAGCCATATGTACACGAAAAGTAGTAGAATCACCCCCTTTCAGGTTAGCGTACCAATACTGTACTGTGTATTTGTATGGTCTGGCCATACTAAAACAGAATTGGTATACTTCATGCTAGACTACCACTAGTTGACTAGGCCTCCCCTATTGAATGCAATTTTTGCTGTTCAAAAGGTGATGTCCATTTTTGGTATGGTTGTTGGTTTTTTATTCCGAATAAAATCTAACCAGTCCAAAACGGTACTGATTTGGAACATACAAAAATAATAAACTTAAAACTACAAAAATCATATTTTTAGACCCCCCGTTTTTTTTTTAATTATTGTTTTCTTTGTTAATGGTAACACCAAATATCCTGCAAAAAACAGTTGGCAACACAAGAAATGCAATGTAAAAAAACCATTTTGACACAACTCTGGTAATGTCGTTGACAGCAAATGTCAGTAAATGGAGTGAACAGCGGTGCATGTGCAAATTGTGGAATGTTGTTTTTACAATGCACTGGTCAATTTTGATCAGTCGGTTTGATTGTTTTTTTTTAATGATAGAGCATATTGACTTTTTTTGTGGTAACCAAACCGCCATTATTCTTCCAAAGGTCTAAATATCCACCATAATAAAAAAATGATATTCTCCTAAACGGGGGGTTTTCATAGAAAATATAGGTTTAGGGATATCTACCCAAATATATTAAATTAATCCCGGTTAGATTTATTAATTATTAAAAAACCACTATTAGACATCACCTTTGCCATAATCACCACTCTTAGCAGGCGGATTAATTGATCTGCATCCCTTAGTCTGCATTTACAACATACACGGAAGGAACGAGGTGTGTGTTGTGTTTGGTATACACACACTTATGAATATTTTTTGAAAAGTTTAATTAAAACCTAAGTATTTCTAGTTTTGCCACGTCTTGTATTTATTTATTATGATCATAGGTTATCACATAATACAGCAGTAAGTGCTTACTTCGAATCAGCTCGCCAATTTACCTTTCTGAATAGGACAGGAGTACCTACGTGTTGTTTTCCCATGCAAAAAAATGAGTAAAAAATTTGATTGCCATATAATAAGCAGATTGTGCCGATTAAAATAACTATTCTTGCTCATGACGGTTGCCCGGGTTTTTCTACAATATTGTATATACTAATTCCATCGCGAACTGATTCGCAAGTCATGTGGCATTTGCGATGCTAAAAATAATAATTAATACCTAATGAAAAACAAGATCATACGTCAAACCATTCGTGTGTGTGCGGTTCTTTTTGCACGAAACTACATGAAAGACAACAAAAACTTAGGTGGTTAGGGTACCGTACCCATAGTGCTACAAGGACACTATGACTAGACTACGATGTCTGCCTGTCTATCACAGGGGTATATTTTGGCAGCCGTAAAAAGGTACCCAGTTAGCATTTTTACAGATTATTGAACGAGCGTAGCGAGTTTCGTGAGTCAACTTGGGTGAATTGGCATTTGTAACACAACAATGTTAGTCTGAGAGGAGGAACAGGAGTAATTTTAGTTTATAAGACGATTCAAAATGATTCTTGTGATTTCAATGAATAAAGTTCTACTTATTTTACGATGAGAGTGCCGAAACTATGATACACCATCACATTGTCTGATTTAACATTAAATGCAAATATTGCAAGTATGGTTTGATTTTAACCAATTATATTTAAAATATATCGGCCATCAATTTTAATGGATTCAATTATAGTCAGCTAATATGAGCTATTAGATAACGTTGAAATGTCAGGGATGGCTTAGTAAATGCTAATAAACCAATTAACTGCATTTTAAAGTAGTAAAAAATAAAACCAAGGTCTTGTTAAGGAAGCCCAGTGGTAAACAGTGGAAACCACTAGCCAAGTCATGACTATTACAAATGTCGCAGGATGGAGGTGGCTCAAGACCATTCATCGTGGCATTCTAGGGGGATGCCTCTGTCCTGCAGTAGACTTATGATGGTGATGATGATGATGAATTCACTTCATGGCTCTATTTAGTGCTATACGGACGTCCGCGCCGGAGCTACCGTATAGAAATCAATCGCTCCGCGGACCGTGCACTAAACGCAATAATTGATTTCTATACGATAGCTCCGGACAACGGACGTCCGTACGGACCATCCGTATAGCACTAACTGGAGCCTAAGAGAGAAGCCACACGGTGCGGTGCGGTCGCCGCGCGGCGCCGGAGCGATGTCGCTGCGGCGGCCTGCATATAAAAATCAATGATATGCCAGACGGTGCGTTCCGGCGCCGCACGAGCGAGACGCGAGGCGGGAAGTGTTGCTCATGCGCCTGCGACTTCGCTCGCAGTCGTGTTGAAACCAGTTGTCAAATGTCAGTAGGACGTGTTTATTTTAATAGGAATTTGTAAAATGAGTACCCAGGAAATCTCCGTCACTGTTTCTTAACGCGATTATTGGACTGACCCAATATCGTCTGATTCTACGTTTTCGGCGGTGGCGTAGTAGTAGAAGCAACAAGACACGTCTTTTCCGATCCATTTTCCATTTTGCACTGGGACTGGCGTCCCCTCTCCGCATACTACGGCGCCGCATACTACATGTGTACAGTGATGCGGCAAAATGTTTGCGGAACGGCGCCGCACCGCACCGTGTGGCTTGTCTCTAACAGCTAATAGTATATCATCGTCATCAGCCATTGGACGTCCAATGGTGGACGAGGCTTCCACTTCAAAATGCAATGAGGGGGATTTGCCATATTCACCACGCTTGGCAGGCGGCTTGGTGATCGCAGTATTGGTGTTAAGTACTCAGGTGGATGCTGCTGCCTATCCCCTGGTGTAGGCTCCTTCGGCTTTTACGACCCACAGGAAGAGACGGAGGGTATTATATCAGGCCGGACACACCACGACTACAGAACACAGATTCGCAACATCACACTTAAATCAAAATAGCTATGGAAAAAACAACGTTCTTACCTTAGTCGTAATTACAAAGCTTTGCAAAAAGTCTACTTAAAAAGATAATTCCACGAACATAGTTAAATGTTCTTTTAAAAGTACATACAATCAGTGCTAATGATTAATTGTGAAAATAACATGAGATCTTACGAGTACAGTTCTTACGTAGGCACATAATTGAATTATTAATTGTAGTCGCAAAAAGTTTGCGCGCGTTCTGTCCATACAAGCTTAAAATAATAATTAGTAAAAACCAGCTTTTTAAAACCGTATTTAGGGTTCCGTAGTCCAACAAGGAACTCAAGTGGTCCAGTTTATCAGTGAGGCATATAACTTGGAAAGTATTCGAATGTAGCTATGTAAATTTTAAGAGCGCCAATAACGTCATATAAGTTTATCGTTATGCATGTAGAGCTGCAGTGTCAGCGATTCTGTGCATCTTTCTCTAAATTTAAACTGCGCTAAAATTATTGCGGTATCTTTTATTTCAGCCTATTAGAAGAGGGAAACGCAATCAGCTTGTTCCAAAAAATACATACAAAAAAACGCATTATTCGTGTTATACTCAGGCGGATACTGCTGCCCATTCCCTGATGTAATCCCAGTGGGGTTTACACGGGTCGATTTTCGTCGTGCAGCTAGTCGCTTCACAAATTTCCTCACCAAGCCGCATCGTTAGCTCATTTACACAGGTGACTAAGATCGCATGCGCCTCGGTCATTTCCTTCGAAAATGTTGAGAAGAATAGGTGTTCGTGCCGGAATTGAAATAGTTATTCAATTATTCAAGAACGATCTGTACGTAGAATTGCGGTAGCGAAACACACCTTCATGCGGCTGGCGATCGCCTGCAACTGATCGTTTACACGGTCGATATTAGTCACATGCATGCGGCTTTAGTCATTTGCGACCTAGTCGAATTGCCATTTAGACGGTCGATTTTCGCTGCGGGGCAAAAATCGTGCGGCTTTAATCACCCGTGTAAACCCCACTTTAGGCCGTTTGTCCACCGCCACCGTCCCCGGGACGTCAACGAGAACGAGATGACGGCGTCCAAGTTGCGATGCATACATTTACAATGGCCGCATGTCCACTGCAAGTCCCGTCACTAGAGCGCCCCGTCATGCGTCATCCCGTCTGCCGAAGATAGGAGTATTTCGGCGCGACCGCTAGAACTCGGCCCGAGATTGTGACGGTCCGACGTGCCGGCAATACAAAACACGTTTAAACTTGTCCACACACTGCCGTCACCACGCAGCGTTCACCCAGTATTTATGTTATCTAATATAATTGTAATAAGAATGGCCAAGTTTATATACAAATTTAAATTTAAATATTCCTTCTTGCCTTCGAATGTAGAAAAGCAGAAGAACCGGTTCAACCCAGAACTTCCCTAGTTTGCTTTATTTCTACGAACGTGCGACTACCACGCACGACAGCTACAACAAACTGAACCACCGAGATCGTCGCGGTGGACACACGATCGACGTCACGTCATCTTGAATTCGGCCCGAAATAATCTCGTTCTCGGTGAACGAGATTACCGTCACCGGGCAAGCAGATTTTACAACATCCATGGGATGAGATGGAAGAATCTATTCTTAGGCCGGACACATCACGGATGTAAAGTAAGTACAAAACAAGTTACACCAAAAACTAAAAAAAAAAGCGTTTGCATGCGAAGATAGGGTAATAGTTACTACGTACTAATAGTGACAGGTGCGACTGACACGAGATTATATTGTAATTTAATCGTTTTTAAAATTAGAGAACTGGGCCTCTGACATAATATGACCCCGGAAAAATTTAATATTGGTGGGTGACATATCAAACCTTAAACGTTCAAAGCACAAGGATTCACCTTGATGATTATAATCTAGCGAAGTTCATTATTATGTTGCAATATAAAACTTCCTACTGCCAAAACTAAGGTCATATTAAACTGGTGTATGATATAATGATTGCATTATTTTATAATCCGCAATTTATGCATGAACTTCAGCAATAAATCAATTAGGTGTTTCAAATACACACGTGAGCAAGGTATTCATAAATATGTATATTCATAGAATGCTATGGGGGGAATTGCCATAATCACCACGCTTGGCAGACGGACTGGTGATAACAGTATTCATGTTAAGCACTCAGATGGATGCTGCTGCCCATCCTTTGGTGTAATCCCTTAGTCGGCTTTTACGACATCCACGGGAGGAGATGGAGGGGTCTATTCTTAGGCCGGACACACCGCAGTACTAAAAAAACGGATGCATAAGGCCAGGTAAAGTTACTTAAGTATCAAGTATAGAGGTTTCTTTCTAAGTTAGGAAGATCATCAACGATTGGCTGAAGTAGTTACGGGCGGAGGTCTCGATGCAGATCATCAGCCTTAATATCGAAGTTGAAATAATTTTTTGTCCAATAAGTTCAACCAGTTGAACCAAGTTGAACTTAGAGTTGAACTTAGTATAACAGCGCATTAATTACATTTATATCAGAACTATTCAAACTGTAAATAGCGATACTGATCATACTCGTACTTTTTAGGTTTTCAGGCTTTCAATTTGAATGCCTAATTATTTTATTTGGGGTGACCTTTGAGACACATCAAGGTATGCGTGCTTGAACGCATGTCATGTCGGCAAATGTGTATATATGACCCTGCAAAAGTTGATCTACCTTGAACTTGGGCCTTGAATATTGCTGAGCAGACTAATTATATACTATTTAGACTAGGTCAACATTTGAATTAATTCGTATTTAGCATAAATTAAGATTGAAATGTGTTTAAAACGGTTATACATGCATAATGCATTACAATCATGTTCTTTTATTTTGCATTTTTTTCAACTACTTTCTTACTTCAAATAAACAAATAACTAAAATTATAACGGTAGGTATAGGTCGCGCAACGAGTTATCTCGTTGCGCGACCTATAGTTCGAGATAGAACAAAATATATCAAGGAAGGTTACTTCAAGGAAAGATCTTAGAAAGGTTTTATCGCAACACGTCACTAGGGGGCACTGCAATTGATGATGGAATGAAAAATGGCATAAATTTATGGTAGTTTCAAAGTGTTGGCATTGTGCTACAGATTACATGTAAATATTCAAAAATCAACAAATGGCGATAGTAGACATCGTACTACGAATATCACCGATTGTAGTGCGTTTTTTTTTGTTTGGAATATCGTTGAATAGGTATTTTAAAATTACTATGAGGCTTCTTGGGCAGTTTTTCATAATTAAGTTCCGTTTATGTTATATTCGGCCGGCCTTGTTTTACGTGCCCGCCCTTTCCCCCCTTTTTAATCCATGAACTACTGTTTTTGTAATTCATGGCTGGCTCTAGCGTATGCGTGACCCGAACCGACCTTGATCAGTGTTTATTAAATTAGTATTTATCTATTCAGTTTGCCATTAAATTGTATAGAATCAAACTAGCATGCGCTAAAAGATTTCCATACAAATCTATTTGACGTTGTGATTTGGAAACCATAATATAATTAAGAATTCAGAGTTTTGAGAGATAATTAAGAGTTTCATGAGGATAATATCCAATATAGGAGTGAAATTCGTTTGTTCGTACAGGGTTTAAGCGCCCTAGCAGTACACTCCTAAGGAACCGAATGTATGAATGGTAAAGTCATGGATATTCATATAAAACCTGTGTTTGAATGAGAACCTTGCATTCAAGTTCACTACTATAAGTGTTAACGTTAGACTATTTTCAATACAAGGAAGGAAGTCACTTTACATCCGCTGTTTTTGCGTGACGAACGCCAGTCGGCTACCATATATTTTATTATTTTAGGAACGATAAGTATTATATTAGAAGTATATAGGTACTTAAACAAAATAAAACAATTTAGAGTAAATATATGGCACACAGCGTCATCATCATACTGTTCTGAAGATACTATATTCTGGTTTTGAAATAGAGGTTTTCTAAAAGGTAGAAAAAGAGCCAAGACGTCACAGTCACAGTCTAAATATAAGTTTTTCACTGCGCCGTAGTTCCTTGCATATTCATGAAATTAAATGTGCCGAGGGCGTCGGAGCCGTATCTGACCTTTTAACTCTCGTGGGATATATTGCGCAGTGGTTTCCCGTTGCCTTCTGCGTTGGCTTCAGGGCTTATTTAGACCTCCAGGCTGCTATAGCCAAGCGTTGGGCATTTTGGGGGTTTATTTAGACCTCAAGGTCAGTGTAGGGTCTTCCAGTCTATTGCCTGCTGGGTGAGTGCTGTATACCGCCACAGTTGATTGCCAGAGCTTCGTCCCTTGTCTTGTCTAGCTGAGAGAGACCCGGCGCGCAGCGGCCAGAGGGGTCACGAGCAGTTGACATTTCGGCCGGATAAGATCTAATCACAGTGTAGAAAGACCCTCTCGATGGATCATTGCACTTGGCATTGCACTGCGCCCGTCATTCTGAGACATAAAGATGACAAGTCTCATGTGCCTGTAATTTCACCGGCACCCATACCAATTCAAGCCGGAACATAGCAACGCGAGCACTACTGCTTGGCGGCAGGTGGGAGCATCATGGAATAAGCCAGAATTACATATATGACGGTAAGTCTTTCACAAAGAGCTCTATTACTAACAAACAAAAATCGGTGGAAGACTCAAGACCGTTCGTCGCCGTCGTGGCATTCTATGGAAAAAACCTACGTCCAGAGCAGTGGACTTCTACAGGGTGATGATGAAGGTCTGAGTACCGTTCTCCCCTGACTTCTTATATACGAAAATTACCTTTTAACAATGTGCGAATAACAACGGGCTTAAATCAAGTATCATAAAGATAAATTAAGATTCTCGCTTAAGCACATCTTCTTATTTGGGTAATCCAATACTGATAAATTAAATAAATATGACATTATGATGTAATAATTAAACGAATTTATCGTACAGTTTTTTATGTGTTTTTAAAGTTTAAAACTATTTTGTATTCGGATACAAAAATAAATTTAACAAGTGCAAGTAATACTGAGTCGTTCGTCAAGTCGCCACACAACATTTGCGATAAGTTGAGGAGCTAGCTGTTCCTAAATCAAGGTAGTCATCATCATCATCGTCAGCCTGTAGAATTCCACTGCTGGATATAGGCCTCCCCATTCAATGCCACGACGAACGGTCTTGAGCGGTGAATGGAGGCGGCTCAAGACCTTTATGATGTCTTTAGTCCCTCTGAAGGGGGAGGGGCCTTACTACACTGCGTCGTGCATGCGGACGCCACTCGAGAACCAAAGACCTAAGGAACCTATAAGTGTTCCAAAAAACTGCTGTCCACCCCCTCCTACTGAGTAAAGTGATTCAAATCGCCTTGCAAGGTTTTAAACATATATTACGGACGAATAATATTATTATAATGCATTAACGTCAAAAGGCGTAACTCAGCAGGTTATTCCGGTACTCGTAATAATATAGACTGGTCGTGTTTAAACAGTATACTATCTTCACCATCATCATCATGATTAGTAGAAAACAAAGACATATTTAAAAAAAAATGTTGCACTGCCCACTTGTTTTTACGATTGTTATTATTTATTTGACGATCTCTGTGGCGCGGCGGGCGAAGGTTCGCCTGCGACGCAGGAGGTTGCGGGTTCGATCCCGCCTCTGAACAAATATATGTACGATCTGCAGATAATTGTTCAAGGTGTTCTGGGTATTTTTCTATGTATAATAAAAAAATATCTATCTATGTAATGTATTGTATTAAGTATATCAGTTATCTAGTACCCATAACACAAGCTCTGCTTAGCTTGGGGCTAGATAATGTTGTGTGAAATGTCCAGCATTTATTTATTATTTATTGTGTAGCGAAAGCCACACCATTTATGCCCCTTCTCTTTTTCTGTTTATTCCAGTCCTTCTAAAGGTTGCCTGGCAAGAGATCGCTGTTAGCGATAACGCCACCTAATGTATTGTCCTACGTTTAAAACTATTATTTTCTGTATATTTCCGTGTATCGATAAAGAGTTAGGTCTATCTATCTTGGTCACGCATATAGTAAGATCAAAGTTTTTATGTTTTTTTTTCCTAATTTTAAAATCGACGTCATGGTACCTTTGAATATTATTCTCAGGTTTAAAATTTCCCCACACTCGCCCATCTCAAATAATGATCATGTTCAGGTATATATGGAACAACAAAAACAACCAGGATCACTGACCGTATTGCAATAAAACTCTTTTCATTTCATAACATTTGACCGTACGAATCTTTACTTTTACCTTTTTCAATGGCCCTTTGAAAAAGGTAAAAGTGACTCATGCGCACAAGAGCCCATCCACTCGAAAACATTTCAAACATTTAGCAAGGATGGAAAGTTTTCGTAACTAATCGATCATAGAGTAGAACAGTGAGTCATAATCTGACAAATCAGGAATATTATGCAGGTCTATTGACGTATTATCGACGACGACGAATAACCTTAACGCCATCGACTCCTCCCGCTCGAAATTCTTTCTTCCAGGCTTTTGATATTAGCACAGTTAATTTCGTTTGGTTCGGATTTTTGAAGTTCACAACACCAACTCCAAGAAAAATCGTTTACTGATAGAATAGAATAGAATATTCTTTATTGCACAAAAAACAAATCATGTATATTGTACACAGGCGAACTTAATGCTAGGAAGCATTCTCTACCAGCTAACCTTTGTGTAGTGCGGATAAATTTATGTAGGAATTTGAGTGTAATTTTAAGTCAAGATTAATACGCATAGCTTTGTACATTTTTTTTAAAGTACAAAGTACAAGTTTCTGACGTCTCGTCTGATTTCCATACCTACCTACCTACTTAATAGAAATCATGTTCCAGTAACAACATTTTTTTATTTTCCAAATCAATATAAGTATTACGCCGATTGCTTGATTTTTTTGTTTTTATAAATTTGGGACTGCACATTCCATCGGCGAAATATTTTGAAACTGTGTTGTTTGTTTATATAAACAATATCACGTTTCTTCGCTCCAGCAAAACGACACTTTCGCGTCATAATAAACTCCACTAAATCAAAGGTTTAATTAAAAATAGGACAAAATGCAAACTCGTAAATTTTTTTGTTGTTCAGACTTATTTAGCTACTAAATGACTAGCATAGAACGAGCTAAGCTTTACTGAGAGTTCTTGTCAACGCGTAGTCGCAAAACCTTCTGATTCATTCAAGAAAAATGTAAACAATAACAACCACCCCAGTAGCAATTATTCAGAAATTCACCGGTTACGCGTGGCTCACGCACCGTTCTTGGACGCCGAAGAAAGGTCAGGGCTCGTCACAGCCTCAGATGAATCAGTACGTCACCGCGTCGCTACGAATTTCCTCTGGTAAATATAACAAGACGGCGGATCTCCCAACGAGCAGTGGCGCAAGGACTTGCTCCTGCGACGCTACCAGTTATGTGCTGACCGTGCTATGAAGTGGGCAAAGTGAAGTGCTATTGGGAACTGTTTAAAAAAGTGAATTCAAAATGTAAGTTCCTAAAACAGCCATTGTTATTAGTTTGATTAGAAATTCGTGGAATAAGTAGGCCGAATAACAAACAATACTAATCACGGTATTAGAAAAATTACATTAATTAAATAATAGCTGATAATAAAATTGACTCGATCGTAAGAAAACAATTAAAACATTAGGGGGCTTACTTATAAAAACCTATCAAAAAATGAGCAATGCCTAAAATATTTACATCCCTTACTAGCATAATGTCAAACAGTTAAAGGACAAATTTTAAACAATGCTTAAATTTAAATAAAGTTTATAAGTAAGGGGGTAAGAGTACACTTTTGTAATATAGGCGTTCCATTCAATTAATTTCTGTTAATATTTTCTAACGGAAACAGACATTCAAAGGAAGGAAGTGAAGGTAATTCATTAAGTTATTCGGTAATCACTTTAAACTACAGCACAGAGTCATGAAGTTATCCTGAATTAACTTAGCGCAATCGTTAAAACAACAAACGCTTCTAAAACACATCGTAAACAAAAAACGCAGGAGACTTCAAGACTTTATAGCATGTTAATTATCATCACCATGAAGCATTAAATGTCGATTTTTGTGCGTAGGCCTCTCAAAAAGTTATTCATATCCGGCCACATCCACCGCCACCGTGAAAAGAATACAGGCACACAAGACTTAGGATCTTTATGTCTCTGGGAGCTGATTCTAAGTTTTTAGCACACAATTGACACGAACGTATGGTGTAAGTAGTGTAACAAGGATTTTGTATGGCGACACCGATGAGCGCCCCTAGCCTAGATGAGGTTCACACTCTGTGAACCTCATTTTCCTTACAAAAATCAGTGTTTCACTAGACCATACTTCCGTGTCAATTGTTTGTCAAAACTCAGAATCAGCTCTCTGGACGGTGGGCGCAGTGCAGTGACACGCAGGCCGCGTCCTAGGTGAACGTGACCTGTGAGGTAATGCATTAAGGCTGAGGTTACCGCTTTACATCAGGTAGGCCATCTGCTTATTAAATACACAAGTACAAAAAATAAAAAAAAGGACCCTCTCATTTCTCTCTTGTTTCTCATATTTAAAACTGGATTATGCAATCCAGTTGACCTTGAGTATATGTATACGTAAACTTAGGAAGTGTATCGCACCCCTAGATGTTGTCTGGAAAATCATCGTTAATGAGTTATTACCTGATACCAATTACAGTTCTACAATTTTATTGTCAGTTGGAGGAATGGTTCTCAGTCCTTTTTAACCGACTTCACAAAAAGGAGGAGATTCTCATTTATTGTAGGCATACATATGGCGATTTTGATATTTTCAGCAACAAACCAAGCATTTGCATTCAGAAAGTATCATAGTGGCCAAAGGATTATGATACTTTTTTAATGCAAATGCTTGGTTTGTTGCTGAAAATATCAAAATCGCCATATGTATGCCTACAATATTTGAGGAGTTCCCTCAATTCCTCATGGATTCCATCATCAGAACTGGATTCTGAAAAAAATGTGACAAATCTGGAAGTATATCTATTCAAATAAAAAAATAATTTTCCAAATCGGTTCATAGACGGAGATATGAGGTAACAAACATTAAAAAAAAAATAAAAAAATACAACCGAATTGAGAACCTCCTCCTTTTTTGGGAAGTCGGTTAAAAAGTTATCAACAGTCTTATTCAAATTATTGCGTTGTAGGTAAATGCCGTGCCGTGGTGTGTCAGGCCTAAGAATAGACCCCTCTTTCTCCTCCCGTGGATGTTATAACAGCCTTACTAAGGTATTACACAAGGGGATGGGCAGCAGCATCCATCTGAGAACTTATCACCAACTGCGATCACCAATCCGCCTGCCAGGCGTGATGATTATGGCAAATCATCCCCCCATTGTATGCAATCTTCTGCTGAGGTCTCGTCCAGCAGTGGACGTAAACAAGCTGGTGATGATGGTGATGATGATGATGAGGTAAATGCAAATCCTTACCAAAATAAAAGTAAACGTTGCGTGTTCCGAAACGTACGGTACGCCGAAATGGCTGATCCGATTTTGATAAAATTTTCAACATAGATTACAACAATGCATACTTTTTATCCCGGAACTCAGTACCCTCCGAAAAGTACCTAACGTGGGTGAAAAAGTGGACGAGTTTATTTTTATTTTTGCCCGACTATTTTAGTGAGGAATAGCGAAGCTATGTTTCGCTTCAGCTAGGAAGTTTAATGTTGAGTCTATGTATGTTTGGATGAACCTTCAGAACTTGGTTCTTGGATTTAAATATTTTATATAATTCAAAAAGCGGTCGTCACTTTAGTTAAAAGTGGTATGACAATTCTTTTTTCATCCCTCCATCTTCGAAGGAGTGTTTTAGCTCTTCTATATCTGAGTGCAAAAGCCGTTTTTATCTGCTAGCTAGAGGATAAAGTAAATTGAATTTAGAACATCGTGTGCACTAAGTTTGTGAATTCGAAACATCATTAAACCTATTCCCTTTTACTTCTACCTCCAACCGAATTACGCATAATATACAGGGTGTTTTTTTTAAATGGGACAGTATGGGGATATCCGAATCCATAAGAGATACGGGAAAACTGTCTTTGGAACCAGTTGCTCATTTTGTATGAAAATGATTTTGGCATAGTTATTTTTTTGGTCAAGCGTGAGTTCTCCATAAAAATGAGTAGTTTTGATCAAAACATTTTTTTATGCGTGTCGACTCAGTTTCATGTAAGGATTGTTTCATTGTATCGGAAGAAAAAAATCTGAGCAGCAGAAGTTAGTCAAATTTAATAAAATGTTTTCTCATACAAATTGTAAGTAATCTGGTACCTACGTTAATAAAACTATCGCAATAAATTTTCAAAATGGCCTCCCTCTTGCTTTTTTCAGGTACGGGTACGTTCCAAAATACCTCTTGTGGCCTTAGACAAAGATTTTCTTATTAAAGTTTGACTAAGTTATACAGCTCTGACTTTTCTCATTTCACGAGACCTTGAGAGCAGTAGAACAAAATTCACCACACATCTTTGTCTAATGCCACTAGAGATGTTCTGAAACCGACATTAACTCGAAAGGTTTTGTTCTTTTTAGAGTTCTCACTATGTCCGTGTAGTCTATGCGCTGGATTGCCTTGACATTCTCTTGATGATGAAGCCTATGCTCATGGAGCAGTTACTGATAGATCCCGTGACTATGATTCGGTGAACATTGTTGTTTCTAATAGATCCGTGAGCTTCTGCATTTTTGTTGATGACTTAAGAACTAAACTAACAATCAAACCTTGGAATTAGATTTTGATCCTTAATATTGGATAAAACTGAAAATATCTAGGCAATATACGATATCATTAAGCTAATCTGATGATACAGTCGAACCAAAAACCAGAAAAGAACTCGGCGGATAATAGTAGGACGACGTTCCCGTTACGTCCGGTAACACTGCGTTGCGAATAGAAATCTATTGCTAAACAATGTTAATTTTTATGCTGATAATAAGCAAATTATACTTTGATATTCGCGACGTGGTGGGAATTATTATTATTCTCGCCACATCGCGAAAAGCAAAAGTACAGTCTTATCAGCTCGTGGTTTCAATTAGGTACCTACTAATTTCAGCGCTTTCATTATCAGCCGGAATAATTTCGTATAACCTTAAGATCAAAATGTTTTAAGAATATCTCGTGCCATACAATGCACTCCGTAAATAAAAGCCTATTAACGGAGTTTGTATTTACGGAGTGCATTGTATGGCGCGAGATATTCTTAAAACATTTTGATCTTAAGGTTATACGAAATTATTCCGGCTGATAATGAAAGCGCTGAAATTAGTAGGTACTAGGTACCTAATTGAAACCACGAGCTGATTCGACTGTACTTTGGTCAACATATAGTAAGTTAGTATACATACTATATTATTTATACTTAATAATAAGTTTATCTTTATTTCATATAATATAGATAAACTTATTAGTAGCCATCTGTAGGTACATTTGTTTATAGAAATTGTTGCTAGAAAATTCTATGGTAAGTATCTATTTCAATAACAATCTTCTTGGGGATTTAAATACCATAACCAGTTTCAAACAACATAACTTAAAATTCAATAGTTATTTTTAGGTCCAGTGTCAAATATAACATGCTAAAAAAACGCAGAAAGCATTAAAAAAAAACCATCAATCATTAACAACAAACCATAACCATAAGTTCTCTATGTAAAGTAGGGTGTTGATCTGTACACTCACCGTATGCGAGAATGGATACGCAAAGGACCAAATTTTAGTACTATGATCAATAACAACTAATCTACATCTATTTGTGCGAAACCAAGGTATTGAAGGTGACTCATCCTCAGATCCGAAACTATTGGACACTTAAAAACAGAAAAAAAATCTCCTACTGTTTAAATATGAAATTTCGGCGCATTGTCACGAGTGGGGGACGTTGGCACTTTTTTCTCCCAACGTCCAACCCACCAACGGGGGACGCTGGGAGTGTACGATAAAGCCGATTAACATTAATTTTGGCTTCTAGGTGCTCACTGAGAAAGGATTTGACTAAATTCAACCTCTAAGGAGATACAAGGGGGTGCTTAATGTTTGTATAAAGTTATAGACCCCAAATTGAATATAAAAAACAGACGTGCGAGCGAGAATTGCCCCCCCCCCCCCCCCCCCATCCCTGAAGGTATCCTGTCCGTAAATTATTTTAAAATTCCTTTTTCCTACAGATTTCACCATTATAATTTTAGGGGAAAATACGAAATCCTTGAATTTAATTTTAGACATTTTCCCTAATTTGTGTCACAAAAACTCCAAGCATTCTTTTCAGAATTGTGAGGACACTGGAAGTACCTTAGTGGTTTTTAATTATCGCGATTTCCATACAAAAATTAGACATTAATTGTCATATATTTTTATTGGCATATGTTATTTATGTATAGAAGCTTGTTTTTTTACGACACTATAAGGTCACAGACCTTTATATTTGAAATAAATTTCAAGTCCTTTAGCCGTTCCTGAGAAAAAGGGTCTTGACACACAGACAAACAGACAGGCAGACAGACAACAAAGTGATCCTATAAGTATCCCGTTTTTCCTGTCTAGGCACGGAACCTTAAAATGGGTATGAAGTAAAACCATACACATTTTATCATGGGTCACCGATTAGGAATTTGGGTTTGTCAAATTTCTAAACCGGAAGGTTAACTAATTTACCATTAGATTCGTCACTTCCTTATGTTTTAACGTTATGTTTTGAATGTAAAGTTTCAGTACTATCAAACCTATATTTGGCGAAGCAGATTTAGATTGTCCTAAATTAGTGTCTCAGGGTGAGAAAAACAATTGGCCGTTAGTACCTGACGTAGGCGGTATAACCGTTGGTATTGGGAAGCGAACTCAGATAGGTAGAATCAAGGTAGAATATACGTATAGAATTGAGATCATATAACTAGGTACAGGTTTAAATAATATGTCTGTCATTTAAACACCCGTACCTACGGACTATTATAACATTTGCGTCAGAAATACCACAATTTTAAGAGTAGAAACAGTGTAGGTACTCAACGCATTTAAATAGTTTTGTTTTAACTATTTTAACATGTTTAAATTTCATTCATTGAAATAATAATAACACATATTTACATAGCCCTAATTCCACACTATGTCGTGACCCTGTGTCCCCTGTGTCGTGGGTATCAGGAACTACAAGTACCACAACTCCCAGACCCGGAACGAATGTAATCAATTTGTGATGCCGTCTGTAATAATATTTGCCAAAAAAAACTGTAATTCTAATTCTGAACTGAAGTACAGTAGCTATATCTATACCTAGGCTTAGCAAGCCAACCTTGGGCATCAGTATCGATTACCTGTAGCACGCGACGCGCGGTATATCATCGACGCACGCCTATACTGGGTGCGTAGCCAGGGCCGGTTCTCCTAGGCCTATAACACGTAGCGATGCGCGACTATAACTAAATTTTACTATCGAATAATATGCCACTACTGAATTTCTCAGTCGACTTGAAAAATAGTGCTAAACTAGAAAAGTTATTCGAATAAACGAATACTATTTTCAGTAATACTTGTACGATCCGCAGCGGAAAACCCCGAATGGATACGAATTCACTCGCGACAACTGGTGCAGACGATAGGCGGCGGAACATTGTGATTGGTGATGGTGATCAACTTACTTCCATACCAGACTTGGATGGATGAATGAATTCATTCGGTGTTCACGACTTCAGTCGCACTAGTTTGATGAATTTATTAGTCGAATAGTTCGAATACTTTTATTCATAGTCGCGCATCGCTATAACACGCTACAACGAACTTGCAAGTGCAAAAACGCCGCGTTTATTTTGTTGCTAGGATTATTCGCAGAAATTGATGGTTTTGGACTATGGTAAATAATTTGAGAACCATATCATGACTGCTGAGCTAGCAGTCGTAGCGTGTTAGGGGGCTACTCTGTGAAAATGCTTGATCGAAAAGTGGTGTATTCAAAAGCTATAGGAACTCTCTGAATTTTGCTTTATTCTTAACAATATTTAGATCAATAGAAAGTACACTTCAGGTTGAATAAAAAATGTTGGCTTTTTCTAAATTTCATTCCAGATTTTGTGTAAATTATACCTACCCCTTTTCACAAAATTGTCCAAAATAGAGACTCCCCGCTGTAATCCCGTAGATTTTGACAGGATTACAGCTATTTCTGGGAAATAAAACACTTTACACATTCTTTGTAGAAAAAGATTTAAAGCGGCTATATACTTTTAAACAAAGTTTATAACACACAGTTTTAAGGTGTTGAATTTTTCTGAAATAGCTGTAATCCCGTAGATTTTGGCACATGTTTATAACCTTTATTTTGGTAAAGTTCTTGAAAAGGGCTAGGTATAATCTCAATTACACAATACCTAAACTCAAATTAAGAAAAAGGCCCAAGCTAGAGAGTTCTTTCTATTTTTTTGCTAAATTCAGTGACTTTTAAAAACCCCACTCCGTTCATTCCGTCCTCCCACGAATAGCATATATTTTATTATATACAATATTCGAATTAATTGTAATAAGATTTCAAAAGTCAAACTGGCATTTTTTTGGAAAGAAAGATTTGAATTTGAATAGTGCCATATTAGTTTTGCATCACTAACAAATAAAGGCGATTTTTTTTTATAATAAATTTATAATCCCGTTCAGGTTGATACATTTATATATACATATCAACCTTAATGATACCTAAATAATATATTTTAGGTTATATTGAATATAATAATATTATGATAATTTTACATACCATTTAATTAGATAAGAATCAAAGCACCGGATGTGCCATTTCGTAATATTGTGTTTAAGAATACACACTAACTGTAATCAACACTACGCGAGTTTTTATATTGTTATGGCCTTATTCATAAAAAAAGTTAAAAGACACTTTAGACGTTGATTATTTAAAATGGTCAGGAAAAAAGTAAGTTTTAAATTTTTTATTATTCATAAACGTTTAATAAAGCTCCTATAACTAATGTGTTACTGTAGTATCTTAAAATAAAGGAATGCAGCATACAATAAAATAAAAATGTTGCCATTTAGCTGAAATTCTTCCTGTTTACTTGTTTACTGGATGAAATCATCCGTCAAACCACCCAGCACGCACCCAGATTATTTATATTACTATATATTTGACAGTAATCATGAGTTTATGACATTAACATTTATATAACTTTTGAAACTATCATGGTTATTAACATAATTATCACTAGAAACGGGATATTTACCATGATTTTTGAGTTTTGTTGATTCCCGATATTTCGGCACAGTTTCATGCGCCATGATCACGGGTAAAATCCCATGATGATCATGGTAAATATCCCGTTTCTAGTGATAATTATATTAACATTTATAGTTTTTTGATAGTTTCCGTCAATAATACGCTTGTCGATCAAGCTAGATCATTTTAGTGTTGATCTTAAGGAAGCTACATTTAATAAAATCTTCTGTCAAATTATTTGATTAGTTATAAACATACCTAGAGTAAACTGTTATCGTAAAATCGAAAAAAAATAACATACGTTTTCAATATATAGCAAGTTGCAAGTAAAACAAAGATAAAGAATCAACATTGCAGTGCATAGGTATTATCAATGCAATGTCGAAATCTGATTAGGAATTACGATTCCCTTTTCCTAGATAAAAATTACATCAGAAATATTGTTCAGACATATATTTGCACAACATTTTCTTTAATAAAAGACGTTACTATGTAACCGAGAATCCCAATCATGAGTTCATTTGTAATCGACATTGTCTCATGTAAGTAATTATTGATATGTTTAATTTTATTACCGTTTTCTAAAAGGAGGTACTCAATTCGAATGTTTCTATTTTATTTGTAATGTAAAAAAGGTTCATCCATAAAACTTTGATTGTTTTAAATTTTGTTTTACGTTACGCAACATTTAAGAAACGCAAAGGCTGCGTTTAGCGTTTAAGATTCTACACATTAGTGTCTGTCCGCGGCTTCACAAGCGTTATACCGGATTAAAAGTAGACTAAGTATAACTAAATCCAGGAAATAATCTATATATGTACCAAATTTCACCGAAATCGGTTCAGTCGTTACGGCGTGAGTGAGTAACAAAGAAACATTCAATCTTTAATAATAATATTAGTAGAATCAAAACTGTTTTAAAACCCACTAGTTTAGTCATGTAGTTATTAGCATAACAATAAGCATTATTATTATGCATTTAACTAGTCAATTAATTCAGTCTTGACTTTGCGGAAATCCATTCTAAAATTATACGATAGAAAAATAAATGCTTTATACTGATTCTGAGAATGAGAAAGAAGTGAATGATGGCTGACAGGGGAGAGTGATATAAAAAGACGTAGGTACTGCACCGACCCCAAATAAATTGAGACAAGGGCAAGTCAATTATCATACTTAACAATAACTTTACATAAATAAATAACAAAAAAAAAAAAAAACTTACTCCTAACAATATACCAAAAGGCAAATTTTAATTATTGTCGTACGCTGAAAGTTGGCCGAATCGAGACTGAATTGTGTATTGACTGTAATTTGGTTTTCAGCTCACTCATAATATCAGTTTAGTCTTCTTTCAATTCATGGCAACAGAAGATTAGAGTAGGGTAGTGTTAAATATTATGTATCTATTGTGTTGTGTTTGAAAAGAGTGAAGAGAGACGCGTGAAAAACATTATAAGCGTTCATGTTTCACTCACATTTCGATGTATTCACATTTCCACGTTGTATTGTCAGTTGAGAATAATATCTGTGACATTTATGACATCGACACTAGATCGTAACATGATCCTTTGTACTAAGAAATTATGTTACTGACTGTATCTTTGCCAGTATACTATAATAATTATAACCTATTCTGTGTCTGTTAAGTACCTACTACAAACAAGCAGCAGTGTCAGAACGTTTTACATGTGGGCCACAGTGTCGTATCAAGAATTTGGACCTCAGCTTGGTGGGCCACATAGACAAATCCCATCCGAACTGAGTATTTTTTATTACGAGATTTTCTGATTAGTTTACTTTTTGATAGTGAGCGAGATGTATGACACACTTTTAAGAAAATAATACTAAGGTATTTAAGTTAAGTTATTTAAATACATTCAAAGTCATAACAGTATTTTTCTCAAACTTGCTTGGATATTCGATCATAATTTACGGAACCTTCCGCTAGCAGCGGCAGTGGCAGCGACCGGCAATTTTAGTATGAAAATCCTTAACTGTTATGTTATTGGAAATGGAATAGTAGATTGTATCATAAGGGAGCAAAATAATATTTTTACGGCGAGGGCGCTTGTTTGAATCCAGAGCGAAGTGAGGGATTACGATTCAAAGTACGTCGCCCGAGCTAAAAATATATTTTGCACCCGAGTGTTACACTCTACTTTTCATCACCCACTATGAGAAAATAAAAGGTGCCTCATATTTTATTGAACGAGCGAAGCGAGTTCTCAAAGTCAAGTTTGAAGAATCGGCGTTTGTATGTATGTATGTATGTTTGTCCGATGAAAAATTCCTAACCGTTTATTCGATCTTTATGAAATTTAGTATAGGGGTAGATAGTATTGGTACAATTTGTAGGTTACGCTATGAGCTATATCGGTTGGAGGGTTGATGAGATATTGGGTTGCGAGAGGGGGTAAAAAAAATAAAAGTGAGACAGTCAAATCAAGTGGGATGTCTAATGAAAGCGCTTTAGTTGGACATTTCAAAACGGTTTTTAATAAGTATTCAGACAATATAGTTTTTGAGATATTAGGGAAAAAAAAACCTTAAATTCCAAAATTATAGGTTACTTCCAGCAATCCCACAATGCTGAAATTTGGTATGCTGGTAGCTTTTGTGACACAAATACAGGAAAAAGTCTGAAATTGAAGAATTTAGAAACTTGTACTCCATAAAACAATAACCAATATAAAATCCATTGTTGACCTCCCATTTCTAGGAATTTAAATGATGTTGGAGTTCTATGTTTCGTCAAAAGGACGTTATCGTCAGGAACTTGATATACTTACAGGTATGTAGTATTACGCCAGTTGCTTAGTCCTATTTAAAGGTTATTTCGATGATGTGTAGGAAATTACCTCGAGGTGATTTTTTTAAAAATAATAATGAAAAATATATTATGACTTAAGTAGGTACTTAAATAGTCGGGCTGATTATGGTGTCATCGCGAGGTCTCAGTTGGGGGCGAACCACAAGTATCAAAACAAAACCATGAATTTCTAACAATCCGTAAAAATTATCGAAAACGCGGGTTGTACCTACCTAGTTCGCGCGTTTTAGTTTTTCATTTGTTTTTTTTATTCAGCCGGCGCGGGGCGCGACTATGGGCGGTCGTATACCAGCCAGTATTTATTCAAACAATATTTGTGTTCAAACACTAAGATGCTCCAAATTCAAAAAGTGCGCCGCAAAGTTAATTGCGGCGCACTTATTTGGGTTAGATATGTTCCAAATTTAAAAAGTGCGCGGCAAAGATTATTGCGGCGCACTTATAGAAGCTTCATACAGAAAACACCACCTTTGGGTGCACTTAAAGGCGAACCAAGTCGTCCTTTTCGAATAGATTGGATGAAAATATCATTACGTTTACTCACCAGAAATTACAATGTGCAAAGAGGTTGGTTGATACTTTTTTGGGTGTATGCAACAGAACATGACTGGCGTCAAAATTGAGTTTGAGGTGTAAAAATGTGTTGTTGTAATTTACTTAACAAAGTGAGGTCAAGCTAAGATAGTCCGATCAAAATATTTTGACAACACCTGAAACTCAAGAGGCGGCAAGATTCGTAACAGAAAACTTGCTGCTTCGAAAATCAAAGACATATTTAAACTTACGTATGTGTGCTCGGCTATCCATCAAAGTCTGATTTGCTGGCCGCTGCAGTAATGTACTATAAAACAACGCTTGGCTTGGTAAACAACATAAAACAAAATAGTACTGAGACAGTTGAGTCAGTTATGTGAAGGTTCGACGAAACTCATTAAAATGCACGCGACGCCAAACTGGATAAATCTTAGTTTTAGACTCATAGAGGAATAATACGATAGAGCACGCATGATCGTTTATTTGCCATTAGGAAAAGCGTAGGCAGATCACACGTAGATAATATGGTTGCCAGATTTATAAGAGGCCCCGTACGATACTCGAACTTTTCGGATGCATCATGCTTCAACTCTCTGTCAAAAATCTGGAAGTATTGTTTCAAAGTAACATATAATTTTGTTCCTAAATATATGAGTCTTATCTGATTAGGTATATGTACAAAATAAAATGAAGATCTGCCTTGTAATTTTTAGATTAAAACGTAACTAGAGTCGCCTGAAAAACTAAAACGTGCCGTGGTGTGTCCGGCCTATGAATAGACCCCTCCTTCTCCTCCCGTGGATGTAGTAAAAGCCTTACTAAGGGATCACACCAGAGGATATGGGCAGCAGCATCCACCAGAGTACTTAACACCAAACTGCGATCACCAATCCGCCTGCCAAGCGTGGTGATTATGGCAAATCTCCTCATTGCATTCTATGGGGAAGGCTTCGTTTGTTGAAGAAGCTGAAGAGAAGTTTTGCTTTAATTTAAATAAAAACTACAAGTCAGATTTTCATAAAATGTAGTCGACATCAATTAATTAATCAAGTAAGGTATTAAACTATGAACCAGAAAAAAAATAGAGAGTTGAAGCGTTATTTCTCGCAAAATTTGATGTAACGGAGTTGGGAGTCCCTATAAGATCCCACAATAAATTTTCAATGCCGGAATATTCGTGAAATACCTACGTGAAAGAAGAAGCTCAGTGATCCAATTTTTTGCGCCAACAGACAAACTCTGTCAAGGTTCTGTCAAAACTGACAGATATTGTATGGAAACGCCCGATACACCGAACGCTCCTGTACCTATGCGAGTGTGATTCCACTAGCTAGCGTACATCAGGTATTCCTATAGCACAAAGTCCTCTTCTCACACATCTACGGTTCATGAGATGAGGATAGGCGCGCTATCTGTACACTATGTATTTTTCCTCTATGTAGACCAGATCGTTGAGAATCACTAAGGTCGTTGTTGACTGATCAGAATACATACGAGCGTTTAAGACGAGGACTGATCTCAGAAGTAGTATTTTGAACGCCCAGTGCGACGTGACAAGATTAAATAATGAGATGCAAAATATAGTGCAGGTAGAATAATATACTACTTAATAATAGTTGTAACCGAAAAGAATTAAAATCGAACAAATGACCACCCTTAAAAAGTTGTGGCATTCAATTGTTCTTAATTTTTAAAGGCAAGAACACAATTTTTTTTACTAATTAAATAGCGAGACTTGTATTTTAAAGTTCTAACCGCATATTTTTTATCTATGATTTGTATATTTCGCATAACCCCTCAGAATGAAAACAGTCTGAAGTGCAAACCAGTTTCATCGTCAAATATGACATGCGATTTTTTCCAAAGGGCTTTAAGCAAAGCCCTTTGGATAACATTTTTGGATTTCTGGATTTTAGGATCATACCGCGCCTTAAGATTGACACAAAGCACCGACTAGCGGTAGCTAACCTGCGGCGTAATTTAATTGCATAATTATTTTAGGACTGGTTGTACCATGTCTAATTCATGGTACAACCAGTCCTAAAATAATTATTTTTAGGGTTCCATAGTCTGCCAAAGAACCCTTATAAAATAATTCAGTCCAGTTCGTGTCCAATCTTTCACAGCGCCACTACTTATAAAGTTATGAAACAAAATGCATATAAATAATAGTAATAATATTGAAGTAGCTACTTCAGAAATAGAGCACAATTTTTTAAATAAGTACTTGTAAAAAAACGATATGAGTTTTCTTTCTAGAAGTATTTCCCCATACAAAGAGATATTTTTGGAGAACACCTTATTAACTTGTGTACTTTTTGCAACTTCAGATGCAGTGTCAGCGACGTGTGCCGCAGTTGGCGGCAGCGGTTGGGGTTCTGCTTACTGCGCTACTTTGCACGGAAGCCCAATTAATCAACCCCGTCTCATCATTCATGAAATTCCTCAACGAAGGCTCGGATCAGCTTGATAACGAACCACCAGACCAAGCGAACTTGCTCAGCGAATATGACTTCATAATCATCGGAGCCGGAACGGCTGGTTGTGTACTAGCAAATCGTTTATCCGAGGTCCCAGAGTGGAAAATTCTGTTGCTAGAAGCGGGAAACAATGAAAACTTCGTGATGGATGTGCCCATTGTAGCCAACTACCTCCAATTCACACAAGCTAATTGGGGATACAAAACCAAACCTTCGGCCAAATATTGCGCTGGATTCGAAAACCAACAATGCAACTGGCCGAGAGGCAAAGTCGTAGGAGGGTCGAGCGTGCTCAACTATATGATATACACCAGAGGAGCTCCACCAGATTACGATAACTGGGCAACTTTGGGAAACGAAGGCTGGGGATGGAACGATGTTCTTCCTTATTTCAAAAAGGTTGAAAATTTCAATATTCCATCACAGAATGATCCAAAATACCACGGAAAGAAAGGTAACCTCAACGTTGAATATGCTCCATTCCGTACCAACAAAGGAAAAGCGTGGGTAAAGGGAGCACAAGAATTAGGTTTTAAATACGTTGATTACAATGGAGCCGACCATTCAGGTGTGTCATTCTTACAACTATCAATGAAGAACGGAACACGTCACAGTTCAAGTCGCGCGTATTTGCATCCCATTAACGGAAGACTCAACCTTCACCTATCTAAGAACAGTATGGTTACAAAACTAATAATGGACGACACGAACACTAAAGTTATAGGTGTTGAGTTAGAGAAACTGAATAGGAAATACAAAATATTAGCCAAGAAGGAAGTCATAGTATCAGCCGGTGCTATAAACTCACCTCAGTTACTGATGCTGTCTGGAATTGGACCTAGAAATCATCTAGATACGATGAAGATCAAGGTTGTGAAAGATTTACCAGTCGGGTACAATTTGATGGATCACATAGCTGCTGGAGGAGTGCAGTTCGTGGTAAAGAAGCAGAACTTCAGCATGAGCACAGAGTACATACTGAACCATTTGGATTTAGTATTCAAATGGATGAAAAGTCACACAGGTCCACTTTCTATACCTGGAGGCTGTGAAGCTCTCGTCTTTTTGGATCTGAAAGACAAATTCAATTCAACGGGATGGCCTGATATGGAACTTCTATTTATCAGTGGTGGGCTCAACTCGGATCCTTTGCTGCCACGCAACTTTGGCTTCGACGAGCAAATATACGCCAACACATACGGCCCTCTAGGTAAAAATGAGGTATTTATGGTCTTCCCAATGTTGATGCGACCGAAATCAAAAGGCAGAGTCATGTTGAAAAGTAGGAATCCCAAAGCACACCCAATGCTAATTCCGAACTATTTTGAGCATCAAGAAGATCTTCAGAAGATAGTGGAAGGTATTAAAGTAGCTATACAGATAGCGAAACAGCCCTCAATGAAGAAAATAGGTACGAAAATGTACGACGTGCCCATTGAGGACTGTTTGAAATACGGGCCATTCGGCAGCGACGCTTACTTCGCTTGTCAGGCACAGATGTTTACTTTCACTATTTACCACCAGAGCGGGACGTGTAAGATGGGGGTTGAGGGTGACCTAACTGCTGTGGTCAACCCTAGATTAAAAGTTCACGGAATTGGAAACTTACGAGTGATCGATGCTAGCATAATGCCAGAAATAGTTTCAGCACACACAAATGCACCAGTTTACATGATAGCTGAAAAGGGGGCAGACATGATCAAAGCGGACTGGGGTAGATAACACTATTGAATAATGGAACCAAATTATAAAGTATTTATTATTAATAGAGTGACCGCAATAGATTCTAGTTTAATCAAATGAAATCAAAGCTATCTGTGATGTAAATATACCCACGTAGTTTTAAGTGAATAATGGCGAAAACTTTAATAAAACAATCCTTAAAATTGAATACTGTTAACAATTTTAAGGGTTGTTTTGTTTCACTAGAACATAGTACAAAACATAATTTATGCTAAGTATGTGTATGTAATAGGCAGAAGAATAACCGTAGAAAACATATTATTTATATAGATTACCTTATTTATAAGGTTGTGATGTGAATGAATAAGACGGAAATAAAATTTTTGTAAAACAAAGACAGGTACTTTGCGATGTCTATGCAGAACCTCGAATTAAATAAAATAACTTTCATGAATTGTAGGAGAAACACAGAGGGACCATGTCGCGGATCGCACTCACCCTGAAGAAGACGTTCGATTAGGGTTAAAACCTTCATACCTTCACCAACAAAACGGTAGGTACGTGAAAATTTCCCACTTTACAAAATGATCGAATAAATTAAGTACCTAGGTGCTATAAGCAGCATACAAAATTTGTATTGTATTGTATCTATATCCGAACTGCTTGCTAAGGTCGATATACATTTTCTTAAAAGAATGCTTCAGTGATATTATGACAGTCAATTTATTTATACTTCTTTTACTCTTCTCTCTACCAGCATTAAAAAACTATGATAATGTATATCGGCCTTTAAAGTTGTAATAAGAAAGTCGTGTGCTGACGAAAATCCCTAACCCTTAATGCCAAGTCTGCTGCGCCAAATTTTCTAACAAAACATGTTAGCATAACATGTTATATGTTTGCAAAACACCAAAACATGGCGAAGCAGATCCGGCTTAAGAATGACATAACATCTAAAGGCGTGGATTAAACAGTGATAAGTTTTATGTGTGGTTTTTAATATGTTCCTTTCCTGATAACAAGACTACCTGAATGCACCTTCTGGTAACAAACTGACGAATATTTTCAAGATGATTCAAATCAAGTAAATTAAATGTTATTCATGCGATAACTAATACAATAATACGAATAACTTAAACGGACTATAGTAAGCCCTGCATATTAATTATGTACGTACGTAGTAGTACTAGGAAATCCGTATCATAATTATACGAAGAACTTACCTTGTTAGATTGTTCACAAAGCCACATCAGAGAAGATTATACAAATGCCATGTCGCAATACTTCTATGATTATAGTTCATCTAAATTCAAATTACCTACTTATTTATTTACTAGTAACGTTTGCTCGCGACTCCGCCCGCGTTGGACCTAAGTATATAAGGCTGCTTCTAACGCCTTTTATATATATAGATTTTTATAATATAGGTACTGAAATCCGAACAAAAACATGTAATACAAAAAGTAAAAACAATGCCTGTAGAGTCAGAGAGAGCAAAATATCCCTGACAGCCACACTCAGAGTTGCTTAATGGCTACTTAAGTTTTTCCTTAGTGTAGATTTGGAAAAAATCACTCTCAGAGTCAGTTAATGGTTCATTAGCGTCCTTTAATGACAATTAAAGTTAAGCACAGCAAAACCTTTACTTAACTATTTAACGACTGATTTTGACATTGAAAAATTTAAAGAAATTTGTAAAAAAAGAAATTAGATTCCATAACTTACATAATACCTACCTATCCATGAGAGGAAACACATCCATGGGAGGAGACTCGTCCATGGGGATAGCACCAATCCATGGGAGGTGACCCATCCATGGGAGGTGACTTATCCATGGAAGGAGACCCATCCATGAGAGGAAACCCATCCATGGGAGGAGACCCATCCATGGGTGGTGACCCATCCATGGGAGGTGACCCATCCATGGGAGGAGGGAGACTCATCCATGGGGGTAGACCCATCAAAGTTGACAACAACAATGAAAAAGTCTTCAAAGTGATGTGATAAGGAAATATTTGACGCGACATTGACAGTTAGGAGTATCTTGCCTTAGATAATTGCAATCGATATCGAGTGAATCGACGATGCTCCGCCCTACGGATACTTAAAAGTGTCATTAACTAATGAACCCTTAAATTATCTCTCTGGGACGTACCGATAATTAAAAGATTTAATGCTAATTAGTTAAATACTCATTAGGACTAACCTTTCTGAGTGTGGCTGTGAGAAATATAACAATTAAGGAAACTACTTTTTTTTTATACTACTTGGCAAGCGAACAAGCTATATTATCATTTATCATTATATAGGAGCCTGTACCGTCTCACTGCAGGGAAACCTTCCTACCTTCCAAATAGGCAAATTAAAGTGGGTCTGAGCAGCCACCAAATTACAGGAGCAAATGGTAATGGGAAACGCAACATGGGGATCATTCTGGCAGCTTTAGCGCTGTCCAAATCTTTTGAAACTTGAAAGGAGGAATATTTAGGTCAAGAAGTTTCCCCTATTCAAGTTTCATCAGATTTAAATAGCGACAAGGCTGCCAAAATGATCCCCATCGTTGCGTTCCCCATTGCCATTTGCTACTGTAATTCGAGGGCAGGCCATGACATGTGGGCAAAAACTATCACGGAATGGATGTCACGAGACAGCAGTAGAAACAAAATAAAGTAATAACTTTTCATTTAAAAAACCGACTTCCGCCATTGTATTCGACTAAATATTTGGATGAAAAAAAAATGATGAAAGAACCATAGTGGTGAAAGGATTATGATACTTTTCGAATGCAAATGCTTGGTTTGTTGCTGAAAATATCAAAATCGCCATATGTATGCCTACAATATTTGAGGATTTCCCTCAATTCCTCATGGATTCCATCTGGAACTGGATTCTGAAAAAAATGGGACCAATCTGGAAATATATCTATTCAAATAAAAAAAGAATTTTCCAAATCGGTTCATAAACGCCGGAGATATGCGGTAACAAACATAAAAATAAAAAAAAACAACCGAATTGAGAACCTCCTTTTTTGGGAAGTCGGTTAAAAATCAACATCTAGTTTGTTTTAAAATCTTTTTTTTACAAAACAAAGAAATACGCTTTATTTCAGGGAAAACATAACTCTTTTTCGACGTTTGAGCAAAATTTCCAAAGTTACTCTACACTTGGCTTATTTAGGAGTGTGTTATTACTGGAAGAAAGCGTTAGACGAGTGGGTCGTTGAGAGCAATGGCGGCGATGAGCTCACCACTTTTCACGTCTATATTGCTGCGACCCACAGTGAAAAGAGCCTTTTGAGGCTCTGCCTACCACTTCGGGTTAAATGGCGTATGTAAAAAAGCCTGATCAAAAAGTCAGATCTACGTGAAGCAACAGAAAATATATTAAAAGCAAAAGGCGCTTTAAGCGAAAGATGACTGTTATAGAGCACTACAGAATTACAAGAAACGCCTCATGGAATTGTTTTACAAACGCTAGCAAGACACCAATCGCATATCATAAAAGCAATAGGAACTGGTATGAACTTAACGACTAATGACTTATGAAACTGGGACGTGGTCACTAAATATGGGCTTCGTACAGAAGCTCAAAGTTGCGCAGCGGGCTATGCTCGGGGTTTCACTACATGATAGAATCCGAAAAGAGGTGTTACAAAGAAGAACCAAGAAACGTCGTGGAACTGGCAAGCGTTGGGAAATAAAAGGTTCTAGAGTGGCGACCACGATCCGGAAGACGCTGTGTAAGAAGGCCCTCTCTGGATGGACCAACGATATTTTTAAGGTACAGAAAGTCGGTGGAGAGAGGCGGACCGGAGACGAAAGTCTGTCGTGGCATTTGTTCGGGAGAACACGTAGTAAAATTATTATTTGTTTGCAGCCTCAAAACATGAACTTGGAGCAACCCACGTACCTTTGACTCTCAGACTCCAGGCGCGGGAAAGATGTTCCAAATTTGCACTGCACTCTGCACAGTTTTCACACACACAATATAGTATTTTAGTTTTATTATGGTTTGCCAAGCCGGGCATCGAACCAGCACCGACCGAAAAGAGATTGTCCGTTTTTCTTTATATTTTTTGCGCTCGCGCTCCGCCGCCATGAATTTTCTCGACTTCTTCGATTCACGAGTGTTTTTCTTGTGGTGCGTGTGGGGGCGCCACTGGTTAGCCATCCCGGCCTGTGATTGGCCGAGCGGCCGCTGTCGTCGCCGGCGTGTAGGAATGCCGCCAAAATTCAAATATTAAGAAGCGCAAACATCCCCCCCACTAACCAAGGCCCCCTTGGTTCCTAATTGTCAATAGGCAACCTACATAGTTTAGAAATGGGCCTTACTAGGACACCAGATAGGGTCCTAACTTCCGCTATTCTTATTACCCCATTTTTCCCCGGCAATAATTTGATTAACCTACCCCGTTTCCAATGAGAGGCCGGCTGATTGTCCTCCTTAATCAAAACCAAGTCATCTAACTTCGGTGGATCAGTGTGAGATGTCCATTTATACCGCTGTTGAAGTGTATGTAAATATTCCATATTCCATCGTGACCAAAAATGTTGAGTTAATTTTTGAATTTGTTGAAACCGAGACAACCGAGGCATATTAATTTCCATGTACGGGTATTCTGGGAGCGCTACTAATGCTTGACCGATTAAAAAATGTCCCGGGGTAAGAACCTCGAGATCAGCTGGGTCCGAGCTCAGCGGGCACAAAGGCCGAGAATTCATAACCGCTTCTACCTTTGTGAAGAATGTCGACAGTTCCTCGAACGTTAATCGAGTTTCACCTAGTACTCTCCGAGCGTGAGTTTTAGCCGATTTTACCGCAGCTTCAAATAGCCCGCCGTGATTAGGACTAGATGGAGCATTGAATAACCATGTTATTTCTTGTCTACCGAGATGTCGTTCAATACTTGATTGGTTATCACGAAGGAATATGTAAAGTTCCTTAATATATTTATCCGTTCCTGTAAAATTCGTACCACAATCCGACCGTATTAGTGACGGTAGTCCCCGACGTGACACAAACCGAGTGAGTGTAGCCACGAAGGCCTCGACCGTTAAATCAGAAACAATTTCTAAGTGAACCGCCTTAGTGCTCAAACAGACAAATACGCATAAATAACATTTTACAATTTTAGAGTTCCGTAGGGTACTCGTTTTAATGTAAAATGGTCCCGCAAAATCCGTACCAACTCCCACAAATGGGCGCGCTTGCCTTATTCTATCCGCCGGTAAGTCTGCCATAAAAGGCTGTGTAGGACGAGCCTTAGACCGATAACATGGTATGCACCGAAAAGTAATAAACCGAGTGATCCGCCGAACCGAAAGTATCCAATAAAACCGAGACAAAATAGCTGCAAGTGTGTTAGCTCCGCAATGACAATAGTTCCGATGATAATAAGTGACCAATAATTCCGTGAATTTACCCTTGCTTGGTAACAATATTTGATGCCTTGCGTCATATGGCAAGTTTGCCGCATCAATCCGACCGCCTACCCTAATTATGTTTTCCTTATCTATAAACAAATTCAATCTCCGTAATGAATTTGTAATAGGCTTATCCGACCGTATGGCTACTATTTCGTTATGAAAAAACCTTTCTTGAACCGACCGAATTAAATGAGAAATGGCATTTCGCCGCTCCGAAACCGAAATATTAATACCGTGATATTTACCTCTAATATTCCTACTACCAAACCGTAAAATATAAGCCGTGACATTAACCAATTTTTCAAATGAACTGAATTTTTCTAATAAATCAAATTCTGATTCTACATTTCCGATATTAACAACCTTGGCCTTGAGTCCCGGTAATGATTCTGTGGACAGTTCCACACAATTCCTTGGCCATCGATCTGGTGGATCACACAGCCACTGTGGCTCCCACCAGCTACTATTCGACAGTAAATCTGCCGCCGTCGCACCGCGCGAGGCTACGTCCGCACTATTCATGGTTCCCGGTATGTGCCTCCACTGAATAGTGACCTTGGACGAATTGATTTGAGCAACCCGATTCCCTTCAAATACTTGAAGTTTGTGTGGTGGCGTCCGAAGCCAAGCCAACACTATAGTGCTGTCACACCAGCCTATGACCTCATCAAAATCCATGTCGTATTCAACCGACGAACAGACATGGTTGAGTAGCGTTACCAATAACGTCGCGCCGCTTAATTCAAGTTTAGGAATAGTGCGATTCGACTTAAGCGGTGCCACCCGAGTCTTAGCTATCAGTAAACGTACAAGAACTGTACCGTCAGAGTGCTGTGTACGCACATAAACCGCCGCCGCATAACCTAGTGACGAGCCGTCACAAAAACCGTGCAATGAATATCTAACATCCCTAGCCGTTTTGATACAACGAGGAATAGAAAGCTGTTGTAAATTAGGTAGATCCGTAGTTATATGTAACCATTGACGAACTATATCCGGAGATGCAACTGCATCCCATTCAATTTTGCGTGAATCATCAACACTACTAAGTAATGACTGTAGTAAAAGCTTCATCCGGAAAACAACCGGGCAGATCCAACCGAGAGGATCAAACAACCGAGCGACTGTAGATAAGATTACTCTCCGTGTAACATTATCCTCACGAGGTAGCTGATACCTATACGTAAAATTATCAAAATTAGGATTCCATTGAATACCTAAAAACTTAACAAATCCGGTACCGTCCGTCTCTTCGTCAAATGTCCGAGGGGTTCCTAAATGATCCGAGGGCAGATCGCGTAACAACTGCGGGTCGTTGGACGACCATTTCCTAAGTTCGTAACCGGCTGAACTCATAAGAGCCACTAATTCGTTCTGCAACGCCTTGGCCTCTTGCAACGTATCCCCACCCCCATTCAGGTCATCAACGTAGGATTGTTTAACCAATAACTTAGCCGCCCGAGGATACCTATGCCGTTCATCAGTCGCAAGTTGATGAAGACAACGAATCGCGACAAAAGGACTCGACTTTAAACCGTAGGTATTGGTGGTTAGTTCGTAAAGTTGAAGTGGATCCGATTTAGAAGCTCTCCAATAAATAAGCTGGTATTTCCGGTCATCCGGATGTATCCGGGTCTGGCGGAACATCATTTTTACATCAGTTATAAAAACCAAAAGAGGAACCCTAAAATTAATGATGATGTCCGTAATGTCATTTTGTAACCGTTCACCCGAATATAAGCAATCGTTCAATGATACACCATTACTAGACCGGACACTGCCGTCGAAAACGACTCTAATTTTATTTGTGTCACCTGACTTCTTAAAAACTCCGTGATGTGATAGAATGTAATGTTGCTCATTAGAATTAGGATCAAAATTAGTTAATTGCATGTGGCCGAGACTTATGTATTCCGACATAAATTCCACATACTTAGCTTTGAACTCAGGTTGTCTTTCCATTCTACGTTCAATAGACAAAAACCTACGTAGTGCAATTTGACTTGTGTCACCTAACATGTGATTGGGTGTGAGTGGTAAACGCACTGTAAACTTGCCGTCCGGACCACGTGACACAGTACTACTAAACAATTCCTCACACTGAATGTCCGAGGGATCCTTCAATGGCCGTCCAGGGGCTTCCTCTGAACGCCAGAATCGTTCAACTTGGTCAGCTAAAGTGACACCTGAATGAAGACCTGTCCGATTTACATATTGTGGTAAAGTTTCAATACCTAATTGATCAGACGGTTCCGTAGGACCGAGCACCACATAATCAAAAATTGTGTTCAACGCATAGGGACCGTTGCCCTCTAATTCAATAGCCTGATTCAATACTTGACCGAGGATATCTGAACCTAATATTATGTCTATTTGAGAATCATTCCAGACACCGTCATCTGAATTTAATTTTAATTTCAATTTCTGTGAAGAAATACCTATCTTTTGTGCCAAATATGCAGTGGGATTTTTTAATAATGCCGCCGTAACCGATAATAGAGGTTTGCCTGTCCGCATAGGCCTAAAATTAATTGTAACAATGTGAGTACTATCACCCGTATGGGTACCTCCGATCCCACTCAGACGTATAAGTGAGTAAAACCGTTTTAACCGTAACGCAGAGACTAAATCACTACGCACAACACTTACTTCAGCCCCAGTATCTAATAAAGCACGCGCCAGTATAAACTCACCGTTCGATGCTTGAATTTCTATAATGGCCGTAGGTAAAGTAACATTGGATGGTAACATGGGCGCTGAAGCAGTATTACATGTTTTCTGTAATTGCTATATGGCGGGGCGGCGAGCCTCCGTAGGGCTCGGCCCTCGAGACCACCTCCGATTGGTCTCAGTATCGCGCGCATTATCGCGATCGTCCCGGGTTCGATTCCAACCATTCCGCACATCACCTCTGTCAACGTGCCCCTGATAACCTGGTCTAGGTAGCGGCGCTGAAAACCGTGTCGTATCCGACCGACAGGCAGGTGGGGCGGAACCAACAGTGTCAGCGCGGTACCCTTGGACCCGATTACGTCCGCGCTCACCACCGGCCCCCGCTCCGTTCCATCTGTCCCGCGGTGAAACATGCGCGTTCCGAGCGCCCTGCATACCGCTCTCTTGATCCCCGTTGATCGGACGCGGATAACTTAAACATATCATGCTATCATGTCCCGAATGACCGCACAATGAGCACTGAACCACGCGAGTACACTCTGCCGCCGAATGATCACCGAAACACTTGAAACACAAGTACTTACTCCGCACTACATTTTTTCGTTCTGTCCTGTCTAATTTTCGAAACTTGAAACAATCATAAATCGTGTGACCCGGTATGGCACAGTAGGCACACTTGTTATTGTTTTCAGTACGAGTAATTTTACCTAAATGAATAGCGCGTTCGCCTCTGCGAGGACGCTCAGAGCTGTGTCCGTGTCCTGATTCTGGATAAATAGCCGGCTCAGTCGCCGTATCTATCAATCTGCATTCATTACTCAGGAATTCCGATAATGTTTCGAATGTAGGTAATGTACTATGATTCCCGCCGTGTAATTGTTCGAATCTGGTTTTGATATCAATTGGTAACTTATTCAAGCTAATGTAAAATAGTAAATAGCTCCACTGATCCGTAGGTAAACCTAGATTTTTCAAAGCCCGAGTGGATTCCAATAATGGGTTCAGTATTTTAGTCCGCAGCCCGGTCGCTTGTTTTAATACCGGTAAATGTAATATCCGTGAAATGTGCGAATCCGCAAGTAGCCGTATATTCTCGTACCTACTTCGTAAGAGTTCTAAAGCCGTATCAAGGGAGGAATCTATCATTGGAAGATGCCTTATTAGGGACTTGGGTTCATTTTCAACATTAGAAAACAAGTAATGGAACTTTTCCGTCTTTGAAATATTTGTCCGAGTAAGCACTAGCGAGCTAAACAAGCTAATAAAACTATTCCACGAGAATACATCTCCGTCAAAGCTAGTAAGGTTGATCCGTGGCAACCTTGCCGTAGGCGCGCTATCCGTCGGCATGAACGTACCCGCCGTGCTAGGAAAACCGGCCGAAATCGCTTCCAATTTATTGTATGACTCCGTAGCCTCCTCATATAATTTTTCATACTTTTTTATTATTTCTGTATGTTCCGCATCATTCGTACATGCATTTAGTATGCCTTCGTATGCTTCCGTTAGTATATCAAAATAAGTCGCTAATTTATCTAACCGAGTAGACATTAGGCTGGTCGACTTCGTTTTGCCGTCCGCCATTTCTACCGTGTGAAGGAACCAGTCGTACCGAATTTTAAACTTGGAAATATGGCCTTTCAAGAGCGCCATGGTTATGATGGACTCCCAAACTGATCCCCAAAAATAGATAACCAAAAAATAACTATAATCCAACCGAAATATGAGGAAATAACCGAATGAACACGACACGCGGTCCCACTAAACCCAAAGTTCCCAGACTCAATTTGAGACCCAAAATTACCTAAATTCCGATCCGGCTCGAAGGAAATATGTTCGGGAGAACACGTAGTAAAATTATTATTTGTTTGCAGCCTCAAAACATGAACTTGGAGCAACCCACGTACCTTTGACTCTCAGACTCCAGGCGCGGGAAAGATGTTCCAAATTTGCACTGCACTCTGCACAGTTTTCACACACACAATATAGTATTTTAGTTTTATTATGGTTTGCCAAGCCGGGCATCGAACCAGCACCGACCGAAAAGAGATTGTCCGTTTTTCTTTATATTTTTTGCGCTCGCGCTCCGCCGCCATGAATTTTCTCGACTTCTTCGATTCACGAGTGTTTTTCTTGTGGTGCGTGTGGGGGCGCCACTGGTTAGCCATCCCGGCCTGTGATTGGCCGAGCGGCCGCTGTCGTCGCCGGCGTGTAGGAATGCCGCCAAAATTCAAATATTAAGAAGCGCAAACAGCATTATATGGGTATGTCGAGCAGTGGACGTTTAGAGGCTGATGATTATGATGATGATGATGATGATGATTATGGTGATGAAATGGTGATACAAATAGATGTTTAAAAATTATAAAGTCAAATGCTTCGAGTTTCACCACAGTGAAGAATCTTGATGAATATTGGGTCAAATCCTAATTTGGAATAAAGATTATTATCCCAATTTATTAGTAAGCAAAACTAAAAAAGACCAAGCTTCAAATCCCAAACGTATTTGAGTAAAGGCTGTTTGTTCCCTTACCCACTCAAAATTAAAAGCAGGTGACTTCAAGAGTTCCAAAAGGTCATTCAACGTGCATAAAACAGTATTTTACAGGTTCTGCCGAAAATACGTTGAAATCCTGTTTTCGAGACATGTTTTTTGAGTTCAGGAGCATCGTTCAACGGAGTAACCGGTACACTTCAATTAGTATTATGCGATTTCATTTTGAATGCGAAGAAAGCGAAGAAATAAGCAAAGCGGCGCGGTTCGCCTCACCCTCAAAAAGACTCAGATAATAAGTGTTGAAACCTGTTGATGCCTTCACTCAACTCAATTCTTGGTCGCGTTGGATAAGAAATATTTTTAGTTTATAAAGACGATAACTGTCGATCCATTGATCCAATCTTTGGTAGGTGGGCAGATAGTGTTGATAAAATTTGTAAGAAAGGTTATGACTTAAGTTATTGGGGGAGGCTAAAAAACGTCAGACAATCAGGTCAAGTCGGGTATCACATGAAAGGGAAATTTTGAAACAATGGTTAATACGATTCTTATGGTTCTTTCTGTGGATGCTGAGTGATCTCGAGGTGTTCTTGTGAAAACTTTATCTATATAAGTCGGTTCGAAATGTTAATACCTTGTAGTAGGTAACCTAAATCGCGAGTTCTCAGGACGAACCACTAGTTTCAGTTAGTTAGTTAGTATTTTTAAGAAAAACATGCTGATGGCCCGTCTGAAGGTAAGCCGTTACTGTCGCCTATTGAGATTGTATTTTTTTTTCGGTCCATTTTATAATTTTGCGGGAAAACTAATCGTTGACGTAGACTTGACCACCTTGAGGTCAACAAACTGGTATTATATGCTAAAGTAGGTATAATAACGTGTGCGAAATATTTACATAAGGTAATAATACTTCGTCAATTGGAGTAAGGTCAAGATAAGAGATGAGTGAATGATGTAATTAATTTTAATAGAAGGTTAATTCATTTTTAGTCAAATGTTCATTTTCATCAACCAGCCACGACCACCAAACGCTTAAGCCGTTAGAATTCCACTGTTGGATGAAGCCTCTCCCATAGAATGCAATGGGGTGATTTGCCATGATCACCACGCTTGGCAGGCGGATTGGTTATCGTATTATTGGTGTTGAATACTCAGGTGGATGCTGCTGCCCATCCCCTGGTGAAAATCCTGAGTCAGCTTTTACGACATCCGCGGGAGGAGACGGAGGGGTCTATCCTTAGGCCGGACACTCCACGGCAAACCACCTAACACTTATGAGATACTTAATTCATGTCAAGTTGGACAGTTTTTCATAGGTACCTGTTAGGTCGAAAACTACAAAGTGTCCCGTAAATGAAGTATTGGTATAATAGGCCTTAGTCTACTAGTCAATTCTCCTTCGAATTATGGGTGTAAAAAGACAGGCAAATACACGCGTATTTTAATATGTGCACGTGCGTAGCGCAGTGAGTGGCCGATCTAGAGCAAAGACAGAAGCCGCCAATTACAGTTTAAAATTGTTTAAATTTTGCGAATGTGAGTGAAACGAATTCTCATTTGCGAATGTGTTAAGACGATAATGTTAAAATATTTAAAACCTCGAGTGGGCGGAGCTAGCAGAACTGCAAGAAAGTGATTGACACCGGGAAGAGAAGAAGGTATAGATTTGTGCCGGTCAGAAATAACTGGCGTAAGCAACATAAAACTTCGTTTTGCTTAAAAAGTAGTAAATAATAAAACAAATATTTTTCTATTTATTTAAATACTGTAATTAGCAACCGAATAGTATAAAAATTAAGAGCCAATATTTTGCTAAATTAGAAAGATGGACGTAAAGAGGCGAATTACGAGCACCGATTTCAAAATATAAATCTATCGAAAGAAGTTTCCCAATCGTGTTTCCGTTTTTGATTTATTTAGATTACCTTAGATTTATCCTCAAGTAATCACTATATTAACATCAAGTTTGTAACCTTTGGGTTTGATTTCACCAACAAATAACCAGGCGATTAAACAACTGTTAAGTCTAACCAATGCTTTTTGACAGGTGTTTTAAAAGATTATCTGTCACCTTGACCAATGGTTAGATTTAACAAGACGTTTACTAACTAACAGAGTATGGTGAAATTGGCTCTTACCGTTACTGAGTGAGCACGTAACGCAGCGACTCCATAATTTTAACATATTGCCTTGAAGTTAACATTCGTTACATCACCATTTCATTTTAATTTATTTATTTCATAAACAGTGCACAATTGTGTCGGGACTCGGAACATAATACCTTAAAATATATTAAAAAATGCCAACATTCAAAACTTAAAAAAAAAGTTTAATTTGTAATAGTTAATAAAAATAACTGTAAAATACATAATATCTTCAACAGCATTTAGACGTCCACTGTTTGACGATTTGCCTCCCCCATAGAATGCAATGAAGGGAATTGCCATAATCACCACGCTTCGCAGGCGAATTGGTGATCGCAGTTAGGTGTTAAATACTCAGGTGGATGCTGCTGCATATTCCCTGGTGTAATCCCTTAGTAAGACTTTTACTACATCCTCGGGAGAAGGAGGGGTCTATTCTTAGGCCAGACTCACCACGGCAAAGGCCGATCAATATACTATATCAAACCAAAACCAGTCAAGTGCGAGTCGGACTCCCGTGGAGAGAGTTCCGTACAAATAGAATACCATAGTAACCCTAGACCAATGGAACTGATTAGTCAATCAACACATTTTATTCGCATTTTCGCATTACGAATATTTCTCGTTTCCCGTTTTAAGCTCAGTCATTTCGGTGATAGGGGAGGAAATGGTAAAGTTTCGCATATTTTCTTTAAAACCATTTAAACTAAGCATTTTATAAAATAATAAAATAAACAAATATTTATATTTTTCATAACGAGTTCTTTGGTTTGATATATATATGTTCAGGGCGATGAGACCACAAGTGTTCCGTTTTCCCCAACTTTGTACGGTACACTTAGAATAAAATTTGCATCACGAGGTCTTAGTTCGGGGCGAACCACTATTTTTAATAACTCCTATTGCGTTATAGGCCGATTTAAAATTTTAATTAAATGTGTGCGGCAAATGTGAAAGGTAACTTCATGCGATGTTGGAGTTATGATAGTCCACGTAAAACTCTGTCATTTGAGAACCTTTGCAGATATTGAGTGGACAGTCAGTTGTAAGCTGCCTTGCAACTATCGCTTAATGGTGGAGTGGTCGGCCACATGAGCTAACGTGAGTAACAATACTATATTTCATAATAAAACCGGTTGTTTCATACTTATAGTGTTGCATTAAGAAATTATTAAGTGCGGATTCAGTGATAATTAATTTATTTCATTGATGCTTTTACAAGTGAGGACATCTCAAATGAATAGAGTTAGATAAGCATAAATAGTGCTGAATTATACATGGAAAATAAGAACAAACACAATACCTGACATGTACATATAGTCTTGTTCCCACAACCCTGTGTGGATACCCTGTGCCGTAAATATCAGGATATAAATAAAGGATCAGATATTTGCCGTAAATAAAGGATCAGATATTTGCCGTAAATAAAGGATCAGATATTTGCAGATAATGCAAACATTTGTGCCGCAGATGGAATCTCTTGCATCACAGCCGGCTTCTCGCCCACACCATAGTTCGTTACGACGAATCGATTTACTAAGAAATCTCATAAAAAAAACATAAATCGTCTAAAATCTGTGAAAGCAATTGAAACTTATCAGCGTTTCTGGTGATTGATATGAAAGTAATTCAATTACTTACATGCTTTATTTATAAACTCTCTTGAGCAACGATCTGGTATGGATTACAGCGTTGTAAACTATTTATTATACTGATAGGCTTGTAATAGATCAGATCGAAAGCTATCAGTTTAACAATCGAAACTATCGTTCATTCCGACTGTCTCCCATCTGTTCGGCCCCATGAGCGACAGTGGGAAAAAAGGGCAATTTGTGTCAATGCCACAAGTTTTTTTTTTATGAATTTAAATATATCTATTGCAAAGGTTTCATGTGATGTCTGATAACGAATCTGTTGTCAAAATTGAAAAATAAGAGGCTGATTGCTTTCAAAATCGATATGTGAGCATCCCTGTGATCACCAAACATGAATCTGTTGTCAGAATTGACTTAACTACGTAAAATGCATCCATTGCTGGTACCAACTTTTATAAAATGTTTTGGATAACTCACTGTTAGGGAGTTAAAGCATTTCATAGTACCACTTTAAGAACATTTGAGGTTTTTTTGAGTTACGCCGTACATAAAAAGTGATGGACCTAACTTTACATGTAGTATCCTGTACTGGTGTGGTGGTGACTTTTTAGTGTGAAAAAGTGAGCGAAAAAATAAAATTTCTAATTTCGTTTCTGACTTTGAGTATTCAGAACAAGTCTGCGTTTATGTAAAAACAGTGTAAAACTGTAATCGTAAGAATAGTGTAGTAATCGCGATTTGACACACCAAGGAACAGACAGGACAGAACAGACGGACATAAGAAAATTAAGTGTGTTCCGTTTTGGCTATTCGGTTTCGGAGCCTTGAAAAGGTACAAAAACTCAAGACGACCTGTTAAGATTATCTTTAACGGACCAAATAACTTTTGTATCTATATACTTGCCGACATGTTTAGATCATACTGAATATATATTTCTTGACGTGTCCTCTTAAGGGCATGTCAAAAAATAGTAATAGGTATACAGAAATAAACACCTAAACAAGTGAACATCCATTAACATTCGTAATTTTCTGTTTCAGGGATAACCTAGAAAAATTTAGACCAGAGCAAAATGCTTTCACTATGGATTCTCCTATTCATAATAGCCGGAACATCGACTGGGCAGCCGGATTACTCATTTCCAAGTGACCCATCAGCAAGTCAAGGAAGATCTTATCCGCAAAACATTATTGTGGACTTGCTGATGCAAACTATGGCTCCGAACTATTCGCCGAACAATCCTGGAGACCTATTTGATATTTTGAGGGACAAATATCCACTACCTAATGGCAAGTTAAACAACAAAGTAACATTTTCATACACATAAACACCAAAAATATACAGCCTTGAATGACTAATCGTTGTAGTAAATAGAGGGTATCCTATAAATGAAAAAGGGTTCCAGTAGTGTTTGCTGGAACTACATTATGTGTTGCTGGCACTTAGAATGGCAAACAGCATTGCTGTGTCCCAACGCTATAAGGCATGCTCTACAAACTCTTGCTATACAAGAGAAACCAGTCCCAAAAGAAGGAAAATTATTATAGGCGACGATACGAGTCGAATGATGATTACGCAGGAAGGGAAGTGCGGGGAGTGGGAAGGTTGAGTGTGAGGGGTTGTGTGTTGCTTGTTGGGGGGGTAGAAGGGGTAGTGTCCATCATTAGTCACTTAGGTAGGTTGTTTAAAAGAACTACAACGTCATTCAAGTTCCTAGAAATAGGAGATCAACAATGGATGTTAAATTGATTTTTCATTTTATAGGGTACAAATATAAAATCCTAAAATTTTTTTTTTTAATTTCTCTGTAGTTGCGCCACAAAAGCTACGAGCATGCTTTTTATTTATTGTTGATTGACTTATTGATGATTGTGGGATTAGTGGAAGTAACCCAGAGGGGCTTTTTTCATTTTGCCATATCTTAAAAACTACAGTAAAAACAAAAACAAAAAAATAAAATTATAAACAATTTTAAAATTTTCAACTAAAACCCTTTTCATTTCATACGTAGGTATATTCCCTACTTTCATATAACCCCCCATGGTCTTATTGTATCACTTGTTTTTTGCTCCAATACCTCAACCGCCCCCTGACCGATGTAGCTCATAACCTTACCTACAAATTGTACCAATACTATCTACCCACCTACCATATTTCATGAAGATCGGATTTAAACGGTTCGAAAGTTATCCTCAGGGGGCTTAGTACAGGTTTTGATAGTTTACGAAACTATATGAAGTATCGTTTCCTTCCATACCTTACTTTACTTACTTTACTTACTTGTAGCGCCCCTAGCGAAAACGAGAAGAAAACTAAGGACGCTGTCAGTAAATGTATTGGATGGAAACGAAACTTCTTATAGTTTCGTAAACTATCAAAACCTGTACTAAGCCCCCTGACTAATACATCATCATCAACAGCCTTTAGACGTCCACCGCCTGTCAAAGCTTGGCAGGCGGATTGGCGATCGCAGTATTCATTTTGAGTACTCAGGTCGCCCTCAGTCGTCTTTTACGACTTCCACAGGAGGAGATGGAGGAGTCTATTCGTAGGCCGGACACGCCGCGGCAAACATACATACCAATAGTTGACTCACTTTAGATTAAGAATAAATATTTTTACTTTTATTTTACTAGTTGAGTCTTTATATCTAAGTATCTAAGAGGTGACCTCTAAGCTCTAGAACCTAGTCTAGACTAATTAGGACTTTTTATTCGGAATGCAATTTAGAGGCAAACAGGCTTTGCAGGTAGGTACATATACAGATACATGGGTATATTATATAGCAAAATGTCAGTCGCAGATTTGAATTTAAGTAAATTGTGCCCAAACTTGAGTGCAAAAATATGCATGGATAAATGCATGTGTTACAAAAACGAATAAGAACAATGGAAGAGCTACCGGTCTATGAAGGAGCATAGAGGGCGACCTACCTTTGACATTCAAACGCCAACTCATCGACAGTGTAGTCTGTTCAGAAAGAGAGCCGTCGTAGCCGAATGGTGCACTTACGTTTTAAACATGTGTAACATATTACAACCGAGATTTTCCCAGTGGTCAGATTAATAGTCAGATGGTCCGGAGGGGTGAGACCATGGTCTGGCCAACGGGATTTTTATTCCCGTTGGCTCGATCTGCTCGTGATTTAGTAAAGTACTGTTGAGTACGAAAATACGCATAATTAGGAGCTAGTTTCTTTCAGTCGGCATAGGTAAATTTTGATGAAAAAAATCATAAACTAAAGAAATTCTTGTGAAAGATTTCGTCCGAGGACGTTCTACCACCAAGCAGTTACAGTGCTCGCATTGGTGAGTTTCGGTTTTAAGGGTACGGGTGCTGGTGAAATTACAGGCACATGAGACTTTCTTTTAAATGTCTCAGGGTAGGCAGCGCGCATACGATGCCTCTGGTGTTGCAGGCATCCATAGGCTACGGTAACTACTTTCCATCAGGTTGGTAATACAAAAAAAAAGCTTTTTAACCGACTTCACAAAAAGGAGGAGGTTCTCAATTCGGTTTTTTTTATGTTTGTTCTCCGTCGTTTATAAACCGATTTGGAAAATTCTTTTTTTATTTGAATAGATATACTTTCAGATTTTTTCAGAACCCAGTTCTGATGATGGAATCCATGAGGAACTGAGGGAACTCCTCAAATATTGTAGGCATACATATAGCGATTTTGATATTTACAGCAACAAACCAAGCATTTGCATTCAAAAAGTATCATAAACCTTTCACCACTATGGTTCTTTCATAATTTTTTTTCATCCAAATATTTAGTCGAATAAAATGGCGGAAGTCGGTTTTTTAAATGAAAAGTTATGCTACCTTATTTAATGAAAAGTTATTAAAGTATTTGCATTTTATAATTAAGTACCTACTCAATACTCAATGACAGATAGTACTAATAAAACCGGAAAATGTACCAACACAACAAGGTTAGTCACATTATTTTATCAAGGTAATGGTGTAAGAAATGTTTAAATTACACGTGTTTGCATAAAGATCTAATCTAAATTTCTTGATGATTATTTTGGTAATCTTTTTTATGACACATACACAAAAATTGTTAATTTTACATCACTCATGATCTGAAAGTAGGTCCCAGTTAACTCAAAAACTGTGTTGCTATGAAGTTTTTATTACCTTATGGCTGTTAGTAATCGAAAGAGGCTCTTTACCTTCATAAAGCTCTTACAATTCAAATAAAAGTTTAAAAATTAAAACCCGACTATCCAAACCCTGAAAAATATAAAAAAACTGCAGAGGACAGCCAATTCCACTATTCTTTATTGAAACCCTTCAACTTAACGCAACCACGTCTCTGAAAGCTGTTTAATGAGGGCTTTTCATCTTCGGTTAAAAAGAAAAAAAGTAGTTCAAATTGGTTCGATAGATGGCGCTGACTCAACTGTATCAATCAAGATTGTCTGTGGTGCACGCGTACAAAACTATTATCTAAGTAGTCTGTGGCTATTAGTCATGATATTCTGTTTGTGTTTGCTTCTTGAGTGTGCGCTAGTGATTTCGTGGTGTTTTTAGAAGTAGGCAAAAATAAATACCACGAAACGAAAATTACTTCTACGTTGTTGATGTTGACATTTCACTTTATTTTGATACTTGACTGCTACGTTACAGAGCAGCGCCATCTATATTCAACGCTGAAAGCATAATTTGAAATGGCCGTGGAAACCCCTCATTTCCATAATTTCAGACCCTCTAGTGTAAGCCCTCTTAGTCGGCTTTTAGGACATCCACGGGAGGAGATGAAGGGTTATTCCCGCTCGTCCCCACGTCTCGTCCCCACTGGGGACGAGCGGGAAGTTTTTTTCCCGCTCGTCCCCACTACCATTTGAATGGGGACGAGCGGGAAAAAAACTTCCCGCTCGTCCCCAAATGGTTCAAGTTCACACTCCCGTTGAAGAACGTTCCAAGTTCTTCAACGTCTATTCTTATGCTGAACTCACCACAACACAGACTATATCTATTAACTTAATTAATAGTAGTAGTCAGAGACCAAATCCACGATTTTTATTAAGAAAAGCCTGCGAGGCCTTAACTCAAGAATAGTGGATTTAACCGTCCTCTAAAAAATGTTGACGCTTGATTTTAGCTTTTACGTATTCGAGTTTTTAAACTTTTTTTAAACTACTGAACGGATTTTTATACAACTTTACAGTATTAAGTATAGCTTATACATCAGAAAAACATAATAGGCTATTTGTAAATTTGTAGTAACGTCACAAACTAATTTTGATGTAATTACCAAAACTGTCAAGCCCCTTTTTCTCAGGAACGGCTAAAGGTATCTAAGTACTTGAAATGTATACCAAACATAAAAGTCTGTAATCTTATAGTGCTGTACAAAAATGAAGCTTCTAACTCAATGCATTAAAAAGAAATGGTAACTAACGTCTAATTTTTGTATGGAAATCGCGAAAATGAGTAACCTCTACTTACTTCCAGGTAACCTCACAATTTTATTATGAAATTTGGAATGCTAAACAAAACATAATCTATGATAACTTTTCATTTAAAAATCGACTTCCGCCATTGTAATCGTCTAAATATTTGGATGAAAAAAAATTATGAAAGAACCATAGTGGTGAAAGGATTATGATACTTTCTGAATGCAAATGCTTGGTTTGTTGCTGAAAATATCAAAATCGCCATATGTATGCTTACAATATTTGAGGAGTTCCCTCAATTCCTCATGGATTCCATCATCAGAACTGCATTCTGAAAAAAATGGGACCAATCCGGAAGTATATTTATTCAAATAAAAAAAGAATTTTCCAAATCGTTTCATAAACGCCGGAGATATGAGGTAACAAACATTAAAAAAAAAAAAACAAACAACCGAATTGAGAACCTCCTCCTTTTTGTGAAGTCGGTTAAAAATTGTAACAAGCTACCTCTTACGGCGACCATGGTATACCCCTGTGATAGAACCCAGACAGACAGTAAGACAGAGGGATGGCGGCGAAGGCTTAGTAATAGGGTCCCGTTGCGCTGGCACCATTTGGGTAAAAAGGAAAAAATAAAAGAAAAACCAAAATCCGTACACACGACTGGAACGTATCTTTTTACCGTTTGGAAAGTTTGTAACTGAGTTTTTTTAATTTACTCGCAAATAATGTGTTTTAATAAACTTAAAACACATTATTTGGTTTTTTACACGGTAAAAGATTGAATTGTATCTTGGCGGCCCCGCTCGCTAGCAATTGGTCGGTTACATGTCTCGGTTAAAAAATTAAAAAAATTAAATTAAAAAGTATTTATTACAGCAAAACAAAATATAACAACACATCTTAAGATTAATTAATGAATACGCAATTTGTTATGCTGAGACAATTATATCAGGAAGGAGTTATTGGCGGCTTCCTCACTAGGCTAAGCCTGTATCGAGGGAGCCAAGTACGAGAAGATTTTTAAACATAAATTTTGTGCTCAGCAGACAGTCTGAGGAATCATTTCAATGATAAAATTCTATTTTTATATTTAAGATAAATAATAATAAACATGCAACAGTAACACTTAAAATTTAATTAAACAGTTTATCTTGAAATTAAAAACTAAAAGTAATAAAAATGTAATAAAAGAAAAGTAAAAAACAAATAAAGTAGTAATAATTAATTTTTTGATAAACAATTGACTCAGCTTTATATAATAAGCAGCTCTTCAGTTTTATCATAATCTAATGAGGCTAGCCATTTATATATTATGAATTTGGCTTCAGTTACTGATTTCCTTTTAATGTCACAGGATTTAATAACTCTGTTATATACATATATTTTCATAAAATTACCTGTGCGTTGAGCAAATTTAGAAGATTAGGTTCAGTCTTCAACGTATATTTTGCCCTCAGTTGAACTGTGCTAAAAAATTTCGAACTTACAACTTACTTTTAAGTATGCATTACATGTAAATCCAAAACTCGTTTGTTTTCGTCTCCAAAACATGTACTTAACTTCTTTTTGCCAAGTACCCTGGGGGTCCGTTGACCCTTAGTCACTCCTGAGGACACTCAAATTGCATTAAATTAGAGTCATTATACTTTTGTCTTTATCATTTTGCTGGGATTCACTAATGCGCAGAATCGCATGTTAATTACATGTTGCCCTATATTGTTTTTAATTGACATTGATTGAAGGACAAAGATAATGATCTCATACTTTTGTATCAATGTTAGCCTTTAATTTTCAAGTAATTTTTATAAATATAAGCAATACATCCATATTGATCCATCTCCTTTAAGTCGATTCCTGGATCATTCTGAAAAGCACATGTTTCTGTTCTCTAGGTATTCGCTAACATTGCCACATCGTATTTCACAATTTACAAACTTATGTTTTTGCATTCAGTTAAAATCACTTGGTGTTTTGTATGTTTCAGGTGTGAAGTCTCCACTGACTGAGTATGACTACGTTATAGTTGGAGCTGGGTCTGCTGGCTGTCGCCTGGCATCGCGCTTGACAGAAAATCCTAACATTACAGTCTTGGTCATAGAAGTTGGACGTCCCGAGTCGCTGCTGACTGATATCCCGTCTATCGCCCCTTACTTTCAAAGGACGGATTACGTTTGGCCTTACTATATGGAACCAGAACCTGGAATATGTCTAGGTTAGATGAAGAATTTTAATTTTAATCTTATATTATTTTGATACTCACTATATTAAATCTACACTCATCTGTTGGCCCAGTTGGCTGAGTATGAGTTGGACATAAATTAAATCTTTTGATTTTTTTAGGTATGAGAAATAGAAGATGTTTTTGGCCAAGAGGACGAGCCGTAGGAGGCTCCAGCGTCATCAACTACATGATCTATACGAGGGGTCGACCTGAGGAGTGGGACCGAATAGCAGCCGCTGGTAACTATGGCTGGTATGCTGAACCTTTCAGAATGTATTTTTTTCGCCAGAATGTTTCTTCAAAAGAAAATAAAACTATTTTGCATAGACTTCTATACATATAGAAAGTAATAATTTGCCTCGTATATATTACTCGTACTTTTACAGGTCGTACAAGGAGGTTCTTGAGTATTACAAGAAATCGGAACGAGCAAGACTGAATGGGATGGAGTACTCCCCATACAGGAGCTTAGATGGAGAAATGGACGTCGAACTTGTGAAATTCAGGTAAATGTGCCTAAATTGCGATCAGAAGAACTTTATCATTTGGTTTAAAATAAGTATGCAATAATTTTTTGTGTGACTTACAGGACACCGCTAGTTGATGCATTTGTAGCAGCCGCCAGGATATTAGGATCACCTACAATTGATTACAACAGTCCTGATCAACTTGGTTTTGGATACGTACAAACAACAATACGCGGTGGTAGAAGACTAAGCTCCGCTAGGGCATTTCTTCAGAACAACCAAGGGAGGCCAAACCTTCACATTCTACCCATGGCCACAGCCACCAAGATCCTGATAGACCGCAAATCAAATACAGCTTATGGAGTTAAGTATGTGCATAACCGACTAGAGTACAAAGTAAAGGCAAGAAGAGAGGTCATATTATCAGCCGGGCCAATTGCCTCTCCACAATTGCTCATGCTTTCCGGAATCGGACCAAGGGAACATCTCAGCAAACATGGAATACCGGTCATAAAAGACCTGCCAGTGGGACGCACTCTTTACGATCACATAACTTTCCCTTGCGTCATATTTACTCTGAACAGAACTGGCGTCAGCTTAAACGAAAATAGAGATTCTTCAATTGAAAATATTTTAAGATACATAAGATATGGTGACAATGTAGTTGCAAGCCCTGGGGCGGTCGAAGGTATCGGTTACATAAAAACACCCCTTTCAGATATTAATGACGAAATACCTGATATAGAGCTGATCAGCATAGGTGGTTCTTTGATGTCAGATGGAGGTGTTTCCGGTAGCAAAGCAGTACGAAGGGGCATAATGATGTCGGAAAAAATGTTTGACAGTATTTATGGGCCAATCGATAATACAGACACATGGAGCGCATTTCCCATGTTACTGCACCCAAGGTCAGTAGGTCGTTTGGAGTTGAGAGATAACAACCCGTTTAGTCATCCGAGGATGTACGGAAATTACTTAACCGACCCCATTGATTTAGCGACGTTGGTTGCTTCTATTCGATATATACAGGCATTGGCAGACACAGAACCTTTCCAGCGATTCGGAGCAAGATTATACCGAGCTCGGTTCCCTACGTGTCCAGACGCTCAATTTGATTCGGACGCTTATTGGGAATGTGCAGTGCGCACTTATACAACTACACTGCACCATCAAATAGCAACATGTCGGATGGGTCCAGAAGGTGATCCTCTCGCAGTGGTCGATCCTGAACTTAGAGTGCATGGTGTCAATCGGTTACGGGTCGTGGATTCGAGTGTCATACCGCGAACAGTTTCAGCGCACACGCATGCACCAGCTGTTATGATTGGGGAAAAAGCTGCAGACATGATAAAATCTACATGGACATGAAAGATGATTGATGGCTGTTAAACTAAAGTGATAATATTGGATGGCCGAACTTAGCTCGGGAACTTGGATACTACAACATCGCTAGTTTTTTTTTAAATCCGAGCTTGATATACCTTGCTAGTTCGTTTTCCTACCCGTGCGTTTAATTTAGACCATACACAATCTTTAGAGCGATGTTCGAGCAGTCTTGTAAGACAAACAGACAAACATACGCTGCGGGTAATAGTGGGATAATTTTAAGATAAAATATATAAAATGTGATATTTAATGCAGAAGCTATTAAAGTTATTTACCATTGTTAAAAGAAGTTTTAGCTTTAAAACGCCTGACAAAAACAACACTATAAAAATTCTCATGTTCATGATTAACAAGTCAACAACCACAAAATTGCTAGGAGCACAATTAACTCTTATAATTCTAGGTACACAGAAAACACTGTTGAAAACTCGTACCTATATTACATACATGATTAATAATGGATGAGGCAGTTATTAGAAAAAAACAGTTTTTATATCATATAAGGTATCTACTATCTACCAGCTACTTTGTTTTGACTTCTTAAGGCGCTACCCTAACCGAATGACCTTGAGGGTTTCGCCTCTACAATACATCGCAAATTATTTATTTTAATGACACCTATGTAGTCCGTTCTAATAGTACTGCCATCTAGCCGTCCGTCCGAGAACCGGCGGCTGACTGGTTCGCTCCTTGCGCACAGCCAGATTCGCACGGATTCATGAAATATAATTCATAAAAAATAAAGAGAACCCATTTTTAAAAAAAAATATCGTGTAATAGTTCTACTATTAAATTAACTATCAAATTTTGTAAACCAAAAAATTCAGTAACGTGAACTTTAAGAGAAGATGGACAAAATCATGATTTATTTCAATTTTTTCATGGGTTTATTGGTTTTACGACGTTAAATCATTAAACCAATCGTGGAACTTGATGACAAAATGTCAAATATATGTGGTGACTTTTAATTTTTTTTCTACTTGCTTTATTTAACGAAGAGAGAGGTTTGAAAAAAACAGCTTGACGCCGTGTTTGGTCGGGGTACTGCCTTAACAGAGAAGAGCCATTTGAATCATCGGTGATACTCTAGAACCACATAACCAACGCCGTGACATCGGATCTCTCTCATGTCCTACCACCTCTACAGCGGGAAATGCTCCAGCGAGCATCCCTTCGTCGAGATTTTACCATCGCTCTTTCCGGCACCGTAAGGTACATATACAATGCTCATAAACACATCATAGAACCCTGGGTTTCCCGAACGATTTTTTTCTTCCCCATACTTACAAGCTGTGGAATGAGCTTTCATCCGAGATTTCCCGGTTTGTTACGACAGGAGCCGCTTCAAGAAATATAACAAAATCTTCAGGGTAGGCAACGCATCGACAATGCTCCCGGTGATGCCGGTGTCCATAAGGCCGGGTTCCCACTATGCCGGACCGGCAGATTTGCCGGTCCGGTAAAACTGCCGGAAGGGCTAGTGGCTGCATAATTTATATGGAGCTATTCACATTATCCCGGCTCCGGTATTTTTGCTGAGCCCGGCATTTTTACCGAGCGTTTTGTCACTACAAAATGCCGGCAAAATCACCGGACCGGAGTAATGTGAACCAGTTCCGGCCCGTTCCCCGCCCCGCCCGTGCTCCCCGCACTTCATTCGGTTCGCATTTTCTGAGTAAAGTAGACGTGTAGCATGAGCGACATTCAAATGGAAACTTTAATTACGCTTGTCCAAGAGAGACCTGTTCTGTGGGACAAGAGCGAAGATGTCTATAAAGACAAAAGTGAAAATCTTTCCCGTAAAATAGGATGTACCCAATACTTTCTTCTTTTATTTTGCCTTCTGTACCAAAACCACCACAACACAACAATTTCGTCGTCCATTGTGGGCACAGGTCCAAATTCAACTGAGGTGCTTGTCCGATTTTCTTGTGGGATCCGGTATAATGTGAACACTCTGTCCGGTGTCTGGTTTCCGGCAGATCTGCCGGTCCGACATAGTGGGAATCCGGCCTAAAGAATGGTGACCACTTTACATCTGGTGGGTCGTAACGTAAGCCAGTTGCTCCTGGGTAGGAAACGCAACAATGCCTCCGGTGTTGCCGTGTTGGTTTATACAAGGAATGGTGACCACTTAATAAAAAAAATATAATAAATACAAAATATTTATAGGTTTATGCGCTTTGTCTTTCATTTTATGAAGCTTATTTACTACTCTTTAAAGGAGGTTCTTTTTTTCTTGGAAAACACTTATTAGCTGGCTTTTTGAAGGAGATTCCTTATTTTTTTAAATTAGCTGTCACTTTTGACATATTTTTTTAAAATTTTCCTCACCCTTGAACCGTTACAATATAATTGGAAGTAAATTGATTGAAGGGGCTCAAAACCGCCAATGTCTCGCACTGGATTTCTACCGGCTGATAATGATGATGACTGTGCTCCCTCAATGACATTGTAAAGATCGCGGAAAGTCGGTGTCTGGAGGCGGAGGGCCGTCATGGCATTCTATGGAGAGGCCTCAATCCTTTTACCACACTATTTTTTTTTATCATCGGTCACGGCGCTTTTCAATCAGAGTACCTCCTTTCCACTATACCTCAATCTGGTCATAGACCAAGCTCACAAGGACCAAGAAAAATACGAACGAACGATAACACCCCTAAACTATTTGAAGATTTAGAATGCGATAAAAGCAAAAAATGTGTAGTTTTAATAGATTTATGGAATAAGTACTTATCGGGCAAGGATCTTTTTTTTATGGTCCTACCCTTTGATCTTTTTCTACAAAGCAAAGAAATAAAAACAAATCGGACCAGCCAACACGGAGTAATCGATCGATGTAAATATATATATATATATATATGTATATACAAAGCGGCCGAATTGATAACCTCCTCATACTTTGAAGTCGGTTAATAAAGAACTGTTATGTAGGCTTCTCTCCAGTCTTGTTTAATCTGTGCCTCCAGTTTAAGAATTCGTGTGTCCTGTTTGAATGCTTCTCGCAGTTTCGGCATAGTATCGCGAGCCTTCGAAGTGATTACAAGTCATTCGCTTCTAGAGTCTCAGTAGTATCTTCAAAGGACTCAAGGAACTACTGAGGATAAACGGTTTTGGTAGTCTGTCTGTCAAACATGATACAGATCAGATTCGTTTCATTGTTATTCATATGCAGTCTTGCGGTTAGTTTGTCGGTCGACGATGAAGACTACATCGTTGAGTTCGATGGCTCTTCCTCAGCTGAATCTCTTGGTCTAAATGATTCCATGAGAAGTGGAAGACTTATCTCGCTGATACAAAGTCCTATAATCGATTTTATGTTGAAAACTGTTTCAACGAGTTACGTGCCGCAGAAACCGGGGGATATTTTTGATTTTTTGAGGGATTCATACCCTTTACCTGGAGGTAAGTCTTGCACATTCATGTCCTAGGATCTATGTATTTGTATTGTAATGTTTTTTTCTTGAAATGAGCTATATAAATTGCATTGTAACTAAATGCAACATAAAATCTACAATGTTGTAATTATCGTAGATGTATACTAGCAGTCGTTCGCAATTTCACTTGTGTTAGACACCCGAGAGCACCTACTGAATTTCGGAATACCAACGAGTTTAAATTATCTCAGCCGTTTTGGCGTTAAGGACCGACAAACATATAAACAAACAAAAAAATAAACAGAAACCATTTCTACATTTAGTATACCGATTAGTATGTATGTATGAGCTTCGTAATAGTATTTTTTTTTTAAAAACAAATCTCCCAACAGTCACATAGGTACATAGTCTTGATCCCACACTAGGATTCCCTGTATCGTGGGTATCAGGAACTACGAGTAACATGGTACCATAATACCCAGACGCGGAACAAATATATGCAGATCATGCAAACATTTGTAACGCAGCGGGAATCAAACCCGCAACCTCTTGCATCTCAGCCGGCTACTCGCCCGCCGCGCCACAGACGTCGTCAAATAATGAAATAGGTAATGTAAAACAAACGTTAGCTTTAAAAGCGGTAAACCACCGATTAAATGGAAACCGGCGAATTGAGCCAAATACAAGTAGGGTTGTCAGACCACGATGCCCAGCTTTTCGTCTGCTTGTCAAATGCAAAATCGTCTGCCGTAAAATTGTCGGGTGTCTCGGCTGTCCGGCTTTTTGGCAAACCAAAGTTTTAATCGGAATTTCGCGTCAACGCTACACGGAGTTTAATTTGTATATTCATCAGTGATGTGATCTTTCTTTCAAAACACTGTTTTTCTGGGCTCACTCCACTAGCCGGTATCGTCTGTATGAATTCGTGCTCAAAACACTGTTTTTTTTTTGTGGCTAAGTTTAGGCTTAGCTGTTAGCTGCTCTCCACGCACAACACAGCTGCATTTCAGAGGCTTGTTCGGCTCGTTGGTAACAACACAACAGTTTGCTGCTATCTTTGTGCCCAAAACACTTAAAGAATCGTGTGTAAATGGCAAAGTCCGGCTAAGTCCGCCATCGTATCCGGCCTTGGAAACAAAATGTCCGGCTTTTTCAATAACGATGTTCGGACCTTGCGATAACATCATCTAGCAACCCTAAATACAAGTCTTATATATGGACAGTTAATCATATACGAATGTAATACAAAAATCAGTAAGTATATTGTAGAGATCAAACTATTTTAATGCAACTGCGCATTCTTTATAGAGCAAAGGCATCCCAAGGTAAGCATGGGGATCGTAAATATAATCAGTTTGTTTATCTTACATTGTCTTTTCATAACCTGGTGAGTTCTACAATTTGCTATGTTCTCCAGATACTTCTATTCTTTTCTATCAACAGAACAGAGCTACTACTCTTCACAAAAAAAAAGAGCCACGAATGGGGTTCATTCTTTCTATGAGGTTTTTATCCAACACGAGGGTCTATAGGACGGTTTGGAAGACGTAATGTGTCGTATAATTTACTGTGTCTCAAACATGCCCAAAAACTAAGCAAATACCGTAGTGACTATAAAATTACCAAAGAAAATTAGCTCAACTCGAAAATACGACTGCCTTCTATGTCAAAAATCCGTTAGCTAAGAATTTAAACGGCAATTTTTGGCAAAGTGTGTCAAATAGTCAAATTAATTCAGCCTTACGGTCACAGCGTGAATAAATCAACGGTGTTGGCCATAATTACTATATTATGACTGTTAATTACAGTTACTATTACAATGTATATTATTTGGTTTAAAATAATTGATTTTCTACTCATAAAGAGGAAGTTTATAAGATGTTTATAATACAAGTTAAGAATAATAACGAGCTAACAAACAATCGTTTATTACCAGAAAAAACAAGGGAGCGACCCATGCATTGAACAAAATCGGAACGACCTAGCTAACTGGGCATGATACAACTCTTTCGGATGAACAACAAATTAAATAACTTTTTATAACATTCCAGGTTTGACGTCCCCGTTCTTCGAATACGACTTCATAATAGTGGGAGCTGGTTCAGCCGGCTGTGTCTTAGCCTCAAGGCTCACTGAAGACAAGGACACGACAGTTCTACTGCTGGAAGCAGGCAAACCAGAGATGCTGCTGACTGACATACCCGCTATGGCACCGTACTTCCAGTCAACTGAATACTCCTGGCCGTATTATATGGAACCACAAGAGGGCGTTTGTACTGGTAAGTCTAACCTGCACACACAAATCACAAAATACTATGAAAACCTAGGAATACCTAGACACCCTAGGTGCGTCTGCTAGGACCTGGACCTTGACCTGCGAGATATTCCTATTATTTCCTTAAAAGAGTTGATTTATAGTTTTATTGAGATTCGTAATTTAAGGTTAGTTAGAGCCTTATAAACGTGAAGACACAAAAAGAAGCCATTAGCCTGATATATTGACTCTTACTGACTGACATAGGCACAAATTATAGTATGTAACGCTATGAAGTATATACAGGTTTCATCATCATTATCATCATCAGCCTGTAGAAGTTCACTGCTGGACATAGGCCTTCCCCTTAGAATGCCACGAACGGTTTCGAGCCGCCTCCATCCACCGACTTCCTGCGAAGATTATAATGTCTTACACAGACAACACATTACATTTGCAAGGTTTAGATATGACTAAATAATAATTTTCACCTATGTAATCAAATGTAATAATTCATAATTCCAGGTATGAACGGTGGGCTATGCTACTGGCCGCGCGGCAAAGCAGTAGGTGGCACCAGTGTCATCAACTACATGATCTACACGCGAGGCAGACCACAGGACTGGGACAGGGTAGCAGCTGATGGCAACTATGGATGGTAGGCGAAACTTCAATATGTTGGCAGTGCATTGGCCGATGATGTTAACTATCCAAGACCATCTTAATGTAAGAGGGTCTACAATAGTCTACATGAGCAGCTACTCTTGCCCGCGGGAAAATATGAAGTCATGTGCCAGTTCATGTCCGATGTCAAACCTCTAATACAATTTTAATTTATTCTATGACCTTGAAATCGCTTGGCATTGTAGTAAGGTCAACGTTTGAATCGATAGAACATGACTACCATGTAGGGACGGTGATCTTATGGTCGACCCTAATAAGACCAATCAATGACGATTACAGGTTATGAGGACAATCGATAAATAATTAAGTGACGTAAAAATGTATATCAAGACAGAGGCATAATATACCAGGGCATCTTTGGTAAAGTAAACAACGATAAAGATTTTATACATTGTTTTTTCAGGTCATACAATGAGGTTCTAAAATACTTCATGAAATCAGAGAAGGCTTCACTTAAAGGCTACGAGAAAAATCCATACAGAAACACAGAAGGAGAAGTTCCTGTCGAGTTTCCACCCAAGAAGTAAGTTTACCTTTGTAAAAAATTCTTCATTGGAATTCGTCGGTGTAAAGACACGGCACGTTCTAACAATTTGTTTGTACTTTTCAGGACAAAATTGCTTAACTCTTTCCTAGAAGCTGGTCACATTTTGGGAAATCCTACTGTAGACTACAACGCCCCGCAAGAACTTGGATTCGGCACCGTGCAAGTAACTATCAGCAAAGGTCATCGTCAAAGTGCAGCAAAAACTTTCCTCCACAAGCAAAAGAAACGGAAGAACTTGCATATTCTACCAGAAAGCAGAGTAACTAAAGTACTGATTGATCCTCAAACAAACACAGCACTTGGTGTGGAGTATAAACGTAACGGTGTACTGTACACAGCAAAAGCCCGAAAAGAAGTAATTCTATCAGCTGGTCCAATAGCTTCTCCTCAACTGCTCATGCTGTCAGGAATCGGACCGAAGCACCATCTCGAAGCTGTGGGCGTTCCTGTTATAAAGGATCTTCCTGTTGGACAAAAGCTTTACGATCACATCTGTTTCCCTGGCATATTATTCGAGCTGAACACTACAGGTATAAGTTTCGTCGAAAATAGGGTAGTAAGAATACCAAGTATGGTCAAGTGGCTCCAATATGGCGATAACTTCTTAGCTACTCCTGGCGGAGTTGAAGGCATAGGATATATCAAGACGCCAGTCTCCAACGACCCCGAACCTGTACCTGACATAGAGCTTATTAATCTCGGTGGATCGATACTGTCTGATACTGGACGGGGTGGCAGCCAAGCTATACGCAGAGGGATGAGAATTGCCGATAATGTGTTTAATGAAGCTTTTGCCTCAACATCGTTTATGGATAGAGATTTGGAAACTTGGAGCATATTTCCCATGTTGCTGCACCCCAAATCGTATGGACATATAAAGTTGAGGGACAGTAATCCTTTTAGCAATCCTTTGATGTTTGGAAATTATTTAACTGATCCGAGTGACGTAGCCACGTTTATTGCTGCTATACGTTATGTTCAGAGGCTGGCTGCTACAGAGCCGTTCCAGAGATATGGCGCGAAAGTCATCAAAGCGGATTATCCGACCTGTCGAGGTTTGGAATTTGACTCTGACGCGTACTGGGAGTGTGCCTTAAGATCACTGACGGCGACTCTACATCATCAGATAGCAACATGTCGCATGGGTCCAGGTAATGATCCTTTGGCTGTAGTGGACCCAGAGCTACGCGTCTACGGTATAAACGGATTGCGGGTTGTGGACTCCAGTGTTATACCTCGAACTGTATCAGCTCATACACATGCTCCAGCTATGATGGTAGGAGAAAAAGCAGCCGATATGATAAAATTAACGTGGCAAATTCAAAAGGGCGCTAAATATATTTGAATGAAATAAAACATTTCTTGAGTGTGTACTAAATAAAGACTGTTTAAGATATTTTTGATATCGAGTTTTAGTTTAGAGGAAGCCGTCGTACGTTTGAACCTGTCTCCTAAATATGTTTTATTTAATGCGTAAAGAATTTAATAATGATTTTGAACTTGAACACATGCCAAAAGTAAGTGCAGATTGTGCCACAAACAAAGAGGCCAACGCACGCTTGCTTTGCAACGTATTGCTTTAAACGAGAGCCTAGGGTGTACGCATTTATTTTTAAAGCCAAATATACTTTGCCCAGCAGCGGACAACCACGGCTGAACAATAAAATAAATTATAAATGTACTAGATTAGATCAGTTGAACATATTTGGCCACATTGGTAGAGATTCAGCCCAGCATTCTCTAAATTTTAACAGCTCAAAATTAGCGCGCGCCTTTTATATTAATACAGTGAAATAGAAAGGGACTGCGAAATTTTTTGATTAAGCGCGATCATATGCTTGTATTTTTAAAAGCTAAATTACTAGACAAGTTGAAAATTAGAATACATTGGTAACGATTCTAGGCAGAATTCTCTAAATTTAAACCGCGCTTAAATTATCACGCCCCCTTTGTTTTAAAGTGGAATAAAAGGTACGGCAAAAATTACAGCGCGGATTAAATTTGGACAAATATATCATTAATCAACACATACAATTTTTTTTAATTTCAATTAGATACTCTTTGACTACAAGTAAAAATATTCGAACTATTTGTAACGGTTCTGTCCATAAAAGCTACAACTGTTTTTGCGAATCCCATGTAAATAACTGTTTATTTACAAACGGTAAAAGGGTGTGGTCAAATAGCTCGCGGAAAATAAAATACCTTTCTACAATCTTCTGGTATAAGCTTATTAGTTATCAGCCATACTTATAATCCCTATTAAAATATGAAACAATGCATATCGTTGTTTAATATATTACTTACTCATAAACGCTATTTATTGATTTAACCCCCCAAAGTCGAAACGCGTATGAAAAAAAATCAAGTATGGTTTGTTGCAGCGATGAAGTCAAAAAATACTGACCGTTACATAATTTTACCTAGAGACCCAAAGAAATCAGGGAAGACACATTATTTTACCTACTTCTGGTTTCTTTGGCAGCCTTAGCGCTAAAGATAGCGCTAAGGCTGCCAAAGAAACCAGAAGTAGTACCCTATTCAAGTTCCATAAGATTAAGAAATCTTATGAAACTTGAATAGGGGAACTTCTTGACCTTAATATTCCTCCATTCTAGTTTCAAAAGATTTGGACAGAGCTATGGCTGCTAAAATGATATACATTGTTGCGTTCCCCATTACAATTTGCTACTGTAAGGCTGCGTTTCCAGGTAGCGAGGCTGTGGAACGATGTGAGTGTTTCCACCAGAGAAGAGCGAGGTAGATGGGCGGTGCGAGGATGTTTAGCGAGGCTGTGGAACAGTGCGTAGATGAGCGGTGCGAGGATGTGTAACGGGTTCTTTTCAGACTGACTGCTAGTAGTTTCTCTCTTTCTCTCGCGTCCATCCCTCGCGCACACATCTCTCGCACACATCCCTCGCAAAACATTCCTAGCAACATATTCCTCGCAACACATTCCTCGCAACACATTCCTCGCAAAACATTCCTCGCAACACATTCCTCGCAACACATTCCTCGCACGCACCTCGCTTATTTTGTACGTATAAAAACCTCGCTCGCTAAGCCGTTTCCACATGCGCTTAACGAGGCTAGGTAAATGAAGTGATTCTATTGGTTCTTAAAACCACATCCCTCGCCACGCATCCTCGCTTATCTCTGGTGGAAACGCAGTCTAATTGGGGGGCAGTTCGTTTATCAAAATGCTAACCCGCTAATCGCTGCCATAGAAACCATTTAATAGAAAAGACAAAATTGATGGAAGTCCATCCTACCCATGACAGGACAATAATAGCGTAAGGTCAAAGACTGAATGCATAAAAAAGTATAAAAGGCGGAACAGTTAAACCTGTTCAAATCGTGTTGCCATTGTATATTATAAAACATTTAAGGGGGAGTTTCAGCAATTTTTACTCCTAGAACAAAACACCAAATTTAATAAATAATTTAAGTATAGCCTCAGCAGTATCAGAGTGTGAACAAGTTGAGTAGATAACACGCTCAGGTAATGGACCTTCCTCGAATTCCTTAAGATACAGGTATATATGAGAAAAAGGTTATTTCTTATGAAAATGGCAAAGATATGAAGGACATTGATGTCACATTTAAAGCACAAGCAGGACCTTAGGTATATCGACGCATACAAAATAATAAACATATGGAATTGGACAATGGAGCAAATAGTTATACTATAATTTCCAACAGTGATAATTATATTTTTTTAATACCAATACCACAATACCGCCTTGAATGTGGCCTATGTGTCCTATAATAACGATATATACCTCAGATAATATTTTTAATAACCTCCTTCCTAAGCTTTTCTAGATCCGGCAACTATTTTGTTTGATGGAATAGTCAGGAATGTATAATGTATAGTGCTGATCCCACGACTCCCTGTGTAGTGGGTATCAAGGATCTACGAGTACAATGGTACCAACTATTACCGGAACAAACATTTGCGGTCATGCAAACATTTATGACGACCTCCATTATGACCATTTATGAGGAGGTTTCGGGTTCGATTCCCGCCTCTGAACAAATATTTGTACGATCTGCAGATAATTGTTCAGGGTGTTCTGGGTATTTTTCTATGTATAATTCAAAAATATCTATCTATGTAATGTATTTGTATTAAGTATATCAGTTATCTAGTACCCATAACACAAGCTCTGCTTAGCTTGGGGCTAGATAATGTTGTGTGAAATGTCCAGCATTTATTTATTTATTTTTATTTATTTATCCCGCAGCGGGAATCGAATCCACACGTCTTGCGTCTCAGTCGGCTATTTGCCCGCCGCACCACGGAGGTCGCCAAATGCAAGATCTTCATAAATAATCCTACCATACCACACTAACGATTAAATCCTGGCAACACCGGTTTGGTAGGTAACATAGATACACAATAATAAAACGCCATACACCGGTATATTGTTTTGTACTCGCACAACTTAATTTAAGCCACAGTGAGGTTGTACACGGTCAAGTTCAGTTCTTGAGCAATGGATATAATTTATATTTTGATGACTGTTTTTCTGATCAACAGTGCCGTTCTAAGTAATAGTGATAGTTCCTACGGATTTGATGATGAGGCTTTTGTGTCTATCGAAGAAGAGGACTATGCGGTACCCATTCCTTGCAAGAAGTTTTGTGGTGAAAATTTTAGAGAGAAGAGACTGACAAATACTCCTATTAGAAGTAAAATCATAGATGTGATGAAGAGAACCCCTTCGTTTCATATAAATCCAGCGGAACCTGACGTATTTTCATTTATACGGGACAAATACGAATTGCCTAAAGGTAAGCGTGACGTATGTAGCTTTTGTGCTTTAGAAGCCTGGTTTGATTTTAAAGATACTTAGATTTTCAGTAATAGTTTGTATGTTTTGTTGCTTTTACCCCACTACGGCAAAGCAAAAAGAGGGTTTATGATTATATCAGTATATGTATGTTCATCTGTTTTCTCTTAGCTCTTATACACATAATTACAACAGATGAAGACCTTTTTAATAGAACCATGGATTCTCATCTACAGCCGTTGTTTTTGCGTAGTTTGGTTGTAGTTTGTTTTAGTCTTATTTTTTTAAGCCAAGCGGTTGATGGGTTTATAAAAGATCATCGTCACCATTCACGACCTCCGTAGCATGCGAGTAGCCGGCTCAGACGCAAGAGGTGCGGGTTCGATTCCCACTGCGGGCTAAATGTTTGCATGATCTGCAAATATTAGTTCCGGGTCTGGGTGTTATGGTACGTTCCTGATACCCACGACACAGGGGATCCTAGTGTGGGATCAGGACTATGTAATAGTATGTGAATGTTGGGTGTTATTTATAAATGTCAAAACTGATTACGACAGTTCCGACAAAAGACATATTTAGGGTACAACAAGATACAATTGAATTAAACTTTCTGCAGCAATAATTAACTACTTAAGTCTGTCAAATTCTTTGGATTTCAATTACTTATTCCTTGTTATTTCCACATTTAAGAAAAGTTTTACAAGCCACATTTAGACAGACAGACACACATTACAGCGGGGACTCAGAACTTGATATCTTTCTACAAGACATTTTGTAAACGACTGTACAAACTCTAAATCAAAGCAAAAAAATAACAATCAAATTTAAATTCTGCTTCATATTTTTTCTGTCAATTTGTCATTTGGGACTAGCGAGACAGACTAAAATAACTCCCCTGAGACTAGGGTTACCACAACCCTACTATTATAATATAGTACCCTACTATAAAAATTGTATTATTAATATTTGTGTGAAATGTCCAGCATTTATTTATTTATTTATTTACTATATTAGGTAGTAGTAGGCGAAACTACAATATTTTAATTAGATTGATTATAACCGGTTTAACTTACGTAGATTATTTTCGAGTATACGACCCGAGGTTTCAAGCAGTTTAGATGCTCTTTATCATGTATGAGTGTTATTCTCGCTGCGCGGCGCGGAGGGCACTCACTATGAATACTACTTACGAAAGTTTTTATCAAAAAATTACAATATTTTATTTAAATTTAAGAGTGAACCAACATTATTCGTTTCAAACTGTAACGGATGCACGTAAAACGGAACGCACAGCATTCTTCTTTTTCTTTTCTAATCCTTTATCTCTTTCTGATCTATACTTGGTGTGTCAATGTCACGGTGATTTGAATATAATGAACACCTATGTTTTTAATTTTTTTCGCCATCTACTATTTTCTTACAGGCTTCAAAAATACTATACTTATTTGATTTAAAAAAGAAGGCAACCATACCTGAGACATACATACATACAGTTAAATAGTCTCATGTATGCCCGTTCTTGTACCGACTTTTATATCTTCAAAAGGACAACAAATCTTTCACAAGACGTTCTTCTAATCACATATTATATGCTAAATACATATATTATAATGATGTGAAATAATAAAATTGTTTTAATTTTTATATTTCCGCATGTCATTCAACCTTCAGAAGATTGACTACCTACACGAAAAAAGATAATAAAATAGCAAGAAACAAATATTTAATATACAAAAAATCCGTCTGCGTAATTAGTGTAGGTACTTCCTAAATTAGATAACATTTGTACATGATTTTTTTTTAACATGTATGCAAGACAAATTTACTGCTCCTGGAATTCGCCATATTTTTTTATAGTCACAACAAATACAAAATAATTTATATCAGAAACTAATTACATGGATAATAATTGAGATTTAGTTCTGACAGTCTGCCACGAGGTAATAATGAATATTACTTAGCCACATAGATACGCGCGATAAACACAACCCTCCGTCAGTCAGGTAATTAGATCTATGACTACATTATTTCTAAACAATAAACATTTAGTGAAGAAGGAAAACCTTAGTCATAGGACGTCAGAAGGCGTCGCGGCAGATCGAAACGTAGACGGCCGGGCTAGGTTCATTCCTAATAGACTGGATAAAAATAGCTCAAAACCTGGAAAGAATGGACCCAGCAGCCAGCAGTGAGACACGAATGGCTTATAATAATCATCAATATAATATATATACAGGGTGTTTTTTTTAAATGGGACTGTATGGGGATATCCGAATCCATAAGAGATACGGGAAAACTGTCTTTGGAACCATTTGCTCATTTTGTATGAAAATGATTTTGGCATAGTTATTTTTGGTCAAGCGTGAGTTCTTCATAAAAATGAGTAGTTTTGATCAAAAATTTTTTTTATGCGTATCGACTCAGTTTCATGTAAGGATTGTTTCATTGTATGTGAAGAAAAAAATCTGAGCAGCAGAAGTTAGTCAAATTTAATCAAATGTTTTCTCATACAAATTGTAAGTAATCATAAATAATAATATAATATATAATAATAATATAAATAATAATATAGTAATAATTGTCAGCTCGGCACGGCAGCGACTGAGCAGTGATTTCTTTTCGTAATATGATGTTTTTAAATGCAAAAATCTTATTTTTTCTACGTTAGTTGGTTTAAAATTCTTATAGTTCTTGTTATTTATTTTTGTTAAGCAGTAAGCGTTTTATTGGTAATTTTTTTTTTTTTTTTTTTTTTCTTCCCCGAAAATTTATTGTTCACAACTCTTTGACTACCTACTCAATTTACTATCCGTGGGAACCTGTTATTGGCTCTCTACTGTTATTCTGGTGTGTTATTGTATTTAAGTAAGCTGTTGGTTCTCCAAAAAATAAAATAAATAAATTAATCTGGTACCTACGTTAATAAAACTATCGAAATAAATTTTCAAAATGGCCGTCCTCTTGCTGTTTCCAGGTACGGGCACGTTTCAGAACATCTCTAGTGGCATTAGACAAAGATGTGTGGTGAATGTTGTTCTACTGCTCTGATGGTCTCGTGAAATGAGAAAAATCAGAGCTGTAGAACTTAGTCAAACTTTAATAAGAAAATCTTTGTCTAAGGCCACAAGAGATATTCTGAAACGTACCCGTACCTGGAAACAGCAAGAGGGAGGCCATTATGGAAATCTATTGCGATAGTTTTATTAACATAGGTACCAGATTACTTACAATTTGTATGAGAAAACATTTTATTAAATTTGACTAACTTCTGCTGCTCAGATTTTTTTCTTCACATACAATGAAACAATCCTTACATGAAACTGAGTCGATACGCATAAAAAAAATTTTTGATCAAAACTCATTTTTATGAAGAACTCACGCTTGACCAAAAAAATAACTATGCCAAAATCATTTTCATACAAAATGAGCAAATGGTTCCAAAGACAGTTTTCCCGTATCTCTTATGGATTCGGATATCCCCATACTGTCCCATTAAAAAAAAACACTGTATATTTTATAAAATCGTTGCGGGACTGACTGACTCACTCATTGGCTGACTATCAACGCACAGCCTAAACGGTAAGGCTGCGTTTACACCAGAGATGAGCCAGGATGCGTATGCGGATTCTATTGAACTAATGGAATCACTTCATTTAACTATCCTCGCTCAGCGCAGCTCTGGTGGAAACGGCTTAGCAAGCGAGGTTTTTATAAGTACAAAACAAGCAAGATGCGTGCGAGGGATGTGTGCAAGGAATGTTTACGAGCAATGTGTTGCGAGGAATGTGTTGCGAGGGATGTGTTGCGAGGGATGTGTGCGAGAGATGTGCGCGAGGGATGGACGCGAGCGAGAAACTACTAGCACTCAGTCTGAAAAGAGCCCGCTACACATCCTCGCACCGCTCATCTACGCACCGTTCCACAGCCTCGCTACGCATCCTCGCACCGCTCATGTACCTCGCACATCTCTGGTAGAAACACTCACATCGTTCCACAGCCCAGTTTGTATTGAAAAACTCCACGCGGACGAAGTAGCGGGCGTTTCACTAGTAATAAATTAAATATTTGCCTATTTCAGGTTTCGAAGGACCGCTAGCCGAATACGATTTCATCATCGTAGGAGCTGGATCTGCTGGGAGTGTTTTAGCCGCTCGACTGAGCGAGACCCGCAAGGTCTCGGTACTTCTGTTAGAAGCTGGTAGAGGAGAGTCGTGGTATGGTGCTGCACCGATATTAGCACCGCTACTACAGCAGACAGATTATGTATGGCCATATTTGATGGAGCACCAACCGGGAGTATGCATGGGTAAGATTTTGGGACCCTAATTATATGTAGTTGGTTTCACATCTCTTTTCATACATTTTATATTTAATTTTACTTTAATGAACATGTGCATACCATGCTATCATACAAGGAAGTAGGTGAATTTTGATATTACTAAAATAAACCTACTTCCTTGTATTATTTTTACAACAGCTTCCTGATCGATTTTAGATCAATTATAAAAATAAGATTTTAATAAAAACTTTCGTAAGTGGTATTCATGATTAGATAGATTTTAACCGGTTTAACTTACGTAGATTGTGCCCTCCGTTAGAGTATCTAAATTGCTCAAAACTTCGGGTCGTATACTCGAATATAATCTACGTAAGTTAAACCGGTTAAAATCTATCTTATAAGATTTTAGTTGAAAAATATATTATTAAATTGACCCACTGATGATGATGATGATGATCAAATTAGTAAGTACTTACACAGAACTGTGAGCTGATCAAAACGAGCCTAAACACTACCAGTCTACTATGATACATAGACTGGTAGTGTAAGTTTCAAAGTTTTTTCGTTAATTTTAGCATAAGTAGATGGAGTCTCTCTTTACTCTTTCCAATTATATGTATAACTATCCTACTCTAATGGTGGTCACCAAGAATTGAAAGTAGACTAAATTGTTATTTATGAGGGACTAGAATACCAACTTTCTGTCAATTTACAATTCAGTCTCGATTCGGTTAACTTTCAGTGTAGTTTTAAAATAACTTAGAGAATTGGGCCTCAGCTCAAAATCAATGTATTTCATTATAATTTGTCAACTGAAATTATAAGCCCATAACAAAATAAAGCAAACGATTTGCAAGCATTGCAATAGTTCCAACAAATCCTCTAAAATCATAACATGACATTTAAGGAATGACAAATGAAAGGTGCTTCTGGCCTCGAGGTAGAGCGGTCGGTGGAAGCAGCGTCGTCAACTACATGATCTACACGAGAGGCTTGAAAGCAGACTGGGACAGGATCTCTGCCGATGGCAACTATGGATGGTGAGACTAATCCGAACGAGGATAAATACAAAATTGTTTTGCTGAGAAATTATCTGCGAAAGTATGACACACACACAAACAAACACCCTTGAAAACAAACACATCTTCATAAACATAACATAATTGGCTTACCTTTTCAGCATTTTGAATGTTCATGAAAGAGCTCTCGTTAATTTCAATCAGGATTCATGACTTACCTGTAAACGAAAAACTTTTAAGAATGTTTTCTTTCGAAATAATAACATATTTCACGATATTTAGGCACAATAAAGTGTGTCACACACGTAGCAGACGCGGTAAGATATCTGTATCTGAGCGCGTATCTGTCTATATCGCTCTCTATACTAAACTCAAGGAGCAACACACACGTAGCAGATCACTTATATTTTACCGTCAAGCACCTGTAGGCACCGACATAATTATGAAAAGATCTGCTACGTGTGTGATACCTTCCGATGCTATAAGTTTTTATACGCATATAAAATATTACCGCATCTGCTACGTGTGTGATGCACTTAATGTTTGGTGATGAAGGCTTTGCAAGTAAGGAATATGTGCTAGAATGTAAATGACACTATTGTATTGTTCTTAGGTCATACAACCAGGTATTGCCTTATTACATCAAGTCAGAACGAGCAAATCTTCGAGGCTTGGACGATTCGCCGTGGCACGGTCATAGCGGTGAACTGAACGTGGAATACGTACCGTTCAAGTAAGTCCATATTGCTTTACATAACACTGTGTATAAGGCAGAGAAATGTGCTGAGAATACTCTCATCATATTTCTGTACCTTATATTGAAGTAAGAAGGTGTGTCAGGATCGTACCAAATGGGAATGACGTCACGGGTTGCACATGCATGCGACAAGTAGGAACTAGAATCTGATGGATGGCACAAACTGAGACAGGCCACCCCATACCCATCTGTGGGTGATATCGGGCTGATGATGAATGATTTGGTGAAAATTACAAATATATACAATTGTATATGATGATGATTGATGATGACTATTGAAGGCATAATTACATACAATCAATTGTTTTCTTTCAGGTCGAAGCTATCAAAAGCATTTCTGGATGCAGGGAAAACACTAGGCCATCGAAGAGTTGACTACAACAGCCCCGATGGTTTTGGATTCAGCTACATCCAGGCCACTATACTCAGAGGAAGGAGGGTCAGCAGTGCCCGAGCCTTCTTGCACGACCATAAGAAAAGGAAGAACTTACACATACTTCCTAGTACTAGAGCCACGAAAGTACTAATAGATCCTTCAACAAAGACAGCATACGGTGTGGAGTTTCACAGGAACGGAAGGTTGTACCAAATACGAGCTAAGAAAGAAGTCATCCTTTCAGCTGGACCAATAGAATCACCACATCTACTCATGTTATCTGGCATAGGGCCGAGGGAACATTTGGAGTCATTCGGCATTCCTGTCATACAGGATCTAAGAGTAGGAGAGTCTCTGTATGATCATATATCGTTTCCAGGGCTCGCTTTTGTCTTGAATACAACTCAGTTGACGCTCATAGAGAATAGAGTAGCGACGGTAGAAAACGTTCTCAAGTTTGATGCGTACGGAGACGGTCCTATGTCTTCTTTAGCAGGCGTGGAGACTATTGGGTATATCAATACTAACGTATCTGAAGAAATTGGTGATTACCCTGACATAGAGCTGATAGGAGCATGTTCTTCTTTAGCATCTGATGAAGGGAAGATCGTGGCCAAAGGTATCCATCTCGCTGATTGGCTTTACAAAGACACGTACAAACCACTCGAGAACTTAGACACATTTACGATTATTTTTATGTTACTGCACCCAAAATCAAAAGGATATTTGAAATTGCGATCAGCCAATCCTTTCGATGATCTTAAAATGCATGGTAACTATTTGACGGATCCCAGAGACACAGCTACGATGATAGCCGCTATACGATATATTATCAAGCTGACCGAGACAGCGCCTTTCCAAAAATACGGAGCAAAGTTGCACAAAAAGAAGTTTCCCAACTGCCAGCAGTTTAACTTCGGTAGCGATGGGTATTGGGAGTGTGCCGTGAGGACGGTCACTTCGACCCTTCACCATCAAATCGCGACTTGTAAGATGGGCCCTCAAACTGATCCGGAAGCGATAGTCGATCCGGAACTAAGAGTGTATGGAGTGAACAATTTAAGAGTGGTAGACAGTAGTGTGATACCCAGAACTATTGCCGCTCATACAAACGCACCGGCTATTATGATAGGGGAGAAAGCTGCTGATATGATAAAGGCTCAATGGGGATTATTGTGATACCAAACGATTAGTTTTAATAAAATAGTTATTTAAATATAAAATTTTGTATTTTATGTAAACCTTGTTTCTTTGTAAATGACCTTCATAATTTCAACAACTCATTGTCATGTAAAAGTGTTCGTCTTTGAATTAGACGCAGCACCGATTCTTCACTAGATATAGATGTTACTTTTAAAATTTAATATTGAATTGATATAGATACCTGCCAGTGGAACCTACCCTTCTATTTAAATATAAAAATATTTGAAATTACTAGTTTAGTTAAAAATGCTGTGATTTAGAACCTATGCGCACGGCGTATAAAAACGCGAAACAGAAGCGCGTTGAACGTGATACAGACAGACGCGTTGGTATATTTTCCTTTAATTTAAACTAATTTGTAACGCGATAAAGTGACGCGCGCGTTCTTGAAACGCGCTGATAAAATACAACAGCGATGTAAACGCGAAACAGACGCCCGTTTAACGCTACACAGACGCGCGTTGGAATGTTCTTTTCATTTCAACTAATTAGCGACGCTTTATGCACTTTTTTGAAACGAGCTAATAAAATAGGCAGTGGGCATAGACTCTTAAATCAATTAAAATTAGCATTTTTTTACCATACCATTGCCGGACATATAATAAAAAAAAAACTTGTTTTGAGATATGAGCGCATGGCATGATTTTATCATTACAAACAAAAAATGGCTTGGCGTTTAAATCGAGGTAATAAATATCAATGTTGGCACTTTGAAACAAAAATCTAAAACCAGCTTTACATAGTATACTGAATTCCTTTAGTTAGAAGGAAATAGATTTTAAAAAACTATTTTTAAGTAATTTTTTTCCTTGTATGAACTCGTGTCCAGCTAGGTTTAAGGATAAGGTGTCATTATTTTTGCAGTTTTTTAGTTTGTTGCAGTTTTAGGGTTCTGTACCCAAAGGGTGGCTGAGGGACCCTATTACTAAGCCTATGCTGCCTGCCTCATAGGTTACATTCAATAGTTTAGTCCAATTGAGCAATAAAGGTTCATTATATCAAGTGAGGTGATGTCACCCATGTGTGCAAATAGTTCACAATTGAAACTGTAAGTCAGTACAATTAGGGGTGTAGTTTTGAATGAAAACCGGTCAAGTGCGCTGTGCGAGTCACGTGGACAGGGTTCCGTACAAGCAGGTTACCATATAGTAACCACTAGACCCATGGGCGAAGCTAGGTTTTAGTTTCGGGTTGGGTTTAAAAAAATGAACAACAAAAATGTACACGAAATTATATTAATATATCTATCCAAAAAAAACTGCAAGCCTAACATTTTAAAAACTTCGGGGGGTTTGAACCCCCAAACAATTGAATTTTAATATAAATGTGCTTTAACAAGTTGTTCTAAGATTAAACTTGGTTTGAATGAGCACGGAATAACCTTTTTCATACAAAATTGAACACCCCTAGGGATTTAACTCCATAAAATCCTTTATTAGTGAGCACTTTAGAGCCAAAATAAACTTATAGTTAGTAGACTTTATAGTTTTGAAGATTTGAGCATGAGTCAAGGTCTTTTTGCTTATAGGTATATAGATATAAAAAACACCTAAACCTAAATAACCCACAATATTTACCGGGGTTCAAGGTTATAAGAAGTGGGAAAAGCTTTTTTTTATTTAAATTGTGTACGAGTCTAGTATGCCATGGTGTGTCTGGCCTAGAATAGACCCCTCACACTCATCCCGTGGGTGTTGCAAAAGCCGACTAAAGGATTACACCAGGGTATGGGCAGCAGCATCCACCCGAGTACTAAACACCAATACTGCAATCATCAATCCACCTGCCGAGCGTGGTGATTATGAGGAGCCCCCTTAAGAGGGAGGCCTATGATGATCATATGATGATGATGATGAGTCTAGTTGGTTGATTGTTCTTAAAAGAGACCCCTAACAGTTAGGTACAGATGTGAACTTTCATGGGTACATCTTGTCAATCTCTCACATCTGTTTATCATTTTGGACACCCAGACACAGGCCTACACCTAGTGTGGGGGCCTTAACTAGCTTCTGTTATTCATAATGTTACAAAATTTTCCTAATTCTCCATTTCTATTTCTGTAGGCATAGATAACACTTAATTGCACTCCACATTAAAAAGCACACATTAATACACACATTTTTTCTGAATTGTTATTTTCTGATAACAAATGATTTGTCTATCTAGATAGCTTATCAATGAATAACTTCATACGTAAACAAAGTAAGTACACATAATATTCTTCTCGCAAAGGTATTGTGAAATCTGTAGGTAGAGAGTAACGTAGCCCCATTGAGAACGAAACGATTTGCTTTTCGAATAGTTTGTTAGTCTAAGCCACTGTATGTATTCAAATAGGGTTTTTACTGTTGGATAGCTTGGATCTTCGGCAAAAGTTCAGGCTATATGCGCAGACGATGTCGCGAGTGAGTCAGAAAGTGAGGAGATATACCTACAAGAGATAAAAGAGAATCCGAAAATCAAGGATAAAACAAAATCAGAGTTATTAGTTTCCAATAAGATTCGCACCTGATACTACCAACGCCTCATTAGGGCCGACGGTGTGGATGTTTCCCATGATTTTCCTCACTTTATGCACAGTAGTTTCACAGAAAAACGATTTTTCCGACACCACAAAACAACATCAACAAATCAATTTGACGAACGATTCGTCGAATCGATCAAAAAAAACCAGTGTTGCCGGCGGTCAAACATGAAAAGTTCCGAAACTAAACCTAACTAAACATTATCTGAAATGTGGTAGGTAGGTAATAAGATCGGATTTCATTGTTTTGTTTGAACGACTATTTCTCGTTATTTTGATCAAACACATCTTTTTATATGTTTTCTAAATCATACATTGATTGCTATTCGTAACATAACTATTTTGCGATCCTATTCGAACCTGCGGTACCCGCACCTTCACCTAAAAAGGGAGATGATTTGGTTTTAAATTTGTGTTTTGATTTGATGTTTTATCTAGGCCGTACTTACTGAAGAAGAGGTGACGCAAAACAAAACATGGCCTTTAAAACAAATTGAGCTGGTTAATTTTACCATAGATAGAGATAGATTGATTCGTAGAACCACCTTATTTCAAACATTTTCGTTCGAAAGTTCATGCAGGCTTCGCGTTCAGATTCCATCAATCGATCAGTCGGTGGGTACTTAACTTACCCTAGCTTCAACTGATCATAATTTTTATATTCCGTGAAATCACACGTCATTTAAAGATCCGCTGAGGCTCAAAAAAGTCTGAAATCGGACTAAATACTGCACCGGCAAAACTGCGTTTTTGTTTTAGCTAGCTAAAAGAACGAATGAAACGGAAGAGCAAGATTGAATCAGATTGAATAAACCACAGACTAAAAATTGTTCTTCCAAGGATACTTTGATTCCATAGACAAAATAAGAACACAAATCACCGTTTACTCCCAGCGTCCCCCACCTGTCTGGCCCCACTGGGGGTCAGTCAGCAAAGCAAAGACATAAATAATTTACCGCAAAGGAAACGACAAAGGCCGTCCTGTTTTCGTTTTCTAACATTTTTATCACAGAAAAATGCAAGAGATTATAGACACAGATTTTTATGTCACGCACGAAAGATAAAGTCAAAGAGAAAGTATGCTGAACACATCCATGCAGAATGATGCCAAAACAAAACAAAAAAATTGTCTATGTTGTTAAAAACGTTGTAATGGCGGATGCGTTGTGATTGTTTTAGAACGGATTTGCGTAAAATTACAAGCCTAGAACAATTCAAATCTACCATTAATAATCTGTAAGTAACCAATATTCAATATCTGTACACGAGATTTACCTTTTGCATAATGCTCTTCGATGTCAAGTTCATGTCATGGTGATTTCACCAACTTACATGCATGACCAATGACTGTTTTGCAGATTTATCGTCTTATTTAATGAAAATGTCGGATACAAGTGATTTGGACCGCCAAATCGAACAGCTGAAGAGATGTGAGATAATACAGGAGGCTGAGGTAAAGGCGCTGTGTGCCAAAGCCCGTGAGATTCTCGTAGAAGAGAGTAATGTCCAAAGAGTGGATTCTCCTGTAACGGTTAGTGCTGCATCATTACTAACACCCCTATCGCTAGATGCTACTGCACGTTGTACGTTGGTGCCCTACGTGGTAACATTTATAATACCTATGTTCTACTATTCTATGAAAAGCACCAATCCAAAATATTGATAGGTGCTCGTGGAATACCTCAATGGTAATGTTGTGAGAATAATGCTATTACCTAAATAACTGTACCTCATACATTAAGGTCATAAGGCGGCTAGATCTAACACAAGACCACTAGTAAATATACAACACCTCAGCTCTGGCTGTTTTTTGTATACTTATCCAAAAAAACAAACAACCAAAGTATGTGTTACGATAATTACGATTTATCCTACAATCTGAATTAAATTAACATAGTGGGATATCAATGCTGTGCTGGGGTGTGTCGGGCCTAAGAATAAACCTCTCCTACTCCTTTTGTGGGTGTTGTAAAAACTGACTTAAGTATTTTACTACCAGGGGATTGACAACAACATCCACCTGAGTACTCAACATGAATACTGCAATGACCAATCTGCCTTCAAAGGGTGGTAATTATGGCAATTCCTCCCATTGTATTTTATGGAAGAGGCCTCATCCAGCAGTAGATGTCTAAATGATGCTGATGATGGATGAATATCAATAGCTAAGTGATAATGTAAATGACCATAACATTATTGTGCACTGCTACTATAAAATTTACACATCTTGATAGGATTAAGGACAAATCAGAAACTTGATGGACCAATGACATTGTAACTGTTACAGAAAGTCAGTGGATGTATGTGGCTTATGACCGTTCATCCTAACATTCTATGGGAGAGACATGTTCAGCATTGGATTTCTTTTAGCTGATGATGATAAACAAGTGATTGTTTCAGGTATGTGGAGACATCCATGGGCAATTCTATGACCTGAAGGAGTTATTCAAAGTGGGAGGTGATGTGCCCGAGACCAATTACTTATTCATGGGCGACTTTGTGGACAGAGGATTTTATTCTGTAGAAACATTCTTATTATTACTCGCTCTGAAGGTAAGACTCGGAACATTTTCATTTGGTCAGATCTTCATGCAAAAAGGGCCCACTGGCTGCCTAGTTGTGGAGAAGAGTCTAACATACTTATAAAATCCAGTGGAGATTCAATATAGGTACACCAGATCCATGAATCATTAATTATCTTGAATTTTGCAGGTTCGTTACCCAGATCGAATCACACTAATCAGAGGTAACCATGAATCAAGACAGATCACACAAGTATATGGTTTTTATGATGAATGCCTTAGAAAATATGGTTCTATCACTGTATGGAGGTAAGAGTGTTACTAAGAAATCTCTGATGAAGTTTGGAAAAAATAAAGATGTAGGTAACAAAATTCAAATCAAGTTTCACAATCTTCGAGCGTGATCGAGGTTGGTGCTCATAAGGAAGCACCTTTAAGTGGTCAATGAAATGCCAGCAGGAGAATAGTAAAGTATGTGGTGTAAGTTCGTAATTTTTCTAAAATGCTACCAAGCCACAATCATTTTGATTCTTTTAAAAAAATTAAATACCATTTAGTTGTTTGTATCAAAAGGAAACTGATCATTGCAGTATTTTTTTAGATTAAATAAATAATGAGTAGACACACCTGTGACACAAATAAGAAAAATATTAATACCTTCACACACATTACTTATTTTAATTATATTTTCTAGACATACTTATTTTGACAAAGCCCCTATACAGCTGCATCTCTCATATTGTGATTATTCTGACCTTAAATTGTATTAAAAATTAACTTAAGGAACTTTTAGTATAGCGCCACACCTGCGGAACGTACCGCGCCGATCGTTCGGTTCAATACGCTCGCAGTGTTTTTCATGACACATCAGCCGAAATTACGTCACGTAATAAACTTTGGGCGCGGTGGCGCGACACTTAGTGTTCTTAAGGTTGAATAAATATATGAATACACCAGATTCATAATATTAAAATGCAGGTTGTAGTATGATTTCAAGTCACAATGTGAAAGTATCATGTCTTTTATATATAGTTTTGTTCATATAACGCTTGTGCTTAAATTTTTAGGTGAACTTAAAAGATAGGAAAAGCAATTTTTCTAATGATAATTTTAACTTCTCTAGATATCTATTTTTCGTGAATATACATATTTGATTGGTTAGTTTACTTTAGGGTAAACCATCCAAATGGGAAAGAGAGTTAACTGCAAATTTACGCTCATGGAGATAAGCCGATTTTTTTTTTATCGACAAACTAAACTACAAAAGAAAACATTCCCTGACAGTTCCGTCTGTTAAAGATATCAGTCCTGATGGTGAAGCATGTGGAGTAAAGAAGATGTATAGCACCTTATAATGGAATGTGTTGGGAGTGCATCCATAAGAGAGCCCGGTTTGATGCAGGGTCTTTTCAGAGCATGTAATAAACATAACATCTGAAGCGGCCAACATGGTTTACCGGTCCAAATGAGCTCTTAGAAAATCCAAAATTAGCAAAATTCCAACAGAAACATAATGTATATTTTGCTACACCTGTTAAGTGTGTACAGTACACGGACAAAAAAAACCGTACACAACTCTTCCAAGGTTCCGAGATAAGAATCCATGTTTCTGACGACCTCTTTGGCGCGGCGGGCGAAGGTTCGCCTGCGACGCAGGAGGTTGCGGGTTTGATTCCCGCCACATGGAACACATATTTGTACGATCTGCAAATATTTTTTCAGGGTGTTCTGGGTATTTTTCTATGTATAATAAAAAATATCTATGTATGTAATGTATTGTATTTAGTATATCAGTTATCTAGTACCCATAACATAAGCTCTGCTTAGCTTGGGGCTAGATAATGTTGCGTGAAATGTCCAGCATTTATTTATTTATTTTTATGTGTAGAAAATAACAATGCATCGTGAATTCTAGATACTGCACAGAAATCTTTGACTATCTGTCCCTCTCGGCTATAATTGACGGACGGATATTCTGTGTGCACGGCGGGCTCAGTCCGTCGATACAGACCTTGGACCAGATCCGTACCATAGACAGGAAGCAGGAAGTGCCCCATGATGGTCCCATGTGTGATCTGCTGTGGAGTGACCCTGAAGGTAAGAGATAAGGCCGTCCATTGTATTAATAATAATAATAATAATAATTTATTTATTGAGTCAGATACTTAAAATCCATTTTTTGTTGGTAGGTACACTTCAATTATTTGTTAAAAAATTCATAATAGCCGTCAGACAGTAACTGGAAGTAGGTAATTAAAAACTTTTATCCGAATCCCGACCAAACAGACTCCAGCGAGACGCCTACCTGATCAGGACTCGAACAAAAGCCTTCATTACTGGCAGATCGTAACGATCAGGAATGACCTGCAGGATGCTGTTGGAACTGCTCCGCACTCTGCTGAGCAATGAGGCAGTTTTCTTACGGATGATGGCGTGAAAACCATCAACCCTAGCCTCCGCAAACATTGTAGATGCACTGCAGAAGCGAGGCAGTCCCATCAGCATCCTAAAACCATTATCATACTGGACGCGCAGGGAATTAAGCGATCTCTGAGTAAAGCTGAACCACAGACTGCTCGTGTAAAAAGATTGGCAGTAGGCTTTGAAGAGAGTTATTTTCACTTGCCTACTGCAACGAGAAAACCTGCGTGCCAGCATATTGCGCAAGTCAAAAACAAGAAAACTGGAGTGCTTCCGTTTTTATACTTCGTTTTGATCCCACGATTATTCACTTGTGGCTTCATCACAAGATGTTTAATTATTATTACGTATTTAGCCCAAAGTGTAGTTATATCTACGTATCTATGTATCTCTTCCCATAGAAAGGGGGCCAATAGCGCGAACAGATCCGATATTGGTACAGTTAGACAGACAGTTGTATCTACTCTGAAGGGTTTCTTAACACCTCATTCATATAGAGTTGTTTGGGTGATACGGGGTAATAACGAATAGCCACATAGAATATAATAGAAAATACTTTGTGCACCTTATTGAAATAACAAAATAAACAATTCTAAACATGATAATTATTAAAAAAGTACTATTTATGCGGCAGAGATTTCTTCCAGATAACCTTGGGTGTAGCATCTACAAGATTAAAGAAGGGTAGTAAGTTATTTAAAAAAAAACAAGTAAAAAGTAAGCCCTAGTTCAAATTAGCGAAATAAATGTAAGAATAAAATGTATAAAATACAAACCCGCATTAAGCATAAGGTTGTGTAGCAGATTCTATAAAACAGACAATTGCTTGAGACTCATTAAAACATTCCGCTTTCAGACACACAAGGCTGGGGAGTGTCTCCGCGCGGCGCAGGCTACCTGTTCGGTTCGGACGTCGTCGCTCAGTTCAACGTATCCAACGATATAGACATGATCTGCCGCGCGCATCAGCTAGTCATGGAGGGCTACAAGTGGCACTTCAACGAGACTGTCCTCACAGTGTGGTCGGCGCCTAACTATTGCTACAGGTAAGTTCAAAGAGACCGTCCTAAAAGTGTAGTCAGTGCCTTTTAATAGCTAATAGGTAAGCTTGCCTTCAGAGGCCTTAGTCTGTGTTGGCAATGCTGTTTTCACTTTCAATCGTGAGCGTTTCACGAGTTATGTATAGACAAAATGAGTTGCAGAAACGGTCTGTTAGAGGCGCTGTTTCGGAGTGATGCCAAGACAAAACGAATTGCAGAAGCGGTCTGTTAGCGGCACTGTACCAGAGTTATGTTAACATGAAATTACAGGCACATCATAATTTAATCATGTGCCAGGGTGACGTGCAATGTCACGTACGTAGGGCGCGTCCTGTCCTAGGTGGACGTGACCTAAGAGGTGTTGCATTTGTTATGGGCTGGGTTTTCCGCTTACCATCAGTTGGACACATGCCAGGGGGCTTAGTACGAGTTTTGATAGTGTTCGAAACTATATGAAGTTTCGTGATAGATTTACTTGCAACGCCCCTAGTATAACGAAAAGAAAACTAAGGACGCTGTCAGTAAATGTATGGAAGGAAACGAAACTTCATTAGTTTTCGAAAACAATCAAAACTCGTAGCTACTAAGCCTGCAGTTCCGTCATTTACTCAAACAAAACTAGTACGGTATGTTAGAGGAGCAGTTTTGGAGTGATGTCAGAGCCAAAACGTGCTACAGAAACAGTGTTAGAGGCGCTGTTTCGAAGTGATAGTTATGACTCAGCTTCTCCACTGATTTCTCCAATTTGTTTTGCAAAAAATATTAGCATTAATAGATTCAAAGTATTTGTGATACCTTCGCGATACGTTTGCGTTCAAGCTTTTTCTCGGCAACGCATACATTATATCTTGTGTTAACCTTTCCCATTTCCTTTTCAGGTGCGGTAACGTAGCGGCGATCCTAGAACTGAATGAGAATCTCCAGCGCGAGTTCACTATATTCGAGGCGGCCCCCCAGGAGGCTCGTGGGGTCCCCTCTAAAAAACCCCAAGCGGACTACTTCTTATAATGTCCCGTACAACTCGCGCGACGTGTAGTATTACGACTTTTAAATCTAGTGACTAAACGTTTTACAATGTGGAAGTTATTTAATGTGATTTTAAGACTGGTAAGTGTGTAGTGTTTACTTTGAGGTTAAAGAGTTTGTGGCGCTTCTTATACGTTACGTGTGGTATTGGGTGCCCAAAAATCTTGCTGTCCTTGAGTTTTAGTTATTTTGAGTGTAGATATAAATATTCGCCGAAGGTTGCAAGCATTTTCAATGGCAAATAATAATCATAAAATTTAGTGAATTTGTATAAGTATAGAAAAGTTTATAATTTATTGAAGTGTAAGAATACTTGTGCATGACATTTGTATTTAAAAGTGATGCAAATTTTTCGTACCAGCGCAGCGGGACTTTAATTTATATTTCAGCTTATTTAATAGTGTTTTATATAGTCCTTTTCTTTCCTAATAATGCTAAAAACATTTTTAATATCTGTCACAAATCTTTCTATTTCCTTCTACTCGAAAATTTGGGATTATAGCCATACCCACGTAAATTATAAGACCAAGCCCAGAATACCACATAGCATCATTCAATCTGACGTGAGATGGTCTAAATAAAACCTTAGTTTTAAAATATCTATCAAAAGATGAAATGACAAAATGGGGTATTTTAAACCTGGGTTTGCCTAGACTAAGTTTAATTAAACCGTCTCACGTAATGACAGAGATTGTAGCATACAATTCAAGTAATGGTTCTATGTGGAACTCTAAAACCTGAACAGAATTAAATCAAATCAATGGCTTAGTACAAACTTTAAGTTCCCAAAGGTTAACCCTACATTGTTTTGACTTGCATTAGTAAGTAGGTTTTCTCATAAAGATATTGTGCACCACAAATCTTCAGACAAAACTACTGTATTGGAACTGATTTCTCTTGCAAAAAGTTTGTATTTTTTTCTTGTGGTTTATGTTCCAATCTTCTGTTGCATTAGAAAATATGACCATCATAGGTATAATTTTATGAAAGTATTGTAGTGAAATAAAATTGATCAATCATTATTAATTAAATTATCAAATAAAATTGATTGATCATTGCTGGGCTTAATTTTTCCAGTAGCTTTTTGATTCTGACATGTGGCCTGAGGGAATGATCATATCATTGATTTTTTTGTATTTCTTCATGAACACTGATTTGTGTCATCTCACTATTTTTGTAAAATGACGCCTAACTCTATTACCTCCTCAGAAATTAGCTTTTTAATTTATAACAGTTGTATGTAATAGTTAATAAATCAACGTAATTTAATGATGATAAACATTTCGAATTATGTGATCAATAGATAGATTTTAGGACGAAATTATTTATAATGAACATAGATGCAGGCTGGATTTTGCATAAATACATTTCTCTAATTCATAATCGTCAAAAAAAGCACATAATTCAAGTAGCCAATGTAACAAGTTAATTTTAGATAAATTTAAAAAACCCTGACTTTTTTCAGTTTTCTAACACTAGTTTTTATACAAATGAAACCGCATTGAAATGGGAGCACCCGTCGCACCCAAGATCCCATTTATCCTATGCTGGTTATCCATCATTGGAGCCTGATGTCTGAAGTGAAGGCGCTTGTTCGAAGGTTCTGGATGCGAGAATGCCAAAGTTCCCTTCGAAAAAAGTGTTGCAAGCTTATTCCTGGAAACGACTGCACCCATCTCCACCACACCTAAAGCTAAGAACCATCTTGCAAACACCATTTTTCATGGAAAAATAACCGCATTTCAATCAAAGAACTAGTTCCGGAGCTATGAGGCCACAGACATACAAGCAAGCATAGAATATAAGTTCTAACATACCTCTTTTTAGTCTGGGGTGAAAGAAAAAAAGATGGTGGCCGGTGTATTGGTTTTTTTGACACTTCATTTACTTACACTGTGTTACACTCAGGATAAACACATCTTGAGGCTTGGCCTACTCCTATAGAAAACTTGTGTGGATTTATATTGATGTCAACGAAGTTGGTTCAAACGAGATTACCATTTGATGTTTATGAATTAGTGTTAGTCATGTGTCTATTTCATTGTAATCAGATTCTAGAAAGATTGTCACTGAAACACTGCCGTTTGAGTACCAAATAGGAATAACATTTGTATGCAGATAGATAAATAAGAGATACAGTGTTGTTGATAGTGTGCAGCATTCTCCAAAGTTAAAGCCACTCTCAAATTATCGCGCGCCATTTCTATTAAACCAAGGGTGCCCAACCGCAGGCCCGGAATATTGTGGAGCTGAGTATCGTTTTTGCTGCACTAACTTTGAGCTTAAAAACATTGTTTTTTTGTGCCTCGCTCTGCTCGCCTGTATAAAATAATCATTTTAAAAAGATCCCTTGGTCACCGGATCTATCAGTAACTAAATAATAAGCATAAGAGATCAATTAGTACAAAGGATCTAAACCACAGGATCTACCAGTAACTACTCATAAATTATGATATTGCTCATCTTTTTTGCTGCACTCTCCTTGAGCTAAAAACGTTGCATTTTTCGCTTGTGATCTGTAATCTACCTATAGCTTTTGACTAAAGCGCCAAAAATACTTTTTCGCGGGTCGCTCCTTTCGCTGGAGCATCCTTAGGTCCGCTCTGGGAAGGTCAACATTATTATGGTCAGGAAGTCGGTGGATGGAAGCCGCTCAAGACCGTTCGTCGTGGCATTCTATGGTCAAAGCAGTAGACTTCTACAGGCTGATAATGGTGATAAAGATTACTTACACAAAGAAGGGCCAGTCAACAAAATTAGAATTCTTTAAATGGCCCTCTTGAAATATTGGTTGTGCACCCTTGTGAGCTCGATAATTTTAGCGCGGTTTAGTTATTATTGTTTAAAGAGTGCTCCACATAATCATCTAAGATTCAAATCATTATTTAAGCCATATCTAGCACTAAGTTAGGCAAGTACCAAATTATAGATTCAGTAGGTATGGCTTCTTTAAAATCCTAGTAGTGGTTTTGCTTATTGGCTGTATTTTAGCAATATTCTTACTGTTCTGATAGCTTTTCTCTATAAACTCTTCTTAGGCTGTTTTATTGTGTACTTATTAGGTATCTTTCAGCTGTCTTGATCATTTGGGTTAAGATTTTGATGTATAGACCGAAGTTTAGATTTTTACCTGATTAGGCACTGGTCCCACCGCCCCGGGCGGCGACGAGCGATAAACGAGTAGAACGTAGTACGTAGAAAGAGTAGCCAGCGATGAACTATAAATATAATTTCTCTTTTATTTACACGGGAGCGATTATCTTTTATTCGTTTCTTGGGCAAGAAAATCCGTTTATTCCAAACTGTCCTACCAACAGTTTGATGATCTAACTGTAATCGCCAATAGCTCATCGCTTACTCAGCGGCGGTGGGACCAGTGCCTTATTAAACTCATTTGTAACATAAACGATCCAATGTTCATTTGTAACATAAACAATCCAATGTTTGAATCTGATTCGTTTTTCTTATGATTGGGTAGAATTGCTGAAATTACCAAACTACCTTCTTTATTTATATTAATAATTCTTGTTTTGATTAGACTCAAGTGATATTTCCACACTATATTATTATTGAAAACCAATTTTGTATCAAAACATTTTATTTTAGGTACAATTAAAAAATTAAACGCCCATACAGATCTTTTATTTGGTAATGTGCTTATACAACTTGATTTTTCCCAGTCATGGGACCCGGCACTGCCCGGCAGTCTAGCAAACACAAGAGGTTCTATAAAGACAAACACTATGTTGCTCATTTTAAGAATTAGATAAAATGAGGGGAGGTTATCACACATTAATAAATTATGCAATTTTATAACAATGAGTTGCATAATTCAGGTAAAATATCACCACATTTTGTTGCCACTTTTAAGTTAACAAGATTATCTGCTCTAGTTGGTCCTATGTTCAGAATAGCTATGCCTTTTCCTTCTTCCTTAGCCTGAAGTATTATTCTATAACTTGAATACACAGTGAGACTTGACCCTAAGACGAAAACAGCATCACTAGACGTTACTTGGTTCCGAACTTGTTCGACTCTGTCTTTAGGCACATTGTCTCCGAAAAATATGATGTCAGGCTTTAGAGGGCCTTCACATTTTGGACATAGAGGAACTTTGAACCTTTCTTCTTGTTCCTGAAATTTAATATCATTGGATTATCTAAGTCACTGTTTTTACAAACTTTTCTAGTGTATTTTATAATATAGAATCTATATTATAGATGATATTGTACACCATAAAAAATAAACATTCTTCCAGGCAACATATGGATAGGTGGTTTGTTTGTTTGTTATCAATGTCGGCTGTCCAAAACTTGTAAATAAAATGGTGTAGCAACTGAATACATTCTGGATACTGACTTCACTTTTGATAACTTATCAAACCAATGAGTTCATAGCCTCAACTTACTTTAGACAAGTCCACATCCCCATCTGGTCGCATCATAGTAAAATTACTCTCTATTTCAGGGTTCTTGCTTAGTAATTCCTTTTGAAGAGTATGCCGGTCCACTTCATATGGGCAGCTCAGACATTTTACATTGTAGCCTGTGCCATGGAGCTCTATGACATTGCTCGAGCCTGCTTTGTGGTGCAGGTGGTCAACGTTCTGGGTGACTATTGAAGTCACTTTTCCTGCCTGATAAAAATAAAATTGTTTATAGATTTGTTTTAGCTGGAGAAGTGTAATTTTTACAAGAAAAATAAAATTCAAGTACATTTTACTCCTTAGATTTGTTGAAATGATGGTGATGCTGATGATCATGAAGCGCCGACCAAGCATGGAAAGAAAGAAATACTTACAATCAGTATTTTTAATGACAGGAAAACTAACATACACAGAATTTGCAGCAAGTACCTACCTTTTGTAGCTTCGTTATACTCAAATGGGTGATGTTTGGTTCAATGATGCTGAACCTCGGCCAGCCTATAAAGTTTCGTGCCCAGTACCTTTGTCTCACTTTTGGATACTTCACAAACTCTTGGTGTTGAATAGGCTTGTGGTTGCTCCGCGCATAGAGACCAACCTCTTCCGATCTGTAGTCTGGGATTCCTGATAAGACAAAAAAGCTAAATCATGATCAGCTGAGCAAATGTAGGTAGTGTGTCCAGTCTTAAACAGCACACCCCAATGTCATTACGTCAAAATAAATTAATCAGTAAACACAAGGCCCATTTCCGAACGTCAAGCTCAAGTAAAGTGCCAACTAAAAGCGGCGGAGAGGCCTGCAGTTTTAAACTGGATGCACTAATATTTTGTATGATGTTCTTAGCAATGGGTTACACGTGCATACCTGATTCTGTAGAGATCCCAGCACCTGTGAGGAAAAGAATTTTGTCGTGTTTATGCAAGAAATCTTTGAGAATTCTAAAATCTTTTGGATCAGGTGGTTTGTGTTTTGGTACATAAACTACATGCCTTGCGAGGGATTTTACAGTAAACGGTACACGGCCGAACATTTTGAAAAGGCAATTTTCTATTGAAAGACGAAATTAAACACTGACACCGAATTCTTACAGAATTTATAAATTATTATGATGATTCGATTTCTATTTGACCACCACAATCCACAATGGAGGAACCTTGGACGAATGGAGGAACCCTTGCTCCCGGAGCAAGGAACGGAACAGGACATACTATGACAGTTGAACTGTCACTGTCACTTTAGATAACTCCATGGTGGTGTTACCCGACCGAGCCCTAGTTGTAAGCAATCTTGTAAGCAATAAATGAATTACTATGAAATAATGATATTTTACACAATAATGGCACTAATGTCCTTATGTTTACTCTAAAACTCACTAACGAAACATACATTTAGAACAAAATAATGAAGCAAAACTACAATTTCAATGAAAACTGTTGAAGCACTTGTGTAAAGTCAGCCCAGGCCGATACTGGCTTTGCCTCGTACTACAATGCACAATATTACACTCAGGCATTGTGAAATCCAACTTGTGTAGTAAAAAATATAGGTATTTGCTAATAAAATAGTGAAAATTTACGAAAACACAAAAAGTAAACAAAACTTTGAATGAAGGCAATCAAAGGTCACAGAGTATTAAATGAATGGTTAAATGGCAAGCTAATGGCGGGCAATTTTCATACAAAATAAATGTTACTGCCGCTCCATTTCCTCATTTCGCCTCAAAAAAAATTACGACGACTTTTTCTGCTCTTTCGAAGGGAGACGTCGTCCTTTTTTATTTTATTTCAATTTCTAGTGTTTTTTTCTTTTTTTTTTCTAGTGTAATTTTGGTGGCATTTTAACCGGTGTAGCTTATAAAGAGCATATAGTAGTGAATTTTAATAAAATAAGTGTATTGCGTGTCTTTTCGAAGGGGTGGAAATTGTCCAGGAACCTTGGAGCAAGGAACAAAATGGAGCGGCATTTGTATGAAAATTGCCCACCATTAGCGTGCATTCAACCATTCATTCAATACTCTGTGATCTTTGATTGCTTTCATTCAAAGTTTTGTTTACTTTTTGTGTTTTCGTAAAGTTTCACTATTTTATTAGCAAATACCTATATTTTTTACTACACAAGTTGGATTTCACAATGCCTGAGTGTAATATGTGCATTGTGGAACGAGGCAAAGTCAGTATCGGCCTGGACTGACTTTACACAAGTGCTTCAACAGTTTACATTGAAATTGTAGTTTTGCTTCATTATTTTGTTCTAAATGTATGTTTCGTTAGTGAGCTTTATAGTAAACATAAAGACATTAGTGCCATTGTTGTGTAAAATATCATTATTTCATAGTAATTCATGTATTGCTTACAAGATTGTTTACAACTAGGGATCGGTCGGGCAAATAGCCGACCCAGTCCGACCCAAAAATCGAGCACGCCTTATTTATCATAACAACCGCCCTGTGCCAGGAACATTCTAGTAAACTGCCATCAATTTACTAGAACATGACTTGACAGAAGACTTTGACGACTGGACATTGTTTGATTAAATCAATAACTTGACATTGGCAATATTGAGAAATACTCAGATGCCATAAAAAAAAAAATTACGACTTTACGACTGATTTTTATTTGAGGTTAGTTAAGATTTTTGTTTTTTTGTTTTGTTAGCTTGCATTTATTTTTACTATTCGCAGCTTTTTAACATGTCTTTGCTGAAAATTAGATCAGCTCCTATTATATTGATAGAAGATGACGCCAACAAGAACATAATACCGCTTCTGCTGGAGCTGGTCCCATCAGAAAGGAGTACCATCAACTTGTTTTGTTACGATCAACCTGCAGGGGTTTGGAGAAGTGTTTTCCACAAATCCAATATTCAGTGCTATGAAGAGTTCAAGACAGATTCATTTAACCAATATACTAGCTCAAAATGCACCGTAATCGTAGATTCCGTGAATCAAATGGCACTATGTTTAGGTTGGAACGAATGTCTCAAGTGTTTTCAAAGGCTCAGTCGGGACTCCAAAGTAGAGAAACTAATATTAGTTCTGCACAAAGACTGTCTCTCACACAGCTCTAAGCTGCAGATACATTTGAACCACTTAGCCAATGCAGTGATATCATACGGTACGAATAGCCCCTTTAAAGTTTCATTGAAGATCAAAAAGGGGAGTAAAGTGTCAAATACTGACGAGACTATATCATATGATATCAAAACCTCAACTCTCAGGCTAACACCTATTGTTAAACAAAATAAAAAGGATGATGAACCAGATAACAAGCCATCACCTGGTAGTCTTACAACTTTCAAAATAGAAGTGGACCAGTTAGAAAAAATGGAGAAGTCCAAACTAAAGCTGCCATACATGAGTAAGATTCATGAGGGTGAAAGCAAGGTTTATTATGAACCTGATGCAGTTGACGACTGGGATGAAGAGGATCCAGATGAAGATCTGGATATTTGAATAAACTATTAAGTACATCCAACTTGTTGTTTTTATGTTACTATCCTGTCTTTCCTCTCACAGTTTACAGGAAAACCTAAACAAAAATCTTAAGTCTACAGGAAAGGGAAAATAGTATACTCCCAGCGTCCCCCACTTGTCTGGCCCCACTGGGGGACGTTGGGACTCATGACAGTGTATGAAATGTAGTGTTTAAACAGTAGGACAACTTTCTAAACAAAAATCTTAAGTCTACAGGAAAGGGAAAATAGTATACTCCCAGCGTCCCCCACCTGTCTGGCCCCACTGGGGGACGTTATGTGTTATTCTGATGTATAAGCTATATTATTGTAAATCCATGCAGTAGTTTTTACGTGAAAGAGTAACAAACATCCATCCATCCATCCATACTTACAAACTTTCGCGTTTATAATATTAGTAGGAGCTTGGAGAATTTAATATAAATTTCTAAGAGTAGGAGAATCTATTGAATCCTGAGTCCTGAACTAAAACTTCCTACTTTATAGATCCATCTATCCTGGCCAATTAACATACTTACTTCTCTCGCTCTAATCCTGGCCCTGGCAAATCTGGAACATTTCGCGCATAGAACATCACTCACGAGGGAATACGCGATTCCATCCAAGGTAACTAGTTAGGTAGATACATGACACTTTGGCTGCAAAGCAATGTTGCAACTTATCGTATCGCCATCTACCGGTGAATAGCATAGTAAAGTTGGAGCTGGAAAATGGAATTTGACGAGCTAAAAAAAAAACATTAGTGATCTTTCTCATTACTTGGCCCTAAACCTATGGGTGTTAATTGTCTAGGTACCTTTATTGAAAAGTAGGTAATGTCTGGGCTGCAAGTATGGATCTCTGTAGGCCTAGTGTGCGTAAACGCGCGTTGGCTGAGTAACCGGCAAAATTAAGTATACGTAAAAACTGCGAGTTTTAGTTTTTTAGTGTGAGCAGTTTTTCATATACTTAATTTTGCCGGTTACTCAACCAACGCGCGTTTACGCGGTTGTCACGTAAACGCGATGCTCACACTAGGCCTACTGAATCGATAAAAAATGAGATTAAAATTCGACAAAACGGAACGTAGAGGTAGTCCCGTTTTGTCGAATTTTACCTTAGAGCTTATTAAAATTCTTAGGGAATATAAATAATTAATTTATATTCTCTCAAGAGTATTTTAATGTCAAATTTTATCGATTTGGTGTGACAAAATGGTGCGACGGCGAGTCTGCCCTATTGACTCTAGGAAGGTAGGTGTATATTATATTCTTTAGTCTGGCGCGATCGTCTATGAAACCAAAGATAACGTAATCACGTTTTATATGAAACGACGGTTGCAGGTTCGAATCCCAAATTTGGCTACAACTACACTGTTATTAAAATGTAGTGTTGTGTCATGAACGGAATCATTCCCAAAAAACTCACGGGAAAAACACCATCAGTGGGGTTTTTCAGTATAATTTCTGAAATCAGGAAGGGACTTCGAGGTCCAAACAAACCCTCGGTTACAAAGACTTCACTTTTTATTCATTTTCTAGGTTCAGCTTCTGTTACAAATTTTGCGATTTTTTTAATTTACTTGCCATATAAACTTATGAAATTATACAATATGTTTCTACAAGTAATAAAGTAGAAATCCAATTAAGTGGAAGTTAATTTTATTAATGACACTGTAATAACATCACCATTTACTAAAATCAACTCTTAAATTATGTTTCATAATTAATTACTCGATCAGTGATTAATTTTCATAACTAAAAAACTAAACAATCAATAAATGATAAACAAATACAACAGAGAATCAAATATGAAAGCTCCATCGACACATTTATTACAAGTAAAAATATGTATTATTATGAATCAAGTACAATTACTACATAATGTGTATGAGGAAGCAATATTATCGAGTTCAATTTAGAAACAATGTTATGTGAGCCAATATCATTCGTTCACACAAGCCCGGAAACATTGATACGAGAGAAAAAAAAAACACTAGCATTTTAAATACTGCGACTTAACCAAAGCGGCGCGGCCGACCGAACGGGGCCACACTAAAACAATAAGCTCAAACGATACACAATAAAACTAACAAAAATATACGATAAAAATGATTTACAACCTCATAACCTAACAAACTCTTCATGTTCATATACAATTTGGCTGCACATTTGGGACACGGGTGAAGATTAGCGGGCGTTCAAGACGATACATATACACACGGAACGAGAGTAGATAGGCCGAGGTGAGACGAGACTGATCGCGGAGCATTAACCGACTCGCACGGCGCGAGACCTCTAGGGACTTCGCGCGCTTAGCGCGTCTGCCGCAATAACGGCAGCGCTATGAGTGTGCCGTAGTCTCATGTGAGCCCCGCGCCTTCCTCTTACATAAGTAGGCTCCAACAACGCACTCCATAGTGCATATCTGCATACGCCATTCAGCCCTCTTGCGTCAAAACTTGAATCTCGCAATATTCGAGACAACTGGTGCAACTGGGGCAAAATTACGTGCGCAGACAACACTGCGTTGTACGAGCGTACCTTATGCCTTGTTTACATTTAGCTAGTTGCCAAGCTAACCTGCTGACACCGGCTTGGCTACTAGCTTAATGTAAACAGAGTTAGTCTGAGTCAAATGCGTAGTTTATTTGTGACGTTAAGGCGGCGCGGTTCAAGTAAGACTAGTTCAGTGTAGATGCGGCGCGAGCGGGTCTCGTGTCCCCTGTGCCCCTGCGTAGGGGCACATCTATTCCTTGAGCTCCTTGAGCTTCTCTTCCCTCGGTCGCGCGCCGCCGAATATCGAGGAGGCCTGGCTGGTGGAGGCCAGAGAGTTCACGGGGTCCTTCACCGTTCGAGGCGCCAGATTCAGCTTGGGACGGCCCGTCGTGTCTGGGAAACAAAGAATCATAGTTAGATGATAATCCTCAATATTTTACTTCATTTCTTGTGTCTGTGACTGGTTCTCTCAATTCTGCCAAAGCCAGTGTCATCATAAACCATACTGGAGATCAAACTTCTAAAATCAGTCTACAATCAGTGATGACTTATGTATTTAGACGTGGTCACTAACTTAGAAGCTCAAAGTTGCGCAATGGGCTATGGGGAGATCGGCCGAAGCACCAAGGTTACCAACAGGTGTTAGTAACATGCTGAATTGACCATGGGCCGCGCTTAACCAAATCATGACTTGATATTGAAAGAAACAATGCATTGATTTTTTAAAAATAGTACTTTTTAACTGTGGTAAATAAACAAACATATTCTTAAGACACTATCTCCCAATAAGTTTTATGATTTTATCATGACACACAGAGGCTCAATTCTCTAACTAAAAAATAGTTAAAATAGAGTTCGGATCATGTTTTGATCTTGTGTTGATGTCAGAAATGGTATTCTCTAAACATAAAATACAACACTGTAATGTGATTATATCGAAATGTGACCGAAACTTGAACGATTCAAAGTTTTCTCGATAATTTTAGCTTAAGTAGATGGAGTCTCTCTATAACACTATCCTACTCTAATGGTAGTCACAGTGAATTGAAAGTAGACTAAATTGTTATTTATGAGGGAACGTAATATCAAATTTCTGTCTCGATTCGGTTAACTTTCAGTGTAATTATTTAGAGATTTGGGCCTCTGGTAGTATTGTGAAAACTAGCCACAGATGCCATAAACAAAGAAGTAAAGTGAATTACGGCACAAAAATCTAAAAATAACTTACCAGGACGCGAAGATGGCATGTCGTCGAAGCGGCGTGGAGGCCCCCCAGGCCCACCTGGACCACCGGGCCCGCCGGGGCCACCACCCGGCCGGCCACCACCACCACCTCCCCCTCCCCCGCCTCCGCCACCGCCCCCGGAGCGGCCCATACGACCCCATTCGCCAGCGCCGCGCGGCTCCTCAGACGCGCCACGCGACCCCCGCGAGCCGTCTCGCTCGCCCCACCGCTCACCGCCGGCTCCTCGCTCACGGTCGCGTTCTGAAACACGACAGTTCAAACTCAAAGTTAAGTGTTTCATTCATTGAAATCACAAGGACCATAGAATGAAATGAACCTCTGCGAAGTATACTGAATCTGTTACTCGTTCTTTCGTCAGAAATCACAAGGCGCTTGGCAGGGTCAGCACCATATCTCAACCTGCCCCCATATCGACTAACGAACTGATGAACGCTTTCGTATACGACTTCAATGTACCATCGTGCGTCATGTTTTAGCTACTAAAACTAGTCAAGAGCAAACAGGTTGGATTTTTGAGATGGGTCAGTTAGGGCAGGCAGTCTTACAGGCACACTCGGAGTTGCTTAATGGCTACTTAAGTTTTTCCTTAGTGTAGATTTGGAAAAAATCACTCTCAGAGTCAGTTAATGGTTCATTAGCGTCCCTTAATGACAATTAAAGTTAAGCACAGCAAAACCTTTACTTAACTATTTAACGACTGATTTTGACATTGAAAAATTTAAAGAAATTTGTAAAAAAATCTAATGAACCCTTAAATTATCTCTCTGGGACGTACCGATAATTAACAGATTTAATGCTAATTAGTTAAATACTCATAAGGACTAATTTAATGAACCTTTCTGAGTGTGGCTGTTAGAAGACTGTCTTTAACTTTTGGCGATATTTTGACACGCACAGACTTTGGGAAAAAAATACAGTCACCAACAAAATGGGCAACTTACACCAAAATTTTTTTGATGCCAACCGCTTACGCCCTTATTGTACGCGAACGACGTTTGCTTCTATTTTGGCTATTACTTCATCAAACTCCATTAAATTTTGTACACATGATCAGTGCGTCAGTTTTCTAATAATTAGTTTTTTTTATTTAATTATTTGGTAACCATATTTTTTTTTTAAACTATTCAGTACAAACTATCGGTCCCGTGATGTCCGCAGCTATATTTAAAGGCGTAGTAGCAGAAGGTCTACAGACTTCTGCGATTATAGTTATTCAATGATGACGGATGTCAACGACGAATCATTTTGTAATTATATATTACATGTGTCGAAATATTTTGTACTGAATAGTTTTTGAACTGAATCGTTATAAGAGTTCATGGTAAGTCCTCTGGAAGGATTAGATAAAAAACACAGTTTGGGCACAAATCCCAGCTGAAAAAGAACACCGCTTATTTTCTCTTCGCACACACGTCGCAATGACTACTGCGGCGCGATTATGTAATTCTGTTGCCATTTGTTTTAATCGATTTCAATGCTGTTTTAACCCACACCCAATCCACGCATTTTGCTTAAAAGTGTTAATTGCAACAAGGCCACGTAAATTAGATAATCGCATAAACGTAATTTAAAATTGAAACAACATTGAAATCGATTGAAACAGAATTACGTAATCAGGTCTGATGGAACAAAATCATCATCATCATCATCATCATCATCATCATCATCATCATCAGCAGCCTATAGAAGTCCACAGCTGGACACAGACCTCTCTTATATTATAATGCTACGAAGAACGGTATTGGGCTGCCTCCATCTACCAATTTCCTGCAACCTATAAAATGTCATATATATTTATCCATCGAGATAGATGACGCAGTCAGTAGTTCACTAGGAAGCCCGTCTCGATGGACTAGTACACAACACCAATGTGCAAGTATGTTAGCAATATACACAGCATAACCCATGTCATTGGAAATTAATATACAGGTTGAGTAAAATTATAAGAGTATTGGTGATAAGTGACTTTGTTAACTTCCCCAAATGAGTTTGTGATTGATGATTTAAAAAACCAACACCATAATAAACCAGACATGCGACTCCTCTCGAACCACGCACAGTGTAGGGTTCCAGGGTTCCGAAGTTTACTCAACACAAAACTAGATGTCGCCACTAGTAGGTTCAAACGCACCATCGGTTTTAATCTTTAGTTGAAGAATAGATTTTTTGCATTTATATTATTTGCTTATGGTTCATGCCCGATCAACTCTGTGAAAATTTCAACTGGATACCTTACGGCTGCCGAGATATACCTCTGTGACAATCCAAAACAGACAGAGAGACAGACATACTGACATACAGACAAACGGATGGCCAGCATAGGCTATAATAGAGTCCCGTTTGGCGCCCAATGGGTACGAAAACCTACAAGGTAAAGATTAGTTTGGCAAGCTTTACAAACGAAAAATGAACAAAGTATAAATTTAAATTGTTATCTGTTAATCGATTACATAACACAAGCACATTCAGTTAAAATGAATGAGATAAGCCGATGGTTTCATAACTGAAATTGTTAATTGTTACATGGGATTAAGTGATAATGTGAATTGCAAAACTGGCAAATCTTAAGAGTATATTGAAAAGTATGTAATATAACTTCTCCTTAAAGTCTTGCGAGTTCAGCAAATATAGCAAATATCCTGAAAAAAAAAACGTTTTATTGTAATATTATTCAGTTATCTAACAGGATATTTGCTTTTGTGAACTCAGATTGGCATTTGCTAGATTATTATTTAAGTTTTTGTTGATAGTTCTGGTGATCATTTGATGGGACGGTATCTAACTGATTCTGGATTGGATATATTCTAAACAGGCATTCAAATCGCGACCAAGCCTAAAAGAATCAGGCAACAAACGGTTTGGTTTAATTTGATGATCTTCCATCTGACTACTATAGGATTGACACACATTCATCGGAGCCAGTAACTTGCATAGAGAAGTTTATCATGCATCAACTAACAATCCTCGTAGAACAAAATTATATTTTGACTTGCATTTTGACATCAGGGGATACGAGTTTTGATAGTTTTCAAAACTATATGAAGTTGTGTTACCTTCCATAAATTTACTGACAGCGTCCTTAGTTTTCTTCTCGTTTTAACTAGGGGAGATGCAAGTAAATGTATGGAAGGAAACGAAACTGCATATAGTTTCGAAAACTATCATACTAGTACCAAGCCCCCAAGCCTACTCAGTTTTCTACATTGCAATATTGGTAGCACAACTCATAACATATTTAACAGTTGAAACTAGCAGATTGCTAATACATTATAGTTTAGGCTAATAAGAATGGAGCAACCTTGCCTGTATAGGATAGTGTTGTATCTCTTAGCATCATAAATCAAGGTAGTCCAAGATTATGTGAACTATCCACGCATTATTTCCTATTTTTGAAATTGAATTTATATGACAAACCAGCATAAGTTCCACCTGACGTGGTAACCATACCATTACTAATAGACCTACACCTGTGGCATTGTCGGTTTGTTGAGGACTTTAAAGGTGTTTTCTTGAAGCAGCCCATGTCATAGCATGGGAAAACCTCAGATGGTAGCTCATCATACTTGCAGGTATGGGTAATTTTCTAGAGAAACGAGTTGGAACAAAGTGCTGTAGCTAAAAAAATTTGGTGAACTATGCACGTTAATCGGGGTAGGTATAATGTTGTAGGTGTCCAATCTGAGTTCACATTATGAAGGTGTTAGCACAGCGATGTTACCCTGTGTGAAACCTCCACCAGGCTGGCGAGGCGCGCGCCGCTCCTCGAAGTGGTCGTACATACCGCGGCCGGCGCCGTCGCGCCTGAACCCGCCCCCACCCCCGCCCCTGCCGCCGTCCCGGCCCCCGTCTCGTCCTCCGCCGCCGTCACGTCTGAAGCCGCCACCGCCACCCCTAGTTTTTCGAAATAACATTATTGTATTATGAATTTATGACAAGAGGCTGTCATGATGTGTGCCATCATATCAAACATGACATTGAGGTAAGGCACTAGGAAGTATACCCGGATTTTTAATTTCAGTCAATTTTTGTAAACAAAGAAATGTCAAAATATGCCACTGTGTAAATAAATGTCATGATTATGTATCATACGTGTACTTACACATTTGATTCATATACATGACATTTATTCACACTATGCCACTGTGTGAATAAATGTCATGATTATGTATCATACGTGTACTTACACATATGATTCATATACATGACATTTATTCACACAGTGGCATATTTTGACATTTCTTTGTTTACAAAAATTGTCTGAAATTAAAATCAGGGTATAGGTATCTAGTGGCACAAATATTTGTTTCTTTGGTGGTTGAAATAAAAGGGAATGGTGGTACTACACTTAGACAAGCTATTCCTTTAAGTTGTTGCTTTTGGGAAAATAACTGCTTCTCCTGGTTATTTTCATCAGTGTCAAATTTATCGGAAAAGTGTGTTTTTAACTAGCATCAAGACACATACACTTTTTTTACTCCATCATTGCAAGCCCAATTCTCTAATTTAAAAAACAATTAAATTACAATATAATCTTGTGTCAATCCCATTGTCACGTAGTTACTATTACTTATTCTTCGCATATGCATGCAAAGATTAAGTAATAGTTACTACGTACTAATAGTGACAGATGCGAATGACACAAAATTATATTGCAATTTAATCGTTTTTAAAATTAGAGAATTGGGCCTCAGTTACCTGTCATTGCGTTTTTCTTCTGCCACATCAATTTTAATGAACTGTCCGTCAACATTAAGAGATCCATTCATTTCAATCGCCTTGACCAAGTCACTGAGGTCCTCAAACTCTACGTAGCAGAATCCTTTGAATTTGTCAGTTTCTCTGTCCATTACCAATCGCACATTTTTTATAGACAGATCCTAAAAAGAAAAAGTTTGTTAAAGTAAAAATATTTTATGCAATGAGATATTGGAGAGAAGTAAAATACATAAAATATATTTATGGCATAGCGAGGATACAGTAAATAGAGTCCTATTTACTGTATCCTCGCTATGTATGCCCTTATTCGAAATAATTTATTTTATTACTTATTTATGTAACTTTCACTCATACTTTGGTTCTAGTATTTATATTAAATTAGAGCAGACAAGATAGCCTTGAGCGAGTGATTAATATAAATATTGCAAATAATGACGGGCACGATAATCTCATTAGGAAAATTCTTAGTTTTTCATCATAATTTGGTTTATAATAACTTACAATGGAATATATATAAGAAATCATTATGCTTGATAATGTGCACATTTGTATCACTTACACTAGTTATTCATACCAACATTCATTTATTTACAGTGAAATTTCACGAAAAATTGAAAAAAAACGTTTGAATAGATACATGAAATAACTTACAGGGAAAATTCTGTTGATATCGCCTTGAATTATTCCACCGGGTAGATTTCCGACATATGCCTTGTAGGGAGGCTCCGTGGGGAGCGGACGCCCACCGGCAGTCCTCCGGCCGCCACCGCCGCCGAAATCCCTGAAACCAACATCACGATCATGATCATTTTCTAACCTCCAAATTTATCAAAGAATCACTTGCAGAGGCTGTTATATAGCCCCGACCACATCGCCGTGCCACATATCGCTCCACAAATTAATTTATATTCATAATCACGGCTAAAAATCCCGTTTTCATTCAGTGTTATCGCCGTGAGAAAACATGAAAAATCTGTCACTAACAACCACTCAATTACACTACAGCCATAATATTTAGACGTAGAAACACTCGGTTCATCTTTTTCATAACATTTAGACGCGATTGCAGTAGTATTTTAGAATAATTACCTGGAATTCACATCATCGTATCCACTGCGACCTGCCATGTTTAAAAACATGGATCACTGAAAGCGCGCCCGCACTTCAATTCTGGAAGTGACAAAATCATTTTCGCATGTTACAACATTTCGTTTTGGTACAAAAGGTTTAGTTCAGTATTACTAGTAGTTTAAAACCCGAACTAAGAAATCGCGATGTTTTGATACTCACCCCTATCTTAACGAATCATTTACCTACCGACCAAGCATAACCAGTGGCCCAATTCTCTAACTAAAAAATAGATAAAATAGAGTTCAAATCATGTTTCGATCTTGTGTCGATGTTAACACATATTTTTTTAAATATTATTATTATTTTCCAGATGTCAGAAATGGTATTCTCATAACTTAAAATACAACACTGTAATATCGAAATGTGACCGAAACTGGAACGATTCAATTTTTTTTCGATCATTTTAGCAAGTAGATGGAGTCTCTCTTTACTCTTTCCAATTATATATATAACTATCCTACTCCAATGGTAGTTACCGTGAATTGAAAGTAGACTAAATTGTTATTTATGTGGGAGCAGAATACCAACTTTCTGTCAATTTACAATTCTTTAAGTTTAGGTTAACTTTCAGTGCAGTTATAAAATAATTTAGAGAATTGGGCCTCTGATTTAATATTATGAAGTTGTCATGAGTATTTTCGGAGATAAATAACTTCCAAGCCGCTATTGTAAGTTTGGTGATACCAATACAATTAGTAAGTTCATAAAATATTTATCAATAATTAATACTTAATAATCGTGAAGGATTCATTGAGATTAAGGTGAAAACATCGTGAGGTCGTGAGGTAAAGGTTGAACTATTAGTCTGGATAGTTATCCTTATTTGTTGGTACAGGGGCAAAGCATGATCAAAATCGTAATAACTGAAGAATTCACTATCAATCAACGTTGCTCATGTCTGTCTAGTCTAGAATTTGTTGATCTGTGTGGCCGGCGTATGGTTTGAACAGGCAGGGGATGAATGGCGCTGAGCGTTGTGCCCACACAATCTAAAATAAGTTTTCAGGAAGTTAACATCTATGGTCGTAGGCTATGGTTGACAAAAGTAATTTTTCGTATTCTGCGTATTTATTTAGAATCTTACAAACTTGAAGATTATTTTGCTACAGCCATGGAAGAATAAAATAACCTGAGAAAATAACAAAATAAGTCTTTTTAGCTTAAATTAAAAATAAACAAAATTGTCAAGATTATCCGTAGGTATCTAGAGCTTCAGTCCTAATTCTAAGATCTAGACCATGGATACAGATTTACAACATTCTGAGGTCAAGATAATGACATGGAATCTTCTTCCATGGTAATAAATAAAAAAGACAATGACAAAAATACGTAGGTATTTTTGACAACCACAACCCTCAGCCCTCAGAATAACGACCCTAAGCCACAACCAATCAACCATGAATCATAATGGTCATGCCATGCATGCTCCTTCCATGCCATGTATGCTCATTCCATGCCATGCATGCTCCTTCCATGTCAACTAACTTTTTATAGCTAGATCTAGCCACTTTTACATTCCCATCAGCTACAACTTTGGAGCAAAAATCAAAACAACTTGATTTAGACTGTTAAATTCTTGTTAAATTGCTAAACTTTTTAAATTACCTACTTTTTCATGCAACTTTTTTTACTGCTGTGGCGATATGAAGTCAAACAAAAACTAAGCTATGGGGCGTACAAAACGTATTGTAATTTGTAGGTACCCACAGAGAAACTGTCTCATAGAAAAAAAAAGTAAAGCTCCAAAATCATGGTAAATATCCCGTTTCTAGTGTAGTAGGTAGTTATGTCGCATATAACGTTCCTTGCTCCAATCCAAGCATAGAACAACATTACAAAACTGTTTACTCATTAGATAGGTGCTAGTTAGGCTGGGCCTGGCTGGGCAGTGCAGTGATCGAGCAATCCACAATAGATATAAATAGGATAGTAATATATTATGTGAATGGGAGTGGGTGTAATATTTTTGTAGCCTGCTTGAATTAACTCTGAACCAGACATCCTCAGATAGACGTGTTTGCGGATGAACGGCTGACAGTAGAGATAACGTAGTAACGTAACGTAACGTAGCGTAAGGTAACGTGAAGTACCCTGACGTAACATAACGTAACATAAACATTAGTCTTGATCCCACACTAGTTCACTGTGTCGTGCGTGGTCTTAGAGAATGTCGTCAACATCCAGACCAGGAACAAATATTCGCCGATCATGCAAACATAATATTTTGTCCCGCAACGAGAATCAAACCCAATCAATTGTGAGTACGTAGGAGAGATAAAGTATTTAGTAGGTACCTATGAAGTTCGTTCTTAAGGTCGTGTAAACTTTGTTCGAAAACTTTGGCTTATACTACCGACTACATTATTTATTATACTAGCTTCACCTCAAACTACTTTGTTCTTTCAGACTATTTCTTCTACTGGAAAACTTACGCTTGAATACAAATCAAAATTTCTTACAACCAGCTTCCATAGGTTCCTTGGAGCGTTACCCTTACCTGTTAGCCTTAGCTGTTAGCGATTCCAAGTCATTTTTGTGCCTTTCAACCAACCTTTTGCCATAAAACATGTTTTTACTTATACCTACATAATTATGTACGTACTCTTTTTTCATATCGATAGAGCTAATGCATACCATATTGCGTACCTATCGGTTCGCCGTACCTCACGCCGCCGAACCGTTAAGGCAGATCGTCTCGCAAGTGGCGCGAAATTCAAAATTTGTGTTTATTGCTCATCACAGCTCATAAACACTTCTTGTGCTAGTCTCTATCTCAAGAAGTGTTGATGAGCTGTGGCGAGCAAACAACTCAATAAAATTTGAATTTCGCGCTGCATGCGAGATGGTCCACCTTAACATTTATAATGTAGCCACCTTAAAATTTTAGTTATATTGCAAATTAAAACTATATTGATTCTTACATAACTAGTTATCTTATTTCAACCCTAATCTAATGGCATAATATATTTAGATAGTTTCCATACAAAATACTGGAGTTAAATCATGCGTACCACGATGTTGCGGTATTGCACAAATTCGCGAAAAACCCGTGACAACGATAAAAATGACCGCCTGACAGTCGATAGGTTATATATTACTACCCTATTTATATCAATGGTAGCTGGTAGGCACTTCTCTCGTTAGAGAGCATTATGTTCCTTGGTAGCCACTCACTTAGATTAAATAGGAATCCTATTATAGGATTACTTTAATAAAAAATAAATAAATATTAGATAAAACGGATCTTTTTATCACTTTTTGGATCTTTTTAGGTTCGATTTCGGAACTTTTCACGTTTCACGCCCGGCAGCACTGGCTGGACTGGATTCCTTCCACTTCCACCATGTGGGCATGGGGTTTTGTTGTTGTGAATGTTAGGAAATAAAATAAAATGAAAGATCCAACCATTTCCAGTGACCCTCCAACGGATCGCAAGCCGAACGCTTCTGTATTGGATGCATTTGATTTATTAAAAGCGGCTAAAGACGATGGAAAACTTATCGGCGGGGCGAAAATTATCGCACAGTTGCAGAGCAATGAGGTTAGTTTTTGTTTTGACTGAATTTTGCACAATAATTTTGGCTATAGCTTAGTTACTTTGCTTTGCAAGTAGTATTAATAGCGTGTTGCAGTTCTAATGGCTTTTCTTTCATCAGGTAGAGAAAGATGTACAGTACGTCCTGAAAAGGTTAGTACGCAGCTTGGGCGCCAATGTACCTGAGTTGAGAACAGGTTACTTCGCAACCCTTGTGGCTCTGTTGAAGAAGTTTCAAAGCATTACTGTGACGCAATTACTTGACCTGGTCAAGAAAGAACTACATGCAAATGGATCGTCTAAAAGTGTAAGTGGAATTCTTTTATCAGTAAAGTTTTAAACTTTTTGGACCAGGACAACAAACAGGATTTTAGTCTTAAAAAAATTTACACAATCTTTTACTACTTATAAACACATTTTGAAATAGGGACAACAAAGTGTTGAAAGTGGCAGGTGCCTGATGTTAAGCGATAACTCTGCTCTGCCCATAACAACTGCAACAACTTAAAGTAAGCTTTATGGTCTGTTTGATAAGTTTTTATTATTTATTTATAGACTAGCAGCTTTCGCTGTTGTGTCTACGTCAACAGTGTTACAATTTAGTTGAAATATTGTCTCTTACTTTTGGTAAATTTTTTTGAGCACTGATTTATTTGTGCAAAGCCAGAGGCCCAATTCTCTAATTTAAAAACATTCAATTCGCAGTATAATCTCGTGTCAGTCGCACTGTCACGTATAGTAACTATTACTTAATCTTCGCGTTTCTTGCTAAGAATATGTAATAGTTACTATACGAGACAGTGCTACTGACACGAGATTATATTGTGACTGGAATGTTTTTAAATTAGAGAATTGGGCCTCTGATGTCGAGTTTGTTCTTGAATGTATTGATGGAAGTGGCAGTAAAAACGTCATCTGATAGCGCTGATCTGGGATTTTTGTATCAAAAAAAAAAATTGGCTTTCATTTGTTGATAAAACTGAGCCTGACAAAACGGAGCTGTAATATCTATTGAAGTTACTAATTAACTACTACTATTACTAATTACTAGTTACTATTAGTAATTTTAATCAACTCTAATTCTAATTCAAAATGGGGGAGATAAGATCTGCACTGACTTCCCGCATTGGGGTGTATTGTGCATTGTCCCCCTGCTACCACTAGCCCAGCCAGCCCAACTCCTTAAAATAACGGAGAAGGACTCTGGGTTGATGCAGCACTGTTCCAGTGTTCCCGAATGAGTAATGGATGAAGTTAAACAGGACTATCAGCTCCTGGAGTTCGGTTTTTTTCCTGGCTTCATTTGTGGCTGTGCAGTACAACATAACATGCTCCACTGTCTCCTCGTGTTAAAGACAGCCACGACATAACCCACTGTCCGTAGCCCCTGTCTTCAATAGGTGGTTGAGATCACAGTGTCCTGTGATGATGTCCACCATAATTGTAAAAAAAAAAAAAAAAAAGCATTTAGATTTAACTCTTACCCCCTTATTCATACAAATTTTTGAAACCTTTTTTAGTTAAAATAGCTTTTGTCTTGTTTTGACATATGACATTTTACATCAGAGAGAACAAATCAAAAGCTACAAACTAGGTTTAAATGATTATGAATAAGGCCCTTAATCTTTTCATCAAAAGGATTCTTTCACCATTGGTCACTAAGACTTTTTCAGGGTCACCATACACCAAGCTGGTTTCTGACCTAACGCTGGGTGACAAATAAGGAACCAGCAACACAAAGTTGTAGAAGTTATAGTTAAGGCAGTACCCCGACCAAACACGGCGTCAAGCTGTTTTTTTCAAGCCTCTCTCCTCGTTAAATAAAGCTAGTAGAAAAAAAATTAAAAGTCACCACATATATTTGTCATTTTGTCATCAAGTTCCACGATTGGTTTAATGATTTAACGTCGTAAGTACTCTACAATAAACTCATGAAAAAATTGAAATAAATCATGATTTTGTACATCTTCTCTTAAAGTTCACGTTACTGAATTTTTTGGTTTACACAATTGGATAGTTAATTTAATAGTAGAAATATTACACGTTATTTTTTTTTAAAATGAGTTCTCTTTATTTTTTATGAATTATATTTCATGAATCCGTGTGAATCTGGCTGTGCGCAAGGAGCGGACCAGTCAGCCGCCGGCTCTCGGACGGATGGCTAGATGGCAGTACTATTAGAACGGATTACATGGGTGTCACTAAAATAAATAATTTGCGATGTATTGTAGAGGCGAACACCTCAAGGTCATTCGGTCAGGGTAGCGCCTTAATCTTCTCTTCTTCTTATAACAGGAAGTTGGTGATGTGGCCCTCGGTCAGATCCTGGTGTGCAGTGCCATATTCAGATCAGGAGCTATATTGAAGAGCAGCAGTGATGAACAGACACTAGTTGTACAGCTATTGCTAACAGCTAGTAAGAAAAAGTCATATCTGAGCACTGCAGCCTATCCTATTCTGTTGGATTTTGCTATGAGCGTAAGTAACATAACATAACACCCAACAGTCACATACATAGTTGTAATACCACACTAGGATTCCGTGTATTGTTGGTATCAGGAACTATGAGTACCATGGTACCACAATACCCAGACTCTGAATAAATATTTGCAAAAATTTGTTCCGCAGCGGGAATCGAACCTGCACCTCTTGTGTCTCAGCCGGCTGCCGCCGCGCCACAGAGGTCGTCATTTTGACCCCAGGCTACTTACTACACCTACTACTTTGTACTTCAGCGATGGTACAGTAGAAAATAACTGCATAACTGATTGGATTATGCTGAACCTAGTTGGCGTGTGATTTTTTATATCTACACTCGAGAGCAATGAATCCGGGTCACTTAAAGAATCCTAAAAATCTCGGAAACTAAAAATGCTAGGTTAATGCAATAAATTGTATTTAATAGACAATGTAATACTCCTTAAATGAAGGTATTAAAACTTCTTAGTTATTGTACAGTTATATCATAAAAAAATCAAATTTGAAAAAGGGCCACTTTCGAAGATGGAACTACGAAATTACAGCATTTGGTTTTGCTTTTGTTTGTAATCTGTCATTTATCATTGTTTGATTTCTGTTTTTTTGTTGTTTTTTTTCTGCGTAAACGCAGTAATGGAAGCACGAGGAGGCAATACGAAGTATTAAAATTCAAGAAAATCGTAATAAAGTTCAAAAATTTCATGTTTCCTATTTTTGTTTTAAGGAGAGATCAGCAGTTTTTTTCTTTATGTAATTTTGTGTTAATAAAATGTATGGTGACTCATATTTTTTTTACCTTCATTTAAGGAGTATTACATTGTCTATTAAATACAATTTATTGCATTAATCTATCATTTTTAGTTTCCGAGATTTTTAACATTCTTTAGTGACCCGGATTCATTGCTCTCGAGTGTAGTTTACTCTTCACTTATTGTTATCGCTAAGAGATCGCTTTTAGCAATATTACGCCCATTGTACGGTATTTAAAAAAAACTATTGCTTTTGTATTTTAATTTGGTTTGCAATAAAGAGTTTCTATAAACAACATAACATAAATAATAAATAAATAAATGCTGGACTTTTCACACAACATTATCTAGCCCCAAGCTAAGCAGAGCTTGTGTTATGGGTACTAGATAACTGATATACTTAATACAATACATAGATAGATATTTTTTTATACATAGAAAAATACCCAGAACACCCGGAACAATTATCTGCAGATCGTACAAACATTTGTCCCGGAGCGGTAATCGAACCCGCAACCTCTTGAACAAAGAAACAAACGAACGAACGTTATAAAAGAACGTGTTGCGAGTTGATATATACATATACAAATGTGTGTGTGAGTGTGTGCATGTGTGTGGGTGTGTGTGTGTGCGCGCGCGCGCGTGTGTGTGTGTGTGTGTGTGTGTGTGTGTGTGTGTGCAAAAGAACTAACACTCTAAGAGCCTTCGTCCAGGATTCTTAGAATTTCACGCTTATTATAGGAGTAAAAAGTTGAAATACCTCGACGCGATTCGGCAATATGTGTATGCATCCTCGGATTGTTTAACTCGATATTTTTTTTACAAATATTACAGTTGAATGAAGAGCAGTTCTCTGCAATCCTCTGGCCAACTGTCAAACCAGAACTGAAGAAGGAAATCAAAGAGCATACCCTAGAAACGCTGTACTTCCTCATGGTGGTCTCTGAGAAGTTTCCCAAACAAGTGAAACTCAAGAAACTGATTGGATTGAATGACATCCTTCATGAGGATAACATACATGTTGTATGTGAAAAGATATTGGTAAGGTCATCTATTCATAAACGGTCAAAGTAGCTGGCTCTATAACTAGCATCTGCCTGTGGGTTTGTTCACATAATACCTGGGCCCCAATACTACTAAATAAATTGTTAATGAATTATCTCAAAATGGTCACTTTTGACACATTTGCTATACCAAAAGTGTGAAAAATGAAAATTTTGTGATAATTTATTAACAATTCAAACACAATTTATTTAGTAGAATAGGGCCCCAGCCCTGGATAAAAGCCAATCACCAACATAGCTCTCAGAATTAGCAGGTTGTAGTTGTAATGGACAGGTCATTAGCTCGCCTTAGAACTGACAATCGTTCGGAAATAAAGGTTCTCGATTAGCAACCACAAACAGGATGATGATGCAGTGTAGGAAGGCCTGCTCTCGATGGACAAATGACATTATAAAGGTTGCAGGAAGTCTGGATGGAAGCAATCTGAGATTTTTCATCGTGGCATTCTAGGGGGGAGGCCTAGTAGTGGACTTCTACAGGCTGATGATGATACCAATCTTGGTTTTATTTATACCAGGAAGAATCAGTGGATTGTTTCTCCTACAAAATTTTCACCCACAACTCACCTGCTCAAAGTTGTAACTGATCGCAGATGAAAACACAAAAAAAAAAAAAAAATTATACCAAATTTCATCAAAATCGGTTCTGTCGATATGGCGTGATTGAGTAATAATTAAACGATTTTCCAAACTTTAACATTTATAATACATCCACCAGCAGCTTCGCTTGTGATGAAACCGGGTAAAAAAATAGTCTGTGTCATTCCAGGTCAAAATTCTCTGTACTAAATTTTATCTTAATTTGTTTAGCCATTACAACGATTGAGTAACGAACGAACATCCAAAATTTCGCATTTATAATATTAGTAATTAAATTTAGCTTGTGCCGTGTTGTGTCCGGCCTAAGAATTGACCCTTCCTTCTCCCGTGGGTGTAGTAAAAGCGTTACTGAGGCATTAAACCAGAGGATGGGTTGCAGCATCCGCCTGAGTACTTAACACCAATCAGCCTGCCAAGCGTGTTGATTATGGCAAGTCCCTCCCCCCATTGTCGTCCAGCAGTGAATGTTAACAGGCTGATAATGATGATTTATTTATTTATTTAGTTTCTTTATAATTAAGGTGGAACGTTTCGCAAGTGGCGCGAAATTCAAATTTTATTGTGTTTTTTTTTGCTGATTTCTGCTCATCCACACTTGCGGGAATCAGGAGACACATGTTTTAATTGATAGTATCTCATAAATATTATTAGTTTAGCTACAAATGTCAATGAATGATTTGTATAGTGTTATTTGGTTCATTGACATTTGTAGCTAAACTAATGATATTTATGAGATAATCAATTAATACATGTGCGTTAGGTCTCCTGATTCCCGCAAAACCAGTGATAGCTAGTGATAGCTATCTCAAGAAGTGTTGATAAGCTATAATATGCAAAAAACACAATACAATTTGAATTTCGCGCCACTTGTGAAACGTTCCACCTTAACAACCTTCTTCGGAATTTCTAAGTTCAAGACTTTAATGTTTAGGAAATTGTTTTCAGACTGGCATAGACTTCAACTCAGTGGGCCATCCAATATACAAAGAAATCGGCACCAGAATAGCCACTTCACCGCACCTACAAGTCTTCTGGACTTCTGGCATCGACAGCCATCTTGCAAAGCACAACAGGAACAGAGAACTGGTAGCTATCACTCTACTGACCAACATCTTGAACAATCTACAAGATAATACTGATGTTATACCCGAATTGATCAGCAAAAATTTCTTCAAGCTGTTTATGGATTGGTTTAAAGGTCTGCAAACCGCCAGTAAGATTCGTAACAAGAGAGATGATGAAGATGATAGTAAAATCATGATCAAAAAGCAGAAAGAACTGCTCAACACATTGGCTAAAGCAATGAAAGGGGAAAAAGTGACCAATGAAACCAGAGTGGCGGTTCTAACAAAACTGCTGATTGACCCTGGAGAGATTAACTTTACCGACATAACTGGTACAACAATTGTCAGGTCCACGATTGCCAATTTGGAAAAAAGCGGGGTTAAGAAATTAGCGAAGATATTCAAAGGAATTTTACTTAACACATCGGATAAAGCCGTAAAGGACACTACAAGGAAATGGTATAACAATGAAAGGGTGAAAGCAGCTGATCAACTGTCGTATCTAGTGAGCCACGAGGCTGTGAAGGATGATACGGAGTTTAAACTAACTTATATGAAGCTGCTTATGTGTTTTGGCGTCTTCAAAATCAGTGGGGAAGAGAATATTGTAGTATCCAGTGAATTATCAGGTCTGTAAAATGATAATAATTTGCCTAAAACATTTTTATAGCTAAACCCATGTAAATCTGAGGCCCAATTCTCTAATTTAAAAACATTCCATAGTAACTATTACTTAATCTTCGCATGCGAAGTACGAGACAGTGCGACTGACACGAGATTATATTGTGACTGGAATGTTTTTAAATTAGAGAATTGGGCCTCTGAAGTAAGTTTCTATGTAAAAACCAAAACAGAACCAATGATACGAGAGAAGAACAGTCTTGTTTCTGCCTACCCCTTTAGGGAAACAGGTGTGTTTTTATGTATGTATGAATGTCCTGAGACTCCAGCATAACTACTCTTGAGTAGCGAGAGTAAGTGTCGTAATCCACCACGCGGGATCTACGAATTCGATTATTAGGCTCCTGGAGTGATTGTTGAATTTTTTTTTTCTGGTTTGATTTAGCCATCACCTGTCACCAAAATGAAGAAAACGCAAGACAACACTATATCACAACGATTCCTTAAAAATCGATGTAAAATAAATGTGTTGTCAACAATTATTAAGTAAATAATTATATATTTACATTATTTTTTAACAAACTAGCTGGCCGGAACGAAAATTCTTAGTTTCGGTTTAATAAAAAAATATAAGTCAGTACCAATTTTTGTAGATAATAAGAGGGCATTTTCCAGGTACGAAATTAAATTTTGTAAAAAAAAAATGGCATTTCTCGTTGTCTCTTAGCATATATTTTTTTTGCTTTGCTTTTAATAATGTTACCTTCACCATTATTAACGTGTAGTAAATATGTAACTGTGTTCAACTATGTTTCTAATACTAATGTTTTTGTCTACAGGAGCCATAAAACAATGTTTCTACCGCTGTTTCACATCAAGATTCTCCAATGTGGACAATTTGGTGACTGTCCTTTCATCACTGAGCAGTTTCATAGTCAACATCTTGGAGAAGGAAGAAGACAGAACAAAACTTGAGAAACAATTCCCTAAAGAGAACATGGACTGTTGGGAGACACTCATGGAAATCTGCCAAAATATCGAGAAGGGTGATTCTACAGCGAAAATCGACAAAGTATTCCTGATTCTGCTGTATCAACTTGGCTTGTTCTTATTCTCAGAACCGGCGCATGTAAAAATAGCTACAAGTTCTATAATGGAATTAAAAAGCTGCTATGAACATTACAGAAAGGGTCAGAAGAAGCCTAAAGCAAAACAAGGGAGTTTGACAGAGGAACCAGAATGGATTGAAGTTCTAGTCGAGGTGTTACTGTCTATACTATCTGCCGAATCGAGCGTCCTCCGATCCGTTGTCCAATGCGTGTTTAGGCTACTCTGGGAGAACCTCACGCCGTCTTCGATAGGTCAGATCGTTTCGGTCTTAGACCCAGAGAGTGAGGCCAATCCACTCCAAGAAAGTGACTCCGAAGCTGGTTCAGGTGAAGAATCAGATGCTGAGGAAAATGGTGTTGAAGGGAGTGAAAGCGAAGCAGACCAGAGTGAGACAGAAAATGGCGATGATGACAAAAGCGATGACGATGAAGACAGCAATGCCTCGGACGATGATGACGTAGATATGAAAACTCCCGATCAACTGCGATTAGCCGTACAAAAGGCACTCGGTGCCGCCGTAGGCTCAGACACAGAAAGCGTAGACGCAGATATGATTGACGTAGAAGAGGGGAAGAAACTTGACGATGCCTTAGCCGAAGCTTTCAAGCTGTTCCATCAAGGAAAAGGCAAGAAAAACAAAAAGGAACGCAAAGACAAAAAGGCGTTATCCGACTTCCGAATCAGAGTGCTAGATTTGATCGATATTTATCTAGAAAAGGATCCTTCAATGGATATTTGCTTAGGAATGATAGCACCTCTAACAAGATGCCTAGAATTCTGCATACAAGACAACCAGTTCGCAGAGCTGGAGAACAGAGTACGAAAGACTATAAAGCTACTGACTAAAATCAGAAAGTTTACGACCACAGATGATGTAACTAACGAAATTTTATGTGAATATTTAAAGGCCACTATCGACAAAGCCGGCAGATCACACTTTCTATACCAAGCTTTAGGTGACGTCATCACATTCTTTTCGACCTTCATCATACACTGCTCACAGAAAATTCAGGTGAAAACTCCTAAATCACCAAAAAAGAAGGAAACTATTACATCTCCTCTCGTCGAAATACTAAAAGAAGCGTTACAAAACTATTTCCAGAATCGAAGCTGTCTCCTACCTATAATATTCTTTCACAACGTTCTACAAACAGAATGGGAAAGCAATTTCGAGCTTGTGCCTATTGTAATAGAGAATGTGTTCAATAAAGAGGTGAGACAGTTCCGACGAAACGAAGGCCTAGAGTTGATAGCTGGGTTTTACCGCGCATTGAAACGAAACAAGCCGTCTGAAAAAGAAATAGTCAAGCTCTCAAAATTAGAGGCGAAATTCGAGTCGACTCTAAAGCAGACGTTAAAAGACGGAACAGAGTTTCAAGTGAAGAATAACTTTTTTGTAGTTTTGAAGAAATTGATCAACACAATGAAGCAGTTCTACGAAAGTTGCCATATTCAGTCCGGTGTGGATTTCAAGTCATTATTAGATTTCGTTGGAACAAATAAAGGTGCTGTGATATCTAACAAGCCGCAAGTAACTGAAGTTCAAAACGATAAAGATCACGATAAGCCTAAAACGCCTAAAAGTAAGAAAAAGAAAAGAAAATTTGATAATAAAATGAATGGTCATGCAGACACACAGAAGAAACGACCCAGAAAAGATTCAAGTCAAACTGTGAATTTATAATAATTTGTTTGTAAATTGGTTTTAAAACGTAATTATATGTAATAAAATTAATTTTCGCTACAAATGCTTTGTTTGAATTTAACATCAGTCAATGAAAGATTTGTGATTCAAGTCAAAAGGATCATCAAAATCAGCTCTGTCAGCTGACGGGCCCATGATCATGCACCCAGAACATTAGCTAAAAATCATATGATTCATGCCCATAAATTTTGATCATATTATTATACCATGGGCCTAGCATACATCCTCCTTTTTCGAAGTTGGTAAAATCAAATTGGACGAAGGAGTCTGCAACGAAAAGGTATTATATTAAGGATATAGGAATTTAGTTTAGATTGAGCTTAATGTCAAAAGCATAAGGTTACTATTGCTTCGAATATTTATGACAGCGCATTGCACCGACTATTAATGACACATCAAGATAGGTTCTAAGCTTTTCCACAAGATGTCACTAAGCGCATCCGTTTAGTATTGCCATTTTTTAAGTAATCTACTAAAGTGTTTCATATATAGCAGAAGAGCGTGTGTTTAGGGTTCCGTACCCAAAAGGTGCCAACGGGACCCTATTACTTAGCCTACGCTGTCCATCTGTCTATCGGTCTGGATTCTGTCACAGTGGTATATGTTTGCAGCCGCAAACAACTGGCTACTACCAGTTGAAATTTTCACAGATTATGTGAAAACCTACATGGGAGAAATTCCAAGAGTTAAAATTTTTGACCAAGGAATAAAAGACAATAATAATAATAATAAAGACATTTATTTTCTCTCAACAAAAGGTAATAACAGAATAAATAGTACTTATCTAAGAGTTTCGAAGTTTGATTCACCTGTTTTGCAAGAGACTGGTGCCTGAAATAGGTTTAGAAAAAACCTGTAATACAGAACCTAAAACCTTATTCATTGTAATTTAATTTTAAAGTTTTCATTATTACCAAATTGGTATTTTTAGTTTTCTTCAACCAACAGAAAAAAACAGTTTTGTCTTTGTTTGTCTGTGAATACCCTTATTCTCAGAAACGGAAATGTAGACCTGTCTTTACCCATCAGTGAGTCTGTAAGCAAAGCCCAATAATATTATGTATAACGAACGAAATGAAACAAATCGGAACCAGTCTATAATAATATCTAAGTTATTTAATACAATCTTTGCTTTGAATTCAATTTGGTAGTTTTTTCAAATTGAGTATGGCCACATTTTCTTATGAACCGGAAGTAAGCAGTAACTCATATGTTTCACTCAGTCAGTTTCGCAACCTGCACAAACTTAGCCAGCCATCTTTTGTGCGATAAATCATTTGTTTCGTGTCATCGGAGTAAAATTCGCAATCACAATTAAATGTCAGAATCACAGTCTTCGCTTTTGTTAAGAAAGCAGTTAGCTGGTAAGTTTACAAAGTGGTGAAAAATCGTTTGTGCCAGTCACTGATTTCGAGCGTCCGACATCGTCTGCCCGATCCGAGCAATCATTGACCTCAGCGGGTCGAATTTTTAGTATCTTTGCAATGCCCTGGAAGTTACCTGGCCCATTGTCTTGAATGCATGGTGATTATAACCAAAAGTACACGCGTGGGGCTCGATATAATAAAATCAATACATTTCGCCGCAGTGACAGGTATTCGGTGCCAAAGAGAATCTAAACTATTTAGAATTTTATTTGCGTTGCGGGTTTCTGTGGGCAAAAGCTCCTATCTCTTCATTTGTGAAAGCGTGTGCAGTGTGGTCGGTAGTAGTTCTTCAGCAGTAACAGTGGAAAAACTTGGTTTTTCAGAACTGAACAAAAATCCAGTAGAAGGCTTTTCTGCTGGGTTAATCGATGACAATGACATATACCGATGGGAAGTCCTCATTATCGGCCCTCCAGACACCTTATAGTGAGTATTCCATCAACTATTGGTACCTCTAATGTAGAAACTTGAGCAGGCATCCACTATTTTTAAACATAACCTCACACTTATGGTATTTCATCCAGCATATAAATAGGTACTGCTCAATGTGGTGCTTTCTTAGCCTGTAAATAATGTTTTATTCAAAATGTTATGCATGACCATGTTATAATTACTTCGAATACTACTACTTAGATACAAAAACATTGTAAGTATTGATCAAATTCGCCGTACACCTTAATTTTGCTCAAATATGTTTTGCACTGTGCAGATTTTTATTATTGTAGCCATGGGTTACGACTTATTGTTATTTTATAAGTAGTAGTAGCAAGATAAGTAAGTAATAATACTAGCAAGTGATACTTGTTTAAAAAAAAGTCAGAATTACCATCAAAATTATGATAGTTAGGTACCATGTTCAAAGATGCAAGTATGAATTATTCCTTGTTTCTCATAATCGAGAATTATAAATTAAAGTACTCCTAAATCATGATATTATATGAACCATTCACCCTTCATTCATTCATCTGCTGGAGGATAAAGGTTTTTGAGTAGTGACCACTAATGAGAAAACACAGTGTAGGACCACCTCACACTCGATTAGGGTCCATCTGGGTTTCCTCAGATTTACTTTAGATTGGGAGGGAAGTGTCTTCCCACTCATTGCGCTAAGCACAGAAACGGTTTCTTCTCTTACAAAAATTAACTAGTTATTAGTTCTGTTCACAAAATGCTGTTGGAAAAAGAAGAAACTTTAGCGTAAATTGGAAAAACAGCGAAATATCCAACTTAATGATACTTAAGAAAGTTGATCTTGTACTTATCTTGTAGCTTAGTTTTTAGAATAATTTTGATTAGGCTATCTAGTGACTAGTTTAACTAATCAGATGATTTATAAATTGTTGTTCTTTAGGATTTAAAATTATCACAGTTATAACCTAAACTACCAAGACTTATTTATTTCATAATATGTTTTTAATGTTATGCCAAAAAGAAAAGAGTTCCTAATTTCTTCAGTAGACTATGATTAATTAATTTTGTTATTGAAGTTATTTGAGTTGTTAATTTCTTTGTGTTTTGGCTCTTCTCTCATAGGGGAAAATTCTCATATTTTAATTGTTAATTAGATAGATTATAACCGGTTTAACTTACGTAGATTATTTTCGTGTATACGACCCGAGGTTTCAAGCAATTTAGATGCTCTTAATCATGTATGAGTGTTATTCTCGCTGCGCGGCGCGGAGGGCACTGCGTCTCTCAGCTCTTGCGGCCCGGCTGGTGAGCGCCGGCGGCAGTGACAAAAGCTGTTGTGGCTGGTTGTGGCGCAAGAGCTGAGAGATGAGAATAACACTCATACATGATTAAGAGCATCTAAATTGCTTGAAACCTCGGGTCGTATACACGAAAATAATCTACGTAAGTTAAACCGGTTATAATCTATCTAATTATGAATACTACTTTCGAAAGTTTTTAACAAAAAAAAATCATTGTTGTCTGGGGAAAAATCGCGATTTTACCAAATGTATAGGCAATTTTTTTTAATCTTTGTCCAGTTTTGGCAATTTATTTGATGGCGTCCATACACTTGATAGACTGATTACGTTGTAAAGTTTGGAAGAAGTAAGTGGCTAGCGGCGGCCCAAAACTGTTCATCATGGTATTCTGTGGGGTTCATCATCATCATCATATGCTGGAACACATCCAGTGTTCCAGCATATGATGATGATGATGAATACTTGTCACAAATTCTATGAATAAGATTACTAAAATAATTGGTCAATATTTTCAGTGAGGGTGGATTCTTCAAGGCACACTTACACTTCCCCAAGGAATATCCTCTGAGGCCACCGCGGATGAAGTTTGTCACTGAAATATGGCATCCAAATAGTGAGTAATGTTTCCTTCTACTTTTATGTAGTAATTTTTACACAACTGGTCCAAGCAAAGGAGGGTTTTGTGTTTATCAGTCTATGTATTTAGGTAGTTGTATGATGTGCCCTTGTGGCACTCTTTACATTTTGATTGTTTTGCTTTCTATTGCAAAAAACAGTTGCTGCCAATATTTTCTAGAAAGTACAATATATGTGCTTGAAATACTTTGTACAAAGCAAGATGGATTTTGGGTTTTGTTTATTTATTTAGTTGATAAATTCTTCAATAAGCTAAACAAAAAAGGAGAATGTTTTGTCAAATTTGCTGAATTGTTGATTTAACATAACAAAATAATGATGATCCATAAATATTCAAAATTTAGAACCCTTTATAAATATACACCAAACAATCCTCTTTTTAAGAGCAACAAAATATCAACCCCTAAAAATAAAAAACTAAATACCGTCCAAATAACGACCTTAAAATATTATCTATCAGCGTTGGAATTAATAAACAATGTTTTATGAAGGTACATTATTTCTTTTATAACAACAATCTACAATTCTACAATTATTGGTTGACAAAAATAATTTAATTTGTGCTATTCATTTCTTCAGATTGTAATGAATAGTAGGTAGATAACCAAGTGTATTTTTATCTATTTCTTATAATTCATCATTGCACACAGAAAATATTTACATACAAGTTATAATGAGACATGTCATACATAATATGATATGACTTGATATAAAGACATGTACAAAGGCGATAAGATTTCTATCCTCTTGGGTTACTGGTTTTTTCTTGGTAAACCATAGGTAAGTTAGGTAGGTGGGTATCCAAATATTTTGCCTGTTTTGAATTACTTTAAGGCTGTCTGTTTTTTGACAAATTATACATTCAGAAGCTATGATATAACAAAACATGCTCACTTATACAAAGGCTCGTCTTGTTCATATTCTATCGCTCAAAAAGTATTTTTTATTGCTCGATGTTTACTGCTGAATTGGTTATTTAAAGTACCAAATGGTATTTTTACTGCTAAAAATGCTATTTACTTGCCGCTCAGATAATTAGTTACCTGTTAACATTTCAAAAATTAATTTTCAGTTGAGAAAAATGGCGATGTGTGCATATCAATACTACATGAGCCGGGCGATGACAAGTGGGGCTACGAGAAGGCCTCCGAGCGGTGGCTACCCGTGCACACGGTGGAGACCATTCTCATCAGTGTGATCTCCATGCTGGCAGATCCCAATGATGAGAGCCCTGCTAATGTTGATGCTGCGGTAAGTTAAATTTCTGCCGACAAGCAGTAAGAGCGCTTGTTAACGTCCGTTTTTTTCACCGGATAACGGACCGTGTTTTTTACCGGATTCGCGGTGGTGTATGTTTTATAATGAATGTGTGTACATGCACCGGACATCGGTCCGGCGAAAAATTTACGCCAGATGCACCACCGCTTCCCCTCGGCGCGACGGACACCGGTCCGGCGTAAGAAAGCGCGGTCATCCACGCCAGTGTATTGGTGCCTGTTGACGCTGCCGGACGTATTGCCAGTTTTCTATAAATTGAGTGCCGTCTACCTGCGTTCCAGCGCATATAGACGGCAGTCCATGCTAACATCCATCCGGTAAAAAAAATATACAAGGATATCCGTTTATTGACGGTCCGTTATCCGATGAAGAAAACGGACGTTTACAAGCGCTCGTATGCTCTGTTTCGGTTTGAAGTAATGGTGGAAGAATTTCATCTTTGTCACATTCTTGGTAATTCTTATCTTTATTGTAATAAGCACAGGTTAGGTATAGTAGGTTAGTAGGTAGGTGTAATTGAGTGCCGTGGTGTGTCCGGCCTGTGAATAGACCCCTCCATCTCCTCCCGTAGATGTCGTAAAAGCCGATGAAGTGATTACACCAGGAGATGGGCAGCAGCATCCACTTGAGTACTCAACACGAGTACTGCGGTAACCACATTACATATATTCCCTCCAATGTATTTTAAGGGAAAGGCCTCGTCCAGCAATGGGCGTCTAACGGCTGATGATCATGATGATGATGATGAGGCAGAGGTTAGTGCTTGGTATCAGGTGGGGTACCTGATATTATTATGAGATGTCGCTAGCACCGCGTGAGCGATCGCATCCGTATGTCATGCCGCCATGCCGTACAAAACACTGTTATGGCTCTCAAGCACTCTTATATCCTGCCACGTGAAGCCATGAAGGCATCCAGAGAGCAGAGGCCCAATTCTCTAACTAAAAAATAGTTAAAATAGAGTTCGGATCATGTTTCGATCTTGTGTCGATGTCTAAAATGTCAGAAATGGTATTCTTTTACCGTAAAATACAACACTGTAATGTGATTATATCGAAATGTGATTGAAACTTAACTATTCAAAGTTATTTCGATAATTTTAGCAATTCAGGGAGCAGAATACCAACTTTCTGTCAATTCAAAATTCAGTCTCGATTCGGTTAACTTTCAGTGTAGTTTTAAAATAATTTAGATAATTGGGCCTCTGATTCTAAGTTTTTTACAAACAATTGACACGGACGTTTACTGTAGTGTAACAAGGATTTTGTATTGCTACACCGATGAGCGCCCATAGCGTACACTCTGTGAACCTCATTTTCCATACGAAAATACGCGTTACACTACACCAAACGTCCGTGTCAATTGTTTGCATAAAACTTAGAATCAGCTCTCAGACAATGTCCCGTGACCTGGAAGACAGCTTCAAGTGAAGATGCTAGGGTAAATAGCGCCAGTTAGAGCTATTTACCCGCAGCTCAAGATAGAGTGGCTGATGACTCGATTGATTGACCTTATTAGTAAGTATGGGTGCGGTGCTGACAAGTGTGGTCCAAGGTGTCGCGTACACCTCGTCTAATTTTGTTGGCAGAATAATGTTTCAACTTTCTCTAAATTTTTTCTAGTTAATTGTTTCAAAAAGTTATGAATTTGACTTTTTTAAATAAATGGATTATAGAGCCGGACTCCACGAAAAAACGTAGGTTCTCATTAATTTAAAAACGGCTAGTCAGGTCTTTATAACGTTTTGTAGATACAATCGGATAAGACTTATCAAGGTACGCAGTGTGATTTTTGAAATAATGAACTAGAAGAAATTTATGCGTAATTTCAATTTTTAATCAATATACATAAAATCGACTGACTGACTATCAACGCACAGCCTAAACGGTAAGTCTTAGAGACCTGACATTTGGAGGGTACATTCCTTTTGTGGTCTAAGGGTGCACTTAAAAGGGAATTTCCGAAACTCACTCCCTAAGAGGGTGCAGCGGGATGTTAAAGTTTGTATGTCAAAAACTCCGCGCGGACGATGTCGCGGGTGCGTACCACTATTTCTTCATAATTTGACTTTAGCAATTAAGTAATATTTTCAACGTACATATGTCAAATCAGTGTTTATTTTCACTTTATGATTGTCCAAATAAATAAAGGACCCTTAGGTTGCGTTTCCACAAAAGATGTGCGAAGTAAATGAGCGCTGCGAGGATGCATAGCGAGGCCGTGAAACGATGTGAGTGTTTCCACCAGAGATGTGCGAGGTAGAGAGCGGTGCGAGGATGCATAGCGAGGCTGTGTAACGATGCGTAGATGAGCGTTGCGAGGATGTGTAGCGGGCTCTTGTCAGACTGACAGCTAGTAGTTTCTCTCTTTCTCTCGCGTCCATCCCTAGCGCACATCTCTCGCACACATCCCTCGCAACACATTCCTCGCACGGACCTCGCTTGTTTTGTACGTATAAAAACCTCGCTCGCTAAGTCGTTTCCACCAAAGCTGCGCTGAGCGAGGCTAGGTAAATGAAGTGATTCTATTGGTTCTTAAAGAACACATCCCTCGCTACGCATCCTCGCTCATCTCTGATGGAAACGCAGCACACAAATAACTTTTGCAGGCACAAATCCGAGATTGAATTGAATTTTGTGGATCTCTCTCTCCTTTCTTTCTTCACGATTGTTTTATTTCCTGACTATTGTAATTATATTCAATTAGTTTCATTCTAGTTTGTAACACTGAGCACAGTTAGTAGTGCCTTTCTCTCATCCGTCATACTGGATAGTACTGGGATAGTAATCAGATACCATGTAATGGGTAGTTAAGTTAGGTTTGTGAATGTTATGTGCATTATAATATTCATGCAGCACATTTAGAATAACTTAAACAATCCAACCCATGGACATGGATTCCTACTAATATTACATTCGGTACTCAATCACATCTTAAGGTTCACATCCCACATACAACTCGTTAGACTTTTATTCTGAATTTCACTTCAAATCATAATTTTTTCTGGTTATTTGTTTAAAAAAATTAACATTTAAAATTATGATCTTCATAATTTTTTTTAGATAATGTAATCGGAAAAGACTTATGAAGTTAGGAGTGTTCTAGATTTTAAACAATTAACCAGAAACAAATTACGAGTTGAAGCTTAATTCAGCCTAATAGTTCAATTCAAAGGCACCTAAAATTAAAAAGATCTTAGCAGATCACTGGTTTAACATGTTTTCATATCTGTTTAATTTTAATTTTGTTTGTAGATTATTATGCCTGATTTACTTCTTTTTTCCTTCTTTATAAATCTCGCAATAGGCCTAATAACCTTAGATGCAATATGCGGAAACATTTTAATGGTCAATAGCTTAATTTTTAGAATAGTTATATTAAGTACTGTTTGTTTTCCTAAGAAAATAAAATAGTTCAACGAGTTGTACGTGGGACCCAAACCGGTTGGAACTTGGAACTGGGAATCGGTGGGAACCGATTTTGATTTATGATAATATTATTATCTGGATCAACAAGTGGCTACTTTTTATCCAATTGGCTTACACGCGAGCGAAGCCGCCAGCGCATGCTATAAGTTATAACATATGCATTAAAATCCCTCTCACAATTTATCTCTAGATATGATACCTATTTACGAGTGTCAGGAGATGTGACCAATATTTTCGTTATAATATTTTTCACATTGCATGATAAACGTCCGTAATAGTTTACGTGATCGCACAAGTTGTGACCACAGATAACATTTTAGATTGGTTTAAAACAAGTCCAAGGGTTGTTTTGTGAGTGGTTGATATGTTGTTTTCATGTAATGTCTCATTGTTTAATTGCTCGAGTGTGTTGCATCACTAATATTATCATTTCATGTTTGCGTTCACAGAAAGAATGGAGAGAGCGATACTCGGATTTCAAAAAGAAAGTTGCCAGATGTGTTAGGAAAAGTCAAGAAGATTGCTTTTAGGAGTGCTGGGGGAGGTAGATGACGATTAACAGAGAAGGGCCACCCGACACCACACCGCAGTAGCAACCGCCCCGCATTGAGATCTTGTTGGACGCTCGGTCGCAGCGCGCCCTGTCTCGACTGTCTCACGCCTCCGCATCGCATACGTCACTGCATTCGTGTGCTCATTGTGTTTCTTTTTACAGAAACAGTGGAGAGAATCGTATTCCGAGTTTAAAAGCAAAGTACAGAAGTGTGTGCGAAAGAGCCAAGAGGAGTGTTCCTAATGTTAGAGTGCCCTATTTTGTTGAGTGAGTGTTTGGTGGTGTTGGACTCTCGCGAGCTCGCGGCTTGATGCGGCCAGTCGGCCCAGAGACACTATTGAAATTGATTTAAATAAATACTATTGTAATTAAAATGGTATCGCTGCCGTATTTTATAAAATAGAATTCAGTCTTTTTTCATCTTTTTTAAGACATGTTAGCTAGCTATTGTTGTAATAATGAAATGTGTATGGTAATTTTTATAGAAAACAAATCTGCATTTTGTTCTTTTACTTCCTTGTACAATTAGTTGTTTGATCTCTGTATAGTAGAAACTAAATCTGAAGCATGTTGGACAGGATTTATTTATCGGGTCAAGATATTAAAGCTGAAAATAAAATAAAAATTGTAAAACAAGACTGCAAATTGTATGTTACCGAACAACTGAAGGATTTTTTGTTTACATTTTAATAGTGGAAACGACGCTTCACATGTCCACGTTAATTCTAGTGCTAATTATAGTAGTAAATTTAATTACTATTTAATTGCGAGTTTTACTTATATTTTTTTTTATTTACCATTGTATAGATTCCACCTTGACCTTCAAACTACAATAGAGAAAGCTAATCTTCTATGAATATAAATATGAAATCCAATAGGGAACTATTACTGTCTCTGCATGGGCATTATAAAGATATTTCTTTTATCTACACCCTAATCATATTACGCTTATGTATATTATTCTTATCTAAACGTAAATTATAAAAGAATAATGATATGTTACCATAAAATTGATGAATATAATAATGTTAGAATTGTGTAGATTATGTATTTTGTAACCCCCTGTTTTGCTCTAATCCCTCAACCATTGATTTGTGACGTGTGTATAATAATAACTTTACCTATGTATATTTTTTGCTATAAAATCATAATGCAGTGAAAACTATATTTTATTTATTTGCACACCTTTATTGTATCTGAACTGAAATTATGCACCTGCATTTTTATTTCCATCCTAATCCACAGACAAATTAATCCAATGTCTTGAAACACATACATTTAAAAATTTACATCAAAGGTATCACCAGAAATACCATCAGTCTAATTCATTTGCATTAATCATTCACTATCTGAATTCTCTGTCAAGATACCATGAACACTTCTTGGATCGTAAGTACTTTCAAAACACCTTTTGAACACAGATTTAATAGTTCTGGATGTAGGGGATCCTGGGATATCATCATCACAGTCCATAGCTACTAAATGGTCATCCTTTGGTTTATTCACTGTCCCATTAAGATTACTATTTACATTATTATCTCTAATGGTAAAATTGTCTTCAGGTATGTCTATGAAGTTGAATAAATGAGAATCTTCATCTAAACATTTTGATATTTCTGCATCTGGTTCCAGGTGTGGTTTCTTTTTTGCTGATTCCTGTAATTTATTTCTACTTGTTTCTTTTCTTTTATTTCTGTCAACTGTTGTGTTCTGTGTTGATGATGCCTGAGTGGCACTGTCAGGTTTTGAGGTAGCTAGGACGAAATGTGCTTCAAATGTTGCACCGTTATGTACTATGAATACTGCAGGCTTTCCTGTGGTCTCGAAATGAAGTTGCAATGGTAAGTTCAACGCTTCAGCAAAAGTCAACAGTGCCCTGAACTCCTTTAAGGTAAATGTGATGGTTGTATCAACTCCTATTGCATAGCTGTCAAATTCTAAGGGCTTCAGACTGATTTGTGTTCGTATGATTTTGGATGAGTCTACATTACTTTCAATATAGTTTCGTAGTAACATGGATTGCGATGTTGCTTCTAGTGTAACTTGGTCGTCTGAGCTTTGGAAGTTGCTAAGAGCTTCTGAGAGTATTTTTTGGGGTGATGTTATCCTGAAATATTACAAATAAGAGTAATAACATGTCTGATAAATTTTTGTTTGATAGAAGACAATAGGAAATGTTTACCTGTTTGGAACTAAATCCTTTGTATAAACTGCCTGCATAGCTTTACAGTCAAGAATGGATACAAAATGTGTCTTCACTATACCATGTTTGCATTTTAGCTGGAAAATCAACTTGCAAGATTCTGGTTCCAGTTTTATTTCTAAATTGTCTACTTGTTTATCCATGTGTGCAGGTGATTTGAATGTGTTCAGAGCCGACTTCATAGAGATTTTGCATTTGAGTCCTTCATTGTCTTCAGTGGAATAGTAGTTGTAGTTGAAGTAAGAAAAGAAATTTTTGTTGAACTTGACCATAGCATATGCCGACTCGGCAGCGTTCAAGGTTCGGAGAAGTATGCAGTCCGGCAGAGATTCCAGATACAGCTCATCGCCAAACCTGGCCAAAGCGTGAACAGTCCTTCCTAGAACTGAAAGAAGTTGGCGGTAAATAATCGAGGTTCAACCATCAACAAGATCAATCTAAAAATTTACTGAAATACTTATTCATGGGACTGATAAAACAAACCTTTAACATTAGGTCCGGGCACATGGCATTTCATGTTTTAGTACTTTTTACCGAAAAATTGCTTATTTTGATCGATAACTAGAATGAAAACAGTCGGAACAGTCCTGCGAAAACTTAGCCGATTTGTTTGTTTTGTTTGGCAAGCAAGGGCAAGGCAAGGCTTCCTGTCCTGTACTGACATTGACAAATGCATTTTACTGACACGCACGAGTAATAGTGCTGCATGAATGGATCTACGGTCGATAAACTTGTAGTCTCGATAAACTGACTTTATCTATCGAATCTTGCAGGTAGCTCGTAGCATGGAACTAGCCTCGGTCTTTATATTGTTAACAGATTATCGATTAAAAAAAATGGCAACACTACATTTTGACTTTATTATTTCGTCACTACTATAGTATAGTTAAAATCTCGCTGCAGACTCGGTCATAAATCATTCGAGTGTTTCGCTCTTTTTCCCACTCACGGGCCTTATGGGCAGGCCACGCCCACACGTAGTCCTGTGCATTACTGCAGTCGATGAGTGATATCGATAGTTTTATATATTTATAAATGGGTGATAGAAATAAATACACATTTTTTTTATTTTATTACCAAATTTACTACAAAGCATATTAAATATATAAAAACAAAAGAACGTATATATAAAACTAAAAATAGAAAATTAAAATTCTAAATATAATATATACATAATATAATATAAAATACACAATACTCTAGCCGTAGAGGGGTATTCGCCAGCTGAGTAAAACGATGTCACGATTTGTTTGATCACACTTTTGTCAAAGTCATCTAATTCAGTTACTGGAGAAGGCTTGCAGATTGATTCTCGCGGAACGCTTGGCACTCCATTTTTGCACTCTTGCTTAATAGTGTCTACCGTTCTTAAACTCACATTACACATTGCTGCAGTAAGGTCACGGGGGCGAGAGAAATTAATAGTCTTCAAAGTTTCAGGATCTTCTTTTATATTTGTCAGAAAAGTTAAAACATTGTTGATAACAATACGCGCTTGAACAGCAAATGTTGTCGCCAACAGGTAAAACGTTACTTTGAAAAGCCATTGTGTCACTCTTGTAATCCAAAATAGGACTGATCTAATTTATTTCTGTAGCGATTTATATATACTTAATAGCACGGCGCAACTAGCGGGTAGCAAAGGAGACAAAAACATATTTGTTAATTACCCTCTTTTTATGTAATTAAGAACGTAAAAACATATTGGTTTTTATATAATTACCTTCTTTTTATAGAATTAACTAATGGATACTAATGTGTTCTTACGAGAAGGAAGTCTCGTAAAAACACATTAGTACTCATTAGTTAACCTGCATACTTAATGAATGCAGTATGTTTACGTGATAACTTTAATGATTCTGTTATCGATAATGGCCTTGAGCGCGCGCAACTAGCGCACATCCCTACTCCGATTATGATTTATGACCAAGTCTGCAGCGAGATTTTAACTATACTAAAGGCACGACCACTTACGACTCACGACCGTTTAAATTTCAGCGTTGGAAATAGATGGCGCTGCTCAGTACTTATATGTCAAGTGTCAAAATAAGGTGAAATTTTCATCATCAACCACGTAGATATATTATTTTTGTTTCGTGCTATTTATTTTTGCCTACTTAGAAAAACACCACGAAATCACTAGCGCACACTCAAGAAGCAAACACAAACAGAATATAATGACTACTAGCCACAGACTAGTTAGTTATTTCTTATTATCTTAGTACGCGTACACCAAGAAGCTTATATAAAAGCTTCTTGGCGTACACGCACAGTTAATACATTTATCAATTTTAACGGCTAGAGTTGAGTCAACGCCACCTATCGAACCAATTCAAACTACTTTTTTTTTCGATTATGAAAGCCCTCATTGGCAGTGGAAGCGTGTATGAAAAGATCGATGACGTTCAATAAAACGGGACTATGTCGAGCGAAATCCGTAGCATGGAATAAGGGGTTTTCACAGCCGTTTCAAATCATGCTTTCAGCGTTGAAAATAGATGGCGCTGCTCTGTAGGTAGCTGTCAAGTGTTAAAATAAGTTAAATGTCAACATCAACAACGTAGGTATATTTTCGTTTCGTGGTATTTATTTTTGCCTGCTTCTAAAAACACCACAAAATCATCACACTCAAGAAGCAAACAAAAACAGAATATCATAACTAATAGCCCCAGACTAGTTAGATAATAGCATTACGAGTACACCACAGATAACCACATTTGACAATCGTGGCAGCTACAATTGAGTCAGCGTCATCTATCGAACCAATTTGAACTACTTTTTTTTAATCGAAGGCATAGAATACGTATTAACCACAGGTCGAAGGTGAAAACCCCTCATTATTTTTTGTAGATACCTGGGCCTGCAGTCTCGACATTGATAGCGATTGCGTAGCGACCGAAATCGGTCGCTAAGTCTTACCGATGACATTTTAACGATTTTTGCTAGTCTCTACCATCGGAACTATCGATTTTTATCGGAATCGTACCGAAAACTTCCGTCAACTTTACGATTTCTGTCAATGTGATTGCGAGCAATTTTGATAGCCCGCTAAGTGTGGTAGCGATCGCTACATTAAAATAATATTGTAAAAATGGCTGTGGTTTGTTAGTGCAGTGTACGCAGTAATGGTGGAAGCATATTTTGCGTTAGATTTGTTCATCCTCGAACATCGCTACGAAATGGTAAGGCGACGGCAAATCGCGAGAAACCGTCGCAATAGCCAAAATCCGCTTCTTTTGGAGAAGATGAGTTTCTTAGACCACAGAATCACAAAAGAGATGTTAAGCCAGCTCGTAGATGAATTACGGCCATCTTTCAAAGACGAGGGCTTATGGGCTTTCCACCGAATTTTAAGTGTGCCTTGTTTATTTTATTAAATTACCTACCGTTGATGATGTAAGCAGGAGCTTACCTATCAGTAGGGAATCATTGTGGCACATTTGCGAGTTGTTTTAACTTCACCGTTTTCTTCTTGTAGATACTAACGGTACTCCGATTTTACGCCTCTGGATGCTATCAGCTACCTGTCAGGTTGGTCTTCTGTGGGGTAGTATGAGTCAAAAATCCGTGAGTCATGTAATTTGTCAAGTAACCCTGTTAAGGAAGTACTTAAGTACATCAAATTTCCAATGACTCAAATAGAGCGGCAAACTGCTAAACAGAAATTTAGAAATGTACCTCAACCATTCCCAGACGCGATCAGAGCCATAGACTGCACACATGTAAAGATTTTGGCACCGACGACATCCCTACCCTGGAGGGGCACCTTATCCCCGGGGAAAGGGATGTGTCGTTAGCGCTCTTCGCGGACGACAGTGCCTACCTCTCTTCCTCCCGAAATGCAGCCATAGCAGCGGGCCGCATGCAGCGCCTGCTAGACCTCTTCCCGGTATGGCTAGATAAGTGGCACATGACAGTCAACGTCGGAAAGACAGCAGCGCTCCACGTGTCGCGCCATAGGACAGCCCTACCTCCTACCTATTGATAGCGATCCGATCGTAAACTACCGATCGATCATTATTAGCGAAACTATTCGCTTGCTGTACCGACGTTTTCGCAAAACGCTAGTCTCTACTACCAAGAAACCGTGCAAGATCGTAAATTGAGACGTCGCAAAGTTAACGAAAAACCGTATTCATAGTTCAGTATTTGACAGTATTTGAATGGAAACTTTCTTCTACGTTATGTAAGTAATTTTCTTAATCATTTGATGTCCGTACAAAATATTTTGAAGTTATGAGAATTCATTTTATCTTTATTATTTTAAATGGACTTATGAGAGTGGAGACTCATGGTGTCCACTCACATACGCTTCTTCATGCACCCTTGGTGTGTGGTAATCAGCCGATCTCCCCTTGAGTGGGGGGTCGGGTAAGGACCTTGAGTTCCTGCTCTTTGCCCTGACCTCAACTCTCAGGGGCAACTACCCCTGGGTCAATGGGTATTGCCACAAACGTGGCGATGCGCTGCCTTCCTGGAGTTGCGCTGGCATCCTAGCGGACGGCGCTCCAGCTCTTCCACTCTATGCGGAGTCCGGTGCGCCCAGGAGCTCCCTGGGCAGGGGCCTCCATGGTCCATGATGTCTGGGGGGCGCGCGTGCAGAGAGGCGAGGGCGTTCAGGTGGGCGTGGCGGCAGTTATCGGCGCTGTAGATCATTCGACGCGCCGACATCACCACGAATTCCTCGACGCTCTCGATCTGCACGTCGCGAGCGATCACATAATTCCGGACGTAGCGGCCCGCTCCTATGCACACCTGCAAGGAGACATTCTGGATGACTTGGAGTCGCCTACGCTGGGTTGCGGAGAGCAGCGTATACCAAGCCGGGGCGGCGTAAGTGAGCCGGGACCGGATATACATCTTGTAGATCCGCAACTTGGTCCTCAGCGGCAGATGGGAACTCAGGACAGGTCGGAGTTGGGCCCGAGCGGCGCGCGACTGCGTGTCCGCGCGGTTCGCCTGAGGCACCATCTTCAACGACCTGTCAATCTCGACGCCAAGGTACCGGACATGCGACTTCCACTCAATGTCCTGGCCCCGAAGCTGTAGAGGAGGTAGGGCTGTCCTATGGCGCGACACGTGGAGCGCTGCTGTCTTTCCGACGTTGACTGTCATGTGCCACTTATCTAGCCATACCGGGAAGAGGTCTAGCAGGCGCTGCATGCGGCCCGCTGCTATGGCTGCATTTCGGGAGGAAGAGAGGTAGGCACTGTCGTCCGCGAAGAGCGCTAACGACACATCCCTTTCCCCGGGGATAAGGTGCCCCTCCAGGGTAGGGATGTCGTCGGTGCCAAAATCTTTACATGTGTGCAGTCTATGGCTCTGATCGCGTCTGGGAATGGTTGAGGTACATTTCTAAATTTCTGTTTAGCAGTTTGCCGCTCTATTTGAGTCATTGGAAATTTGATGTACTTAAGTACTTCCTTAACAGGGTTACTTGACAAATTACATGACTCACGGATTTTTGACTCATACTACCCCACAGAAGACCAACCTGACAGGTAGCTGATAGCATCCAGAGGCGTAAAATCGGAGTACCGTTAGTATCTACAAGAAGAAAACGGTGAAGTTAAAACAACTCGCAAATGTGCCACAATGATTCCCTACTGATAGGTAAGCTCCTGCTTACATCATCAACGGTAGGTAATTTAATAAAATAAACAAGGCACACTTAAAATTCGGTGGAAAGCCCATAAGCCCTCGTCTTTGAAAGATGGCCGTAATTCATCTACGAGCTGGCTTAACATCTCTTTTGTGATTCTGTGGTCTAAGAAACTCATCTTCTCCAAAAGAAGCGGATTTTGGCTATTGCGACGGTTTCTCGCGATTTGCCGTCGCCTTACCATTTCGTAGCGATGTTCGAGGATGAACAAATCTAACGCAAAATATGCTTCCACCATTACTGCGTACACTGCACTAACAAACCACAGCCATTTTTACAATATTATTTTAATGTAGCGATCGCTACCACACTTAGCGGGCTATCAAAATTGCTCGCAATCACATTGACAGAAATCGTAAAGTTGACGGAAGTTTTCGGTACGATTCCGATAAAAATCGATAGTTCCGATGGTAGAGACTAGCAAAAATCGTTAAAATGTCATCGGTAAGACTTAGCGACCGATTTCGGTCGCTACGCAATCGCTATCAATGTCGAGACTGCAGGCCCTGGTATAACCTCAAGCCGAAAATGGGCCAAACTTAAGAGATATTCATGTTTAAAGGTTACCTTGCATTTCATAAAAATAAAACAGTTTTTATACATTTACACCTAAACCATGAGTCCAATCGAAATGTAACACATGCTATCAGTCTTAGAGAATTTATCTATCAGTTATTTGTTTCTGTTTGATGGACTAGTAATTTTTAAATGTCAATGAATGTTAGTTTTGTAAAATACCGACTTAAATTATTTTAGTACGCTACGGCCGAACTTCGACCTCTTGTATGGGATCAAACCACCACTGTGCGGCGCGCCCCGCCGCTACGCAAGTACATTCGTTTCACAGTATGTACTTGGATTGTAAAACTTTTACAATCCATACTTTTACACATTACTATTATTATTTTACAACGCTACCTTTGTTTTTCAGTGGTAAGGGTAACATTACCACCATTTTTCCGGTATTTCAAGCCCTGCCTAATACTGTGGTATAGTCGTGCGCGTGCGTGGTAGGTAGGTACTAGGTAGTCGTAGTCGACTACGACTAGTCGCCTAAAGCGTGTTGTGCCGGATGAACGTGTCGCATCACTTGGCTTGGCTTTGCTGCACGACTCTACCAAGGACTCTACATACGAGAGAAAGTTCGATCGTTAGCAGTTGTGCTGGATTTCAATGAACTTGACTTGCTTCTCTTGTAACAAATATTTTTAGTACCTACAACGAACGGAACAATATCAGCAGCATTCGACAATGGATCCTAGCGGTAAGTGAGCTTTTATGTATATATTTGATTTGTTTAGAAACCAGAGCCACGCGATTTGCAGATAAGTTTTATGTAATGATAGAAAACGTAGGGACAACCATAAAATAAATATTTTTATCGAATCTAAAACTTCACTGTGCTAAAATGCTGTCATCAATGTTAGTAAACAAACAAGGTATATTTATACAGGTAGGTATGCCTAGCCTTACACGTAGTAGGTAGGTAGATAGTACTAAACTGGCCTCTAATCGTACGCATAGGTAAGCTACCGTTTATCCGAATGACTATCTATCCCTATAGGTAAGTAGGTACCTACATAATTTTCTCTATCAATATACCTCTACGGTAGGTATACCCATAATCTTAGCCTATAATACACTAATAATACCATATTTATTTTGTGATAATACCTTTACCATACACTACATGTTATACATGTAGGTAGGTACCTACTTATACCTATACATCAATTTACTATATAAAAAAGTAGGTAAATATTAGGCTATTTTGCACAGTCAAGGTTTAAAGAGGCTTCGTTGAACGTTTCTTTCATAATTAATCTTTCTCTAATGCTCTAATCTTTGCAAATATTCGCCTTTGCTTTGCATGGGAATTACGTAGTAGGCTGGTGGTAGGTAGGTTATTGTAGGTAGGTACGATTAGTAGTAGTGTACCTACATGCACGTACCTATAGTGGAACTTGTGATATGATAGAGTATTCCAAAGCATTATGAGCAAGTTGTGTGAACCTATACCTGAGTAGGTACACAGGTAGGTACGTTCTTATATGGTGACCAAATTCATAAACAACCTCATCGCAACTTAAAACTTTATTATAATCACATGCTGAACATAGACCTGGAAAAGCTGTTTTTCATAAAAAACTTCTTGAAGTTTTGCTCATCTTTCAAGAACTCGAAGTTCTCCACGGTGGCATTGGAGACATGCCATGCCACAAGAAGCTTGCATGCGCCTTGTGCCTCGGCGCAGTACTCAAGAGGAAGTGAGGTGGTGAGGCTGCGGTGAGGGTAGTATGTGTACTCTGACAGTACACGGACGCCGCACTGCTGTTTGTTTTCTTCTAGGCTTCTTACTATTCCTGAAAGAGAAAAATAATATAAAGAAGGAAGGTAGGGTAGGTAGGTCTAAGCTAAGGGTTCGCTCAACTTCGCTCGGAATCGGCAACATTTTTTTTTAAATGTTTTTTTGATGTTTAAATTGATTAAGTAGTGGAGGTAGGTACTTCGGCTAGTAAATTTAAATTGTAAAGATAACGAAAATTATTTATATGGAACTGGTGAGGATAAAATATATAATATACCCACAGCATGTACAAAAACCCTCTTGGGTCCTTTTATCGTGCAAGTGTACCTAACATAAAATAACATAAAATATTTTTTGTAGTAGGTATGTCTAATACTGCAGATTAGACATACCTACTACAAAAAACTATTTGCAAGTAACTACAATAATACAAATAAAAGAGTTAAAAAATCCAGTTTGTACTAAAATAAATTGAATGTAGGTAAATTCCGTACAGATTTTTAATTTCAATGTTACCTATTTCCATTCCGCGCTGCCACGCGGACTTTCTTTTGCTTCAAATTTACAAAAGTGGCCAATTATTACAAATTAGGTAAAAAATAGTTTGACATATATTATAGCTTATGAATTGTGTTAAATAAAGTCCTTTCCAAAATGTTTTTTTTAACAAAATGTTCGAGCGAGATTACTTTGTAAATTTTTTACAAACATACAAGTACCTACACACGTTTTTTGTATATTATGTATGAGTAAGTAGTAATTAGTAGGATTTATCGTTTAGGTAATTGTTTTGCTTTATTATCAGTTTATCAATGTCATTATAATATAAATTCCTACACCAAAGTATCAAAATTGATTAGGATTATGTAAAATTATTTAATGAATTAAAGTAGAATTGTGTTTTCTGTCATCTTCTTCTAGGTTGAAGAGATGAAGAGATGCCTGTTGAAGATAACTTCTACATTAGGATCAACAGTTTATCTATCTATATACTCATATAAAAATCGACGTGTGTGTGCATGTTAATTCCCTAAGGACTCCAAAACGGCTGGATTTTGATGAAATTGACAGACAATCTTTAGATTAGCCCAACGGCAGGGCAATTCTCTATCTCGCGACAGGTTTGCAACAGGCGTAAATTGTGCAATCAGGGCTGTCAAACGGTAACTTTTGTATAAGAAAAGTAAAATGACGTTCGACATCCATGATCGCACAATTTACGCCTGTTGCAAACCTGTCGTGAGCTCGCGAGTTTATTATTTATTTATTTATTACTTATATATTTATAGAGAATGCGGGGGTGGGTTTCCTACTACCTGAAATATGTCTAAATTGTTGTCAGATCATGTTTGGTGAACAAAAAGCAACTAAGTTCGTTCAACAAAACTATATAATACGTACATACTTACAGAAAAGGGTACAAAATAATTAAATAAAGTCTTACCATTGCCACAAGTGTTGTTAATAAGTCGTCTAGGTACGCTCATGTACTGTTCCACGGTAGTATTGAAAGTGCTTTTAAGGCATAGGTAATCATCCTCTGTGTACAGCAACCTTCGCTGTGTGGGGATCGTTTCGTACTTGATGATAGAGTTGAACACGCAGGGGTCCTGTCTTGTTGGCACCTGTTTTGATCAAAAGACAAAATTATACATACATAACACCCAACAACAAAAACACATACGTAGTCCTGATCGCTCACTAGGATTCCCTGTGTCGATGTCGTGGGTATCAGGAACTACGAGTACCATGGTACCATAACACCCAGACCAAATATTTGTATACTTATAGTTTCCTTGTTTAGGGGTAAGCATGGTAGAGATTCTACTTTACTCTAAATTCCATGTAGAGTATTTTTAAGGGTTCCGTACCTCAAACAGGAAAAAACGGGACCCTATAGGATCACATTGTTGTCCGTCTGTCTATATGTCAAGACCCTTTTTCTCAGGAACGGCTAAAGGTATAAACTTGAAAATAATATCATAAGTAAGTATATAAAAAAATCAAACTTCTAACTCAAGTGTTAAAAAGATAATTTTGGCAATGAATTTTTACATTTTGCATGGAATTCGCGAAAATTTCAAACCTCTAGGGTACATTCAGTAACACAACAATTCTGAAATTTGGATTGCTAGGAGGTTTTGTAAAATATACGAACTTTTATCAAAGGGATGTCAAATCAAAGTGGCAGAAGATAGAGGTTATATTTTTTTAAATTTAATTAAGTATCTATATTTTTATTTATAAGTTTTATAATATTTTTAGCTATATATTCTTAACACTATAATGAGGTAGTTAATCGTAGAATTATAGCACAAATGAATTTAGTATGATAACTCGTCCAGTAGTGGACGTCAATACCAGCTGATGAAAAAGTACTTATAGTCTTCGAGTTAACTGGCTCTGACCACGGACGGACAGACGGTCATAACCGATAAGTACTGTGGGTTCCTTGTCGGACGTTTCAGAAGGGCGATTCTAAAACGTCGGAAACGTTTCCGATCGGATTCGTTAGTTTTTCATTTCGATGTGGTAAGTAACTAAAACAATTTTCTCTAGTAAAACACAGTAAAAAACAAAAAAAAAAATATTGAAAATTTAATTAAATATTTATATTACTGTGTTTTATTAGAGAAAATTGTTTTAGTTACTTACCACATCGAAATGAAAAACTAACGAAACCGATCGGAAACGTTTCCGACGTTTTAGAATCACCTGCAGAACTCTAAAAACACGACTGTCTAGCACATTCTAACAGTTATCAAGGAAGATAAACAAATTACATCTAGATTCATAAGTACCTAGGTAGGTATTGACTATTTGCATAACAATTATGAAATCTATTCAGTTCAAAGTCCTTGATAAGCAGGTACTTAGTACCTACATCCCATTCCGCAAACCACTCGTACGTGTATCAATAAAACAAATAGAACACAAATTATCCATTCCTGTATCTGCTTACATCAGAAGTGCATTAGCTCAGAATAATATCATTAACAAATAGAGAGAGCCGTGGCGCTGTAGCATAGCGGCTGCGGAGAGATCCTTGGAACTATTGTTTATTCTGTGTCCTGGGCACGGGCGTAGCTAGGTTTTAGTTTCGGGGAGGGCTCAAGAAAATGAAACAACAAAAATGTACACGAAATGATATTAATATCCATGTGAAAAAAACTGCCGGCCTAACAAGACCGCCAAACCCCCCCCCCCCTGGTTACGCCCATGGTTCTGGGGTAAATCAAGAGGAGAGGTCGCTGCAGAGCGACCAAAATCGGCAGGGCTATTCTCTATTTCGCAATAGGTTTGCAACAGGCGTAAATTGTGCAATCATTGCTAATCGTCACTTTTCTCATACAAAAGTTACCGTGTGACAGCAATCAAATCAAATCAAATCAAATATATTTATTTAGGAACAAGAAACAGTGGCATAAAAATACAATTGAAAACGATGATAATCTGCAGAAGTTATAAAAACTGTGTCGCAGACACCAACGCCCTCCTCCGTAAAGATAAAATTAGGAGTTCCTAACAAGTAATATAAAAAAATGATCGCACAATTCATGCCTGTTGCAAACCTGTCGCGAGATAGCGAATACGGCTTCCGAACATCGTCATCATCAGCACACATTAGTCCCCTGCTGGACATAGGCCTCTCCCAATACACGCCACTGAGTCCGGTGTTCGGCTCTTCTCATCCACCAGCGCCGCCTTTCGTCATCGCTCCACCTAGCCGGGAGCAAAATCCGAACGGCAATTGCAAATAATATATTTTTCTTTGCGCTCAGAACGTACACTAAATTTTTCAATACGCTGAATTTTTCGTTTCATCTGTAGGTACCCGTCTTTACTGCTCTACGTCCTCCAACTGTTGGGTAGATTTGCCTTAATCGTACCAGTTCAAATGCCATGGATATTGTGACGAAACTAAAGGATGTATCAAAACAAAATTAAAAGCAATCAAGTCTTTATTTATCTAGGCAACAACTGGCTAATAAAAATTAAACAAAAACAAAAGACTCAAAAACATAAAATTTAAAAAATAGCTCCATCCAACCAATGCGCTTCCACTGCCGTATAATATGTACATAAAAACAGCCGACATTTGTTGACCATACCATAAAAGTAATACTTTTTATACATACATAGTTCTAGGACTTTCCTCATAATAATATTTTCTATCCTCGTTTGAGAGCACGTTGTAATGTGCACTGAGCCTTTTAGTCTAGAAATGTAACAAATTCACGGGTGTGTATGTGTAGTGTTCACGACACGGTTTTTTTAATCGAAACACCGAAAAGCGGCCCTTTAGCCCCACGGAGTCCCTCTGGCGGCTGTGAAATGGTGATGCGTGTGTGAAATCGAATAATAAACGGTAAATTTTAAAATAACCCAAGTTTGCTTGATCTTCGGATGAAATTTGAAACTGGTTACCAAACTAACCATAATGAGAAACACTTACATAATGTCGAGACTTCAAGGTCTTTCTTGTTTTTCTCATGAAGTACTTAACCTGTCTTGACTTGATTTGCAAATTGTTTCGTGGTGTGTATTAGAGGTCATACAAAAATATTCAAATAATTACTTATGTACCTACATAAATTGACGCGAAACACGATAGTAAATACCTACCTAGAACCTACTAATAATAAAGATTTTGCGTTTGCGGGTTTAAAAATATTGGTAAAAAAATTATTGATGCATACTAAAAATGCCTATAAGTTAGTTTGTAACGCCGATATAGGCGTCTACTTTGGTGCTGTGGTATGCCCGGCTTAAGAATAGACCCCTCCGTCTCCTCCCGTGGATGTCGTAAAAACACCCTTTTCAAGGCGACGACCAACTTCATTGACGTAAATTAAGAAGAACCAATAAAATAAAAACACATTACCTACGTTTTAGCACTGTGTGTATTTCGACGTAGTAAAAGTTAGTATTACGTACGGTGTTATTGTTGAGATTAAAATATTTTTTTATAGAAAAACTTGAGTGTGGTTTCGATGTCGTTTCTAATTTAGTCGAAAATTATTTTATTTTAAAAAACTTTTTATTTTTATTTGATGTTTAAAGGTACCTTGATGAAGACTGATGATCAATGATCAAGGCGTCAACGATTTGCAGTACCTATAGAATAGTCGTGTTTGGGCTCTTTTAACTTGTTTTTATGAGGGGGCCATGTTCTGATGATGAAGCGGGGACATGTTCGGCCCGCGAAGTCCGTGTTGCTCGAAGTGTTCAACAGACCTCCTTAACCGATAACAGTAGAATGGTAATGTTTGGGCTCTTTTGAATTATTTTTGTGGGACTATTGACAATACGTGACAGCCAGGTTCCGAAGAAGAAAACGGGAGTTTTTAGCGGTACTAGAGGGGTTTTCAACGCGAACGAAATCGCGGGTTTCAGCTAATGATTGTATAAGAAGCTTCCTACCTCTTGTCCAAAACATCTAGGAGCAGAAAACAGGCCGTTGAAGTTAGTTGAGGCTGTAGCGCTCGGGGACTGGATGATACCAGTGCACAGAGTCCACATACCCTCACGTATCAGGTAGGATCTAGGACTCTGGCCGATCGTCGTTGATACTGTCACCGTTGATATGCCTGATCTGTAACATTAACAAGTTTTTTATTTTGCTGTTGGCTGATGATGATTATGATAATTACTTCCTGCGACGTTTATTATGGTACTACTATATCGGGTACTATATACTATATATATATACTAAGCATAACCTACTATATCGGGTTTACTATTAGGTACCTAACCTACCCATGTTAAAATCAACACGTCTTGTGCAGAGTGTAGCATAGGGTGTGTCGACTCTTGGGTAACAAAAAAGTCCTTTTATGGCCTAGGTAGGTTATAATATGTCGGCTAAAGCACTAGCACACATAATATGGATAAAGGCTAATTACTCAAAGGCAAAGCAAGTCCCATCAGAGGCACGAGTCCAAGCAACTACACCGGGCGTGTACTGTACACCACATGGATTTTTGTATGGAAATTGAGGTTTTCATTTCATGCCTGCTAGGGAAGCTTTTCGGTGTTTCCATACAAAATCCGTGCTACACTACACCATGCGTCCGTGTCAATTGCTTGTTCAAACTCAGACTATCCAGATTACTAGATAGTTTCTACGTAATACACGGACGATCGTCGTAACCGGCATTGCTACGATGGTAGTTGCTGCAAAACTCAGACTAAGGCCTCTGGGGCCTGATTATGAGTTTTTACAAGCCTCCGTGTTACACTACACCATAATTTCGTGTCAATTGTGTGCTAAAATCTTAGAATCAGCTCTCAGACCATCTTATCGTGTGAACGGAGCGCGAACATATCGAGGGCATCAAACCATATGGGCGTATCGACTTTGGGCTACTGTTCAGGAGGAACAAAAAACTGTCTAACTTTTTTCAGAGATGTCAGATCTAACTGAAGTTTTCAGGAAAACTATCTAATGTTAAGTCTCAAATAATCATAGCACTTAAAATTGTGTAGCCCAACTCCTTCTAGTACTTTTCGTTCATACGCCCATATGGTTTGAAAATTTTCAGTGAATTTTGTGTTCCCCTTCACCATATAATTTGAGGCGTATGATAAAACATATTTTTTTATTGTGTTTTTTTACAAATAATCTGAATGGAGATGCCCATAGTATAATAAAAAACATAATAGTTTTAACAGGGAACCCTTCATCTCAGAAAAATCAAATTATACGCCCATATGGTTTGATAAAATAGTTGACTTTGTGTAAAAATTCCGTAGAGACGTATAATATCCAGACCTATCTAATGAAACAGTATCTACTGATACCAGCTTCTTCCTCCAGTACAATACTAAGTACTTATTCTGTGTTACTAATTTTTGATAAAAATCTGGAAATTATACCTAAAATCCTTAAAAAAATCTTACAAACACATTTAGGTACAATTAAAAACAACTAACACATTTACAATTTGTCTGTCTTAAAATGTAATAAAAATTCAAAAATATTAGTCACTATCATCAGCCTGTCCACTGTCCATTGCTAGGCATAGGTCCAGCACCTATTGGACTTCTACAAGCTGATGATGGATGGATGGGGTTCTAGGGGGAGTGCATAGGCATCACGACGAATGGTCTTGAGCCACCTCCACCTATCGACTTCCTGCGAGGTTGCAACGTTTATTATGTCTTTAGTCGATCGAGTGGAAGGCCATCCTCTACCGTCTCGTCCGGTTTGTGGTCGCCACTCGAGAACCTTTATTCCTCAACCGTTGTAATTTCTGTTAGCTATATTACCTGCCATTGCCACCTATTCTTGCTAATTCTGGAAACTATGTCGGTGATCTTAGTTCTTCTACGAATTTCCTCATTTCGGATTCTATCACCTAGTGGAAGCCCTAGTAATAGCCCTCTCCATGAGCCAGTGCGTGAATTTGAGCTAATACGGCCAATAGTTAGCGACCACGTCTTAGTGCCGTAAGCCATCACTGGCAACACACACTGACTTCTTAGACTTTCGTCTTGAGGCTCTGCGGTATTTGTGACGAGAAAATATGGCGTAGTTTTCCGAACACTGCTCTGGCCGACTTCAATTCATCGGTTGACCTCTTCGTCGAAGTTCGACCTTCCTAGTCGAATCGTCTGACCCAAATAGACACAGTGGTCAACAACTTCGACAGTATCGTTCCCAACGTGTACTAGTATAGGTGCGATATGGGCATTGGACATGATGTTCGTCTTGCCTTCATCTGTTGGGAGACGGTCACGGTATTGAGGTCACTGAGCATTGTGCCGACTATGACATCGGCATATCGAAGTTAGGTGATGTATTCGGCATTCTAAAGTTTTAGGGTTTATGATTATGATGTCGTCGGAATTTGAGCAGATAAAGACTATAAAGATACTGTATTACACTTATATTAGGAGTCATCTTGAATATGTGTCTCAGGTTTGGAACCCAGTCTATGACATATACATAAATCAAATTGAAAGAATACAGAAGCGTTTTCTTAGATATTTACAGTTCAGATTAAAGAAGTTTACGTCTAACTATTCCGCGCGTTGCAGAAAATTCCATATCCTCCCACATAAAGAGAGTAGGCGTGCCGCTGACTTATCCTATCTTCTCGATATTGCAAGCAGCTCGATCGACTGTCCTGAACTTCTCGGCCAATTGAGGCTTCGAACTCCTACACTATCAGTAGGAAGTCCTAACCTTCTTCACATTCCAAGAGTTTGTTCTATATACGGGCAGAATTCATATTTAATTCGATCATGCAGATGTTATAATGAAATGGCGCGAGAGGTCGATATTGACTTGTTCAATACCTCCTCCACAACTTAAAAGCGCGGTCTCGACTTAATCAAAGGCTTTCTCGTAGTCCTCTAACGCTAGATTATACTCGTTAAGTCATCAGTCTTCTGTATAATCTGCCGGAGCGTGTGGATGTGGTCTACAGTAAACCCGTCTTATTTCGGAGGCTGGAAGTCGTCTAACCTACGTGCGAGGAGACGATTCGTACTCTTAAAAACAACTAATAGACGTGGCTCAGGCAGCTCAAAGGGTAAATAAATTTTAAATAGGCTGTCATCAACTTTTTTGAAAAACAGTACTACTGTTCCACGCCTTCGGCGTTATGCTCTCGAGGATAGCAGTAGATAGATACATAACAGTAGATAGATGAAAATAATATAAACATAACACCCAACAGTCACATACATTGCCCTAAATCCACACTAGGATTCTCTGTGTCGTGGGTATCATGAACTAAGAGTACCATAACGGGATTAAATAGCGTCTGAAAGACTTTTAGTATCAGTTCTCTACCCGCTTTCAGTAGCACTGTTGTGAGCACACGCTCTGATACCTTGGTTTTGTGTATAAAATAATGATATAAAAATTCCCTTCAAAGTTTAGTTAGGTTTGTTGATGAATTCACTAACCCAATTTATAACTTATAGTAACCAAAAGTTCCTAAAATAAAAATGTGTTAGAAGACTTAGAAGTTAGTCTGAAATTAGATTTCAATTTTACATATCAAAAACTTAACTATTCTAGAGCTCATTAAATGCATTATGTGAACCTATAGCGTCTTAAGCTGTTTGAGAGCTGTTCGGATCTCGTATAGGCTGACATCCAGGATATCATCGTTGTAGTGGCGGGTCAAACGGGCTCTTGCATCGCTCGTCGTGCTGGAAGCCGGATTTTGCGATGAGTTGTACAATTGAGAACTTCTCGTGCTCACGTACAATCTCCAGCTTTCGAAAGCTGACTTAGCCCAATTGACAGATCTCTAGCAAATACTTTGAAGCCTTAATTGCGCTCTATAGGCACTTTTAATACAATTAGTATTGAAAAGACGCAAATCGTGCCGCATGTACTTGAAGATCTGTTTATTGATCGCTCTGCCATGTATTAAGAGTACACTCAGAGAGTTTCTGTGTTCTATTTTTGCGAAGGGGTCCTAAATAACTCCGACTTGTCCACCAAGTTGTTGTTGTTGTGTTCACTTGGACAATTTGCACCAGCCCGTTGTTCAGCTCGTCCACTATATCGCATTTAGCCAGGTATTGGAAGCAATTCTGGAGTTCCAACTCAAAGTTCTCAGGGTTTGAATTTGAACAGGACTAATGAACTGGGTGGAGAGTAGATTTCATCAGACGGGACTTTTCTAACTTAACATTGAGATTCAATGAGCCTCTTACCATGCGGTGGTCACTGGAGGTTTTGACCCAGTTGATCACAGAGACATCAGTGCCATAATCACCAGGCGTGGCAGTTGGATTGATGATTGCAGTATTGGTATTGAGTACTCAGGTGGATGTCCATGCCCTGGTGTCCATCCACGGGAAGAAAGGGGGGGAGGGTCTTTTCTAGGCTATTCTATTCTAGGTATACCTAGTTACATCATAAATGTTAAAGTTTGTGAGGATGGGTGGATGGATGTTTGTCACACAAAAACTACTGAACGGATTTTGATGAAACTTTACAGTATTATAGCTTATACATCAGAATAGTATATTTAGCTATAATGCATATTTCCATACGGGCGGAGCCGCAAGCAAATGCTAGTAAAGAATATGTCCGACCATAAAGGCGTAAAATCATGCAAGCGGTTACGTTACTGTACGCCTGTATGGCCCGATAATTTAACTCATATGTTGACAAACGCCGACGATACGCCTGTATGGCACGACGTATTTATTTATTTGTAGTTATACGCCTATAATGTTTTGGTCAATATAAAAAAAACTAAAACACCTAAAAATATTAGTGTTTTGCCAGATTATGGATCAGAAGTTCTCAAATCCATAGGTAAAATAAAAAAAAAATGCCATTTTGTGGATACGCCCCTATGGTTTGATGCCCTCGATATTATTCTTGTTCACCTTGTGAACCACTATTTTATTCCAACTTGCTGATGCCTACATTTTATGAGTGCTTCCCCTATTGCAACAAATGTTAAACTTTCACTTTCAAGACTCATTGAAACCTGTGATCAGTAAAAAGGTCACTTCCTCTCATGTGTAAGGTCACCTTACCTTCCACTCGTAATCGCTTCCTTTAGCGTTGTCTCCTTTGATGAAAGTTCCATTATTTGAACTCTGATTGTTTCAGCTAGATCCTTTGCGTTCGCCAAAGTAGTTTCTAGATGCATTTTGAGACCGACCGTTGACAGTTGATTAGTGTTTGGCCTCAAGTAGGGCTGCTCAGTTTCTGGAGAGCCGTAGTAGGCTGGAACCATCTTTTGATAATCATCTTCGAATTGTCTCAAGCTGACACTGGCACTGTTTTTCCGGGCCGCAGCTGGTTCTTCACTGAAAGTTTACTTATTACTCATTATCAACATAATCTGCTGCACTGCTGAGAATAGTAGACGCCCTTAATTAATTAACATCTCAGTAACGTTAGTGATAGTGAGATGTACATAGGTAAGTCGAAGTACATTTCACTATCATTAGGGCACCTGCTGTGACCCATTAGAGGTGTGTATGTCTGTGACCCATAGAGGTAAGTACCTAGTTATATTCTAATAGGTACTGGGCGATTACTATTGTCAACAACCTTGAGTCAGCGCCTGCTAATAGCAGCGCGCGTAGCGCGACTGAGTTCGACTGACGACCGAACCGCTTAGGCCCCTATTCAAACATTTTTCCTAGGAATATTTTATCCAATTTGAAAAGTTTAAATCCAAATTATAAATCAAATCAAATCAAAAAGTATTTTATTCAATTAAATCACAAATATCATTTTAAATAGTCTTAAAAATTAAAATTACTCCAATTTTAACGCGATCAATAGAAGAATCAGAGCATCAAACACGGCTCGGCTTAATTTTATGATCCTTCTTACTAGGTAGGTACTAGGTGGGAAGCGCCTGTGTGGAGTAGGGAGTAGCTTGATACATAGAAAATGAGAACTTAAGGACCTTATATAGGTATAGAATAGAATAGAATATTCTTTATTGCACAAAAAAAAAACAAATCATGTACATAGGCGAACTTAATGCTAGGAAGCATTCTCTACCAGCTAACCTTTGTGTAATGCGGATAAATTTATATAGGTGGAGCATAATACGTTGAAAAGAATTAGAGGTACATATAGTCAAAAGTAAACCAACAAAACAGCACACGATACTACCTACGCTTGATATAAGTACTTGTAAACACCAATCTAATAGAACCATGCAGGTATGATGTACAGATATTTGCAAATACACATTTTAGCAGTTTGAGGGGTAGAGCAACATCATGTCACGCGGCTATATATTTTATTTATGTAGTTATAGGTCTAACAGTTATGTAAATTTTAGTCCAAAAATACTAAAATCGTTGTATATAGGCATTAAGATGACGTCGCGATTTTAAGCAAACATTAGCTTTTAATACTCATTTGGAAATATTGGCAAAAATTTAAATAATCATGTAAATTTTTTGCATACCGTTCAGTCCTTTATTGCTTGATATATATAAATATTCGTGGGATGAATACGAACGCACTCGCATAAAGGAATTTGAAATCGTACACTACGCTTGTAGTGGTGTACCTAAATAAGTGTTTGACGAGCCCCCAATAGGGGCATTTACATAATCACCATGCTTGGCAGGCGGATTGGTGATAGTAGTATTGATGTTGAGTTCTCAGGTGGTGGAAAAATAATTGAATATTTTGGTTAGTAGGGTAGGTACCTACTACCCAAAATATTCAAGCAGTGAAATAGGGTTCTCTATTTATCTTACTAGGTAGTATGATTTGTCTTTTCATCTTTAGCATAGACCTGTGTACGTTAGTGTACAAGAATATTATACGCCGTATTCTATACCTCGCGACAGGTTTGCAACAGGCGTAAATTGTGCGATAATGGCTGTCAAACATCGCTTTTCTCCATGGACTTAATACCCAAAAAAATTCTCATAGGTACAAAAATTACCGTTAGACAGCCCTGATTGTACAATTTACGCCTGTTGCGTACCTATATGCTTAAGGCCTGTTGCAAACCTGTCGCGAGATAGAGAATACGCCTGCGTTTGCATAAAGTACAGTTGGTAGAATGAAAACGTTCGTCACCTTAGGCCCTATGGCTTAGGGTCTATTTTTGATTGTTATTTTGAACTGCCCTAATGTGTCAATATCACGAAAATAGTGCTTTAGTCATTATTCTAAGCGAAAATACACTTCAGATGCCATGGCAATGGCAACTCAATCAAAAAGGTCAAAACAAAAACAAGCAACTCATTGAAGGTTTGAACAATTTAATTGTGGTTTTCCATTCAGCAGTGTAGGATAGTTAGAAAAGGTACCTAATGCCTATATGCTCGCGACATAACTAAGGAACTTTCTTTGAAAACTGACGAACGTTTTCGTTCCGCCACTGTCTGTAAGATGATACCTAACTCTAGAATTTAATCACAAAAACTGCAAAATAAATGTCATAAATATTTCAAAATTTAATAACATATGTTAATAAATCTTAGTATTTCCCCTGATTACCTAATACTTTCAAAACAAACAACTAAGTACCTATTTGGTTTTTGTGACCATGCGAATAAGCGCTATAGGAATGGCTCAACCTATAGTTACAAAAACACTACAAAACAAAAAAAAAACTGGTTGCAAGAATACAACCAGTAATTTTGCTATAAGTATTAAGTAGTTAGTACTTCCTTGTATATTTACTAATTAGCATTTGCTCGCGGCTCCGCCGCGTGGAACCTCTATTATGAACGACATATAAATTATAGCCTATATTATGTTAGTTAGAAAAGCTAGCTAGTTAGCTGTAAAGTTTCATCAAATCTATTCAGTAGTTTTTACGTGAAAGAGTAACAAACATCCATTAGTCTTAGCCGTGGTATAGTCTCGGCCTAAGATTAGGACTCCTCCAACTCCTCCTGTGGATGTGGTAAAAGGTGACTAAGGGATTACACCACGGGGATGGGCAGCAGCATTCACCTGCGATCACCAATACACCTGCCAAGCGTGGTGATTATAGCAAATCCCCCCATTGCACGCTATGGTTGTATGCTTTGGGGGAGACCTCATCCAGCAATGGAAATCTACCGGCTGATGAAGAGTAACAAACATCCATCCATCCTCACAAACTTTTACATTATTTTATAATACTAAAGTAAGTAGGTATGATTGCCTGGCAATTTAAATACAGCGGTATAGGCTAGCTCTGTATGCGACGTAATGCGATGCGTTGCTCACTCGAGCCTGTACCTATAGGTCGCGCAACTAGTTATAATGTTATAATAATAATTATAATTCATTTATTGAGTCAGATACTTAAAATCTATTTTTTGTTAGTAGGTACACTTAAATTATTTGTTAAAAAATACATAATAGCCGTCAGACAGTAACTGGGAAGTAGGTAATTAAAAACTTTTATCCGAATCCCGACCAAACAGACTCCAGCGAGACGCCTACCTGATCAGGACCCGAACAAAAGCCTTCATTACTGGCAGATCGTAACGATCAGGAATGACCTGCAGGATGCTGTTGGAACTGCTCCGCACTCTGCTGAGCAATGAGGCAGTTTTCTTACGGATGATGGCATGAAAACCATCAACCCTAGCCTCCGCAAACATTGTAGATGCACTGCAGAAGCGAGACAGTCCCATCAGCATCCTAAAACCATTATTATACTGGACGCGCAGGGCATTAAGCGATCTTTGAGTAAATCTGAACCACAGACTGCTCGTGTAAAAAGATTGGCAGTAGGCTTTGAAGAGAGTTATTTTCACTTGCCTACTGCAACGAGAAAACCTACGTGCCAGCATATTACATCTGACCGCCAATGCCCTACGCTCCCTCTCTATGTCCTCCTGGTCATCAAGGTCATCGGTAACATAATGCCCTAAGTACTTAAACTTGTAGACCCGTTTTAGTTCGGATCCGTCAAGCTATGAGCCGTTATGAGCGGTCGGCGAAAGTGGTGGGGTCGATTGCGCATGTGTCCTCTCTCTCTCTCCCGTCGCGCCTCTCTATACAGACCCAAAAAATTACTACTGCGCATTGAAGGTCAGCGCTCATAACTCGTTGCGTGACTTTATAGCATATGGGCCAACTAGATAGACCATGGTAGGGCCATAATCATAAACATAATAATGATCATAAACATGTAATCCCTTACTCGGGTTTTATGACATCGACGAGAGGTGACGAAGGGGTCTATTCATAGGCCGGACACACCACGGCCATAATACATACTTCATGGCAATCGTAAGGGGATTACTATTCAGTTATTATAGTACCTAGTTCTAAGTAAATAATATTATTTTGACTCACAATTGTTCTTCAACCGGAGACATCCAATCAGCGGCCTAAAAAGGTACATAATTAAATAATTGTTGATAAGAAAGATGACTAAGGGGTACTGCGCCAGCATTCTCTAAAACAACGCAAAAATTATGGTGCTCCTTTTTATATACCTTACTTTTTTAGCGCTGAAGAGAATATCGGGTAAAAATGAAAAAATTTACGGTTTTAGTAAAAAAATTACATAATTAACGGAAGTTCATAGAGATTTTGAAACAGTACGTCCGGATAAGTACTATCACCATACCAATTTCTGCCGCCAAGCAGTAGAGCTCGCATTGCTGTGTTCCGGTTTGAAGGGTATGGGTGCCGATGAAATTACAGGTAGGTACAGGTACATGTGACTTTTCATCATTATTTCTCCGGGTGACGTGCGTAGTGTATTGTCACGTAGGCCGCGTCCTAGGTGGACGTGACCTAAGAGGCATTGCATTTGGTCTGAGCAGGTGGGCAAAAGCAAGTCCAGCGAATTAGGTATTGAAAAAAAGAAAGAAAACTGTCGTTCGTGTTGCTTTGTATGAAAACCATCTCGGTCCGTGTAAATTTTCGATTACTCCCAGCGTCCCCCACCTGTCTGGCCCCACTGAGGGACGTTGGGAGAAATAACTTTTCATTTAAAAAACCGACTTCCGCCATAGTATTCGACTAAATAAGATTGGATGAAAAAAAAATTATGAAAGAACCATAGTGGTGAAAGGATTATGATACTTTCTGAATGCAAATGCTTGGTGTCTTGCTGAAAATATCAAAATCGCCATATGTATCCCTACAATATTTGAGGAGTTCCCTCAATTCCTCATGGATCCCATCATCAGAACTGGATTCTGAAAAAAATGGGACCAATCTGGAAGTATATCTATTCAAATAAAAAAAGAATTTTCCAAATCGGTTCATACATGCCGGAGATATGCGGTAACAAACATTTAAAAAAAAAAAAAAAAAAATACAACCGAATTGAGAACCTCCTCCTTTTTGGGAAGTCGGTTAAAAAGTGCCAACGTCCCCCACTCGTGCAGAAATTTAATATTTAACAGTAGGAGGACTTTTTTTCTGTTTATAAGTGTCCATTATGATGATCACTGAACACAATTCTGCTGTCAGAATTGAATAGTTAAACGCTGAAAAACCATGAGTCTCTACATTTAAATTATCTGAATGATAACAATTAGGTATGTACCTACTTTAGATATGATTTAAAAAAAAAATATGATGATGAGTCTACAATGACTCTACAAACGATCATAGGTTCATCATCAGCAGCCTGTAGAAGTCCACTGCTGGGCATAGGCCTCCCCCCTATAGAATGCCACGACGAACGGTCTTGAGCCGCCTTCATCCTCCCGACCTCCTGCGATCTTTGTCCATCGAGAGAGAGCCTTCCTCTACTGCGTCGCCCGGTTTGTGGTCGCCTCTCCCAACGGTTGCGTGTTAAGGCGGGGAATTTAATTTCCCTACCATAACACTGGTGTGAAGGTGGGTCGCGAACGGTCAGTTCAACGAGCTGGTATGACCTGCCTTAATGCCAATTCAACTTGCTAATTCTAAATGCTTCTTTTTTTTGTATCATACTTGGCAAGCAAACAAGCATACGGCCACCTGGAAAGTAGTTACCGTAGCCTATGGACGCCTGCAACACCAGAGGCATCACACGCGCGCTGCCGACCCTGAGACATAAAGATGAAAAGTCTCATGTGCCTGTAATTTCACCGACACCCGTACCCTTCAAACCGAAGTGCCGAAACACAGCAATGCGAGCACTACTGCTTGGCGGCAGAAATAGGTACGGTGGTAGTACTTCCCCGGACGAGCTCTTTCACAAGAAGTTCTCAAAAAACATACAAAAACATGATCAATTCAAAATCTAACCAATGATAGCTTTGATAAGTAGGTACCTATAAGTGATAACACTTACAGATATGTTTGTAAAATAATGACTCTACAAAATATCATTTTATTTTGCCTAAAATCAGTAAATACTAGAAGTCAACATTTTCTATGTTAGTTTTAGTAATAGTTGGTCTTTTATCTAGTTTATAAATTACTTAGTCCTTCCATGTTTAATCAGTTTTTAATATTATTATTTGTATTTTTCTATATTTTTCTAGCATTACCTTGCTCTGTTATTATTTGATATTTTTGGAACCCTTAATTCCACAATATGGAGGAGGGCGTTGATACTTGCGACACAGTATTTTTTTTTTACTTCTGCGGGTATCAATCACTTCGAGCATTCCGGCCCGCGCGGAAGTCCGTGTTGCTCGAAGGGGTATCATAGTTTTTCATTTGTTTTTGTACTATTTTAATTGTTCCAAATAAAGATGATTATGATTATGATTTATGACTTACCCAATCAGAGGTGCTAACATGTAGAATAAATAAAAACACCAACAGATTCAGATAGATCATATTGAACTCTTGTCCTCTATGTCCACAATGATGTGCAACTAAGGAGTCAATACTCAAGTGTATGGTTTCTTGATAACGCCCATGAAATATCCATTTCTAAACATCCATTGTTAAGGAAACAAAAAGGTATTTTTGACCAAAACCGTGCAGGTGCTATTTATCGGACAATTGTATTTATGTTCATCAATGTACCAAACATGTGGATATCTTATGTAAGGTAGATATGTACCTATACTTAGGTAAATAAGTACATAAAAATGAATAGGAAGAATGGTGAAATGAAAATGGTTTCATATTAAGTAAAACATTTTCCTTGTCGTGTGCCGAATAAGGCGGGCTTAAAATAAGGTAAATAAGTACATAAAAATAAATAGGGAGAATGGTGAAACAAAAATACATAGGAAGCTTTAATGAAAATGGTTTCGGAGAAGCATACCTACATAAAACATTTTCCTTGTCGTGTGCCGAATAAGGCGGGCTTAAAAATAAGGTAAATAAGTACATAAAAATAAATAGGGAGAATGGTGAAATGAAAATGGTTTCGGAGAAGCATAGGTCAAACATTTTCCGTGCTGACGAATAAGGTGGGCTCAAAAATAAGAAAAAAAAATCGCCCAAGTGCGAGTTGGACTCGCGCACGTAGGGTTATCTATAAAAACGGCAAAAAAATCACGTTTGTTGTATGGGAGGTCCCTTAAATATATTTTTTTATTTGTTGTTAGGTATAGCGGCAACAGAAATACATCATCTGTGACTGTTTCAACTGTCTAACTATCACGGTTCATGAGATACAGCCTGGTGACAGACGGACGGACAGCAGAGCCTTAGTAAAAGGGTCCGTTTAACCCTTTGGGTACGGAGTAGCCTTTTGATGACCACTGCAGGACGAGGCCTTCCTCATAGAATGCAATGGGGGTTTACCATAATCACCACGCTCGGCAGGCGGGTTGGTGATCGCAGTGTTGATGTTGCGTACTCGGGTGGATGCTGCTGCCCATCCCCTGGTGTTCTCTTAGTCGGCTTTTATGATATCCACGGGAGGAGAGGAGGGGTCTATTTTTAAGTCGGACACGCCACGGCACGAATAGACGTAGGTACTTACGAAGAATCACAAATTGAATAGTGCCTATAGGTTCGTTTCTCTACCTAAATTGTTTCTCTACTTTTTTTTTTTTTTTTATGGCGTCTTACTCTACTTTTAAGAGTTTTAGAGGGTAGTGTTTTCACTACACTCAGCAATACTTATTGGTCACATCTACCTGTATTCTTTCATGGTGTTTATTATAGTTAAGGCGCTACCCTGACCGAATGACCTTGAGGTGTTCGCCTCTACAATACATCGCAAATTATTTATTAAGATGTACAAAATCATGATTTATTTCAATTTTTTCATGGGTTTATTGTCGAGTACTTACGACGTTAAATCATTAAACCAATCGTGGAACTTGATGACAAAATGTCAAATATATGTGGTGACTTTTAATTTTTTTTTCTACTTGCTTTATGTAACGAGGAGAGAGGCTTGAAAAAAACAGCTTGACGCCGTGTTTGGTCGGGGTACTGCCTTAAGTTGGTATATGTATTAGTTTATTCTATAAATATATAAGTATTAGGATTATACATAGGTATTAAAATAGGTATTGTTTTTAAATTAATTTTGAATAGAAGTTGAACAGGTTTACTTTGTGGTTTACCTACACCTCAGTCCATTAATAGCATTGCTCATTTCGTTGCACCTAAAGGTTACCTGGAAGAGATCGCTCTCAACGATAAGGTCGCCTTTTATTGTATTGCCTTTCTATTGTAAAATTATTTGTGTTGAGCAGTGGTATCTTTACGCAGTTTATTTATTGTTTCAGTGGAAAAGTACGTGGATCGATTGCTTACCCGAGAAGCATTGGAGCAACCCTCAGACGATGTGATGCCGGAAGAACTGGTCATGGAACTCCCGCCGTGGTACGATGATGAACTGTTCAAAAAGTGAGTATCTAATCATTATAATCAGCCGTAGATATCCCAAACGCCTCCAACGTATGTATGTCACGACGAACGGTCTTTACCCGCCTCCATCCACCGTCTTCATGCTACTACTATAATGTCATCCTAGAGCGGATCCAGTATTTTTTTCTGGGATGGGCACAATGTGCAAAAAAATCAACAATAACTGTTAGAAATAAGCTTGAAGTATCATAGTAAGCTTCATTTATTAGTAATAGGTACTTATGATAATGTCAGTTTTATGACCTTACGGCAATGTCAGCTTTTAATTTTTCTGAACAAAATTTATCATCAAATGGTAAAATTCTTGTTCTTCCTTTTATTACTGACACTATGTTACTTAGCAAAAAATAATCCTTGTGATGAAGCCTTTCAATCGGTATGATAAAGCTACAGAATGATTATTTTTCTCTTGTAACGGGTTCGATTCCCGGTTCAACCATGTAATTATTTAAATATCTATGAATGCAGTTTAAATAGTTTTTTAAATTCAAATAATGTCTTCTTTCAGTAAAATGTTCCATCTACAATATTCAAGGTACTTTCCCTCCATGTGGCATAGCCGTGGGACGCCCTGTATAGGAAGGTTTATGAAATTGAAAAAACAATAGAAAAATTAAAATCATTAATCATCTTTCATTTGCAAGTGCGTGAAAGGGATGCAACAAACAAAATTCGCAATTCCAGCCAGAAATAGACAAGAGTTTCACTCATATTCTTCCTGTTATTTTATTCATATATTTTAATAACTCTGATAAATTGATTTGCTTCTAAGTCTGTACTGTGATTGTATCTCCAGGGGGGGGGGGGGGGGCCTTAAATCCACCCTTGATGACATCGGTCGATTGCGGGCCGTCCTAAGCTGCCTCTTTCTTCTCATGGTCGCACAGAACTTTTATTCCTCAGCTGTTTTCGGAGCTCTTGTTGTTCCATCTCCTGTTTTGATCTGACAGACTTTCCATCATCCGTGATCCAGCCAAGTATTGCCTATCAAACTGATTCTTCTTCATCTTCATTAGCCGGTAGACATCCAGCATCAGTGATGCTAATGCGTGCAATGGGGGGATTTGCCATAATCACCACGCTTGGCAGGCGGATTGGTGATAGCCAAATATAATACGTCGTATCCCTAATCATATATAGTCCGTGGTGATCGCAGTTTGGTGTTAAGTACTCAGGTGGATGCTTCTGCCCATCCGCCGGCGTATATCCCTTAGTCGCCTTTTATGACATCTGCAAGAGGAGTTGGAGGAGTCCTATAATATATTCAGCAAATAATTATAATAGATTTTATTTTGTCATGCTTATAGTAGATTTTGCACTAAGGGAATAAAGCAGTGTCTTATGTCGCGGGCGGCATATTGAACCCTGAGCGTAACGAGGGGTTCAAGCTGCCCAAGACGAAGACAGGCTTTATTCCAGAGGAGCATACTCTACTTTTCACACCTACTGCGAGGCAATAAAAGGCCAGGGCTCCATTAAATAAGTATCGTCTGTTTTGATAAACTCTGGAGTAGAATCATTATCGCTCGACATTTTTTGTTAACACTAATATTGTCACTGACATAATATTATATTACAAAAATATTGCAATAAAATTCACTAAAAATCACAGCACCAAACATCTATTCTCTTTTGTTTCACATTCTTTAAAATCGCGCCTATTTCTTTTTTTTCGAGTTTTGCTATAGTGGCCAGTTCGATTTTCGAACAAACTTCTTTACAATGCCATATGGGCATTTTTTTATTCAGAGTTTTCCACGAGTTTCCAACACGAATTTGACGTTCTAAATTCAAATCACTTTAATCCCTAGGGAGTTTCATACAACTTTATATCCCTAGAGAGACAATGCTGTACTTTACGTTGAGGTTGCATGATTTGTAATTGGACATTGTCGAGCAGGTGGTGTGAAATAGTAGATTATGCACTAAGGGAATAAAGCAGTGTCTTATGTCGCGGGCGGCATATTGAACCCTGAGCGTAACGAGGGACTCTAAAGTTAACTCCCGAGTGTAGCGAGGGAGTTATAGAGTCCTGAGTGATGCAAGGGGTTCAAGCTGCCCAAGACGAAGACAGGCTTTATTCCAGAGGAGCATACTCTACTTTTCACACTTTCTGCGAGACAATAAAAAGCCAGGGCTTTTTTTGATTTTTGCGGTAGTAGATTATCAATAATCTCTAAAGCGTCTGTTTTGATAAACTTTGGAGTAGAATCACTATCGTTTGTAATTTTTTATCAACATGAATATTGCAATAAAATTTACTGAAAATCACAGCACCAAACACGCGCACAGCGTGTTTGTTTTACATTCTTTGTAAACGCACCTTTTTCTTTTTTTTGAGTTCTGCTTATGATGGCCAGTTCGATTTTCGAACAAACCTCTTTACAATACCATATGGGCATTTTTTTACTTAGAGTTTTCCACGAGTCTCCACACGAATTTGACGTTCCAAATTCAAATCACTTTAATCCCTAGGGAGTTTCATACAACTTTATATCCCTAGAGAGACAATGCTTTACTTTACGTTGAGGTTGCATGATTTGTAATTGGACATTGTCGAGCAGGTGGTGTGAAAATAATATTATGTGTTTAGTACCTACTACCTTTAATTTGTAAAATTTGTTTCACATTCGTTTTTGTAACAGAAAATAAACTTTTTTAAGTATTTTACCTCTCTATCTAATCTAGTAATCATTTTTGTCGACAGAGGGCGCCGATTCTACCACGAGTACAGTTTCTCGCTAACCAGCTCTATGTTATTCGGGCTGGTGGCAGTGTTTGCGGTGCCATCTATCCTAAAAGTGCTGATCAGCACGCGGCGCTCCAACTCTCTCTTCACAGCTTATCGGCGGTACCTCTCGACTATCCTGCACACTGTCTCCTGGTTCGAACATGATCTGAAGCCTGGAACCATGTAAGTATGCTCTGCCTTCATGCGATCACTAAGATGGCCAGTCATATTATATTGACGACCTCTGTGGCGCGGCGGGCGAAGGTTCGCCTGCGACGCAAGAGGTTGCGGGTTCGATTCCCGCCTCATTTTGTACGATCTGCAGATAATTGTTCAGGGTGTTCTGGGTATTTTTCTATTCATAATAAAAAATATCTATCTATGTAATGTATTGTATTAAGTATATCAGTTATCTAGTACCCATAACACAAGCTCTGCTTAGCTTGGGGCTAGATAATGTTGTGTGAAATGTCCAGCAATTATTTATTTATTTTTTATTTCTTTTTTATTACGAGAATTGGGCCTCTGCTTTGCTGTCTGTACACTCTGTACAACATCGCAGTTAGTCATTCCCAAAATTAGATGCGTATTTACGTACTCACAGCTTATTGTCCACTGTCCCTGAACCAATTTTAATGATTTTGTTGCCACTCAGAATACAATCTAAAAATGTCTTTGTACCAGCAGCGGGTCTGACTGAGCTAATTATATAGTTAGAACTTGTTGCTCTACCTTCATTCATCTTGTGCCCTACAATTGCTCATTATAGATAGATAGATAGATAGAAAATTCTTTATTGCACATAAAAAAAAAGAAGTACAAAGGCGAACTTAATGCTAAGAAGCATTCTCTTCCAGATAACCTTGGTGTATTGTGGACAAAAATAGGCGTCGGTAGTCATTATAATACCTACTTATGGAACATTCCAGTAATACCTGTAACTAAATTAAGTATCACCTTGGTATTTACATACCTACCTATAGATACTTATAAATAAATATATACGGGAGGAATTTGATTTCAAATTGTAGCGCTAAGCTCTGTACGTGTACGAGCCGCGCCGCCTTAAGAAGGCGTAATATGTGATTTTGCCCAACAAAATCGATTTATAACTCGGTATGTACGGGTTCTACGAGTTAAATATTTTGAAATATGAAAATTTTATATTTTTGCATTTATTTTGTAAAGTTGAAAACACGATATGTAAAAAAACCTCGATAGTTTTATTTAATGAAAAATCCTTGTTTCCCACACGTTTTGAAAGAAATCTCAGGAACCCTACGGTTTTTTAAGATAAATTTTACTACAACAAGTAGGTAATAACTATTTATTCTTATGCTAAAATCAGTTTTTTGATAAACACTTTATTTTCGCCATAATAAACAAAAAACTTCATTTTTGTGCACGACACTCGCTAGCGCAAGCGAGATGGCGCGCGGGTTATCGCGTACGTTAAAGAGGGAGCTAATTTGTAGAATAGTGCCCTCTTAACCTACTAAATGAATTCTAGCAATACCATATGATTTGGCCAAATTAAAATGAAACATTGACATTCTTAGTACATGTAAGTAGATATAGCATGGGGGGAGCAGCATGGGTTAGGACCGTGCTGATAAGAAAACAGCAGTCTTATCTAGCATTTGGTACGCCAGGTGCGAGCTCTATTACTGCACCCTATAAAAATGCTCTAAACTACCTATTTGGCCGTGGTAGGCTTGGCTTTAGCCAAGACTACCACGGTCAAATACTCAACTTTATTCTTAATTCTATTTTAACCTTTATTTTTCTTCTTTATTCTTTTTTCTTTTCTTTTTTCTTTGTTTATTTTTTATTCTTTAGAATAGAGTATTGGGGCGGTGTAGTCTTGGCTAAAGAATAGAGTATTTGGCCGTGGTAGTCTTGGCTAAATAATTAAGCATTTGACCGTGGTAGTCTTGGCTAAAGAATAGAGTATTTGGCCGTGGTAGTCCTGGCTAAAGAATTGAGCATTTGGCCGTGGTAGTCTTGGCTAAAGAATTGAGTATTTGGTCGTGGTAGTCTTGGCTAAAGAATTGAGTATTTGGTCGTGGTAGTCTTGGCTAAAGAATTGAGTATTTGGCCGTGGCAGTCTTAGCTAAGGAATAGAGTATTTGGCCGTGGTAGTCTTGGCTAAAGAATAGAGTATTTGGCCGTGGTAGTTTTGGCTAAAGAATAGACTATTTGGCCGTGGTAGTCTTGGCTAAGGAATAGAGCTTCTCCAACTCCTCCTGTGAATGTCGTAAAAGGCAACTAAGGGACTACGCCAGGGGATGGGCAGCAGCATCCACCAAACTGCGATCGCAAATCCGCCTGCCAAGCGTGGTGATTATGGCAAATCCCCACCATTGCACGTTATGGGTTCTACGCTATGCATGCTATAGGTGAGGCTTCATTCATGTGGATATTCACCGGCTGATAAAGAAAGAAAAAGAGACACCTATTTGGTTATAAGTAGAAAGAAAGTTCTACTTACTTTTCAGGTCATGGCGCTCCCTCGAAACAGTCCGTACCAGGCACATACGAGCGACCCAGAGCTCGAAGCTCAAAGGCGTCGGGATGGTCTCGCAGCGCGACCTGGCGCTTACCATGTTCGGGTTCATTGGCTTCTCCATGCTGAAGCCGGATGCGTTCGGCATCCGGCAGAACAACGAGGACGACTGGGAGGGGTACAACCACTTCTGGAGGGTGATTTCACATATGATCGGGATGAAGGAAGAGTGAGTATACTACTACTGTAGTACTTGAAGTCATTGATCTCAGACATATTATGAGATGTTAGATCTCTCTCTTTCGTTTTTTCAACGTCCCTGTTTTTTTCTTGGTCAGCCTGCATTGGGACAGTCACCCAGCTTGATGTATAGGCCACATGGCTCTGAAGAGTGCCTTGTGACTAATATTTGAAAGGACCAGAGAAAGGAGTGCTAAGCGCACTGAATCCTTTCAGTATGGTGAAAGGATTCTTTGATCCTTATCGAGTGGTGTAATTACATTTTGGATGTAGTTGATGGAGCTGCGACACCAAAATGTATCCCCGAATTTGGTATCATCAGTTTTCTGCATTTTCTCCCCGTATGGGAACAAATTTAATGACGTGTTCACGTCAAAATTTTTAAAAATTCGTTGAACTAAAGTCGCCCTGACGTGTGGAATACCCTCCCCATGTGCTTATAGGGGTATTTTGATATACATTATTGTATATACATAGCTTTTTTACGCAGTGCAGATCGTTGATCTATCTCTGAAAAACGTTCTACTGAAGGCTCGACATAGCGGAGTGTTCTTGAAATCTTAATTCGGCTATGTACCAACAAGGTCCCGATGATTTCTGAAAAAAAACAAAACGAAAATGTGTCTTTGATCCTGATTTGAATCCTCATTACAAGAAAGCTTTATGACGAGCCCCCAAGAAAAAGCAGGTCATCTTCAACAATCTATTCCTTTCATCCAGGTACAGCTTAGCCCGTAAATCAATAGAAGAGACACGGCAAGCATGCCAGCTACTCCAAGAGCGGGTGTTCACACCCTGCCTGGAGAACGTGCCCGAGTACTTTGAGCACTCAGCACGAGTGATGCTCGACGGTATGTGGAGTGTCAATCCGACCATTGACGTGGATGCCAACCTGTGGTGGTGCCGCTATCTGGCGGACGTACCCGGGTACATCTACTCGGAGAACGATAGGATTAAACTGCAGGGGAAGCTGAAACAGCAGTTGGGAGGGAACTCGCTTGATACAGGTAATATGACATACTTTACAACTACTATTATAGGTACTTATTTCTCGTGTGAAATTTGGCTAGCCGTGGCAGTCTTGGCCATTGTAGTCTCCAACTCCTCCCGTGGATGTCTTCAAAGCCGACTAAGGGGTTACGCCAAGGGATGGGCAGCAGCATCCACCTGACTACTCAACACGAATACTGCGATCAACAATCCGCTTGGCCAAGTGTGGTGATTATGGCAATTCTTCCCATTGTATTTTATGGTGGAGGCTTCGTCCAGTAGTGAACGCCTAAAGACTGGTGAGGATTATGAAACAGGTATTATATTATAATACCTGTATTGTAAGTACCTATTTTGAATATCTTAGAAAGGATTTTTGTACACTTTGTATCAACATTGATTCGTCGTCGTCTTTAGGAAAGTTTCCTCAATTTTGCCAGTGTCAAGCAGGTATATTATTTTAATAAAATTGGGTCAAGTCGTTAAAGTTTCAGTCAAATCATGTCCTAATAAAACGGCGCTACCCTGACCGAATGACCTTGAGGTGTTCGCCTCTACAATACATCGCAAATTATTTATTTTAGTGACACCTATGTAGTCCGTTCTTATAGTACTGCCATCTAACCGTCCGTCCGAGAGCCGGCGGCTGACTGGTCCGCTCCTTGCGCACTGCCAGATTCGCACGGATTCATGAAATATCATTCAAAAAAAATTTAGAGAACCCATTTTAAAAAAAATTAATCGTGTAATAATTCTACTATTCAATTAACTATCCAATTGTGTAAACCAAAAAAATCAGTAACGTGAACTTTAAGAGAAGATGTACAAAATCATGATTTAATTCAATTTTTTCATGGGTTTATTGTCGAGTACTTACGACGTTAAATCATTAAACCAATCGTGGAACATGATGACAAAATGTCAAATATATGTGGTGACTTTTATTTTTTTTTCTACTTGCTTTATTTAACGAGGAGAGAGGCTTGAAAAAAACAGCTTGACGCCGTGTTTGGTCGGGGTACTGCCTTAACTGTTTTACTAGAATGTTGGTGGACAATTTCCATCCATTTGAAAACACACTTATATTTAAATTCATTATCATGGTGCTCTTTAAATAAGTTACACCGGTTAAAATAACACGATTTTACTCAAATAAACACTAGAAATTCTCTTAAGTTAATCTTAATTTGACAGCACCAAAAACGTTAAAACTAGAGACGCGATAATTTTACAGCTGTCAATAAGATACAGTTTAAGTAGACAGGGAAACGGTTGATGAAAATGAATAATCAGAAAAACGTCAAGAATATAATACAGACCGTGATGATTTTAGAATGAATAGGACCACGAGCAACTTAACTTCCTCGTGGTCCTACTATTAGTACAAGTTAGTTGAACCACGAAGAAACAAAAATAAAGTTTAAAATTAGATTGTGCTGGAGCAATATTTGTAATTTGTTCCAGGTGTAGAAGTAACTAGCTTCATCCAGAAGTCAGCAGTCGACGGGCTACCCGATCTGAGTCCCAGGAAACTTTACTACAAAGACTATAACACAGTTGAATCATCCCCGGAGTACAAACAACTTAACTTCAGGTCTAAAACAAAGTTGTTCTTGAACTATCTTTACATCACTCTCTACTGTTCCTATTTGGGTAGATGGTATTTTAATGCAAATTTTAAATTCAGTCTTTTTCTAATGAGGTACTTTCCATACTTAGCTTTCTTTAGATTCGGTATTAAATCATCTATGGTGAATATGTTTGAGGAGGACCCTAAAGATGATACAAAGGTTAAACCCAACTCCGAGTACAAGAAACATGAAGAGACGCCTTGGTATGAGAAGATATTCATACTCTTTTGGTAGGGATAGGGATTCTTCTTAGCCACGTCCACAGAATCGTCTTACTTGGCATTGTACTGCGCCCGTCATCTTGAGACATCAAAATTAAGTCTAGGGCCGGTTTCCACCGAGGCGGAGAAGAGACGGGGTCAAAGCTGGCAGGTTATTGGCAGGCAGGCTTGACAGGTAAAATCGAAAAGGAAATAACGAAATCGGATTGGTTTATTCAAAAACATCTCCTCTCTTCTCCGCCCCGGTGGTAACCGGCCCTTACCACCTGTAATTTCAGCGGCACCCACACTTTTTAAACGGAACACAGCAATGCTCGCATTACTGCTTGTCGCCAGAAACAGGTACACCTGGGTAATTAGAATTAAGTTCGCCTAAGTATTTGTTTTTTTGTCAAGTGCAATTAAGTATTTTTCTGTGTTCTATGAGGCTCGAGTCCAAACAACTACAAGGATTTTTTTATGGAAATTGATTTCAGTTCTCATGGTATTTTTTTATGGAAATATTTCAGTTCTCATGGTGTCCGCTAGGGGCATTTTTCGGTGTTTTCATACAAAAATCCGTGTAGTGTACAGCTACACCACACGCCCGTGTAGTTGCTTGTTACAATTTTTAGACTAGGCCCTCTGGCGCGCGTACCACGTGACTTGCGCAGTAGCAATTTCTGATACAAAATCCTCTGCTGCGCAGTCACGTGGTATACCGGCTCTCAACTTGATTGCCGCTTACTATACAGTAGGTACCTAAAAAGACGAAGATTGACGAGGCGCATAACTTTCGCTGTTCGCAGTAGTACTACTACTGCTGGTACTATTATTTATTCTGTGCTACTGCGAACACCATGCCTACTACTGTAGTACCTAGGTATACTGTAACCCCCTGTTTCATAATCATTCTGTAAACCTATTTTAGTTAAAATAGCCTTTGTCTTGTTTTGACGTATGACATTTTACATCAGAGAGAAGAAAACGAAAGCTATTTTAACAGATTTGAACTAAAATATGTTCTGACAGACCGTAAGAGTATTAGATAATTGAATGTAGATTTTATATTGGTTATGGTGTGAAGCTATTAAGTATCATCTATTATGGACAACGACTTTCGAAAGTTTCGATTATGGATATCAGATTAAAGTTTAAGTTATTATCATTCGAAATTTTTTATTCGAGATATTTCCTAGGACGAAAGACTCATTTTTATCTTGTCTGTAACTCTATCTGATTTCTGTTTAAACCTAGACTTCCGGCCACCGTGATACAAGGTTTAAACAAAGATTTAAATCTTTGGGTTTAAAGCGACGGCCGAAGTGATATATCAAGAATTCGGGCCTAAGATGGCCCGGCCACCGTGAAAATAATCCGAATAGATGACTACTTACATAGCATGTAGTGTAAATATAAAATGGTGATATACAAATTATTAGGTAGGTATGTAAGTAGAAAATGTCGACTAGACCAAAATGATGGTTGAATTTTAGGGTTCGAAGTTTAAGGAAAAGGAAAAGTCTAAAATTGTGGAATTGCGACTTTGTAGGAAAAAGTATTGTGAAGAGTTGTGAAGTTTGTAGGAAACTGTAGCTAAAGTAAATAAGGGCTATGACCCTCAAAACCCTCAGGGCAACTTTCTCTAAAGCTAAACTGTACTAAAATGTACTGAAAATATCCAATTCAGGAAAAAAAAAATTGTAGCCACTATTTGGTCCAGAAAGTTGCAATAAAATGATGATGACCCCCCAAAAACCTTTAGCTGCGACCGCGCCTGCTGAAAATCCGTGGTATCTGCCTACCCCTCGGGAAACAGGGTCGAGTTTATGATTGTATGAACGATAATTTTGCTGCTGTTTAACTTTATATAAAGCTGCCTAGAATTGATAACACCATTATGATAAGGAGCCAACATAACAAATGAACACTTATTATGATAATGTAAATAGATATAAGGGTTTAGAGATAACAGTGAATTATGTTTTCATAATAGAAATACATATAAACTGGTGTGCAATGAAATAGGGTCACTTAGAAAAACCGTAATACCTCCCAAACATTGCATTCATTTATATTTTTAACCGACTTTTAAAAGAGGAGGTTCCCAATTCGACTATGTTTTATTTTTTGTATGTTTGTTACACGATTACTCCGCCATTTTTGAATTGATTTCGATGATTCTTTTTTTTTATTTGGTAGGTCATACTTCAGAGGTGGTCCCATATAATTTTTTTTTTCAGAAAATTAACTAATATAGTTAATTTTCTGAAAAAAAAAATAAAAACAGATATATAAATCTTTGTAAATATTACAAAGATTTATATATCTGTTTTTATATTTGGGTTTTGTATGTATTCCTGGGGTTATCACGAGTTTTGAATTACAACTATCGATTTGCGAGTCGTACGCGTTTGCCGTGTGACATACTTACGTATAGTAACTGTTAATCATTTGCGCCGCGCAGCCGTTAGAAACAGCAGAGCCCTGTTTCTCATAATTAATTCACAATCTAATCTTATCTCCGTCGAATATCACGTATGTCACTGCGTGCGTCATAGAAAAACATGCGTAGACGTAGTAACTATTACTAAATCTTCGCATTCATATATCTTTCTCTCTCTAACCAACGCCTAAGCGATACAAAAGGTGATTAATTATTGAAAGATGACTGAGATGAGATTATATTGTGACTTAAATGTCAAATGTTAATGTGTTTATTATTATTTATTTTATTAAATATTACGAGAATTTCCTTGAATACTAAGTTACGGTGTCACGAGTCGCAGATCGATAGTTGCAAGGCAAAACTCGTAATAAGCCCTCATAACTTTGGAGTGGATATGGAGTTAAACTGTAGAACCAACTCGAGGGACCAATGTTACAAGGCATATTTACATTTTGTACCTAGTTTTGACCTAGGTAGGACCGCGAATTGATAATCGCTTTAGTTAATGATTTCGAAGTACATTGCGCCGCTTCTTTTTATAGTAGAAATACTATTCAAAGTATACAGCTCAATGTATTGTAAAATCCATTCCGGACACCCCTGAAAGATACGTAAAGTCGTAATCGAAAAAAAAGATCAGAGGCCCCAGCACGAATATCTAACGTTACCGAGACGATAGTAAACGTCAAATATGAACCGATCAACTTACTAAGATTTCAAGTTACCCTGATGTCATTGGCCAATATTTGACTTTTGCGATCGTCTCGCTAGCGTCTTGGTAACGTAATTTATTCGTAGTTCTTTTTGTACCGTGTTAAGGTTTTAAGGTGTCAATAAATATATTTGATTTGATAGTATTGTAGTTATAGAAACTAGGTACGCATGTACCTACCTTGATTAGGGGTAACTATAAGCAAGGTGTTAAAAAAGTGTATAATGACCCCCTTATTCATAATAATTTTTTAAACCTATTTTAGTTAAAATATGTTTTGTCTTGTTTTGACGTATGCCATTTTACATCAGAGAGAACAAAACAAAAGCTATTTTAACTAAAATAGGTTTCAATAATGATTATGAATAAAGCCCTTAGTGTATATAGTCGTATATTATGAATGAATATAGTGTATATTTTAACGTTATTGTTTTTTTTATTATTGAGAATAGTCTTTCATGAATTCGTTTTTGTAAACGTTTAACTATTCCTGATATTGCTAATTCAAAGAATTTAATTTTTTTTACATTCTTTTTAAGGAATTTGATTAGAATGCTAAAGGACGATGCATATGACCCAGCACGGACATGAACCAATAATAGTTTGCGGCTCGCTCCGCTCCGCGCGCTGCTATCGTCTGTGTATATGTTTGCTGCTCTCTTCGCGTCATATGACCCGGTGGTTCGCGGCTCGCTTCACTCCGCGCTGCTATTCTATGTATCTCTTTGCTTTTCTCTCCGCATCCAAAACACTGGATTGTTCGCAGCAAAATGCTTTTTGAGGGGCAAATCTCAAGTTTCTACGACGTAGAATTTCAAACTAGATATAAAGCATCTGTTAAGTTAGATGCTTTCTTTCACCGCAGTCTTTTGTCAGCCATTTCTCAAGTAAATACGTAAATATGAATTGAAAAAGACGTGTGTGAGCCACCCTGTAGTAAGGCCGCGTCAAACAAAGTCTGGTATCCCCATTCTGTTGAATTAAAAAAATTACAGAAAAACGAAAAACACAGACTTTGTGCATTTTGTAAAAACGGGAAATTTTCACGTACCGATATGTTGATGGAAGCACCAACAGGTTTCGACCCTAATCGAGGGTCTTCATCAGGGTGGGTATAGGATCCGCGCTACAAAATGAATTGTGTTTCCCGTTTTTACAAAATGAATGATATAATTCACGAAAGTTACTTACAGACGTTGTGTTTGCAGCAGTGAACGTGTTAAGAATGAATGAATGAATGAATGAATGAATAATTAAGGTAATTGACATAATTAATTATCATTAAGAAAATTGCTTCGTATCCGCGCTAGGTTTTTATCCAAACCAAATTCATCCTTTCAACAATCCGGACATCAACAAGTGGATCAAAATTATTTTAAATTAAGATTACTAGCTTTACTACTTTATATTTTGTAAACGCTTTTGACGTGAATACGACATTAAATCTGCTTGCATAGTGCGAGGCAATCCAGAAAACTGATGATAACAAAATCAGAGGATACAGTTTGGTGTTGCATATCTATCAGCGGAGGAGAAGCGCCGCTATTTACAACACCAATACTGCGATCACCAACCACATATGGCTTACGAGACACTTATCGAATGACATGCGTTAAGTGTCCCGTAAAACATGAATTGGTTGGTGAAAATGGCCATAAGCCTCGTATACGTTACATGGTACGACCGAAACAAAAAGCCAAAATTAATATTTATACTTTATATTTCCTTGTACTCAACATGAAAAATATTACATAACTTAATGCTACTGCTGCCGTTGGTAGTCTCGACCTAGGAATAGCACTCCAACTCCTCTTGTAGATGTCGTAAAAGGCGACTAAGGGATAACGCCAGGGCATGGGCAGCAGCATCGACCCCAGTACCAGTGGAACGTTTCGCAAGTGACGCGAAATTCAAATTTTATTGTGTTTTTTTGCACATTACAGCTTATCAACACTTCTTGAGATAGCAAACACATGTTTTGCGGGAATCTGGAGACTTAATACACATGTTTTAATTTAAAGTATTTCATAAATAGGTATAGCTACGAATGTCAATGAACCAAAATAACACTATACAAATCATTCATTGACATTCGTAGCTAAACTAATGATATTTATAAGTTAGGTCTTCTCCGCAAAACATGTGTTCGCTATCTCAAGAAGTGTTGATAAGCTGTAATGTGCAAAAAACACAATAAAAATTTGAATTTCGCGCCACTTGCGAAAAGTTTCACCTTAACACTAAACTGCGATCACCAATCCGCCTGCCAATCGTGTTATGGCAAATCCCCCCCATTGCAAGCTCCCATAGCTTACGCTATGCATGCTATGGGGGACGCCTTACCTAGCAGTGGATGTCTACCGGTTGAAGAAGATGTTCTATTGAATTATATCGATAACTTATTAATAATTAATAATATGTAGGGTAGTTATTGGATTTAAAGTGAGCCACCCTTATGGGAAATATTATGAATAATATCCCAAAAAATATCAACCAGTGGCGCAACAGTTAGTAGTAGGACTTGTGAAAGAGTTCGTCCGGGGAAGTACTACCACCGTACCTATTTCTGCCGCCAAGCAGTAGTGCTCGCATTGCTGTGTTTCGGTTTGAATGGTACGGGTGCCGGTGAAATTACAGGCACATGAGACTTTTCATCTTTATGTCTCAGAGTCGGCAGCGCGCGTGTGATGCCTCTGGTGTTGCAGGCGTCCATAGGCTACGGTAACTGCTTTCCATCAGGTGCGCCGTATGCTTGTTTGCTTGCTCTAGTAGTATATCAAGGAGCCGGTCGCGGGTTCGATCCTCGACTGTTAGGTAATTTTTAGGATATTATAAAATCTAAGGCTCAATTCACACCACCGCGGAACGGAGCGGAAGAGAAGCCTCGTTGGGCGCAAATTCTCCGGAATCCTTTAGAGTTCGACGGAAGAATTTGTACCCAACGAGACAAGCGAACAGAGACCCAATTCTCTTATTTAAAAAACGATCAAACCACAATATAATCTCGTGTCAGTCGCACTGTCACGTAGTAACTATTACTTAATGTAATAGTTACGCTCTTTTGTATGCGAACGAATTTTGTTTCTAATTTGGCTATTATTTCTTTAAACTCCAAGAAACTTTGAACACATGATCAGTACACTAATATCTAGACCCGTGGTGCGTAAGTTTCTTGTAAAATTATATGGTTACCAAATCATAAATAAAAATAAAAAAGCTGACGCACCACGTGTCTAGATATTAGTGTGCTGATCATGTGTTAAAAATTTCATGGAGTTTGAAGAAATAATTAATTTTTGGAAAAAACATAAACCGACTTCAAGCCTGTGCCTATAATGTAGGTAGTTCATATTTGAATAAACGCTATCTATCGGCGGGTAGGTATTTAAGTATTTCTATAACGCCATCTGTCGACGTCTAGCAGTATCATCTAGCGCTCACAGAACCAAGAGTGGCACAGTAAAATATTAGGTTTTTTTCTATGGGAACCACAAAAAACCAAATTTTTCAAAAAGTGCTGAATCAATTTCGATAAAATTTATGTGGGATCACCTCTGAAGTATGACCGACCAAACAAAAAAAAATCATCAAAATCAATGCAAAACTGACGGAATAATCGCGTAACATACATACAAAAACAAAAAAAAAAACAAACATACGGGTCGAATTGAGAACCTCCACCTTTTTTTGAAGTCGGTTAATAATAGCCAAAATAGAAGCAAACCGTACAAAAAGACGTATGCGCCCTACCGGTAACCTTGTCTTAACTTCATAATAATGCACGTCATATTTTCAACAGTTTTTTGAAAAAGTTTTTTTTTGCTTTTGGCTGCACCGCTTGTTGAAGCCTAAGCTAATAGAGCATAAAATGTTCGGTAACACAAACAATGTTCTACTGCTCAACTAGTTGAGCAATCTAGTTGAGCAGTGGGGAATACTCGCCTAATTTACCTCTATGGGGCCACGTGTCCCATGACAGCTAGTCATGACATGACATGACTATTTATTAACCTACCCAAGAAGAACGAACTATTTAAAAAATTCAGAAGCAGCTACTCTTGTTCTCTTAGCCAAATTGATCTGTAGCAAGTTATCTGTTATATTATTGTCTGTGGTTTCACTTGCACTAGTGGTGGCTTCATGTTTGTGTATGGTGGGGGTGACCCGCCTCCTGGAGCGAGGGGTCCGCTTGGGCGAGGCGTGGTGGACCCCCACGTCGTTGGGGGTCAGCTTGAGACGCGGGGACAGGAGATGCTTGGCTGCGAGCTTGCGTGCGGCGGGGGACATGCTCGCCAAACGCTCTGTATTGCTTCTGAAACTGGACCACAAAATTATCAATATAACGGGTGTAAAAAGACTACTCCCGAAAACAGAAACAGTGCATTCTGACCATGATTCAGAAAATATTTAAGCTGAAAAAACACGAAAAAAAAATGCTGACTTTTGGGCCACTTTTTTTGTGTTTTCATTATAAATATCCATAAAATATCGTTAAAAGAACAACCTAATTTTCATCATTAAAAACACGTTAATAAATAAAAACGTCAAAAAAAGCAATGAAAACCACCTAATTAGCGCAGCGCGTCGATCAGCTGACCGGGAGCGTTGAACTCGCGCAGCCGGTGCGCTCTGTGAACTCGCGATATTTTATATAGGTATGATATAGATAGCTTTACCAGTACCTTCAGTATTCGGAAGCTGTCTTTTTACACCCTGTATACTGTAAGTTAGAGTGAGAGGTAGAAAGAAAGGAAGGAATTTCCGATATTTACCCCCAACGGGGTAAAGTTTGTATATCGACATATTGGTAGCGAGTCTGTGCAGTGTTATCTAAATTTAACGTGAACTAAAATTATCGCGCGCCCTTTCTAATAGACTGAAATAAAAGGGACCGCGATAAATTTAGAGAATGATGCACAGAATAACTACTATTGTGTACGGATGCCATAAACATTGCAGGAAGTCAGTGTATGTATGCGGCTCAAAAGCGTTCGTTCTGCATTCAATGGTGAGGCCTATGTCCAGAAGAAGATGATGATGATGATGATGGTGGTGAATATGATGATGATGGTGATTATGATGATGATGGTGATAGTTACCTAGGAGTTGAGGGCGTGGCGCGCGGCGTTGTGGGTCGCCTTCGTTTGGCGACCTGTTCAGCAAGCTGCAGAGCGATGCGCTCGCGCACACCGCCTTCTAACATACGGTACGCGGCGCCCGCACCAACGCTGAAATACACAGTGAAGTAGGAATAGGTGGCACAGCTGCCAAAATGAAACCCAGGCCCGAAATAGCCCCAAGGGCAATAATAGTAATAATCATTATTTATTTACAATCTGCAGATATTTGTTCAGGGTGTTCTGGGTAGTTTCTATGTATAATAAAAAAATATCTATCTATGTAAGTTATCTAGTACCCATAACACAAGCTCTGCTTTGCTTGGGGCTAGATAATGTTGTGTGAAATGTCCAGCATTTTTTTTTTTTTTTTTTAATGTGGTATGTACCAAAGAGTACGGGTCTAAAAACACAGATATTTAATCATTTTACCTGTTATCATATTGGTTGATTTTTTTTACCTGGGACACGGCATTTCAGAAGTTATAAGATTAAAGTTTTTTTTATTATTTTAATTGTAGTTGTTGAATAAAAGCTGTACAATGAATGAGCACTTACGCAGGTAAGGGCGTGTCTCCGCCGTCCAGCCTGAATGGCGTGCCCTGGATCTCCCCCCACGTCATGAGCGGCGACTGGTCCGGGCCGGCTCCGGGCCGGGGCGAGGGCGTTCCTACGAAACCGTACTCGCTGGTTTCCTTGTCTGAGGTTAGGCTGGTTCCGTCTACGCCGATTTTACCAGTCGTTGTTGCGTCCTGTTTATTCAAATATTTATTTTATATAATAATATAATGTAACTTAAAACATCATCATCATACAAAACATAACACCCAACAGTCACATACATAGTCAATGATCCCACACTAGGATTCCCTGTGTCGTACGTATCAGGAACTACGAGTACCATGGTACCATAACACCCAGACCGGGAACAGATATTTGCAGATAATACAAACATTTGTCCCGCAGCGGGAATCGAACCCGCAACCTCTCGCATCTCAGCCGGCTACACGCCTACCGCGCCACAGAGGTCGTCAGCCTGTAGAAGTCCACTGCTGGACATACGCCTCCCCCTTAGAATGCCACGACGAACTGTCTTGAGCCGCCTCCATCCACCGACTTCCTGCGACGTTTATAATGTCTTTAGTCCATCGAGTGGAGGGCCTTCGTCTACCGCTTCGTCCAGTTCGTGGTCGCTACTAGAGAACCTTTAAAATTTTAAATTTAAGTAAATTAAAATAATAATAAAATATTAAATAAACACTGCACATTTCACACAACATTATCTAGCCCTAAGCTAAGCAGAGCTTGTGTTATGGGTACTAGATTACTGATATACTTAATACAATATATTATAATAGATAGATGTTTTTTATTATGCATAGAAAATACCCAGAACAAATATCTGCAGATCGTAAAAATATTTGTTCCGACGCGGGAATCGAACCCGCAACCACCTGTGTCACAGGCAAACCTTCGCCCACCGCACCACTGAGGTCGTCAAAATTAAAATAATTTTAGTTTAATAAAAATAATCGTAAAGTTAATTTTAGTTTAAGAAGAGCTCTGGTTTGGGTGGCGAACGCTACTACATACATGATGTGTGTGTATACCTGACTCCTAGCGAGAGCGGAGATGGTCTCTTGGCTCTTGACGTGGTCGAAGGGCTCGTTCTTCAGTCGCGTGTTGTGGTAGATGAGCTCAGGTTTCGGCGGCGGAAGCTGCGACGCAGCGCGGTCCGGCACGTACATGATGTGGTTGCGAGCCGTGTAGCGCCATGTGTCTAGCTGATACAAAAGATAAGCTGCATTACTACGAGACCCGGCCTAAGAGATGACTGCACTTATTCTTAATTCTAAACACAAAATTACAGACAAAAAAAACTTGCATATACAAAGGCGAGCTTAACCCTAAAAGAGTTTTCTTCCAGCAAACCTTAGAGAAACGTGGGAGAAATGATAATAGTGGTGGGTAATGTGTACCTATAAAATACGAAACAACAAAAAATAACAATATAAAACATAATATACCTAACTTAATTAAACCTAAATTGGATTTGAAAAATAATAATAATAATTACATTAAAACTAATATACTATACTGACAAATACAAACCCTACAGAAAATAAATATCAATATAAAAATGTACTTACACTAGATCCATAATATTATACTAATACATAAGAATAAATAATAAATACAAATACTTATACATACCAACTACTAGAAGTTTTCTATGCATGGTGGGTTTGGGAAGCCTACTGCTCAATAGAAAGCAAAGCGACTGCCTCGAACAGTGTCATAACATAACACCCAACATACAGTTCTGATCCAACACTATGACTTCCTGTATCCATGACCATGGTACCACAACACTGAGATCATACATACATACAAAACACACCTTAATCCCCGAAGGGGGCAGAGCCTCAAACGGCCTCTTTTCACCGTGGAATATAGACGTGACAAGAGGTGAGCTCATCGCCGCCATTGCTTACCACAAACAACTCAGCTAACGCTTTCTTCCAGTAATAACACACTCTTAAATAAGCCAGTAGCCAGGACAAATCTAATTGCCCAACAAGTACACCCAGAGGCCCAATTCTCTATCTAAAAAATAGTTAAAATGGAGTTCGGATCATGTTTCGATCTTGTGTCGATGTCTTAAATGTTAGAAATGGTATTCTCCTGACATAAAATACAACACTGTAATGTGATTATATCGAAATGTGACCGAAACTTGAACGATTCAAAGTTTTTTAGATAATTTTAGCTTAGTAGATAGGGTCTCTCTTTACTCTTTCCAATTATATATATATATATATATATATATATATATATATATATATATATATATATATATAATATAATATATATATATATAACCATCCTACTCTAATACTCTAATCACCGTGAATTGAAAGTAGACTAATTTGTTATTTATGAGGGAGCAGAATACAAACTTTCTGTCAATTCACAATTCAATTTCGATTCGGTTAACTTTCAGTGTAGTTATAAAATAATTTAGAGAATTGGGCCTCAGACCAGGAACAAATTAATATTTGCAGATCATGAAATTTATTGTCACGCAGCGGGAACCGAATCCGCACCTATGGCGTCTCAGCCGGCTACTCACCCGCCGCGCCGCGCGAAGCTTCCCGCTAGCTTGTCTTTAAGAGCAATGATTCTAAACCTAATGTGGCATCTTATAATATTACTAGCTGGTGCCCGCGACTTCGTCTGCGCAGGATTAGTATTTCGAGTAGCTTATTATTAGCGTGGCGTAGAAAAGAACGAACATTATGACATTAAAACTATCACATAAATAATTTTTGGGTCGCATTTGAAAAACTGACAATGCTTACACATAAGATATAGATATACAGGTGGGGCAAATTTTTGGCCCCTTAAGGGTAGCTACCATTTCTTTTGTAGTTAGAAGGTTTTGTTCTTAGGAACCATCTGTTTTATTTTGAAGATTTTTTTTTTGGCATTTTTAGATTTTTGAAAAAAGTACGTTTCACCCATAAAATAACATTTGTCAAAAAAAACAAGTTGGTCTTAATCGACTATTTCCAACCAGGAACACTTTTCCCAAATTAACATACCAAATCAAATCGTAAGTTTTGGCAATAATTAAAAAAAACCATTCCCATACATTTTCTATGAAAAAACGAGTAAGTGAAACAACAATATTCAACATTCAATGGTTCTTAATTTAAATTAAGGCTTTTTTAACTTTCTTGTCTGGTAGTGATTTTCTTCATTTTCTCTACGAAATGTTTCTAACTCCCAGGCCATAGTGTGACTCGATGGGACAAAAATTCCCAACGAGTAACAGTGTTACTCGTTTGGGTGTTACTCGTTGGGAACCCTCCTTTCTAACGCTGGTTGAACACAATAGTTATTTATTATTTGTTTATTAAGCTTAGCCACTGTTGATTCGTAAGAGACATTTTGGACTCAAAATTTAAAAAAAATATTTCCCGCCAATTTTTTCTAGCGGTATTGTCATTCAAAGAGGTGGTATATCATTCTACCAATAAGGTTTAATACCAAATATCAATAAATAATTTGAATTTAGAACAAATTGCTTTCCGTGTTCGAATGGTATGCATGACTTTGTTGCGGCGAATGGCACTTCTTAGAAAAATGTATGGGAGTTGTTTTTTTTAATTATTGCCAAGACTTACGATTTGATTTGGTAAGTTACTTTAGGAAAAGTGTTCCTGGTTGAAAATAGAGTCGATTAAGATAAACTTGTTTTTTTTTTGACAAATGTAATTTTTTAGGCGAACCGTACTTATTTAAATAAAACTAAAAATGCCAATATTTTTTTATTCAAAATAAAATAGAAGGTTTCTAAGAACAAAACCTTCTAACTACAAAAGAAAAGAAAACCCTTAAGGGGCCAAAAATTTGCCCCACCCTGTACACTGTGGCGGGCTTTTTTGTAGGACTATTACATATGTGTAACTCTAGCGGTTTTGGCAGCGCACGCCAGAATAGCTCGCAGATGGTAGATTTTTTCCTACTTACTTGACTTATCGTCATATTATGGACAATTCACACAATATCTTTATAAATTGTAGCCTATGTGTTATTCTGATGTATAAGCTATATTATTGTAAAGTTTAATTAAAATCCATTCAGTAGTTTTTACGTGAAAGAGTAACATCCATCCATCCATCCATCCATACTTACAAACTTTCGCGTTTATTATTAGTAGGATTATTATATTAGTAGGATAGCTACCTCGTATGGTCTCTCGGTCTGGTCTGCCTGCTGTTCAATCGTTGGCAGAGCGAGCGCGGCCTCCACTAGTTGTATGGAGCGCACCTCAGCCTCGAATTGCGACGCTAGCTTGTTGGCACGCTTCCTGTCCTCGAGAGCGATGACGCGGTCGTAGCTCGCATTGTCTTCGCTCGTATGGTTGGCCAGGAATGAATCTGAATGTTATATAGAGTCTGTTCAGAAAGAGAGCCGTCGTGGCCAAATCGTGAACTAACATTGTGAATTACATATTACAACCATAATTCTTTCTGTTGGCATTTCAAATCAATAGTTACAGTTGTAATAGGATCAAAACGGAACATTCGCGCTATTGCATTGCCCGCTTAACAAAGAAGGTAATATAGCAACATTTCGTAATTGCTTTACAGAAGTTCAATTTGTGTTTAGAGTATGATATACATTTTCCATAAAAAAAAGAAAATAAAGTAAAATAAAACTAACCTAAGCGCTGATTATCGGTTATGTCCTTAGGTTTGTTCTTGGCGCTGTCACTGGATGTGTTGTCAGACTTCCCCCGCACAGTGGGGGGCAGAGGGGAGAAGGGCAGGTTGTGTTCTGGTGTATCAAATGTGGCCGGTGAATTATCTGCAGCAGAACAAAATACAAGTCTTTGGATCCTTCAGTTACATTGACAACAACGTTGATTAAACCTAAACTAGATACAGCACTAAAAATATTTCCGTCCTTTTCTGATAGAGATAAATTACAGGATTATTTTTAGGGTCTAGTGGCAAAGGGTGCCAAATGGGACCCTATGCCTTTGCCCTCTACGGTCAAAGTCCAAAGTAGAATTTCAAAATTACCTTATAAATATTATACTGTTTTTTTGAAGTTGTTTTGAACGGTAAAGAGAGTAGGTAACCTATATCATAGTTTGGGGCGAATCACTAGTTATTTAGCAAGGCCATACATATTTACCATGACTGTTCTTGCCATTCAAATAATACCTACATTCCAATTATAGCTTAACTTAACTTAGCTAACTCAAACTTGTACTCACAAGGTTCCGTGGGTGGTCTACTTCCACTGTACTTCCGAGCTATTTCCATGAGTTTTGTCAAGTTTTTATTCTCTGTGGCCTCCAAAAACTCATTCTGTGCATGAAGCTTCTCAATGTCAGGGAAGAAGTCTCTTTGAATTATCTTGGCTATACTCTGAAACATGGTTGAATGGGAATTAAAAGATCATCAAAATCAAATTCTAAAGCTGAGATAGTGAAGAAAAGTATTGCGACTAGAGTTTTTAACTTTTGAGTTTGTTAAAGCTGCATTTATTGAATTAGTTTTCAGCCAGAATATCTAGCTGACTGTAGATATGACTAAATGATTTCTAACTAAGTATACATTAGTGATAGTGTTGACTATTGATGGTCACAGCCATTCATCACAATATTGGTCACACTCAGTCAAAGATCCTTCTAGGTAAGTGTGTCCATATTTTAATTTTGGAGTACGAAGTAGGATTTTACTTACTTGCACATATAACTCTTCGTCTAGAGCCTTTGCTTTCTTTTTTATTTTTTGATTTGGTACTTTTGGCACCTTGAAAACTGTGCTCTCACTCTTCAGGAGTTGCATGTTTTTTAGAGCAGCTTCTCCGGGCCTCGGAGTTTTCTCTTCTTCGGCCATCGCTATCGTTTAACGCTACACTAATTTATTTTTGAAATAGACGACAAATAAAGAGATTATTGTAAAATAAGATTATTTATTTTTTCACATCAATCACATGCATTTCACAACAAACTCAACAAAGCACCTACAAAGTTTTGACATTGACATTTATTACCTGCGACCGATCGATGTGAGATATTTTTCGAGGTACCTCTGGGAGAGTAAAGTTGGGGAGAGTGCACTGACCGTGCGTTGCCAGGGTTGCCAATAAAACAAAAGCAATGAGAGCTTTTATTTTCGATAAAAGAAAAGTCGTTTCAAAGGGCTCGATAGATGGCGCTGGATGGTGTCGACTAACAAAATCTCAGGTTGGTAGTTCCTCCGAGAACAAAATTCTTATTGGTTATCTACTTACGCTGTCTACGCTTTTAGGTACCTACTACAACATGTATGTCAAACTCAAAGTGATTGGTGGGCCAAATGCCTAAAGACCGTAGAATCAGAGGGCCGCAAAACCCAACCATATAGGGAAAACAAACTCATTGCTTAGATATACCTGGTAGTACTGCCCTCCTATTCCCTAACTGAAAATCACTCGGTGACTAACGTTTGATAAGTAAAATTACTATCAATTGACACTTCTTTCATGATAATTTTGACCAATTGATGGTCTTATTTTTACTTGTCAAAGTAACGTTAGTCACCGAGTGACCTTAAAGGGGATTTCAGTAATAACCCACTTTCAGTTAGGGGTTCATATTCTTAAAATTTGAATCGGGCCGCAGTCAACGTTGTAAAGGGCCGCATGTTTGACATGCTTGTACTACAATATATCCATGCGCTTTTATGGTTTAGGAGTTTATCTATCCATGGGTTTATTTTTATAGTTTGTCAAAGTTACAATGTCGCTTTCATTTTGACAGATTACCACGCGTGCAGCGCCACCTATTATCATCGCTGAAAGTTTAGAGAATATTCAATCCTACCTACAGCGGCGGTTTGAAAAACCGCCGCTTTAGGTTTGTAGAAAATCAGTTCACTGTTCATGAGTTTTCTACAATGATCTTTGGTTTTCCAAGTATATACTTACAGATATTGATATATAAAGTGTAGCTAGGTAGGTACATACAAAGCCCAAAGGTACCTACACTATAGGTAGGTACTGACATTACTGAACAAATAACGTTTCCGGTGGAAATTGGGGACATAGTAGGTAAGTAGGTATATAGTTATGTAGGTAGTATGTAGAATACATAAATAAAATAAATAAATAAGTAGGTGGATAAATAGGATTTCATGGTAAGGGAGGCGAAGACTACCTATGGACCTATACGAGCACTGTGGTACTATAATAGAGTATTAGTTCCTTGTTCTGGTGGGGTCATAAAACCAGAAACTGCGCATAATAAACTGATCAGGGGTTTTTTTTTAATGTCACTCGGTGACTAAATATCATCAAAATGGTCGCAAATCACCGTTTTTCAGGAGATGTACTGAAGGAGGCGCTTGTATTGATATCATAGGTATAATAATTTTAGTCAATAGAAATATGGGAATCGCAGATTAACGGATTTACTGACGTTTAGTCACAATGTTAATGTTAATGTTAAAAGAACTCCCTTTTCCTTATTCGAACTCTATGTATGGTCCATTATGCGTGAGGGTTAACTGGCTAGATAGTTAGCCAGCCTAACTCCGTCCAGAAGCACAGAAGCTTCCTGGGGTCTTCGCAGGCTTCGCGGAGTGACCTCGGGTTTTTGAGGATTTGTTCACGTTGAGCTGCTACTCCCACGCATTCCAGGACTACGTGGGCAGCTGATTCTTCTTCGGTCAGACACTCCCTGCAGAGTGGACTGTCTGTGGCTCCGATGTTATAGAGGTGTTTGTTCAGGAGACAGTGGCCAGTGAGTGTGCCCACGATGGTACGAAGGTCTGGTCTTGAAAGGTTGAGTAGACGACGCGTGAGTCGTGGTGAGACAGCCGGAAGGGCTGCTCTTGACTGTCTGCAGTCCGTGGTCCGTGCCCAACGTTCGTTGTGTTGGTTCACATTCAGATTTTTGACGTTTAGTCACTCGGTGACATTCAAAAAATCGCACCCCTGTCCATAATTATTGCGCTAGCATCTGACCTTAGAATAAGGACTGAAGCGTCCTTATTCTAAGCATCTGACCATGGCCAACGCAACTTTGGAATGCTGTCCAAAACTTTTTAAACTTGAAACCTAATAATAAGGAGTTTCCGTGAGAGAGCTTCTGAGCTTCTTTATCAAATAAAAGTTAAATAAAGGGTTTGAAATGATATAAAGAACTAAACTAATATATGAGTTTGAGTTGGAGAAGGAATGATAATAAAACGAAAATCAACGTGATAAAACTATTTAAGAACCTACTTATAACAAAACTATATTACTGTTATACTTAACTATTTTTAAGTACATTTAGCCTTGCTTTTGTTTTTCTTCAAAACGTACGTTTTGATATAAAAGTCTGAGAATAAAAACAATATGAATATGTTGTGTGGTAGGAACATGAAGGAGACCCACTTAGGGTATTCGCAGGACGGCTCGAACAGCACGTGCCCGAAGTGTAGGATCAGCAGCACGAACTGCAACTGTGAACAAGAAATAAATAAATAAATAAATGCTGGACATTTCACACAACATCATCTAGCACCAAGCTAAGCAGAGCTTGTGTTATGGGTACTAGATAACTGAGGCCCAATTCTCTAATTTAAAAACATTCAATTCGCAGTATAATCTCGTCTCAGTCGCTCTGTCACGTATAGTAACTATTATCTTGCGAAGAATATGTAATAAACGAAACAGTGCGACTGACACGAGACTGGAATGTTTTTAAATTAGTGAATTGGCCTCATATACTTAATACAATACATTACATCAATAGATATTTTTTATTATACATATAGAAAATATCCAGAACACCCTGAACAAATATCTGCAGATCGTACAAATATTTTGTTCCGAGGCGGGAATCGAACACGTAGTATACGTAGTATAGTAAGCCTTGCATAGTATAAGAAGTAGACATAGGTAGGTAGGTACCTACAAGTAGCGGCACGAAACTCTAGCGCTGACCGTTATTGAGCAGAAGTAAAAAGTAAGGTATTATATCTTGGGGGGATCTCTTTCTCTATCTCTATCTATCTTATAACTAGTGGTTCGCCCCGAACTGAGACCTCGCGATGACATCTTTATCAGCCCGACTACTTAAGTAAGTCATTTCCTTTATTATTTTTTTTAATTTTCATTTTTTTTTTTTTTGAGGTTATTTCCTACACAACATCGAAATAACCTGAGGAATTAATTGATAACGTCCTTTTGACTAAAACCATAGAACTCCAACGTCATTCAAATTCCTAGAAATGGAATGTCAACAATGGATGTTATATTGGTTAGTGTTTAGTAGAGTACAAGTTTCTAAATTCTTCAATTTCAGACTTTTCCCTGTGAGCTATAAACCCATAAATGGCCCATTGCCACTTCAACTTGCTAATTCTGAGAGCTATAATGTAGGTTATCTTGATTCTTCTACGGATACTCGTTACGGATTATATCAAGTAGGTAAGTACCTACTTAGTGAAAATACAACGTTAGCTTTCTCCATATCCATAACATAATTTCTCCATAGATTGGCGCGTTCGAGCCAGCGCAGCGTGGAATAAGAGAATACGGGCCATTAGCATAATTCGCCTGTAAGTCTACTAACTAAAGTATCTTGTCACTTTCGACCTACTTACTTATTGCGGGCGACTGATCCCTAGGTCAACGTTGATTCAAATCAAATAGTGAAACCCTGATAAGACTCCTCCAACTCTGCCTATAATGGATGTCGTAAAAGGATTGAGACTAATAGATTATGCCAGGCGATTGGCAGCAGCATCCACCTGAGTAGGTAACTTACCAAGATCACCAATGAAACGCCTGCCAAGCGTGGTGATCATGGCAAATCCCCCCATTATACGCATGCCTAGCATGTATAGCATGCATGTCAAACTCAAAGTCATTGGTGGGCCAAATGCCTAAAGACCGTAGAATCAGAGGGCCGCAAAACCCAACCCTAGGGAAAACAAACTCATTGCATAGATATACCTGGTAATACTGCCCCCCTATTCCCTAACTGAAAATCACTCGGTAACTAACGTTTGACAAGTAAAATGACTATCATTTGACACTTCTTTATATTTTGACCAATTGATGGTCCTATTTTTACTTGTCAAACGTTAGTCACCGAGTGATTTTCAGTTAGGGGTTCATATTCTTAAAATTTGAATCGGGCCGCAGTCAACGTTGTAAAGGGCCACATGCGGCCCGCGGGCCGCATGTTTGACATGCTTGATGTATAGCATAGATGCTATACATGGGTATGGGGGAGTCCTCATCCAAAACTGGATGTCTCACGGCTGATGAAGAAACAAGTACCTACTTAGGTAGGTTATTAAAATGACCCAAAAGTTACAAACAAGCGGGGCTATAAAGCCTATAAGTACCTACACTATATTTATGCATATATAGCATAAATATAGAATCTAGATAGCCTATAATCGGCAAATACTTGACTAATTCGGCCATGGATTGAGCTGACCCTGCAATGGCTGTGAGATTTAGATCATTGAACTTCTAGTAGGACGGATGGAATAAACGGATTTTAGCACTATCTGATCAGCTACCGCCGATGTATGCTATCTCATTAACCGACTTCACAAAAAGGAGGTTCTCAATTCAGTTGTATTTTTTTTTTTTTTTATGTTTGTTACCTCATGTTTCCGGCGTTTATGAACCGATTTGGAAAATTCTTTTTTTATTTGAATAGATATACTTCCAGATTGGTACCATTTTTTTCAGAATGCAGTTCTGATGATGGAATCCATGAGGAATTGAGGGAACTCCTCAAATATTGTAGGCATACATATGGCGATTTTGATATTTTCAGCAACAAACCAAGCATTTGCATTCAGAAAGTATCATGACCCTTTCACCACTATGGTTTTTTCATAATTTTTTTTTTCATCCAGATATATTGTCGAATACAATGGCGGAAGTCGGTTTTTTAAATGAAAAGTAATTTTCATCATTAGTTACACGTCCACCGAGGCTTCCTCCATATATTGCCATGAGGGGATTTGCCATAATCACCAAAATTGCCAGGCGGATTGGTGCTATAATGTACCTATCTACTTGCTAGGTTCTGCTGCCCATCCCCTGGTGAAATCCCTAGTCGGCTTTTTCGACATCCACGGGAGGAAACTCAGGTTCTTAAGCCGGACACACCACGGCACTGATGTGCTATCTACAGGTGTAATTTGCCCTGTCTTCGTATATATAATATGTATTAGTATGTTATCCTTCCTACTAATATTATAAACGCGAAAGTTTGTGAGTATGGACGGATGTTTGTTACTCTTTCACGTAAAAACTACTGAATGGATTTGAGTGAAATTTGGAATGGAGATACTTTACGCCCTGGATTAACACATAGGCTACTTTCATCATCATCATCATCATCAATTTACATCATTATTCACGCGGGTGAAACCGCGGGGCGCAACTAGTGTGAATATATAAGTATTAGGATTATACTTAGGTAGGTATTACTTAATCAATATTGTTCATAACTACTTATACATTTTAATTAATTTAGAATACTTTTTAGTTTTGCTTTATAGGTACACCGCAGTCTATTATAGCGTTGCTCATTTCGTTCCATCCAAAGGTTGTCTGGAAGAGATCGCTTTCAGCGATAAGGCCGCCCGTTTTATTGCCTTTCTATCGTAATATTACTTGTTTATTGCTTCTGTGGGGATCAATAAAGTGTTAATCTATCTATCAGATCTAAGTATCTATGTCTTCGTCTTCGTTTGAACAAGTGATCGAATATTTAGCAGGAAAGAGGGATATCTGGTTTTTGGAAATATTCTTAAATTTTAGAAAAATTACGACTATACACCACGTACTTTACTATTCTCCTGCTGACGTTTCGTTGACCATTTTGAGGTCCTTCCTCATGAGCACCGACCGCGACCACGCTCAAAGTTCACGTCGCACGACCTTTGAGCGTGGTCGCGGTCGGTGCTCATGAGGAAGGACCTCAAAATGGTCAACGAAACGTCAGCAGGAGAATAGTAAAGTATGTGGTGTATAGTCGTAATTTTTCTAAAATGATACCAAGCCACGATAACTTCAATTCTATATTCTTAAATGTGTGGTTTAGGTACCCACACTTTAAAACAACCAAAAACTTACGATGTGAAACGGTTCCCGCATTAAAATAATTTCGTGTGCAATTTTAGATATCGCTGTGGTTTCCTATCAACTGTTTGCGTTGTGGTTTTTATCAAATGTGCAGCAACGAGATACGCTGCCGCTTATCCACAAAATAAATACGTACATACTTTCATCATGAGCCATAAATGGCCATAATTAAGGCGATATGTTAAAATTTTGGAGTCGCTGCGTTACTTGCTCACTCAGTGACGGTAATGGTTACAAACTTGATGTTAATTTAATGATTACTTGAGGGTGTAATCTAAATAAATCAAAAAGAGAAACAAAATTGGTGAAACTTTTCTCCATAGATTTATTTTTTGAAATCGGTTCTCGTGAAACCCGTTTTACGTCGATCGTTCTAATCTAAGTAACAAAAAGGTGGGTTTAATACTAACAGCATTTTCTACCAGCCAAACCTGGTTTGTGACAGCTGGTGGTTTGCGTACAACAATAATAATTGTAGGTAGAAACTTATATCTACCTACATAATTTAAAAATCAATTAAAAAATTAAATATTGTCGGTTAATTTTTATACTATACGGTAGCTACTTAATCAAAGTATTTTAACAAATAGAAAGATTTCATCTTGTATCAACTTTTTAGGCAAAACGAAGTATTATCATTTGTCGCTTACACCAGTTACTTTTGAGCGGCACACATAACCTTATTCTCTTCCCGGTGGTGTAGTGAGTAATATCGCTATCACTTTCTTGCAGTTCTGCTAGCTCCACCCATTCGAGATTCGAAATATTTTAACATAATTATCGTCTATAGAAGAAAAATATGTCGAGCTCGATTTTATGACTACAATCCGAGAATAGGCCCCCAGGCAAGAGATCACCGTATGTTATTTTTAAGCGACTTCACAAAAAATGAGAGGTTCTCAATTCGGTTGTATTTTTTTTTATGTAGGCACTTGTGTTATATCACGCTGTGGACGATATCAAATAAAACATGCACTTACAATCTGCAGCTGTGTGATGTATTTCTTCCACCACTGGTTCACCCATTGCGTGCGCACGATGGAGATCAGGTAGTAGGAGTACATCACAGCGTGCACCATAGAATTGATGAATCCAAGCATTACACCGTGGCCCCCTGAAATCAAATAGAATTTTAATCAAACCTGAAAAAAAATTACGACATCCGCCGACCCTTTCCATACAAATCGTAGTTTGCTTCTCATTTTGATATTAACTAACTCAAGTCGCTGATATTTTGTAGATACAATCTAGAGACTAATATCTAGTCCCGTGTAATGAGAAACTACCATTCAATTGTATAGAATAAAACAAGCATGGTTATCAGATTTCTAAATACATACAAATCTTTAAGTCGATATATTTGGAAACTATATAATTCTTATAAGAAACTGATAAACCACGGGCCTACATGTTAGTGTATTGATCAAGTTTGCAAAATTAAATGGAGTTTGATAAGACAATATCCAAATTAGGAGCAAACTTGGTTTGTATACAATTCCATTTGTATGGACTCAAGCGCCCTAGCAGTACCTACACTGCTCTTAAACCTAACTTATTTACTCAATTGAATATTTTTCTACCGTGGTATGTGTCTGGCCTCAGAATAGACCATCCGTTTCCTCCCTTGGATATCGTGAAAGCCGACTGAGGGATTTACCAAAGAATGATTATAACAAGCGTAGCGTGTGCTGTCTGGCATATTTTTGCTGATGTTTATTTAATTTTGACTACCTTCCTAAGGTTTACTTTCGAGAGTTTACTATGTATCAGCAACTCCTTGCGCCGAGGCACCACACAGGCGCTTTTCACCTAGTGGTAAGACTGACCATTTATGTAAGCCAAGCCGTGTTTGTTGCCTGATTCTTCTAGGCTTGGTCGTGTTGGAAAAGGAGTAATTTTAGTGTATAAGACGATTCAAAATGATCCTTGTGATTTCAATGAATAAAATTCTTTTTGACTTTGACTTTGAATGGGCAGCAGCATCCAACTGAGTAGGTAGTCAACACCAATCCGCCTGCCAAGCGTGGTGATTATGACAAACCTCCCCGTTGCATTCTATGGTGGAGTCCTCGTCCAGCAGTGGACCTCTACAGACTGATGATAGTGATGATTGATTATTTTTCCATTAAAACTGGTTTTGATGCAACAAATTTGAATATTGAAGGATATTGCCCTAATAATTGGCAATCCGAAAGCGGTGCATCCTTAATTGGTAAGTACGTACCTAAGTTACCACTGCCAGCACGCGATCATTGCCCAACTGACATTTCTTCACGAAACTCCGGTAGGTAGGTTACAATTAAATAATTCGTGGTTTACGTGGTTGTGCTAGATGAGCGCTATTTGAATGCAAAGTGCATTTTTTACGGTTTCTAATTGCTGGCTTCTGACAGATTTGACCTTACCATTTTAAATAGGTAAAGTACCTACCTAACTCCGGAAATGGTCATAAGATTCGTAAAACGCAGCTGATAACATCTGGGGTGTTTTTTTTAATGACACGGAGTGACTAAATATCATCAAAAATGCCGCAATTCAGCGTTTTTCAAGAAATTTGCAGGAGGAGGCACTTGTATTGACTACAAAAAACATTACATAAAGACTTAACACTGCTTAACTTAGTTTTTTTTGCATATTTTTGCATTATTTTGTGCGGATTTACACATCCCAAGTATAAGCTGTTAATTTTTTGCCGCTCTCACCTCTACTTGTGCCTCTATTATTGTCAGTAGTTGTCAGTTCATAGATTATTTTAACAATCCAACAATTTGGTTGAAATTGCACAATTGTTTTTGGTTGTTTTTCTGAGCTAATCAAAGAGCTCAATCATGTACATACAAGTTTTTAATAATCTTAGCTTGGCAAATAGGGCAATTTAAAACATTTGTACAAAAGAGAAATACGTAAATGATTTGATTTGCATAAGTATAGAAAAAAATGTTTTGTTTCAAATACTCGTAGGTATCCGAATTTAAATTTAATTTATTTTAATTTAGGTCAAGTTCAATGAAAAGTTTTAATTTCTGATCAAAATTAGTGAATTGTCATTATTAGTGTCTAAGTAGCATACATTATTCCGCATTTCCGAAATGCGGAAATGCGGAATGCTACTTAGACACTAATAATGACAATTCACTAATTTTGATCAGAAATTAAAACTTTTCATTGAACTTGACCTAAATTAAAATAAATTAAATTTAAATTCGGATACCTACGAGTATTTGAAACAAAACATTTTTTTCTATAGGTACTTATGCACATCATTTTTATATTCAGATATAATTAAATATACATACATAATACCTAACCAATACCAATAGGTACCTACACACAAACCACCCACTCCGAACTGGAAAGAGCTACGGGGGGGTGCGAACTGGGTATTTTACCATAGACTATAGAAAGTTGCGACACCGTCACACCGTTCAATTTATAACGAAAGGAAAGAGAGAAAAGTCGTCTGAAAGATATCTTGTCATATCTTGTAGACTTCTTTTTGCAAGACATCAGAAAACTATTTGCTGTAAGAGGGCTAAAAAAATCGGTCCCCTTTGCCGCCCCTAACATATCTGTCGCCCTAGGCTCGTCTTTTCAGCCTACTGATAAAGCCGCCACTGCCCTGCATATATTGAACACCTCAACAGGGGAGATACAAAAGGGGTGTAAGTCATTTTCTTAGCTAAAATGATCTAAGAAAAGTTACACCCCATTGACTACGCCATATTTAAATATCGTCATCCATCAGCCTACATGCCTACAATCCCGAAGCCTACTCTCGAGTTACGAGGATGAAAAGACAGTAATAATAAATACTTGGGCATACCTGGTACATATTTGGTACCGATGAAACCAAGCATACACATCCCCAGGTGGTGGTACACGTGCAGGAACGATACCTGGTTGAACTTCTTTCTCAGCACGAAGAATACCTGGGACACCATAAACACATAAGGATAGCTAATAGAAGAAGGCATAAGGATAAGAAGAGAGAGGACCTTTGTCAAAGTACGTTTAAGTATTAGCATGGATATATTAGTATCATGGAAGAAGTTGATTCATTCTTCCATGATTGCAACAAAGAGGATGCAATATACAATTTTTTTTGTGACCTTATTTTGGCCAGTTCCATTCTTTATTAATAATAAGAATTTGTCATGGAGATTGTATATTTTCATTGTAGCATATTTATTTTGAAGTAGCATAAAGTACCTATAATATTTAGGATATACCCCTCCGTCTCCTCCCGTGGTTGTAGTAAAAGTCGACTAAGGGATTACACCAGAGGATGCAGCATCCACCTGAGTACTCAACACCAATACCGCGATTACCAATCCGCCTCCCAAGCGTGGTGATTATGGCCGTCCAACTCGACATCTAACGGCTGATGAGAATGAAGATATATTATGAATGTTAAGAAAATAATGAGCCATAATAAATACAAATACAAATATAACAATTTTGGTATTTTCAGCAACAAGTTATTGTTTTGTATGCCTTTAGCAAATAAAAACATGCAGATAGCCGAATTCAAAGGCGGAAGTCGGTTTTTTTAATGAAAAGTTATGAATGATTATTATTGTTATTAAGTGCTCACCGTGTCCATGAGATCTATGACTTTAATCATGTAGTAGAGCCAGACTCTGCTAACCACCTCCCGCTCTAGTGGCGTGTCTTCGTTAATAATCTTCTGGCACCACAGGCTGTAGTAGCCGGGGAGGTATACCCTTCTTATACACTGCAACGAGAAACGTTCAAATTAACTAAAGAAGAAAGTTCTAGAGAGCTAAAGACAGAAATTAGTGATAATAATTCTGAGGTAATAGTTCCAATTCACTAAATTATTTTAAAACTACACTGAAAGTTAACCGAATCGAGACTGAATTATGAATTGACAGAAAGTTGGTATTCTGCTCCCACATAAATAACAATTTAGTCTACTTTCAATTCACGGTGACTACCATTAGAGTAAGGATAGTTATATATATAATTGCAAAGAGTAAAGAGAGACTCCATCTACAATGCTAAAATTATTGAAAAAACTTTGAATCGTTCAAGTTTCGGTCACATTTCGATATAATCACATTACAGTGTTGTATTTTATGTTTAGAGAATACCATTTCTGACGTTTAAGACATCGACACAAGATCGAAACATGATCCGAACTCTATTTTAACTATTTTTAAGTTAGAAAAGATGTTGATGTTGTGCCTTGTGCCCCACATGTTGTGAGTGTTGTGCTTGTGACCCATTGTCACTACGCCCCACTATATTTTTTTTTTCGTTTTACGTAAGTACTTAGTAACCTACATAGGTAGGTATAAGAAGTACAATCAACAAACAACAATGGAAGTCATAGAAAAAATTTGGATACAGTTCACGGCATTGACCGTAACATATACATTACTAACAGGCCGTCCATTAATCACGTGATATTTTTTTTTAGCATTTTTTAACCCCCCCTCCCCCTTGGTTATAGGTAGGTACGTGGTGAGGTTTAAGACTACGAATCACGTGTATTTTTAAAATGAATTATTAATTAGTGTAAGAATCTTAAATTGTTTTGAGTAAGTATTATATTTAAATACAGGCATAAAGTATAATCTAATTTTATTACGAAATTAAGGCTTTTCGGTTTAGAAATCGCGCGTTTGACGAAAAAATAAATACACGTGATATCTTACAACCTCCCCCCCCCTCTTGAAAAATTTCGTGATTTTTTCTAAACCCCCTCCCCCCCCCCTTTCAAGCCTCACGTGATTAATGGACGGTCCCTAAGTAGTTTAAGGCACTATGGGCTAATTGATCAAAAAAATCTATTGATTGACCGAGATTCGAACTCTCGACCTTAGGATCAAAATTCGCACTAAGTCGAATCGCACCATTGCCATTGTAGCCGGAAAGGTACGATTATATTCTTCGTCTTTATTATAGGTAAAGATCAAAGTCTTGACCAGTTTCACGTCACACCGGACTTTCTTGTCCGGTTATGCGGATGGTGCATGAAAACAGCGCGTTGCAGAAATCTCTTCTCGTAACCTTACCTTATACCTTACTGAAAAGAAGTTCTTTTTTACTCTGGTATATTACCTTTTTGGCCTGAGTAAAAAAATCTGATTGCATAAGACACCAAAAGAAATAAATAAATAAATTGTATAATGACATAAAAATCACTCATCCATATTCATATATAAGTATATTTATATTTATCTAAGTATATCTCGCACTTGGAAAAGGTTTTCCGAAAAAACAACACAGTACCACTGTATTGTGTAGTTAGGGGCATTCATCATCATCAGGTTGAGGGATCGAGCAGGACGAGGTTTCCCCCATAGAATGCAATGGTGGGATTGCCACTAATCACCACGCTTGGCAGGCGGATTGGTGATCAGAGTATTGGTGTTGAGTCCTCAGGTGGCTGCTGCTGCCCATCCCCTGGTGTAATCAAGGGGATTACCATACACGGTGACGGTGGGGTCTGTTAGGTCGGACACACCACATGAATTGAAAGTCAGGTAACGCAGCATCGGCCATCTGAGGCCAAATGCATTTAATCCTTCAGAAAAAAAAACCCTTTTGAAACTTGGGTGTAGCTGAATCGATCAATCCTATTCGAATAATCATTGTAGGTGCCATTCAAAGTAATTTGCGATTTCACTAAGGCATCTATGAGTGTTGCGATTCAGCAGTCCTGTGGTTTTATATCCTTTGCCTTGACACAAACCGCTGATTGCTATTTCCTCTAAATAACGGTTTTTACCATTTGTAATTATAGTTTTCGTAACGTAACTCATTCTACTGGAACTGTTTCTTCGTTCTTTTTGTTTTCCTGTTCAAATAAGTTTTTTGTTAAACCGCGCATGCACTAAACGCGGAAGCTGGCCATAGACAAGTAAAAACTGGAATCAAAACTTTTTTGAAATGCTATAATAAATGGGGAGCCCACATTAGCATTCCATAATTTAAAAAAAAATAGCGCATAGAATCTCCTTGATTAGTTTATTTGTCTTCCTGATTTATATTTTAACTTTTACTTCAGTAGGCCTAGTGTGAGCATCGCGTTTACGTGTCAACCGCGTAAACGCGCGTTTGTTGAGTAACCGGCAAAATTAAAGTATACGTAAAAACTGCGGAGTCCGAGTAATAATGTTAAAGAACTCGAGTCCGAGTAGTATTCGATTAGAATCGAGACTGAATTATGAATTGACAGAAAGTTGGTAGTCTGCTCCCTTGAAAATAACAATTTAGTCTACTTTCAATTCACGGTGACTACCATTAGAGTAAGATAGTTATATATATAATTGCAAAGAGTAAAGAGAGACTCCATCTACAATGCTAAAATTATCGAAAAAACTTTGAATCGTTCAAGTTTCGGTCACATTTCGATATAATCACATTACAGTGTTGTATTTTATGTTTAGAGAATACCATTTCTAACATTTAAGACATCGACACAAGATCGAAACATGATCCGAACTCTATTTTAACTATTTTTAATTTAGTGAATTGGGCCTCTGACTGTGTATACATGTACCACTGCACTATGGTGCATGCCCTCACCAATGACAATCACTTCAAATATAAGTAATTTTAATAATGACATGCTGTGTATTGACATTTTTAATTTAATTAAGTTGATTTTTATTTTGATCATTTGGTTGGGTATGTCTAGCAGTGGACTTCCACAGGCTGGTGTTGATGATGACATTTAAATAATTGTAAATATTCTCACTAACCATAGAATAGACAGGCAGGTGTATTTTACTACCACAGTGATCCTTGTTTTTAGAATAATAAATGAAATAATAATAAATAATAATAGAGGCTATAATGGCACTTACTTCTGAAGCCAAGAACACGGATAGCGCGATCTGAATAATATTGTATGCTATGATGGTCTTCTTCAGCTGAAACGGCGGTCGGTTTTTCATCATGGCGGGGCCCCATACCATCACGAATCGGTGGTAGATATACAATATCGCGAAGATGGGAATGGGGCTGGATACTAGCATGAAACTGTTTGTCCTCGGATCTGGAAGAACACCATTCAAAATAACTTAAGGTTATTTTAGGTTAGGCGCTTATTTGTACGCGAACGAACTAAGTTTGCTTCTATTTTGGCTATTATTTGTATTTGTATTTATTTATTGCTGACATGTACGTACAATATAGTTAGTAATAGGTCTTATTTTTACTATTAGTCAGGTAGGTACATGAACCCCGTCAGGGCGTTGCAATTTGGAGTCAAGATCAAGAATAAAAAAATAACTTGTCAAAACAATTTAAAACAATGTCATAATCACAGAGTAGAAACAGGTAGGTTTATCAAATTTAATCTCTCGCATGTATATACAATACAATAATATGTCAAAACTAAAATAAGGTAGGCAAGCATAGACATAGGTACACTAAATTCAATTAAATTAAATTAAATAGGTTAATGAGTAGCCTAGTCAAAAACAGGAATTAACTAACTAATTTTTACATCAGAACATATAAAATAAACATCATATAATTTGTCACTAATAAATTCATCCAGCGAGTAATAACATTTTCTTAAAAGCATAGATTTTAACTTATTATAGAATAACTGGTCCTTAATTTCCGAGTTTAAATCTTCTGGTATTTTATTGAAAATCTTTATGAGCCTTTAAAAAGATTTTAATATGACAGAAACAGTGGAAATATTCTATTCCCGATACTTTTAGTGCAGCCCTCGTATCTAGACTACCTAGCTAGATGGTACCTAGTTGAAATGTCTCCGACGACATCGATCATGGGGTACAGGATCAAAGTGGCCGCACAATTCAAGACCACGTGCCCCACCATTACTTATCCACTGAAGCGATATCTTCATCAACTTCTTATAAAACCGATGAAGTGAGATGCAAAGGTTGTCCGGAAGAAATCACTTCTACCGTTGTACTTTTAATTAATCTTAAGGTATGCCTAAGTATTTTCTAAGTATTGTTCTTTTGGTTCAAAATTGACTCAAGATTTGTCCCACATTAAATAACATACTCCCTGTGGCGCGGGTGAAATGTCCAGCATTTATTTATTTATTTGTTTATTTCGTAGGTATTTTGTTGCTGTTTAAAGCTAGGTGACTAGATACATACAGGTACCTCGTTAGTAGAACTTTGAACTGTCGGACAGCACTGATTTCAATACGCATTGTATTAACGAATTTGAATATAGGTATATGTACCTACTTAGTAACTAAGTTGTTTGTGCTAAAGTAAAATTTGGAAACAGAGCAGTACCAGAAAATACCGAACCAGAATTAGTACCATATTAGTACCAATTTTAGGTTTTAGTGACTTTTTTCTTTTCTTTTTGATGTATGTGTATTTAAGTGTAAGAAAATAAAGCTTTATTTATTATTATTATTATTATTTTTAACATGTACATATTTGATGTTTCAACTAAATCCTGCTACGAAAAAATTAATTATCAAAATAAATTATAATTAAATATTATAATTATACAATATTAATTATCGCTTTATCAAAATTATAACTTGACATTGGCAAAAATTGAGAAAAAAAATCCTCACAAGCCAGAATAAATAAACATAATTATCACTAGAATCGGCATATTTACCATGATAGTTACAAAAGTTATAAATAAACATATTTATAAAAAAAAATTGATACAATCTTACTTAACAAGTAATATCATATTTATAAGATGATGATTAGGAGCGGAATAGGTTCCTATTTTTTATTCTAGTACCTAATATTGCCCATAAAGTTAGCAACTAAAAATAAAACCATAGACTCACCTGCGAGATCATCGTTGACATAGCGGTAATAGTTGGTAATGTTCTTAATTAGTGATCCCATTTTGACGGCAACTCCTATGAACAAAATTATAATATTATAAGTACTTAAAACATAATTTTTTTTGATGGTCCATTGTGGCATGGCCTTTGTTGAGTTTGGAAACAAAATTAAGAAAATTCATCAAAACAAAACTTAGAGGTAGTGCAAACATTACCCTGCCGACTCTAGGCCAGATATACTTTGATTTTTAATTTCAGACAAATTTTGTAAACAATTACCTAAATGTCAAGATATGCCACTGTGAGTATAAGGCCCGTATTCTAGAACTAAACTCAAACTAAATCGAGACTCGAGAATATATTTTTTGACAGATTTCAATGAGAAACTGTCACCAAATCTATGCTCGAGTCTTGATTCACGCTTGAGCATAGTTCTGGAATACGGGCCTAAGTGTTATGATTGTGTAGCATACGTGTAAATTCACATATGACACACATACATGACACTTATACACACAGTGGCATATTTTGACATTTGTTTGTTTACAAAAATTGTCTGTAATTAAAAATCAGGGTATAGTCAGATAGTCATTTATTCACACAAAAAGGTATACGTCAAAAAAAAAGTTTAAAAATCACAGTCTAGAGACTAGTCCAGTCTCTATTGTCTCTACTTGAGCATGTAGATAACTGCCTAGGTATCTGTGATAGGGTATGATTGAAAAACTTGCTGTCTAAAAATAAACCAAGTAATCCTATCTAAAGATCATGTCATCGTAAAACAATGTTATCGGAAGCCGGAAGTGAATAATGGCAACATATTGTTTTAACTCTTTCAGTACCTATTCAGGTATATGTTAACTACGTACCTAGTAGCAGTTATGTTACAAGCTTACAAGCCGTTTTATAGAAAATTAGAATGTACATTTTAATTATGTATTCAAAGCATGCACTGACTAGCAGCTTCTTTGTAAACATTACGCATAATTAACCTATAGTTGCCAAGATTTGCCTAATTAAAATATGAATCTAGGTAAGTACGTAGTATGTACCTAAGTAGGTTCTACGGTTCGACGACGACGAAAAACGATCCAAAGATCGTTTTATTTGGCAAAAGAACGAAGGTCACTGATGCAGTTTTCGCGATCAATGCAAGAAGAAAAATATACGGAAGAATGCATTTAGGTACGGTTATTCCCGAAATGCCCTTTAGACATCTCCTTAAAGGGATTTTGGATTTTTTCCCGAAATTCCGAAAATTGTTCTTTGCTCTACCCCGAGTATAAATCTTCTACGCGTCAAAAATGTCATAGGTAGAATCTAAACAAAGGGGATACCAGAGCAAAAAATATACGTTCAGGTTACTAAATTTGGCCAAAAAAATAAGTAGGTATGACTTTTTGTTAGCCATAACCCAATAGAATATAAAATTAGAATAATTTTAACGTAGGTAAGTATATTATATTATTGCGTAAATTGAGTTTTTGATACAGTTAAGTATATGAAAAATCAATATTTTTCAGTAGTACATTTTAAGATACTGGTAGCACATAATATACACATTTTTTTTACACATAAGTACATTATGCCACTTATACACACAGTCAACGATTTAAATCTTTGCACACAGTGGCATATTACTTTGTTTACAAAAAATATTTAAGATTAAAAATCAGAGTAGATCTTAGAATAAGGACTGAAGCACTTAGTCCTTATTCTAAGGAGTAGGTATATTTCGCATTCTTTAGTTTAGAGTAGTTTTATTTGCCTTCACGTCAGTATAGTTCGTTGATATATTTATGTATTTGTATTTGTTTTTTTTATTATAGTATTGTGTATGTAGCAGATACTTTTAATATATATATTTCAATAGTTATTCTGTGGAGTTTTTATTAGCTATAACTTTTTTCGTATAATCTTTAAAAAGTTTACGTACCTACACCTCCGTCCGTTTTTCTAATTACAATGACCTACGCACCCTATGTTGGACCAAGAAAAAAACATTTACACCACACGGTAGGCACTCTGTTTTTCATCAATATAGGTTTAATTCTTACATGAGGCAGGAGTTCGAGGCACTTTCAGAACTAACACCATTAGCCGTAGAGATCGCTGCTCGGCTATAAGTCTGACCATTGTTTATCATCTAAAAATTATTTAACTTACCTATTGAATTTTTATGTTTATTTTCTTTCTATCTAGGCGTTACTTGAGGCTTATGCAAAGTAAAATATGGCAAACAGTGAACATAGTAAAATCGATAACCACTCCATTTTTAGCAAATCACTGAACAACACTTGTGTAAAATTTGGTATGTTAATTTCAAAATACCTGGTCGAGATATAAGTGCTACTCCAGTAAACCTCGCCACAAGATTACACGCGTAGCTGTACCTAGTTCGTCTACCAGCCTCGACTACCGCGGCCGATGTGAACTGAACTCATTTTAAAATCCACACAATACTTTATTCAAGACGTTTGGATACTTAGGGATTTTGAACTTTGATTCCACAGAGTCTAATTTGATGAAGGTCTTCGGGGTAACAAAAACTTGCGTAAATGCAATACCTACGTAGGTACGTTGCGACACTGCAAGGAGCATAATACTCTCTAACGAGAGGTCGTATGACCTTCGTGGTTCTGATGATGGAATCCATGAGGAATTGAGGGAACTCCTCAAATATTGTAGGCATACATATAGCGATTTTGATATTTTCAGCAACAAACCAAGCATTTGCATTCAGAAAGTATCATAATCCTTTCACCACTATGGTTCTTTCATCATTTTTTTTTCATCCAAATATTTAGTCGAATACAATGGCAAAAGTCGGTTTTTTAAATGAAAAGAAGATTTTTTTAAATCCGCGCTATACTCCCTCCGCGTCCCACCTCGCACTTGCTTTCCCGTTTTACAAAATTAATGATATAATTCACGAAAGTTTAGTAAAATTACAAGTATAATATTAAAGATAAAGGTAGGTAGACAAGGTAGTGTAAGGCGCAGGCCAAACAGAAGAGACGTAAGACGAGGACGGGGCGCAGACAAATGTCTCTTCCGCGTCCTTTTCATACAAAATGTATAGAAGCGTCGCGACGCAAAAACAGAAAAGACGGGGCGCAGGCGTAACGCTTTTACCTCTGCTCTGCTCGCGACGCGTCCTCGTCTTACATCTCTTCTGTCTGGCCTACGCCTAAGAGAAAAGGACAAGGGCTCATCACTGTTTTTCAGCCTCGCCTTAGAATGCTGCTATGTCGTCACAGCAGCCATGATGAGTATGAGTATGAGGCCTTCCCCATAGAATGCAATGATGGTAATGATGATGATGTCATACTCATTTATTAAAACCATAGGAACAATTATTAAGAACACTTGGTCACGTCATACATTTATGGTTTGAAATTAGGTAGGTTATGTAAAGTAACTACTTAACTGGAGGGGCGCTAGAAACAGACAAGCATTTCACATAGTAATTAATTATATAAATTTAACAAAATACACAATAACCGATTTTCAATTTTTAACCGACCTCACAAAAAGGAGGAGGTTCTCAATTCGGTTGTATTTTTTTTTTTTTAATGTTTGTTACCTCATTTCTCCGGCGTTTATGAAGCGATTTGGAAAATTCTTTTTATATTTGAATAGATATACTTCCAGATTGGTCCCATTTTTTTCAGAATCCAGTTCTGATGATGGAATCCATGAGGAATTGAGGGAACTCCTCAAATATTGTAGGCATACATATGGCGATTTTACTATTTTTAGCAACAAACCAAGCATTTGCATTCAAAAAGTATAATAATCCTTTCACCACTATGGTCCTTTCATAATTTTTTTTTATCCTAATATTTTGTCGAATAAAATGGCGGAAGTCGGTTTTTTAAATAAATAAATAATAATAAAATAAATAAATGCTGGACATTTCACACAACATTATCTATGGGTACTAGATAACTGATATACTTAATACAATACATTACATAGATAAAAATGTAAAATATAAAAAATGTCTATCTATGTAATGTATTGTACATTACATAGATAGACATTTTTTATTATGCATATAAAAATACCCAGAACACCCTGAACAAATATCTGAAGAATGTACAAATATTTGTTCCGAGGCGGGAATCGAACCCGCAACCTCCGGCGTCGAAAAAATTAAAAGTTATACTTATTTTACTACAGAAAATTGTTGTAGTTACTTACCACATCGAAATGAAAAACTAACGAATTCTATCGGAAACCCTTCCGAACATGTCCGAACGTTTTAGAATAGCCCTGCAGATCACTATGGGTAATTAAAAATACCTGCTTTAAGTTTGTATTCTATTAACGGTAAGTGTAATAAACTTACGATTAAATTTAATAATTTATTCACACAGTATGAGCACGTGACAGGGTCAAAAGTAACTGTGTAAACCTACTTTTTAAATAAATACAATTCGTCAATAGGTAAGAGAAATAGTGGACAGGGTAAATAGATTGAAATCATTAGCACAGGAAAGTTAGAACAGTGGAAATGGAAGTGGATCCGACACTTCCAAAAAAAATTGAAATGGGCTCATTCATGTCCAAATTGTAGGATTTTACGTGAAAAAAATCACGCAACAAGTGAAAAAGCCAAGTGGGCGCTTAGAATCTCAAAAGAATAAGTTTTCTGAATTTACTAAGTATCGGAATAATTTCTTATCGATTCATTATTCGCAGAGTCATCGCGTCAACAAATTCGGCATAATTTTGTTGGTCAATTTTACATTGTTTTTATTTATTTATATTGTTTCGGACAACTGTCCATAAAATGTAATGTTAATGCATGTAATGTTTTTGCATTCTAAAATAACGATTACCATTTGTTTAAAATATTTACTCCATTATTTAAATTTAGCAATAATGATTTATTTTTTAACCGACTTCCCACAAAAGGAGGAGGTTCTCAAATCGGTAGTTTTTTTTTTTTTTAATGTTTGTTACCGCATATCTCCGGCGTTTATGAACCGATTTGGAAAATTCTTTTTTTATTTGAATAGATATACTTCCAGATTGATCCCATTTTTTTCAAAATCCAGTTCTGATGATGAGGAATGTTCCATGAGGAATTGAGGGAACTCCTCAAATATTGTAGGCATACATATGGCGATTTTGATATTTTCAGCAACAAACCAAGCATTTGCATTCAAAAAGTATCATAAACCTTTCACCACTATGGTTCTTTCATCATTTTTTTTCATCCAAATATTTAGTCGAATACAATGGCGGAAGTCGGTTTTTTAAATGAAAAGTTATTGATAAAAACTTTCGTAAGTAGTATTCATAATTAAATAGATTATACATGATTAAGAGCATCTATATATACTATATTGCTTGAAACCTCGGGTCGTATACTTTAAAATAATCTATATAAGTTAAACCGGTTATAATCTATCTAATAATGATTTAATTTAATTTCGAGACAGGTGCTTCGATTGAAATTGGCTTCGATTCCCGCTATGCGAGACAAAATGATGCATGATCTGCAAATATTCGTTCCGGGTCTGTTGTGAAGGCTCGCTTTGCTCGCTGCTTTACCTACGCCTGATGTTTGCTGCTCCCTAAGCGCCAGATACACGTTTTTTCGCGGCTTGCTCTGCTCGTCGTTGTCGCATGTATTACCGTAGGAACAGTTTTGTGTATTTAAAAAAAACCATTGCTGGTTGTTGGCCACTAAGGGATCTTTTGAATTATAAGGTGACGCGGCATACCTTTTGACCCTGAAATAGGGTTGGCATAACACCCAGACCCGTAACAAATAATTCAAGATAATGCTAATATTTATCCCACAGCGGGAATCGAACCCGATTTAAAAATCTTAAGACTTAAATTTTAATACACTACCATGCTCTTTTAATAAGTTACACCGGTTAAAGTGCGACCAAAATTACAACGATCTCTTTGGCCATAGCCCAGTTGGGTTGTCCCTGGGTTGTCCGGTCAATCCACGGAAGAATGATGGGTCAATCTGACTGAAGCCCAGACTAACAGTAGAGGTACTAGGCTTAGAATAAGGACCAAGCACCCTAGGTGCTGAAGCATTCATTATTCTGAGGGTCATTCACACTAAAAATGGACGTTTCTAGCGGAATGTCATAAGTGTCATTCCACAATGTCATCCGCGATGACATAACAGACCGCAAAAGATCAGAAATGAGCCTAGGATGCAAATTCACAGCAATAACATACCACACTCTAAAACAAACCAATTATAAGACATGGCTCAGAACAACAGTCAACTTGTCCTACAAATTGATCGGTGAGGGATCGAGTCCAGTAGAGGAGCCACCAATATTCCTACTCCATGGATTACTAGGCCAAAAACGACACTGGAAGGGAATAGGAAAGACGATTCTCAACATGACAAAGAGATCCGTGGTTATAGTCGACCAGAGAAACCACGGTGGTAGTCCACATACGAACTCTCACAAGTATGAAGAGCTGGCAGCTGATTTTGTCCAATTGTTGGATAAATTGGAATTGGATAAAGCCAGTCTTGTCGGGCATAGCATGGGAGGGAGGACTGCTATGTGTGTTTCTTTGATGGCGGTGAGTAGGTAACCGTTTGGGATCATCAACAAAAAAACTAATAGCATTATTAGATTCGGTTTGTTTGCCTAGTAGGTCTAGGTACCTACTTTGCAATGTATAATCTACATTTTGGTCAATGAACTGTGCACGTTATGCTAGTCCTAAAACGGACATAGGAATCAAACACATCATTTTATGAATAAGATATTATTAACTAGTTCGCCCTGAACTGAGACCTCGCAAATATACACGCGATGAAGGAAACCTACTTTCTTTACTTTTCTACAAAAACATTTAGGCTAAGACAATTATTATTTTTATTCTAAACTTATTTCAATTCCAATCTTGATTTAATTTAATATTTTTATATGCTAATCATATAATTTAAAAATTTAATTTGTTTTCAACATGAATAAATAATAACAATAATAATTATTTTTATTTAAATTACTAATCGTGGTCGTTCTGCTGTATTTTCAGGTAAAAAGTAAGCAATAAATCATTGGGGAAAGTCAAAATTAAAATCGCAACCTACTTATATGAGATCTACTATCGTGGACGATAATCCAAAGACCCCTAATTCTTTTTTTTCACTCACATGGACCCCTTGTAGGTCGTCATCGACCCCAGCGGGTCGCTAAAAACCACTTTGGGATTAAATTGTCGTTACAGTATATAGACTGGGATGAACACTGAAGCTCGATTTGAGTACTCTGATAATTGGTTTGAGCAATACGCAATATTGTATTGAGCTATTGGCTACTTTTACCCTGGTATACGCGAACGAAACCGCGGGCTGTAAGTCTACCTTTGTTTCAGCCTAAAAGAGTTGCCGGTATCTTGATCATAGATGTTTCCCCAGTGTCCACACCCGAGCAGCTGCTAGATCTATCCAAACTTCTCGTAGCCATGAAAGATATAGATTTTACTAAGCAGAATAAATCCAATAAAGCGAAAAAAGAAGTAAGGAAGAAGTTGATACATCTCGTCCCAGACGATATCACTATGAACGCAGTTCTATCAAACATCACTGTTAAATCTGATGGGACTATAGGCTGGGTTTGCAACCTGGATATCCTTATCAAGCATTTTAAGTACATTGCTGCGTTCCCAGCCAGTATGAATGGAAAGTTGTATGACGGACCAGCCATGTTCATCGGAGGGCAGTTGTCGGATTTCATTCCGTAAGTACGGGACAGTTAGGTATATAGATAGATAGATAGAAAATACTTCATTGCACAAGACAAAAAAAAAAAACAAGTACATAGACGAACTTAATGCTAATTAGCATTTTCTTCCAGCTAACCTTTGTGTAATATAGAGTGGGTGGGTGGTAGTGCTATTGGGAAATAATACATAACAAGATTATAAAGTTAACATAATTCATTATTTACCTACTTAAAATAACTACGTAATGGTAAGACGGACCATTTATGTAAGCCAAGCCGGTTTTGTTGCCTGATTCTGCTAAGCTTGGTCGCGTTGGAACAGGAGTAATTTTAGCTTATAAGACGATTCAAAATGATCCTTGTGATTTCAATGAATAAAGTTCTTTTTGACTTTGACTTTGACTAGATATACATAGGTATATTATAATATAAGCCAAGCAGTAGTGTTCGCATTGCTGTGTTTCGGTTTGAAGGGTACGGGTGCCGGTGAAATTACAGGCACATGAGACTTTTCATCTTTATGTCTCAGGGTCGGCGCAGTGCGCGTGTGATGCCTCTGGTGTTACAGGCGTTCATAGGCTACGGTAACTGCTTTCCATCTGGTGGGCCGTAAGCTTGTCTGCTTGCCAAGTAGCATAAAAATATATATATATATATATATTATTATAACCTACCATAAACATAAACATACTTATACTTATACGTATATGATTGGATGGGTTTTTTTATACATATATGGAAAACTACGACACCAATTCCTAAGTTAGCAATTTTGGGACCAATTTATATGCATAGCTGCACTTAACATAAAATTATTTTGAACTCTGACCTATCATTTTAACGAGAAATTTCGTAAAACCAACCGTAGAAAACAACAAAATATGTACTTAGGCGAGTACTTATACATCACTAGCTGAAAACTCGCGACTTTGTTTGCGCTGTATTAAGTATGCGTTTTAGATGACACAAACTGTTACGTGGCTATAGTTATAGTTATACTTTAGTTATAGTTTATTCATTTATAACAGATTATTGTTACATGTCATATTGAAAAGTACATTATAAAGTATTTTGGTAATAGGTCCTAGGTAGGTACACAACGATAAATGAATACATATAAAAATTAAAATTAAGTTCATTGAAATACAAGTTCGTCAGTCATTCAAAATAATCAATTTAAATAAATTATTAAAAATAATATTAAAATTACAAATTAACATACCTAAGTCAATCTATGTATTATATTCAAGTAAAGTCATTTCAATTGTCAAAGTGTCGTAATATTAATTATTAATATATTATATTATTGACTGCAGGTATCTTTAGATAAGCCAGATCCAGTTCTAAGGCGCTGTCTCCACGAGCGAGAGAATCGCGGCGATTTTAACGTCGTGCCATGTATTTCTATGAATGCGTCTCCACACGGCGCGATGTTATCACGGCGACGCGCGACGACGCGATGCGACGAGTGGCAATGCGCGGACTCGTCGCGATTCTCTCGCTCGTGGAAACAGTGCCTAACTTAGATTGCCAGTGGGGTAAGCACGACTATTTAACGTTATCGACAATCGCAAGTGTCCAATATTGGCCAATGACATTAAAAGCTGCTGCAACCCGAATGAACCCAATTGTGTTGTGTGAAAGTAGAGTATTTCTATTATTAATTATACAGGGTGTAAAAAGACAGCTCCCGAATACTGAAGGTACCGGTAAAGCTACCTATATCATAGCTATATAAAATAGCTTTCGCCTGAGAGGAAAATACCAGAGAAAACCTTTTTTTTGTTCGTTTCGTATTATATTTGTCAGCCAGCAATGTACGCATTTATTCCGGCCGCGCGAGTTCAACGCTCCCGGTCAGCTGATCGACCCGTAGGTAGGGCCAATATTTCTCATGTGGTTTTCATTGCTTTTTTTGACGTTTTTATTTATTAACGTGTTTTCAATGATGGAAAATAGGTTTTTGTGTTCCTTTTATGATGGTTTATTGATATTTATAGAAAACACGAAAAAAGCAGCCCAAAAGTGAGCATTTTTTTCGTGTTTTTCAGCTCAAATATTTTCAGAATCATAGTCTGAATGCACTGTTTCAGTTTTCGGGATTAGTCTTTTTACGCCCTGTATAGGTACCCTTTGCTAAAATGTTTGATGGAAGATCTCCTTTATGTGTTGTTGTACTTATTATTCCTCAGGGCCGACGACCTGACAAACATCAGACAGCTATTCCCCCAGGCGGTCATAACGTATATCCAGGGTACCGGCCACAACCTCCACGCTCAAGACCCCAAATCCTTTCTCGAGCTTGCCATCGCGTTTCTGAAGACCAACCACCGAAACTATGTTTAAAAAGGTGTTTTTAAACTTTCGCTAGTAAATAGGGCACTAACACTTAACATTGTTTTGATGTTTTTCATCATCATCATCATCATCAACGGTAGCATTTTAAGGACTATTTCGACTGGTGAGTGTAAACAGGTGTGACCACGGGATTACTATTAATTCTGATGATATTTTTAGGGTCCCGTACCCTCTAGGGTGCAAAGGGAACCTATTCCTCTTGGCTCAGTTGATTTTTATCTATTTACCTTGTAGCATGCCATTCACAAAAGTTATACAATTTGCAGTTAGAGTAACAAAATATTTTTAACGTGTAGTAAGTATTTAAATTGAAAAAAAAAACAGCTAAGTACCACTGTTTTTCGTCATTTGCTGACGTTTCAACACGTAAAAACAGTTTTAATTTAAAATTATTCCCACCACAAAAGTTTTAATTCAATGCAGTAGGTAGTAGGTAAGTACAACAACAACATCGGAAAATCATTGTAAAAATGCAAATAAATAATGATAACTCATTTTTGTTTGTGTTGATACATGTTGGACATGAAATTCTTGAAATAAATGACTCTTAACAAGAAATTGTGATGATAAGAAAATAACGAGTTATCTCTGGAGTGCTATGAAATCATAAATATAATATAGTGATTTTATAGCACTCCTGAGTTTTGTTTTTAGGATTCTAGCATTAAAAACCGTAGTAGGCTAAATCCCTATACAAAAGACATCAACGCGCAATCCCGTAGCAGTCGTAGCACCTAGCGAAGTTAGGCCCTCCAAGATCTTTAAACACGCCAAACTGTGAAAATGCTTTGAGAAGTTTCGGTTCACTTTTGTTAAGGTCACCGGTAGCTAGTTTAGTACCTAACGAAGTAGTTTAGTTAACGAAGTTTGCTTCTAATTTGGCTATTATTTCTTTAAACTCCATGAAACTATATTATCTAGTGTCTATGTGCGTTAGTTTCTTATAAACTATTTTTTTTAAACTAACGCACCACGGGTTAAGTGTGATTTTTCTTTGTTGTCTGTGATAGTCCCTGGAAGGTACCACGGGAATTATTTTACCCGTCGTCCCTGAATTTTGTATAAGCCAACTAATTTAAAAAAGTATAATAACTTAACTGTACATTATTAAAGAAAACAATAAAATAAAACATAAGTACCTACATATACCATGGTCCCTGTTATAGTCCCTGGAAAAAAGGATATTCTCTCATATGTAAATATGTAATGCTGGCCACTAAAGATCCTGACTCATAATATAAAGGAGATATTAATAAAAAAAATAAAAAAACTGCGGTAAACCAAAAGAAGGATTGCGTTTGGAAGAAACTAAAGGAGTATGTTTATGTTTTTGTTATTATAATAGAGCACAAACGCATAGAGTATATGTAGGTACTTATGTTTTATTTTATTGTGTTCTTTAATAATATACAGTTAAGTTATTATACCTTTTTAAATTAGTTGGCTTATACAAAATTCAGGGACCACGGGTAAAATAATTCCCGTGGTACCTTCCAGGGATTATCACAGGGACCATGGGCAAAAAGGGTGATTTTGTACTACCAAAACTATGCACTGCACAATCCTCTTTAGGTACCTACTTTATCCATGTTAATTCCATGCTCCATACCTCAGAATAAGGACAGTGCTTTAGTTCTTATTCTGAGGTCCATACCATCTCAATACCAAGCAATATGACATGACAGATGAGTTTGACATTTTCCAGATAGCGGGGATGGGTTGCCATCTCAGAATAATGACGAAAGCATCTTTATTCTGAGGTCGCCATCATGGAAGAACAAGTCGCCATCATAGAAGTTCTTCCACGGTCGCTACTCTACGAGTTTTGGTTACGAGCAGTTCCAGAGGCAATAGAAACTTGACATTGAAGTTATCAAAATAAAAAAGTCGTATTCACTGAGCATTTAATCATTTTTCGTCACTTTTGTCATAATTTGTCTCAGTTGAAATGGCAAAATAACATGCAGATTTTGTAATTTATTAAAATTTATTTATCAAAGTGTAGACATGGAATGGAGATTTTACCAGTAGCAGCAAAAACACTTTTGAAATGTACATGCCAATATAAGCGAATAACTTGTCGAAATGCAGTCGATTTAGCTCATAAAATTCATGGGCCGACTATTATCACAGACGCAAACACTCCCATAGTCGTGCTTCATGGCGTACTTGGATCGAAAAAAAACTGGGACACTATGTCAAAGAAGCTATCATCTGCTACTCAGAAGACTGTGGTCGCTGCAGATGCTCGGAATCATGGAGAGAGCCCTCACCACGAGTCACACACTTACATGGATCTGGCGTCCGATGTGTCGTTCCTCATGCGCAAATTGACCATAAATAAAGCTCATGTTATCGGCCATAGCATGGGCGGCAGAACGGCTATGATGTTGGCTTTGACCGAGGTATACCTTTTATATCACCCAGTGCTGCATCCACTAGCTTGTTTTCATCCACTGGTGAACGAGGCCTCCTTCATCATCGAATACAATAAAAGGATTTGCCAAAAATTACCACGCTCGGCAGGCGGATTGCTGTGGTGGTCACAGTTTGGGAACTCAAGAGGTGCTGCTGCCCATCCCCTGGTGCAATTCCTTAGTAAGGCATTTACTACATCCACGGGAGGAGACGGAGGGGTCTATTCTTATGCGGGATTAGGGCTTGCAAATATTCGAACTTTTTGCTATTCGAATATTCGTTTTTTTCGGTTATTATAATTCAATAATCATTTCATGAAGATCGGATTAACGGTTAGGAAGTTTTCATCGGACCAACACACATGTATACATAAATACCTACAAACGCCGATTCTTCCATGTTGACTCAGAGAACTCGCTTCGCTCGTTCAATAAACAATAAACAAAACATGATTATTAAAAGTACAATGGGATACATTGTCGTCAAAGTCGTTTGATAGGCTCAAAGATCTGCATAAAAAATGTATAAAAACGTGTATGTGTACATATACATGTATAAAAATGTATATGTATCCACAACCGCGAAACACTGATCCTCCGAATATTATAGAGTACTTCCGAGTTTTGACGAGTCCTGCGTCGTGGGCCCACGCACCCAAATGACGTAACATTGTTTGGACGTCACGTGCAAACTTTATAATTATATTTTGTGCACATTAGAGTTCCAAGTTTGGGGATAAATAAACTGGTCAAATATTCGAATATCATAATTTTTGTATTCGAATTAGTTTACTATTCGAATAATTCGAATATTCAAATGCAATTCCTAGGCGGGATACACCACGCCACAGACTGTAGATGCTATATGTTAGAAAAACTTGAACAGTAAATGACACCCTGGGCTGAGTCCTAAAAACTTAATAGTCCTGATACCCACTTTTAAGTTTGCATAGTTCTGACCTAAGTATATTTACGTTTTAGGTAAAGATTATTTGTTTCAGCCTGCCAAGGTAGCGACCCTGATCATCGTGGACATATCCCCTGTTTCTGAAGCGGGTCTTGATAACACGTTCTTTCCGAACCTTCTGGAGGTCATGCAGGGTATTAATTTCACCGGATTGGATCTAGGGAAAGCAAGGACTTTAGCTAAAGCACAGATTACGGCTTCAGGGCTCATCCAGCACGAGGCATTGATGCATTTTATAATAATGAATATTGGGAAGACCCCTGATAACACCATCGGATGGATGTGCAATGTGGATGTTTTGAGGTCACACTATGAGATTATTGCCAAGTTCCCAGATATGTCCGGGCAGACGTACGGTGGCCCAGTTCTGTTCATTGGTGGAGACCAGTCTAACTATATCCCGTAAGCAATTATATTGTATTATTTAGTTCTTCATCAGCCGGTAGACACCCCTAGTGAATGAGGCCTACTTGGTGTAGTAAAATTAATCTTGAAATACCGTAGGATTCCAGAGTTCTCATTCAATAGATCATCGAACTGTTGGTAGGACAGTTTGGAATAAATGAAAAATACAGTATATGGCCTTGACTGTACTTTTGGCGAAATAAACTACAGTGGATTTCGGGTATAACGACAATGAAGGGACCACTCTATTTTCGTCGTTATATCCGGAAGTCGTTACAGGCAAAGGTAAAGAGATACAGACACGTACACATGTGTAGTTTATTTTAATTTGAACAGTGAATGTGCGTCTAGCAGCCATACTTATTCAAAAGTTTACTAAACCCAGTTGCTACTCAGAATATCACTTTGTAACTGAACCATAAAAGCTCCGAAACGTACACGCTTCCCTACCTACTTAGTTGATATCTATAAACAAAAGGTAAAGGTCTCCACACTTGCTGACCATCTGTGTGCAATGGATGTAAACAAAAGATAAGAAATGCTGTGAAAGAAAAAAATCTTTGTGTCTTTGGCGGCCGACTTCGGTCGCAATATCTGCATGGGATTTCTAGGAATTTGTTACAAATGATTCGTTAAAAACAGTCGCTACACCCGAACTCGGCGTTACATCCAAAGTCGCTATAGCCACATGAATTTTGTACAAAAGTATGCTTTAAATTCAAGGGACTTAGATTTAACGTCGCTATAGGTAAATGGTCGCTACAACCAAGGTCGTAATAAATGAAATCCACTGTATGTGATAAAAACAAAAACCATTCAATCGGAGGAATGGGAAAAAATATTCCCGCTCCTCCTACCAGTCGGAGTTCCGATCGGAGGACTGGGAAAGACCCTTCAAAACGTGTGCGAAACAAGGATTTTTCATATTTTTTTTATAGAGTTTTTTTTTCATATAGTGTTTTCAGTCTTACATAAATAATGGAAAAAACATCACATTTACGCCCTCTTAAGCACTCAGGTGGATGCTGCTGCTCATTCCCTGTCGTAATCCCTTAGTCGCCTTTTACGACACACACACGTTACGTTTTACAGGAGGAGTTGGAGTTGGAGGAGTCATATTGATGCTATTCTGAGGCCGAGACTACCAACGAGTCCACGGCTTATTTATTTATTTAAGTACTACTTTAAAATGACGATGACTACGGGAAATAAATAAAATAACTTTTCATTTAAAAAACCGACTTCCGCCATTGTATTCGACTAAATAATTTTGGATGAAAAAAAATTTATGAAAGAACCATAGTGGTGAAAGGATTATTATACTTTCTGAATGCAAATGCTTGGTGTCTTGCTGAAAATATCAAAATCGCCATATGTATCCCTACAATATTTGAGGAGTTCCCTCAATTCCTCGTGGATCCCATCATCAGAACTGGATTCTGAAAAAAATGGGACCAATCTGGAAGTATATCTATTCAAATAGAAAAAGAATTTTCCAAATCGGTTCATAAACGCCGGAGATATGCGGTAACAAACATTAAAAAAAAAAAAAAAAAAAAAAAAAAAAAAAAAAAAAAATACAACCGAATTGAGAACCTCCTCCTTTTTGGGAAGTCGGTTAAAAACCGGTTGGTGGAAGCACTAACAGGTTTGATGGACGCGGACGAAGTGTAGCGCGGATCATATACCCACCCTGATGAAGACCCTCGATTAGGGTCGAAACCTGTTGGTGCTTCCACCAACATATCGGTACGTGAAAATTTCTCATTTTACAAAATGAATGATATAACTTCTCATTAAATAACTTTTCATTTAAAAAAACCGACTTCCGCCATTGTATTCGACTAAATATTTGGATGAAAAAAAAATGATGAAAGAACCATAGTGGTGAAAGGATTATGATACTTTTTAAATGCAAATGCTTGGTTTGTTGCTGAAAATATCAAAATCGCTATATGTATGCCTACAATATTTGAGGAGTTCCCTCAATTCCTCATGGATTCCATCATCAGAACTGGATTCTGAAAAAAATGGGACCAACCTGGAAGTATATCTATTCAAATAAAAAAAGATTTTTTCAAATCGGTTCATAAACGCCAGAGATATGCGGTAACAAATATTTAAAAAAAAAAAATATACAACCGAATTGAGAACCTCCTCCTTTTTTGGGAAGTCGGTTAAAAAACCGACTTCCGCCATTGTATTCGACTAAATATCGGGATGAAAAAAATGATGAAAAAACCATAGTGGTGAAAGGGTTATGATACTTTCTGAATGCAAATGCTTGGTTTGTTGCTGAAAATATCAAAATCGCTATATGTATGCCTACAATATTTGAGGAGTTCCCTCAATTCCTCATAAATTCCATCATCAGAACTGGATTCTGAAAGAAATGGGACCAACCTGGAAGTATATCTATTCAAATAAAAAAAGATTTTTTCAAATCGGTTCATAAACGCCGGAGATATGAGGATACATATTGGGAACCTCCTCCTTTTTGCGAAGTCGGTTAATAATTCACGAAAGTTACTTTAGTAAAAATTACCATTATCGTGTTTCCTGTTTTTCAAGGATTGGGGATTTCACTGGAATAAGAGGCTTGTTCCCAATAGCAGAGCTGAAGTACGTCAAGGGAGTCGGCCACAATGTGCACGCAGAGGATCCAGCCACATTCCTCAGTATGGTTACAGAGTTTTTGGCAAAGAATAAATAATTTGTAACATACAATGTGTGACTTTACTTTTCTTAGCATACAGAAGTGCTCGTAACCATTCAATCGGAGGAATGGGAAAAAAAATCCCGCTCCTCCTACCAATCGGAGTTCCGATCGGAGGACTGCGAAAGACCCGTATTGACGACCTCTGTGGCGCGGCGGGCGAAGGTTCGCCTGCGACGCAGGAGGTTGCGGGTTCGAATCCCGCCTCGGAACAAATATTTGTACGATCTGCCGATATTTGTTCAGGGTGTTCTGGGTATTTTCTATGTATAATAAAAAAATATCTATCTACGTAATGTATTGTATATAAGTATATCAGTTATCTAGTACCCATAACACAAGCTCTGCTTAGCTTGGGGCTAGATAATGTTGTGTGAAATGTCCAGCATTTATTTATTTATTTAACCTAAGAGGCATATTGCATTTGTAATGGGCTGGGCCAACAAGCCAGCTACATTAATTTATAAGTACCTAATAACTTTTAATTTAAAAAACCGACTTCCGCCATTGTATTCGACTAAATATCTAGATGAAAAAAAAATGATGAATAAGCCAGTGGTGAAAGGATTATGATACTTTCTGAAAGCAAATTGCTTGATTTGTTGCTGAAAATATCAAAATCGCTAAATGTATGTCTACAATATTTGAGGAGTTCCCTCAATTCCTCATGGATTCCATCATCAGAACTGGATTCTGAAAAAAATGAGACCAATCTGGAAGTATATCTATTCAAATAAAAAATGATTTCCAAATCGGTTTATGAACGACGGAGATACAAGGTAACAAACATTTAAAAAAAAAATACAACCGAATTGAGAACTTCCACCTTTTTTTGAAGTCGGTTAAAAATAATACCCTATCTATTCTATAGCCAAACAAAACTCTTCTTACGTAAGAATTTGATACGTCAATGTCATATGTCATAAGAATGTCATCGAAATAACCTACAAATTTTTGTTTTCATCTTTTCCAAAACAAATTATGTTACTCCGACTCCGGCTATACCACGGAACTGTATTCCATAACTGGAGTAATTCTTCTAAATTACTGTCTACTTTCACCACTAGGCTATTATCTTCCACATCTGAAAATGCTGAGACAGTGGACTTAGCCTACGCGTCTTACGAGAGCACCGGTGACGATGATAGTTCCTCTGGGCCTCCTCTGATCATCTTACATGGTTTGTTGGGGTCAAAGAACAACTGGAATAGTATGAGCAAAGCCATCCATAGGACAACAGGAAGGAAAGTGATCAGCGTAGACGCTCGTAATCATGGAGACAGTCGGCACTCAGCTCAGCATTCGTACATTCACATGGCTCATGATGTTATGAAGCTGTTGAAAAAGCTAGAGCTTTCGAAGGTGTCGGTACTGGGACACAGCATGGGCGGCCGCACTGCTATGGTGCTGTCACTTCTCTGTGTAAGTACGTAAATTCGTAAACAAATCATTGAAATTACTATATGGCCGTGTTCATTACTAAAAATAATTCTGCATTTTTCAGTCTGACCTAGTATCAAGCCTGGTAGTGGTGGACATCTCACCTGTGAAAACAAGCCCTCAAATCTTCTCAATGGCTGGACTCTTCGATGCTATGGGAGCTGTATCAATCCGATCTGGCATAGCTATGTCCAAAGCCAGAAAACTAGCTGATGAACAATTGAAGTCAATAACTCCTGATGTGAACTTGAGAAACTTTTTAATAACAAATTTGGTTCAGACAAATACTGGGTCTTATACGTGGAGGGTGAATATACCAGCTTTGAAAGATAACTTCCAGTCTCACATCTCCTGCTTTCCATCCAATTTGAAGGGGCTCCAGTACTGTGGACCGGCTTTCTTTGTTGGAGGATCACTGTCTGATTATATTGGGTAAGAAAACTGATATCTTAACTAGGTACTCTAATTATCTAGTATTAATTTTGTAGGTCTCTTGTAACTCAGGATGTTTTTTTTGTAGAAAGAATGACCTGAAAGAAATCCAAGAGTACTTCCCACTAGCTGAACTTATGTTCATTGAAGGTGCAGGACATTGGGTGCACAGTCAGAAACCTGAGAAATTCCTTGAAGCTGTCTGCAAATTCTTGGAAGAAAAGTAATGAGTGCATTGTGAATTACAAATATATATTGTGATTCTGAATGAATAGTAGGAACTATCCATGTGAAGTGATTTTTAGAATTAGTATTTTATTGACTTATTTATTGTTGTTTTATTAGGTAGTTGAATATAATTATTTACCAATATCCCTATTATTTTCCTCATCTGCCTCATTCCAAGTCCTCAATTTGACATTGCTGTTATCATGTAGGTTAAGCTAGCTCCAGACTGCCCAGACTAAAGCAGAGATGACTTGGCATAAATTCTTGCCGAGGACACACCTGTCGTAAAAAGTTGGACTAACCATCGCCCTTCGCGTTCTCACATTTATTTTTAGAGCTGTATTCACATTAACTGAAATAAAATAACACAATTTTTCACCGTAACAAACCAATTTCAAAATACCTAGGTAGGTACCTACGTACCTCCTACCTCCTTTTCAGCAGTATCTTAGTTAAATTGGATGTACTTTGCTGTAAATAGCACAAAGGGTGATTTGTTAAAGAATATTAATCGGGTCTTCCTGTTGTGTAAACGATTCTCACGTTTTTTATCAGTTACCATGTTGTGGTTTTGCACACCAAATCGTATTGCACTCTTGCTAATGAGGAAATATGTATAAAAGGGGCTGCCCGGACTCAGCCTAGCATTCCCGCTTCACAGTTTCTGTGAAGTGAGTGTCTTAAGTTTGAAATATATCGAAAACAGTCAAAATGACTGCCACTCCTGATAAGTTTTCTCTTCTGTTTGACCGTCCCAACGAGTCGTTAATCACACCAAAGGGCGACAACAAAGCTATCTTTCAGGTCACCGAGCAGACATTGGTAAGTTTCTATCTAACTCTTCAATCGTCATCGGTCAGCCTAAGAGTTGGCCTTTTTATTTTGCTCTTACATACAACTGGGCCTTCTGCTACTTTCTCTTATCAACTTTAGTGGTTTTTCGTAAAGCACAAACTCGGCTTAGTTTCCAACGTGTATTATGTACCTATTACGTTTTGCAAGCTAGAACTCGCGAAAAATTAAGGTAACTAGTAATGTTTTGTTAACTGGAAGATAACATTTCTGTCAACTTTCAATTTCAACATCTAGGAAAAGCCAAAAAGAACACAGACAAAATGCACAGAATGTTATTGTTACATGAAAGGTACGAAAATTTTGAGAACATAACCCACTATAACTGTTTTTTGTAAGTATTCGTACTATAGTGAGTACGTACGTGTAGATAGATTATTTACCTACCTATCATAAAGTATCACACACGTAGCAGATGCGGTAAGATATCTGTATCTGAGCGCGTATCTGTCCATATCGCTCTCTATACTAAACTCAAGGAGCAACACACACGTAGCAGATCACTTATATTTTACCGTCAAACATCTGTAGGCACCGACATATATCAAAAGATGGACAGATTATATCTGTGTATACAAATTGAAATACAATACAGTTTGAAGGTTTCCGCGTGAATGTATTATTATCGTATCTGCTACGTGTGCGATACCTTCAGATGCGATAAGTTTTTATACGCATATAAAATATTACACTTTAATCATGCAAGGCCCATGTTCATGTAACAAATAGTTTTTTTTAACAGAACAGTTAGAGAAGCGATGTGAATTTCTTAGCCTAATTTTTTTATTTTCACAGCCACCAGAATATGCATCCAATGGCATCGAGTTGAACAACCGTTTCGGTGATGATTCCACGGAGAGGATACCTCTCATCAACCTGACACCTGAGCAACTGCCTAAGTTCCCGCTCGCCTCCCAACTGCCGAACGACTCCGACTTCTCGCTGTTTTTTCCTAGGCACCAAGACATGTCCACTGAGGTCATTGATACTCTTATGAGTGAGTATGAACGTTACCGTCAGTTAAATTATAATAATAATGTTATTACTCTATTCAGCTAGGTATTTATTCACATAATAAAATTGGGACTAGATATATTAGTGTAGGTAGGTACTGATCATATTGTGTACAAAACATGGTGTTTTAAGAAATATTAGCCAAATTATACGCAAACTTCGTTAAAAAATAACGTTCTTATGCAAAAGGGCGTAGAGGCCCTACCTCTTCTTAAGCTATTGTTTTAATCATCATCCAGGATTAATGTTGTTGGATACAATGCACCTCTCAATATAGTAAAGCCTATTTCTTATCGTATAGGTATATTTAGTTGTGTTGCACACTATTGCCCGATCCCCTTCCGCCAACTCAAAATTGTCGAAGTTTTCGCGAAAAACGCGGCTGAATGAAAGTAAACTGGCTGAAAGTAGATCTCTATTCTATGAATTTTCAAATTTACTATTATTTACTCGTAATTTTACCTTGCTTTCAACTCTTTAAACTAAACTACAAAATGTCTTCAGAAAATTGCTATATATATATTTATTTTTTTATATATTTAGTATACAGTACATATATATATATATATATATATATATATATATATATATATATATATATATATATGTACTGTTTCATTCATGTAGTGTATTTTTTTAACTCTTCTTAACTTTACTTAAATGATATCCTTACAGGATAATTGTAGGAATCGTCTTATGTTTAACGTAGAGAGACCAGTAATTGTCTGGATAACTTGAATATAAATTATATATTGTTTAATAGTTGTTGGTTTTCAATAAATGCTTAAATAAAAAAACAATTTACAAGTACTTACCTCTGACGGAAGTTGATCTAAGAGGATAAATCAAATAGAATATTGCTTTCAAAATATAAAATGTAATACAATAAAATTAATAATATATATAAACCTCTCATTTTATACAATGTATAATTTTTGCACACAATACAATAATATTCTGCAGATGTTCCCGAGAACCAACTGGAAGTGTTACTCTCGACTTGCGCCTACGCACGGGCTAACCTCAACCCGCAATTGTACAACTACTGCTTGTCAGTTGCTTTGATGCACAGGTATGTATTATAAAATAGAAAAGCCAACTCTAAACTCACGCCCTGACAACAACTGATTAAGAAATCAAAAACGCGAGTGATGCACACATAGACATAATTAAGCAGAGATCAGCACCATTTAGTTAATGACTTGCTTTAAATTCCTGCAGCCGTGGTTGCTTGTCTCAATTCTCAGGCGTTAGTGTGGAGCAGGCATGTTTCCAAAGTAGTTATACGGGTATAATTAAAACGCTCACCAAAATATTATGAGTAAATTAATTAACTCTAAAAAAAATTTACCAAAATAATTTCCCCATAATAAAACGTAGTAAGTACCAAAATAAATATGAGCAAAATAATTGTGCATGTTAGACTAAAATCATTTTGCTTCTCATAATGAATAAGACAAGTGCTAACCAAATCTTGATATTATTTATAGCACAAATTAAAAATGAAAATAGCTACAGTTATAAGATACCTACTTTACAAACAAAATTTGGTAAGCGTTTAAATACAAGTTGTTATGTACTTTTATTGTTAATGAACTGAATTCCTATAGCTGTTGATAATATTTTGACTTTGTGATGTATTTCGATAATTTTTTGCTGATTTTCTAATCAGGTTATGCATTAAATTATATTGCAGGCGCGACACAAGAAATGTCAGAATCCCAAACTTCGCGGAAACATTCCCGGCAAAGTTCATGACCTCGCAAGTGTTCTCACAAGCGCGTGAGTCAATCGCCGTAATCCCAGAAGGGACACCGGTGAGTTATTTATTACCTCCGCAGCAATTATCACATTCCTTCCCAGTTTCTGAACACAGTGCAGGCTTAAAATTCGGCGTCCAAGGACCGAGACTGTCGTTCGAGTAGAAATCCATTGGATATGTTCCATCTTCTTTCAACCATTTACTGTTACCCATAGATACAGAAAATTCATAAGGTGTCAGCAAGGGTTTTGGGAAAGCAACACCCCAATCGATAGACAGTCTCGGACACGCAACTTGGACAAAGGCATCTAAATTGAATAATGCTAATTTGCTAGGAAATATTTCAGATAGTAAAATCTTTACATATTTTTTATCCGAATTCCTAATTTGCTTTTCTAAATTCCCTAGTACTTTGGTACTTCCTTGTCTACCGAGTGTACCGAGAATGAGGCCAAAACTAGCCACATGCTCGGCACTTTTTATTTGATTCTGTCTATTAGTCTGCATCAAACTGTGTTCATAGATTTCTGAAGTGAACTTCTTTTCATAAGGATCATATTTGTATGCTGCTATTTTGGGATTGGCTATCATTATTGCTTCTAAATGGAACCTGCCATCTCCTAAATAAACTATAGCATCTGCAGTCAATTTAGGAGCAGTACAACCGAGAATTTCACCAGGTGATAATGGCTTACTTTGCGGTACTGTTACTATGTACTCTTCAGTGCGTAATTTCTTAGCTACAGAGTGCAATGTGGTAACAAATTGTATTGTACTAACTATTGCTAAATGTGTCCTTTTGGGAAAGTTGAGTTTGATAGTCTCAACAAAATGTGACGGGTCTATCTTAATGTCTACAAAAATGTATAAGACCTTGATGCTGCTGGTTTGGTCTATGGGTATGAGGCAGGAGTGTCCATAATGCACAAGGAGATCCACGCCTAGCGCGACAGCAGTGAAGTCGTCGATACAGCAAGCTCCATAGGTAACATCTCCTAGTATCACAGTATCTGCTTCGGTGAATGTTTCTAATATATCACAGAGAGTTGTTGCAAACAATGTGAGACCTGTAACCCAAGAAATAGGGAGATACGTTAATGTTTTACAGCTTTAATATCCCTGAAAGTATGTATAATTTCAAAATAAACAGAGAATTACCTTCAGGCAATTGCAAGGCCACTCGTTTCGCATTGAGAGACCTTATACGCCAAATCGTTTTGTGGACTTCAAAATTGTAGTTTTGCGGCAAAGATTCACACGCTCTGTTCAGCAGAGGATCATTTAGTAGCTCATCAGGGATTTTATTCACAGCACGAATGTTAGGTTTGAAAGTCTTTCTCTGTCCCTCAGGTTTCGCGCGAACAACAACTACTCCTGGGTTGTTAGCGTAATCTTCCATGTTGTAGAAACTAATTTACAGCATTATCTTTAAGTTAGAAGTTTAGAATAGTGAGTTTTCGAATTATTCTCAGGTTAATTTTCATCAAAATAAAAACACGCGCAGCTGGCCTACGTGACTTTTAGCATGTTACATTACGTTCCATCCATCCATTCCATTTCATTCCAACGCGCGGTGGGTGGAAATCATAAATTCATGGTGGATGGAACGGATATCTATACAATGTAACGGTATATTTGTGTCTTCCATCTTCCTCGAGTGAGAATAGGAAAATATAAATGTATAAATCATGAATTAATTTGTAGCTAACAGTTTATAAATAGCTCTATTTGTAACAAAATTTCGTGCGTGAAATGAAACACAAAATTGAGAAGTGACATTGACATCTGTCAAAAGCCAATCGGCGCCGTTCCATTTCACGCATATTTAATTGCCATCCATTATCATCCATAGCTTTCATCCTAATCTAATTCGTCTCAATCTCTTATTCAGCGTAACCTCATCCGCATTCCAAGAGACTTCAGCGCGACTGACCTGGAGGTGGAGCACCGTCTGGCGTACTTCCGCGAAGATATCGGCATCAACCTGCACCATTGGCACTGGCACTTGGTTTACCCGTTCACGTCCAGCAATAGAGCCATCGTCGCCAAGGACCGTCGTGGAGAGCTGTTCTTCTACATGCACCAGCAGATCATTGCACGGTAAGGTTTCACTTGATAATATTTTTGTGCTACCTGATTATTGATTTGTATAACGCAGTAGGTATACTAACTTCATCTTGTAAGTAGTAGGCAGGCGTAAATATTTATCTCAGTATAAAATAATTCATTTGACAGCTGTCAAATCTAATCCCTACTTTTATCTTGGGATCAATCGATCGACATTGTGAATTATCGATTAAACGACCCTCGTAGGGTAAATAAAACAAATTGATGAAATTGATTGCTCATCTTTTAAGGGGTGGCAGTGAGAAGATATTCGGCTTTGCCGAACGAAAGCTTCACAACCTAAATTGCCCAGCACTTAACAACATTCAGTTGTTTTACATGACCGTTCTATATTCTCAGTTATAACTGCGAGCGTCTCTGCAACGCTCTCAGTCGGGTAAAGAAGTTTTCAAACTGGCGCGAAAAGATCCCTGAGGCCTACTTCTCCAAGCTGGACAGTCTGACGTCATCTCGCGGCTGGCCCCCGCGGCAGGCCAACATGCAGTGGCAGGACCTGGACCGAGCGGTCGATGGCCTGCACGTGACCATCGCTGATATGGAGCGCTGGAGGAAGAATATCGAGGAGGCTATTGCTACTGGTGTAGTGATATTGGTAAGCATACCAACCATTGGCTAGGGACGATATTTAGTCGACAGCCCTGGCTTTGCCAATTGGCTGGTGAGGCCGCGCCTAGGGCGACAGATTTTAGAGGGTGCTGGCTCGCTTTGGTGAGCGCCACAAAAAATTCTGTGTGCTTTTTTGAGCTGGAAGATAGCAACAAAATAACACGTTCTAAGATATCTGTTTTGCTTTGAACAAAGAAGCTACCGAGGGTCTAGAAGAGTAGATCTCGACATCGAATGGCACCTTTCTGACTGAATTATGGTACCTAGAGTTGTAGCAGCCTTTGGTGACCTAACCATAGAAATTTTTGTTTCTCGCTCTAATGCCAAATCCAAAACTTACGTTTCTTGGAAACTATACCTGGACGCTCATGACACACTGCATATTTCGTGACTCATTCCGCTCACTAGTGTCAATTCTTTCCTTTTTGCTAGCTTTCTCGGCACCCGAATCTCTTGATTTTTTTGCAGCTCGCTATATTATAATCATTGCTGTCGTTTATGCTGCCAACTCCTCAAGCTAAATACACTGATATTTTCACGGCTTGCTCTTCTCACTTGTATATTATGGACTAGATTGTTTTTCATTGCACTTTCCTAGAGCTAGAAACATCAATTTTCGCAGCTCGCTCGGCTAGTTATACGTGGTTATACTGTACTTAGATTGTAACAGTAGGTTAGATAACTTTTGTCTCCTCGAGCTAATTTAATTATTTTTTCGCGGCTCGCTGCGCTTGCTGGTATAGGTTAGGTTGCTTTCTTCTAGCTTAAAACACTGAATTTTGCGCAGCACGCTCTGCCCACTGGTATTATAATATTATGGACTTGATTGTTTTTGCTGTACACTCCTCGAACTAAAAACACTGCATTTTTCGCAGCTCGCTCCACGCGCCGGTTATTGTTGATTGTTTGTTGAACATATAATTTTTCGTTACTCACTCCACTCGACGTGGTCCACTGTGCATATAGCGTACATCTCAGACACTAAAAACAATAAAGTGTGTTTTTGCTGTCTTTTTTGTTCCATTTTTTTCACGGCTCACTCCTACCTCTTGGCGGTAACTTCCGAGTGATTAACATAGGTAGGAAGAAGGGAGGAGGGGTGGCACATAGTGGTGGTCTTAAGAAAAGTATAAATCCGGCATTGCCCTAAGACATTATGGCAGTTGTAATAAGCAAAGGTCACCATGAAACATCAGGTGGGCAAAATGCCAGCAGGTACCGACTCAAAATAAAATAAAAAACTGAATGTCTTGTAATACAGGCGGACGGATCCAAAAGGCCCCTGGACATCGACACGCTCGGCAACATGCTGGAGTCCAGCATGCTCACCCCCAACGCCGAGCTGTATGGCAGTGTGCATAACAACGGACACAGCTTCTCTGCCTACATGCACGACCCGCAGCACAGATACCTGGTAACAACTACCCTACATTTACATTTTATTTTTACACTTTTTTTATATTTACACACCTTTTACTCATAGATTTTTCATATCCCAGAATTACTAACTCCGTGACATAGGCACATTATAATAAAATAAATCTGATCTGACATAATAATCTGATAAAAAAAATTGTACGCATTTTTTTCATCTTCGGTTAGTATAGATGTTGAAACATAGCGTTTATAGTTATTTGAAATAATAATTATAAAATATTTTATTTTGAATTATTTGATACAAAAATATTTCTTATATCGAATCCAAACTGACTTACAACAAAATCTACGGAAAATGAAACGTTACGAAAACATCGCATATCTTCCAATGGAAGTACTAGGAACCGTAGTCGACCTTAGTCGACCGTAGTCTCAGAATAATGACTTACAGCTCAGAATAAAGACTAAAGCAAACTTACAGCGATTATTCTGAGAACGTAGTACATACTTCCATGCATCTGCCACAAAGACCCTAGACAAGGTCTTTGTCTGCCACACACATGCTCGATGGAAGAAGAAATACACTGCCATAGCTCATATTTGACGACCTCTGTGGCGCGGCGGGCGAAGGTTCGCCTGCGACGCAGGAGGTTGCGGGTTCGATTCCCGCCTCGGAACAAATATTTGTACGTTCTACAGGTATTTGTTCAGAGTGTTCTGGGTATTTTTCTATGTATAATAAAAAATATCTATCTATCTAATGTATTGTATTAAGTATATCAGTTATCTAGTACCCATAACACAAGCTCTGCTTAGCTTGGGGCTAGATAATGGTGTGTGAAATGTCCAGCATTTATTATTATATTATAGCTGTATCATCTGTGTTTCTTTCCAAGCATAATATTGGCCGTTTCGTTACATGCATTTAATGATTAGCCCTATGCACACTACCGCGTTTGCTTACTTAGCCCATTGATGCTGAAGACAGTACCTACATCCGCTTGCTTCTCAGGAATCATTCGGCGTGATCGCGGACGAGGCGACCACAATGCGCGATCCGTTCTTCTACCGCTGGCACGCGTGGATTGACGACACCTTCCAGAAGCACAAGGAGTCCACGCACGTGCGCCGTTACACACCCTCGGAGGTAACTTACACACCTGCTATGTAAATTGAAGCCTATGTAACTACTTAGCCCTGACACTTTTAAATTATCCAATGATAAGAGATGGCAATACCTACCCAACCCATCTTCTTTAACCGCAAGAGCGTTAAAAGTGAAGATCTGAACTTGTCTATGACATAAATTACATTTGGGCTGTTAGAAAAGTTTTGCTGTGGCAACACTCTCTTCCTTCAAATACTTATAACAAGCGTGTCGTGTCGATATTAAAATCAATAAATATACTATCCAAATACAGTGTTTTAAAATTAATAAAGCCCAAAATAGGGACTTTTACAGAACTGTCAAAACGTATGTTCTTTATTAAAACTAGGTCAAAGTCCAGGGAATTCTTCTTCTTCTTCTCGAAAGTATAGCTAGAGGTTAAGCATTGTATAACTTCTGCAGCTGGAAAATCAAGGCGTGCGGGTGACGTCCACCAGCATCGAGTCCGAGGCCGGCCCCTCCAACACGCTCAACACGTTCTGGATGCAGAGCGACGTGGACCTCTCACACGGAATGGACTTCACCGACCGCGGGCCCGTGTACGCGCGCTTCCCGCATCTCAACCACCGCCCTTTCCGCTACTTGTGAGTACCTACTTATCTACCTGAAGCACTGAAGGTCTATTACGAGTTTTGCATTGCAAACATCATGAAGTTATTAGTTACTATGTAAGTCACTGTAAAAGCTTACGACTCGCAAAGGGATTGTTGCAATGCAAAACTCGTAATAGGCCTTCATAATTAGCCCAAAATACATTGTTCCAATGCTTGGACTCGGGACCTTCTCTCGACACGGGAGTGAATGGGCTTTATTCCACAGCGCTAGCATTTCTAGGGTTGATGGATCTGTCTAGTTGTTGCCTCTCATTAGAGAGTATTATGTTCCTTGTCCTTGGTATTTGCTGTCGTTGTTTTGATTTCTATCACGTAGTTAAATTCTGAGCATAGCTTTCTTCATAGCCCGCTGCGTGCGCGACTTACGTGCGTTCCGCTTGTGTACGAGGCCAATAGTTAGCGTTCACGTCTTAGTACCATAACACCATAAGTCATCCCAGGCAACACGCACTGACTACCGACTTTCGTCTTAAGAGGGCACTATACTACAATCTAAGGCTCCCTCTTTAACGCACGCGATAACCCGCGCGCCGTCTCGCTCGCGCTAGCGAGTGTCGTCCACAAAAATGAAGTTTTTTGTTTATTATGGCGAAAATAAAGTATTTATCAAAAAACTGATTTTAGCATACAAATAAATAGTTATTACCTACTTGTTGTAGTAAAATTTATCTTAAAACACCGTAGGGTTCCTGAGATTTCTTTCAAAACGTGTGGGAAACAAGGGTTTTTTTCATTAAATAAAACCATCGAGGTTTTTTTTACATATCGTGTTTTCAACTTTACACAATAAATGTAAAAATATAAAATTTTCATATTCCAAAATATTTAACTCGTAGAACCCGTAAATACTGAGTTCTAGATAGATTTTGTTGGGCAAAATCACATAGTACGCCCTCTTAAGGCTCTGCGGAATCTGACGGGGAGAATACGCGGCGTAGTTTCCCGAAGGCTGTAGTGATGAGTGAATATTTTTCAGGATCAACGTGGACTGCGACAGCGCGAGGCGCGCCACTGTGCGCATCTTCATGTCGCCCAAGTTTGATGAGCGCAACCTTACCTGGATGCTGAGCGAACAGCGCAAGATGTTCGTCGAGATGGACAGATTCGTCGTCTCATGTGAGATACAGCCTACCTACCTAGATATATACCTACACAACTTTTTTGAAAGGAGCCCTTGCGAGGCGCACCGCACTTTACTATTACTGTCACCATTCGTCAATTGAATAGGCCATAGTCAGGGCCACCTTGCCCCACGCAGGTGACCGGTGACACGAATTAGTATCTAGTATAGCGCCACCGATACGCTAACCGTCCATCGAAATTCTTGGATGGTATTGTCTCGAAGCGCGGGGAGGATCGTGGGTTCGAACCCCGACTGGGTAGATATATAATAAATAAATAAATAAATGCTGGACATTTCACACATCATTATCTAGCCCCAAGCTAAGCAGAGCCCCAATTCTCTAATTTAAAAACATTCAATTCGCAGTATAATCTCGTCTCAGTCGCACTTTCACGTATAGTAACTATTACTTAAGCTTCGCGTTTCTTGAGAAGAATACGTAATAGTTACTATACGAAACAGTGCGACTGACACGAGACTGGAATGTTTTTAAATTAGAGAATTGGGCCTCAGAGCTTGTGTTATGGGTACTAGATAACTGATATACTAATACAATGCATTACATAGATAGATATTTTTTTATTATACATAGAAAATACCCAGAACACCCTGAACAAATATCTGCAGATCGTTTAAATATTTGTTCCGAGGCGGGAATCGAACCCGCAACCTCCTGCGTCACAGGCGAACCTTCGCCCGCCGCGCTACAGAGGTCGTCATATATATTTTGTGATGGGTTTTATATCAAAATAAGCTTTAGAAACCAAGCACAGAGCTTAGGCTTATAGCAAATCCACCCTGCATATTATATCCTCAACAAAACTGTTCTATGGAAACACCTTTACTTTGCTATATACACACGCTAAAATTACGATAGGTGCTAAAAGGGCAAGACAGAACCTGAAAGAAAAGGAACCCCTTCTGGGGCAAGACAACCTGCACGAAGCCTTCTCTCTCGCGGCAAGGCAGAAGCTGAAAGGAAAGGAACCCCTCCTGGGGGGCATGACATTCCTCCTTTTTCGGGACAAGATGTTGTCTCCTTTTTCTTTCCAGTCTAAATGATGGCAAATCTTTTAAAGGGGCATGCATGCCCCATAGACTGCCACACTCACTCGGACCGATTATCACAATGGTCTGAGCTGCCACACCTCCCTACCTAAAATTTGTATCATTCATAACGGAATTATCAGCTCTCGTTATCAGCCGATTGGTAGGTAAATGAGGATTTCCCATTTTATCACTTTAGGTTTTATAATCTCTTCTAAACAACCGAGGCCCGATGTGAGTTGAATTTCAAATACAAGAATTGCTTTCCTGGGGGCTTAAATATGGGTTTTGATTGTTTTCGAAACTATATAAAGTTTCGTTTTCATCCATACATTTACTGACAGCGTCTTTAGATTTCTTTTCGTTTTCGCTGCAAGTAAACTAATGGAAGGAAACGAAACTTCATCCACTAGTTTCGAAAACTATCAAAACCCGTGCTAAGCCCCCAGATCGGCTTGAACGTATAACATTTTATGCCGATATCCACAAAGAGATTGAGGACCTTTTGACTGGCCTTCTCAAGGAATAGGGTAGAATTATTTACTGAGGACTCTGTTGTCCAAGTTTAGTAGTAGTAGAACTTCTTGTAAAAGAGTTCGTCCGGGGAAGTACTACCACCGCTCCGTACGCTTGTTTGCTTGCCAAGAATTAGTGTCTTACACATGTCTGCTAGTTATGCAGCATGTAGCAAATTCCAACCAATGCCAGGAACAAAAATAATAACTATATAATACTAAAAAGGCTAAGTAAGCGCGCCACGGGCATGAAGGCCTTCAGTTTTGCCAATAAGATACAGATTTTGTACCCTTGCCTTGTGTTGGCAACCCTTACAAAAATATAAAATGTTCCTTCAAAATTATAAAATGCAATTTCCTATTTTGAACTTAATTAATTGTGAATCGTTCTATCCCTCAGTGAATGCTGGAGAGAATAGACTGGAGCGCCAATCAACAGAATCCACCTTCACCATTCCGTTTGAGCAGACGTTCCGCGACCTCTCGGCGCAATCTAATGACCCAAGGAACCCCAACCTAGCCGCCTTCAACTTCTGCGGTTGCGGATGGCCTCAGCACATGCTGGTGCCTAAGGGAACTGAGGCTGGTGCAGCTTACCAGTTGTTTATTATGCTGTCCAACTACGAATTAGATAAGGTAAGTCTACAATTCCTAAGTCAGTCCCATCAGCGTCGTCGCGTCACCGTGAAGGGTCACTGGGGAGTACCCCCGCCCCAAACTCACTGTTCATAGCAATCTCTCGTACTATAGGTTTCCCACCTTCGCCGATAACTTCCAACAAACAATTAAGCTCCCTAACTTCCACAGGTGGACCAAGAAGATGGTAAGGAAATATCGTGCAAGGAAGCCTCCAGTTTCTGCGGCTTGCGAGACAAGAAGTACCCAGACCGCCGCGCCATGGGCTTCCCCTTCGACCGGCCATCAGCGGACGCAACCAACATCGAGGACATGGTCCGTAACCTACCCAACATAAAACTCACTGACATCACCATTCGCCTGCAGAATGTCACCGAGCCCAACCCTAGGAATTTACAACAGTAGTAAATTCTCTAATCTTTCTCAATCACACGGTAATGTTGCTGTCCTATTGGCTAACAGTCTTTGCAAAGGAGTTTTAAGAGTTAGGAGTAAATAATGTAGGAAATACTTCCTATTTCATCAGAGTTCCATCTTTAATGCGCCAGTTTCAATATTTGACATAGCTTGTACCACAGCAATTATGAATTTAATTTGAGAATGTTTAGAAGAACTGTGTATGAGAAATACCTACCTACCTACATAGAAGTAAACATACTAGATTTTAACAAGATTTTTTTTGAAGACCATGAAAATGTTACATTATAGGTATTATTAGTTGTAAGTGCATTGTAAAAATGAAAGGCTGATTAGGTTTAGGTCTCATGAATTAGTTACTTGTACATAATTTATACTAGAGTAAAACTAAATATTATTGACCCACGTAGATAAGGATTTCATAAAAATAAAACCAACATTTAAAAAAAAATATCTTTTATTTTACTTTACTAAAAATCTACAAAATCTTGCACTTCATAACAACAACTAAGACTGGATTGAATAAACCAGGATGAGCATCTAGAATAAAATTTAACACTGATTGTAGTACATAAATGCATATGTTTATGCATAAATTAGATAATTATGCTAATCCTGGTTAGTGCAAGCCTGATTAATACCTACTAAAGTAAATCTTACCGAAAATTCCTATCTCCGATTGAGTCGCTTCCTGTGAATAAAAAGGTATCATCAAACTACTGTTATAAACACAATACTTATTAGGCTTGTGAACAAATAAGTCAGGCCTATCATTCAATATCACATAGTTATCATAAAAACACATTATCGGCTCGTGTCCATTCTCATCATTGTAATCTGTAGATTAGGTACTATGATTAGAAGTTGTTTAACTATAAGAGATTTCTTACCAATTAGTGGTTGAACTGTACTGCAGAGAAACAGCAAATCACGGTCCTGAAAATTGATAAACAATGTTCAATAAAATTCATAATGATATGGCATGTTGGTGACTTGTAGGTTATGTATCAGCCCTATCATTTAATATCACGTGTTAATATCATAAAAACACATTTTCGGCTCGTGTTGTTGTCATCATTTTTATCACTTAAGATTAAGTTACTAAACCTGAATAAATGTAGGTACAAATCTTTTTATGTACAATCAATACCTACTTGCTATAAAAAAGTCAATGAAAGATACGCCCTAACCTAATCTTATCAAGGCAGGTAAATATCGGTAAAGCATGTGACAGAACTTATCGAGAATGCAAATAAATAAACAATCCTATTAGGCCTATTAGCAGACAGTGAGATTTCCTGTAAATAACCGCAAAAATACAACGTGTGTGGAAACAAGTTGCAAGGAACACGTGCTCGAATCCAATTTTACTTGCAGATAACTTATGGAAATAACGTGGAGAAATGGCTGTAACAACGTAATAGGAAATAAATAGATACCTGTTTAAATTGAATCTTCTGTAGGAAATACTATCCAATTTCTTTGCGATTGAGTAAGTCCCTGTTTGATCCTGCTGTAACTTTTGAAGTGAAGTAGTGAAGTGAAGTGAAGTGAAGTGAACGTGAACAGACGTGAACTGAGAGCTCAGCTCTCAGCAAGCCAGCAGACAGAAATGAATGCCACAGACATATTAGTAACGTGACGTGAATAATGTGAATGAATCTTGGAGCAAGGAACAAAATGGAGCGGCAGTAACATTTATTTTGTATGAAAATTGCCCACCATTAGCTTGCCATTCAACCATTCATTTAATACTCTGTGACCTTTGATTGCCTTCATTCAAAGTTTTGTTTATTTTTTGTGTTTTCGTAAATTTTCACTATTTTATTAGCAAATACCTATATTTTTTACTACACAAGTTGGATTTCACAATGCCTGAGTGTAATATTGTGCATTGTGGTACGAGGCAAAGCCAGTATCGGCCTGGGCTGACTTTACACAAGTGCTTCAACAGTTTTCATTGAAATTGTAGTTTTGCTTCATTATTTTGTTCTAAATGTATGTTTCGTTGGTGAGCTTTAGAGTAAACATAAGGACATTAGTGCCATTGTTGTGTAAAATATCATTATTTCATAGTAATTCATTTATTGCTTACAAGATTGTTTACAACTAGGGCTCGGTCGGGCAAATAGCCGACCCAATCCGACCCAAAAATCGAGCACGCCTTATTTATCAGAACAACCGCCCTGTGGAATGAATGAGCGGAGTAGAGTGGAGCCGTGGGAGCAAAGAGGTTTTAGAAAAATAGTATTACTACAGATTACTACTGACTGGACTAAGCGAGAATAATGACAAGCACGACTGGACGACCTACCGACGACCTTGGAGCAAGGAACATAACCGACGAACGACGCGCGACGACGCGACGGGACGGGTGGCAGTGCAGTGATATCCTCCCTAGCTAGGCCAAAGTTACACATGGATGGATAGTTCAGTTCACTTCCCAGTCAGTGAATTCCATGTTAAGCCCCGATTTACGTAAACATGTAGCTAGTAGCCAAGCCAAGACACTTCACAGCCGGTATTTTATTGGTTGGCGGGCCTACAATAAAAACACCAATTGGATCAGCTGACCAATGAAATGCCTACTGTCCACTGTCCTGGCCTGGGTTAGCTACCTACAATCGTTATAGAGCTCCTTGTGAATGAATTTGTTCGAGGAAGTAGTACCATCACACTATTTCTGCCGCCAAACAACAATGCTGTGTGTGCACCGCTTGGAAGAGGTGCAGGTGAAAATACAGGCACATGAGACTTTTCATCTTTGTGTCAGGATGATGCAATGGCAAGTGGAATGCAATGCAATCTAAATGTTCTTTGAAGTCGGTTAGAAAGGATAAGAAAGTAGGTAGGTAATCTACATCGCGTGATCTACACTAGTTTAGTTTAGGCCAACCAATAGTTATTAGGTATTGCTGTTGTAATAGGAAGGTGTTACCGCCTACTACAACAGCCACCAGGCTAAGCCACCTGTTAGGACTACCAGCCAGGTCCATCATTTACTCGAATTAAAATAACATGTAAATCACACGGCACAACTAAGACACGCGCCATACACAATGAATTTGACAAGTATGTGAGACAATTGTAGTGTTCCTGTATACTGTATAAGTTAAGGGAGACACTTTACCTACGCCTATTCTTAAGTGCGTGGCAATCAGTTGACCAGCCCTCCTATTGCCTAACAAACTGATATTCACTTTCGTTTATAATTTCTCAGTCCATTGCGCCGTATGCTTAGGCTTCTTTTCAAAAGCAGAAATACTCAAATAATAAAGCGTAAAAAACGTTTAAAATGGTTTAAGGAAACGATTAACAATTCAGTAGGCATTATAGGCGCTGGCTAGAGTAGGTGAAAAACTTTGATATTTTTATTTTTGCCTTATATGTATTTACTTAAAAAGCCGTGGTAAGAAAGTGTGGTGGTGTAAAGAAAATAACGTGGTGAGAAAGCTCTCCACAGAGTAGTTCCACTAATGTGGAACTACTCTGTGGAAATATTACTTGTTAGTAGCTTTTGTGTGACACACGTCTCCAGAGCATAGTCAAAAACTGAGGAAATTTTACATTTGCCCCTAAACTAGACATATAACATGACTTTACATTTGAAATTTGAATAAATAATTGCATATTTTACTATCCACAAGGTCTCGGTTCGAGGCGAACCACTAGTTATATGAAATGGGGTCAAATGCTACGTAAAATGTAACAAAATGGATATTCTGGCAACGCCGACGAGAGAAAAATGTGGCGAGGGATGGGTGTTATATTCCTCCAAGGAAGGGGCGGAAGACCGGCATAAAATAATCAAAAGCCAGTTTAATCCACAGGGCGGTTGTTCTGATAAATAAGGCGTGCTCGATTTTTGGGTCGAACTGGGTCGGCTATTTGCCCGACCAAGCCCTAGTTGTAAACAATCTTGTAAGAAATTATGAATTACTATGAAATAATGATATTTTACACTACAATGGCACTAATGTACTTATGTTTACTCTAAAGCTCACTAACGAAACATACATTTAGAACAAAATAATGAAGCAAAACTACAATTTCAATGAAAACTGTTGAAGCACTTGCGTAAAGTCAGCCCAGGCCGATACTGGCTTTGCCTCGTACCACAATGCACAATATTACACTCAGGCATTGTGAAATCCATCTTGTGTAGTAAAAAATATAGGTATTTGCTAATAAAATAGTGAAAATTTACGAAAACACAAAAAGTAAACAAAACTTTGAATGAAGGCAATTAAAGGTCACAGAGTATTAAATGAATGGTTGAATGGCAAGCTAATGGTGGGCAATTTTCATACAAAATAAATGTTACTGCCACTCCATTTTGTTCCTTGCTCCAAGGTTTAATCAAATGACTTGACATTGTTTATCATTTCCTTCGACTTTTGAATGGCTACTTCCGGATTTTAAATGAAAACAAAATTTTTGCGTCTCCACAAGTCACCCAAAGAAAATTGCACCCGCACAACCAAGAATTGTAATTAAATTTTAGGAGCAAAGCTAAGCCACGCTAAGCCCTCCAAGACAGATCTTTGATAAATGCAAGGGTGCCCAACCCCAGGCTCGCCAACGCATTTGAATTTGCTTGATAAACGTAGGTACACTCACTACAAAACGGGGCTCAGCCTCGCGCGTAAAATGGACGCGATTAGTGGTACACACATTGACATAATATATAATTTCCTGTGTAATGGGTACACAAAACAAAGTTGTGATAATTCGTCCAAGGAACAAAGCATGATTTTTAAGACTCAACCCACTGCGTGCATTCACTCTCATGGTCCGAGGGCGTTTTACGAGTTTTGCATTGCAACAATTGATTTGCGAGTCGTGAGCGTTCAACGTGTGTGACATAAGTAGAAATTATTTATTAATCTGTGCTGTTTGTATCGACCTTGGAGCAAGGAACAAAATGGAGCGGCAGTAACATTTGTTTTGTATGAAATTTGCCCACCATTAGCTTGCCATTCAAACATTCATTTAATACTCTGTGACCTTTGATTGCCTTCATTCAAAGTTTTGTTTACTTTTTGTGTTTTCGTAAATTTTCACTATTTTATTAGCAAATACCTATATATTTTACTACACAAGTTGGATTTCACAATGCCTGAGTGTAATATTGTGCATTGTGGTACGAGGCAAAGCCAGTATCGGCCTGGGCTGACTTTACACAAGTGCTTCAACAGTTTTCATTGAAATTGTAGTTTTGCTTCATTATTTTGTTCTAAATGTATGTTTCGTTAGTGAGCTTTAGAGTAAACATAAGGACATTAGTGCCATTATTGTGTAAAATATCATTATTTCATAGTAATTCATTTATTGCTTACAAGATTGTTTACAACTAGGGCTCGGTCGGCTAAATAGCCGACCCAATCCGACCCAAAAACCGAGCACGCCTTATTTATCAGAACAACCGCCCTGTGGTATCGACTGCTCCGGTACAGAATAATTATTAGTTTCTACGTAATTCACGTTGAACGCTCGACTCGCAAATCGATAGTTGCAATGCAAAACTCGTACCTAATAGAATTTATGATCAATCATAAGTTTCATCATTATCATCATCAGCCTATAGAAGTCCACTGCTGGACCTTAGAATGCCACGACGAAGACAAACGGTCTTGAACCGCCTCCATCCACCGACTTCCTGCGACGTTTATAATGTCTTTAGTCCATCGAGTGGAGTTATTTTCCGCTGAACTATTGACCTCATAGATAAGTTTAAAAATGTATATTTTACAATATTTTAAAATGCTTAATAAGTATATAAGATATGAAAGTAATGTGCAAATTGACCATTCCGTTCCATTTCTCCGAAAATAATGAACATTTTTGAAAAAATATGGAATATTAATAGTAATTTTTTTACAATCGAACTGTTATAGAAGCACTTACTATACCTAATTACTTTAAAATTAGTTTCTCACATAAGTGAAATATAAATTTCTTTTGAGAAAATAAATAATCTTTAACCATAATATAGGTCCTCACTTTTAGTTTAAGTACTTACAGGAAAACCAACCTAAACTATTTTTTATTAAATATTATCACGGAAAAAAGAAAATAATTTTTATTTTTTATTTAATCATCTAAAGTTGTTCACATATTGTACGTACACTAAAACCCTGCAATGTTTGTCTTGGTAGGTACTATAGCTGCTACACAATCGCACAGCATTTAAAAATAGGTTAAAAGTAGTAGTAGGTATATATAATACCTACTACTACTTATATGGTATAAATAGATGTAACGTCTTATTGTAACTTGTGTTATATTCAAAGGAGTTAATAAATTAATTTGAATATTCGAAACGATAAAGACGATGAACTAGTAGGTACTATGAAAATATTTACTAAATTACACTTTTAGGTTTCCGCATAATTATGTGTAACGAAGACTTGCAATGAGAAAATGTGTATAAAATTGTGTTAATTGACTAATAAGTTCTAGTAGGTATAAGTCAAAAGGTCCAGTGGTACTACGGTAACTTGTCACTCTCCAGTCTCTCCACGCGACTTTCACTTCGACTCACACTTGACTGTTTTTTTTTTTTAATTTTCTTAAAAACTACCTAGTCTAAAATTAAACTAAAAAAAATATTAAAAATTAGTTTTATTTGCGACCCTTTCTTATGACAACCCCTCATGACCAGATTGTCTCACTTTTATTTTATTACCCTCTCTTGGATCAACAACCCCCTAATAATAATATCTAAATTAACCCGATAATATCTCAACGACCCCTTGACCGATGTAGCTCATATCCTTACCTACAAATTGTACTAATACTGTCTACCCAACTACCAAAAATGTGGTTAGAGTTTTATCCTCAGAATAACATACAAGTGCCAATCACCCAAGTTGACTTAGAGAACTCGCTTCGCTCGTTCAACTACAACTAAGCTACGGCACGAGTGGTCAGACACACGTGGAGCCAGCACCCAGCAATCCAAAGTACTATTACTTATTCCGTGACGAAACTGTTGGTACTCTACAGAATAAGAACTAGCGTCTATGAGAGTGGGTAGGTAGGTACCTATTTTATAAGTGGTGACGGGAAAGGTCGACGATCGATAGTGACGTGGATGGGGCCCGACCCACCCAATCTAGTAGGTACATCCGACTTATGTACTTTATTACATAAGCCATTGCATAAGTAATAGTACCATCACTCCACCTACATAATACAAGGCGAAGTTACGCTCGATCGTGACTTGCGCTAAAATTCAGTGTGGTATTTACCTAGGTACCTATTTAATAAATAAATAATAGTAAATGCATAGGGAAAAGAAAAATACAATTTACAATGGTATTTTTTTATTAAATAAAAAAAATACATCATTCTCAGTTCTATAAGTACAATAACATTTTAGTAAACCTTTACCAAATCAACATTTTAGCTGTTGATCTGAGATCAGAAATAAATAAGATTTATGATAGATACTTGAGGCCGGGTCTACACGAGTCACTGTTCTGGGTAGGCGATTCGGAAAGGATACATCTCAATTATTTACTTACAAGTACTTCTACTAGGTATAATCAATCATAAATAAACTATATTACTTTACATTGTAATATAGTTTATTTATGGTATGATTAAAACTTAACTTACCTAAACTATCCATCAAACATAATTTGATTTACAAGGTACAATCTTAATGGAAAGTACTAACTAATCATATTTTTACATAAAAATTATTACGATAATCAGTTGCTCAATCATAAAAATTAAGTTAAGTAAGCAGACATAGTAAAATAGACATGAAAATATAAGAAAAATAAATTATCATATATAACAGAGAATTCACTCATTCAACCTCCAAATAACAGAGACACGTACAATGAAAAAGGAAGTACACAGATCTTTGATATTTTTCTTTGTTGATTTGTGATGAATGACGCTCAAACTAAATAACTATCACACAGCTCTCAAATCACAAATTAAAGTTGGAAAAGGCTACAAGAATTTGTATTATATTTATTATTATTTTAATGATTATTCATAAGTTTTCTTTACATTAGAATACATAATGTGCTTCTGTTACTTCACATGAAATTAAATACCATTCATTCACACTTGATTCCATTATCTAAAATGTGCTATATCTGCATATTTCCAACATTAATGTAATTTGATATAGCTCAAAATGATTATTTACAAAATACTGCTCAATATAGCGGTCATGTCACCGGCATTACATAACATTGCACGATACGCACTCAATGCGCCTGACTGTTATTTGCCCTTAGCCGTGATAGTGACGGAGGATTTAGCGGGCTGCGGTATGATGGTGATCTCATCGCTGATCTTCAGCGGCTTCAGCAGAGGATCCGTATCGGCGAGCTTCGCGGGCGCGGGGTTCGCGGGTTTGCTCTTATCCATCACGCGCTTAGCGACGACGCTGTGAGCGGAATACACATGGTTCTCGAACTGTTTGTACATCCCAAAGGTGGCGGTGCACACGGTGCACTTGTACGAGAGGTGCGCCGGCTTCAGAGTCATGCTGTGATCACGCGCTACGTGGTTGAGCAGCTTCCACTGGTATACGCGGCCGCACACGGGGCATCGACCGGCATCCTTACCCTTGTTCGCCGCTTCTTGCATTGAGCTAGTCACCAGCCCGTGAGAACCCAGCAGATGCCTCTCCAACCCCTGATCCGTGAAAAACCTAAACTGGCACTTCTGGCAATTCAAAGGAGGCCTATTGTAAATCATCTTCGGATGAATCTTCACCTTATGTATCCACTGCATGTGGTTCCTCAGTTGCTCCAGATCTTTAATGTAGCCGTCGCAGATTTCGCAAATGACGAAGGTCGCTTTAGAGTTATTCTGCTGAACGCACTGGGAGGACGAGGGCTGAGGCGCGCGGGGCAGGGGCGTGATCGATATCTTCGGAGTGGTTGAGGAGTTGTTGGTTTGGCTATTCTGCGCCATGGGATAGTTGGAGATGGTGGTACCAGGGGGTGTATTGTGCATGATCATAAGGCCGCTGCGTATTATGGGCACGCCAGAGACTGGCGCAGAGCGAGGCTGTGTCGACATGGGGGGGCGACCTCGCGGTCTGCCTAAAGATGGCATGTTGGGTATCCCAGCATTCATGTGCAGTGGAGGCCGACCCATGTTGTTCATATTCATTTGTGGCCGTGCAAATCCGGTCTGGTATTGTCCTACCATATTACTACGCGCGCGCGTAAGTTTTGGTATTTTCGCTGGAGGTTCCCATTCAATGGGAGGAGCCAAGTTGAGTTCTGGTTTGAACTTTTTAGCGCAAGCAATCAAATGCCGCGCCAGCTTCGTTTTACTGTTGTCTTCAAAGTGGCAATTAGCACACTGCTGATAAGCAGGTGCTCTTTCCAACCTGCCTCTGATGTTATGTTCTGCTTCCATGTGGAACAAGATGTCGTGAGGACTACGGATTTCGAATGCACAAGTGTTACATTTATAAATATTCGTACGCATATGTGGTGCTTCTAAATGATGAGACATTACCAGAGAAGATTCTGTCTTAAAACTACAAAATTGGCATCTCTTTTGTGCAAGGGCATAGGGTGCATTCGTTTTCTTACTGAACTCCAAGTTTTGACTAAGTGATGCAATTGCTGTTTCAGTAGCTTTAGTGCTACGTCCAGATTTCTTTTCTTTATATAATTTACGATTTTGCTGCTTCAGTAAGTCAGTTTGTACATATTCCTGCACAAGATTTAAGCCAATGTTGATAAAGAACTGTCCAAGAGAACAATCGAAGTAGCTGTCTGATTTGCCACCTCCAAGGCTTTTGGCTATCATAGTTATTGGGTCTTTAAATTCATCTTTTTCTTTGATGATAATTTCATCATCGTTATCACTGAGTCCATCCGATTCGGAGTTTGATTCACCGTCCCATGAGTCATCTTCTTCTTCGGTATTGCGTTTACGACTATTCTTCTTCTTTTTTTCTGGGCTTTCTTCAACAGTCTTTTGTTCTACAGTTTCTTCCTCCATTGGTTCTCCGCTGTCGATCCTATCCTGCCGTTCTTTATCTGTAATCTCTTTTTCTGCTTTCTCCTTTTCCAATTTCTCTTGGTCTTCTTTTAGTTTTATCTCCTCTAGTTCTTTGCCAAGTTTGTCCACAAACTCTCTGAATGGTTTCACAGATGGTTTTTCATAGACGTAAGGAACAATAAAAGATGGTGCTTCAACAACAAACATGTCATCTGTCAGGGATGGTAAAATATTAGGTTGTGGAGCCTGAGCAGCTGAGTTTTGAATCGGAGTACTTTTGCAGGAAACAGGAGTGATGGTTGTGCCTCGAGCTGCAATGCTTTGGCACAAATTTTGGGCTTGCTTTGAGCTTGTCGAAGAAACTTTGGCTGAGACAGGTGTTCCTTTACCAGATAAAATAGAATTTGTATCAATGATAACCACAGTGGGTTCCTTTTGTTCACCATTTGTGTTGGGTTGTTTAGATGCTAGGTCTGCTAAGCTCTTTGTGTCATTTACAATAATGGGTTTGCTTTTGTTTTGTTGATTGAGTGGGTCTTCCATGGTGATCTCTTCAATATCAGACTCATCTTCATCATCGTCTCCTTCACCTTCTACATCTCCATCGATTTCTTCAATATCACCTATCTCTTCCACATCACCAACCTCTTCTGCATCACCAACCTCTTCAACATCACCAATCTCTTCAACTTCGCCAACCTCTTCAGCATCACCACCGTTTTCAATTTCTGGATGGTTTATCTCATCCGGTGGTTTATTGCCATGCTGGGATCCTTCCGAGCTGTCATTACTGTCAGAACTGGAGCTTGATGAATCATCATCATCATCATTTGTCACTACACAATCTTCTTCGTCACTGGTTATTTCATGTATTACCTCTGGGCCCGGGGAGGAGGCTCCATTCTGATTTTGTTCCACAGCTTCAATCTCTGAATCACTACTGTCATCTTTTGGATGACTTCCTTGTGATGTGTCATCCTCACCCTCTGTGCGTTCATCTGCGGAGCCAGTGAAATAAGGAATTTGAGAATAAATAGTAAATATTTTATATTTTAACACTGTAGAAATCTTTAGCAGGAACTGTATTTACTAAAAGTTATAAATTCAATAAATTTTCATTTCATTGTGATGTTGGCCAGGTGTTTGTTAGGGAATGACTTGTACACTTCATAATAAGCAATGGCTTGTATACTCTGTGGCTGGGCTAGGCTGAAATTTTATTACATTGCAGTAAAAACATACAAAAATCTATGTATTCAATGTAAATTATCAATCAGCTGAGAGTTCTAAATGTTTTGTGAGTATGCTGTTTGAAGCGTATCTTCGAGAAATGCTAACAGAGAGTCGAGTCGGATTGCGATCCCGAGCGTCCGGGAGTTACGAAAAAGCCTGGAATTTCACTAAAAACTAGATAAATGTAGTAACCTAAACACTTGAATTCAACGAATTTGGCAGAAGATTTACGGTAAAAATCATACATTTATGAATTGGTTATCCAAAAAATTATTATTATCTGGCCGCTAGCGTCACTAGATCATGTGGAGAGTGGACCGCCATATGGGATTCCATGGCATTTCTTCGAAAACACTACTTCATCAGGTTTGATGGTGAACACTATGATTTTTTGGAAAAATCTTAGCGGAGGACGAGTACTGGGATTAGATACATACCTGCAGCTGTAGAAATTGACATTTTCTCTTGATTTTCCTATAGAAAACCAGAAAATAGCACAATTAGCACAGTAGCGGAAACCAAACCAAATCAAGCTGTCATTTTGAAAGGTTCTTTATCTGTAACGTTCCGTAGTCTTGAGAAAACGTATGTAAAAGATTTTGATTTTGCATACAAAAGGTACTTTACCGATAACAAAGTATATGTAAATACGTAAAATCACAAATTACTCTGTTATTTCATGTATTCGTCGAATTCCCGGGTTATTCAGTTATATTATTTACAGATTTTCAAATGGCGTCTAGTGTGTACGATAAAGAACCATAACTTAAAAATGGTGGGAAAGAGATGGATTATTGGACGGAGGGGGAAGGACGCGGTATTCCATTTGGAAAAATTGAAATAAAAGTAGCGGTAAATTCAAAATACAATTTTTTTTTAATGCGTAATTTCCGGTTCGACGCCATTTTGTTCCAAAGGTTTCGGTAGGTTTTTTTTTGTTTGTAAAAATAGGCAAAAAACTATTCTAAGCACTTCTAACTTGCTAATACTTAGCAAGCAGCCTATCTAATATTGTATGCTATTTCTTACCTATTTTATTGAAAAGCAAAGCAAGCCTTCCATTTGCAAGAAAGTATCTACAGAAAGAAAATTAAGATTCGAAAAGTCCAATTCATAAGTAAAAAATTTATTAAATTCATAAATAATACATTGTTGTTATAACTTATAAGTGACGCGTTCTCTAAACCAAAACCGCGCCAACATTATTGCAGTCCCTTTGTAAAGCATTTCTATATAAATGAAAAGGACTGCAATAACTGTAGAACTTTAGTGAAGAACACACCAATTTAAGTACATAAATACTAGATTAACATCTGGCAGACAAGTAACTCTAGGTGTAACAATAATAAATAAGTAACTAAGAACTAATTACAAACTACTTAATTTGTTCTTGTTTTTAATAATTATTCTTCTTGAATTTGCTCAGTATTTTCAAAGGGGTCAATCACTGATTCCGCATCCGGTTTTCTAATCACTCCCATCTCCTCTGCAGTGTCCAGACATTTATGAGCATTGCTTCTGGTTCTCTCAAACTCTGGTCCTTCTAGTTTAGTCAAACCCATCAATATCTCCATAACATCAGTTTCAAATATTTTTGCTGCAATATCTTTGTCACCTTTAATAATATTGTGAAGCATGTAAGTGCCCCTGAATTGTATTTCTTGGTTGGGGTTTGCCAGGAGGCACCTCAAAGTTTCCAGCCATGGCTGACAGTCCAATAATTTTCTGCAGCAAACTTTGCTCACCGAGGTCAGAATGCATAGAGCTCCAGATGCTGCCATAACAGTATCTAAATCCTCCTCTTGGCACAGCAAATACAAAAACTTAGCTTTATCATTATTTCCCTCATAAGATTTTATAACTTCGTCCGATTGCACTAAATTACAAACACATTGTGTGGCTGCTCTCAGGAGCATTTCATGTTCCTCATACAAGTAATGTTCAATTTTAGCCAGTCCACCTTCTTTTAGGATTCTGTTCCTGGTAGTTTCATTCATACCAGCCAAATTACAAAGAGCCATGAGGGCTTCAAAATTCTCCAAGGCAGTGCAGTCTGGATGGAGTAAAGACAACAAAGGTCTGACAACTTCTAAATTCCTTTGACCAGGGAAAGCTACCTCAGGATTTATAGTTATTCCGATCCTTGCTAAGGCTTGGGCTGCTTGCTTTTTGCCTTTATCAGTACCTTCCAAGGATATTGGCAACAGGACTTTAGCACCTCCTTGCTGGACAACTATTCCTCTCAGCTCCTGCAGGCTACAGAGAGCATTGAAAACTTTTGCGATAAGCTCTCTGGAATTATGACTTTCTGTTTTGGACAGGGCAACTAAACCAGTTGTCACTCCTAGTTTGGCCAAGATGGTGATTCTCTTGTCGACAAAGTCTGAGTCATCTAACTCATGTTGTTCTGGGATATGGTGCTTAGCAAACTTGGCTAGTTCTAGCATTTCAGGCATAACTTCCTGCTTCTCATAAGCATTGCAAAGGTTGACCAAAGTGGTCACCACACCATACAAACATGACTGATCACCACTCTTAGCCAGTTCAATTAGAGCTTGAATAGCAGGCCTATCTTCAACTAACTTTTCCTTCACATCAGCATCTAATGTAAGGTATGAAAGTCCTTCGGCTGCCCATTTTCTGACGTCATTGTCCTTTGCTGGGTTAACAAGGAACTTCTTGCAAGCTTCAGCAAGTTTTGTAGTGGATCCATCAGCAAAAGGTCTTATGGAGGCATCATCCCCTCCAAAGCTGCCCACTTTACAAAGACCCACCAGAGCCCTCACTCTCACAGCATCATTTTTGCATTGATACAATTTCTTCAAAATGTCAACTCCTTTGTTAATTATGGTCTTTGCCTTGTCTTTCTTTGATGCTGCGGCCACTAAGCACTCGCAGGCCACTTTTTGTTGAAGTATGTCTTCAGTCTGAGCCATCACTAGAATCATCTCAATGATACCATCTTTAGAAATAATATAGTTTCCTACATCTAAAGGACCTCTGAGCAAAGATGTAATTGCAACAGTGACTCGGACTTTAGACTCAAGGTCAGGAGACAACAGTTTATCCTTGACAAAATCATCCACTTGTTGGTTGAATTTTTCTCGAGCTTCATCATAGTACATGTTCTCGTATATTCTCGCCAAACAGGCAGCAGCAATGGTCCTTGAAGAAGGGGTGATGTTCATTGCAGACTCATATTTATACTCTTCTAACTCACTGCAGACTTCAAGTAACCTCTGCAGTCCCTTGATCTCGACAAACCTCTCTGCCCAGTTTATGGCATCGTAATGGCAATTTCTCATAATCAATTCCATGATAGCATCTCTAGCTTTTCCAGTGATGACTGCGTTGGTGATGGAATATGTGATGCATGTGAGGAGTGTGTCAAGTTCATTTTTGTAATCCTCACATAGTTTTTGATCTGGTTTTGTGTCTTTCTTGTTGTCCATACCAGAGAATGTATTCAATATGACTTGGAGACAGTACTGAGCTGCATTCACTCTTTCATCATCATTGCTATCAATGATTTCGAGAGCCCAGGGGATTCCAACCACTTTGATAACAGCTTTGGTTCTCTCAACATCCCTTTTACAAATCTGACTGATAACACGCACGGCATTCACACAGATATCAAGATTCTTTTCCACTTTTAAAAGTTGCTGTATTTTGTGAACAACACCACTCTTTAGCATGATATCTGCGCCGGAATTCTCCTTTGCCAACACTACCAGGTTTCCCATAGCCTTCTCACGTTTCTCAATATCCTCACTGAGCCCAAATGCTAGCTTGAACATTTGTTCTACTTTGTTACTGGTCTGCGCGCTCTGCCGGGCGCGTTCTTGGACGATAGCGTGAAGTCTGGTGAGTACCGGTTGAATAGCCTTATTTGAAGGATCCACAGTAAAAACACTTTTAGCATCTCTATACGCCTCTTCATACCTTTCCAGAGTTTCCAAGGCTTGGGACCGTCGAAACAGCGCTTTAGGATCTTCAGGGATTATTCGTAGGGCTTCATCGCAGTCTTTTATCGCCTTATCGTACTCTTTGGTCTTGAGATATGCCGCCGCGCGATTCTTCAGGTAAGTGGCCATGTCCCTGCTCTCTTTTTCGGCAAGATTTACCGCCTTGTTGTAGAGGGATATCGCCTCCTCGTAGTTTTCAATCTTGAAGGCGTCATTGCCTTTATTCTTGAACGTTTCAGCTTCGCCAGTGTGGACACCCATCGTGCTTTATTGTTAATAAAATATGTGATGCAATGCTCAGCTTTTTGTTGCACTTTTATAAGCCACTTGGGGATTGTTCTGGTAAAATCTCGTGGCTAGTAGCTACATCTCAACAAGAACAAAAATAGAAATTTATTTTTGTTCCCGTCCAGCAAGTGTAGGTACACATGATATTGAACGGCACCGTTCTGTATCTGTATCTCTACCAAAGTATTAATATCAGAATGCACTACTGATTTTCCATTGTAATAAGTAATATCTTCAAAGATTTATCATTACATTTAGGTAATACAGTTCTTTAAATTTGTTTATTCTAAATAAGGTCAAACAAAGCGGTGGATACTTTTTATGATAGTAATTTACTATCATAAAAAGTGTTTAGTGAAAAAATGATTCGGAAACACAGAAGAACATATTCGGAACGTACCTATGATCTGTTGTAGTGACTGGTAGTGACCCCAACATTCGCGCCAAGTTGATCCGGTTAGTTCGATTCGTTCAATCGCGAACGATACATGTCTAACGGCAACTAGATGAGATAGCTATTAGAAATAATATCTCAGAGGATAGTGTCATTGAATCCAACGCCAAAAAAAATGCATTATTTACGTTTTAGTACATTCGATCCAAAGGTTGTCTGGTAGAAATCGCTAAAAAGCGATAAGACTGTCCATTGTATAACAAACTGCGTTATTTTTTCATGTATTTTTTTATATTGAAGTGTGCAATAAATTCTTGCACAAACAGCTGACCAGCAGCAGCGGGGCTATTCTAAAACGTCGGCAACGTTTCCGATCGGATTCGTTAGTTTTTCATTTCGATGTGAAACAATTTACTATCGTGAAACACAATAAAAAACAATAAATATTGTATAATAAGTAATGTATTTTACTTACTAGAGAAAATTGTTTTAATTACTTACCACATCGAATTTAGAAACTAACGAATCCAATCGGAAACGTTTCCGACGTTTTAGAATAACACAGCAGTGTGCAGCAGCGCACACTGCTGTGCTAAACAGTTCTCTGGTTTGTGTGAAAAATGTATTTGAAAAAACAAATATTGAGAGCACGTAAACACACGATAGTGCGGCCAAGCCTAGCCGGGGCGGGCGAGTAGCCCGCCGCGCCGCGCCACCGAGGTTTATTTCCTTCAACCTCTAAGGTGGAAATAGTCCACCAAACTTTAGTAAAATTGCCACCGCTTTACTAAAGCATGACTTGGCTGAGACTTTGACGACTTGACATTGACATACTTTATTAGCATTAGCACTACCACACTACGTAAGACAAGGCGGTATGGTCTTAAGACTAGGCAGCACAAAAGGGCGAAAAGATAAAAAAAACACGGACTGTCTTTTGTACTTTGTTATAGTTTGTGGTTTCAAATTTGTTCCTTGCTCCAAGGTCGTCGATCGTATCGTAGTACTCTCCTTAGTCTGTGGTGTTTAAATAATGATAATGTAATGTATTGAACAGAATTTGGACTGCCCCTGTTTTCATAGAATTCTCAATAAGTAAAGAAATTATAATGGTTGAAGAACGTGAGAACATTTTCCTGTTCGTGCCGAACCTCATAGGTATGTCAATTTCTTCAATAGATTACGTTTTATATCTCACTAGAGGTAGATAATAATTTATACTATTGTTTACCTTTCAGGGTTTGGGAGGGTCATCTTAGCGATAATCTCATTCTATTTTATGCCGACGCACTGTACCCTGGCGTGTACCTGCTACATTACTTCTGCATTGCTAGACGCATTCGACGGTCATGCAGCAAGATACTTCAATCAGAGTAAGTAGTACTAAAGGCCATCATCTAATTGAATTAGTTACCAACTATGGATTACCATAATTTAGTCCTAATTTGCTAAATTACCTTCGATAAGAGAACCTAATTCAACACTTGATGTTTTTTCAAAAACATGTTTGGTAAGCTGTTGTGTATGAATATAGCAATAGCTTACCTGTGCATTCTAACTGTATGTATATTAGATCTAAATATGTACCTACCTACCCACCCCTGTATGGTAGAGTTCTGAACGGCAGTAATAATACACACTTGCACTAGAAGGGTTGTTTCATTCACTAGCCTATCAAACTACGTACACATAAGCTTTTGTATTTTCACTAAGATATGTTTGTTCATCATTGAAAAGTTTAAAATGGAAATACTCGCATCTTTTCCAGGCACCAAATTCGGCGCTATGCTGGACCAGCTGACCGACCGCGCTGGCACTGCTTGCCTCATGGTGACATTGGCCACCTTCTACCCACAATGGACCTTCTGGCTACAACTCTCCCTCGCCATAGACATAACATGCCACTGGTTGTACCTCCACACAGTGACCCTCCAAGGGAAGACCTCTCACAAGTTTATTGACATGTCAGAGAACCCGATCATGCATGTTTACTACACAAACAAGACTGTGCTGTTCTTTATGTGTGCTGGCAATGAGGCGTTCTATGCTGCTCTCTATGTGATGAACTTCCATACTGGACCTATAGGTATAATAAGTCTAAAATCTAATTTTATTAAACTCAATAGGCCTTTTGAGGTGGGGGGCAGGGGAAAGGGACTTGGATCCCTTACCTGGTGCATGTGATTTGGGCTTGTTTGGCGATAAAATGCCATACTATGCCGTCGACTCAGTGGGTTAGATTTACTCATAGATGTTAGTGTTATTTGAATATAGTAACATGTATAAGCAGTGTTAATGAAAACCTATTTTGATTTTCAGTTATGGGGATTGGCCTGTGGAAGCTGATTGCTATCATATCCATGCCTATTGCCATTGTCAAGGCAGGAATTTCAGTAATCCATGGCATTGTGGCTTCCATGAACCTTGCTACCATCGATATCAAGGAACGCGCTGCTATTGCTGCCAAGCAGGAATAAATACTCTCCACTAGCATATAAAGAAAACTGGCTTGAAATCGGACTTGATAATATGACCAACAAATATTACCCTCTACCTACGTGACATAATTTGTCCATGCATTTAAAAGTACTATTTTACAATGTTTTGATAATAATTTGAATAATTTCGAAGTTCCATAACCAATGTTTACCAAATTAGCATGTTCAGTTGATTATCTAACTTTTCTAGTCCAGTTTTCATAGCTATGTATGTGTTAAGTTGTTGTTGATGTTGTGGCCAAAGATTGTTGTTTTTCCTTAGAATAAATAGAGCATGATTTACTTTTTACCAAGTAAAATGTGTTTTAGGGTTCGACAGGAAAAAAATGGGACCCTTATAGGATCACTTTGTTGTTTGTCTGTCAAGACCCTTTTTCTCAGGATCTAAAGGGATCAACTTGAAATTTATACCAAATATAAAGGTCTGCGACATTATAGTGCTGCAAAAAATCACAATCATATCATAGTCATATCTTTGCATAGAGCTTGATTTTTTGCAGCAATTAAAAAGATAATGCTAAGATATGACAATGAATATCCAATTTTTGTATAAAAAATTAGACATTTATTGTCATAAATCTTTGCATAGAGTTAAAAGCTTGATTTTTTGCAGCAAATATAATGGTCACTGACCTTTATATTTGGTATTTTCAAGTTGATCCCTTTAGACGTTCCTGAGAAAAAGGGTCTTGATCTTAGTAAAAAGTAGCTAAAACTAGAAAAGGACTCTGACGATTTCGAAATAATATTCGGATCGCAACCCTGAGACACGCTCGCACTTGTCCGTTTATTTGATAATTTTTTAGAGAACCTTTTAAATAAATTCACATGCAAATGCAATGTATGAAAATCCATGTCCGTTTTGTTATTACAAAGGCAATTTCACTATGAATTCATCACAACTACCAGTCTTATCGGTGAAGGCACCAACTTATTGCCGCGCATTTTTTGAGAAAAGTATACTTGCAACTGGCTATTGAATTGTTGATGGACACGTACGAGTGTCCCAAATTATCACGTTCGTCCATCATCGCCTGATTCGCCGGCCGCTGCAGTGATGTACTGTCACCCCCTTTTGATTAAAACATTTAATTGTCTGTGCATTTATGTTGAGAAATTAAAACATTCATTCATATGTAAGGGTTTATGTTTTATGTGACTTTAAAATGTTTTTTACATTGTATATTTTTATTTAAGGTTTTTTAAATCGAATATTTTATTTATTTTTGTTAGTCTTGAATTTAGCTTTACTTGTCAATTGATGTAAACTTATATTCCTTCCTAATTCCTAAGTAAATATGTATGGATTGTGATGAAAAGCATCAAATGTAGGCTAGGCCTATTTACCTGATGGAATTAAATAGTTTTAAGCCCTATCTACATTGTGTATGGTGTCTTAATTAAAAAACAAAAAAATACAGACTTTTCTTTCATTATAAGAAAACTAGAGTATAATGAGTAGTAATTTTTATTAGAATGCAACATTTAGTAATATTAAAAGTACAAATTATTTTATGCAAAAAAATAAATTGCTTGAAATGCTAAATTAAAACTTTGTTACGTGTAATACTTGAAAAGCAACAGCATTTGTGAAGGCCTCAAAGAATTAGTAGTTTTGGACAAATTAATTATCCCTTGAGGCTGCTCATACCAGCTCTCATGATCTCATCAACAAGGAGGAGGTTGCTGGCAATGACTGAGCAAGAGTTCAGGATTTGCTTCTTCACAATGTAGTTGTCAAGAATGCCCAAGTCTGTGGGCTTGATTGCCTCACCAGTGCTGAGATCTAATCCGACGGGGTCGGGGCTCAGACGAGCCTCTTCTTGGAGCTTCACGATTGTGTCTTGCGCATCATAACCAGAGTTGATGGCGAGAATTTTCGGGATGACGAGTAGAGCTTCCGCGTAGGCTTGGATCCCGAGACGTGTCTTGCCCTTGACAGTGTCCTTGAACTTCAGAAGCTCAGTGTTGGCCCTGATTTCGAATGCTCCAGCGCCAGGGATGACGCACTTATCTTCGATAGCATTGTTTATGGCCCTGAGTCCATCACGGACAGCATCCTTGATTTGGGTCAAGGTGTGCTTATTAGGTCCCTTGATTAGAATAGTGACAGACTGGGGGTTCTTGCATTGTTCTACAAAAGTGTATTTGTCTTCACCCAGGATGTGTTCGTAGACCAGGCCAGCGTATCCAAGGTGCTCCTCACTCAGTTCCTCGGCGGAGTTCATTGCAGTGCCACCGCAGGCCAGTGCGAGGCGCTCCATGTTGCGCCTCTTGGCCCGTCGTAGCCCCATGATGCCTTCCTTGGCCAGGGCATCGAGCGAGAGTGGGTCGATTCCCTTCTGGTTGATGACTACGAAGTTCTTGTCTGTTCCGTCACAGAGCTTCTTCTTCAGGGCAATAATCTGATGAATACGAAAAATATTGTTGCTTGACATAAAATATAATATAAGCTAAATAAAAATATAACAGGATAATAATTATTTAATTGTAAGTTACTTTTCCACAGACAAAAACACACGCCTTTTCCCCCGAAAGGGTAGGCAGAACCTCTAAAGGCCTCTTTTCACCAAACTAAGATACTTTTAAGGGTTAAACTAAGTTACTTTTCCAAAATCAGAAAATCAGATTGGAAGTGAATTTGCTTAGATAGGTACTCAAAAAATTTACATTCCAGGCCAATTATTATTTAGTTAACTAACATTAGCTATTAAAAGTTGTTATTATACTGTAATTATTTATAGCAACATGCACTTTATTCCTGACAAAATTGTACAAAATCGGTACAACTGGGGCTTTATGGTATTCAAGTCTGGTTCAACATGGTTCTCTTTCAAGAACTCATACAACCATATTTTTTTACACGAAAATGAGCAGGTTTGATTTTCGGCTTGGGTATGAAGTTTTTGAACACCATTAATTATGTAGTTTTTAGAAAAAAAAAAATGAAACAGAGGGCTTTTCTCACAATCATTCAATGTTGAATCCTTACTTAGAATGTACTAAGTCAGCAAAATCTAGACAATGCTCAAGCCAAGCACTACCTTGACTTTCATAAGTGTTGTGCCAAAATTCTATCCTACCAATATTATAAACGCGAAAGTTTGTAAGTATGGATGGATGTTTGTTACTCTTTCACGTAAAAACTACTGAATGGATTTTAATGAAACTTTACAATAATATAGCTTATACATCAGAAATCTACCATCTGCGAGCTTTTCTGGCGTGCGCTGCCAAAACCGCTAGAGTTACACATATGTAATGTATGATGGAAATAGTTTATCTTAAATAGTCCTACATAAAAGCCCGCCTCAGTATACATACATATAGGTTATATTTATTATATTGTCACGGGTATTTATCGCATGTTACCTTATTATTTATTATTCCCGACGTGACAATATAATAAATGTGTTTTAATCGCGAGAGTTTAAAAAATATATAGGTTATGTTCTTTACTACGCCACGCTAATATAAGCTACTCGAAATACTAATCCTGCGCAGACGAAGTCACGGGCACCAGCTAGTTATATATATATTATTATATATTTAGGTAAAAGTTATGCTAAGTAATGAATTACTAAGTAATGACTTAGTCAACGTGATGTAGCCACAACACGTAAAAAAAAAAAAGTTCAGATAAATATATACCTACAGTAGATTAGGTAGGTTATTGGGGTGTTTTAGCGGTTAGCTCAAAGTTCTTGAACAAAGCTTGATTGCCCACTAGATGTCATACACAAAAAAATAAAAATAATTTTACTATAGTGGCTTTTAGCAAACTGGACTTTTTGCAAAAGGATTGACGTGACATTTTACGGACGGAACCTTACGCGCCTAAAACTGGTTTAAATTTACCCTCAGCCCTTTGAGAATGGATTGCGGATATTATTAGTTTACCTTCTTGACTCTCTGGTCGATGAACTCCCTCTCGGCCGCGATGAGTTTCTCTCGGTCCTCTGCTGACTTGTAGAAGAAGCCAGAGTTGACGGTGGTCTTCTCGTACTCCATGGAGATGTTGCAAGTGAGGATGTAAGCATTCTCCAGGCGTTTGGGCATGTCCGGGTGCCGCGCTCCATGGTCTAGCACTAAACCTATTGACAGATTGTGTACATAAAGTAAAGTAAAATGTCTTTATTGAAACAAACCATATTAAACAGTGCAGGTTAAAGCCCTGGCTCCTGAAATTGCGTCAGCTGTTTGTCAGAGAGCTGATTCTATGTTTTGACAAGCTATTGGCACGGACGTATAGTGTAGTGTAACACGGATTTTTGTATGGAAAATGAGGTTCACAGAGTGTACGCTAGGGGCGCTCATCAGTGTCTCCATACAAAAATCCACACTACACTACACCAGACGTCCGTTTCAATTGTGTGCAAAAAACTTGAATCAGCTCTCAGGAGTGAGTTCCTTCCCATTTTATGGTAATTTTTACGTGGTTTTTTATTAAATAATAATATTATAGTACTTAGACACACAACAAAAAAATATTAAGAAAAAGTGTGTTTTACACATGAGCGTGTGCGCGCGTTTGTGTGTGTTTTGAATGATGGGCCTCTAAGAGTGAATATGTGAACTCTGGTGCGTAAATTCTGGGTGTGTACCTCTAGTAAAAACCATTAATGTGGATGGTATTGGTTACTCCATGCCGTAACAGCTGAACCGATTTGAATAAAATTTCGTAAACATAGATCATGATCTAGATCATGCATGTCAAACTTCTGAACTTCTGGTGTGCCCCAAGGGTCACATTTAGGCCCTTTATTCTTTGCTGCTTTTATAAAAGATCTTATTGATAAGTTATCTTGCCCATGTCTATTATATGCAGATGATGTTTATTATGCTGTCAATTATTTATTTATTTATTTATTTATTTATCAAACAAAGTGATTACAAAAAATTTGGTTAGTAATGTCTTAAAACCTAAGTTAGGTTTGTCTAGACACTAGGTTCTCGATGAATTAAGTTTTTATTTGAAAATACGTCTCAAACACGAGCAATTTCAACAAACAAATGCATGAAATATTTTAAATACCTACATAACAATAAACTAGCTAGCAAACGCACACAAAAGCGACACAATCGCAGAGTGGATAGTATTCCCGTGCAGTCACTAATAACCGGTTGCAGCTCGGTGCGCACTCAATAGGCGTGGATGTGTGCGCTTGCGCTACAAAGGATGCTCCATTTTATGCCATAGTCATTACATGATATTCAAAAAATATTTTTTTAAAATGTGTTTAATATTTCTTTGAGTTATTTTATTTTTTACTTCAAGAGGCAGTTTATTAATAAGATGAGGAATTAAATACTGAGAGGTTCTTTTACCATAATTGTTGTTAAATTTGGGTTTAAGTAGTTTCTTACAGATGGCGCTTCTAGTGGTTATTGGATAACTTTTCAGAACTTGAATTTCAGTGCGAAAAAATTGTTCTAGAAGTAAATTGAATTCCACTTTTTTATGAATAGGTAGGACTCCACAGTACTTGAAAAGTCCCATGGGATCCTCTGCGTACTTCATTTTTATTTTACGGGGAACCAATAATTTTAGTAGCCTATACTGAATACTATATATTTGATCTAGGTATGTTACAAAAGTACGTCCATAACTACTCAGACCATAGGATAATATGCTTTCTACTAACGTTTTATACATCGTTAACAATATGTCATAAGGTACTTTACACTTTATCACATAAAATTTGGCCATAACGGCCCTAAGTTTACCACAAGTTTTATCTATGTGCTTTGCCCAATTGAATCTGTTATCAATCACCAGTCCAAGGTAAGTATGCTCATTCACTTGCTCAATATCTAAACAACCACTAGGACACCGCATACTAGACAAGTGTAGACAGTTATGACTATGGGCTACTACCTTCACACTCTCTTTGCCAGGATAATAATTGTGACTAGAACGGACGTGAATAAGTTTGGTTTTATCAGCGTTGAGAACCAGACCCGAGTCATGTGACCACCTGCATATTGCAGTGAAATCCACTTGTATAAGATTTTGTGCTACCAAAGGATCCTCGTCAGCTGCTAATAAACAGGTATCATCAGCAAATTGATAGACAGTGCAAAACTTAATAACATTGTTGAGATCATTTACATAGGCCAGATAATGCAAAGGGCCAAGGACTGATCCCTGAGCAGTACCCTCAGTAACCTTTACACCATTACTAAACATATCTCCTATTTTAACTTGGTAACTACGGTTAGTAAGGTAATCTTTACACCAATCTAACAACTTGCCTCTTATTCCGCTATTATCAAGTCTTTCAATCAACAGGTCATGACGCAACGTATCAAACGCCTTCCCGTAGTCTATAAAGACCAATATAACATGTTTTTTTGCGTTTAAGTAGTTATTGATATCATCAGTAAAACGAGACAACAAAAGCGTTGTGCTTTTATTTGGCTGAAAGCCATACTGCTGAGAAGACAATATGGCATTACCCGAATAGAATTTCTGTATCTTACCACATATGAATTTCTCAACAATTTTATCTAGCACTGGTAAGATCGTAATTGGACGATACTTACCGTAATCCTGCGTACTACCCCCTTTATGAAATTATTTAATTATATATAATATTAAAAATATTTGAAATATTTTATTTTTCAATGATGTAAATGATGCTATGCTTCTCCAATCTGACCTGGACGTCGTACACAGATGGTGTGACGAAAACCGTATGTTTCTCAACGTTCGCAAATGCTTCGTCATATCATTTACAAGCAAAATAAAAAAAATAATGTATGACTATCGATTGCAGGGGCAACTCTTGGATAGAAAGTCTGTAGCTAAAGACCTTGAGTGTTGTTCGACGAGAAACTCACCTTTCGTGCTCACTATGACAGTATTATAACTAGAGGCTCCCAATTACTTGGTTTCATCTCTAGATTGACTAAGGAATTTAAAAACCCGCGTAGTATGATTTACCTTTTCTTTTCTCTTGTCCGCAGCGTCTTGGAATATAACTCAATCATTTGGTCTCCATACTATCATATTCATACTGACCGTATTGAAAGAATCCAAAGGAAAATGTTAACCATCTTGTGTTATCGGCATGGGTGCAATAGAGAACTGTCTTCTTACTCGAAAAGGCTCGCTAAATTTCAAATTCAATCCCTTGAGTCTCGACGTAAATTCCACTTACTAGTGTACCTCTTTAAAATCATACATTCTCACATCGACTCACCTACTTTACTCTCTCTTATAAACTTTAATATTAAAATTAGACCCCGTAAACCATTCTCAAATACCTTCGCCCTCAATGTCTGTACAAACAATACATCTTTCTTTAATCCGCTAGTTAGAATGTGTCGTGAATATAACCATTTGTTAATTGATAATAGTAGCTCTGTTCATATTTTAAATAATAATTTATACAAATTTAAAAGGACTACTTTAGCCGCTCTTGCAAAAGAGTGATGAGAGTTTCCTATATGTGTTCTTATTTTTTGTGTTATTTAATTTAAAAAAATCTTTGTGTGTTTTGTTATATATTAACTGCTTATAAATAATCATGATGTGTACGCATGTTTTGGAATACCACCTAGTTCAAAAAATGTATTATGTACTTCAAATATTTTATTTTTCGGTTGTGTTCTGTTTTGTGTACCATAGGTTATAAATAAATAAACTCAAAGTCATTGGTGGGCCAAATGCTTAAAGACCGTAGAATCAGTGGGCCGCAAACCCCAACCACAAAGAAAACAAACTCATTGCATAGATATACCTTTTAGTACCTACCCCCCTAGTGCCCCCCTATTCCCTAACTGAAAGTCGCTCGGTGACTAACGTTTGACAAGTAAAATTATTATTAATTGTCAATTCTTTATGATAATTTTGATCAATTGATGGTCATATTGTTTTTACTTGTCAGACGTTATAGTCACCGAGTGACTTTCGCAGGACGCTAATCGTTTATTTAATCATTACTTAATACTTATTAAAATGACAGAAAAATATACTTTGTTCTTGAAATTGAATCGGGCCGCAATCAAAGTCGTAAAGGGCCGCATGCGGCCCGGGATGCTTGATCTAGATCATTTTTTATAGGCATATATACTAGTTAGACATTTATAAAATCTTCCATTAGATGTGTCTGGTTCTTTCTTGGTCTGTGTGAGGTTAGTGCCCAGTAAAAAAATGGGAGCCCTGAACAACAGGGCCTTTTGATTGATGCTCCACACTAAAACCCACTCCAACAGAATCAAAGATGAACAAAATTTTTCTTCAAAATGCTTACCCCTGATGAGTTGGGTCTCCGTGGCAGTTTTGTGCTGCATCTCCATGATTTCTACCATGTGCAGGTCAACGGGCTTGTCCTCAGTGCGGATAGCGAGCACAGCGTCCACGCATGCGTCCGTCAGCACTTCAGCTATGTTTTTATGGACCTGGAAGCAAAGACAATAGTGATCACAAAGATCCTATTGACTAAATAATATTTGAATTTTGTGTATTTGGAAGGAGTAATTTTAGTTTATAAGATGATTCAAAATGATCCTTGTGATTTCAATGAATAAAACTATTTGATTTGATTTGATCATTTTGACTCATTCGTAATTGAAAACATAAAAAGATCTAGTCTTTTTAAAACGAATTTCAGCACAAAGCTAAATCTAGTGAGTGACAATAAAAAATACCTTGGTTTTGAGCGAGGTGCGAGTGATGTCAAGTAGGTTTTCTCTCTTTATTTCAACAGGGATCTTCATGGAGTCTAAGATCTCCAAAGCCTTGCCTCGAGCCACATCCAGTCCTTCAGTAAGGATCCTAGGATGTAGTCCTTAAAAAGTACAAATGTTGGAATAAGTGAATTTTCTTGAGAAAATTATTACATTGAACATTCATCATCATCATCATCATCAGCCTGTAGAAGTCCACTGCTGGACATAGGCCTCCCCCATAGAATGCCACGACGAACGGTCTTGAGCCTCCATCCATCGTCTTCCTGCAACGTTTATAATGTCTTTAGTCCATCGAGTGGAGGGCCTTCCTCTACCGCATCGTCCGGTTTACACATAACAACAAACAATGTGTGGTAATTGAATATTATAATGTATTTTTACATTATATTGTTTATAGTGTGTTATTTAATTCTATGGGGGAAGCCTTCATCCAGCAGTGGAACTCTATTGCCTACTGATGATGAAATAAGTTTTAAGCAAATGAGAAAGATGATTAAAAAAATACTTTAAAGGTCTCCCACTATCCCGTATCATACCATGACCGTAATAGGAACCGGGTCAGGAAAAAAAAATATTTGTATTGAAATGTATGAGACCATACCCACTAGACCGTCCCGTAACCGACCAGCATCGTCGCGTGCCATGCACGGAGCGTCAATAAATTGTCGCCGAGAATATTTCATCAGTACGGACACGTTACGCGAACTGGTCTAGAACGTTGTTGATTCGTTTCAGTCGGCAAAGTGAAGCGTTTCGTGTTGTTTTCCGTGTCTGACACATTCCTACTACGGTCATGGTATGATACGGGATAGTGGGTGGAGACCTTTAGACAGATTTTTATACAGGCTGGCAAGTAGTTAAGTATATTTGCAACATATATATTATTTTCAGTTTTTTTTTAAGGCTTCTGTTTCATCTTATAGTCAGATGCCATGTCATGGCACAATTAATTTTGTATTGGGCAAGATGTTACTGAATGACAAGTAAGACATCTCAAACAATACCCAAATCACTCATGTCATAAACTTTTCATTAAACAACCGATTTCTGCCATTGAATTTAGTTATCTGCATGTTTTTATTTGCTAAAGGCATACAAAACAATAACTTGTTCCCAAAAATACCAAAATTGCTATATGTATGCCTGTAACATTTGAGGAGTTCCCTCAATTCCTCATGGATTCCATCATCAGAACTGGGTTTTAAAAAAATGGGAACAATCTGGAAGCATATTCAAATAAAAAAGAATTTTCCAAATCGGTTTACAAACGACGGAGATATGAGGTAACAAACAAAAAAAAAAAAACAAACCGAATTGAGAACCTCCTCCTTTTTGTAAAGTCGGTTAAAAATGCCCACTTCACCACACACTTTCTAGTATGACTCATTGGATGGATTAAACTAGAATGTACTATTTCTAATCTTACCTTCACTGATGTAAATATCAGCTTGTTTCAGCAGCTCTCCGATCAGCAGCACGGTGGAAGTAGTACCATCACCGGTAGCATCATCCTGCGCAGTGGAGGCCCTCGCGATCAAAGAGGCCGTCGGATGCTGGATCTGCATCTCGTGTAGAAGGACATTGCCATCCTTGGTGATCTTTATGTCACCGGCCCCAGAAACCAACCTAGAAGAAAATATTGATTATTTCTTTAATTTTGGCATTGTGATTTTGATTTGAACAACATATAAAAATTGTTCTCTTGTATTCTAGATTTTGACAGGTGGGCGCTGTTGCTAGCGGCGGCATGATGACGGCCGGTCATATGACTTTTCAACTCGAAATAAGTTTGAAACAAATAATTATATTAGAAAAGTAAGTGATGAACAACGTTCCTGAGCATTCAAATATTTTCTTTAAATACCATACAAGCCGCAATACGTTCAGAAAAGTATCAAATACTAACATTTTCATAGTGCCTTTGGGGCCGAGGTTAGTTTTCATGACATCTTGGATACCCTTTGCTGCCGATATATTTACGGCCAAAGCTTGCGCCGCCCTAGCGAACTCAGCTTTGGGATTCAGTAAGCTAATTGCAGCCATGGTGGCGATTAAAATTCACTTGCAAATAAAATTAAATTAAACACGAGGATCAACCAAGAAAAAATTAGGAATTAAAGTGACAGAGACACAGACACAGACAAGAGAGCTTGCAAGAGAGTGAGTGACAGTGAACGAACTTTGGAACGAACAAAACGAACGAATGTAAAAAGTTTAGTGGTTGACAGTGACAATGACACTACAGCCAGGTAACCACATGCAAGGCCAGTCTATAATGAGAACAAATAAATCCCATTTAAAATGGTACTATTGTGCACTATTATGTAAATATTCCAACAAATTCAACTTTTTCCTGCAGTAAAACTGTAAGACTAAAATTAAAAATAATTTGAATAAATTTGAATTATTTTTCCAGAAAAATTACACGTTTACTTAGAGAATTTATTTTTATTTGCAACTAATATTTATGGCACAATCTGCGCTCGGTGTAATAGTATCTTTATATCTAACTTTTAATTTTTATCATCTGTGAATTTAATTTGAAGTTTACGTGAGTATTTCGTAAAGAGGGCGTTTGTGTAGTCGTCGAATAAAAATGTTGGTCAGAAACTGTCGAAAATGATGAATCCGGTTTTGCAAATGGTTAGAACTCTAATTATGTTGTAGTTCAATTATTCATTATGTCTCGAATAAGTAGCTAGTTAGAGGAAAAAACGTAATAACGGGGTAGGTAGTGGTTTCGGTGTGCGAAAGTCTTACGACTTTGTGTCATCTGACTGTTCTTCCTTCAAGATGGCTCCTTCACCGGAGTATGATAAGGAGCCAAAAGCCCCGGATAAAAGTGCTACACACATTTCTAGTGAAGATACGAAACTTTTACACAACTTAGTAAACGACCAGCACAACAGTTCTGACCACAAGACTACCAATTCGGCTGCGAACTCGGAAGTGGAGGTAAGTCGATCTTGCTGCCATTTTTTGATTTTGAAGGCTCTAAATTGATGATTTGTTCTCATAATAATAACCATCATCGGCTCTTCGTTGTTATCTTCAGGTCCTCAAAACAATAGAGCTTATTGTGGAACAATGTTTTGGCGGTACCTCTATGTATTCATGCCATTTTGTAGGCAAATAAGTTAAAGTAAATTGCTAAGGATGTTTCTCACGTCAAAATTACACCTAATATTTTGCTAATTGGTTTGGTAGTTTTGATACAGTACGATCTAAAGAGCATGAGTGTGCATTTCTTTAAAAGCACATTAGCAAGACAGTTAATTCATATTCAAACTGCCATTTCAATTCAAAGAAACTCTACAAACTTTTATCTGTATACCTTCAAACAAACAAAAACAGAAGACTTTTTTCTTGTCTTCATTGCTGTTAAAAATCAGGAAGAATGAACCAGGGCAGGGGTTCTGGTCTGTTTGGTGGGTTGTTGTGCAACTATGTTGCAATTGAATCACAACACCTGGGTGATGAAACATTCATTTATCGGCCTTGAATCCTGTAAATGGTAAAACTATAGACATCCGGTACCGGCGTAGAGGGAGGGGAAAAGGTGGAGGGAGATGGAGTCCCCCTTGAAACCCCTCTGTCCAGTAGACTTATGATCTTTTTTGTGAAATTGTATCCAAATTTTTTGTAATAGGTACCTACTTCATTGATCAAAATTATTGTTTTGTTGACAGTACAATCTTACAAACCTGTGTTCTATGTATTAGTAGAGAGTTCTGTCACCAGAAGGGCTTTCGGGTGTTCATAATAAAAAAAGATACCTTAACCCACTGTTATCCGTTTCAGTTCCGTCACCGGAAGGGTTTCTGGTTGTTCAAATCGTAATTAATTAAAAGTACCTTTCCTGGAGCCAAAAATAGTCTAAAAGGTTTTAGTTGAACACCCGAAAAGACCACTACACTCAAACCATAGTTAAAATCGAGTACCGGACGTGTATAGGCAACCCCTGTAAATTAGTAATCAATGTCTAGTTTTACAAATAAACATGACTATTGTAACTGAGACTTTCTTAGCTTTTAGAAGATTCAACAAAAAGTAATCTCATAGAAATTGAGTCTCTCATTGATAGAATGCTAAAAAACTTTAGTTAGGTCCCAACTGTGCCCACCAGGGTCAGCGTTTGAACCCCAGGCTACTTTTTACTTCAAAGATGGGACAGTACAAAGTAACTGCGTAGTTAATGATTGAATTATGCTCAAACTGGTTGGCGCAAGCCCAACTAAGGCACTACGTGGCTTGTGATTTTTCCAGATAGACCCAGGTCTCTTGTAATTTTCTTTTAAGCCTTTAAATCCAATCTCTTTTATGTACCGCTCGTCTATTTATGCTGTCCTTATTGTTCCCATCCTTCAAGCTGTCAGGATAATTGGTGCAAGTTCAACTGATTCACAAAGCGCGGATAAACTTTTCTAACATTTCTTGTTAGTTGAGCATTAAAAATTAATACAAGAACACCAAATCACTACACTTTTTCACATTGAGTGTGGTTTTGGAATTATACCATCTTGTTTTGCAAGCTTCTTGAGAAATTGCTTCTCAATACCTATTGTCATCTAACGTTATTTAAGCTTTTGTAATTGGTATTCTTTCATTGTAATGGTTAACTTGGTAGGTATATAATATGTATTAGTTTATTATGTAAATGTATATGTATTAGGATTATACTTAGATAGGTATTAAGTAATCAATATAGCTATTACCCAGTTCATAACTACTTATATATTTGAATTAATTTGGAATACTTTTTAGTTTTGCTTTGTAGGTACACTGCAGTTCATTATAGCATTGCTCATTTTGTTCCATCCAAAGGATGCCTGGAAGAGATCGCTTTCAGCGATAAGGCCGCCCATTGTATTGCCTTTCTATGTAAAGTTACTTATTTATGGTTTCTGTGTGGTGATCAATAAAGTGTTAATCTATCTATCTCAATCAATGGCAGTGATTAGTTTTTTTTAATCATCATATCGGTGACTGTGGTGTGGCCGTCCTATAAATAGACCCTTCCTCCTGTGGATGTTGTAAAAGCCAACTAAAAGAGATTATTACAATGAAATGGGCAGCAGCATCCACCTGAGTAATCAACACCAATACTGCATTCACCAATCCAAGCCAAGCATGGTGACTATGGGCAAATCCCCCCATTGCATTCTATGTGGGGGAGGCCTCGTTCAGCAGTGGATGTCTGAAGGCTCCTGATGAATCATCTCATCATCCGTCACGCTATAAATGTTCCCAAAAATATGCACCACAATAAATAACCCACAAATAGGTATTCTGCTTTTTTTAAATATTACGAAACAGTTAAAAACCATTTGGACTTAAAATGTACAGTTTCTGTAAAAGAGTGTGGGAATTTTAATAACACTTATATAGTTGACATACATTTTCTTTAATGTTTACTTCTTAATTATTCACCTATGTTATTATTTTAATTAACGACAGTATTGTTTTAAGCTACTAATGCATAAAATGAAGGACAAGTTACTGTGCAGCGATTACTGTTAGGTACTTGAATGTACAAAAACCGTTGGCAAAAATGATTAAACTTTACCCAAACATATTGACCAATCTCCACCTATATTAGCAAAATAAGTAGTGATTTGAAAAGCTTCCTATGCTATAATACCACATCTCCTTTATTGATTTGGCGAAACAATCGGACCAAAAGTGAGAGTGAGTGGTTCATCAGAATAACTCAGAATGTTTGTGAAGGCTGTCCAATCCATTTTTTTTGCTGGCATCAAAATACAACATCAGTTTGTCTGCCTAACGAAGATGAATCATAATAATTTGATGTAAAAAAAAATCTTTATTATTGCAACAGATGTTTTTCTATGTTTGGGCGAACACACAGTAAATCAAACAAGTTGTCAATCAACATGTGACCATACCACAAAAAAGCTTTTTGTGATCAAACCAAGTTATAGTCAACCTAATAAAAAAATATGCTAGGCAAAAATATGCTACTTGATTCATCTCTAATATGATTTTACTCCTATGTTTCTAATTTATTAATTTAAAAGAAAATAGTTTTTCTAGTTTCCTTAGCAACCTATTTATCAGCCGTCAGAGGTCCACCATTGGACAAAGCCTCTCCCATATGCATTGGGAAGATTTGCCATAATCATCACGCTTGGCAGGTGGATTGGTTATCGCATTATTGGCGTTGAGTACTCAGATGGATGCTGCTGTCCATACCCTAGTGCAATTCCTTAGTCGGATTTTACGACATCCACGGAAGGAGACTGAGTATATTCTTAGACAGGACACACCATAGCAACCTATTTATTCATAGGTACGTAAATTTCGTAAATATTATTAAATATTAATAATAATTAGAATTATGATAATGGTTTTTTATGGTGCCATGCGTCCGCCTACGTTATGAATACCGAAATATGGGGTTTTACTGATTTCATCATAACAGGATAAATCGTTCCCAAACCAATTTCTACTAATAAGGCCTAAAGGAGACTACCGACTATAAACGGTCCGACAAAAGTCGATAAAATGGAACATAAGACATTTATTAATTACATTATATTTATTACTTATTACACATAACAATGCATAACTTAACATTATAACACAATAATTCCGTTAAAAAATCTATTTGTCAAAAATCGGAGCAAGCCGCTCACTCTTATATTATAAGAGTGAAATGACGCTAACGCTGTCGTCACGGTGGGCGTGAGTCTGCGTAAAATCGGACACCATTTTTCACAGACCAAAATTGGATGTCAACGGACACAAATCGGTGAGTAGTCGGTCGTCGGTGTTAGGCCTTAATGACGCAAATCCTTGTTGACGGAAAAAAAATCTGGCCGCTCATATTCCCTCATTTTGAACTGCTTGTTTTCGGTTCATATTATGTACCTATCTCATGCAAGATTACGAGTTATAAGGAACAACGATTTTTTTGCTACCCCGCTTTCTTCTTATAACAAACTATTCCTCTCATTGAATCGCTCAATCCACTTCAATTCAGCCCATTTACACCCTCTTTCATTATACACCAGGTAAATGTTGTCATCGATCTTCTCTTGGCCACCATACTGCTGATGTGCGTGTCGATTACACTCAACCAAAAATAACACCCAACAGGTCCCATACTAGGATTCCATGTGTCGTTGGACTACGAGTATGGTACCACAACATCCAGCGAGAATAGAACCCGCATCTCTCACATCTCAGCCACTCGCCTGCCGCGCCATGGAGGTCACCAAAACCGCGACATGACGTCATGCCAAATGCCCTGCCTATCTCCAATGCATCCATATATCTCCTAGCTATTTGGATCAGTAATGGGTTGCAGGAGCTGTCTGGTCTTCTGATTAGAAAAATCTTGTTGGAGGACCATGCTGCCACCGTTCCAAAGTCCTGCTCCCGATTTTTCATAGAACTGGGCTGGTTGAGGACAGATCTGCTTTGCCAAACACTACCCATTTTTTCAAAGCGCTGCGCGATATCAGTGCATGTCTGATACCCTCACACTAATGTTAGCTTTGCAATTGGCTGCAGATTACTTTTCCATTTAAAAAACCGACTTCCGCCATTGTATTCGACTAAATATTTGGGTGAAAGAACCATAGTGGTGAAAGGATTATGATACTTTTTGAATGCAAATGCTTGGTTTGTTGCTGAAAATATCAAAATTGCCATATGTATGCTTACAATATTTGAGGAGTTCCCTCAATTCCTCATGGATTCCATCATCAGAACTGGATTCTAAAAAAAATGGGACCAATCTGGAAGTATATCTATTCAAATAAAAAAAGAATTTTCCAAATCGGTTCATAAAAGCCAGGGATATGAGGTAACAAACATAAAAAAAAATACCGAATTGAGAACCTCCTCCTTTTTTGGGAAGTCGGTTAAAAAGTGAGAGCATACCGCATAACCTATTTAGCCAGTAAGTATGTGTACTAAAATCAGGCATCCGTAAACTAGGAACAATATTCTGCTATAAACTAGACGAATATACATGTTATCCGCTAGACGACGACGACGGACTAGTCTAGTTTATTTAGCACAGTAATCACACGCGATATGAACTCGTAAACACCAATTTTTTTGCTGATGGGTGAGTCATACAACGCATTTTACGAAATTATCCCGAGGTAAATAACTGAATGATTTGAGTCGTTCGTGAACTTGTTCAACAGTGACGACAACGTTTCCATTATTATCATTAGCGTATTGACAATACGATGAATGTAACGCCACCGAATTATTTCTGCGGAAAACCCATCTTAAGATTTTAAGCTTCCAAAAGCTTTCTCCGACAAAAAGCTCTAACAATGACAAAACGGTTGTTGAGGATCAATCGTTGCTTTGCAGGCAGTGATTAGAGCAATGCTTCATGTTCCCTGAATTCGAAATTGCCGGCTGTATGACCAGCATTCCAGTTTTGCCTAAACCCGGATTATGTGAACGTTTTATGCGTCTTACCGCATTGACCGAGCCAGCCGGCGACAAAGGCGAGAGGCGCGTTGGTGTAGGCTTACGGGGCGCGCGGGATAACGGAAGCACGGCATTGTGCCCGTCACGGGGACGCCACCGAGCCAAGATCACATTCGCGCACTCGCACCGCAACCCGCAATGCTACAGACCATGCTTGCTTGTTCACTGCTTATTGTTTCTATGAAACTTTTCTTGGCATCTCAACCGTGGACGTTTTCGGGTAAACATGAACAATTTCAAAAGTAGGCAAAGTTGTTTGTTGTGCGGTTGTTTGTGCCAGGGAAAGATTCGTCCACCGGTTTGGGCTTAGTTGTCGTCGAGAAATAATCTGGCTCTGTAACTAACATAAGATACCTACCTCGTGTATGATATTTCGAGACAAGAAAACCACGAAACCAACCAGATACTGTACATATGTGTACCTACTTTAAATTCATTAAAACGGTAGCTTAATTACCGAATAGGATTAAGTTTCGCAAAGTTCTCAAGTTATTGTGGCACAGTTGGGCCAAAGCAACCGCAAACTATTGAGTTTACTCGGTAACGAATGTTTGCTCATTTCGAGGATAGCTTTGCAATTGGAAAGTTCGTTGCCAAGTTCAGTGGTCTGAAATCTGCCCAGGAGATCAATGATACGTAGTCGCTACCCCGTAAACAATTTCTGGCAGGATTCCAACACTGCAGGTTAGTCTCGGCATGATCCAAAATCCGTGCGGCATTTCAGTTCAACTTAATGCCACTGCATGTGCAGTAAAGTAACGTAAAATATATGCTTCGAAATAGTTTTTACCGAGATTCGATAAAGCCATTGTAGGTCGAGGCCGTTAAACCTCGCTGAAATCTGTTAGCGGAGCGCAACAAGTGCCATAGAAACGCAGTAAATGTATAGCGAATCGTTCTGAAGGCGCGCGGAAGCTGTAGTTAAAAGGGACAAGGGCATGTGATCGATCCTCTGTCCTGGCCCGACCCTGACCCCAGGGACATCCAGCCGCCCGCTGCGAACACGGGGCGCAGATTTGCTGACGCATGACGTCAATACCGCTCATTTCTTATCTACCAATTTGTTACATAAACTTTGTCTCATCTGCGTTTTTCATAACGCTTGTAAAACTTACAGTACGAAGTTTTTAGTTCGGCGGAACTGAAAGTTTGTAACATATCATCTTGATAGCAGTTTTCAAGTACTACATAACATTAATGAACTTGGACGTCCTATTCTGCTTGTGAAAGCTTAAACCTTGAGAAGAAAACTTTAATATTGAAAGAGTTTGATCCAATTCTCTAACTTAAAAATAGTTAAAATAGAGTTCGGATCATGTTTCGATCTTGTGTCGATGTCTTAAATGGTATTCTCTAAACATAAAATACAACACTGTAATGTGATTATATCGAAATGTGACCGAAAATTGAACGATTCAAAGTTTTTCGATAATTTTAGCATTGTAGATGGAGTCTCTCTTTACAATTATATTTATATACAACTATCCTACTCTAATGGTAGTCAGCGAGAATTGAAAGTAGACTAAATTGTTATTTATAAGGGAGCAGAATACCAACTTTCTGTCAATTCATAATTCAATCTCGATTCAGTTAACTTTCAGTGTAGTTTTAAAATAATTTAGAGAATTGGGCCACAGGAACTTGGAAACTTCGGCGTTTTGAGTCCAAAGTCAAAGTCAAAGTCAAAAAGAACTTTATTCATTGAAATCACAAGGATCATTTTGAATCGTCTTATATAAAATTAAATTACTCCTGTTCCAACGCGACCAAGCCTAGAAGAATCAGGCAACAAACTCGGCTTGGCTTACATAAATGGTCCGTCTTCTCAAAATAAAGTCCACAATGATATACAAGCTTGGAGATAATAAGTTTACCTAAGCTGTTCATAAGTTTGTTCATTGCTAATTCCGATAATGATTTTGTTGAATCTTGTTTTTTCTTTCTTGTGCCAATTCTTCTTTCTTGGTCTCGTTTGGTTTCGTGTCAATGGTTCTTCTGGTAGAGGTATGTGGCTCTGCCTCTTTGATTGTGTTTGAGCGTTAGTTAGAGATAATCACTCAGAAGGATGGGAGTGCTCCAGGCTCGTTTTATGTTCTGGCAATTTTGAAGGTTACAATTCTTTCGCATTATGTTATAGAAGACTGTGTATTGTAATAAATTGCTTCCTCGAAGACTGGCATCCTGAAAACTGCGATGACGAATGCAATAGTTTGCGGTCTGATAATTTTCATTATATGACCCGAACGAAATACCTACATCGTGTGATGTAGGTTTGTGGAAGGCAGAGTCGCTGTCTTTGTATTGAAATAAGCTGAGATGTATAAAAAAAAGTTGACTGCTTTATTAGCAATTTTGTATTTTGTTTCTGTATTTTGTATAATTTATTTGCTTGGTTGTTTGTGGGATTGTTTCGATGTTTATCGTACCGGACCCAGTGTTTTATCTGTTATTATCTTTTATTTTGTAAGTAGGTAGACTTTCAAATGAACAGAGGCCCAATTCTAGTAAAAAAAAACATACAGTTGAATTGAGAACCTCCTTCTTTTTTTGAAGTCGGTTAAAAATTAGTCAAAATAAAGTTCGAACCCCGTTCCGATCTAGTTTCGATGTCAGTAATGATATTCTCCTAACTTAAAATACAACACGGTAGTGTGATTATATCGAAATGGACCGAAACTTGAACGATTCAAAGTTTTTTGGATTATTTTAGCTTAAATAGATGGGAGTCTCTCTTTACTCTTTCTAATGATATTATAACTATCCTACTCTAATGGTAGTCACCGTGATTTATGCCTTTCATAATATAATTTGTGTTTTTGTGTAAAAACCAGAGTTATGTATACATAACTAGGGTTTAAGTGATGATTAAGGCTTTTGAGACCATGAAATTGCAAGTTTGCAATAAGCCCTCCTTTAGAAGCCTTGCCTGTCGCCCCTTCGCTGCTCTTCACTCAATGGACCGTCATTCTCTTAGCTCTTTGAAATAACGCTCTTGTGAGGGTAAGACCGAGTCGGACCACGTGGATTTGCTTTTGCTCCGATCCGTTAAAGTAACATATTCAATTGAAACTATTTTTGTCAAAGAATTTATGCTTGGGTATTATATTTATTACTTCAACTAGACTTATCTCTAATTCACTTCGTCGTTTGTAACATGCAAGCATTATTGACGATGTTGAATGTTTCGCATCGTGCACAATACAACACAGTACATGCAATTATAACAGACGCATTGTCATTCTCAACATCGATTGAAACCGCGAAATTGGTTTTAATTCCGCGTTAAATTGCTTTATCACTTTGTGTTTGACTGCACAAAGATCTCGGAGTGTAGTAGTCACAGTAGAAATAATAATTGCGGTAGAGTGCACTATATTTGTGTGATTTATGTTTTCATCATCATCATCCTGTAGAAGTCACTGCTGGGAATAGGCCCTTAGAACGGTCTTGAGCCGCCGCCATCTACCTACTTCCTGCCACGTTTATTATGTCTTTAGTCCATCGAGTGGAGGGCCTTCCTCTACCGCGTCGTCCGGGTTGTGGTGGTCACTCGAGAACCTAGTAAAGTAAAGTAAGTAGTTTCCAAGAAGAATAAAAAAAAAACCTATAACCCTATAATTTTATGTACATAATTTACCCAGTTTATATCTTCGTGGCACAGATTAGCTTAATTCTTCGTGTGTTCCTATAAAAGATAAAGAGGTTTTTGTAAAATAAAGTTGCATTTCCTTTAATTGTTTAACTGAACTAACTACATACATATAATACTATTTATCATTCTGGATTTGAAATTCATCAATTACCTACAAATTCGCGAAACAAATGTATTGTAGGTGCAAATGAAAATAGTGTGTAGTTAATTTTATAAAAACATAAAGATACCTACGTATCTACACTTCACACATCCATTGGGATGAAAGGGGTTCGTTGTATGTCATGTCCGTGTGTTTTTGAATCAGATTTTTCGAATACACGACGGGTAAGGATAGTTATTTTCTTCAGTGATGTAATTCTCTAAGGTGATGTAATTCAATTTTTAAAACACTTCCAGACAGTATGTCTACGTTTCGTCAGTACATTTGCATACCTGCACGTCTAAACATGCTTTGTCATCGTACTCATCAAGGTGCGTCTTAGTCTAGACTCTTGGCAAGTCGTTTGTCTAAATGTTTTCTGCAAATCAGGACAAGCTACCAATCTTTGCAAGCTACGCATGCCACAACCACAAACGCTATCAACAAGCGCCATGTTATAGCGACAACCCGACTGCTAAGCTTGGGTTAAGCTTGCCGAGACGCTACAAAGCTCTGCAAGCTCGTTTGCATTTGCGATCGCTTGCCAAGGGTCTGGACACCGCTTTACCGAGTTGATAGGACATTGCCTATCGAAATAATTATTATCTCTAAATGATTACGGCTGTATACAGCACACTGGCGAGAACTCTTGATAAAGCATGTTATTTTAGCTTGTGTGTGGTGCGCGTAAATACACGCACGCCTACACTATACGGTCACAGAATATTATATATAAAGTGACACGGTATCGCATTACTAAATGAAAGTGGCTCGTTTTGTGTTGGTTAAGGTTTTTTTGCAAGCTTTTGTTGCTGAGGATCTCTGTAGTCGTCGCGAGCAAAAGATCGAATTTGGAGGTCTTCATCAGTTTTGAAATACCTATGCCCGTGGTGGTTGAACGAAAAGAGTTTTTTTTATTTACCACTTGGCAAGCAATAGTTTGGTAGTTCAAACAATACAATAATCTGAAAATGTAGCTGAATGAATGCTGGAGCCAAGATAAAAAGTAAAAACCAGTCCTAATTGAGCTGTGGCCGAAATGTATATTTTATTTACCAACTACGAAATGGGAGTACAAACTACGTCTTATGCTACTGAGGAATCAATTATAGGCAAACACAACATGTACAGTAATCAAACAATTGGGTAAATATCAAGGAGTTAACCTCAGGTATTATAACTGGGTAAATACTTAATAGGTATGAAACATTTTAGTATTCAGAACTATGTAATCTATACTAAGCTTCGAAAGTAGATACCTACCTATCTGGAAGCGGCTCAGGACCGTTTGTCGTGGTATTCTATGGGGGCAGCATGTCCAGTAGTGAATTTCTACTACCTGACGAAGATGTTGAGGTACCTACCTAGTATCTAGTACATAGGTATCTAAGCGGCTTCACTCAGTCTCAGAAAGTCATAACATAAGACGAAATGCCCAGAAAATTTAATTAGTAAAAAAAACCAGCCAAGTGCGAATCGGACTCGCGTTGAGAGGATTCCGTACCTAGGTAATTACTTACCGTTATTTTGATTAAATATTAAAAACCAAAATTTCCTTTGGAGATTTCTGCCAAAAGTGGAATCAATATTGTGTTCATACAGAACAACCAACCTGACTGTAATTGCGAATAGTAGGGCGTCACATACAACGTTATTTTATTTGTATGACGTCCTTTTATGAACCTTTGCTGATATTTCGCAGTACCTCGGATAGATCTAAGCTTCTCTCCAGCAGCCTTTAGACGACCTTAGCAAATTGTTCCAAAGTACGGAACCCTCTATAGAACAAGTCTACAAGACGACTGGTACTGACTTTTTTCTCTGAAAAGTGGTGTATTGTGTAGTTATGAGCATTCATCATCATCCACGGTTGGACGAGGCCTCCCCCATAGAATGCAATGGCGAAATTTGCCACAGTCACCACGCTTGGCAGGTGGATTGGTAATTACATTATTGGTGTTGAGCACTCAGGTGGATGCTGCTGCCTATCCCCTGGTGTAATTCCTTAATCGAATTTTACGACATCTACGGGAGGAGACGGAGGGGTTTATTGTTAGGTCGGACACACCACGAGATGTTAGCATAAATTAGCATTTAGCCCAAAACCACCAACCATTATCTGATTAGTCTGAATCCGCTTATATTTGTATAACCACGTGATGGTTCATGCCGAATGTATTTTATACATCAAGGAAGTAATCAACTTGCAAAGTGTAACAAAAAATACAATTCCTTTTTTATTCAGCTCGAACGACAGGTGATTCAGAACTCAGATGCACTTACGTTTGTCCAGTTAGCACTTTATCTTTCTGCGATTGTCTTTGAACTGCGCTTGTCGAGAATTGACTCACCAAATTACTGTGCGTGTGCGTGTCAAACTGTAAGAACTTCCCTCCTACCTTTATGCTGGCTGGCACTTCATGTGACGTATAATTTGCACAAATATTATTTTTTCATCATCATCATCATCCGTAAGACGTTGGACGGACGAGGCCTCTCCCATAAAATGCAAAGGGGGGATTTGCCTTAATCACCACGCTTGGCAGGGTGATTGGTGATCGCAGTATTAGTTCTTAGTACTCAGGTGGATGTTGCTGCCCACCCCCTGGTGTAATCCCTTAGTTGGCTTTAACGACATCCACGGGAGGAGATGAAGCCAGCGGGTCTATTCTTAGGCCGGGCATAACACAGAATTTATTTTTTCAGTCACACGACATTCAGAAGGTTTTACTGGTTTAATAAAATGTACTACATGTTTTATTTTTTTATTTATAGACGCAACTTTCGCTGATGTGTCTACATAAACAAAGTGAGGGATGTCTAATTTTGGGTCACTTTTTTTAGTTCTGATGTCCTTTCGTAGACAGTTGTCGAGCTTGTTTTTGAATGCTTTTTCCAATTGTGGACCACTCTTTTACTGAAGAAGTGATGTGCAACAAGGGTGTTGGTCCTCGAGCTAGTTTAAAATTTTACATTTGATTATGGGGTCGAGTGTAGTACCGGCGCTGTTGTCTGGCTGCGCTGACACTCAGACTAGCAAGTTTGATAACAGAGGTTGTAATTAAATTTCTAACCTTGACTGACAGTAATAATATATGACGATAAATGCCCGATATATCCACACAACCTCATATTCAAGGCACTTGCATGAGTCCAGTAACCAGCCATGCCATGCCAATACCAGAGGCCCAATCCTCGTAATAAAAATTAGTCAAAATAAAATAAGTTTTTTGAAAAATGTATTTTTCATGACAAGCTTTTATTAAATTCGTGATCGGAACCGTGAGCTGATCAAAATGAGCCCAAACACTGCCAGGGTACTACTACCAATCATCGAGGAGTTCCGTTGTCCACCTTCCGTCTCCATCTCATCAGCTCGCCGTCACCATAATATTGTATTGTCATCTGAACTTGACAGGCATGAAAAAAATTCAGCTCAATCGGTTTAAGATAACTGATTTAAAATTCATTTGCAAGATTCCACCCGGACAAACATACAGACATTGCAAGCTTTTAAAAAAGTAATGTGATTATATCGAAATGTGACCGAAAGTTTTTTCGATAATTGTAGCTTGAATAGATCTTAAATAGAGTCTCTCTTTACTTACACTAATTCACAATTCAGTCTCGATTTGGTCAACTGTCAGTGTAGTTTTAAAACAATTAAGAGTATTGGGAATCTAGTAACTAACTAGAAACCAATGAACATGGACCACATGTTCACTGGCTTCAGTTAGTCCAGCGCTGACTATCCGCTCGAAAGTCGTTCCAAAAATCTAAATTTCAGTAAGTACTGGGTCACTAGGCTCGTGTAAGTAAACCTTACATAACCTCTCGAAGGGGACTATACCAAGTCAGCAAAGTTTCGCAAGTTGAAATAGCCGGAACGCCCCTGGAGGTTGAAATTGTGTACAAATTAATGTTTAATGGGCTGTGTTCCCGAACAGAATCCCTGTCTGAGTCTCTTTGAAGGCTTTTCACTGAACCCATAATAATCCGATTAGCATCTCAAACACAGAATACAGAATAGGTACTATAAAACAGTTAGTTTTGTTTTCAAATACCGAGGATGGATTTTGTCTTCATTGATTTGTGTTTTGCCGTTAGGTAAATGTCTCCTTTCCTGGCAACGTTCCTAATTTACGTTCTTTCTAAATTACCGAAGATTGACGAAGGAGTTAGCTAGCATCGCGACTTTAAGTTGTAACTTTAAAATGTGACTTTTGATACGTTTGACTCCCCGATATCTATGCTTCATGTAGACATTAAACATTTAACTTGGTTTTATTTTTTTGTTTAAGAAAAAACATCGGTACATTAAAACTCAATGATCACTAATATAGATAGATAGATAGATAGATAGAAGATAGAAAATACTTTTTTTGTACACCATAATATAAAAAAATTTAAACAATTTCACAAACTAAAACTAACCATGTTATACAATGGGCGGTCTTATCGCTCTGTAGCGATTTCTTCCAGACAACCTTTGGATGCACTGGACTGTATAAAATAAACATGGGGCATTGATGGTTTACCTACCTACATACAAACATAAAATATAGTATGTACTTACATATAATATAATATCTTAGAGAATTTATAGTAGGGAGATGGCAAGCATACGCTTTCCCCTCTGCCGAAGTACATGAACGGTCGTTCGTGTCAGTTTATAAAAACTAGTTTAGCCACGATCGTTCGCCATTCTGCGTTCATACCTGTCGCTATACGGAGCTCCTAAAAATGGTTGATTGTGCTGTGGTTTCGTGTAAATGGCGGTCGGAAACATCAAATTTAACAAAATATGGAGTTTCTTATCACATTTAAGTAATTGACAACACAATTAGGCCATTAATTTCACCGTAAAATATATTTTCTTAGTGCAAGCATACGACAGAAATAACGATACGTAATTTCTTGGTACGGGGACAAGTGATGTGAAAACAACGAACGAATGAATGAACGAAAGAGGCTGCAACTATTTTTATGAAATTAACAGGATAGGGAGTTTTCAGGCCGAAAAAACGATCTCAAAGCTATAAAAAAAAACCAGTTTCCAAAGAAAATATCAATACCTACGTCGTTAAATACCAGCCTAAAATATAGGTTAAATGGGCTTGATTAGCAGTTTTTCGCGTTTAAAGGGGTTGTAAGGTTATTTTAGAGGTTTGTATTTCCGATTTTTTTACGGTTTTAGGGTTATTTCGTCAATCACAATATGAAATTAGGAAGGTATGCAAAAGTATACGGATATTCGAATCTCGTTTCGTATGAAAAAAGCAGATCCACGAAAATACATTTTCTTAACAATAAATTGATCCATTTTAAAACCAATAGCCTATATTTTCATTTAAAAAATACAATATAAAATGTAATCCCAGCTTATAATTGTTAAATCCATGTATGTGGCACAGAATCATAGACTTTCTTATAATCAATACAAGCAGCCGAGAGGTTTCCCTTGCTCCTCCTGACCTTCTGTCTGATGGCCATGTCAATGAGGAGGAGCTCCTTAATACCACGGGACCCAACCTTACATCCATTCCGAGCAGGAGCCAAAATATTGTTTTTTTTAACACTCAACAGTCACATACGTAGTTTTGATCCCACGCTAGGATTCCCTGTATCGTAGGTACCTATCAGGAACTACGAGTACCTGATACCATAACACCCAGACCCGGAACAAATAGTTGCAGATCATACATGCCTGATGCGTGTGATTTGGAAACCATATAATTTTATAAGAAACCAACGCACCACGTGTCTATATATATTAGTGTACAAATCATGAATACAAAATTTGAAGAAATAATAGCCAAAATAGAAGCAAACTTCGTTCGCGTGCAAAAGGACGTACGCGTCCTACCAGTGAGCTCTTAAATCCTAAAACAATTTTTAACTGACTATGTTTTTTTTTATGTTTGTTACGCGATTACTTTTGATCAACATGAATCAATTCACCCATTCAAATATACATCCATAGACAATTAATAATCTTAATTTCATTCAATCTTTCACACCCCATCACTAAATTTTGCGCTAGTGTGCAACTAACCAATAGTGTAATTACAGAAATTATTTATTTGTATGCTTGTTTTATGTTTGTGTGACAGCTTTTATTTCCGTGTGCGTTTATAGAGACGCCTCAACTTTCTGCATGAGTGTACGTGAGTAAGTAAATGTGTGCTGTACGTGTTTACCTCTTAGAGAATTTATGTGGGGAGATGGCATGCTCAACTTCTAGTACTAAATTATTTCTGCCACTTTTTGCGGGAGGCGAGGTAAACACGTACAGCACACATTTACTTACTCACGCACACTCATGCAGAAAGTTGAGGCGTCTCTATAAACGCACACGGAAATAAAAGCTGTCACACAAACATAAAACAAGCACACAAATAAATAATTTCTGTAATTACACTATTGGTTAGTTGCACACTAGCGCAAAAACTAGTGATGGGGTGTGAAAGATTGAATGAAATTAAGATTATTAATTGTCTATGGATCTAGTCTATGGATGTATGTTTGAATGGGTGAATTGATTCATGTTGATCAAAAGTAATCGCGTAACAAACATATAAAAAAAACATAGTCAGTTAAAAATTGTTTTAGGATTTAAGAGGTCACCGGTAGGACGCGTACGTCCTTTTGCACGCGAACGAAGTTTGCTTCTATTTTGGCTATTATTTCTTCAAATTTTGTATTCATGATTTGTACACTAATATATATATAGACCCGTGGTGCGTTGGTTTCTTATAAAATTATATGGTTTCCAAATCTCACTTATCAGGCATGTATGATCTGCAACTATTTGTTCCGGGTCTGGGTGTTATGGTACCAGTTACTCGTAGTTCCTGATAGGTACCTACGATACAGGGAATCCTAGTGTGGGATCAAAACTATGTATGTGACTGTTGAGTGTTAAAAAAAACAATATTTTGGCTTCTGCTCGGAATGGATGTAAGGTTGGGTCCCGTGGTATTAAGGAGCTCCTCCTCATTGACATGGCCATCAGACAGATGGTCAGGAGGAGCAAGGGAAACCTCTCGGCTGCTTGTATTGATTATAAGAAAGTCTATGATTCTGTGCCACATACATGGATTTAACAATTATAAGCTGGGATTACATTTTATATTGTATTTTTTAAATGAAAATATAAGCTATTGGTTTTAAAATGGTTCAATTTATTGTTAAGAAAATGTATTTTCGCGGATCTGCTTTTTTCATACGAAACGAGATTCGAATATCCGTATACTTTTGCATACCTTCCTAATTTCATATTGTGATTGACGAAATAACCCTAAAACCGTAAAAAAAACGAAAATACAAACCTCTAAAATAACCTTACAACCCCTTTAAACCCGAAAAACAGCTAATCAAGCCCATTTAACCTATATTTTAGGCTGGTATTGAACGACGTAGGTATTGATATTTTCTTTGGAAACAGGTTTTTTTTTACAGCTTTGAGATCGTTTTTTCGGCCTGAAAACTCCCTATCCTGTTAATTTCATAAAAATCGTTGCAGCCTCTTTCGTTCATTCATTCGTTCGTTTTTTTCACATCACTTGTCCCCGTACCAAGAAATTACGTATCGTTATTTCTGTCGCATGCTTGGACTAAGAAAATATATTTTACGGTGAAATTAATGGCCTAATTGTGTTGTCAATTACTTAAATGTGATAAGAAACTCCATATTTTGTAAAATTTGATGTTTCCGACCGCCATTTACACGAAACCACAGCACAACCAACCATTTTTAGGAGCTCCGTATAGCGACAGGTATGAACGGAGAATGGCGAACGATCGTGGCTAAACTAGTTTTTATAAACTGACACGAACGAACGTTCATGTACTTCGGCAGAGGGGAAAGCGTATGCTTGCCATCTCCCCACTATAAATTCTCTAAGGTTTACCTCGCCTCCCGCAAAAAGTGGCAGAAATAATTTAGTACTAGAAGTTGAGCATGCCATCTCCCCACATAAATTCTCTAAGTATAATATAGTAGTTTTGAGGCCATCTAAAGGTCTCCACTTATAGTATTCATGATATAAACATAAAAAAAGTTAATAAATCTAGAATTAAACTTCTTGATTTGTAAAAGTAATCTATTATCATTGATGTATAATTATCGTGCTGTTGATAACCATCACTTCAAAGATTATTAAACTTGTTGAAGTCATTTATGATGTTTTGATAAAAAACGAGTTATGTCACGTTAGATAATGGCGTTTACCACATTTTCATAGTCATTCTACGTTTCCTTTCATTCTCTAATGATAAATGTCACATTATTAATAATGTTTTTATTTTGTTACAGAACAAACACGTAGAAACACTGGACGACGAAAAACTGCGCGCTCTTTTAGATGAGGCTATCACATACAAATGTCCCAAAGATCGAGAAGGCAAAAGCAGCCTTTTCAAGGTACCTTACTATAATATTCGATCTCTATTCAATAGGCCAGCGTCGTTTATTTCTGAACAGCGTGTTCGTTTTTTTCCCCTCTTGTGAAAAATGTTTTAGCAGACAAAAAGTGTAATACCTATTGTTCTAGGTACTTGGAAGTTGACGAGAACTGGGTTCATATCGGTGGCCAAGACCTGATTCGGGGTTGATGCACTTGATGTTACTAGATTAACTTATCTAAACCTAATAGAACAATTTGCAATACATAAGCTCTTGTCAAGACCCGCGTGCGTCTTGTGTTTTCTTTAGCAGTGTCTTGTTGCGATTTTTTTACAGCAAATCGTATATGTGAAAGTTTTTGTGGGATGTTTATTATAACGGATTTAGATGAAGTGAGTTTTAAAATAGTTATAGTTTGTGTGATCTGGATTGACACAGAGTTAATTAGATAACTTCACCCGGCACGCAAGCGAAGTCGTGGGTAGAAGTTAGTAGCTTATCAAAAAAAAATTGATTGATTGATACCGTAGCTTTATGTCGAAACAGTTCGTTTGTTGTACCTCTGGTTCATGCCACTGGTACGTAGTGAAAACGTCGCAGGAAGTCTGTGGATGATGGCGGCTCAAGACCGTTCATCGTGGCATTCTAGGGGGAGGCCTATCTCCGCCAGTGGACTTCTACAGGCCAATGATGATGATGAGTGCCCCCTTTCCTGCGTTAGGTACGGTAGGTGCGTGAAAAATGGTGTGGCCATGGAAATATATTTTGGAGGTTTGACCAGAATTTCTATCATAAGTATCAGATCTGCAGTTGAGGTGACAATACAAGCTATGAAAACATTAGCTAGCTATCGTTACTGTGACAGTGGTTACTTGGGACATGCTACTTTCCTCTCGAATTCTCGATCATTTCCCACACCGTTGAAGATATGTGAAATGATACATAAAGCCATACAGAAGACTAATTTAGATTGATGGACGAAATGAAATCATCTAGGCTACTAATGGATTCATAATCATCAGCAACTGGAAACGCCTGCGGGACTAACTGTCTTAGCCGCCTCCATCCACCGATTTCCCGCAACCTTTACAAGGTAAATCGAACCGTTCTACGCTGCCTCTGCCACTCCAGTATTTCAACGGTCCACTTGATTCCGCGTCTTCCCGCGCGTGCCGAACCTTTCATGGTTACCACCGGCTGCTATACTCTCTTACCAGCTTTCTCCTTGCTTCAGGAACTCTTGGAGGAGGTGGAGCAAGACGAACAAGCTTGTGAAGCAGCAGCGCGCAATCTCACCGGCTGCCGCGGCTCAAGGCGTGGCGCTCGGGGCCGGAGGGCGTTACCACACTCCAACTCTCTGCAGGACCTAGTCGCAGCCTTAGCAGCCGAGCCAGCACCCAGACACACACGCCATCACCCGCGGCATCACGCGCCCGCTCCCTCCAACGTGTCCGCGCGCGCTATACATGGAGGCAGTCTGCCCTCCGGCGTAGATACTTGTACGTACTGTTGACTCCAACTCTCTGAAGGACCTAGACACATCCTTAGCAGCCGAGCTAGCACCCAAACACACACGCCATCACCCGCTCCCTCCAACGTGTCCGCGCGCGCTATACATGGAGGCAGTCTGCCCTCCGGCGTAGATACTTGTACGTACTGTTGACTCCAACTCTCTGAAGGACCTAGACACATCCTTAGCAGCCGAGCTAGCACCCAAACACACACGCCATCACCCGCTCCCTCCAACGTGTCCGCGCGCGCTGTGCACGGAGGCAGTCTGCCCTCCAGCGTAGATACTTGTACGTACTGTTAACTCCAACTCTCTGCAGGACCTAATTGCAACCAAAAAGATATCCCAAAGAATAAGTTTATCGTATCATTCCGGTTAGATGGTCTGATTACCTGTGCGATTTCTTTTTTATCATCCTTGCCTGGGGCAAGCTCAGGCTTATGCCCTTTACAAAGTAAATCTCTCGCTTCTTATTAACTGCTTATTACTCTCTGTAAGGTGTACAATTCTATCCTGCTCTCCATCATCGACGCCTTCGGACACACTTCAACGGTGTTGCCACCAACCCAAAGTCCTGCTCCGTTACTTTAAGGAGCTGGGCTGGCTGGGGTAGAGCTACCACAGAGGGACAATGCCCAATTATACACGCCACAGCGGGACGTCAGTGCAGGTCTTAACACCCCCACTTAGAATTAGAATTAGGTGTACTTACAATAATGAATTCCACATTAGCAGAACCACTACTCATGAGAATTACTTTGTCGTTTCAGCGTCTCTACTCAGTGAAGAGGGTACGGGCGCGGGCTCGGGCGCCGGCTACCTGGCCACGGTGCGCTGCGTCAACCCGCCGCCGCTCGCCGAACGCCGCGTGTCCGCCAGCGACGCTAACGCGCCGCACGAGCTCGAGCTGCTCAACAGGTGAGCGACACTTGTCTACTGACGCTGTTAATTTTAATTTTACTGGGTAACTGGGACATGTTTTCAACTAAACGATTACGGTGCCAAGTTGCCGCATGAACTCGAGCTGCTGAACATGTGAGCTATCTTACCATTGCCCAAGACCAGCTGCTGTTAACTACCCTCGTAATCGTCTCATGTCACGCCGCCCTATTGATGAGCAGCACTTAGCCAAACGTTGTTTGCGAATACTCACCATCCCAAACATATTGGAGGAAACTGTTGTCATGTTTGCAGATCACGGTGAATAACGCTCTGGACTATCTCCAATATGTGGTACCTGGGAGGGTTTATAAGGAAACTAAAACATCCTCCCAGCTAATGTTGAAGATTCCGCGTTGCTGGTCTTCGACGAACGCATCGCGCATATTGGCCATTACAAATGGCTATTCCTTCACATTTTTGGAGAAAAATACGCTAACTTTTTTCTTCTATGAGAGATTGTCTCGTTACCACAACCATTGCAAGTTGATGCTTCCAGTTTCTTTCCTTAACACCTCATTCTGGAGGAATCTTAATCGAATACCGGTATAGCGAGACCTACAACTTATAAGTTTGTTAGGAAATACTCCTGCATGTTTGGTTGTTAAGTTAGAGTAACGATAAATAGGATAAATACACGAGTCGAATTCATAACTCAAGGTAATTTTTACAAGCTTTTATTTAGATTCACAGCTGTCCAACTAAACATTCATCTATACAGGGTGTGACAAGATAGTGGGACTCTCAGGGTAAGTACCTTTTCTTTTGTAGTTAGACAGGTTTGTTCCTAGGAAACATTAAGTAATTAAAAAATGTAAAACTGCATTTCTTTTTTTAATTGTATTGTCAACCTGAATAACGTTATTTCTCGAAAAAAAAAAACAAATTGGGCTCATAATTTTTTTTTTCTCAACAGGAATATTTTACTCAAAGTAACCTACCAAATTAAGTCGTAAGATTTTGAGAAAACACAAACAAACTGTTTTCCGAAAACATAAAATAGGAGAGAATTTTCAACTGGAAAGATACATATATATTTTGTTGTAATGTCTCTATAAATTAAGAACAGCGTTTTTGTAGGTTAAAAGCTTATTTTTAAAATAAATATTGAGCAGAGGCCCAATTCTCTAATTTTAAAACATTCCAGTCACAATATAATCTCATGTCAATCGCACTGTCTCGTATAGTAACTATTACTTAATCTTTGCGTATACATGCAAAGATTAAGTAATAGTTACTATATAGGTGACAGCTGACACTGCGACTGAGACGAGATTATACTGCGAATTGAATGTTTTTAAATTAGAGAATTGGGCCTCAGAGCTCTGTAGAAGCTTACCAGAAGGAACATGTAGCTGAAGGAGAGCGCCACCGCCGACAAAACATAACATACATAGGTAACACCCAACAGTCACATACGTAGTCCTGATCCCACACTAGGATTCCCTGTGTCGTGGGTATCAGGAACTACGAGTAACGTGGTACCACAACACCCAGACCCGTAACAAATATTTGAAGATCATACAAACATTTGTCGCACAGCGGGAATCGAGCCCGCAACCTGTTGCATCTAAGCCGCACGCCGCGCCAAACAGGTCATCGAAAAAAAGTTAAAACAAAATTGTTAGTAATTTTTATAAGTGACATGATCGAATTAGTCGTCCTAACTTATTTCAAAGTAGATCCTAAGCAACCTCTACGGGCTGCTGGCGAAATTAGGTAACGTTTCCGTTCGTACAATCAGAACAGAGGGCGTATTACAAGTTTTGCATTGCAAAAGTGAGCATTCAACGTGACTTACGTAGTAACTATTTACTAATCTGTACTGTTTCTACCGACTGCGCGGCGCAGAATGATGAATAGTTACTACGTAAGTCACGTTGAATGCTCACGTTCCGCATTCCGGTTTTTGCAATGCAAAACTCGTAATAGGCCCTCAGGGCTGCAAGTATGGATCTCTGAATCGATATTTTTTTTATCGACAAAACGGGTCCATGTAGATGTATATTTTTGTTTTGTCGAATTTTAATGTCAAATTCAGAGATCCATACTTGTACCCCAGGGCTGCAAGCATGGATCGTCGGTCGATATATTTGACATCTCGATATAATAACTCTATCGAATTGTGTCGATAGATGCCATGGAACAAGCCTCGATGCAAAAATGCAGGTTTTCAAAATAAAATTCACCAAATGTTCCCTAATAACAAACCTCTCTATATAACGAAAGGCCCTGAACTTGTCCTGAGAGGCTCATTATCATTGGCACACCCTGTACAACTTGAAATCTATTTTGATACTTTTGTTTTCGATGAAAAACTTATTTTAATATTAAATGTTCCTGATCGAATCACTGCTTGGATGAATTAACAAACATTGTTTTTTCTACTTTTAGTAGAAAATATTTCGAAAATATTTATTTACTCCCTTTTATTGATTTTCAATTATAAATTCGACTATATAGGTAATCTCTACAGATAGCAGTATGTCATTGCTCGACAGATCGCCAGTGTCAAGGACAGGGCTGACACGATAAGGTTACATTATATTAGATTATATTATTTACACTATTCCATTTCTGCTTCGCAATGGAAATAAAACAAATAAATCAATACCTATTGTTTTCTAACAAACATTGACTTTCTTACTTTTACAGACGAACAAATTCTCGGAAACTGCATCAGTGGATTATTTTTGGCTTACAAAGTGTTTTTATGCTTTGTGTAAGCGAAATTGTAACATAGCCTTGTAACTCGTATTAGTTTAGTTTATAAGCACGCGTGCCGGGTCGCATCGTAAAAGTGCATTAGCTGTCCAAATAGGATTGAAATTGTCCCGCGGCGGTTTTAAACTATAATGTTTCCATGCGGTCCATGGTCGCGCGATATTATCCGTATCTTAAGGCCGTGTTTTCATGAAAATTTCGATTTGTCTTATATTAAAGTTCGAATCTCTTAGAATCTTTTTCGTAGTGAATATGGATTGAAAGTAGCACCGATACGGCCCGGTAGCGTAGCGTAGTTCGGTCTGTAAGTCGGCTGCTTGTTCGCAGGCGCAGTAAGCCGATGTCCCCGATGACGTACACGGCTCGCGCGACGCTCGAGATCGGCAGCGGCAGCGTGTGTTCGGGCCGCGCGGTCACCACCACCACCGCGTCCAATCAGGTGCGTACGCTAGCACACCCTCCCCCTCACCACCACCAACCGCCCCGCGCCCGCGCCCACTCGCTCACGCATGGCCCGCCCGAGCGCCTCTATCGACGTCTCTACGATCCGAAACGGAACACACACGGTGGTGGTATGGTCAAGCAAGGTAAGAGACCGCGCGGCCCGACTGACTTCACCGATCAAGAGAACACTTCCACATACATTCCAAATGAAGAATGGGACTACCAGGACTCCCAGAACCATATGTATCAACAGAGCGTCGACATGTGGTACCAGGGCCTTTCTGCGTACGATCGACCTCAAACCGCTCGAGATAACGCGCATTGGATGACAAATAAGGACAATAATGCTCGTTCGCAAAGCGCCCCCATGAGAACAAGCTACCAAGATTACGCGCAAGGACGCAGCACTGAGCTATGCGCGCAAGAATCTCTGTATTCTGATAACGGGGTTGGAAACGATGGCAATCTGTACAGGGTCGAAGGACATTCGAAGTTTAGTGATAATAACGAAGGTGATATTAGTCTAAGGAAAAACTTTAGGAAAACTATAGGAAAATGTTTAGTTACGCCGACATTGTCGATGATAAATCCGAGGAATGTCAAAAGTATGACTATAGGCGAGCCTCAACCGTATTTAAAACAATTAGATAGTCAAGTTATCGCCGAGAAAGCTACCGAGCATAAAAATGACAATTCAAAGGCTGATATAATTACTTCAACTGATTCTCAATCAGATTTTAAAGAAAACGTAAGCATAAACAATGAAATATGCATTGAAATTGAAAATGAAATTGCGATGTCAGTAGAAGACCAAACGTCAAAATGTTTTCAGATGAGCTACAGCACCGCACCGGCCGGCCCCGGAGCGCGGGAGGCTTTGAGTCCCCCCCACGGTATAGAGCTCGAGGAGATCGTTTGCCATCGCGCTAACAAAGACAATCACTCCGCTAGCTCGTTCACAGAATACCTTGCTGGACAGAAAAAGTTGCTGCAAGCTATAGAAGCTACTGACGCGAGCCCCGCCGAGGATGAGTATTCTATAAACGTAGCTGAAAACAACAACAATGTAAGCCGCAAATACTCGGACAGAGAGACGGCGCGAGACGTAAGTAGCGATAGAGATTTAACAGAAATAGAGACGATCGATCTCGACGCTACGGGAGACGCCGATGGCGACCAGCGGCTCCAACTGAACAGAAAGGCGGACGACAGAGCCGGCGGCGACCGATACATTCTGGCGGAGCTTCCCAATAACGCTTATATCTTCCTAACGCTTCCCAAACGCTTGCTTAACAAAGACGACAGAGAGTTGCACGAAATAGAAAATAACAATAACGTGAAACAGATCGACGGCAAGAAACGAAAAAAGGACAAGGTACCCGTAGGAACTAGTAGTAGCAAGAGGACAGACACAATCAATAGAAACGCTCTTAGAGTGCTGTTGTTTGAGAATCTTTTAAAAAGCGATAGAGAGATGTCTGGCCACGGCTCGGCCGATAACGAGGTAGGCCCCGCTGCGTAGATTCGTGCTATTGTTGACCCTAGGCCGTTTACTAATAAGATTGTGTTTCCGCAGGTCGATTCCGCTATACCGTTTAGTTGCATCACAACACCGGAGGTTGTGACAAGTTGCAACACAACGTCCTCTTCTTCAACGGCCGTCGCGATCGATCAAAAGGTAAACGCATATGTCATTATCAGTTTCGAAAAGGCTCAGTGCAAACTGAGACAGCCAAGACAGCCCTATGTAAGTCCGTGGCAAGAATGTACAAATTTACACCTGTAGACCTATATTCTAGGACTATGCTTGAGCGTGAATCGAGACTCAAGCATAGATTTGATAACAGTTTTTCATTGAAATGTGTCAAAAAATCTATGCTTGAGTCTCTGTTTCGTTTTAGTTTAGTTCTAGAATACGGGCCTTAGAGCCTGAATCCGAACCATTAATGAAACAGCGTAAATATGTTGTACAAGGCGATCGAAGGACTGTCTTGACTACAGTTTGCACAGACTATAGCGCATTAAAAACTACACCTTTTGCACACATTTTGATAATTTTCAATGTTGCCCATTTTAGCTTACTTTGGCATGATTCCAATATTTTAGTAGAAGAGACACTCGTCTCGGTTACCCCAGCTTTGTTAAATATTAGCAAGCGGCTTGATGCAGCTTGTTTTTTCTACTGATGCTATTTCTACTTTCTATTATTCATTACTTATAACATAGTTTTTTTTTATTCATTACCGACCGCAACTATTGGTATCACACGCGTCTATAAGTACACAAGTTTATTTTATTAAAAAAAACCCCCGACTTTTTTTAGTGTTCCATTAAAATTGGAAAAACGGAACACTCTTTTGCTGGTAATTATCAGACCCTGGAGTATGATGTCGTCGAAACTGAATATTTTTACTCAAACCAAAGTTTTTAGATGCCTTTAAAAAAGTCTTGAGACCAGAGGCCCAATTCTCTAATTTTAAAACATTCAATTCACAGTATAATCTCGTCTCATTCGCACTGTCAGCTGTCACCTATATAGTAACTATTACCTAATCTTCGCATGTATACGCGAAGATTAAGTAATAGTTAATATACGAGTTAGTGCGACTGACACGAGATTATATTGTGACTAGAATGTTTTAAAATTAGAGAATTGGGCCTCTGATGATCCTGGAAACGTTTGCACCACTTTCCACCAAACATAGCTAAAAACTAGAGATGCAACGGATACTGATTTGGCAGTAATCCTGATAGCGGATACCCAGCGGAGGCTTTAGGCCGGAGCGCCGAATATCCGGCAGACGGATATCCGGTGTAGACTTGCGTGTTTTCAAGTTGTAACTTGCCCTTCTTACTCTTTCACTTCTTCGTCTTGTAGTAGCGTATACAGCGAGAGGCTCTTTTCAGAATCAGGCATCGTTTACCAAAATAAACGTAATTGATTCACGCCATTGAATACAGAAAAACTTGTGTTTCATTCATCACAATTTGCTATTACAAATTTTATTATTAGTCTTATGTATGTAGCCTACCAGTTTTTGATTATAAATTAAGATAGTTTTGTGATTAAAATGGCTTTTTTTTTCTATCCGATATCCGAACCGGATACTGTTTACTATCCGGCCGTATAGCTGTTAATCCAAAAATGACTGATAACGCCGGATAGTAAAAAGATGTCTAAAGTATGTTTTCGTACAAATAAAACCGCATTGAAATCAGATCACCCGTTCCGGACCTATGAGGCCACAGACAAGCCAACACACTATGGCATTAAACTTATAACACCCCTCTTTTTAGTCTGGGCACTACTGAAGCTGAATCTTCAAGTTTAAATTTGAAAAAACAACCACTAAGGCACCATTGTTTCCATAGGTTTGACCAATTTAAATGGAACATTGAAAATAGTTGGGGGTTTTAAATTTTTGATAAAATTAACTTGTTTGATTATTTGTATTTATTGGTTTTACTCTGTCGTAATGACAAAAAAAAATGACGTAAAAAAGAGTGAACTTTTCTACGTAATTTTTTTTTAATGGAGCAAGACGAGCACAGAAATGAACGAAAAGTGTACCGTATCGAGTGTAGGCGCGTGTGCACCGGTGGTTATGGATAACGGTACGTATTTTGAGGGCTCGGCTACCGACGCGGTAGCCTCGGAACGTTTAATGAGTAATGAGCGTTACGGTAATGAGTGCTCAAGATGAGTTCCTAAAAAGTGGTCTGCACACCCTGGATACAGCCGCTGCAGCTGGCATCGGGCTACCGCGCAGTGGCTAGCCTCACGGGCTCACCGCCATGCACGTCCACGTCGCCGCCCGTCGCGAGACCCTCTAGCTCTGTTCACGACGCGCCCGAGCTGCAGGTATGTTTGAATGGATGTTCTATTCTATCATTTTGAATGCACGTTATATCCTGTAATTTTGAATGGATTTTCTATTCTGCCATTTTGAATGGATGTCCTAGCCTGTTTTTTTAAATGTATGTTTATATCCTGTCATTTTGATCGGGTGTTCTATTCTGCCATTTTGAATGGATGTTCTATCCTGCCATTTTGAGTGAATGTTCTACCCAGTTATTTTAAATGTATGTTATATCCTGTAATTTTGAATATATGTTCTATCCTGTTATTTTGAATGGATAATCTATTCTGTCATTTTGAATGAAAGTTCTATGCTGCCATTTCGAATGGATGTTCTATTCTATCATTTTGAATGCACGTTATATATCCTGTAATTTTTTATGGATTTTCTATCCTGCCATTTTAAATGGATGTCCTACCCTTTTTTCTAAAAAGTATGTTTATATCCTGTCATTTTGATTGGGTGTTCTATTCTGCCATTTCGAATGGATGTTCTATCCTTCCATTTTGAGTGGATGTTCTACCCAGTTATTTTAAAGTATGTTATATCCTGTCATTTTGAATATTATGTTCTATCCTGTTATTTTGTATGGATAATCAGGATAGATTATCCATTTTGAATGGAAGTTATATGCTGTAATTTCGAATGGATGTTCTATTCTATCATTTTGAATGGAGGTTTCACTATCACTTTACATTTGTTTACTCTATACGCTAATATGAATGGTAGCAAAAATTGTGCTCTCTAACTCTAGATTTCTTAGTTTTTGGCTGTTTCCAATGTTTTGTCACACACTATCTAGATTCGCTTGTTTTGCGGCTTTGCGTTTATATTTTTACCATTTCTTGTACATCATATTTGTCATTATTGTACATCTGAGATGTGATAAAAAACCGTATTCAACCACTTCATTCAGATGTTGTACTTCCTTTCTCCTAATTGTTTACGAGAAAGAGAGGGCAATAACCAAGAAATAGTCTTGAATATGGCTGATAATAATGTGCTATGTTTGATGCAACCAGCCTCGAAGCGTGATCGCTAGCAGTTTCAACGGACTCCCTCTCTCGCGCCCCCACTATGGATCCACTGCCTCCTCTAACGACGAATACAAGGTAAATAATAGTGTACATACACTATGTGTGTGTGTGTAGACTTGATCGAATAATTTATCTCTTTATCAAATTCGATTTCAGTTTTGTAGTAGCCATCCAAGTTAGTATGGTCAACTAAACAAGCAAAATAAATCGGGATTACTATAAAATGTATCAAGTTAACTATGAAATGCTCACTAATAATATTAAATAAATCCTACTAATATTATAAATGTAAAAATTTGTGAGGATAGATGTATGGATGGATGTTTGTTATTCTTTCACGCAAAAACTACTGAAAAATTTTTTTGATGAAACTACAGTATTATAACTTAAACATCAGTTTACATAAAGGCTATAATTTATGATAGAGGTTCCACGCAGGCGAAGCAAAATAATACTAGCAAATAAAATTAAAATTTATTCATAATACCTATCTTATTTATTTATAATTTCCGAATATTTATTTATAATTTCCGAATCCGCTATGTACCTCAGTAAATGTATATCAGTATTCCGTTTTCATTTTGGTTATTCAGTTTCCGTGCTTTTGATTTTTTCAATTCATAGCTTGTTTCGATAAAAACACATAAAACCACCTAAATAAGAAGTTCCAATTTGCGATTAAAAGTAGAAGAAAGAATAAAATAAAGAAGGACGGCGACTATTAACCCCTTAAGCCTTTGTTTTGTTCAGCCCTTGTAAATTTATAGACAAAAAACTTGATATATGCTGCATAAAGAAAAATAACCACCAAATACCACCACCATTTGGTATTATATACCATAAAATATCGTAATCCGGCTCGAAGGACCATTTGATGTATGGTACATCAATTGATAGAGATAATTATTTGACACACACGATTTATTGATTGATTACATAAAATATAAAATGAAGGAAAGACGTTGATGAGCCGCGATTACGATGTGGACTGACCCGCGTCGCCCGGCATCCCCTCTATTGCATGGGAAATGCAGACATTGCAATACTGTACGGTACTTGGACCGTACATATATAAACAAATTGTTTTACTTTCGACCATAATGATAGCTAATTAATATACTTGAAAGGGTAGTTTTTTAAACTTTAAAGACATCCTAAATACAATATTCAATGTCCAACTTAAACAGGAACATTTCTGGCAGATATCTTATGTCAGTCATGGCATACTTATTACTGAAGTTGTTAAGTTTTTATCTAAACAACTTCGATCAAATATTTTCTCCCAACTTCTACACACTACATTCAGTTTGCTATTTAATTACTTTAGCATATGTTATCAATAACCAAAACTATCTCTAATGAACGTAACGATAAATTGTCAAAAAAGTTGGGTCACAATTATGTATGAGACGTCGCCATCCTTCTTAACTGTTTATTGTTTTGCAGAAATCTCTTGATGAAAACGGCAACGCGGTACAGGGATTCAGCTCACCACTCTCGGGATCTAGTCAACACAAAAAGCCCAGGAGGAAAAAATCTTCAAAGAACGAAACTGTTATTGACTGCCAGCAACTGGACGGTTACAGGGGTGATAAAGCTGATGTGAACGAGCTACTCCGCTTTATAGAATCTAATCCGGAAACTCGTGGTCCGAAAATGCGCGCTAAGCACAAGGATGACACTGACGATAAGGCTACCAAGAAACGTTCATCAGAGCGACGCAAAGACAAGGAAAAGGTCAAACGCGCATCGTCCCTCGAAGAACTATCTCGCACCAAACTTGAAGACTTAACCGCTCGTGCCGCCACAGCTCCTAAACCCGAGCGTCGTTCATGGGGTGATGCCTCACCTTCGGCTCCCGCACCCGCCCCCTCTCCCACCCCCGCCCCTGCTCCCGCTACCGCTTCCGTTCCCGCTTCCGCTTCCGTCCCCGAACCAAGACCCGCTACTCCTCCAGAAACCGAGCCCGAAATAGAAGAACCAATCGAACTGCCTACCGCGTTTGAACTCCCGGCATTGCCCCTACCCGATCCGATTGTAGAGCAGGCTGACTTCCAAACAGTTACAAAGAAACGCAAGCCGCGCAGACGCACAGAGGAGGCTCCGAGACGCACTCGCCAACCTTCCCCCCGACGTCAAGAATCAGCACCGCCGTCCGACCGCAGCAACGACTCAAACGACGACATGGATTCCGTACACTCATTACCGCAACCAGGCGCGGCCATCCCACCGGCGGTGCCCCACGCATCATACGCGGACATAGCCCGCACTCGGCACAACATACCCGACCTTATCGAGTCCTGCAACTACTACACCGAAGGGGAGAGCAACGGGGAGATTCGTCGCGTGGAAATACCCGCGCCGATAGAAACAGACGGCTACCCAGCTTTGGAGACAAAAATCCCCGATCCACCCCCTCCGGCTATTCCCCGCCGTCGTGAACTGAAGCAACCTCCCCCGCCGCGTCGCGATCGTAAAGAGCGGAGCATCCAAGCCGCGCCTACCCCCGCTCCCGATTGCCCCGCGCCTGACGTAGTCGCTGACAGACGTCCCCCGGTCATACTGCTAGATTCAAACTCGAGGCCGAGGGATATGGATGGTGTGACGTTTGGATTTGATATCAACGAGCAGTTGCTAGGTTTGTTTTACTTGTTTTTATATTCATTCATGTATTGAGCCGTGATAGTCTCTGCCTAGGAATGGGATTCATCCAAATCCTTGGGATTATGCTAGGGGATGGGTAGCAGCATCCACCTGAATACTTAACACCAAACTGTGATCACCAAGCTTGGTGATTATGACAAATTCCTCCATTGCACGCTATGCATGCTACGGGGGAGGCCTCATCCAGCAGTGGATAACTACCGGCTAATTAAGAGAAAAGATATTAATTCAGAGGGTAAAATGAATATCACATGTGCTAAGAAAATTTATGGGGAACTTCAACTGGGTTTGTCTTGGGATTACTTACTCAAGCTAGATACGTGCACTTCTTCCCTGGACCTGTCTTGAAATACCACTACTATTTGGGTGTTATGGTACCGTGATACTCGTAATTCCTGATACCCACGACACAGGGAATCCTAGTGTGGGATCAGGACTACGTATGTGACTGTTGGGTGTTATGTTATTTGGGTTTGTTGATGTTTCGTCATGGTGGTTGTTTAACACTTGCATATTGTCTCTGCATGCGTAGTAGAGCAAGTAAGGCAGGGCAATTACACGCATAGGCAAACTGCCTTATAAAGATTAGCTGTAAAATTGAAGAAATTATATACATGTTGTAGTTTTAACATTTCATATTTTAATGTATGACTAGGTGGCCCGCGCCGAGTTCGCTGCGACCTCCTTCGCGACGCCGTGGAACCGCCTTCGGGCGGCATGCCCGTGCGTGCCGCATGCCGGCCGCTGCGCTACCTGCCGCCCGAGCCGCCGCCCGACACGCACCATCTGCACCAGATTATTGACTACGTCGGCGCTGGTGAGTCTAACTCGCTTGCATAGTACAGTTCTGCGATGCCATGGAGCCGCCGTTGGCCCGCCTGCCAACGGCGCCCTGCCACCACCATGTGCATCAGATCATTGGCTATGTCGGCGTCGTTGGGTCTACCTCGCATGTACAGATATGCCGATATAACTAGGAAGGCCAGGATGGCATGTAGCCGTCAGTCTATAACTAAGAGCGTGCCTAAGAGAGGACGACCTCTGTGGCGCGGCGGGCTAAGGTTCGCCTGCGACGCAGGAGGTTGCGGGTTCGATTCCCGCCTCGGAACAAATATTTGTACAATATGCAGATATTTGTTCAGGGTGTTCTGGGTATTTTCTATGTATATAATAAAAAATATCTAAGTAATGTATTGTATTAAGTATATCAGTTACCCATAACACAAGCTCTGCTTAGCTTCGGGCTAGATAATGTTGTATGAAATGTCCAGCATTTATTATCTATTTATCTATTTTAAGAGTAAAAAGGGACGGCTTGTACTGGAAAGAAAGAGATAGCGCGACGTTTATTGATTGATCGTTTATCATCTTCGTACATTTAGCGGTACGCTCACTTGCGCAAAGCCTTTGTCTGCGTGCATTTTGACCGAACAATACATTTTTAAGAATTGAATAGTCTCTGCGGCCAAAAGGCCAACTTTTTTTTTATTCCGTAGCCTACGGACGTCTGCAACACCAGAGGCATAACACGCGCGCTGCCGACCCTGAGACATAAAGATGAAAAATGTCGTGCCTGTAATTTCACCGGCACCCGTACCCTTCAAACAGAAACACAGCAATGCGAGCACTAAATGCTTGGCGGCAGAAAACGGTGGTAGTACTTCCCCGGACGAACTCTTTTACAAGAAGTTCTACTATTAACAAACGTTATTATTAGACGCTCTACGTTACAGAGGATAATACCTTATTATTAGACGCTCTACGTTACAGAGGATAATACCTTATTATTAGACGCTCTACGTTACAGAGGATAATACCTTATTATTAGACGCTCTACGTTACAGAGGATAATACCTTATTTATTTTTCTCGCTGTTTCAGCTTGGGAGGACGTGGTTCGCTGCGGCGTCGGCAAGGTGCGTTACTTCAGCGAGTAGCGCACGGTGGCGGACGCGCCGAGTCGCGAGCCGCCCGCGGCGCACCTGTCGCGCTCCGCCCCTACCGCGCTGCGCCCTGACCCCGCCGTCATTGCGTACATACAGCTGACTCATGGGAATTACTACCCCGTGCTCGGTAGAGGCAGGGGGTGGCGACCGAGACGCTACGATAATTGACTATTGGTGAATTGGTGTAGTTCGCGCGTTCGTACAGTTATTAAAGTGTCTCGTTCAAATCTGTGGTAATTGTGAACTTTGTCGTGACTCGTGAATGTTAGTGAACAACTGTCGATATTCGACGTTCGTTCGAGTAATTATAGTAACGCGTAGAAGTCTCTCGTGACTTGTTGGTGAACGAGTTGAGCTGTGTTTGGCTATGTTCGTCGGGAGTTATGTGCGCTGTTGACGTGCCCGTACGAGCGGTGAGTTCGAGTTGAATTTGTCGAGTAAATTATAGTGCGTTGAAGGACTGGTGATGTTCGGGATTTGTCCTAGTATGATATAGTGCGGTAATGACGTATACTGTGCGGTATTGACGTAATGTGCGATTTTCTGTGTGGCGCCCTGCGGTTTGCGCGGTGTTCGTTTCCCGCGCGATGCTAGAGCGATGCGCTTCGGTTGCGCCCCTGCGCTAGCTATGAGTCTGCGCTCTTTCGATGCTATTCTATGTTTGGTCGGCGCTGTGATGAAGAAACTGAGTTTTTCGCTTCGAACGCGTGAAATTCAAAGCGACGTTGAGCATTTAATGTTAAAAATTGCACTAAAAAAACTTTAAATGTAAAAATTGTTAGTTGTCTGAAAAGTATATTCGGTTCCAATTTTAAGATCTGGCACATGGTGTGAATGACATTATTTTGTTACCAAATCAAGTTAATGAGGCATGTAAAATGCTCATTCATTGCTTAACTCTCATTATTTTTCTTTTTCAATGCCTGATGTTAAGTGATCATATATAATGATTATCTTTCAAACGGTCGCACAAATAACCCTTACTTAACTTAAGTGTAATGAATAATTAATTAATGCCCGTTCAAAATTAGTCTACCAAATGCAAAAAGTTTTCACACTTGAATCAGTCAAAAAGGTGGTATGAGTCTAGATTGCTTATAAGCGAAAAGCAAAATATTGTTGTTGAAGATATTTTTCTTCTCGCTCTAACCGATGTTGACGAAACATCAATTATATTCACTAGCGCTTAGTAAAGGTTTTTGGCTCCTTAGGGATAATTGTGAATTTTGAGGATGCATTAAGTGACTATGAGAGGCGATTACTACGACGATTACTATTATGCACTTTCACTGCGGACTTTTTTCCGCGATATCGCGTGTAAATACGGTTTTTTTAAATAAAACACAGACTCTGACACAGTGTGAGCCGCTTTGTACAAGGAAAAAACCCGCCCGAAGGACGAAAAAAGGAAGGAAAAAAATGCAATTACCAAAAAACTAAAAAACACATGTTGTGTGTAAGCAGTGAAAGTGCACACACAGTATCTACACAGTATCGATTTCGCAAGTTGTAGACAACTTTTTTACGGGCATTAGTCAAGTATCCGTTACGCTGAATTTAAGTAAGGTTTGTGGCAATAATGGTAAAAGTCTAAACGATTGTACAGCGTCTCTATTAATGATTCAAAAATAATTATGTAAATCTTTAAATAATATCTGAATAACAATAAGCAAAGTAGAGTGTGAGATGAGTGTGCCGGACTGCCAGATCACATTATGTACTCAGTTTTGGTTTTATTTTAAGTGGAGGCATGTACTATTTTGTTTCTGTTGATCTTTATTGCTTGAGTTTGTTATGTAATGTAATCACAAAATATTTGATAGATTTCCTCTAACTAGCCACTCAAGTATATTTTGTTACGTAATTTTAAGTTTTACCATTTTAAAGTGTAAATAAAATGAAAGATCTTTTAATGTGTAACTGGCCATTCTGCTATGAATCGGTGCCATTTCACTTGCTCATTATACATTCAGACAACTCTATATTTTTGAATTAATCTTTTGAAACCATTCACTGAAATTTTAGGAATTTATAAATGACATTTACTGTCACCAAAGAGGCTTTTAAAAGAAACTAACTTAATTTCATATTGGTATCCAAAAATTGTATAACAACCTGTACCCAAAAACCCTTGGTAACCTTGATCTGAATAATATCATGAGCAAGTGTAACAAATAGGATGAAGCAATATACTTCAATTTCATGGTTTGCATGACATTTGCAAGTCTAAACACTGGTTTAAGTCTATTTTAAACCAGTGTTTTAATCCTATAACTTGCGTCGCTCTATCCCGTTGTTGGTGTGTTATCGCGAAGACAATTGTCAGTCAGTCAATGGGAGAACAGGGGCTTATCAGCATCTTCGTATTTGTTGGGGACACAATGAAACACTAATCATGATATTGAAGAAAACGTGTTTTGCCTCATCCTTTCGTAGTATGTACGGATTTGATATGTCAAATAATTAACAATCCTAATAACTTATGCATGATAATGGTGTTTATATATATAATACGAGCTTTGTGTAAGCGCAGCATGGCGTGCATGGAATTTCCGTAAAATTACTTTGAGAACTGATTTCCATCTAAATTTTGACCAATTATCTTCCATGTGAAATCAAATAACACTTAAGTATATTGATTAAAGTTTATATAAAAGAGGTTTAAAGAGATTCCAAATCAATATATTCAGGGAGTTGATATGTAATATTGTAAAATCTACATAGCTAATTATGTAATTTATTGCTATAATGAAGAGTAAATGTGACTTCTGGTAATCCCTAGTCATAATTTAAATCCTAACTTGCATTGTGTGTCTACATCTTACACTGTCAAATACTTTTCACAGATGTTGTGAATGTTTTGTGAATGATCAGTTAATTTTACTTTGAAATTTGTTATGAAGTGAATGTTTTTTTCGATCAAAATAATCAAAGAAATAGGGTTAATATTTTTTTTCTAATGTTGTACCTGTAGCATTCTTTTAGATGTCTGAAGTGTGTTCCTGTAAGTAAAGCAAATTGGCTAGATAGTAATATTTTGGAAAAATTGTTGTTGTTGGCATATTATTAAATAAATGATCGAAAATTACATAGCGATTTGAAATTGAAATAAAAAAAAACTAGTCGAAATTCATTTTTTTTTTGTAAAAAAAATTACCAGAATGTCCTGGATATTATTATGTTTGATTCTTGGTTTGTTACAGTTTTGTGTAATTCGCTTTTTTTGGTCTTTTAATACTAAGGTGTGTGGTCTTGTGATGTTTACCCTAAATTAACAACAATATCTTTGAAAAATCTTGGTTAAAACTATGTAATTTAATTTAAAATATCCTAAAAGCGATGTTGTATACAACTCTTAACAACACCATTTAATATATAATAGTTAGAAGACCACACTTCAAGAGTTGTAAATATGATGTAAATTCGGTTCATTTCATTTCAAAGACCTATTTTTTAACACATTGTTGAGATTTTAATGTACTGAAAGGACGCTCATATCAAAGGTTTAGAAATTATTTATTATTTCTTTCCCTTGTAAAATATGTAAATAGATAATGCAGAAAAATATTGGATTTCTGATCGATCTTAGTGCATACTAAATGTCATAGGAGATCTCGGGGTGTGAATGTAAAGAATTATGGCGCCGGCACTCGTATGGGAAGACTATTTATTGAATGAATCTAAATGAAGGAAAGCTTGCTTTGATATCAACCTCAGTTGCAATCATTTTCCTTTAAAAGTTATTTTAAAATATGGCTTTTAACTTTGTTGATAGAGTTTGCAAGGTTTGTAGAAAGTGAGACGCCGGCGCGCCATTTGCACTTTTAACCTAGCATTTTAATTCGATTAACATTTTTAAATTTTTAATCTTACATTTATGCAGCATTTATTTAATTTCATTACAAATTGAAAAGCTTAAACATATGTTATTTGCGCAACATCGCCTTGAGATCTTAATTATTTACTTATGAGAAAAAAAGTATGGATGGGGCTACATTTGAATAATTTCTTGAGCTAAAGTTAAATGTAATTATTTTGTTTAGGAGTGATAATGCTTAGGAAAGCTATGTAAATGTATAAATAAATTAATGCTGAAAATATAAGTAGGTATGTGGAATTGTCTCAATCGCTGCTATAATTTATTACTGAAAACGTAATTGTTGTCCAACTGACGATCATAAGCTTCTATGTTAGCTATTTCAAACAAATGTAGATGCTTCCTTGATTTATTTACTTGGGGAATGAGACAATTCCACTCTATCATAATATTATGTATCAATTGAGAAATTTTATTTATCTGCTTTTCATCTAACTGTTAACTATTCTAGATTTTTACTCTGTTCTTCTAGATAAGTTACAATTCATTTGAAATGAGACATCCTATGTATCTTTAAGGTTGCCTTGCAGCCTGAGATTTTATCTCTAAGTAATGTGCAGCAGCCAGCAGGTTATCTTGTTTTTTTTGTTCAGAAACATCTCAGGACTAAAGTAAAAATATATACATTCAATTAGACTTATTTTACCCTTTTCATTGGATTACCCTTTGCCTGTCAAGCTATATTTATGAATTCACGCTGCTAATGCTAGCTTAGTCAATTAGTCAGTTGGTTCCATTGGCTAAGACAAGGGTTCGAATTGTTCACTGACCAATGAAATACTGGCTGTACAATTGCATAGGACAGCGTTGTCTGTGTATGTAGATCTGAACTCTGCATTTGCCATACAGCTGTGTTCGTTGTCGGTCGGTCCTATTAACGAAGCGGGAAAAGACTAAATGGGTCAAACTTTTGAATAGTTCTCTAAAGTCATAAATATTTATTTTTGATAAAACATTTCAGGTTTTCGTAGTTTATAGCCTTCAGTGTAGCACAGTTATTTGTGTAAATAACTTAGCAACTAGTCAGACCGTTCCTAATTATTTGAAACAATACCTAATTTTAGTGTATTTCTTAATTTCACCTCATTTTCTGTTTGTTTGAGAGAATAGAGTAAAAATGTAGAGTAAACTGTAAAAGATTGTTTTGTATAAACAATAATGTAACCAACTGCAATTTACAGTTATGTACTTTTTCACTGTTTCCGTTTTCTTAATAAAAATGTTGAAAATACATGTTTGTAGTTTTATAAAACCTATTTACATAATATGTTTTACAGTTAGATCATCGAACTTCTGGTAGCACAGATGGAATAAACGTGTTTTCTTCCAACTACCAAATATTTTCAAATTGTTTACCTAAAACTCAAGTAAAAACGGCGTTTTTACGCTCTAATAAAAACAGCAGTAATCTATGAAAATCCATTACACCCGGTTTCTGTTCACATTGCTGTTTTTTCCGTTACTGAGTGAGCATGTAACGCAGCGACTCCTAACAAATAATTTTGTCCAACCAAACAGTTAGATCATCGAACTTTTGGTAGGACAGATTGGAATAAACGTAAACTTCTATTAGTTGCCCAAAAAGTTTAAAAAGTTGAATCTTTCGTTCAAAAAGTTTTAAAAATGGAACAGGGACTACGGCTGGGTTAATTCACCTGGGTGCACTAAGTACACTATTTAGTAGACTTGATTCACCCAGGTAATTTACGGGTTCATTAAGTAAACCTTACAGTAGACTTAAATCACCTAGATAAACCAATCAATTATTCTTATCAAATCAGAGTATACTTTATGCACCTCCATAACTCTAAACAAAATCTCTTTAAAAGTCAAAATAGTTATGGAGTGGTATAATGTCGACTTCCAAAAACAGTACTAGGTTGGTGCCAAAAAAAAATATTTACTTAATTAAGTACCCGATTGCCTCAGAAGGAGGGTTATGTTTTTCAAGAGTATGCATGTGTATTTATACCAGGCGTATAATATGTGTATTTTTTTTAACAGGCGTGTTTTTTTATGAGTAGCAGTCGGGTTTTAGTTTTTATTGTTTCCAACTAGTTATTCATTTATTATTTGTATTTATGTAAAAAAAATTGTAGTTAGCGAAAACATAAAAAAAACAGCCTGTAATTAAAAAAAAAGGTAATGGGATCCATTCCTGCTACTGCTAGGGGTTGGTCCATCTTCGCTCGCTCGCATCAACGCAACATTTCCAGATAACTTTTCATTTAAAAAACCGACTTCCGCCATTGTATTCGACCAAGTATCTGGATGATATTTTGATGGTGAAAAAACTAGTTAGGCGAAAGGATTAAATCAAGGCCACACATAAAATACGTCTATATAGCGCAAATTTGAACGCGGGTTAACATTAAAATCAATCATAGCCAGAGTGCATCTCATGGCGGTTCCAATGAGCCCTAACACGGTTAGGATACGTTGTTTTATGACGGAGTTCAGGTGCCCGGTACCTTCCAGTTCGATGGTACCATTTTCATCAAAATTATTTTATATAAATTTGCTTTCTAAAGTTGCTTAACTAACTTAATCGAGATATCTTATCGCCACCCTTGAAATACTTTTCATTGAGGAGTTCCGGTGGCCATTTGTGGTCTTCTTCATCAGTTCCACTTCACCAAATTATACTTTCTGAATGTAAATGCTTGACTTGTTGCTGAAAATATCAAAACCACTATATGTATGCCTGTAATATTTGAGGAGTTCCCTCAATTCCTCATGGATTCCATCATCGGAACTGGATTTTTAAAAAAACGGGACAAATCTGGAAGCATATCTATAAAAAAAAAAGAATTTTCCAAATCGGTTATTAAACGACGCAGATATAAGATAACAAACATAAAAAATAAAAAAAGTACAACTGAATTGAGAACCTACTCCTTTTTTTGAAGTCGGTTAAAAATGACCTACACTGATTAGCCCATCCAATAAACTAAGTGGTGCTTCTCGGATTAAATTGTCGTTTCCTTGGGATTTGCGTTGTTTCGACTTAATTTATAATTTAAACGCGATAATTTGTGAGCACATAAGTGAATTAAGTCTACCATGTAGTGCACCTTATACACCGAGGTATCACCTGAGTGAATAAAGTTTACTATGAAGTGTACTTAATGCACCCGTAAATGACCTGGGTGAATCAAGTCTACTAAATAGTGTACTTAGTGCACCCAGGTGAATTAAGTATACCGCCCCGGGACTACGGGAGGTGACGCTGCCAATCGTTCCTTCCTCGTCGTTTGACGAGGAAGGAACGATTGGCAAAAAATAAAAATTTGAATTAAGAAAGTTTGCCCACCACTGAGTTAGACCATTAGTCTAACTCAGTGGTGGGCAAACTTTCTTAATTGGGGACCAGAATTCCTCCTTTTTGTGAAGTCGGTTAAAAAAGTGGAGGTTCTCAATACGGTTGTGTTTTTTTTTTATGTTTGTTACCTTATAACTTTTATAAACCGATTTAGAAAATTATTTTTTTATTTGATAGGACATTACTTCCAGATTGGTACCATTTTTATAAAAATCTAGTTTTGATAATGATAGTCTAGCTGTCTATTAAGCACCTAGAATCTACTTTATACTTCTGGACCATCAAAATATAATTATCGCGGGCCATATACTATTCATGTCGAAGGACCGGATTAAATGCTTTCGTGGGCAGGAGCTGGCCCGCGTGCCGTACTTTGCCCACCACTGGTCTAATTGATTTGACCACGAGTTAGGGTACCTAAGGCAGACTGTAGTCAGTTTGCCATATTTATTGAAACCCCATACATACTCTTCGGGGTGCCACTTAGTTCCCGTGGCGCCCCCAGGGGTATCTTTCAGGGGTGTCATGGGTCCGGAATGAATTTTAACCACCCCTTCCAGACCCACCTTCCTAACTTCGGACGGCCAACGATGAGCGAGATTACCATAGCACCTACAGAAGTACATACTTAACTTTTTTTTTTGAAGTAAATAGTGTAGTTTTTTTTTTAATTTTTTTTTATACTACTTGGCACGCAAACAAGCAAACAATGAACTGTTGTGAAACTGACATCAGAATGTTAGGACCTTAGGTTAGGACCATGGTTACGGCCCATGAGCTCCCTTTGCTATATTTTTTGTAGTGCCTAAAAACACTTCACTGAATAGTTTGAAAGTTACATGCAATTTTTCTAGGTCCTTACCTGACGACCAGGGGGCTTAGTAAGAGTTTGATAGTTTTAGAAACTATATGAAGTTTCGTTTTCTTCCATACATTTACTGACAGCGTCCTTAGTTTTCTTCTAGTTTTCGCTAGGGGCGCTGCAAGTTAATGTATGGAAGGAAACGAAACTTCATATAGTTTCGAAAACTATCAAAACTCTTACGAAGCCCCCTGGTATCAGGTTGTAAGAACCATGGCAAGGATTATCTCCGATACGATCCGTAAGTTTTTGTAGTGATTTTTTTTTCTTAAGAACTAGTTAAATAGATAGGCGGCCTAGTTATTTCGGCCGCACTGTAGTACAATCCAGTACAACACAAGCGTGTGTGTATACGGGAGCCTACCTAGAAGACTATCGAACTGTTGGTAGGAAAGATTGTAATAAACGGAAGTCCTCTCGTTAGAGAGTTATGTTCCTTGCTAGAAGTTCATCCTAGGACCCAAGGTTCCAGCACTATGTTATAAATAAAAACAAATATTCTGTGACATTACATTTTATTTTTTTAATCAACATGATACAGATTTTATGGCTTTGTATTCAAATATTATCATTTCTGTTATAATAAAAATATTAACAAAATTATCTTACACCCACTTGAAAATGTACAATTTATTTTAATAGACCTTACAAAATACTAACAGCATCGTAAGTTGATACCGCCAGCTAGCTTTGTAAATAGCATCCGATTATAGTACGCGACACAGAATGCGCGTGAGATATAGCGTGCGCGGATGCACGTGTTCGTCGCAGCTTACGGGCTTTGCACACGTACGTACATTGAGCATTCAAATAAAGAAATAGAATGAATATTGAATGAAAGTAGAGCGAGACCGACTCCAAATTGGCCAATGGTCGGGCGAAGTTTTATATCTATATCGCTCAAGTTCATTCAATGTTCATTCTATTTCGTTCTTTTACTACCCAACTCGCGTACATATGCAAGGCTCATTACTTCACACCTGTATAAAAACGTGGCATACTGTACATCTATCACCTTACTTTGTGACGATATCAACTCGCGTTAATGTAACACTTACGATAACGCTCTATTGCTCCTACGATAAGGCATAAAATATACTTTTACAACTGTCATTTTCTATAGGACGTAAAATCTACACCAAATGCCCGCTAGACCTCGTTCCCTATATAGTCTCGAGATCCGCCCCAACAGATGTATTCACTCACTCAAGCTAAAAGTAATTTCAACACAATTACCGGAATAGCTTCCGTTCTTTCCCGCAGCTAGGGAAAGTTCAACCCTGGCTGCTGGAAAGTGCGGCAGATTTGAACTATGCAACCTAATTCAATCGTGTAGATAGAGTACATCTGAATATGATCCGAACTTTATTTTGACTATTTTTTTATTAGGCTTCTGATCAAAACTCGGATAAGTGCATTCACCTATAAGGACGGCTCCCGTACTAATAATAAAGTCTAATCAGAGCAGAAAGCACCTGACTGAATTTAAGATACCCTTGATTGAATCCTAGGTCGCGTAGGTGGGACCTACTCTCGAAGTTATTCGCATGGATGTATACCAACAGTCAAACACACATCACTTAACCATTTAGCGAACATTCACCGATCAAATTTTACTATTCTACAAAAGCACTTACGAATTTTCTTTTAGAAAGTGATAGAAGTATGGTTTTAATTGTTAGTTATAATGATTTCGTTGTTAGTTTCACTGTGTCCTGAGCGTCGCGCGTGTAAGCATATAGAAAAGTGCATAAACAAAAACCAATAACAAAAATAATTAGACTACTGTTCACCAACATGTTATGGTAACCGGCATATTTCCAGCGATTCTGGCCACGTTTCGCAACGATCACCTGCACATCACACCAGGGGAACTGGTTACCAAGAACAAGAGAAATAAAACGTCAACGTTGCGTATCCCGCCACTGTAGGACCGGAGTGATTAATGGACTTTTTGATATTCACTTTAGTACCTAACATCGGACTATTGTCACGTTAGGCTTAATAAAATAAATAAATAAGTGCTGGACAAATTCACACAACATTATCTAGCCCCAAGCTAAGCAGAGCTTGTGTTATGGGTACTAGATAACTGATATACTTAATACAATAACATTACATAGATAGATATTTTTTATTATACATAGAAATACCCAGAACAAATACCTGCAGAATGTGCATATATTTGTTCAGAGGCGGGAATCGAACCCGCAACCTCCTGCGTCGCAGGCGAACCCTCGCCCGCCGCGCCACAGAGGTCGTCAAGTTAGTTAAGAGGGGTTAGTTTGTAATTTTTATTTTTTATTAAATAATGCATACAATTCGGTCGTTTTGTACCCTCCCGTGCGGCCGTACGTAATTGCGAAACGTGGCCAGAATCGCTGGAAATATGCCGGTTACATAACAAACACGGGTACAAAACGGGTTTTACGGGTGGTAAAACGGCTGTTTAGTAATCAAATTTTGACAGATGTTTTCATACATCACGTCCTTAGATCACGTCGCGATGTAAGCGCCCGTTTGTGTTACGTGAACGGCCCCCAGGCCACGAGTACACTTTAAAAACGTCATAAATTAATAGTTATATACATGATAACGAACTAATTTCTGAATTATAACAATAAATAAACAACCACAGTTAATATGGAATGAGTAATTTCAAACGCAAAATAACGTAAACGAAACTTCATACGAGCAAACTACAACTGAGACTCGATTCAACTTCACCGAAAATATTTAAAAAATTGAGTTACTACAAGCGAAAACAAGCTTACACGGTATTCCGTGAAGTTATATACAGACGCGATACAGCAGCACTACTCTGTGCGGAAAGAGAATGGTCGTGGCAGTGCGCTATTACAGATTTTGTACTCTTAGCAACACTGTCTCGTTATTTGTTTTTATTATTCGTCGTTAACAATAAATAAGTTTTTTAGATATAAAATATGTATGTTAGTCTTTAAGGTAGGTATATATTTCTATGGGCTTTATGTTTAGGTATAATTTATTGTACATTTCCCATTTAAGCCTGAAATAAATTTATTATTATTATTATTATTATACATCTACAAGATATACCTGCAAATTTAAAAAATGAATAAAATTAAATTTAAGATTGGGTAGGGTAGTCAGTTTACTAGTTTTACACCACGACCATTCTTTTTCCGCACAGACTAGTAGAAAAGAATGCCACGGGTATAAGGGCGATACCCGACCCGAGAATACGAGTAAACATATACGGCCTTATTACAAAACATGGTTTAAATCTGAGGCATACCAGTCTAGGCTTAAATATCGACATTAGGCTTAAACGACTTTAATACAAAAGCAGATGGTTTGTTTTCCGAAATTAATTCTCACAAATTTCCAAAGTCAGTCAGGATCAGTCAGTTTGACAACTGACGGACCCTGTATGAAATTTCAAATCACCGAAATTCTTACCTCCAACAAGCAAACAATTGTCAATTTGTAGACCATTACTAAACTATAACCTGATTTTTAATTTCAGACAATTTTTGTAAAAAAACAAATGCCAAGATATGTCACTGTGAGTATAAGTGTCACGATTGTGTAGCATACGTGTAAATTCACATATGACACACATACATGACACTCATACACACAGTGGCATATCTTGACATTTGTTTGTTTACAAAAATTGACTGAAATTAAAAATCAAGGCCTGGTTTTAGAAAAACCAGAGATACTACACACATTTTTGACATTTTTGACATAAGCTCGGACTACCTAGCTCGGGAGTTGCTTTAGGAGTATAAACCATCTGCTTTTGTATTACAGTCGCATATACCAAAGGTCGTTGTTTAAGCCTAGGCTGGTAGGCTTGGTCAATACTCAGATTTAGGCCCGTATTCCAGAACTATGCTCAAGCGTGAATCGAGACTCCAGCATAGATTTGATGACAGTTTTTCATTGAAATCTGTCAAAAAAATCTATGCTTGAGTCTCGATTTAGTTTGAGTTTAGTTCTAGAATACGGGCCTTAAACTATAAAATAACAAATAAAAATAATATACTATGCTAAAATATTATAATATACATAATATGTTTTGTAATAAGGCCGAATATGTTCAGGGGGGACTTAGTACGGGTTTTGATAGTTTACGAAACTATATGAAGTTTCGTTTCCTTCCGTACATTTACATGCAGCGCCCCTAGCGAAAACGATAAGAAAACTAAGGACGCTGTCAGTAAATGTATGGAAGGAAACGAAACTTCATATAGTTTTCGAAAACTATCAAAACCCGTACTAGACGTACAGGCAGTAGGTAGTTACTCGGTCGAATGTTCGGCGCTATACCAGCAGCAGGCGAGGCGAGGCGCTTGTCGGGCGGTTCAGATCAGCTAGACTAGACTAGAAGATGTCGGGGCAACCGGCCCAGTCGCCTGCGCGCTTGGCCTCCCAATAGCGGTGCGTGTACATATGCCGTAGCTGCGGCTCTGGCGCTAGGGGCGCGTGCGGGGAGTTGGGCGGAAGCGCCTGGCGCGAAAACCAGAGGGGCGCAGTCCCGGGCGGCGCTGGTAGACCACGCGCCGCCGCCTGCTCAGCGGCCGCTTCCTGCTGGCGCCGCGCAGCACGCTGCTTGTCCTCAAGACGCAGCTTCTCCGCGTTGGCCTCGTCCCAGAGCCCCTCCTCCATGAGCCGCTGGTCGGGCCGGACCCGCGAGTCGGTCGGCGCCACGCCGACCTCAGGTTCGTTCAACTGCGCGGCCAGTATCGTGAAGTTGTACCACCTGGAAGGATATAAATAAAGAAATAATGCTGGACGTTTCACACAACATTATCTAGCCCCAAGCTAAGCAGAGCTTGTATTATGGGTACTAGATAACTGATATACTTAATACAATACATTACATAGATATAGATATTTTTTATTACACATAGAACGACTGAACAAATATCTGCAGATCGTACAAATTTTTATTCCGAGGCGGGAATCGAACCCGCAACCGCGTTGCAGGCGAACATTCGCCCGCCGCGCCACAGAGTTCGTCAAACATGGAGAACATGGCCACAGTTACATTATAGCTGCAAAATACCAGTAAATATAACTTTTCATTAAAAAACGGACTTTCACCTTTGAATTCGGCTATCTGCATGATTTTATTTGCTAAAGGCATACAAAATAATAACTTGTTGCTGAAAATACCAAAATTGCTATTAATTTATTTGTTTATCTGGAAGTATATATATTCAAATTAAAAAAAATCAAAATCGGTTTATAAAAATACAACCGAATTGAGAACCTCCTCCTTTTTGTGAAGTTGGTTAAAAACGGAATAGACCGTGCGAGAATCGCGCCCTGAGGATTCCATAAACACATAAAACCACGCCTATTTCCCGGAGGAGTATACCACGGATTTCCACTTGCTACAATCCCAACATACCTCTTTTGCTTCATTCATTCTCAATATACATGCGCGTCGGTTTAGGGTACTTTGGTTGGGTAGGGTGATTTGGTCAGAATAATTACGAGGTGTTTCTTTTCCAAATGGCCAATTTTAGCCGATTCTGAGAAAAAGGGTCTTGACAGACAAACAGACAAACGGACAGACGGACAAAAAAGAGTCCCGTTTTTTCCTTAAGAGGTACGGAACCGTAAAAATAATAATAACAGAACATGTAAGAGTGCTTACTTTTCTGCGTCGGGCGGCAGGCGCACGCGCTCCCACGCCAGCACAAACTTGCCGGTCTTGCAGACCGTGTTGTCGGGTGACGCGCTTGTCACAGGCGCCACCTCTACGCGGCTGTCCCAGTGCCCTTGCAAGACGTAGCGCGGCTGGAATATTATAATGCTTTTTAGAAAAATTACGACAATACACTAGCACACCACGTACTGTGTTCTAGACTTGGAACAGGAGTAATTTTAGTTTACAAGACGATTCAAAATGATCCTTGAGAGATATCCTACTAATATTATAAACGCGAAAGTTTGTGAGTATGGATGGATGTTTGTTACTCTTTCACGTAAAAACTACTGAATGGATTTGAGTGAAATTTGGAATGGAGATACTTTACGCCCTGGATTAACACATAGGCTACTTTTCATCATCATCATCATCAATTTTCATCATTATTCACGCGGGTGAAACCGCGGGGCGCAACTAAACAGTCGCATACGTGGTCATGATCCCACACTAGAATTCCCTGTGTCGTGGGTATCAGGAACTACGAGTACCATGGTACCATAACACCCAGACCCGGAACAAATATTTGCAGATCATACAAATATTTGTCCCGCAGCGGGAATCGAACCCGCAACCTCTCGCATCTCAGCCGGCTACTCGCCCGCCACGCCACACAGGTCGTCAAATCGTCAGGTCGCCCAAGCGGCTGAGATGTACCTACTAAGTGTTGCGTACTTAGAGGAAATACCTCGGAGGTTGCGTATTTTTATTGTTGCTTCGTAACTCAGCCGTATTTAAGAGTGCAAATCAGCTGTTTTTATGGACTGTTATACTTACTTATTTCTGACTATACAGATTTTGTGTTGAGATTGTGTGTGTGCTGTTATTCTATTTATTATGACGAATGTGAGTACCTAGTCAAACCTTTGGAGGTTTTTAAGGTACAATATTATATTAAGTACTGTAAGAAATATTGTGGTTAAAAAAAAAAAAAAAAAAAAAAATATGGAACTCCATAGACTAGAGTTATGGAGCCGTGGTAGTCTCGGCCTTAGAATCCAACTCCTCCTATAGATGTCGTAAAAGTCTACTAAGGGATTAGTTAAGGCGCTAGGCAGCAGCATCCACCTGAGTACTTAACACCAAACTGCGATCACAAACCACCTGCCAAGTGTGGTGATTATGGCAAATCTCTCATTGCGAGCTATAAGGTTGAACGCTCTGCATGCTAAGAAGGATCCAAATCAAAAGAATTTTATTCATTGAAATCACAAGGATCATTTTGAATCGTCTTATAAACTAAAATTACTCCTGTTCCAACGCGACCAAGCCTAGAAGAATCAGGCAACAAACACGGCTTGGCTTACATAAATGGTCCGTCTTACCACTAGGCGAGAACCGCCTGTGTGTGTGTGGTGACTCGGAGCAAGTAGTTGCTGATACATAGTAAATGAGAACTTAAAAACCTTAGGAAGGTAGTCAAAAGTAAATTAACATCAGCAAAAGTATGTAAGACAGCACACGTTACGCTTGTTATACTCATAAATAACAATCTAATAGAAACATGTTAATAGGTAAGTACAGAACCAGTAAATGATGTCTACCGTCTGATAGAGGGAACTCACCACGCCTTGCGGATCCTTTATGACGCCCGTGACCTTCCTCTGCGTGTCTTTACTGAAGTATCCGTAGGGCAGGTACTTGAGATGCGCCACGTAGCCGGTGGCGGGGCCCGCGTCGCCAACAATGTCCATGTCACCGTGGTTGTCTACCCACAACTTGCCAACGATGATGTTGTGCACCGTGGTGTTCACCTGGCAGAGGGGAGATAGCTCGGAAGTATTTTGTACGATACACTATGTATGATGGGTACGGCACGGCGGCAAAGGTACGGGTATACTCGTAGTCATAGTAATTTATTGATAATGAAAACGGTTACAGCAGGGCGATTCTAAAACGTCGGAAACGTTTCCGATCGGATTCGTTAGTTTTTCATTTCAATGTTGTGTAAGTAACTTAAACAATTTTCTAACAATTTTCTCTAGTAAAACACAGTAATATAGAATATTTATTGTGTTTTACTGTGTTTTTCTAGAGAATATTGTTTCAGTTACTTACCACATCGAAATGAAAAACTAACGAAACCGATCGGAAACGTTTCCGACGTTTTAGAATCGCCTTGCAGGTCATTAAACATATTCATAAGTAGGTATAGGTAAAAAATAATAATCAGTGTTAAACTAATAATAATGTCAAATAATTAATTCATATTCATTTTAAATAAATCCTGAAATTGATAAATTGTCTGATCCACAAGCCATGTTTTATATGGTCTGTGTCGTAGCTAAGGTCATGAGCGTCCTGAGGGCCTATTACGAGTTTTGTATTGCAACAATCACTTTGCGAGTCGTGAGTATTTAACGTGACTAACATAGTAACTTTTCATCATTCTGTGCCGCGCAGTCGATAGAAACAGCACAGATTCATAAATAGTTACCACGTTGAATACTCGTAATAGGCTCTCAGGGCAAGATTTGAATTTTGCGCCCACCCAAAACTTATTTTGTAGGAAGAGAAACATTACAATAAGTATTTTTTTCGCCCTAGACGATTTTTTTTATATCTGATAATTACTTAAAAACTAGTCTAAAAAAATAAACCAAAAATGACCATACAAAGCCCTTTCATCAGACACCTCACTCAACCTGATTGTCTCGCTATTTTGTACAGGGTTAAACGATTTAGCTCATGCCCTTAAATACAAATTGTACCAATACTATCTACCCATCTACCAAATTGAATGAAGAATATCCTCAGACTAACATATATACATATACATACGCCCAAAATGACTCGGAAGAACTCGCTTCGCTTGTTCAATTATAACCATAGAATATTATAAACTATACAACTTACGTAAGTAATAATTATTTATCTATGCTAATAACACATAAGCTATATGCTACAATGATTGATCAAAAGTTATCTTGACGTAAACGCACCTTCCTATAATGGTAGGTGTTACCAGTATTTTGGAACCGGAGCAAATAATCCGCGTAGGGGTCGATCGTTATGAACTGTCCCCGGAACCGGCTCGATATTGAGATGTTCTGTCGAACAGTCCACCCCCGCGCGCCTTCGCAGTGCGTGGCCGACGTGGGTGGATGGTGGTGTACCTATATAGTACGATACGACAATCGAACTAAGAAATGTCTGAAGTCATCATAGTTTTGATCAGAGACACATACGTAGTCATGAACCCACACTAGGATTCCTTGTGTCGTGAGTATCAGGAACTACGAGAACTATGGTACCATAACACCCAGAACATTTGTTCCACAGCGGGAATCGAACCCGCAACCTCTCGCATCTCAGCCGGCTACTCGTCTATCGCGCCACAGAGATCGTTCTTCCACCTTGAATGAAAAGAGTGGCATGTTCACAAGCTACCGCACTTGAACTCGGCTAGAGTTGAACGCCATGTCACGCAAAATGACAATCGTAGATTTGTTTTTTACCTGAGTAAATCAAATACAATATTGAGATTTAAAAATATTCTTGGATAGTGCATTATAACTACGAGGAATCACTCTACCAAAAACATGATAGGACAATATTTTCTCAACAGAAAAAATCAGCAATTTACCTTTTTTTGTAAAAACTCGATACGAGATATTCAATTAAACTTTTTTTTCCAGCTGCACGTGGCTTTCTTTTTAACCGAATTCACAAAAAAGGAGGACGTTCTCAAATCGTTTTTTTTTATGTTTGTTACCTCATATCTCCGTCGTTTATAAACCGATTTAGATTTTTTTTTTTATTTGTATAGATATACTTCCAGAATGGTCCCATTTTTTCAGAATCCAGTTCTGATGGTGGAATCCATGAGGAATTGAGGGAACTCCTCAAATATTGTAGACGTACATATAGCGATTTTGATATATTCAGCAACAAATCAAGCATTTGCATTCATAAAGTATCATAACCCTTTCACCACTCTGATTTCTTCACCATCAACATATCATCCAGATATTTAGTCGAATAAAATGGCGGAAGTCGGTTTTTTAAATGAAAAGTTATTAATTTACGGGCATTGCCGACGACTCGACACACCGGCAATGCCCGTGTGGAAAAGCCACGGAAAAGTTCAATGTGTGAAGAAATGCGAAGCTTATGAGCAGGAAATCCACTTCGATCATGTAGAATAGATTTCCAGCTTTTCATATTCTCGTAATTATTTGACATTCAATTCACAATATAATCTAATCTCATCAATCATCAAACTTTCTGTAGCTCAGCCCCCTATACCCTATCTTGAAAGACAGTCGGTGACCAACGTTTGACAAGTAAAATTACCATCAATTGACAATTCTTTGAGCAATCGACGGTAATTTTACTATATATATAAGAATGTTTAGATTTTAATTGTGTTGGAGTAGAAAACATTTTCATATAAAAATAATTTTTATTTATCAAAATGGTCCTAAAATTAGATACAACATACAAGTATCTAAATGATCTCAATTTATTTAAATATAGCTATGATTGTTTTCAAACGATAGTCACCGAGTGACTTTCAGTTAAGGTTCGTCTCGCATGTGGCGCGAAATTCAAATTTTATTGCGTTTTTGCTCATTACCAGCTCATCAACACTTATAGAGATATCAATTAAAACATGTGTGCTAGGTCTCCTAGTTTTCGCAAAATCTGTTTTCTCTATCTCAAGAAGTGTTGATTAGCTGTGATTTACAAAAAACACAAAATTTGAATTTCGCGCCACATGCGAGAGGAATCACCTTAAGGAATAGGATGGCAGGAAGGCTTTCGATAGAGCTAGAAAGATAACATAATGATAGTTGTCTGAGATAAGATTAGATTGTGAATTGAATGTTTAATAATCACGAGAATCGGGGCGCTTCGCCAAACGAATAAAATCCAGATAACTGTCAATAATCTCTTAAGCCGGATGTTACGACTATTAGAACTTATCGAGATAGTAACGCGATTTTATAATAAGGAAGTTTATCGTCAAGGGTCGAATTGACAACATTTGAGATTATTACTGCATCCCACTATTTCCACTTACCGTTCACAAAATACTATTTTATACCGACTAAAACTAAACTTTGTTTGGACTAGACTTTGTTGAATAACTTATTTTTTTATAGAAATAGTAGAATTTTCTTACTTCACGCCGAAGACCGGGTTCGTTGCAGCCTTCGGGGGAAACATAACTCTGCAGTGGAATCAGGTGCAATTCAGCTTCTGAGATGCGATTATTGAATATAATCTTGTGACTAAATGTCAGCAAAATGTCTGTAAATCCACCGATTTCCAAAAGATCGTATATTTGAAACTCATTGATATCTAAAATTACGACCGCTGGCCGTGGTAGTCTCGGCCAAAGAATAGGACTCCTCCAGGAGTTGGTCCTCCTGTGAATGTCGTAAAAGGCGATTAAGGGATTACGCCAGGAGATGGGCAGCAGCATCCACACTTAAAACTGCGATCACCAATCCGCCTGCTAAGCGTGGTGATTATGGCAAATCCCCCTCTCCCCCCCCCCCCCCATTGCACGCTATACATGCTGTAGGGGAGGCTTCATCCAGCAATGGATGGCTACCGGCTAATGAAGAAGATGTATAAAATTATCATGACAATGATATCAATATAAGTGCCTCCTCTAGTTGGTCTTCTGGAAGTCGGTAATTTGGGGCCATTTTGCTGATATTTATATAGTCACTCTATGACAAAAAATCGCACCCCTGAACGATATATCTCCAAAAACGATCGCCACGCCTTGTCATGAATCTCTACCAAATGTGTCGGTCTGGCTCGCTAGAAGGTCATAAGGTACAAACTGTTGAAAAAACTTGAAGCGTTTTGTGGCCTCTCAATACCAGGAACCGCAGTAGAGTAATTACCTTCCTCCAGGTATATTTATTCCCAGAGCTCGGGAACCTGGCTGATGCGCCGCCAAGGGGGATGACCTGCAGATACTTCCCGCGGAACTTGGTGGTCATGGTGAACTCCTGCCAGCACTGCCAGCCGGCCACACCCTCGCAAAACTGCGCCACCATGGGCGGATGGTGGGATACCTAAGTTTTTGAATTTTGGATAAGTGCCACACAGAGATAGCCAAATAAGATAGAATTCGCAAGGCAAATGCAAGCTTTGGAACGGTTGAATTGGAGACTTTATACAAGAGGTACGGTAAAATTGTAGATTTTAAATAAATAGGTACCTTAAATTTTATATTTTAAGTAACTGGTGTTTTTGTGAGAAGCAAGAAAGTCATTTAAAAAAAAAATAGGTACAATCAGTTAAAATATTTCAAGCAATTTTTTCGCGTGGTTTGTGGTAGGATTCAGACCGAGGGAGGTCAGTGCTGGTAGGAATAGGGGAAAAAATAACTAGGAAATAAGTGGAAAAAACAAACTAGGAAAAAAGTGGAAAATACTAATTAGGAAATAAGTGGGGAAAACCAACAATAAAATAAGTGGAAAACTATTTAGGAAATAAGAGAAAAAAAATGATCTAGGAAATAAGTAAAAAACACTATCTAGGAAATAAGTGGAAAAAACTATCTAGGAAATAAGTAAAAAAAACTATCTAGGAAATAAGTGGAAAAAACTACATAGGAAATAAGAGAAAACAGCGGGATACAGAACTAGTGGTCGTCATACAGAATGTGGGTTGTTTCACAGCGATACCGCATTTTTTGTACAGAGTAGCAATTTAGTAACAAATAGTAACAATACACATTACATTCAGTAAAATTGATCGTGATATACCAGTTTTGTATGGCGAGCACTATTTCAAAGGATTTACAGGATACAGACAATACGGAGATTTAGGCTAGAACTCTAAAGCGTGAGTCGAGACTCATGTAAAGATATTTCATGCATACATGATACAGTGTTATGACACACGCAGGCAGAACCTCAATGGGCCTCTTTTCACCGTGGGTCGCACTGTTGCATGATTATAGACGTGACCAGTGGTGAGCTCATCGCCGCCATTACATTGCATATGTTTCAAAGCACATAAAAATCTATGTTCGAGTTAGTTTCAGTTTGAATTGAGTTCTTAGGGGTTAGCACGAATAACTAACGTTAACGAGAGACGCAACCTAGAGAATCTTCAACGTCAAATATTGAGCAATTACATCGGGTTGGCTTCAAATCTTTGTTATCATATTTGTCAATTACGATCGTCTGAACAACTCCTAGTAAGATATTCCTGCGAAAGCCATTAATAGGTATAGTTATTAATGGCTATAAAAAAACAATGGATAATAGTGCCCAATAGTTTCGCCGAATCAAGTCGTAAAAATCACAAGGTGGCGAGTCCTCTTGTGTGGAGCGATGGTCGAGTCTGTGAGAGCAGCGAAGGGGCGATAAGCGAATCTTATAGTGGAGCCCACTTGTGTTATTTTTAGAGCGAACTACTGAGCAAAATTCAACCCATAAAATAATGAACGAAAACAAATAATGACGACTGGAAAAAATTTGTTCATAGTGAAGTAATGGACTAATTGTTCCCCAGTCATCAGTGTTAGCATTGTTAGAGCAGAGTGGACGGTAAGCTTGCTCGCTTTGTACTTGCCTGCTCCGATATGGAGCGCCACCCGAGGTCCGTCATCCGATCGCATTCGAAGGTTTCACCGAGCAGCGGGTTGAATGGCTTATTCGTTCTGTAAAATATAACAACAGCTCATGTACCAAGCTAGGGACCGCAACGGCCGAATTCACCCGATGTACAGATATTTGGAAATCGTGGAAAAAACAGCAATTTTACGAACGTTACACTATGTTCATAATGTAGTTTTCAAATTAATGTGAAACTACGTTTTCTCTTACTGTTTAGCTCTAGTTTCCGTTTAATTTAAAAACTACATGTCAAGTCAGATCTTCATATAATTTTGGAAATATAATCGGTCCGCAGTTTTAATTTTTTTAAACAATGAACCGGTAAAAAGTTGTAGATATTTTGAGCGTAGTTCAGCCGAAAACACACAGCGATGTACGTCGGAACCATAAGCCGCAGTTAGCTATGTTGATCCTAGTAATGTATAGAATAGATACTAACCGATTTGTCGTAGTGGCATAAGAGGATACTGTAAAGGCGGCCACGTAAGCTAATTGCTGGGCAGGGTCTGAGAACTTGGCCGCCTGGTCAAGAATAGATGCATATTCGTAGTCTTCCGTCAGTCGTTGTAACATCGAGAGAGGCTCGCTGAAATTTACTGGGATTGGTATCTTTGATAATTCCTTTCCTAAAAGAGAAATAAATAAATTACACCCAACAGTCACATACATTCCTGGTATTTATTTACTTATTTAAATTCAACTGCTTACTGCACTTACAGTATACACCAACAAGCAAAACTACAGGTATAATTCTAATTCATAATATAGTACAGTAGGCATATTACGAGTTTTGCACTGCTGTGTTATTACTGGAAGAAAGCGTTAGCCGAGTAGGTCGTGGAAAGCAATGGCGGCGATGAGCTCACCACTTGTCACGTCTACATTCCAGCAATTGTGTAACCCATGGTGAAAAGAGGCCCTTTGAGGCTCTGCCTACCCTTTCGGGGAAAAAGGCGTGTGTTTATGTATGTATGTTTATAATTTACCTATACAGTTCTTCATAATTGACCACAGACTTAGGGGGTAGTTGGGCTTGTCCGGTACACGCGTCCGCCGCGGGTGGCCGTCCACCGTCGCGATCGGCACTTGAGACGCGTGCGGCTGAAAACACATACGCACTCCACTGTAACAACCTGTCGTAACACGTCAAAGAAAGCATAATTTTACAATTTCCATAAAAAAAATAGAATTTATCAACCTTGAGTTATTTTTCTTCAGATACACTTATTACCTTAATCTTTTCTGAGCATTCAGTGTAAAATTCTACTCACAAACACTTCAACAGCCTTAAGACGACCACTGCTGGACGATGCCTCCCCATGGAATGCAATGGATTTGCCACAAATTTTGTAAAAACGGGAAATTTTCACCCTCGATTAGGGTCGAAACCGGTTGGTGCTTCCACCAACATATCGGTACGTGAAAATTTCCCGTTTTTACAAAATGAATAATATAATTCCCAAAAGTTACTTTAGTAGGATTTGCCATAATCACCACGCTTGGCAGGTGGATTGGTGATCGCAGTTTGGTGTTAAGTACTCAGGTGGATGCTGCTGCCCATCCCCTGGTGTAATCTCTTTGTAATGCTTTTACAACACCCACGCGAGGAGGGGTCTATTCTTAGGACGGACACATCACGGCACAAAAACTAAAATTCATTAATTAAAAAAGCAATTAAGACGAATTATTTAATGTAAACAATTCATTATCTGTGTCGAAAGACTAGTTTTTATACGATGGAGAACACCAAGAGGTGTAAACAAATTGAAATAATATCCACTTGATATTAATGTACTTTTTATATAGATTCCCAATGGTCTTTATTTTATTGTAAGTAACATTTGGCTACTTTTGAAATTGAAATCTTTACACGAAAGCGAAATTTCAGGCATCAATATCTCAGTAATATTTAAAGACATAAAAACAGAAACAAATTGTTTTAATATTTAAGTACCAGTGATTCAAAAAACACAAAAAAAGTTAGTGCTCTTTATTGAATACATGGTATCTATTTTATATTAGTTGATTTTGTATTGAATATGTTAAAAAACGACTCCAAACAGACAAATTTAATCAGCAATTTATCTATTTATTTTAGTAGTAATAGATTCGTATACAGTGGCTAAACTAAATTTGACAGCGATAAAAATGCGTACTCTCATTTTTACTACGTTCTATTAGAAAATGAAAGCAGTCAAATTATTCGAGGAATTTTAAATTTCGCTCTGCTAGAGTACGGTGCGTCAGAACAGCGACCGACACCAATTGGATAAAAATAGACAGATCGCGGATTAAATTTGTTTGGAGTCGTTCTTTTAACATATTATAGCGATTTCAGGTTATTTTATTATTCTGCTAGTATTGTAATCATTTTAAAGTTCAATGCTAATTGTTATGCGTTTTTAGAACGCTACAGTCATCATCATCACTAACCTGTTTACGTCCACTGATGGACGTAGGCCTCCCCCATTGATTAAAATGACGGGATTTGCCATAATCACCACGCTTGGCAGGCTGATTGGTAATCGCAGTTGGTGATAAGTACCCAGATGGATGCTGCTGCCCATACACTGGTGTAATGCCTTAGTAAGGCTTTTACCACATCCACGGGAGAAGGAAGGGGGTCGTTAAAAATGTGGACTTTAATTTAATTAAAATGATGCGTGGACCAGAGTTTAGATGCTTACGTATATAACTATATCTTGTTCCCTGCTCTCTGACAGCTGCGAGGAGGTCCCTTCCGCGTCCAGCCTCGCCTCCGCTCCCCCCATCGCGCTTTCCGCTCGGTCCTTGTCTTCTGAGAATGTTACCTGGGAATAAACAGCTATGTAATCTGAATTACAATTAAGGCCCTGGCCCATTACGCCGCACGGACACTACGCACGTTAACTTAGCTTTCGCTTTGCATCAAAATGTTGGTGACATCACCAACAGCCGTCAATGACGTCACTAACAGACGCGTGGCCTGGAGACACCCACGCGCCCGTTAGGTACAGATGCAAAGCACACGTGGCTTATCGCGTGATTGTCGTGATGGGTTGCACAGCGTGTGCTGCAGTGGAAAAGCCATCTTCATCAGCTGGTCGACGACCACTGCTGGAAGAGGCCTCCCCATAAAACAGGGGTTTTTGCCATATTCACCACGCTTGGCAGGCGGTTTGGTAATAGCAGTATTGGTGTTAATAACTCAAATGGATGCTGCTGGCCATCCTCTGGCGTAATCCCTTCGTCGCCGTTAGAGTTTGCTCAGAAAGAGAACCGTCGTGGGGGATGACGACCTCTGTGGCGCGGCGGGCAAAGGTTCGCCTGCGACGCAGAAGGTTGCGGGTTCGATTCCCGCCTCGGAACAAATATTTGTACAATCTGCAGATATTTGTTCAGGGTGTTCTGGGTATTTTCTATGTAAGTATAATAAAAAAATATCTATCTATGTAATGTATTGTATTAAGTATATCAGCTATCTATTGCCCATAACACAAGCTCTGCTTAGCTTGGGGCTAGATAATGTTGTGTGAAATGTCCAGCATTTATTTATTTTATTTATTTATTTATTTGAGGGCGCTGTTGTGCGTAATTACCTATTTTGTTTAGCGGGCAATACATAACGACATCCACGGTAGGAGTTGGAGCAGTCCTACTCTTAGGCAGAGACCAGACCACCACAGCCAGGTCCATAACAGCTGGACAAATGGGTCCACAAAGCTTACTTTGCTGAGCGTGTCCGTAAACAGCGTACTCTTCAGTGGACTGGCAGTTTTAATCGAATTATCACCAAGTTAAAAGGGCTATGATTCGATTATTCATTACTCGAATATTTTTGTGAACAGAAGAGGATTTTTAGATATATAGAACAAAAAACAAGTACATAGGCGAACTTAATGCTAATAAGCATTTTCTTTCAGCTAACCTTTGTGTTATATTGAATAATTATAGGTCGAGATTAATCCCATAGAAAGTAGGTGATTTTAATACTTATATTATGAATATTGATAATAAAATTAATTTTTACCTAACAATATTTCATAGGTACCTACAATAACATATACCTAAAAAAATAGAATAAATAACATAACACACCATACATTTAGAAGTTATTTGTTGTTAGTGCTCTTACTGACGAATGTCACTTTGCCGACGACAGAGGTAACTGAAGCCGCCGACACGCACGGCTACAACTTCAAGCGTCGCCATTGGCGCTAGCCACGGACACGTTCGACGCCAACCGTCGACAGGTGGCGACGTCTGCAGTTACGTCTGTCGACGGATAGACTACGACACAAATGTATGTGCCGTTCACACTTGAGAAGGTTTCGGTATCTCAAAATATGTAGAACTGTGGTGTCGTTACATAAAGCCAGGTTTTCACGATACGAGTGCGCTCGGACCGAGTGTGCTCGCCCGAGCTAGGTCGTATAAGAGTGCATTCGGAATGTAGTTAGACGTTACAAGTTCAAAAGCATCATTGTATAATTGCAAACAAAGTATTTTTTTTTCAAACTACAGCATGACGCTCATTCTACTTTTATGCAAGCGAGTCACTTGATTTCTCATTTGACACCATTTTGTAATGTAGATTTTATACGAGTCAGCTCGTAAGAATAGAACATCGTCCCTAGTCACACTCTGCTCGGAAACCGGCGTCCGAGTGCACTCGGATCACGTGTTTACATGATACGAGAAGCGTCCAAGTAGCACTCTGGCCGAGGCATTCGTATCGTGCCTCCCTGCAAGGCGCACTTTCCTTCCACCACACCAATCCTTTCACCAACTGGTTCTTTCACTATTGGTCACAAGGCTCTTATAGGCATATTTTATGTTGGCCCTGAAAAGGGCCTTGTAATCTTTGGAACCGGCCAGGAAAGAACCAGTCACACGGCGAAGACTAACCTTTTGAGTCTCTCGCACAGTTTCACCTTCCGACTCATCAGAACTCTCGCCGATTTTCTCCTTAGCTTTCCTATTTACCTGTGGATCCACACGCATCACATGTACAATGAATGTATACATGGTAACTATGTTAAATGTAGGACTATCGGCAGCAGATCCGCATGATTAGTTTAGCTTAAGGTCCAAAACGCTAACGCGGGAGGATACCAGTTACATTTTATAGTTTAAACGACGTAGGCGCCAAATCAAACTATGTTTTTTAATAACAACATCAATTAAATACAATTCTGTTTCGACAGAACTTTATATTACACTTGTGTGCAAACAGTCATTGGTCAAATTGCTACCATTTCGAAATGCCGAGCAAAATTTTTAATATACTTTGGACAATGGTTATATCTGGGAAATTGTATGTAGTCGTGTTTTCTTTTCGACAGGTATTAGAATTAAAGCTTAAAATTCATATACTTCAATAACGTACGCTGAATCAAAAAATATTTTTTAGAATTCTACCCCTTAAACTATTACCCTCTCCTTCTCGGTTAAGGCGCGACACGTTTCTAATAAAACGTATCAGACTTTTATGTGATCATGCGGAGTTACTGCCGATAAGTACATGTACACAGATAAATATTATTTACAAATGGGAGCTCTATATGGGAGGCTCTATAAGTGAAACTAAATCATCTTTACGTGGCGAAATGATTTAAAGAAAGTTGTTCCAAATATGTATATCAAAACTATGAACACTAACACTATGAATTTAAATGAATTGGCACAGGTAAGTACCGGAAAGTCTTCACTGTTCACGTCACACATGCAGGAATCACACTAATACTATAAATGCGAAATTTTGTGTGTATGTTTGTTACTTCTTCACGCTCAAACGGCTGATCGGATTTTGAGTGAAATTTCGAATGGAGATACCTTATACCCTGGATTAACACATACTAATAGGCTATACTTTTCATTATTGTTCACGCGGGTGAAACCGAGGGGCGCAGCAGAATGCATAATTTATATAAAAATGTGTGTTCAATGTCCTATTTTCGCCGATCAAAACTATAAGTTACCCAAATAGGTTTTCTGCTATAATATTTCTGTACAATTTCCAAGGACTTTCTGATAGTTGAGAAACCCTATCTTCAACTTTCTTTGAGCAACAACATACAAAACATACCTGTTTTTTTACGGGTATTTATCGCATTTAACAACTTTTCAACTTATTTTCCAACATTTTGACTAAGCTGAGTCATGGTCTCAGCTGACTTGCGTGGAGAGGATTGTGTACAAGTACACTAGCATTGTAACTAGTAGACCAATTAAACTTATTAATCAATCAACACATTTTCTATTCACGAAAATTTCCAAAATTTGGGAATTGGGAATTTAAAAAATTAGGATTTTAATTTAGGTTCTCTTGTAAACTATGAGTGAGGTCCATTATTACGTATTTTAAAATGTTGCCCTCAGTAGTTCGGGGGAGATTACGAACAGAAATGTCTGGGGTCGAAACATAACGCTAACTGGTACCTATGTAAAGACATGACAAATAATATAAAACTTAAAACTTTATATAAGGTTATACATATATATTAAGTGTTACACATATCTTTACCACGTCTATTCGTGGGAAACTTTAATTGGCTCTCTACAACTAGCATACTGTGTAGTTTTTTTTATAAAAGCTGTTGGTTCTCCTATAAATCGCGACGCGTATATCTACTGATGGTGAAATAAATTAAAAGGCGATAAATACCCGTAACAATATTAACAAAACATTCCGATCGCGAAAGTTAAATATGTATACCTTGCCTATAAGATAATTTATAGAATAAAACCTTGACACAGTTAACATTGCTACCTGAACAATTACAAAAGGAATTAAAAGAATTTAATTACTAAAAAATTCTGACACGACAACTTTAATGTTGTATTAGAACCTAACTAATCAATAGACTGGTTTTCCAAAGCCACAAAATCAACAAGCCGAGAAAAAATATCTTTGATATCTTTTTACAGATATCATCAGCCAGTAGAAATCCAATGCTGGACATAGGCCTCCTTAATAGAATACCACGACGAACGGCATTGAGCCACCTCCATCCACCGACTTCCTGCTACCTTTACAATGTCTTTAGTCCATCGTGGGGGCCTTTAGGGGGTTGTCAGTTCTACAAGCTATATACATAACACCCAACAGTCACATACATAGTCATATACATACATTTATCCCGCAGCGAGAATCGAACCCGCACCTCTTGCGTCACAGCCGGCTACTCGCCCGCCGCGCCACAGAGGTCGTCCCATATGACCTGCCCATTGCCACTTCAACTTGCTAATTCTGCTGATGTCGGTGATCTTGGATCATTGTCTTTTATAGTATAGATAGAGGGACAAAAAACACAATTGCATAAGACTAAGGTTACCGCCATATTCTCAGAATTAGATTATTTAATTCTCAAGTTGAAGTGGCAATGGGCAGGCCATATAACTCGCAAAATCGACAACCGTCGGGGAATAAAGGTTATCGAGTGGCGACCGCGAACCGGATCACGCGACGCAGTGTAAGCCCCCTCGCGATGGGCCGGGGACATTTTTAAGGTAGCAGGGAGTCGGCAGGAGGTCTTGAGCCGTCAAGACCGTACGTCGTGGCATTCTACGGGTGAGACCTACGTCTGGCAGTGGAATTCAACAGGCTGATAGGTTACTTACAGGCACTTTAATCACAAAAGATGTTGAATTGTCCATTTTTGAGGAGGCATCATCTTCCTCAGCATCAAAAAACTCATGATCTTCATCCTCCGTTTCGTTGCCGGCGCCATTAGCCCCTGTGAATATATACTATGTCTTTAGTTTATCTGTGGTTTTAATTGATTTACAGATAGGTAATTGGTACTATGAGACGATGCTTACTCCTAACAGAGAAACAGGGTTTTTCTATTTCTGTTAAATACGGAACTGTCAAATGGCTTGCCTGATGTAAGCTGTAACAGTAATAAGGGCCGGTGTCCACCGGGGCGGAGAGAAGAGGAGACGAGAGGAGATGTGTTTGAATAAACCAATCCAATTTCGTTATTTCCTTTTCAGTTTTACCTGTCAAGCCTGCCTGATTTGCTCTCGTCTCCTATCCTCTCCGCCCCGGTGGAAATCGGCCCTAACGCGCGTAATTCAATGCCGCTTAGACTTTGGCCACATCACCACGACACGCGGTGCGGTGCCGTCATCGTGAAACGGGCGGCGCGACAATTTTTAACCGACTTCCCAAAAAGGAGGAGGTTTTCAATTCGGTTTTTTTTTTTTTTTTTTTTTAATGTTTGTTACCGCATATCTCCGGCATTTATGAACCGATTTGGAAAATTCTTTTTTTGTTTGAATAGAGATACTTCCAGATTGGTCCCATTTTTTTCAGAATCCAGTTCTGATGATGGGATCCATGAGGAATTGAGGGAACTCCTCAAATATTGTAGGCGATTTTGATATTTTCAGCAAGACACCAAGCATTTGCATTCAGAAAGTATCATAATCCTTTCAGCACTGTGGTTCTTTCATAATATTTTTTTCATCCAAAATTATTTAGTCGAATACAATGGCGGAAGTCGGTTTTTTAAATGAAAAGTTATTTATAAAATTGTACCAAAACTGAGGTCCGAGTTTTAACAAGCAATTTACACGGACGTATGTGTGTAGCGTAACACGGATTTTGGTATGGAAAATGAGGTTCACAAAGTGTACGCTGGTATACAAAAATCCATGTTATACACGATACGTAAAACTCAGACTTCGGTCTGAGAGAGCCGATTCTGAGTTTTGACAAGCAATTGACACGGACGTATGGTGTAGTTTAACACGGATTTTTGTATGGAAAATGAGGTTCACAAAGTGTACGCTCATCGGTGTCGCCACACAAAAATCCACACTACACTACACCAGCCGTCCGTGTCATTTGCATGTTAAAACTCAGAATTAGCTCTATGACGTGACTGCGGCACGGCGCAGTACCGTGGCGACGTGGCCAAAGTCTTAGGTCACATCCTAGGCAGACGTGACCTACACAGCATTGTATTACGCCCATCACCCTGAGACGTAAATTTGGACAGGCTCATGTGCCTATATAAATCTCACAGGACATATTAGGACGTCTACAAATTCTAATAAAATAGCATTCGCCGCGGCTTCACTTGCGTGGTACGTTATTTTTATTCTAACGCTTATGTTATTCTAAGATTTATTTCTCTACAAAATTTCATAGAAATCGTGATTATGAAAATAACAAACATAAAATTTAACAATTATAAATGAGTAGGATAGTTGAATTTGGTATCTATATATTGTTACTAGAAACGAATTCTCTAAATTTTATCTCGTTTCATGTTGAAACGAAGGCAAAGAAGCGTAACCGGAGGAACAGTTGCTTTAAAAAGGTATTTCAATTAACCTTGATACAGTTTTTGTTTCTAGTGAAGTTAGTTTTATACACTTATCACAACTAAGATATAGTTTTTTCAATATAGTTGTTCGAAAAGTTTAATTAAAAGGAGAGTGAAAATATCTTGCAATTTAATTTTACCGCACTACCATTTTATAGCGATTTCTTTAGCTTTTTTTTTAATTCCTACATATCCAGTAGTAAAGTTTAATAACAAGGAGACTTTATACGCTGAAAAACCGGTCTAGGGCGAGTCGGACTCGCGTGGAGAAGGTTCCGTACCAGAAGGCTACTCAGTAACCATTAGACCTATTGAATTTGATCAGTCAACACATTTTATACGCTTTTTCTCTTCACAAATATTTTCCGTGAAAAATTGTATGACTAAGGATTTTAGTAATGCTCGATTTTTCAATAATTTCTTCATAACTTATTCCAAATTTTAAAATTTAAAAAGAAAATACTTGTGTTTCTCATAACGAGCCCTTTCATTTTGCCTCTCTGAATTAAACCTCTAAATCATAATTCGTTTATTCCTGCGGCTATACGTCCGTAAATAGGGTCACCTTTATTTCATCCGGTAGATTTGGAGAAAATAGGCAGACAGCTACGAGAGTAATCCTTTATTGGTTCCGTAAAAGGTACGGAACCCCAAAAATGTATAAATAGATAAAACAAAGGAGTAAATTTACAAAAATGATTGAAATTATTATAAACTGTATTTAACTGCTGCAGATTTAAGTTTATTTCTTTAAAATATCGTTCGTACAACAACAAAAACTTAACAATTAATTTTGTACCTACATAATATTTTTTACTTGTGTATTTTATTTACCTGTTTCCTCATAAATGCATTGAAAAAGGCTGTATGATACACGGGCGTAAATTTTATTATAAACTCGTGACCATTGTAAACCCTCGTTTGTAATAACCTATTTACGACCTTGGCTTACGAAACTCTATGTAGTTGTGCTACAAAATTTTATGAGCATGAAATTAAGGAATACTAATTAGACATTTGTGATTCTAAACAGCATTATCTAAAACAATACCGCACTTAAAATTATCGCAGTTACTTCTAATCTTGAAAATTTAAATGAAAACTTGACTACCTTCCTAAGGTTTTACTATGTATCAGCAACTCCTTGCTCCGAGGCACCACAGGCGCTTCTCACCTAGTGGTAAGACAGACCATTTATGTAAGCCATGCCGTGTTTGTTGCCTGATTCTTCTAGGCTTGGTCGCGTTGGAACAGGAGTGATTTTAGTTTATAAGACGATTCAAAATGATCCTTGTGATTTCAATGAATAATTTTTTTTTGATTTGATAATTTCGATTTTAAGTATGTAGGTAACATAACTGTACCTAACACATAGCTGGATCATTCAATACATGTATGATGACTATCATTGCAATAATATACATAACAATTGAACTTGTTTATGCAACATAGGAAGATTCATACACCTTGTCGAACATTTCGGCTGAATTACGCTTCAGAAACTATTCTACGTAAAACTAAAGTACCTATTTTCATCATGACCAGCCGTTAAAAGTCTACTATTGGTCGAGGCCTCCCCCATTAAATACAATGGGGGGATTTGCCATAATCACCATGTTTGGCAGGCGGATTTATTTATCAGCATCAGTCAAATGCAGAATGCTGGGCAGTTCCAATAGTATACTTGGGGCGCTGGCTGGCAGGTACAACAGTCATCTGCAAAGGCACTGGTTATCGGCCCTTATCAACCCCAACTCTAAGCAGATATACTGCATTCATTAGTTATAACTGACTAGTATAGTGTATCTGCTTTCAGTAGGTACATAATTTTAAGAAATGTAATATTAAGTATTGTATGTTTTGACATTTATGAATCTTAGTTGTTTGAATAAATAAATATATTATTATTATTATTTATATTTTTCCGTTTCATTGTTTGAAAAATAATATAGAACCTTCCATACCTTGATAAGCCTGTTTCGATCATATCTACCTAGGAGCATTCTCTAAGATATATACAAAAATTATGAAGATCGTACTTGTACCATTTTAATTAAAAGGAAACTTGAGCCAGACTGAACGAAAAAACGTAGTTTTGTGTTGTTTTTGTTGAACAAAGACATGTAAATATGTATACATAAGGCTTTATAAAAAAAGCTACCTATTAAATTGTGTTGATCAACTAATAAATTAATTGGCCTAGTGGTTATAGCCTACTTGTTTGGAACCTTCTCAATGCGAGTCCCACTCACACTTGACCGTTTTTTGTTGGTTTTAAAACCATGTAGTGTCCCACTGAAAAGTACTCTCTTCCTTAAAACCCATAACTAGCTTGTAAAGGTCTTTAGAGCCTCGTAGAGCTGATTTCCTTGAGTTAGGGGGGAAGGGTGTAGGTGGGGCAAGAGGTTGGATACTATTTCTTGGAGCATATGTAATTCCCCGACCAGGCTACCAGCAAAAAAATGCCATACTGATGTTGAGCGAGTCCACGCAGACTCTGTGACGTAGTTAATAAAAATTACAAACTGAATTAAAATTATAAGTTTTGTGCCTTGGTTTTGTCATTAGTCAGAGTTCAGTTCTAATATATGGACCTTAGTAGTAGTAGTATGAAGAAATAATGGGCTTTACTCTGATTATACTTCATGGCTAAATATTCCAGCACTAAGGGCCTTATTCATAATCATTTTTTAAACCTATTTTAGTTAAAATATATTTTGTTTTGTTCTCTCTGATGTAAAATGTCATACACAAAAAGAAGACAAAATCTATTTTTAACAGACTTCACAAAAAAGGAGGAAGTTCTCAATTCGGTTGTATTTTTTTTCATAACTCCGGCGTTTATGAACCGATTTGAAAAATTCTTTTTTCATCATATATCATAATCCTTTCACCACTATGGTTCTTTCACCATTTTTTTTTTCATCCAGATATTTAGTCGAATACTATGGCGGAAGTCGGTTTTTTAAATGAAAAGTTATAACTAAAATAGTTTTACAAAATGATTATGAATAAGGGGGGTAAATATCTAGTAATATTTGATATGTGTGAACTAAGTATCTATGTCCTGCAGCAATGGACTTTTACAGACTATTGATGAAGATGAACAAAGTACTGAAGCCCAATTTACGTAACAAAAAATTTCAAAAATAAAGTTTGGATCATGTTCCGATCTAGTGTTGATCATAAATGCCACAAACGGTATTCTCCTTAACTAAAAATATAACATGGAAATGTGAATATGTCGTAATGTGACCGAAACATTAACAAAGCTAAATTAGCATAAAATATTATCAATTGTTTGAAGTTTTTCCATTCATTTTTGGCTAGTAATATGCGCATCTCTCTGCACTCTTTACAAGGATTTATAACCTACTCTACATCAATAGTCGCCATGGTTTTAGCACCAAATAAAATTGAGTTTGAAGGTTGATAGGAAGTAGACTACGTACGTTGTTATATATGGGAGCATAATACCAATTATCAGTTAATTCACAATTCAGTCTCGATTTGGTCAACTCTCAGTGTGGTTTTAAAATGATTACGAAAATCGGCCTTCAGATTTGCAAACTAAAACATCTTCAACACAAAATTAAAGTGATACTCAAAAAGTTAATTTACTATATGAAAATCAATCACTTTGGGCTTGCTCTGTCGGGTAAAATATACTGATAATATAGTTATAGCACCATTGTAGAGTTTCACTCATTGCTTGCATGCACCAATTTCAAAAGAAATCACCTACAATAAAAAAAACACATTAAATCGCCATACACCAAGGCCAACAATAACTACCTAGCTATTATAGTATACTATATATATGTATATTACTAATGACTAATCACCATACTCTTCATGTAACTTTTTGATAAATATGCCATATATTAGCATGAATAAATGCTTTGGTCACAAAAAAATAAAATTTTGAGTACTCTATTGAATGAATTTAGGCACAACATGTTTTTTATGCCACCCAAAGCTGAACAAACAGCCTTGTATTGTATTTGTAGTGTAGATTCACACGCGGCTTGCACTTAGTGACAATTAGTGTTTTTGAACTCCCAAAACGAAGTTTAGCAAAGCTTCTAAGAAGCAGGTAATGAAGGCAGCTTATCATAACATAGTCTGCACTTACCGCCCATTACGAAGACACGGTATTCAAATTTGCATCAGAAATAACTAGGTAGGTACATAATTCAAGCCGCAACTACACAAGGCCAAGATCACAAGTGGACACACAAGTCATGATTTTGGATACAAACTACGTAAGAGTCCAAACTTCAAAATAGCAATTTAGCACTGCTTCGCCGAGTGGCAACATACGCGGCAGACGATAATTAAAATGAGTGTTATTACTACTAGAATACACAGAAAAGTAAAACAACCAAAGTGAAATCACCAAATTAGTTCTATGTTTCATAGCGCAAAATAAATCTTCTCGTAAACACTTTCTACGTACCGAAACATTTAAAATTGATATTATTCAATATGCATAATGGATTTAATTTACATTACACGACGTAAAACAATTTATCTTCGTACGAAACCAAAATTGTGGTCAATTCAATTTTTATTTGACATTCACTCAATTTCTCGTTTCGATTTTTCATTTGACAGTTGCGTTCCGTTCCACCGTCCGGCCCTGCCAAGTACTGCAGAAATAAATACGTTCCTTTATTTGACTCAAAACAAGTTATTGTTCTGTTCTGAGATCTAAACAAGACTCTAAAATAAAGGTACCTTCGAGTTTATGGGATGCATGATGCATCGGGCATGGTTACAGATATCCTATTTCACGAAATGATTCATTCAACTTATGCATTTGATTGACTGTAGTTGTAAATAGGTATTTTTGCATGTATAGGTAAGTAGTGCGGGTAAACAGTTGAATTAGTTTTGTAAGAAACGTATCCCTGATTTTTAATCTTAGACAATTTTTGTAAACAAAGATATGTCAAAATATGCCACTATGTGTATAAGTGTCATGCAATTTGTAAAAAATATACGGTTTTGTTGCCAACGCTACATTCACACATTTATTTATCTGCTTATAGGTACACTTCACTGCCACAACCAGGGCTGAGCGGACTTCGTGAGAACTGCACCTGTATAACTGTACCTGAATGGACCTTTCAGGTAAGCCGTGTGTTGGCCGTCGGTGAAGCCAACCTTGATGAGGGAAATCACCTCCATTCCAAGTTGTGTTGCATTCACTACTTCAGTAGGTAGGTACATGCTCAGTCTCGTTTTTCCCCTTTGTGTCATGTCAATCATGACGGTCTTCTCAAAGTTCTTCTCATGTTATCGCGTTAAAGTGCGCGCCAGATTAGTCTGCAGGTGGCGTACTAACCTGAGCCTTTGAGTCTAATTATTAATCAAGCAATTGACACGGACGTTTGGTGTAGTATAACACGGATTTTTTAAGAAGACAACGATGAGCGCCCCTAGCGGACACTTTGTGAACCTCAATTTCCATACAAAACTCCATGTTACAGTACACCATACGTCCGTATAAATTGTTTGTTAAAACTCAGACTACGGCCTCTGCTCTGTGTTCCGTGCTGTAGTGAGTTTTCTCCTAAGCCATGTACATTGCAAGGAGTACGCAGTACCGTGTGCGATGTTAATGACTCGACTTTACGCATGTGTGATAAAAATGCTTACCGGTGCAAGCTTGGGCCGATCCACTACTTATCTTTCACGAAAATTCGTAGCGAGGCAGACACAGCCGTCTACACGCGACGCACTGCTTGTACCTATTGAGGTCCATTGATTGTGGCTGTTCACCGATAAACGCTGGCTATATAGCTCGCATTGAGCACGTGCGTTGGCCATGCCTCTGCGCAAATATAAAGGTACGCACACGATGCCGCGCAAGCTACTCAATTTGCATACGCACGTCGTTGTGTCGCTCGACCAACTCCTGCAGCCGCATCTCCTCATTCATCCTATTTACAATAGGGTTGATGAGGAAGTGGTTATAAGGAAGAGGAAGCGGAAGAGGAACTGTGAAGCACTAGGTTAGCGGATGCGGTTGAGGATGAGGAGATATTTGAGAGGAAGAGGATGCGGATGAGGAAGAGGAAGCGGATGAGGAAGAGGAAGAATGATAGAGAGAGAGAGAGTATATGACTACTGAGACTATGCCAGCCAACCTGTAGGATCAAGCAAGGAAGAGTGCGGGTGGCGGGAGGGGGCGGCTCGCTCTCTGCGGCCAGTCGCGCCGCGTTGCTATGGTTGCACGCGCGCGAGTGAATACGCGTACTTATGCGCGATGAAAATTCCATTTAAATTCCTCTTAACCTAAGAGGAAACGGAAGCCGAAGAGGATTTTTTAACTTTCGTTTATAGGGAAGCGGTTACGGTTGAGGAACTTCCGCATTATGAGGAAGCGGAAGCGGAATCCTCATCAACCCTAATTTACATCTTCTGTTTCTATCTACGTAAATATTGTTTTGTCGCACCCACCTGTTTGAGGAGTGTTCCGTGCCGTGACAGTCTTCTCCAAATTGTCATGTTGTCGCGCTAGTTGCTCGACCACCTCTTGCAGCCGCATTTTCTGGTCCCGCTCGTGTTGCAGCGCGCGGCCCATGCGAGCGCTCGATGCTGCTGCTGCGCTCATGAATTCAGAGCACGCCTGGCAGAAAATTAACAAATTGAGCACTTGAATTAAAAATTTATTGAATGGTTTCTAGACACTTGTTTTTTTGTCTAGACACTTGTGATTTCCCATGTAAGTGTATCATTGTGGAAACTTTCTTTGAAAGTTATCTCGGATATTCTGTGTGAAAACTTTTCGAGTTATCTGTCCTACTATAGGTACTTAGATACTGCGTACTGACCAATTCGCACTTTGGCCAGGTGTTGTTTGTTTTTAATCTTTTCCCGTGCTACTAATAAACGCTGAATATCCTTGGAATAGTTACACAATGTTTTGTCTCTTTTGATCGAATTTAATTAATTAATTAATAATTAAATTAAATGCCTGTCATGTCAATGCATATACGAAAAAGCCTTCAATTCATTTCAGACCTGTGCATTATTAGGTACAGTCTTTACAGCAGCGCTAGACCAGTTCGAAGCGTTTGTACAGCAAGGCCACTATGTCTATTCGTCTTCAAGACCAGAGTACGAGTACGAGTATTCTAAATTGCAGAAGGGAGAGTGTGTCAAGGACATGTTACGAAACCATCATCATCTCCCTGCCCTTATCCCACTTAGGTGGGGTCGGCACAACATGTTCTTTTCTTCCATTCTTCCCTATCTTCCGTCATATCAGTACTCACACCCTTCCTATACATGTCATCTTTCACACAGTCCATCCATCTCTTTTTAGGCCTTCCTCTACTCTTGTATCCATCCACATTCATATTCATCACTTTTCTTGTAACATGGCTTTCTTCCCTCCGCATAACATGCCCATACCACGCCAACCTATTACTCCTCATCTTTTCTGTCACTGGCGCTACTTTTAAACTTCCTCTGATATACTCATTTCTTATCTTATCCATTCATGTCACTCCACACATCCATCTCAGCATTCGCATCTCCGTGGCATGCACTCTTCTTTCATCCTACTCCTTGGTAGCCCAACACTCAGATCCATACAATACTACAGGCCTGATGATCGTTTTGTAGATTTTCCCTTTAAGTTTTAGGGGCATTCGCGGATCACACGTTGTTCCTGAGACCTGTCGCCATTTCATCCATCCCGCATTCATTCTGTTTTTAACATCCCGGTCTATCTCGCCGTCGTTTTGGATTGATGAGCCGAGGTACCGGAAATCGGAGCAGACTGGTAGGGATACACCATTTAAGGCGATAGGAGAGAAACTGGAAGGACCACCGAAATCACAGAACAGGTGTTCTGTTTTTGTCCTACTGATTTTTAAACCGACATTTTCCAGTCTCTCCCGCCATTTTTCAAGTCTATTCTGGACCTCAAGAGCATCTTCTCCGACAAGTACAATGTCGTCGGCGAACAGCATGCACCAGGGTGCCTCCTCCTGTATGTCTGATGTCAGGGCATCCATTACCAGGAGGAACAGATAGGGGCTTAAAGCCGATCCCTGGTGCAAGCCTACAGCCACATTGAATTTGTCGGTAACTCCAGCTACAGACCGGACGTGTGTGCTAGCTCGACTGTACATAGCTCGAACGAGCTGTATGTACTTCTCAGGCACTCCTTTCACTTTCATAGCCCACCACAGAACCTCACGAGGTACCCTGTCACGAGGTGCCTTCTCCAGATCCACGAACACCATATGCAAATTCTTGTGTGCGCGTCTGTATTTTTCACACAGTTGGTGAAGCGCAAATATGGCGTCCGTTGTCCCGCGCCCAGGCATAAACCCAAACTGATTCTGTGATACCTCACATTCCTGTCTCAGCCGTCTCGCTATAATTTTCTCCCAAACTTTCATACTATGTGACATGAGCTTTATTCCTCTATAATTGTTACAGTCTTGTATTACACCCTTATTTAAAAAAATGGGTACCAGCGAACTGTCGCACCACTCGTCAGGGATCGTCTCCTCTTGTAACAGCTTATTGAAGAATAAAGTCAGCCACTTCCGTCCATCTGCATTCAAAAACTTCCATACCTCCACTGGTATACCATCCGGTCCAACAGCTTTCCCATTCTTCATATCTCGTACAGCTTTTTTAACTTCATCCATACTCACTTCTTTCACGACGCCCATGTTAACTGGTACACTCTCTAATCCGCCACTCCAGTCGTTCTCCTCATTCATCAACCTTTTAAAATATCCCTCCCAACGTTCTTTTATTTCGTTATCATCTGTCAAAACCTTTCCTCCCTCATCTTTTATACATTTAACGTGGATGATGTCTCTTGCATTCTTTTCTCGCTCTTTTGCTATTCTGTACAGTTCTTTTTGTCTATGGGGGCTCTCCAATGATTCATACAATTTGTCCTGTACCTTGGCCCTTGCAACAGCAACAGCTTTCTTAGATTTCCTTTTACACTCCATATATACTTCCTTTTTACTCTCTTTCACGCTGTCAACTTCATCTTCCACGCCCTTCCATTCTTTGAATGCGTTCTTCTTTTTTTCAGGATCTTTTGTACTTCTTCGTTCCACCACCACGTGTCCTTATCTATTTTACCTTTACCTTTCGTTTCTCCAAAAACATCTTTCGCTACATTTCTTATACAAACTGCTATTTCATTCCAACTCTCATTCACCGATTTTTTTGTCAGATCTTCCATTTATATCATTCTATCTACCACTCCTTCTTGAAATTGAACTGCATACTCACTCTTTTCAATTAAGTACCATTTGACTTTGGGTGGGGGCTTTGCCTTGATTGTTGCTTGTTTGGCTATGATTTTAATGTTTAACACAAATATCTATGTTGCGAGACTAAGCTCTAGCCCGGTATGACTTTGCAGTCCTTGGCTGAAGCAATTTTATTTCTCCTCATGAGAAAGTAGTCTATTTGTGTTGCATGGTTACCACTTTTGTAAGTTATAAGGTCTCTTCTCAAAAAATGTATTTACTATAGCCAAGTCAAAAGCAGATGCAGCTTGCAACAGAGCCTCTCCATCTTGGTTCATGGTTCCAAAGCCCCACCCCCCATGCACTCTCTCGTACCCTCCATTAATTCTTCCCACATGCCCATTAAAATCACCACCAATGTATAGTTCTTCACTCTCCGGTATACTCATTACCACCGCATCAAAATCCCTCCAAAATTTATCTTTCAGTACATCATCACAACCAGACTGCGGCGCATACACACTCATAATGTTTAAAACTAAATCTCCTAACAATAATTTAACTACTATAATTCATCCTCTTAACCTCCGTCACACATTTTTTCAGCTCACTATCTAGCACAACTCCCACCCCATTTCTCTTACCATCACTTCCACAATAATAAAACTTATAACCTGCTCCAATCTCCCTAGCCTTCGAGCCCTTCCACTTCGTTTCTTACAAACATGCCACATTTATTCGTCTCCTTTCTAGTACATCCGCTAACTCTCGTCCTCTTCCAGTCATCGTCCCTACATTCCAACTTGCAATACTCAATCTTACTTCCCGGACTCGCTTCTTACGTTGCACCCGTCCCTGGGGCAACAACCCTAATCCATTTCCCACAGGCGCCGGGTGCTGCTCCTGCGCGTCGCCTCGGGGGTACGCCCTAGCATTTTCGCCAATTCCATTTACTTGTAAGACCATGTTGTAAGGGATTTGGCTTGGTGTTTTACAACCGGCCACCTGCCTGACGTCAACCCTCTTTGGACATGTTACGAAACCGAATTTTGTTTTACCGTAACCAGTTACGAATTTGCGGTTTCGTATGCGGCCGAAAGGGTTATTTCTCCCAAATTTTTCACCTCTGCATGGAGAATGTTTTCAAGCTTCTGCATATGGCATTAACATCAATGGTGAATACATCACTCACCTTCGGTTTGCCGGTGACATAGTCATCATGGCAGTATCGTTGGAATACTCTACGTGGATTTTGACGTTAACATGTCATTAAATTTGCTTCCATAGTGGGAGGCAATTCAGAACACTGATTTTAACAAAATCGGGGGATACAGTTTGGTGTTGGTTATCATCTTCATCCAAAATTTAATTACACCACTCGATAGCTAAGGGATCAAAGAATTCGTTACGTTGAGATAGTCCTCACGACTGTGACGCATCGCGCGCCGCTATTTTGAGGTCGTTACGCTGCGTCACAAAATTTTGTATTCACGTAAAACACACGGCCGTGTCCACGACACAGCCACACCCCCATTTTTGTTGATACTCAGTTTTGTACCTACTCACATTCATCATAGCATTGCAAGATATCCTGAACAGCGTAGCGCGTTCCGAAACTTGTTTCGTTGTATCTGTAGGAGGTATCTCCAAATCCACTAAAGACCGTTGCAAGGCCGTCCCATGCCTCGACACTAGTTCGGAACAGGTCCTAAGGTCGTGGAACCTGGCTGCCAGTTCACGGGCGATGCCCCCCGCGTCTTCCCCCTCCCCTTCTCCCCCACCGATGACGACATGCCCCGAAGACATTTGCTCTTCGTCGTCGTCTGATTCTTGAGCTCGGCTGTTGGAAAGAAACGTCAGGTTACTTGTGAGATCTAAAAACATCAGAGTACCATGGACATGACATGGTCAAACTATGCAAGTTCCTATTTGATTAAAGAAGGAAGGCGACTTTTGACCCAGGTCAAAAAAAAAATATTATTTTTTTTACCTCGCTACTACCAATTAAAATTATTGTTTTGAAAAAATAAAATTATAATTGATTCATCAAAAATTATCTCGAATATATTGTGTACTTATTGTGTTTTCTAGTTATGGAGGGACTGAGACTTGAATTCGGAACCTTACACTATGCGTGGTTCGAGAGGAGACTCTTGGCCGGTTTATTTAAGGGGGACCCAAACTTGAAGTTTTGACGTGTTCCCACTACACGGAAAAACAATTTTTCGACGTTAAAAACTACGAATTAATTTTTACACGTCTGCGTCGTACGCAGCCGGTGTGGCCTTAAACACTTTTAGGGATTATTTTATTCTACTGTAAGAGTGTATATTTTATTTAAAGAATTATTTACAATACTGTGCAATGTAACTGCGTTGCCTCACGTTAGTCGGCCGCAGCGACCACTTCGCGTTAAGAATTAAGGTACCCCTACCAGACAACGCGTCAAGCTTTTCCTTTATCTTATCTTAATTAATAACACTATTCAAACTGACCTGACTATTAAAAACATCATTCTCATATCTGTATTATTAAATGAAATTAGTCTGTAGTGATTCCCCAAATTATATTTAAGAGAGATAAACTTAACACATAAATAGTTGACCTTTTGTGTCAAATTCAGACAATTACAAGCCAAATTATCTATGTCTGTGACAAATTAAAACACATTGTTTATGTATGGTAAAAACATTTAAAAATGCTCATTATCAATCAATTATACACCAATATTTATTTAGTTTTTGTACCTTCAATCAACAATCTTCTATATTATATTTCTAATAACATGGTTCTGCCTTTAATCAATTGCACTAAAAATTACATCACTTGGCTTGCACTTATTCCATTGATACCATTTTATGTAATTTTTGTTGCCATGGTAACTTAATAAACATATCAACAGTTTAAGGTGATTCCTCTCGCATGTGGCGCGAAATTCAAATTTTATTGCGTTTTTGTTCATTACAGCTCATCAACACTTCTTGAGATAGTAAAAACTGATTTTGCGAAAACTAGGAGACCTAACTTTATAGTTTCACATATAGATCATTACTTCAGCTACAAATACTCTTCAATGATTTTTACAGTGTTTTTTTGGTTTAAACATATGCATAGCTTAACTAATGATATTTATGAGATACTATCAATTAAAACATGTGTGCTAGGTCTCCTAGTTTTCGCAAAATCTGTTTCCTCTATCTCAAGAAGTGTTGATTAGCTGTGATTTACAAAAAACACAATAAAATTTGAATTTCGCGCCACATGCGAGAGGAATCACCTTAACATGCCTGAATCAGACGATAGGGGTCATCATACAAAATACTTTTGGTGTCTGGGTTTTTTGACTTTGAGTTTCAATCGTTTAGGTTGAGGGACTCACTAAAAAACTCACTAAAGAACCTAGGAGGATAGTTGCGCATGAATACTGTTGCGCACGCATTACAATTATTATAAGATAGATAGAGATAGAGAATCCCCCCCAAGATACCTTGCTTTTGACTTCTGCGCAATAACGGTTAGACTAGAGTTTCGTGCCACTACTTATACCATGGCCATCCATACTAACATTGCCTTTGCTTTAGCCAGCTCCAACGCTGTGACCCAGCTCTGTCGTTCCACCTCATCATGAGCTCGTATATGAAAGGTCTGCGTGCCACCATTACTGATGACAAATGTGCAGGAGTCGGCTGTGTGGATCAACGCACCCAGCAATGAGATTGTGCCTCGGCATGTGTGTGCCATTTCTGCTTGGTTTCTGAAATAAAAAGCAATAGAATTGAAAACATGTTTCAATGATTAATTAAAATAACATAACACCCAACAGTCACATGCACAGTCCTGATCCCACACTAGGATTCCCTGTGTCGTGGGCATCAGGAACTACGAGTACCATGGTACCACAACACCCAGACCCGGAACAAATATTTGCAACATTTGTCCCGCAGCAGGACAAATGTAGTGTATAGTTGAGTAGTGTGTTAGTTAGTAAATATTAATTATTCATTTAGTTTACCAGAACTATACAGGACAGTTTGTGGTGTCAAATTTATGCACAGTACAAACACAGATATTGAAGGACGATTCATGTATAATGTGTGTGTTGTTAGGCTGTTGCTATCAAGCACTGCATTTTCATGCACTTGCGTTAATAACGTTGTTTTCTAGATGACACAGAAAAAAAACAATTTAAAATAAAAAAAATTGATGGGCAATTCCAATATAATAGGTATTGGAGCATATCAATTTATTGTAAAATTTAAGATATTACAAAGCCATAACAACACTATCACTGGGTAGGTAATGTAATGAAAAATGTTCCCAAATAGTATTTGAACAGATGCCAACTGATAGCTTCATGGCACTACATTTTACAGCATTTACAAAGAGATTTAGATGGTTGGAATCATAATGAATGAACACACTGTGTATTGTCCTTGAGATCAGCTGTCATGTGTGTACAGTGTATGGATGGGGATATAATACAAAATAGATAAAAATGGCGATATATCAGTACTCCGTGAATAAGTTTATTTAGCACTTTAACTTTACGTTATGAATACAAACCAACAGGCAAAATAGCAAAAATCAGGAAATTATTTTGCTAAATTTATGACCTTTCGTCAATGCGCAAAATTCAATTTATACCTATATAAGAAAAAATGTTTCAATGGTCTGACATGAATAATATCAATCTTAGAAATTTATAATTATGCAAATTACTATATTAATCGCTTGCTATTTACCTGTAATACGATAACAATCCATTCGACAACACGAACCATCTTCTTTGATAACCCTTCAGATAGTTGGTCCATTTGAACAGCCATCCCTTTTTTTCTGGATCGCCAGAAGTTGGCTGACCCTTGGGCACAATCGCTTCCGACATTTTACCCGATAAAATTTATTTCTGATTAGAAAAACATAATACAAAATTATTTTAGAGCCACGTCCGTCGTCCGTCAAATTCACAATTTACTTACATAGATAAAAAATACTTGCCTGCCTGTCAAAGTGCTAAAGACACTATTTACGGTGGTGTGTCTGTATGGTCCGTAGCTAGCGACCCCCCTGGGGTTTTCTAAATTTTATGTCGTTTAGTTCTCAATCCAATAAATAGTGCTGCTAACAGGAACGACGTCATCGCCCGTGACCCGTGATGTGTAAATCCCCTGCATCGAGGACTTCGGAATGTATGACCGCACTGACCAGCCACCTCAATGCTATAGACCCACGCATACACGGCCCTGGCCGCCAGTGCTTCTTGAACTGGGGGCACCCATCTCTCCGTTGGACGAAATGGGGAGTTTTCTGACAGCTGAAAGAAAATAGTTCTAAATCCATTCATAGATGGCGCAGTCCAGATAAGGCTGTCTAAATTTTGTGAAATTTTGTCGTTCAGCTACCAACTGTCAGTGTCACTGACTTCACTCGCTCATGCTGTTCGTTGGTGAAGTATCTCTGATAAAGTTTTGTGTTGTTTGTAGAACAAAAGCGAAAAGTTGGACTTTGTTAACTTTTCCACAAAAACAAGTTTTTTTTACAAAGAGAATTTGTTGCTGTGGTTCTTTTGTAAAATCTTCAGAAGACAACCATAGCGAGTCACCGCCATCTACCGGAATTTTAAGAACTATTTTTTCTTTTTAATTGCCTCCCTGAAAACTTCCCATGGCGAATAGCGCAAGCCAGAGGCCCTGCCCCGTAACTGTGGTAAGCTTGTAGAATGCTTCAGTTTATTCTGAACTTGCAGACGACTGATTGATTGACTGTAGTTCGTTTGTACCTCAGAATAAAGACGAGTTTGTACCTTGCTCCAAGGCTCAGAATAAAGACCTCCAAGGTTTGTACAGAGATCACAAATAAAAAGAGGAAAAAGATAACACTTCCTTCGTCTACTGTGGAAATACGCTCCGTAACAACGCTCCATAATCATTCAAGCATATTATTGTCGTGATCAAAGCCAATAAATTATTACAGATGTTACAGATGTAAAAAATTATTTATGGAAGGTGGACCGTCTCACATGTGGCGCGAAATTTAAATTTGATTGTGTTTTTTCTCGTCACATCTCATCAACACTTTTTGAGATACAGAAAACCTCAGAATAATGACTACCTACTAGGTTTTGCGAAAACTAGGACACCCAACACACATGTTTAATTGATAGTATCTCATAAATATTATTAGTTAAACTACGGCTATTCCTAAACCAAAAAAGCACTGTAAAAATCATTGAAGATACAAGACTACTAATCAACTACTACTACTACGAGATACTATAAACTAAAACAATATGTGTGTTAGGTCTCTTATTTTTCGCAAAATCAGTTTTTGCTATCACAAGAAGTGTTGATGAGCTGTGATGAGCAAAAAACAAGAATGAGTAGAAGAAGAAATTTGCGCCAGTTGAGAGACGATCCACCACCAATGAAATGCAGTGGTGGATTTATACTAGGGGCAGTCGGGGCTAGTGCCCAGGGCGGCAAATTTTCTAGGGCGGCAAAATTCGGAAAGTGACAAAAAAAATTCTATACAATAGGTATATAATTAACTAATTCTTTTAAATAAACATTTTATCTTTCAAGAAATATAATTCAAGTATTATGTATCACATTAAAATTTTGTATATTATTATAAATAAAACATAATGTATAATAAATGCTATATAATACATAACAAATTTCCTGCAATCAATTAGTTATTCTAATTCTTAAAAAATAAGATATCAAAACTATTAAAATAAAATTTAAGTCATAGGGCGGCATTTTCGTGCCCCAGGGCGGCACAAATTTAAATCCGGCCCTGATGAAATGAAAGAATTAAATCGTTTGGTTGTATCAACTCAGTCAGTTCATCATCGTCAAATCTGACCGAGAATCATTCGAACCAAAGGCTACTATTTGAAGTACATCTCTATAATCTGAACGGGTTCGAACGTAGATACGGAAGGGCCCATTCCACTCGATGAAACTTTTGCCAAGAACGCACAAAACGATTACATTCGTTCAATAGTGTTCCACTTGGCTATAAACTGATAAAAACGATATTTTCAAAAATTTTGTTCACAGGTGTCTGGAACTAAATCTGTCAAACAAACTTGTCAAACAAACCAAACTAAACACGCAAACAGTGCAAACACTGTAAACAAACATGTGGTATGTGGAAATTACTCGAGAAATTGTGGATGGATTGGAAAGAAATAGAAAGCAAGAAAGGACTGTAGAATAATATAATGAGATAACTAATTCTAGATAACAATAGCTCAGTCTGAGCCTCAAGTTCAGACACTCTTGTTGACTACTGTGCGTGCGTGGACTCTATCATCAAGAAGCTATTGCCAATTATTATGTTATGTAGCAACTAAATTACCTCTTCAGGATATTAAGAGGGTATTTTAATATAAAATTATATTTCAGTTAGGCTAAGTACATGTTTTTGCATATAATAATGTATATAATAAAATATATGGTAACAGAATATACTGTTTGTAATTTATTATTGTCTATAATCAGTGCGTGTTGCGAGTGATGACTTAGAGAACCAAGATTACCGACCGACATAGTTCTCAGAATCAACAAGTTTAAGTGGCAATGAGCAGGTCATATAGCTCGCAGAACTCACACCCGCTGGGGAATAAAGGTTCTCCAGTGGCAAACACATTAGATGGCTTTTACATCATCACAGGAGGAGATGGAGAGGTATATTTTTAGGCCAGACATACCACAGCATTTAAATGAAATAATATTGTTTAAACTAAAAAATTATAACAAAGAATCTTAGATCAGTCTTTACTTCTAAGAACTATCATAAATTGTACTTTAATGTATACTTATATTATTAAATGTGTGCATCAGTCAGTACCAATGTGCCTGAATTTACAAATTAGACATTCTTAAGCAACATTTTTCTCTTAAGTAGGTATCACAATTTACATTTATAAACAAAAAAAAACATGTATCTTTTAACACTGTTCAATTTAAAGATTTATAAGAGGTGAAATCAGACTTCATGTTCTACAAAATTATTCCAAAACGGTATTCATAAGGTCCGATAATGATCCGATAGCTTTTGGAGATTTCTCTACAGCCTATCTTTTTCTATGTAGGTAGCTGATGTGCTGGCTGTAGCACCCGAATGCGAAGAGTCACTGAAAAAATAAATTATAGGTACAACATAAAATTAAACTAGACATGTACCTGACTTATTATGTTTTTTAACATTTGGCTTCTGATCAGTATGTCCATTCATCATCTCCATCATGAAACCTATCGAAGTCCACTGCTGGACATAGGCCTCCCGCATAGAATGCCACAACAAACAGTCTTGTACCACCTCCATGCACCATTTTCCTGGAACCTTCATAATATCTTTGGTTCATTGAGAGGGGGGGAAGGGCCTTCCTCTTCTGCGCTAGGTTTTTGGTTGCCACTCGAGAACTTAATTCCCGAACGGTTGTCAGTTACTTGGTGGTAAGTCTAATTGTAAACATAATTATGCAGGTGCAGGTTATATATCAAATATTATTTATACTTACTATCATCAGTCGGTAGACATCCACTTTTGGATGATGCCTCCCTCATAGCGTGCAATGGAGGGAATTTGCACGATTGGCAGGCAGATTGGTGATCAAAGTTTGGTGTTTATTCAGGTGAATGCTGCTGCCCTGGCGTAATCCGTTAGTCGCCTTTTACGAAATTCACAGGAGGAGTTCGAGGAGCCCTATTCATAGGCCGTTTTAACTTATTCCTAGACTAGTAAATATTTCATTTTCACCGTTTTAAAATGTTAATTCTACAGCATATTACGAAACAAATAACTTCAGAATGTCAAACATTACGCAAATGTCAAAAAACGATAATTTTTACCCATCGAAATAGCTGGGTAAAAATTGGCAAAATTCGGTGGCGTTCTTAGCGTTTTTAATCTGTCTGAAAGAACGGTGAAAACAGTTACAAACGATCACAGTGAGCACTTTCAAATCGAATGGAACATCATTTGTGATCAAAAATAACGAAAATAACGTAAATGTCACCCAAAAGGAACGCACTCAGTAAACCTTCAAAAATTAAAAAAAAAAAATATGGTTGCTCTCGCTCTCATCTACTTCAGATTCAGAAACAGTGTTTTGTTGGTGAACAAGGTCTCTAGGTATATCGTTCAAGGTAAATTCTTTCTCTTTTGATAATTAATTAATTCCTCCAATGGTTTATAATATTTTTGCCATCCTGAAGTGAAGGTACAAGTCAATGTTACACAAATGAATCGGAAATCATTCGCGTAAAGTGCGGGATTTTTAGAAATAATTCAGCATACCTACTTTTTATTTCCTTGTCCTTTCTTTTAGGTCCAGTATTAGAAACGAACAAGATGGGAAGTACATTTTCAAGATCCTATTCGCCCCACAGCGGTCAAAGCGGAAATGCGAACGAGAGCCGTATGTACCCGTGTTATAATATTTTCTTGAAATAAGTAAAACCACAGGCATCTGAAGAAAGTCTAATAAATAAAAAGGAGAAATAAAAATTCCTTGTAGAAGTACGTATTCTGTGCCGCCGAATATAGCAATTCTCTTTACATCAGATGTCTGTGAGTTAGTTTGTTTCGTTGTAGTGAAACCAATCTTTGATAATATTGTTACTATTTTAAACATTAAAATAACAGAATTATTTTTGTATTACTATTACTGCTTTACATTTATGTGTGTACCATGACGTACTGCGCCGACCCCAAAATAAATTTGGATAGGGGTAAGACAATGATTGGTGTGTTTACCATGGTACTCGTAAGTCATGATACCCACGAGTCGTGGGTACTGATCTCACACTTGGATTCCCTGTGTCGTGGGCCACGACACAGGGAATCCAAGTGTGAGATCAGTATTAGGTACATATGTGACTGTTGGGTATTATGTATGTTGTGTGCAGAAAAAAAATATGCTGCTAAACTAAAATAACTCCTTTGTAATCATACAGGTGGAATGATCTCACGCATGGAATCTACCAGTCACTACGTAGAATCGGTTGTCTGTAACGAAAATGACTTAAAAGACAATGAAATGAAAGAATTTGAAGTTGGCGAGGGTGGAAAAGTGCTACTTGTCAAACAGAAAGGGGAGTTTAGTGCAGTTGGTACAAAATGCACACATTACGGAGCCCCACTAGTGAATGGAGCCCTGGGTAACGGCAGAGTGAGGTGTCCCTGGCACGGTGCTTGCTTTAATGTTAAGACGGGTGATATTGAAGATTTCCCTGGGTTTGATTCATTGCCGTGCTATCAAGTCACTGTTTCGGAGAAAGGAGAAGTGAAGGTGAGTGAGATTATTGGTGATTCCTACTAACATTAATATTAATATCAGGTAAGTGATCTATTATCTTCTTAGTCGTACACTCTTGACAGAGTGGTTGTGGTTAAGTAGGACTTGCTTGAGTGGCGGCTCTTGCGATGCGTCTCCACTCGGCTCTATTAGCAGCATTGCGAGAACATTCGGTCATGGAAGTTTGTGTGCTGGACTTTATAAGGTCTGACCACCGTGTGGGAGAGCGACCCCGTGGTCTCTTACCCTCCATCCTGCCTTGCACTACAAGATGCTTCATTGAGCCTTCATTGCGTGTTACATGACCAAAGAACTTTAAAATTCGTATTTGAACAGTCGACGATAATCTTTCTTTAATCTTCTTGATCTATTATACTATACAGGAAAATTCTTTTAGGTTTTATTGAACTATAGCTGAGCTCATTTTACTAAACCGGTACTGCACAGCAGTCCATCGCTGTGCTGTGTAGAAATTGCATTATTTTATTTATTGATATATTGGTTATGCTATTTTAATTAATTGAGCAATTTACAAAAGCATAATTTATTTTGCGCGAAGTATTCCCAACCCTCCATGGATTCAAAACATTAATTAGATGCCGTATGTACGCAAAAAGGACCCACTAGGTGGCCTAGTTGCGGAAAAGAGTCTGCGCTACATTAAAAGTAGATGCCGTATAGTGAAGTGTAACACAGATTTTTATGAAAATGAGGTTCACAAAGTGTACCTACGCTGAGGGCGCTCATTGGCGCCTCCACACAAAATCCGTGTTACACTACACAATACGTCCGTATAAATTGCTTGGTAAAACTCGGATTTCGGTCTCTGAAGTTAGCAGTAACTCTTTTTTCGCTTCATTAAATGAAGCAGAAATTATGACCGTGTATAATGCACGAGGTTTTATGGCGCTTACTTGCGGCCACGACCAAAGCCAGTGGCCGCACCGTCCAGAAGGCCTATTACGAGTTTTGCATTGCAAGAATTTGATTGCAATTCACCTTGCGAGTCGTTAGTTTTTACCGTGACTTACATAGTAACTATTCATCATTCTGTGCGGCGCAGTCGATAGAAACAGCACAGATTCATAAATAGTTACTACGTAGGTAAGTCACGTTGAATACGACTCGCAAAGTGTTTGTTGCAATGCAAAACTCGTAATAGGCCTTCTGGTAAAGTATCGTAAGGCAAAACGCATCGCGCCTCTGACTGCAACGACCAACCAGCAGGCCCACGAACATGCCACTCCAAAGAACACGTGAAGGCTGCGAGGTCTCTAAATTGGATACCTAGTTATTTATGTCACCTGTTTGTGCCGCTAGTGACTAATGTTTTGCTGGATGACTAAACCGCTTACCTCATTTGTTTAAACACATATAGGTAATCTTAGACGCGGCTGTTATTTTTATTGCACGTGAATGTAGTTTTATGTCCACACCTAATAGAACATAATAGGTAGGTTGGTAGTAGGTACCAATACGACCTCTACCCTCTGTGACGACCTCTGTGGCGCGGTGGGCGAGTGTTCGCCTGCGACGCAGGAGGTTGCGGGTTCGATTTCCGCCTCTGAATAAATATTTGTACGATCTGCAGATAATTGTTCAGGGTGTTCTGGGTACTTTTCTATGTATAATAAAAAATATCTATCTATGTAATGTATAATCTAATAATATGTAAGTATATCAGTTATCTAGTACCCATAACACAAGCTTTGCTTACCCTTACCTAGCGCCTGCGAAAATTTTATAGCGGTAAGTATTTGATCCGCTTAAGTATGTTTATCCTTCATCTTTTTTCCTTTAAAACAGATGCATACATCCAGTGGCTTTTTCCTCCAACATAAATCTGAGGATAACATAATACTATATTCAGCATGTCCTGATTCTTTTGCGAGTAATTTTGTTGCAGAGTTACCTACTTAGTAATGAGTGAGGATGAGGACAGTAGTCATCACCCCATTTTTAAATGTTCTACTCATTCCCAACGGAGCATGTTCGTGTGCTTGGTTTTGTCCAAAAGTTTCGTACATATTCGAATTTCCCTAATATTTTCGTGACCAAATCGCTTGTCCGTAAAATGTCGATGGTACCTATTCTTACCGCGATACAAAAACGACGGCCTAAGAATCATATAATACCATTGAACGTAAATATTGCTTACCGGAGTACCGGTCACCTTGCTGTAGGCTGTTAGCACAATCTGTTAGCACGTGACAGCTACATACCAATGTTTTTATAAAGTGGTCGACCTTGTAGCACCTTGACCGACTCGTAGATTTTGTCTAATTTTTATGAATGGGTACTTCTACTCTACATACTGGGAGGTATTCTACCTCTACTTATTATGTAATATTTATATTTTATGTACCTACTTAGCAACCACCTAAATTAAATACCTGAGTAAGTAGAGTAGATAACGTTATGCGTAACCCTAATCCTCAGGGTGTGACGGTGATTTGCACTTTTGATTATAAGATAAGTAAGAAGAAGTGCAACAGTAGAAATATTAACACGGCAATTTTGTATCGCAGCTTAGTTCATTAGCCAGCTAGGCTAATGAAGTAGAGAATAGAAAATACTTTATTGGGCTTACCATTAATCTTACCTCTTACTAAGAACCGACCCCACCGTCTTCCCCCGTGGATGTCGTACAAGATATACACCAGGGGATGGGCAGCAGCATCCACCTGAGTAGTAAACACCAATACTGCGATCACTAATCTGCCTGCAAAGCGTGGTGATTAAGGCAAATTCCCCTATTGCATTCATCATGATGATGGTAGTCAACAAAGGTACTTAGTTATATAAAATTATCGCATGGCTGTCTCGAAGCACAGCCTTATATCGCCAGTCGTAGAAACATGTATGGTATCTTTCTTTAGTGGTCCTAGGGGCGCACTAAGAATCGAATTTCCAAAATACATCCTCTTTAGGGGTGCAGCGGGGTGTGTTTGCGTTCGTATTGAAAAAAAACGCTGATGAAGTCGCACTAGCATAGAAATAACAATAATTAAACTTAGAATCGGTTAGAAGCGATTCTGTGCCCATCAACCGTTAGTCATAAGTTATGACTCATAAAATAAAATGCACAGTAGGTGGGTACATAACACCTAAGTCACCCAACAGTAATTTACAAAGTCCTTATCCCATACTAGTCCTTCGCACCCTGTGTCGTGGGTATCAGGAACTACGAGTAACTTTGGTACCACATCACCCAAACCCGGGAACAAATATTGAACGTTTTTCCCGCAGCGGGAATCTAATCCTCGCGTCCCAGCCGGCGACTGCCTCAACAGGTCCATTTCGCAGACTGTCGTTCCAAGGCAGATGGCATGTTCAATTGTTGCGTGGATAACCTTATTCTCAGCAATAGAATACATTATTCATATAAGGCTCAGCTCGGAGCATAACAAAGTTGCAAGTCATAGATCTCGCACATTTGCTCATTATCAATTTACAAGAATATTGCATCATACATATTTCGCAAAATTTTTGAATAAAAGAATTGTGAGTAGGTAGCTCAAAATGTATTTTGTGTAGGTATTCTTACATAGATCGAGAAAAGCTTTAAAACATTAGCTGGCGTGCTCTCGTTAGAGAGAATTATGTTCCTTGCTGGCGTGACGCCATGCCCCAGCGTGCTGCGATTTATGCAAACTGTCTGAACTGTCTTCTAAGCGGCTAAACACAACATGTCGTCACAAAACTTCCTTGCCACACCCGCCTTTTAAAAAGTAGATAAACAATGACTTTAAAATAAAATTCATGTTCAATTACAGGTTCGAGCGAAGATAAGCGATTTAAAATCGAACAAGCGTATCAAGGACATGGGAATGGTGTCCCCGTGTGATGGTTCGGTCGTGGTCATCATTGGAGGTGGACCCTCGGGCGCCACCTGCGCTGAAACCCTGCGCAGCGAAGGTTTCAAAGGACGCATCACCGTCATCTCCAGGGAAAGTTACCTACCCTACGACAGAATCAAAGTTTCCAAAATAGGTGCGGTCACAGACATAGAAAAACTGCAAGCCAGGTCACAGGAATACTATCAAAACGCGAATATTGAAATCTTGAAGGGTGTGCAAGCGACAAAAGTGGAGCCTGAAGATAGGATAGTCCATCTTAACAATGGAAATAAACTCCCCTACAGCGCATTGTACATCGCTACAGGGTCCAAACCACGCGTACCAGACATTCCTGGTATTAATCTACAGAATATTTACACCGTCAGAGATTTCCAGGATTCCATAGATATCCTAACTACATTGGGCACAGAAAAAGACAAGAATGTCGTTGTTCTCGGCCTAAGCTTTATTGGTCTAGAAATTGCTGCGTCTTGCAACGAAAAGGCCAAATCCATGACGGTTGTTGGCAAAGACACTGCCCCACTAGGCCTGATCTTCGGCAAAGAAATCGGCGCTAGTCTACAAAAGCTATGCGAGGCCAAGGGTGTAACATTCCACTTCGAAACCACAATAAAGAAATGCAACGGTGAGAATGGCGTGATAAAGTCCGTTGAACTAGAGAATGGGACCACACTTTCCGCTGATATGCTTATTTTGGGAGTCGGTACCACATTTTACACTGATTTCCTGAAAGATAGTGGTATCGTACTGGAAGCGAATGGTGCGGTTACCGTGAACAACAGATTGGAGACTAATATCGCAAATGTTTATGCCGGCGGCGATATCGCTAATGCACCGGTCGCTGCTTATGGCAACAAGCCTCTGTGTATAGGACATGTCGGTCTAGCGCAGTACCACGGCCGAGTCGCTGCCCTCAACATTTTGAAGAAGGAAGCGCCACTCCAGACCGTTCCTTACTTCTGGACGATGTTGTTCGGAAAGTCTATTAGATACGCAGGGTGCGGGCGGCCGGTCAGCGCCCACATTGAGGGTGACGTAGAAGCACTCAAGTTTGTCATCTTCTTTTTTGACGTTTCTGAAAAAGTAATCGCTGTGGCGTCCTGCATGAGGGATCCTGTCGTCTCCCAGTTCGCAGAATTCTTGCATCAAGGCAAAACACTTCATAAGAAAGATTTGAAAGATGATCCTTTTGCTTGGACGAAGAATATCAACTAACTAAACCGAATTTCGAATACGTTTGAACATCACAGTAGGTATTATGTGTTTTGAAGGGGGTTAGTACGGGTTTTGATAGTTTTCGAAGCTATATGAAGTTTCGTTTTCTACCATACATTTACTTGCAGCGCCCCTAGCGAAAACGAGAAGATAACCAAGGACGCTGTCAGTAAATGTATCGAAGTAAACGAAACTTCATATAGTATTCGAAAACTATCAAAACCCGTACGAACCCCCCTGGACCAAAAGAGATTTCGCGAATGTAGTTCAATTGTATACTATCGTATTTATTCATGCATTTCTCATGTTTGCTTTTAATATCAATACTCTATTTATTGGAAAAGTGATAAAGTGATGATATTGAATGATATCTGCAAAAGATATCATTTATAGTTGGCTATTGTCAATGTGGTTGAATAATCTTTATTGCTAAGTGTTGATAAGTATCTCTAGACATTACTTTCTGGTTATCAGTATCATAAAATAATTATGGGTAAAGTCGGGCCTAATGGCGCCAACCAGTGTTAGCCTTGACCTCCGTGGCGCGGTGGGCGAGTAGACCAATGAGATGCGAAAAATGCAGGTTTGAAACCCCTGAAGGGGTAGGTGAAGCCTTGACCTACCTCTTCGGGGGCTTTGCCTCCCTTATCACGATGTGTTGCACAATCGCAGGAATACAGACGTGACCAGTGATGAGCTCATCGCCGCCATTGCTTTCCCACGACCAACTCGACTAACGCTTTCTTCCAGTAATAACACACTCTTAAGCCAGTAGCCAGGACAAATCTTATACCAACGAAAACTCAATGATGGAACAGTCCAGAATAACAGTTAGTTAGGCTGACTCTGGTTGACTAAGGTACCTCTTCTTTATCAGCCGGTATTCGTCCACTGCTGGATGTGGCCTCCCCATAATTTGCCATAATCACCTCGCTTGGCTTGGCGGATTGGTGTCAAGTACTCAGGTGGATGCTGCTGCCCATCTCCTGGCGTAATCCCTTAGTCGCCTTTTACGATATACACAGGAGGAGTTGGAGGAGTCCTATTCTTAGGCTGAGATTACCACGTCTAAGGTACCTACTTTATCCAATATGTTACGAAATCCAATAATTTTTCGATTGTTGCAATATGTTTTGTAAGGAAATCTTTGGTATTATTTCCAGCTTTATAGTAGCAGAAACACTAACGTAATATACGTTCATTATCCTTCAGCACAAACAACTGTTTCCTACTACACTAAAAGTATCGTTATTTTTAACCTTATTATTTTAAAATTAATAGCTATATGATTTGTTTAGAAAGTATGTAACAAAAGTATTATTTTACCAGCTTTTCTAAAAGATTACTTCTAAGTTGATTCTGTGCTGCATAATCTAAAGATAAACAGTGCTAAAAAGTAAGTTTTTTTTTGTTTACAAATTAAAAAAGGACCCCGATAATAAAAGGGTGGTTTTAGAGTATACTTTAACCCTTTCATTATCTGTACATTACATGTGTGTATTATCTGGGGGCTTAGTACGGTTTTTGATAGTTTTCGAAAACTATATGAAGTTTCGTTCCCTTCCATACATTTACTTGCAGCGCCCCTAGCGAAAACGAGAAGAAAACTAAGGACGCTGTCAGAAAATGTATGAAAGGAAACGAAACTTCATATAGTTTTCGAAAACTATCAAAACCCGTACATGTTTTTTGTATCCACAGTAGTAGATATAGAATAAAGTGCCTAAGTGTGGGTACTTGTTGGTTTGCTTTTATCACATGCCTACTTATAAATAACATCACAAAACTATTTTGTACTTATATTAAGAGCTTTAAAACAATTTTATACTTATATAAAGAGCTTATGTGATATGAGCTATGCGCACGGTGTTGATTCTGGTTTAAATGAAAACTTCTCATTTTATCGCAATCCTCTTCTAACAGATATAATTTTGGAGCAGCTGGGGTCGATATTGGGTGTCCGTTTATCATTGTTAGCTCATTACTTACCTGCTCTGCTATTTCCGCTCGCATTAGAGCTCCTGCTAGCTTCAGTTTAGAGGATGACTCAGAATATCAACACTTATATAAATGGTACTTAAATGTTGCTTTTATGTGATAAGTTGTGATAAAATGATATTATGTTATATATAGGTATGGTAATGTATACTATTATACGTTAATTAAGTACGCATTTAATAATAATTTTTACATTTGTTTTGACCTATATTCACAAAAAAACAATTATAAAAAAATTAAAGTTTGATCTACCCTATCACTTTAACATAAAAAATTAAATGATGTACATTACCTACCCAAAATTAGCAATAAAATAATAAAATCTTATGTTGGTCAACTGGATTATATATCAGGAACAAGTCTCATACATAATCCAGTCGATCCATGTTGTCACTAGATGGCAGTGTGATCAAAATGCTTAGTTGCTGGCGATGTAATCGTTTATTCCAACCTGTACTACCAACAGTTCAATGATCTAATTGTTTGGACAAAAATATTCCAAACTGTTAAACTAGTTGGACAGTTTGGAATTTGTTGATTTTTACAAAAGATTAAAATATTTAAAAAAGATTTTTTACTGCTGTTTTTTAACATAATTTCCTAGGGCTCCTGAATAGAATAACACTGAATTAATAATTAATTTAATAAAGGCAAAAAGACCATGTGTTGGTCAGTAGTCAGTACACAGGTCCAGTTTTTGTAGGAGTAGGATGCTTTAGGTACCTATATCCATGGTAGGATGATATCTTTGTTTGAAAAACGTTTCTGAAGTTTAAGGTTTGGTTTATTCACATTATAACTAAACTAAGCTACATAATTAGAAACCATAATTATTTATCCCATCCTTCGTTTATTCGCAAGTGTCCCAGCCTTTCATACAATGTCACATCCTGTTTGAAGATCTTCCTACTCCTGTCCACAATTTCTCGCATTTTCATCTCTTGTTTTCCTAAAGCTTTTGAATGACCAAAGCTTTCTTCCTGAGAACAATGAAATAACATTTGTGTGAATGACAGATCAAGCTGCACTGATTGGCCGATTGATAAACCCTATTCTTATTAGGGACTGCGAAGTGCGATGTATGCAGCATGTACATTTTGTTTAACCTTGCCTGTGGCATGTTATCATCACGCCTTCAGGATATTAAATACAAACCTCTGTAAGATATGGGTAGCGCAAATAAAGCATATTCTTTTCTTCAACAGCGAATTCTTCTTCCAAACGACGTAAGTGTACTGGTTCCACTTTCTTCACAAGGCGATCTTTTCCTCTGAATAGATGACCGTTTGGTAAACGATTTCGCCGAAATAACACCAAAGTAAGCTTCATTTTAATAGTTTTTACAGCAAGTTTCTCACAGTGGCTCAACTCATAACATCAATTCAATCATCGAAATATCGAAAAGTCAAATCGTAAATCGAAAAATAGAAAACTATGAGGTTAACCATAGACAATAAAGATAAATATTACGTAATAATAGATCCTCTTTGGAGAGAAACGTCAATGTCTCCACTCCAAAACAATGGTAGGAAAATCCATGCCAAAGTTACCAATAAAAAAAAGCCAGAATGGCTGTCGCTGTCCAAGCCAAGTCGAATGTCGATGATCGAGCTCTTTAGTCTGTGGTATGGTATGTTCCTTGCTGTCGATCGAGCGTAGGGAAGTGGCGTATTTTCGTAAATAATTTTGAAAGAAATCAAACAATTCTAATGTAAAACAAACTGAAAGAACCTGGTTATAAGCATGGAATCACGGGACTGATAGTTGTGTGCATATTGTGAGGAGTTTCTAGATAGGTAAGTGATGTTTTCGTAAAAGCTTTCTTTAAAATTTTTAGTGTTTTGGGCTTCCCGTTATAATTACTTGAGATTTTGAGTCCACTATTGAAAATGTAATGGCTTTTGAACTATTTTCGTAGTATTTGTTGTACATAAGATATATACAACCGCGCAATAAGTGTAATTACATTTCGGTACAGTACCCTTTCACTTCATTCATTGTGTTTATAGTCTACATGATTTTGTGCTCTACTTATTTTGTACTTTTGTATTATTTTGTTCCTTCTACAAAACTCTTAGGACTTATACGTGGCACGGTGTTCTAATATATCATTTTATAGCACACTAGTTCCAAATTCAACTTTTTGTAACAAACAAATGGCCTACATCCTGCCTAATATGTACCTTTTCAAACAGGATTTACACATTATCCACTCAGTGAACTTATTAATTGGGACTATCATTCATATAGGTAAACATTGATATATGTGTATATAAATTTTATATTATATTTATATACTTACAACTCTTTTGTTTGTTTAAAACTCATTTCATAAGTGGTACTCAATTTGTTATGTTTATGTTCTCATACAATCTACAGTATATTATTAATGAACAGAGATCATCACATTGCTTGTTAGGAATTAATATCGTGGAACATTATTATTTTTATTATGTTTTAATACACTTAGCTTAAAGCTGGTATGTGTATATTTTGTTAATTTTCACTGCACCTTAAATGTTTATCCAGCCTATATTTTAAAAGAGCTGATGGAGCACTTATTACGTTTTCTGGAAGGTGGTTCCAGTTGCTGACACCAAGGTTAGGCAGACTGCTTTCTTGGATTACTAGTACCTGGCTGGCTCTGCAGCTACAGCGAGTGTCCCCTTAGATTAGTGTTATTGTTGAAGTATATGCTTGATAGTCCCTGTACACTGTAGTGATTGTTGAGTATTATGTATGTTTTGATTAAGTCACTGCGTTTTATGCTCTGCTCCAATGTCCCATTCTAACAACATCCAACATTCTACCTAAACTATCCAAAAATTATCAAAGTTAATTTTTATTTGTCTATTAGAGACAGATTTTATTAGAACTTAAAGAATACTGTACTTAATCAACAATATGATGGTGGTGACATTGAAATTACAGGCACATGAGACTTTTCACCTTTACATCTTAGGATGACGGGCGCATTTATTTATTTATAACCATATCCCATTTAAAAAAGTTATTTTTTAGAAAAAAACAATAACCAACTTCTTTCAAAAAGAACTTTATTAATTTGTTTAATATTGTTTATTAAAATAATTTAATAAAATAAAATTATTTATTGGTTTTTTGTTACTCTACTTGGCAAGCAAACTAGCATACGGCCCACCTGATGGAAAGTAGTTACCGTAACCTATAGACGCTGCAACAACACCAGAGGCATCACACGCGCGCTGCCGACCCTGAGACATAAAGATGAAAAGTCTCATATGCCTGTAATTTCACCGGCACCCGTACCCTTCAAACCGAAACACAGCAATGCGAGCACTACTGCTTGGTGGCAGAAATAGGTACGGTGGTAGTACTTCCCCGGACGAACAATGACACAAGAAGTTCTACTACTAACAAATTAACTTATGATTTTAATTTAGATTGTCCTGTAAACTATATCCGTAAAGCTCAATATTCCGTATTTTTTTTAAACATTTAGTTCCAGGAGTTCCGAATATAGGATAGTGATAAATTTCGCTTATTTTCTTTAATATATTTAACTAAACTAAGCATTTTACGATATTTTTATATAATCCCTGGCCTGACCGTGGTATGTCCGGTTTAAGAATCCCTTCATCTCCTCCCGTGGATATCGTAAAAGCCGACTAAGGATTTACACCAGAGGCCCAATTCTCTAACTTAAAAATAGTTAAAATAGAGTTTGGATCATGTTTCGATCTTGTGTCGATGTCTTAAATGTCAGAAATGGTGTTCTCTAAACATAAAATACAACACTGTAATGTGATTGTAAAACATGTAATGTAAAATGTAAATGTAATGTAACCGAAACTTTAACGATTCAAAGTTTTTTCGATAATTTTAGCATTGTACACTCGAGAGCAATGAATCCGGGTCACTTAAAGAATGTTAAAAATCTCGGAAACTAAAAATGATAGATTAATGCAATAAATTGTATTTAATAGACAATGTAATACTCCTTAAATGAAGGTAAAAAAAATATGAGTCACCATACATTTTATTAACACAAAATTACATAAAGAAAAAAACTGCTGATCTCTCCTTAAAACAAAAATAGGAAACATGAAATTTTTGAACTTTATTACGATTTTCTTGAATTTTAATACTTCGTATTGCCTCCTCGTGCTTCCATTACTGCGTTTACGCAGAAAAAAAACAACAAAAAAACAGAAATCAAACAATGATAAATGACAGATTACAAACAAAAGCAAAACCAAATGCTGTAATTTCGTAGTTCCATCTTCGAAAGTGGCCCTTTTTCAAATTTGATTTTTTTATGATATAACTTTACAATAACTAAGAAGTTTTAATACCTTCATTTAAGGAGTATTACATTGTCTATTAACTACAATTTATTGCATTAACCTAGCATTTTTAGTTTCCGAGATTTTTAGGATTCTTTAAGTGACCCGGATTCATTGCTCTCGAGTGTAGATGGAGTCTCTCTTTACTCCTTGCTCTTTTTATATATATATATATATATATAACTATCCTACTCTAATGGTAGTCACCGTGAATTGAATGTAGACTAAATTGTTAATTATAACGGAGCAGAATACCAACTTTCTGTCAATTCATAATTCAGTCTCGATTCGGTTAACTTTCAGTGTAGTTTTAAAATAATTAAGAGAATTGAGCCTCAGAGGATGGGCAGCAGCATCCGCCTGTAGCGTACCTGTAAAATATTACTCCATATAGCTTGCCGGTAGTATAAACTGAGTACTGTTACATAGAAGACACTTCTGTTATAGGCACTCAACACGTAGCCCTGCAGGGTATATCCGTATCTCGCCGTCTGTCATCGAGGGCTCAAGATGGCGCAGGTCGGAGCCAACATGGAGTACCAGGAGTACAAGTGGGCGTATTCAATCATGGACTCTTCCAAGTAAGTTACTTACATATTTTTTTTCTAAAATGATACCTACCAAGCTACGATATCTTCAATTCTAAGTTACATCAAGTTAGATTGAATAATGCAATTAAAACGTCGAATGCGGGACCGTTTGCGTGTAAACACGCTTTTTCGAATCGAAACACAGGCGTTTGTTTAGCGCAACGTCAAACGCGTATTTCCGACCGCATTATATTTGACGACGGAAAAAAATATCGAAAAAATTATATTAAATATAAAAAAAGGTAATAGCCCAAAAACCAAAAACACTTTTCATCAGTCGTCTTCGTAATATCATACAAAACAAAATGCAACAGAGGGTCTATTACGAGTTTTGCATTGCAACAATCACTTTGCAAGTCGTGAGTATTCAAGGTGACTTACATAGTAACTGTTCATCATTCTGTGCCACGCAGTCGATAGAAACAGCACAGATTCATAAATAGTTACTACGTAAGTCACATTGAATACTCACGAAGTCACGACTCGCAAAGTGCTTGTTGCAATGTAAAACTTGTAATAGGCCCTCTGAGGCCCAATTCACTAATAAATAGTTAAAATAGAGTTCGGATCATGTTTCGATCTTGTGTCGGTGTCTTAAATGTCAGAAATGGTATTCTCCTGACATAAAATACAACACTGTAATGTGATTATATCGAAATGTGACCGAAACTTGAAAGATTCAAAGATTTTTCGTTAATTTTAGCATAAGTAGATGGAGTCTCTCTTTACTCTTTTCAATTATTTATGTAACTATCCTACTCTAATGGTGGTCAACATGAATTGAAAGTAGACTAAATTGTTATTTATGAGGGACCAGAAATTCAACTTTCTGTCAATTTACAATTCAGTCTCGATTCGGTCTTTCAGTGTAGTTTTAAAATAACTTAGAGAATTGGGCCTCAGGGTTGCGGTAGTGCAATGGGCGGTCATATCGCTGAGAGCGTTCTCTTTTAACAATGTAGGTACTATAATAGGACTAATCGATCGATTGTCAATCGACGGCATCGATCGATCGATGCCGTCGATTGATAATCGATCGATAAACTATGACTAATCCATTCTACCATCGATGGTAGAATGGATTAGTCGACGTCGATCGAGCTGGAATACAGCCGGGTTTAATCGATCAACGTCGACCAATGCCATCGACCGGCAATCGATCAATTGTTTAGTCGAACGGTATCCTTCGATCAATAATAGCTACCAGACCAATCGATCAACTTCGATCGCCGTCGATCGATGCCGTCGATCGACGATCGATCGATTGGTGTAGTAACACCCTCTTATTCATAATCATTTTTGAAACCTTTGATAGCTAAAATAGCATTTGTCTTGTTATGGCATATGTAATTTTACATCAGAACAAAAGCTATTTTAACTAAAATAGGTTTAAAAAAATATTGTGAATAAGGGAGTAAGTTTTTTGCAAACAATTTATTGACACGGATGTATGGTTTAGGTAGTGTAACAAGGATTTTGTATAGCGATACCGAAGAGCGCCAAGTTCAAGTTACAAACAAGCGCCCCCTAGCGTACACCCTTCGAACCTCATTTTCCATACAAACATCCATGTTACACTACACCATACGTCTATTCATACCGCTTACCGTACGTGTGTAAATCTTCGTGTATGCATGCGAAGATTAAGTAATAGTTACTACGTGACAGTGCGACTGACACAAGATTATATTGTGATTTAATATTTTTTTTTAAATTAAATAAGAGATTTGGGCCTCAGATCCTCAGAGATGAGTCTTTATTATTATTTACAAGCAATTGACACGAACGTGTGTAAGTTTATAGAATTTGATTTCTCAAAAAAGACAATAAGTCACTTACATGAGAACAATATTATAAGTAAAAATTACAGAAGTCGTTCTAGTAGGTAGCCATAGTTTAGGTACCCATCTTACACATCTACTTTTCTAAAAGTGTATGATCCTGGATTATATGCTGACCAAGTTTGGATTTAAATGTGTTAAATGAGTTTATATTTTTTTCACACCACCTGCTCGACAATGTCCAATTACAAATCATGCAACCTCAACGTAAAGTAAAGCATTGTCTCTCTAGGGATATAAAGTTGTATGAAACTCCCTAGGGATTAAACTCATTTGAATTTGGAACGTCAAATTCGTGTGCAAACTCGTGGAAAACTCCAAGTAAAAAAATGCCCATATGGCATTGTAGAGGTTTGTTCGAAAATCAAACTGGCCACCAAAAGCAGAACTCGAAGAGAAGAAAAAAGAAATAGGCGCGATTTTAAAGAATGTGAAACAAAAGAGATGTTAGGTTGGTGCTGTGTTTTTCAGTGAAATTTATTGCAATATTCTAGTAATATCTGGGTAGCACGAGAAATATGTTGTAGTGTTACATGGATTTTGTATGGAGTCACTGATGAGCGCCTCTGGCGTACACATTGTGAACCTCAGTTTCCATACAAAAATCCTTGTTACACTAGTGTTATAAGTCCGTGTCGATTGCTTGTTAAAACTCGGACTACGGCCTCGGGCAACACGAAAACACACTTTTAGTATGAGCGGTGCTGCTCCGTGTTGACAAATGGGACCGAACGTTCATACAGCAATAGATGTAGCTACATTCAGGATGTTTACCAAAAATACAGGGAGGTAGACTCAGTTCATAGTGTTCTCGGCCTAAGAATAACACATAACAACACTCAGCAGTTATATACATAGTTCAGACTAGGATTTCCTGTGTCGTTAGCCGTGGGTATCAAGGAACTACGAGTACCATGGTACCACAACATTTAGACCCGGCACAAATATTTGCAGATCAAGCAAACATTTGTCCCGCAACGGGGATCGAACCCTCGAAACTCTTGCGTCTCAGTCGGCTACTCGCACAATGCGTTACGGAGGTCATCAGGTCCTTTAAAAATAAGGACTTCTCCAACTTCTCCCGTGGATGTCGTAAAGGGCGACTAAGAATTACGCCAGGGGATGGGTAGCAGCATCCACCTGAGTACTTAACACAATAATACAATAGTGCAATCACTAATCCGCCGGCCAAGCACAGCAAAAAATCACTTAACTTTTTATTTAGACTATTTATACTAAATCTTTCTAGTTAACAATGAGAACTCGCTTCGCTCGTTCAATAAATAAATATATAAATGCTGGAGACATTTCACACATCATTATCTAGCCCCAAGCTAAGCAGAGCTTGTGTTATGGGTAATAGATAACTGATATACTTAATACAATACATTACATGGGAAAATACCCAGAAAAAATATCTGCAGATCGTAAAAATATTTGTTCCGAGGCATGAATCGAACCCGCAACCTCCTGCGTCGCAGGCGAACCTTCGCCGCCGCGCCACAGAGGTCAATAATGCACCTAAGTGAATTAAATCAAATAAACCCAAAAATACCCAGGTAACAAAGTTTCTTAGAGAACACTCGTGAAATTATTAACAGCTATCTTGCATATTATTATCTTGAAAATATTTGACCTCGTTTGTCATTTGAGCTCCTTTGTTTGTGGCCTTATAAAAACTAGGTGAGTCTGCCAAGCACCTGTTTTTATTAAACATCTGCCAAATTTATACTTACTTCGTCTATTAATTACCTACGTCGCCTTTGAGTGAACCTAAGTTTCATTCACAAATCATTAGTGGAAACAACGCCACTAAAACAACAAGCTTCATAAAAATGGAATTGTAAGTTAAAAAGTCATCATCATCATCAGTCTGTAGAAGTCCACTGCTGGACATAGGCCTCCTTAGAATGCCACGAGGAACAGTCTTGATCCGCCAGCATCCACCGACTTCCTGCTACGTTTATAATGTCTTTAGCCCATCGAGTGGAGGGCCTTCTTCTACCGCGTCGTCCGGTTGTTTTGAAAAAGATAATTTCAAGAAAATAAGTTAAAAAGTATTTACTTAATTGAAATTTTCAAAACAAGCGTATAAGGCTGCGTTTCCACCAGAGACGAGCGAGGATGCGTAGCGAGGGATGTGTTTTAAAGAGGGTGTACTATGTGATTTTGCCCAACAAAATCGATCTAGAACTCAGTATCTACGGGTTCTACGAGTTAAATATTTTGGAATATGAAAATTTTATCTTTTTGCATTTGTTGTGTAAAGTTGAAAACACGATATGTAAAAAAACCTCGATAGTTTTATTTAATGAAAAAACCCTTGTTTCGCACACGTTTTGAAAGAAATCTCAGGAACCCTACGGTGTTTTAAGATAAATTTTACTACAACAAGTAGGTAATAACTATTTATTCTTATGCTAAAATCAGTTTTTGATAAACACTTTATTTTCGCCTTAATAAACAAAAAACTTCATTTTTGTGCACGACACTCGCTGGCGCGAGCGTGACAGCGCGCGCGGGTTATCGCGTGCGTTAAAGAGGGAGCCTAAATTGTAGTATAGTGCCCTCTTAAGAACCAATAAAATCACTTCATTTACCTAGGCTCGCTTAGCGCAGCTCTGGTGGAAACAGCTACGAGCGAAGTTTTTACAAGCGAGGGATGTGTGCGAGGAATGTGTTGTGAGGGATATGTGCGAGAGATGTGCGCGAGGGATGTGTGCAAAGGATGGACGCGAGCGAGAAACTACCAGCAGTAAGTCTGAAAAAAGCCCGCTACACATCCTCGCACCGCTTATCTACGCACCGTTCCACAGCCTCGCTACGCATCCTCGCATCGCTCATCTACCTCGCACATCTTTAGGGGAAACGCAGCCTGATGACGTTGCGTTCTACCACACCCGCATAAAGCCGCGTGGCCTGATGTCGCTCTGCCCCTCGACTGCTAAAATGGAAATTTGCAATATCTGTACTTACCTATTTACATGTTTCTATTGGATTATTATTTATAAGTATAACAAGCGTAGCGTGTGCTGTCTTGCATATTTTTGCTGATCTTTATTTACTTTTGACTACCTTCCTGAGGTTTTTAAGTTCTCATTTACTATGTATCAGCAACTCCTTGCTCCGAGGCACCACACAGGCGCTTCTCACCTAGTGGTAAGACGGACCATTTATGTAAGCCAAGCCGTGTTTGTTGCCTGATTCTTCTAGGCTTGGTCGCGTTGGAACAGGAGTAATTTTAGCTTATAAGACGATTCAAAATGATCCTTGTGATTTCAATGAATAAAGTTCTTTTTGACTTTGACTTTGACTTTTGACACCATACCACGCGCAAAGTGTGGCTCGGTAGAATCACGCTCCGTTGAAGTCTCGAATCTTTGTGAAATATTTTATCTAACTATGCCTTCACTCAAAAAGACTAACGTGATATTGATTAGCAGCATTTAACTCAGCGGTATCGGGACACGCACAAAGAAAAATACGTAATTAGCACTTCTAGATATTTTATCTGTTTTTTTGTCACCGGTGACAAGAGCAAGAGCGTGAGCGTCCGAGCACGCGAACGAAGTTGCTTCTAATTTGACTATTATTTCTCCAAACTACATGAAATTTTAACCGACTTCACAAAAAGGAGGAGGTTCCCAATTCGTTTTTTTTTTATGTTTGTTACCTTATATCTCCGTCGTTTATATACCGCTTTGGAAAATTCTTTTTTTATTTGAATAGATATACCAAAATCGCTATATATCGCCTACAATGTTTGAGGAGGTCCCTCAATTCCTCATGGATCCAATCATCAGAACTGGATTCATCATCTCCCTGCCCTTATCCCACTTAGGTGGGGTCGGCACAACATGTTCTTTGCTTCCATTCTTCCCTATCTTCCGTCATATCAGTACTCACACCATTCCTAAACATGTCATCTTTCACACAGTCCATCCATCTCTTTTTAGGCCTTCTAACTTCATTTCATCTAATTCATCAGAACTGGATTCTGAAAAAAAAAGATGTCCCATTTTTTTTTAGAATCCAGTTCTGATGATTGAATCCATGAGGAATTGAGGGAACTCCTCAAACATTGTAGGCGATATATAGCGATTTTGATATTTTCAGCAACAAATCAAGCATTTGCATTTAGAAAGTATCATAACCCTTTCACCACTATGGTTTTTCATAGTTTTTTTTTCATCCAGAATTTAGTCGAACAACAATGGCGGAAGTCGGTTGTTTAAATGAAAAGTTATTGTAAACATGATCAATACACCAATGTCTACTCTAGACCCGTGGTGCGTTATTTCTTATAAAATTATGTGATTAACAAACCATAAATACAAAATAAAAAAAATAAAAACTGACGCACCATGAGTCTAGATATCAGTGTACTGATCATGTGTACAAAATTTCATGGATTTTTTGAAAATTTCATTGTATTGTTGTCGACACTGAGACTAAGATGAATACATTCCTGATTTCCTAAGCCTAGATTAAAAATTGTATCCCGATTTTGGTTGAATATAGCTACCTACTTCAGCGGCTTCGTTACCACAGAATATACAGCCCCACAAACTTATCTGGCCCGGTGGCCAAAAGTGGTACTAACCACGTAACCACGCACTGTCTGAATCAGATACTTACGTTTATTCCAATCTTTCCTACCAACAGGTCGTTGATTACATTACCTACTATTCGAATACTCAATTTGATAACAGCACCGTTATCGGGCCAGATAAGTTGGATTGTAAACATTACCGTGACGGGAGATGATGGATGACACACGACACGAGTATTGCTCAGGGCTCCGAGAGCTGATGCACGGACGTCAGAGGCCCAATTCTCTAATTTAAAAACATTCAATTCGCAGTATAATCTCGTCTCAGTCGCACTGTCACGTATAGTAACTATTATTTTGACTGCGTGAGGCATGATACTTTAATTTCCAAGTTAAAACATTATGGCATACAAAATCAGGCAATTAATCTTGTAAATTCTTACTTATCCAATAGAGTCCAAAAAGTTGATGTTGGTGGTGTAAGGTCTTCAGGATCGACTATTGTCATGGGGGTGCGTGCCACAGGGTTCAATACTAGGCCCTTTTTTATTCCTAGTTTACATTAACGATCTCCCTTTTTTTGTGAACGACATATAAATAATAATAAATAAATAAATAATGCTGGACATAGTTCTATTTGCTGACGATACTTCTTTGATTTTCAAAGTTGATAGATCTAAATCTAATTACGATGATGTAAATGATTCACTATCGCATGTTCTTGAGTGGTTGACAGTTAATAATCTTTTGCTTAATGCTAAAAAAACTAAATGCATCAAATTCACATTGCCAACTGTAAAACATTATCCAACTAATATTAAAATAAATGGGGAGACACTTTATCTTGTCAAGTCTACCATTTTCTTAGGGCTTAATATTGATGCGGGGTTGCAGTGGGCACCACAAATTGTGGCTCTTGCTGGTAGACTTAGTTCCGCTGCATATGCAGTTCGTATAATAAGGCAGCTTACTGATGAAGCTACAGCTAGGCTTGTTTATTTTAGCTACTTCCATAGTGTTATGTCATATGGTATCATACTGTGGGGTAAAGCAGCAGATATCCAAGCTATTTTTAAGGACGACCTCTGTGGCGCGGCGGGCGAAGGTTCGCTTGAGCAGCAACGCAGCAGGTTGCGGGTTCGATTCCCGCCTCGGAACAAATATTTGTACGATCTGGTGATATTTGTTCAGGGTGTTCTGGGTATTTTTCTATGTATAATAAAAATATCTATCTATGTAATGTTGTTGTATTAAGTATATCAGTTATCTAGTACCCATAACACAAGCTCTGCTTAGCTTGGGGCTAGATAATGTTGTGTGAAATGTCCAGCATTATTATTATTATTATTTTTGTCTTGCAAAAACGGGCAATATGTGCCATTTATAAAATGAAGTCGCGTGACTCCTTGAGGGAGCGTTTCAAAGAAATCAATATTCTTACAGTAATATCGCAATATATCTATGAAATATTATTACATACACATAAACACTTGGATAGTTTTATGATAAAAAGTGACGTGCATGGTATTAACACGAGAAATAAACACAAACTAAATATACCAAAATTTCGATTAAAGAAAGTAAGTGGGTCTTTTATGGGGAATTCTGTACGGTTCTATAATAAACTTCCAGAAGGTGCATTTAAACTTCCTATTCGAAGATTTAAATCCTACATAAAGATGAATCTAATTAAGAAAGCGTATTACACTCTTGATGACTATATTAATGATAAAGCCGCGTGGCCTGATGTCGCTCTGCCCCTCGACTGCTAAAATGGAAATTTGCAATATCTGTACTTACCTATTAACATGTTTGTATTAGATTATTATTTATAAGTATAACAAGCGTAGCGTGTGCTGTCTTGCATATTTTTGCTGATGTTTATTTACTTTTGACTACCTTCCTAAGGTTTTTAAGTTCTCATTTACTATGTATCAGCAACTCCTTGCTCCGAGGCACCACACAGGCGCTTCTCACCTAGTGGTAAGACGGACCATTTATGTAAGCCAAGCCGAGTTTGTTGCCTGATTCTTCTAGGCTTGGTCGCGTTGGAACAGGAGTAATTTAATTTTATATAAGACGATTCAAAATGATCCTTGTGATTTCAATGAATAAAGTTCTTTTTGACTTTGACTTTGATTTAATCTTCGCGTTTCTTGCTAAGAATATGTAATAGTTACTATACGAGACAGTGCGACTGACACGAGATTATATTGTGACAGGAATGTTTTTAAATTAGAGAATTGGGCCTCTGGTGTAGTGTAACACGGATTTTTGTATGGAAAATGAGGTTCACAGAGTGTACGCTAAGGGCGCTCATCGCTGTCTCCATATAAAAATCCACACTACACTACACCAGACGTCCGTGCCAATTGCTTGTCAAAACTTAGAATCAGCTCACAGCACTCCTGGAAGGGTAATTTTTTGAGTTCCGTGCTAAAACCTACCTACTTTATGGTAATGATGATGCGGAATTATATTTTTTCCCAAAGCCATAATCTCCAAAAGGTTAATTCAATTACCTTGCATGCAATTTATTGCATTTATTATTATTATTGCGGGGTACCAGCTCTATCTATCTCTATTCTCTATCTCGCGACAGGTTTGCAACACTCATTGATGACTGAAATTCTTATACCTATATGATAATCAACACAAATGCCTCCTCCAGTACATCAGTACATTTCTCGGTACATTTGAACGGTGATTTACGGCCTTTTTGATGATATTTAGTCACTTAGTGACATTCAAATATCGTACCCCTGGCTCTTATCTGGCTCAACGCGTATTGCCATTCAGCGTTACAATGCAGCCAGCAGCGTTTTGGGGACGCTTTCGTCTGGTAGTGATTTGGATCAGTTTAGCTATCTTTAGATCGTTTGCAACGGTCGTTAGTTTCTTTTGTATTTTGTTAATTTTGTATGTACCTACTTGTATTAGTTGTATTAATCCTACTATCCTACTAATATTATAAACGCGAAAGTTTGTAAGTATGGATGGATGGATGGATGTTTGTTACTCTTTCACGTAAAAACTACTGAATGGATTTTAATGAAACTTTACAATAATATAGCTTATACATCAGAATAACACATAGGCTACAATTTATAAAGATATTGTGTGAATTGTCCATAATATGACGATAAGTGACAAGTAAGTAGGAAAAAATCTACCATCTGCGAGCTATTCTGGCGTGCGCTGCCAAAACCGCTAGAGTTACACATATATGTAATGTATGATGGAAATGTTTATCTCAAATAGTCCTACAAAAAAGCCCGCCACAGTATAAATATAGGTTATATTCTTTTCTACGCCACGCTAATATAAGCTACTCGAAATACTAATCCTGCGCAGACAAAGTTGCGGGCACCAGCTAGTCTTTTAAGATTGCTTAAGTGCTGGATACATTGAGTCATTGACCTATGTCGCTATCCACATAGCCTAGTAAATAATAAAACAGTCTATGCAAGCGCCCTTATACCGTCACTCGTTAATTGAAGGGGTCCGAAGCTATTAGGTTTCATTAGTGAGACGCCACGCGGCTGGAGCTTCATTTAATTACGGGGTCAGACACCCTCTACTTACCTACTTATGGATTTCAGTTCCTTGTATATGGAACTTGAAGGATTTATACATCGCATAACTTAGCGTACACTCCACTGCTGGACTTAGGATTCCCCCCTAGAATGAAACGACGACTGGTCTTGAGCTGCCGCCATCCACTGACTTCCTGCGACCGTTATAATGTCTTTTAGTCCATCAAGAAGAGGGCCTTCTTCTACTGCGTCGTCCGGTTTGTGATTGCTACTCGAGAACCTTTATTCCCCAACGGTTATCAGTTCTTCGAGCTACTCCTAATATTGCCACTTCAACTTGCTAATTCTGTGAGCTATGTCGGTGACCTTGGTTCTTTTATAGATTTACGCATTTCGGTTTCTATCACGTAGTGAAACTCCTAGCATAACTCTCTCCATAGCTCGCTGCGCGACTTTGAGCTTTTCCATACGGTCAATAGTTAGCGAGCACTAATTCGGAGGGCTGGATTATTTCATAAAATTCCTTGAAATTTTGCACACATCGCACCTTTAGAACGGTATTGGCTTAACTCAAAAAAGTTAATTTTCTGGAATCAATGAAACAAAATTGAAAGTTGTGATGATTTTGCATGCTTTCGTGCATTGTTTTCGTATTGCTTTACATAACGACAAAATGTGAGACAAAATAATTATTACGATTTTAACTCATTTTTCGACTTTTTTGGATTAAGCCACTACCGTTCTAAAGGTGCGACATGATCAGTACACTAATATCTAGACCCGTGTTGCGTCTGTTATGTGATACAGTCGTCAAAACAAACAGATCTTCATAGTTGCATAGCAATGATTAGCACTTAGTCATCGGCGTTTGTTGTCTGATCTAGCGCCTTGGGAATAAATATCTCTGTTATTCTTGACTCCGCTGATGCTTTTCGTAAACATGCTATCCTATCTTTTTGCAAAAGCGAGGCATATCTGCCTCTATCTATGGCACAGATCTCAGCCTATACGTATTCGAAATTGTAACAATTTCAGCAGGTCTCTAAAAAAACCACTTTATATGAATCATAATACGACGATTCATATTAAGGAATTGCTAAGGATCTGCTGAGAATTCAGAAAATTAATTGCTTATTTTATAGTATAGGATAAGGTAAAACAATAACTTTTCATTTAAAAAACCGACTTCCGCCATAGTATTTGACAAAATATTTGGATGAAAAAAAAAATTATGAAAGAACCATAGTGTCCAATCCTTTCACGGATTATTATACTTTTTGAATGCAAATGCTTGGTTTGTTGCTGAAAATATCAAAATCGCCATATTTATGCCTACAATATTTGAGGAGTTCCCTCAATTTCTCATGGATCCCATCATCAGAACTGGATTCTGAAAAAAATGGGACCAATCTGGAAGCATATCTATACAAATAAAAAAAGAATTTTCCAAATCGGTTGATAAACGTCGGAGATATGCGGTAACAAACATTAAAAAAAAAAAAAAATTCAACTGAATTGAGAATCTCCTCCTTTTTTGGGAAGTCGGTTAAAAATGGTAACTAGGTGTGTTTTAGTGTAAAAAAAGGGAATAAAAACAGAATTTATCCATAATAACAAAGGAAATAAACAAGTACTTATAATAAATAATGTATCAAAGCCGGGGCTGGCCACTAGTATCGTGTATACTGTATAACGCCTTACACGCTACGCCAAAGAATACTTAAACTATATCGAAGGCCTTCAGAAAAGTAGGTTTTGAAGTAAGACACGGTCATTACAATTTGGAATACATTTGCAAAGTGGCAGAGTGACTCCGGTGAAAGTGTAAAGTACATCGCATGTGCGGAATTAATAATGTCAATTCGTAACATATCGCTTTCTGTTTAAAAGAGAACACAATGGATGACTTTTGGAAACACTACATTGTCTCTATTGTCGTAGAAACCTCGATTACTTGAACTGTTCTCTGATAGATGTTTACAGTCATAGAATTACCCCTACGGAGGTGACTCACACATAGTTCCCCAAAAAGACAAAGAATTTGGCTCATTTAGGTGCTCGTATCGGTAAGAAAGGATTTTGGTCACTTAGAAAAACCACAATACCTCTTAAAGTATGTAAGATTTAGAATTGAAATAAAAATCATATTAAAATATATTTCATACGGTATTAATTACAATAACTATTAAAAAAAATACTTAACATAACAACAATTTATTTTACATTGAAATTCGATTTAGAAGGCGTCGAACTTCAAAATATTTGAAAAGTTGTTTGTCTGGCTAAAACATAAAATAGTATTTTTTTGTACTGGGGGGTATCAATAAGTTCGTAAAAGGAAACAAAATTAAAATCGAAATTGAAGTGTTAAAAGTTTGGACGACCTCTGTGGCGCGGCGGGCGTAGGTTCACCTGCGACGCAGGACGTTGCGGGTTCGATCAGTATTTGTACAATATGCAGATAATTGTTCAGGGTGTTCTGGATATTTTTCTATAATAAAAAAATATCTATCTATGTAATGTATTGTATTAAGTATATCAATTATCTAGTACCCATAACACAAGCTCTGCTTAGCTTGGCGCTAGATAATGTTGTGTGAAGTGTTCAGCATTTATTTATTTATTTTAGAGCATGGTACTTTCGAAATGTACTCGCAGATGGCGCTGTGGGCGGGACAGCCATTTATTCAAACATTCCCGACTCATAAGAAAATCCAGTACTATAAGATATTATGTTAACAAACCAGACAATGCGCCACTACTCTTATCAATTTCCAAAGAATCCTTACGTAGCTGCCGATTCTTTGAAAATTGTCTCCTATATTTATAAAAGCCGACGTCGCGTCGGTCTTCAGATACGCTTGGTTATAACGCGAGTTCTAGTCGATGGATTTGAATGCTAATTTTACCCTCATCATCATCATCATCCTGATAACGTCCACTGCTGGACGAGGTCTCCCCCTAATTCTAATTCTAATTCTAAGTGGGGGTGTTAAGACCTGCACTGACGTCCCGCTGTGGGGTGTATTGTGCATTGTCCCCTGTGCTAACCCTACCCCAGCCAGCCCAGCTCCTTAAAGTAACGGAGCAGGACTTTGGGTTGGTGGCTACACCGTTGAAGTGTGTCCGAAGGCGTCGATGCCGGAGAGCAGGATAGAATTAGCTCCTGCAAACCCGTCTGGGCCCTGGTCTCTTTTATTGCCGCACAATCCAGGATCACGTGCTCCACCGTCTCTTCTTTCTGCAAGCAGCCCCGACATAGCCCGCTGTCAGTGGCTCCAATCTTGTACAGGTGATGGTTTAGGTCGCAGTGCCCTGTTATGATGCCCACTACCATACGCAGGTCTCCCCCATTGAATACAATGGGGTATTTGCCATAATCACTACGCTTGGCAGCCGGATTTGTGATCGCAGTTCGGTGTTAGTTACTCAGGTGGATGCTAATGCCCATCCCCTGGTGTAATCCCTTCGTAAGGCTTTTACTACGTCCACGGGAGGAGCAGGGGTCTATTCTTAGGCCGGATACAACACGGCACATCATTTTACCCTTATGTATTATTGAGGAAGGCATTTTTATACTTTTTAATTCGAAACTAACATAACTTTTCATTAAAAAAACCGACTTCCGCCATTGTACTCGACTAAATATTTGAATAAAAAAAAAAAATATGAAAGAACCATAGTGGTGAAAGGATTATGATACTTTTCGAATGCAAATGCTTGGTTTGTTGCTGAAAATATCAAAATCGCCATATGTATGCATACAATATTTGAGGAGTTCCCTCAATTCCTCATGGATCCCATCATCAGAACTGGATTCTGAAAAAAATGGGACCAATCTGGAAGCATATCTATTCAAATAAAAAAAGAATTTTCCAAATCGGTTCATAAACGCCGGAGATATGCGGTAACAAACATAAAAAAAAAAAAAAAAAAAATGCAACCAAATTGAGAACCTCCTCCTTTTTTGGGAAGTCGGTTTAAAAAGAGTTGATTTCTATTTGGTTCTGGAAACTGCCATAAATGTAAAACATCTTTATAGGTAACTAAGATCACATGCGAGAGTAGCTGGTAGACGTAGCCGTGAGCAAAATCTTCCTTCATCATATTAAACCGATAACCGATATTTGTTCTGGGTCTGGATGTTATGGTACCATGGTACTCGTAGCCCCTGATGCCCACGACACAGGGAATCCTAGTGTGGGATCAGCAGGGCTATTTTAAAACGTTCAGAAGGGTTTCCGTACGGATTCGTTAGTTTTTTATTTCGATGTGCTGAAACGCAAGAGGTGCGGGTTCGATTCCCGCTGCGGGACAAATGTTTGCATGTTCTGCAAATATTTGTTCCGGGTCTGGGTGTTGGGTTACCATGGTACTCGTAGTTCCTGATGCCCAATACACAGTCAATCAGGAATCCTAGGGGATCAGGACTATGTATGTGACTGTTGGGTGTTATGTTATATTATGTTACTTATATGTTATGTTATTAAACGTATGTGTATCTTTTGCGCAGAGTGTCAGCGTGCCTTATCTCGATGCTGCTCATAGTGTACGGCAGCTTCCGATCCTTGAACATGGAGCGAGAGGCAAGAGAACGAGCTGAGAGGGAGCGAGAGGCGACACTACTCGGCGGGTTGCCAGCTCCGTCCTCGTCGGGTAATAGCAGTAAGTCTTGCGTCAATTTCTTCTGGACGCTAGTTCCATGACGTCACCCAGGGCCGGATTATCCATAAGGCGGATTAGGCAACTGCCTAGGGGCCCCGCACCTACTAGGGGCCCACGGGGGCCTAGTCGATGCGGGCCACGCACCAAGAAAAAAAACTCTTTTGACTCGACTTTTGTAATAGAAAAAAAATATTTTAAGAAGTAAGAAAAGGGTAAAGGAAAGGGCCCCCGAGAACTGCTTTGCCTAGGGGCCCTGATAGGGATTATCCGGCCCTGACGCCACCGTGTATCTCGCTAAAACATTATGAAAGAACGAACATATATCTGTCGGCTTAGACTCCGGGCGAACAGAATCGTCCGTTACAGGGGCTCCATTCTCATGAATCCACGATGCAACACGACCTACGAAAGATGTCGTATTCCTTTGAAATTTTGTATAACTGGGTTATAAATCACGCGTGCGACATCGGTCTCGTACGCATGAGAATCAAGCCGACAAGACTATACTCGCGAGTTTAAAAAATAATATTGCATCTGATTAAAACTCTGAATGTACCTACAAAATCATGTCCAATCATGCCAGTCCTCAAAAACTCCATGATACTTAAAAACTTTCTTAGAACTATTGAGGTAATTATGTGTTAGTACATTTTAGAAATATTACGACTATCTCATCCTGCTGACGTTTCGTTGACCATTTAAGAGGTCCTCATGAGTACCGTCCGCGACCACGCTCGAAGGTTGTCAGACAGGAACGTTCATTTCGTGGTGTATAGCCCTAATTTTTCTAAAATGGTACCAAGCCACGATAATTTCAATTCTATTACAAAATTCAAAATTAATTTTTTTTTAATTTCATTTTTATTATTCTGTACATTGTGCCTGGAACAACTCGAGCTGGCACTAGTCTTAAATCTATTTAGGCTTTGGTTTGCTGCTGTTGTACCTAACTTTGACTACTCAAGAATGCTCGCTAGTAAATCACCCACGAGACTCTTTGAGTCACAGAATAAAAACTATTTCGGTGCCCTATACTCTGACCTTTGCGATAAAGGCGCCTTCATTTATAGAATCCAGTAGTTTCTAAATTGAGAACCCACCGACTGCAGATTGTGATCAAAATGTCTTGACGCATTTCCAAGAATAACATGACTCTAAAATTATCTGGGTCTGCCGAGCGAAACCAGTCATTTATGGAAACGTCTATGCATAGGTACTGCCTTGAGCCCTATCACACATTAATGTATTGTATAATTCAATTCCAATTAATACACAAATGCCATATGGTGTATAATTTCTACGTTTTTCGACGAACCTACTGCATTCAATTAATTTCAATTCAATGTTTTTTTAGTGGCGCGGTTTATTAATTTGTCTGCTACGATATTAAATTTTGTATGTATGTATGTGTTTTGTGTAAACTTTAATATCGCACGAAGATACACTAGACTCACTAGATATAGGTACAAGCAAAACCATGGGATTTTGTATCACAAATCACTTGAGCAAGTCATATTTTGTAATGGCATAGTATTCTCATGTTGAATACTCATATCAGATTCACATGTTCTCGCCCTGTGATTACGAAATAATGATAGTTGATTATGTTACTTACATAGTAACGAATGTTTTCATATAAATTTTTTATGAAATATTTTTGTATCCATGCAACTATTTTTTGTTTGATTGGATAATTGAAACTAAACTTTTTCAGTGTTTTGGAAGTAGTTTTCCGAGACCCAAGCACGAATATCTATCACGAATTACGACGAGACATTATCGTCTCGATCTTAAATGTCTTAGAATAATGACAAGAAATGTAAAACATTCACCAATCAAATTACAAAGACTTCAAGCTATCCCGGTGTCATTGGCCAATATTTGACATTTACGATAATCTCGGTCAGACATCTACCCTCAACACTTAATTGTTCTTTCAAAATTTAAATAATGGTGTTTCTAACAAATATTAATAAAAAGACTTGAATTTTAAATAATATATTTTCTTTCATTTTAAAAAGTGTTTTCTAGGAAATCGGAACATTAGTCTCGATAACGTTAATTATTCCCCTGTTAAAAACTATATGTTACCGCTCTTGTTATCGCGTAGCATGGCTTTCATATTCTGCGTCATATTTAAGTTACTGGAGTATGCATGCTAACAAACTACATATCCCGAAATGCAAACTAGAACTTTATAAACGTAATGTATATATAATGGCGGTCAAAATTTACAATAAGCTGCCTAAAGACTTAACAGATATGCCAATAAATATATTTAAAACCGCATTACACAGATGGCTTTTGTTAAATTCCTTTTATTCAGTAAATGAGTTTTTATACTAAACTAAATAAGTCACTACTGACTTTGACATTATTCCTGAAATTAATTTGACTTATCTTCGTATATTATACTGACGTTTTATCTAATCAATTAATCAATGTGTGTACCAAATAAATAAATAATCAATAATATAAATTATATACTATGTAAAATCATTAAAATTCGCATACTTTTTATAGGTTGAATTAGTGGAACTGGCTAATATTATTTAAGAACAATTTGTAAACCCTTTTTCTGCGAAATAAATCATTCATTCATTCATTCATTCATTCATTCATTCTGGCTGAGAAGAGCGAATGTTTGTAGAGGTCTTTTGACACTGCTTTTTGGTTACTTTTTATTTCGGTATCGCGCGAGCGAAGCCACGGGCGAGTGTGAACGAGTTGATGCATAATGTACCGACCGTATATTTTTTAGCCTTCCAAGCGGAACAAGACCTGTCCATGGCTTTTCCCCATCTCGGATATGTGTGGATGTCCTTTACTCTCCGCCTTATGAATGTGTCAGCGAACACGTAAAAAAGAATAACAAGTGAAGTGTTTTTTTCAGACGTTCAGACGCTTAACACGATGCAGGCGCTGTGCTTCCCTCTCGGCTCGTCGGTAGCTCTACTTATCATGTTCTTCTTCTTCGACTCCATGCAGACCCTGGTCGCGATATGTACTGCCAGTGAGTACCAATAAATCACAAAAAAAATACGAGTAGACAAAACCCCATGTTCAAGTCAAATCAAAAGAATTTTATTCATTGAAATCACAAGGATCATTTTCAGTCGTCTTATAAACTAAAATTACTCCTGTTCCAACGCGACCAAGCCTAGAAGAATTAGGCAATAAACACGGCTTGGCTTACATATATGGTCCGTCTTATCACTAGGTGAGAAGCGCCTGTGTGGTGCCTCGGAGCAAGGAGTTACTGATACATAGCAAATTAGAACTTAAAAACCTTAGGAAGGTAGTCAAAAGTAAATAAACATCAGCAAAAATATACAAGACAGCACACGCTACGCTTGTTATACTTATAAATAATATTATAATAGAAACATGTAAATAGGTAAGTACAGATATTGCAAATTTCCATTTTAGCAGTCGAGGGACAGAGCGACATCAGGCCTCGCGGCTTTATCATTAATATAGTCATCAAGAGTGTAATACGCTTTCTTAATTAGAAATCTTCTAATTAAAGAAGCATAAGAAGAATTTCTTGCTTTCTTAATCTTTAATCTGCAATGCCATTTGGATGCGGATGATAAGGTGTAGTGTAACTGTGTAACACTACTTTTTTTAAATGTGAGAGCTTGTTTACCTATAATGCTGGTAACCTATCCTTTAATAAGATGACTGTATTTTTATTGATCAATTTAATTATATTCAGTTATTTTCCATACATATGTTTATTTTCTCCAGTTTATGGTGCCTGTATGTCGTCATGAATGTCCATATTCTATGATTATATGCAGAAAGGGAACGTCTATCAGCTGTTTTAATGTTTATTCGTTTCGTTTTCAGTAATAGCCTGTGCGGCGCTGGCGTTTTTACTTACTCCATTGTGCCAGTTCATTGCGGGCGGAGGCGCGTTTAGCCGCGGCGCGGTTTGCGGGCGCTATTCCCCGCCCGAGCTAGCCGCAGCTTTGTTAGCCGCCGCTATAGTCGCCGTCTGGGTCCTCACTGGACATTGGCTACTTATGGATGGTACATATACAAATAACTGAATAATACCCATTATATATAATAATAATAATATAATTTTGTGAAGGGTACGGGTGCCAGTGAAATTACAGGCACATGAGACTTTTCATCTTTATGTCTCAGGGTCGGTAGCGCGCGTGTGATGCCTCTGGTGTTGCAGGCGTCCATAGGCTACGGTAACTGCTTTCTATCAGGTGGGACGTATGCTTGTTTGCTTGCCAAGTAGTATAAAAATAAAAAAACCTAACAATAGCAAGGGTTTTATTGTGTTTCCCTGTGCCTATAAATAGATAGATTAACACTTTATTGATCACCACAGAAACAATAAACAAATAATATTACGATAGAAAGGCAATGCAATGGGCGGTCTTATCGCTGAAAGCGATCATTTACAGGCAACCTTTGGATGGAACGCAATGAGCAACGCTATAATAGACTGCGGTGTACATACAAAGCAAAACTAAAAAGTATTATACAGCTATGTTATGCGCTGTGAATGTGTCTGGCCTAAAAATAGAACCCTCCGCTTCCTCCCGTGGATTCGTAAAAGCCGACTAAAGGATTACACCACTGGTATCCAGAGGGATTGCAGCTGTGTCCACTTGACTACACTTGACACTTGACTACAGTACTACTTGTGGTAGTACTGTGCCACTACTGGTGTTGACTGTAACACCAATACTGAGATACCATTTTTTTTTTTATACTACTTGGCAAGCAAACCAGCATACGGCCCACCTGATGGAAAGCAGTTACCGTAGCCTATGGACGCCTGCAACACCAGAGGCATCACACAAGCGCTGCCGACCCTGAGACATAAAGATGATAAGTTTCATGTGCCTGTAATTTCACCGGCACCCGTACCCTTCAAACCGAAACACAGCAATGCGAGCACTGCTGCTTGACGGCAAAAATAGTACGGCGGTAGTACTTTCCCGGACGAACTCTTTCACAAGAAGTTCTACTACTAACAAAAAAAAGTTCGGCTTGCAAGCGTTTTGATTCTTTTTGGGCCATTGTGGCAAGTCCACTGCATTGTGTGGAGGAGGCCTTGTCCAGCAGTGGACTTTTACCGGCTGCTATATTGTTGCTGTTGGCAGCTGTTATTGATACAAGCGTTGTGTGTTGGCTACATAGATAAACAAGAACATTGTTTGAAACGAACGAACCATGAAAGCAGTTATATATAAGTATATTGTTCATGCCTACTTATAGTTTTGTCAATATTCTTGTTTGTATAATTTGTCGTGTGCCATTGTTATAATCAATCAACAATGTTGTTATAGCCTAACAATGGCACAATATACAAATAAGAACATTGAGATGATACTCCTTGAAAAAATTTCCCACGCTAATTCCGCCCATGAGCCCCGATTAGAAAGTGATAGCGCTATTACTCACTAGAGTCCGAGAAGAGATGCGGTATAGATTCTGTCCCACTCAGAAGTAAATGACGTAAGCGACATGTGATATAACTTCGTTTTGCTTAAAAAGTAGCAAATATAAAAATAAATCATCTTCTATTTTGTTACGTGCTGTGATTTTCTACTGAATTGTATAAAAATTTACCGTCAATATCTTCTAGATTCGAAGGATGGACGTAAAAAAGGAATTAGGAGGGCCGGTTTCAAAAAATAAATCTATCGAGAAAAGTTTCAATCGTGTTTCTGATCTATGATTTCGTTAGATTACATCATCAAGTAATCACTGTGTATCACATCAAGTTTGTAACTTTTACCTTTACTGAGTGAGAATGTAACGAAGTGACTCCAAAGTCAAGGAGGCTCGTCTTAATTCTAAACGGTCTCTTTCCAGCGATGGGCATGGGTTTGTGCGTCACGTTCATCGCGCTGATCCGTCTGCCGTCGCTAAAGGTTTCCACTCTACTGCTCACGGGTCTTCTGCTGTATGACGTGTTCTGGGTGTTCTTCTCATCCTACATCTTCACCACCAACGTCATGGTCAAGGTAGCCACGAGGTGAGATACTCCAAAAAACAGCGCAGCGAACAGGCACTTTGACATACACACAACATTTAATAACTTTTCATTTAAAGAACCGACTTCCGCCATTGTTTTCGACTAAATATATGGATGAAAAAAAAATGATGAAAGAACCGTAGTGGTGAAAGGATTATGATACTTTCTGAATGCAAATGCTTGGTTTGTTGCTGAAAATATCAAAATCGCCATATGTATGCCTACAATATTTGAGGAGTTCCCTCAATTCCTCATGGATTCCATCATCAGAACTGGATTCTGAAAAAAATGGGACCAATTTGGAAGTATATCTATTCAAAAAAAAGAAAAGAAGTTTCCAAATCGGTTCATAAACGCCGGAGATATGAGGTAACAAACATCAACCGAATTGAAACCTCCTCCTTTTTTGTGAAGTCGGTTAAAAAAAGCATTTTAAAGGACGCAAGAAATCGGTGGATGGAGGCGGCTCAAAACCGTTCATCGTTGCATATTATGGGAAAGGCCTCTTGCTAGCAGTGGACCCCTAGAGGCTGATGTTGATAATACACAACATTGATTCCTAGATCTAATAATGGTAGATCTATTAAGACCTACATAAATCTCAAAAACACACACTATACATTTGACGACCTTTGTGGCGCGGCAGGTAAGTAGCTGGCTGAGATGCGAGAGGTAGCGGATTCGATTCTCGCTGCGGGACAAATGTTTGTATGACACATACACATACATAGTCCTGATCTCACAGTAGGATTCCCTGTCGTGAATATCAGGAACTACGAGAACCATGCTACCACAACACTCAGACTAGGAACAAACATTTGCAGATCATGTAAACGTTTGTCCCGTAGCGGGAATCAAACCCGCACCTCTTGCGTCTCAGCCGGCTACTTGCCGGCCACGTCACGGAGGTCGTCAGACTATTTTATTTGACATAATTAATTACTTAATTGGTGTACAACGGGTATTTGAATCCAAGGCCATAGGATTGGAATTCGGCGTCCACTAGACCAACAGCGGTCCGTATAGTAGCTGTATCGGCTTCCAAATTTTTAATGAGGCAGTACCCCGACCAAACACGGCGTCAAGCTTTTTTTTTTCAAGCCTCTCTCCTCGTTAAATAAAGCAAGTAGAAAAAAAAATAAAAGTCACCACATATATTTGACATTTTGTCATCAAGTTCCACGATTGGTTTAATGATTTAACGTCGTAAGTACTCGACAATAAACCCATGAAAAAATTGAAATAAATCATGATTTTGTACATCTTCTCTTAAAGTTCACGTTACTGAATTTTTTTGTTTACACAATTGGATAGTTAATTTAATAGTAGAATTATTACACGATTATTTTTTATTAATTATATTTCATGAATCCGTGCGAATCTGCGCAAGGAGCGGACCAGTCAGCCGCCGGTTCTCGGACGGACGGCTAGATGGCAGTACTATTAGAACGGACTACATAGGTGTCACTAAAATAAATAATTTGCGATGTATTGTAGAGGCGAACACCTCAAGGTCATTCGGTCAGGGTAGCGCCTTAAGACACATATACATATGCCGTGGTGTGTCTGGCCTAAGAATAGACTCCTCCATCTCCTCCCGTGGACAGCAGCATCCAACTGTACCTATCACCAATCTGCCTGCCAGGCGTGGTGTACAACAATATACAAGTTAAGTTGTACTAAAGTATTGTGATGATGTGTTGTGTGTGTCAGGCCGGCTGAGAATCCGATGAACGTGGTAGCGCGTCGGCTGCAGCTCGGCGGCGCCATGCGCGACGCGCCCAAGCTGTCTCTGCCGGCCAAGCTCGTGTTCCCCTCAATGCACCACCAGGGACACTTCTCCATGCTCGGTAAGGACCGACTTATATTATACAATGCGTAACAATATACCCCTGTAAGCCCGAAGGGAGGGTAATACACACGTCATGGCGAACAACTTTATCAATTTCGAAGTTTTTCATTCATGATATCGAGGGCATCAAACCATAGAGGCGTATCCACAAAATGGCATTTTTTTTTATTTTACCTATGGATTTGAGAACTTCTGATCCATAATCTGGCAAAACACTAATATTTTTAGGTGTTTTAGTTTTTTTTATATTGACCAAAACATTATAGGCGTATAACTACAAATAAATAAATACGTCGTGCCATACAGGCGTATCGTCGGCGTTTGTCAACATATGAGTTATATTATCGGGCCATACAGGCGTACAGTAACGTAACCGCTTGCATGATTTTACGCCTTTATGGTCGGACATATTCTTTACTAGCATTTGCTTGCGGCTCCGCCCGTATGGAAATATGCATTATAGCTAAATATACTATTCTGATGTATAAGCTATAATACTGTAAAGTTTTAGAAAAATTACGACTATACACCATGTACTTTACTATTCTCCTGCTGACGTTTCGTTGACCATTTTGAGGTCCTTCCTCATGAGCACCGACCGCGACCACGCTCAAAGGTCATGCGACGAGAACTAGCCTGGCTCCGCCGCTCCGCACGTTCAAACATCGTTCGTGAAACGTCAGCAGGAGAATAGTAAAGTACGTGGTGTATAGTCGTAATTTTTCTAAAATGAGACCAAGCCACGATAATTTCAATTCTATTACTGTAAAGTTTCATCAAAATCCGTTCAGTAGTTTTTGTGTGACAAACATCCATCCACCCATCCTCACAAACTTTAACATTGATGATGTAACTAGGTATACCTAGAATAGACTAGCCTAGAAAAGACCCCTCCTTCTCTTCCCGTGGATGTAGTACACCAGGGCATGGACATCCACCTGAGTACTCAATACCAATACTGCAATCATCAATGCAACTGCCACGCCTGGTGATTATGGCAATGATGTATCTGTGATCAACAGGGTCAAAACCGCCAGTGACCACCGCATGGTAAGAGGCTCATTGAATCTCAATGTTAAGTTAGAAAAGTCCCGTCTGATGAAATCTACTCTACGCCCAGTTCATTAGTCCTGTTCAAATTCAAACCCTGAGAACTTTGAGTTGGAACTCCAGAATTGCTTCCAATACCTGGCTAAATGCGATATAGTGGACGAGCTGAACAACGGGCTGGTGCAAATTGTCCAAGTGAACACAACAACAACAACTTGGTGGACAAGTCGGAGTTATTTAGGACCCCTTCGCAAAAATAGAACACAGAAACTCTCTGAGTGCACTCTTAAATACATGGCAGAGCGATCAATAAACAGATCTTCAAGTACATGCGGCACGATTTGCGTCTTTTCAATACTAATTGTATTAAAAGTGCCTATAGAGCGCAATTAAGGCTTCAAAGTATTTGCTAGAGATCTGTCAATTGGGCTAAGTCAGCTTTCGAAAGCTGGAGATTGTACGTGAGCACGAGAAGTTCTCAATTGTACAACTCATCGCAAAATCCGGCTTCCAGCACGACGAGCGATCCAAGAGCCCGTTTGACTCGCCACTACAACGATGATATCCTGGATGTCAGCCTATACGAGATCCTAACAGCTCTCAAACAGCTTAAGACGCTATAGGTTCACATAATGCATTTAATGAGCTCTAGAATAGTTAAGTTTTTGATATGAGTTCTTATAGTTTACGAAAAAAAACGTATTCCTAGTGAAATCATAAATTCAGTACACAATTTGAATTACTCCACTCTTTAAAAACATAAACAAAGATGACTATTTTTTAACCTTTGTAAATTTGAAATCTAATTTCAGACTAACTTCTAAGTCTTCTAACACATTTTTATTTTTGGAACTTTTGGTTACTATAAGTTATAAATTGGGTTAGTGAATTCATCAACAAAACCTAACTAAACTTTGAAGGGAATTTTAATATTATTATTTTATACACAAAACCAAGGTATCAGAGCGTGTGCTCACAACAGTGCTACTGAAAGCGGGTAGAGATCTGATACTAAAAGTCTTTCAGACGCTATTTAATCCCGTTATGGTACTCTTAGTTCATGATACCCACGACACAGAGAATCCTAGTGTGGAATTAGGGCAAGGTATGTGACTGTTGGGTGTTATGTTTATATTATTTTCATCTATCTACTGTTATGTATCTATCTACTGCTATCCTCGAGAGCATAGCGCCGAAGGCGTGGAACAGTAGTAGTGGTACTGTTTTTCAAAAAAGTTGATGACACCCTATTTAAAATTTATTTACCCTTTGAGCTGCCTGAGCCACGTCTATTAGTTGTTTTTAAGAGTAGTTACGAATCGTCTCCTCACGCGTAGATTAGACGACTTCCAGCCTCCGAAATAAGACGGGTTTACTGTAGACCACATCCACACGCTCCGGCAGATTATACAGAAGACTGATGACTTAACGAGTATAATCTAGCGTTAGAGGACTACGAGAAAGCCTTTGATTCAGTCGAGACCGCGCTTTTAAGTTGTGGAGGAGGTATTGAACAAGTCGACCTCTCGCGCCATTTCATTATAACATCTGCATGATCGAATTAAATATGAATTCTGCCTGTATATAGAACAAACTCTTGGAATGTGAAGAAGGTTAGGACTTCTTACTGATAGTGTAGGAGTTCGAAGCCTCAATTGGCCGAGAAGTTCAGGACAGTCGATCGAGCTGCTTGCAATATCGAGAAGATAGGATAAGTCAGCGGCACGCCTACTCTCTTTATGTGGGAGGATATGGAATTTTCTGCAACGCGCGGAATAGTTAGACGTAAACTTCTTTAATCTGAACTGTAAATATCTAAGAAAACGCTTCTGTATTCTTTCAATTTGATTTATGTATATGTCATAGACTGGCCGGGTTCCAAACCTGAGACACATATTCAAGATGACTCCTAATATAAGTGTAATACAGTATCTTTATAGTCTTTATCTGCTCAAATTCCGACGACATCATAATCATAAACCCTAAAACTTTAGAATGCCGAATACATCACCTAACTTCGATATGCCGATGTCATAGTCGGCACAATGCTCAGTGACCTCAATACCGTGACCGTCTCCCAACAGATGAAGGCAAGACGAACATCATGTCCAATGCCCATATCGCACCTATACTAGTACACGTTGGGAACGATACTGTCGAAGTTGTTGACCACTGTGTCTATTTGGGTCAGACGATTCGACTAGGAAGGTCGAACTTCGACAAAGAGGTCAACCGATGAATTAAAGTCAGCCAGAGCAGTGTTCGGAAAACTACGCCATATTTTCTCGTCACAAATACCGCAGAGCCTCAAGACGAAAGTCTATAGATCAGTGTGTGTTGCCAGTGATGGCTTACGGCACTAAGACGTGGTCGCTAACTATTGGCCGTATTAGCTCAAATTCACGCACTGGCTCATGGAGAGGGCTATTACTAGGGCTTCCACTAGGTGATAGAATCCGAAATGAGGAAATTCGTAGAAGAACTAAGATCACCGACATAGTTTCCAGAATTAGCAAGAATAGGTGGCAATGGCAGGTCATATAGCTCACAGAAATTACAACAGTTGAGGAATAAAGGTTCTCGAGTGGCGACCACAAACCGGACGAGACGGTAGAGGATGGCCTTCCACTCGATCGACTAAAGACATAATAAACGTTGCAACCTCGCAGGAAGTCGATAGGTGGAGGTGGCTCAAGACCATTCGTCGTGATGCCTATGCACTCCCCCTAGAACCCCCCATCCATTATCAGCTTGTAGAAGTCCACTAGGTGCTGGACCTATGCCTAGCAATGGACAGTGGACAGGCTGATGATAGTGATTAATATTTTTGAATTTTTATAACATTTTAAGACAGACAAATTATAAATGTGTTAGTTGTTTTTAATTGTACCTAAATGTGTTTGTAAGATTTTTTTAAGGATTTTAGGTATAATTTCCAGATTTTTATCAAAAATTAGTAATACAGAATAAGTAATTAGTATTGTACTGGAGGAAGAAGCTGGTATCAGTAGATACTGTTTCATTAGATAGGTCTGGATATTATACGCCTCTACGGAATTTTTACACAAAGTCAACTATTTTATCAAACCATATGGGCGTATAATTTGATTTTTCTGAGATGAAGGGTTCCTTGTTAAAACTATTATGTTTTTTATTATACTATGGGCATCTCCATTCAGATTATTTGTAAAAAAAACACATAAAAAAATATGTTTTATCATACGCCTCAAATTATATGGTGAAGGGGAACACAAAATTCACTGAAAATTTTCAAACCATATGGGCGTATGAACGAAAAGTACTAGAAGGAGTTGGGCTACACAATTTTAAGTGCTATGATTATTTGAGACTTAAAATTAGATAGTTTTCCTGAAAACTTCAGTTAGATCTGACATCTCTGAAAAAAGTTAGACAGTTTTTTGTTCCTCCTGAACAGTAGCCCAAAGTCGATACGCCCATATGGTTTGATGCCCTCGATATGCCTCATAAACTTTCTTTCAGAAATATACATAGCACTACATACAGCTACCCTACTACAGTTGTTCATTTGATCTCTATGCGTGAACTATGAATGCTGTAATAGGGCAGCCCCATGTTGTGTTATGTACATTTCTGGAGGAAATTTTACGAGGCATTTCATGAATAAAACAAAAAGAAACTCATAAAGGCGTAGAACAAGAATTGTTCGCCATAACGTGTGGAATACCCTCCCTTCGGGCTTATTTTGTTTCACATTTTGTATGTATAACATAAAATAACACCCAACAGTCACATACGTAGACATGATCCCACACTGGGATTCCCTGTTCCCGGTATCAGGAACTACGAGTACCATGGTACCATAACACCCAGACCCGGAACAAATATTTGCAGATCATACAAATATTTGTCCCACAGCGGGAATCGAACCCGCAACCTCTCGCATCTCAGCTGGCTACTCGCCCGCCGCGCCACAGAGGTCGTCAGACCCCTCAAAGGTTGTCAGAGGGGGATATGTTAGTCTGTAAGGTATATATTTCTATGGGCTTATTGATTAAGTTAGATTAGTAGCCATAGTGTGTCCAGGCTAAGGTAGACTCCTCCCGTGGATTTCGTAAAAGCCGGCTAAGGGATTACACCAGGGGATAGGCAGCAGCGTCCGCCTGAAAACTCAACACGATTACTGCGATCACCAATCCGCCTGCCAAGCGTGGTGATTATGGCATTTCTCCCCATTGTATTTTATGGGGGAGGCCTCGTCTAGCAGTGGACGTCTAAATGGATCCACGGAAGGAGGCAGGGGTCTGTTCTTATATCGGACACATCTACGGCATACCTAATATAGTATAGCAAAGAAGGACGTAATGCTATTCTATTATTCTATTGTATTAAGTTGAAGCTTGATTTTACTATAAGCTCACAGACCTTTATATTTGGGAGTAAAGTTGAATCCTTTAGCCGTTCCTGAGAAAAGGGTCTTAACAGACAGACGGACAACAAAGCAATGCTATTTAAGGGTCCCGTTTTTTCCTGTACGGAACCCTAAACATAATAAAAACCAGTATGTTTTTTTTTAAATCAAATATCTAATAAAAGCCAGTACTTTGACAAATAATGTGCTGCAGAAAAGCTTGGCAAATATGTGTAATTGTAAAATTATGTACTTACCTAATTTTCTAAAATACGATTGTAAAAATTGTTTCTGAATTAATAAATGAAATGAAATATATGGCATGGCGTTCACATTACGCGATATTATAGGAAGCATTTAAAGTATATAGCAAGCTCAGTTGACCGTGGCTGAATGTGTAGCTCGTTTTTCGCTTGCGGGACGGACGGGGGTGAGGAAGGAGGAAGAGGGGCGGCGCGTGATATGACACAGCATAAACTCAGCGCATCGCACCAATTTATAGCGTACTAGCTGGTGCCCGCGACTTCGTCTGCGCAGGATTAGTATTTCGAGTAGCTTATATTAGCGTTATTATATTGTAGTTATGGTTCACTATTTTGGCTATAATGGCTTACACATAAGATATAGATATATACCGTGGCGGGCTTTTTTGTAGGACTATTTAAGATAAACATATCCATCATACATTGCATATGTGTAACTCTAGCGGTTTTGGCAGCGCACGCCAGAATAGCTCGCAGATGGTAGATTTTTTCCTACTTACTTGACACTTATCGTCATATTATGGACAATTCACACAATATCTTTATAAATTGTAGCCTATGTGTTATTCTGATGTATAAGCTATATTATTGTAAATCCATGCAGTAGTTTTTACGTGAAAGAGTAACAAACATCCATCCATCCATACTTACAAACTTTCGCGTTTTTAATATTAGTAGGATAAGTAAGCCAATAATATATAGTACAGTACAGTGTGAACGTGTCCATAAAAATGTATGGTGCGCGATATTGTTGTGCTATGTAGCTTTATGAACAAGTAATATTTTGATCAGGTCTGGGCGACATAGTGATGCCGGGTCTGCTGCTGTGTTTCGTGCTGCGATACGACGCGTACAAGAAGGCTACTCTTGTGTGCCAAATGGGGCAGGTGCCCGGCCCTAGATCGATGGTAAGTATAACCCGAGGTAAACTGTATATGATGGTGACTGTACCCTCGACATAGTAACGAGGCGGTTACTCTGCCACAGTCACATACAGTCCTTGATCCCACTCTAGGATTCCCTGTGTCGTGGGTATCAGGAACTACGAGTACCATGACTACAAGAGTACTACAAAACCCAGATCCAGAACAAATGTATGCAGATCCTGCAAACATTTGTTCCGCAGCGGGAATTGAACCCGCAACCTCTTCCTTATCAGCTGGCTACTCGCCTGCCGTTCGGCTTCGAACTTGGGTGGCCAACCCCAGCCCAAACAGCCCCCGTACTGTCTATCAAAATGGTAATCGCTTTAGAATACGATTTTAAGGTACATTGCGCTTTACGTTTCGAATATTTCTGCTCTTGGAAAAAAAGCCAAAACACGCAGCGCAAGGTACTGCAAAATTATAATCAAAAGCGATTACCAGTTTGATAGGCAATACCCCCCCCCTGGTTTTTAACAATATTTTTTTACGGTTTGGATTTTTTTTACAAATTTAGAGATGTACTATGTTCTGGGTATTTTTCTATGTATAATAAATATTTATCTATGTAAATGTATTGTATTAAGCATATCAGTTATCTAGTACCCATAACACAAGCTCTGCTTAACTTGGGGCTAGATAATGTTGTGTGAAATGTCCAGCATTTATTTATTATTTACTATACAAGCCTTGGTAAAAACAGCAACTACGGCATCGATCAAATCATTACCCATATAGCCCAATACAATTGTGGAACACGGTTTGTTTGTTGCAAAGCTTTGTAATTTGTTTCCAGGGCTCCCGACTGACGTATTTCCACTGTTCGCTGCTGGGCTACTTTCTGGGACTGCTAACGGCGACGGTGTCGGCTGAGGTGTTCAAGGCGGCGCAGCCCGCGCTGCTGTATCTAGTACCCTTCACGCTGCTGCCGCTCCTCACTATGGCGTATGTCAAGGTATATCGTCATCAATCGTCGTATTTCCACTGTTCACTGCTGGGCTACTTTCTGGGACTGCTGACGGCGATGGTGTCAGCCGAGGTGTTCAAGGCGGCGCAGCCCGCGCTGCTGTGTCTAGTACCCTTTACGCTGCTGCTGGTCCTCACTATGGCGTATGTCAAGGTATATCGCCATCAGACGTCGTATTTCCACTGTTCGCTGTTCGGCTACTTTCTGGGATTGCTGGAAAGAAGTGCGAGGTAGATGTGCGGTGCGAAGATGCGTAGCGAGGCTGTGCAACGATGTGAGTGTTTCCACCAGAGATGTGCTAGGCAGCTGGGCGGTGCGAAGATGCGTAGCGACTTTGCGAAACGGTGCGTAGATGAGCGGTGCGAGGATGTGTAGTGGGCTCTTTTCAGACTGACTGCTAGTAGTTTCTCGCTCGCGTCCATCCTTTGCACACATCCCTCGCGCACATCTCTCGCACACATCCCTCGCAACACATTACTCGTACACATTCCTCAAACACATCCCTCGCTTGTTTTGTACGTATAAAAACCTCGCTCGCTAAGCCGTTTCCACCAGAGCTGATTCTACGTTTTGACAAGCAATTGGCACAGACGTATGGTAACACCGATTTTTGTATGGAAAATGAGGTTCACAGAGTGTACGCTATAAGTGACCCATGTACGAAATAGACTTAAATTATTTACTCTTGTCCACAGGGCGATCTCAGAAGAATGTGGAGCGAGCCGTTCATACCGCCGCCGAACGGCAAGGGCGGTGCTGACTTCGACGTGTGATCGCTGCGACCAGACCGCCGGCGCCGGCGCCGGGGACCGACTCATGTACAGATAGCTAGCAGGTGTAATGCTTAGACACTAAGACTATTCTGTGCGGACTTTAATCTACATCACTTTATGAAAAAGCTAAAAGGATATGCTGAAAAATAATATCAAAAATGTTGTCTTAATTCTGTAGACGATACTTATTTTTCCGATGCTAACACATTTGGGTGCTTTTTTACCCCCAACTATATAGAAGGGGGAAAGTTTGGAGGTGAGGGAGTTCGTTTCATAGCTCGGGTGCTTCGATTTTAATGCGGTTTTTTGTTTATGTGTAAGTTGGTGTTTGCAAGATAGTTGAATTATGTTTAATGGAATTTTTTGCAGCCATGGACCAGAATAATCAGTTCTCAATATTGTTTTTGAAAAGATCTCAGGCATTAATGCAGCTAGAACTTTAATTTTAACTCAAATGTCTAGTTTCGGAGACATCAGACTGAATTTCAGACACCAGGGTCCGATGATGACTAGCTTAAGAAGCCCAGCTAGGGTACTACCACAGCTAGAAATGTCAGAGTATTTTATTTATTGAAATAACAAATATCATTTTGAATTTTCATCGAGTCCTTTGTCCAGCACTGGACTTCCAGAGGCTGTTGATGATGTTGATTTCGAATTGTCTTAAAAACTAGGTTGATTTGCGTTCTAGAAACGAGACCAAACCTAGAATCCAACATCCAGTTTAAGACTAAATTTATTTTGCACGCGTACTCTAGGTTCCGTTGATGGCTAGCATAGCTTGGTGAAAACTTGTTGAGGAGTTTTCTTTGAACAAAATATGTTACGTGAGACTTTAATTACTGTTCATTGGTTGGGTACAACATACCGTACCGAGTCGCGTAAATTAGTCTAATCGTCCTTAGGTTAGATAGATAAATCCTTTAATTGTAAATGGAAAAGTTGTGCGTCAATGCGAGATTTGTATCGATATGTTGTTCCAAATCTATGGCAGGATTTAAAAAAGATATTTTTACAATTTATATATAAATCCGCCTTGTTATTTTGAAAATAACTTGTTTAACTTTCATAAAATTGATTAATTTATACAATATTTTTTCTGCTGTATCGAGCAACTTTTTGTTTTGTATAGCTATTTGTACATAATAAAAGCCCGAAATGTGAATAGGTGTCTAACGCCCAAATTCAATTCAATGACTTATTTAATATTTTGTCTCGTTCCTTCCTATCATCCTAGGTGAGAAAGAGATAGCATTTAATCTGTTATTGTGTGAATTTCAGCGTAAAAAAAGATAATTACAAAGACATAAGGTGTGTGTTTTAAGTTAGGTAGTTGATACGCTTTTGTTTCGTTTATAAGATGTTACAGAAGGTTACAGTACCTGCCACATAAGTATACGCGTGTGTAAGTCGTTCCCAGTGTAAGTGATTACTAAGAAAGCAAAATAATTCGTATCACGATGAGATGGTTTTGTTTCGTCACTTCGCTGTGGGTGCCTTAATTAAGAGTGCTTATGTGTCTGGTACTGGACCGGGTAACTTAAACAGTGTGCTGAGTGTGAGTTTAATACATTTGGATATGAATACTGCCTTAAACGCGTCAACGAAGGTTTTGTATGAACTAAGTTAGTTGCCGAATGTAGCCGAAAGAGGCGCTGTTTAGACTTCCATATAATTTGAGATAGTAACAGTAAAAACACCACACTCAGCATAGATGTTTTTAATTACTAATGTAAGAACCAGACCAGTGATAAGAGGATATTCTCACTAAAAATCGAATGAATACTTCTAATGCAATCTCAGAAATACTCATAATTTTTCTACCCCTTTTTATAAAGTTTTTTTATACTTACATAGTTAGATTTGTTTTGATGATGATAAATTCTTGTTCAGAAAAGTCTATACCAGTTGTGGTTATTAGAACTAGACTCACTTGGTGTTATTATAAAAAATGTCCTTAGTCTGGGTTTAAACCAGGACTACCAGTCTAGGCTTAAATATCGACCTAGGGTATATACGACTGTAATACAAAAGCAGATGGTTTGTTTTCCAGAAGCAACTTTCAAGCTAGATATGCCAAAAATGACATAAGCTTGGACTATCTCTGGTTTATCTAAAACCAGGCAGCCCCCTAGTTTAGCAATGGTCTATAAATTGACAGTTGATTGCTTGTTAGAGGTACGAATTTGGACATCTCAATTGTGATGTGACACAATCCGTCAGTTTGATACTTTGGAAATTTGCGAAGTAGTGCGAGAATATATTTCGGAAAACAAACCATTAAAAGTATTTAAAGTAGCATATGCCTGATGTCGATATTTAATCCTAGACTAGTACGCCTGGACTAAATTCAGATTTAGTCCATGTTCTGTAATAAGGCCGACTTTGTTTATTTAAGTCTTGAGATGTGTATAATATTTTTGTCAGTGTTCTGTTCTTCTAAAAGTTTATATTGATCTTATTTCTGAAGAGCGATTATGAACAATTCGTTGTTACTTGCAAAATAGATGTAAGAATTTAGATATTTCTATGAATCTCATTGAACGTGTTCGCGACATACTTTAGGTCTAAAGGGTGATGCACGCTGGAGCGGGCCGGGCGGGGTCAGACAAAAGTATAGTGCATCTGCGAATAACATGACCCAATAGGGTTTGTTTCGTTTTGTCGACGAAGATTGCCCACATCGAACTAAGACTCGAATCTTTGTGTGTTATAAAAACACTTCATTTACCCTTGGTTTGACCCCAATTGGTCTGGCGTGTATTTCCCTTTACAAACTTTCCTACTCTATCTAGTGTTTACGTGATCATTGATAGTATAATGCTTATTTCACCAACCTTTTATAGAGCAAAAACGAATGTCAAATTTGAAAGTTTTTCATACAAACCTGTCAATTCGACATGCGTTAAATGTCCCGTAAAATTATTGGTTGGTGAAAATTGGCACAAGATCTGGCATAAGAGATGATTGCAGTAAGTAAGTAATTCCCGGCAGCCACTTTTGAAAAGTTCAACCCTGGCTGCTGGGAAGTATGGCAGCTTTTTTGACGACCTCTGGCGCGGCGGGCGAAGGTTCGCCTGTGACGCAGGAGGTTGCAGAACAAATATTTGTACAATCTGCATATATTTGTTCAGGGTGTTTGGGTATTTTTCTATGTATAATAAAGATATCTATTTAAGTAATGTTATATGTATTAAGTATATCAGTTATCTAGTACCCATAACACAAGCTCTGTTTAGCTTGGGGCTAGATAATGTGTGAAATGTCCAGCATTTATTTATTTATTTTGAGCAGGCAAACCCACTTCTGTCATGTTGATTGTAGAGAATGCAAGCTTTTATTGAAGATATACTTACCTGATCAAGACACAGAGACAGCAATCATCTCGTAGGCCATTTCTATGATTTGTTCAGTTGTGATCAAACTTTATTCACACTGCCTTAGACTGATACTTCAAATAAATATTTTGTACGCGTTCAGCTGTATTGAGTGCCGCGCAAATCGGTAGCGTCCAGCGTAACAGTAACTTTTTGTTGAAACTGGTTAATCCTCAGAGTTTTGTGTTATACTATCTCTTTAGATAATGGGTCAAGTAAATTTACTCTTCTTTACGAGTGCATTTATTTTGACCTATTCCAATAAGTTCAACTATTTGTTCAACCAGTTGATCTTACTTTGGTTTGCTAGCAACTTTTGTGATTCAATGAGAAATAACTTACATTGCTTGGTAACTGTGGCGCTACTACATAACACTGTTTGCGGTTTCAATGGATCATTCCCAATATAAACACCACCGCGCGAATACTGGCATGGCAGTATTCGCGCATTGTTTCAATGCTGTTTTTATTTGATAATTATAACATTATTATATTTTTCAAATTCTATAATTTACTCAGTTTAGTTGCAATCAAGCTTTGTATGCAAACGGCTTGAATTGGGTAATCGCAAGAGCGTTGTTTTTGATCGAAACACAATTGAAACTGATAGCAACAGAGTTACAGAATCCGTAAGCAGATATCAACTAGCTATCTTCAGATTGCAAATTGAAAATAGCCACAGTAACTAAGTTTCGATTTGCACGCGCACACAAGAACAAAAACGTTAGTCTACCAATATAGAATTTAAGCTACTTACTATTGTTGTTATTAATATAGCAACCGTGAAGTTGTTGTAAATTATTTCATTGAATTTAATAATTAATGTTGAGAGTAAATTGTAAGAGATTTAATGGTGTGATTTTAGTAACTTTGTAACATTTTCTTTAAATTAATTTCGTCCCACTTTTGGGCAAAGGTCAAATTTTTTTTAGTATGTTACTGATTTGTTTACATTGTGTGTGTAATTTAAAACATTTTTATCTTAAACAGTATTTAGGAAAAAAGTGATACAATATTTTTGAGGCTTAATTTTGAAAATAACATCTTATGATTTTCTTTTTGTATATCTCTGTTCAGTTTTAGATTGTTTACATAGACACACTTTCTATGTAACCAATACTAAATATTATTGTATTTCTCAGAGGTTTTAAATGTTTCATGTAAAGTGTAATCAGAAAATAGTATCTGGTGTATTTTATAGATGTTTTATTGATATTAGTCACTAAAATTTCCCATCTGTGTAAATACAAGCAAACTATTAAGATTTTATGTACAATCAGTGTTACTGTATCATCTACCATCCTGAGGGGTTTTTGGGAATGATCTCCTTAAATACATGTAAATACCTAAATGACAACACTTTTCATTGATCCTATGTAAACTGGGGAATGTATGTAATATTTTTATATGTATTAAGAGTTGAATACCTAATAAAAATATTATATGAAACCATTATGCACTTTTTCAATTGATCTCTTGATAAAATACCTTTCCATGTAGGATAAAGTATTATTTAGTTGGGTTGAAGTACTTATATTAATTTCTAATCTCCTAATTTGATGTATGTCGGAAGCCACTCATAAAAATGGTTCTTTGAACTTTGCCAGTACCGATATTATGGGTGCTGCCTTTTATTAGCGTATTATTATGGAGTTTTCCTTCTCCTAGATAAGTGATAGGTGGGCAAACTTTCTTAATTGGGGGCCAGAAAGTTTAAGAAATTTCAGAGGGCCAGAATTATAGGAAAAATGCATTTTCTGTTGAATTTTTAACAGACTTCAGAAAAAGGAGGAGGTTCTCAATTCGGTTGTTTTTTTATGTTTGTTACCTCATAACTTCGTCTTTTATAAACCGATTTTAACACATTACTTCCAGATAGGTCCCATTTTTATCAAAATCCAGTTTTGATGATGATAGTCCAGCTGTCTATTGTTCTACTAAGTACCTAGAATCTACTTTATACTTCTGGATCGTCAAAATATAATTATCGCGTGCATTTCATGTCGAAGGACCGTCGGTCGGCGGGCCGGATTAAATGCTTTCGCGGGTCGGAGCTGGCCCGCGGGCCGTACTTTGCCCATCACTGTCCTAGATCGATTACAGATCAATGCTAAAAGGGCTCCAGGCTCTCCAGGCTGTTTCTTTTAGAAATAATAATTTTGGAAGTATAAAATGATAGTCCTTAGCCCAGTAGTGGGGCGGATGAGATGCCTGACTTGTGAGCAAAAAGAAGAAGTATTCCTAGACTTTGAGCTAGATTCAATAAAGAACAATTTTGAATTTTTTAACCAACTTCAAAAGAAGGAGTAGGTTCTCAATTCAACTATGTTTGTTTTTTTTGTCATGTTGACTGATACAATCTTAGAATAAGGATCCTATAGTCCTTATTCTAAGGATACAATCGTGTCTCCTGTGACCTTACGCTATTTGTAAATAGCCTGTTTTTTTTTACGTTTTGATAGTGACAATCATCCCTTTCCAATGCTCTGGCAGTTAAACAGGTATGAGTAAAAAGATTATAAGTAGCTCCATAATAGCATAGGAGTCTGATGAAGGAAAAAAGCTATGATTTACAAAATTTATTTGCTAGCTTCAACTGCCTTGTTAGTATCTCTCTTCTCAATGAACCGTAGTTGTTTTTTCCTCATGCGCTTCAGTTTAGCAGAGTTTGTTATAACTTGGACCACTTCGGCTTTCCTCTTGTTCTCCTCGGAACGCTTAATGTTTTCCCTTCTACGTTCCTTCTTCTCTTCTTGTTTCTGTTTGAATTCTTCCAATACTGCCTTGGATAGGTCTTTAGTCCTTTTTAGTTCAATGCGGAGTGCTGTTTTCTTGGCAAAGTCTTGTTTAAGTCCCTTGGTTTTGTTTATAGTTGAAAACCTGGAATAATATTAGCTACTGTAAAGATTGAGATGGTACACACAGCCAGTGGTTGAAGGATGAATGGTATTACACCATATTCCTGTTTCCTGAATGATACAGGCGGCGGGTGGATATTATCAGTTAGTTTGGAATGTTGCAGCTGAAAACTAAAACATCTTTTGAAGAGTTACATACCTTTCTTTTTCAGTCTTCCAAAATCTTCCTGATTTAGGTTTTCCTTTGATAACTGTTGTGTAAGGTTTATTTGTTTTTGCAGGGTCATTTTCTCCTTCGTAGTTTGATGAAACGGCAGCCCCTATTTTATTTCCCTGCTTTTTAACGATGTCTGCTACTAGCGAGAGCACTTTGTTATGTGTTTCATCAGTCATATTGAATTGAATGCAAAATAAACTCCACGTTCAATATTACAAAATAAAAACACGTGCAGTGCACTGCACACTCTTGATTATCAATGGCATGGGCTGGGTGGGCCCACAGAGTAAAAAGATTAGTACAAGGATATTCCACAATCTTACAGCCTTAGAGAATTACTATAAATTCTCTAAGCTTACAGCACAGCCCAAACTATAACGTACTATGAGTGCGTTCCATTTGGGTGATATATACGTTATTTTCGTTATTTTTGATCACAAATGAAGTTCCATTCGATTTGAAAGTGCTCATATGTACGTACAAATAACAATGCATGCATGTACCATGTACCTACTATATCCATATTATCCATGCAAGGATTGATCCCATGGATATAAAGTATACAAATTCTTAACTGTCGTCACTTAACTGTCACTGTCATAGCACATGATCGCATCAACGATCGGGTTTTTTTCACGTTTATTTTCCGTACTATACTTATAAATCTGTGATTTTTCCGCTCCGGAAAGCGATGGTCGCTCGCATCGCACGACTCATAGTTTCATTTCATCCTTTAGAACAAACGAATGAATCATAAAACGAAGTTCCTTTGCAACGTTTACCACGATTTTTCCTGTTACTTTGTTCTATTCTAGGTGTCTAGAAGCTAGAACTGCCATATTATCTTGAAACATAGTTTTAAATACCAACAGAATTAGTGTGAACTTGAAGTAATCACAACAAACAAAAATGCCAGTAAGTTTCTCTTTTCCTGTCTCAATACGCATTATTGATAAGTTTCCAAAGCCATTTAAGATAAAAATTTAAAATTCAATTCTAAACTTCTTCCAGGCGTATCACTCCACGTTGGTGGATTACACACAGTCCGTGGGTAATCTTGCCCTGTTGCCGATTCGGACCACGTATCGCGGGCCAGCGCCCATGAGCCCTAAAATAGAGCTTGATATCATTGACGAAGCCCTCAACTACTTCAAAGCTAATGTGTTCTTCAGATTCTATGAGATCAAGGTAACAACTATTTTCATACAATTCTGTTTATGTAAAATGACTGTTACTCAAAGTAATCTGATTCATTTCACTATGCTAGAATCCTAGAAGAGTGTTATCTAAGTTCCATAATTCTATGATCAAATTAAAATCCTCAGTGTCGAAATAATAGTTTTAATTTTGCAGTCAGACTCGGACAGAGTTCTCATTTACCTTACCCTCTACATCTCTGAATGCCTAAAGAAGCTCCAGAAGTGTTCCAACAAGAACCAAGGCCAGCAGGAAATGTACATGCTCGCTATATCCAAGTTCGATATTCCTGGAGAGTATGGCTTCCCTTTGAATGCTGTTTATTCTAAACCTACTAGCCCTCAAGAGTCTGGTAAGAGACTAACTTTCTTTGTTTAGTAATAGTGTTACAATCACCACAGCAGCGCCAGGTTGATGACCGAGGAGGTTGAAGACCGTTCATCGTGCCATTCTATTGGGGAAGCCTATGTTTAAAAGTGGACTTCTACAGGCTGAATCATCATCATCAGATGAAAGAACAATAAAACATCACCCCATAGAATACCACGACTGCCGGTATTGAGCCTCCTTCATCCACCAACTTCCTGCCACTTTCAAAATTACATTGCTCCCTAAAAAGGGGACTAAAAGAATGTTTTAACAGACGAGCAACAGGATGCATCGACAACGGCCGGTGGTCGCCGGCAGTCGCCAGACTTTGACATTAGTCATGTCTAAAAGTTAATGTTAGATATGACCATAGGAGTAGTTTTAATGATAAACTATCAATTTTTATTGCAGATATCATGAGACAATACCTTCAGCAGTTGAGGCATGAAACCGGCAACAGAGTTGTTGAAAAGGTATATTTTAAAGTGTTTTATATTTTAAGACTACCTGACCTGCTTACCACTTAGCCGCATATAGCCAAGAACTAAGCATTCCTACAGTAAACTCTAAACTTCTAAACCTCATTTGTATCCATTCAATGGTTTTGAAGAAGAGCAACTTGCTAAAATTAGTAGTGATTTGTCTGAAGAGATTGTAATGGAAGCAGGGGTAGGCTGTTGTCCAACAGCACATGCTAAACTGGTAGTGACTGTCTAAAAGAGATGTTTTTCTAAAAATAAATATTTTTTAGGTGTTTGCGACTGAAGATGGAAAGCCAAGCAAATGGTGGCTCTGTTTTGCCAAGAGGAAGTTCATGGACAAGTCTTTATCTGGACCGGGACAATAAATACAGCAGTAGCCAAAATCAGCATTTATTTATATCAACACATTTGTATTATTTTAAATATTGATTCCATTTTTACATTTTGTGGTTTCTAAAATATAGTTCTAGCTAAATATATTGCTTTAATACGGATTTCACAAAAATACTAGTAGGGGCACACAATACCTTTACACAGGAAAAATACGCTGTAGTCCCATAATCAAAGATTCTAAAAGTAATATAATAAATTTTATAAATACCAGTCTTTTACTTCAAGATTGAGTTCTGTAAATCAGTTTTTGGCTCTTATGTTTACAAAATGAGGAGTATAACCTATCTGAATTGTTTCCGACTTATACTTACAGCTAATGGGTTACCTTAATCTACACATTAATTCAGCCCATACTCTTTGATAAGCTGCCCTGCAATCACCAGCCTTTGTATTTCAGATGTTCCTTCGTAAATCTCAGTGATTCTGGCATCTCTGTAGTGTCGCTCAGCGGGCATGTCTGATACATAGCCCATACCGCCGAGGATCTGTAACAGACAATGTTAATGTTTGTGAGATGTAAGAATGTTAGTCAGCATGTCACCTAATCTCAAAAAATAATTAATAATACATCATTAAAATCCCATTTCACTGGCATTCCTGATATCTGGTAACCGGACAACTACTGCTGCTTGCCTGGTATATTGGATAAAATCCAGATACCTGGATAATTAATACCATATAATGGACAAACCCCTCAATTCACAACTCGAAGGATTGTTTTTCGGGATGAAAAGTATCCTATAGCTCAATATGATTCAAAATCTGTTCAGCTGTTATGGCGTGATTGAGTAACATGAGTGAAACATCTAAACTTTTGCATTTATGATGTTAGGGGGATTATTATACCATTTTTTTAGGCATTCTTCTCACTTTTACCAGCCACTTACGCACTGCGTAACGCTTACGAGACACTTAACTAATGTCAAAATTTACAGTTTGTTATAGAAACCTGTCAATTACACTAGCATGAAACGGACACTGGCAGAATTGTGACAACAAGCCACAAAAGTCATAAATCAAGAAGTCAAGTCAAACCTGTCAATTTGACATGCGCTAGGTGTCCTGTAAAATTCCTAACTCATATATTAATTTATTTTGTACACAATATTCCTACTACCTACAATAATACTAACTTATTACTGTTTAGAATTTAGATCAATCAAAAGTTAGAAAAAAATTTTTTTGCTCTATTTTCCCTCTAATAACTGACCATATTCCATCCGCACTCCTTTACTATGTTTATGACACTAGCATGAAACTGACACTGGCAGAATTGTGACAACTAGCCACAAAAGCCATAAATCAAGAAGTCAAGTCAAGTCCTGTAAAATTAGAATAGGTTGGTGAATATATGGGTATAAGTGTTATAGATATAGGATAATAAATAGTCATGCCATGGCTAGCTGTCATGGGACGCGGGGTTGTTAAAGAAGTTAATACTTATTCAAGAAAATAATTGTAATAACCTGAATACACTGATGTGACAAGAAAGTAGCTGCTTCTGACGCAGCCAGCTTAGCCATAGCTGCTTCCTTTGTATATGGTTGCTTATTATCTTTTAGCCACGCCGCACGCCACGTCAGGAGACGAGCAGACTCCAACTTCAGTGCCATGTCAGATAGTTTGTGTTGTATAGCTTGTAACTTCACAATAGGCTTGCCAAATGCTAATCTCTTGGATGCATATTCAATAGCTACGTCTAGAGATGCCTGAAAATAAGGAGACACCTTAAGTTTGTTGCTTTTTAAACAGAGTTCAGATAATTGGTAAGAGGATTGTTTATGGTTAATTTCGCACTAAGATGGTACTTGTAGTTGTAGCACAGACACTTTCGCAACTAGATTGCAAGAAGGCACTTTTTGTGTGACATTCACAAAAAGGACCACCTTAGAATTTGAATGCGGAAAAGGGAGTTTGTTAACATTAAGAGGGCACTTTTTGCATGGCAAATAAAAAAAATATAAGATTACCTGTGCAATTCCCAAGGCTTGAGAAGCGATACCAATTCTGCCAGCATCCAAGGTCATCATGGCAATTTTGAAGCCCAAACCAGGCTGCCCCAGTATATTCTCTTTAGGAACCTCGCAATCTTCAAATATTAGGGAACAAGTTGAAGATGCTCTTATACCTAGCTTGTCTTCTTTCTTTCCTAATTCTAGACCTTTAATAGGTTTAGGCACAATAAATGCTGAGATTCCTTTATGTTTTAAACTCTTGTCTGTAGTAGCAAACACAACAGTTCCCTTGCTTTCATAGCCATTTGTGATCCAGCATTTTGTTCCATTCAGGATCCATTTGTCTCCACCGTCCTTGGCGGTGGTGGATGCTGCACCAGCATCTGAACCATTACCCGGTTCTGATAAAGCAAAACATCCAACAGTGTCACCTGAAAATTAGGAGCATAAAATAATGAGATGAGATAATGGTAATCAACTTTTAAGTTTTTTAATATCTTGTTAGATATGTTCCCAACTGCTCCATTATCGTCCCCATCAATGGGGCCATTGAGAATTTAAATTCACACTAGCTAGCCCCATTGACATGAAGGATGGGTATTGACCAGGGCAGCATTATGAATTTATGAAACAAAATAGATAAGTATTTACCAACCATTACAGAAAGGAGTAACAAACTCCTTCTTTTGCTTATCATTTCCCCAGTGAAGCAATGGTCCAAGATATAGCGAGTTATTCACTGACATAATCACACCAGCTGAAGCACATCCTCTAGAGATCTCCTCGAGGGCTATAGCATATGCTAGGTAGTCAAGCCCGGCCCCTCCAAGTTCCTCAGGCACTGCTATAGCCATCAGACCTAGTTCACCCATCTTTTTGATGGCATCGCTGGGGTAAAGATGTTCCCGGTCGTATTTAGCTGCATTGGGTTTTAATTCCCCCTCAGCGAAGTCACGACAGGTTTTGTACAGCATCTGGTAAGTGTCTGGTAGAGCTGAGAGCGTAGCTATACTTCTCGTCTGGCGTAAACTTGCAGGAGCTGAAAATTAAAGTTTGTTTTCGTGATTTCGACAATATTATGATTTACTTCAGTTTCTTCTTCTTACCAAGCACATTGATGACTTTGGAGAATGTTATTAACATTTTGTTTGTATTGTGTAGAAACAAAACAGAAATAATACAATTTGTAAAAGTAAGGCCTTTGCCAATGTAAAGTTAAACTAGAAAAGTTCTCTGTGTATGTAAATAAATCGGGACTTTGAACTTTTTAATTGACCCCCTATGAACTCTGACTTGACATTAGAATAAAAATAAAATAATGACAGTGAGTGAGAGAAACTGTGTTGTCACTGTTAAAGTGACAAGACAGTGAAACAAAAAATTTTTTTAGAGTTTGGATCTTTATTATTAGTTCTTGCTCGCGGCTTTGCTTGGGCAGGAAAAGGTGTTTTTTCGGCACGTTCTAAACCTAGGCTCACGCGCCGCCCTAAATTACGCTTGTACCATGGAAGATTGACATTCATTCTTCCGTGGCTTGTACCTACTTTCGCGCTGGTTTGTTTAGCAACCCATACTCGCAAGTAGTAAGTAGGTAATAGTAGTAGTTTCTAACCTGCCTTCTGTAGTTAAGTACAGCTGGGTAGCCAAAACAATAGTAATACTAACAGGAATGTTCTTAGAGCTATCACTACGTCTTTATGGTCGGAGTAGGCAGAAGGCCAGTCGGCTATGGACGTGGGTTTGAATAGATCTAGTATCTTGGTCTGGTAATCACAACTACGAGGCAAAGCCCTCGGAACAAGAGTCGAGAAACGCGAAGCCATAGTTTTAGTTTCACGGCACTTCCCTGGTGATTACTCCTGGGGGCAAGACCACGTGCTCGCTTGGCCCGCGAGGGTGTAGAAGGCCTCGTCAAAGGCGTCTCGAACGGACAGGTAGCGGTCCGTGAGAAGCAGCTCCGGGTGGTAGACCCGAGCTGTAGGTAGCCTGCCAGGTAGGTGGTAGATAGTCCAAGGGGTAGAAAGTCCAGGTGGTAGAAGATGCCAGGTGGTAGAAGAAGCCAAGGTGGTAGAACCAGTTGGTAGAAGAAGCCTAGGTGGTAGAACCCTGTAAGGTCGACAGGTTATAGCGGCTGGCCGACAGGTAGGTCTTCGATGTGCAATAGCCTGAAGGCCTCTTAGCCACGAAGCGACGTGGCCTTTAGGGAACCAGGTGTACTCATGAGACTTCAGCCATATTGCACCGTAGAGGTTTACAATAAACTAGTGAGGTGATAGACAGAAATACAGAGGTAGACGCTAGCGTCCTAGGTGGACACGTCAGCTAGGCATTCTTAAGGGACCACAAGCAAGACGTTTCATTTGATAACCCAGGTCCCAAAGATACATTTTTCTTATAGAACTACATTTCAAGCTTGATTAGATTACATAGCTTTCATACTAATATCTGAACAGACGTGTCCTGCAAGGGCGCAGCTATTCTCTAAGGAGTGCAGGATCACTTGGCCAGCATCCTACTAGTCTGTGATTTGGCCACCTCGCTTGTTTTGTACGTATAAAAACCTCGCTCGCTAAGCCGTTCCCACTAGAGCTGCGCTGAGCGAGGCTAGGTAAATACGCATCCTCGCTCATCTCTGGTGGAAACGTAGCCTTATAGTTGGCTCGATAGATGCTAAATATTACGGACGTTACGCATTGCGGAATTTCTCGTTTTTGGAGCGTATCGCCATCTATGAACATTTGTCAAAACCATTTTTGTACTTCAAAATTTCTGTCAGCCGTCATCTGTAGACAAACAAAAATACGAAAAAATATAAAATGGTAAAATGGAGATATTATTGAGATTTCTTCCTAGAAATCCTATAAGGTTAACTGCATCTAGAATACTAATAACCCATGTAGCTCATTACACCAGGTAAGTACGAATAAACCTAAAACTTCGCTATATATTACGTAGTGCATAACCTCTAAAACTTAATTGAATTTTCAGACTAGCAGAAGTAGGAAAATTAGAAGCACCTAAAACCACTGGTAAATATGACACTGGGCAGCTTATATTGCATAAAGTGTTCGGATATAGAGGCGTAATTCTGTTCCCGTGGTTGGCCAGAGTTTATGACAGAGATGCTAGCAGTAAAAAGGAGAACACTGATCCCTCGTCCAGCTCTGAGGCATCTGGTGACTCTCTATCGAATGTTGGGAAGGAGGTGAAGGGCAGAACACACACATTCTATCAAGTGCTTATTGATACCAGAGATGCACCTTACATAGTGAGTACCAACCTTGTTATTCTGTGCTACATTTATTAAACAGGTTTTACTTGCTGTTTATTAATCATTTACTTGGATAATACACATGCAAACATATGAAAAACAAGTTGATGAAATAGATATTAAATTATGTCATTCATATACACTATTTCAGTATTTCAAACCAGCAATCTAAATTCTACTTAACGTAAACAATTTATAAGATTTTTATTGTTTACATATATTATACCTACTCTCACATCGTATTTTACTTATAATTGGCACTGACTATTTATGTGATGTGTTTTATAATATGTATGTATTACAGTAAAGCCGCACTTGGAATTCCTTTCTGAAATGCTGACAGCCACTTGTCATGACAAAATGGAGCGAACAATTATGAAACAATGAAATATTGCAATTTGTCATGTTCAAGTGGCTGTCAACATTTATGGAGCTTGATTGGTCAAAAAGGAATTCATAATGTGACCAATTAGTATGTGACAAAATATTTTTTGTATTTATGTTTATTTTTTTATTTTTGACTTTGCAAACAAACATCGACATGAGACCCGAGTGGAAGAAAAAGGTATATGAATAACATAATCATGTTTAATAACTGTTATGTGAAATTAATAAACATCTAACATTATTAATTAAAGCTTTTGTAATGTGTTGTAATGAAAATAAAATCATAGTCTCCATAAAATCAATACTTCGGAGACATACTAAAATCCTACATTTTGGTACTAACAACACCGGATTACCAAACTATATTCATTACATCAATATTTATAATCGTTGCACAAATTACTCGCTGACTGACTACGCATAGCCTAAACCATGAGGGCCGGTTTTCACCAGGGCGGAGAGGAGAGCAGAGGAGTGGAGATGTGTTTGAATAAACCAATCCGATTTCGTTATTTCCTTTTCGGTTTTACCTGTCAAGCCTGCCTGCCAATAACCGGCCAGCTTTGCTCACGTCTCCTCTCCTCTCCGCCCTGGTGGAAACCAGCCCTAAGTTCTAGAGGCCTGGAATTCCGAGTGTAAATTCTTTTTGTGGTCTAAAGGGGTGTACTAAGAAAAGAATTGCCGAAATGGGGTGCTGCAGGGTGTGTATTAAAAATCTTCATGCGGACGAAGTTACGTGTGTACCACTAGTTTTTTAGGGTTCCGTACCCAAAGGGTACAAAGGTAAAACGGACCCTATTACTAAGGCTCCGCTTTCCGTCCATCCGTCCGTCCGTCCGTCCGTCCGTCCGTCTGTCACCAGGCTGTATATATGCTCATGATTCTCATGACAGTTTGAATTTTCACAGATGATGTATTTCTGTTGCAGCTATAACAACAAATAATAAAAAACAGAATAAAATAAATATTTAAGGGGGCTCTCATACAGCAGACGTGATTTTTTTGCCGTTTTTATAGATAATGGTACGGAACCCTTCATGCGTGAGTCCGACTCGCACTTGCCCGGTTTTTATCATATAAATATATATGGCATTAGGTAATGGTATAAGTGGTTTAATTTAACAAATGTTTTGTCGACTTATTGAATGCTAGCTAGCTGCATTTGTCATAACTGCAGATCCAAATTGCTTATGTAAACTGTAACATATTTCACAAATCATAAATGATTTCTATAAATTGCAATGCAAACAGGAAAACATGCCCTTGGTTTCTGTTCTATTCAATCTGCTTATTCATTTTGTCCTGAATCCTAAAGAAATTGAATCTATATACTTGTAAAGTAACTATACTCTGATTTTAATCTTAGACAATTTTTGTAAACAAACAAATGTCACTGTGTGTATAAGTGTCTAATAATATAATAATGTCTATGTGTATCATATGTGTATAACATTTCTTTGTTTACATAAATTGTCTTAGATTAAAAATCAGAGTATCCCTTTAATAAATTTCTTTAGGATTTAGAACTAAGTTACTTAAGTCAGGACTATTTTGATCTTTTGATGACACATCTTTGACTCTCTAAGCATATACATAAGTAGATACACACACATTTTTCTCCCAAAGGGCTAGGCAGAACCTGAATGGGTCTCTTTACACTGTTGGTCACACAATCGTAGGAACATAGATTTGTTTTACTTCCTGACAAGAATAACTTACAAACACAATTTGGCTTGTATTGTCAAGTCTGTCAGTGTTCAATTCAAGCCAGCTGAGACGAATAATAACTCTGGTTATTATTCGTGGTTGGCTCCGCTGGTTGCGGGTTCGATTCCTGCTGTGGGACAAATGTATGCATGATCTGCAAATATTTATTCCAGGTCTGGGTGTTGTGGTAGGTACCATGGCGATGGTTAAGTTTACTTTAATTTCATGATCATTTTAATGTAGTCAGCGTCATATCCATTTTAGTTTTTAAAATGCTAAACTTCTAATGTTCTCATCCAACCCATATATTCACCTATAGATATCAGTTTTTTGATCTTAAAAGTCTTAAGGTTTCTAAATTCGTCACATCGACATTTGGCTTAATTACGATTTAACTTGTCAGGACTTCCGTATCTCGGCCTTAATTATAATTATATCTTTATTTTAGGCTTATTGAGAAATGTACAAAACCTAATCAATAAGCTCATAGAAATGTATACCTTATAGACTAAAAAAATAAAACTTATGATCACACGTTAAGATGGTGACGTGTAACGCATCTATGCGGTGTCTCGTGTCAGGTGTCCAATTAACTTCCTTAACTTGACTCCCTTCAGCTAAAACTCCTCATTCATGAAGGCGATGAGAGGCCAGTCGGCACTCTAACTCTTTCACCATAAAATAAATCAAATTCACATTATGGAGAGAATCCAACTTCTCGACTGTATTAGTGAGCCCGGTCAGGTCACCACCACTCGCTCAAGGTCGCGCGTTATTTACCTACATCCAAGCCGTTTCCCAAACAGAACAAGTGACAGTCGGTTGTCGGGCGCGGGCGCACGTCTGAGCGCTCGCACAAAAAGTTTCCCGCGCAAATATGACTTCGCGTGCATATTGTGCTGTAAATGGATGCAGTAGTCAAAAGACAAAATCACAAAGCACAGAGTGCTTAATTTGCCTTTACTTCGGAATCGCTCTAAATTACTTATATAAGGACCTAAATATTTACCTACTTTATTTGTCCATACTAACAATATTGATAATAACAAACGGTAAGTACTTAAGTAATTCGTAGGTACAAGTTGACAACCCTTACGAGTTGCATCACTCCGCGCCAGACAGCGACAGAGTTACGCGTTAGGAGAGAGCCGCAATGTTTAGGTGAATAAGGTACAAAGCGCTTATGCGAGCTGAATTGCACTTTGTTGCGTCCTAGCAAGAGTCGCTATTTATATAAAAAAATCGCGAAGTGAGTCTTCTGTACTTGTACTAATATTTATTCTGTGGCCCGGTGCTTGAGGTAATGTTGGGCCCAGCTTAGATACATACACATTCACGCATACATTTCAGCGTGCGCAAACCGAAGCGGTGACATTCCTCGGTAATCAAGAGTCCAGCCGCAGTCTATACGCGATCCCCGGGTTGGACTATGTGGCGCATGATGACATAATACCATACGCATCGGTGGAGCGCGTGCCGTTGCAACACGAGCTGTTCGACAAGTTTCTAATGCACAACTCTGATAAAGGTAATTACAATAATTAATTGATTCAAGCGTGACTTTGCGGAAATCCATTCTACAATATAAAATAGACGAACAAATATATAGGAATAATTCCGCTCCTCTCCAACGAAAACTCTGAAAGAGTTCGACACGTGTTTCGCCTCTCAATGAAGCATCCTCAGGAAACAGTAGGCTCACTGCGTGCTAGAACAACAAAGACACACTACTGCAAAAACTCCGCAGCCATGTTGCCTCGCCGAACGCAGAACAGAAAGAGAGAGTATCAGAGTTTTCGTTGGAGAGGAGCGGCATTGTTACTATATATTTGTTCGTCTATTTAAATTGTTAAAGGTAATTACAAGTTAATGCGGCTGGCTTGTCTACTTATCATTGGTTCTTTCTGCGTACGGTCAGACAAGCTTGAGGTAAAAGACGGTGAAAGAGCCAGTGTGGTGAAAAGGTGTCCAGTTCGTCTCCAGCCCCTCTATTCCCTAACTGAAAGTCATTTGGTGACTAACGTTTGACAAGTAAAATTTCCATCAATTGCTCAACATTATCATTAAGAATTGTCAAATGATGGTCATTAGTCATTTTACTTGTCAAAGGTTAGCCACTAAGTGACTTTCAGTTAGGGAATAGGGGGCTGGAGACGTCCTTTAAGTAGAGATATATATGAATATGTCTATTATAGTAAGATTCGATACCAGAAAGGCATTTCTTGTGATTATTTGTCATTGAATTCACAATATAATAGTAATTTATTGATAATTTCAAATTATAGGTCAATAAAATGCATGGTGAATAACTATTTGCAAGTAGCCACTCATTCAATTAAATAATAATTTTGAGTTATAATTTTTAAAACATGTCAATTTTTTTTTATAATTTTCTAGTTTACCCCCAAAATTTAGGCCCCAAATCAGAATTAATTGAGTTACGCGTATGTCCGTGATTGGGTAACCTAACTAATATATCTACAAAATTTTAACATTTTTGGTTCAGTATATTCGGAGAAAATAGGCTGTGGCAGACAGACACCTGAGATGATCCTATAATGGTTCCGTTGGTACCCTTGATGGGCAGCAGCATCCGCCTAATTACTCTACAGTAGACCAATACTGCAATCACCAATCCGCCTGCCAATCATGGTGATTATGGCAAATCCCACATTACATTCTATGGGGAAGGCTTCGTCCAACGGTGGACGTCTAACGGTTGATTAGGATAAATTATTATTAGTCTCGCCTCACTTATTATTACTCTTGCCTCACTTGTTAATAGTCTTGCCTCACTTATTATTACTATTGCCACACTTATTATTAGCCTTGCGTCACTTATTATAAGGCTGCGTTTCCACCAGAGATGAGCGAGGATGCGTAGCGAGGGATGTGTTTAAGAACCAATAGAATCACTTCATTTGTTTAGTCTCGCTTAGCGCATCTCTTGTGGAAACGGCTTAGCGAGAGAGGTTTTTATACGAGCAAAGCCGCGTTTCCACCAGAGATGTGCGAGGTAGATGAGCGGTGCGAGGATGCGTAGTGAGGCTGTGGAACGGTGCGTAGATGAGCGGTGCGAGGATGTGTAGCGGACTCTTTCCAGACTGACTGCTAGTAGTTTCTCGCTCGCGTCCATCCTTTGCACACATTTCTCGCAACACACCCCTGGTACGCACCTCGCTTGTTTTGGACGTATAAAAACCCTCTCGCTAAACCGTTTCCACCAGAGATGCGCTAAGCGAGGCTAGGTAAATGAAGTGATTCTGTTGGTTCTTAACAAACACATCCCTCGCTACGCATCTTCGCTCAGCTCTGGTGGAAACGCAGCCTTAGTCTTGCATCAGTTATTATTACTTGATCAATATGTTTAGATCCACCATTCATAGCACAAGAAACACTACGAGCGTGGCAGAAGAAGAACCACCCTTGGTTAGAATTGAGCGACGTGCACCGAGAGACAACAGAGGGCGTGCGAGTTACAGTCATACCATTCTACATGGGCAGCCGCGAGTCGCAGAACTCCGCTGTCTACTGGGTAACAGACATTACAATATTAACTTTACACACACTGTGGACAAGCTTGCCTCCTAACCTCAACTCCTTTTTGCCAGGTTGAATTTTATCGAGTACTGAAAGCTGTAAAACATGTTACGTCCACTTTTTTTTAAAAACGATTGGTTCGTTTTTCTATCTTTTTTCTTAAGCAGTACGGGAGTGTAACTCTCATTTTAAACAAAACAAAACAAAAAAAACTATGATTTTGTAGAACCTGTGTAATATAAAGTTTCGTTAAGATTCGTTGAAAAGTACAACCTGTACTAACATACATACGTCCATCTGGACAGATGAAAGCAAAATTTGCCAGTTATTCCAAGGACTTTGATTGCTTGGTAAAAAAAAAACTCCGTAGAAACGTAACTGGCAAAAAGGAGTTGTCTAATGTGTCAAAGGTATTCAATAAAAGACTATGCACACCGTAGACAGAGAAACCAATAGACAAATGGCTGCCGTGCCACTTGTGAGATAGAACGATGGATTTGTAGTGTTGCCGTCTGAAAACTTTTATCCTGGTTTTAAGCAATCCCAGGTTTCAGATACGGAAGTACATATCTAAATGTATGCATCTGTTTCATGAATACAGCGCCCCGCGGCTTTACCCGCTATCCTACAGATTCTGTAGGATCGCGGGTAAAACCAGGTGCGTTATAAGGGATAAAAAGCTTGAGTGGCCATTAGTCACGTAAAGTGTCAAGGAAAGAGAAAACATAACTAATCAAGGAGAAAAATTAAACACTATTTAAAATAGGTACATACAAATTTAATTAAAAAAAAAGAAGCTCGGTCGTAAGGTCTACGGTCAGGCCAAGGTCATTTTCCATACTGTTCCGGTCGAGAAATACCACACTCTCCTAGCAATCTCGTCCACAGCCCTCACCGTCCTGTCTGGTTGTTAGTCCCGTTTGGTATTGCTCAAGTAAATAGATGCAGGAACCAGGTGAAACGTCAAGGTCATCCGTTGTGCGCGGACTCGGTTCAACAAGGTATGAACCCAGAGGGTGTTCCTGGAAGCGTAAACACAGGCATTACGATTCCGTAGCACAAGGTAGATTCAGAAGAAAACCTAAGGATCATACAGTAACCCGACTACAAACCAGCTAGCCCAAGGCGGAAAGAAATCAAGGTATTGTTTACAATTAAAATATTCAAGCTAAGTTTAAATAGAATCCAAAGTAGTAAGTACACATTTATGTACCATACTTACACAACTTACTTAGTAAGTACACATTTATAATGTTAGTGGGATGTGATTTTTTTTATACATTATGGTACATACTAAAACAGCATTCAAGTTAGTAAGATTGTAAAATTATATACTAATTTAAACATCCTTTACTGACCCTTAAATACTACCTAGTTTAGTGTTAATATTTCTGATTTTATCTTCTGCTTCTACGCGAACAGTGCGATCACCAATCCGCCTGCCAAGCGTGGTGATTATGGCAGTTAGATAGAAAGATAGAAAATACTTTATTGCTCACCATAATATACAAAAAGTTACTAAATTTTACAAACAAAAACGAAAACTAAACTATCACTCTGTAGCGATTTTTACCAGACAACCTTTGAATGGAAAGGACTGCATAAAATTAACATGGGGCATTGATGGTATGGTAGTCCCCCTCATTGTATTTTGTAGGGAGGCTTCGTCCAGCAGTGTCCACTGCTGGACGAAGCCTCCCTATGTCTATGTCTACTGATGATGATGAAACTAAATATTTACTTACCAGCATTGGAACAGCACCAGGAAACAGAAGAGTTAGCTTATTATTTTTGTAAAGACATTTTTCCCACAATGAGTGCTACAAATACTTGAAGACTTTTTTGATGTCTAAGTTTTTCGTCCTGTGGCTTCAATCCAATGCATCCGTAAATTGTGGTTTATGGGAAAACTGTAACAAGTTAATAGTCATTTAAAAATGTACTAAATAAAAATGTGTACCTAGTCTGGGGAAAAACTACTATCGAATGCAGGCAACACCAACCTGCATTATGTCTTTGTTATGAATAATTTAATTCAACTTTTAGGCCTTTAATCGAACAAGAACATATTCTAAATGTTGTTGTCTACTGGGATATAATTATAATAATCAATTTCGAAGGTAATAACTGATCAAAAGTACCGTACTTACGAGTATAAAGACAAATCAGAAAAGTTCTGTTCACTACCACTTTTGCGTCCAAACACACTACACCGAACCATTTTTCGAAGGAAATTCGTTAGAGGAATTTGTTATTCACAATTTAAAACTAACTCAGTGTGTATTTCCGTGCTCAATGTCTAATTTCAAATATATTTTTCACGTAAACCATACGGCACTAAGGTGATCTGTCAAACTTGTTTAGCACAGTTGTAGACTGTGCTGTAAAAAACCGGCACGCGACATGAGACAAAAAGTCATATCATTCCGTCCCATTTCTTTACATGACGTATGCATAAGTTGTTCTCTTTCTTGTATGACTGCGATGGAAGATATGTAGTTGTCTATTGGTTTCTCTGTCTACGATGCACACACATCCGTTGGCCGGGTCATTGTGCTCCAGAAGAAACACGGGGCCGGCCATTGCACGGCTGTTTGTGGCCACGAGTTAAATGTTTGGTGTGACCGTGATCTTAAAAGCAGACTAATTTTTCTTATATGGCAGCCATTATAATGTAAATAATAATAATAATTTATTTATTGAGTCAGATACTTAAAATCCATTTTTTGTTAGTAGGTACACTTAAATTATTTGTTAAAAAATACATAATAGCCGTCAGACAGTAAATGGAAGCAGGTAATTAAAAACTTTTATCCGAATCCCGACCAAACAGACTCCAGCGAGACGCCTACCTGATCAGGACAGGACTCGAACAAAAGCCTTCATTACTGGCAGATCGTAACGATCAGGAATGACCTGCAGGATGCTGTTGGAACTGCTCCGCACTCTGGTGAGCAATGAGGCAGTTTTCTTACGGATGATGGCATGAAAACCATCAACCCTAGCCTCCGCAAACATTGTAGATGCACTGCAGAAGCGAGGCACTCCCATCAGCATCCTAAAACCATTATACTGGACGCGCAGGGCATTAAGCGATCTCTGAGTAAAGCTGAACCACAGACTGCTCGTGTAAAAAGATTGGCAGTAGGCTTTGAAGAGAGTTATTTTAACTTGCCCTTCAAATGCAGTGCTGTTCGGCCTAAGAATAGACCTTCCGTATCCACCAGTACCAAGCACCCAAGCTGTGTGCAGTTTGTGTTCAAAATAAAATTTCTCTATTCTCCCATGGATGTTGAAAAAATCGACTGGGATGATGCCAAGAGATGGGCAGCAGCATCCACCTGAGAACTTAAAATCAATACTGCGATCACCAATCCGCCTGCTAGACTGGTGATTATGGCAAATCTCTCCTTGCATGCTAAGGGAGAGGCGTGTACCATCTGATGTTGTAAATTATTTGCAGTGGCGCTACTGCATCCGCCTAGAAAACCTCAGTCCCCAAGCGGTGCAACTCCGCGAACGACACTGGCGCATCTTCTCACTCAGCGGCACGTTAGAAACGGTGCGGGGCCGTGGCGTGGTTGGCCAGGAGCCGGTGCTGGCGAGACATTCACCCGCTTTTCAATACTCCAGCCACGTCAGTCTTCAGGCGCCTTCGGGACACATGTGGTATGCTAATACTTACCGACTGCGCCAAATCCAAATCTAGTGTGATCTTGTATTTGGCGCAGTCGAATCGAATTAATTGATCGTCACATGACTGAATTGTGATACTTATTTGTTATCTTGACAGGGGTACGTTTAGAATGGAACGTGAAGACGGCTACACATTTGACTGTCGTATCCCTCCCTTCTCTCTTGAAAGCAAACCGGACGACGGCGTTCCGCTGGCGCCCACTCCCGCCGCGTGACGTCACGCCTAGACAATACAGCAGGCCCAGGTCACATATTAAATATGGAAAGGACACTCATCTTTGTGTTTAGTTTAACGGGATGCATGCCCGCTTTCTCGCAGATCAATTGTGAGCTCCAAATGCGACATTCATGGCTTTTTATAAATCACCATTCGAGTAGGATGTGATGAATTAGTGATGTTTAATCAAACGAGTCATTATTTTATTTAGCAATTTTCTTTACTCAGGAACTGTTTATTTATTTCGTTGTTTATTAGAAAATAGAATTCATTGCATCCGTTTGTTTGTTTTTATAAATTCCTTCGTCGTTTTTAAAATGTTTCTAGATCTGTAATAAATTACAGTAAGTATTCTGTTTTAAACTTGTGTTTTATTTAACAGTTTGTTCTCTACGGGATTTCCCCTTATGATCGAATTACCTTCATAGGATTTATTAATGCGGATATCATTTTGAATAGTATTTTAAAATATGCATTAGCTTCTTTTTGAAAATTCTTTTGTCATCTAAGATAAGATAAATCATTTATTACCAGAAAAAAACAGTACAGTACAGAAATATACATGGAAAACATTTAAGGAAAAATTGAGTAACATTATGGATTTCTTTAAATAACAGAAACTATGGCCCCACACTAGGCTCTAGGCCCGTGTCGTGGGTGCCCAAAGCGATTAACAAAAACTAAAGAAATTGCTGGGGTATCCATGAAAAATTGGTCAAAAGAAGATTCACAAAAACGTACATTATATACCTAGTAATAATAGATAAATTAGATCTGTGGATAAATTGATAGATAAAAATAATTCTGTTCTGTTCACGCGTCTAAATTAAACTTGGAGCAAGGAACAAAATTAAAGGTAATTTTTTTATCTGTTAGATTATCCATAGTCGTAAATTCATATTAATTTGATGAAAAATCTAATGATTGCAGAGTATTTTGAAATCCTAATGTAAGGTCAATTCTACAAACGTAAGTTTTGATAGTTGTAACTTAGCCTAATACTGCTAACCCTAAAACTACCTTTACCATTAAATTTCTATTACACTAACACTATACAGCGTTTCTCAACCTTTGGTAGGTTGCAATCCTTTTATCAATTCCATTTAGCCTTTACACGGTTAGATCTTTTGACTATGATCACATTACATCATGCTATGTGGATAAGCTATAGTTTAAACATTAGCATGCTATTGTTTGGTGTAGCAAATTACTACAGGCAACAGTTTGAGAATCTCTGTTTAAGGCTCCCACGAACTTATCGGCTGAATTAAGCTGAAACTCTAATTGTTTCTGGTTAATTATTACAAATATCTAGATAATCTTCAGTCCAGTCTAAAACTGCACGCCTCTGTTACTTGGCACTAGATACAAGCTTGACGTTTGAAAATGATCTCTGTGGCTACGGATTATTTTGACGTAGTTAAATACCCTTATGATCGAATTACCTTAAACGCGAGATGCCAATGAAGGCATTATACCTAAACATGAGATTTGCCTAAAAAGCTGTTTACCCTAAACGTAAGATGCCAAATGAAGCAGTATGCCTAAAATGTGAAATTGTCAAAGAAGCAGTTTGTCTAAATTTAAATTACCTGTGAATCAGTTTGCCTGAAATGCAAGATGACCAAGAAGCGGTAAGTCAAATACGTAAGTTGACTGTTAGCAAAGCCTTAAATATCAAAAGAATTGGCATTCGTAAGGTCGATTTCATAGTAAAATATTGTCTCATAATATTTGATAATCTCTATCGAAATTTTTTGTTATTGTGGTTATTTTATTTAAAAAGTAGGTCTCTAAATGATATTATACGAATTATACTGAAATGCAGACGGTCATCAGTTAAATAAGCCAGAATAGAAGGTGACCTGCATAAGCTAATAAAATAAAAACCATAAAAAACATATTTTTAATTATTTTATATAAAACAAGTTACATCCAGGTACGAACTTAAAACGAACACGATCCTATCTTTCCTTCTTAACAAAAAATAAATGTAATATTTTTTTTAATACATTTTTAATTATATTATATATAGAGAAGAGAACCACTATGTAAATAGACATTTACCTGAATAGGCTTTTAACCACTTAGACATTCACCTTTGTAGGCATTTTGTTTTGTAGGCATTCACTTTGGACAAACTGCTTCTTTGTCAATTTCACATTTTAGGCATACTGCTTCATTTGGCATCTTACGTTTAGGGTAAACAGCTTTTTAGGCAAATCTCATGTTTAGGTATAATGCCCTCATTGGCATCTCGCGTTTAAGGTAATTCGATCATAAGGGGTTAAATAGTGAAGATATACAGACTAAATGAAAAGACTTTCTCGTCAATTTAAAAACAGGCCAAGTGCGAGTTGGACAATAGCACGAAGGATTTCACGAAAAAAAAATCACATTTGTTGTATGGAAGCCTCCTTAAGTGTTTATTTTATTTTGTTTTTTAGTATTTGTTATTATAGCATCAACAACAATACATCATCTGTAAAAATTTCAACTGTCTGACTATCACGGTTCATGAGATACAGACTGGTGACAGACGGACGTACAGCGGAGCCTTAGCAAAGGGTCCATTTTACCCTTTGGGTACGGCACCCTAAAAACTACAAGGCGGATCTTCATAATATTTTGTAGGTAATATAATCAGATAAGACTTATCAAGGGTTTCACTCTCGTGTCTGGATTTTTGAAAAAATTAACCAGCTTTGATGTAAGCATAGTTCAGGGTTGAATTTCGTAGGAACCCTAATAGAATTCGGTATTATAGTAAAAGGCACTATGTGAGATATATCTATTTATAAATAACATTCAATTACAATATACTTCTTTGGTTATAATAACGCTGAAACTGAAATATTTCGCAGGAACCAATAGGACAACAGTTTTTGAACCAAACCATGTACCTACCTAAGTTATTCAACTTCATGACTTCAGAGGCCCAATTCTCTAAATTATTTTAAAACTACACTGAAAGTTAACCGAATCGAGACTGAATTATGAATTGACAGAAAGTTAGTATTCTACTCCCTAATAAATAACAATTTAGTTATTATTAATTCACGTGACTACCATTAGAGTAGGATAGTTATATATATAATCGCAAAGAGTAAAGAGAGACTCCATCTACAATGCTAAAATTATCGAAAAAACTTTGATTCGTTCAAGTTTCGATCACATTTCGATATAATCACATGACAGTGTTGTATTTTATGTTTAGAGAATACCATTTCTGACATTTAAGACATCGACACAAGATCGAAACATGATCAGTACAGCTAGCACAAGCTAATTAACGTCAGTAACGATAGCGAGTCGCTAGTAAGACGATAGAAAATGTCAAAAATTAACCAATCAAATTAGAATGATTTCAAACTACCCCGATGTCATTGGCCAATAGTACCATTTGCGGTTGTCTCGCTAGCGTCTTGGTAACGTGAGTCAGCCTGTGCTAGGCGTACCGAACTCTATTTTAACTATTTTTAGGTTAGTTAATTGGGCCTCAGTTGTTCATAATCTGTTGAATGTATTTCAATTTAGTTTAAGTATAATAGGTAGGTATTATAATCGAACAAAGCAGGCAATTTTGTTTTCTAGTTTTTTGTTTATTTTTACATATTGGGAGTTAACTTATGTAAGACGAAAGTTTTAAATGACTCGCTGGATACAGTTTCGTTCTAGTAATAAAACCAATCTTTTTCAATCCATAAGCATCAAATTCATATAAATAACAATAATTACTATTCACATTATATATACTGCATAACAATATTGCTTAATAGTACTTTTCTCAAACAATGCGCGGGATATTCAAATAATTTTCTTAAATTCTTTCATAAAAGTTCTCATGTTTTTAAACAAGTATTTGTATTGATTTTGGCGGCAACAAGTTTTCTATTATTGTACTTGCCGCCCCTTGAATGAAGGTGGCGTCAAAAATATGTTCATTGGACTTTTTTCTTAGCTTGAGCTCATTTTTAACAGACTTCAAAAAAAGGAGGAGTTACAACCGATTATGTTAAATCAATGGGAAGTTTTCAGGAAGGCAATTAAAAAGAAAAAATAGTTCTTAAAATTCCGATATGGATGGTGTATGTGGATGATGGCAGTGACTCGATACGGTTGTGTCTTCTGAAGTTTTTGCAAAAGCACCACAGAGGACAAATTTTCTTTGTTATCTCTTTTTTTCCTCCAAGTTTCGCGTTGCGATTCCGAAGCTCGTTTATCAAGTCTACTTTACTAAGAAAAATTTACTTCACCAACGAACAGCATGAGTGAGTGAAGTCAGTGACACTGACAGTTGGTGGCTGACCGATAAAATTTAGACAACCATATCTGGACTGCGCCATCTATGTATGGATTTAGAACTATTTTCTTTCAGCTGTCAGAAAACTTCCCATTGCAATAAAATATCAAGTTTTGAGCTTCGCGCTTTATTTTTTTATTCTGTCGAGAATTGGATTCTATAGCATTTATAGAGCCAAAAACATCTCAACAAACCTTTTTGCATGTTTATATTTGTTGATGAGTAAATGCAATGATACCTCTTTGCATATTGAAATAATGTGACGGTTATGTCATAGTGAAATTGCCGGCCTGTTATCACGACAGATATGGATTTTCAAACAAACATTGCCGGCCGCTGCCAGCGTGGTTTTTAAATCACCTTGCTTAGCAAATTTTTAATTTTTATAAACTGCCCATTTTCTGACGACACTATTTCCAATAAGGTTTATAAATATATGAATATATCATGAGTTGGACACTGGCAGAATTATGACAACTGGCCACAGATGCCATAAACTAAGAAGTAAAGTGAACCACTACATAGAAGTTCGATAGGGTTATCTAAATAATGAACGAATACCCAAGCATGTTTGAGAAAAATCATTAATACTTATACATAAGTACTTCAAAACGCGCAAAAATGTACTATGTACAAAGCTATGATGAGAAAATGAAAAACTATTTACTCTTTAATTTACACAACTATCTATTTTAACATTTTTCATTTGGAAGAAATACTGTAAAAACTTGCATTTCAACGAATATACTATTTCTACCAGATAATACATATTATTAAGTTTATATATCGACGATACATCAAGGAACAAAAGTCCGCTGTGGGCCAGTGCCAAGGCTGCTATGGAAGTAGTCTTAACCGCGACGGAAGGTGACGTTATATGTTTTCGGGGTAAGAGGTTGTTTGTTTGTGTTTGTCTGATACCATTTATCTCCAAACCGGCCGATCGAAATAGGTTTGTTACCCGCTTTGTATTCCCGGACTTGTTGGACAATTTTCGTTGGTATAAGATTTGTCCTGGCTGCTGGCTTATTTAGGAGTGTGTACTGGAAGAAAGCGATAGCCGAGTTTTCCCCGATCGGGGAAAAAGGCGTGTGTTTATGTATGTAATGTACATAAATATATTCAAAAGGTATTTAAAAAAATCTAAATATTCAAAATACCTTTATGGAAATGTCAACAAATTAGGACCTTATGCGAAAGTTATATTGAACATGTGATAATAGCTGCAAGGTAACATATAAGTGCCTCCTCCAGTAATCTCCTAAAAATCGGCCAAGTGCGAGTCTGATTCGCGCACGAAGGGTTCCGTACCATTATCAATAAAAACGGCATCTATAAAAATCACGTTTTTAGTATGGGAGCCCCCTTAATATTTATTTTATTCTTTTTTTGATTATTTCTTGTTATAGCGGCAACAGAAATACATCATCTGTGAAAATTTAAACTGTCAAACTATCACGGTTCATGAGATACAGCCTGGTGACAGACGGACGGACGGACAGCCGAGCCTTAGTAATAGGGTCCACAACGGTGATTTGCGACCTTTTTCATGATATTTAGTCACTCCGTGACATAAAAAAATCGCACCCTAACATGTCCACTGTGGAGATTAAACGAGCCTACTTTTTTGACTGTCATACGAATTGTATGCTTTACGAAACAGAGCCAAGCACACTACCGCGCGAGTTGAATTATGAGCGCAGCACACATCTCAAAGAACTCCATGGTGTGGTGTCCCTGCGCCAGGGCGGTGCCTGGAGGCGGTGCGGTGCTGGTGGGCGGTGCGCTAGGCGAGCACACCTCGTCCGTCTCCTCGCGCTCGCCAGACAACGACTTGAAGTCGAGAAGATACGACTTGTAGTCCACTTGGTAAAGTTGAAGTGACATTTTCACGTATTTGTCGGTCATTTTGTTGAGTGTTCGAACTCTGGAAGCGAAAATAACATCATTAATAATAACAATAATAATATACGCTTCTCATAAAATAAATCGAAATCTCAAGTTTTTATGTTTAAGGCCAAAGCACACCGGATGCGTATGCAGTAACGTAGACACGTCTCTACGAAAGTACGCGCTTGCGTGCACGTCACGCAAGCGGTGTGCCATGTCTCATACAGTTCCATACATTCAATAAATAATGCTGGACGTAACAATAATTCCATAGAAATAGAAATATATACGTATCCCGTAATCCTTTAATCAGTGTAGTTTTTTCAGTATAGTTGGAGCCACTTTGTTTAGCGTGCAGAGTGCGCACGCTAACGCGAAAGGTTTTTTTTAACATCAGCATTAGCAAGGAGCCTCTCAAAGACGCCATTGAATTCTTTCACCACACTGGTTCTTTAAGTGACACGAAGAAGACTACGATAGAAAATTGCATTGAAGAGTAATTTACCTGACATGGTAGGGGTTGATGACCTTCCACTCATAGTCCAGCGCCTTCATGGCTCGGAACACTTCCAGCATTATGTCGTTAGGTTTGCTCTGTGATCGGATGCCTAAATGCCATTTCGCTCTGAAAAAGACAACTATATTTTAGGGTTAGTATTTAGATTAAGGTGATTCCTCTCGCATGTGGCGCGAAATTCAAATTTTATTGCGTTTTTGCTCATTACAGCTCATCAACACTTCTTGAGATAGTAAAAACTGATTTTGCGAAAACTAGGAGACCCAACACACATGTTTTAGTTTATAGTTTCACATATAGATCATTACTTCAGCTACGAATACTCTTCAATGATTTTTACAGTGTTTTTTTGGTTTAAAGATATGCGTAGCTTAACTAATGACATTTATGAGATACTATCAATTAAAACATGTGTGCTAGGTCTACCAGTTTTCGCAAAATCTGTTTTCTCTATTTCAAGAAGTGTTGATTAGCTGTGGTATACAAAAAACACAATAAAATTTGAATTTCGCGCCACATGCGAGAGGAATCACCTTAATTGATTTTATTTTGATGATTTGTAATGTTGACATTATTTTTGTTCCATTTTGTGACGAAGTCCAATATATATAATATATAAGTATGTACCTAGTAAGGAGAAATAGTGTAATTTGGGACTTTGTTCATGGTATCACTGGTTCTTTGACTGGTTTATGACATGGAATGGATGTATCTACTCTAGTACCTACGTATGGGGACTAAATTATTTGTATGTCATACTGTATGATTAAGTATGTTGGACGTGTGAATTATGACCACCAATGTAAAATTACCATATTCAAAACAAATAAAATTATCTTTATCTTTATCTTTGATGTGTCGTGTGTAGTGTCGTGGTGTGTGGTATGAGAATAGACCCTTCCTTCTCCTCCCGTGGATGTAGTAAAAGCCTTCCAAAGGGATTACATTAGGGGATAAGCAGCAGCATCCGCCTGAGTACTTAACACCAAACTGCGGTCACTAATCCACCTGCCAAGTGTAGTGATTATGGTAAATCCCAATAGTTACTTCTTAACTACAAACTTCGATAGCATTCTCTTCCATCTAACCTATACAGGGCGTCCCACGGCTATGCCACATGGAGGGAAAGTACCTTGAACATTGTAGATGGAACATTTTACTGAAAGAAGACATTATTTGAATTTAAAAAACAATTTAAACTGCATTCATAGATATTTAAATAATGTTACATGAGAAAAATAATCACCCTGTAGCTATATCATACCGATCGAAAGGCTTCATCATAAGGATTGTTTTTTGCTGAATAGCATAGTGTCAGAAATAAAAGGAAGACCAAGAATTTTAACATTTGATGTGAAATTTTGTTCCGAAAAATGAAAAGCCACTCAGACATTGCCGTAAGGACATACAACTGACATTATCATAAGTACTTATTACTAATAAATGTACCCACTTAAGAAGTACGCATCATTTCATCCCTGGATCGGGACAAATGGACAAATAAGATGGCTGCCGAGATCCCTAGATCTTACCCCGTTAGATTTTTTTTATGGGGTTATGTAAAAAAATTATTTTACAAGAACCAGTATGAAAGTGTCCACGAGCTACAAACAGAAGTTGGACGTATTATTCTAAATATCCACCACAACAGGATCAAAAAATCGACAGGGAGCGAAATAACCAAAAGAGTGCGACTTTGTATTCAACAGGAAGGGAATCATTTTGAGCATTTGATAAATTGATTAATTTTGTATCAAAAATGTTAAAATTCATGGTCTTCCTTTTATTTCTGACACTATGTTATTTAGCAAAAAATAATCCTTATGATGAAGCCTTTTGATCGGTATGATAAAGCTACAGAATGATTATTTTTCTCGTGTAACGGGTTCGATTCCCGGTTCAGCCATGTAATTATTTAAATATCTATGAACACAGTTTAAATTGTTTTTTAAATTCAAATAATGTCTTCTTTCAGTAAAATGGTCTACAATATTCAAGGTACTTTCCCTCCATGTGGCATAGCCGTGGGACGCCCTGTATAACCTATGTATGTGGATAACAATTTCGAGGTAGTGCACACAAAAAAAAAACAAAAGTAGATAGTACCACAGAATAAATAATAATAGGTACATTAACTTATTTTTAATAGGTATGTACTAAGATGCAGTCAAGGTGCAAGGAGCTTCAAGATGGCAATAAATAAATGTTGTGGGAGTTCGAATCCCAGAATACTTCGTAAAATCTGTTTTTCTTGGCGATGTAATTAACTTTTGGTATAGCGGGACGTCACTTCTTGCTTACTCCAAATAGTACTTCAATATGATAATAGATGTCACCCACACCAGCAAGGCGTACGTTTCGCAAGTGGCGCGAAATTCAAATTTTATTGTGTTTTTGCACATTATAGGTTATCAACACTTCTTGAGATAGCGAATGTGAATAGATAGTGAATTTCGCGCCACTTGTGAAACGTTCCATCTTCAAACTGGCAAATGCGCAAGCCGTGCGACGCCAATTAAGAAAAAAAAAAGAAAGCGGGTACCGTTTAACTGGCGTGCCTCTCGCTTTGTCTTGAGGCGGGAAGGCGGGCGGCAGCGACGAGTCGCGAAGAGGCGCGATCCGCTCCGGATGCGGTCGTGACGAGCCCTCGCTCGTTTGAGGAGGCGGACTGCCTGAAACAACATTTTATCTGTGCAAAGTTTTCCAAGGTGTCACAGTGACAGCTAAGCTGCGGTACCACGTGGTTAATTCATCATCATCGTCAGCCAACAGAAGTCCACTGCTTGACATAGGACTTTCCCATAGACTGCCACGACGAACGGTCTCGGGCCGCCTCCATCCACCGACTCTCTTTCTAATGTCTTTGGTATTTATTTATTTACTTTAATTAGAACGGCAAGGTACCAATTACACTAATTAAACACAATCAAATAATTTTAAACAATATGAATAAGTACAATAAAAATAACATTAGTCAAAAAAAAAACAGAATAATAATAATAAAAATATAAGAGACCCCTGACCCTCGGCTTGCCTTAGCCGGCTGGCCGAGGGTGGACGCGCAAAAGCGAAACCTATGCCCCAAGGGTGGAAGTGTTAAAGGCATAAAGCCGGGAGTAGCGCTTAGTGAAACTGCAGCACACCTCTCAACACCCTTAAGCCGTCCACGCCAACGTTGCCCCTTACGCTGCCTTCATTGGCGGCACATTTAAGGGGCCCGTTTAGTGAACGGCAAGTCACCACCTGCCTAAATCGTTTTCAATAATTTAGAATTGGCAGGTGCCGTTTCTCATATTGTAATAGGCCGATAAACATTCAATTAGCATGTTCTCCTTACAATAGCACCAACTTTCATCCATTTCCACAATAGTTTAATCATCTGTCTTCCATCCACCATAACAATAATGTTTTTTATATCCTAATTGTAAAAGGGCCTCTTACTGTTGGCTAATATGGCCCCAGTAATGCCTCATAAAGGTCCAGGTTAAGCCTGTGTTTGAAAATAAAAATAAAAATATAAAAACAATGTCAAAAATAATGTCAAACAGCAACTTTCACACATTCTTCTCACAGAACCCCAGGCACTCCGACAGAATCATCTTCCATCCATCCACAAACACATCAATCAACATCATCATCACATCAACATCAAAATCAAGAGACCAAAGACTTTGGGTTGAAGGAAATAAAATTTCATACATTTTACATGAAAAGGGGTGTTTTTTGCGTACTCCGTCATTAAAAGATCTTGTGAACTGGCAGTTTTCTAACACCGTTTTTTAATTAGCCGATCCTTCAGTTAGATATACACCGCAAAAGTGGTTACACTGTAGTAATATTGGTAGTAGATTTGATACGTTAGATTCCAATGTCAAAATTAATGACAAATCTATTACCAAACTACTACTGGTACCATGACACCAAATCTCGTGCATTTTGATAACCTGTGAAAGTTATGACGCTGTGACAGTCTGGGATAGACCGAACGATCTTATAAGGGTTTCTTGTTAGACTCTGAAGTCAGAACCCTAAAAAAACTTACTGGCTACATAAAAATCTTTGATCTCCGCTTTGGCGGCTTCGTCAGCTATCCTCTTGTTGTCTATGATGAGGTGGTACGCGATCGCAAGCTGGTCGTGAGGGTCACCGCTCAGCAACGCGTTATGGACCTCGTGTTCTTTGACGCCAAATTTGTCGCACACTTCCGCGATCGCCTCCGTATCTATGACGCTGCTGTCCTGCGAATGAAGAGCTAATTAGTAAAAGTTAGAATGAGGGTTTTTCAAAAGTAAGTAGTTCAAATTGGTTCGATAGATGACGCTGACTCAACTGTAGCTGCTAAGATTGTCAAATGTATTAGATATAGCTTAGGGACTTTTTCTGCTCTTTCGAAGTGAGACGTCGTCCTTTTTTATTTTATTTCAATTTCTAGTGTTTTTTTAGTTATATCGTGTAGATTTGGTGGCATTTTAACCGGTGTAGCTTATAAAGAGCACATGGTAGTGAATTTAAATAAAATAAGTGTATTGTGTGTCTTTTCGAAGGGGTGGAAATTGTCTAGGAACATTCTAGTAAACTGCCATCGATTTACTAGAACATGACTTGACAGAGGACTTGACGACTGGACATTGTTTGTTTATCTATGCTACTTGACATCGAGTATATACTCGGATACCATTAAAAAAAAAGTACGCGTACTAAGCTTATCTAACTAGTCTGTGGCTATTGGTCATGATATTCTGTTTGTGTTTGCTTCTTGAGTGTGCGATAGTGATTTCGTGGTGTTTTTAGAAGTAGGCAAAAATAAATACCACGAAAAGAAAATATATCTACGTTGTTGACATTTAACTTTATTTTGACACTTGACAGCTAGGTACAGAGCAGCGCCATCTATTTTCAACACTAAAAGTATGATTTGAAACGGTCGTGTACCTCTGTAGCGCGATTATGTAACTCTGTTGCTATTTGTGAATGTGTACAATAAAGATATAATCTATCTATCCTGGCGACCTCTGTGGCGAGGCGGGCGATTAGCCGGCTTAGTTGCAAGAGGTTGCGGGTTCGATTCCCGCTGCGGGACAAATGTTTGTATGATCTGCAAACATTTGTTCCGGGTCTAGGTGTTATGGTATCATAGTACTCGTAGTTCCTTGATACCCACGACACAGGGATAGTTGTTTGGGATCAAGACTACGTATGTGACTGTTGGGTGTTATCTATTTATCGTGGGATCCCTAATTAATTGCTCTTTGGCGCGATTACGTAACTCTGTTGGTATCGGTTTCAATAGTTTATATTTGAAATTACGTTCAAATAGACGTTAGCGTCATTTCGGATAGAAACAGCATTGAAACCGATAGCAACAGTACTAGTGGTTCGCCCCGAACTGAGACCTCGCGTTAACACCTTTATCAGCCTGACTATTAAACCAAGTAACTTCCATTTTTAACCGACTTCCCAGAAAAGGAGGAGGTTCTCAATTCGTTTTTTTTTGTTATTTGAATAGATATACTTCCAGATTGGTCTCATTTTTCAGAATGAGAAATTGAGGGAACTCCTCAAATATTGTAGGCATACATATTATGGCGATTTTGACATTTTCAGCAACAAACCAAGCATTTGCATTCAAAAAGTATCATAATCCTTTCACCACTATGGTTCATGCATTTTTTTTTCATCCAAATATTTTAGTCGAATACAATGGCGGAAGTCGGTTTTTAAATGAAAAGTTATTTTATTATTATTTTTGAAAATTTTCACCTCGAGGTCAACAGGATCTATCTGTAACAACTCTAATTTCTACACATCATCGAAATAACCTTTGAATAGGGCTAAGCAACGGGGCGTAATACTACATACCTGTTAGTACCTATATCAAGTACCTGACGAATTAATTGGTAACGTCCTTTTCACGAAATCATAGAACTCCAACGTCATTCAAATTCTTAGAAATGGGAGGTCAACAACGGATATTATATTGGTTTATTGTTTTATAGGGTACATGTCTCGAAATTCTTCAATTTCAGACTTTTCCCTGTAGTTGTGACACAAAAGCCACAAGCATACCAAATTTCAGCATTGTGGGATTGCTGGAAGTACCCTAGAATTTTCGATTTTTACGTTTTTTATTTTCCCTAATATCTCGGAAACTACTAAGTTTAAATACTTATTAAAAACAGTTTTGAAATGTCCAACCCAAGCGCTTTCATTAGACACCCCACTTGATCTGATTGTCTAACTTTTATTTTTTTTACCCCCTCTTGGACCCCAATATCTCAGCAACCCCCTGACCGATATAGCTCATAACCTTACCTACAAATTGTACCAATACTATCTACTCCCATACCAAATTTCATGAAGATCGGATTAACGGTTTGGAAGTTTTCATCGGACAAACATACATACATACATACACACATACATACAAACGCCGATTCTTCCAACTTGACTCAGAGAACTCGCTTCGCTCGTTCAATTAGGCCAGGGCCACAGTGCGGGCCTAGCGCGGGTGCGACGGCGGGCGCGAAATATCAAACATATGAAACCGCCGTTTGCGTCCATAGTGTAGTGGCTAAGGCGGGCGCCTAGCGCGACTGACATGAGCGAGTAGCGCGCGTTTATTCAAACGTTCCTATCTGCGCGTTGTGGCCACACTACGGGCCTAGTAGGCAAGCGTCTCGATGCGCGTGTGGCAGGGATATCAATCAAACCAGTTTGGTCTTATCCACGTCTAATAGCTCGCGCGTCACTGTGGCCACCCGCACGCTCCCGCCCCGTCGCGCCCGCAAAGGCCCCTATCCCCGCGCATTCACTGTGGACGCGCACTTACGAAGACCACAAGTTAAATTGACTGTTTGATGATTTCCAAAATTAAAAATAGATAGATAGTGATGCTAATAATGATATGAATGGGTGTCCCGTAAGGCAGACTTAGCATTTTGCTATGATAGTACAGTCAAATTAGATGATTTTTTGCAAAAGTGTGGAACTAATTAGATGTAGTCATGAAAACTTTTTTAATTGTTTTGTATGGCTTAAAAATCACCTCTAATAATAAGCATCAGTAATTTCACCCTCCGGAATAGGGTTAAATAGGGTGAAAACCTTATAATATCCGTAACTTTATGGAGGAAATAGAAGTAGTCGGTGCAATTTGGCATAGACTTTGAACCGTTATGATCTACATTTGCACCAAGTATTTTTTAAATCCGACATACGGAACATACAAAAAAAAAATCATTCACAAAAAAACTTTTTGTGGGTATTGCGGCTCCGGGAAAATTAATTTAGTCTGTGCAAATTGATAGACTTATCAGAAAAATGATCGAAATACATTACCAGGTTTGCACCTTGGTGCGTCTCACGGAAGGCACTTTTCCATATTTTATTGTCGCTCTACTACGGGGAAAATTAATGTAGTTCCGGAAATTGACTTAAACTTATTCATTTAATTAGTACTACATCCGCCGGAAGTTTTATAAAGGTATTAATTTACGGAAGATGCATTTGTTCAACACTATGTTCCCTACATGCACGTGGTTTTTATTAAAATCATAATGCACTAAGACAGTCTCTCTATACGTAATTTAACTTGCATCAAGTAATTTCTTTCTATTTTAAAATTTACGGACTTTTTAAGTTTGTACCTAATATTTAAAAGGGTTCCGTACGCGCCAGAAACGGTGCAAACTTAGGATAAGCTTCTTTTCGTGTCATCTAACGTTTCCATAAGAATCAACGGCTACATGACTTAGGTCCACACTTTTTGCTAATTTGCCTGTACTATGAATGCTAGCCACGTTATTTTATAAACATGCTTTTACGGTATAGTTTAGCTAGGGTAAACTTTCCCTATCTGTCATTTGAGAAAAAAAGGGACGATAGGTTAACTTAAGCAAAACTGTACTGTGGTTAAACCACGTTTTTAAATACAACCACACACACTTTTTTCACGAACTTTCTTAGTGCACTATGTATATTACTTTTTTCTTTCTCATCTTGTTTTCTTTTCATAAATGTTTATTATGTTTATGTACTTTGAAGCGGGATCTCCTAACACAAGCAAATATCTGCTTAACAGGAGATTCCAAACTCTGAATGTAAAATAACTGAAATAAACATTTTTATTATTTTATTTTATAAAAAACATGCTTTAAGGTTCACTTGGAGATGAAAAATGTTGGATTTTGGTTCAAAGGTGCGGATTCTGGAGACCACATTGCAAAGAACTGGCATACCCCCAAACAATTTAAAAGCATGCAATATCCAACCAACATACACATGGATAACAGTCCCAGCACAGTGGGAGGCATGATGATGATGTAAAGTGAAGGGTTTCCTCTGCGAGACGCAATTAGTACTTTAGTAGAGCATCGGAAGATGCGATCGTAACCGACAAAATTAAAAATAAATAAATTAGACTTTATTGACAAATAAAATAGCGTAATGTCAAGGGAGATACGATTGTATCAGTCAAAATGACAAAAAAAAAACAAAATTATTCTTTATTGAAACTATACTCTGATTTTTAATCTTAGACATTTTTTGTAAACAAAGACATGTTAAGATATGCCAATGTGTGTATATGTATCATGTATGTGTATCATACGTGTATATATATGTGCTACCAGTATCTTAAAATATGTCCTACAGAAAAATATTTATTTTTCATATAACTTTGTCAAAAACTCAATTTACGCAATGATATATACGTTAAAATTATTCTGATTTTATATTCTATGGGGTTTTGGCTAGCCAAAAATCCTACCTATTTTTATGGACAAATTTAGTAACCTACTACCTGAACGTATATTTTTTGTTCTAGTATCCCGTTTGTTTACAAAAATTGTCTAATAATAAAAATCTGAGTATAGCTCAAAGTCTAGGGAATTTTTCTTCTCGCTATTGTACCAGTTGTGGTTCTTTTACTATTGGTCACAAGGCCCTTTCCAAGGCCACCACACCCCAAGCTATGATCAAAACAAAACCAGCGCTATATGAAACTAATAATCAAATAAAAAAAAGATAGTTACCCATGCTGTTAGTCATAATCAAAAAGTAATACTAACTACCTGTTCGACCGGGGACGGAAACAAATACCCGGGTAATTCCTTCAGGAACCAGTCGTGTTTCTTCACATCATCAATGGCGGATCTCTTCATGGGGTCCACTTGCAGCATGCAGCACAGCAGGCTGACCACATTCTTGTTCAAGTACTCGGGAATGGGGAATATTCCGGATTTGATCTTACGGAATAGGGTAGGCACGTGTTCATCGTCAAAGGGCAGAGTGCCGCAGAGTAATGCATAGAGAATGACGCCGCATGACCAGACATCTACTTCCGGTCCAGCATAGAGTTTTCCAGATATAACCTGTAGGATAAGTTTACTGAGATTAAGTATGGGACCGTCCATTGAACACATGTTTTTTTTGCTTATCGGTTTAGAAATCGCGCGTTTGACGAAAAAATTAATACTACGTGATATGGGACCGTCCATGAATTACGTGAGGCTTGAAAGGGGGGGGAGGGATTTAGAAAAAATCACGAAATATCACAAGGGGGGGGGGTTGGTTGTGTTGTCAGATATCACGTGTATTTATTGTTTCGTCAAACGCGCGATTTCTAAACCGAAAAGCCTTAATTTCGGAATAAAATAGATTATACTTTATAGGTACCTTACCTATACCTACCTACCTTTGTAGTTTTAAAGATAATATTCAAAAAAAAATAAGATTCTTACACTAATTAATAATTAATTTAAAAAATACACGTGATTTTTGGGGGTAGTCTTAAACCTCACCACGTATCACCAAGGCGGAGGGGGGCTTAAAAAATGCAAAAAAAAACATCACGTGATAAATGAACCTATCTTACTACACCCCCCTCCCCTCTTGTGATATTTCATGATTTTTGCTAAACCCCCTCCCCCCCTTTCAAACCTCACGTGATGAATGGACGGTCCCTATGTGTGAGGTATACTGAAAAAGCTCTCAGAATTAGCAAATTGAAGTGGCAATGGGCAATATAGCTCGCATAACTGACAATTGTTAGGAATCAAGGTTCTCGAGTGGTGACTACAAACCGGACGACGCAGTAGAGGAAGGCCCTCCTGTCGATGGACTAAAGACATCATAAAGGTAGCAGGAATTCGGTGGATGGAGGCGACTCAAGACCGTTGGTCGTGGCATTCTATGGCGGAGGCCTATGTCCACTAGTGGCCATCTATAGCTTAATGATGATTATGACAAAGTCCCTATACAGCTGCATCTCTCATTATTGTGATTATTCTAATTTTAAATTATATAAAAATTATGGGGCGGTATTCCTAATTCACCAGGAGGGCGATTATGAAATTCTTTTGCCATTGATTTCAATGTTGTTTCTATTTGAAATTACGTTAGTGCGATTACCTAATTTACACAGTCTTGATGCAATAAACCTTTGTAAGCAAAATGCGTAAGTTGTGTAGTCGCATGAGCATCATTTCGAATAGAAACAGCATTGAAATCGACTGAAACCAATAGCAACAGAATTACGTAATCGCGCAGCGGGGATAATTTACCTGGGTACACTATTTAGCTAATTCATTGTAACTTGACGTAACTAAAAGTTCCCATTGTGTTCCTAAAGTTTGAATAAATATATGAATATGAGTTACCTCAGGTGCAGCATAATTTGGTGATCCACAAGAAGTCCTCAGAAACTCCCCGTCCATCATCATATTGGACAATCCAAAGTCAGCTATCTTCACATGCATATTATGGTCTAGGAGCAAGTTCTCTGGCTTCAAGTCTCTATGCACTATCATGTGTCTATGACAATAGTCTACTCCAGAAATTATTTGTTGGAAGAACCTGCGAGCTTCATGCTCTTGGAGTTTGCCTCGTTTTACTATGTAGTCGAATAGCTCACCCCCTGATACATATTCCATGATCATAAAGATGTCTGTAGGTGTTGAAATCACCTGTAATTCATAATCTTTATTGTATGTATGACAGTAACATAGTCAATATTATTATTATATTTATACTAGAACATTTGAACACATTGAATTATTTTGGATATCCATGTAGCCGGTAGAGCATCGGAAGATATGATTGTATATTGACAAAAAGCGTAAGGTCAATGGAGAGAAAATTTTCAAAATGGTTCTTTATTGAAACTAGCGCAAAGTCTAGGGAAAATAGGGTCTTCTATTTTCTAGCGACTCTACTGGTTAAGAAGGTAATTTTGTTAAGATGACCTCTTTTTAGGAAATGAATACGACTGTACAGTACACCACATAGTTCACACATACATATTATCTCCCGCTGACAGTCCTGTCTGACAACCTTCGAGTGTGGTTGCAATCGGTGATCATGAGGAAGTATGTGGCATATATTATAGTTGTATATACAGTGAAAATATATATAATAATACCTATATGTATTATTTCCAAAATGATACCAAGCCACAATAATTTCAATTCTATAAAAATTACCTCATCTGAATTACAATTTAGCATCTGAACAAGTTTTTAAATTTGATTTTTCTTAATTTATACCTAATGTTCCATGGTAAATAGTTCATCTGTGTAGTAGTCAAGTATCAGGAAGCAAACAAAAGTTTATTTACCTGATACAGCTTGATGATATGCGGGTGTCTAAATAACTTGAGATTTTGAATCTCGCGTCTGATCTTTCCCACGACATCGAGTGACTTAATCTTTTGCCTATTGAGGATTTTCACTGCGACCTTGTGTTTGGTCAGCTGATGTTCACCAATTTTTACTTTCCCAAACGTGCCTACACCAAGGGTAGCGCCCAAAGTGTAGTGTCCAATCTTCACTATAGGCTGGTTTCCACTGGTGATAAGCGTTGCGACTGCCTTCTCAGTCATTTTTCAAGGCAAAAAGTACCCGAGGTACGGAATGGTAAAATTGAAGAGTACTTTACATTAGCGGGGCACGCTAGGGGACGATTGTTACAAAAGTTCAACAGATTCACATGGCACGGTCGATCTATCGTGGTCGTGGAAAATTATTAAATTATAAATAAATAAGAAATAGCAACAAAAATACTTGTTTTGAAGTTCTATCTAAAAACATTAACCATTTCGAATATCGTTTACTGACATTGACAATGACATTTGGTTTGCTTGTCTTGTTAAAAAACCTTGGAGGAAAGAAACTAAAAAAACCAATGAAAAAGTGAGTGGATGGATTGTCTATGGGTAAATTGGGACACTCGGACTGACCTCCCCCCTCCCTCCCTCCCTCCTCTCATTCCCCCCCGGCCCGCTCCGCCCTGCGATTTTATTGTCGAGAGCACTGCGGAAAATTTAATTATTTTCGAGTTTTTAATGTATTTTTCTTACGAATTTTATCAAATATTGTGTGTGCACAATGGATACATGTGGAATATGTCAAAAACCAGCCGACGTAAGTAACTTTTGAGGGTTTTATAGCCCTCCTTTCATATTGCTCAGATCATTATTTTTTGTTTTCTTTACGAGATTGTTACTAAAATAACGCATCTGGAAATATTTGAGGCTACGGTCGCTATAACAATATATAGGTCTCAATTTCTCTTTGTTGCAACACCATAATCGCAACGCTACGTCGAGAAATATTGATAAAAAACATTCAAAACCTGCCCGCGTATTTTTTTTACTCCTTGTCGGTCGGTCGGTCGCTTGGCTTGTTTTTTTTACGTCTGGCTCAGCGCTGTATAAAAAAACGCTGAATTCCTTTTTTTATTTGGATAGTGAACCTTGGCAAACTCTGCAGGCATTTGGTAGCTACATTGAACCAAGCAAGATTTGTAGTACATTCATTCAATGATATAAATAAGTAGGCACTGTCTAGGTTTAATTGGTGAAATACTACCAACAAGAGAAAATAGTGACTATTTTCTCTTGTTGGTAGTATTTCACCAGTTAAACCTTCATACATATACTATTTATGTAAATTCTTTATATAGACATTAAATATTTCCAAACATTTTGCCAAATTACACTTATTTTTTTTACTATACCCGTGTACATCGGTGATAACATTCACTGATTTTATGACCACTATAAACTTTTATTGCATTCAGAAACATTTAAACAATTATGACTTGCATCGTTTATGAACCCTATGAATCTTTCAGCAATTGTTTGAAACAATCAAAGAAGGGGTGAACGCTTGCTTCAAATGCCAGCCGCTGGTGCCAGAAATCACTATCGATGACAACGCATCTGACACCTCACAAGCACAGGTATATATATAAACTAGCATAACAGAAAACGTATGCGTACCTAATCAAAATCACTGCAAAATTTATATTTTAGAATGTGTTTACCATTGAATGGAAACTCATAAGTCTCAGGTAAAAAAAAAAACATTTCTCACTGGGCCCCTAACCATATTTAATGATTAGGACTTAGGCCCCTTATGAGACTGTGACAATTACAGGAGATTGCTGACTCGCCTTATTATTGTGGCCTATGCCATAAGACATTCCAGAAAAATCAACAGTTGCAGAACCATATCCGTAATCACCGGGCTGAGAGGCGTTTCGTCTGCACCTACTGCAGTAAAGGTTGGTACTTTTTAATAAATCATTATTTAAGTTTCGGGACGTAACACTTCTTAAGTAAACTTTTAAATGTCCCTCAATTGGTTGATGAAAATGGCAGTTCTTAAATAATTTTCAACTCATGATGAAAATCCGTTGATTTAAATGAAAACTTCTGTTCATTAAAAAACAACTAAGCCATGATTGGTGCTTGATTCTTTTAGGCCTGGTTGCAAAGAAAAGACGAACATCCATAATTATCGCGACGATAGGCGAGGCGATAGTAAAAAAAAAAATCTTAAAAAAAAAACAATTCCCAACCACGAATGTTTAAATTATAGTAAATGTGAAAATTAACCAATCAAATTACAAAGTTTTCTAGCCACCGCAATGTCATTGGCCGATTTTGAAATAACTAACGTCTCGACTCATCCCGCCATTTTCGAAAAGAGACGTCGCTTATGTACTTTTATTTTATTTTCTAGGGTCACCGCTTTACTTAAACATGACTTGACTGAGGCTTTCGATACGAAAGGACTTTGACGACTTGGAACGACTGTAATGTTGCAAATTACAATTAATTTATTATTACTTGAAACTGGCAAATGCACAATCCGTGCGACGCCACTATAGAAGAAAAAAAAACTAACGGTTTAGTATCAGCTATTAGCGTCTCAATACCGTTAGATATTCGTACTTACCCCCACAGGTGTAGTTTCACCTAGTTTATGATCCTTGTGATTTCTATGGATAAGATACTATTGACTTGTACTTTGGTTTGTTTTCAGCGTTTTCTCAATCCAACAATCTGAGGGCTCACCTTCGGATCCACACAAATGAAAGACCCTTCAAATGCAACGATTGTGGAAAAGCATTTACTCAGGTAAATACACCTATCAAAAACCTTCTATCTATCTATGATATCATCTACATGAATGCCGAAGTTTCGTGAATCTTATATTTGTCAGTCAAGATATGGCAAATTATAAAGCGAGCATCGATTATCATAACTGGGCAGTAAAATTTCCAGTTGAGCACTAGATTATTAAGGTAGGAAAAATGACGATGATTGTTAATTTAAAGTGCACTGACAATTAATAACGCACGCATCAGCTTTAAGCTGCCTGTGTATTAACTATTAACTAATATTTTTTTTTAATTTGATATTGATTATTGATAATAAGGTGTGTATGTAATACAATAGCGATCTTCTTTTTTTTATCTCGGGTTTTTTTTACATTATGTTGGTAATTTTCCAATAGGAAAAAACAACTGACTAAACCAAACACTATTTAGAGTCAAAAGAATAAATTGCAAGGAGCGTAGCAAGGAGCATCGTTTGAAAAGTGAACAATAATGACGACAAGTCTTAACTAAGCGTGTCGCGGGGCGCCAGGGCGGTGGCAAGTGCCAAATTCGATGTAAATATTTCATACATATAATTATATATATTAAAAATTATTTACTGCCCAATTGTTATTGAGAGTACAAATCTTTTTTTACCGCTCAATATACAATTAAAATACCGCTCAGTTAAATATAACCGTATGATATTTGGGTAAAAGTTGTGTAACATAATGTTTGCAGGTAACAAATCTGAACAACCACGTGCGCCTGCACACGGGTGAGCGTCCGTTCGTGTGCGAGGAGCCCGGCTGCGACAAGGCGTTCGCGCAGGTCACCAACCTCAACCAGCATCGCAAGCGGCACCTCAGCGGCCGCGCTGACCACTCCTATGACTGCAGCGTGTGCGGCGAGCAGTTCGCGCAGCGGAACCACATGACCAACCATCGGTAACGTTTACTCAGGCCGTTAGTTTGTGTTTTAACAAAACAGTGTACGAATACACATAATTTAACAAGACCTTTTTAATGACACAACAAAACAAATCGCACCTGTTTAAACGCATGGGGAGGTAACACAAAAAATAAATTAAAATTCAGATCTTGCTCTATGTGTCTCTATGTCTATGTCATGTGACATCACTGAGGCAATCGGTAAGTTCCGATTAGCCGAAAAGAGCCGAAGCAAGCTCCACACATAAAACTAGAGTTGGGCAAACAAATATTATTATCGATAGTCAATATTCGGTGGCATGACTTTGTGAATAACACTTGCATGTTTTGTTACCAATGAGGGGTTTTCACGGGCGTTTCAAATCATGCTTTCAGCGTTGAAAATAGATGGCGCTGCTCTGTTACGTAGCTGTCAAGTGTCAAAATAAAGTTAAATGTCAACATAAACAGCGTGGATATATTTTCGTTTTGTGGTATTTATTTATTTTAAAACCACGAAATCACTAGCGCACTCTCAAGAAGCAGACACAAACAGACATATATCATGACTAATAGCCACAGATTAGTTAGATAATACAGATAATACATTTGTCAATCTTATCAGCTACGGTTGAGTCAACGCCATCTATCGAACCAATTTAAACTACTTTTTTTTTTAAATCTAATTTTAAAAGCCCTCATTAAATGTGGTTCCGTCTGTTTTATAGTTTGATTTTTTGCTGTTGTTCCCACACCAGCGAATAGAACAGCACGAAATTATGAAAGTTTTTGGGTACTTACACTTTGCTTTGCGATATACGGAGACGTACACATAGGTCAGTTTTTAGTGCTGTACTGTTGCAGTGCGAGCGGGAGTTGATAAAGGTACATCAATGTCAATAAATGCATAAGTTCTGGAATAAATAAATAAATGCTGGACATTTCACATAACATTACCTAGCCCCAAGCTAAGCAGAGCTTGTGTTATGGGTACTTACTAGATAACTGATATACTAAATTACATAGATAGATATTTTAAATTGAAAAAACGGCTAATCTCGACGCGCGCGCAACGAACCTTCCGCCGCTGCCGTCGCCCCTATCGCGGAGAGCGGAGCGTGCGGCCGCACGCAGTATTCGCCGGTCTACCGTCGAACGCGGTCGCGGGCGGTGCTCATGATGAAGAGGCTTCTGAACTCAGTCTCGAAACGTCAGCAAAAGTGACGGAAAACAGTGGTAATTAGCCGTTTTTTCAATTTAAAATGATTCCCAACCACGAAAGTTTCAATTCTATAGATAGATATTTTTTATTGTACATAGAAAAATACCCAGAACACCCTGAACAGATCTGCAGATTGTACAAATGTTTGTTCCGAACCCGCAACCTCCTGCGTCGCAGGCGAACCTTCTCCCGCCGCGCCACAGTGGTCGTAGGTTTGCCTGTATTACTTCTCTATTGGAATAATTTCTCTATGTTTCTAATAATAGCGTTAACAATTGCAGACGCACAGTGCATGGCGAAATAAAGAGTCCAGTGCGTCCTACCATAAGGAGATCGTGTGCGATATGCGAACTCACTTTCCCCAGCGAGCGACTTCTGCAGTTGCATGCCGCGCAGCACGCACCCGGCGAGGTTGAGATAGTCGACACCGAGGGTAAGTACCTACGACGAGAGCGTGTGCGATATGCGAGCTTACCACCTGGAAACTGTACCAGGGGATGGGCATCATCTACCTGAGTACTTCACACCGATACTGCAAACACCAAAAAGTTTTGTTTTTGGGAGGCAAAAAAACGATCTAGCTTGGTAACTCTGGGAAAACGCGTTTTTTTAAATTGTCCATTAATTTGGAAATACTAAAATTGGTCACTATTACGGTATTTAGATAAAATTAGGTTAGGTGGCTTAAATCTCGTCAAGTCGTTTCTAGTAAAACGGTGGCAGTTTTACTAGAATGTTCGTGGACAATATCCACCCATTTGAAAAGACACACAATACACTTATATTATGTATTTAAATTCACTACCATTTGCTATTTAAATAAGCTACACTGATTAAAATGCCACTAAAATTACACGATAGTACCCAAAAAAACACTAAAAGTTAAAATAAAATAAAAATGGACGACGTCTCTTATCGAAAAAGCGGGAAAGTCCAAAATTATCCTTTTGATTTCAATACTTTTTGACTTTGACTTTGACATGACAAGAGCATAGATTTGACGACAGTTTTTCATTGAAATCTGTCAAAAAGTCTATGCTTCGAGTCTCGATTCGGTCAATGTACTTAGTTCTGGAATACCGGCCAGGGTTCATGTACAACGCAGAGCGGAGCGCCGGCACTAAGCACATCCATTTGTTATCTGTCTTATTGTGAGAGTGATGTTACTGCAATAATAAGGTTTCTTATTCAGACAAGATTGTGTTAGTAAGATTATGATTAAGGGTTAGTAATAATAATAGTCATTTATTTCAGGCTACATGGGAATTGTTCATTAAATTATACCTAAACAATAAGCCCATAGAAATATATAATAATAGGTTATAATAATATTAAATAAAATACCTAGGTATTATTTTTGGTTCTCGCGCTGGTGCACAGAGATCCAAAACCTGTACATATAGGCCTTCAGACATACATTGCAAAATGCCGTTTTTGGAATTCCTGAGCCCACCCCAAAAAGACGCTATTCGTGTTCTTATGATCGAGAAGAAATCCGGAACTCGTGCATCAGCGAACATGTCCGACGCGCTACAGAATCGTGGCTTTTTCATGAGAATGCGATATGCGTCATTGTATTTGCACCCTTACGGTACTATACGATTTTCTCTTGTATTTGAACCAGAGCTGATAGGTAGTACCTAATAACTAATACAGATTTCGTCCTCTGGGAGAGCTTCCACACCAGGGGACATTCATAAATTGTTTGCAATTTCATTCAGGGTACTATTGTGGCTCGCGCGCACTCTGCTTAGTAGTTAGGCAGTTTTTTCCGCCAGATGGCGTCGCAAGTGTCCGTGCGCGCATCGGCGACCAATCGATCGACAATGTAGTGATTACATTCTCATTGGTTGCAGCTCCTGCCGTCGGCTGCAACACAACGATCTCGGCTGCGGAGAGCGAGTTCGCGTGCGTTTTCAGCACGTGCGGTATGCGCTTCGCGTCGGCTGGCGCGCATACGGACCACTTGCTGCGCGCGCACCAGCTGCGCGTGCTCGCCAGCGGCACAGGCCGCCCTCCGCGCCGCGGTCGCCCTCCCAAGAACAAACAGGTAAGTCGCTGCTGATGGGTGAGCTTCCAGTGCTAACCAAACTTCGCTCTTGCTACAAAACAGTGCAATTTATGTGCACTATACTTATAAGTAACATCCATATTAGTGCGAGTACAGAGGGCCTATTACGAGTTTTCCATTGGAACAATCGATTTGCGAGTCGTGAGCTTTTACCGTGACTTACATAGTAACTATTCATCATTCTGTGCCGCGCTGTCGATAGAAACAGCACAGATTAATTAATAGTTTCTACGTAAGTCACGTTGAATGCTCACGACTCGCAAATCGATTGTTGCAATGCAAAACTCGTAATACGCCCTCTGTACTACATATATTTATTTACTAATAAATAAAATCTTAAAGGACATTGTTCATAGGACTTTTAGCTGTAGGTCACCTCGTGTATATGTTGAATCACAACAAAAACTGGTTTAATATATTGATTTATATTTATCATCTGTCTTGTACTGTACCTACATTCTAAGCAAATAAATAATTCATTCATTCATTCATTCATTCATTCATTTAACTGAAAAAATTGTATTGTCTGAATCAATAAGAAGTCGATATATTTATTGAGATTGATTGAGAGGATTGAAAAGAAAGCAACATTGTGGCACACTGGTACAGCAGTTAATTTAACTACATATTTCACGACGATGACAGTTGCATTTTTAGAGGCAATTAAAACATCGTTGACTGTCTATTGTTGATTGTAAAAGTAACATAAGAAAGAATTAAAAAAAAAAGAAACAAAGAAAGTGGATTACCAAAATGCTTCTTCAGAGCGCTCTATAAATGGACCACTATTACGAGAGACTAGTGAAACGGCCGCGTGGAGTTTTTTTCATACAAAATACAAACCCCTCAGGGGTGCCTTTCAGAAATTCCTTTTGTATGTGCCCTCCAGGAATGTAACCTCCAAATTTCAAGCTTTCAGGACTTTCGGTTTAGGCTAAGTAGCGTGGAGTGCGCCACACATTTTGATTTGTATTTCTTATTATTAATTTAGATTTCGTTATCCATTCTCAAATAGCCTCGTCCTCAATGTCTGTACGAACAATACATCTTTCTTTAATCCGCTAGTTAGAATGTGTTGCGAATACATCGATTTAGTAATCGATAATAGTAGTCCGATTGATGTTTTTAATAATAATTTATATAAATTTAACAAAAAGCCGCTCTTGCTACCTGCCGTTCTGTTTTTATTGTATTTTTTTGTTTTATTTTGAATCTACTTCATTTTTTTATTTTTAAGCAGTTTCTTAAAAATAATGATGATGTGTACACATGCTTTGGAATCTTACCTAGTTCAAAATTTCTGTAATGTATATTATTTTTAGTCCGTTGTAATTGCTGCGCATGATAAATAATGTAATATTAGTTCATTTATTGTGAATAATTTAAAACAATTTAACTTGCAAAGTTTTTGGATAAAACCTCATAATTTATGATTCATTAGTCGATTACATTCGAGGTCGTTCTGATGGGCCATCTTTGGGCATTCTTCTTTAAATGTAAACCTTAAATCCCGATCAATCGGGACTTAACTCAGCATCTTCGCATCTAATCTGTAATGCATTGACCAATTCAGCGAACTAATATCTTTCACGCTGGAAACATTTCGCTTCTTTAGTACACTTATTTTGAGCGGTTTGCTTTGCTCGCACATTACATCTACGGCGCACGTGCAAAATTAGAGTAGCTCGCTCAGCTCGCCAGTGACGTACGTTCTGTCCTCTCAGTTTCTTTAAGGGCGTTTAAGTCTGTAAGAGTCATCTCCGTTACTATTTTCTGTAACGAATATGAATTAAATAAATAAAGTTATTAGAAAATCACCACCTATTATTAAAATACTAAAGCTAAAAGCATCATACGAATCTAGAAATGTACGAACCAATAAAAATAACGGGGTGCACTCGCAAGCTCTGCCAGAAGACTAGCTCGCCGCCCCATCGCCTCTCTCACACAATCGTCGTTCCAATCAGGAGGAGAAGGAGGAGAGCGACTCGCCCCGGTCGCGCTCGCCACTCTCGCCGCCCTCGCCAGCGACCGGCGTGGGTTCGTTCCACAGGACTTCTCGATCGTCTCCCATTGAGGTCACAACTTCGAGCGAGGAGGAAGGAGAAGAAGCGATACTGGGCTGTTGATGGTTCGCGAATGCGGTAACTACCGCACGCGCGCTTAGTTACAAACTCTCGTCACACCATCTATCGCGTTCTCACTGGTGGAAACACCTTTCAACTAACTACGAAGAAAACATTTCTAAAATCAGGTGTGTGTGCCACAATGCGCTTGCTTTTAATGACTTCGGCCCTTCTCGCCACTTGCTAATAAGTGGCTGATCTCTCTTTCTCTCTCTATCACTTAAAATTACAAAAAAAGTATTAAAAAAATATATACAGAAAGAATATCCTTAAACATACAAATATATACACAGTTGAACTAACTAAAAACCGTTACAAACGATCTAAAAATAGCTCAACTGCTGTCTAATAACCAAGGATCATATCAGCCACTTTACAGCACTTGGTAACATGCGCTTCAATCTTTATCAGTAGTTCTTGGGCATGATAGTTTCCTTCCGATGTTTATCATCACCGTTTGTCGTTATGCATGCGTATTACATTATTGATGAAGTAACTTGGCCGCCTTGACGTTAGTCGTTTGTCCTCGAAATTAAATGCAGTAGCAACTAAAAAATTCGCCATTGTATCGTCCTCGCCTGAATTCAGGGCGACCTTGTTGTATCGACAGTACTTTACAACTGTAGGTACATATGCATTATGTGTTCGTGTGGCAAGGTATATCCATATTCATATGAAGTGGATAAGATATTTGATTTGTATTTTATGCACATTCTTATGAAATGGACAACAAATATCAATTGTATTTTATGAACAATTATATGAGGTGGATAAGATATATAAATTGAACTTTATGCACATCCGTATGAAGTGGATAAGTTATATAAATTGTATTTTATGCACATTTGTATGAAGTGGCTAAGTTATATAAATTGTATTTTATGCACATTTGTATGAAGTGGATAAGATATATCAACTGTATTTTATGCAGATTCGTATGAAGTGGATATGATATATATAAATTGCATATTATGCACATTCGTATGAAGTGGATAAGATATATCTGTTGTATTTTATGCACGTCTATTCCCAGTTGTCACTACTAGCTAGATCCCTACTAGTGGCAATCGAGAAAAAAAATACCAGTTGTTACTAGTGGTGGCAACCGAGAAGTTTGTATTCCCAGTTAACCTAACATACACATAAATATAGAGGATTCGCAAAAGCCACGTTCGTATGAAGTAGATAAGATATATCAGTTGTGTTTTTTTATTGTTTCAGGCAGCTATGCAAGACTCGTTAGAAATCGCAGAAACGGACTATAAAGAGGTATAAATTCATAAAATTCAATAAATAAAAAAGATATGCATATAGATATGATTACTGGATAAAGACAAACAGTGAACTTTAAACATAACTTGAATTTATAGGTTGTTTAAGTTAGGAGGTGTTCATGAATTGATCTTCCTACACAAACTCATGCTTGTTTTATGTAGGGGTAGGCAGAGTTCTTGTTTACGCTTATAATGACCCGTTTAATTAATTAACTTGTTTTTAATGATTGTTTATTTATATTATCCGATTGAGTTGACATTTCGCGTATCTGTCAAGTTCCGATGGCAATGCGATATTATGGTGGAAGCAAGCTGTTCTGATGATGGAGATTGAAGGTGGACAATGGAACTCTTCGGACGGACACTGCTCGTGTTTGGGCTCATTTTAATCAGCCAGTGGTCACAAATACACACAGACACATAAATAGTCATGATCCCACACTAGGATTCCCCTGTGTCGTGGGTATCAGGAACTACGAGTACCATGGTACCATAACACCCAGACCCGGAACAAATGTTTGCAGATCATACAAACATTTGTCCCGCAGCGGGAATCGAACCCACATCCTCTCGCTTCTCAGCCGGCTACTCGCCCACCGCGCCACAGAGGTCGTCAATGTTAAACTCATCATCCCTTTTGGTTTAATTACCTATCTGCTTATTAATAAAACTTTTCTTTTTTAGGTGAAAATCCTAAAGGCGTCCTACTTCCCTAAACTGAAAGTTCAAAGTTTGTTCCAGTGAGGAATTCGTACGGAATAAGTGATTAAAACTATATTACATTAGTTAGTATATCATAAAGTTAATTAAAAATATATTTTGAGTCTTGACTTAGGGCCAATTATATAATAGATAAGTTTATGTACTTATAATTTATACATAACCCCTTACTTATAAACACTGTATACAGTAAATTAATCTTCAATAAATCTTCTTACGAAATTCCCTGGTATTCAACGTTTATTAGTAAGGGGTAAAGGTCTATTCATTTTACAACTAGACAAACACAAAGATTGTAGTAAGTTTTATTATGCGACCTTATATTCCAGCTGTTCATTGCAATATTGGTCCTTCGAGCTGGATAATAATGCAATATTGGTCCTTCGAGCCGGATGATAAGTTAAAGTGCTTCAAGTTCAAATTGATGGTGTGTGCTGACCACAATAAGGAAAAACCGACCAAGTGCGAGTCGGACTTGTTAGGATAGGGTTCCGTACAAGTAGGCTACTAAAGTAACCACTGGAGCAATTCCACTTTTTAGTCAATCAACATATTTTATACTTAGTTTCTCTTTAAGAATATTTCGTTGAAATTTGGACTTAGGATTTTAATTTAGGTTATCCTGTTGTTAGTGAGGCCAAATATACCGTATTTTTTTGGGGGATTGGGGGGGAATGGTACATTTTCGCATATTTTCTTTAATATCTTTTAAAATAAGCATTTTAAAATAAAAAAAAATGTGTTTATATTTCTCACAGCGAGATTCATTTTGATAAGTGCATTTGACACAAGTTTTTTTAAAATTTTCTACTTTCCCTCCCTATACCAGAGGCCCAATTCGCGTTTCTTGCTAAGAATATGTATTAGTTACTATACGAAACAGAGCGACTGACACGAGACTGGAATGTTTTTAAATTAGAGAATTGGGCCTCAGAATCCTATTTACGCTATACTTACTTCCGTGATTGGGTTACATAACTCTGTATATGTACCAAATTTCAACATCTTTGGTCCACTAGAGTCGGAGAAATTAGGCTGTGACAGTCAGACAGACAGACAGACGCCTTAGTGATCCTATATTTGTTGGTACCTTTTGAGGTACGGAACCCTAAAAAGCTACAATTTTGCGACAACTCTGTTATTTAATATTAAAGTGAGATTTTTTTTATAATATCGCAAAAGCGTCCAAATGGCGCAGCGGTTAACGAATCTCTGTATCAAGGAGACTGTCGCGGGTTCGGTCCCTGCATGGTTGGTAATTTTGTACTGGCCTTCCAACAGGGACCTAACCTACCCACTTGTCTCGTTGTGAATTTGAATAGACCACGTGGCTTTGTATTATAATATTGCCTGGTGCTTTAAAGTGTGTCTCGTGCGAGTATGAGGAATAAAATTATGAAACTGTACTTTTAAAGTATTAAGGCGGAACGTCTCGCATGTGGTGCGAAATTCAAAATTATTCGTATTTTTTGCTCATCGCAGTTCATCAACACTTATTGTGATAACGAAAACCGATTTTGCGAAAACTAACAGACCATAGACACATTTATTTATTTATTTATTTATTAGGACACCCAACACAAGTCCACACTTCACATTCCAAAAATAAAAACAAGGTAGTCAAAGTTCATAGTGTTCCCGTAATTATAGGGCATCACAGCGTGCGCAAAAATAAAATGACAACTTATTTAAAGTAGCAAGCACAAAGCATAAAGTTCAGAAATCAAAAGATAAGAATAACAATTCAAACAAATATTAATTACTTAGTGCTAGATTTATAATAGATATTTACGCTGACTTATTGTTTACTATTTGTGTAGTTAAAAGTAACACGAAGGACTCAAGACAAAAGTACTTTTAATTGTTCTCTAAATTTGGGTAATGGGTCAGATATGTCCAAATCGCTTGTTTTTGAAATCGTATGTTTTAGTTGTTAGTATCTCATAAAGATAATTAGTTTAGCTAAGAATATTGTTCAATGATTTTTACTGTGTATTTTGGTTCAGAGATATCCGTGTCTTAAAAATTGTTATTTATGAGATACTATCAAATAAAACATGTTTGTCTTCTAGTTTTCGCAAAATCAGTTTTTGCTATTACAAGAAGTGTTGACGAGCTGTGATGAACAAAAAACACGAATAAATTTGAATTTCGTGCCACTTGCGAGACGATTCACCTTAATTATTTTCATTTTGTAAATAGATTTTCAGTTCTGATTTATTAAATTTAATAAATTAAATACCTATTCATTATAGAATTTTTTTTATAAACTGCTTTTTTATAAGTCTCGCATTATGCTACACTAGAATGTTTCAAACATCTAATATATAACTTTTCGAATGTTAGTAGCTCGAGTTTGTAAATGTAACGAAAGTAGCCCAGTTTAGTAAATATGTAATTAAATATGTTTTACGCAATGTCAAATGTAAATGTTCTGTATTTTACATAATTAGATACGATCCGTGATTAAGATAACAGTCGTCAAGTTAATGTTAGAGAATAGATCTCGTGAACATTGTTTAAAATTTAAATTTATAAGAAATTATTTGATTAAGAATTTAACTAACGTCGATAGATATATACTACTTCAACAAACGAACTTGCTTTTTTTTTGTTATTTTCTAAAAATATTTAGATCTAAAGATTGCTTCTGTGGGGTAAGTCGGCATCGATAGGGCCGGTTTCCACCGGGTGGAGAGGAGAGGAGATGAAAGCAAAGCTGGCAGGTTATTGGCAGGCACGCTTGACAGGTAAAAACGAAAAGGAAATAACGAAATCGGATTGGTTTATTCCAACATATCTCCTCTAGTCTCTCTCGTCTCCTCTCCTCTCCGCCCCGGTGGAAACCGGCCCTCAGTCTTCAAACTTCACGGCTAGCACAGGCTGACTAACGTTAGTAATGATACCGAGTCACTAACAAGACGTAAATTTAAAATATCAACCAATCAAATTGCAAAGATTTCAAGCTAACCCGATGTCATTGGCCAATATCTGCAGATAATTGTTCGGGGTGTTATGGGTATTTTTCTACGTATATTAAAAAATATCTATCTATGTAACGTATTGTATTAACTATATCAGTTATCTAGTACCCATAGCACAAGCTCTGCTTAGCTTGGGGCTAGATAATGTTGTGTGTAATGTCCAGCATTTATTATTATATTATTATTATTATAATATTAACATTTGCGGCCGTCTTACTAGTTTCTTGGTAACGTTAGTCAGCTGTGCTAGTATTGAAGTTTGAGGGCCGGTTTTCACCGGGGCGGAGAGGAGAGGAGAGAGGAGATGTGTTGGAATAAACCAATCCGATTTCGTTATTTCCTTTTCGTTTTTACCTGTCAAGCGTGCCTGCCAACAACCTGCCATCTTTGCTTTCATCTCCTCTCCTCTCCTCTCCGCCCCGGTGGAAACCGGCCCTATCGATGTCGAGACGATAGTCGATGTCAAATTTTGGCCAGTGTGATATAGCGGTGACTTGAAATCTTTGTAATTTAATTGGTTTTTATTTGACATTTACGATCGTTTTGCCTAGAGCTTCGATAATGACAGACGCTCGTGCTTGGCCCAGGGGGCTTAGTACGGGTTTTGATAGTTTTCAAAACTATATGAAGTTTCGTTTCCTTCCATACATTTACTTGCAGTGCCCCTAGCGAAAACGAGAAGGAAACTAATAAGGACGCTGTCAGTAAATGTATGGAAGGAAACGAAACTTTAGTTTCGAAAACTATCAAAACCTGTACTAAGCCCCCTGAACAGCACCGATTAATTCGAAATATCAGTACAGTACAGATAAACCCGAAATCATGTATTTTCTCGATTTTTGTTAGCTCGAATCTAGCCAGAGGCGCAATTCTCTTGATTCATTTAAAACTCTGGAACAACTGGAAGTTGAACGAATCGAGACTGAATTGTGAATTGATAGAAATTTGGTATTTTGCTCCCTCATAATAATTTAGTCTACTTTCGATTCACGTTGACTGCCATTAGAGTAGGATAGTTATATTATATATAATTGGAAAGAGTGAAGAGACATCATCAATGCTAAAATTATCGAAAAAACTTTGAGTCGTTCACGTTTTGGTCACATTTCCATATAATCACATAACCGTGTTGTATCCTTCCGCGCGTCATATGTGCAACGTATGCCTATAAAGCTTAGGTCTCAACTTGCCTGATCGGGCGAACGTAGGCGCATAAGTAGAGCTACGACCGCCCACCTTAGCTGACCCGCGCGGCGCACTGACGCTCATATAATATAGAGCTCTAACCGCGATTGCGCTGCTTTTGACTCGCGGCTCTACTTATTTGCCGGTCGGAATTGCTTTCTCCTTGTCCCCTGGGAAAATTTAGATTTTTCACCGAGGGTGTTATTATAAAAAACTGGGTTTAAACCAAGACTACCAGTCTAGGCTTAAATATCGACCTAGGGTATATACGACTGTAATAAAAAAGCAGATGGTTTGTTTTCCAGAAGCAACTTTTGAGCTAGATATGCCAAAAATGACATAAGCTTGGACTATCTCTGGTTTATCTAAAACCAGGCAGCCCACTAGTTTAGCAATGGTCTATAAATTGACAGTTAATTGCTTGTTAGAGGTAAGAATTTGGACATCTCAATTGTGATGTGATACAATCCGTCAGTTTGATACTTTGGAAATTTGTGAAGTAGCGCGAGAATTGATTTCGGAAAACAAACCATCTGCTTTCGTATTTAAAGTCGCATATGCCTAATATCGATATTTAATCCTAGACTAGTACGCCTGGACTAAATTCAGATTTAGTCCATGTTCTGTAATAAGGCCGCGAGTGACTTTCAGTTAGGGAATAGGGCTGAACTTTCTTTGACTCATTTTTATAACGAGAATTGGGCCTCTGAGCTTAGTTACTAGAAAATGAAACTGCTACTTGTTAGTCAGCTTTATAGTGTAAGCTCAGGGATGCGATTTTTGAAAGTCACTGAGTGACTAAATATCATCAATAACTTTTCATTTAAAAAACCGACTTCCGCCATTGTATTCGACTAAATATTTGGATGAAAAAAAAATTATGAAAGAACCATAGTGGTGAAAGGATTATGATACTTTTTGAATGCAAATGCTTGGTTTGTTGCTGAAAACATCAAAATCGCCATATGTATGCCTACAATATTTGAGGAGTTCCCTCAATTCCTCATGGATCCCATCATCAGAACTGCATTCTGAAAAATGGGACCAATCTGGAAGTATATCTATTCAAATAAAAAAAGAATTTTTCAAATCGGTTCATAAACGCCGGAGATATGCGGTAACAAACATACAAAAAAAAAAAATATACAACCGAATTGAGAACCTCTCTTTTCTTTTCAAGAAATATACTGGAGGAAGCACTTGTGTTTGATATCATAGGTATAAGAAGTCGTCAATGAGTTTCTCTTGCAAAAATTTGGAAATCGGGGATTAACGGTAATTTTACTGACGTTTAATCACTCGATGACATTCAAAAATCGCACCCGTATCACAAACGTATCATAAAACAAAATAGCCGTCCTGTTTTATTATTTAACTTATTTTTACCAAATCCGAAAAAAAAACTGTAAGTTGTACGTTCGACTAGTTGAATACCCCTGACTTCGTTTTCGTGAAGTTTTTTCTATACAAACTTTAATACCCCCTTATGGGGCGAATTTTGGAAATTCCTTAGTGCACCCCTAGACCACAAAAGGTTGATAGTCAGACACACAACGATTTTATGTATATTGATAATTGTAATTGTAAAATTCAAATACTTTTACATAATTATAACATTCTTTTTGTAGACATTTTAACTTTTTTTTACTGTTTTATCGTTTACAAACAATTGTCTGGAACAATTTATTTCTTTAGAAACAGGAAATTCTAATGTTTGTAGGTAAATTCACTTGATTGTGTTAGATTTTATTGAGTTTGAATAAGAATTCTTGATAAATTATCTTATCCTTAGTCTTAGTCAAATATTCTACTACGTCGCCAGCAATGTGCAAATCTCGCCCAATCAGGCCCCCTGTTCCCTAAGAGCGCTTGTAAACGTCCGTTTTTTTCACCGGATAACGGACCGTGTTTTTTACCGGATTCGCGGTGGTGTATGGTTAATAATGAATGTGTGTACATGCAGCGGACATCGGTCCGGTGAACAATTTACGCCGGATGCACCACCGCTTCCCCTCGGCCCAACGGACACCGGTCCGGCGAAAGAGCGGTCATCCACGCCATGTCGCGCCAGTGTATTGGTGCCTGTTGACGCTGCCGGACGTATTGCCGGTTTTCTATAAATTGAGTGCCGTATATCTGTGTTCTAACGCTTATAGACGGCAGTCCTATCTAGCATTCACCCGGTAAATAAATGATATGTATACAAGGATATCCGTTTATTGACGGTCCGTTATCCGGTGAAGAAAACGGACGTTATAAGCGCTCCAACTGAACCATTAATTGCTCACCACTAAAGCCCGATTTACACTTCAATAAGTACAGTAGCGAGTTAAGAACTCAGATACTTACTCACTACGTCCAAACGGGCGGAGTGAGTAGTCATAAGTTGCCGAGAAGAAGACTAGTCGCGTTTCGCGGCCGCACTTTACAAATGGACTGTACTAAACTCGCCTTTCTACATGCCGGCCAGTTAAGTTGGCGGGGTGCGGGAGACGCGAGAGGGGGCTACTTCGCACTGGACTCGCCAAAAAATAGGATCGCGATCTATTCAACTCAACTTAATCAACAACTTACTACTTAACTCGCTTTTGCCGTTCAAACAACATTAACAACTTAACTCGCCGATGACGCAAGTTAACTCGCTACTGTACTTATTGAAGTGTAAATCGGCCTAGAATTGTCAATTGATGGTCATTTTACTTGTCAATCGTTAGTCACCGAGTGACTTTCAGCACGTCTAATACGGATTTTGATAGTTTCCGAAAACTATATGAAGTTTCGTTTCCTTCCATACATTTACTGACAGCGTCCTTAGTTTTTTTCTCGTTTTCGCTAGGGGCGCTGCAACTAAATGTATGGAAGAAAACGAAACTGAACTACGAGTAACATGGTACCACAACACCAAGAATCAGAATCAGAATCAGAAAAGATTTATTGTCAACTGTTGTACAAAAGATGTTATACAGATAGGTACAAGTTTAAACAGTTTGTCCATCTAGGACGTACAATATACTTAATACACTTGGTTAAAACAGTAACCTACTAATACCACAGATACAAACAAAGTATGCAAAGCTACTGTTTAACATATTCACTATCTCTCTCATAATACTAAGAACCTGAACAAATGTTTGCAGATCATGCAAACATTTTTTCCGCAGCGGGAATCGAACCCGCAACATCTTATAGTTTCGAAAACTATCAAAACCCGTATAACCCCCCAGTTACGGCTGGAGTTGGATATTGGCCTTGTTTATTCGTATTGTTATTTATTATTTTAGAAAGACGTTAAAATCAGCCGGATCTATTTGAACTAAAATAGGTTTAAAAAATGATTATGAATAAGGGGATAAAGATTTACGTCAACTATACACAAAGGAACACTACGGCCGCACGTGCGATACATCGACTAGATGTCTGATAATCAGCCTTCCTTATCTTGGATTAGTATAAAAAAAAGCAGCTCGTCTAATTAGCAAGTGGTCTAAAAAGTAGCAGGTCTAAGTACAAACTGTTAGATTTATCTAATAAATATTTTTTAATATAATATAATAAATATGTAATAAAATAAAATAATATAATCATAATTAAAATAATAAATGACCAACTGCCAGTTGCGTTTTAGACCAGTCTGTACTTAGACCAGCTACTTTTTAGACCAATTGCTAATTAGACCAGCTGCTTTTTTAGACGAAATGATACTAACCCCTTATCTTGAGGCAACGAACGTTTGACAAGTAAGTCTTTCATGATTTGAATAGTACGAATTATATCAAAATTTTGGGCTACTGGGTAAGATCTGGGAACCTGACTCCTATGTTTTTTTTTAAGTGATTTGGTATTGCCTAAAACACTTCCTTGATTTTTTTAATTTGCAGTTCCATAGCTCCAAAGTTAATATTCAATAGTATATAATCTTGTAAAAATGTGTCGGTAATCGTTTATTGAGTTATTCAGTTTTGCTGCAGTGATTACCGATTCAGATCTTGAAAACAATATAATATTATGTACTTATGCTGGCACAATCTTCATAATAATTTATTTCTCGAACGTTCGTTGACTTACGTCGGTTTGGTCGTGTACATCCGTTCCCGATCATTGGACGGTTACCTTAAGCGAGATTTGTTGCTTATTCGTGACGTAGGTATCTAACTGTAACATAGGCTAAGGTGCGAATGTTCCTATGAATGAAATTAAAACGGTTTGAACATTATGGATCACGTTTGGATTTTTAGAAGTTATTTAATTAATTAGTAATAGTTAAGTACTACAGACATGTCGAAACGATTTTCTATAACGTACTAATAATATAATATGCTGTAAATTTACCTACTTGTATTTTTTTCCCAAATTATGTGAAGCGTCCTCTTTCTGTGTGTCTGTGTCTGCAAGTGGTTGCGGGTTCGATTCCCGCCTCGGAACAAATATTTGTACGATCTGCAGATAATTGTTCCGGGTATTTTCTATACAATGTGTAACAAAATACTCCTATAAGTCCGAGGGGAGGGTAATACAGAAGATTTGGCGAATAACTATAGTTCTACGACTTTATTAATTTCGAAGTTTTTAATTCATGAAATGCCTCCTAAACTTTCCTCCAGTAATGTACATAGCACTACATGGAGCTACCCTACTACAGCTGTTCATTTGATCTTTATGTGTGAGCTCTGAATGCTGTAATAGGTCAGCCGCATTTTGTGTTATGTACATTTTTGGAGGAAATTTTACGAAGCATTTTATGAATTTTAAAAATCTAAATTCATATAGGCGTATAACAAAAGCTGTTCGCCATAACGTGTGGAATACCCTCCCCTCGGGCTTATAGGGGTATTTTATTACACATTGTATATAACAAAAAAATATCTATCTATGTAAGTAATGTATTGTATTAAGTATATCAGTTATCTAGTACCCATAACACAAGCTCTGCTTAGCTTGGGGCTAGATAATGTTGTGTGAAATGTCCAGCATTATTTATTTATTTATTTATTAAAGTATACCACCAGTAGTAGTACCAGTAGTAGTACCGCTATGGTGTGTCCTGTCTAAGAATAGACCCTTCCATCTCCTGTGGATGTCGTAAAACGCGACAATTACGCCAGGGGATGGGCAGCAGCATTCACCTGAGCACTCGACACCAATTCTGCTATCAAAAATCCCCCTGCCAAGCATGGTGATTATGGCAAATCCCCTCATTGCATCATATGGGGGAGGCCTCGTTCAACAGTGGACGTCTGAAGGCTGTTGATGATGATGTGAAGTGTCCTGTCTAAAGTACCGCTAAAATTATGATGATGATAATAATAATAATAAAAATCTTTATTGACATAATACATGTTACATTAAATTATAGATTCCATAGGCTCCCGAACTAGTTAAAAAAAACTGTATTTCATGAGCCAGAAAATACGATAATACTCATAATTACATTGATGTTTAGCTTACGTTGGTTTTATTAGAAATCTACTATTTTAGAGATCTTTATCCTTTTAACCGACTTCACAAAAAGGAGGTTCTCAATTCGGTTGTATTTTTTTTTTTTATGTTTGTTACCTCATGTCTCGGTTGTTTATGAACCGATTTGGAAAATTCTTTTATTATTTGAATAGATATACTTCCAGATTGGTCCCATTTTTTCAGAATCCAGTTCTGTTGATGGAATCCATGAGGAATTGAGGGAACTCCTCAAATATTGTAGGCATACATATGGCGATTTTGATATTTTCAGCAACAAACCAAGCATTTGCCTTCAGAAAGTATCATAATCCTTTCACCACTATGGTTCTTTCATCATTTTTTTTTCATCCAAATATTTAGTCTAATACAATGGCGGAAGTCGGTTTTTTAAATGAAAAGTTATTTGAAGCCTTTTATCCAAAATAGTACCCTCGGTAAAGAATATTTTAAAAACAATGAATTAACTAGATGGGCAGTCAAAAAAAATAAAGGCCACCGGCTGCGTACCCGTATACGTCGTGCATGTCGTCGTACCATGACGTTGTAATGTATGGAACTCTATGAGACATGGCACACTGCTTGCGTGACGTGCACGCAAGCGTGTACATACGAGGGCTGCACTAAAAGTATCGGGAATGGAATATTTCCACTGTTTCTGTTATATTAAAATCTTTTTAATTGAAAACTCCTTGGTTTTAAAAATCGAATACCATTTATTTATTTAAAAAAAGATTCTCGGTCTTTTCACAAGGTTTTGTCAAACTTGTTTAGTCGTTGAGAAAATGGAATTGACTCGAGAAAATTCAAGAGCGATGATTTATTATGACTTTCGAAGTGGTTTAACACAAAAACAGTGTGTTGACCGGATGATTTCTGCATTTGGTGATGAAGCCCCATCCAAAACCACAATTTATCGATGGTTTGCTGAATTTCAACGTGGACGTGTCAAGCTCAGTGATGATCCCCGTCAAGGTCGGTCGTCCAAAAACTGCAGTCACCCAAGAATGCTGTGCGTAAGCTGATTGAGGAAAATCGACATGTGACATACCGCGAAATTCAGGCAACTTTAGACATTGGCATGAGTCAAATACAAATAATCTTGCATGAACAATTAGGTATAAAAAAGTTGTTTTCCCGATGGATACCGCATTCGCTCTGTGAAGACCAAAAAGCGGCTCGCGTTACTTGGTGCGTCAGAACTGTCGAAAGATTCCACGCAGGATCCTCAAATGCTGTATACAACATCGTATCAGGTGACGAATCCTGGATTACGAACCCGAAACATAAAACCACTTCCTTGATTCCCGAAATTTTCAGTGCCGCCCTGTATATCTACGTTACGTGCTGCATACGCATCCGGTGTGAATTGGCCTTAAGACGGACTAGTACGAGACTCGCAATCGTGAGGTTTCCGATCAAAAAAAAAAAAAAAAAAATAAGAAAAAAAAAGGGTTAATTATTTCGAAATCGTCCCTTTTTGAGTTTCAGCCACTTTTCCCTATCTTCAATATCCCATTTAAAGGGGTAAAAAGTTGAAATTCCTCAATTTTAGACTTTTTATTTTACTATGCCATAAAGACTCCTAGCATTCCAAATTTTCAGAACTCAGTCACATACGTAGTCATAATCCCACACTAGGATTTCCTGTGTCGTGGGTATCAGGAACTACAAGTACCTTTGTACCATAATACCCAGACCCGAAACAAATATTTGCAGATCATAAAAACATTTGTCCCGCAGCGGGAATCGGACCCGTAACCTCTTGCGTCTGAGTCGGTTACTTTATCAATCTTACTTAGTGTTTATGAAATCCCCTCTATTCTATGGACAGGCAGTGTGCAAGTGTACACATGTCTATATCAGATAATAAAGAAAAATATCAGATAAACATACATACACTTATACAAATGCCAATTCAAGTTGACTCAGAGAACTCGTTTTGCTCGTTAAATAAATACCTACTACCTAGGTACTTTTTAGTTTGCTGGATTTGTTGGTGTTTGATACAATTTATGTTGTGCTACGATTAATGTTGTTCCTCGATATTGATCTTGAATCACCTAAATTAATTATTTATGGAACGTAAAGCCTTGAATTTGTTGAACAATTGAAAGAAGGAAAAGATCGCGCAAGTCATAATAGCCGTAACATAGCTTTGTCAAATTGTGTAGTGTTTTTTACAATCGTAAACCATAATTTGTTTTATTCGCATTGTCCGACACAGAAAAGCATTTGTGAAGTTTTTACTAAGTGGTTGGCATATTGTTATTTCCATTCTATTAAAACATGTTTCACTCAACTAGGTACTAACTGTTTCACATTGCATAGTGCGCCTGCGCAGTGAACGGACTGCAGGTAGGAAAATTTCCGTGAAAGGACCCAACAGTTCAAGGTAAGGTATGTTAGTTCAAAATAATACTATCTTACCTATCGAAATGGCTTTCTATTTTAATGTGATAGTAGGTACAAGGAATCTAATAATATGGAGAGATTGCTTCATAAACTGTGTATCAATTTCCTTGTCCACGGAATTTATTGCGATTTTGGACATTATTGTGTTCTAGCATTTGCTTGCGGCTCCGCCCACGTGGAACCTATATGGGTCCACCCAGATAGTCAGATAGTCATTTATGAGTACAAAAGGTACACGTCAATAAAAAAAATTCAAAAGGCGTAGAAAGTACTACGTGGGTAGTACTTTCTACGCCTTTTGAACCTTTATTATAAATTATAGCCTATATATAATAATTTGACGACCGCTGTGGCGCGGCGGACGAAGGTTCGCCTGCGACGCAGGAGGTTGCGGGTTCGATTCCCGCCTCGGAACAAATATTTGTACGATCTGCAGATATTTGTTCAGGGTGTTCTGGGTATTTTCTATGTATAATAAAAAATATCTATCTATCTAATGTATTGTATTAAGTATATCAGTTATCTAGTACCCATAACACAAGCTCTGCTTAGCTTGGGCCTAGATAATGTTGTGTGAAATGTCCAGCATTTATTTATTATTTATTTATTTATTAAAACATTTTCTGATGTATAAGCTACTTATAATACTGTAAAGTTTCATCAAAATCCGTTCAGTAGTTTTTGCATGAATGAGTAACAAACATCCATTCATCCATCCATCCTCGCAACACAAACAAAAATAACGCAAACATTTGCAATTATACACCAAGAGAAGTGGCACCTTTTGCCTTTTGTGGTTTTTTTGATGAGAAGTTTATTTTGGAAAGTAAATAACATAACATACACCCAACAGTCACAACGTAGTCCTGATCCCACACTAAAGATTCCCTGTGTCGTGGGTATCAGTAACTACGAGACCATGCTACCATGACATCCAGACCCGGAACAAATATTTGCAGATCATACAAAACATTTGTCCCGCATCGTGAATCGAACCCGCAACCTCTTGCATCTCAGCCGGCTACTCGCCCGCCGCGCCACAGAGATCGTCAATAAATTGTCGTAAGTATTGTCTAACTGAGTTACGTGACTCGCTTTGTTCGTCTTATTGAATAACGGCTGTTTCATACTTGGAGCAAGGAACAAAATGGAGCGGCAGTAACATTTATTTTGTATGAAAATTGCCCACCATTAGCTTGCCATTCAACCATTCATTTAATATTCTGTGACCTTTGATTGCCTTCATTCAAAGTTATGTTTACTTTTTGTGTTTTCGTAAATTTTCACTAGTTTATTAGCAAATACCTATATTTTTTACTACACAAGTTGGATTTCACAAAGCCTGAGTGGAACATTGTGCATTGTGGTACGAAGCAAAGCCAGTATCGGTCTGGGCTGCCTTTACACAAGTGCTTCAACAGTTTAATTGAGATTGTAGTTTTGCTTCATTATTTTGTTCTAAATGTATGTTTCGTTAGTGAGCTTTAGAGTAAACATAAGGACATTAGTGCCATGGTTGTTTAAAATATCAATTTTTCATAGTAACTCATTTATTGCTTACAAGATTGTTTACAACTAGGGCTCGGTCGGGCAAATAGCCGACCCAGTCCGACCCAAAAATCGAGCACGCCTTATTTATCAGAACAACCGCCCTGTGGTTTCATATCATGCTTTCAGCGTTGAAAATAGATGGCGCTGCTCTGTTACGTAAATGTCAAGTGTCAAAATTAAGTTAAATGTCAACATCAACAACGTACATATATTTTCGTTTCGTGGTATTTATTTTTGCTTACTTCTAAAAACATCACGTAATCACTAGCGCACACTCAAGAAGCAGACACAAACAGAATATCATGACTTATAGCCACAGACTAGTAAATAATAGCTTAGTGCGCGTACACCACAGATAATACATTTGACAATCTGGGCATTTACAGTTGAGACAACAATTTGAATTTGAGATCGAAACAATTTGAACTACTTTTTTTTTTTATAGAAGTTGAAAAGCCCTCTTTGCTTTACTTACAGCCATTAGTTAAAAAAAATAAGTATTTTTAGCCAAGCGTGGTGATTATGGCAAATCCCCCAATTGCGTTCTATGGGGGAAGCCTCGCCCAACAGTGCACGTTTAAAGGCTGCTGATGTGATTGTCTTTTAATATTTTAGTATGAATCGCTGGACCGGCAAAGTAGCAGTAGTGACCGGAGCAAGTGCAGGCATTGGAAGAGCTACTTGCGTTGCTCTTGCCAACGCTGGGATCCGGGTGGTAGGTCTCGCCAGGAGAGCTAACCTTGTCGATGTAAGTTTTTGTATGACTGTATCGCTAAGCCAACTTCGTTTGCATGGAGAGGTCTCAAGCGCCATATTTCACTACTCTTAAGAAGGCACCTTGTACGATTTAGGCTCCCTCTTTAACGCACGCAGGCACCCGTGTGCTATCTCGCTCGCGCTAGCGGGCGTCGTATGCAAAAATGTAGTTTTTTATTTATTACGGCAAAAATAAAGTGTTTTTATAAAAACTGATTTTAACATTACATTATATAGTTATTACCTACTTGTTGTAGTAAAATTCATCTTGAAATATCGTAGGGTTCTCATTCAAAACGTGAGCGGAACAAGTATTTTTCTTATATTTAAAAATTTAAATCGTAGAACCCGTAGATACTGAGTTCTAGGACGATTTTGTTGGACAAAATCAACGAGGGAACTTAGTAGCGTGTTGCCACATTTTAGTACAGGCAAATTAGCAAAAAGTGTGGACCTAAGTCGTGTAGTCGTGGATTCTTATGGAAACGTTAGATGACACGAAAAGAAGCTTATCCTAAGTTTGCACCGTTTCTGGCGCATACGGAACCCTTTTAAATATTAGGTACAAACTTAAAAAGACCGTAAATTTTAAAATAGAATGTAATTACTTGATGCAAGTTAAATTACGTATAGAGAGACTGTCTTAGTGCATTATGATTTTAATAAAAACCACGTGCATGTAGGGAACACAGTGTTGAACAAATGCATCTTCCGTAAATTAATACCAGTATAAAACTTCCAGCGGATGGATGTAGTACTAATTAAATGAATAAGTTTAAGTCAATTTCCAGAACTACATTAATTTTCCCCGAAGTAGAGCGACAATAAAATATGGAAAAGTGCCTTCCGTGAGACGCACCAAGGTGCAAACCTGGTAATGTATTTCGATCATTTTTCTGATAAGTCTATCAATTTGCACAGACTAAATTAATTTTCCCGGAGCCGCAATACCCACAAAAAGTTTTTTTGTAAATGATTTTTTTTTGTATGTTCCGTATGTCGGATTTAAAAATACTTGGTGCAAATATAGATCATAACGGTTCAAAGTCTATGCCAAATTGCACCGACTACTTCTATTTCCCCCATAAAGTTACGGATATTATAAGGTTTTCACTCTATTTCACCCGGTTCCGGAGGGTGAAATTACTGATGACTCTAATAATTTAGAGGTGATTTTTAAGCCATACAAAACAATTAGAAAAGTTTTCATGACTACATCTAATTAGTTCCACACTTTTGCAAAAAATAACCTAATTTGACTGTACTATTTGTAGCATTGTCAATGTGGTTATCGCTGTAGAATAATCATTATCTATCATGAGGAAACCTCTTGATTTCTTGATAAGCACATGATAACTAGATAAGTCTAATATGAGCTAAACTTATCTGCAAATACTACCACTTATAGATAAATGAATATCTTTCTACACGTATAAATTATATGCTCGTACCTACTAGCAGTGACGGATTAAGACTACTTGATGCCCTAAGTAATCACGCCTGTGGGTCCCCCTATCCGTATGTCAACTAGAATCGGTCTTCCCCCCCTAAAAACATTAGTTGTTTGTAAAATAAGATGATGAGATGTAACGTACCTTAGAAGTGGAGTAGGTGCGACAACAATAAAAACCAAAGCATAATTTATTCATTTATTGAAATGCGCCTTGCGGCTTTTCCGGGCATTGAATTGACGCAAGCGTCTAACGTTTTTAACATATCGGACTCTATGTATAATATTGATATTTTATATAATATATTGATTTACAGACACTACAATCAGCAGTTGAAGGTAATGGTACAATTATCTCTCGAAAATGTGATGTCTCTAATTCTGAAGACGTCGCAGCTACCTTCAAATGGATTGAAAAGGAAGTCGGACCCATCTGCATACTGGTTAACAACGCTGGTATCTTTTTTGATGGACAAATTACTGGTAAGGTTCGGGTAATATAATGTTAATGTTAAAGAACTCCCTTTTCCGCATTCGAACTCTATGTATGGTCCATTATGCGTGAGGGTTAACTGGCTAGATAGTTAGCCAGCCTAACTCCGTCCAGAAGCACAGAAGCTTCCTGGGGTCTTCGCAGGCTTCGCGGAGTGACCTCGGGTTGTTGAGGATTTGTTCATGTTGAGCTGCTACTCCCACGCATTCCAGGACTACGTGGGCAGCCGATTCTTCTTCGCTCAGACACCCCCTGCAGAGTGGACTGTCTGTGGCTCCGATGTTATAGAGGTGTTTGTTCAGGAGACAGTGGCCAGTGAGTGTCCCCACGATGGTACGAAGGTCTGGTCTTGAAAGGTTGAGTAGACGACGAGTGAGTCGTGGTGAGACAGCCGGAAGGGCTGCTCTTGACTGTCTGCAGTCCGTGGTCCGTGCCCAACGTTCGTTGTGTTGGTTTAGGGTGCGAAGCCGCATCCAAGTGCGTAGCTGAAAAAAGGGTAGAGGAAGGAATGGAGATGGGCCCTCTGTGGTTGTTCCCGACCCTCTTCTAGCCAGCTCATCTGCGGCGTCATTACCAAGTGATCCGCTATGTCCCTTTATCCATTGTAGAGTCACCTTGTTTCCTATGGCGATTCTCTCCAAGGCCTGGTGACATTCGTAAACGAGCTTGGAGTTGCAGCTATGGCTCTCCAGAGCTCTGAGTGTTGCTGAGCTGTCGGAGAGGATCCTTACATTGTAGTCTGTGATCCCTCTCCTGTTCATTGCGGTGGCAGCTTCGGTGATGGAACATGACATGGACATTCACATTGGAAAATGGAACTGTGTGAGCCTAGTGTCAATGATATGTTAATGTTGAGATCCAGCGAGTGTATTCCAGCGCCTGTTCCCTGTATAGCTTTTGAGCCATCAGTGTAGACACGAACCTCGCTGATTCCTGATTGATCTCTTTGGTCCTCGTATAGTTGTATGTGGTAGTGTTTTTGGTTCGGGTAATATTTGAAACGTCATTAATTTCTGTGTACTCCACTATAATGATGAATTTGAATTGATTTTGCAAAAGTGACAGTCTTGTGGTGACTCAACTCTTTACAGTAAATGTGGAAGGAATGGCTATGAATTATGTATCATTGTATTAAATATAAATAAAATCTAGGTTTACAATTGTGTGTATTATACCTGGTAGGATATATATTTATTATAAGAATTATAAATAACAATTTGGATTGTGATTGTGATAACTAACCTCCCTCGCGTCATAATAAAGCTAAGGTCTCAACTTGCCCGACCGCGCTCGCTGTGCTCGAACGTAAGTAGAGCTTCGACCGCCCAGCTTAGCTGACCCGCGCGGCACACTGACGCTCATGTAATATAGAGCTCTAACCGCGATTGCGCTGCTTTTGACTCACGGCTCTACTTATTTGGTCTACTTTTTGTAGACCGCCATGTACCTATGCCGCCGTCCTTATTTGTTAAATAGATCCTGTGCATCCAAAGGTTGTCTGCAAGAGATCGCTCTTTAGCGATAAGACCACCCACAGTACCTAAGATTTGAAAATTTGTATGTCTTTTTTTGTTTTGTGTTTATGGTGTACAATAATGTTATAATCTATATATCTATCTATATTTCTAGCAGTGAACGTATGTATATGTACCGGGTAATTCCCTCCATAAATTACCAATGAAGAGATTATTTATTTCAACTGTGATTCTATCCTTTACAGACGTCGGAGATAAAGCACTAAGTGAAGATGACCTGTTGTTGACTCTTGACATCAACGTAAAAGGGCCGATTATGTGCACGAAGCTAGCCATAGACTGCATGAGGCGTCATGCAATCGATGGGCACATCATCACAGTAAACAGGTAAGATGTGATGCTACGGTGGGTGTCTGGTGACTTATGTAGGCATAATAAGTACGCAGTTTGGTATTTAAACCATACTGGGTTTTTAACGAAGTTCGTGCACAAATTATGTTCAAAATTGTATGCATGTAGAGTAAAGAGCTACCTCGCCATAACCACAGAATAAATAAATAAATGCTGGACATTTCACACAACACTATCTAGCCCCAAGCTAAGCAGAGCTTGTGTTATGGGTACTAGATAACTGATATATTTAATACAATACATTACATAGATAATATTTTTTATTATACATAGTAAAATACCCAGAACACCCTGAACAAATATCGTACAAATATATTGTTCCGAGGCGGGAATCGAACCCGAAGAATAAAGATAGTAACACAGTTTTTCCACTAGCACGGGAGGTAATGTTCCTTTATTTTTTAACTCGCTTCAAAAAGAGGAGGAGATTCTCAACTCAGTTGTATTTTTTATTTGTAATAATTTTTATGCCGCATTTATAAATATGCACTATGTAAATATCCTTATATTACGAAAATAAAGTAATTCTAATTCTTGCTAACTATTTATTTATTTATTTTTATTTATTTATTAAAAAACTATTATAACACCTTAACAGAGTAGGTCCTAAAGCGATGTTATATGCAAACTAGGCAGCGGGCATCCGCGTTATTCTCATTTTAAAAGTATTATCTTTATCTTACACTAAAGACATATTAATAATAAACTTTACTTTACTTTACATTATAAACGTCGCAGAAAGTCGGTAGATGGAGGCGGCTCAAGACCGTTCGTCGTGGCATTCTAGGGGAGAGGCTTTTGTCCAGCAGTACTTCTACAAACGGATGCTGATAATGATCTTATCTTAAAAGTATTCTATATTTTAATCCAGGTTCAAAATTAGTCCAGCCATTTTGGCTTGAAAGCATAATAAACATATAAATAGTTTAATCGCATTATCTTCAGTTTAATAATATGTACATGCTTTCACAGGTTTTACCTTTTGAAAGACTTCCTAGGTTAGAGTATTATCTTTACAGTTCCTTTTATTGTTTTTTTTTACATTGTTAATTTAAGGTTTTTTTTATTATTTTTTATTGTTGACATTTGTGATTTATTTTGGTATTTTATGTAACACTTGTTGTAATTTAATGTTAGTTTTGACCTGATAACCTGCTATGTTAATATTTGTAGGTATCCCAGACATGGGAAATGTGAGCCACCTAATTAAACTAAACATAAGAACCTTGTACGTACCACATTTATGCAAATAAAGAATAACAATTATTTTTATTGATTATTATTAATTATTCCAGTATCGCTGGTCACTACGTGCCGTACGCGTCTTATTTCAACGTGTACCCGACCTCAAAGCATGCAATTACCGCCTTTCACGCCTCACTGACCAGCGAGTTGGCGCATTTCAAAAGCAAAATCAAGACTACGGTATGTATAGTAACTAGCTTGCTCTGATTTCGTTCGTAGCCTTGCCGAAGAATCATGCTCAAACAACGAAAACCCCATTTGAATGAAAATGTAAATTTAAGTTGGCTGGATGATCTGGACTTTCGAGGATGGTAGGAAAGAGCTAAAGAAAGAAATTATTGGGTGCTCTTCAAGCAGTGGGATGAAATAGGATATTGAATAAAAAAACTGCAAAAAAATACAATCGATGAGCACGTTGAAGTCTTTTACAGGACAAATTTGGATGGAATAACATCTTGTGATTATAGAAACACGCTTTTATAAACACGCGTTTATTAGCTTTACTGCGTAGGTTGGTTTTTACACGCTTTTTATTTAGCTTCACTCGTATCTATATTTTCTTTGTTTCAATTTTTAAAGCCAATTTTGAACCAGTTTCCCTTTGTCTGACTGAGCTGACATTTTACACACACTTGTCAAGTTGTAATGAGAATACCGTGTATTATAGTGACAGTGAGCTGATTTACCCACACCAATCTACCCGCTCCTGCTCATAGACCCCTCCGTCTCCTCCCGTGGATGTCGTAAAAGCCTTAGGGATTACACCAGGGGATGAGCAGCAGTATCTATATGAGTACGTAACACCAATACTAGAGATTTAGGGATTATCCACGACTCAAAACTAATCTTCGATGCGCATGTATCGTCTATTGTTAAGAAAGCTTCCAAAGCGTTAGGGTTTATAATGCGTTCCTCTAAGGATTTTAAAAACGTTAAAACTATAAAAATCCTCTATAGTACTTACGTGCGATGCCATCTGGAATATGCTTCCCAAGTATGGAATCCTGCCTACGGTATCTATGTCGACACACTCGAGGCTATTCAAAGAAAATTTTTGCGGTTTCTTAATTTTAAAATGAGGAGTTATCACTCAGACTATCTACTTAACTGTGCCAGCCAGCCCCTCCTTCCCCTTTATCTGAGACGTGAGTTTGCGGATATTGTATATCTATCGCGTATTATTAGTTCAGCCATTGATTGTCCACCACTTCTAAATTTGATCCAATTTTATGCCCCCTCACGGGCATCTAGGAAACACCAACTGTTTTATCTTCCCCTAGTATCCACTAACTATCGCAAGAATGCTTTTGTCTATCGTGCAAGTAGGATGTTTAACCGATTGAGTAAATACCATGACCTTGACCCTTTCGGCTGTAGTGTTTCTACTTTAAGAAAGAGACTGAATAACACTTTCTTTGAACAGTTTAATCCGTAAACAAAACATTATATTTAGCTATGTACTGTTTCGATTAGCTCAAAATTGATTACCCAGTAAAATTTTATCGTGATTGTGAATGACCCATAGGTATTACTTAGCGTTTTGTATTTAGTTATTGAACGAGCGAAGCGAGTTCTCTGAGTCAAGTTGGAAGAATCGGCGTTTGTATGTATGTATGTATGTATGTTTGTCCGATGAAAACTTCCAAACCGTTAATCCGATCTTCATGAAATTTGGTATGGGGGTAGATAGTATTAGTACAATTTGTAGGTAAGGTTATGAGCTATATCGGTCAGGGGATTGCTGAGGTATTGGGGTGCAAGAGGGGGTAAAAAAAATAAAAGTGAGACAGTCAGATTAAGTGGGGTGTCTAATGAAAGCGCTTTGGTTGGACATTTCAAAACTGTTTTTAATAAGTATTTAAACTTAGTAGTTTCCGAGATATTAGGGAAAATAAAAACCGTAAAAATCAAAAATTCTAGGGTACTTCCAGCAATCCCACAATGCTGAAATTTAGTATGATTGTGGCTTTTGTGTCACAACTACAGGGAAAAGTCTGAAATTGAAGAATTTCAAGACATGTACCCTATAAAACACAAAAACCAATATAATATCCGTTGTTGACCTCCCATTTCTAGGAATTTGAATGACGTTGGAGTTCTATGATTTCGTCAAAAGGACGTTACCAATTAATTCGTCAGGTACTTGATATACTAACAGGTACTTAGTATCAAAGACAAGTTACTGGTCTCTGGTAGTATGAACGCCCCGTTGCTTAGTCCTATTCAAAAGTCATTTCGATGATGTGTAGGAAATTACCACGAGGTGAAAATTAAAAAAAAAATAATGGAAATTATTGAAATGTCTTACTTAAGTAGTCGGGCTGATAAAGGTGTCATCGCGAGGTCTCAGTTCGGGGCGAACCACTAGTTTAAAAGTAATATTATGTTTCTACAAGTGGAGACCTTTAAATGGCCTCTAAATTACTAAATAAGTTACCATTTTGTTTTTATGTGCCGATGGTTTTCCTAAAATAAATAAATAAATACTGCGATCACAAATCCACCTGCCTAGCGTAGTGATTATGCAATAATCCCCCCCTCAATATGGTAAATACGCTTATACCTTTCGTCGTGGCATTCTATGTTGGAGATGGAAGGTGGCTACTCCTCATGGGTGATCTCATACTGGACAATCTTGTTTCTCTACGGTACCAGGAATATTTTCTAATTGATAGCTAGATTGATTGATAGATTGATCAGCATTGTCCGGTTTTTATTAAAACCGTTAGTACCTACCAAGTTTAATGGTGTTATTAAATGAAATAGCTTAGTTTATATATTACCGGATTTGTTGATGCTGTAAATAAACTTATTTTCTTCTTATAGAAAAACATCGGAAAGCCTATCCTACGCCATTAATTTCTAGAAATGGTAATACTTTTTCAGAGCCTTTCCCCCGGGCTGGTGGCCACAGACTTGGCCGGACCTATCGTGGACGGAATACGGCCAGCTCTGGCACCCAGCGACATAGCCGATGCTGTGCTTTATTTACTGTCTACCCCGGCACATGTGAATGTACGTATTTTGTTCCTTCTAACGTGGCCCCCAATACAGTAGCAAATGGCAAGAAGAAACGCAATTATGAAGATCATTTTGGCAGCCTTAGCGCTATCAAAATCTTATGAAGCTTGATTAGGGGAACCTTCTTAATCTAAATATTCGAAATGAAATGAAATTAAATATTTATTTATTGTGAAACTAGGTTATAAAATGGTGTTAAACAGTAAAATATGTGTCCACTAGTTCCTACCTTAAGTTATACAAAACATTAAAATGAAATAAAAAATTGAAGTTAAACTCATTAGATCATACATACTAACTAATCATTAAATATAAAACAAATTCAAATTAAATAAATGTCATGCAAATGATATATCCTTCAAAAATTCGTCAACACTGTAGTATGGCTTTTCGATAAGCAACTGGTTGAGGGCATGCTTGAACTCTGTATGACTTGGTTTATTACGAATTGTTATTGGTATTTTATTATAAATTATTGGTACCATACACAACACACTAATACGCATAAGGCGTGTTTTACTGGAGCGATGATACAAACAACCCTCACGCCGACTGCCAGTGGGGTACATGGTGAAAAGATTTAAATTACTTCTCACAAACATGGCAACCTCAATAATTTACAGCGAAGGTAGTGTAAGAATCTTAAGACTCGTAAAATATTCCTCCTATCAAGTTTCAAAAGATTTGGGCAGCGCTGAGGCTGCCAAAATGATCCCCATTGTTGCTTTCCCCATTGCCATTTGCTACTGTGATTAAGGGGCTGGGACTGTTAAAGTTATACCAGTCCCTAAGTAATAATGAATAATAATGTATTTATTTCAGGCTACATGAAAATTATATAATAAAATGATACCTAAATAATATGACGAACTCTGTGGCGCGGTGGGCGAGTAGCCGGCTGAGATGCGTGAGGTTGCGGGTTCGATTCCCGCTGCGGTACGAAAGTTTGTATGATCTGCAAATATTTGTTTCGGGTCTGGGTGTTATGGTACCATGGTACTCGTAGTTCCTGATACCCACGACACAGGGAATCCTAGTGTGGGATCATGACTACGTATGTGTCTGTTGGGTGTTATGTTATGTTAATAAGGCCATTGAAATAATATACCTTATAAACTAACATGCCATGATAGACTTGACCTAAGAATACCACCATATTTAATAAGCTGCCAGTGGTGATAAAAGGTGCAAAATCCGACGCCGTGTTCAGGAATAAACTGAAACAGATCTTGATAAAACAAGCCTTCTATTCTGTCAGTGAATTCGTAGAAGATAGAATAAGTTTGTACCTAGTGTAAGTATAGATGATTTTATAATGTACCTAATAATATGTACCTAGTTAGGTATATATTTTATCAATTTGACTTGTAAACTAACACTTTATCAATAAATTATCTGTATCTGTATCTGAATAGTGTTGAGCAGAGATGTTCTTCAACATGCGCTGGGGGGTTTTTCTGTGTGCTTGGTGGAGGCGGCAAAATGAAATAGGCAGGCTCACGTATAACAATATTATATAATTGCACAGTGAAGAATTAGTACACAAGTATTACAGATCATACAAGTAAATTGGGATTTGGAAATCAAAGCTTACAGACATCTTGTAACAGCAAAGTTAGATGGATAAGATACAGATACAGAGAGATGAACTGTCATGTGTCACCGAAGAAAAACACAGAGAATAAAGACTACAATTCAAAATAAATTATATGTCTATTCAGCTCCGAACACAAGGTGTGGTGTACATACCATAGAGTAGATTTATCAATATTCTAACAAATAGGACTCCTCCAACTCCTCCTGTGGATGTCGTAAAAGGTGACTAAGGGATTACCCCAGGGGATAGACAGCAGCATCCACCTGAGTACTTGACACCAAACTGCGATCACCAATCCGCCTGCCAAGCGTGGTGATTATGGCAAATTCCCCCATTGCATTCCATAGCCACGTCCCAGCAGTGGATATCTACGGCTTATGAAGTACTTACCTAAAACATTTTTGTCGTATTTTTCAGATTAACGAGCTGACTATAACACCCGTCTCAGAACTAAGGGCATGAATAATTTGCTGTGAATCATTTTCGTCAACACAATTTTAGTTTAACATAAATTAAAGTTTTATAAAATAAAATATAGAATAGAATAGAATATTCTTTATTGCACAAAAAACAAATCAACTCAGGCGAATATAATACTAGGAAGCATTCTCTACCAGCTAACCTTTGCGTAGTGTGGATTTTACGTAGGTGGTGAACACGTAGAGAAGAATTAGGTAGTATTTTATGTACTTAGGTATTGTTAATCATGCATAAGATAGGTAAACATAGGTACATGAACAATACCAGGTGCACAACAACAATATAAAACCATATACATTAGGTGCTTACCATGCATATAATAGTAATATACATAAACTGGAAACATGAAGTTCATTCACTCGTTCAGAATGATTGTCTGTGCCTCCATTTCATGTATTCGCGCTCTATCAATAATAGTACAGTCAAATTAGGTGATTTTTTGCAAAAGTGTGGAACTAATTAGATGTAGTCATGAAAACTTTTCTAATTGTTTTGTATGGCTTAAAAATCACCTCTAATAATAAGCATCAGTAATTTCACCCTCCGGAACAAAGTCAAAGTCAAAGTCAAAAAGAACTTTATTCATTGAAATCACAAGGATCATTTTGAATCGTCTTATATAAAATTAAATTACTCCTGTTCCAACGCGACCAAGCCTAGAAGAATCAGGCAACAAACTCGGCTTGGCTTACATAAATGGTCCGTCTTACCACTAGGTGAGAAGCGCCTGTGTGGTGCCTCGGAGCAAGGAGTTGCTGATACATAGTAAATGAGAACTTAAAAACCTTAGGAAGGTAGTCAAAAGTAAATAAACATCAGCAAAAATATGCAAGACAGCACACGCTACGCTTGTTATACTTATAAATAATAATCTAATACAAACATGTAAATAGGTAAGTACAGATATTGCAAATTTCCAGGGTGAAATAGGGTGAAAACCTTATTATATCCGTAACTTAATGGGGGAAATAGAAGTAGTCGGTGCAATTTGGCATAGACTTTGAACCGTTATGATCTTCATTTGCACCAAGTATTTTTTAAATCCGACATACGGAACATACAAAAAAAAAACTTTTTTTGGGTATTGCGGCTCCGGGAAAATTATGGTAGTCGGTGCAAATTGATAGAATGATCAGAAAAATGTTCGAAATACATTACCAGGTTTGCACCTTGGTGCATCTCACAGAAGGCACTTTTCCATATTTTATTGTCGCTCTACTTCGGGGAAAATTAATGTAGTTCTGGAAATTGACTTAAACTTATTAATTTAATTAGTACTACATCCGCTGGAAGTTTTATACTGGTATTTATTTACGGAAAATGCATTTGTTCAACACTGTGTTCCCTACATGCACGTGGTTTTTATTAAAATCATAATGCACTAAGACAGTCTCTCTATCTGTAATTTAACTTGCATCAAGTAATTTCTTTCTATTTTAAAATTTACGGCTTTTTTAAGTTTGTACCTAATATTTAAAAGGGTTCCGTAGGCGCCAGAAACGGTGCAAACCTAGGATAAGCTTCTTTTCGTGTCATCTAACGTTTCCATAAGAATCCACGACTACACGATTTAGGTCCACACTTTTTGCTAATTTGCCTGTACTATAAATAAGTAAGTTCCACGTTGCATTTAATTATTTTATTATTAAAAATGCCAATTACAGCCCTGGACCCAATTAAGTAGTGTGTAGCCTAACATAAAATAACATAACCCTAACTTAGATACCTATGGCACAATAAATAAATTAAATATCTATCTACTTAGGTACCTATCTTTACTCTTGGTATCAGACTAAATAGATAGGACCTTATTGTAACCTAAACTAGGTATTACTTTTGTTTACAAAGTTACCATGGTACATTAACTGTCTTGAGTGAGTCTTTCCAAAATTATTAGACAGTGATGGCTCTTGTAAATGATGCTGACGCTAAGCCCAGGATACTGGTTCCGAACTGGAGGACAGCTCGCATGATGTCCATCTTGAGAGTCCATAGCGGTGACTGTAGCTGGTCTGTGGAACCCTGGGATGAACCCTGGAAAACATATTATTGTTAGTAAACTCATGTGAGCATTTAAGGTTCCCACGTACACTTTGTCGGCTGAATTACTCGATATTATCGGGTTTGTCCTTTCTGATCACCCGAAACAGTCCCGTCTGACCATGTGATCAGAAAAGACTACTAAAAAATATTTTTTTAGTAATTTCTGATCACGCACGACACTTATTTTATGTTACGCTGTGCATTTATGTGTATAATCAAAAATTATCTCGAATGTTGAACGAAAAATCTCTAATGAAACTTCTTGAAATCTCGATTTTTTTTCTGGTTTCAAAAATCTGTTACACTGCGTACCTTGATAGTCTTAATAATATCTACATAGAAAACTTTATGCAGATCTGACATGCAGTTTTTAATTAAAAGGAAACTAGAGTCAGACAGAATGAAAAAACGTAGTTTCTCATTAATTTAAAAACTACAAGTCATACAATTTTGTATAGATATAATCGGATAAGACTTATCAAGGTACGCAGTGTTCTAGATTTTTTAAATAAATTAATGAACGAGGAAAATGTAGAGAAGTAGAATTAGAAAGTAACAGTTTAAGTGTAACTTGGCCGAGGTACGTGGGAACTGGTGCGGAACACAGGAAAAATTAGGTGCACACTTCAAAAACTTTCAGTTATAGTAGATAAGAAAGATAGAAAGTAGAAAAGTAGACAGAAAAGTACGAAACTAATGCTGATATTTCACCAACCAAATTACCTGATGCTTACGGGGCACTTAAATTGACCGTTAGTTAAATTTTACATGCATTACGTGTCTCATCAAATAAGAATTGGTATCTTATCTTGGTATCGGTTGGTGAAAATGGGTATAAGCGTGCTTATTGTGTTCACAAAAGAGGAATTCAGAAAGCAAGTTTAAAAAAAAATAGATCACACAAAGAAGTAGAAACACAAGAAGTGGTGGAGGTATTGTCCAAGTGCTTCAGTTTCTGCAAATTGTATAAGGGTTTCTTTTCGCCATATAGCTTGCTTTAGAACCCTAAAACCTTAGAAAATGCCAACCTGAGCCGTCAGGTAGGTACTTGTATACAATAAAATGGGTACTTACACAAATTCATGACAGCATTATGATATTTATCAAACAGATATGAACATTATTTCATTCTTAATGTTTTTATCATTTATTTACAAATTCTATAAAAAAAAACTACATCAATAACTTCCTAAGCTTTTCACTGATATAAATAAAAAATACTATCTATTTTATACTAGAGTTCACTGGAGTCGCACTGACAACATAAATGGCTGAATGATCAATGGTAATGATCTATCATTGTGATCATCGCCAAGCAGAGCTGCCCCCTGAGCTGCCTTTACTCATGTCCCCTGACAGAGACATGAGTAAGCTCATGAAGAACCCCGTGGAGTCAGTCATTGGCATCTTGTTGCCATTCTCCTCTGAGCTTCCGGATTCGTCACTGCCCTGTAGATAAGTTCAAAGTTTATTCGACAGTCACATAGGCCCGTATTTATAAATGGGACTTAACTCTTGAGAACAATCTTGAGTGTGTTCCAATTTCATAATTCCCATACAAAAATGAAATTTTTGGTGAACTTAAGAACGTTCTGAGTTGAGTTCGATCTATTAATACGGGCCATAGTCTTGATCCCATAATAGGATTCCCTACTGTGTCGTGGGTGGGAACTGTGAGTACCATGTATCACAACGCGCAGACCGGGAACAAATATTCAAATCAAATCAAATCAAATTAATTGTATTCATTGAAATCGCAAGGATCATTTTGAATCGTCTTATAAACTAAAATTACTCCTGTTCCTGTTATTTGCAGATCATGCAAACATTTGTCCCGCAGCGAGAATCGAACCCGCTTCTCTCGTATTTTAGCCAGCTACTGCTAACCAAGAAGCAAATACAACTTGTTTTATGTTGCAGTAGAATTATAATACTTTGTTAAGTTCCTGGGGATTTCACAAAGTTCCTTGTTTCTAAAACTTCCCGGAAAACGCGGACAGCGTAGCAGCCTCTACGGCGTAGAGGCTGCGTAGGGGACTGATTGACGAAACAGCGCTTGTCACCTAATTAATTATCAAAAGCTTTTATTTAATTTGCAATGTATTTATGTTTGTCCGGGAGGAATCTTGCAAATAAATTTTAAATCAGTTATCTTTAACCGATTGAGCGGAATCTTTTTCATACCTGTCAAGTTCAGATGACAAATACAATATTATGGTGACGGCGAGCTGATGTGATGATGGAGAACGGAACTTCTCGATGATTAATAGTAGCCTGGCAGTATTTCGGCTCATGTTGATCAGCTCACGGATCCGATCACAAATTTAATAAAAGCTTGTTATGAACAATACATTTTTCAAAAACTTATTTTCTTTGATTTCGCGAAGCTACAAGGAGTTTAGTGAAATCCTCAGTTACGCAGTCTTATTTTTTTAGTAGGTAGGTATGCTTACGTACCACACTGGTTCCTTTTATCAATTTTGACAAAAAACTTCCAAAGAATGCTCCATTGTTTTTCTGTAATCAAATAACAATATTATACCGCGTCGTAATTTTTAAATCAAAATTTATTTATTTTATCTCTGGACATACCGATCCTCCTTCTGTGATAGTGTCCAAGGATGTCAATAGGTAACTCCCGATGACTGTTCCAGGATTTTCTTCGGTTTGTGACTGTTAGGAATAAAAAATTAGTACATCACATACATGTATACACTATACATACAATATATTTATATTTTATGTATGTATACAGGTATATCTGCACAAAGCTACTTATAAAACGTAGTTGAACTCACCAACAGTCCAATGAAAAGACCGAATGCAGTCGCAATAAGGGAGTTCATATCAAAGCCGTCTCCCTGAAAACAATATTAAATCAAATTCTAGATCTATAGGTTATATTTTGCAGATTGAAAAAGGCGATAATCACTTACACTGAGGCTTCCCACTATACCACTGACAGCTGCTAGCAACGATCCCAAATCAGATTGTCCATCCTCCTGAAATGTTAATTTTAAGTAAGAACTCACGTCGTGTCTTAAATTGTCTCTTCAAGACGTGAGTGCTGTATCTAGTATCTGTCATAGTTTCCATAAACTATGATATATAAAATAATCTACGCAAGTTAAACCGCTTTAAAATCTATCTAATTATGATAGATAGATTTGATTTAGAACTATAATAAAGGCTATGATATGATAGAGACTTCAATAGAGTCCATGATACAGACTGCGATAGAAACTTCAATAGAGTATCAAACATATTTGTATCATGGGATACATATTGCGATAGATACTTCAATAGGGTATATGATACACACTGTGATTGATACTTTAATAGAGTCTATGATACATACTATGATAAAGACTTCAATGATACAGACTGTGATAGAGCCTATGTTGGAAACTATGATCCATGGCTATGATAGACACTGCGTTACAGAATATAATAGTAGGTACTTACTCCACCACTCAATCCAGCCAAAAGTCCAAGAACACCGCCCCCTTCCCCATCTCCTCCGCCAGGTGGCTCATCAGAATAATCCGAATCGTTATCATCATCACCATCTTCATCTAAACCGGAATCCTGCTTCGACGCTTTATCATTCTCAGTTATGTTCTCTTCAACGCTCTCTTCAACTGCTTTGTCATTGTCTTCTGAATCCGAACCACCATCATCATCATCATCATTATCATCACCATTACTATCAGATTCATCATTATTATCAGATTCATTAGTATCATTTCCATCATCCTTTTCACTTTCTTGACGTAGAAAAGGAGGGGTCAACTCGTTTACATAGTCGATTTCAATGACGTTGTCGGCAATGTCTTGTCGACGAAGTATTATTGGATTTCGAACAAAGAACTCTCTGATCACATTTCTGATCATTCTTTCGAGCTGGAAGTGAACAAACACACTATGTAATGGAATACAACGCAAGTAAAAAGCCAGTAAATGCAGATTTAGGCAAAAATTCAAACCACAAATTGTTCATGCTTCATGCTTGCTTTTGTTCGGGATATATCTATATTTTGTGCTCTTTTAAAACCAAAATAACATGCAATTGTGAAAACAAAAATATAGATGCTTACCTTTATCAAGGAAGTGTTTTGCTGAGATCCTTTTAAAAAACTTGTGCTCGATTCAAAACCAATGTACATAAAACAACCGCGATGAGCACATGCTTACAGTTACCGGCTTTTGCTCTGACACATCATCGATATTAGTGTTCGTTTTAATTCTACAACTATATCTAGAATTAGCTATATTCTATATCGAGAACGTGTGAAGTGTCAAATAAACTGAAGCTAGCCAATCGGTTTTGTCCATGATTTGTCATAGCAACAGCCAGTAACTGTACTTTTGAATTATGATTACAAAATAGTGCTTCATTTCACCGAACAACGTGCAAAAATCCATCTAAAATAAATAAATAAATGCTGGACATTTCACACAACATTATCTAGCCCCAAGCTAAGCAGAGCTTGTGTTATGGCAACTAGATAACTGATACCTAATAAATTACATAGATAGATATTTTTTATTATACATAGAAAATACCTAGAACACGCGGAACAATTATCGTACAAATATTTGTTCCGAGGCGGGAAACGAACCCGCAACCTCCTGCGTCGCAGGCGAACCTTCGCCAGCCGCGCCACAGAGGTCGTGAATTAGGGTATAATTAATAATATAATTAGGGTTTGTAAGATACCGCACCGTGCAAGACCTAAGTCCAAGTTTTACAGCAATCATCGTGAGAGGGCGTGTCGGACGTTTTAGTGATTGCTACTTTAGCAGGAAGTATGTAGCCAATGCTATTATCCACTCAAGGATATTGATTATTCGTAAGTGTTGCAATACATTTTGTGCGTACGTGTTTTTGCAAGCGATTCTTGTGATTTTTAGGGTTCCTTTTATATTCAAGACATGTTAGAAACTAACTAAGACTTAGGTAGTATTCATATAGTTCCTTATTTTTAAACGTTTCGCAAGTGGCGCAAAATTCAAATTTTATTGTGTTTTTTGCACATTACAGCTTATCAACACTTCTTGACACAATAAAATTTGAATTTTGCGCCACTTGCGAAACGTTTCACCTTAATTTCTGTCTGTTTGACATCAAAACAAAAGCTTTAAACTTAAAAACGTCGATGGCAACGCCTTTATCGCATCCATGCAACATCTGCTATCACTAAAGTTAATTCTACTCACGTTAGCCCCAGAAGCAGCTGGGAACAGTGCAGATGCCAGATTCAGCAGGCTCATGATGTTGCTGCCTCCACCAGTAGATGGCGACGTCTGCATCGCGTCGCCAAAGTCATCGTCATCATCGTCGATGTCATAGCTGGTTGTTGAGGACGTGGATTGAGAGTCAGGTACTTGGATGTCATTCTGAAAATGACATTGCAAGAAATTTGTTAGTTGGATCAAGGGTCAGATTCAGAAGGCAGTACTCCTGAGGGCCTAGCCAAACGGCATTCGCTTAAAAGCGATTCCATTTCTACAGTCGTAATACAATACAATAGACCACGTGACATATCGATAGCTAATGTCAATCCCATACATTTTGGACTTTTCTACTGGCGTTATCGTTGTTAGAATGTTACTTTGTCTAAGGCCTCTGGACTTGGCATGCATAGTCAGGATGTTCCTCTCTCTGCAACCCTAGCTTACCGACCGCTTGGGCGTTGCTCCGCGGCCGGAGGTTTCCTGTTTTGATATATATTTTTTACTATAATGTTTTTATACGATATGTTTTGTATTGTATTTCATTATAGTAAACAATTTTATTAACGAGATAAATACGTTAATGACTTAATAATAAAACAGCAGGGCACGCTTGTGGTTGAGTGTTTGGTGCAGGTGACTCCGCGGGGCCTCATTACTTCCTGGGGTCAACAGATACCCCTGACCTTTGGAATCGGTTTAACGAGGGTGGAGGCGCAAGAGCGTAACCTACGATCCAAGGGTGGAAGTGTTAAAAGTCATAAAACCGGAAGAAAAGCTTAGTGAAACACACATCACACCGTTTAGCCGTCCACGCCAACGTTGCCTCTTACGCTGCCTTCATAGGAGGGGCCCGTTTAGTGAACGGCAAGTCAACATCTGCCTAAATCGTTTACAATATTTTAGAATTTGCAGGTGCCACATTTCGTCCTATTATAGTCCAATAAACATTCAATTTGCATGTATACTCCTTGCAATAGCACAAATTTTCATCCATTTCCAAAATGGGCGTTACTGTTGGCTAATACGGTCCCAGTAATGCCTCATTATAAGGTCCAGGTTAAGCCTGTATTTGCAAATAGTAATAAAAATACAATCAATCTCAAAAATGTGGTGGCATCTGGAACTATCTGAGGGACTCTTATCAGAACCGCCAAATCTCTTCCTATCTTCAAAAAGTTATTGTTCAATCACTTTATGTCCGTGTCACAAAGCTGATAAGTTAGCTCTTGTATTATGATTTTGTGTTATATATATATATATATATTATTTGTATTTTTATGTATTATGTAGTTAAGTTATATAGGTATTTATATTTTATTGAGTACAACGTATGTATGCAAATGCTTTTATTGGTTTTACACCGCCCTCCTTTATCGTTCTCACAATTCCAGTCCATCCCAAGGTTGTCTGAAAGAGATCGCTCTCAGCGATAAGACCGCCCATTGTACTTCCATACGTATAATTATAATTATGATTGTTTCAATGTTTTAATTTTTAATGTGGTGTGCAATAAAGTGTTTCATATTCTATTCTATTCTCTTATCTCACACACAAAAGATTACAAGAGTACCGAGATACTGGTTAATTTTTTTTTTTTTTTAAGTTCGACAATAATGGTGTATAGTTATAAGTATGGACGACCTCTGTGGCGTGGCGGGCGAGTGCAGCCGGCTGTGATGTAAGAGGTTGCAGGTTCGATTCCCATTGCGGGACAAATTTTTGTATGATCTGCAAATATTTGTTCCGGGTCTAGGTGTTATGGTACCATGGTACTCGTAGTTCCTGATACCCGTGACACACGGAATCTTAGCGTGGGATCAGGACTACGTATGTGACTGTCGTTATGTTAAGTAACTTTGTCTACTTACCACTTCAAAATCTCCATCTCCACTGTCAGACCTCATCGGCCGGTACCGATTTGCCGGTCGCCTGCTACCAGCTGGCACGCAAAACGCTTGAGCCAACAAACACCCAACGAGGAACAAAACCAAACGAGCCATGGTTCACTGCAACACTAAAGATGTTATCCTTGTTAGAAGAACCACTACCAGAACAGTTTGGTGATCTGGAAACCTCCGGTTAGATACAGCAAAGATCTGCGCAAAGTGGCTGGCAATTAAATGGATTGGAGCCGAAAAACTGACACAATAATGCACTTTGAAAGGAATTCAGCACTGAACTGCTGCTATTTTAACGATAAACCTTGATTGTTTATCCAACACTGAGCAGATCAAGACTCTACAAATTACATATAAACCGCACCAATTAGCAAATTGGGAGAAATTGTAAGTGATTTGCTAACTTGATGATTAAGGGGAATGTAACTTGAGTAAATGGGGTGATTCAGCGAGCAATAACGTATTCACAGAATTCATTTTGCAAATTTCCTAGAGCTCTAATTTTTCGTACAAAATTAACATAAAGTCTGGTCAGATTAAGAAAATTAGGTCTGACAAAAAAAAACATGTGTCTTTATCAGCCGGTAGATGCCCACTGCTGGGCATAGAGCTATTGCAAAGTGTTAAAGGTTTCCTAATTTCTATACATCTATGCTATGCTACAATAGGTAGGTATAAATATAATGTACACATACCGGTATGACTAGATGTTGTTCTATCAATAGATGCACGGCGATTGGTCCAGTGTCCACGGCTAGGAATATCTTATAGCAAACATCACATACGTTCCGTTGACTATACAGGGTGTTTCCAGCTAGCATATTCATCGTCATCATCAACAGAATTTTCATCAGCCTATAGAAGGTGCTGGACATAGGCCTCCCTTCTGGAATGCCACGATTGATGGTCTTGAGCCGCCTCCATCCACTGACTTCCTGTATTATGTCTTTAGTCCATCGAGTGGGGGGCCTTCTACCTACAATGCCACTGTTTTGTTTCCTCGCAATTTAAGTTAGAAGCAGAGAGTAACCGTTTATAAAACACATTATATCCTTTACTTAAATATCTACCCTCACCTTCGGCTCGGGCGGATAAACGCCTCGAATAAAATGGCCTGTTTCATGCACTCGTTGTATAATCTACTATTTAAATAATCTTCATCATAAGCATTCATTTTCGGGAAACTCATTGAAAATAATGCCTTCGTGCCGGTTAAGTCATGGGAGCCCGCTGGATAACCCCAATAGGAGCAACCTGTACACCGAGGCGTGGTACCATACCGAAGGTCCACCGGCATTATCCGGTCGTTGCGCCACTCGAGTTGCTAAACCAACCCGTCCTTCCGATAGGCTTCCTTTGCACTTCCTTTCTTGGACAATGATGGGTATTGAGCTGTAGTAAAGTATGGTTAAATAGTACTTTGGTGAATCGTACTATTGTGATAAAATGAGTTAAGTGTGTCCCACACGTAGCAGATGCGGTAAGATATCTGTATCTGAGCGCGTGTCTGTCCATATCGCTCTCTATACTAAACTCAAGGAGCAACACACACGTAGCAGATCACTTATATTTTACCGTCAAGCATATATGTAGGCACCGACATGCAAAAGATGGACAGATGATATATGTGTATACAAATTGAAATACAATACAGAAGGTTTCCGCGTGAATGTATCATTTTCGTATATTATCGTATCTGCTACGTGTGTGATACCTTCAGATGCGATAAGTTTGTATACGCATATAAAATATTACCGCATCTGCTACGTGTGTGATGCACTTTAGAAAAGGTGTTAGAATGAGTAAAAATTAGTATGAGTGAGTTTTCTATGAGTAGAGTTGTTTGATAGATTGTTAAGGTTCTTATGAAAACAAGAAACATTGCAACGGATTCAATTTATTCAATAAAAGTTTTTCATATTTTACATTTGAATAATAATAAACAGGACCAATTAGATAAACACTACACATGTAACAAGCAATATAACTATTTACATACACATAAGATAACAGCGAGATGTAAATATACAAAAGGTTACCAACGCAAACCAACCCCGCTCCTGATAGAGCGTTGATTGATAAAACGTTATCAACCTTTAATAGTGTAACAGGGCAAAGGGCTTGCAACGCTAACCTCCCCACTCCAATAGAGCGTTGATTGATATAAAGTTATCAACCATTAATAGTGTTGCATATGGCATAGGGCTTGCAACGCTAACCTCCCCACTCCAATAGAGCGTTGATTGATATAAAGTTATCAACCATTAATAGTGTTGCATATGGCATAGGGCTTGCAACGCTAACCTCCCCACTCCAATAGAACGTTGATTGATATAAAGTTATCAACCATTAATAGTGTTGCATATGGCATAGGGCTTGCAACGCTAACCTCCCCACTCTAATAGAGCGTAGATTGATATAAAGTTATCATTACCAACCATTAATAGTGTTACAGACGCAAAGGGCTTACAACGTTAACCTCCCCGCTCCTATAGAGCGTATATAGATTGATATAAAGTTATTATTATTAACCAATAATAGGATTTTCTGGTCAACTCAGCCCGCACCTCAGTGTTGCAGGGGCAAAGGGCTTACACACACGCTAACCTCTTCTCTCCGATACAGCATTGAATTATATAACGTTATCAACCATTAATACAGGCACGCGCGTAGCCAGGTTTTAGTTTAAGGGGTGGTTCGAGTAAATAAAACAATAAAAATGTACACGAAATTACATTAATAGACATATTATTAATGACAATAATAATAATACCACATTTGGGGTTTGAGCCCCCGCACCCCCCTCCCTGGCTACGCCCATGCATACAGGGGCACAGGGCTTGCAACGCTAACCTCCCCGCTCCCGATAGTGTTGATATAAAGATATCAACCATTAAGTTACCTTATTATTAAGGCAGTACCCCGACCAAACACGGCGTCAAGCTGTTTTTTTCAAGCCTCTCTCCTCGTTAAATAAAGCAAGTAGAAAAAAAAAACAAAGTCACCACATATATTTGTAATTTTGTCAGCAAGTTCCATGATTGGTTTAATGATTTAACGTCGTAAGTACTCGACAATAAACCCATGAAAAAATTTCAATAAATCATGATTTTGTACATCTTCTCTTAAAGTTCACGTTACTGAATTTTTTGTTTTACACAATTGGATAGTTAATTTAATAGTAGAATTATTACACGATTAATTTTTTAAAAAATGGGTTCTCCTTATTTTTAATGAATTATATTTCTTGAATCCGTGCGAATCTGGCTGTGCGCAAGGAGCGGACCAGTCGCCGGTTCTCGGACGGACAGCTAGATGGCAGTACTATTAGAACGGACAACATAGGTGTCACTAAAGTAAATAATTTGCGATGTATTGTAGAGGCGAAGTCCTCAAGGTCATTCGGTCAGGGTAGCGCCTTAAGTTACAAAGGCTACTCTAATACTACTAGTTGTTAATCAGTGCCTACAGAAGCGTCCGCTCTAGGCGGCCGTAGTTTCTCTAACAGCGGTATAGCAACTCCGACCAACTCCTCCCACGCTGTGAGTCTCTTGCACGGTTCGCACTCGCACTCCTCCCCCCCCTCCATCTCTTCGAAGCCCAGGTCTTCCCCGGAGAGACCTTCGTCCTCAGACACATGCTCCAAGCGCTGGTCAACGCTGAGCTTGCGAGCAAACTTTGGATAGTCTTGCTCGTTGTTGTTGTCGAAATCGAATTTTACCTGTTGGGAAAAGTAATTTGTAGGCCGTGGTAAATGTACAGTTGCCGGCAAAACTCTGTTTTGTGTCTATTGAAATTCAACTCTTAAGGGGTTAAGGTGTACAAAGTTCAAATTGAATCTTACACCAACGCGTTAAAGCATGTTTTACGTTGAAATTAGATTTGGACGACGACGCAATTTTGAAACGAACAATTTTAGAACGGATGATATGAACTGTCAAAACGTAAAAAAAAACAAAATTAGACTTTATTGACAAATAGCGTAAGGTCAAGCGAGATACGATTGTATGAGTCAAAATGACAAAAAATAAAAAAATTGTTCTTTATTGAAACCAAGGAACTTATATATCCAACCTGGAATGTGCATTGTCCATTGGACACCAATATAAAATAAACCTTATGTATATGAAGCTAAGTTCTATTACAGATAATCACTTGGTCAAAGAGAAATCCGGTCCGAGAGAGAAAGCGCTTCGAGAGCCCTGTGTCCCTTTCAATTGAATTCTTAAAGTAGGGTGGCCATAATGAACGAAATTTTAAGATTATTTACATAATGCAGCATATAAATAGGAGGAAGTCTTCAACGTAAGCATAATTACGCATGTCTGTTATAGGTATTTTATGTTTTATTAGGCTGATTTTAACACTTATTTCAGTAATAATGTGTGTTGAGACTGTTCTGTAGTACATACCACGCATATCACTTTATAAGGAATGGTGTACCGAATCCTATCCTATCCTACTAATATTATAAACGCGAAAGTTTGTGAGTATGGATGTTTGTTACTCTTTCACGTAAAAACTACTGAATGGATTTGAGTGAAATTTGGAATGGAGATACTTTACGCCCTGGATTAACACATAGGCTACTTTTGATCATCATCATCATCATCAATTTTCATCATTATTCACGCGGGTGAAACCGCGGGACGCAACTAGTACTTAATAAACGTGATCGTGAAATTTCACATTTCCCGAGGAACATTGTAGGGAAATGGCAAAAAAGTTTCAACTTCCCATATTAATCGCTGATTTAGGTGTGTCACTTCGTATATTTTAAATAAATTTAAAAAATATAATTTCTGACTGCCTGGATATGATGAGCCACGGTAAAATTCAAACATCACAAATCAACTTTAAGACAGAAATTGTATAAAACTGTTTTATTTAGTAATGTGTGAACCTGACTGTAAATATCCACCAATTAAATATTTATAAATTCTCCATAATGCGTTTTACTTTAATCCATCCTTAAAGCATAATTATTATTATTTTATGAAATCAAATTATTGGTTAATATATTATATCCTATTATATTAGTATCTACCTACATCATATTGTTTGGTCACCCTGATGAATCCCTTTCAGAGGGCTCTCGCAAAGCTATCTCGCTCGGACCGCGTATCGGCAGCCTGTGCACATTCCAGGTTGGATATAAGTTCCTTGATTGAAACTAGCTCAAAGTCTAGGGAATTCTTCTTCTTCTTCTCGCAAGTCTAGAGGTTAAATAGTGTTTATGAAGAATAAACAGAATTGAAACTCGAAATTGAGGTATAAAAAGCTAACATTCATTGTTTGGCCCTTAAAAAAAAATTCACTCAAAAATTACTCGCAGACGAAGTCGCAAGCGGGAGAGCTATAGTAATATAATAAAACTATTTTCACAAAATAAAACATTTTTGCCGATGGACACGTGCGATCAACATTTACACAAAATGTCGAGACGCCAATCTCAATATCTCTCTTGCCCACGATGTGCCACAGCAAACAGTCGGGCACTGTACTTACGTGTAGCTTGAGAGACGGATCGCTCGCACGTCGGTTCCCTGATCTCGAAGCTTCGCACGCAGCGAACACAGACTCGTCATCTAAAGAATAGGGAACAAAAAACTATGAAAAATTTGAGCAGCGGAAAAAAGGTATAAAGAAATGAAATAATGACTACCTAAGTACCTACATAGTAAGTATATATTTCATAGGTATGAAATAATATTCTGTTACAACATTCTGTGGATGGAGGCGGCTCAAGACTGTCCGTCGTGGCATTCTAAGGTGGAGGCCGATGTCCAGCAGTGGACTCTACAGGTTGATGATGAATATTCTGTTGTAATTAGCATAAAAAACAAATAAATTACGTATCTATTTCCTAAAATCCTATTACAAAACTAATAGGGATAATACAATTTAAATAAACTAAAATAAAATCTACGAAAATAAATGCAAAAATAATATCTTTTGACCCCGACGTGATTTGAACACGCAACCTTCTGATCTGGAGTCAGACGCGCTACCGTTGCGCCACGGAGTCGGTGCTGAGGACGGCGAAAAATGCTCACATTTTGTTGTACCTAATGACGACTGTTGCAGTCGACGACTACGTCACGAAAATACTCACGTAACAATATTTTTAACCGACTTCCCAAAAAAGGAGGAGGTTCTCAATTCGGTTGTTTTTTTTTTTTTTCATGTTTGTTACCGCATATCTCCGGCGTTTATGAACCGATTTGGAAAATTCTTTTTCTATTTGAATAGATATACTTCCAGATTGGTCCCATTTTTTTCAGAATCCAGTTCTGATGATGGAATCCATGAGGAATTGAGGGAACTCCTCAAATATTGTAGGCATACATATGGCGATTTTGACATTTTCAGCAACAAACCAAGCATTTGCATTCAAAAAGTATAATAATCCTTTCACCACTATGGTTCTTTCATCATTTTTTTTTCATCCAAATATTTTAGTCGAATACAAAGGCGGAAGTCGGTTTTTTAAATGAAAAGTTATCATAGAGAGATTTTAACATCACAAAACATCGATTTATATTATTGAATGAGCGAAGCGAGTTCTCTGAGTCAAGTTGGAAGAATCGGCGTTTGTATGTATGTGTGTATGTATGTATGTATGTTTGTCCGATGAAAACTTCCAAACCGTTAATCCGATCTTCATGAAATTTGGTATGGGGGTAGATAGTATTGGTACAATTTGTAGGTAAGGTTATGAGCTATATCGATCAGGGGGTTGCTGAGATATTGGGGTCCAAGAGGGGGTAAAAAAAAAAAAAGTGAGACAGTCCGATCACGTGGGGTGTTTTATGAAAGCGCTTTGGTTGGACATTTCAAAACTTTTTTTAATAATTATTTAGCCTTAGTAGTTTTCGAGATATTAGGGAAAATAAAAAACGTAAAAACCCAAAATTCTAGGGTACTTCCAGCAATCCCACAATGCTGAAATTTGGTATGCTTGTGGCTTTTGTGTCACAACTACAGGGAAAAGTCTGAAATTGAAGAATTTAGAAACATGTACTCCATAAAACAGAAACCAATATAACATCCATTGTTGACCTCCCAGTTCTAAGAATTTGAATGACGTTGGAGTTCTATGTTTTTATCAAAAGGACGTTATCAATTAATTCGTCAGGTACTTGATATAGGTACTAACAGGTATGTAGTATAATTACGCCCCGTTGCTTAGCCCTATTCAAAGGTTATTTCGATGATGTGTAGGAAATTAGAGTAGTTACTGATAGATCCTGTACTGTACTGGTAGACCTCGAGGTTAAAATTTTCAAAAATAATAATAGGAAATATGGAAATTACTTAGTTAAGTAGTCGGGCTGATAAAGATGTCGCGAGGTCTCAGTTCGGAGCGAACCACTAGTTATTATTATGTCACAAAATATTAAGAGGTTTGTTTGTTTATAACCAATAGCGATTTTAAAATGTTGTAGGTACTTTTACCACACTCACTACCTTAAGTCACCGCGCCCTTTTGCACGAGAACGAAGTTTTCTTCTAAAGCTGTATTTCTTCAAAGTCCATGAAACTTTGTATACATGATTTGTACATTAATATCCCGTGGTTTACTGTACCTTGCGAATGAACGCCGTGCCTGTTAGTAACCCTGCAGTTAACAGAGGGCCTATTACGAGTTTTGCATTGCAAAAACCGGAATGCGGAACGTGAGCATTCAACGTGACTTACGTAGTAACTATTCATCATTCTGTGCCGCGCAGTCGCGACAAACAGTACAGATTAGTAAATAGTTCCTACGTAAGTCACGTTGAATGCTCATGTTTCGCATTCCGGTTTTTCTCTCCTTTTTATCTCCTAGAGTCACACTATCTCATGCTACTAGAACACTGCTCTACTATATAAAAAGCATGCGCTAATAACCCCGCAGTGAGAGAATCTTCACACTGCAAAACACTGCACACTGTCTCATTCTCATGCCACTAGAACACTGCTCTACTATATTAAGCCGGCTCTACACTCGCCCGCGAACCGCGGCCGTGGTTCACGGCCGCGGTTCGCGCATTGACACGCCGCGATAAATATAGCCCTCTACACTCGCAACCTTTCGCATTAACGTTCGCGCATTTGACTAAAATGGACGTGGAAGTTGCTGCTGCTCTGACATCTGACATTCTCGTCCATGCATCGTGTATCTTATTTTTATTTTTATGTCCTTCATGTTGGGCTTGCCAAAGCACGGGTTCTCCTTGATAGCACTCCAGGAACACTAATTCGGCATCGTTGCTCCACTGGGTGCTCATTTTGACGTCCGCTTGCTACTGCGTCTCGCACACAACTGTGAACACAGCGCGAGTGTGGATGCGTTCGCGTTCGCGCTTTGTTCGCGCTTCGCAAACCCTTTGAAGCGGACCAAAAAACCGCCACCGGACGGGGAACGCCGCGAAGCGCGAACGCGATGTCGCGAAACCATCCACACTCGCGGTTCGCGGCCTTCGCGGGCCTTCGCGGCGCGAGTGTAGAGCCTCCTTTACAGGGTGTAAAAAGACAGCTCCCGAATACTGAAGGTACCGGTAAAGCTATATAGGTAGCTTTACCGGTACCTTCATACCTTCATAGCTATTATAAAATAGCGCGAGTTCACAGAGCGCACCGGCTGCGCGAGTTTAACGCTCCCGGTCAGATGATCGACGCGCTGCGCCAATATTTCTTAGGTGGTTTTCATTGCTTTTTTTACGTTTTTATTTATAAACGTGTTTTTAATGATGGTAATTAGGTTTTTGCGTTCATTTTATGATGTTTTATTGATATTTAAAGAAAACACGAAAAAAGCGGGCCAAAAGTGAGCATTTTTTTTTCGCTTAAATATTTGAGAATCATGGTCTGAGTGCACTATTTCAGTTTTGGGGAGTAGTCTTTTTACAACCGTTATATCTTGCCAGTGAACAACGCGCGCTAGTAACCCCGCAGTGAGTGGACCGCCTAGAATCACACTGTCTCATGCTAAACAGTGCTCCACAATAACTTACCAATAAACATAGCCAGTGCATTCGCCGCCTGGTACGCATGCGGGCCATGTAACGGCGCATGCGCATGCGCGTTCCACACCGCACGCGCTAGCAATGCCGCAGTTGACGAGTCGCCGCAAATGGCCGCAGTCTCCAACGCGTGCGCAGCGAGCTGACCCGCCCGTCCGCTTTCCGCACCCGCTCCGCACACGTTTACTAGTACCCCGGCGGCTGCGCAACGAACGCTTGTATCATCTAAATGAAAACAAAGAAGTTATATTAGACTCGACTCCCATACTTGTATCACATTCTGAAAACAATAAATTTATTTATCATTTATCAATTTATCATTTATCATTTTATCATTTATCATTTTATTATTTATAATTTTATCATTTATAATTTTATCATTTATCATTTTATCATTTTATCACTGACAGGTCACTGGACGGACCAAACCTTTCGTCAAAGTTGCCAGTTCGTCCATCCATCTGTCAATGCCTTCTAGCGCCCAAGATATACACTAGCTATAGATATTAGGTACCGACATAAACATTGCACATGACAGAATATGCAATAGTAAATCCTCACGAGACACCGTAGAATAATAATAATTTTATTTTTTTTAATATTATTTTTAGTATCTACTTATGTTTTATTGTACTTGTTTTTTGAATAAATAAATAAACATTTATTTAAAGAGGCTACAATAATTTTGTTAGCAGTAGAACTTCTTGTGAAAGAGTTTGCCTGGGGAAGTACTACCACCGTACTGAAACACAGCAATGTAGAAAATTGCTGTGTTTCAGTTTGAAGGGTACGGGTGCCGGTGAAATTACAGGCACATGAGACTTTTCATCTTTATCTGTCAGAGTCGGAGCGCGCGTATGACACCTCTTAGTGTTGCAGGCGTCCATAAGCTACGGTAACTACTTTCCATCAGGTAGTATATGCTTGTTTGATTGCCTAGTAGTATATACCTATAAGAAAAAACAATGTTGGTAAAAAAAAACTATAACTTATGTACCTTAAGTAAGCGACTTGTGATATATCATTTCAAAGGTACAGACAGGCACTACTAAAAGAAACACTATTTCACTAGTATCGCTTACCAAAATCAAGGAAAGGTTCTAGTGAATCCAAGGCCCCTTCGAGCACGATGAGCTGAGCCACATACGGCGCCCTCGTGAGGTTCCCAAGCGCCCGCACTGCCTCGCACGAAGCACCGCCGGAACCGCTCAGCCATCGGCAGGTTGCTATCACATAGGTTACAATTGCTTTAGTCTTTATTCTGAGGGTTACAATCATCGACCACACAGCCATGTTGTCCGGAAACCGATGTCTGAGTTTTGACAAGCAAGTGTAACACGCATTTTTGTATGGAAAATGAGGTTCACAGAGTGTACGCTAGGGGCGCTCATCGGTGTCGCCATACAAAATCCACACCACGCGGCTGGTGAAGGCACAGATTTATAAGTATAGTACGAAGGTTCGCCTGCGACGCAGGAGGTTGCGGGTTTCGATTCCCGCCTCGTAACAAATATTTGTAGGATCTGCAGATATTTCTTCAGGGTGTTCTGGGTATTATATATATTTATTTATTTATTTTCTTTGTATAATAAAAAATATCTATCTATGTAATGTATTGTATTAATTATAGGTATCAGTTATCTAGTACCCATAACACAAGCTCTGCTTGTTGTCTCTAATGTCGTGTGAATTGTCCAGCATTTTTTTTATTTATTTAAAATCCCTGTTACACTACACCATACGTCCGTGTCAATTGTTTGCAAAAAACTGAGACTCGGCCTTCAGCTGTGTGTGTGTAGCCCGCCAGGCTGTGTAGTCAATGGTTACAATCAAGATCTTAAAACAAACTTACTGTTCGATGCAGTTCGAACACCTTAAGCCGGGTATCCACTTAGGTTCGCCGTGGTTTGCGAACACTATGTGCTCCGCGAACGTGAACGTGTACAGTGTACACACTTAGGCTGCAACATCAGTGCAAAACTGCGCTCCCCTTTGAGATCGCGCAGCGGAGCGCTTCCCGAGCGCTCCGCCGTGCTCCGATCGTGCTCCAGTCGCGCTCCGCGATCACGACGTATCCATTATGTTTGGTTTGCGGAGCGGGCGCGTTCGCAAACCACGGCGAACCTAAGTGGATACCCGGCTTTAGATGGCAATTTTGGCAATGTAGGTCGCGCAAGGCGTCATTGATGCAACCAGTGCAAATTCGGCTATAGCTATCAAGCCGTACTCATTAGCAGCATTATCCATCGCTTAGCGTAAAGTTAGCTCTAGGAATAAACTCGATTTACCCATTCAACCCCCACGTCTAAGCCGCGCATACGGTCTCTTACAACAATTACTAATACAATCAAAGGTTTTGGTAGGAACGTGAAAATATCCTGCGAGTGTACAAATTAGAATAGTCGTGTTTTTTATTTTTTTCTTTTCTTTTAACAGGGCGTATATAGTATCATCATTATTATTATTTTTTACTCTGTGCACCGCCGCGCGCCGCGCGCCGCCCGTCCGTTACTGCTCTTTACAGTCCATCCAAAGGTTGCCTGGAAGAAATAACTTTTTTTTCTTTTTCCCCAAAAAGGAGGTTGAAGTTTCTATGGTTTTTTTTTTTACAAAATGCTATAATTCTGTTGCCGCACCTCTTGCGTCTAAGCAGTTTTTATTTTATTTTTATCATTTCAGTGATGGATCTGGCACGTGACCTCATAACAACTGCAAAACCTCCTAAAGTAACCTAGGAAGTGCCCTACGTGACATTGTACTGCGTCCGCCACCCTGAGACATAAAGTCTCACCCTGCCTGTAACTCTGAGCTGATGAGAATGAATAAGAACACCGTACAAACCTTTACAGATGTGCTCCAGCGTATTGTCCAGTGGGTCCGGCGGGTCTGGTAGCTCTCTGTAGAACGTGATGTTATTCAGCGTCGCCAGCGCGGCCGTCGCCAGTTCCTCGCGACGCTCTGTTAGGCTGGTTTGCTCCTCGCGAGATATATCCTGAAACATAACCGGAAATACTTTTGTAAGACTCTTAGGCAGGGGGCTTAGTACAGGTTTTGATAGTTTACGAAATTATATGAAGTTTCGTTTCCTTCCATACATTTACTTGCAGCGCCCCTAGCGAAAACGAGAAGAAAACTAAGGACGCTGTCAGTAAATGTATTGGATGGAAACGAAACTTCATATTAATTATCACTAGAAACGGGATATTTACCATGATTTTTGAGCATTATTGATTCCCGATATTTCGGCACAGTTTCATGCGCCATGATCACGGGTAAACTGAAGTCTTTGCGAGTAGATTTTTATTGTTATAGGTAGCCGTAACGATCTACCCTCTTTCTCTCTCTTTTATTACGAACACCCCTACCATCAGTTTCATTGTCACACTTAACTCCATCTCGACACACCACACTAACGGTATCCGGACGAGCAACTGGTACCACACAATTTTTTTTTATTTTTTATTTTGAAACTTCATATTGTTTCGAAAACTATCAAAACCCGTACTAAGCCCCCAGGTCATCATCATAAGCGTCGTAGCTTAGGGGCCGGCCACGGGGGGTGACTGCCAGAGGCGCAAACCCCAAGGGGGCGCACTCGCTGATCCGCAACCTGCGTGATAGTAACTACATAACATAACACAACACCCAACAGTCACATAGGTACATAATCCTGATCCCATACTAGGATTCCCTGTATTGTGGTATCAGGAACTACGAGTACCATGATACCATAGCACCCAAACCAGGAGCAAATATTTGCAGATCATACAAACATTTGTCCCGCAGCGGGAATCGAACCCGCAACTCTTGAACCTCAGCCGGTTACTCGCTCGCCGCGCCAGCAGAGGTGATCAAAACCTTTTGTTGCAATGTTGGCTGCTCTCGCTCCTAAAAGCCACTAGTTTTCGCGGCTCGCTCTGTTAGGGTGTTGCCTAGGTACTTTCACTGTTTTTTTTTTTTTTATTTAACCACAGTATTTCGTACAGTACTTATTATAATATTGTACCTTAAAAACCTCCAAAGGTTTGACTAGGTACTCACATTCGTCATAGTTAATAGGTAAGTGCACACACACAATCTCATAACAAAACAAAATCTGTTTATGTAGGTATTTAAGTATCACAATCCTTCACACTCATAATTCGTGCCAAGATTAATTAGGTAGGTAAGTAAAATGTTAAAATGCTTAAATGTACTTTCTCTGATTTTTAATTTTAGACAATTTTTGTAAACAAACAAATGTCAAGATATGCCACTGTGTGTATAAGTGTCATGTATGTGTGTCATATGTGAATTTACACGTTTGCTACACAATCATGACACTTATTCTCACAGTGGCATATTTTGACATTTGTTTGTTTACAAAAATTGTCTGAAATAAAAAATCAGAGTTATAGTTACGTATGACTTCAATTACTTTTTAAAACGCTCTACACTGTGTAGAGGTGATCATCGGTGGTCCCATACAAACTCCGTACCGTATTATTACACTGCACTACACCATCCGTTCGTGTCAATTGCTTGTTAATAACTTAGGCTCAGAAAACAAACCATCTGCTTTTTTATTAGTCGTATATACCAAAGATCGATATTTAAGCCTAGACTGGTAGTCCCGGTCAAACCCAGACTAAGGGCATGTCTTGTAATAGTGTTATTACAATACATGCCCTTAGTCTGGTTTAATACAATCACAATGGGTGTCCATTGTGTTTGTATTCACTGGCCTGTAGTCCTCTTAGCCGTTTAAGGTGGATGCTTTCGATTACTTAAAGCTCATATCACGCTAGATGGCGTGGAAAAACAGATTTTGACTTTTTTTATTTTTTGTACAAAACTCAATTTTTAAAAATTACCCATTGTATCTTTTTATTTGAAACAACCATTTGCGAGTTACGATAATCATTAGAAAATAAAAAAAAAATACGATATAAAGAACGACAATCTGTGGTTTGAAAAAATACATGAATTATTTTGTATGGGCAAGGCAACGAGAGCATTCACCTAAAGACAGACCAAGAGAGCCTTCACAGTCCGCTCAGCGTGCGTGTTGGCCACCCCCTGTCTGCCCTCTCCACCAGGCACAAGCTAGTACCTATAGTGCTTGTACTCACATTATCCTGTATAGTCCTCTCAGCCAGTTCAAGACAGGCCAGTAGAGCCTTCACAGTCCGCTCAGCGTGCGTTGCGGCCAGCCCCCTGCCCGCCCTCTCCGCCAGGCACAAGTTGGCAACAACGCGTACAGTCTGATAAAACAAACACTACTACGTTAGTTGGTTAATTTTTTTTAGCCAAATATATAAATTGACAAAAAATATTTTTTAAATAGTGTTTAATTTAAAAAAAAAAATTTTTTTTTTATATTAAATAATTAGCTTGTTAATTTTTTTTTAATTTATCCTATTTTTTATGTTTTAGATATACCAACGAGCTTACGGCCCACCCTACCATCGCTTATAAACACCGGCAACACCATAGGGAATTATCAATGTGTTGCCTAATACCCTGAAGATTTTATTTTTTAATTCTTCTTGAAGCGGGCCGTAAGTATAAGCTGGAAAACCATAGGGTAGCTCATTCCACAGCTTGTATTTCAGCCAGTTGTCGTCGACTGTTGGACTCGGGCCTCCCACATGGAATACCACGACGAACGGTCTTCAGCCGCCTCCATCCACCGACTTCCCGACCATTCAAATGTCGTTGGTTAAAACACTGCGTCTTTTAGTTCGTAGTCGCCACTCGAGAACCTTTATTCTCAGTGTTTGTCGGTTTAAGCTATGTGACCTGCTTATTGCCACTTTAACTTGCTAGATACTTTATTCAGAACATACAGAGAAACAACACGAAAAAGGCGCTACTGTGTTAGTGGTAACATATGACAGCAGTGCCTACAAGTGGCAAACAACATGCCGTTGTGTCAAATTAAATGTAATAGGTCTCACCTTGATAAGAACATCCTCATTGGAGCCATCGGACCCACCGAGGTCTGTACCTGCATGAACAGGAGACAAAACGACTTGAAGTTCACAAACGAGTATACTCGTCGTAAAATGAATAGGTCACTCATACAAAATGATCCATTCCTATCCTCCTTCCCCTTTTAGTATGACCGTAACCTCACTAAACCTACCTAAACATCTGCTATCATACTCGTGGCTGGCACTGAGCGCACGGTTCCTTATCACAAGTATATTCGTAGTTGGCCGGCAAAGTGTTAAATAGTGTCAAGGAAGCAGCTCAATTCTTATATTGCTCACTCATGCATTTTTCTACGATAATACTCGTTGCTGGCACTGAGAACGAGGTTCTTTACTACAAGTATATTCGTGGTTAGCCGGCAAAGTGTTGAATACTGTCAAGCAATCAGCACAATTCTTATATTGGTATCAACGATCTTATAATTCACAATAGATCCAGGGTCACGTACAAAATGAAAGCTAAAAACTGTCCGCATGGATACATACTTATACAGCTACATTTGTTTACTAACGAACAAAGATGAAAGTTTTAAAACAGTTCTAAGTTCAACCTAATTACAACCATGACACCTAGCAAAAAAGTAGCAAATCTTCAAAATATTACCTTACACTTACGATCATTCGTCACAAAAAACGAGCAAAGCAATTATATTACTCCTGTCACTTGTCAAATCAAAAGACATAGGTTAAACAACTAGTGTGAAATCAACCTTAAAGAGCTACAAATAAAGTTCTTTTTCCCGTTATTACCTTGCGAGCTACATCCATCCGTTTCCATGGTTTCGCTTCTGTTTGCTTCTTCAAATTTAACTACAGAAGGTATGGAGTCGCGTTGATCACTTAAATAATTTATAATATGCACGTTAAAGTTAAGTTAAAATTATTTATGTTTTGGGCATGTATGTTTGATATTGATAGTATATATACTTGTTATTTTATTAACGTTCTGTTGTGTGTATATTTATGTGTATGTTTATGTTTTTGGCCAAGATGTCTATCGCTGGATGTCACAAATAAAAATATCACTAAATTCCACATCTTTATATTCATGTTTACAATCAATCAATATACTATAAAGCTAAATTCCGGTGACTCACTGATTGACATGATTGTTCTCCTAGAAGGAGTCGTTTTAGGGGTGGGGTATGTTTGGGGGAAGTGTTCGGCTCTTCCATGCGACCAGGAATTAGGCAATGACGTTTCGAAAAATCCAAGATGGCCGCCTTCGGCAAACGCATCTCCGCGACGGTGGCACCTGGAAACCTCGAAGATGGCTCGAACGAAAGAGGGTATCGAGAAATTTAAAAAAAAATGTTGAAAAAAAAAAAAAACAAGATGGCCGCCCCGGAATCGGCGTTCGAAATTCGGCCGTTTTCAGACCCCACTTTGGAGAGTTACATTGTTCTACCGAATTTGCCGCACGACAAAACTGCTGATGCAGAAACGTTGCCAGCATCCTGCAGTATGTGGAAAAACTATCAGCTGTCAAAAAATAAAGATGGCGGATGGTGCGGCGGCCATCTTGTTAAATGATCAAATTCGGGCAATTTTGAAAGCGAAAAATGAGCCTGATGGCAACACCCGAGCGGGATGTTTTGTATGAAGCGGTCGTGTGGAATGATAAAAAGATTTTTTTGGTAAAAAAAAACTCCCCATTTTTCGGGTAATTTCGGAGATTTTACCCGAAAACATGAAAAGTAGAAATAATGACATTTTGAATCAAAATTTGGTGTAACATCGAAGAGGAGGTCCATGCGAATGACTTTTGACCATTCCGGTCGCTTCGAGTTGGCAACACTGGGCGCGAGCGATGTTCGAATTTTTGGGTCAGACCCTACTAACTCAAAAGTCTTTGTTCTACCGAATTCAAAGTATGAAAAAACTGATGATGCAGAAACATTGCCAGTATCCTGTAGTATATAGGAAAACTATCAGCTGTCAAAAATTAAAGATGGCGGACGGTGTAGCCAACTCTTTGTGAAATTGAACAGTTTAAAAATGAAAAAATCGGCTGTTGGCAACACCTGAGCGGGATAGTTTGTATGGGGCGAATGTAGGTCAGGTAGAATAGTATATAATGGGAAAAAAAAAACTCCCCACTTTTCGGGTAAATTCGGAGATTTTACCCAAAAAACGTAAACCCTATAAATAACGATATTTCTAATCAAAATTTGGTGTTATATCAAAGAACATGTCCATACGAATGACTTTTGACTATTTTCGTCACTTCCAGTTGGCAACACTGGGCGCGAGCGATGTTCGAATTTATGGGTCAGACTCTACTTTGAGGAGTTACTTTGTTCTACCGAATTCGCCGGATGAAAAAACTGATGATGCAGAAACATTGCCAGTATCCTGTAGTATATAGGAAAACTATCAGCTGTCAAAATTTCAAGATGGCGGATGGTGTAGCCAACTTTTTATGTTGCCAATTTTCAAGTCGAAATAAATGACATATAGCAACATCTGAGCCGGGTGACTTGTATTGAGGGTTTGTGAAGAATGATGAAAAGTGTTGCCTGGTATAGTTTTTTAAATTTTTTGTTCAAAATTTTTTTTTTGAAAATTTTTTTTGAACCCCTTGGAAACCAACAGCCAGACGCGAGCTGCTTGCAGCTCGCGCACCTTCTCCCCCAAAAGGACTCTGACAAATTTTGAAGGAATAAAGACTTAGAGAAATTTTGATGAAAATTTTTTTGATGAAATTTTTTTTTGAATTTTTTTTTTTTTAACCCCTTGGAAACCAACAGCCAGACGCGAGCTGCTTGCAGCTCGCGCACCTTTTCCCTCAAAAGGACTCTGAAAAATTTTGAATGAATAAATATCTTTGTTGGAAAAAGACTTAGTAAAATTTTGATGAAACATTTTTTTTTTTAATTGTTTTTTTAACCCCGTGGAAACCAACAGCCAGACGCGAGCTGCTTGCAGCTCGCGCACCTTTTCCCTCAAAAGGACTCTGAAAAATTTTGAATGAATAAATATCTTTGTTGGAAAAAGACTTAGTAAAATTTTGATGAAACATTTTTTTTTTTTAATTGTTTTTTAACACCTTTCGAACCAACAGCCAGACGCGAGCTGCTTGCAGCTCGCGCACCTTCTCCCCCAAAAGGACTCTGAAAAATTTTGAACGAAAAAAGACTTAGAGAAATTTTATTCGAAAAAGTTTTTGTCGAAAAATTTTTTTTAAAATTTTTTTTTTTAACCCCTTGTAAAAACTCCCCCTCGCGAGCTGCTTGCAGCTCGCGCACCACGCTCCATCTAGTCTATCTATATAATATAAAGCTAAATTCCGGTGACTCACTGATTGACATGATTGTTCTCCTAGAAGGAGCCGTTTTAGGGGTGGGGTATGTTTGGGGGAAGTGTAGGGGGGGTAAATGTGACCAGGAATTAGGCAATGACGTTTCGAAAAATCCAAGATGGCCGCCTTCGGCAAACGCATCTCCGCGACGGTGGCAGCTAGAAACCTCAGAGATGGCTCATTCGAAAGAGGGTCTGGAGAAATTGAAAAAAAAATGTTGAAAAAAAAAAAAACCAACATGGCCGCCCCGGAATCGGCGTTCGAAATTTGGCCGTTTTCAGACCCCACTTTGGAGAGTTACATTGTTCTACCGAATTCGCTGCATGACAAAACTGCTGATGCAGAAACGTTGCCAGCATCCTGCAGTATGTGGAAAAACTATCAGCTGTCAAAAAATAAAGATGGCGGATGGCGCGGCGGCCATCTTGTGAAATGATCAAATTCGGGCAATTTTGAAAGCGAAAAATGGGACTGATGGCAACACCTGAGCGCGATGGTTCGTATTGGGCGGTCGTGTGGAACGATGAAAAGTTTTTTATGGTAAAAAAAAACTCCCGATTTTTCGGGTAATTTCGGAGATTTTACCCGAAAACATGAAAAGTAGAAATAATGACATTTCTAATCAAAATTTGGTGTAACATCGAAGAGGAGGTCCATGCGAATGACTTTTGACCATTCCGGTCGCTTCGAGTTGGCAACACTGGGCGCGAGCGATGTTCGCATTTTTGGGTCAGACCCTACTAACTCAAAAGTCTTTGTTCTACCGAATTCAAAGTATGAAAAAACTGATGATGCAGAAACATTGCCAGTATCCTGTAGTATATAGGAAAACTATCAGCTGTCAAAAATTAAAGATGGCGGACGGTGTAGCCAACTCTTTGTGAAATTGAACAGTTTAAAAATGAAAAAATTGGCTGTTGGCAACACCTGAGCGGGATGGTTTGTAAGGAACGAATGTAGACCAGGTAGTAAAGTGATGCACGAAAAAAAAAAACTCCCCACTTTTCGGGTAATTTCGGAGATTTTACCCAAATAACGTGAACCCTATAAATAATGACATTTCTAATCAAAATTTTGTGTAGTATCAAAGAACAGGTCCATACAAACTACTTTTTACTATTTTCGTTGCTTCGAGTTGGCAACACTGGGCGCGAGCGATGTTCGAATTTAAGGTCAGACTCTACTTTGAGGAGTTACTTTGTTCTACCGAATTCGCCGGATGAAAAAACTGATGATGCAGAAACATTGGTAGTATCCTGTAGTATATAGAAAAATTGCCACTTGTCAGAAATTCAAGATGGCGGATGGTGTAGCCAACTCTTAAAGTTGCCAATTTTCAAGTTGAAATAAATGACATATAGCTACATCTGAGCGGGGTGACTTGTATGGAGGATTTGTGTAGAATGATGAAAAGTGTTGCCTGGTATAGTTTTTTAAATTTTTTGTTCAAAAATTTTTTTTTGTAATTTTTTTTTTTAACCCCTTGGAAACCAACAGCCAGACGCGAGCTGCTTGCAGCTCGCGCACCTTCTCCCCAAAAAGGACTCTGACAAATTTTGAAGGAATAAAGACTTAGAGAAATTTTGATGAAAATTTTTTTGATGAAATGATATTGTTCAAAATTTTTTTTTTGAAAATTTTTTTTTTAACCCCTTTGAAACCAACAGCCAGACGCGAGCTGCTTGCAGCTCGCGCACCTTCTCCCTCAAAAGGACTCTGAAAAATGTTGAATGAAAAAAGACTTAGAGAAATTTTGATGAAAATTTTTTTGATGAAATTTTTTTGTTCAAAATTTTTTTTTTGAAAAATTTTTTTTTAACCCCTTGGAAACCAACAGCCAGACGCGAGCTGCTTGCAGCTCGCGCACCTTTTCCCTCAAAAGGACTCTGACAAATTTTGAATGAAAAAATATCTTTGTTGGAAAAAGACTTAGTAAAATTTTAATGATTTTTTTTTTATTTAAATTGTTTTTTTAACCCCTTTTAAACCAACAGCCAGACGCGAGCTGCTTGCAGCTCGCGCACCTTTTCCCTCAAAAGGACTCTGAAAAATTTTGAATGGAAAAAGACTTAGAGAAATTTTGATGAATTTTTTTTTTCCGAAATATTTTTTTAACCCCTTGTAAAAACTCCCCCTCGCGAGCTGCTTGCAGCTCGCGCACCACGCTCCATCTAGTCAATATACTATAAAGCTAAATTCCGGTGACTGACTCATTGACATGATTGTTCTCCTAGAAGGAGCCGTTTTAGGGGTGGGGTATGTTTGGGGGAAGTGTTCGGCTCTTCCATGCGACCAGGAATTAGGCAATGACGTTTCGAAAAATTCAAGATGGCCGCCTTCGGCAAACGCATCTCCGCGACGGTGGCAGCTGGAAACCTCCGAGATGGCTCAAACGAAAGAGGGTATTGAGAAATTGAAAAAAAAATGTTTTAAAAAAAAAAAAACAAGATGGCCGCCCCGGAATCGGCGTTCGAAATTCGGCCGTTTTCAGACCCCACTTTGGAGAGTTACATTGTTCTACCGAATTTGCCATATGACAAAACTGCTGATGCAGAAACGTTGCCATTGTCCTGTAGTATGTGGAAAAACTATCAGCTGTCAAAAATTAAAGATGGCGGATGGCGCGGCGGCCATCTTGTGAAATGATCAAATTCGGGCAATTTTGAAAGCGAAAAATGGGACTGATGGCAACACCTGACCGCGATGGTTCGTATGGGGCGGTCGTGTGGAACGATGAAAAGTTTTTTATGGGAAAAAAAAACTCCCGATTTTTCGGGTAATTTCGGAGATTTTACCCGAAAACATAAAAGTAGAAATAATGACATTTTGAATCAAAATTTGGTGTAACATCGAAGAGGAGGTCCATGCGAATGACTTTAGACCATTCCGGTCGCTTCGAGTTGGCAACACTGGGCGCGAGCGATGTTCGCATTTTTGGGTCAGACTCTACTTTGAGGAGTTACTTTGTTCTACCGAATTCGCCGGATGAAAAAACTGATGATGCAGAAACATTGGTAGGATCCTGTAGTATATAGGAAAACTATCAGCTGTCAAAATTTCAAGATGGCGGACGGTGTGGCCAACTATTTGTGAAATTGAACAGTTTAAAACTGAAAAAATTGGCTGTTGGCAACACCTGAGCGGGATAGTTTGTATGGGGCGAATGTAGGTCAGGTAGTATAGTATATAATGGGAAAAAAAAAACCCCCACTTCTTTGGTAATTTCGGAGATTTTACCCAAAAAACGTGAATCCTATAAATAATGACATTTCTAATCAAAATATGGTGTAATATCGAAGAACAGGTCCATACGAACGACTTTTGACTATTTTCGTCGCTTCGAGTTGGCAACACTGGGCGCGAGCGATGTTCGCATTTTTTGGGTCAGACTCTACTTTGAGGAGTTACTTTGTTCTACCGAATTCGCCGGATGAAAAAACTGATGATGCAGAAACATTGGTAGGATCCTGTAGTATATAGGAAAACTATCAGCTGTCAAAATTTCAAGATGGCGGACGGTGTAGCCAACTCTTTAAGATGCCAATTTTCAAGTCGAAATAAATGGCATATAGCTACATCTGAGCCGGGTGACTTGTATGGAGGGTTTGTGTAGAATGATGAAAAGTGTTGCCTGGTATAGTTTTTAAAATTTTTTGTTCAAAAATTTTTTTTTGAAAATTTTTTTTTTTAACCCCTTTGAAACCAACAGCCAGACGCGAGCTGCTTGCAGCTCGCGCACCTTCCCTCAAAAGGACTCTGAAAAATGTTGAATGAAAAAAGACTTAGAGAAATTTTGATGAAAATTTTTTTGATTAAATTTTTTTGTTCAAAATTTTTTTTCTGAAAAATTTTTTTTTTTAACCCCTTTGAAACCAACAGCCAGACGCGAGCTGCTTGCAGCTCGCGCACCTTCTCCCTCAAAAGGACTCTGAAAAATGTTGAATGAAAAAATATCTTTGTTGGAAAAAGACTTAGTAAAATTTTAATGATTTTTTTTTTTTAATTGTTTTTTTAACCCCTTTTAAACCAACAGCCAGACGCGAGCTGCTTGCAGCTCGCGCACCTTCTCCCTCAAAAGGACTCTGACAAATTTTGAAGGAAAAAAGACTTGTAGAAATTTTGTTCAAAATTGTTTTTTTGAAAATTTTTTTTTTAACCCCTTTGATACCAACAGCCAGACGCGAGCTGCTTGCAGCTCGCGCACCTTCTCCCTCAAAAGGACTCTGACAAATTTTGAATGAAAAAAGACTTGAGAAATTTTGTCCAAATTTAATTTTTTTTAAATTTTATTTTTTAACCCCTTGTAAAAACTCCCCCTCGCGAGCTGCTTGCAGCTCGCGCACCACGCTCCATCTAGTCAATATACTATAAAGCTAAATTCCGGTGACTCACTGATTGACATGATTGTTCTCCTAGAAGGAGTCGTTTTAGGGGTGGGGTATGTTTGGGGGAAGTGTTCGGCTCTTCCATGCGACCAGGAATTAGGCAATGACGTTTCGAAAAATCCAAGATGGCCGCCTTCGGCAAACGCATCTCCGCGACGGTGGCACCTGGAAACCTCGAAGATGGCTCGAACGAAAGAGGGTATCGAGAAATTTAAAAAAAAATGTTGAAAAAAAAAAAAAACAAGATGGCCGCCCCGGAATCGGCGTTCGAAATTCGGCCGTTTTCAGACCCCACTTTGGAGAGTTACATTGTTCTACCGAATTTGCCGCACGACAAAACTGCTGATGCAGAAACGTTGCCAGCATCCTGCAGTATGTGGAAAAACTATCAGCTGTCAAAAAATAAAGATGGCGGATGGTGCGGCGGCCATCTTGTTAAATGATCAAATTCGGGCAATTTTGAAAGCGAAAAATGAGCCTGATGGCAACACCCGAGCGGGATGTTTTGTATGAAGCGGTCGTGTGGAATGATAAAAAGATTTTTTTGGTAAAAAAAAACTCCCCATTTTTCGGGTAATTTCGGAGATTTTACCCGAAAACATGAAAAGTAGAAATAATGACATTTTGAATCAAAATTTGGTGTAACATCGAAGAGGAGGTCCATGCGAATGACTTTTGACCATTCCGGTCGCTTCGAGTTGGCAACACTGGGCGCGAGCGATGTTCGAATTTTTGGGTCAGACCCTACTAACTCAAAAGTCTTTGTTCTACCGAATTCAAAGTATGAAAAAACTGATGATGCAGAAACATTGCCAGTATCCTGTAGTATATAGGAAAACTATCAGCTGTCAAAAATTAAAGATGGCGGACGGTGTAGCCAACTCTTTGTGAAATTGAACAGTTTAAAAATGAAAAAATCGGCTGTTGGCAACACCTGAGCGGGATGGTTTGTATGAAACGAATGTAGGCGAGGTAGTAAGGTGTTGCACGAAAAAAAAAAACTCCCCACTTTTCGGGTAATTTCGGAGATTTTACCCAAAAAACGTGAACCCTATAAATAACGACATTTCTAATCAAAATTTGGTGTTATATCAAAGAACAGGTCCATACAAACTACTTTTGACTATTTTCGTTGCTTCGAGTTGGCAACACTGGGCGCGAGCGATGTTCGAATTTTTGGTCAGACTCTACTTTGAGGAGTTACTTTGTTCTACCGAATTCGCCGGATGAAAAAACTGATGATGCAGAAACATTGGTAGTATCCTGTAGTATATAGAAAAATTGCCACTTGTCAGAAATTCAAGATGGCGGATGGTGTAGCCAACTCTTAAAGTTGCCAATTTTCAAGTTGAAATAAATGACATATAGCTACATCTGAGCGGGGTGACTTGTATGGAGGATTTGTGTAGAATGATGAAAAGTGTTGCCTGGTATAGTTTTTTAAATTTTTTGTTCAAAAATTTTTTTTTGTAATTTTTTTTTTTAACCCCTTGGAAACCAACAGCCAGACGCGAGCTGCTTGCAGCTCGCGCACCTTCTCCCCAAAAAGGACTCTGACAAATTTTGAAGGAATAAAGACTTAGAGAAATTTTGATGAAAATTTTTTTGATGAAATGATATTGTTCAAAATTTTTTTTTTGAAAATTTTTTTTTTAACCCCTTTGAAACCAACAGCCAGACGCGAGCTGCTTGCAGCTCGCGCACCTTCTCCCTCAAAAGGACTCTGAAAAATGTTGAATGAAAAAAGACTTAGAGAAATTTTGATGAAAATTTTTTTGATGAAATTTTTTTGTTCAAAATTTTTTTTTTGAAAAATTTTTTTTTAACCCCTTGGAAACCAACAGCCAGACGCGAGCTGCTTGCAGCTCGCGCACCTTTTCCCTCAAAAGGACTCTGACAAATTTTGAATGAAAAAATATCTTTGTTGGAAAAAGACTTAGTAAAATTTTAATGATTTTTTTTTTATTTAAATTGTTTTTTTAACCCCTTTTAAACCAACAGCCAGACGCGAGCTGCTTGCAGCTCGCGCACCTTTTCCCTCAAAAGGACTCTGAAAAATTTTGAATGGAAAAAGACTTAGAGAAATTTTGATGAATTTTTTTTTTCCGAAATATTTTTTTAACCCCTTGTAAAAACTCCCCCTCGCGAGCTGCTTGCAGCTCGCGCACCACGCTCCATCTAGTCAATCAATCAATATACTATAAAGCTAAATTCCGGTGACTCACTGATTGACATGATTGTTCTCCTAGAAGGAGTCGTTTTAGGGGTGGGGTATGTTTGGGGGAAGTGTTCGGCTCTTCCATGCGACCAGGAATTAGGCAATGACGTTTCGAAAAATCCAAGATGGCCGCCTTCGGCAAACGCATCTCCGCGACGGTGGCACCTGGAAACCTCGAAGATGGCTCGAACGAAAGAGGGTATCGAGAAATTTAAAAAAAAATGTTGAAAAAAAAAAAAAACAAGATGGCCGCCCCGGAATCGGCGTTCGAAATTCGGCCGTTTTCAGACCCCACTTTGGAGAGTTACATTGTTCTACCGAATTTGCCGCACGACAAAACTGCTGATGCAGAAACGTTGCCAGCATCCTGCAGTATGTGGAAAAACTATCAGCTGTCAAAAAATAAAGATGGCGGATGGTGCGGCGGCCATCTTGTTAAATGATCAAATTCGGGCAATTTTGAAAGCGAAAAATGAGCCTGATGGCAACACCCGAGCGGGATGTTTTGTATGAAGCGGTCGTGTGGAATGATAAAAAGATTTTTTTGGTAAAAAAAAACTCCCCATTTTTCGGGTAATTTCGGAGATTTTACCCGAAAACATGAAAAGTAGAAATAATGACATTTTGAATCAAAATTTGGTGTAACATCGAAGAGGAGGTCCATGCGAATGACTTTTGACCATTCCGGTCGCTTCGAGTTGGCAACACTGGGCGCGAGCGATGTTCGAATTTTTGGGTCAGACCCTACTAACTCAAAAGTCTTTGTTCTACCGAATTCAAAGTATGAAAAAACTGATGATGCAGAAACATTGCCAGTATCCTGTAGTATATAGGAAAACTATCAGCTGTCAAAAATTAAAGATGGCGGACGGTGTAGCCAACTCTTTGTGAAATTGAACAGTTTAAAAATGAAAAAATCGGCTGTTGGCAACACCTGAGCGGGATAGTTTGTATGGGGCGAATGTAGGTCAGGTAGAATAGTATATAATGGGAAAAAAAAAACTCCCCACTTTTCGGGTAAATTCGGAGATTTTACCCAAAAAACGTAAACCCTATAAATAACGATATTTCTAATCAAAATTTGGTGTTATATCAAAGAACATGTCCATACGAATGACTTTTGACTATTTTCGTCACTTCCAGTTGGCAACACTGGGCGCGAGCGATGTTCGAATTTATGGGTCAGACTCTACTTTGAGGAGTTACTTTGTTCTACCGAATTCGCCGGATGAAAAAACTGATGATGCAGAAACATTGCCAGTATCCTGTAGTATATAGGAAAACTATCAGCTGTCAAAATTTCAAGATGGCGGATGGTGTAGCCAACTTTTTATGTTGCCAATTTTCAAGTCGAAATAAATGACATATAGCAACATCTGAGCCGGGTGACTTGTATTGAGGGTTTGTGAAGAATGATGAAAAGTGTTGCCTGGTATAGTTTTTTAAATTTTTTGTTCAAAATTTTTTTTTTGAAAATTTTTTTTGAACCCCTTGGAAACCAACAGCCAGACGCGAGCTGCTTGCAGCTCGCGCACCTTCTCCCCCAAAAGGACTCTGACAAATTTTGAAGGAATAAAGACTTAGAGAAATTTTGATGAAAATTTTTTTGATGAAATTTTTTTTTGAATTTTTTTTTTTTTAACCCCTTGGAAACCAACAGCCAGACGCGAGCTGCTTGCAGCTCGCGCACCTTTTCCCTCAAAAGGACTCTGAAAAATTTTGAATGAATAAATATCTTTGTTGGAAAAAGACTTAGTAAAATTTTGATGAAACATTTTTTTTTTTAATTGTTTTTTTAACCCCGTGGAAACCAACAGCCAGACGCGAGCTGCTTGCAGCTCGCGCACCTTTTCCCTCAAAAGGACTCTGAAAAATTTTGAATGAATAAATATCTTTGTTGGAAAAAGACTTAGTAAAATTTTGATGAAACATTTTTTTTTTTTAATTGTTTTTTAACACCTTTCGAACCAACAGCCAGACGCGAGCTGCTTGCAGCTCGCGCACCTTCTCCCCCAAAAGGACTCTGAAAAATTTTGAACGAAAAAAGACTTAGAGAAATTTTATTCGAAAAAGTTTTTGTCGAAAAATTTTTTTTAAAATTTTTTTTTTTAACCCCTTGTAAAAACTCCCCCTCGCGAGCTGCTTGCAGCTCGCGCACCACGCTCCATCTAGTCAATATACTATAAAGCTAAATTCCGGTGACTGACTCATTGACATGATTGTTCTCCTAGAAGGAGCCGTTTTAGGGGTGGGGTATGTTTGGGGGAAGTGTTCGGCTCTTCCATGCGACCAGGAATTAGGCAATGACGTTTCGAAAAATTCAAGATGGCCGCCTTCGGCAAACGCATCTCCGCGACGGTGGCAGCTGGAAACCTCCGAGATGGCTCAAACGAAAGAGGGTATTGAGAAATTGAAAAAAAAATGTTTTAAAAAAAAAAAAACAAGATGGCCGCCCCGGAATCGGCGTTCGAAATTCGGCCGTTTTCAGACCCCACTTTGGAGAGTTACATTGTTCTACCGAATTTGCCATATGACAAAACTGCTGATGCAGAAACGTTGCCATTGTCCTGTAGTATGTGGAAAAACTATCAGCTGTCAAAAATTAAAGATGGCGGATGGCGCGGCGGCCATCTTGTGAAAAGATCAAATTCGGGCAATTTTGAAAGCGAAAAATGGGACTGATGGCAACACCTGACCGCGATGGTTCGTATGGGGCGGTCGTGTGGAACGATGAAAAGTTTTTTATGGGAAAAAAAAACTCCCGATTTTTCGGGTAATTTCGGAGATTTTACCCGAAAACATGAAAAGTAGAAATAATGACATTTTGAATCAAAATTTGGTGTAACATCGAAGAGGAGGTCCATGCGAATGACTTTAGACCATTCCGGTCGCTTCGAGTTGGCAACACTGGGCGCGAGCGATGTTCGCATTTTTGGGTCAGACTCTACTTTGAGGAGTTACTTTGTTCTACCGAATTCGCCGGATGAAAAAACTGATGATGCAGAAACATTGGTAGGATCCTGTAGTATATAGGAAAACTATCAGCTGTCAAAATTTCAAGATGGCGGACGGTGTGGCCAACTATTTGTGAAATTGAACAGTTTAAAACTGAAAAAATTGGCTGTTGGCAACACCTGAGCGGGATAGTTTGTATGGGGCGAATGTAGGTCAGGTAGTATAGTATATAATGGGAAAAAAAAAACCCCCACTTCTTTGGTAATTTCGGAGATTTTACCCAAAAAACGTGAATCCTATAAATAATGACATTTCTAATCAAAATATGGTGTAATATCGAAGAACAGGTCCATACGAACGACTTTTGACTATTTTCGTCGCTTCGAGTTGGCAACACTGGGCGCGAGCGATGTTCGCATTTTTTGGGTCAGACTCTACTTTGAGGAGTTACTTTGTTCTACCGAATTCGCCGGATGAAAAAACTGATGATGCAGAAACATTGGTAGGATCCTGTAGTATATAGGAAAACTATCAGCTGTCAAAATTTCAAGATGGCGGACGGTGTAGCCAACTCTTTAAGATGCCAATTTTCAAGTCGAAATAAATGGCATATAGCTACATCTGAGCCGGGTGACTTGTATGGAGGGTTTGTGTAGAATGATGAAAAGTGTTGCCTGGTATAGTTTTTAAAATTTTTTGTTCAAAAATTTTTTTTGAAAATTTTTTTTTTTAACCCCTTTGAAACCAACAGCCAGACGCGAGCTGCTTGCAGCTCGCGCACCTTCCCTCAAAAGGACTCTGAAAAATGTTGAATGAAAAAAGACTTAGAGAAATTTTGATGAAAATTTTTTTGATTAAATTTTTTTGTTCAAAATTTTTTTTCTGAAAAATTTTTTTTTTTAACCCCTTTGAAACCAACAGCCAGACGCGAGCTGCTTGCAGCTCGCGCACCTTCTCCCTCAAAAGGACTCTGAAAAATGTTGAATGAAAAAATATCTTTGTTGGAAAAAGACTTAGTAAAATTTTAATGATTTTTTTTTTTTAAATTGTTTTTTTAACCCCTTTTAAACCAACAGCCAGACGCGAGCTGCTTGCAGCTCGCGCACCTTCTCCCTCAAAAGGACTCTGACAAATTTTGAAGGAAAAAAGACTTGTAGAAATTTTGTTCAAAATTGTTTTTTTGAAAATTTTTTTTTTAACCCCTTTGATACCAACAGCCAGACGCGAGCTGCTTGCAGCTCGCGCACCTTCTCCCTCAAAAGGACTCTGACAAATTTTGAATGAAAAAAGACTTGAGAAATTTTGTCCAAATTTATTTTTTTTTAAATTTTATTTTTTAACCCCTTGTAAAAACTCCCCCTCGCGAGCTGCTTGCAGCTCGCGCACCACGCTCCATCTAGTCTATATATTATAAAGCTAAATAACGGTGACTGATTGACATGTTTGTTCTCCTAGAAGGAGTCGGTTTAGGGGGGGGGTTTGTATGGGGGAAGTTTAGGGGGGGTAAAAGTGAACAGAAGTGTCGGATTCGAATTTTGAATTTTTCGAAATGACAGCTGTCAGATTTGACAGCTCCCAAGCGGTGCTAGGTAGGGTTTTCAAAAGTGGTGCATCCTATAGAGGAGCAGGAAAAATTAAAAAAAAAAATAAAAAAAAAAAAAAAAACATAATGGCGACGTGGGAATAGCTCTTTGAAATTTTGCCATTTTCAGACTCCACTTTGGCGGGGTGCTTTGTTCTGGCAACATTGGCGTACGGTGAATCTGTTTTGCTTCAATAATTGCCAGTATCCTGTAGAATGACGTGTAAGTACGGCTTTTTCGAAATTCAAAATGGCGGACGCTGTGGCGGCCATTTTGTAAAAAGCAAAAATTTTCCAAATTTTCCAACCCGAAAATGAGACTGTTGGCAACACACGAGCCGGAAGACTTGTATAGGGCGGTTGTGTAGAACGGTGAAGAGTGTTGCCTGGCGAGAAAATTTTCCCCATTTTTCGGGTAATTTCCGAGATTTTCCCCAAAAAGGTGAAAAATAGAAATAACGACATTTTAAATCAAAATTTGATGTAGTATCGTTTAAAACGTCCATGCGAATGACATTTGACCATTTTTGTCCCCCTCAGCTGGCAACACTGGGATCAGGCGAACTTTTTTTATTTTTGCGCCCGACTCGGCTACTTTCCTTATTTTTCCACTACGAAAGTTGCCATGTGCAACTTCCGAGTATGCACAAGTGTTGCCACTGAACTGCTCCATATGGGAAAATTATTGGTTTTTCGAAATTCAAAATGGCGGACGCTGTGGCGGCCATTTTGTAAAAAGACGAAATTTTCAAAATTTTCCAAGTGAAAAATGAGGCTGTTGGCAACACCCGAGCTGGACGACTTGTATGGGGCCATTGTGTAAAACGATGAAAAGTGTTGCCTGGTGAAAAAAAATTCCCCATTTTCCGGGTATTTTCCGAGATTTTCCCCAAAAAACTGAAAAGTAAAAAAAATTACAATTTGAATCAAAATTTGATGAGGTATCGTTTAGAAGCTCCATGCAAATGACATTTGACTATTTTCGTTCCCCTCAGCTGGCAACACTGGGAGCAGTCGAAGGTGTTATTTTTGGGCCCAACTCGGCTACTTTCCTTTTTTTTCCACTACGAAAGTTGCCATGCGCAAATTCTGAGTATGCACAAGTGTTGCCACTAAACTTTTCCATCTTGGTTATTTAATTCGTTTTTTCGAAATTCAAAATGGCGGATGCTGTGGCGGCCATTTTGTAAAAAGACGAAATTTTCTGAATTTTACAACTGGAAAATGAGGCTGTTGGCAACACCCGAGCCGGAAGACTTGTATGGGGTGGTTGTGTATAACAGTAAAGAGTGTTGCCTGGCGAGAAAATTTTCCCCATTTTTCGGGTAATTTCCGAGATTTTCCTCAAAAAGGTGAAAAGTAGAAATAATGACATTTTATATCAAAATTTGATGTAGTATCGTTGAAAAGGTCCATGCAAATGACATTTGACCATTTTTGTCCCCCTCAGCTGGCAACACTGGGATCAGGCGAACTTTGTAATTTTTGGGCCCGACTCGGCTACTTTCCTTATTTTTCCACTACGAAAGTTGTCATGCGTAAATTCTGAGTATGCACAAGTGTTGCCACTGAATTGTTCCATATGGGAAAATTATTGATTTTTTGAAATTCAAAATGGCGGACGCTGTGGCGGCCATTTTGTAAAAAGCAGAAATTTTCCAAATTTTCCAAGTGAAAAATGAGGCTGTTGGCAACACCCGAGTCGGACATGTTGTATCAAGCCATTGTGTAAAAGAATGAAAAGTATTGATTGGTGAAAAAAAATTCCCCATTTTCCGGGTATTTTCCGAGATTTTCCATAAAATGTAAAAAAAAAAAAATATGGTATTTTGAATCAAAATTTGATGTAGACTTGAAGGAGAGGACCATGAGAGTGACTTTTGACTATTTTGGTTGCATTGAGTTGGCAACACTGGGAGCATGCGAGTAGTGAAATTTTCGGGTCCGACTCGGCTACGAGTTCAAGTTTCCTTTTACCAATGTTGCCATATGGCAATTCTGTTTATGCAGAAATGTGGCCAGTGCCCTTCTTAATCTTTGACATTCTATTCGTTTTTTCAAAATAAAAGATGGCGGACGCTGTGGCGGCCATTTTGTAAAAAGATGAAATTTTCTGAATTTTACAACTGGAAAATGAGGCTTTTGGCAACACCCGAGCTGGACAACTTGTATGGAGTCGTTGTGTAAAACGATGAAAAGTGTTGCCTGGTTAAAAAAAAATCCCCATTTTTCGGGTATTTTCCGAGATTTTCCATAAAATGTAAAAAAAAAAAAAATGGTATTTTGTATCAAAATTTGATGTTGACTTGAAGAAGAGGACCATGTGAGTGACTTTTGACTATTTTGGTTGCAGTGAGTTGGCAACACTGGGAGCATGCGAGTAGTGAAATTTTCGGGTCCGACTCGGCTACGAGTTCAAGTTTCCTTCTACCAAAGTTGCCATATGGCAATTCTGTTTATGCAGAAATGTTGCCAGTGCACTGCTTCATCTTTAATATTCTATTCGTTTTTTCAAAATAAAAGATGGCGGTCGCTGTGACGGCCATTTTGTAAAAATATGAAATTTTCCAAATTTTCCAAGTGAAAAATGAGGCTGTTGGCAACTCCCGAGCCGGACAACTTGTATGGGGCGGTTGTTTAGAATGACAAAAAGTGTTGCCTGGTGAAAGAAAAATCACCAATTGCCGGGTATTTTCCGAGATTTTCCGCAAAAACATGAAAATAATATAAATTATGACAGTATGGATTACAATTTGATGCGGTATTGCAGAGGAAATCCATACTGAACCGTTACCAGTATCAAGAGCTGTTTCCCGGTCAAAACGATTTCCTCCATTTATTGAGTAATAACAATATAAAAAAAGTTGGAATTTCAATTCAGAAATTTGACTTTGAGATTTTTTTTTTGTTTTATTACCACGCGAGCTGCTTGCAGCTCGCGCCTCAATGAAAAATATCGAACAAAAAACAAACAAATTACCTACACAAAAAAAAATCTAATCACATGCCATAGTATACACTGGTCCTCGGTAGGTTGTTAGGTTTTTTTTTTTATACTATTTCATAGTTTTTGCACGCAAAAAAACTTCTAATCAAATGCCATAGTATGTAGAGGTTGTAGGGGTTTAAAGGGGTTTGTAGGGGTTTGTAGGGGTTGTAAGGGTTTGTAGGGGTTTGTAGGGGTTGTAGGGGTTTGTAGGGGTTGTAGGGGTTTGTAGGGGTTGTAGGGGTTTTTAGGGGTTGTAGGGGATTGTAGGGGTTTGTAGGGGTTTGTAGGGGTTGTAGGGGTTTGTAGGGGTTTGTAGGGGTTTGTAGGGGTTGTAGGGGTTTTGAGGGGTTGTAGGGGTTTGTAGGGGTTTGTAGGGGTTTGTAGGGGTTGTAGGGGTTTGTAGGGGTTTGTAGGGGTTGTAGGGGTTTGTAGGGGTTGTAGGGGTTTTTAGGGGTTGTAGGGGTTTGTAGGGGTTTGTAGGGGTTTGTAGGGGTTAGTAGGGGTTTTTAGGGGTTGTAGGGGTTTGTAGGGGTTTTTAGGGGTTGTAGGAGTTTGTAGGGGTTTGTAGGGGTTTTTAGGGGTTGTAGGGGTTTGTAGGGGTTTGTAGGGGTTTGTAGGGGTTTTTAGGGGTTGTAGGGGTTTGTAGGGGTTTGTAGGGGTTGTAGGGGTTTGTAGGGGTTTGTAGGGGTTTTTAGGGGTTGTAGGGGTTGTAGGGGTTTGTAGGGGTTTGTAGGGGTTTTTAGGGGTTGTAGGGGTTTGTAGGGGTTGTAGGGGTTTGTAGGGGTTTGTAGGGGTTTGTAGGGGTTTTTAGGGGTTTGTAGGGGTTTGTAGGGGTTTGTAGGGGTTTTTAGGGGTTTGTAGGGGTTTGTAGGGGTTTTTAGGGGTTTTTAGGGGTTGTAGGGGTTTGTAGGGGTTTTTAGGGGTTGTAGGGGTTTGTAGGGGTTTGTAGGGGTTTGTAGGGGTTTGTAGGGGTTTGTAGGGGTTTTTAGGGGTTGTAGGGGTTTGTAGGGGTTTGTAGGGGTTTTTAGGGGTTGTAGGGGTTTGTAGGGGTTTTTAGGGGTTGTAGGGGTTTGTAGGGGTTTGTAGGGGTTTGTAGGGGTTTGTAGGGGTTTTTAGGGGTTTGTAGGGGTTTGTAGGGGTTTTTAGGGGTTTGTAGGGGTTTGTAGGGGTTTGTAGGGGTTTTTAGGGGTTGTAGGGGTTTGTAGGGGTTTTTAGGGGTTGTAGGGGTTGTAGGGGTTTGTAGGGGTTTGTAGGGGTTTTTAGGGGTTGTAGGGGTTTGTAGGGGTTTGTAGGGGTTTGTAGGGGTTTTTAGGGGTTTGTAGGGGTTTGTAGGGGTTGTAGGGGTTTGTAGGGGTTTGTAGGGGTTTGTAGGGGTTGTAGGGGTTTTGAGGGGTTGTAGGGGTTTGTAGGGGTTTGTAGGGGTTTGTAGGGGTTGTAGGGGTTTGTAGGGGTTTGTAGGGGTTGTAGGGGTTTGTAGGGGTTGTAGGGGTTTTTAGGGGTTTGTAGGGGTTTGTAGGGGTTTGTAGGGGTTTGTAGGGGTTTGTAGGGGTTTTTAGGGGTTGTAGGGGTTTGTAGGGGTTTTTAGGGGTTGTAGGAGTTTGTAGGGGTTTGTAGGGGTTTTTAGGGGTTGTAGGGGTTTGTAGGGGTTTGTAGGGGTTTGTAGGGGTTTTTAGGGGTTGTAGGGGTTTGTAGGGGTTTGTAGGGGTTGTAGGGGTTTGTAGGGGTTTGTAGGGGTTTTTAGGGGTTGTAGGGGTTGTAGGGGTTTGTAGGGGTTTGTAGGGGTTTTTAGGGGTTGTAGGGGTTTGTAGGGGTTGTAGGGGTTTGTAGGGGTTTGTAGGGGTTTGTAGGGGTTTGTAGGGGTTTTTAGGGGTTTGTAGGGGTTTGTAGGGGTTTGTAGGGGTTTTTAGGGGTTTGTAGGGGTTTGTAGGGGTTTTTAGGGGTTTTTAGGGGTTGTAGGGGTTTGTAGGGGTTTTTAGGGTTTGTAGGGGTTTGTAGGGGTTTGTAGGGGTTTGTAGGGGTTTGTAGGGGTTTGTAGGGGTTTTTAGGGGTTGTAGGGGTTTGTAGGGGTTTGTAGGGGTTTTTAGGGGTTGTAGGGGTTTGTAGGGGTTTTTAGGGGTTGTAGGGGTTTGTAGGGGTTTGTAGGGGTTTGTAGGGGTTTGTAGGGGTTTGTAGGGGTTTGTAGGGGTTTGTAGGGGTTTGTAGGGGTTTTTAGGGGTTTGTAGGGGTTTGTAGGGGTTTGTAGGGGTTTGTAGGGGTTTTTAGGGGTTGTAGGGGTTTGTAGGGGTTTTTAGGGGTTGTAGGGGTTTGTAGGGGTTTGTAGGGGTTTGTAGGGGTTTTTAGGGGTTGTAGGGGTTTGTAGGGGTTTGTAGGGGTTTTTAGGGGTTTGTAGGGGTTTGTAGGGGTTTGTAGGGGTTTGTAGGGGTTTGTAGGGGTTTTTAGGGGTTGTAGGGGTTTGTAGGGGTTTTTAGGGGTTGTAGGGGTTTGTAGGGGTTTGTAGGGGTTTGTAGGGGTTTTTAGGGGTTGTAGGGGTTTGTAGGGGTTTGTAGGGGTTTTTAGGGGTTTGTAGGGGTTTGTAGGGGTTTGTAGGGGTTTGTAGGGGTTGTAGGGGTTTGTAGGGGTTTGTAGGGGTTTGTAGGGGTTTTTAGGGGTTGTAGGAGTTTGTAGGGGTTTGTAGGGGTTTTTAGGGGTTGTAGGGGTTTGTAGGGGTTTGTAGGGGTTTTTAGGGGTTGTAGGGGTTTGTAGGGGTTTGTAGGGGTTTTTAGGGGTTGTAGGGGTTTGTAGGGGTTTTTAGGGGTTGTAGGGGTTTGTAGGGGTTTGTAGGGGTTTGTAGGGGTTTGTAGGGGTTTGTAGGGGTTTCTAGGGGTTGTAGGGTTTTGTAGGGGTTGTAGGGGTTTGTAGGGGTTGTAGGGGTTTGTAGGGGTTTGTAGGGGTTGTAGGGGTTTGTAGGGGTTTGTAGGGGTTTGTAGGGGTTTCTAGGGGTTGTAGGGTTTTGTAGGGGTTGTAGGGGTTTGTAGGGTTTTGTAGGGGTTGTAGGGGTTTGTAGGGGTTTGTAGGGGTTGTAGGGGTTGTAGGGGTTTGTAGGGGTTGTAGGGGCTTGTAGGGATTTGTAGGGGTTGTAGGGGTTTGTTACAATTACAACAGCAACAAAACAACACGCGAGCTGCATGCAGCTCGCGCCGCACGCAAAATCTAGTCAATATACTATAAAGCTAAATTCCGGTGACTGACTGATTGACATGATTGTTCTCCTAGAAGGAGTCGTTTTAGGGGTGGGGTGTGTATGGGAGAAGTTTAAGTTGGCCGAATCGGAGCAGAAGTGTCGGAGCCGAATTTCAAAAAATCCAAAATGGCGGCATTCGGCAAACGTATCTCCGCGACGGTGGCAGCTGCAAACCTCGGAGATGGCTCGAACGAAAGAGGGTATCGAGAAATTGAAAAAAAAATGTTTAAAAAAAAAAAAAACAAGATGGCCGCCCCGGAATCGGCGTTCGAAATTCGGCCGTTTTCAGACCCCACTTTGAAGAGTTACATTGTTCTACCGAATTTGCCATATGACGAAACTGCTGATGCAGAAACGTTGCCAGCGTCCTGTAGTATGTGGAAAAACTATCAGCTGTCAAAAAATAAAGATGGCGGATGGCGCGGCGGCCATCTTGTGAAATGATCAAATTCGGCAAATTTTTAAAGCGAAAAATGGAACTGATGGCAACACCTGAGCGCGATGTTTCGTATGAAGCGGTCGTGTGGAACGATGAAAAGATTTTTTTGGTAAAAAAAAACTCCCCATTTTTCGGGTAATTTCGGAGATTTTACCCGAAAACATGAAAAGTAGAAATAATGACATTTCGAATCAAAATTTGATGTAACATCGAAGAGGAGGTCCATGCGAATGACTTTTGACCATTTTCGTCGCTTCGAGTTGGCAACACTGAGCGCGAGCGATGTTCGAATTTTCGGGTCAGAGTCTACTTTGAGGAGTTACTTTGTTCTACCGAATTCGCCGGATGAAAAAACTGCTGATGCAGAAACATTGCCAGTATCCTGTAGTATATAGGAAAACTATCAGCTGTCAAAGATTAAAGATGGCGGATGGTGTGGCCAACTATTTGTGAAATTGAACAGTTTAAAACTGAAAAAATTGGCTGTTGGCAACACCTGAGCGGGATAGTTTGTATGGGGCGAATGTAGGTCAGGTAGAAAAGTATTTAATGAAAAAAAAAAACTCCCCACTTTTCGTGTAAATTCGGAGATTTTACCCAAAAAACGTGAACCCTATAAATAACGATATTTCTAATCAAAATTTGGTGTTATATCAAAGAACATGTCCATACGAATGACTTTTGACTATTTTCGTCACTTCCAGTTGGCAACACTGGGCGCGAGCGATGTTCGAATTTATGGGTCAGACTCTACTTTGAGGAGTTACTTTGTTCTACCGAATTCGCCGGATGAAAAAACTGATGATGCAGAAACATTGCCAGTATCCTGTAGTATATAGGAAAACTATCAGCTGTCAAAATTTCAAGATGGCGGATGGTGTAGCCAACTTTTTATGTTGCCAATTTTCAAGTCGAAATAAATGACATATAGCAACATCTGAGCCGGGTGACTTGTATTGAGGGTTTGTGAAGAATGATGAAAAGTGTTGCCTGGTATAGTTTTTTAAATTTTTTGTTCAAAATTTTTTTTTTGAAAATTTTTTTTGAACCCCTTGGAAACCAACAGCCAGACGCGAGCTGCTTGCAGCTCGCGCACCTTCTCCCCCAAAAGGACTCTGACAAATTTTGAAGGAATAAAGACTTAGAGAAATTTTGATGAAAATTTTTTTGATGAAATTTTTTTTTGATTTTTTTTTTTTTTAACCCCTTGGAAACCAACAGCCAGACGCGAGCTGCTTGCAGCTCGCGCACCTTTTCCCTCAAAAGGACTCTGAAAAATTTTGAATGAAAAAATATCTTTGTTGGAAAAAGACTTAGTAAAATTTTGATGAAACATTTTTTTTTTTAATTGTTTTTTTAACCCCTTTCGAACCAACAGCCAGACGCGAGCTGCTTGCAGCTCGCGCACCTTCTCCCCCAAAAGGACTCTGAAAAATTTTGAATGAAAAAATATCTTTGTTGGAAAAAGACTTAGTAAAATTTTGATGAAATTTGTTTTTTTTTAATTGTTTTTTTAACCCCGTGGAAACCAACAGCCAGACGCGAGCTGCTTGCAGCTCGCGCACCTTTTCCCTCAAAAGGACTCTGAAAAATTTTGAATGAAAAAATATCTTTGTTGGAAAAAGACTTAGTAAAATTTTGATGAAACATTTTTTTTTTTTAATTGTTTTTTAACACCTTTCGAACCAACAGCCAGACGCGAGCTGCTTGCAGCTCGCGCACCTTCTCCCCCAAAAGGACTCTGAAAAATTTTGAACGAAAAAAGACTTAGAGAAATTTTATTCGAAAAAGTTTTTGTCGAAAAATTTTTTTTAAAATTTTTTTTTTTAACCCCTTGTAAAAACTCCCCCTCGCGAGCTGCTTGCAGCTCGCGCACCACGCTCCATCTAGTCTTTATAATACAAGTACAGTTTAGTGCAATAATTTGATCAAAACCCAAAATGTTTAAAACAGCTCAACATTAAAAATTTTCCATTCTGCGTACCTACAGGCTGATAATGAAGCCCTAGTTATAAAAAGCTCAAATATAAAAAATATATGTTCTGTTACGTTTGTCTCGTTTCATAATAAAAAAAGATATCGACCATCAAAGTTTTCCAACAAAAACCGTAAAGCGCTTGAGGGCGGGCGTACAGGCGCCTGCCGTAGGTTGGGCATTTATTTGATATTTGGGAAATATACCTATAATATGATAAAAGAATTTGAAAAAGTACTGTTTTTTTACGATAATGTGTTCTATAAGTGATTCTGGTTCATAAATTTTAACAAAGCGAGAGGACTCATTATCAGTTGGTATAGATGTAAAGGGGTTGTTAACCAAAGATTTGGTTAAATAACAGTAGCGTAAATGGATTGCTCGGAAAGCTAAAATAAAAAAAAGGAAAGCCAAGTATCTGATGAGAGTTCAACAAACAGACACAAAAGTAGTATTAAAATTTTTTAAAGTTCTGGTAAAAACAAATTATTACAATACAAATCTACTCCATGCATCTACTGTTCTGTTACAGACAATTTTGCGTCAACGTTGGCCAAACATTTGTAGCGGTGGTTTAAAATCGGTAATTTTGATCAAAATTTCATACTTTTTGTTAGTTTAAAGCTTAAAATACAACTTATTCTACATGTACTTAACGAAAGTAAGACACTCCGGCCGTTAAATTGTTTTTTCGGGGATTATTTTTGCAACTTTTAAATATACATTGCGGCATTGTGACACGTGTTTACATTGGCTTTGTTTGAAGCGAACTAAATCAAATACAAACTCACTTTTCAAGTGAGCTTAAATTCACCGAGACGTTTTTATTGCGCCGACCCGATATCTATGTGAGTATTAGAGATCGTTGATTGGTATGGTCAGTAGTTTTATTCATGCAGTTTTCTAAAATAATACTCGTTGCTGTGCACTGAGCACGAGGTTTTTTACTAAAAGTATATTCGTAGTCGGAAAGCAAAATGTTAAATAGTGTCAAGCAAGCAGCATAATTCTTATATTACTATAGTTAGTAGTTACTCATGTATTTTTCTACGATAATACTCGTAGCTGGCATTGAGCGCGTGGTTCCTTACTGCAAGCATATTTGTAGTTGTTGGCAAAGCGTTTAATAGTGTCAAGCAAGCAACACAACTCTTATATTGCTATGGTTAGTAGAAACTCATTAAATTTTCTACAATAATACTTTTTGCTGACACTGAATGCGTGGTTCTTTAGTACAAGTAGGTACATAATATATTCGTATGCTGGCAAGCAACATGTTAAAGCAAGCAGCACAATTCCTATATTCCTATGGTTAGTACTCTATCGTGAAATATCAAACAGATTTACTAAATTGAGTAATCTGGTCTCAAAAATAAAGTTTTTATCGAGCATTCCACTTAAACCCCCTCTTTGAACCCCTGGGGTATTCACGGACATTCACTATTAAAGATAAAAATAAGTTTATTTCATTCAGCTTAGATACACGACATACACAAACAGATGTACTATAACTATATAAATATTAACAGGAATATTTGCATCCATAATTTATAAAAATGGTGAAGGTGAATGGTGATTGAGAACTTTACTTTCCGTGCTAGTTTAAAAACTGTGTTACTATACTTTACCAAGCTATTCCCCTTGGAATGTCTTACAATAGGTACTAGTACAGTCAAATTAGGTGATTTTTTGCAAAAGTGTGGAACTAATTAGATGTAGTCATGAAAACTTTTCTAATTGTTTTGTATGGCTTAAAAATCACCTCTAATAATAAGCATCAGTAATTTCACCCTCTGGAACAGGGTGAAATAGGGTGAAAACCTTATAATATCCGTAACTTTATGGGGGAAATAGAAGTAGTCGGTGCAATTTGGCATAGACTTTGAACCGTTATGATCTACATTTACACCAAGTATTTTTTAAATCCGACATACGGAACATACAAAAAATTATAAAAAAATTTTTTTTACGGAAGATGCATTTGTTCAACACTGTCTTCCCTACATGCACGTGGTTTTTATTAAAATCATAATGCACTAAGACAGTCTCTCTATACGTAATTTAACTTGCATCAAGTAATTTCTTTATATTTTAAGATTTACGGCCTTTTTAAGTTTGTACCTAATATTTAAAAGGGCTCCGTAAGCGCCAGAAACGGTGCAAACCTAGGATAAGCTTCTTTTCGTGTCATCTAACGTTTCCATAAGAATCCACGACTACACGATTTAGGTCCACACTTTTTGCTAATTTGCCTGTACTATACCTACTTCATATTTAGAGACGCAAAAAAATAGTGGTTTTAGTTTCCTTTGACTGGGTAAAAATTTACGCAGAAGTAGGTAACCTAAAGACCTTTTGGGAACAGTGAGTGCCCATGGTCCCCCATGGGGTCCAAGTGGAATGCTCTGTTTTAATGAGTACTTCTTACCAATAAGATGAAGATCAGGATCAGTATCCTTGGTGTCGTGGTCGCTTCGTTTGGTGTAAGATTCGAGGATAGTCAGAAGAACATCGATGCCACCTTCTTCGTTATAAATCTGTAAAACATTATAATAACAATTTTGTACTATTCCCCTCTAAAAAGCTTATTTTATTCAATGAAAACAGTGAATAAAAAGCACTTTTAATCACTATTTTGGTTTTTGAATTTAGAACACACCAATATATTCGACCTCCATCTCAATGTTTACAAACTCCTTGTGGAAAAAACTCCTTGTGAAAATAACTCCTTCCAATTTTAAAGAGCATTTTAATTAATTTAACCTTCCTTTTTTCTTCATTAAATGTCTATTTTCGCTTAAATCTTTCTAATTATCGTAGTCATAAAGTATAATACGCAACTCTTGAATAAAACGGATTTATACCGAGAGCCATGAATCACTCGCGTCGCTCAGGATTCTAAAATCCTGAGCGACGCGAGGGTTAAGTGTTAGCACTTAAATCATGATCACTCCCCCTTCACTTGCTCGTGATTCATCTATGGCCCTCGCTTTAAATCCGTCCTTTACTCACTAATTGCATAATACACTATTTTCAATCGTTATCAATGAAAGCCCAAATGAGTCCAATATGAATATTGTAATCTCACATTGTTCCTAGCTCGTTCGTCAGCGGCCGCCATATTGCCAAGCGTGTACGCGAGCCGCACCGCGAGCGGCGCGCGAGCCGCGCACGCCGCGAGCGTTCGCAGCAACGCTCGCGCGCTCAAACCCGAACCGCACAGCCAGCTACAGCAGCATTCTTGTAACGAGAGGACGCTGGAATTAACAAGAGAGATCACTAGCTTTGATTAAGATCACTAGATCATTCTGAGATGCATCTTAAAAATTACAGGTCGTATAAGTAGCGGCACGTAAGTCTAGCGCTGAACGAAACGTGGAGGGGATAGTTGCGCATGTTTACTGTCGCGCAAGCAAAACAATTAGTATAAGATAGAAAGAGATAGATATAGTGATCCCGTCCAAGATACATTACTTCTGACTTCTACGTAGTAACGGTCAGCGCTAGAGTTTAGTGCCGCTACTTGTAAGGCTGATATTAAAATTGTTATAAAAAAAAGCAAATATTTATTTTAAATTGAAAAAACGGCTAATTACCAATTTTTTCGTCACTTTTGCTGACGTTTTTGGTCGAGGGCGGTGCTCATGATGAAGAGGCTTCTGAACTCAGACTCGAAACGTCGGCAAAAGTGAAGAAAAACAGTGGTAATTAGCCGTTTTTTCGAGAGTGTAGTAGTGTAACATTTTACATAGTTTTGATACTATAGGCAAACTTAAGACTTAAACTATAGGCTTCGCTCAATGTTTAATGTGTAAGTTGCGAGCGAAGAAAGCCACTATAATTCAATACCTCAGGCAGCGCGCGACGTTAGTGAGCACATCGTGATCGGTGTGTTGTAACAGCGCGGTGAGCAGCTCGCCAAGCACGCCGCTGTCCACGAACTCGCTCGCGGCGCGCGCTTCGCTCGCCAGATTACGAAGCGCGCCCGTCAGCTGGTAAAGCGCGTGCGTTGACTGTTCCGACACTGAGCGGGGGTTTTCTGATTTCTTTGAAATAAATATAAGTAATAAATTAGAATACAATATTTTTACTGCCACCAATTTTTTTTTTTTTTTTTCTGTATTTATTTTTCTGACGACCTCTATGGCGCGGTGGGCGAGTAGCCAACTGAGATGAAAGAGGTGCGGGTTCGATTACCGCTGTGAGACAAATGTTTAATTGATATTTGTTCCGGGTCTGAGTGTTGTGGTACCATGGTACACGTAGTTCCTAATACCCACGACACAGGGAATCCTAGTGTAGAATCAATACTAATAATAATATGTGACTGTTGGGTGTTATGTTAATGTATGTTCTATGACCAATCATTATAGGTCAGTAGGCTCTTCTATTTCCTATTGCGTCAATGATTCTTTCTTGGTCACCATTTTCCTACAGAATGCCGTGGCCCTGAGAACAGCTAAATGTTACCATCGGTATAAAGAACTAGTGTGGTGATAGCGTAGAACACTTACAGCAGTGTTGAGCAGCTTCAAGTGTATAGCGGCCAGATGCACAGCACCCGCGGAGTGTGCGCGCGCGCACAGCTTCGGCTCCAACGCCAGCACTCGCAACGCACCCGCTCCGTAAACGCAGCACTCGCTCTCTGACACTGGATCAACTCGCCCGCAACCTTCCACTAACAATTCTGTAAATAAAACAAAATTACTTAATTAGAAAAAAGTTTCAATCTATACACTGATTTTTAATTTTAGACAATTTTTGTAAACAAAGAAATGTCACTGTGTGTATGAGTGTCAAGTGTCATGTATGTGTATCATATGTGTACATATGATACACATATTTGACACTTATACCAGGCCACCGCCGCGCCACTCGCTCAAGGTCGCGCGTTATTTACCTACATCCAAAGTGTTTCCCCGAGGCACAGGAGCGCACGCGCCTGAGCGCTCGCACAATAAGTTTCCCGCGCAAATATGCCTTCGCGTGCATATTGTGCTGTAAATGGATGCAGTAGTCAAAAGACAAACACAGACATTTTATTTTTTAAATTGCCAAAGGACGATGAAATGCAAGTTATTTGATTGATGTAGGTACATTAGTTATTGTCTGTAGGTGCATATTGAAGTAATGCCTTTTATAGGTGTGATTTCATGTACATTTAGCATAGATTGCAATGATATAGGTTGGAGATACCTAAATAATTACTTGAATTTTCTAGCTACTTACGTGCATAATTTGATTTGACTTCGGAATCGCTCTAAATTACTTATATAAGGACCTAAATACTTACCTACTTTATTTCTCCATAATAACAATATTGATAATAACAAACGGTAAGAACTTAAGTAATTCGTAGGTACATAAGTGGCACACAGTGGCATATCTTGACATTTCTTTGTTTACAAAAATTGTCTAAAATTAAATATTAGGGTTTAAGTCGTTTAAATTCGTTTTAATTTAGAGTTTGTCTGAAATTCCGATTTATTTTGAAAAACAAAAAAATAAATTTAACAAAAAAATAAATACCTGATACCTATGTATGGAGGGTATTACCCACTGCTCACCTATTCATAGTTGAGCAGTTACCAGTTGAGCCGTTGGTATTATCCACTGCTCAACTTGATGCAGTTGAGCAATTTAGTTGAGCAGTGCGGAAGACGCGGTTTAAAATAATTGTTGAACTTATATAATTTATCTATTTCTAATTATCGTAAATATCATCATTCTACACGCAAACCGCTCAGAGGTGCGTTCGAGCGTTTTTTCGCGTGATATCTGGCCATACCTTTAAAAATGTTTAATTTCCTTACCAAGTAAATTAGTGTCCTTGAAGAAGTGGTCGTTTTTATCGTTCCTCGCTATTTTGAATACTAATTTACAAGCACCTGCCAAATGTGTCCCTGTCACACGCATCTGTAACCCGAAAAACCATATTTATAACATAGCATAACACCTAACAGTCACATACATAGGTATATATTCGTTTCGTGGAAATTCTGTTGAAGCGGTTCGGCTCTGGAACAATCTCCCGCTTGAGTTGAGGAAAGTTGGCTCTAAGGAATGCTTCAAAAGACTTACTCGAGAACATCTCTATAGAAAATTATACTCGTTATGTATGTACATTATATTATCTCTATTTTGGTTCTATGATATTATATTTCTGTGTATTTATTTAGTTTATTATTATGTTTGTTTATTAATATGTAGGTGTGTTATGTTATATTATATAGGAACTTGTTATGTATTATTATATTTTATTTGTAATGTATTCAGGTATTTGTGTTAGTTTTTAAGTTGCACGCCAACCACCAGCTCTCACATACCAGGTTTGGCTGGAAGAAAATGCTGTTAGCATTAAGCCCACCTTTTTGTATCATTTTCTTGTGCAATAAAGTATAAATAAATAAATAAATATATTATACCCCAGAGGCCTTACCATGAGCTCTTATAGCGATTCAGTTCAAAAACTATTTGGTACAAAATATCGGTTCCAAGATATCCGCAGCTATATTAATAATAAATAAATAAGTGTACATTTCACACAACATTATCTAGCCCCAAGCTAAGCAGAGCTTGTGTTATGGGTACTAGACAACTGATATACTTAATACAATAACATTACATAGATAGATATTTTTTATTATACATAGAAAATACTCAGAACACCCGGAACAATTATCTGTAGATCGTACAAATATTTGTACTGAATAGTTTTTGAACAGAATCGCTATAAAAGCTCATGGTAAGGCCTCTGATCCCACACTAGGATTCCCTGTATAGTGGGTATCAGGAACAACAAGTACCATGGTACCACAACACCCAGACTCGGAACAAATATTTGCAGATCATGCAAGAATCGATCGTAGCGGGAATCGAACCCGCACCTCCCCGCATCTAAGCCGGCTACTCGCAGCCGCGCCATGTCGACGCGTTGATTATGAACATTTTTTGCAAAAAATTATAGATAATTAAATAAGATACCAAATATAATCTACTAGCTGCGCCATGCGGTTTCACCCGCGTGAACAATGATGAAAATTGATGGTGATGATGATGATGATGAAAAGTAGAATATCGACTCTGGACTGTTACTAGCAGAAGTAGTGTTCGATCAACAACTTTAATTCTTAATTCTTAATTGTACACAATATTACAGACAAAAAAAACTTACACATAGGACATTCACAAAGGCGAGTTTAACCCTAAAAGAGTTTAGCATAACCCTAAAAGAGTTTAGCTTAACCCTAAAAGAGCTTAGCTTAACCCTAAAAGAGTTAAGTATGAGTTACTTAATTAACTTTTATTTAATACTTAAATAATTTTATATAATGAGTGTATTTATTGGTTACCTATATAATTATATAGCCAGGTCATGGTACAATATTGTACCTACCCAATTGACGTGTAATGTATATTATTTATTTATTTTTATTTATTTATTTGAGGAAGACCAACAGCTTAATTTAAAAACATTCTATGCTAACAAAAATAGTAGGCTAACAATAACATAATAATTATGAAGAAATTACTATTGACTTTTGACTTGTGGTCCTTCTAGAAGGTTATATTAGAAATTGTTTCATACCGTGAGTAGAGCTCTTGCTATCGCCACTAGTACGCGTTCATCTTCACTGTCTATGTGCAAGTATAGAGACCGTAGGACGAGTTCCCGAAGACTCCTAGCTGGTGTGGTGGCTTGTAACCGACTCTGTAGTGTGTCTAACACGAGTAGCGTTCGGTCAACATCGCGGTTCCGTTGGGAGAGAGCGTCACATAGCTCAAGGATACTCATACTGAAACAATATTAACATCTTTTTATTTTAGAGTTTTTGGAGTACCTATCTAACGACCTTCGAGAATGAATGAATGAATGAATGAATGAATGACTGAACGAATTAATGGTTTATTTGCTAAGAATGTAAGTACAGTGACCGTGCATGCGCGAGCGTGGTCGCGGTCGTTGCTCATGAGGACCTCTGAATGGTCAACGAAACGTCAGCAGGAGAATAGTAAATTACGTGGTGTATGTCATAATTTTTCTAAAATGATACCAAGCCACGATAACTTCAATCCTAATTTTAACATCAATTACTACATTTTTCGTAAATTTTTGATGACCTCTGTGGCGCGATGGGCGTGTAGCCTGCTGAAAAGTAAGAGGATGCGGGTTCGATTCCCGCTAATGCGGGACAAATGTTTGAATAATCTGCAAATATTTATTCTGGGTCTGGGTGTTATAGTACCATTGGTACTCGTAGTTACTGATACGCACGACACAGGGAATCCTAGTGTGAGATCAAGACTACGTATGTGACTGTGGCGTGTTATGGTATGTTGTGTTATTCCTCGATCGTCCAGTCCATCAATTGATAGGTAGACAGATACCTATGTCAAAATGACGTGATGTGTCCAGCCTAAGAAATAGACCCCTCCTACTCCTCCCGTGGATGTAGTAACAGCCGTACTAAGGGATTACACCAGTAAATGGGCAGCAGCATTCATCTGAGTACTTATTACCAACTGCAATCACCAATCCAGGCGGATTCCAGTTCCAGAAGGTGCATTTAAACTTCCTATTCGAAGATTTAAATCCTACATAAAGATGAATCTAATTAAGAAAGCGTATTACAGTCTTGATAACTATATTAATGATAAAGCCGCGTGGCCTGATGTCGCTCTGCCTCTCGACTGCTAAAATGGAAATTTGCAATATCTGTACTTACCTATTTACATGTTTTTATTAGATTATTATTTATAAGTATAACAAGCGTAGCGTGTGCTGTCTTGCATATTTTTGCTGATGTTTATTTACTTTTGACTACCTTCCTAAGGTTTTTAAGTTCTTATTTGCTATGTATCAGCAACTCCTTGCTCCGAGGCACCACACAGGCGCTTCTCACATAGTGGTAAGACGGACCATTTATGTAAGCCAAGCCGTGTTTGTTGCCTGATTCTTCTAGGCTTGGTCGCGTTGGAACAGGAGTAATTTAATTTTATATAAGACGATTCAAAATGATCCTTGTGATTTCAATGAATAAAGTTCTTTTTGACTTTGACTTTGACTTTGGTGATCGCAGTTGGTGATAAGTAGTAAGTTAAGTATTAGTTGTTGGTAAGTTGTAAATCCCCCCCATTGTATTCAATGGGGGAGGCCTCGTCCAGCAGTGGACGTAAACATGGTGATGATGATATATTTACCTATCCAGGTGATCAATGGATGTGTTAGGAAGCTGCACAGCTAGCTGATGGATCGATTTGACTTCGATGTCTCCAAGTCCTCGATTGTTCGGGTCGCATGAGAGGGTCTTCGTGCTGGTGAACTGTTTCCTCCTTGTCGCCGAGTCTGGGCTCAGAGCTACAATAACCATAGGAAAGAATCATAATGCATTATCCTGTTGAGACAACAGCAGACAGTTCTCACTTGGGCTGCTGTCTCAAATAGCGAGAGTGACACAAAAGACAAATTAGTATAAGCAGACGTGGCGCACTCCGCGCTTTATGTATGAAGCTACAAGTACACAGGCCGATCGACCTGACGCGCGCCTTACGCTAACAAAAAAGTAAATCTTATTGTGTCGCGCGCGCTCGACCTGACGCGCGCCTTACGCTAACAAAAAAGTAAATCTTATTAAATAAATAAATGCTGGACTTTTTCACACAACATTATCTAGCCCCAAGCTAAGCAGAGCTTGTGTTATGGGTACTAGATTAATTGATATACTTAATACAATACATTACATAGATAGATATTTTTTATTATACTTATAAAATACCCAGAACACCCTGAACAAATATCTGCAGATCGTACAAATATTTGTTCAGAGGCGGGAATCGAACCCGCAACCTCCTGCGTCGCAGGCGAACCTTCGCCTGCCGCGCCACAGAGGTCGTCGAATTATTATTGGTTTTTAAGTTCGAGTACCTATCTTGTACTATTATTTATTCTCTTTATTTAGGCTCTTGAACTATTTTGTTGATCGTTAGTCATTTCATATTTGATACACATATTTGATACCTACCTAAACACTATTAAATCTAAACTAAAAGAGACAAGGTAAACACTAACGTATGCCATTAGATAATTATGTTGTCGCAAGCACATAACACTAGTCGTCAACCCTTACGAGCCGCGTCACACCGCGCCAGACAGCGACAAAGTTACGCGTTAGAGAGCGGAAATGTTTAGGTTAGGTGAATATCGCGATAGGCACTATAAGCGCTTAATGCGAGTTGAATTGCACTTTGTTGCGTCCCAACAAAAGTCGCTATTTATATAAATTTGTTCGTGAAGCGAGTCTTCTGTACTGTCTTTATTCTGTGGTAAAGTACTTAACTTCGTCGTTCGTTCGTCGTAGCAATCTAGGGGTGAGGCCTATGTCCAGCAGTGGACTTATATCGGCGGATGATGATATTGATGGCTTAAATTTTCTGAAGATGAAAAGAACTTACTCTTGCTATAGAGATTGACTTTGAACTCGTTGGTGAATGCATCGCCATCCATGCCCGAAGGTCGGATTATAGAAATAGCCTGAGATAACTCCGACTCTGTTCTTGAATCTGAAACAATTTCAATCTCAATCATAAACCAAGAAGATTGTCATCATCATCAGGCTATCATCACCACCATCATCATCATCATCAGCCCTGTTTACTTCCACTGCTGGACTTGGCCAATAGGGGGATTTGCCATAATTTACGCTTGGCAGGCGAATTGGTGATAGAGAATGTGTTAATAAGAAGTGTTTAAGTAGGAAGGGAGGGTGTATAAGTTTGTGAGGATGGATGTTTGTTACTCTTTCACGCAAAAACTACTGAACGGATATTCATGAAACTGTACATTATTATAGCATATACATCAGAATAACATATGGGCTATAGTTTATAATAATTTACAATTGAGGTTCCACGGGGAACCGGAACCAAAAACCACGCGCGTTGCCGGTTTTGGTCGGCAACGCGCGTGTGATGCCTCTGGTGTTGCAGGCGTCCATAGGCTACGGTAACCACTTTCCATCAAGTGGGCCGTATGCTTGATTGCTTAAGCAGTAGTATAAAAAAAAAGCGGGCTGAGCCGTGATCAAATGCTCGTTGTAGATAATTGTTGGGGCTAGTAGAAATATTATCTAACCTTCAGTAGAAGCGTGGGTGTTCCGTCGATGCAGGGGCTTAGCTCGACCGCTGAGGTGTGGCAACTTGGGTAAACCACTCCAACCGTCCCCCGACCGCTCTTGCATTGATCGCGGTTGGTTCCGCAGCTGATAAAATAGAAGAGATACCTCAACAAGCTATATACAAACCAGCCAGAACCACATCAAAACGAGTCTGAAGAGACCATAAAAAGATAACTTTTCATTTAGAAAACCGACTTCCGCCATTGATATAAATATGGTGGAAAAACCAGAGTGGTGAAAGGATTAAATCACCAAATGATACTGCAAATGCTTGATTAGTTGCTGAAAATACCAAAATCGCTATATTCCCTCTTATTATTATTATTTTATTATTAGTTCCCTCAATTCATCAGTTCTAAATTCGGTTGTATTCTTATTTTAATTTTTTATGTTTGTTACCTCATATCTCCGGCGTTTATGAACCGATTTGGAAAATTCTTTTTTTATTTGAATAGATATACTTCCAGATTGGTCCCATTTTTTCAGAATCCAGTTCTAATGATGGAATCCATGAGGAATTGAGGGAACTCCTCAAATATTGTAGGCATACATATAGCGATTTTGATATTTTCAGCAACAAACCAAGCATTTGCATTCAAAAAGTATAATAATCTTTTCACCACTATGGTTCTTTCATCATTTTTTTTTCATCCAAACATTTAGTCGAATACAATGGCGGAAGTCGGTTTTTTAAATGAAAAGTTATTATTGTGAAGACGGTTAATAAAAACCGAAAGTCCATGGGGACTCTCGTAGTAAAGTCTGTGTAGAGTAGAGACCCGTCGTCGTGGGATTGGAGGGCGCTGCTGTGCCTAATTACCATTTTTGTAGCGGGCAATACGATAGCTGCTGTTCCGGTTTATGAATCAAAATGCCGACCGAAAGAAACCGCTCCTAATTATGGTGTGGTAGTTCACAATTTGGCCACGACGGCTCTCTTTCTTAACAGACTCTACCTCGAGATTTTTCGTGTAATAATTCTTCCTGGGAAGTTCACACCCATTTCTGTCACGAAGCAATCATGTTCGTATTGCTGTGTTCCGGTTCGAAGGGTATGGGTGCCGGTGAAATTACAGGCACATGAGACGTTTTGTCTTTAGATCTCACGGTGGCGGGCGCAGTGCAATGGTTGTACCATAGGTGGACGTGAGACTTTGAGGCATTATGCATTGTTATAGGCAGAGGCAGCTGGGCAATCAGCCAGTTGATGTCCACTGCTGGACAAGGCCTCACCCATCGAATGCAATAGGAGTATTTGCTATAATCACTGCGCTTGGCAGGCGGATTGGTAGTCGCAGTGTTGGAACCACCTTACAACAATATGTGCTGATCCCAGAATACTGCAAGTAGGTCGCACAAGGTTCGCGACGGGCGGCCAGTCTCCCTGGGCCCGTCAAGCTTGTAACTTGTTGCTTGTAGCTTGTATTGGTGCTAACTTCTAAGGTGGATGCTGCTGCCCATCCCATGTTGTGATCTTTTAGTCGGCTTTTGCGACATCCACTTGAGGAGACGGAGAGGGGTCTATTCTTAAGCCGGAAATATACAAAGGGCTCGTTCCGTCACACAAATTAAAAAAATTAAAAAACTCTGATTACTAGACGGAAGTTTTTTGGAGCCTTGGTATGTGTTCAGCTTAAGAATAGTGTCCTCTCCGTCTCCTCCCAAGGATGACGTAAAAGCCGACTAAAGGGATCACACCATGTGATGTCACGTTAACAATAATTGAATAATAATTTATTTATTAATCAGAACTTCAGTGATTTTTTACAAAAGTGTGGAACTAATTAGATGTAGTCATATAAACTTTTCTAATTGTTTTGTATGGCTTAAAAATCACCTCTAATAATAAGCATCAGTAATTTCACCCTCTGGAACAGGGTGAAATAGGGTGAAAACCTTATAATATCCGTAACTTAATGGGGGAAATAGAAGTAGTCGGTGCAATTTGGCATAGACTTTGAACCGTTATGATCTACATTTACACCAAGTATTTTTTAAATCCGACATACGGAACATACAAAAAAATCTTTTTGTGGGTATTGCGGCTCCGGGAAAATTAATTTAGTCTGTGCAAATTGATAGACTTATCAGAAAAATGATCGAAATACATTACCAGGTTTGCACCTTGGTGCGTCTTACGGAAGGCACTTTTCCATATTTTATTGTCGCTCTACTTCGGGGAAAATTAATGTAGTTCTGGAAATTGACTTAAACTTATTCATTTAATTAGTACTACATCCGCCGGAAGTTTTATACTGGTATTAATTTACGGAAGATGCATGTTCAACACTGTGTTCCCTACATGCACGTGGTTTTTATTAAAATCATAATGGACTAAGACAGTCTCTCTATACGTAATTTAACTTGCATCAAGTAATTTCTTTCTATTTTAAAATTTACGGCCTTTTTAAGTTTGTACCTAATATTTAAAAGGGTTCCGTATGCGCCAGAAACAGTGCAATGCAAACTTAGGATAAGCTTCTTTTCGTGTCATCTAACGTTTCCATAAGAATCCACGACTACACGACTTAGGTCCACACTTTTTGGTAATTTGACTGTACTATAAATAAAAGGTATATGTACATTAAACAAATATGTAACCATTGACAATGGCTACGGTAGGTACTGAGATATTATATTATAGTTACTTTTACGCATACGCAAATCCCTAACACCTAAACTAGGCCGAGCCTGTATTATAGGTATTTAGTGACTCCCATCGGACACAAGAACAATTATGTAGTACAGATTTTAGTTAGTTAAGTCCTAGAACACTTACCAATGGTTTCTTCCTAGTATTATTCTGAGTCTCTGTAAGGAGTACCCCGTTCAAAGCATCCTCGTCAATGCGAGCGCCCATCGTTGTCAGCGCCTCTACACTGCTTTCAGACAGACTCAGGTATTTCAAACTGCAAATAAAACTGCGTAAAAGGACATCTATGCTCCGGGAATATCAAAATGTCGCGTCCCAAACGGAACATAAATTGCGACCGCGTCCGGCCGTAAACGCGAAAGAAAAGCATCGTGAAAACAGATAATAAAATAAAATAAAAAACAAAATGAATATAATAACTTTTCATTAAAAAAACCGACTTCCGCCATTGTATTCGACTAAATATTTGGATGAAAAAAAAATTATGAAAGAACCATAGTGGTGAAAGGATTATGATACTTTCTAAATGCAAATGCTTGGTTTATTGCTGAAAATATCAAAATCGCCGTATGTATGCCTACAATATTTGAGGAGTTCCCTCAATTCCTCATGGATCCCATCATCAGAACTGGATTCTGAAAAAAATGGGACCAATCTGGAAGTATATCTATTCAAATAAAAAGAGAATTTTCCAAATCGGTTCATAAACGAAGGAGATCTGAGGTAACAAACATAAAAAAAAATACAACCGAATTGAGAACCTCCTCCTTTTTTGGAAAGTCGGTTAAAAAATAAGAGAATAAAGAAAAAATAAAAAATTCAACCAAACTGAAATCCTCCTCCTTTTTTTCGAAGTCGGTTAAAAAGACAAAACTCTTGCTAGTTTTTGACCAAGGAATTTTTATAAAAATTTTTGGCCTACAATCAGAGACAGCCTGTGCTAGTGAAGTTTCATCATTGTTCACCAAAGATGTTGGAAGATCTTCGCTTGTCGTGAACTATCTAAAGATTGTTGCAAACGATCTACAGATAGTTCAACTTATCCAAATCACTACCAGACGGAAGCATCCTAAGACGCTGGTTGCATGGCCACGCTGAATGGCAATAATGGCGTCGAGCCAGATAACAGCTAGCTCTCGGGTCACGCGTCACTTGATGATCAAAATAACTTTTTTAATCATAGACAAAAAAACATCGGAAAGCAAACGAAACAAACGATAGTAGAGCGAAAATAACATTTTTTAGCCACAAAGTATTAAGAGTTTTAGCAAAAAACATTATTTAAAAAACAAAAAGTTTTGTCAGAAGTGGGATTCGAACCCACGCCCTCAGAGAGGACCAGAATAACTCGAACTCGCGTTCAGCGAGCAAGGAAACCTTGAGTCTGGCGCCTTAGACCGCTCGGCCATCCTGACGATACCAACTTTGGCGAAATACCGTATCAGTTGCTAAAAAATTTCACTAACACTAACATGAAATCAAATCAGTACCTAAATAAAATCATGTTCACATACATCGATAACAAAGATTGTAGGTATGCTATTTTTTGTTTCAATTACATAAAGCGAGCGACAGTCGCACTTCTGCTTTATACCATTATTATACTGATGGTAGAGCACTTTTAGTGGTTATTTTTATATTTATCTTTAGATATGTTGAACGGTATTTAGATATAGCTCATCAGTTTAATTTGTATTAACTCAGGGTATACAATACATACTTTTACTTTTTTTTTTTTTTTAGAAAAATTACGACTATACACCACGTACTTTACTATTCTCCTGCTGACGTTTCGTTGACCATTTTGAGGTCCTTCCTCATGAGCACCGACCGCGACCACGCTCAAAGGTCGTGCGACGAAACTCGTAGGTCCTTCCTCATGAGCACCGACCGCGACCACGCTCAAAGGTCGTGCGACGAAACTCGTAGGTCCTTCCTCATGAGCACCGACCGCGACCACGCTCAAAGGTCGTGCGACGAAATGTCGTGCGACGAGTTTCGTCGCACGACCTTTGAGCGTGGTCGCGGTCGGTGCTCATGAGGAAGGACCTCAAAATGGTCAACGAAACGTCAGCAGGAGAATAGTAAAGTACGTGGTGTATAGTCGTAATTTTTCTAAAATGATACCAAGCCACGATAACTTCAATTCTATTCATACTTTTACTTATTGTTTTTGTCCTACATTTTTCTATCTACATGAGGCATTTATATATGACCGCCAAATCCTGCATCATCATCAGCCTGTAGAAGTCCACTGCTGGACATAGCCCTTAGAATGCCACCACGCATGGTCTTGAGCCGCCTCCATCCACCGATTTCCTGTGACGTTTATAATGTCTCTAGTCCATCGAGTGGAGGGCGTTCCTGTACCGCGTCGTCCGGTTTGTGGCCGCCACTCGACACTTTATTTCCCATCGGTTGAATTCTGCATACCGTAATTTTCCAAAAGCCGAGCAGCGTAGTAAGTTGTGGATCACTATGCCGGCGTGTGCGCAGCCCACGCTACCCGCCCCGCTTGACACTCACCTCTTTTCATCGATTCCAAGAGGTGCGGGTTCCAATCCCGCCGCGGGAAAAATGTTTGAATGATCTGCAAATATTTGTTCCGGCAGGGCTATTCTCTATCTCACAATTTACGTCTGTTGCGAACCTGTCGCGAGATAGAGAATACGGAGGCGGGTCTGGGTGTTGTGCTACCATGGTGCTCGTTAGTTCCTGGTTAGTCACGATATAGGGAATCCTAGTATGTGGGATCAGAGGCCCAGTTCTCTTATTTAATAACTTTTCATTTAAAAAACCGACTTCCGCCATTGTATTCGACTAAATATTTGGATGAAAAAAAAATTATGAAGGAACCATAGTGGTGAAAGGATTATGATACTTTTTGAATGCAAATGCTTGGTTTGTTGCTGAAAATATCAAAATCGCCATATGTTTGCCTACAATATTTGAGGAGTTCCCTCGATTCCTCATAGATTCCATCATCAGAACTGGATTCTGAAAAAAATGGGACAAATCTGGAAGTGTATCTATTCAAATAAAAAAAGAATTTTCCAAATCGGTTCATAAACGCCGGAGAAATGCGGTAACAAACATAAAAAAAAAAAAAAAATACTACCGAATTGAGAACCATCTCCTTTTTTGGGAAGTCGGTTAAAAAACGATTAAATCGCAATATATTTTGGTGTCAGTCGCACAGTCACGTAGTTAATTATTGCTTAATCTTCGCGTATGCATGCGAAGATTAGGTAATACTTACTAACAGTGCGAGTGACACGAGATTATATTGTAATTAAATCGTTTTTAACCGACTTCACAAAAACGAGGAGGTTCTAAATTCGGTTGTATTTTGTTTTTTTTTTGTATGTTTGTTACCTCATATCTCCGGCGTTTATGAACCGATTTGGAAAATTCGTTTTTTATTTGAAAAGATATACTTCCAGATTGGTCCCATTTTTTTCAAAATCCAGTTCTGATGATGGAATCCATGAGGAATTGAGGGAACTCCTCAAATAAAGCATTTGCATTCAGAAAGTATCATAACCCTTTCACCACTATGGTTCTTTCATAATTTTTTTTTCATCGAGATATTTAGTCGAATGCTATGGCGGAAGTCGGTTTTTTAAATGGAATGTTATTTAAATAAGAGAATTGGGCCTCAGGAGTCAAGACTTTGTATGTCACTGTTGGGTTGGGTGTAATATTATATACTTACTCGAAAGCACTGGGAGGGCGAGTATCTTTCCTCCGCGTGCGCTCGTTGAAGAGCGTGCGCTGTGGTTCACGCGGCGTGAACGGCCGGCGCGTGCGCAGCGGCCGTAACGCACCGCCCGCGTTGCTCGTACCGCTTGACGCGCTGCTCATCTCTATCAACAAAACATTACTTTTTAGGATTCTGAAATACGACAAGGAACCCTAGTAAGCACGAGCGTAGCCAGGTTTTAAAGACAATAATATACATGTGAAAAAAACACATTCACCACACTGGTGTTTCTTCAAAATGTATCAGATTTTATCAGCATTTTGAATATTTTGCGGGGGGGGGGTTCAACCCCCAAAAACTATCCCTGGCTACGCCCATGCTACTAAGATAGTTCCATCCTAACTATCTTCACAGCTTCTGCCCCCCTATTCCGTTACTGAAAGTCACTCCGTGACTAAATAACGTTTAACTAGTAAAATGACTATCAATTGACAATTTTTAATGATAATTTTGATCAATTGATGGTCGTTTTACTTAACAAACGTAAGTTACCTAGTGAGTTTCAGTTAGGGAATAGGGGGGCAGAACTTGCACAGTTATGAACCAAAATGCATAAAATTTGGTTTAGGTCTAGGTTAATATCTGATTTCATAAAAGCTTGCTTTGAATAATACACTGGTCAACAAAAAACTTCAACTTCACAAGCCTGGTTACGTCCACTGCTTGACGAGGCCTCCCCCATTGAGTAAAATGGGGGGATTTTCCATAATCACCACGCTTGGCTGGCGGATTGGTGATTGTAGTTTGGTGTTAAGTACTCAGGGGATGCTGGCTTTTACTACATCAACGGGAGGAAACGGATTGGTCTATATTTAGGCCAGACCCACGAGGACACAAAAAACTTATATAAACTTAAATCGTTATAATCAACCCCACAATGTGAAACCATACAAAATCCGTTTCGTGCTAAATAATTGTACAAATTCCGTTGCGTGCGTGTAAGTCGTACTTATACCTATATACTTTTCACTGCTTGGTACTAAGGCTTGGTAGGATTTCTCCCTAGCAACCGCGGTTAATAACAACTTGACCGGACGACCTTAGGTTAACCACCTTGAGGAAAACTATCAAAGTAGTTCAACTAAACATCGATATACTTAGCTAATTTTATTGTATAGGTACTTTAAGATAGACTATCTCCGAAGGTCAAGCCGAAGGCACATAAGCTGAAATAATCAATTTTTTTTATAAAAAACATCACCCAGTATTAAATAATAAATAAATGCTGGACATTTCACACAACATTATCTATTATTATTATTAACAGTATTAGTCCTTTAAATCCTGCAATGCTGAAATTTGCTGGGGTGCGATTTTTTTATGTCACTGAGTGATTAAATATCATCAAAAAGGCCGCAAATCACCGTTTTTCAGGAGATGTAACTATTGGAGGAGGCACTTGTATTGATATCATTGGTATAAGAATTTTAGTCATCAATGAGTTTCAATATACAGAAATTTGGAAATCGGGGATAAACGGCAATTTTACTGACGTATAATCACTCGATAACATAAAAAAATCGCACCCCTGGTAGCTTTATGTTACACAAATTTTACCCCATAAAATTAAACCAATATTATTGTGCCCCCATTTCTTAAAATATTAATGACTTTGTAGTTCAGTTCAGGACAAAAATTTATTCGATGAACTTTACAATGTTGTCTATAGTTTTCCTGCAATACTGCTATTATGATATACACTTGCTAGATTATTTTCAGATGTTAACTGACTTTAAAAAGGCGTGGTTATCAATTAACTCGTCAGTAATGGTACCTTCTATTAAGTATGTTTGATAACGTATGGTTAGTCATATTCAAATGGTTCATTCGATGCTGTGTGGGCATTGATCACGAGGTAGTTCCATGTAAATGTTATGTTGACGACCTCTGTGGCGCGGCGGGCAAAGGTTCACCTGCAACGCAGGAGGTTGCGGGTTCGATTCCCGCCTCTGAACAAATATTTGTACGATCTGCATATAATTTGTTCAGGGTGTTCTGGGTATTTTTCTATGTATAATAAAAAATATCTGTCTATCTAATGTATTTGTATTGAGTATATCAGTTATCTAGTACCCATAACACAAGCTCTGCTTAGCTTGGGGCTAGATAATGTTGTGTGTAATGTCCAGCATTTATTTATTTATTATTTTTCTAAATGTTTTTTGAAGTCGGTTAGAATGGTAAATTATGGGAATTGAGGTAGCCTACATCAGCCTAGTTCAGGGCGAACTACTTCAAACCGGGTTATTCCTGAAATCCCTTTTAGAAATCACTTTTAAGGGGATTTCGGGAATACCGGCGAATATCTAGGTAAGTAAGGATGCCCAGCACTGAGTTATGACAGGGTGCCAATGATGACGGGTAGGTATATAGAGCCGTAATAGGAATGTAAATTAAATGAAATAAAAATATGAATTGTTGTTGTTTGCCTAAATTTAAGACCTTACGTGCAAAATTATGTGTATTCTTGCAAATAAACGATTTAATCTTGAACCTTGTAGGTTGGTGTTTTGTGCAATATTTTACTTCGTGTTTATCCCAATAAAATTCCTGGCTTGAATCACAAATGACTTGCTAAAAGTGATTCATAACAACAAATTACAGGTTGGGTGGGCACATAAAAACTCCAAAGTCATGAAATAAATTCGCCACCACAAAATGAAGCTGAACAGCCCCATAGCAAATTCAAAAAGCTTTATTATAAAAGTACAGTTAACGGGCATGAGCTTGGCACATTACAGATAGTGCTTGCTTTCTCCAAACCTTCGCTGTCAATACCATTTGTACGCTGACGACCTCCAACTCTATTATTCGGCTACTGTAGACAACTTGGATAGCGCCATTCATGTTCTTAACGACGATCTGTGTCGCTTATTGTCGTGGTCAAATCGTTTCGGCATTAAAGTTAATCCGAACAAGTGTCAAGCCATCTTGGTCGGCAGCCCTCGTCAGGTCTGTAAGGTAGACGTCTCCAATATTCCTCTTCTTTTTTATAATGGCTCTGTAATCCCTTTCTCTTCTACAGTTAAGAACCTTGGAGTCTTTTTTGACACCCATTTAAGCTGGATACCTCATGTTAAAGAAATATCAAGAAAGTTCTATGCCTCATTGCACTCCATAATTCGTCTTAAAAATTTCTTGCCTACATCTACTAAAATATCCTTAGTCAACTCACTTCTAGTGCCCATAATCGATTATGCTGACGTCGCCTTTTTAGATCTGACTGAGGAACTTTTGAGTAAACTTGATCGTCTTCTCAATACTTGTATCCGTTTTATTTATAATCTGCGTAAGTACGATCATGTCAGTGATTTTCGTGCTAAACTTAAGTGGCTACCTATTCGCGAACGTAGGAATTTGAGAATCCTTTGTTTACTCTTCTCAGTTCTAAAGGATCCGCACTCCCCTTGCTATCTTAAGGATCGTTTCCAATTCCTAGATGACGCACATGACAGGGAACTTAGGTCTGCCGATAATCTTCTTCTTGACATCCCGTTGCATAGGACTTCTTTCCGTTCAAATTCTTTTTCGGTTGTGGCTGTTCGACTCTGGAACGATTTGCCGGTAGTTATTAAAATGGCTGATTCAAAGGAGTCGTTTAAAAGATTGGTACGTGAGCTTTATCTCAAGAAGCTAAATTATTAGTTATCTCCTTTGTTAAGTGTTTCACTCTCTTGATTTTATTATCTATGTTATTACCTACAGCCTTGGTTAATTTTATGTACTTTCTCACTCATTTGTTCTTAACATTCTTGATGTTTTGTATAATTTCAGTATGTATAATATATATATATGTATTATAATTTATTAGTATATATTATAATTTGTTAGTTTAGATTATATTTATATTTTTAGTTTTATTGGTTACTACCTTGTTTGTAAGGCACGCCTCACCATCTTTCTGCACGCCCAGGATGACTGGTAGATAATGCTATTAGCATTAAGTCCTCCTTGCACTAATGTTTTGTGTGAAAGTTTAAATAAATAAAAATAAATAGTGTGAGAAGACAGTCTTTTTCAAATAATCGCATATGTTGCTTTACGCGGTGTGACAGCTTCAAGCAACTTTCAACACCAAACGCTCCTAAAATTTTTGTTCAGCTGAGAAGTTTTCTGCGTTCTAGAATAAGGTCTCGCGCCCCTTGGCGGCTGCGACGGCATGTTCGCTATACGACCAGAATCTTGCACTACGTGACCACGTCCTACAAGGCGCATAGTAATAGAGTGTATAATTCTGGTAACGGAGCCTAAAGCAACGGCGTATGTATATTATAGTGATGAAATAAATGATAAAAAAAACTCCGCTCGCCATCTCGTTTTTTCTCGTACAAGCCGTCCCTTTATATTGCGCCCTTCTTATTCGTTTTGGTGTTGATTTGATGACCTCTGTGGCGCGGCGGGTGATGGTTCGCCTGCGACGCAGGAGGTTGCTGGTTCGATTCCCGCCTCGGAACAAATATTTATACTATCTACAGATATTTGTTCAGGATGTTCTGGGTATTTTCTATGTATAATAAAAAAATATCTATCTATTATATCAGTTATCTAGTACCCATAACACAAGCTCTGCTTAGCTTGGGACTAGATAGTGTTGTGTGAAATGTCCAGCATTTATTTATTTATTTATTGTCGACGCACATTATTTCTACAGTACCTTCTGGGTTCTTCAGTGGCAAGCTTTGCTCGGAAAAACGCATTTTCCCAGAAATTCAGTTTTTTTGCACCCAAAAATCCCCATATAGCATATTTCATCGAAATCGTTTGAGCCATTTTCGAGATCTCAAAACACATATACTACAAATATTGCTCGTTTTATATTATATAGTATAAGATTCAGGCTGCAAATCACGTGGCACGTGGTAGGTGCCCTTATGATCGAATTACCTTAAACGCGAGATGCCAATGAGGGCATTATACCTAAACATGAGATTTGCCAAAAAAGCTGTTTACCCTAAACGTAAGATGCCAAATGAAGCAGTATGCCTAAAATGTGAAATTGACAAAGAAGCAGTTTGTCTAAAGTGGATGCCTACAAAACAAAATGCCTAAGTGGTTAAATGGCTACAAAGGTGAATGTCTAGGTGGTTAAAAGCCTATACAGGTAAATGTCTATTTACATAGTGGTTCGTTTTTTATGGTTTTTATTTTACCTATCAGCCTTTAAGTAATAATTATGCAGGCTACCTTCTATTCTGACTCATTTAACTGATGACTGTCTCATTCCAGTATAATTCGTATAATATCCTTCAAACACCTACTTCATAAAAAAAAATAACCACAATAACAGTAATTATCAATAGAGATTAGCAAATATTATGAGACAATATTTTACTATGAAATCGTCTTTATGGCTGCCAATTCTCTTGATATTTAAGGCTTTGCTAACAGTCAACTGACTTATTTGACTTACCGCTTCTAGGTCATCTTGTATTTAAGGCAAACTGCTTTACAGGTAATTTAAATTTAGACTAACTGCTTCTCTGTCAATTTCACATTTTAGGCATACTGCTTCATTTGGCATCTTACGTTTAGGGTAAACAGCTTTTTTGGCAAATCTCATGTTTAGGTGTAATGCCTTCATTGGCATCTCGCGTTTAAGGTAATTCGATCATAAGGGGGTAGGTGTACTTCAAACAAAGCCTGTCAACGTGCCACACCAACGGCCGTTATCTTATCAAAGTTAATCTATCTATGACGTCAAATTTTAGTGAAATAAACAATATTGTTGGAATTCGCGTGACTTGCCACAAAGGTGATGGCATGACGTTATGTCGGTGAAATTAACTTTTTCCGATGGTCGGGCAAACGATCAGGCGATAAAAGTTATTCAATAGGTTACACTTGTAAATACCTTGCCAAAAAAAAATAGACATTCTTTTTTTTCCCGTATCTCTGGTTACTCACGCTTTATGAGAACTTACTAATCCTATCTAATTTTTGACTTATTCTACAATTTGATTTTTTTACATAAAATATACCTGCCTATTGTTAATGACGTAATATGCATTCAATGGGGCTATATTCATTTGGTACACTCTACTGATTAAAATGTCATAAAAACAATTTTTAAATCGCTTACATCGAAATCCATTTCGTACACTACTTCAATATGGCTCACTTTTACACAGAAGAATCAAGAGATGCCGACAGTCATTTGCAAAAGTGTTAAAGCTTTTGCAAATGATTGTCGGCATCTCTTGATTCTTCTGAAATTTCCCGTTTTTACAAAATGAATGATATAATTGATGAAAGTTACTTTAGTAAAAGTGTTAAAGCTGCTTTGAATATATCATAATTTGTATAATAATAATGTATTTGTAATTAATAACATATAATAAAATGTAATGAATAAGGCTCCTGTATATCCAAGCTCATTCGTTTATTTGTCTCGTCAATATTGCTTTTCTTTGTTATTTTAGTAAGTCAAGCGTAGCGTCAACTTTTGCTCGCAGTCAAAACACACAGCGAACTGTGAAATCACAATCCAAAGCGATCAATCAATTACTTAGGGCGCAGGTGTTTATATGTAGGTAACTATTGTGGTTTGAACTTAGATATCTTTGCTGCAACTCTGGAAAATGTTAGTTATCATATAAAGGCTCCTACACGCCATGCTGGCGGCCCAGCCGGCAAAAAGCCGCCGGCTGTGCCGCCGGCAGTGTGTTGGAGCCTAAAGACTCCCGTTACCTCCATAAATGGCAGCCCGCGCCTCGCTGATGATCTCAGCCGAAGTCTTGCGACGCGGTGGTGCGTAGAATGGGGCCCCGGCGCCTCTCCTTGCGTCTCTGTCACTCATTTTCTATTCTGCACACAAAAAAATCACATGACAGAAGATTTTACATTATATTTCTCAAATGGAGAGGCAGGCATTACTTCATACTACTTATTATTATCATCATCAGCCAATTGATGGCCACTGCTGGACATAGGCCTCCCCAAAAGATTGCCATCTCGACCGGTCTTAACCAACCTCCATCCACTGATTTTCCTAAACCGTGACATCGGTCCATGGAGTGGAAGGCCATCCTACTCCTTGTCAGGTTCAAATATCGCCATCACGCGTTAACCTTTATTCCCCAGCGGTTGTCGGTTCTACAAGATATATGGCCTGCCCATTGCCACTTCAACTTGCTAATTATTTGCCTTGCCTTAATGAAAACACAGATTTTAACCATTGAGAACACCATTCTTCCAGCCATCCTGATCAGTTTAATTTGATACCTGCCCCCCAATTAAAGTAGCAAATGGCAATGGGAAACGCAACAATGGGGATCATTTTGGCAGCCTTAGCTACTACCTTAATCGTATGAAACTTGAATAGGGGAAACTTCATTTTGTAAAAACGGGAAATTTTCACGTACCGATATGTTGGTGGAAACACCAACAGGTTTCGACCCTAATCGAGGGTCTTCATAAGGGTGGGTATAGGATCCGCGCTACACTCCCTCCGCGTCCCTCCTCGCACTAGCATTAGGGTCGAAACCTGTTCGTGCTTCCACCAACATATCGGTACGTGAAAATTTCCCGTTTTTACAAAATGAATCATATAATTCACGAAAGTTACTTTAGGGGAAACTTCTTGACACAAATATTCCTCCTTTCATGTTTCAAAAGATTTGGACAGCGCTAAGGCTGTCAAAATGATCCCCATTGTTGCGTTTCCCATTGCCGTTTGCTATTGTGTGATTAGTTATCTATTTAGTAGTATTAGTAGTATCTATTTAGTTGACGGTAGGAATATGTAATTTTTTTGGGCGAACTTCATACAAACGGTCCAATTACTCCGAGTACTACTGATAAGTATCAGCTTAAATAAACTAACAGATAGAGGATATATTATTTCAGAAAGTAGGTCAACACCCAATAGTTGAAGGCTAATAGTGATATCTACTGAATAATAAATGGAACAGCAGGTTCCGTAGGCGTCGACCTACTTTCAGATTGTTTCAGTTTCGTTTTTAGAATACATATTTTACGAGAACACCGTTGGTCTCGTAGATGTCTACGTTGATACGTGTGAGGTCTACGTTATGAAAAAAAAATTATGAATGAACCATAGTGGTGAAAGGATTATGATGCTTTTTAAATGCAAATGCTTGGTCTGTTGCTGAAAATATCAAAATCGCCATATGTATGCCTACAATATTTGAGGAGTTCCCTCAATTCCTTACGTAAAGGTAAAAAACATTAAAAAAAAAAAATACAACTGAATTGAGAACCTCCTCCTTTTTTGGGAAGTCGGTTAATGGCGGAACGCTACGGAAATGACAGACATTAGTGGACATTGCATTAACTTCTTCATCAACCGGTATACAATATTATATCCACTGCTGGATGAGGCCTCCCCCACAGTAGGCATAGCGTGCAGGGCAGTGGCGGATTTACACATTTCCCAAGTGTAGGCTGTTACATATTTTCTGCCCTCTACAATTGTCAGTTCCTTAGATTATTTTTACAATACAACAATTTGGTTGGAATTGCACAAGAAATAGTTTTTGGATGCATTTCTTAGCAATCAAAAGATGTATACGGTTAATAAAGACGTGCATACAATATTATAATAATGACAATTCACTCATTTTGGTCAGAAATTAAAACTTTTAATTGAACTAGAAGCTCCCTGACGTATTGACGTCGTATTTGATATTGGTAGGGTACATGGAAGATTCTTCCGTGGTCGGGTATAATACCTGAATAAAAAAATGATGCAAATAAAAATTCTTCTAGGCTTGGTCGCGTTGGAACAGGAGTAATTTAAGTTTATATAAGACGATTCAAAATGATCCTTATGATTTCAATGAATAAAAATTATTTTGATTTGATTTGAATGTTATCAGAAAACTGATTTCTGTAAGACGGCAAAAATAAACGGTCCCCAATTTGCTGCCCCTAAAGCCTGCCGTCCTAGGCTCAAACTTACTCAGCCTGCTGATATTATCACCACGCTTGGCAAGCGGATGTGTGATCGCTTTAAATAGTCTTAAGTACTCAGGTGGATGCTGCTGCCTATCACCATGGAGTAATCCCTTAGTCATCTTTTAGGATATCCACAGGAGGAGTTGGAGGAGTCCTATTTAAGGCCAAGGCTACCGCGGTTCTGTCAAAGTTGTATTAACTTATTGATAACTTAAACTATACCTACCTACCTACTTAAAGAAATATAGGTAATGCTCTAAGCCTACTTATAAAACCCTTTTCAAATAAACTGGCGTGCAATGAAATAGAGTCACTTAGAAATACAACAATAACTCCCAAACTCATTTTTGTTTATTTATTTTCGATTTTTTACAAAACTGCATTGCAAAAACGTTTTGCATTTTGTTAAAGTTGCATTTAATTATTGTCGTATGAAATATATTTGAATATGATTTTTATTTTTATTCTATATCTTGCATAGTTTGGGAGGTATTGTGTATTTTATAAGCGACCCTAGTTCATTGCAATTGAATTAGAAGGAATTCCTACCTAATTCTAATGCAAAGTACGTAACTTCTATGTCATAACACAGAACAGAGATAAAAACATTGAAAGTAAAATTGAATATTCATAATTCAAACAGACCACTAAGAAGTCCTTATTTAAAAATAGAACGCGTTTATGAAACACTTGAAATTGACGTATGAAAGGTAGGTTAGTTGGAAGATTTTGGAACAACAAATTCACCGATGATAATTTACAATGTTATCAACTTTAAAACGTCAAAATATTTTTTTCTTTGCCGACGACGACGCCGCAGCGGGCGGCCTTCTACGCGCGCTACGCGACACTGCTACGCTACTTCCTATCAAGCGCGTAGCTACCTGTAGCAGTGAGTCTACGAGTGCTACGAAAATCCTTACACTATTATTTCTCGTTTTTGAACTACATAGATTGTAACTTGAAACTAATAAGTATTATGACTCCAATAAATTCATTTACATGTATACAATACATACAATACATATGTATATAAACATACATACGCAACATACTAATAATACTACTAATAACAATAATAATAAATAGTATAATACAATTTCATACTTCAATCAAATTGCATAACTAATTTCTAAGAAGACTTGTCAGTGATTGATCAGCTCACGGTTCCGAAAACTAATTAAATAAAAACTTTTTTTGAAAAATATTTTTTTCGACAAAAAACTTATTTACTTATTTTGTTTTGTCTTACTGTTTCATGAAGAAAAGTGCTCATAACCATGTGGAAAACATTATTGCCGGAATACATGCTGGCGTGAAGAAAGAAAGAAAAGAAAAGAAAGAATTTATTTACAGCATCAACAAGTCCGGTAATATATAAACTAAGCTATTTCATTTAATACACCATTAAACTTGGTAGGTACTAACAGTTTTAATATAACTTTTCATTTAAAAAACCGACTTCCGCCATTGTATTCCACTAAATATTTGGATGAAAAAAAAATTATGAAAGAACCATAGTGGTGAAAGGATTATGATACTTTTTGAATGCAAATGCTTGGTTTGTTGCTGAAAATATCAAAATCGCCATATGTATGCCTACAATATTTGAAGAGTTCACTCAATTCCTCATGGATTCCATCATCAGAACTGGATTCTAAAAAAAATGGTACCAATCTGGAAGTATATCTATTCAATTAAAAAAAGAATTTTCCAAATCGGTTCATAAACGCCGGAGATATTGCGGTAACAAAAAAAAAATACTAATACAATAATACAATTTATTCGTAAAGCCGATTTACATGTCAATAAATTTAAAAAATACAATACTAAGTATAAGAATAGTATAGATACTAATTTCAAAAATAATTTTATTTAATATTAATGAAGGTATCTTACTCTTAAGACAGCATAAGGCCACTGTTACCCATATAGGTAACAGTATAACCCTATAATATATATATATATATATATACAACAACCGAATTGAGAACCTCCTCCTTTTTTGGGAAGTCGGTTAAAAAACCGGACAATGCTGAAACTGACTGCATAATCTAAAGAAGTGTCTATCGACGGCTCTCACACTAGGCACTAGGAAGGAATGTGACATTCCCCAAACAACCAATTTATGACCACTGTCGGACGAGGTCTAATGATTAATGGTGAAAGAATTCAGTGCGCTGCGACTCACAGAGGCTCCTTTTATCGCCTAGTACATCATCATCATCATCACCACGGACGAAGCCTCCCCCATTGATTGTGCTTTCACGTGAAAACGGCTCAGCCAATTTTTATAAAATTTGGCTCACAGATAGGTTAAAACCTGGATTAGAACATAGAATATTTTTTATTCTGAAATTCAGTTCCCTCGGGAGAACAACACAGGTAAAACTGTGGGCGCTAGTAATTAATAAATGCAGTATATACCAGTATATATAGGAAAACAAGGCAGTTAGGTAGATGAACTACCAACTACCAACTGTGTTAAGGCTTCGATCGATCGTTGCATTCGTACGTGTCGCCTAGGTGACCGATTGCAAACATTGATAGTAAACAAGCAACCACTTCAAATGTTACCTACTAGATACTAAGAATGGTATGGGTATGTTATGCGGAGAGGAAAGCCATGTTACAAGAATGATAAATATGACTGTGGATGGATACAAGAGTAGAGGCAGGCCTAAAAGGATGGATGGAATGTGTGAAAGATTTCTAGGAAAGGCTATGAGGAAAGGTGTGAGTACTGATATGACGGGAGATAGAATAGGAAAAACCTCTTTTTTTTAAACCCAACAGTCACAAACTTATGCCGAGATAAATAGACGTTAATTAGCACGTAGGTACTAATGCTTAGACTTGTCCCTGTCACTGTCACACAAATGTTAAAACACGCGTATTAGAGAGAGACAGGGCCGATTTCAAAGTAAGGCTAAGACTTAGTCACCGTGAAGCACGTTCTATTTATCTGGACCAAAGTCCTGACACTAGGATTCCCTGTGTCGTGGGTTTCAGGAACTGCGAGTACCATGGTACCACGACACCCAGATCTGGAACAAATATTTGCAGATCATGTAAACATTTGTCTCTTGTGTCTTAGCCGGCTATTCGCCCACCGCGCGATCGCTATCATAACAGTATGGGATTTTGAGACTACCAAATTAGATCATTCCTAAAAACCCCACTGCTGGTGCTGGGGTTTCAATATTAATTTAAATTGTAAGAAAGTAACTTTTTGTGTTATTTAATATAATATTTATACCTGTATACTATCTATTCATATTTCTTGTTGTTTTCTTTGATGAAATTTTAAAGTAAAATCAGTTTTCCCTGATAAGTCTTTAAGATTGAAGAGGCGCTGGACTATGATCCGACTAGACAGTGAACGTACTTGAGGTACCTACCTACCTAGGTTAGGTAGGGCCTACCTACCTACACACCCTCATTGACAATGAGAGGTCGTGCCTGATTTTCAGAAATTTAATAGGTACTACCTAGTTCGTGACGCTGTTTCTTTCATTGTTGAAAGGATTTAGTGCGCATAAGAGAGGCTGTTTTCATTTACCGACGCTTAGAGCCATATTAGAGCATTAATTCTCTTTAAGTAGGTACCGAGGGGTTGTTTTTTGCAAGAAAAGAGTCTCCGGGAGTGTCTCTTCTCCTCTTTCTAATAGCATCAATCTAATGAAGACTAAAAAACTAGGGATACGAGTGGGAGTAATGAATTAGTAACTTACCCGATTTGTTTAGACTTGAACAAAATTTCAATAAAATTGGTGTCAGACTTTATTATTTGGCTTTATTTTCAAACTTGAAGGAAATAAGTAGTAAGGATCATCGGCACATTAAACTTTTTAATAAAAACAGTAACTAAACGTAGGTAGGTATGCATTGTAATAGGAAAATTTATTTAAAATAATTAAACCGCCCAATCCGCCCAATGTATATTGATTTTGATTTGACTGAAAAAAAATTTCAATGTTCCTTTCTAAAAATTGACAGTTTTTCGATGAATCAGAAACCAAAAAGTTTGAAACAAAATTGTTCGGAAGCAAATATGCGAGCGGCGTAATTTATAAGTCAATGCGAGCGGTTATAATACTTAGAATAAGGACTAAAGCATTATTCTAAGGGTTAAATACTTAAAATTAAAAAATTAATTTGTCTATCCAATAGTTGGGCTTTTTTCAAAAATATTGTCTTTAGTAAGATACCCTGTCCCTTAGAACAAGGACTAAAGCAAGTCCTTATTCTAAGCCCTGTCCCATCACTTTGGACCAAATTTTCTGCAACTTTTTTTAGCCGTCCACAAAAAACGCAAATTTTTGAGTGTCCCACACCCATTCTGCAAAGTTCCGAGACAAAAAAAACATTGCTGTGCTACTTTTCAGTCAAGGTTTGGTGGTTTTCTTAACATATTTTATAAGCTAATTTAGAATTTGAAGCTACTTATACCTAGTCTAAAATAAAAAAAATAAAAAATTATAATGTCTTCAAAATCACGTCAAGTGGAAAATTCAGCTACACTACGGCTATTTTGTAGCTATGAAAGAAATAATTACCAATTGGATAGACAAAATAATTTCAGGTCGGTAGGTACTTAGTTTTTAAACTATAACGTAAAATCAGTTAGAGTGGTTATTCTAAAACAAAATCAAGATGCTCTAAGTTTTCACTAGAGGTCGCTGGTTGCTCGCTCGTCTCGTCTCGGTTCTTGACTTGACTTCTTGATTTAGGGCTTTTGTGGCTTGTTGTCACAATTCTACCAGTGTCCGTTTCATGCTAGTGTCATAAACAAAGGGAAGGAGTGCGGATAGAATCGGGTCATGGTTCAGTTGTACCTTCAATCCTTATTCTAAGGGTTGTACCTAATATTTATTCTGTAGTTGTACTGTCATTATTCTGAGGGTTGTACATCTGCCTAGTCTGTGGGTATTATATAAATCCTCTTTGGGTCAATCAGTGTGGCCAGTCAATGGCACAAGAGAGCACAAATGGGCACAAGTCAGTCAGTGTACTTTTGGTTACTCTGTCTACGCTACGCTACGGTGTACTTATTTTTCTCTATGGTCAGCAGTAGAACAACTACGTCACGTTGTTTTGTAAATTCAATTTTGGGATAAAAATAATCGTGTTAGTTTATAAAACTCGTTTATTTTATTTTAAAATGGAAAATGCTATGATTCTATTGTACGATATATGTAGGCTATGTCTCGACGAACCCGGCATGGATAACATCTTCAAACCCGTTGATATGTCACAAGACATTTTTACTTTCACTGGCATAAAGGTAACGTACAAATTACAAGTTGGTTTGTAGCACTGGGCTTCTATCGAGTGCAAGACTCACTATGTTCCCTCTGCCTACTCTCGACGAGAGAGAATGGGCTTTCAATAGCCCAAATGCGGGTTGCATGACGTTTTTGTAACAATTTCCTTCACCGTTCTTTGGACTTGCCTATGAGGGCAACGGCAAACTATTCTCAGTTGTCTGACCGTCACCACCTTCTAGCCCCCAAGGTAGTGCTTAGCTGAGTATTTAAATCGGCCAAGACTCGCCGATGATGTCGTCTTGTGATCATAAAAAATGTGGCATTGAAAAGTAGGTAGGTATGCAAGACAGGTATTTTTCAAATTTTTTTTTAAGTTTGTTTCTTTGTGCACTCCGTTATTCAATCCCACAACCTTCGGTTTGTACATCAGATGCATCTCTCTAGGCAGACAGCTAAATGAATGATAAACATGGTTATCTGCACTGGAGTAAATTCGGTTGGGGTGTAGATAAGGGGGCGCCTCAGCGCTGAGGAAAAAAGACTGACAAAATATCGCAAAAAAAAGACTTGTAAATTCACCTAGCTTGGTTCAAATGATCCTTGTGATATCAATGAATAAAACTTTATTGATTATACTCTTAACATCATCATCCAGTAGATGTCCACTGCTGGAGCCTCTCCCATAGAGTGATTACACTCTATGGGAGAGGCTCCAGCAGTTTAAGGTTTATTTGCCATAATCACAACCCTTGGAAGGCCGATTGGTGATTGAAGTATTGGTGATGAGTACTCAGATGAATGCTGCTGCCTATCCCCTGGTGTAATCACTTAGCTGGCTTCTTTAACATAACAGGTGGAGACGGAGGTGTCTATTCATGGGCTGGACCACAGTATCTTAATATACTTTGATATTATTGACCCGAGGTCACTCTACGAAGCCTACGAAGACCCCAGGAAGCTTCTGTGCTTCTGGATGGAGTTAGACTTAACTATCTAGCCAGTTAACTCTCACGCATAATGTACCATCCATAGAGTTTGAATGCGAAAAAGGGAGTTCTTTAACATCATACTTTGATATTGAATTCCATTTTCTCAGGTGACCACGTCGGACAAATTACCACAAACTATATGCACAAGTTGTCGGGACATAATCAACTGTGTCAAGGTACTGAAAGATATTGCTAATCTGAACGACAACCACCTTAAGGCTATACGTGGCAACAATGATGAAAATGGTTGTAACCAGGTACTTAAAACTGATTCTCCTTCACATTTAGTCATCATCAGCCAACGCACTACTAGCAAAAATGACCAGGTACACATTTTTTATTTACCAAAGCATTTATCTTCATATTTATCATCAGTATAAGTAGCAGCATGTAAGTCTAGCGCTAAGTAAAACGTGGAGGGGATAGTTGCGCATGCAATACAATTAGTATAAGATAAATAGAGATAAAGATTCCCTTAAGATACCTTACTTTTGACTTGAATAACGGTCAGCGCTAGAGTTATGTGCCGCTGCTTTTATTCTTGGTTTGTTTGTTCTGCATCCAGGTATTTCTGCTGTGCATGGCTTTTATGTTAGAATCATTAATAATAAGAAAATAATCAGTACTAAACCAATATTACTTATTGGATATATAATATATTAATAATAATAATAGTAATAGCATTTATTGTTATAAGTAATTATTATAAATAAAAATGTTTTAGTACTTAATTCTAATTGAATCAGCCAATAAGAAAATAATCAGCATAGCTAAAAAAAAAATGCTAAATGCTATTATTATTATTATTATTATTAATATATTATACTGATTATTTTCTTATTTTCTTCATAGCATTTATTGCTATTATTATTATTATTAATATATTATACTGATTATTATCTTATTGGCTGATTCAATTAGAATTAAGTACTAAAACATTTTTATTTATAACAAATACTTATAACATACACATTTTATTTATTTGAGACACCAGCCGGTTGTGAGACATAGGCCTTCTCCAGAGGCTTCTAATATAGATGTAATATACAGAGGTAGGCCTGAGTATGAATCCCCATAAATTAGACTGATGACAAATGGCATTGAAAAGAAAATAAAAGATAACAAAACTATTGAATACGTAGAAGACATACCTTGGACCTCCCTGAACCTTGGGTGGATGTCCTTGGACCTCCCTGGACCTTGGGTGGATGTCTAAAGGCTAGCGATGATGATGATGCGTATTATTTATTTATTCAGGTAAAAAGAAAAAGTTAACAAACTTACCAACCTTAACTAAATTATAACTAAAAAATATTCAAAATAATAATTTCTTATTATAATACGAACAAACATAATTTAAATACATATTTATAACCTGACTTAGCCTATAAACTGCCTATCATGGACCATCACATTTCTGGCGCGAGGTACGTTTATAGCAATAACGATGCACAGTCAAGTGTCTACTAGTCTACCCTCCGTACTAGTTTGCACTGTATGACGGCAGGGCGACTATTAAGTAGTAAGGTGTGGGTGTTGGTGCAACTACTAGGCATATGAGACTTTACATCCTTTGTGGATGGCGAGCGCAGTGCTATGCCACGAAGGGTACGTCCTAGGGTGTGACCTAAGAGGTATTGCATTTGTTATGGGCTGGGGTTACCGCTTAACATCAGATGGGCCACTAGCCGGTCTCGTCATTAAATCAAATTAAAAAAGTTCATTTAGTATAAGCACGAAGTTGCGAGCGAGACAGTCAGTTTTAATAGAATGATCTTAAGTCAAACAAATGTAATAATTTAAGGTGGATCGTCCACTAGCCGGTCTCGTCATTAAATCAAATTAAAAAATTACACTTAGTATTAGACGAACGAAGTCGCGAGCGAGACAGTCAGTTTTAATAGAATGATCTTCAGACAAACTAATGTAATAACTTAAGGTGGTGGTGTTAAGGTGGGTGGTGGTGGTGGTAGCGTCTCGCAAGTGGCGTGAAATTAAAACTTATTCGTGTTTTTAGCTCATCTCACCTCATCAACACTTATTGTGATAGCGAAAACTAGGAGATCTAACACATATTTTAGTTGATAGTATCTCATAAAGATAATTAGTTTAGCGAATATTCTTCAATGATTTTTACAGTGTTTTTTTCGTTCAAGGATATTCGTTGCCTACCTAATAATATTTATGAGATGCTATCAATTAAAACATGTGTGTTGGGTCTCCTAGTTTTCGCAAAACCTGTTATCGCTATCTCAAGAAGTGTTGATGAGCTGTGGTGACGAGCAAAAAACACAATAAAGAACTTTGCACCACATTCGAGACGATCCACCTTAATAAATATTTTCTTTCAGAAAGAATCCTGTGACCCTCCAAAAATAACAAGTAGTTCAGTGAATAAATCTTTTAAGAGTAGAATTATTTACGAAGGCGATACAGACAAGTTCAAAAGTAAAACTGAGAAGCTAAATAAGAAGAAACGGAAGTATTCATCTAAACCGGAAACTATTACTGTGGGTACTACACTAGTTCGTGTTACCGGTTCTTTCTTGGTCACCCTGCGTTATTAACATAACCTAACACCCAACTACTTTTTCAAGTTTCAAAAGATTTGGACAGCGCTAAGGCTGTGTGTGCTCCATTGTTGCGTTCCCCATTACCGTTTGCTACTGTAATTGAGGGGCTGATCCCACACTGGGATTCCCTGTGTCGTAGGTATCAGGAACTACGAGGACCATGGTACCAACAACACCCAGACCCGGAACAAATATTTGTAGATCATGCAAATATTTGTCCAGTAGCGAGAATCGAACCTGAGAGCTGATTCTAACTATTTTGCACACAATAGACACGGACGTCTCGTGTAGTGTAGTGTGGATTTTTGTATGGAGACACTGATGAGCGCCGCTAGCGTACACTCTGTGAATCTCATTTTCCATACAAAAATCCGTGTTACACTACACCATACGTCCGTGCCAATTGCTTGTCAAAACGTAGAATCAGCTCTGCACCTTTTGCGTCTCAGCTGTCGCCCGCCACACCACGTAATCGTCAGGCATATTAGAGACTATTACACATTAAGAGGTGTTGGGAGGAAACCAAACCAACAAACCAGACGGGAAGGCTCTCCACTCGATGGACTAAAGACATTATATATATCTATTATATCTATCTATGTAATGTATATTATATTACGTATATCAGTTATCTAGTTGCCATAACACAAGCTCTGCTTAGCTTGGAGCTAGATAATGTTGTGTGAAATGTCCAGCATTATTTATTATTTATTATTATTATTATTATTATAAACGTCGAAGAAATGTGGATGGAGGCGGCTTAAGACATTCTAGGGGGAGGCCTATGTCCAGCAGTGGACTTCTACAGGCTGATGATGGGAGGTATGGTGGCTCTAAAAAGAGCCTAGTGACCGATGGTAAAAGAACCAGTTTGTAAGGTACCAGTGCGCCTCGCAGACGCGGGCGCAGACGTTCGTTTCATGCGCATGTCTCCGAATTTTTGGTTCTAGGACACTCCGGTTTCCTGTCGATGTTTTGTCACCGTTTGTGAGCACGTAACATTGAGGAAGTACATTTTTCAAGTTCTAAAATGCATTAATTTTTTTTCAGAATGCCACAAAAATGATTTCGGTGAGAAAAGACTTATTTGACTCTTCAACAACTGTGGTGAGTTGAAAATTCTATGACATTAGAGTGATAGATAGAAAATGCATAATTGCACAAGACAAAAAAAACAAGTAGATAGGCGAACTGAATGCTAATAAGCATTTTCTTCCAGCTAACCTACTTGTTAGGCAATTTTCGTTGGTTCTTATGCCATAAGATTCTTATACTATAAGATTTGTCCTGGCTGCTGGCTTATTTAGGAGTGTGTTATTATTGGAAGAAAGCGTTAGACGAGTTGGTCGTGGAAAGCAATGGCGGCGATGAGCTCACCACGTCTATATTCCTGCGACTGTGCAACCCACGGTGAAAAGAGGCTCTTTTAGGCTCTGTCTAACCCCTCGGGGAAAAAGGCGTGTGTTTATGTATGTAAGTAACCTTTGTTACCTTTGGGCGATAAGCCCGCCCGACGACCTCGGTGGCGCGGCGGGCGAGTAGCCGGCTGAGATGCAAGAGGTTGCGGGTTCGATTCCCGCTGCGGGACAATTGTTTGTATGATCTATAAATATTTGTTTCGGGTCTTGGTTGTTATGGTACCATGGTACTCGTAGTTCCTGATACCCACGACACGGGGAATCTTAGTGCGGGATCAAGACTACGTATGTGACTGTTGGGTGTTATGTTATAAATGTTGTCTGTTTGTTTGTCGTGCCTTCAGATCAAAACAGCTGTGCCAATTTTGTTTTTTTTACCCGGAAATATTATTACAACCGAGTTTAAAAAAAAAAAAAATATCCCGAAACTCTATTCCCTCGGGAGAACAACGCGGGCAAACGTTGTTTTTGTTATAAAGCGAAGCGTACGCGTGCGTACCGTGCGCGTCAATGGGCTGGCGGCTTAACTGTGTTAATGTGATAAGAAAAACTTGTAATATTCTCATTTCTTTTATTTAGACATCAGCGTCGTTACAACACATTAAGTCCTCTCCAAATAAGGACTTTACGTCTAATGAATGCTCTGAGAAGGAAAGAAAGGGTGATGAAAATGCAGTTGCCAGCAGCAAAACTGTGGTAAGTATACGTGAATAAATATAATAAAATGTATGTATAACATATTGAATGACAATTTATTTATTTACTGTAATTAAAACGGCACATTAACACCAATAACATTAATTGAACATCAATTATTATAACAATAAAATATATGGATTTGAAGTCAGTCACGTAACGATTTAATATGATTATATCATCAGTATTTATATAAAATAACTTTGGCGTGTATATGCATCGTAGCTTCCAAACGGAAGAACCGATTTTGATATTTTTTTTGTTAGAAAGTTGACCTAATCGAGATTGTTCTTAGATATGTCACTATCTAAGATATGTTCTTACACACACACCACACTCACAAACATACACACACACACACACATAGTTATTATATCAACTCACTATTTATAGATATTGTAATGTACCCTAAAGGAAGGAGGTCTCAAAGATACAGGTTAATCAAGTTTGTTCAATAGTTTTAATTAAAAACAAAATTACAAATCTTGTCTCTTTATAATATTAGGGTAGGTAGATTATTTTTGCTCCAGCCGGAGCACTACCCAGCCCCGCCCCGGGTGTGTGTGGATAATCCTTTATTCTTTTCCAAAACCTCGGAATGGTTTTTCACCTTTGGATAGCTCGATTCTTCGTCAAGGTCTTTGGCTATATACTTATGGCTAAATTTCAATCTAAAATTTTGATGTTTTTGTCTCATTTGGATGAGGTGAATTGAGCTAATTTTCCTTTTCTCTTGTGCATTGTGTGAAAATTTTTAATTTATGTACTCATTTACTTGGCCGTTGCACTGTGTCGTATTATTGAAATAAACTAATGTTGTGGAGGTGGCCGCAAGAATGTAGATATTCCGTATGGTCGAACAAGTTTGTGTGTTGCAATTTATTTTTCTGTGCGGAGTGTGGGTAGTTGCAATTTTTGTACTTTTTGCTACAATGTACTACATTTTATTGTTCTTGTGTCCGATGGGAGTCACTAATACCTATAATACAGGCTCGGCCTAGTTTAGGTGTTAGGGATTTGCGTATGCGTAACAGTAACTATAATATAGTATGTACCTACCTATGTAAAAACTTTTTAATTTGATGAATTTTTGATTAATAAATAAATTATTATTATTAATTATTATTATTATTATACGTGCAGACGAAGTCACAAACGGGTCAGCTAGTTTGATTCAAAACATTTTCTTCTTCTAACCGTTAGACGTCCACTTCTAGACGAGGCCTCCTCCATAGAATGCAATGGGGGGATTTGCCATAATCACCACGCTTGGCAGACGGATTGGTGATCGCAGTATTCGTGTTGAGTACCTACTCAGGTGGATGCTGCTCATCCCCTGATGTAATCCCTTGGTCGGCTTTTACTTCATCCACGGTAGGAGACTGGGGGGTCAGGGGGAGGCCGGACACAGCACACAAAACATTTAGTTTTATTTTATGTACCGACTTCATAAAAAGTAGGTTCTGAATTCGACGGTATGTTTTTTTAGACGTCATCAACGAAAAAGTGCATACCATTTTCAACACCAACTTCAAGCCCGAATAAGGATCCTGAGAAAACGGTGAAGGTTGGTGATAAAACGTTGAAGGTTTTCAAATTTGAACACCAATGTGAGGTACGTACCGTTTTTTATCTAACTGCTTACAGAGTTGATATAAGTAAGTGGGGTAGGTAGGGAGTTGTCTTATCTAACACAGAACGCCTGAGGCCCTCCACTCGATGGACTAAAGACATTATAAACGTAGCCAGAAGTCGGAGAAATGAAGTCGGAGAAATGGAGGCGGCTCAAGACCGTTCTTCATGGCATTCTAAGGGGGATCCAGCAGTGGACTGCTACAGGTTGACGACGATGATCTTATTTTTATTTACAATATAAAATAGACGAACAAATATATAGTAACAATTCCGCTCCTCTCCAACGAAAACTCTGAAAGAATTCGACACGTGTTTCGCCTCTCAACGAAGCATCCTCAGGAAACAGTAGGCTCACTGCGTGCTAGAACAACAAAGACACACTAATGCAAAAACTCCGCAGCCATGTTGCCTCGCCGAACGCCGAACTGAAAGTCTAGTAGTCAGTAGTCTCTTTCGTTGAGTGTCGAATTCTTTCAGAGTTTTCGTTGGAGAGGAGCGGAATTGTTACTATATGGATTTCCGCAAAGTCACACTTGAAATAATTAATTATTTTTATTTTTTAAACTTATTTATTTTTAGACATGCAACAAAACGTACTCTACTCCCAAGAAGCTATACCTACACCAACTGGCTCACAATAAGAAGTTCATATGTCCGCTCGACGCGTGCGGTAAGAAATTTGCTATAAAAGGCGACCTACAGAAACACATCAGGTCCCACACGGGTGAAAAACCGTTCAAATGTAATCTGTGCGAGCAAAGTTTCACACAAAATGGTTCACTCAAAACGCACAAAGAAAATAAACATAATGAGCCTCAGAGTCAGTCTCAGATATAACGGCGTTACGTCATACGCTCTAAGATTTCGCAGTAGGACTATACTGCAGCACTATGTAGTAGGATTTTTGCAGTAGAACTAAGCCGTAAGATTGCGCAGTAGGACTACCGTACAGGATTTCGAAGGAATACGCTGCAGGGCTTAGCAGTTACATGATAAAATACTCGAAAAGCGGTGACACGTCTGAGTTTTGCACCGCTGCCATTAGTGAGCTTACTACTCGTGTTTTGTATGGTAACCAAAACAGTGCCTCTATCGGACTGTTACGACAGCTCATTTTGCATATAAAAAACTCCTGAGAGCTGATACTAAGTTTTTAACCGACTTCACAAAAAAGGAGGAGGTTCTCAATTCGGTTGTATTTTTTTTTTAATGTTTGTTACCTCATATCTCCGTCGTTTATAAACCGATTTGGAAAATTCTTTTTTTATTTGAATAGATATACTTCCAGATTGGTCCCATTTTTTCAGAATCCAGTTCTTATGATGGAATCCATGAGGAATTGAGGGAACTCCTAAAATATTGTAGGCGTATATAGCGATTTTGATATTTTCAGCAACAAATCAATCATTTGCATTCAGAAAGTATGATAAACCTTTCACCACTATGGTTTTTTCATAATTTTTTTTCATCCAGATAATATTTAGTCAAACACAATGGCGGAAGTCGGTTTTTTAAATGAAAAGTTATGTATGTTCCAAATCAGTACCGTTTAGGGCTGGTTAGATTTTGTTCGGAATAAAAAACTAACCTCCATACAAAAAATGGACATCACCTTTACCTAAGTCACCCAATTAAAAGGGTTATTTTTCCCGAAATCCCCTTTGAAGCTGCTAGTTCAAAATCAAGGGGATTGCGGGAATAAAATAAAATATTTAATACAATTCCCGAAATCCCCTTTATTGTGTTCATAAGCAAAATATCATCTCGAATGACAAATCTCGCATAATCAGTGACGTCTGAAATATTTCGAATAAAAATGTAAAATAAAGCTCTAAATTAACATTTTGTTAATAAATCCTAAATTAAACGTTTTTGCTAATTGAAGATATTCCTACTTCAAAATCACAGTTTTTACAATAATTTACTAAGTTTTGTAAATAAATCCTAAATAAAACGTTTTTTCTAATAAAAGATATTCCTATTTCAAAATCACAGTTTTTACAAAAATTTACTACATTTTGTTAATAAACCTTTAAAAAAAATTAAAAATTTGTTGAAAGCATGGCACGGGAAACTTAACAAACGCATTATAAAAAAAAGAAGCCAAAGCAGTTGTTCGCCCCGAACTGAGACCTAGCGTTGACACCTTTATCAGCCCGACTACTTAAATAGAAATTGTGAGTGGGGAAGAAATTGTTATGTATTCAACGGCTATGTAAGTATGTTTTTAAGGATGATCCATCAGAAATCTAAAACTACTAAGTCAATTTCTCTACCAATTTTTTACCAATTTTTTTAAAATAATGTTTCCTATTGACGAAAACCATAGAACTCCAACGTCATTCAAATTCCTAGAAAAACAAAACATCGGCGTTTGTTTTCATAAATCGTCTTTCAAGTTGATTCGAAGAACTCGCTTCGCTCGTTCTATTATAGTTATACAAATGCCTCATCAACTTTTCAATAATTTTAATAACTACTTAACTTTTTCAAGAAAGTGACCCACAGTATAAACCCCTCTACAAGTTCTATATATTGTTATTGGGCCTCTTGTATACATTTATCCATTTCCTGACTCGCTTTTGTTCTACCGTTGATTCCAACCTTGAGTTCCAAAATTTAGTTACATTTCATGTCATTCATGAAGGGCATTTAAAATTTGAAGAATGTTTGGCTTCATTTTTCCAATTTGTTTGTGTTTTGTTAAGGTTTCCGTGCCATGCTTACAACAAAGTTGTAAAATTTGGTAAAGGTTTATTTACAAAATGTAATAAATTATTGTAAAAACTGTGATTTTGAAATAGGAATATCTTCAATTAGCAAAAACGTTTTATTTAGGATTTATTTACAAAATATAGTAAATTATTGTAAAAACAGTAATTTTGAAATAAAGCAAAAACGTTTTATTTAGGGTTTTTTTTAACAAAATGTTAATTTAGAGCTTTATTTTAGATTTTTCATTCGAGATATTTCAGACTTCACCGATTATGCGAGATTTGTCATTCGAGATGATATTTTGCTTATAAACACAATAAAGGGGATTTCGGGAATTGTATTAAATATTTTATTTTATTCCCGAAATCCCTTTGATTTTGAACTTGCAGCTTCAAAGGGGATTTCGGGAAAAAAACCCGAAATCTCCTTCAAGGGGTTTTCTAAAGGGGATTTCAGGAATAACCCAATAAAAACATTTATTTTCCAGATGACGAATACAAAATGATTGATTTGAATGGACGGAAGATTGTTCTATACAATAATTATACATTTTCCAGACACGGAGGACGTAATTACTACTGCTCCCAGAAATCAAGCATGTCTTGCAAAGCCAAGATACATTTTGATAAGAATTATAAAATGAAACATGTGTTCAACGAACATAAACATCGTCCGCCTGTATTGCATGTAACATCTTTTGGAAAATATCTTAAAATAGATTAATAGATATTGGCTGATTTAAATACCTAACAACACTCCAAACTATCAACGGTGTATTTAAATGTAAAACAAAATTATACCTAAGAATATAAACTAACATACAAATATCAGTTTTCTGAATTAAAGCTAAGTAATTAAATTTAAAGTTTTTTGATTTTTTAACCATTATGACCAAAAATTAAAATTTAAATTTATATTAAAATTTATGTATAGGCCCACCCACGCCACGGGTGGGCAGCATCATCCATTAGCACACAATTGACTCGGACGTATGGTGTAGTGTAACAAAGATTTTGTATGGCGACACCGATGAGCGCCCCTAGCGTGCACTCTGTGAACCTCATTTTCCATACAAAAAACTGTGTTACACTACACCATACGCCCGTGTCAATTGCTATTCAAAATTTAGAATCAGCTCTGGAACATACTCACGAGTGTGAGTGTGCAGCAAGTTTTTTTTTTATAAATGACTGCGCTTACATGTGGCCGTCCTGAAGTTAACCGTTAACCCCAGGCCATTACAAATGCAATACCTCTTAGGTCACGTCCTCTTAGGACGCGTCTTACTTGGCATTGCACTGCGCCCGTCATCATGAGACATAAAAGACGGAAAGTCTCATGCGCCTGTAGTTTCACCGGCACCCATACGCTTCAAACCTGGTGCTTCTCCGGATGAACTCTTTTACAAGGAGCACAACTAATAAGTTTTTTTTTAAATTAGGCTTTTTAGGTTTCTAAGTATTTTTTTTTTAATTTATGGCTTTCTAAGTCAATATGTATGTGATTCGTTTGTAAATCAAAGTGTGACTATCACTTGCCTTTTCTGAAAGAAGATTAGTTACTAATATAGGCCTTCAGAATTTTCTGAAGCTGAACTAAACTTGACAGCAGTCAAATTGTTTGTCGATTGTTCATAGGTCCTTTTAGAATATGTACTCAGGCCGAGATAAATAGACGTTACTTAGCACGTGGTAATGCTTCGCATGGTGCCGTGGTGTGTCCCGTCTATGAATAGACCCCTCCGTTTCCTCCCGTGGATGTAGTAAAAGCTTTACTAAGGGATTACACCAGGGGATGGGCATTAGCATCCATCTGTGTAGAGGAACCTGTCTACCTAGGACACTTTTTATTTTTTTAATGGAACCGTCCACAAATTTTTCTAAGCATAATAACTTTTCATTTAAAAAACAGACTTCCGCCATTGTATCCGACTAAATATTTGGATGAAAAAAAATTATGAAAGAACCATAAAGTGAAAAGATTATGATACTTTCTGAATGCAAATGCTTGGTTTGTTGCTGAAAATATCAAAATCGCCATATGTATGCCTACAATATTTTAGGAGTTCCCTCAATTCCTCATGGATTCCATCATCAGAACTGGATTCTAAAAAAAATGGGACCAATCTGGAAGTTTATCTATTCAAATAAAAAAAGAATTTTCCAAATTGGTTCATAAACGCCGAAGATATGAGGTAACAAACATAAAAAAAAATTAAAAATAATAACTAATAAATACAACCGAATTGAGAACCTCCTCCTTTTTTGTGAAGTCGGTTAAAAATACACATTTAGCTTCATAATGCGTAATTCAATTATGAGTTTTAAAAGAATTGTGAAAATAAGGCGATTGAAAAAAATATGTCCAAGGTACAACCAGATTTACCTTGGACATACCTGTCTTGAACCGTGGCCATACTAGTCTGAAGTCAAGAAAAAACACCGTTGTCTGCTTTTATATGGTATATTTTTCAATATATTAAACTATTTATTAAGTATCATGAGATCAAAAACCCTAAAATTAATACATATATATTTTTCCATTATGTATTTTCAACAATCTTTTAATAAATCAACTGTTATGAATTAGCTATTATGAATTTCAGTCTCTTTAGTTAATCAGACTTTGTTACGTCTAGAATGTAATAAATGAGATCATCGCCAGCATTGTAAGCTGCTATCTTTGTCACAGTTGTTCCCATTTCAGCACACATCATGGATACAACTTGTTTGACTCCAGTCGGTGCCAGAATTTTTGGTGGGACATGCACTGTAGGTATACCCGTCTCATCTATGTTCCATAATGTCAACAGAGAGCTGATTCTATGTTGTGTAGTGTAACAAGGTTTTTGTATGGCAACACTGATGAGCGCCCCAAAAATCCGTGTTACACTACACCAACACACACATCGGTGTGTGTGGTGTAGTACGACCACGACCACGTATTTTTTTTTTGTGACAACACGTACTTACCCTTTTTAGATAAATGTACAGAATCAGTCAGCACCCATGAGATTTTTATATTGATAATGATTTCCTAAAATTAACTGATAATGTTAAGAAAACATGCATTTTATGTATGGCTCCTTTTATGTACTTATAATTTATTTATTCAATAAAACTTCTTGGGAATTATTGAATATAATATGTACCTACCTATATTTTTAGTTGTGCGTGATATTTTAACCTACTTTTAAAAAGAGGAGATAATTTTTTATCTATACCAGTGGGAATGGTGCTTTGAGCATGAATAACGATCTCTGAAATCTGAATCTTTATATATTTTTAGGGGGTAGTGAATAGATATAATTTTAACTACCGTATTACTCTAATGACCATTTTCACCATCCATGCTTATTTTATAAGAAAGTTTTTCATAGAAACCAGTCTATTTGACATGTGTTCCGTCATTTATTTGTTGGTGAATATGAGAATAAAAAGCAGATACCACCGGCCAGCTAAGCTAAGCTCGAATGTTCAAAAATGAATGTCAGCTAATCTTAATTCTACTTGTTTCCATACATCGAGCTAGAATGACTGGCCGGTGGAATCTATCCGCAAAAGTACCCACGATGTTGTATTATGTTGATATTAAAGCATATTTTTAACCGACTTCAAAAAAAGGAGGAGGTTCTCAATTCAACTATGTTTTTTTATGAATAAAGTGACCGCTCCTTTTTTTGTCTTTCTAGAGACTTAACATAATCACTGTTTTAGTCGTAATAAGCTATTGTTCAAGTTTCAGAAATAAAACTTCATTGTTATCGTAAAATATTTTATTTATTTCAATAACATTTTAAATATTTACATTATCACTAGTAAGAACATTTTCTTAATTAACGCACTCGAGCAAGTTGTTATTTTCATACAATCATGCAAAGCTATTATTATCGTCTCGCATTTGGTGCGAAATTCAAATTTTATTGTGTTTTATCCCAGTAGTTCTACCGACAGAACTACTCAACAGAACAGGTGGGAATAGACGGTTTTTTTGCCTGTCACAGTTCAACACCTTTTGAGATTGCGAAAACTAGGAGACCCTCTTAGGAAAACTAATTATCTTTATGAGATACTATCAGCTAAAACTTGTGTGTTAGGTCTCCTAGTTTACGCAAAAAAAGTTTTCGCTATCACAAAAAGTGTTGATAAGCTGTGATGAGCAAAAAAACACAAATAAAATTGAATTTCCCGTCAATTGCGAGCCGATCCACCTTAAGTATACGTTTGTATGGAAATAGACACAACTTGCGCCCGCTGTGTCTTCATGGTCACAGGATTTTGCCTCATTCCAGGGAAATTACCATTTCCCTGATTCGACTATCTTACTGCGACATACATACAGGATGGTAGCTATCAAAACAGAAAGCAAAAGGATTAAGAGTAAATGTCTCCTTCGTGGTCGTGGTCCCATTAATGGGACAAAATCCTGGGACCACGAGAAATATCTCCTTCGTGGTTCCAGTAATGTAAACAAAATCGTGGGATTACGAAGGAAATATTTCTCGTGGTCCCATTAATGGGACAAAATCCTGGGACCACGAGAAATATCTCCTTCGTGGTTCCAGTAATGGGACAAAATCGTGCGACTACAAAGGAAATATTTCTCGTGGTCCCATTAATCGGACAACATCCTGGCACCACGAGAAATGTCTCCTTCGTGGTCCCATTAATGGGACAAAATCCTAGGACCACGAGAAATGTCTCCTTCGTGGTTCCAGTAATGGGACAAAATCGTGGAACTACGAAGGAAATATTTCTCGTGGTCGCATTAATGGGATAACATCCTGGCACCACGAGAAATGCTTTCTTCGTGGTCCCATTAATGATAAAAATCCTAGGACCACGAGAAATGTTTCCTTCGTGGTCCCATTAATGGGAACAGCGCTTGCGCCGCCCTACGATCTTCTAATTGCTACACCATACCAAAATGCATCAAAAACACAACATAATAGCATAGTGGCGTTGTTTCTGTAAAAAATATCGCGGCTTAGCTTTATAGAGTGCCTAAACCACATAATCGACCAATATAACTTTGAAATACTTGTGCCGGTAAAGGCTGGTTTACACATTGATTAGTGCGAGTGCGAATAGGCTTGATTGCGAGTGATTAGTGCTTAGTTGTGTCCGTATTGGACACAACTAAGCACTAATCACTCGCAACTCGCACTCGCACTTGTTTAGCTGCTGCGATTAGTAAATTCAGTTGCAAATACAATAACAATGCTCAGCGAGCGTCGTCCGCGCAACAATGCTAAACACTAATCACTAAACGAGCATGTCCAAACGTGTTTAGTACCAGGCAATCTGCGAGTCAGGTTCCCCCTGACTCGCAGATTGCCTGGTACTAAGGGCGCACGGGACGGGGCTACTCGCAAAAAATAGAACTCGCTTCTATTCACTTTACTACGCTGATTACTAATCAGTCGCACTAATCAGTTACTGTCCACGCGTGTATTTTACTAATCACTAAGCACCTGCGCTAAACACCTGCACTCGCACTAATCAATGTGTAAACCAGCCTAAGTATCGTATAACTTTAAACTTATGAAAATCTAAGGTTCAAGTTTACCAATAACATAACACCCAACAGTGACATACATAGTCCTTGCCCCCTATTCCCTAACTGAAAGTCACTCGGTGACTAACGTTGGACAAGTATAACTTTTCATTTAAAAAACCGACTTCCGCCATTGTATACGACTAAATATTTGGATGAAAAAAAAATGATGAAAGAACCCATAGTGGTGAAAGGATTATGATACTTTTTGCAAATGCTTGGTTTGTTGCTGAAAATATCAAAATCGCCATATGTATGCATACAATATTTGAGGAGTTCCCTCAATTCCTCATGGATTCCATCATCAGAACTGGATTCTGAAAAAAATGGGACCAACCTGGAAGTATATCTATTCAAATAAAAAAAGAATTTTCCAAATCGGATCATAAACGCCGGAGATATGTGGAAACAAATATAAAAAAAAAAAAAAAAAAAATACAACCGAATTGAGAACCTCCTCCTTTTTTGGGAAGTCGGTTAAAAATGACCATCAATTGACAATTCTTAATGATAATTTTGAGCAATTGATGGTAATTTTATTTGTCAAACGTTAGTCACCAAGTGACTTGGCTGTTCCCACAATAGGAATCCCTGTGTCGTGGGTATCGGGAACTACGAGTACCATGGTACCATAACACCCAGACCGTCGTTGCCAGGCATATGTCCAGCAGTGGACTTCCACAGGCTGATGATGACCTTGTCTCAAACATGGATATTTAATTTATATCCTACTAATATTATAAACGCGAAAGTTTGTGAGTATGGATGTTTGTTACTCTTTCACGTAAAAACTACTGAATGGATTTGAGTGAAATTTGGAATGGAGATACTTTACGCAATGGATTAACACATAGGCTACTTTTCATCAACATCATCATCATCAATTTTCATCATTATTCACGCGGGTGAAACCGCGGGGCGCAATTAGTAATCTATATATCCTTCGCCTTCCTACCCAAACTATTGACTAATGGAATGCGTAGAACAGCATGAGGAAGGTGCAGACGGCGACCACCACTCCTATGATGAGCGAGTCTCGTCGCTTGCGCGCGTTTATTCTGTATATCAGACTGTTCACCATCGGGAATCTAGAACACAAGGGCAGTTGTAAGCACTCTTCGTTTTTAGGGTAAAACGGACCCTATTACTAAGGCTCCGCTGTCCGTCCGTCCGTCTGTCACCAGGCTGTATCGCATGAACCGTGATAGTTAGACAGTTTTCACAGATGATGTATTTCTGTTGCCGCTATAACAACAAATACTAAAAAACAGAATAAAATAAATATTTAAAGTGGCTTCCATACAACAAACGTGATTTTTTTGGCGTTTTTATAGATAATGGTACGGAACCCTTCGTGCGCGAGTCCGACTCGCACTTGGCCGGTTTTTTCACAGATTTTTTTCTTGGTTACCATGTTAGGTAAGTGACCAGTTCCGGTATGATGGCCTAGACCTTGTGGCAGATGATGACCAGCGTGGTGAAAGAATTTAGTGCGTCTCACAGTGGCTCCTTTGAAGCACCATGTTTTAGAGTTTTTGGTTCTGACATGCCGGTTTCCTCATGTCTTCCACTAGTGCACTCAAAAGTGCACGTATATTGCGCACATACATAATATAACACCCAACAGTCATATACGTAGTCTTGATCCCACATTAAGATCAGGAACTACGAGTACCATGATACCATAACACCCAGACACGAAACAAATATTTGCAGATCATACAAACATTTTGTCCCGCAGCGGGAATCGAACCCGCAATCTCTTGCATCTCAGCCGACTAGTCGCCCGCCGCGCCACAGAGGCAAAAATCATTTTTTTAGTACATACCTGTTGGCGACGTTGTTGAATGTGGTCTGCATCCGTTTGAATGCATGTCGTTGCGACAAGAGGTGCTCGCGCGCCTCCATTGCGATATTAATTTGCTCGTCCACTAGTATGTGAGAACTGAAAACGAAACAATACAATTTTAACAATAATTACTTAACGAGGGCTATACAATTTAGGCTCCCTCTTTAACGCACGCGATAACCCGCGCGCTATCTCGCTCGCGCTAGCGAGAGTCTTGCACAAAAATGTAGGTTTTTGTTTATTAGGGCGAAAAAAAAAGTGTTTATCAAAAAACTGATTTTAGCATTAGAATAAATAGTTATTACCTTCTTGTTGTAGTAAAATTTATCTTAAAACACCGTAGGGTTCCTGAGATTTCATACAAAAGGTGTGCGAAACAAGGATTTTTCATTAAATAAAACTGCCGAGGTTTTTTTTATATATCGTGTTTTCAACTTTACACAATAAATGTAAAAATATAAAATTTTCATATTCCAAAATATTAAACTCGTAGAACCCGTAGTTACTGAGTTCTAGATCAATTTTGTTGGGCAAAATCACATAATACGCCTTCTTAACTGGCCTAGTGCCTTTTGTGTACAAAAGCCATGATCCTCTTACGTGGGCAATTACAAGAGAAATGGTACCACATTGGTGAAGGTCTTGACTGATTGTAGGGCTATATAAAATGGTAAAACAAAATATTTCCTTGTTTAACAAGACCTTTAGTATTACTGGTGATACGGAAGTAGTAGTAACGCGTCATTATCACATATACCTGCATATCTTTAGTCATCATTTTTGATAATAAATATTAATAAACTAGTGGTTCGCCCCGAACTGAGACCTCGCGATAACACCTTTATCAGCCCGACTACTTAACTAAGTAATTTCCATATTTTCTATTATTATTTTTGAAAATTTTCCCCTCGAGGTCTACCAGTACAGTACAGGATCTACCAGTAACTACTCTAATTTCCTACACATCATCGAAATAACCTTTAAATAGGGCTAAGCAACGGGGCGTAGTTATACTACATACCTGTTAGTACCTATATCAAGTACCTGACGAATTAATTGATAACGTCCTTTTGATGAAATCCATAGAACTTCAACGTCATTCAAATTCTTAGAAATGGGAGGTCAACAATGGATGTTATATTGGTTTCTGTTTTATGGAGTACATGTTTCTAAATTCTTCAATTTCAGACTTTTCCCTGTAGTTGTGACACAAAAGCCACAAGCATACCAAATTTCAGCATTGTGGGATTGCTGGAAGTACCCTAGAATTTTGGGTTTTTATTTTCCCTAATATCTCGAAAACTACTAAGGCTAAATAATTATTAAAAACAGTTTTGAAATGTCCAACCAAAGCGCTTTCATTAGACACCCCACTTGATCTGACTGTCTCACTTTTACTTTTTTTACCCCCTCTTGGACCCCAATGTCTCAGCAACCCCCTGATCGATATAGCTCATAACCTTACCTACAAATTGTACCAATACTATCTACCCCCATACCAAATTTCATGAAGATCGGATTAACGGTTTGGAAGTTTTCATCGGACAAACATACATACATACATACATACATACATACATACACACATACATACAAACGCCGATTCTTCCAACTTGACTCAGAGAACTCGCTTCGCACGTTCAATAAATAATAATAAATAATGCTGTACATTTCACACAACATTATCTAGCCCCAAGCTAAGCAGAGCTTGTGTTATGGGTACTAGATAACTGATATACTTAATACAATACATTATATAGATAGATATTTTTTATTATACATAGAAAAATACCCAGAACACCCTGAACAAATATCTGCAGATCGTACAAATATTTGTTCCGAGGCGGGAATCGAACCCGCAACCTCCTGCGTAGCAGACAAACATTCGCCCGCCGCGCCACTGAGGTTGTCAAGGTTGTGAGGTTGAAATATTCTGATTCTGATGTCCACTGCTGGACGAAACCTCCCCCATAGAATGCAATGGGGAGATTTGCCATAATCACCACACTTGGCAGGCAGATTGGTAATAGCAGTTCCATGTTAAATACTCAGGTTGCTGCTGCCCATCCCCTGGTGTAATCCCTTAGTAAGGCTGCGTTTCCGCCAGAGATGAGCGAGGATGCGTAGGATGTGTTTTTTAAGAGTCAATAGAATCACTTCATTTACCTAGCCTCGCTCAGCGCAGCTCTGGTGGAAACGGCTTAGCGAGCGAGGTTTTTATACGTACAAAACAAGCGAGGTCCGTGCGAGGAATGTGTGCGAGAGATGTGCGCCCGGGATGGACGCGAGAGAAAGAGAAACTACTAGCTGTCAGTCTGAAAAGAGCCCGCTACACATCCTCGCACCGGTCATCTACGCACAGTTCCACAGCCTCGCTACGCACCCTCGCACCGCTCATCTACCTCGCACATCTTTGGTGGAAACGCAGCCAAGGGTTTTACTACATCTACGGGAGTAGTCTATAGTTATATGTAAACAAATGACCTGTGTAAATGTCCAGATTCCTTAGTGTACTGGTCACGTCGGTTGAGCCCTGAAACTGCGGAAGGAGGTGGGCTGTTCCCTCCGAGCAACTCTTCGCGCTCCCTCCGCGCGCTCACTCGGGCCGAGGTCTTTGTGAACTCTTGCTGGTAATCCTGTGCGACGAAAACATCATATGAACAGCAAAGCGAAGACCGTCCTACCATCCAAGTACGTTAACAAGTCCTCAACAAGATCACTCCGCAAACCATGCGAAGATCCCCAGGAAAATTCTATGCTTCTAGACGGTATTAAACTGCCTATCTATGTAGCCAGACTACTCTCATACTGAACTACCTATACATTCATACAACTCTCCCCCATTATCTATGACCAATCCAAGTCCTGCTCCGTTACTTCAAAGAACTGGCCTAGCTAGGGTAGGGTTAGCAGGAGGTAATGCACAATAAACCCCAGGGCAAGATTTTGTGTTGCAGGACTAAACACCCCAGTATTTCTAATTGTAATGACAGTTAATGTTAAAGAACTCCCTTTTCCGCAATTGAACTCTAAGGTGGTCCATTATGCGTGAGAGCTGTCTGGCTAGGTAGACAGCCAGCCTAACTCCGTCCAGAAGCACAGAATTTTCCTGGGGTCTTGCAGGCTTCGCAGAGTGACCTCGGGTTTTTGAGGATTTGTTAACCCAGTTGTACTTGTTTGTCATTACTTGTAATGACAGTTACTAACCATGTAACTATTATTGGTCATGTGGACGCTTACGACTTGTCATGTCTTTATTCATGCAACTGTGCAACCTATGGTGAAAAGAGGCCCTTTGAGACTCTGCCTAACCCTTCGGGGGAAAAGGCGTTTATGTATGTAAGTAATTTATATTGGGCAACTGTGTATGCTTAGGAACAAGCCGTATTAACAACTAGGTTTACTAAGATTTCTACAGATGTAGGATTAAACTTGGCTCAGGAAAAACCTGTGTTAGGTAAGTGACCAGGTTGATACATGGTGGCCCTGAAAAGAAGCTTGTGGCCAATGGTGAAGGAATCAGTGCACCTCATCGGTCACAACCTCTTGTGCATTTCTTCAAATTTTCAAATGTGATATCTAAATCCAAGGGAGTAATGTCCAGATATATAGAACGTACTTCACGGTGACCAAGTCTAAGCCTTACTTTGAAATCGGCCTTCTCTCTCTAATACGCGTATTTTAACATTTGTGTGACAGTGACGGGACGATTTCAAAGTAAGGCTTAGTCACCGTGAAGTACGTTCTATTTATCTGGACCAATGTGTTTATCATCCTACTACGTACCATAAGTATTTCTCTGTGCCTCTTTATGGTGTGCATAGTAGCTGTTCCAGATGGCGCTATATCGGCCATCTTGTCATTGATTGATGAAAGCTGAAAAAAATTAAGGTAAGTACCTAATTATATTAGTGACCATATTTTTTTTTACATAATAAAACGCCCAACAGTCACATTTATAGTTCTGATCCCACACTAGGATTCCTTGTGTTGTTGTTATCAGGAACTACGAGTACCATGGTACTCCAACACCCAGCACCGGAACAAATATTTGCATATCATGCAAACATAATTATGCACCAGCACACATATATGACGACCTCTGTAGCGCGGCGGGCGAAGGTTCCGCTGCGACGCAGGAGGTTGCGGGTTCGATTCCCGCCTCGGAACAAATATTTGTACAATCTGCAGATATTTGTTCAGGGTGTTCTGGGTATTTTCTATGTATAATAAAAAATATCTATGTATGTAGTGTATTGTATTAAGTATATCAGTTATCTAGTAGTAGTAGTAGTACTGGATTACGCCGATGCTTGTTATCTAGACCTCACCCAGGACCAGCTTGATAGGCTCGAGCGTCTCCAAAACTTTTGTATCAGGTTCATATTTGGTCTCCGTAAATATGACCACGTGTCTCCCTTCCGCTTAATGCTCAAGTGGCTTCCCATTCGTCTTCGCCGGAATATGCATATTCTCTCTCTTATATATAGAAGAGAGAAGAGTATAGAGTATAGAATAGAGATTCTATACTTTTCAATCCATTCTCTCCTCAGTATCTTAAAGATAGATTCGAATATCTTCACTCCTTACATAACCTTTCTCTTAGGTCATCAGATAACTTATTACTTGGGACCCCATTACACCGCAGTTCCTTCTATGGTAATTCTTTCACGGTCCAAGCTGTGCGGCTATGGAACCTCACAACACACTTTCAAGCTAAAAGTTAAACAGCACTACCTTTTAGTTGCATCTCTACCTAGCGTTATTTAAGCATATTATGTAATTATTGGTATTCTTTCATTGTTACAGTTAACTTCGTATATATTATGTATTAGTTTATTATGTGAATATATAAGTATTAGGATTATGCTTAGGTAGGTATTAGTCAATATTGTTCATAACTTCTTATATATTTTAATTAGTTTAGAATACTTCTTAGTTTTGCTTTGTAGGTACACCGCAGTCTATTATAGCGTTGCTCATTTCGTTCCATCCAAAGGTTGCCTGGAAGAGATTGCTTTCAGCGATAAGGCCGCCCATTATATTGCCTTTCTTTAGTAATATTACTTGTTTATTGTTTCTGTGGTGATCAATAAAGTGTTAATCTATCTATCTATCTATCTAGTACCCATAACACAAGCTCTGCTTAGCTTGGGGCTAGATAATGTTGTGTGAAATGTCCAGCATTTATTATTATTTATATAATGTGGTCAAATTAATTTGAGACTTCATGTTTGTCACAGCGAGGCATGGCATGGACAATATGGACATGCCCTACGAGGTGTCTTAAATGTGATTGACAGGAGTCACCAACATCAGGTGGGCTAAAATACAGTTCCATAAGTTACTGTATAGACTGTATTCACAGAATAGTCTTTTTTTCAATGTTTTTTTATAGCCATGGGCTTTTGATAACATTATGGAAGCTTGTGAACACTGGTCTAGTAGCTAGTAACCCTGATTTCAGATCTTAAGTCAGTTAGAATCCTGGTTATACATCAACCGGCATTTATAGTACACAATTCAAAGATTAATTTATGAAAGGAGGCTCTGTGAAGAGCACCGAGTTCTTCCACCGCACAAAATAATGAGTTTTTTTTCATTTGTTAAGGGCCACCTTATAGAAATAAATAAAGATGTAATATCTCCAACATAATGAAGTTAGTTGTCACTTGTTTTACCTTAATGAGTAGCTGCTGGAGCTCCATAGACATAGTGTCAAACATGTCATCGCTATTTATAAGAGGAGCACTTTCCCCACTGAGTCCAGATGTACTTTGACTGACACCAAGCTTACTGAACGCTACCAACTTCACATCTATGTCATTCTCTAGCAGTCGGGCTTGCTTTCTTAGATCTGAAACGTATAAATCAGACTAGAGCATTGTTACTGGAAAATCTTATCACCTACACCCATTGAATATAATATACACACGTACGTGCGTGTTATCTGTGTAGTCTTGATTAATTTGCCACAGGTGTAGGCTTTAGTTAAGTATATATAAACATATATATGTTGTGTTATATGTATGATAATAATCAATCAAGATTTACGCAGATATCACGTACGGCTTGCCTGTATCGTGGTCAAGCAGAACCTAATTAAATTGTTGTGGTTTTTGCGGAGCGGACCACAATTTCGCCAATGTCAGAAGCAAGTTCGGCTTTTGCATAAAGGAGATGCCGGTGTATGGAGGGTGAACGGTGTGGATAAAGCAGAACATAATAAAGCTGTAAGATACTCGAAAATTATTGTGCTACGTCACAAAGTCGAATGAAACCGGCGAAAACAATAAGTGCCAATTTCTTACTCACCTTCCCAAGATGGGACTGCCATAGCAGTCATAGTTCTTGGATTCAAATCCTAGAATCAAATGCAAGATAAATAATCACTTCGGGTGGTGAAATATTTAGAAATAAAAACAATTTGTTTATCAATTTTCCCAGTCAGCAAAGCAAGTGAAATCAAATCAATCAAACAAAATCAAGTTATTTTGGTTTTGAGTGATATGATAACTGACAAGACAAACAAATCTAATGCGACAATTGACATTGACATTATTTTGACATCCAGCCAGAAACGCCCTCTAACTTCAGAGCATAAAGCATATTTAGTCATTATTCTAAAATTTCTAAATCTTAGATATTTATCCTTAGAATAAGGACTAAAGCACTATTTACCGAAAAAGCTATAGGGTTCCAAGTGGTTCAGAGCCATACAAAAATAAAAAATCGTTGACAAAATTCATTAGCTCGTGGCAGCGTACGTACGTACGTGGCACATATTCTCAAACAACATATTCGTCATAATCAACTGCCGTCCGATTTAGACGCCCACTGCTGGACGAGGCTTCCCCCCTAAAATACAATAGGGGGAATTGCCATAATCACCACACTTGGCAGGCGGATCAGTGATCACAGTATTTGTGTTGAGTACCACCTCAGGTGGATACTGCTGCCCACCCATCCCCTGGTGTAATCCCATAGTTGGCTTTTACGACATCCATGGGAGGAGATGGAGGGGTCCCCCGCATCTTGTCACATAATATGTACCTATAGGTACCATTATGTGATAAATATTCCCACTACGGTCGGGGTTTTTAGGAATGATCCAATTTAGATTTGATCGCAAAATTCCCACTGCCAATGCCATGCCAATGGGGATCGCGTGGTTGGGTTTTTGGGAATAACCTCGAAATGATCCATGATGGTAGGTAATAGCTACTCTGCCCTAGCTTACTCTGGTAATAGGAACTTAAAAGGAAGGAAGATGCGGCGCATTCGCATACCGCAAAGTATGCGTACCTATAGGTAGGTATGTGCGCAGCTTAGGGACAAAATATATTTGTCCCTAATCCTATTATTTAATTTTATTAAAACACCTATTTATTTTGTGCATAGGTACCTACCTACATGTTTGGTTTCCCCAGCCAGCCAGCTGACATCGTTCTTTTGTTTTGTTGCAGTAAGTACGAACAATGGAACATTTCAAATATAAAGGAGATGGCTATTGATAACATCAACAAGGAAAAGAGAGATGGCAATCAATCTTTTCGACAAGACAAAGTTTTGTTTTTCGATTAATTGGAAATTAGGTATAGATTATCTGCAGTCTGGAAAATAATGAACCGGAAACTATTTTGGTTTTAAATTTCCAGTACCATTTTATTATATTTTGGCTTAGTAACAACAGTTTCGCTAGGTATGTAGGTAAGCATGTTGTTTGTTGTCTTTCACTAGCTTACAGAAAGTGGATCACGTGCGAAAGAGATAGCATAATAAAAAAACACCAGTTAAACTGGGTACCTACCTAATTTTATCTTGTATTAAAGAATGAATCAACATTGTAAACGCTAAGCACCTGTCTATTTAGGTACCTACCCAGGTACACCTTTGTTGTATGTTTGGGGTACCTACAGAAGTGCCTCTAGCCAAGTACTCGGTACTCAGTTCTGACTGAGTAGATACTAGCTGATTTGCAAACTTTAACTTTACCATAATAGGTATACATGCACTCTAATACCTTACATATAAAGACTAGTATGGCTGCACCAAAACATTAGCTGACGTCCTCCTATCGAACGCTTTCGACTGTTATCTGTCTCCTTTTCACAACGGTAATATACAATCAGCGATCCCTTTCACACACAGCTCAGTTCACCCCACCCATCGCAGTTGTCTTTCTTTCTTTGGAATTTGGTTTCGCGAGTGAAGTGTTGAAATCGTGTTTATTTCATTTATTTACTGTGAATATAATTCTGTTAAATCAAGTAATATTTAGTCAGTAAATTAAACTATTCGTTTTTAGGCCAATAACTTTGAGTGTTTGGTAAAATAATGTAGATAGGGATATTGTATAACAAGGACGAACACAGGCCGATAGTGCAGTTCAAAATGGCTGGAGTTACCGTGAATATTGTTACAAAAATACGGAATTTGAAGTTCGACAAGATTTGTAGAGCATGTTTGGAAGTGAAAAGAGACATGAGACCATTATTCGAACAGCTGACCGCGTCGATGCTGATGGGCATTTCGAAAGTAGAGGTGAGATGACAAATTAATAAGATATTTTTGGAATGTATTTTTGTCTCTATCGCACTTGCAGGAAATGCGTATAGTGCGTGTCAATAGAAAGGTCGTCACATCGCGTCATCTTTGTTTAGAAGTCATTCAATATTGAACAATTTGGAGGGATCCCAGTGATCCCAGGTATAGACGCGAGATTTTGGAAATTGGTTGAGAAATGTGTTTCTGTCTCTGTTGTGTATACGCACTGGTATGCATCAGAGTTGAGATAAGAAATGCGTGACCGAAACAGGTAGGTAGAGCATTGGCTTTATCTACTACGTACCTACCTACTCTAAACTACACTACTCAAGCTCTAGTAGGTACTTACAAGAAAAAAGTAGAGCACAAAAATAGACCCTTGAATAGGTACAGCTACCTAACCTAGTTACCTTGTTTGAAATTATTTTATGGACTTCGTAAAATTAATTAGTTAGTATTTTACCATAGCGCTACACTGCTATGTGTGCCCCCTCCAAATCTGGTATACTAGCACCCTACTTTTTTACCCGACAAATTACAAGGAGGGTTATGATTTTAGCAGTCTATGAATGTATGTAAGTATGTAGCTTTGTTTCCCTGTTCTCTCGTAAATAGGTAGTTCCGAAACTACTTAAATACACAACAGAAACTTTTTTTTGGAATAGGGCCAAGATTAGCTAACTAATAAATAAACATAAGTAGGTAGGTATAATAACAAACAAACCAGATAGATTTAGGGATTATATATACGCCTAGATCGAAATTCTAGATCGTTAATTTTCCGTCTAATACCTGCCATTCCCAGTAACATAGTAATCCCATGGAAGTAATAAGTATTTGTACGTAGTACTTACTACTTCCATGAGTAATCCAAGATTGATCACCATGGCAACGTTATTATTTTCTATACAAAGCGAAAACGTTTCAACTGTAACAGCAGCTCCCGTATTGTCTATCAAACTGGTAATCGCTTTCAAATACAATTTTACGGTACATTACGCTTTAAGTTTCGAATATTTCTGCTCATGGAAAAGAAGCTAAAACACGCGGCGCAATGTACTGCAAAATTGTAATCATAACTTTTCATTTAAAAAACCGACTTCCGCCACTGTATTCGACTAAATAATTTTGGATGAAAAAGAATTATGAAAGAACCATAGTGGTGAAAGGATTATGATAGTTTCTGAATGCAAATGCTTGGTGTCTTGCTGAAAATATCAAAATCGCCATATGTATCCCTACAATATTTGAGGAGTTCCCTCAATTCCTCGTGGATCCCATCATCAGAACTGGATTCTGAAAAAAATGGGACCAATCTGGAAGTATATCTATTCAAATAAAAAAAGAATTTTCCAAATCGGTTCATAAACGCCGGAGATATGAGGTAACAAACATAAAAAAAAAAAAAACAACCGAATTGAGAACCTCCTCCTTTTTGGGAAGTCGGTTAAAAAGCGACTAACAGTTTGATAGGCAATAACCCCCCAGATCATTAGATGGATCAAATATTGGAAGGGGCAGTTAGCACTCAAGGGCAGTTATTCGCACTGGATATTCCTACCCATCTATCTATTGCCGTGGTGTGAATAAACCCCTCCATTCCTCCCGTGGATGTCGTAAGCAAACTAAGGGATCAAACCAGGGGATAGGCAGCAGCATCCATCTGAGTACTCAATACAAATACTGCGATCACCAACCCGCCTGCCAAGCGTGGTGATTATGGCAGTTCTCCCTATTGTATTTTATGGGGGAGGCCTCGTCTAGCAGTGGACGTCTAAAGGCTGCTGATGGTAATGATGATGATCTATCTAACCACACCCTCTGCTGGGTCTTGTGCATGTCCGATCCATTGCTTTCCAACTAATGAGGTCATTATAACGTCCATCCAATGACCGTCGCGTCGTCCATCCCTCTGCCACCATTCTGGGACTGCCTTACTACCTGCTGTCTTCCCCTCTGGCTAAGTGTCCAAGATATCCCTTCACTTATTTGACCTGGTCTTAGGTATCAATGGGAGACGGTCTACCACCCCAGCTGTGCCTACAGTGCGTGCACCAGATATCTCGGTGTCACGCCTTCAAGGACCAGATTGAGAGGAATGACGTCACGCTGCGGGAACACGCTAATTGGCTGGCTGAGGAGGCGCTTAAGAAAGAGACGGAAGAGGTAAGACTTTTTACCAATGGTCAACGAAAAATAAAACCAGGCACTTTGGTAGTCTCTTTTGTTGGAAGAAAAATAAGGGTTAAGCTCTCCTTTATATATGTCCGCTAACTCTTACTTTTGTTTATGTATTTACTAGTGTGCTATAACACAATACACAACGTAGCACTCAACAGTCACATACGTAGTCCTGCAGGGCTACTCTTGACGCTCTATTCGATTCTAATTCAGGATTTAGGGCTATATTTCACCGGGACACCATGGCGGCGCGCGGCGCAACCAGTCGCCGCTACCAACAAAATGTATACAGCTCTATGGACCTGGTGTCCATTTGGTTGCGCAACCAATTTGGCGGCGCCACCAACTCGGACGCGTGCACAGAATGTTACTGGTTGCGCCGCCACGCTGGTCGCGCCACCACTAACTACTATAGCGTTGTATGGTGTCTCACTCACTCGGCCGCCAGTCCGGCCGCCAGGCGCATACATACAGCAGTAGTGCTATCTCTTCGAGGTCCATTTTGATACTGTCTTCAGTGTGGTGTGGCGACTCTGGTGTCTGTATGGTGTCTAGTTTGGTAGCTTACGGACACCACGGTGGCGCAACTGGTTGCGCCGCCATGGTGTCCCGGTGAAATATAGCCCTTAGTGTCACTTGTCGTCAGAGAGTACTAGATTCCTTGGTCATTTGGTACTCTTGAATTCAATACTAGTGCACAATTTGGAGTGAAATTTTATGGAACTAAGTGAAATCGACTATCTGTCTCTGTTGTTCTTCACGCAAAGTCAATCGCGTGCTCTATCTCGATTTCAATCTCAATTTGGTTCAAGAGTGCCAAACAAGCGTTGAAACTGGATTGAGATTGGAACTGGATTGCGATTGGAACTGTTTTTAAGAGTAGCCCCACAGATCCCACATATAAGATTTCCTGTTTTCGTTTATAATGTCTTTAGTCCATCGAGTGGAGGGCTCCTCTACCGCGTAATCTGTTTTGTGGTCGCCACTCGTGAGCCAGCTATCATTTATACTAGATTTGTTAGCTTACTAAAACTAATTTCCACAACAGAAAGACAAGGCCCTACTAAACATGGCTTGTTCCGACAACTATATGCAATACATGGAGGTGCCTCTGACCAACTCCAGTCAGATACTAGAGGGATTCTTCACACCCACCATCGACCAGCCGCAGACCCAACCAGAGCCAGAGGCGGAGCAAGTAGAAGAGAAGGTAAGTCCCTTGAAGGTAGGTCTCCTGTGGCGCGATTACGTAATTCTGTCGCTATTGGTTTCAATCGATTTTAATGCTGTTCCTATCCGAAATGACGCTCTTGCGGTTACCTAATTTTATGCATTATGCTTACAAAGGTTTTTTTTTTGTTTTTTTTAAGGTAAAAATCTTACACGTCAATGCAATAGACTACGTAAATAAAATAAAAAAAATAAAAGGGTAGGCTTGTGCTTAATCGTTCACTGAGCGGAGCGCTCCGTACTAGTACAATCGATCGAATGTACTAGTTCAGTCTTTTAGTTCTATTAGTACTGTTAGTTCAGTGGTATGGCATGATTTTTTGTAGGTTTTTATATGATCTATTTAGGGGTCGTGGTGGTAGTATTGAGTAGTTTATATATAAAAATTACAGTATCTACAATATATAACATCATAATTAATTTTTCTCTAAATTGGCTACTTATGAATCTTTGGGAGTTCAGCTATAGGTACTATTGATGTTTTAAGGGTTTTTCAATAAGAACTTTACAACTTTCAAAGCAAAAGTGATCAAAAGTGCAGTCAATCTACTATTGAAAAACCCTCAGCATTATTCTGAGTAAAAACAATGTTAACCAAATTATGCTGTATAACTTACTAGGTAAGGTTTGTTTTTTGAGAGAATACAATAGTGATTCATGTTTCCGAATACAAACGAAGACGCACTATGTGATCGGTCCGTGTGTGTGCTCGGTCTTTCATAAAAGAAAGAGCAAGCAAATTAATTCAATCGCTGGAGTTCGTTCACAAAGACCTATTAGTACTTTTGAACTAATAAGGAAAATGTCAGGGAATAGTTCGTTCTCGTTCAGTAGATCATTCTTAACTCCACAACTCCACAACTATTCGTGAACTACACAAGACTATAAAAGGGCATTTATTCAGTTACACTAATCTTAGTTACAAAGGTACAAGTAAAATATAATTTAATAGTTAGTGTAAGAGAAAAGGACGAGGGCTCAGCCACGCTGTTTTTCAGCCTCACCTCGCTAAATTAGGTAATCGCATAAACATAATTTCAAATAGAAACAAGATTGAAATCGATTGAAATCAATAGCAATATAATTACGTTATCGCCACGCTGATTCTCGCAAAATCAGCATTCGCTATCTCAAGAAGTGTTGAACCTGAGAAGAGAAAAAAAAAACAAAATAAAATTTGAATTTCGCGCCATTTGCTATGACATTTATTTTAATTTACTCCTTAATTCCAGCCAACCGTCGCTACCACCGAAAAAACCGAGGAAACCATGAATTCTGACGAGGAGAATTACATGCAACTAGTAGTCTTTCAAGCTACATCCACTGTTTCACCGGGAAGGCATGTTTGCAACCTCTGCCATAAAGAGTTCAAACATGCCAGATGGCTAAAGCAACACATGAGATCGCATACTAACTGGATCAAGGCGAACTGCAAAAAGCCTCCTAGCTGCCCAATTTGTGAGAGGACTTTTAAGGTGAGAAAGCCGTGATACCCACAGACACAGTTTTATCAGAATTCATAGGCAGGAACAAATCGAAGCCGAAGGTATCTCTGCTTATACCGGTCACAATACGTCAAGCCCAATTCCCGTAATTACTTGACATTGAATTCACAATATAATCTCATTTCAGTCATGTTTCGATTAATCATCTACCTTTCTGTCGCTCAGTTAGAGTGAGAAAGATAACGTATACTATACGCATGCGAAGATTAGTACTAATAGGTAGTTACTATTACTATAATCGCGCACAGTGACAGTTGACTGAGATGAGATTATTTTGTAAATTGAATGTTCAATAATTATGAGAATTATATTGTGAATTGAATGTTCAATAATTATGAGAATGATTTTGTAAATTGAGTGTTCAATAACAGAACACCCAACAGTCACATGCATAGTCCTGATCCCACACTAGGATTCCCTGTGTGATGTGTCGTGGGTATGCAGGAACTACGAGTACTGTGCGACTCTTCATAAACTCACACGGGCAAGAAAATATAACAAAACATAAAAAGCTTACTTACCTAAAACAATCTGTCAAGTTAATTTTTGATAATTCTAGGGCCCAGGAATGTTGAAAATGCACATGCGAACTCACGAAGAGCGTCCTCCAAAGCAGCCGACTTGCTCCGTCTGCCAACGGACCTTCTCAACCAAGACTTTACTATACCGTCACCGCCAAACGCACTTTGAGCAGAAGACTCACCATTGCACTGTGTGCGAGAAAAGGTTCTTTAGTGGCTACGCTTTGCGGTCGCATATGGCTCGGCACAGAGGCGAGAGGCCATATATCTGCTCGAATTGCAACAAGAGCTTTTATAATCCTACTGATTTGAAGGTAAGTTCAAATGTCTTGCAGACTAGAAATGGCTTGCATTTTTGTTTTACTCACAGTAGGTTTAGGTTTTCAATGTAGGTTTTGTTTTGGCGGCGACCTAAACTGATTTACCACTTCATGGTACGAAAAGATAAAACAATCCAGTTTAGATCCTAAATTGACTCGCTATAAGAGTTCATGGTACGGCCCCTGGTGATAGATCATAGATGAACACTTTATTGTACACTAGGATAAATACATACATAACACACTGTAGAGTACATAAGTAAAGAAGAATACCTATACATAATAAGCACAGTACAATAAGCGGACTTATCACTGAAAGCGATTTCTCCCAGACAACCTTTAGCTGTACAGAATAAGCTAAAAATAAACGAATGACAGAAGTACATATATAGGTAAATAAAATAACTTAGTTTTGTTAATCCGATTACTTATACCTAATAATTTGATAATAATAAACTGATAGAAATCAATATAATAAATGCTACACAAACAAATAAACGTAGACACAACAATAGCTAGATAGAACTTAGTGCTGCTATAGTTGGGCAGTGAAAGGTGCCCGTCTAATTGACTGATTAATCAAATGGTGATGTATTAACAAATCATAATATTGGTATTGGTAAAGCAAAATCTAATAATCACAGCAAAATTTTAATAGATAGGTATTTCTACTCATAAATCGACGAAGTAGACAAAGTGCCGCACTTCAACTTCTCAAACTTTTCGTCTTCCCTATCCTTTACTCTAAAAGCATCTGCAAAAGCACTCTTGCTTTTTTTTGATAGATATTCAGGGAACACTAGGCCAAAACGCAGTATAAGGTTCCCCTTTGCTTTCAAAGGACACGCTGGTATTGGCAGACCTTCGTCTTCGATAATCTTCTCATAAGTCGGCGTGATCACATCATCAATTTTAATGCGCAAAACTCTATCATCCAATGTCTTCAAAGTTATCGTGAGCCCACATAACGCCTCTTCTAAAGACACAGTATGCACTGATAGAAGATCGCTCAGTCCAGATCGAACGTAAGTATTATGTGGACGATCTTCTGTTACGAAGATCACATCAGCTGGTATCCTCGTCGGTCCTTGGTCACCTTCTTCCTTGAACGTCACTTCTGTATTGGGGTAAATCCCCGGTTTAATAGGGATAGACAACACCTTTTCGCGTAGCTTCAGCTCCGAGCATGTTTCGTCCGTAAAAACCAGTCTTTGGATCTTCATTTTCTTCAAACCTCCTTTATATATCTCTTCCAAAGCTAGAGCTAAAGGTCTGACTATGATTGGGTCTTTTTCCTTATACCCCTTACCTAAAGGAGAGTCGAACATTGGTGGAGGGTTTTCATAGTAATCTAGAAGATCAGCGTAAGGATTACTCGTTCCGAAGAACTCGTGAAATGTACGCAACGGTTCCCCATGGTAGGAGTAAGGTTGGATGTACGCAGTAGGTCCTGGTACTCCCCGTTTAAGACCTTCTTCTCCGTATTGGTCGTAAACAGCTCTTCGTTTGTTGTCCACCAATACCTCGTAAGCTTCCCCGATTAGAGCGAAGATCCGTTTGATGTTTTCGTCATTGTCGTGTCTTTCCGGGTTATACTTGAGAGCCAACCGACGATATGCTCGTTTTATTTCGAGCTGGTTGCATAAGCGCTTTACGCCCAGTATTCCGTAGTAGTCGAAACCCATTATTTTAGGATTAAAAATAAACAAACTTACAAAAATAACTTATTTGTTCGCAAATTGCGAGCTGCGATGAGTTTTGGTTGGTGTCATTGTCAAACAGGTTGAAAATTTCAACAAAAAGGTTCGTTCAACGATACCGCGGAGTTAGATACACAACCTTCTTACCACTCCTGAATTATTGCATTGCCTACGATTCTCAGAGCTACGTCAAGAGACGTTATATGTGCATTGTTGTCATCGGAATCCTAATAACACCACCTTAGAATAAGGACTGAAGCACCCTTATTCTAAGAACACCACATCATAACAAACAACTGTTGATGTACAAGACACACGGCAGTGTGGTAGGCAAGTCGGGACACATTTGTTCATAACACCGAACTAAGCACTTTTTCAGATTTACGTTTTTCCGTGACATCTTTCATATACTTAACCATCTGCTTATTTGCAAGCAATTAACACTCTTATCCCTCTTATTCAAGGTCCACTTCCGCCTGCATACCGGTGAGAAACCGCTCAAATGCACGGAATGCAACAAGACGTTCCGTCGCCACTCGACCCTCTGCCAACACATGAAAAAACACCGCGGTATCAGGAACCATATCTGCACCATCTGCACTAAAGGTTTCTATGAGGTCTCCAAACTGAATGCTCATATGAGAGTGCATACTGGTAAGCAAACAGTTTGGTCAACAAGCAATCACAAATCTGTAATAGCTTTTATCCACTTACCCTCGTGATCTCAACGCCTGTTAATACCTACAGATTACACAATTTTTGCCGATACTGAATTTTGAGACACGCTCTGTATGCCGGTTAATTAATTATTTTTTATAAAATATTGACTGCTCTTTGCTCGTTATAACCATTTTTTAGCTGGCGCTTCATTTGGTCTATTAGAACCAAATTTCAGATTCATGTGGTGCTGACGCCCTGCACAGTTTTGGAAGTATATTTCACACTTTACATATAGTTGATAAATTTCCTCAGGCGAGCGTCCATACGAATGTCAATTCTGCGCGCGTCGCTTTGCACAGCAATCGGCGTTGATCTACCATCGTCGCACCCACACTGGAGAAAAACCATACCTCTGCAAACTTTGTCCTGCCAAGTTCACCACTTCTTCAGCAAGGAATAACCATTTGCTCACACATACTGGGAATAAAAGGTATCTAATTCTAATTCTAAATGAAAATGGGGGAGATAAGAACTGCACTGACTTCCCGCATTGGGGTGTATTGTGCATTGTTCCCCTACTAAACCTACCCCAGCCAGCCCAACTCCTTAAAATAACGGAGAAGGACTATGGGTTGATGGCAGCACTGTTCCAGTGTTCCCGATTAAGTAATGGATGAAGTAAAACAGGACTCTATCAGCTCCTTTTTTTCCTGGCCTCATTTGTGGCTGTGCAGTACAATATAACATGATCACTGTCTCCTCGTCCTGAAGACAGCCACGACATAGTCCACTGTCCGTAGCAAAAGGTAATAAAACGTATATTCTATCACCAATATCTAGGTAGGTAAATTGGGATTTATCTAAATCTATTTGCTATCTGCCGTTCCATGATCAAGAGAATGCAGCATAGTCTGACAGGAGGCACAACAGTCGTACTGCACGGTGATTACAATGTCAACAAATGCTTAAATTTTTTTTAGGGCCGCAATAAAATGCGTCTTCCTGTTTTCAGAAAAACAAATGTCCTTTATGGTCAGGAAATTTAATTGATAAGTCTGTAATGTCTCTTAATACCTCAGGTTCGTCTGCCCAATTTGCTGCAAAGGCTGCACTTCCCGAACCGAACTCCGCGTTCACACAAGTAAACACACCGGCGAGAAACTATTCGAGTGCGAGATCTGTGCGCAGCGGTTCAGCTCGGCCTCGTACTTGGCGGTACACCGCCGGTACCATACAGGAGAGAAGAAGTATCATTGCAATGTTTGTGGCAAAGGTAAGAGGTTGATAACGGTCCTAAAAAGTGACTCGTCAATTTAAAAGCTGTATGCAGATAAAGAATACAAGCGAACCCCGCGTGCATAGCAAGGATCCATATGCGAGTTTGGGAAGACAATTGTTGTAATTATTTGACATTCAATTCACGATAATATAATGTCATCTCTGTCATCTTTTGATTAATCATCAACCTTTCTGTCGCTCAGGAAGGTCGTTAGAGCGAGAAAGATAACGTATGCATGCGAAGATTAAGTAAAAGTCACTATATACTCTGATTTTTAATCTTAAGACAATTTTTGTAAACAAAGCGACATTTCTTTGTTTTACAAAAATTGTCTAAGATAAAAAATCAGAGTATAGGTAGGTATGTTTAAGTATTGACAGACGTGACAGTTGACTGAGATGAGATTAGATTGTGAATTGAATCGTAGAAACGAGCAATTATTATTATAGGTACCTATATATATGTTTTGAGATCTCGAAAACGGCTCTAACAATTTCGATTTAATTTGCTATACTTACGGGGGTTTTTGGGGGCAAAAAATCGATAAGTATAGCTAGTTTTCATTTCTGCGAACCCGAGATAAAACCTCACTAACCCGGGTCACCCAGCAGTACGTTCAATAATTACGAGAATCGGGGCTCTGAGCGTAGTGGTTCTTATACTTGGCGATGGACTGCCGCTAGAGGATAAGTGAAGACAGATATTTAATTTTATTCGCGATATATGAAAACTTTTATGTGGCATCATAACCGCTGAACTGGTTTCGATCTTTGGTAGAGATATTTATACCACACAAACAGGCTACTTTTTATCCCGGTAACACGAGAGTTGAGCTGCGGGCGGATACAAGTACCTAAATAATAAAATACTTGGTATAAAATAAATATAATTCTTTCACAGGTTACGTAGAATCAAACTCATTTAAGAAGCACATGAAAACACACGAGCAGAAATCAGAAACGGAATCGTCCAACTCTGAAAATGGCCAAGAACAAACGAACGCCAAAGAAGACCAAACCGTTACTGAAACTCAAGCTAATGCAAGTGAAGAGCAGAGTGACAGTACGCCTCAAGGTGAAATATTTTTGTTATACGTTAGTTAGTGTGGGACAAAACTTGAAACTCAATTTTGAACCAGTTCCACCCAACAGATTGAGCTGATATATTTCATATGTGTCAAGTTCAGATGAGATTACAATAAATACTATGGTGACGATAACCGACGAGCTGATCTGATGATGGAGACGCAAGGTGGAACTCTTCGATTATTAATAGTAGCCTGGCAGTCTTTGGCCTCATTTTGATCAGCTCACGGTTCCGATCACTCATTTAGCTTATTTTGAAAAATACATTTTTCATCAAAAACTTCGCAACTTTGATGATTGCATAATACTCGTATTGACAACATTTTTACATTAAATGTTTTGACCATTCTTTTTTGTAAAATAATTGACCGTTTGGACGCATCATATTAGTAGCATCATGCCGGTTGTACTCATGAATAAACCCTCGGTGAATACCACTCTTATCATTCATCAAAATCAAAACAATTTCCAGCTCAAGAAACGCAAATCGAAGTAAACGTTCTAAATCAAGAGAGCATTCTAACCGTACAAGGAACGCCACCAGCCGTACAAGCAACGCCTCAAAAACGGTACAAATGCGGTGTCTGCGTCAAAACGTACATGTACCTGCATAGCTTGAAGAAACATATGATGACACACATACAGGTGAGATCTTAAAAAAGTGATTGGTTTAAATTCAGTTAAACAAACGTCTAAATTCGTCCAAGGAAAGCCGTTAGCCGTACAAACAACGCCTCAGGGGGGTGATTTTCGGAAAAATTACGTACACGAGATGACGTCAAACTCGTATGAGAACCATAATTTTGAATGGACATCATACGAGATGTGACGTCATCACGTGGACGAGATTTATTCGGGAATACGGGCCCAGAAGCAGTACAAAGTCGTGCGCGAAAACGCACCCACTGAGATCACAATTCTTTTATTGAAGAATCCGATTAAACCAAAATTTCTCTTTGTACCTTACCTACCGCGCTTGGCTCTTTTTTCTACATAACGTATGTTTTTTTCTAGTAATTTTTTTTTTACTTTAAAAGCTGTTGTTATGATTGCAGCTAACCCAGCAGCAACAACAGCAACAACAACAGCAGCAGCAGCAGCAGCAGCAACAACAACAACAACAACAGCAACAACAACAGCAGCAGCAACAACAGCAACAAATCCAGCCACAACAGCAACAAGTACAGGTAGGTGCCCACCTGTCGCTCCAAACTTTACGGCCGTTCTAAAAATATGCTCCACTCCTTGGTAGTTAGTATCTGAATATGACTAGGTTATACTGAATGTAGTTGTGTGTCCGGCCCCCAATTGTATTTTATGGGGGAGGCCTCGTCCAATAGTGAATGTCTAAAGGCTGATGATGGCTGTACTGATGAATGGTGGTGGTTACCTACATATTAGTCCAGCTTCGTCTCATGAAAACAACACTTTTCATCATCATCATCAGACTGTAGAGGTCCACTTCAGGACATAGGCCTCCCCCCCGGTACTAGATATTAGTGCACTGATCACGTGTACAAAATTTCATGGAGTTTGATGAAATATTAGCCAAAATAGATGCAATCCTTCGCGTACAAAAAGGCGTAAGCGCCACTAACAAATAAGGGATATGTAATGTCAGACTTAATAAATGATTTGAATTGAATACCTTAATTATTTTCTAGGTCCAACAAGTGCAACACTTGCACCACCAGCAGATGCAACAAGTGCAGCAACATATGCAACAGCAACAGATGCAGCAACAGGTACAAAACTATCAACAAACGAACAACACTATTACAGCTATTTCTTAGAAATAAAACACCATGATACCAATGTTTTTAAACTTAGTTTGAAAAGTAAGTAGCCCATTTTTAACCCCCGACGCAAGCAAAAAAAGGGGTGTTATAAGTTTGACGTATGTATCTGTGTGTCTGTTGCTTAGAGAATTTATATTTCTAAGGCACTGGTCCCACCGCCGGCCACGAGCGATAAACGAGTAGAACGTAATACGTAGAACGAGTAGCCAGCGATGAACTATAAATATAATCTCTCATTTATTTACACGGGAGCGATTATCTTTTGTTCGTTTCTTGGGCGAGAAAATCGCCGAAAGCTCATCGCTTACTCGGCGGCGGTGAGACCAGTGCCTAAGGTCTGTGGCATCGTAGCTCCCAAACGGATGAACCGATTTCGATTTAGTTTTTTTTGTCATAAAGTTGATCGAGAGTGTTCTTAGCTATGTTTGCAAATGAAGGTTTTTTAAATTTTTAAATCTTGAAACACATTTTTAATTGAAGTGTTCTTTCTATTGATATAAATGTTCTAAATAATGTTAAGATTAAAGGAGTGCACATTACATACATACATACATTGTGAAACAACTCCTTTAAACAATTATTGGCTTTTGAAAACATCACTTTTGAAGCATTTTCGCAGATGAGCCCTTAATATTATGTTAAATTGTTTTAGGTGTTGCAAGTGAGCGGCGTTCAGCAACTGACCGTGCCTATTCATCAGCAGTTGCCGCAGAGCATCACTGTGTCTGGTGTTCAGGTAAGCACTTGGCTTTCATAAACCGAACTTTAGTTGTTATAGATATACGATACATAGACGTTATTTCATCAGCTGGTACATACTGTTGGAAGAGTCCTCCCTTACAATAGGGGTGGATTTACTATATATTATATTAGCAGCAGTATTGGTGTTGAGTACTCAGGTGGATGCTGCTGCCATACCCTGATGAGAACATGTAATCCCTTGGTCGTATTCTACGTCTATTCTTAGACTGGGCACACCACGGCCAAGAACGATTACAGTTCACTTATTAGTACATTATTGCCGCGGTCGGCAATCAGAGGCCCAATTCTCTAACTAAAAAATAGTTAAAATAGAGTTCGGATCATGTTTCGATCTTGTGTCGATGTCTTAAATGTCAGAAATGGTATTCTCCCGACATAAAATACAACACTGTAATGTGATTATATCGAAATGTGACCGAAACTTGAACGATTCAAAGTTTTTTCGTTAATTTTAGCATAAGTAGATGGAGTCTCTCTTTACTCTTTCCAATTATATATATAACTATCCTACTCTAATGGTGGTCACCATGAATTGAAAGTAGACTAAATTGTTATTTATGAGGGACTGGAAATTCAACTTTCAGTCAATTTACAATTCAGTCTCGATTCGGTCAACTTTCAGTGTAGTTTTAAAATAACTTAGAGAATTGGGCCTCAGAAGTTGAGAGACGAATGTGAGAATGTGGAGCCACCCCAAATTCTCACATACGTGCGTTCATTATAAGCCTAATTTCGGCCAAGGCTTGTAATAAATTTTTTCCCAAACACCGCGTGGCTATTCGTCGATAAGCAAAAACTAGATGGTGCTGCTCTTTTTTTAGCTGTCAAGTGTCAAAATAAAGTGAAATGTCAACATCAACAACGTAGATATTATTTTCGTCTCGTGGTATTTATTTTTGCGTACTTCTAAAAACACCACGAAATCACTAGCGCACGCTCAAGAAGCAAACACAAACAGAAATCATGACTAAAAGCCACAGACTAGTTAGATAATAGCTTAGTATGCGTACAATCTTGACAGCTAGAGTTGAGTCAACGCCATCTATCGAACCAAATTGAAGTACTTTTTTTAAATATGAAAAGCCGTTATTACAATAAGAATGGGTAGGTAAGCAAGTTACATGACTGAAGTTACGACTAAAACTCCTGCTAGCATATTCTTTCGTTTGTATGGAAAAGGTGGTCACATGGACCCTTATCCATTCGCTACTCAATTGTATGAAGTGTGAATATAAGTTAACCCTTTGCCCACAGCCCGGCCAGCACGGGTACCCGGTGATATCGTCCGTGCAGTCGCTGCAACTACAACAGACACAACAGGTTAACACGGTACTTAAATTCATGTTCAATTTAACAGAAGTTCCGAGCCTAACGGGACTTGAACCCGCATTTTCACTTTGACCAATTCGGCCATGGATCGTGCAGACGCCGAGGACGAAAGTGATCTATCAAAACATTGATGTTGTTGACGACCTCAGTGGCGAGGCGGGCGGACAGCCGGCTGATGCGAGAGGTGCGGGTTCGATTCCCGCTGCGGGACAAGGTGTTTGCATGATCTGTGAATATTTATTTTGGGTTACTTACTCTTTCATCGTCTGTACGTTCGAGTGTATCGTGTGTGTGTTGTTTGTACGATCTGCAGATTCCGGTGTTCTGGGTATTTTCTATATGTATAATAAAAAATATCTATCTATGTAATGCATTAAGTATATCAGTTATCTAGTTGCCATAACACAAGCTCTGCTTAGCTTGGGGCTAGATAATGTTCTGTGAAATATCTAGCTTTATTTTATTTATTTCATCGTCTGTGCATTGATATTTGATATGGTGGTATATTCATAAATATTATAGTATGTATATTCATTTAGAAACTTCCTAAATAAATATATTAAAATGGCTGCACACTCACGGCACTTGTAAGAATTCAGTGAAGTTTCCCGATACGCCCATGGCGAAGTAGCTGAGAAGCGCCGTCGCTGTTTTATTACTTTTTTTTGTATTTTGTTTTTGTTTATTCAGCAGTTTGGCATTTTCGTCGAATAATAAACAAATAAAATAAATAAATGCTGGACATTTCACACATTATTTAGCCCCAAGCTAAGTAGAGCTTGTGTTATGGGTACTAGATAACTGATATACTTAATACAATACATTACATAGATAGATATTTTTTATTATACATAGAAAAATACCCAGAACACCCTGAACAAATATCTGCAGATCGTACAAATATTTGTTCCGAGGCGGGAATCGAATCCGCAACCTCCTGCGTCGCAAGCGAACCTTCGCCCACCGCGCCACAGAGGTCGTCCATGTGGAATAATGTTGTGACGTTTGTTGTTTTAGCAACCGCAGCAACTTCACGTGCAAACGATACAGATCCACCCGCAGCAACAACATCAACCGATTCAAATTCATGTAAGTCTAGTTTGAAACTCTGCAACACAGATTCATCACAGATACAGCAGATTATCAGTGAACTATTGGTCTTATACACAAGCTCAAATTCACGCAGCGGGCTATGGAGAGAGCTATACTCGGAGTTTCAATACAAGAAAGAATCCGAAGAGAAGATCCGTAAAAAAAACAAGATTACCAACATAGCCAATAGTGCTGCAATGAGCAGGTCATATAACTAGCAGAACTGACAGCCGCTGGGGAATAAAGGTTCTCGAGTGGCGACCACGAACCGGACGACGCAGTAGAGGAAGGCCTCCCAATGGACTAAGGATATTATAACGGCAGGAAGTTGGTGGCGCCGTAGCATTTTATGTCCAGAAGTGGACTTCTACAGGCTGATGATGATGATAACCTTGCAACAAGACTGCTGATTGGCAGTAAAGTGCATCACACACATAGCAGATGCGGTAATATTTTATATGCGTATAAAAACTTTTCGCATCTGAAGGTATCAAACACGTAGCAGATACGATAATATACGAAAAAGATACATTCACGCGGAAACCTTCAAACTGTATTGTATTTCAATTTGTATACACAGATATAATCTGTCCATCTTTTGATATATTTCAGTGCCTACAGATGCTTGACGGTAAAATATAAGTGATCTGCTACGTGTGTTGCTCCTAGAGTTTAGTATAGAGAGCGATATGGACAGATACGCGCTCAAATACAGATATCTTACCGCATCTGCTACGTGTGTGGCACACTTTACTTTTTCTCTACCAACATTCCAAATATGAACGATATTCCCTTGTAACTGAAAATTACTTATCGAAACTTCCAAAAATGATCCTTATTCTCTTGTAATAAGACTGCTAATATACTTACTGTGATGTCTTTTTCTAGGCTGTGGGGGTCCAACAAGTACAACAACAGCAGTTACACGTCGCCACATCGTCTTGTCAAACTATGTTGCCCAATATACTGCAGGTAAACACTATACCAGGGTGGTTATTCGCTATGACCTAAGTGATTCCTTGTCAATAACGTGTGACGTCACCCATACGATTCAGCGATGATTCCACGCAGATATCGTAACGAGCCCGCGTTATGTTACGTTTGGTCATAACGAATAAGGGGGCTAGGATGTTACGAATGTAGTATATTTTACATTCGCGAATGCGGATGCGAATGCGTGTTTTGGGATGCGAATGTGCGAATGCGAGTGTTTTAATAATAATAATGTTCAGCATAGACATTAAAAAAAACACTGCATCAATCTTCGAAATCGAACGCTCTCCACAAATTACAATCAATCGGTGACTGAGAAACGGTTCCTATTGGTCGAACGCGGCACTCTCTAATGACTTTTCACGACCAGAGGCCCAATTCTCTAAGTTATTTTAAAAATACACTGAAAGTTGATCGAATCGAGACTGAATTGTAAATTGACAGTAAGTTGAATTTGATAAATAACAATTTACTCTACTTTCAATTCATAGTGACCACCATTAGAGTAGGATAGTTATATATATGTATAATTGGAAAGAGTAAAGAGAGACTCCATCTACTTATGCTAAAATTAACGAAAAAACTTTGAATCATTCAAGTTTCGGTCACATTTCGATATAATCACATTACAGTGTTGTATTTTATGTCAGGAGAATACCATTTCTGACATTTAAGACATCGACACAAGATCGAAACATGATCCGAACTCTATTTTAACTATTTTTTAGTTAGTGAATTGGGCCTCTGCACAACAACACTCGCAAAACATTTGCATCGCTTTGATGCGAATAAGAGTGTTTAAAATGATGCAAATTCACCTTCGTAACATTCCTGCTTTATACTGTGTATAAATATATTTCGTATCGCGCTAATCATTTGAACGAAAACGTATTTGCTATTTTCTGGAAGATTCGTTGGTGTGGCGATCGAATTTTGTATTGTTCACCATTACTAACTTTTCCATTTTCAGCTCCAGCCAGCGACAGTGGTCTCAGGGCTTGGCCAGCAGGATTTGAGCGGCGTAGCACATCGCATAATACTGCAACCGCAGCCTCAACAGTCACACCCTCAAGTCTACACCATTCACCACTGATCATGTCAGCATTGAACTTATTACTTCCTTATTTATAAAAGCTGTTTAAGGTGGAGCGGTTTGAAGCGAAATTCAAGTTTTATCGCGTTTTTTACTCATTAAAGCTCATCAACACTTCTTGTGATAGCGAAAACTAGGAGACGTAACACACATCGTCGGCTAAATTCGTAAACCTCGTATCTTCGTTTTTAAACGAAAATTGTTTTTGATGCAGTTTCATAGAGATTTTGTGAACGCATTTTATCGTAAAACTCGTATTTCTGTATAAAAATTCGTTAATTTTTAAACCGAAAAAACTAAAACCTTGTATGTATTGCCCGCCATTTTGCTAAAGGTAAAACTTTTGTGCCTACTGTAAAATTCACGTCAACACGAGATTTACGAATTTAGCCGACGACATGTTTTAATTGATAGTTTCTCATAAATATAATTAGTTTAGCTACGAATGACCCTGAACCAAAAAACACGATAAAATTTGATTTTCACGTCACTTACGAAACGCTCCACCTTAAATTTAAGCTCTGTTTAAAGTTAGCCATGTCACTGTCATTATCGAGTGTTGAGAGATGGCAATACTTTTGACAGACGTTTATAAGTTAGGCTCCATTCAAAATTATATCATAGTAGATCGATTAGAAATTGTGAATAGTAACTATAAAATATCGAACATGATATACTCTCTTCAACTAGGATTAATTAATTTTGTGATAATAATTATTAACCTAATCTGCCTTAAAATTGACAATTGTTCTAAGCACTTCAATACTCATACTAACATTCACTAATTGTTTTGTTTATGCCAACTTTACACTCGCACTGTGAAGTGGCAAAACTCTTGCCGAAAACAGTTATAAAACGTACGTAACAGTATATAAACTCTTGCGATTTGGCGCCAGTCTAGCGTAGGCTTTAGATACTTAAGGCCTTATTCATAATCACTTTTTAAAACTATTTTAGTTAAAACAGCTTTTGTTTTGTTCTCTCTGATGTAAAATGACGTACAAAACAAGACAAAAGCTATTAACTAATTTAAGCTATTTTAATTAATTTAATTATGAATAAGGTGGTTACTATAATATAATGTACCATGAGGCTCTTGGCTTAAAAATTAATTTAGATTTAGTATTCTTTGTAAAATAGCTGATGTATTATTTAGTTTTAATAAAGTTATTTCCTTATACGTGCTATTTTATTTAAATAAAACAAATAATTTACTAAAATAGTAAAGTATATTTAAGTTATGAAAATACTTATACTATAATTAAATCAAACTTAAATGCAATTCACTAAAACCAATTTTAATATCTAATAAAGTTTTGAAGTACCATTGATCATTTCGAAACAGATTATTGAACGAAACTAGAATTCATTTAGTTGCATTGTCATAAAAGTGGAAGGTTTAATTAATGTGCACAACTACATAAAAAAAAGGGTAATTGTTTTTCTCAGAGCTAGACTCGTTTTTGTTAGAGTTTTCATTCAACAGAGTAGCATATTGAAACTATCACCGTTAGCATTAAGGCCTGGTTACACAGAGACAGCAGCTGACCTGACAGACTGCTACTGCCATCGGTAACTTGCATGTCAGTAGCTCTACTCACCTCGGCTGGTCACACAATGACAGCAGCTGATAGCCTGATATTACGATTAACCACAGCCACTGTCCAAGACAGAAGTCAAGTGCGAATTGTGCCATGTTACGTTGAGGACGAAGACGAGTGGCAACAAAAAATGCTGTAGTAACTCTGATGCGAGCTACTAACAGACTTGAATATGACAGTAATTTGTGTAAAGGGGGGGTTACACTGCAGTATTTAACTCCTCGACTGTTCACTAGAGTCAACCTTGTCATACAAAGTACCATAAAACATGCACAAAAATATATTAGTTAGATAACCCTTTCAAATCTAATAACTTTGTGACAACACAAGATTCAAATTGATACATCATTAAATTTGGCACATTTTCTATGTACAATTATTATTTTATTTGATCATGGTTCCTCAAATTAACCAAATGTATTTGAATACAATATGCACACTGCCGCACACCGTCCTAGCAAAACCTAAATAATCATAAAATTACTAACGAAAAGTCTATAAAATAAAATGCTATGAACAATTCTTACCCCATTATTTATAATAACTTTTTAAACCTATTTAAACTTAAATTGTCTTGTTTTGACGTATGACATTTTACATCAGAGAGAACAAAACAAAAGCTATTTTAACTAAAATAGGTTAAAAAAATGATTATGAATAAGGGCCCTTAGACTTTATAAGAAAGCTTATTATTTATTTCAAGGCTAGTAGAAACTACGCGTGATTCAAGATCTGGCTCTTATCTGGTTTAACGCATTTAGCCATTCAGCGTGGTAATGCAGTCAGCGGCCTAGGCACGCTTCCGTCTGGTAGTGATCAGTTGAGCTATCTTTAGGTCGTTCGTAACGGTCTTTAGATAGCTCAACAGTTTTATTTGCATTTTTAAATGTTGTACTTTTACTAGTTGTATTATTCTTTCTGTTAATATTTTTTTTAGTAAGCTATCTCGTCAAAGGTGAAAAATTAGGCTCAATTCACACCGAGATTTCAGCGGCCAGTGTCGGAGCAGATTCAGTGCCAAAATTTACGCAGTAAATTAACTTTATCTTAATTACTAAAATACATAAGAGGACTCGAACGGGTCGTCCGCGGGCAGTCACGCGACTGGACAAAAAGGCGGCGCGCGAATGCTCTGCCGACCGCTGCCATCTTGGTGTGAATTGAGCCTAATATCGGAGCAAGGGAAACATTAGTGTAAGGCTGCGTTTCCACCAAAAGGTGTGCGAGGTAGATGAGCGGTGCGAGGATGTGTAGCTCTTTTCAGACTGACTGCTAGTAGTTTCTCGCTCGCGTCCATCCCTCGCAACACATTCCTCGTACACATGCCTCGCACGCACTTCGCTTGTTTTGTACGTATAAAAACCTCGTTCGCTAAGCCGTTTCCACCAGAGCTGCGCTGAGCGAGGCTAGGTAAATGAAGTGATTCTATTGGTTCTTAACAAACACATCCCTCGCTACGCATCCTCGCTCATCTCTGGTGGTAACGCAGCCTAATGCTCATTTTCACTAATTAAGAGACTCTACTGATGTCAAATTGGTTTGTTTCCGTTTCAATGAAAAACTGACAAATGGACACGAGTTACGTTAGGTAGGTAAGTGTGAGGTGTCCCGTAGTTGGTGAAAATTAGCATTAGCTTAGTTGGTTAGAACAAGAGCTCTAAACAACTGAGCTATTTATATTTTAAGAATTTGTTCATAGACCATATTAAAAAAAAACAGATGAAACTATATTTACACTAACCAATACAGAAGGCCACATAGTTCTTGTTACACAATCTTTAGGTACATTCAATTTCTTAAGGCTATACTAATTTTAAGCATCAAAATTAAAACTAAACGTATTGAGCTTTAAAATGATGCAAAGAAAACTAATATATAACTAATATTACAAAATGAATCATGCAGTCCGATTTAAAGTCAAAATTTATTACTATGATCATGTGAAGACCACTATGGGGTTAAAATATATCTCAACTAATTCTATGAATGGGATTATATTGTTTTGTTGACGCACAAGTAGGCCTTCAATTGAGCCGATGCCAGGACTTTTATTAACGCCGCACACGACACAATCTTTGGTCTTTAGTGTCACGTAGTTCGATTAAGCTGTTAAGTTTCAAGACATCGGCATATGCCACAGTCGGTCATGTCTTGGTTGATAAAACAACTAAAAGAGCCTATCTCGTAATATGTTTCATAAAAAAATCACATTAGCTCCTTGCTATCTAGTTTAGGCTCAATTCAGGCTTTGAGTACATCACCACGACACGGCTCGTGCCGAAGTTAAGTCAGTACAATTTTATTAAAATTTGTACGTGGGACTGACCCTAACACCGAGATAGCAGGGGCTTGCAGGACTTCATGCACCTAATATGTGTTGTAGATATAGTTTAAAATGTAGCACAGTTCTTATAATTATATGATATTCAATTCACAATATAATCTCATCCCAGACAACTATCTCGTCTGTCACTGCGTGCGTAAACGTAGTAACTATTACTTAATCTTCGCCTCATTATCTTTATCGCTCTTACGAACGCCTTCCTGAGCGAAAGAAAGTTAGATGATTAAATGATAGATGACCGAGATAACAACATAACACCCAACAGTACCATGGTACCAACACCCAGACCCGGAACAAAAATTTGCAGATCATACAAATTTGTCCCGCAGCGGGAATCGAATCCGCAACCTCATGCATCTCAGCCGGCTACTCGTTCGCCGCGCGACAGTGGTTGTCAGATGAGATTATAAAGTGATTTGAATGTCAAATATTTACGAGAATTGGCCTTCTGCTGCGTAAATTTTGGCTGGCGTGCCAGTCGCTACTATCTCGGTGTGAACTGAGCCTAATGTGTACTATACGCACTGCACTATCTCCTGTTTATTGTCAGCCTTGAAGCGGAACATGCGGTGCCAACGCGCTTAGCAGAGTTATACTTAACAGGGTCATAGACTAGCGACTTCTGGTGGAGTTCTTTGACAACACACAAGTGCTATCAAGCAATATTGCTACTGCACTTTCTATTGTTTTTGTTGGTCGCATGAAAATCGAGCAAATCTGACCCTTAGGGGCCGTCCATTAATGACGTGATGTTTTTTAGCATTGTTTAACCCTCCCCCCCCCCCAAAACACACCCAAAATCACGTGTATTTTTTAGTACCTACAAAGAATCTTAAATATAATCAAATTTTTTCGTTTCTGGCAACTGCGAGTCAAGGTCACACTACACGCCGCTTTTCGGTTTAGAAATCGCGCGTTTGACGTAAAAATAAATACACGTGATATCTTAATACACCCCTCCCTTGCCCCTTGTGATATTTCGTGATTTTTGCCAAACCCCCTCCCACCCCTTTCTAGCCTCACGTGATTAATGGACGGTCCCTTGCATGTTCTAAAATGTATCGTAATCGCCCTAACGACCTATAAAATCTAGCTATCTAGTTTTAAAATGTGTACTATACGCACTGAACCGCCTCCTTTTCATTGTCGGCCGTGAAGCGGATATAAGACGAGTTCACGCTGAGGCCGGCCGGTAGTTTGACGTCGCGGAAGTAGCGGTGTCTCCGGACCTCTTTAGCGGAGATGCGTTTCACCGGGTCATAGACTAGCATCTTCTGGAGGAGCTCCATGCCGTTCTCGTCTAGGTTTTGTACCTGAAATGGGCAGAGACAAGAGTTATCAGATACTCTATGGTAATAGAGTGATGGTGGATAGGCAGTCATTTATTTATAGAAAATAATGGACACATCAATTTGTCACCGGATCTTGCTGATGTTGGCGCGTCGTAAGTATGAACGCACCGCCATATCCACCTCAATGCTATTGCTCTACTGCACAGCGTTCATACTGCGGCTGCAAGACGTCCGAAGAACCTGTGTGGCTACTCTTGACGGTCTACTCCAATTCTAATTCAGGATTTAGTGTCATTTGTTGTCAGAGAGTACTAGATTCCTTGGTCATTTAGTACTCTTGAATTCAATACTAGCGCATAATTTGGAATGGAGGTTGGTGGAATTTTTATGAAACTAAGGGAAATCGAATTTCTGTCTCTGTTATTCTTCACGAGTCAACACGCGTGCTCTATCTCGATTTCAAACGAATTGGTTCAAGAGTGCCAAACAAGCGTTATTAGGATTAAAACTGGATTGCGATTAGAACTGTTCTCAAGAGTAGCCCTGCAGGCGTCCGAGAAATTCTTGGCGCACCCGATAAGAACAAAGTTGGAGTGGCGCCATCATGAGTCCAACACAAAAGCCACAGATGGACCTTTTAAAGCCAGGAAGACATCTGAGACACAATTCTCTTATTAAAAATTAGTCAAAATAAAGTTCGGATCACGTGCCGCTCTATTGTCGATGTCTTTAATGTCAGAAATGTGTCTCCTGACTTAAAATACAACACGGTGATTATATTGAAATGTGACCGTGTGTGTGTTTATGGGTGTGTGGGTGTGTGTATGGGTGTGTGTGGGTGTGTGAGGTGTGTGTGTGTGTGTATGGGTGTGTGTATGGGTGTGTGTGTGTGTGTGTGTCGGTGTGTAGTGAACGTAAACATGCTGGTGATGATGACTGATGAATGCTGGTCAAGCTGGTCTCTGACCTAACGCACTGTGACCAAGAAAGAACCGCTAACACTAAAAAGTAGTAGTAGTACAGAATGTGACATACATGATTGTGCAGATTGAATGTGTTCCAGTTAGGGAAGGTAGGCTTGTAATCTGGAAGATCAGATACACCCGGCCAGATATCTTCGGTCGGTGTGCGCAGCATTCTGAAAGCATAACATATATAACATACATAACACCCAACAGTCAAATACATAAGTCTCGATCCCACACTAGGATTTCCTGTGTCGTGGGTATCAGGAACTACGAGTACCATGGTACCATAACACCCAGACACGGAAAAAATATTTGCAGATCATACAAACATTTATCAATATGCAGTCCACCAACCACTTGCTAATATGCAGCCCACCAACCACATGTCAATATGCAGCCCACCAACCACTTGCCAATATGCAACCCCAACCACATGCCAATATGCAGCCCACTGATCACATGCCAATATGCAGCCCACCAACCACATGTCAATATGCAGCCCACCAACCACATGTTAACATACAGCCCACTGACCATATGCCAATATATGCAGCCCACCAACCACATGCCGATGACCATGCGTGTTTACCTGAAGATGCGGAAGAGCTGGTCGATCTCCGAGTCTCCCTGGAACAGAGGCTTCTTGGACGACATCTCTGAGAATATGCAGCCTACCGACCACATGTCGATGGGGCATGAGTACCTAAAACAAACAAAAAACTTTTTTAACTACCTACAATTGTGTTTATCAGTATCACTGAGAAACAGGCAACTATCCACAAACACCTTATTGAAGTTTCTGGCAAAACTGAGCTTACATATTTTCTTGTTGATTGCAAAAATCTAGACTACTTCCCACCTTGATAAGTTTTATCTGTAAATAACTAATTTAATAAAAATTTATTAAAATCCGACTCGTTTATAAATTAATGAGAAGCTTCGGTTTTTCATTCCGTCTGGCTCTAGTTTCTTTTTAATTAAATTACACATCAGATATTTATAAAATTTTGTTAATATTATCGGATAAGATTTATCAAGATATGGCATGTTCTATTTTGTTGAAACAATGTACCACAGTTGAGTTAAAGTGTAATATAGTCGAAAAGTTCTAAGTGTACAGATGTTATTAAGCATTATCATTATCAAGCATCTACATATTCGAAGCCTGTAAGTTCGTAAGGAAATACCCGCAATTTTTCGTTAAAAAAACTGACCTGCCACGGCGTTACCCATGCAGGTATAAGCACAAACTAGTACTGCCAAACTCGAAATTAAAAATGCATAGTTCCGGTCCAACAACAATGGCATCAAAAATTTATAATAAAATTCCCGAACAAATTAAAGATTTAGAAAAGGATAGGACATTTGAAAGTAAATTACGGGACTTACTAATTAAAAAATGCTACTACAATTTAAACGACTTCTTCAAAGATACGCTGCCTGCGTTGTAATTTAATTTAATTCAAAAAAATAGATAAAATAAATTTAAAAATTAGTTAATTCATTCCTGTTTTGACTAGCCTACTCATTAACCTATTTAATTTAATTTAATGTTTTTGTCTACCCAAGCTACTAATTGACATATATAATTGATTTGATTTGCCTACCTTCTTTTAGTCTTTTAGTTTTGACATATTATTATATTGTATACATGCGAGAGATTAAATTTGATAAACCTTACCTATTTCTACTTTTATGTGATTATGAAATTGTTTTAAATTGATTTGACTTGTATTTTAATAACTAACATAAGTATTGTAAATTTTATTTTTGATCTTGACTCCAAATTGCAGCGCCCTGACGGGGTTCATGTACCTACCTGACTAACAGTAAAATAAGACCTATTACTAACTATATTGTATGTACATGTGAGCAATAAATAAATACAAATACAAATACAAATACAAATGTTAAAGGAACAAATGAATGATATAATGAGACATTCAAGATGGATAGAATGAAAATATATCACTATAATGCCTTACCTTTGACTGCCAAGCAGAACTTCCGGTGCTCTGTACCAGAGGGTAACAACTTCATGAGTGTACACCCTAACTGGTACACCAAATGCACGACCAAGACCAAAATCTGCCACCTAAAAATAAAATCATAGATTTTTTAGTGTTTGTCCTCCAAAACCAACATATTCACCATAGCTAAGGTCTTTTTTCTTCCAATGAGTCCAAAAAGATTGCATTTCAATTATCACTAGAATCAATACCATGTTCTTTTGTGGAGCGGCGGGCAAGTTGCCGGCTGAGATCCCGAGGGGTGAGGGTTTGATTACCGCTGTGGGACAAATGTATGCATGATCTGCAGATATTTGTTCCAGTTCTGGGTGTTATGGTACTCGTAGTTCCAGGAGGTCTTAAAAAGCCACTTTATATGCATCATAATACGACGATTCATATAAAGGAATTGCTAAGGATCTGCTGAGAATTCGGAAAATGAATTGCTACCAGATGAATTTGCCACATTGAGCAATTCATCTGGTAGCAATTCATTTTTCGAATTCCCAGCAGATCCTTAGCAATTCCTTTATATGAATCGTATTATGATTCATGTTATGATTCGTATAAAGTGGCCTTTTTAGACCTCCTGATACCTAGGAATCTTAGTATGGGATCTGGACTGTTGGGTGTATAGCTATGTTACGGACAAAACAAATGTTTGAAGTGTTGCTGAAAATATCAAAATCGCTATATGTATGTATGCCTACAATATTTGAGGAGTTCCCCCAATTCCTCATGGATTCCATCATCAGAACTGGATTCTGAAAAAAATGGGACCAATCTGGAAGTATATCTATTCAATTAAAAAAAGAATTTTCCAAATCGGTTTATAAACGATATAACGATATATTTTAGATAAGAGGAAACAAAAAAAAAAAAAAAAAACGAATTAAGAACGTCCTCCCTTTTTTGTGAAGTTGGTAAAAAATGCATGTCAAATGTATTGACAGACTAATAAGTTGAATTGGCCTTGTGGTAACTAAGGTAGCCTACTTGCACGGAACCCTCATCATGCAAGTCTGACTCGCACTTGACCTGTTTTTTATTTGATTGGTTAATATTTTACATTTATGATCATCTCATAAGCAACAAACACCTTGTATGATAATTACTACTTACTTTGATGATCCCCGTCTTATCGATGAGCAGGTTTTGTGGCTTGAGGTCTCGGTGCAGTATGCGGCGCTGATGGCAGTACAGGATGGCGTTGTTTATTTGGTACAAGTAGCTTTTCACCACAGTTGGGTCCATGAACTGAAACACGCACATAATATCAATGAAATGTATGATTACCGCCTTTTATTTTGTTTCCGGAGTTCCTATGTGAGAGGAAGAATTTTATAGAATTTTGAAAGTTACCTACCTGAAAGTCCTACCAAATTTATTTCCTGTAAACTGGATATCAGATCTCCACGACACAGGATTGCCTAGTGTGGAGATCACTAGTAATATAATTAATTGGACTACTAAAACTTCTGTATTCACACACAATTTTTGTAATAGTTTAGTAACCTAAGTATTCTAGTGTGTTTGTACAGCAAATAAATATATTTTTAATTTTTTCATCTTAATGAATGTAGGGTTGTTTCAGCATTTTAGCTGAGCGTCAGACAGCTTGCATTGTTGGTTATTTAAAGTTTTGGGACCAACAGAACTACTATTACTACTGGTCACTGGCCGCCATCTTGCCAGTTCCTCTCTCTGTATTAAGTTTCATTACCATGTCCATGTGCCGATACATCATTATTATTATTTATAATACACAGGCAGCTCTCGTAGCTGATGGATGTATATGTTAGTCCTTGTCAGTGCACTTTCAATGTTTGTCTAGTCTATTTTTGAAAGAGTTCACTGAGTGCACTCCTCACAGAGTCTCGTTACCGGTTCAAGTGTCCATGTCCATGTTGGCAATATGTGCATACTCGGATTGCTCGGTTACAATTTGTAATAAAAAAATTCATTGTTTTTTCTCATTTCAGATCCTAACAGACATGCTCAACAGTTTCATATAGGGGCTGGTTGAGTATCTTGATGGATTGGCTTACTTACTTATCATCTACGATTACTGTTTTTATGTTTACTTGTTTGTGACCTATATGTGGAAACTTGTAATTGGCCGTCAGGATACATGTAGCTCTTACATGTATTTAAGTTTATTATCCGTATGTCTACTAGCTGTAAGTTTTCCCAAAATTTGTAAAATAAAATAAATACTTAAAGAATACAATGGAACTGACATTGTTGACGTTCCTAAAAAAGATAAGAGAAAATAAATATTCAAGGAGCGACTATTATTAGCCTTTCCTATTGCCATTGTGGATCAAACTACGACCATAAAGCCATGGTCAAATTGGATTAGTGCACATCACCTGAAACTTTAGTTAGTCTTATTTTTCTGCCCTGCCTTCGCAACTCAGCAAAGCATACGTTGCATAGACTGCAAAAATGCACTTTTTGAGCATTTTTGCAGTCTGCATAGTGAAGGTAATCTTCATGCATAGCATGCAGCTTGCCCTAGAAACAAGAATATGTAGGTATGTATGTGACATCCCACCTGCATGTCTAGTTGGGTGGAACGTAAACCCAGAGTCCCAGCAGTGGGATCTTTAAAGTGTGATGTGCTTACTTTGAGGATAGAGGACAACCTTGATCGTACAACCATGGGTATGACACCTTGCATCCATGCATTCCATGGAATCCTAGTGCGAGATCAAGACTATGCACTTATATGATTGTTAGGTGTGATGTTATATTACTCAGGCATTCAATGCATGTTCTATATTAGATTGATGTTCAAAATATGCTACTAACTTTTCCCGATCCAAGTGAGTCCATGTATTTCTTGAGGTCCATGGAAAGGAACTCGAATATAAGATATAAGCGGGACTCTTCCATGAGTACATCTTCTAGTTTCACAATGTTTGGGTGGTTCAGCTCTTTCAATAGAGATATCTCTCTGAAAGCAAAAAATATATTGATGAACAAAGCAATGATGAATCATAGTATGATAAAATAGTGTTGAGTATCAATATTCATAACACATGTATACATCATAACAGGGCACTGCAACCTAAACCATCACCTGTACAAGATTGGAGCCACTGACAGCGGGTTATGTCGGGGCTGCTTGCAGGAAGAAGAGACAGTGGAGCACGTGATCCTGGATTGTGCGGCCACAAAACAGACCAGCCCCCATATTCCCTAGCTGAAAGTCACTCAGTGACGTAACGTTTGACAAGAAGAATGACCATAAAAAAAAAAATTATGAAGAATTCTCAATTGATGGTAATTTTACTTGTCAAACGTTGGTCACTGAGTGACTTTCAAGATAGGGAATAGGGGGGCAGGGCCAAGACGGGTTTGCAGAAGCTACTTCTATCCTACTCTTCAGTATTGACGCTTTCGGGCACACTTCAACGGTGTTGCCACCAACCCAAAGTCCTGCTCCGTTACTTTAAGGAGCTGGGCTGGCTGGGGTAGGGTTAGCACAGGGGGACAATGCACAATACACCCCACACAGGGACGTCAGTGCAGGTCTTAACACCCCCACGTAGAATTAGACAATGTTGGGAAAAGGTCATGAAATATGATGGCTATGGCACGCCAAGTTGATAGGTACAATCATAAGTTTGAAAATGGAATGGATGCTAAGAGGTTAGAACATGCAAAATTATGTTTAGGTAACTTTTACATTATTTTAAAGTTATTTCGTAGTGTTACCTAAAAAACTAGAGCATTAAATTAGGATACCTGATGGCTGTGGACGGAATGCCTTCGTCTTCAGATTCCAAGCGGATTTTCTTCATCGCCACGAACTGGCCAGTGAGTTTGTTCTTCCCTTTGTACACTACACCGTAAGTCCCTTCGCCGATCTTCTCTATTTTCAAGAAATCATCCATTTTGTGGTTGGGAATTGTGATTTTCAGTAATAAAACGCGGGCGAAGTCTTCCTTCCTACGAAACCGTTAGTTATTTTTCGATCCTGACATGAATAGGAGTGCGAAGATAATTTATTACATAAAATCACTTAAAATTAATGCCTTTTATTTAAGTTCCGTATAAAATTATAAGCTAATTTTACTATAATCTGCAAATTCCTATTCGTTTACGACGTTTCGCCAACGAATTTCAAATTTTTCGAATTTGATTTGTTTATCACACACACACACACATGGGAAATGGGAATAGTCGTAAACTCAGTCGAGTTACCAGTTTTATTTCTTGTGTATTTAATTAGTAGCATCACCACTGATTCAACTATCTCACTCTTTCTGTAGGATGTTAATAATGAATTCGACAAGGACAGACATAAATAAATGCTGTAAATATACTAAACTTGCTTGTGTCACTTTTGTATTGAAATGGACGATAATTTTATTTTATCATGAATTTCTTTCATTGAAATCATAAAATTATTATGAACGTTTTTAATTTGGTAAATATAGTAAATAATAAATAAAACTCAATAGATTAGTTTTGTCAGTACCACAGTACAGACATAGTGACATCTGTCTTGTAGTAGCAAAACTACGTTTTAAGCCAGTCTATCAATTTGATTGAAGGTGGCGCTTTGTCGATATTTTATTTTAACTGAGCATGCTTTGAGCCTAATTACCTACTCAAAATAATTTTGTTTTATTAAATGTTTAAAGGTTTTGCCTTTTCTTTACGAAAAGCCAAGTCTTCAGAAAATAGACATAAAAAGCTACCCATTTGAGTTTTGACTCTTGCAAAAATTACTAAGCAGGGGAGGGTTTGGGGAGCCGCATGTATGATTTGATGCTAGCAGAGACTACTAGTCTCTGATGCTTATGAATAACTAAGTAACTAGGTAGGAAGTATAATCTATGTGAGTAGGAGGCTTAGAGAATTTAGGAGGGTAGGCGCGGCGCTAGTGGAGCTGTAGATAGATTCAAAAGTGATTCATATTTACTTGTCCTAATAGAGAGTACGTTCCTTGATCCAAATGATCCAACTGACCACCTCAAATATTTACAACGAATTAGGGTAAAATAACACAAACTGCTGATTTGGCCGTCTCCCAATGTTGAAGAGGCACTATTTTTAACATAATGAAAAATCGAGTGCAGCCGGGCGTAAAACAAAAGTTTAAAACAAAATACAGTAAGTAGGTACTTAATCAATGTTTGGTCAATGAATCTGCTTACAATCTAGGTCATTATCATGCTCCAAAGAATTAGATAACTCACATAATTTTGTCGACGCAGCGTATAGGTCACGTAGGTAGCTCGCGTTTAGCGCGTGCCTAATCGAAGAGGCTATCTACCTATCATGATACTTGATGGTTATCAGATTCTGGTAGACTTTATTAGCTACTGGGCGATGGATGTGGACTCATTTGTGACCGGACCCATGAGGGCACGCGAGGAAAATGTGGAGAGTCATATTATTGGTGTTTTGTTATCATGTAAGTGTTTACCTTAGCTAGTACCTAAGTAGTACGAGATCCGTTATTGAGATGATTATAAGCAGTGACGGATTAACCCTTAATCAAATTAAGCAATTGCCTAGCGCATCACAACTGGGGGGCACCAGAAGAAGTACAAAAAAAATCCGTCCTTAGGTCATCACGTCTCACTCTCACGTCAACAAAAACCACACCAAAAAAAGTTTCTAGGACTAATTTGAAAATTCGCGCGTTTTAAGTTGACATAGAGTCCGACCTAGAGTCATAACCGAGTTCCCGCTTGCCCACTCGCTGCCCGCTAGTGCATTCGGCAATTCGAATGCACCGGAATTGCGATCAGCCAATCACAAACCACCCCTTCACCGCGGGCCCCCCGTCTGGCGCCCCCGCAAATCTGTGTCAAGTCAATCAATCAAATTATGCTTTGGTTTTTATTGCTCATCATCTTATTTTACAAACAACTAAGGGGTAAGAGTTTAAAGACCGATTCTAGTTGACATACGGATAGGGGGCCCACAGGCGTGGATTGCTTAGGGCACAAGTAGTCTTAATCCGTCACTGATTGTATGTCATCTTCGCATGCACACGTTATCTTTCTCGCTCTAACGAACGTCCTCCGAGGCTGAGTCTAAGTTTTTTGCAAACAATTGACACGGTCGTAGTGTAATACGGATTTTTTATGGAGATGCCGATGAGCGCTCCTAACGTACACTCTGTGAACCTCAATTTCCATACAAAAATAAGTGTTACACTACACCATACGTCCGTGTCAATTGCTTGTTAAAACTCAGACTTCGGGCGTATATTAATAATTCTGTAAATTTTTATATTATTCTTTGAAATAATAATCTCTTAGTGAAGTCATGACTGCAGACATCTCTATACGGATCTTAGTTTTGATAAAGCATGACAACTACCAATTAGTTCTAGTTCTCCAATTAGTCTTTAATTTTTGTTGAAAACTTGTTATTCCGAGATCTATTTTAGTCCTTACAGCCTAGACTCTCTGAGGACCACTAATTTTAGCAGAGGCAGGCATAGAATATCTACTCTTTCGAGTTATAACTTTTTGCTACGTCGTAGATTCACCTGCTACGTTGTAGGCACCTCTGTTGGTGACTTCATCAAGAACATCGTATAGAGGGTCCTGAACTCCTCATTATTTTCTTGTAGTCTACTTCCGCTGTTAATCACTAATCATACAGACGATCCACAGCTTATTTATAGTTATAACTGAGCATTTAGGATCTTACTAAGGAAACCTTTTTCCTATAAGATGTTTATTAAAGCTCGTATACGATTTTTATCTAAGAAATGTGCTCTGAGGCCCAATTCACCTAATTTTAAAACATTCCTGAATTGGGCTCTGGGCTCGCGCAGCCCCAGCTGAATTCCCAAAAGTAGTCTAGGTTTGTTATCGGAATTCTCTTTTTCCAGGTGGTATCACAACCTGTCACAGATGAACCCTCTACGCGGCACACACGCGAGCTTATAGAATGCTGTCCTTGCCCTGTCTCGAGCCATGATGGTTCAGATATGCTGGGCAGTAGTCAGCTCAGACGTGCAAGTGCGGATGACTGTCCGTGTCGGCTCCGAAGTGCGGATTCTGAGGGAGCTTCATCAATGATCTTTCCTACTCGTACTCTAGTAGGAAAGAGTTCTGTTCCATCCATGAGGTGAGATCAGATGTGTAAAATACTATTTCTACGACATTCAATATTGAAACCGTAGTTTTGTTCTTATAAAAAAGCTTAGGATAATAATTTTATACCAGGGGTGAGCAGCATCTAATCTGAATACATAGCAGCAATACTGCGATTACCATTCCGCCTGCCAAGCATGGTGATTATGCCAAACCGTCCAACGGTCGGTTGGTAATACACGGCCAAATCCTCCCTATGCCATTGGGAAGGCCTATCCCAGATCAGTCGAAGAACCTCATTGTTGAATTGTTTAGTTGAATATAGGTCAACCTAACCCTGCATATATTTACCGGATAGCATTTTACCAGTGTTCACTTTTTCAGGTCGAATGATTCTAAAGATGACATGAAAAATCTACTTGAGCCAGAAGTGGGATTGGCTACGTCTATGCTGGAAACTCTGCGTGAAGCAACTGAAGAAGAATATCAAGATGCCCTCGCTAGAGATGCTGCTAGAAGTTCCGATGCCATCCCAGAAGAAAGTGCTACAAACGTGGTAATTATAGTCAAACCTAGAGACTCAGATAATGAAGATGATTTAGTATCTGAAGCGTCTAATGTCAAAGAAGCACGCTGTATTCAATCTTTAGGGGCGCCGTTAGGGAAAATGAGAACTGTATCAAAACCCTTAAGAACGTTGCCCAATTTGTTCAGTTTACCAAAAGCTAGTCAGCCAGGTTCTATGCATAGGAATTTGTGGGGTATGGATAGTAATACCGGCGCTAGTAATGTGCAAGGAAATGTAGTAGATATGGATGGAGGTGCAGCAGAATCAAAACCACGTACACCTTTGTTCAAGCTTAGAACTCCATTGAAAGAAAATGTGTCGATGGATGTCAATGATGGTAGTCTGAAAACACCTACGATATTTGATAAACTGGAACAATCTTTGAAGAATAGGTCCAATCTTTTAGAACGTTTGAATTTGCCACAAATACCAAAAATGAAAGTAGATAGTCCGTTACGAAAAGCAAACAATAACATTAACACAAATAGTGATCCTAACCCAGCACCTAGAGATGTCCAAGAGCTTATAGAAAATGAAGAGGGTAAAGAGAATGGCCTCTTTAAGTTCAATCAACGACCTTTGATGCTCAAGAATCTGCTAAAACTAAAGGACGTTGAGTTAATCCCAAAAACAATTCCAAACAGAGCAATTTTGAAATCTGAACTCAATAATAAAGATATCTCTTTACCTACATCTGTAAAAAAAAATGCATACGAAGACGAAGATAAATGTGAAAGTTCAATTCATGATAGTTCTATAAATGAAAAGTTATATATGCCGAGCAACATACAAGCAGCAAATGAAAATTCTGGGGCACAAAGATTACCGAGTGGAGATTTTAGGCTACAAAACATTGACAAGAGCGTAATTGAATCTGAAGATATTCAAGATCTATTCACTAGCCCTTCGGAAATAGTGTCAATAGCCGTAGACAATACTCCAACTAATATAGTAGAGTCAGAAGAAATAGATTGTAATAATTTGATTTCAGAAGAAATAATAACATCAACAACAGAAAGTAATTTAAAAAATGTTGAAGACGCTGATTGGTCTAAAGAAACTTTAGATCCCACACATGAATCTGAAATAAAAGATACAACGGTAAATGATGACAAGAATAACATTAACCAAGACTGTGCATCTGACGAGGTTTCAGAGAGTGAAAATGAAGATTCAGACACAGACAGCAGTAGTAACATTGAAAATGAGATTGCATTTACTTTGCAGGAAAATAAAGACTCTATTTCGCTGTCGCAACTTAAAAAGCCTGAAGAAGATACTACGACACTTTCAGACAACGGTGATGAAAATTTCACTAGCGTTCAAAGGGCAGACAATATAAAACAAAGTGATGAAACAGTTCCCACAGAAATAGGTAAAAATGTAATTACTAACATTAAGTCCATCCCACAGATGAGTGAACAATTGTCAAACATTAGAGACAACGTAAAGAAACATTTTGAATTTTTTAACATAGCTAAGGTTCAGGAAAATACAAAAACTGATACACCAATCAATGATGAAAAGACAAGCAACTTAGATCTAGAGCCCAGAAATGATGCATCATTTGAAATAGGAGATAATTATAAAAATGAAGTGAAGGAAACCCCAGATCAAGTTTCTTTCAACGACTTGCAAAAACTATCAGATGACTTACTCGTTTTAAGCACCAACAATGAACAGAACTTCACTCCTAAAGTTGCAAAAGTTGAAGATGATTCAAGTGAGGATGATTTAAAATCAAATGAAACACAGCAACAGACTGATCAAACTGAACCAGACTCTCTTGAAGCTAAACCAGTTACTATTCCTGAAGTAGGAAAACCTAAAGACGCAAGTGCTAAGCTTGAAAAAAATAAGGCTTGTCGCATTGGTTTTGATAAAACAAAACCAAAAATTTACCAGCAATCTAAATCAGTAAGTCAGGACGAGGGCACCAAAGATATGGCAATCGAAGCAAGCGCTCCCACCGCCAATATTCTACCTCCTCTTCTTGATCCTATGAGTTTGAATGAACAGCTAGGATCTTCTTTGTTTCAAAATATGGATCCACTCGATCCTCTGAATTTGAATGAAAAGCTGGGATCTCCTTTAATTCCAAACTTAGATCCCTTGAATCTAAGTGAAAAGTTGAGTTCTCCAATATTCCGAGAAATAGATCCGCTAAATCTGAATGGAAAACTTGGATCTTCTTTACTTCCAAACTTAGATCCTCTAAATGTAAGATCTTCTCTTCAAGACATTATAGTGCAGCCGACGATTCCACTGACCGATGATCCTTTGAACTTATTTGGAAAACCTATGATTGATATTTTTAAATTGCCAACTCTTGATGATCTGAGACGGCAGTTATCAAGCGTTTTTGAAGTCAATGATAGAAGCGCTGAAAACAACTTTTCTGATGAAGAGGCTGATTGCACGAATGATGTACCAGTTGAAATGGCTTCTGCAGCCAGCACGACTAATTCACGAAAAGTCCCATCTATAAGACCATTGGAGAACTTGAATGTTGACATATTCCAGCTTAATCCACTATCATTTTCACAGCCAGATTTTCTCTCCAAAGTTCCAAGATTAAACTTGAATAACTTTCGAGCAAAACTACCGATACCGAATAATCTCGACCTAAAGCCAGTGAAGCTTGAGTCGAGAATAGGAAACAATAAAGGCAATATGCTCGGGGCTTCATTGACTTTTGGACCTGATAAGACAAGTTCACGGAAAACGAAACCTATTCATTCGAACTTACTAGGATATCCTCTAGGTAACTTGCCAAGCTTGGACGAACTGCGTAATACGATGCAATCAGACACACATAATTTACTAGGGAGCCATTTACATCCAAACCTTGATTTGTTCAGGGGTAGTAATTTTGGGTCCAGCAGTATTCCAAATATAGATGAAATTCGACGCAATGCCCAAAACACAATGAAGAGCTTGCAACAAAGAATGAAGTCAACATTCAAGGGTGGACAAATATCCAACCCGCTTAGCGAAAAATTTGCAAGACCTCAGGACTTATTCGAAGATGTAAATGATAAACTGAAAGCAATACATTACGATTTGAACGATCGTCTCTCAACGATTCATGAGGATTTTTTAGATCAGTCTAGATTCAAACCTCTGGTAAGTTCTGCGCGAATTCCAACGTTTCCAACCAATATAAACTCCAATCGTCACGTGATGAACAATATCCGAAAAAATAAAGCAAAGCCATCAAGACTTCAGACATCAGCTAGTGCAACAGCATCTCAAGAAATTGAACTATTAGAAAATAGTAATAATAGGAACTCTGCAGGTAATAATATAAATTTGTTCCGTCCACAAGCCAGGAGCAGCCCAAAAAAAGTTCAGTCAAATTTACAAAGAAAGCTTGATGGTGCTGAAAGCTCTCCTGTACCAACTAAGGTAGAGTTTCCAAAACATATGACTACGATAGGTATCCCAAAAAAAACTACATTACTACCATTGTCACAACGCTTACCGAGCTTAACACAAGGTTCGGAGAATTTGTTACAAAACGTTGCAGGAAAACCATTGCTTCTTGCAAGACAACCAAGTTTCGTCAAAGATTTGAAGAGACCATCACACATCCTTGGAAAATCAAGTCCTTTCAAAGATAAGACAAGTAAAGTGACAATCACCTTTGCTACGACAACTCCAAGTCCTGTTACTTCGCCTGTAGAGAAGTTTAGAACAACATCGTCAATAAAAATAAGTAAACCAGATGATCAAATGAAGCCTAACAGAGAGACATTGCAGGAAAGACCTGACCTACCTAGGCCAAAAATCTTTAGCAATGCAAAACAGTCAGCTACTGAGTCCAAACCTTTGAGATTTTCAACTCCATTTAAATCAAAGAACAATTTCAAAAATTCTAATTCCGACATTAAAGACATACCACAACTTCAAAGTTTGGAACCAATCGAGGATACAAAATTAAAGTTTTCTAGCTCCAAGGGTATTAAAGATTCTAAGCTGAGACTCAATGAGAATAATGCAAATAGACTGAATTCAGCTTGGACATTCGATAATAATAAACCAGAAGCAAGAACTGAGAAACCAAAAGCCAAACCTCTCGTTTGGCCAAAGACTGGTGAAGATTCCTTCTTAGCTAAAGTCAGAGAAGCTATGCAAGCGAGGTTGAATAGCTTCAATTCAGCGAAAAATGCTCAAAAAGTTGAGATAGCTAAAGTAGAAAAGGTTGTAAGTCCTACAGATATGATTAAATCTGCATCTGAAAATAATGTTGTCCTTGTACAAGATCCACTGAAGGAAAGCGTTCCTTATACATGTAGAATGACTTGTACTAGAGAGAAATAGAGAAAAAAATCTAGCAATAAATAAAAGACAAAGAAATTGTAATTTTCGAAGTCTGTACAAGATGAGGTAGGCACAGATAGCAACATAGGTATACAATTAGGCGAGATTGTAGGTAATTATAAGACCTAGATAATAATATGAAAATAATAAAATGTAAATAGTAGTTGTAAGTTGGTAAATAAAGACTGTATTTTCGTTATAAAATTAAAGGAGTTTTATTTGATGTTATTAAAATAAAAATAGCACAATTTTTTTAGCAGTTTTTTGTTCCTACCTACCTGAGTATCTACCTACTACTAAAATGTTATCGCGATAGCTTTTATGTGGTATAATTTCAATAATTTATAATTATTAATTAGTTTCTTTTGATAATCAAACAATCATGTATTATATTATATTTATATATTATATTTTACAGTTTAAAAGTATAACATAATGAAATAGGTACGTACTTAACAAGTAAACTGATTGTTTCGTTTTTAATTAGCATGTTTGTCTATTAGCTGAATCAAGTAATTAATTAATGGTTATTTAACCATTAATTAATTAATTAACGAATTTTCGTTAAAACAAATAAAAAACAAGTTTCGAAAACTAAAATCCGATTACTCAAAAGCTGAAAACAAATAATTGAAATATTGTAGTTAAGGCCTTCAACTAATTAATAGTTGTGGTCGGAGGCTTTTATCAGAGCTACGCAGATGAATATACAGACTGCTAAAATTCATAACCCTCCTTCTGTTTTCCCGTAGTCGGTTAACAAATTACCATCATGTTATGCCTGACATACGAATATAAGTTCCAATACGTTACAATACGTATGCTGGCTGATGCCGGCGGGTGTATGATGGTACTCTACATTATTGACGACCTATCTAATTCTATATATACATATATCTATCTATGGCGCGGCGCGGGGCGAAGGTTCACCTGCGACGCAGGAGGTTGCGGGTCCGATTCCCGCCTCGGAACATATATTTGTACGATCTGCAGATATTTGTTCAGGGTGTTCTGGGTATTTTTCTATGTATAATAAAAAATATCTATTTATGTAATGTATTGTATTAAGTATATCAGTTATCTAGTACCCATAACACAAGCTCTGCTTAGGGCTAGATAATGTTGTGTGAAATGTCCAGCATTATTTATTTATTTTATTTATTTATTTTACAAATTTTGGGAAAACTTACAGCTAGTACACATAATAATAATAATATAATAATAATAAAGCCTTTTTTATTTCCAAAAATCATAAATAACAATAATTAATTTATATTCTAATTTCAATAATAAAAATACATGCAAAAACAAAAATAAAAAATAAGCTAGTACACATACGGATAATAAACTAAAATACATGTAAGAGTTAAAACGTATTCTGACGGACAATTACAAGTTTCCACATACATATAGGTCACAAACGAGTAGGTAAACATGAAAACAGTAATCGTAGACGACGAAGAGAGAGAAAAAAGAAGATTCAAAAAACAAAATTAAATTAAATGATAAATGTGAAGTTAAGTTACCTAATAAATAATAACCTAAGATTTTTTTTTTTTTTTAAATACAAAGTTTCGCTGGAAGAAAATGCTAATTAACATGAAGTTCACCTATGATTAGGTAGGTATTTGTTTTATTATAATATAGTATTTTATATTTATCCGCTGGCAGTCAACAACTCCAAACTCAACAGCAACATACATCCGAGTTCCGTGTTCCGACACTCTGGTTTGGTAGGAGTGAGTACTTGAGTAGTAACTCTACACTACAATCAACAATTCCCGCCCTCCCAGTTCAGTCTCCGCCTGACAAGTCAACTAAGAAGATGTTTCCCAATCTCTAATGATTACTATTCAGTGTTTTAAAATATTGGCTAAACTATAGTTGGTTGATTAGATAAAGAAGTTTTTATGCGGTCTCGCGATTTGTAGGGTAATTATGTTTAAAATGGTCGTGATCGACCGTTGTGTTGTTATATTCGTGGTATTATGGAGCAGTGTAATTGGAGGTAATATTTTTTCTGTACTAAGTGGTGTACTTTATCCTGTTATTGTACCTTAAGACGCTATAGGTTCACAAAATATCTACTAAATACAAAATGAGCTCTAGCATATTTAAGTTTTTTTAGTTAACAAAAAGAAAAAAATTATAAGCTTGTCCAGATGAGGCGTTTTACGCGCGATTTGAAACGCTCGATTGTGAAATACCTACTAGAGCTTCATACATTCCGTCCAAACGCAAAACAATTTTAGAGTAACTTCTAATCTAACACATTTTAATTTTTGGAACATTTGGTAAGTAACTTATAAGTTATGAATTGGGTTAGTGAATTCATCAATAAAATCTAACAAAATTTTAAAGGGAATTTTAAGTACCTATACCCTGATTTTTAATTTCAGACAATTTTTGTAAACAAACAAATGTCAAGATATGCCACTGTGAGTATAAGTATCATGATTGTGTAGCATACGTGTAAATTCACATATGACACACATACGTACATGACACTTATACACAGTGGCATATCTTGACATTTGTTTGTTTTTACAAAAATTGTCTGAAATTAAAAATCAGAGTATAGTTAAGTACATAATTATTTTGTAAACAAACCCAAGATATCAGAGCGTGAGCTCGCCTTCTTTAGTTCATACAAAAATTTTCGTTTAACTTATAGCGTCTTAACGATAGCTAAAAAGTAAGTCCATAGTGTAACAATTGAGATTTCCATGTTATGGCAAACAATGATTTTGTGACCGTGTCTATTATGAGTTTTACTAGCTGGTGCCCGCGACTTCGTCTGCGCAGGATTAGTAGATATTTCGAGTAGATTATATTAGCGTGGCGTAGAAAAGAATATAAGTAACCAATATATATACTCTGGCAGGCTTTTTTGTAGGACTACTTAAGATAAACATTTCCATCATACATTACATATGTGTAACTCTAGCGGTTTTGGCAGCGCACGCCAGAATAGCTCGCAGATGGTAGATTTTTTCCTACTTACTTGACACTTATCGTCATATTACAATATCTTTATAAATAGTAGCCTATGTGTTATTCTGATGTATAAGCTATATTATTGTAAAGTTTCATTAAAATCCATTCAGTAGTTTTTACGTGAAAAAGTAACAAACATCCATCCATCCAACCATTCATCCATCCATCCATACTTACAAACTTTCGCGTTTATAATTAAGGTAGTAGGATCTATGAGAGCTATCTAGATTCCATCGGATATGGAGTGAAGGTTTTTATTTAAAGTTATTGTTGTGTGCTTGACAGATAAGCCATGTGCCTCCCGCAAAATTCCCGGCCAGTCCGTGGTATGCGTCTGCAATTCCACGTATTGTGATACTGTAACCAGAGTCACACCAGCCGCCGGTAGCTACGTCGCATATACATCATCTAAGGTACCTTACAAAGCAAAGATGTACATAGTTTCCTACAGAGTAGTCTGAGCCTAGGGTAACCATATCTCAGGATTTGTCCTGAGTGAGTGTTTAGTTACTACTTACAACCTAGCAATAAAATAATTAATAGACATGATGATGGTAAGGTAATTACAAAGAAGCACAAGGTGTCTTCAATAAAAAAAAACTGTTTTCATCAAAGTAAAATTAACATATCCAAAACAAGTAATTTATCTTTATCTTTATCTTTATCTTTATCTTTATCGTTATCTTTTCTTGAGTAATTGACTTATTGGCAATTTTCGCACGCTAATTTTATGGTCTCCACAGGATGGTCTTCGCTTCAATAAAACCACTGGAACATTGATAACTGACGAAGGTTTAGGTAAGTAGAGATTTCAGTACCTAACCTACCCTATCTTGAAAACGGTTAACTGGTTTTTGTCTCATTGGAACGAAGTTCCTTATCACGTTACAATTTAGCCACCATGGCGAGTGAGAGCTAGGCTGAAAATCTGTGAACTAAAAATGCTGTAATCAAAAACAAGTTTTCATTTAACTCGATGCATTCATAAGATATGTAAGTAATTAATGTCTTATTTTTGTATGGGAATCGTGAAAATAAAATACCAGTACCTAACCTAACCTCACAGTTGTAGGTACGTCCGAAATAGGCAGACATTGATACCACATTACCTTTACGATCTTTTTACACAGTTTAACAGTAAATGCTTCTTATTCTTTTTTAACCGACTTCGGAAAAAGGAGGAGGATCTCAATTCGTTTTTTTTTGTTATTTAATGTTTGTTAAGTACCTCATATCTCCGTCGTTTATAAACCGATTTGGAAAATTCTTTTTTTATTTGAATATATATACTTCCATAATATTGGTCCCATTTTTTTCAAAACCCAGCTCTGATGATGGAATCCATGAGGGATTGAGGGAACTCCTCAAATGTTATAGGCATACATATAGCAATTTTGGTATTTTCAGCAACAAGTTATTGTTTTGTATGCCTTTAGCAAAAAATAACATGCAGATAGCCGAATTCAATAGCAGAAGTTGGTTTTTATCTTATTCTAATTCTGAAATTTTGAATCAAAAAGTCTGAAATTGAGGAATTTCAGCTTTTTGCCCCTTAAAATGGGATGGTGAAGTTTGTAGGGAAAAAAGTGGCTGAAACTCAAAAAGGGACAATGTGAGTTAGAAGTTTGGAACCCTCACGAGTGCGAGTCTCGCACTTGTCCGTTTAATTTAAGATATTTTTCTACAAGAAGGTGAGGTACTTTTGGCTGGCTTGTGTTACAAAATTAATGCGTATAATATAACATAACACCCAACCACATACATAGTCCTGATCCCACATTAGAATTCCCTGCGTCGTGGGTATAAAGGAACTACGAGTACCATGGTACTATTTATTTATTTATAAATATCAGATCATGCAATTATTTGTCCCGCAGCGGGAATCAAACCAGCACCTCTTGCGTCTCAGTCGGTCTAAATATCCACCAAAATAAAAAAAGTTTTTCTCCAAAAAAATTAATTAAAAATTAAAAATTTAAAGGGTTAAAAATGAATGATTTTCATAGAAAAGATAGGTTCAGGGATCTCTACCTATATTACATTTATCCCGGTTAGATATAATGATTATTAAAAAACCACTATTGGACATCACCTTTGGAATGGGCATAGGTTATACCTTATCCCATAGGCTACCTTTCATCCTGATATTACTACCGAATCGAGACTTATGCGACTTATGCAGTTGCATCTTATAATTAAATAATTTTTAGAGAGTTCTGAAGTGACTCTGCAGTTGGATGCGAGCACACAGTTTCAAACCATCTTCGGTTTCGGAGGAGCGGTTACAGATGCCGCTGGCATAAACTGGAAGAACCTTTCGGAGCCGCTGCAGCAACATCTCGTAAAGTAAATAACTACCTATACATCTTTATCATAATCAGCCGGTATATAGATGTCCACAAAGATATGCTTAGATAGATAGATAGATTTAAGGCCAAAGCACACCGGATGCGCGTGGACCCCTGTCACACCGGGTTACGCATACGTTCACGCATACGTGCTGCACAGTGCACACGCAACACAACCGGTCCGTTGCGTACCCAGCGTTGAATCGTATTAGGATCGCTTTCTATTTGTAAACAAATTCAACTGTCACACGCGTGGTTACGCACAGCACAGAGCTGTGCGTGTTCGAACCTTTTTGGTGTGACGTTCAATGGGGAATGGCATTAATACAACGTCATCACTGCACGCGTTGACGTTCCGTTCTGTGTAGGGTACAGGAACGTCTGCGTAGGTTGGAACAGGAGTAATTTAATTTTATATATGACGATTCAAAATGATCCTTGTGATTTCAATGAATAAAGTTCTTTTTGACTTTGACTTTGGTACGCTGTCTGTTTGTCTCATTCAGTCTGGTTGTCTGGGAGCTGCAATGCGTAACTGCAAGCGTTGCGTCTATGTCGACGTGCACGTCACGCAATCGGTGTGCCATGTCTCATACAGTTCCATACATTACAATGTAATGGCGTACGCAGCCGGTGTGCTGTGGCATTTAGTTTATTTGTAACAACATTCAGAAAATAATGCCTCCCCTTATAATACCAAAACGAATGGTCTTGAGTCACTTCCATCCATCGTCTTTCTTCTAACTCTCAACAGGTTACAGTGGTCTTATGTTGAATAGGGTAACTTTATATACTTAAGTATATAAAGTCCTCCTCTTAAGAGGAGGTCACCGGTACGGTGCTTACGACTTTTGCACGCTTTGCTTCTAATTTTCCTATTATTTCTTGAAACTCCATGAAATTTTGTAGACATGATCAGTACACTAATATCACTTAGCACACGTGGTGCGTTAGTTTCTTATAAAAATATACGGCACCAAAGAATAAATAAAAAAATTCAAAAATAAAAAATGGACGCACCACGGCTCCAGCTATTAGTGTACTGATCTAGAAAATTTCATGGAGTTTGATAAAATGATATCCAAAATAGAAGCAAACTTCGTTCGTGTACAAAAGGGCGTAAGCGCCCTACCAGTAACCTCCTCTTAAGAGTGCGCTCTGAAAATATAATATGCGTATAAATTGCCTTTTAGAAGCAAATACTAACGGAATAAGATTGAATATCGCACGGCCGTATCTTGCACAGAAGTAGTCTCAAATCTTATTTGAATTATTATGAGAAATTAGTCTAGTTAAATTTTGGTTTGGTCACGGATAATAAACTTAGTTTTTATTTTGGATATGTGACTGAAGTTGTTTCCTAGAAATTTCAAAAAATCTAGTTTAAAGGCATAACTTTCAAACAAAAAAAGTATCGAGTAAATGTCTGCCATATTGTGTTTCTGGCTTGGTCACGGATAGATTTTTTTTTTGAAATATCACTTATTTCATTTATTATATTGATGTGATATCTGGTTTACTCACAATAACTAGGCAAATCAGCATTATATTTTCGGAGCGCACCCTTTAGACGTCTTATGCTGGGACGAAGCTATAGAATGCAATGAAGGATTTTCCATAACTAACACGCTTGGAAATCCCATTGGTGATAGCAGTGTTGGCGTTGAGTACTTAGAAGCCTGCTCTAATCTTTTATTCTGCTTTTACCTTGGAGCAAGGAACAAAATGGAGCGGCAGTAACTTTTATTTTGTATGAAAATTGCCCACCATTAGCGTGCATTCAACCATTCATTCAATACTCTGTGATCTTTGATTGCCTTCATTCAAAGTATTGTTTACTTTTTGTGTTTTCGTAGTTTCACTATTTTATTAGCAAATACCTATATTTTTTACTACACAAGTTGGATTTCACAATGCCTGAGTGTAATATTGTGCATTGTGGAACGAGGCAAAGTCAGTATCGGCCTGGACTGACTTTACACAAGTGCTTCAACAGTTTACATTGAAACTGTAGTTTTACTTCATTATTTTGTTCTAAATGTATGTTTCGTTAGTGAGCTTTATAGTAAACATAAGGACATTAGTGTCATTGTTGTGTAAAATATCATTATTTCATAGTAATTCATGTATTGCTTACAAGATTGTTTACAACTAGGGATCGGTCGGGCAAATAGCCGACCCAGTCCGACCCAAAAATCGAGCACGCCTTATTTATCATAACAACCGCCCTGTGGCTTTTACACATCCACGGAGACTATTTTTTTTAAAGTTCTTTGTTACTTAGAAAATATACAAATTATTATAACTAAACACAGTTAAATAAAAACACAGCTTAAAATTAGAAGTAACTTGGCAGGCTAATTAAGGCGCCTATTAAAGTTTTTTGTCAAAATTACATTTTTATTAAAATATTGGCACTTTATAATTCTGTTTTGCGATTTATATACCATTAACATAAAAGGTAAGGCAATGAGCCGTTACGTACATATAGGTACCTAGTATGAGCACTTTGAGCAGCGCGCATTTTTAAGGTAAAAACGGGAGGAGACTAGGGGTCTATTCTTAGCCCAGACACACCATACCCATAAAACTCTTTCCCTCCACTACAAAGCTTTCTAAAGCCGTTGATAAAGAAGAGATTCAGAATTTATACTCAAACTGTTCCCCAGTTCTTACTTCAGTGATAATGGTCTGCAATACAACATGATACGCGTTCCTATCGGAGGCTCCGACTTCTCCACTTACCCATACGCTTACAACGAGCTGCCTCTGGATGACATGAAACTCACTAACTACACCTTGAGCTATGAGGACTTTCAATATAAGGTTGGTTTATTAATTATCATGTTTATGTATGTATCTTACTATGCATTAATAATAATAATAAATAAAATAAATGCTGAACATTTCACACAACATTATCCAGCCTCAAGCTAAGCAGAGCTTGTGTTATGATGGGTACTAGATAACTGATATACTTAATACAATACATCATATAGATAGATATTTTTTGATTATACATAGAAAAATACCCAAACCACCCTGAAAAATTATCTGCAGATCGTACAAATATTTGTTCAGAGACGGGAATCGAACCCGCAACCTCCTGCGTCGCAGGCGAACCTTCGCCCGCCGCGCCACATAGAGGTCGTCAATTTGGGATCGTCAAAGGAATTGCAATCCAGCAGCTCATTCAATCCCGCGGGATTGATATGCGGGATTACACAACCTCGCGCGGGATCCGCGGAATCCCGCATCTTTGAAATTACGTAAGTAATAAAATCAAATAACTACAGATTTTTGAGTAAAAATCAACTTTTACTAGACATTTCTTACATTAAGCATCAGAAATTATTTATTTTATATTAATTAAGTATAAATAATAATCTTTTTTCTTAAATTCATCTTTAAATGATTGGTATAGTTTAATAGTTTTTTTTTTTTTTTAAAACAAATTTTTAATTTGCGGGATCCGCGGATCCGCGCTTTGAAGGTGCGGGATCCCGCAGGAATGCGTGATCGCGTTTTGCGGGATTGCTTTCCCTATACCTTATGCAAGCTATTGGGCTTCTTCAACAGCTTTTCTGGGGTGCAAGCAATCTTTTACAAATCGGTTGCTTGATATGTGACAGTTTAAGAGAAGGTTACCGGTAGGGTGCGTAAGCCATTTTAAATGCGAACGAAATTTTGCTTCTATTTTGGCTATTGGTTTCCGTTACGCTGCATCGAAATGTTGGAATAATATTCCACCACCGTTGAGGAGGAACCTGCAAAATATTCTTGGATTTCGTTTAAAACTAAAAAAAATACCTGTTTGAGGGGCAGATGACGCAGGAAGGTCTCGTGCACGATACGAGTGTTATATAGTTATTTCAGGATCATTTTGTAAAGTTATTTAGTTATTATTATTATTTATTTATTTTTACTTGCAATTATATTAATTATATTTATTTATTACAAGTTATATTACAACTATATTGTAAGTACTCACACACCACATTATTTGTTATAAGTACTAGTTTATATTCTAAAAAAATTCGATAAATTTTTGTTTTTTGTTTTTCCTTTCTGTACACTTTTACTATAGTTTTTTATTTATTTTTTTACTTTGGTACGTCTGCTGTAGTGTTTTCTTGTTTTGAAAGAGGCTCTAACGGAAGACCAGCGTAGGTTGTTTACGACCTGCATAGTGCATATGCTGAGTTAGGGCCTTTTTGTAACAGCAATGCCTTTTTTTTTTTTTTTTTTTTTACATTGTTTTATTTTTTAATTTAATTTGTTAAATCTGTGCTGTTGTTGCAAATACAACTTTTTCTATTCTATTCTATTGTAGTTCATCAAACTCCATGAAATTTTGTACACTGATCAGTATAATAATATTTAGACTTGTGGTGCGTCAGTTATTTAATTTTTTTTCTTTTACTTTACATACAATACATAACATACATAATCACCACCGTACATACCGCACACGGGTCTAGATATTAGTGTACTGAATGTACTGATCATGTGTACATCATTTCATGGAGTTTGAAGAAATTAGCCAAATTTTGCCAAATTTGACGACCTCTGTGGCGCGGCGGGCGAAGGTTCGTCTGCGACGCTGGAGGTTGCGGGTTCGATTCCCGTTTCGGAACAAATATTTGTACGATCAGCAGATATTTATTCAGGGTGTTCTGGGTATTTTTCTATGTATAATAAAAAAAAAACTATCTGTTTAATGTATTGTATTAAGTATATCCAGTTATCTAGTACCCATACACAAGCACAAGCTCAGCTTAGCTTGGGGAGCTTAGATAATGTTGTGTGAAATGTCCATTGCAGCATTTATTTATTTATTTGTGTTAGTTTATAAGTAGGTACCAACCACCAGCTCTCACAGACTAGGTTTGGCTGGTAGAGAATGACCTACGACCTTTTTGTAACTTTTTTTGTATGTGCAATAAAGTATAAATAAATAATCATCAAACTCTTATGATTTTCAGATTCCACTCATCAAGGCTGGCATGCAGTTGTCGAAAACCCCCATCCATGTGTTAGCAACGACGTGGTCCCCACCACCGTGGATGAAGACCAACAACGCTTACGGGGGGCAAAGTAGACTCAAGCCGCAGTATTACCAGACCTACGCTGATTACATTTACAAGTAAGTTATAAAGTTCAGATTTTTAAACGAGTGAGTACGGAGGGTTCCCAACGAGTAACACCCAAACGAGTAACACTGTTACTCGTTGGGATTTTTTTTCCTATCGAGTAACACTCCTTTCTGGGTGTTACTCGTACCACCTGAGAGATGTGAGAAGGAACCAAGACTGATCTGCCCCCCTATTCCTAAAAGTCACTCGTTGAGTGACTCACGTTTGACAAGTAAAATTACCATCAATCGGTCAAAATTATCATTAAGAATTGTCAATTGATGGTCATGTCACCGAGTGTTTTTTTTTTATACTACTTGGCAAGCAATCAATCTTACGGCCCACCTGATGGAAAGTAGTTACCGTAGCCTATGGACGCCTGCAACACCAGAGGCATCACACGCGCGCTGCCGACCCTGAGACATAAAGATGAAAAGTCTCATGTGCCTGTAATTTCACCGGCACCCGTACCCTTCAAACCGAAACACAGCAATGCGAGCACTACTGCTTGGCGGCAGAAATAGGTACAGTGGTAGTACTTCCCCGGACGAACTCTTTCACAAGAAGTTCTACTACTAACAAAAAGTAGTTAAGGAAAAGGGTGCAGTTCTGCCGAAATCAGGGCAGGGTAGACTACAAATACCTATATACTTATAAATATTATTATAACCTATGACCTGATAACAGTTCATATATCAGAGAAAGGCTGTGCTATCTAAGTTCACTTGACCTTGCGATGACACCTTTATCAGCCCGACTAGGTACTTAAGTAAATCATTTCCATATTTTCCATTTTTTTTAAAACTCCTCCTGGTAATTTCCTACACATCATCGAAATAACCTTTGAATATAACTAAGCAACGGGTCGTAGATACTACATACCTACCTGTTAGTATATCAAGTACCTGACGAATGAATTGATAACGTCCTTTTGATGAAAACCATAGAACTCCAACGTGATTCAAACTCCTAGAAATGGGAGGTCAACAATGGATGTTATATTGGTCTATGTTTTATAGCGTACAAGTATCTTAAGTTCTTCAATCTCAGACTTTTCTCTATATTTGTGTCACAAAAGCTACAAGCATATCAAATTTCAGCATTGTGGGATTGCCCTAGAATTTTTGATTTTTTACTTTTTTGATTTTCCCTAATATCTCAGAAACTACATAATATAAATACTTATTAAAAACAGTTTTGAAATGTCCAACCAAAGTGCTTTCATTAGTCACCCCACTTGATCTGTCTGTCTCATTTTTTTTACCCCCTTTTGGATCCCAATATCTCAACAACCCCCTTACCGATACAGCTCATATTACCTACAACTTGTACCAATACTATCTACCCCCATACTAAATTTCATGAAGATCGGTTAACGGTTATGAAGTTTTCTTCGGACAAACATACATACATACATAGATACATACAAACGTCGATTCTTCCAAATTGACTCTAAGAACTCGCTTCGCTCGTTCAACAATAGGGCATTCATGAATTTAAGATTAAATCAGTAGTTTTTGTATTAATTAGTTACTATTTACTAATTATTCATTTAATATTTTGTTTAGCATGGGGGTGCCAGATAAAAAACAAGTGCTTTGGAAGACACTAACTCAGCATTCGGTATAGGTAGCTATTTATGATGCCAAAAAAGTATTTGCTTACATAGTCTACATAGTTTTTTCAAGATTTTTGTTTTTTAAATAATGCAGTTTATGTTGAATAAAAATATTAAAATATAAAAAATATTTAAATGATTATAAGTGAGGGGTCTACTGCGAAAAATAGGTATTCGATAACACAGGCTAGAATTCTGTCTCGCTCAACCAACCTTTAAAAAGCTTTAATTTTGTTCCAGATTCATCGAAAAATACACAGCGGAAGGGATCCCAATATGGGGTATCACTACTACCAACGAACCGACTAACGGTGTTCTAAATTTATGCAAATTCAATTGTCTTGGCTGGAATGCTAAAACTATGGTACTTAATCGCTAATCCCATCATCCGCGTCCACTATTGACAGAGGCCTGTTCCATGGAATGTAATAGGAGGGATTTGCTCGCATGTCAGGTGGATTGATGATCGCAGGTGTTGAGTACTCAGGTGGATGCTGCTGCCCATCCCTTGGTGTGAATGCCATAGTCAGCTTTTGAGGCATGCACGGGAGGAGACGGATTGGTCTTTTCTTAACCGGACACACCACTGCATGTAAAAATCTTTGAGAGTAATAAACTGGCGTGAAATGAAATCAAAATCAAATGACAAAAATTCCAAAACGAGTAACAGTGTTACTCGTTTGGGTGTTACTCGTTTGGAACCCTCCTAACTTACAGACACAATATGTATGTGTGTGTATGTGAAATGTCCAATGAATTGTCCAGTTTTCATACAAACCTCAACATAACATAGATATCATAACATAACACCCATCAGTCACATATCTATATATATAATCTTGAATCCCACACTAGGTTTCCCTGTGTCGTGGGTGTAAGGAACTACGAGTACCATGGTACCATAACACCCAGACCCGGAGCAAATATTTGCAGATCATGCAAACATTTTGTCCCGCAGCGGGAATCGAACCCGCAACCTCTTGCATCTCAGCCGGCTAATCGCCCGCCGCGCCACAGAGGTCGTCAACGCGCTTTTATCCTCAAATTAACATTCACAAACTTCATCAATTTTTTTTTTAATGCTGGACATTTCACACAACATTATCTAGCCCCAAGCTAAGCAGATCTTGTGTTATGGCAACTAGATAACTGATATACTTAATACAATACATTACATATTTTTTGATTATACATAGAAAATACTCAGAACACCCGGAACAATTATCTGCAGATCGTACAAATATTTGTTCCGAGGCGGGAATCGAACCCGCAACCTCCTGCGTCGCGGGCGAGCCTTCGCCCGCCGCGCCACAGAGGTCGTCAATTTAGTTGAACGACGGTTTAGTTAGTTTTCAATAATTTATATATGTTTTATAATAATATAAGTGTTTATTTATTTAAAAATTTCAGGGAGATTGGATAGCAAACAACTTGGGTCCAAAGATACGAAACTCAACTTTCAAAGACACTAAAATTTTGGCTGTCGATGATCAAAGAATATTTATTCCCTATTGGTGGAATAAGGTAAATTAAAATAAGATACAAATAAGATACTTATCTGTTAAATCGTAAAGCAAAGAGGGCTTTTCATCTTCGATAAAAAAAAAGTAGTTCAAATTGGTTCGATAGGATGGCACTGACTCAACTCTAGCTGTCAATAATGACAAATGTATTATCTGTGGTGCACGCGTAATAAGCTATTAGTCAAGATATTTATTCTGTTTGTGTTTGCTTCTTGAGTGCGCGCTTGTGATTTCGTGTTTTAAGAAGTAGGCAAAAATAAATACCTACCACGAAACAAAAATTATAGCTACGTTGATGATGTTGGCATTTTTTTTTTTTGACACTTGACAGTTAAGTACAGTGCAGCGCCATCTATTTTCAACGCTGAAAGCATGATTTGAAACCGCCAAAAAACCCCTCATTAAAATAGCTATAGCATTGGTTGAGTTGACATCATAATTGAACGAGCGAAGCGAGTTCTCTGAGTCAACTTGGAAGGATCGGCGATTGTATGTATATATGTATGGATATGTGTTTGTCCGATGAAAACTCCCCAACCGTTAATCCGATCTTCATGAAATTTAGTATGGGGGCAGATAGTATTGGTAAAATATGTAGGTAAGGTTATGAGCTGTATCGGTCGGGGGGTTGATGAGATATTGGGGTCCAAGAGGGGGTAAAAAAAAAAAAAGTGAGACAGTCAGATCAAGTGGGGTGTCTAATGAAAGCGCTTTGGTTGGACATTTCAAAACTGTTTTTAATAAGTATTTAGACTTAGTAGTTTCCGAGATATATAAGGGAAAATAAAAAACGTATAAATCAAAAATTCTAGGGTATACTTCCAGCAGTTCCACAATGTTGAAATTTGGTATGCATGTAGTTTTTGTGACACAAATACAGAGAAAAGTCTGAAATTGAAGAATTAAGAAACTTGTACTCTATAAAACAATAACCAATATAACATCCATTGTTGACCACCCATTTCTAGGAATTTGAATGACATTGGAGATCTATGGTTTCAGTCAAAAGGACGTTATCAATTAATTCGTCAGGTACCTATTTGATATACTAACAGATATGTAGTACGCCCCGTTGCTTAGTCCTATTTAAAGGTTATTTTGATGATGTGTAGGAAATTAGCTCGAGGTGTTTTTTTTAAATAATGGTAAACCGACTACACAGTCGGGCTGATAAAGGTGTCATGTCATCGCGAGGTCTCAGTTCGGGGGGAACCACTAGTCATAAGTATTCATATTATTCATAGTATAGGGTGACCCACGGAAGAATGAATTGGATTTCTTCTTCCATGGGGTGACCCGAGCTTTGCACTGCATCTTTGCATCTGCGTGAAAACTCGGACAAACGTCTTTTCCTAAAGACTTTTCACTGACTTTTCCTTGATGATTATACGGGGTGTAAAAAGACAGCTCCCGAATACTGAAGGTACCGGTAAAGCTACCTATATCATAGCTATATAAAATAGCTTTCAGCTGAGAGGTGATTCATACCGGAGAAAACTTTTTTTTTCGTTTCGTATCATATTTGTCAGCCAGCAATGTACGCATTTATTCCGGCCGCGCGAGTTCAACGCTCCCGGTCAGCTGATCGACCCGTAGGGCCATTATTTCTCATGTGGTTTTCATTGCTTTTTTTATTAACGTGTTTTTAATGATGGAAAATAGGTTTTTGTGTTCCTTTAACGATATTTTATGGATATTTATAAAGAAAACACGAAAAAAGCGAACCAAAAGTGAGCATTTTTTTTTCGTGTTCCAGCTTAAATATTTTCAGAATCATAGTCAGAATGCACTGTTTCAGTTTTCGGGAGTAGTCTTTTTACGCCCGGTATATTAATAGCTAGATCGATTTTTCGCCTCCAAAAACCCCCATATTTCATCGAAATCGAGCCATTTTCGAGATCTCAAAATATATGGTATACAAATAAATGTTTCTCTTATAAGATTCATAATTATAAATATCGCGTCTTGTGATTGGTCATACTATATAGCTCGAAGAACAAAATAAAGGTTCTCGAGTGGCGACCACAAACCAGACGACGCGGTAGAGGAAGGCCCTCCACTCGATGGACTAAAGACATTATAAACGTTGCGGGGAGTCGGTGGATGGAGGCAGCTCAAGACCGTTCGTTGTGGCATTCTAAGGGGGAGACCTATGCCCAGCAGTGGACTTCTACAGGCTGGTGATGATGATGATGATTGGTTGTGGTAGCTGTGGTATAGGTTGAGTTGGGTTCGGAGACTGAAAATTGTTTCTTTCAGATGGTAGAAGAGAGGCCAAAGGTTCTAGATTACATAGATGGCGCTGGCTTGCACTACTATACTGACTACTTCATCCCCGCGATTATTCAGGTTCAGGCCATGAAGTCTTTTCCGACGAAATTCCTGCTGAACACCGAGGCTTGCGAAGGTATTTTCAAAATAATTTCACCTTTTTGCCTGAGACCTCTCCGTTTCCTCCCATGGATGAAGTAAAAGCTTTACTAAGGGATTACATCAGGGGATGGGCAGTAGCATCCAACTATTTTGATTTGATTTGATTACTTAACTTGTACTAATATTTATTCTGTGACTTAACCCACCAAACTGCGATCACCAATCCGCCTGCCAAGCGTGGTGATTATGGCTAATGCCCTCAATGTATTTGATTGGAGAGGCCTCGTCCAGCAGTGGACGTAAACAGGTCGGTGATGATGACAAAAACGTCAAAAAAAGCAATGAAAACATCCGGTATGAATCACCTCTCAGGCGAAAGCTATTTTATATAGCTATGATATCCGGTATATATCGGATATCCGGTAGCTTTTCCGGTACCTTCAGTATTCGGGAGCTGTATTTTTACACCCCGTATAAAGAAAAAGATAAATAATATATTACCAGAAGATAAGAACAGTACAGAAATATACATGGAACAAATAAGGAAAAATTGAGTAACATTATGAATTTCTTTAAATAACAGAAGCTATGGCTATAATGAAAAATTTCCTACCGCAATCTACGAGGATCACATTGGTTAATGCGTTACTCCTTCCCATTTTAGACTACGCAGATGTTTGCTATTCTGATGCTACGGAGGAGCAACTGAATCGATTAGAACGTCTGCAAAACCTCTGTATTCGTTATATTTTTAGTCTACGCAAGTATGACCATGTTTCAGACTTCCGTCAGCAACTGAGATGGCTTGATATCAGAGCCCGTAGAAATGCACACATATTATCTCTCCTATTTAATGTGCTTCATAACCAATTATCTCCAAGTTACCTGAGAGAGCGGTTTACTCCTTCAGTTGCACCAGGGCGTCCTGTGCGACCTTCTCTACGTTATAAATTAATGACGCCACTGCATAAAACGGCTTCATTCTCTGACTCTTTCACAATGACTGCAATTCGTCTCTGGAATCATCTCCCTCCCAATTTTTGTGATGCCTCTTCAGTGGAGGTGTTCAGGTCTAGAATCTATATTCATTTTCTCAGTAAGATCGAATAAAGAGCAATTTATTTATTTATTTTTATTTAAGTATGTTTACTTTTCTATCTGTAATTATTATAAATGGTATATATAATAATATTATTTATATATATATATATATATATATATATATTTATCATATATTCGTTTATTTAATATCTTAGGAATTATTAGTAGGGACTTAGTTAATAATAGTTATTGAACTTTTATTTTATGTTTTATTTTTGCAATTCTTTTCTGTATAACTATCACTATTCTCTTTCTGTGCACTACCGACGCATATTTTTGTCCACAATACACCAAGGTTATCTGGAAGAGAATGCTTCTTAGCATTAAGTTCGCTTTTGTACTTCTTTTTTTTTTATGTGCAATAAAGAATTTTCTATCTATCTATCTATGGCCCTATGACTATAGAGCCTATCACACTAGACTCTAGGTCCGTGTCGTGGGGGCCCAAATCGATAAACAAACATAAAAAAAAACTACTACGTGACTATGTAGAGGTAAGGGGGCATCCATTAATTACGTGAGGTAATTTTGGCGATTTTTTGACCCGCCTCACCCCTAGGTGAGATGTCGGGAGATTTCGCTCGAGCAATTAATCTCACGTGAGATTTTTGAAATTGTTTTTTATAAGCGAAAATTATTAGTGCTTCGTATCGTTATTATAAAACATTACTATGACATTATTTGTTTATGAACGCAACGTATGTAAACAAGATATATTCACGTAATTTTACAATGTTTCTTGAGGAAAAAAAAATTACGTGACATTTGTCGAGACCACCCTCTCCCCCACGTGAGATTCAGTGAGGTTTGGGTTGACCCCATCTCCCCTAAATGCCTCACGTAATTAATGGACGCCCCTAATAGTCCCGTTTTGTCGAATTTGAATGTCAAATATATCGAATCAAAAAAAAAACGAAAAAAAATGTTTCGACGAGTTGGCTGCTATCTCCTTGAACACATCTCTTTGATCGTGTTTGTATTAATTTTGAGTACCATAGGTGTTTAAGACTTTCACATCTAGGTTTTTTATTAGTGTGAATGACCGAACTTTCTTATTTTCAGGTAGTTCCCCCTGGCAGAGTCGTGTTGAGCCAGGATCGTGGCAAAGAGCCTATAATTACGTCTATGACATTATAACTGTAAGTAAACTGTACACGCGCTGTACGCAGTAGGTACCTATGCGCTTTCAATGATAAGGGTGGACCGCTTATATTAGTAAATCCTATTACTTATGTTTTCCTGGTGAACAATAATTTATCTATCTAGGTACCTACCTACATTATGGTTTTTACAGTATGTATAGGTAATGTAGGTAATTCCCGCACCAACCACATACCCCCCCCCCGCAACCCCCAAAAAAACTAATCGGCTTTTATTATTTCCAGAATTTAAACCACATGTCTGCCGGCTGGCTGGATTGGAACCTCTGCCTAAACGCGGAAGGTGGGCCCAACTGGATCAAAAACTTCGTAGACTCCCCCATCATAGTCTTCCCTGAAGATGACGAGTTCCACAAACAGCCCATGTACTACGCCATGGGGCATTTCTCCAAGTTTATAACCAGAGGTTCAAAGGTTATTGAAAGGATACAGAGGAAGTCTATATTCACGAGATATGAGAGTGTAGCTGTTTTGACGCCAGAGAATACAATTGTGGTGGTGATGTATAACAAGTGAGTTCCCATTATTTTTCGAATCTGTAAAGTCACATAGAAATGTTATTAGGGTTCCGAACCTCATAAAGTACTGAAGGCTGGTCCTCTTATAGCGCTAATAAGATCGCTGTAAGAGTCCTTGTGACCTGTCCATTAACTTATAATTACTTTTTATATCAATGGCCCTGTCTGTGTCTGTCAAAGCCTATTTTCTCTGAATCTGCTGTCGTCCAATTCTACTAAACAAATTGTGTTTGAATTGTTAATGAATTATCTCAAAATTGACACTATTTACACTTTTGAGTTCTACTAACTTCAATGGTTTTTCAATTGGATTAAAATTACGACCAATTGGAACAATTGTACCTAAAAAAAATTAATGGAGAATGGATCACAAATTACAATCACTTTAGCAGAGTACCATTTCTAATGACAATTGTAATTGAATTGTAATTGCATGGTCTAAGAATGGTTTTTCTTTAAAAATACACTCGAGAGCAATGAATCCGGGTCACTTAAAGAATGTTAAAATCTCGGAAACTAAAAATGATAGATTAATGCAATAAATTGTATTTAATAGACAATGTAATACTCCTTAAATGAAGGTAAAAAAAAAAATGAGTCACCATACATTTTATTAACACAAAATTACATAAAGAAAAAAACTGCTGATCTCTCCTTAAAACAAAAATAGGAAACATGAAATTTTTGAACTTTATTACGATTTTCTTGAATTTTAATACTTCGTATTGCCTCCTCGTGCTTTTTTAATTTAATTTTAATTTAATTTTTAAATTATTAAATTTTAATTTTAAATTTTAAATTTAAATTTAAATTTTTTTTTAACTTAATTTCGTAGTTCCATCTTCGAAAGTGGCCCTTTTTCAAATTTGATTTTTTTATGATATAACTTTACAATAACTAAGAAGTTTTAATACCTTCATTTAAGGAGTATTACATTGTCTATTAAATACAATTTATTGCATTAACCTAGCATTTTTAGTTTCCGAGATTTTTAGGATTCTTTAAGTGACCCGGATTCATTGCTCTCGAGTGTAGTAGAATCGGGCCCATGTTAAAATTGAATGTTGCGAAATTACAAAACAAGTTCTGATTTTAGGAGTTCATTTTGGGGAACAAAAATTTATAATTTTTTTTGTCAATTGTGTCATAATTATGTGACGTATTAAATGAAAGGGGTCGTAACATTAGAAAACAAACGAATGAAAAAAAGATTACACTAAATTTTAAATATCTATCTTACATTATTATGTTATTAGGTAGGGTAGCCGGGGCGTAGCCAGGTTTTAGTTTCGGGGCGGGGGGGGGTCAAGAAAATAAAACAACAAAAATGTACCTACACGAAATGACATTATTATTCATGTGAAAAGAAACTCATTCACCACACTGGTGTTTGTTCAAAAAGTATAGATTTTGTCAACATTTTGAATATTGGGGGGGTATGTAGGGTAGGTTTATAAGTATGTCAAGCATAGCGTAACTTTTGACCTTGACTAGCTGTACTTATATATTTTTTGTTTTTTTTTTAGGGGATCAGCCAGAACTGTCAATGTAAAGCTGGGCAACAAACTGGCTTCAATCAACTGTCCCGGTGAAGCTGTCGTCACCGTAGAGCTACCATACGAATCCTAACAACCAATTTGACCAATTTTTAACCGACTTCAAAAAAAGGAGGAGTTTCTCAATTCGGTTGTATTTTTTATGTTGTATGATTGGATGGTCTATGTTAATGTGTCATTTTTGATTTGAGTATTTGGTGACTATCTCTGATTTTTAATTTCAGACAATTTTTGTAAACAAACAAATGTCAAGATATGCCACTCTGTGTATAAGTGTCATGTATGTGTGTCATATGTGAATTTACAAGTATGCTACACAATCATGACACTTATACTCACAGTGGCATATCTTGACATTTGTTTGTTTACAAAAATTGACTGAAATTAAAAATCAGGGTAAGTATATGTATTGACATACAAATTATTCGTGTAAGTAGACATGTAGGTACCCTGACATCACAATTATTTGAATCTTTGACACTTTATTTTATTCCTATTATTAAATATATATTGCTTAAAAATGTATATTATTTTTCTATACTCTGATTTTTAATCTTAGACAATTTTTGTAAACAAATAAATGTCGCTGTGTGTATAAGTGTCATGATTGTGTATCATACGTGAATATACACATATGATACACATACATGACACACAGTGGCATATCTTGACATTTGTTTGTTTACAAAAATTGTCTAAGATTAAAAATCAGAGCATACAAACCCTTTTATTTAATTTGACCAGTTAGTATGTAGGTATATGTTAGTATGGGAAAAATCTTGAAACTGATTTTTTATCCAGTTCCACCCAACCGAACCTTTTTTTTTGTTTACGATGTACAATAATGTCATACTTAGGTAATCCTTATGCATAATCATTTTTTAAACCTATTTTAGTTAAAATAGCTAGTTTTGCTCTCTGTCATGTAAAATTACATACCTACCTACCTACGTCAAAACAAGATAAAAACTATTTTGGCTATCAAAGGTTTAAAAATTGATTACGATTAAGAGGGTAACTTCAAACTGCGATCACCCGCCACAATGGCCACAGTGGCGGTCCGAGGGGGGGGGGGGGTATTTGTCGGGGTCATGACCCCCTCCAAAATCACGTTGACAAACCTCATAAAAATATTCAATTTACGAAAACGTAGCCACTATTTGGTCTAGAAAGTTGCAAAAAATGATGATGACCAAAAACTTAAACCGCGCCTGAATGTCCATGGGGGAGGCCTCGTCCATCAATGGACGTAAACGGGCTGGTATTGTTTGTTGATGACGTCAGATTTTTGGAGATGCTTTAGCCATGTTTGAAGCAAAACGGTCGTCCATCCATCTCAAAGTGAAACATTATAAGTAAACAAATGGGCTCACTAACGAAAATAACTATTTTTGCTGTAATAACAACCTTATCTTTTCTCAATAAACTGAGCCAATAGGAAACAAACAGGAAACTGTTGTTAGAGATGTGCGTCACGCGTCATGTCTCACTGTTCACGTGTTGTGGGATTATCAATAGGAAAATTGCTCTTTAGCAGACAGGAGCGTTGAAGCACAAAATATAAAGGTACAGAAGGCAAGCTCAATACAACAAGCGGTAACAGGCGCATGCACACATAGACGCGTATAAGTAGCGGCCCGATACTCTAGCGCTGACCGTTATTGCGTAGAAGTCGAAACTATCTTGGGAGGATCAATCTCTATCTATCTTATAATAATTGTATTGCGCTCGACAGTACCCATGTGCAACTATCCCCTCCACGTTTCGTTCAGCCCTTTACGTGCCGCTACTTATACCCACGACGATCTCACGCGTGGATAAATTGTGATTTTAAAGTCCGGTAACGCAGCATCGGCCATCTGAGGCCAAATGCATTTTGTCCTTCAGAAAAAAAAAAAGAAAAAAAAAACGATTGGGTATGTGTGCATGCGCTGTTGTCGCTTGTTGTACTGAGCTGGCCTTCTGTACCTATATATTTTATGGTGGTAGTGTTCCGTTAGGAGCTTGAGCCTTCTGTATACAAACGAAGTTTGCTACTATCTTGGATATTATGTAATGGCTTTCATTTTAAGGCGCAGTATGATCCTAAAGTTCCGTCCTAAGAATAGCCTTTCCTCCTCCCGTGGATGTCGCAAAAGTCAACTAAGGGATGGGCAGCACATTTGATGGGAGGTTGTTTTTTGAGCCTCCCCATTGAATACAATGGAAGGGTTTGCCATAATCACAACCCTTGCCAGGCGGATTGGTGATCGCGGTATTGGTGTTAAGTACTCCGATGGATGCTGCTGCCCATCCCCTGATGCAATCCCTTAGTCGGCTTTGACGACATCCACGGGAGGAGAGGAGACGAAGGGTTTATTCTTAGGCCGGACATACCAAGGCACAATTCGATTGTATGTTTGCAAGTATAGATAATGTGCCACAACCAAAAAATACTTTTGTCTTGTGTAGGTACTAACATATTAACATATTATGTCGTGTATGACACACATCACATCACATCAGCAGCCTTTAGACTAGTTTAGACGTCCACTGTTGGACAGCTCCACCTACCATATAACATAACACCCAACAGTCATGTAGTCATGATCCGACACTATATAGGATTCCCTATGTCGTGGGTATCAGGAACTACGAGTACCATATGGTACCAACACCCAGAACCGAAACAATAATACCAATTGTACCTAAGCAAATCTCGAATGCCAAATCTCGAATGAAAAATCTCGCACTGCGGAAGGAATCTCTCTGCGTCATGAATCATCCGATTTCTTCGAACCTAGTAGCTCTTTGTTCGATACAGCTTTCTTTTATCAACTCTCAAATGATAATATTTTTGTAGCAGTACATGACAATGCCATTCTAACTGGGAGTTACCGCTAAGTAATACTAGGTACCTTAAGAGGAGGTCACCGGTAGCTAGCATAGTCATAATCATAGTAATTTATTTGTCAGAATGTAGGTACATGATGTAGATTTCAAACAATTAAAATAGATCCACTACACTCTTACCGTCTTTAGGCATGCAAATATTATGTAGTTACAGGTAGGTAAATATTTAAAAGTATACTAAAAAACTAAACATTGCTCAGGTCGTTAAAAACTCTGTCACTGTGTAGTAACATTTCTCAAGCAGAAGTGCCTTTAGCTTATTTATTATGCCTTATTTATTTATTTAAGTGCCATTAGCTTATTTATCTTTTATGCTCTCTGGTAGGTACCTTATTAAAGATTTTTGTAGCCATGCAATAAATACTATTTTGCATAAGTGTAGTTTTCGATTTTACATTACATAATCTATTCTCATTACGCATATTAAAATTAGTGATGTCACAGAATTTCTAAAATTTACTGATGTCATTTTTTACAAATAGTGCTACTTCATAAATATACAGGCTAGGTAATTTTGCACGCGAACGAAGTTTGATTCTTATTTGAATATTATTTCTTCAAACTCCATGAAATTTTTTACACATCTCCATGAAATTTTGTACACATGATCAATACACTAATGTGTTAACCTGTGGAATGTTAGTAGTAAAAATTATATGGCTACCAAACAGAGACATGTTGAAGATCAAAACTATCAAAACTCAAAAATCATGGTAAATATCCCGTTTCTAGTGATAATTATGTTGAAGATCGTTGCTACCAAATCATAAATAAAAAAAAACTATTTTTTAAAAAACTGACTCGCCATGGGTCTGGCTAGATAATTAGTGTATGGAAACTAATATGACCATTTTATTTATTTAAGTGCCATTAGCTTATTTCTCTTTTATGCTCTCTGGTAGGTACCTTATTAAAGATTTTTGTAGCCATGCAATAAATACTATTTTGCATAAGTGTAGTTTTCGATTTTACATTACATAATCTATTCTCATTACGCATATTAAAATTAGTGATGTCACAGAATTTCTAAAATTTACTGATGTCATTTTTTACAAATAGTGCTACTTCATAAATATACAGGCTAGGTAATTTTGCACGCGAACGAAGTTTGATTCTTATTTGAATATAATTTCTTCAAACTCCATGAAATTTTTTACACATCTCCATGAAATTTTGTACACATGATCAATACACTAATGTGTTAACCTGTGGAATGTTAGTAGTAAAAATTATATGGCTACCAAACAGAGACATGTTGAAGATCAAAACTATCAAAACTCAAAAATCATGGTAAATATCCCGTTTCTAGTGATAATTATGTTGAAGATCGTTGCTACCAAATCATAAATAAAAAAAAACTATTTTTAAAAAAACTGACTCGCCAAAGAGAAATTATTGCAGGTAGGTATAGTCTATGCTCACAAACAAAGAGGATGCAATTACTATACGTAAGACCTCAGAATAATGACTACGTAAGACTCACAAATGACATTATCATTCATGACAGGATAGCTCTGTGAAAGACAGCGGCTTTTTTAAAATACTTATACTCGATTTACACAAACTAACTAGAAACTAGAAATAATGCATCTCAACTTGCGATGGATGATTGCTTTGATGAACCATTACTAATACTTGGCATTAGTGCTGCGAAACTTACGGATACATGTCATGCCCTTGAGGCATGACATACGCTGTGATCAATGTGGATTATCTGATCATGGATTGAACCCACACCTCCCCGTAAGTATTGTTTGTACTATCTGCATTAAAATAAAATAAGGACTTTAGTTTATTGTTAGATATTGATTGTATAAACATTAATTTGTTACAGTTAACCCGTGATAAAATACTAGGCCATGAATGTTTCATATTAAATACAAGAAACAACGCCCTTGAATTCTGAAAGTGTACCTGAACCTAGCATTGGTCACCATAGTGTGTGTTTTGCATGCATAAATATTTGGAACCACATTTTTTTTTCTTTTATTATTATTTATTGGCTTTTGAACATCATGCCTTTTTTTATAATATCGTTTCTTTTCCTATATATACCCCACTCGACGAATCAACGACACTGTTAATGTTCGCGTGAAGTCAGTGGATAGGGGCGGCACAACCCCGTTCATTGTGAAATTCTATGGGAAAGGCCTATGTCCAGCAGGGGACGTCAAATGGATGAAATTATAATGATAATGAAAATGATGCTACGTACCTATCTAGTGTTTTATTGTACATTAGAAATGTTTTATTGTACCTATACTTGCTACTTTCCTGACTTCACTAATAGCTGGTTATTAATAATATTTAAATATATACCTCATCGAGTTATTAGATCGTACTTAACAGTTACTGATCCCGCACTAGGATCTCCTGTGTCATGGGTATCACGAGTAGGTACCTACCTACCATGTTACCAAAATGTTGGATATTGTAACTACCTAAGTGCTAAGATTATGCAGACTATTTATGAAGTAAGTTATTTTTTATCAGAACATCCTTTTTATCACGCCAAGGCCCAAAAGATACTAAAGAATGTATTTATTTTAAAACTAACCTCAAAACTTTATGTCCCAAAAACTATGAATTACGGTCATGAATCTTAAAAAGGCTTGTTGGTAAAGCAAAAACGGTTTATTATCCTCATAATACACGAGGTATTGTTTTGACGCAATTATTTTTGGTGTGGTACGAGCTGCCTTTTTGAAACGGCAAGATCTTTTTAGAAATTCTGTGACATCACTAATTTTAATATGCGTAATGAGGATAGATTATGTAATGTAAAATCGAAAACTACACTTATGCAAAATAGTATTTATTGCATGGCTACAAAAATCTTTAATAAGGTACCTACCAGAGAGCATAAAAGAGAAATAAGCTAATGGCACTTAAATAAATAAATAAGGCATAATAAATAAGCTAAAGGCACTTCTGCTTGAGAAATGTTACTACACAGTGACAGAGTTTTTAACGACCTCAGCAATGTTTAGTTTTTTAGTATACTTTTAAATATTTACCTACCTGTAACTACATAATATTTGCATGCCTAAAGACGGTAAGAGTGTAGTGGATCTATTTTAATTGTTTGAAATCTACATCATGTACCTACATTCTGACAAATAAATTACTATGATTATGACTATGCTAGCTACCGGTGACCTCCTCTTAAGGTACCTAGTATTACTTAGCGGTAACTCCCAGTTAGAATGGCATTGTCATGTACTGCTACAAAAATATTATCATTTGAGAGTTGATAAAAGAAAGCTGTATCGAACAAAGAGCTACTAGGTTCGAAGAAATCGGATGATTCATGACGCAGAGAGATTCCTTCCGCAGTGCGAGATTTTTCATTCGAGATTTGGCATTCGAGATTTGCTTAGGTACAATTGGTATTATTGTTTCGGTTCTGGGTGTTGGTACCATATGGTACTCGTAGTTCCTGATACCCACGACATAGGGAATCCTATATAGTGTCGGATCATGACTACATGTGACTGTTGGGTGTTATGTTATATGGTTAGGTGGAGCTGTCCAACAGTGGACGTCTAAACTAGTCTAAAGGCTGCTGATGTGATGTGATGTGTGTCATACACGACATAATATGTTAATATGTTAGTACCTACACAAGACAAAAGTATTTTTTGGTTGTGGCACATTATCTATACTTGCAAACATACAATCGAATTGTGCCTTGGTATGTCTGGCCTAAGAATAAACCCTTCGTCTCCTCTCCTCCCGTGGATGTCGTAAAAGCCGACTAAGGGATTGCATCAGGGGATGGGCAGCAGCATCCATCTGAGTACTTAACACCAATACCGCGATCACCAATCCGCCTGGCAAGGGTGGTGATTATGGCAAACCACTCCCCATTGAATACAGTGGGTATTCCCGCGATCACCAATCCGCCTGGCAAGGGTGGTGATTAAGACAAACCCCTCCATTGTATTCAATGGGGAGGCTCAAAAAACAACCTCCCATCAAATGTGCTGCCCATCCCTCAGTCGACTTTTGCGACATCTACGGGAGGAGGAAGGGTCTATTCTTAGGACGCCAAGCCGAGTTTGTTGCCTGATTCTTCTGGGCTTGGTCGCGTTGGAACAGGAGTAATTTAATTTTATATAAGACGATTCAAAATGATCCTTGTGATTTCAATGAATAAAGTTCTTTTTGACTTGACTTTGACTTTGTCGGAACACACCACAATACCTTGCTCAGGTTTCGATTTTAAAATTTGAACATCTCATTTTTGCAAATTGAACTTTGACCCTGGTTAGCAGAACGCTCGCTTAGTCAACATTTCTTTGTTTAATCATAACAGAACAATTTTCGCTTGCATGAATCACTGGACCGGTTGTCTTACTTGCGTGACTTACTCTGTGTGTCTACAAATGTATAATAACTAGGTACCTATGGCTTCTGACTCACGTCACGTCACTACTCACTAGGTATGTTGTAACAAAGTGGAACGAACGCCTGCAATTCATCCGCGTGGAGATTTCTGCATACAAGTATACAAACTTCAACATCTCGCTGCTCCCCCTGAGGGTGTGAATTTTGGAAATTCCTTTCTTAGTGCACCCCTAGCACAAAAAAGAATTTATCCTCCAAACAGGTGTCTAGGACTTACTGTTTAGGCTGTACGTTGGTTAGTCAACGCACCGATTTTATGGATATACAAATAGCCAGAAACTATCGGCCAGGGGTGCGATTTTTTTGTCACTGAGTGACTAAATATCATGAAAAAGGCCGCATATCAGCATTTTTCAGGAGATGTACTGGAGAAGGCACTGATATTGTAAGGTATGTAAGGTCACGGGCGTAGCCAAGTTTTAGTTAAAAAAAACATTTACCACACCCTCAAAACCCCCTGGCTAAGCCCATGTCAAAGGTAAAATAATTTTAGTCATCAATGGGTTTCAGAGTATATAAATTTTGAAATCTGGGATTTTTGGCAATTTTTCAGAAGCTGCAACATAGGTTGTACCTAGTTGCATTAGCCAGTGTCGTACGTAGCGTAGCTAAGGTCATTTTGGAACCCTTCCCAAAACTTATTTTGTGGCAAGAGAAACAATACAATAAATTAAAGTACATCAACCAACAATATAGCCTACACTACATGGCCCTATAATAGTGTAGGCAACACTGTAAGGACTCATTCACCGGGATCCGTCATTGACGATTCCCGACAATGACGGATCCCGTGTGAATGAGCTGTAAGGCCGCCCATTGAATTGGCCGTTTTTTTTAAATATTACCTTGTGGAAATAAAATAAATAAATGCTGGACATTTCACACAACATTATCTAGCCCCAAGCTAAGCAGAGCTTGTGTTATGGGTACTAGATAACTGATATATATTTTTTATTATAAGTACATAGAAAATACCCAGAACAGCCGGAACAATTATCTGCAGATCTTACAAATAATTGTTCCGAGGCGGGAATCTAACCTGCAACCTCCTGCGTCGCAGGTGAACCTTCGCCCGCCGCGTGACACAGAGGTAGTCAAAAATCAATTAAGTACTTATAAATCTATCTGCGTCCGGTAAACCTTAGAACAATTTATATAGATGCTCTAAGCCACAAACTAGTAGGATGCTAACGCATAAACGCGCATATAACGCGTTAAACAGTCCACCAAACTAACCGTGTAATCGTACAAATAACAAAACAATAATTCTTAGAAGTAAGTAGGTACACAAAAGGTCACCCTATCTCCCTCTATACCTACTAGGTTCGGTACACTCTCCAGTAGGTAGGTACTTATATTAAAATCTGAATGACTGGTGATTGATGATTGACTTGACTTTGACTGAGTACTGAAGCCGTTCAGTCTGTACTAGAATTCCGAATTGATCGCACGCGCCTAAGCGAACAGCATAAAACCAAAAATGAAAAGTGTTATTAGTGTCCTCGTGATATTGGGGGTTTGCGGGGGAGCCCTCAGTCATACATATCATCTGGGAGCATGTCCGGTCGTTGAACCCATGCCAGGGTTCGAGATGAGCCAGGTTAGTTTTATAGGTCGGGTTAGTCGGGTTGTTTTATTGGACTATTGTTAATTTTGTAAATGGCCAAGGCATTGAAACGGGATGGTAGAGTTCAATCTTTAGAAAGTAAACTTTATTACAGTTTGAGATATTTTGACCCAGTGCTGGAAGGTCCTATAATTGAAGTTTTTGTGGCTTAGTACTACGGGCGTATACAGGTTTTAGTTTCGGGGGGGGGTTAAAGAAAATATAACAACAAAAATGTACTTACACGAAATTATGCGAAACAAATCACTGGTGTTTCTTCAAAGCGTATCAGACTTTGTCAACATTTTGAATATTTCGGGGGGTTTGAACCCCCAAACCCCTCCTGGCTACGCCCATGCTTGGTACCGTTTTATAAAAAATATTACTATACACCACGTTTGTACGTAGTACTTAACTATAATATTCTCCTGTTGACGTTTCGTTGACCATTTAGAGGTTCTTCCTCATGCGCACCATGAGCTAAAAGGAAGGTCCTAGTCCTATCACAGTATTTTTTTTCAAATCAAATCTATCATTTATTTGCAAAAATACTTAACTACTAGATACTTACTTACTTTTTATTTTTTGATGTAAGTAGCATAATACCTACACTGAGCTTAGAGCCTAAACCTTGAACTAAGTAGGATTAGTAGGTAGGTACTTTTGTCTGCTGAATGGACACTTCCCAGAGATGATCCGTTAAAAGTGCTTATTTAGGGATAAGTTTTACAAATGCGTCGTTATGCGAAAAAAAACAGATTATATTGGTCATTATGCGTCAGAACGAAGTTTTTTCCATTATAACCGTATTTGGTATTTGTAGGTAGGTACCTACCTACCTATAAATACAATAACTTTTCATTTAAAAAACCGACTTCCGCCATTTTTTTTTTTTTTTTTTTATTCATATTTATTATAAGGACCTTTATAATTTTCTTATATGCCGGTCCTGTAAAGTGTACAATTACTTAAATCTAAACAAGATATATAACACACACATATATACAGGTAGCTAGTTATATAAGGTATAATTTTTCAATTGTGATGACTCACAGCTATGAACACAGCTTTTGCTGCCTCAGAAGTTGGTTCAGAGACTTCCGCCATAGTATTCGTCTAAATAATATTGGATGAAAAAAAAAATATGAAAGAACCATAGTGGTGAAAGGATTATGATACTTTCCGAATGCAAATGCTTGGTGTCTTGCTGAAAATATCAAAATCGCCATATGTATGCCTACAATATTTGAGGAGTTCCTCATGGATTCCATCATCAGAACTGGATTCTGAAAAAAATGGGACCAATCTGGAAGTATATCTATTCAAATAAAAAAAGAATTTTCCAAATCGGTTCATAAATGCCGGAGATATGCGGTAACAAACATTAAAAAAAAAAAAAAAAAATACAACCGAATTGAGAACCTCCTCCTTTTTGGGAAATCGGTTAAAAAGTGATCAATTTCGGTAGTACTACGCGCAACTTTGCTCTGAATTTTCCATAAATTAGTTCGTATTTTGTGGTACCTAGCAGTTTATCTTTTGAACACAGCGTTGATGAGGTTCATCCAACCTTAGCCAATGATCATTGACTTGATTTGATGATTTGTATTTAGCTATTGTATATTGATGACTCTACTAAACATAATAAAGTCCTCTAGTTTCAGAAGTTTAGAAAAAAAATATAGTAGGTACGTAATACAACCGAATTGAGAACCTCCTACTTTTTTTGAAATCGGTTATAAACAAAAACAGACTTTAAGGCTATACGTTCATGTACAAAAGTTGTTATTTTTTGATAAAGCGCTGAATCAATTTCGAAAAAAACTATATGTGACCACCTCTGAAATATGTCCTACCAAACAAAAAAAGAATCATCAAAATCAATTCATAATTGGTAAATTAATCGCGTAACAAACATACAAAACATACAGACGAATTGAGAACCTCCTCCTTTGTTTGAAGACGATTAAAAATGTGTTTGTTTTCGTTGTGTTACAGAGCTCTCCGATACGAATAACCCGATTTTCCCGTTCTAGCCACATATTATATTTATAGGTAAACAAGTACTTAAATGTATTTTTATGAGATGTATGTGTTTTATCTGAACATCGAGTTTAAACAAAGATTTATTGTTGGTAGCATAAAGGTCTTGATCCCGTCATCTGACCGATAACAACCGTATATAGAGAATTCGAGAGTATATACTACATATATATAGTATATATATTATAGAGTATACTCCGACTTTGAATCTTCGAATTTTTTTGTAAACATAGATAGATAAGATAAGATAATTTATTTATTCACTCTTTTAAATACAACCGAATTGAGAACCTCCTCCTTTTTGGGAAGTCGGTTAAAAATATGGTACAAATTAGACTAATTTCAGTAAGTACTTGGTTATATTAAACAATCATGATATCGTGCACCAAAAGGAGCGCTGTCCCCTGCACTAGGTTTCAAAGAGCCTGTGTTGCAGGGTCACAGTGGCGCACCCCGGACTCTCCAAATGTCACTGTGTGTATAAGTGTCATGTATGTGTATCATGTGATACACACACACACACACAGTGGCATATCTTTACATTTATTTGTTTACAAAAAAAATGTCTAAGATAAATAATAACTTTTCATTTAAAAAACCGACTTCCGCCATTGTATTCGACAAAATATTTGGATGAAAAAAAATTATGAAAGAACCATAGTGGTGAAAGGATATTGATACTTTTTGAATGCAAATGCTTGGTTTGTTGCTGAAAATATCAAAATCGCCATATGTATGCCTACAATATTTGAGGAGTTCCCTCAATTCCTCATGGATCCCATCATCAGAACTGATGGGACCAATCTGGAAGTATATCTGATCAAATAAAAAAAGAATTTTCCAAATCGGTTCATAAATGCCGGAGATATGCGGTAACAAACATTAAAAAAAAAAAAAAAAGAAAAAAAAAAGCGAATTGAGGACCTCCTCCTTTTTGGGAAGTCGGTTAAAAAACAGAGTTAAGTATTACGTATTCTATAATGGTATAGGTATGCAGCTACTCAGGGACAATATAATTTTATGATCGTCATCATCATCATCAGCCTGTAGAAGTCCACTGCTGGGCATAGGCCTCCTCCATAGAATGCCACGACGAACGGTCTGAGTCGCCTCCATCCACCGACTTCCTGCTACCTTTATGTGCCTATATCCATTGTTTATCGAGAATAACGCATTCTACTGCGTCGTCCGGTTCGGGTCGCCACTCGAGAACCTTTCACCGTTTTCAGTTCTGCGAGCTATAATGACCTATACCCATTGCCACTTGCTGATTCTGAGGGCTATGTCGGTGATCTTGGTTCTTCTACAGATTTCACGTATCACGTAGTGAAACTCTAAGCATAGCTCTCTCCATAATCCGCTGCGCAACTTTGAGCTTGTGTACCAAAGCCACTATTGGCTAGCTAGTAAGGATGACTTACGGCACTGAAACGTGCGAACGTATCATATTAGATAAAAGTTAATTTTAAGAAAAAAAAATAAAAACCGACCTGTTTCAAAAACAACTGAATACTCCGATACCTACCAAACAAACAAAAAATATCAAAATGTAATCGCGTATAAAACATACAAAAAAAAACAGGTACTGTCGAATTGAGAACCTCCTCCTTTTTTTGAAGTCGGTTGAAAAATAATTACTTATAGACATTCTTTTTGTGAGACTGAAGTAGATGAGGAATATACCAAAATCCAAAATCATGGTTTCCTCCTAAAAATAGTTTACTGAATGTGTAAAACGCTTCAGTTGGTTCCATAAATAGAAAACAATGAAAAACTGATATAGGTACTATTATGTACCTACTTGTATCTATACGTTGGCACCGACATTCACCACGTGCATAAATTGCAGCAATTTCATTTGAAAAATTCCCTGGCACTCCTTTACACCTAATCTATTATCTACTTAGGTACATATACCTAAAAGGGGCCATGGAGGGAGCACCATGATACCACAACAACACCTAGACCCGAACAAATATTTGCAGATCATGCAAACATTTGTCCCGCAGCGGGAATCAAACCCCACTCTCTCTCTCTCTCGGCGGCTCTTGCGTCCCAGCCGGCTACTACGCCATGGAGGTCGTCATACATGCGACCGGAAGCGAAAGATGGCAGTCAGAGGAAAGACCGATCAAGGATAACCTGAAAAGCGCCCAAAATATTATACTTATTAATATTATATTTTTTACATGTGGGCGTGAAAAGGTGCATTCAGACCATGATTCTGAAAAAAATGTTCACTTTTGGCCGCTTTTTTCGTGTTTTCTTTGTAAATATCCATAAAATATCGTTAAAGGAACACAAAAACCTATTTTCCATCATTAAAAACACGTTACTAAATAAAAACGTCAAAAAAAGCAATGAAAACCACATGAGAAATATTGGCCCTGGGTACTAATATTTATTCTGTGCCTACGGGTCGATCAGCTGACGGAGCGTTGAACTCGCGCGGCCGGAATAAATGCGTACATTGCTGGCTGACAAATACGATAAGAAACGAAAAAAAAGATTTTCTCCGGTATGAATCACCTCTCAGGCGAAAGCTTTTTTATATAGCTATGATATAGGTAGCTTTACTGGTACCTTCAGTTAGGGAGCTGTCTTTTTACACCCCGTATACCTATTAACTCCAAAATCGTTGTACCTATGACGTTTTTCATGTAAAATCATTCAGCTCGGACACGACAGCCCGTTTCATTATTTTATATATAAGTTCATAGATTAGCTATCAGTGGTATATTATGTACCATGAATCTTTTTATTTGATCTTCATTCGATCCCATATTCCAATGATGGAGCGGATGTGACCATTGTCACGGATTCCATTCAATTATTAAGGGTATTCGGTTCGGAATGTATGGAAATGCAAACATAATCCAGATATAGGTACAAAGGCGATTGTTCTCCGATTACTTGAATTCTTGAAACGATTGGTTCCCGTTACGTCCGGTACCGCTGCGTCGCGATTTGACTTAATAGATGCAAGGTCAACAGCACAGTCTTCAAGAATAGTTATTCTTCTTTGACACCCTATGTGACCCTAGCTAGACCTAGCTGTCATAACAGTAACTAGAAACACTGGAACTCTTTTTGACAGTTTAATTTTATAAACAACTGTTAGATGAATTCTTGAAAAGTTTTTCTACGCAATCTATTTTTTGAAATTTGTTGCTAGTCTTTTACCCTCTTATTCATAATCAATTTTAAATTAAACATTTGATAGCTTAAAATCTTTTTTCTTGTTTTGACGTAAGTAGGTAAACAAGTATGTTAAGTAAATTTATTAAGTAAATTTAATTTAGTAAGTAAATTTACATCAGAGCAAAAAACAATAGTTATTTGTTATACAAGAATGCAAAGTTGCTTTTTAACCGCGTGCTCAATTTTGATGAACGAGCAAGCGAAGGATTCTAAAATTTAATCACGAGCAAAGCGAGTGATTAAAAAATTAGAATCAAAAGAGCACGAGGTGAAAAATCTTGCACTCGAGTGCAACACGTAACTTTTCATCCCACCTCAGCGAGGAAATGACTACATGCAAAAAAAAAACATTTACAATCACAAGATACTTTTGCGCATTTTTAACAGTTTCAGTCAATTCTGTTGCCGTCAAATAAACTTCCTCGTCGCTAAAATCACTCATTTTAGGTTTTTCACTTGGTTTCTAATTTCTTGTTTTTAACCTAAGGTTTTAACAATATGAACGTGAAAACAAAATGGCGTGCGTAAAGCAAATTCAAAAAAAGTAATACATCAAGAAGGTCCCGAGTCTGAGTTTTTAACAAATTAAAAAAGGTTGTATGATAAATTTGGTACCATGGAGGTAGAAGTAAATAGGTTTTTGAATTCACAAACTTAGTGCACACGATGTTCTAAATTCAAATTTACTCCTCTAGCGGATAAAAACGGCTTTTGCACTCAGATATCGAAGAGTAAAAATACTCTTTCCGAGATGGTGGGATGAAAAAGCTATTTCATCTAAAATACCTAGTTTAAAAAAAAAGATGAAGTGGGTAAGAGTTGACATTACAAATTTGACTTTGATTTTAATGTTTATTACCTAATCATCATAATCATTAGATATTATTATCATTAACATAATAACACCCAACATAATTGTTGGGTGTTATGTTATTATAATGCCCTTGCAGGGTTCATGTTGAGATCTTAGAACGATTTCGTAGCACGATGCCTACTATCGCCATTTGTTGACTTTTAAATAGTTACATGTAATCTGTAGCACAATGCCAACATTTTGAAACTACCATAGGTACATTAGATCGCATAATGCCTCTATTTGCTAGATGCGACCAAATTGACAACTATGTTCCATAATCAATATTTTAATCGCAGCATGCCTACTATGATTATCGTCTTGTACACCACACCACATGAAGCAATAACATTTTCTAATAACTTAAGAATAACTTCTTCTAATATCACCATTATGTATTATTATTGTATGTTGGTTTATTATTTATCAATAATATATATGTAGGTACTTATATAATTGTGTGTATTATATTATACTTACTGGTAGAATATATTTATATTAATATATTTATTATTTTGTTTTTGAAATCAATTTGTTTTACTAGGTACTTGTCTTTTTGTGATTATACTAAGATGTACGCCACCGTCCTTATTTGTTAAAATTAAACAGTTTCTGTCCATCCAAAGGTTGTCTGGAAGAGATCGCTCCTAAGCGATAAGACCGCCCATTGTACCTCTGATTTGAAACATTGTATCCTTATTTTTTTTTTGTTGAATTTTTGTTTATGGTGTACAATAAAGTTATAATCTATCTATCTATCATTTTATGACTATCGCTATGACTTAATACCATGTATGCCTCGTTTATATGCAGAGAGCACAAACACTGGCTCAATCACCCTAGCAGCACTAAACACTCCTCCTTGTTACATTCCAGTTCCTGGGAACATGGTACGCGATCCAGAAGACGTCCACCGCCTCGCATTGCATCACGTATAACTTCACCAAAACTTTAGAACCGGGGCATTACGAGTTGGAACAGATCTCGCAGCATTTTATTCTGGGGCTTACACCCCTCAAGCACGAATACAAGTGAGTTCCACAAGTTTCTATAGCTAGATACTATAGGTGTTCATTCTTGTCGAGAGTAGGGCCAGAGTCCCAGCAGTGGGAACAGCATGAGCTGGTTAGGTAATGCTATATAGACGCTCTCTTCTCTCAATCAACTTGGGAGAATTGTAATTTTAGACTTTGTAATGAAAATCGAAGACTTTCGTAATTTTACCCGAAAAAAACCAGGTGTTGCTGAGCTCATATTTCTTGGAATTCGAATGACGTTGTAGTTCAAGACAGATGTTTAGTGACTTCAAAAAAAGAATTCGTCAGCAATGTACCAACTTCTACTATCTAGTTGTGTTTACGTGTCGTTGGTTATAGTCCAATCCAAATGGTTGTTTCGTAGAGGCACAATACCATAATCACCACGCTTGGCAGGTGGATTGGTGATCGTAGTATTGGTGTAGAGCACTCAGGTAGATGCTCTGCCCATACCCTGGTGTAGTCCCTTAGTCGGGTTTTGCGATATCCACGGGAGGAGGAGGGGCCTCCTCTAGGCCGGACACTGCAGCCACCTACTCAACATTAATACCGATCCATCCACCTGCCAAGCGTGGTGATAATAGCAAATCCCCCCATTGCATTCTGTGGGGGAGGCCTCGTCCAGCAGTGGAGGTCTAAAGGTTGCTGAAGAAGATAAGCAAGAGCAATGCGGTTTTCTTTGAAATAAATCCATCAACTTTACCGATCGTTGTTCGTTAATTTCAGGTACAAAGGAACTCTTGTCATCCCAGATTGGGCATTGCAAGCGAAGATGACCGTTAATTTCCCCCTCAGTAAGTACCCATAATTGTTAAGAAAATTATAGCAAGACTATGAATAGAACAACCGAGCAAGCATCGTAAGAAGACTGGAATGCGTAACTTCTACCAATATTGGCTTAAACCATTTAAAAACAACTGTACCGAGCATATGATATCGGGGAATAGTATCCGGGATACTATTCCCCGATATTCAGTGGTGGATTTATACTAGGGGCAGTCGGGGCTAGTGCCCAGGGCGGCAAATTTTCTAGGGCGGCAAAATTTGGAAAGTGAGAAAAAAAATTCTATACAATATATAATTAATAATAATAATAATAATAAATAAATAATGCTGGACATTTCACACAACATTATCTAGCCCCAAGCTAAGCAGAGCTTGTGTTAATTAACTAATTCTTTTAAATAAACATTTTATCTTTCAAGAAATATAATTCAAGTATTATGTATCACATTCAAATTTTGTATATTATTTAATATAAATAAAACATAATGTATAATAAATGCTATATAATACATAATAAATTGCCTGCAATCAATTAGTTATTCTAATTCTTAAAAAATAAGATATCAAAACTATTAAAATGAAATTTAAGTCATAGGGCGGCATTTTCGTGCCCCAGGGCGGCACAAATTTAAATCCGGCCCTGAGTATCCCTGAGGCACATTCATTACGTTGATTTTTTTTCTGGTTAGGTAATTATTTAAAAAATCTTGAACACTTGACAAGTCTTATCCTGTATAATATCTACAAATTTTATGGAGATCTGACTTGTAGTTTTTAAATTAATGAAAAACTACGTTTCTTCGTTGCATCTGGCTCTAGTTTCCTTTAAAAAAAATTAAAAAACCCCCCACACCAGCTAAAAACACTCGATCATGACAACTTTCTAACAAAAAAAAAAACAATGAAATGTTTTAATGTTACACTGTTACTCGTTGGGATGTTTCTTTCCTATCGAGTAACAGTGTTAACTCGTTGGGAATACTTCTCCAAATTTGTTTCCCAACGAGTTACACTGTTACTCGATAGGAAAAAAATCCCAGCTAGTAACATTGTTACTCACTGGGAACCCTCCTATAAAACTAGCTTCATCTCTCAGCTACGACCTGAGGACCTCTGTGGCGCGGCGGGTGAAGGTTCGCCTGCGACGCAGGAGGTTGCGGGTTCGATTCCCGCCTCGGAACAAATATTTGTAGATAATTGTTCAAGGTGTTCTGGGTATTTTCTATGCATGGTAAAAAATATCTATGTAATGTATTGTATTAAGTATATCAGTTATCTAGTACCCATAACACAAGCTCTGCTTAGTTTGGGGCTAGATGATAAATGTCCAGCATTTATTTGTTTATTTATCTCCTAGGCGTGGCCGGCACAGCGAGCTTCACAGTCGTAGCGACCGACTATTCGTCCTACGCTGCCGTCTTCACGTGCCAAAAGCTGGCGTTCGCACACAGGCGCTCAGCCACTATCCTGTCACGGTCCAAGGACTTGGAAAAGATGTATACAGACAAGGTATTATAAATGAATATGCAAAGTACGAAACTCCATGCTCTTTTCATAGCCAGTTGTGCGACCTTTAGCTTGTGTATAAGGGGATTGAGGGATCAATCTAAATTTGTTGACCTCCGTGTCGCGGTGGGCGAGTAGCTGGCTTGAGAAGCAAGAGGTGCCCGCTGCGGGACAAATGTTAGCATGATCTGCAAATATTTGTCATAATGGTACTCGTAGTTCCTGATACCTACGACACAGGGAAGAATTCCTAATGTGGGATCAGCTGATTAGCCCCCTATTCCCTAACTGAAAGTCACAAGTAAACAAGTGACAAGTAAAATTACCATCAATTGCTTAAAATTATCATTGTGAATTGTCAATTGATGGCCATTTTACTTGTCAAAACGTTAGTCACCGTGACTTTCAGTTAGGGAATAGGGGGGCAGTTCTGTTGTGTATTATTTTTTAAATTGATAGTAACTTCTTCCCATAGATGCGTGCAAAGCTGTCTTCATTCGGCGTAGATCCGTACGATCTCTCCATCATCTCGCAGAAGGAATGCCCTAACCCTGAGAAGGGAGATGGAGTGAACATCAACATCGATCCTGAGACTTTCTCGTCACATAATATTGGTGAAGCAGTGAGGAAGACTGGCGGCGTTATTGGTGAGTATTTTCTAGGGTAGGACTACGCTAGTATATAGGTATATATATGACTATGGCAGCACTTACTATCATATTTTCCATAAAAAACGTAAATTAATTCACAAATAAAATCTTGAACAGACAAATAAATATTTAGTAGGTGACAGGGAGGCACTAATTCTGCCACTCTGCGCAACATGTCTGCGGAGTTTTGCGTTTAGTTATTAGCTTCGCGGAGAAGTGAAACAAGTGGCGAATTCTTATTATTTATTTTATTTTATTTTATTTCTTTCACAAAATCCACAGCTCTTAAACTGTACATGATAAATCTAACAAACTTTACCTAAAGCCAATAACGGATTTACATTTTAACTTATTTTAACATTCTTACTGTGGAGAGGCGAAACAAGTGGCGAATTCTTACTGTAGAGAGGCGAAATTAGTACCTACCTACTAAATATTTATTTGTCTATATATATATATATATATATATATACAGGGTGTTTTTTTTAAATGGGACAGTATGGGGATATCCGAATCCCTAAGAGATACGGGAAAACTGTCTTTTGAACCATTTACTCATTTTGTATGAAAATGATTTTGGCATAGTTATTTTTTTGGTCAAGCGTGAGTTCTCCATAAAAATGAGTAGGTTTGATCAAAAAATTTTTTTATGCGTTTCGACTCAGTTTCATGTAAGGATTGTTTCATTGTATGGGAAGAAAAAAATCTGAGCAGCAGAAGTTAGTCAAATTTTATAAAATGTTTTCTCATACAAATTGTAAGTAATCTGGTACCTACGTTAATAAAACTATCGCAATAAATTTTCAAAATGGCCTCCCTCTTGCTGTTTCCAGGTACGGGCACGTTTCAGAACATCTCTAGTGGCATTAGACAAAGATGTGTGGTGAATGTTGTTCTACTGCTCTGATGGTCTCGTGAAATGAGAAAAATCAGAGCTGTAGAACTTAGTCAAACTTTAATAAGAAAATCTTTGTCTAAGGCCACAAGAGGTATTCTGAAACGTACCCGTACCTGGAAACAGCAAGATTTTGCCATTTTGAAAATTCATTGCGATAGTTTTAGTAACGTAGGTACCAGATTACTTACAATTTGTATGAGATAACATTTTATAAAATTTTACTAACTTCTGTTGCTCAGATTTTTTCTTCCGATACAATGAAACAATCCTTACATGAAACTGAGACGAAACGCATAAAAAAATTTTTTGATCAAAACTACTCATTTTTATGGAGAACTCACGCTTGACCAAAAAAATAACTATGCCAAAATCATTTTCATACAAAATGAGCAAATGGTTCCAAAGACAGTTTTCCCGTATCTCTTATGGATTCGGATATCCCCATACTGTCCCATTTAAAAAAAACACCCTGTATATATTTTATATTGTTATTTTTGAATAGATTTACGCAAAGCTACGCTTGAATCAATTAACTATCTTCGAGAATTATTTCCACTTCGTTCTACCGTCCGCAAAAAATAAAATAGGAATTCACATCAAAATGTAATAATTTAAATAAATATAAGTAGGTACTACCGACATAAAAAAAATTGATGTAGGTAGGTAGATTCGTGTGGATTATATTTTACCCGGCTGGGTAATATATAATCCACATTAAAATCCACAATTAATCAGAATTAATTAATTATTTCCACATCAATTTTACAGAATTTATCCACGGTTGTGGATAAATTCTGTAAAACTAATGGTTGATAAAACTAATGACAATATTACTATTATGCGTTTCTCTTTCAGCTGACGGTGTAGAATACGTGGTTGAGGCCGGTAAGACGGTGTACCACAAAGTAGCAAGCAGCAAGGAAGACCTGACAGAAGCGCCAGCCGGCAGACAAGGGGCACGCAATGTCGACATGGACGCGGAATGGCTACCTTGAATTATCTATTGGTACTCCATAGGATGCAGTGGATTTTTTATGAAGCCATTTAGTAATTAATGTATGATAAGTACCTAATGTAATGATGTATAAAATAACTATAAGTATATCAATGTCTTCTTCTTTTAATTATGACCTGCTAGGAAAGGAAAGTTTCCTCAATGAGGGAATTCATCTTCGATTAAAAATAAAAGTAGTTCAAATTGGTTCGATAGATGGCGCTGACTCAACTGTAGCTGCCAAGATTGTCAAATGTATTATCTGTGCTGTACGGTACGCGTACTAAGCTATTATCTAACTAGTCTGCGGCTATTAGTCATGATATTCTGTTTGAACACAAACAGAATGTCATATAAGTATAGGTACTGACTACTACTACTACTAAAGTAGCATGTTTGCTATATAAGTTAGGAAACATACTATTTTAGTGTGCGCTAGTGATTTCGTGGTGTTTTTGTAAGTAGGCAAAAATAAAACGAAAATTGTTGATGTTGACATTTAACTTTATTTTGAAACCTGACAGCTACGCAAAGAGCAGCGCCATCTATATTCAACGCTGAAAGCATGATTTGAAACGGCCGTGAAAACCCCTCATTAAGCCAATGTCAAATATGTAATATTATTTTGATAAAATTAGGTCAAGTCTCGGTCAAGTCATGTTCTAGTAAAATGGTGGCAGTTTTACTAAATATTGGTGGACGATTTCCACCCATTTGAAAAGACACGCCATACACCGGTTAAAACTTTGTTAAAATGCCACCAAAGTTAGACGAAACTTCTCGAAAACACTAGAAATTAAAACAAAATAAAAAATGCTCTAAGATAAAAATGGACGACGTCTCTTTTCGAAAAAGAGGAAAATAGTTGTTACTTGTCATAACAATATTCAAAATAAACGTTAAATAAAGAATTAAAGGGTCGTATTTTATTTATTTCTCAGGTTTATTTCCTCAATGGAAGAAACCTCCAAGCGATGTTCCATAGTGTCATGACCTTAGAGATATAAATTCCCTAAGGTCATGACAATGTTATAAATGTCACAAAAATCTGTGATTCCCCTCAAGAAAATACAAGGCGGAAAAATGAATGTGCTAATTCCTTGGCTAAATCGGCATAAATTAAAATTATAACAATATCTTTCAAGTTTTTCCAAGAATCTTGGCTAGAATTATAGCCTAATAAACGCATCTATGTTCACTCTTTCAAATGATATACACCACTATAGTACGGTCGCCATGAATGTAGTGCTAAACAAAATTGAGTTTGAATGTTAATTCGATAATTTTGTTGTTTTACAATCACTGGGGAAAGTGACTGGAGCTAACCGTGTAACATCTTATTTTTCCCCAACTTTCCAAATGAGTGTAAGGGGTCACTTTGAAAGTCACGAATTGCACCGACTTTTCCCGACCACCTTGGGCTTTCCTGACTACTTTGTAACTCCCTGACCACCTTGAGCTTCCCTGACTACCTTGGCCTCCCTGACCATCTTGAGCTTCCCGGTCCACCTTTAACTTCCCTGACCACCTTGAGCTTCCCTGACTACCTTGGCCTCCCTGACCATCTTGAGCTTCCCGGTCCACCTTTAACTTCCCTGACCACCTTGAGCTTCCCTGACTTTCCAGAAAATGGACACGCTGGTATATGGATACCTAGTATTTTATTAGCAATAAATACTCATTATACAATGTTATTCCTTGTTTAATTAATGTTTACTTTCACTATTTACCCTGACCACGTTGAGCTTCGCTGACTATATACCTTGGCTTCCCTTACCATCATGAGTTTCCCGGTCTACCTCGAACTTCCCCGACAGCCTTGAGCTTCCCCAACCACCTTGAGCTTCCCTGACTTTCCACAAAGTGGTCACACTGGTCTATGGATACCTAGTATTTTAACCAGCAATAAATATTCATTATATTTATGTTATTCCTTGTTTAATTAACCTATCTTTCACTATTTTTATCGATTGTTCCAATAAAATAAGTAGGGTCCAATTAAAACAGGTAATTTACATAAAGCAACTGTATTCTTAAAACATTTATGCATTCAATGAACTTACATTAATCGATGTCTAAATGCAAATTATAAAATGCATTACAATATTTATACTGGTACAAAACCATTTAACTATAGTTTTGTGGATAACAAAACATTGTTACATCCAAAATATAAAACGCAAATAACAAAACTAAGTTTCTTCTTATCCAAAAATAAGTTAATGTAAAAAAAAAGAGATTGAAGTAAGTTAAAATAATTAATTACACTTACAAATCCATAAAACCTGTATATTTTTATTTTGTACAAAAATAATAATTTTCATGTAGCAGATGAATGAAAACGTAACATTTTTGTAACTTGAATTTATTCGAAGCAATTTGATAGTTGCATTCCTCATAGTTCCTGAAACCCACGACAAAGGAAGGACAATTGGGTATTATGTCACATACATAGTCCTGACCCCACGCTAGGATTCCCTCGTGGGTATCAGGAACTACAAGGGGTACCACCACATCCCAGATTGTGCAAACCACGGTGGATAGAGACCATTAAGGCTCTATCTACTGCTAAACTGTAGCTGCACAGACGCGTGATGGCAAGAACTGTTTAAGGTTCCCACATACACCACGTCGAACTTTTACAACTGAATTAAACACGCTTTTAATTCAAAACACTGCTTACACACACACCACAAGTAGAATTGAGTGTAGGTACACTTATTGTAATGCGATCCTAAGAATGTGAGTTTTTATCCCACAACCCGCGTGTAGGGAAGGCAGCCAGTCGCTTCTAAGATACGGTAATTTGTACTTGTTGGTCGGAATAATAAATACGAGTAGCTTTCGTGCCGAGCAAAGTGATTTTTATTACTAAATGCTATGTACTTAATAGGATAGCTAAATACCGACAGCTGTACCTTATCCGATTATATCTACAAAATTTTATAAAGATCCGACTCTCAATTTTTTGAGTAATGAAAAACTACGTTTTTCCATTCATTCAAAAACTACAAGGCATAAAATTTTGTAGATATAATCAGATAAGACAAAGTTACAAAATGTTCCAGAATTTTTTAACAGTTAATCAGAAAAAAAAATTGAGAGAGTTGAAGCGTAATTCAAGCGAACTGTTCTACAAGGTGTACCGAGGGAACCTTAAGGAGCGCAGCGCTCTTAAAAACGCGGAAAGAGAAAGACGCCTCGAAAATTTAAGCGGTAGGTTATACAAGTAGGATAGTCTCGGCTCTCTATCTCGCGACAGGCTTGCAACCGACTTAAATTGTGCAACCATTGCTGTCAAAAGTCACTTTTCTAATGACCGTTTGACAGCAATGATCGCACAATTTAAGTGCATCACACACGTAGCAGATGCGGTATTAATTTATATGCATATAAAAACTTATCGCATCTGAAGGTATCACACACGTAGCAGATACGATAATATACGAAAATGATACATTCACGCGGAAACCTACAAACTGTATTGTATTTCAATTTGTATACACAGATATCATCTGTCCATCTTTTGATATACAGATGCTTGACGGTAAAATATAAGTGATCTGCTAAGTGTGTGTTGTTCCTTGAGTTTAGTATAGCGATATGGACAGATACGCGCTCAGATACAGATATCTTACCGCATCTGCTACGTGTGTGATGCACTTTACGCCTATTGCAAACCTGTCGCGAGATAAAGACCGCTCTATCGGCCATCTGTACGCGCGTTGAGTATGTTTAAGGAGTGCAGCGCTCCAAGAAGCGCGGGTAGAGGCACACGTCGCGGATGTGGTACCGGTCGAGCAGCCAGCACAGGAAGCGCTCCAGCCCCAGTCCGTAGCCGCCGTGCGGCACAGCACCGAACCGCCGCTGGTCCGTGTACCAGTAGTACGGCGACGGGTCAATGCCCTCGCGGCGGTAACCTGCAAGTGACAATAACATAAATAACATAACACCCAACAGTCACATACGTAGTCTTGATCCGACTAGGATTCCCTGTATCGTGGATATCAGGAACTACGAGTACCATGGTACCATAACACCCAGACCCGGAACAAATATTTGCAGATCATACAAACATTTGTCCCGCAGCGAGAATCGAACCCGCAACCTCTCGCATCTCAGCCGGCTACTCGCCCGCCACGCCACAGAGGTTGTCATAGACTAACTATTTTTATTATTATTATTATTATTACAATCTAGCCATAAGGCAGGCTAATAAGTAATTAAACATTGACTTAGATTTATAAAATAAAATATAGCTAAGAATGTGTCTATTGGCATTTTTCTTAATGTCACTATTTAAGGGGAGGACACTTTGTTCTTGTGTTCTTATTATCTAGCACTAATTTGCACTACATTACACTATTATTTACACTACACTAACTCACAAAGTTTCGTTCTTTTAAGTCTTACTATGATCAAAAAATTTTAGTGGTCACTATTTGTAATTGAATTGTCAGATGAACATGTCACATGTTGTACACCGGCGTCCGTTACTGTCCATTCATAGGTTGCCTGGAAGAAAGTAGTGGAAAGTGGAGAGTAGGTAGGTAAACTACGCACGGACAATATAATTTCAACGGCGCTAATATGATCGCAACCATTATCATCATCATCACCAGCCTGTAGAAGTCCATACTTCTGGACATATTCTTCCCTAGAAGGCCACGACGAACGGTGTTGATCCGCCTCCATCCACCGACTTCCTGCTACGTTTATAATGTCTATAGTGCACCGAAAGAGGGGCATTCCTCTACCGCGTCGCTCGCTCTGTGGTCGCCACTCGAGAACCTTTATTTCCCGGTAGTTGTTAGTTCCGAAGTTATTTGAAGAGCACTGTACAAGTAGTGAGCTGATGATGCATAGCATACCTTCCAGCAGCTCTTCGAGGTCCCATATCCTCATGGAGCCGCCCACGATCTCGCCAACGCCCGGCATGAGCACGTCAACAGACTCCGTGAGCCGCCTGTCCTCGGGACAGCGCTGCATGTAGAACGACTTGATCTCAGCGGGGAACTTGCAGAGTAGAATGGGCACGCCGATCGCATCCGTCATCTTACGCTCCGGCATTTCTGGTATGTCCTGTAAAAATTTAGGTTTAAAAAAAAACACCCTCCAAAAACTAATTAGCTTGGGTATCTGCAGCTTTACCCCAAAGCTTAGAAAAAATAAAAATAAAATATCAAACCAAAAATTATTATAGCTTGGATATCTGCAGCTTTATCCCACAGTATGGGATTAGAAAAAAAACCCTTCATAAACTAATAGAGCTTGGGTATCTGCAGCTTTACCCAACAGCTTACAGGCTTAGAAAAAAAAAAATATCAAACCAAAAATTATTGTAGCTTGGATATCTGCAGCTTTATCCCACAGTATGAGATTAGAAAAAAAACCCTTCAAAAACTAATATAGCTTGGGTATCTGCAGCTTTACCCCACAGAATGGGTTTAGAAAAAATAAAAAATACAATATCCCACCAAAAATTAATATAGCTTGGATATCTGCAGCTTTACCCCACAGTATGATACCAATGGTACTTTGTACTCACTTCTCCAAACTCATAGTAAGATCCGTCTTCCTTTGTGATGTTGTGTTCGCGTAAGTATTCAATTGCTTCAGTGTATGCCATGCGCTTGAAAGGCCTCTGAGGTCTCTGCAACCAAAATAATCATTGAAGTGTACATTCAGGGGCAGTGGATGTCCAAAGGCAGATGAAGAAGATATATAGCTTTTGTTCCCTGACCAAACTAAGTACTTACATAGATACAGAGATGTAACTTATCTAAGATAAAGTATCTGAAATAGAGATACAAGATACAAAATACGTATTTTCATCTTGTACCTTAAATACTTTTTAAAATTCATCTTGTATTTAGATACCTTTTATTTCGTATCTTAGTATTTTGTAGATACTAAGTTTGCTAAAATACTTTTTTTAATAGACAAGACAGCTGATTCTGTTGTGACTTCGTCTGAGTATTGTGACATTAATTTTAAATCTCAATGTTGTCGTAGAAAAAACTGAACGCTTTATTGAATCTTTAGTCTGAGGCCAAATTGATAGATGGCATGGCAATTCTTTTTTTTTACAAAATGTCATCGGTTGCATCCCTGACTCGTGTCATTTTTAATTATTCTGCAAAATAGTCTCTGTGTTTGAAAGAACCACGAAAATCGAAGCAAAAAAAAAAAAAAAATTCAACTCCTGTTTGCCAAGTTCTGCCCCTGTGGAGCGACTCTTCTCATTTGGGGGCTTAGTTTGGCTCTAAGTTTGGGGGCATGATCATGAGGCCTCATCGAAGAAAAATGAGTGATAAACTGTTTGAAGAACTAGTTTTACTCAAGTCTCAATAAAAAGCTTGAAAATATAATAATATTATGTTGTCACGTTTGCCCGAACAACGCGATTTACATGTAAAAAAATAAACTTTTATTAAAAAAATATGTTTTTTACAAAAGTATCTTATCTATAAAAAGTATTTGAAAGATACGTATTTTGTATCTAGTATTTAAGATACTTTTCCAAAAAGTTATTTGCATCTGGTATCTGAAATACTTAATTGAAAAGTATTTTGCATTTTGTATTTCAGATACTTTATTTAAGGTATCTTGTACATCACTGCATAGATATATTTTAACCAAAACCTACCTAAATAAATACCCAACATGATAGTAAAAACTCAAAAAACACGGAAAAAAATGCTCACTTTTGGGCCGCTTTTTTCGTGTTTTCTTTACCCACAAAATATCGTTAAAGGAACACAAAAACCTATTTTCCATCATTAAAAACACGTTAATAAATAAAAACGTCAAAATAAGCAATGAAAAGCACATGAGAAATATTGGCCCCACGGGTCGATCAGCTGACCGGGAGCGTTGAACTCGCGTGGCCGGAATAAATGCGTACATTGCTGGCTGACAAATACGATACGAAACGAAAAAAAAAGTTTTCTCCGGTATGAATCACCTCTCAGGCGAAAGCTATTTTATATATCTATGATATAGGTAGCTTTACCGGTACCTTCAGTATTCGGGAGCTGTCTTTTTACACCCCGTATAGAGACTACCCTGAGACCCAAGATATGCTTATCATTTACCTTAAAGTTGGGGTTGAGCTCTGCAACCAATTGCCCCTCCGGTGAGGCCAATACTCTGTCAACAACATCTACCACCAAGTCTTCAAGTCGGTTCAGGAGATCTTCAAACGAGATGAACGGACACTCTGCTTCTACATGGCTGTATCTGTAACAAGTCATTCACTCAATTAGACTTATAAATGGCATTGATTAAAACTAGTGGTTCGCTACGGACCACTGTCCAAGAGTTGTGTGTTTGGCCTAAGAATAGACCCCTCCATCTCCTCCTGTGGATATTGTAGAAGCCAACTAAGTAATTAATTAATTATATCGTTTTTTTTATTTTTTTCTGTAATATCTAGGTATATTTAAAAACGAATAACATTTAATTTCAAATGAATTATTATAAATAGTTTTGGATGGGCAGCAGCATCCACCTGATTACTCAAAGGACCGTCCATTAATCACGTGAGGCTTGAAAGGGGGTTTAGAAAAAATCACGAAATATCACAGGGGGGGGGGAGGAGGTTGTAAGATATGACGTGTATCTATTTTTTCGTCAAACGCGCGATTTATAAAGCGAAAAGCCTTAATTTCGGAATAAAATTAGATTATATTTTATACCTGCATTTTAAGATATTCAAAAAAGATAGAGAGAGAAGAAAGAAGAGAGAAAAAGAAAATGTTAAAAAAAAACATCACGTGATTGATGGACGGCCCCAACACGAATACTGCAATGACGAGGGCTCTTCCAGCAGTGGACATCCTACCAAGATCAATAGAACTCAAGTGATAAGTGTACATACAGATAGATAGACATGGTCTTTTAATCAAGCTCAGACTCGCATAGCGGGCTATGGAGAGAGCTATGCTCGCAGTTTTACTACTTGATAGAATCCGAAATGCGGAAATCCGTAGAAGAAATAAGATCATCAAACCGGACGACGCAGTAGAAGGCGGGGGTGCCTTCTACTGCGTCGTCCGGTTTGAATTAGTGCATTAAAGACACTATGAATGTAGCAGGAAGTCGGTGGATGGAGAAGGCTCACGACTATTCATCGTGGCAATCTATGAGGGAGGCCTGTGTACCGCAGAGGGCTTCTACGGGCTGATGATGATGTAGAACTTACTCAGCGAGATGTCTTCTAGTCCTCGATTGCTCAGCTCTGTAGGACTGCGCGATGCAGTACACATCGCCCAGAGACGCAAGGCAGGTCTCAAGATACAATTGCGAGCTCTGAGTCAGATATGCTTCATCACTGAAAGTCAACAAAGTGTGAATTATACATATATAAAGGTTAGCTGGAAGAAAAAATTAAATAAATAATTAACATTAAGTTCACCTATCTACTTGTATTTTTTTGACTTGCGCATTAAAGTATTTTCTATCTTTATATAAAATATATAGAAAATAATAGATAAAAAAATAATAGAAAATACTTCAAAAAAATACAAGTACATACATATGTTAATTATTTATTTATTTTTTTCTATATGTATTTGAGCATTTGGGGGGGTACCCAATAGTAACTGAAAGTTAATCGGTGACTAACGTACGACATGTAAAATGACCATCAGTTGACAGTAAAATTCATAAATAGTTTTGAGCAATTGATCATCATTTCACTTGTCAAACGTTAGTCACCGAGTGATTTTCAGGACCTACGAGTACCATGGTACCACAACACCCAGACTCGGAACAAATATTTGCAGATAATTCAAACTTTTGCCCACAGCAGGAATTGAACCTGTTGCATCTAAGCCGGCTACACGCCCGCCGCGCCACGGAGGTCGTCCAAAACAAAAAACAAGCAATATGTTCGTTCTTTCTCCGTGTCACTGGTGTTTTCTTGGTAGCACTGCGTTAGGTCAGTGACCAGGTGGTCCTGAAAGAGGCCTTTTGACTGATGATGAGTCAGTGTGGTGAAAGGAAGGTGAGCCTTGTAGTTTTGTGTTAAAACATATTTGATTGAATTAATCTTCTGATGCTGATTAACATGATTCCAAACAACGTTTTCCACCTTCCATCATCAGATCAGCTCGCTGTCACCATAATATTGTATTGCCATCGGCATCAATGTATCACCCTTGTGTATTTTATTATGTATCTTATAACAATGTCGAAAGGTAGACACTTCGCCGTGTTGTGTCTGGCTTAAGAATAGACCGCTCCGTCTCCTCTCATGGATGTAGTAAAAGCCGTGCTAAGGGATTACACCAGTGAATGGGCAGCAGCATCCAGCTGAGTACTTAACACTAATACTACCGATTCTCCCATAGCACACAATGGGGGAGGCCTCGTCTAGCAGTGGACACCCAACAGGCTGGTTATGAAGGTAGACACTCACCCGAAATAGCTGAACTTGAAGAGTGTAGACCCTCCTTCGCACTGTGTCTGGACTAAGGTAGGAGGAGTGACTTCTGTGTACTTTCTCGCGGCAAAATGTTCTCTGAATGCGCGAGTGACCGCAGCCCTAGCTCGAAGGACTTTCGACGTGTTCTCGCCACGAATCATTATATGCCTAAATAAGTAGACGATAAGTTCAATTTTACAGGAGTAGCGGTAATTTGCTGATTTCAACTTCCAATTCTACGGTCTTAAATGTTCATTCATGTTTTCTAATAATTAAAATAAATAAATGCTTGACATTTCACATAACATTATCTAGCTCCAAGCTAAGCAGAGCTTGTGTTATGGGTACTAGATAACTGATATACTTAATACAATACATTACATAGATATATATTTATATATTATACATAGAAAATACCCTATTTGACCTATATAATATAATATTTATACTTCTTTAATGTTTGACTTGCTGTAGGTAGGTATGTAAATGTATTTGTTTTTGTAAAAAGTATTTTATAAGTACCTAATGTATGTTAATTAGTGTAATTAGTTTAGGCCGTTCTAATTAATTAATTAAATAAATAAATTAATTAAGCCGAGTCTGCTGCGCCATGTTTTTGGTGTTTACAAACATATAACATGTTATGGTAACATGTTTTGTTAGAAGATTTTACGCAGCAGACCCGGCTTTAGGTTCGAATTCTAGCTATGCTTGAATCATTTTTCCACTTGAAATGAATATAATGCTCTCAAACAGTGAAGGAAAATAACGTGAGTAAACCATGTCCTATAACCACAAATTCAAAAACTTTATCTAAACATCTAAACTTTTTATTAAAAGAGCGAAGCGAGTTCTCTTTGTCAACTTGGGTGAATTCGCATTTGCATGTATGTATGTCAGTCTGAATATAACTTTCGAATCGTTTATGTAATCAACCTTCACGAAATTTAATAGGGCACAATTTGTAGGTAAGGTTAGGTAGCAACATCGGTCAGGGGGGTATGCAAGGTATAAGAAAATGAATGTGTATTGGTTGGCGTGGTAAAGGTAAAAAAAAGACAGGAGTAAAGAAAGAAAGTAAGATGGCATTGTCACCTGTTGTCCAGCTGTACATCGGGCAATGCCTCTTCATTCAGTATGGCATCGGCACCCCCAGGAGGCGCTAGCCCGATCAGCTCCCAGTAGTCAGCCGCCAGCTCATGACCGCCTGGAGCCTACAACATAATAATAATAATAATAAATGCTGGACATTACACACAACATCTAGCCCCAAGCTAAGCAGAGCTTGTGTTATGGGTACTAGATAACTGATATACTTAATACAATACATAACATAGATAGATATTTTTTATTATACATAGAAAAATACCCAGAACACCCTGAACAATGGAATGAATGAATGAATGGTATTAACACATATTGTACCTAAAATATATAATGTAGTTGTTTGTTGTCTCAAATAAATAAAATAAAAATAAAATAAAATAACAATTATCTGCAGATCGTACAAATATTTGTTCAGAGGCGGGAATCGAACGCGCAACCTCCTGCGTCGCAGGCGAACCTTCGCCCGCCGCGCCAAGGTCGTCAAAGACCATAAGATATTCCCTCAGATTAATGAAATCATCATAACATAACACAACACCCAACAGTCAATACATAGTCCTGATCCCACACTAGGATTCCCCGTGTCATGGGTATCAGGAACTACGAGTACTATGGTACCACAACACCCAGACCCGGAACAAATATTTGCAGATCATGCAACCATTTGTCACGCAGCGAGATCGAACCCACACCTCTTGCGTCTTAGCCGGCTACTCGCCCGCTGCGCCATGGAGGTCGTCATCATCTCATCATCAACCAATACGCAACACTACTGCTTTAATCACCATGCTTGGAAAGAAGATTGTTGGTTGCAGTATTGATGTAGAGTACTCAGGTGGATGCTGCTGCAAATCCCCCGATGATCGCTCAGGGTTAACCCTAAGCAATCATCAGGAATCAAGACACATGATTTGGGGAAGTTGAGAGTGCAGGGGGTGTCTTGAGGTCCCCCTGGAATCGCCCACAATTTTTTGGAAACCCAAATTCAACTTGTTAGTCAAAATAAAATTTACGTGAAACGAAACGTAACGCCATACTTTTTGTAGGTAGCAATCACTAAATCTGTCAAAAATGCACCGGTGATCAACGTGAAACGTTAATCAGTTAAATGAGTGTCATTAAACAAATCATTAGTAGCGTTGTGTCCCTAAGAGCTTTTCCAGATGAGGCGATTTAAGTCAAAACGCGCGACTGCACGTGGACGGAATGTATGATGCTCTAGTATTAGACAATCGCGCGTAAATCGTCTCACCTGGACAAGCTCTAACCCTTTTTTTTTTTTTTTTATTTATCTTATGCGGCTTTAATATCACTGCGGCCATACAGACCTATTGTGATCGCCACTTGTTACATATCGCCCCTAGAAAGGGGCGTTCACAGTTCACCGCTAAACCCTACAGCTGTTAGGAACCGTAGGATTTTCTTAGGGGTGATTTCCATTAGCTCATCCGGGCTGAGAAAGTGTTTGCCCAGATAAATGCTGCGTTTGTGCATTAATGGCCCGCACTCTCCTAGCAGATGAAGGGGCGATTCATCCGCCTCTTCACAGAGTCTGCAGGATTGCGTATCACATAGCCTTAACTTGAACATGTGCTTGTTAAGGCGACAGTGTCCAGTCAGGGCTCTGACCATAATGCGAAGGTTGCTTCTGTTCAGCGCCAACATTAGGTTGGTGTTCCGCTTATCGAAGGGCTTGATAAGGGCTTTGGAATGGTTCAAGCCCGAGGTCTCAAACCAGAGCTTGATTGACTCTTCGAAACAGGAGCTCGTAAGGGTTCTTTGAGCCAGGCTTTTTGGTATACCACAGAAAGGCTCAGGGCCCATCTGTGGGCTACTAGCCCCAGCACGCGCAAGTGCATCAGCACATTCGTTACCGTGTATGCCCGCGTGACCCGGAACCCATCTTAAAACAACTCTGTTCCTAAGGCCCAGAGAGTTCAAACGTGACAGACAGTCCTCAACTAGACCGGACGTGATGACCTTCGAATCCAGTGCCAGAAGGGCCGCCTGACTGTCGGAGTTGATGTATATTGTGTGGTTGGTGTAGCGCTTTTGTAGGTTCACTTCCGCACATTCTAGAATGGCAAAGATCTCAGCTTGGAAGATAGAGGCGTGCTTACCCAAGTTTATACTCCTATTGAACTTAGGTCGCTCTCCATAAACCCCACAGCCTACATCCATTCCCATTTTGGAGCCATCCGTGTACCAAATTAGGCACGCAGTCTCATTGAGTAACTGGCTGTTCAACCAGTCTTCTCTAGAGGGCATTTCCACGGTGTATTGTTTTCCAAATACATGTCTTGAAAGCATGACATCAGATGTCATGCTCAATGTTGGTGATTCCAGAATTGAGTCTTGCAAAGATCTCAACTTTCGGGAAAGCCAATTCCTCCTACCTTGGGTATAGGCCCTATACATGCTGGCTTTCGCCTCTTTGTGTATATATACGTGGAGAGGCGGTAGTCCTAGCAATGCACTTAGTGCCAACCCAGGGGAGGTGGACATAGCTCCTGAGGCCATAAGGCAAGCAGTCCTCTGTAGACTGCCTAGCTTCGAAATGGTGGTCGACTGAAAGGCTTTGTCGTACCATACCATGGAGGACCCACTAAACCCTTACTAATGAAGATGATGATAACTTACAGTTTTCCCCTCAGGCAAGACTTCTAACTTCCCATACAATGCAACAGATGATTCGGTAGACAGCACTAGTGCGCTGTACGTCTGACATAGCACTCCGTGCAGCACGCATTGCAGATAACCCGTGCCGTCCCGGATTGTGATGAATGTGAGGGATCGACCCTGTCTTCTTAAACGGTGGACCCACCCTCGGATACAGATGCGCTCACCACGGTGTTCGGCAGCTAAAATTCAGATTAATACATTTATAAAGGGCAATGTTTGCCTTTTTTTTACACGCATACCTCAAGTTCTACAGGACCAATTTGGATGAGATTTTCAATGTTAAGTTAAAGTTTTATAGTAACATGTATTATCACAAGTTTCTGATGTTATGGAGTTGTTACAGTTGCCGCCACGTGAGCACAGAATAGCAGTGGCGGGTGGGGGCGTACATACTGGCCCGACTAGTGATCGGGTGTTCGCAGGTATGCACACCTCCATAGAACCTAGTACTTGAGAAAACGCGTTCAAATGCGTTCTCGGGTCGGCTGTTTAATGTGTATCCCTAGCATCTTGCGTCGCTATGACACGTGGCATCGTGGAGCTAGCTACCATTTGTTGCCCAATGATAGTTGATCGGCCAATATAAAACATTTGCAACAGATGTGGTCGTCACTCAGTAGGGTACAGTACTATTGTAACAATAACTTTTCATTTAAAAAACCGACTTCTGCCATTGTATTCGACTAAATATCTGGATGAAAAAAAATTATGAAAAAACCATAGTGGTGAAAGGGTTATGATACTTTCTGAATGCAAATGGTTGATTTGTTGCTGAAAATGTCAAAATCGCTATATGTATGCCTACAATATTTGAGGAGTTCCCTCAATTCCTCATGGATTTCATCATCAGATTTCAGAACTGGATTCTGAAAAAAATGGACTAATCTGGAAGTACTTATATGTATTAAAAAAATAAAAATCCATCTTTTTATAAACGACGGAGATATGAGGTAACAAATATAAAAAAAAAATACAACCGCATTGCGAACCTCCTCCTTTTTTGGGAAATTGGTAAAAAAGGTGATCTAATTCTGAGTGTTAAGACCTGCATCAACGCGACGCTCCTATGTGGGGTGTATTGTGCATCTGTGGGGTATATTGTGCACAAAAGGTAATTCAATTCAATTATTACAATATTGAAGATAATTATGTAGTTTGGATTAATTTTTAATTCAAAACAGGCAAGTTAAATAAATATTTAATGAAAATTATAGGGAATAATAAAGAATATTGAATTCTTAGTAGATAAAGGTTTTATGTTTACAAACACAAATAACATTTCCCCAATACCCCACCATTGTAGGTGATGTGACCTACAATAATTTGCAAATTCTTATAATGATGCAATATTGTTTATATTGCATCATTATAAGAGTTTGCAAAGTCCAATCAACCTATAATTCATCTTTGTCATCTTTTTTCTAAGTGATAAGCTTGGTTACGCAACTTTCTTTGTTTGATTGAACAGTTGGGGGATTGCAAACAATCATACCATATAAATTATGTTAGAATGTATTTTCATCTTATTTTCTTCAAAATCCAGTTGTATTGGCAGCTTGATCAACTCAAAGCCACCAGTAGAGATTCAGCAAAAAATAGGCTATGACAGATAGACAGACATGACGATTGATCCTATAATGGTTCCTTTAAAGTACCTTTTAGGGTACAGAAACCTTAAAAAAAACAATCCCCCCGTGCTAATTATACTTCAAGCCAGCCTGGCTCTTTAATGTAACAGAGTAGGACATTGGGTTGATAGCAACACTTTTGAAGTGAATCGAAAAGTGTTGATGATGGAGAGCAGGACCTAAGTAGCTCCGGCCAAACTGTTGTAGCGCTGGCCTTTTTCGTGGCTGCACTATGTTAAGACACACTTAGTGATAATACCTACAAAAGCTCAAAATATCTTAAAAGAATATGGGATACTATATTTGGCTTATAGATTAGTTTCAAACGAAATGTCAGGCAGGTCTGTTTTATAGTGTAGATAAATAGAATAGTTAACATACATAACATAACACCCAACAGTCACACACATAGTCATGATCCCACACTAAGATAACCTGTGTCATGGGTATCAGGAACTACGAGTACCATGGTACAAAAACACCCAGACCTGGAATATTTGCAGATCATTCAGACATTTGTTCCGCAGCGGGAATCGAACCTGCAACTTCTCGCATCTCAGTCGGCTACTCACCTGCCGCACCACAGAGGTCGAGTTATACTTACTTTCACAGATTTTCACAACCTTAGCCTTTGGGAGGCTGGCATCTTCTTTTATCACAATCTTTTTGGCCTCCTCAATGTTCTGCTGTCTTTTGTCGTCACCTTCTTCCTGAGCCTTCGCCTTATCAGCAGCTTTGTGGCTCTCTCTCATCCATATCTTCTGAATTTTCTTTAGCTGGGACTTAGCAGCCGGTTCGTACACTTTCCCTTCTTCCTTTCCGTCGACATAAATAGTAGGGAATGGCTCTTTTCCGGCGTGTCGCATAGCTTGTAGAACGGTTTTGTAAGGCTTACCCTCACTCCCATCTCCACTGTCGTCGTTTCCTCTCTTATCAGACGTGTAAATCTCCGCTAAAAGTGGCAATAAGTTATAAAATTGCATACGTGTAAAGTTGAGGTTATAGTTTGCATGTTGTAATGTACATACCTATTGACAGGTTTTCCATTTTGTTGTAGGTTTATTTGTATTAAATAGCAGATAAGTTTGTTAACTAATAGCGAAGTAATTTCAATTTTGTATTAATTATTTTAGAATTCTCGCCCGTGAAATGCATGCAACCAAAATCGAATCGAGACTTTTTGAAGTTTGACAATTGACATTGACAATGACAGACTGGTTGACTGTCTCTGGTTCTTGACAACCATACAGCGCCATCTAGTATGGAGTAGTTTTTCAATGAATTGATAAATTCAAGTAGATGGCGCTGTGTGGTTTAGAATTGTGCTTTATGCTGCATGCATAGTATTTTGATGGCGGGTGTGGGTTCAATTCCCATAATGTTGGAATGATCATAAGTCTAAGGTTCATGATGATTATGGTAGGTAGGATATGCATTATAAAGGTAGCAGGAAGTCGGTGGATGGAGGCAGCTCAAGACCATTCGTCGTGGCATTCTAGAGGGAGGCCTATATCTAGCAGTGTACTTCTACAGGCTGATGATGAAAATGATGATGTAAATTTTGACCATCTCATGGGTCTGAATTAGACTTGGATGTGTTTATTTTAAATCGCATAAGCTGGAATTTATTACTATTTTGTTATCACTTAGTTAGTTTTAAATCTAACACAGAAAAACTTGTTTGTTCTATTTCAATCTATGTACATGTAAACATAGGATAGGGGTACCCATTAACTTTGCCGTGTCTATCGTGAGACGCTCTATGAGTCTACGACGTAGAGGGTATGTACTATGTAGCTCTTTGGCGATCGGAGAGAGTATTCTACGCCGTAGATGATTTCTATTTATTTAGCTTGGTCTATTCAATTAAGTTATTAGCATAGGTAATGACGCATAAATTAATCCGCGAATAAAAAGTACGTATAAAATTAGGATATAGTTGAGTTAGATTCCTACTACTACTAGATTCACGATCTCGACTGAAATTAGGTTCCTAAACCTAATCTAAAACTCCAATATGTAAATTTCAAGACCAAGTTTGAGATTGTATTCAGATTTGAGTTTAATTTATAAATTATGCAATTTGAGGTAAGTAATTTCAGGACCCTGTGTGGCTATAGATAAGTCTTGGACAGTTTTTATTACGCAGGAAGTAAGTTGAAGTCAGTTACATTATAATTTGAATGCGTAAGATACTTAGTAGTAGATAATAATATACACTTCGATAATACTTGACGCATAACTTTCTTATTGTTTTTATTTATTTAGTCTACAGGTTGAAGTCATATTGGAACATTTCCTATTTATTGTTTACTAGCTTCCCGCCACGACTTCGTCTGCGAGTAATTTTTCAAAGTCCAACAATAAAACCTTTTTACACTTAACTTTTTTTTTCTTTATTTATTGTACGTCATGGGCTCCCTAGAGTATTAATTTTCTTTGGTCATGGGTTTATGGTGTGCGTCCATGAAAGAAGCGAGAAATACCGGCATGGAAATAAAACTAAAATAGCCGCTGTTGCATGTTTGTTATTTTAAAAGATGTCCTAAATCACAAGGTGATTTAGCGATTTATCTGGATGGTACTCCTTAATTTGGTTAAATAATGGTAGCAATGACGTCATAATGGAACCATGTTTGAAGTTTGCCCTGGTACGAGCTCAGAGGTAAGAGTCACATAAAAAATGAACACATTTTCTATAAGTATGCTTTTCTCATTCCAACTCATGAAAATATTCATATAAAAGAAAGAGATGGGTATAATAAAATCAGGTTTTCCTATAGGACTCGTCGTTTATATACGGGACTTGCAGTATACTTACTTTAATTTTTTTTATGCAAAGTAGGTACTTTTATCATGCGCAATCTCACGAAGTTTCAGATCTAGTAAATAATTTTAGTTTTTGTACATAAAAAAATCTTGAGACTACAAGAAAACTTCTCGGTACCAGGTAAAATAGTAAAAAAAAAACCTTTTTTTAAACTATTTTACCCGGTAGTTTTAAAAATGTTTTTTTTTTTAAACTATTTTAAAGTATTTGCACACAAAAAAGCTTAAGACCACAAGAAAACTTCTAATCACAGGCCATAGTACCTTTATAGAAAAAAATATCAAAACATAACCTCAAAATAAGATAAATAGAAACCGAGTTATACCTAATGGGCATTGACATATATTATAATATTCATATCAATTGCTAATGGGTTTTTAGCGCCGTGTGTACCTAAACTCTACTTTTTACTAATAAATAAAACAATTACATTCCAATTACATAAATAAATTACTACTCCCTACGATTGCGATAAAATATAAAAATCCAATACAATATTACCTACTTAAATAGTTTATTCTATTAAAATTCTGGATATTAAACGGACGAGCGGGAATAACCTGTTTATTCCCGGCAACTTCAGTGGCAAAATTTGGCAATTTCAGTGGTGCCTTATTTACTAACAAATGGGACTCAGTTGTCTTAATAAATACATATTATTATTATTATTTACGAAATTCTCGATATCTTCCCTGTGTTCAGTGAAAAATTTGGATTTCTTAACCTTGTAGCCAGTGAATAATTTATTGGGAAAAGTTTACATAATTCTTTAAATTGATATTAGGTCCCTATGTCTTGCCTGTTTATAGTTGTTTATGACATTGAATATGTGTTCCAAAGGGTTGAGCTTAGATATTTTTTGGAAAGTTAATCAAAATACGTAAGGAAAACCCCTTCCGTAAGCGAATCCACTCGTTTTTCTCATGGAGGATCCGCTTCATAAACTTTTCTTAGTATTTACTTTGCTTTGTGACCATGATTATGCTGGGGCTACATTAGCGGGCTACGGCGACTGTCTGTCGTTTTACGAATTATGCATACAAACAGGGGCGCACAAAGCGATCATTCGCCGTAGTTTATATCTGTTTGTTTAGGTATGTCAATGTTTGTGACCTTGATGGCAACAGATTGAAAATTATTTATTTTCCTTTTTCTTCCATCTGCAAATTAGAGTCTCAAGTCTCACTACAGACGATGACATTTTCACTGTAGTAAACTAAATTACAGAATAATGATTTCGCGCCGGTGCCTTAATACATGCTTTCTACGAAGAGACCGCCGCTAGTAGTGATTATATACCTAATATGCTCAGTGTTAGCGTAGAGAAAATAAATAGTCTAAAATATAATATTAGACATTTAGTTCCAGTTTCAAAAATAAAATGTTCGTCTTTTTTTATGAAACAGTAATAAAGTCGAGTCTTTATTCATGTTATTCTACTTATGAATAAAGACTTTTTAGTTTTTGTCGGCTACCAACGAGCATAACAGACAAAAAGTAAAAAAAAAAATCCCCTAGAGGCTATCACAGATTTATAAGTATAGTATAATAGTACTGGCTATTTTATCCCCGGTACGCTTCAATGACGGACTTTCTGAGCAAGAGGAGTGAAATACTCTTCCTGTATATTTTTATAGCGGAGCAGCCAAGGGTCATAACAATGCACTTGCACTTGAATATTTATGCGCACTTTTCCAGCCCATTGTTATGCTAACCTTAGACTTTAGGTAAATGCTAGGTCTATGATTACAAATACCTCTCTCTCGTGCGGTTAAAAGTTAGAACTGTGCGGTAGAGTTTGGTGTCTGCGTCTATTTATTTTGTAAGTATTTATTTCACTAGGATTTATTAGATATTTAGTTTTGTTTACAGAACCACATATGAACGGATGGATCAGCACCGCGCCTATATTTGTGTCGTATAGGTGTATGAGATAGAGTGACAACCTTTTTAAGAGTGACCTTTGTATGCGTCCAGTTGTCATTTAGGCAACATCTTAGGTAAATGTGGGTTAGTCATTGATGTAATTTTATTTTTATTTTATTTTACTTTATTGGGGAAAACAAACAGTTAATACATTAGGATATTACTAAATAACATTGTTTATATAAATATGAGTAAATGTACAACCCACGACGCTATCCACGGATTACTAAAAAAGATTATGAAGTTTTGTTTCATAAGTTTGCTGTTAGGTAATAAATAAATTTATTAAGTGTGTGTGTGTACGTGGTTTATATTTTGCACGTTTAGTCATTCAACATATTTTTAACTATAGTTTTAAATCTAGGTTCGGACAATAAGAATAGATCGATGTCAATAAAATTGTTATTGTACATGTCGACGATGCGACGTAAAGGTGAACGCACGCCAGCATTAGTGCGACACCTAGGAGTGTGGAATAGGCGGCGCACACGCACGGCACGTTGATGAACAGAACGGGGCACTACATAAGACAGTTTGTTTACTAATTGTGGACAATTATATTTGTTATGACACAATCCATGCAGCAACATGATCTGAAGAAGTATGCGTCTAGATTTCAGCGTGATCATTTTGTACTTACTAAGCAGCTCTTTATATGACAAGCAGTTAGCCCTAAATCTATAATTTACGGTTTTTAAGAATTTTTTCTGTACATTTTCGATTCTACTGTTGTATTTTTCATAAAGTGGATCCCAGATTGCTCAAGCGTACTCCAACTGTGGGCGTATAAGGGAATTATATAGATACATGTAGGTTAAGGGTTTACTAAATTCACTGGTTGCCCTCATGACAAATCCATACATACGAAAAGCTTTATTAATAATTTTATCGACATGCATGTCCAGATGGAGTTTATGGTCCAGAAAAACACCAAGATCCCGCAAGGAAAACACTTTCATTAGTCGTGTGTTGCACAAATGATACTGAAAATCAATTACTCGTTTATTTTTGGTAAATGTTATAAAGTTACATTTAGGGATGCTTAGTTTTAGTTTATTACTTTGGCAGTACTCTGTGAGCCGGTCTAGGTCGGCTTGGAGAAGATAACAGTCATTGATATTGAGTATGGGCATAATACCTTAAGGTCATCGGCGTATAGTAGGAAATCTGAATTCAGAAAACACTTTTTTATATCATTTATGTAGAGGATAAATAACAAGGGACCGAGGATGGATCCTTGCGGGACCCCGGAGGTTGCAGTAACGTTTCCAGAATGATAACCATTGATAACTACTCTCTGACTTCTGTTATCTATATATGAGGAGAACCATCTCAGCAAATTACCCCTGATCCCGTTGTAGGCAAGTTTGGAAAGTAAGATCTCATGATCCACCCTGTCAAAAGCTTTTTGAAAATCCGTATACACAGCATCAATTTGTACACGCTTATCCATATTTTCAAAGAGGTGTCCAGTAAATATCATCAGGTTAGTTAGAGTGGACTTACGTTTTACGAAGCCATGTTGCTCTGGTATTAAGATTTTACTAATCATTGGATAAAGCTCGCCATGAACAAGTCTCTCAAAAAGCTTAGACAGGGTGCACAGGATAGATATAGGACGATAGTTTTGTACATCATTTCTTGACCCTCCCTTATGGACTGGTACAAGATTTGCGCGTTTCCATATTTCGGGAAAAGTTCCCTCTGTCATGCATCTGTTGAATAATATGTGAAGCGGCTTATATATTGTGTCAGCTGTGCGCTTGAGAAATATGGCAGGGATATGATCAGGACCGGGACCCTTAGACGCGTCTAGTATTCTCAAGGCCTTCTTGATTTGGTGCTCACTAAAATAAATGCTATTTATAATACTACAATTATCAGAGATCTCATCGGAAGGGTGCCATAGATTTTGAATGTGCGTGCTAGGCTCATAGACAGAGTGGAAATTAGAAACGAAAAGGTTGCAAATTTGTTCAGGATCATTTGATGTACAATTTCGATATTGCATACTAGAGGGAATGCCTGAATTTTTTTTACGATTTGATACAAACGCCCAAAAATATTTGATATTAGTAGGGATAGACTGCTCAACACTGTTTTTGTAATTTGTATAAGCCTTTTTGCATTCAGCTTTAGATCGAGATCTGTATAAAGAAAATGACTCATAATCAGATTTGTTCACAAACTTTTTCCATTTGCACCAAGCCTTACTTTTATTTTTGAAAATGTGTATTAGAGAACGTGGAAACCAAGATGGAAATGATGATACTTTAGCTAGAGACAAGGGAGTGTGCTTTTTTATAATGTTAAAAACAGTTTCATAGAAAATATCTAGAGATTGCTCGATAGATGTTCCATTATGTACTAACGTCCAATCAGCAATTTCCAAATCCTCATTGATCGAATCATAATTAGCTTTATAATAATTAAATTTAGCAACCTGCTGGCGCTTCAGCCTGGACTCAGTAGAGAAAGTTGTAAAAGCAAGAAATGGAGGATGAATTGAGTCAGGTTTTACAAGATCATTACAAGGGCGCTGAATTGTGCAATTAGAGTTTGTGATCAGAAGGTCTAGAATTTTATTATGACAATTGTAAAAATGATTATACTGTTTTGCATTTACTGTAGACATAAAGTAACGTAGGTAAGAGCAGATTACAGAAGTACCAGTAAAGTTTAGAGCATGGCTTATGCCATCCGGGATCCAGTTAGCATTAGTTATATTATAATCACCAAGTACATAAAAGTTGTCAGTACAAGAATCATCCAAAATTTCTTGTAATAAATTAAAATGAGTAAGATATTCGCTACTTGACGTTTCAGGAGGAATATATGCTGCACTAACAATGTGTCTTTTGCCATGATCAGCGCTACTGAGTTCTACCAAGACATGTTCAATTTTATTTAATGCATACCCAAAGGGAAGTGGTAAATTAGTCGGTCGAAGTTTCCGAAGCACTGCAATAAGTGCTCCTCCACCGTCTTTCTTGCCAGTAACTATGCGGTCACGATCACAACGGAAAACTACATAGCGCTGATCAATAAACTCACCGTCAGCAATCTCAGGTACCAGCCAGGTTTCTGTCAATACAATTAAATCGTAACAATTGGATAAAATATTCATATAGAGTATAGCTAGCTTGGTTCGAGTTCCTCTGCAGTTTTGATAATAAATACTAATGTTAGACATCATTGTAACGAAATTTATCTAAATTAATTTTACTAAAAAGCGCTCCAAAACTATCCAATACAAGGGGCCATCCACTACATGTATACATCATTATGACAACTATTAATGTTAAGTATAACACAACATAAAAAATTAACCAAACAAAAATAGCAAAGAGACTAGAAAATGCTTTTGAAAGTTTTACAAATCTAAAGTTGTTATATACTCCTTCATTATTACTATCCGATACACAAAATATGAAGTACTTACATTGATCATTATGTAACATCAACGTTAATTTAACCACTATTTCAACGATACCACAAGTTAGTTCAACATTCAGTTCAAATATTGGTTGCCGATGATGAGGCGCCGATACTGGCACCATGTAATAAGTATACCATATCATTATATTAATATAGTCCTACCATTGAACAATATACAATGGAGCAATAGATTGAATACAAAGAATAAGATGATCAGCTGATGGTAATCGATAGCCCTCCCACAATTTTCACAAATCTTCTACATTGCGCAGAATGATGATCATTGATTTGTCTTTTTAGATAAACCTCAATAATGACTCCAGCACCGCAAGGCGAGGTCCCGACACCCACAAAAGTGGCGCGCCCTAGGGATGGAAACCAGGTCGTCATCTCAGGGATATCAGGACTCTATCCCAAATCAAGATACGTCCGAGACCTTGAGAATGTTCTATATAATAAGGTGGGTTGGAAGGATGCGGAATGCACTGCAACCTATTATTTATTGGAATATATATTATCTTCTTTTTTTTATACTATGCAAGCAAACAAGCATACGGCCCACCTGATGGAAAGCAGATACCATAGCCTATGGACGCTTGCAACACCAGAGGCACCACACGCGCGCTGCCGACCCTGAGACATAAAGATGAAAAGTCTCATGTGCCTGTAATTTCATCTGAACTCGTTCTCTTCACATCACCAGCTTGATGACAGGCCTTCCCCATTGAATACCATGGGGGGATTAGCCATAAGGCGCTGTCTCCACTAGCGAGAGAATCGCGACGAGTCCGCGCATTGCCACTCGTCGCATCGCCGCGATAACATCGCCGTGTGGAGAAGCGTCCATAAAAATACATGGCACGACGTTAAAATCGGCGCGATTCTCTCGCTCGTGGAGACAGCGCCTAAACACCACGCTTGGCAGGTAGATTGGGGATCGCAGTTTGTTGTTAAGTACTCCAGGTAGATGCTACTGCCCATCCTCTGGTGCAATCCCTTAGAAAATCCTTTTACTACATCCATAGGAGGAGACAGAGTGGTATATTCTTAAGCTGGGCACATGGAACTGGTTCTACGTGGTGATTATTCTCGGAAATCCATCATGCAGATCGTCATTATTTTCAGATAAACCCAATAACGTCGGAAGACTTGCGTTGGTCAAGCAATTATGCCGAGGCAGCTAAGTTCACTGGCGGTGTGCCTGATCTGGACCTCTTCGATGCCCAGTTCTTCAAGGTGCACTTCCGACTTGGTAATAACATGGACTCCATGGCACGCAAGATCCTGGAGCAGGCTTACGAGGCTATCTACGATGCTGGTAGGTAATCCAACTGAGAATAGACACCTGCAGCTGCTTCTGCGAATTACAATAATTTTATTTCGATATAACTTTTGAAACTATCATGGTTATTACCATGTTTTTTTTTTTGTTTGCTTCTATTTTGGCTATTACTTCGTAAAACTCTATGAAATTTTGTACACATGATCTAGACAAATGGTATTCGCTTCGAAGCGATTCCATTTCTACAGTCGTTATACAATACAAAAGACCACGAGACATATCGATAGCTTACGTCAATCTCATACATTTTGGACTTTTCTACTAGCGTAATCGCTATTAGAATGTTAATTTGTCTACGACCTCTGTAGTGCCTCAGTTTTTTCAAAAAAAATTTTTTTTTATTTATGATTTGGTAACCATATCATTTTATAAGAAACTAACGCACCACGGGTGTTTGTTTAAAGTTTCATGGAGTTTGAATACATAATGGCCAAATTAGAAGCAAACTTCGTTCGTATGCGAAAAGGCGCCTTTTGCTAGCCACCGGTGACATTCTCTTAATGATGTCTTTAGACAACCTATTTCATATGAGCATTCTCATTTATATTCTTTCAGGGGTCAGTCCAGAACATCTCTCCGGTAAGAAAGTCGGCGTTTACATTGGGACATGTTTCTCCGAAACTGAAAAAGCTTTCTTCTACGTTGCCAACTCTAGGAATGGATTTGGTATAGCTGGGTAAGTTATGCCATCATCATGAGCCCACTGCTGCATTTCAAACAGACTCTCCAATTGAAAAATAAATAAAAATGAAATGAAATACATTTATTCAACAACACACAGATATACACAGAACAGACAGGCAGAATAAAGGAAAACCTAGAAATTACAAACAATGACACAAGAAACATACTATTATAATTATACATAAATAAATAATTTGAAATAATGAAACTCAATAGCTAATTAGTCCGCTCTGCGCAATGCGTATGTGAAGCTGAAAGGCCCTATCTCACCTTATTGCTGCTCCACAAGCCTAAGCATATGGAGCAGCGCTGGTTTTCAGACAGAGCCCTAGAAAGAGTTCAAGGGTAAACGTTACGTAAACGGATTCTAATTCACCATGCAAGTTCGCCTTATTTCGGTTCTTGGACTTGCCGAGCTACTTAGCTCACAGAAGTTCATACGCCACAGCCCCGCTATTGAATTCGAGAAGCCGTAGCCCAGCTTTTTCTATTAAATTTAAAAAAAACATAGATAAAACTATACATTTCTTTAAAGATGCAACAAATCGATGTTCGCTAATCGCATCTCCTACTGGCTAAACGTGAAGGGTCCCTCGCATTCCATCGACGCCGCCTGCTGCAGCTCCTCGGTCGCCTTGGAGCAGGCCTATCTGGCGCTCACTAGGGGAGAGTGCGAGGCAGCTATAGTCGGAGGCGCCAACTTGTGTCTGCACCCGCAGTCTTCTGTACACTATGGAAGGTAATGCTTTAAAAAACCATAAAGTGAATTTAGCTCCTTGAAACTACGAAAGCTTGTTAAAGGGTAAATTGGCCCAAAAAATAATTTAAAGTATAAACTAATTGCATCATTAGGTAAATTCTATGTTTCAGAATCATGAATCTGAGCAGCGATGGCAAAACGAAGTCATTTGATCAGGAAGCCTCTGGTTGTGCCAAGTCAGAAGCTATCAATGTGCTCTTTCTTCAGAAAGCTAAAGACGCTCTCAGGTATACAAAATAAATAATTGACTGAAAATGAAAGGCCAAATTGGCCTAAAGGTCTCCTGCAATAACATGGCTCGTCCCTTTACTAGGTATCACGCTAGACGGGATGATTCAGCGATTTTATATCAAGCGAAACATAGAAAGAATCTCACATCCGAATTACCAAAGTTCTTCGATTTTGTTATGTTAAGATTTTTGTGGCTATTTTTGTACTCCATTTGTAGTCAGTTCCTAAGTAAAGTCGTACTAAAGCCATAGAAACCACAATTTAAAGAAGAAGAAAGAAGACTCTGTGCATCTTTTATACAAAAAAGTCGTATTGTAGGTAACCAGAGCGCCTGTTCCGGAGCAATGAGGCCACAGATAAAAAGACATACATACATACAACACACACACTATGGCCTCAAACTTATAGCAACCCTCTTGTAAGTCAAGTGTTAAGAATCACGGACGGACGAAAGTTCAGGATAAAAAGTCAATGAAAAAATAAAGTTTTTGGTTCATAGTCACTGAAACAATTGCCAACTGAACCTATCGATCTAATAAAATTAATTTTCAGAATCTACGCAGACGTGGTGAACGTCCAATGCGAATTCATACAAATACCGGATGGAGAAACAGGACCAAAATATGGATTCTATCGAGATCCAGAACATACTGCAAGGTTCCTGAAAAGGTTTTATGATAGAGCTGGTGTTCAACCAAATGCTGTCGAATATGTTGAAGGATTTGGATCAGGTACCTATAGTTTTTTTAATTTTTGTAGTTGATGACACTGACCCACCTGCTGTAAAGCAGAAACCCCTGCACATTACAACTGCAATACGCAGCATTCCATCGCACCCGCTACCATGTGGCATAAAGTATTATGTACTTGTAATTTCACCGGAACCCATACCCAGCATTCAAACTGTAACACAGCAATACGATAATTTACGAGCAGTTACCTGCTTCTTCTCAAATGAAAGGAAGGAGACCAGTCTTAGGAAGCAATGAATACTGATAGTATTATTATTATCTATTTAATTCTTATTATTTGCAGCTGTACCAGAGGCAGACAAATCTGAACTCGAAGCTTTTGATAAAATATTCTGCAAAAACAGAGATGAACCTCTAATGGTTGGCAGTGTCATGTCAAATATTGGTTATGGAGAAGCTGCGTCAGGAATTTCTGCTGTTACAAAGGTAAAACAGAAATATACATAGGTATTTCATACATAACACCAATAAGGAGTTCCGGCCAAAAGAAGTCAAGCTCAGGAAGTTCGTTGGACACCTGACACGAGACTGTTGCGTTATGTCTACACGTGGTCAACAGTATCAATAATATATTTTGTAGCAGTGATAAATTGAGGTACTTTAACCATATACACTATAGAATACACGTACGAATAGATGCACTAGACGAGGTACTGGCAACTGGAATTAAATTGGACCCGTGCTAGCTACCTGATTTTTCTAGATTTGGTTGTGATGTTTATTGGTTTCACTATTCACTTTCGAAGTAGCAAAACCTGTCTTGTTTCGTTTACAGGTGCTATTAGGATACCACCGCGGAGAGTTAGCAGGCAACCTGAACTGTGAAAATCCAAGAAACGACGTAGCTGCAATTAAAGAGGGTCGCATCCAGGTCTTAAATGAACACCAACAGTTCCGGAGGACATATGCTGCTGTCAACGGCCTGTCGGTGACGGGAGTTAACGTTCATGTTCTACTGCATGGTCATTACAAACCTAAGGTAATTCAAATAATTTATTTTATAACACCTTATCATATTCACATCCCGCTGTAGTCCATATATATCCAATTAATCGTAGTACTCTTATCAAGTGAGAGTAAAGGATGTCACATATTTCCAAATTTTGGTTCTTAGATAATATATGCTGCGACAGTTTACTCACGATGGTATGCTTCCCATATTTGAAATGCGAATATATTATGAATTTAAAAAAAAAACTTCTATAAACATACTACAACATCACCCAACAATAACCAACCTATAACATCAAACTTTTGATCTAAAGGTAGCAGGCGATGTCGGTATCCACAGGTATCACGGCCACCTTTGAGTTCTGCACTTTGAATATTTCATGAGATTTTTCAGGATTTTAATCGCTACAAGAGTAACATCCCACATCTAGTAACTATTTCTGGCAGACAAGACTCATCCGTGAAGCGGGCTTTTGATGAGCTGAGATCCCGTCCGATTGACCCCGAACAACTGGCTTTACTGCAGAACATACATCAAACTAGAATCACTGGGCATTTGGGCAGGGGCTATGCTATTCTAGGTAAGTCATGAATTTATCAACATCATTGATCTAATTTTGGCATTGCTGATTTTGAACTTGATACTTTCGTTTTTACTATCGATGCTGCCAACATCAGTGGATACTGGCGGGGCATGTTGAAACATGGTGATAAAATCTAGAGTAAGACAATGTCTGAATGGTGGTCGAGTAGGGGTAAGAGAAGGGTAGGAGATGCCTGGCAACGAGATGATTCGATTAAATAGTCAACGTCGTGGTCACTTTGTATCATGGTCGATGGCACAAACTAAGAGTGGGCTATCTATCAGCGGGTACAGTCAGGCTGTGGGTGATGATGATAATGTTGATAATGATGATAATTTTATCAACAGACTTGATGATACTAAATTCGCAATCAAAGAAACTGGCGTGGAACAATAAAATAGGTCTATAATAATTGTATGTATTCTGATTTCAGACAAGAAAGATGGAAAGACAATAAGCCTGTCAGAGCAAGTGGATTCCTTCGACGAAATCCAGCGACCTCTGTGGTTTGTCTACAGTGGTATGGGTTCCCAATGGCCTGGTATGGGTAAACAGCTGATTCGTTTGCCAATTTTTGCTGAAGCCATAGAACGGTACACGACATCACAATTCTTGACACTTTTAATTTTTATTAAAATGCCAGGGTTTCCTTTTGCTATCTACATTTAGCATTGTTTCAGGTGTCGCCAAGTTTTGGAGCCAAAAGGAATAGATATAGTTCACATTATAACGTCTGCCGATAAGACAATCTTCGACAATATTATCCACTCGTTCGTGGGTATCGCTGCTATACAGATAGGTCTTACTGATGTACTCCGAGAATTGGATCTAGTCCCTGACAAAATCATCGGTAAGTTTTAATAAATAAAGCTTTTTGCTGACGCTTTGACTTTTGTTTGACGTTGTTCTGCACAAATCTTATTCCAAAATATGTTTTAATCATACAGGTCATAGTGTGGGTGAACTTGGATGTGCCTATGCTGATGGCTGTTTGACTACAGAGGAGATGTTATTGTCAGCTTACAGTCGCGGTTTGGTCTCTTTGGAAACTTCATTCATAAAAGGCTCTATGGCTGCCGTTGGCTTAGGATTCCAGGAAGTAAGAATCGTTGATTAAGCTTAAATTGCTTTCTTTATTGCCACTCTTCTAGTCGGAGTCCCAGCAGTAGAAACGACAATTATCCAACTTCTACACATTCGTCGTGGCGTGCGTGATTAGTATAGTACGTGGGGCATTTTTGGCATCTATTTATAAAAAAAACAACTTAACTTAAACTGTCTAAGTCAAAAATTCTATACATTGTGATGCCTCCCCCATAGAATGCAATGAGTAGGATTTGCCATAATCAACACGCTTGGCAGGCGGATTGGTAGTTGCAGTATTCTTGTTAAATACTCAGGTAGATGCTGCTGCCCATCCGCTGGTGTAATACCTTGGTCAGCTTTTACGACATCCACGGGAGAAGACAGCGGGGCCTATTCAGGGCCGGACTCACCACGGCTAAAGTCCGTTACTTACTCGTTATGAGATACAAAATTACTTTTCAAGATGATGTTTTCTTATAATCTGGAATCCTTTCATCACCTGGATTTATCTACTAATCACAAACAGTTACAAATAGCTCTTTCCAAGAACACAATACCTCCTGCAAAATAGACAGCTTAAGATATACCTAGCCTGTTACACGAGAGAAGATAATGGTTTATCTTCAATTGATGAGTTTCACAAAAAACATTTGCATATTTCAGGTCTCGAAGATGTGTCCGCCAGAAATCGAAATCGCTTGCCACAACAGTGCCGATTCTTGCACCATATCTGGACCAGCTGATGCTATGCAAACCTTTGTGGGTGAATTGGTTGCCAAAGGAATATTCGCGAAAGAAGTCCCGTGTTCCAACATCGCTTATCACTCGCGTTACATTGCTAAAGCTGGTAAGACCATCAGAACTGGCTCTATGCTATCACTTTTTGCTTTACCAAAACCAAATGTTTGACCAAATGTACAGGCCTAATTCTTTTAAATAGCACTGACGGCTATACGTGTATTGACACCTTACAACTTACTCCATAGTTAGGTGTGTCGTGTGGTGAGCACTGACACCCCAACCTTATTATAGCAGTGTATATAAATATATAAATAGGTACGGGAAGTCTGTTGCTGGGAGACAAAAGCTGGGTAGGAAACCGGTAGTTATGGGTACGTTGTGCAATGTACACAGGAATGGTTTCCTCACTGCCGGAGAAGCAAAATACATAAAATATATGTATTTTAAAAGAATAACGATAAATAACATGGAAGAATCAGGCAATAATCAGCAACAAATGGTCTAATAAACTTTCTTGACCAATAACCAATTAAAATAATTGAGGTGCTTACAAAAAACAAAAGTATATGTTCACATTATGAGCCTTGTGCTTATCTGTGTGTGTTTAGGTCCTGGTCTGCTAAAGTATTTGAAGGGAGTAATTAAAACGCCGAAGGCGCGTAGCGATAAATGGGTTTCAACATCAGTTCCTCAAGACCAATGGAAGGTAGAAGCAGCCAAATTTTCATCTGCTGAGTATCACACCAACAATTTACTGGTAAGTGCCACATTTATAGCTAAGAGCATTGATGGATCCTGAAGTAACACTAAGACATAATATATTATGTCAAATAAAATGAGGAGGCCTCATCCACCTTTATCTTTGTGTAGAACCCAGTGCTATTCGAAGAAACGAGCTCGCTGATCCCCAGTAATGCTGTTCTGGTGGAAATAGCGCCTCATGGTCTGCTGCAAGCAATCCTGAAGAGATCTCTACCAAAAAGCTGCATCAACATTCCTTTGACAAGACGTGGACATCCAGATGGCTCTCGCATGGTTTTAGAAGCCGTGGGCAAGTAAGTAAAGTAAAGACAATCTTTTAAAAAACAACTTAAGTAGGGTTTCGCCACGAACTGAGCCTACATAGCGAGTACACGCGATGTAGGAAACCTAAATTCAACGATTCTTGTTTCCGCCAGGGGCTTTCACCAGACTTTAAATTCACAGCAATCAAAATTATCTCCAAACTAAGCCACTTACCCGGTTGCTTCACCGTCCTTCTAGAAGTGTCGACTGACGACAGTCCAAGGGCGAGTCTTTCCGAGAGTATTTTGCCACGACACAAACAGTTCACCGGGTCAATGAGCGAAAAGCACTCAGTTTTCCATATTTAGAAGGATATGCAGTAGGTCTAACTCAAATAAACATATCACACCGAACTAGTCTTCGAAAATTAATAATTAAGCAGCGATGAATGTCTTCACACGACGGTAGCATTCGCGAACTGTCGGTCCGTCGCGGACGGGGTCGGCTCGCGGTGATCGCTTGCGATGTTTTTGCGTCTCGGTCGCACGCAGCGTCCGCACTCTCTCCTGCGTAGTTAACAGCGCGGGGCATGCATAGCAACAGTGTTTATTGGTTGCTATGCTGATGGGCGAAGACGGCTTCACTTCCAGGGCTTGCGACCGTAGTCAAGATATTAAATAATTACAGTGAAATTAAAATCTGGCTCAAACAATTCTACTTCAAAGACTTAAAAAAAATAGGTAAAGTTTTCACGAGACCACCTTGTCATTCCCTAAACAGTATGGATCTCTAAATCAATCAGCAGGATGCGAATTAGTCACTGCTCTTCTCCAGTTCATCTTCGTAGATTAAGGGTAATAGACTTGATGATGGGTCTATTACACTCATACTGTTCAACTGCCCCAGATATTTTGGTTGAAGCTCATAACCTTATTTACAAATTGTACCAATAAAATCTACCCACCTACCAAATTTCATGAAGATCGGATAAACTGTTAGTTTTTTATCCTCAGACTATAATACATACATACGTACATATTATTATGTACATAATTAACTATGTACAATTACATTAGTATTAGTAATTTTATTAGTATTGTTGTATGTAATTGACATATATAATTGATTTTATTTGCCTACCTTCTTTTAGTTTTTGACATATTATTGTATTGTATACATGCGAGAGATTAAATTTGATAAACCTTACCTATTTCTACTCTTATGTGATTATGACATTGTTTTAAATTGTTTTGACTTGTATTTTAATAACTAACATAAGTATTGTTCTGTAATTTTTATTCTTGATCTTGACTCCAAATTGCAGCGCCCTGACGGGGTTCATGTACCTACCTGACTAACAGTAAAAATAAGACCTATTACTAACTATATTGTATGTACATGTGAGCAATAAATAAATACAAATACAAATACAAAAATACATACATACATACGTACATACCTACATACATACAAATGATAATTATCCCAAGTTTACTCTGAGAACTCGCTTCGCTCTAAATAAGCATGCCTAATTGTGTGAGTTGGTTTTCAGGTTGTACATGCAGGGTTACAACCCAAAGGTGCAAGTCCTCTACCCGAAAATAGAGTTCCCTGTTTCAACTGGTACACCTTACCTATCATATCTGGTTGATTGGTCTCACAGTGAGAAATGGTAATTTTACTACTTTTACTAAACTAAAGATAAATAATCAATGTTAATCTTTTACTATAACATCGTCCCCTTCTTCGCTGTAGGCTAACGCACCAGTAGTATACCACATTACTGTCTTATACCATACACATTTAAATAGAGTTTCCTCTAAATTGTTGCCTACGCAAATTAGTAAGAAAGTGCCAAAGTAAAGAGCTAAGAGGTTAGCCATAGCTATCGTTGACGATTTCTTATTCAGACGAGGTCTTATCATTTAAAATTTCCGACTTGTGGCGAGCTCCTCCTCCATACCTGTGAACAGAACTAAAAGATTAGTACAAATATAACATCACAATATAAATAAATAAATACCTAAACTTACCTCAAGATATGGGGCGAACAACTCGCCGCACCAGTCCTGGGTTCGACTCTGCCTTGAGTACAGCCCTGTGCATCAACCTCGGACGGACGAGAGCCGGCCGGCCAACCGTCACTTGCGGCGGCCCAGCCAGCAGTGAGAAACTTGTATTCGAGCTGAGCGCACGTCCGTTTGCGCCGCGCGCGACTCGCTCTCGGCCGCGATCTTTGTAATAACAATAACTAGACTAGTGGAATACAAATAAATCGACTTAAAACTTTCATGTGTATGTGAATTACCAACCTCGTAATCATCTGTTATGTGCAACCAATATAAATCATATACCCACACGAAGCCAACGCCCAGACTTATTATCTTTTTAAATTGAAAAAAAAAACGGCTAATTACCACTGTTTTGGAATAAACGTGTTTTTCGTCTCTTTTGCTGACGTTTGAGACAGTTCAGAAGCCTCATCGTCATAAGCACCGCCCGCGACCGCGTACGACGGTAGACCGGCGCATACTGCGTGATAGAGGCGGCGGCGGCGGCGGCGGTAGGTTCGTTGCGCGCACATCGAGATTACGTTCATCTACGTCACTGCCTACGTCGTCAGTGAACTCGGTCTCGAAACGTCAGCAAAAGTGACGAAAACAGTGGTAATTAGCCGTTTTTTCAATTTAAAATGATTCCCAACCACGATTCAAGTATCTTTGTGTTTTAGGGCAGTGCCATCCTACGCCTCCGCTAACAGGGTAGTTACAGCCACTTGCAAGTTTGTGGTTTCAGTTCATGACGATGAACATAGCTACATGAAAGGTCATGTTATCAGAAGTAAGTCTATTTTCTGTTCTAACCCCCGCGAAAGGAGGTGAGTGAGAGTGGAGATGGGAGGAAGCTTGAATATCCACTACTTACTTGGTTTTAATGCTGGTAATTGCTGGTAATAACAATTACCAGTTCGCTTGAGTGAAATTTAAGCCATGTTTGATGGCAGTCAGACATGGTTTTAAACCATTGTTATCTACCGGAAAAAAATAAAAATTGTAGAGAACCCTATATAACTTTTCTAGTATTCTCATTATCTTGATGTTGTATTTTATCTTCGGTAGGAAAAACACAGTTACCATTTTCTTATGCGCTCGTGGCTGCTTGGGATACTCTTGCCATGACACTGAAAGTGCCAAAGAAGCAGTTGAACGTGGTATTCAGTGACGTACATTTTCATGCACAGCCTGTACTACACGACCAGCAGAGTATCAAGCTTGTTGTGTCTTTAAATAGGGGAAGTGGACGATTTGAGGTAATAAAATAAAATAGTTCATACTAATCTACTTTAGACTTGTATTTCGAAGATCACAAATAAAATTAGAAAGAGTAGGTTAACTCAAAGCGATGAAAGTAAAAATGGTATTGTAATAATAATAATAATTATTTCAGGCTTGTATAATATACAATAAATTATACCCAAACAATAAGCCCATAGAAAGATATACCATAGCGACTATCATACATGCTAAAACACTAACTTTACATCTTTTGAGAGATTTCGTATCAATTCGCTTCCCTGTAGCAAAACCAACCTAAATACCTATTTAGGTATCTGGACCTATAGTGGTCTAAATGGTGAAGTATTGACGATGATGTATTCAATTGCAGATTATGGACGGTAACTTCAAAGTTGCCACTGGATTCATTAACAGCGAAGATAAACCTATCCTTAAATCAGATGAACAGAATACAGGAGATTTTGATCTCAATAGTCGAGATATTTACCAGTTATTCTATGAAAGAGAATATGCGTACAGGTACGATAAGTAAACAATTTGATAATTCGCTTTAAAAAAACTGATGCTACAATTTTGTAGGAGCCTATCAATAACACCATTTCTCGACAGTGGGGCCTTCCGCAGTATTCGCAGTGCAAACTGTACATTGACAGAAGCTAACTTACTCTGGAATGATAATTGGGTAACCTTTATCGATGGTATCTTCCAACTAAATGCCTTGCGGCGTCAACACACCGCTGTCTCGGAACCAAGTCAGATCAGGAGAATGGCTATAGATGTGAAAGAACATATCAAATTTATAATCAGTGAAGATGATACAGCAATTTTAAAAGCACACGTTTCTATTTTATGTGATTTTACTAGGTATGTACTTAGGTAGTCGTGGTTATGGATCATATTAATATACTCAGGTTCTTGCACGGAAAATCAACCTTAATCATGTTTTTGTATAAATGACTATTATGTAATAGAAGTTTTTAGATACCTTTATACCTAGTAAATATGTGACAGACGTTTGGTATAAATAAAAATATTCTTATTCTTATTTCTTATAAATGTAATAGGTTTTATGGATGATGTATCTAACAGGTGTGGAGGTGTCTTGATTGAAAATCAAAAATATCACGATTTACCTCCATCAAAAGAAAAGCAAGTTGATTTGAAAACTCTGCGATTTGTACCAAGATTCCAGTCAAACATTGATGTAAGTACTGCACGAGTATTATTACTGCTTGTTATTATTATGTAGTTACAAATTTGAGATAAGTTTATTTATGTATTGCAGACTTTTACATCTTTGCAAATATTTTCACAAATAGTCGCCGAAAATATTAACAAGGATGTTATCCAAATAGTTGGAATAGCTCCTCAAAATGAAGATGTTGCACTATTTAAAGAAATGAAACGCGTTGCTTCAGTCAACATTCCTGGAATCAGAATTGAATACACAAAAGTTATCAAAAATACAATAACTCAATCATCGTCTAAATATATTGATATAGAAGCAGATGTTTTACTCGTTCAGAACCTTTCAAATGACGACCAGGCAAGTTAATAAACAATAGAACGTTCGCACCGTCATTCAATTATAGTTAAATAAACAAAGCGTTTACATTGAGATCTTTGACTTGCAGTTGGCACGAATACTTCGATGTTCATCCCGTAAAGATGTATTCATCATCAACGATGATACCCTAAACCCTACCATGGGTTTAAAAAGTGCTGGAGTTTATAAAAAAGTATCAGTTTTGACCAATCAAAATAATGACATGCGTTTGGAGCTTATTCGTTTCCGAAAGGCACTACCAGCTGCATCTACAACATCTGTGGTTGGCCGTTCAGAGAAAGATCTTTTAAGCTTGATAGCAGCTCGCAGCAAACTATCAGCTCAGAACAGCTTAATCATCCTTTCAACTTACCCACCCTTCCCCGGACTTAAAAACTTGGTCAAGCATTGGAGAAAGGATTCGTCGCGAAACAACATAAACCTTATAATGGTTAATGATCCCAAAGATACAAAGCAGTTAGCTAAATTTACTGGTGACTTGGCTTACAATATATTGGATAATGTAAGTTTTTAGCTATTTTTTTAAAATAAATTTTCAGTGAAATCAAATCAAAAAGTATTATAATCATTGAAATCACAAGGATAATTTTGAATCGTCTTATAAACTAAAATTACTCCTGTTCTAACGCAACCAAGTCTAGAAGAATCAGGGCTACAAACGCGACTTAGCTTAGTCGGGCTAGCTGAATCATCTCAACGAGTTCGTCTCCAAAAAAACATAAATTGCTCAATGCTCACATACAGCCAGAACCAGTGATCATACAAAGTCATCCACTTGAAGTTGTTCAGGAATGCATATAATATAATATATTCCTGAAGAATTTCAGAATAATAGCCCGAGATATCATCTCGGGCAATTTTGTCTATTTGACAAAACCCCAAGGAGGATGCCAAGAGGAGGATTCAGTAGGGCTGAGCAGCGTTCGGAAAATTACACCACCTTAGTCTTAATGCCTTTACAACTTTACTTTTTAAGTTTTCAATCAGCCAGTAATAACCCTGTTGTACCCGTAATGATCTATGGTGCCGAGGCGTGGGCACACGGGCTAATTATAGAACATGCCATTCTCGGATTTTTTCTGGAAGATAAAATCTGCAACGAGATTATCCGATGGGCAAAGGGTATATTGTACGCCGAAGAATCGGCAACCGTTGGAGTAATCGGGTTTTTGAGTGGAGACCTCGTTGTGTGGGGCGCCTCCCGGCTAAAGCAGCGGGCAGAAAATGGATGACGAGAGCCGAACGTACACCAGGATCAGTTGGGCATATTGGGAGAGACCTATGTCCACCAGTGGACTAATAATTATAATAATAAAGTTTATTTCGGACGTTGATGATCCATATAAAATTATTAGTACACGTCATTATGAAAAAATCAACTTAATCTTAAATTGTTAGTTATGATTACTACCTAGACCTACCACTAATGTGAGCAGAATATGATGAATAGTTTTGTCCACAGGGTGTTTGGGGTGGTGAATACTACCTACCATTGAAAGAGAATTTAGAAAATGTCAGTGAAATTATTCTTAGAAGTGAGGTCGTTGGTAATCTGGAATCTTTGAAGTGGGTTCAAGCACCAGTACCAACTAAAGCCGGAATTTTAGTGAAGGTAAACTTATCTAACATTGTTTTATATTTTATGTTATCGATTAATAATTTATGTATTTCATAGGTTCACTATGCTGGAATTAACATGAACGATGTTCTAAGAGCATCAGGAGTTATCCCAATGAAGAAAGAGGAAAGTGGGTTTGGAATGGAATTCAGTGGGATTACGAATAGGTTTGTGATATTTGATAAATTTTCAAGGAGTCGAGCTCAGAATTTGTTGTGTTGTGGCATCACAACGATGATCTTCCGCTAAAGCCATTCATACAATTCTTTGATAAATAATTCTTACAATTTGCTTGCTGACTTTGCCGGTCTATCGACAAACTGAAAACATAATATAGATTCAACAAAGATCGTTTCTGCGCTGAGGGTTCAAATAAATTAGACACTTAAAAAAACAGAAATATAATCGTACGATGAAAATGTAGATTATAATTTCAGTGGTGAACGAGTTATGGGATTGGTATCGGATAGCGCAGCTCAAAGTCACGTGATAGCTCAGCCTGAATTCATATGGCCTGTGCCTTCGTTTTGGACTCTAGAAGATGCTGCCACCGTTCCTCTCGCATATATGTATGCATACTATTGCCTCCACATAAAAGTGAGTAAACTTAAGGTGGAACGTTTCGCAAGTGGCGCGAAATTCAAATTTTATTGAGTTTTTTGCACATTACAGCTTATCAACACTTCTTGAGATAGCAAACACTGGTTTCGCGGGAATCAAGAGACCTAACACACATGTTTTAATTGAAAGTATCTCATAAATATCATTAGTTCAGCTACGAATGTCAATGAACCAAAATAACACTATACAAATCATTCATTGACATTCGTAGCTAAACTAATGATATTTATTAGTTACTACATATGTGTTAGGTCTCCTGATTCCCGCAAAATATGTGCTCGCTATCTCAAAAAGTGTTGATAAGCTGTAATGTGCAAAAAACAATAAAAAAAAAATTCGCGCCACTTGCGAAACGTTTCACCTTAACAAGAGATTAACTTAAAATTTTACAAAGTTCCTAAAGGATGCAATTTTTATATGACTACAGTGGCACTTCTTCTTCTTTTTCATCAACTGGTAGACATCCACTGCTAGATGAGGCCTCCCCTATAGCACGCATAGCATGCAATGATGGATTTGCCATAATCACCACGCTTGGCAGGGGGATTGGTGATTGCAGTTTGGTGTTAAGTACTCAGGTGGATCTTGCTGTCCATCCGCTAGCGTAATCCCTTAGTCGCCTTTTACGACCCGTAGACAAAATTAGCATGGAAATGTATAGACTAATAATTAAATTGGACGTAAGATTTGTGTTGGCTTTAGTCTACTCGGCTAACGCTTTCTTTCAGTAATTTCGTGGAAAGCAATGGCGGCGATGAGCTCACCACTTGTCACGTCTTTATTCCTGCGATTGTGCAACCCACGGTGAAAAGAGACTCTTTGAGGCTCTGCTTACCCTTTCAGGAAAAAAGGCGTGTGTTTATGTATGTATGTACCTATGTCAAGTGAAATATACAGAACAGGAGAAGGGGCTATAAAGAGGTTTATTAAATTGTCTATTCCCTGACTCCGCACTGTCCCCGCACTGACCTTCCATTTTGCAGCAGCACTGGCACCTAGTCTTTTGACAAAACCATGATGATTCAACCTTATAAGTGAAATTGTATGGTTTCAGGTTACTAAATTCGAGAAAAATATATCCAGTGCATTAGTCCATGGTGGTGCTGGAGCCCTAGGTCAAGCCATGATATCCATCTGTTTGGCTCAAGGCTACAGAGTCTTCACGACCGTCAGTGATTTGCAGAAGAAGAAGTTCCTACTTAGATTGTTCCCTAAATTAAAAGGTATATTTTCTGAGAGACAACCACCTTTACGAATTACCTAGGAATCTACTTTTTCTACGAACCACTGAATTACACTTATCAATAAAGTGTGCGAAAAACAATTGTCTCGAGTCAATTGTTAAAAATAAATAATCTGGTGTGGATCATACAAGATCTCCTCATCTAAAGTTATGTTGAATCTCAACTGGTTGTTACATGTATTTCATCGTGTGTGATTTCAGAGGAGGACATAGGCAATTCGAGGGACGCTTCTTTTGGAGACATGGTTTTGAGTGCAACAGGTGGTATAGGATGTGGCATCATTATTTGCTGCCTTAAAGGGGATCTGAAAAATGTAAGTTGTACTCATTTTCTTTAAATTCCTACTTATTTAAAAAGTAATGGTAGCGTTTCTGTGCAGTATTAACTTAATTTAAACTGCGCTAAAATTATCGCGGTCCCTTTTATTTCAGTCTATTAAAAAGAGCGCGCGATAACAAATACTAATAAAGCCGCGTGGCCTGACGTCGCTCTGCCCCTCGACTGATAAAATGGAAATTTGCAATATCTGTATTTACCTATTTACATGTTTGTATTAGATTATTATTTATAAGTATAACAAGCGTAGCGTGTGCTGTCTTGCATATTTTTGCTGATTTTTATTTACTTTTGACTACCTTCCTAAGGTTTTTAAGTTCTCATTTACTATGTATCAGCAACTCCTTGCTCCGAGGCACCACACAGGCGCTTCTCGCCTAGTGGTAAGACGGACCATTTATGTAAGCCAAGCCGAGTTTGTTGCCTGATTCTTCTAGGCTTGGTCGCGTTGGAACAGGAGTAATTTAATTTTATATAAGACGATTCAAAATGATCCTTGTGATTTCAATGAATAAAGTTCTTTTTGACTTGACTTTGACTTTTGACTTTGACTTTGACTTTGACTTTGACTTTGACTTTGACTTTGACTTTGACTTTGACTTTGACTTTGACTTTGACTTTGACTTTGACTTTGACTTTGACTTTTTGACTTTGACTTTGACTTTAATAATACTGATAATACTGCACAGAATCGCTACCAATGTCCACTTAAAATAGCGTATAAAGTCATATCTATCTTGAGTACTAAATTATGTTATGTTATGTGGTATGTTAAGATATTAGATATATTAATAAACTGATACTTAACTAACATTTATTTTTAGATTTCGTTTAAATGCAGTTCAAGGTTAGGGCAGACCTTCGATACGTTCCAAATTCATAATCAAGAAATCTTTAACTTCGGAATGTACTTCCTAACTAAAGATAGGACCTATACACCTATTGATATCTCTTCTATATTCCTCAAACCAAAAGCTGGAGAAGTGAAGGTACGTACACGTACGAAAGAGTAATTCAACTGTTATTTTTTAGTTCCAGTAGATAGTAGATATAATTTATTAGCCTTCTCTCGAGAGGGGAGAGTAAATCTGTTATTACTACCCGTTGCATGGAATTCTGAGGTGAATGTGTTAGGTAGGGCCCAAACTCGGAATTTTCGGCGTAGACCGAAAATGTGTTACGGTGACGTGAATTCCTTCAGATGTGTTTCGGTTCTTTGATTCTTTTCGTATATGGAGAAGTTTTGTAAATTCATTTCAAACTGTGTTCACAGTGGCTTCAGACTTTAGTGAGAGAAGGCATATTTAGTGGGGCTGTGCGTCCATTATCGCGAGTGACGTATGCACCACAAGAAGTGTCGCGTGCTTTCCACCTGCTAGCTGAAAGCCGTCACCGAGGCCGTGTGTTGTTGCGGTTTCAGGACCAACATCCACTAGCACAGCCCAGGTATATGTATGATGTATAATAATAATAAACTAGGTAATACTGAATTTCACGAATAAGATTTTATAAATCATTTTATTCATTGAAATCACAAGGACCATTTTTGATCGTTTTATAAACAAAAACAACTGCTGTTCCAAAGTGACCAGCCTAGAAGAGTCGGCAACAAACACGGCTTAGCTTGATTTGGTGATCCTTCGTACTACATGCTGGGAAGCGCCTGTGTGGTGCCTCGAGAACATGGAAAAACTTATACATTGAGAAAGAGAACTTTGAAACCTTAGGTAGGTAGTCAAAAGTAAAATTTAAAGAGACTCAGCAAAAGTTCATAAGGCCGCACACGCTCCACTTAATTAAATTATAATATCAACACAATAATACCATGTAGGTAGGCACAGATATTGAAAATTGCTGTCCAGGGTCATAGCTTCATCAGGCTACGCGGTTTTATCATGGTAATTTAAAGTGTAATACGCTTTCTTAATTAGATTATTCTTTATATCCATACTATGATACCATGAGTACCACGGTACTCGTAGTTCCTGATACCCACAACACAGGGAATCCTAATGTGGGGTCAGGACTATGTGTGTGCTATGTCAACACTAAGACATTTAAGACACGGCAATGTTTAGTTTATAACTAAACATTGCCGTGTCTTAAATATCTTACTCGTCTACACTAATTCGTGCATGTTGTGGATTTGATAAAGACTATACAATTTTAACAAAGTTTATACAATTTGTAGATAATGTTGTAAGCTATATCGGTCAGAAGGTCGTTGAGATATTGAGGTCCAAGAGGTGGTAAAAAAAAAAAAGTTATAGACAGGTATAGGTTATGTGGGATGTCAAAATTAAAAGGCCTTTGTTGGACACTTTAAAACAAATTTTAGTTTTAGACTGTAGTTTTTGAGATACAGGCAAAAATGTAAAAATAAACCTAGGGTACCTACGTCCACTTATCCCACTATGCTGAAATTTGGCATGCTAGTAGATTTTGTGAAAGGAAAAGTACAACATTTAATAATGTCGAGAAAAACCAATAAAATAAAGCTCTATAAAATGAAAAACCAATTTAACATCCATTGGTGATCTCACATTTGTAGGAATTTGACTGATATTGTAGTTCAGTAGGGAAACTATAATCTTACTTTTGAAACATAATCCTGCATTTTTTGTTTATTTTTGTGGTCGTTAATCGCACTTTTTCATCATATATTTAATAATTTATAAAGTTGCAGCGGTTTCTTAATTGACGTCAAGACATATAGGCTGATTAAAGCCTGTAGCTTTCTTTTGAGTAGCTTCACAATTTGACGCAGCAGCTGCTAATTTAGTTGCTATAGTTATAACTAACATACATTTTTTGCGATATATTTATACATCAATGTTTGTTACCACTTCGACTAAAACGAGTGTCGTCGACTGGTGGTTGGTTTGTAAAATTTTGTTATTGCAGGTTGACTTGCTCTGAAGATGGATATCATATTATATTCTGTGATGAGCAGCCACTTGGATTGCAGCTTGCTGACATGTTAATTTGTTCTGGAGCTAAGAAAATTCACCTACATTTCGCACACCCACCTTCTCACTTGCGTTACAAGCAAAGGTTTGACTTACCAACCAAAGAGTTGGTATGGTTTTGTTATATATTTGCTTAAGATTATTTTGTCTCATATATTTTGATATCAGTTTCATAATATTTTGTTTGCAGTGTGTGGAATAAGCAAGATGTCCAATCATCGATTTCTTCAGAAGACTTAGGTGACAAGACAATAAACTTCTTACAAAAAGTTATGACTTCAAAATCTGTCGAAGGAGTATATTTGGCTGCAGACAATCTTTTGAAGCATACGATGATAACAACGATAGATATGGCAGTTAGAAAACTATGTCCGTCTTTAAAGTAAGTATAAAACCTTGGGTACTGTAAAAACCATAGGGGTAGGATGTTTTTACGCTGTTAGTCTTACTACGGTACAAACATCGGTATTATGAAGTTTAATGTGTGTTAAAATGTAACAAAATAAAACCAAACTTAGTGTCTTTTTCGTAAAGACTGACGCTATATTTATTTTTCTAACTAATTGTTACCAATTGCTCCATTTATTATTAGACGGTGTCTCTTGCATTAAATCTTTTTTGATACAAACAAAATAATACTATGGAACTCATATTTCAATCTGATTTTTAGGAACTTCTTAATGTTCAGCTATGGTGATGATTCTAGCCAGTTCATAGCCATAAAAAGAGCAAAAGATGGACTTCCAGCAACAGTGGTCAACCTATCCATGCTAGAAACAGTAATTAAAGAAAACCTTATTTATATTTTTTTACCCAATAGGTAAGCCTTCTAAACTAAACCATTGATTTTGAACTTCCAGTATGAAGATGACGATGGTCTGACATGGTATCGAGGCATAAAGGAGGCATCAGAAAGGGCATTGCTTAGTTCACATCCAGTACTTTTGCCTCAGCTGAAACATTTACCAAGAGAATCATTGGTTCAGCAAATCGCGAAACTGACTGGTAACGTTTAATATAATTGTCAAACATCCTAATTTATTTCGTCATACTAATTAATATGCTAGTTTCTAATCATGTTTCAGTAAAGATGTAGGTATGTCTACCTAGCGTTATTTAAGCATATTATGTAATTATTGGTATTCTTTCATTGTTACAGTTAACTTCGTATATATTATGTATTAGTTTATTATGTGAATATAAAAGTATTAGGATTATGCTTAGGTAGGTATGAGTCAACATTGTTCATAACTTCTTATATATTTTAGTTTTTAGTTTAGAATACTTCTTAGTTTTGCTTTGTAGGTACACCGCAGTCTATTATAGCGTTGCTCATTTCGTTCCATCCAAAGGTTGCCTGGAAGAGATCGCTTTCAGCGATAAGGCCGCCCATTGTTTTGCCTTTCTTTAGTAATATTACTTGTTTATTGTTTCTGTGGTGATCAATAAAGTGTTAATCTATCTATCTATCTATCTATCTATGTATAGTTAATAAACATAATATTTTCTTTCAGATGTTGTCATTTCTGATGAAACCAGTAGCAAAACAACACTTGAGGATTTAGGTATTCAACTACAGTCACAAGCTATATCGTCATTCTTGAGAGACGTGCATAATATTTCAATCGATGAAGCAGACATACCTTCATTATCTATAGACAGGTAACTTTTTGAAGTAGATAATAACAACTGCAGATTTTAGAAATTTAATTTAATTTAATTCTTTCAGTTTTAATCAGTTCGAGGAGAGGATAAGTGGTACCCAGTTTGAAGATGTCCAAGGATTAGGGACATTCATTTCATTCGTAGACCCCGATGAACTCATAGCCACGACTGAAATGGTGTTGCTGCCAACGCTAATCAATAGTTCAACTATGGTAAGCCAAGTAAATTAAATTATCAATGAAACTGATTGGGATTCGTTTTTTCGTCACTAGGTCTACAAGACCCGTCAGCTCATTAGGTTAGCGGTTAGAGCACTGACATGAATTTGCCTCTGTAGGACCATCGGAGTCAATTCACTTTCTGCTTTTAGCTTTATTTTTTTATGTCTATTTGCTCTAGAAAAGTGCTTTAACACAATATTCTTTACATTGCATTTTTTATCCACAGAGGGATGATGAATTTGACTTGAACCAGACCTTTATGTGCATAGTGCCAGGACTCGAAGGTCACCACGGGAGGTTCCGTTCCCTCTGCGAGCGACTTAAGCTGCCGGCTATCGTGCTCCAGCCTGGTCTTGACCATTTGCAGGAGACTGTTGAAGAACTTGCTTTAAGATACTCTATGGTACCTAAGTCAATATTTGCTGACAAATTTAAGGAATCGGGTCAAACGCGCGCCGCTATTTTACATACTGTTTTCAAACTCAAAGCGGGTACCCGATCATCATCAGAGACAGATAAATTGTTATTGCATCCTAATTCCATTCATGTCCATATCATGACTTCAAATCTATTTAATCTAAAATGAGGAAAAGTAAAAAACCTTTTCTGTTTTCTACAAACAGTAGATATAAGCAGTTTCAACAGTTTTTATTTAAAACCTGTTTGTTTCCAGGTGATTCTAAAATGGGCAGGGGTTAAGAACGCCTTCTACCTCTTGGGCTTCGAAACCGGTGTCTTAGTTGCTTTAGAATTAGCTGCAATCTTAGAACAACATGGTGAGTAAAACCTCTTTAGAAACTTTATCCCTCGACATAAATATATATAACTAGCTGGTGCCCGCGACTTCCTCTGCGCAGGATTAGTATTTCGAGTAGCTTATATTAGCGTGGCGTAGAAAAGAATATAACCTATATATATACTGTAGCGGGCTTTTTTGTAGGACTATTTAAGATAAACATTTCCATCATACATTACATGTGTAACTCTAGCGGGTTTGGCAGCGCACGCCAGAATAGCTCGCAGATGATAGATTTTTTTCCCTACTTACTTGACACTTATCGTCATATTATGGACAATTCACACAATATCTTTATAAATTGTAGCCTATGTGTTATTCTGATGCATAAGCTATATTATTGTAAAGTTTCATTAAAATCCATTCAGTAGTTTTTACGTGAAAGAGTAACAAACATCCATCCATCCATCTATACTTACAAACTTTCGCGTTTATAATATTAGTAGGATAGGATATCCTCGCGGTCAATCGAGGTAACATAATTGTAAAAAAAATAAAGAAAAAATAACATAATTTTTTTAATTGTAAATTTTTTATTGTATCAGGTCAAACCGGAACAGTATTTTGCATCGGCGACGGCCCAGATGAGATCAAATCACTGATGAAAGAGCAACTACGTGAGTACAAAAACGAAGAAACGTTACAAATCGGTCTTGTACAGCACATGTTTACCCTCATGATGGGAGAGAGTGCGGTATCTCTGGAGAATATTGAAGAAGTAACATGGAGGCAACGGGTGGACACATGTGTACGGACACTGCTTGGTCATGTACCGCATTCTGCACAATACGCCCGCTCACTGATAGAGGCAGCATATGCAAGAATCGCTACAGCAATCAGTTACAATGCGAACCCAAAAACTTTGAAATCTAATATTGTGGTCCTTCGGGCACTGAGTCCTCATTCTGCCTCAACTGTTCCTTGTACCCTTCAACGGTACACCCAACAGCCAATCAGCGTCTACAATCTCACCACGCCATTGGCACATGTGGCTAAGGATATGCGATGTGCGTCTATCATCAACAAACATCTGTCTAATGAGATTTTAGACGCATTTGATGGTAAAAATCTTTGTGAAACGTATCTCTTGGATGGTGATTCTTTCATGACTGGTTTGAATAAATAATATTTTTTATCGAATACATTTTTTTTCTAAAGTTGTGTAGTCATTTTGCTGTAAGTACCTATTATTTTCATTTTGGTACTTTTAAAATTTCGAACCATCATGCTTACATTGCATCAAAATTACATGGGTTACATGATCTCCTCTGTACGTAGCTATAAACCTGTATTAGAGGAGTCCCCTTTTTTATTATAGAGTTCTATAACATATAGTACTACATTTCTGGTATAATTACGTAGTAAATATATTGCACAAACAATTATTCATTTTGTAAAAACGGGAAATTTTCACGTACCGATATGTTGGTGGAAGCACCAACAGGTTTCGACCCTAATCGAGGGTTTCATCAGGGTGGGATCCGCGCTACACTCCCTCCGTGTCCTTTCTCGCACTGCGTCTCTGAGCTCGCTCCTCTAGCCTCGTCCGGCGCGGGGGTGGGGGGAGTGTTTGTGTCCGCGTCATCACGCGTTCTTCGGTGACGTCATTCCGGTCGGGTTGCGGTGCTCCATCATCGTCGCTGCCACTCCCGTCGCAACCATCGGGCGCGCCAGAATGAATGATATAATTCACGAAAGTTATTTTAGTACAAATAATTATGCAGGAAAAAATATTCTGAGACCTCACGAATACATGTGATGTACGAAACCTACTTTCTTAAGCTTAAAAACATTTAAAGGTTTCACATTTCTGGTAAAGTTCTTAGCTCAGAATCATTCTTCTATTCGGAGGTTCTTAGGTACAATTCTAGTAATATCTCAATGGTAAAATTACATAAAATCTCAAAACTATAAATAGAATAGTAAGGGTTGATTTCAGGCTCTGTTCCACTAAGTTCAACTATAAGTTCGACTTGGTTCAACTGGTTGAACTTATTGGACAAAAAACGTCCAATTATTTCAACTTTGTTATTTTTTATAACAGTAGAACTTACTGGACAATATTGATCCTATTAGTTCAACTTTCTATTTAAATCTTAAATAATTTATTCATCAATGTTAAAGTATGTCATCTATCAAATTACATTATTTAATCTACATTATTTTGTAAGTCAAAGTTTTTTTTATTATCAATACAACAAGGCACCATAAAGGTATTTTCTGCTCAAGATTGTTTTGTAAATAATTACGGGATTTATTAAGTATATATTTATAAGTATATTTATTATTATCTTTCCGTCGACGAAACTCGTATCCGAGCCCGATTTGTACTTGCCTCTTCTTTCAGTAGATTGTGTTGGAACATTATGGAATAGATTGAAGAATAAACCATTTAGGCATTTCAAGTAAAAGAATTAATAAAAATTCTATTTTTTTAATTGATGTATAAGTACCTACGTATTTTTTTATTAGATCATTGTACTTAGTGTACATAAAATTACCATTTATTTAAACTATTACATCATTATTTTTAATTGGCACAATGTTGAAATAATTGGACTTTTTTGTCCAATAAGTTCAACTGGTTGAACTTATAGTTGAACTTAGTGGAACAGAGCGATTTCAGCAAAAAAGCAGATCATGCAAACAGCGCAGCGGGAATCGAACTCGCAACCTCTTTTGTCTCAGCCTCTGCGCCACGGAGGTCGTCAAAACTAAGAACTTCAGACTATGATGAGTGAAGACCAAGGAACATAATACTCTCTACAGAGAGGAACGATTGCAGCTTGCTGACATTTTAATCAGCTAAGAAAATTCACCTACATTTCACAATTACAAACAAAGGTATAACTTATTTAGCTAGATGATTTAATTGCCAAAAAATATCTAAAATAGTTCTAACCTTTTATTTAGTTTTTAGTGTATGTTCCAAACAAGATGCCCAAGTATAGATTTCTTCAGAATACTTGAATGATGAAACTGACGTATTGGACTTCTATCAAAATGCTTCGACTTTAAGACCTATCCATGGAGTATGTTTCGATTGTTTACCTGCAGACTATTTAAAAAAAAATTTTGTTCAGAAAGAGACCATCGAGAGATTTGAGGGAGTTCTTCCAGTAACCTTACAATTCTGAAATTTGGACAGCTAAGAGGCTTTGTGCTACAAATAGAAGAAAACGTCTCAAATTAAGGAATTTGCACTTGTATATCCTTAAAATGGAAAAAATTAAGCAAATTTTGCTATGTATGACATTGACGAATCCTGTAGCTGATGGTAGAATTGTGTTCTTATGGTATACTTATGTGATTAAATTTTTTTCAAATTGCCTGCTGTTGTTAGATTATCTATACCTAAATATAATAAAATCATTAAGGCAAAAAAGTCTTGTAGGGGTTTGTAGGGGGTTTTAAGGGTTTCTAAGGGTTGTAGTGGTTGGTAGAGGAATTAAGGGTTTGTAAGGGGTTTTAAAAGTTTGTAAGAGTTTGTTGGTGTTTTTAGGGGTTGCTGGGGTTTTTAAGGGTTGCAGTAGTTTGTAGGGGTTATAGGGATTGGACGAGTTTTTGGGGGTTGTAGGTGATTTTAGGGGTAATAGGGATTAAACTGTGACCGCATTATCTTATTCCACGCGGACGAAGTCGCAGGCTACAGCTAGCTAAGCAAAAATTTATGTAAAATTTCACTTTTCATGGCGGATAAATTGTTATCACCACCATCATCATCATCAGCCGTTATAAGTCCACTGCTAGACATAAGCCTCCTCCCTAGAATGCCGCAACAAACGGTCTTGTGCCACCTCCATCCACCGACTTCCTGTGACGTTTATAATGTCTTTAATCCATCGAGTGGAGGGCCTTTCTCTACCGCGTCGTCCGGCTTGTGGTCGCCACTCGAGAACCTTTATTCCCCAACGGTTGTCAATCAAGCAACATGACCTGCCCATTGGTTCACCTGGCTCATTCTGAGAGCTATGTCGGTGATCTTGGTTCTTATTTATTTATTTAAACTTTCACACAAAACATTAGTGCAAGGAGGAATTAATGCTAATAGCATTATCTACCAGTCATCCTGGGCGTGCAGACAGATGGTGAGGCGTGTCTTACAAACAAGGTAGTAACCAATAAAACTAAAAATATAAATATAATATAATATAATATACTATATATATAATATAATATACCATACTAATAAATTATAATACACATATATATATTATACATATTAAAATTATACAAAACATCAAGAATGTTAAGAACAAAATATGAGTGAGAAAGTACATAAAATTAACCAAGGCTGTAATAACATAGATAATAAAATCAAGAGAGTGAAACACTTAACAAAGGAGATAACTAATAATTTAGCTTCTTGAGATGAAGCTCACGTACCAACCTTTTAAACGACTCCTTTGAATCAGCCATTTTAATGACTACCGGCAAATCGTTCCAGAGTCGAACAGCCACAACCGAAAAAGAATTTGAATGGAAAGAAGTCCTATGCAACGGGATGTCCAGAAGAAGATTATCAGCAGACCTAAGTTCCCTGTCATGTGCGTCATCTGGGAATTGGTGTTCTTCTACGGATTTGCTCATTTCGAATTCTAAAACGTAGTGAAACTCCTAGCATAACTCTCCATAGACAATGACACGTGACTTTGGGCTTGTCTAAAAATTTAATGCAATCTAAGTGTAAAAGTTTCGTCTCATATTTATTTTAGCTAGTGCGCTACAATAGTTTTATTTTTTAATTCAATCTCTAGCGCGGTGGGACCATGGGGAAAAAAAATTCCCCGTGGTCCCACCAGTGGGTCATAGCAATGGATCCACGGGGAATAACCCAAAAGTACGAACACGTCTCAGTGCCGTAAGTCATCACTGGGAAGTTGGGAACACGTACAAAGACTTTCGTCTTTAGGCTCTGGGGGAAGATATGGCTTAATTTCCCGTACACTGCCCATCCTTTTATTTGGTTTCGTTGGACCTTGTTATCTCTTACTTTGGTACCTAATTGTTATACAGACAGAATAAATAATTTTTTATTTGAATTTGAATAGTGAATAAATTAATTCAAGTCAAACATTCATGCTTTCTGGACAATGTTCCCTTACACAGGGTGAGTAAGTAAACTAGGCACCTGTTTTTTGTGATTATCAGTTTATGTAGGTATTGTAGGTATGTACCTATTGTAGTAGGAACTAGTTTGTTAATTTGACGCTCTAAGGCCGAAACGCGAAGTAAGTTCCACTATGGCCCGGCTCTGAGCCGTAATGACTATTTCTAAACGAATGATTATTCTCACTATTCTCAGACCTTAGTTAGGCATGCTGGTTATTTGGTCAGTTTTTTTAAAAAACTGTTCAAAGCCAGCCATACCTTACTGAGAGTTCTAAAATAATATTACATTACCTCCTTTCTCCTGTTTTATTTTACTTAAGTCGATTAAAAAGTAAATAACCGAATACTTACTACATTATCTGAACTCAATAAAATACCATCCAGATCAACGATTAAACTTCTATGTAAATAACTGGCTGTGGGCAAAGACATGTAAACAAGATTGTTGGCAGTGGGTGACTTTAGTCAGCACCATAGATTTAAAATTAAAGATACGCTGGTCATACAAAACAATATAGCAATGCCTTCTTAGAGAAAAATCAGCGCCATCTCTCGGATTACATTATAACTACGTTGAAATAAACAAAAAACCCGAACTCCATAACCTTTTTGCTTATGGGAGTCCGGTTATTTACAACCAAGAAACTCACACGCGTATCAATTAACATCCTTACAAAGTTATAGCGTTTTGCTTGTATGGCGTCTCTTTATTGAATTGGAGAGCAATCTACCAAGGAAATAAAATAGTTTTCTATAATTAGGGAAAGTTCAACATACAAAATTTTGCCATACCGATGATAAGAAATGCCATGTTTTTTTAAGTTACACTTTGCAAAGTTTTGCACTACAGCCTTTCACCACACAATACGGCATTTTGTGGCCGAAACGATCGCGCGCGGTGTACGTCACCAACTGATTATCGATGGTATCACTCAACTGATTTTTACACCATTTTATTTGGCGGTTATCTAGCGAGCGTCCAGCATGTCCTTGCGTATATGTCTATGGTCAGCACGGTATAAAAATGAACACATTTTTGCAGCGCCATCTTGTTATAGTTGCAAAAACAAATGAATTTAGCATGTAGGTTAAAACCTACATGCTAAATTCATTTGTTTTTGCAACTATAAACGAGCCCGGGTTGTAATCGGTTCATAAATGAACCGATTACAACCCGGGCTCGTTTACTACTTGAAAACTAGTAAAGCCTACAAATCTCTTAAAACCCCTACAACTACTAAACATTCCTAAATAACCCTAAAAATCTCTTAATCCCACTATATCGCGAAATATCTTTAGAAAATCCTGCAGCCCCATAGGAAGCCCTGTAGTCTCCTAACTACGAACCTCTAAAGGTTCTCACAAAAGAGATAACTTTGGTTTCAGCTGATACAAGAAATAAGTGTTTGTAACATTCAGCGGTAATATGGAGAGAAGGCATACAAATATTTTAAATACTTGGGTAACAATGCCGAGACTGTCAGGTCGATCACAATTATCCATGCCACGGTGGCTAAGCATAGGAATTATGCTTCAAAGAGAATACACTCGTGCGTTCACTACGTTTTATGCTCTATAACGACTCTGTAGTACTTATATCTAATAATGTGGGTAGTTTTATGACATGTGTTTGTCTACCTCAGTCTACCTACAGTGTGAATAAATCAGTGTTCAATCAGCATGCTATGTTTCATTACATGGTGACAGCGGTGTTTTTATTTTAAAGTGGAAGTAGTGAGTTTACGGGAAGTTTACTTAGTAAATCTTATCAGTTTACGTTTTCTACGTGTGGAGAAATATGGAACACGCGCGACCTCCACCAGAACTGCAGATAGAAGGCAGTCCAGCCGCGCGCGGAGACGCGTGGCAAAAATGGTGGAAACAATTCGAAGTTTTTCTGAAGGCATCCGGAGTTAGCAAGGAGCCCAAGGATGTGCAGGCGAGCTTGCTGGTGAACCTCATCGGGGCAGAGGGTTACGAAATATTTTCAACATTTACATATACCAAGGAGCAGTCAGCCGAGGATCTACAGTGTTTGAAAAAGAAGTTTGACGAACATTTTGGTACAAAATGTAATGTGGCTATGTTCCGATTCAAGTTTTTCACTCGTAACCAGAACGCCGGGGAATCTATCAGTCAATTTGTCACGGCGTTGAAGGTGCTAAGTCAAAATTGTGAGTTCGAACATCTCGTTGACGGTCTGATACGTGATCGAGTAGTATGCGGAGTTTCTAACCACGTCGTGCGAGATCGTTTACTACGTACGGATGAATTGACTTTGGCGAAGGCGGTGCAGATTTGCGAAGCAGATGAGCTGTCTAGATCAGAGGGGCGGCAGATGGAGGAGGCGAATAAGTCGAGCAGCCAAGTGGACGCGCTGTTGGGGCAGCGTGCACGTGGAGCATGGCGGCAACAGCGCGGCGGCGGCGCCAGCGCCCGCGGAGAACCTCGCCGCGAAGCCGGCGCTGGGCGGCCGGCGGAGCGCCAACTCTCGCGCACTCAGTGCTTACGTTGTGGAAGTGCGTTGTGTGAGGGGCGTGGGTGGTGCCCGGCTAGTGATGCAACGTGTTTTATATGTAAAAACCGTGGTCATTTTGCGAGAAAGTGTACTAATAAAATGGTAGGTAAAAAAGTGCACGAAATCAAAGTGAGTCATCTTTCGGAGGAGTCGGAGGACGAAGACGTTCTGTATGTAAACGTTTTGAAGACAAGGACTGGTTCTCAACGTTTGGACACTCAGTGGATAGAAACATTATGCATTAATGGTAAGAGTGTTGATTTCAAATTAGACTGTGGCGCAGATTTAAATATTGTAACAAAAGTAGATTTTTACCGTCTTGGATTTATGGATAGTGATTTGAAACCTTATAACTCGAAGGTGCTTTCTTATACAAGAAATGAATTACCAATAATTGGTGAAGGGTTTTTGTCTGTATTTCACGGAAATAATCATTATGAACTTAAATTTGCAGTGGTAGATATGAAAGTTCAGAATATTTTAGGTAGGGAAGACTGTGTAAAATTAGGATTCATCAAGAGGGTCGAAGCAATAACCTACGGGTTACAGGAATATTCAGATCTGTTTAAGGGCGTTGGAGAGTTACCGGGTGTACATAGAATCATTATCGATAAGTCAGTACAGCCCGTTATCTGCCCCGCACGGAAAGTACCGTTAGGGTTGCGAGATAAGCTGCGAACAGAGCTAGAAAGAATGGAAAAATTAAGTATCGTGCGCAAAGTGAACCATCCAACTGAATGGGTCAATCCTATAGTAATAGCTGCTAAAAAGAATGGAGATATCCGGGTATGTTTAGACGCGCGAGTGTTGAATCAGGCGGTGAAGCGAGCGCACTTCTCACTGCCTACAGTGAGCGAGATAGCAGCGAAGCTGCGGGGGGCGCGGTTCTTCAGTGTGCTAGACGCGCGCTGCGGTTTTTGGATGATGAAGTTAGATGAAACCAGCGCCGACCTCTGCACCTTTAGCACGCCGTTCTCTAGGTATCAGTTTTTGCGATTACCTTACGGCATAAATTGCGCACCAGAGATATTCCATGCAAAGATCAGACAGCTTCTTGAGGATTTGGAAGGTGTTGACTCATTTATTGATGATATTGTCTGCTGGGGTTCTTCTAAAGAGGAGCACGATATGCGTTTACAGTTACTGTTGAGGCGAGCCAGAGAAGTAGGTATAAGGTTCAATAGAGATAAATGTAAATTTGGGGTTAATGAGATAACTTACCTGGGGCATGTGTTTGACGACAGGGGAATGAGACCAGATGATAAAAAGGTGCAAGCTATAGCCAACATGCCAGCACCTGAAGATAAAAAATCACTAGAACGATTCTTGGGCATGGTAAATTACCTGTCAAAATTTATACCTAATTATTCAGAATCCGTGGCTGTATTGAGGGGTCTTTTAAAGAAGAGTTCAGAATGGGTGTGGGACAGAGAACACGCTGAGGCAGTTATGTTACTCAAGAAGAAACTTTCTTCCGCGCCAGTCCTAGCATTATATTCTCATAGTCTTCCTATAACGCTCTCGGTTGATGCTAGTGCGAGTGCACTAGGGGCGGTATTATTGCAGGGAGGAAGGCCGGTCGAATTCGCTTCGTTAACTCTTACTGACACACAGTGTCGCTACGCGCAAATAGAAAAAGAGTTGTTAGCCATTGTTTTTTCATGTGAGCGGTTCCATCAATATATATTTGGGAGAACTGATGTCACGGTGCAGTCGGATCATAAACCGCTAGAATCAATTTTCAAAAAATCTCTAGCGTCCGTTCCCGCCCGACTGCAAAGGATGATGTTACGTATTCAAAGTTATGACATAAAAGTTGTGTATACGCCGGGCAAGTTCATGTATATCGCGGATACTTTATCACGTGCTGCATTGCCCGATTTGATGCACGAGCGATTGAACGAGGAGGTAGAAGCTCAGGCTTGTTTTATGATACAACAGGTACCGTTCAGCGATGAAAAGTTGGTTTTAGTCAGGAACCATACGGCTAAAGATAAGGAAGCGCAATCGTTAGTTAGATTGATAATGGACGGCTGGCCCAGGTGTAAATACGAAGTTGAGGAAAATATTCGTGGGTATTGGTCATACCGCGAAGGCTTGCAGTATATCGAAGGGATAATTTTTAAAGAAACTTCTATTTTCATACCAAAATCGCTAAGAAGTGAAATGTTAATGCGCATTCACGAGGGGCACTTGGGGATAGATAAGTGTAAGCGGCGCGCGCGGGGAGTATTGTTCTGGCCGGGCATGTCACGTGACGTGGAGAGCGTAGTGCAGCGCTGCAATACCTGTGCGCTGCACGCGCCTGCGCCGCCCCGCGAGCCCATGATGCCGCATTACATTCCAGATATTCCATGGGCCAAAGTAGGCTCAGATATTTTTGAATATAGGAAGAGATATTATTTGATTCTAGTTGACTATTTTTCCAATTTTGTTGAAGTCAATAAAATGAATTCTATAACTAGCAAATCGGTCATTAATGCTATGAAAGAACAGTTTGCAAGATATGGTATACCCAGTGAATTAATTACTGATAACGGGCCGGCTTACATTTCCAATGAGTTTAAAAAATTTGTAAGTAATTGGGAAATCAGACAAGTTACGTCATCACCACGGTATGCTCAGTCCAACGGAAAGAGCGAACGTGCAGTTAGGACAGTTAAAATGCTGCTTAAGAAATGCGTAGATTCCGGACATGACTATTATGTTAGTTTATTAAACTTCCGCTCTACGCCTAGGGATCAGGTAGACTCACCGGCAGAGATTTTAATGGGAAGAAGGCTTAATACGCGTCTTCCTATTCATAAACTGTTGTTAGATAAAAATGTTGATAGGAAAAAGAATTACGAGGCCATTTTAGTGCAGCAAAATAAACAAAAAATGATGCAATTTGAAAAGGGAACATGGACTAGCACTAGAATAAATTGTATTTAGGTTACCTTTACTTACTGGTAACCATTTGTATTAAATACCAACCTTGATTTGTGTAAAAAGAAAAGGTAAGTAGGTACTTAAAAAAAAATTATAACATATAAACAGAGAATGTATAAACAAAACAATAAATAAATGGTAAAAATACTTAGATTCATTTTTATAGGTACTAATGATTTTGTGTTAGGTTGTTTTAGTAGTTAGATACTTATCAGGTTTCAATGTTCTTATGCTGGTATTGTATAAGGGAAAGATGTAGTACTTATATCTAATAATGTGGGTAGTTTTATGACATGTGTTTGTCTACCTCAGTCTACCTACAGTGTGAATAAATCAGTGTTCAATCAGCATGCTATGTTTCATTACAGACTCTTAGTAATTAGAATACATCAGAGCACCCTGTAATCAATTTTGGTTGGTATAAAATACCAAATACAGTTTTGTACTGCGGCAATAAATGTTCTTTGTGACATTTAAAAATGGTAATTAATGCAATAAAATAAACGATTATCATTGCTTATAAATAGATAGTGCAGTAAGTAGTTAACTAGAAATAGTAACAGACCAGTGCCAGTGACCAGCAATTAATGTAAGTGTTAACAATAGTATATTATGCAATTAGTTGATAAAAGACGGATTTAAAGGAATTACGAGCAAGTGAAGGATTCAAACGACTGAATCACGAGCGTAGCAAGTGATTCATAACCCTCGATTTATATCCGTTTAATTCAAGAGTTACATACCTCTATACATTATACCATGGCTACGAGAAAAAAAATATTTAAGCGGAAATAGAAATTTAATGAAGAAAACAGGAAGGTTAAGTAAATTAAATGTCGACCAATCAAATCTTGAGGAGTTATTTGCACAAGGAGTTTGTGTGTCAAGTATTCTTTGCACAAGGAGTTTGTACCGAGTATTTTTTGCGCAAGGAGGTTGTATAGCATTGAGGTGGAGGTCAAATATATGGTTGTGTTCTAAATTGAAATTCCATTCCATTCACCAATCAATGGTGAATGGTATTTATACCATTCCCCCTTTAAAATCCTTTTTATTCACTGAAAACAGTGAATAAAAAGCACTTTTAATCACTATTTTGGTGTTTGAATTTAGAACATACTAATGCGACATATTCGACCTCCATCTCAATGCTCCTTGTGCAAATAATACTCGACATACAAACTCCTTGTGCAAAGAATACTTGACACACAAACAATCGAGGAATATTGTATGCGCTATTGTGAGAAACCTAGCTCACTAGTACCGTGGTTGACGGATTCATAATAGGTCTCTGTACTAATTCGTTGATGTAAAAAATGAAGATACGGCTCATGTAATTTATGGTTTTATTTGTTTTAAATTTAGTTAAGGAAGTGTTAATTAAGTTTTTAATGAAAAAAAAATATATTTGTTTTAGTATTAGAATAGCTTAGTAGATGTAACGCATTGGATTTTTGTCTATCTGTGATGTTACTCTGTTTTTGTGAATAAATAATTTGTAATAATTTGTATTTGTATTTGCTTGTGCAAATAACTCCTCGAGATTGGATTGGTCAACATTTAATTTATTTAACCTTCGTTGTTTCTGCATTAAATGTCTATTTTCGCTTAAAGCTTTCTTTTTCTCGTAGTCATGGGATAATGTATTATGTATGCAACTCTTGAATAATAATAAAATATATTTATATCGAGAGCCATGAAACACTACGCTACGCTCGTGATTCAATCATCATGAATCACGACCGTATCACTTGCTCATGATTCATCTATGGCCCTCGCTTTAAATCCATCCTTTATTAACTACTAGCTGGTGCCCGCGACTTCGTCTGCGCAGAATTTGTATTTCGAGTAGCTTATATTAGCGTGGCGTAGAAAAGAACTAACATTATGACATTAAAATTATCACATAAATAATTTTTTGGTCGCATTTGAAAAATATAACAGCCTGACAATATTAAGATGTTACAGTCCCTCTATAATAACGTAACTATATTGTCAACATAAGAAATACGGTATTAAGCACTGCAGAGCCCTAATCATAGGCCTATAGGTAGCTACTGCAATATGCTCCTATAAACTCATCATCATCATCATATTTTATCTACTTTAAATACCAGAAGCGATAAAAGTATCTATTTTCATTTAGGAATCATTTTATTACTACCAAATGTGTATTTGAAATAAGTTATCAATTTTTATTGTAGTTATGGTTCACTATTTTGGCTATAATGGCTTACACATTTTGGCTATAATGGCTTACACATAAAATATATAGTGTGACATTTCCATCATACATTACATTATGTGTAACTCTAGCGGTTTTGGCAGCGCACGCCAGAATAGCTCGCAGATGGTAGATTTTTTCTTATAGTACAGGCAAATTAGCAAAAAGTGTGGACCTAAGTAGTCCGTTAAGATGACACGAAAAGAAGCTTATCCTAGGTTTGCACCGTTTCTGGCGCTTGCGGAACCCTTTTAAATATTAGGTACAAACTTAAAAAGGCCGTAAATATTAAAATAGAAAGAAATTACTTGATTCAAGTTAAATTACGTATAGAGAGACTGTCTTAGTGCATTATGATTTTAATAAAAACCACGTGCACGTAGGGAATACAGTGTTGAACAAATGCATTTTCCGTAAATAAATACCAGTATAAAACTTCCGGCGGATCCCCGAAGTAGAGCGACAATAAAATATGGCAAAGTGCCTTCCGTGAGACGCACCAAGGTGCAAACCTGGTAATGTATTTCGAACATTTTTCTGATAATTCTCTCAATTTACACCGAGTACCATAATTTTACCGGAGCCGCAATACCCAAAAAAAGTTTTTTTTGTAAATGATTTTTTTTTGTATATTCCGTATGTCGGATTTAAAAAATACTAGGTGCAAATGTAGATCATAACGGTTCAAAGTCTATGCCAAATTGCACCGACTACTTCTATTTCCCCCATTAAGTTACGGATATTATAAGGTTTTCACCCTATTTCACCCTGTTCCGGAGGGTGCAATTACTGATGCTTATTATTAGAGGTGATTTTTAAGCCCTACAAAACAATTAGAAAAGTTTTTATGACTACATCTAATTAGTTCCACACTGTGCAAAAAATCACCTAATTTGACTGTACTATTACTTACTTGACACTTATCGTCATATTATGGACAATTACATAATATCTTTATAAATTGTAGCCTATGTGTTATTCTGATGTATAAACTATATTATAGTAAAGTTTCATTAAAATCCATTCAGTAGTTTTTACGTGAAAGAGTAACAAACATCCATCCATCCATCCATACTTACAAGTTTTCGCGTTTATAATATTAGTAGGAAGTATGTATAATAAATATTTAGTTTATTTTCATCCCGCATTTCTTAATTTAAAAACTATATTTTAATGTAGGTAGCTTTTCCAGCATGGCTTTCTTTTAATTCATACTAGTTGCGCCCCGCGGTTTCACCCGCGTGAATAATGATGAAAATTGATGATGATGATGATGATGATGAAAAGTAGCCTATGTGTTAATCCAGGGCGTAAAGTATCTCCATTCCAAATTTCACTCAAATCCATTCAGTAGTTTTTACGTGAAAGAGTAACAAACATCCATCCATCCATCCATACTTACAAGTTTTCGCGTTTATAATATTAGTAGGAAGTATGTATAATAAATATTTATTTTATTTTCATCCCGCATTTCTTAATTTAAAAACTATATTTTAATGTAGGTAGCTTTTCCAGCATGGCTTTCTCTTAATTCATACTAGTTGCGCCCCGCGGTTTCACCCGCGTGAATAATGATGAAAATTGATGATGATGATGATGATGATGAAAAGTAGCCTATGTGTTAATCCAGGGCGTAAAGTATCTCCATTCCAAATTTCACTCAAATCCATTCAGTAGTTTTTACGTGAAAGAGTAACAAACATCCATCTATTCTCACAAACTTTCGCGTTTATAATACACTCGAGAGCAATGAATCCGGGTCACTTAAAGAATCCTAAAAATCTCGGAAACTAAAAATGCTAGGTTAATGCAATATATTGTATTTAATAGACAATGTAATACTCCTTAAATGAAGGTATTAAAACTTCTTAGTTATTGTAAAGTTATATCATAAAAAAATCAAATTTGAAAAAGGGCCACTTTCGAAGATGGAACTACGAAATTACAGCATTTGGTTTTGCTTTTGTTTGTAATCTGTCATTTATCATTGTTTGATTTCTGTTTTTTTGTTGTTTTTTTTCTGCGTAAACGCAGTAATGGAAGCACGAGGAGGCAATACGAAGTATTAAAATTCAAGAAAATCGTAATAAAGTTAAAAAATTTCATGTTTCCTATTTTTGTTTTAAGGAGAGATCAGCAGTTTTTTTCTTTATGTAATTTTGTGTTAATAAAATGTATGGTGACTCATATTTTTTTTACCTTCATTTAAGGAGTATTACATTGTCTATTAAATACAATTTATTGCATTAATCTATCATTTTTAGTTTCCGAGATTTTTAACATTCTTTAGTGACCCGGATTCATTGCTCTCGAGTGTATTAGTAGGAAGTAGGATAGGATAGGACATACTAGAAGGAACACACTGTCTATATTTAGTCTCTAGGTCCAGCGGCTTGGGCTCTGCGTTGCCTGTCAGTCAGTCGGCCAGTCAGTGAACCTTGCCTTTTATATATTAGAATTAGAAGATTACGAAGGTGATGATTATTGATTTCCCTATTCAGATAAACCTCGATAATGACTCCAGCACCACAAAGCGAGGCCCTGACGCCCACGGAAGTGGCGCGCCCTAAGGATGGAAACCAGGTTGTCATCTCAGGGATGTCAGGACTCTACCCCAAATCAAGATACGTCCGAGACCTTGAGAATGTTCTGTATAATAAGGTGGGTTGGATGGATGAGAAATGCACTGGAACCTATTTTTAACTGACTTGAAAAAAGGAGGAGGTTATGTATCAACTGTATGTTTTTATATAATGTTTACCTACTTACCGATTTCTCCGTCAATTGTGGACCGATTCTGAAAATTATTTTTTGATGGAAAACGTATTTTCTCGAGTTGATCCCACTATCACCAAGTAAGAATCTGATGAAGGGATCCCATGTAAATGGCGGATATCAAATGTTATAACTCTCCCAAGCAAACGAAATCTATTAATGATTCAGGAGTTTGGGTCTGGGACTCATCACTTCATGCTGCTGAGCTGACGATGGAAGCCACAGCCTTAACTTAGCCTTAACTGTTAGAGAGTTTTCAGGGTTCCGTACCCAAAGGGTAAAACGGACCCTATTACTAAGGCTCCGCTGTCCGTCCGTCCGTCTGTCACCAGGCTGTATCTCATGAACCGTCATAGTTATACAGTTGAAATTTTCACAGATGACGAATTTCTGTTGCTGAACAACAAATACTAAAAAACAGAATAAAATAAATATTAGGTCTTTACCTATGAAATTGCCGTTGTGTATGGCATAAGTGAAAGTACTTATTTTTTTTTACTTTTTTTTTCTGTTATTCAAAGTAATCACCCATGCAATCGACGTATCTTTGCCAACTCATTGGCAGTTTATTGATGCCCTTCTTGTAAAAATCAGCTGGACGGGAGGCAACAAACTCTTCAAAGGCATTTTGTACTGCCTCTCGGGAATTGAATTTTTTACCCACTAAAAAGTTGTCTAAATTTTGGAAAAGTAATAGTCAGTAGGTGCAAGGTCTGGTGAGTATGGCGGATGAGGGAGAGCTTCCAACCCCAGCTCTTGCAGGTTGGATACTGTCTGATGTGCAGTATGGGGTCGCGCGTTGTCGTGAAGGAACAGTGGGGACGACCGATTGGCCAAACCTGGTTGCCGATGTGCAAGCTTCTCCATCATTGTCTCCAGTTCTTCACAGTACACATCTGCAGTAATGCTCATGCCGTTTTGTAAAAAGCTGTGGTGAATCACACCCGCACTAGACCACCAAACAGTGACCATCACCTTTTTAGGGGTCATTTTTCGTTTAGGGCATTGCTTTGGTGCTGAACCAGGATCTAACCAACTTGCTGAGCGCTTTCGATTGTCGAACAGAATCCATTTTTCAACGCACGTAACAATTCGTTTCAAAATTCCTTCATTTCTTTGCCTATTGAGCAGCGCGACGACACGTACGTAGCGCTGGCGATCGTTAAGTTCGTGGGGCTATCAAGTTTTTTTACCTTACCTATTTGTCGCAAATGGATCAAAATTGGTTTGATGCTAACATCAAAAGCTGCTGCTAGCTCAGCCGTAGATTGAGTTTTGTCAGCTTCCACAATCGCCTTTAATTCATCATTGTTGACTAAAGTCTCCGGACGACCACGAGCTTCATTTTTCAAGTCAAAATTTCCAGAACGGAACCGGGAAAACCAATAACGGGTTGTGCGTTCGTTTGTACAGTTCTCTCCGTAAAGGTTTTTGATGTTACGTGCCGTTTGTGTCACGTTGGTGCCACGACGGAACTCATATTCCATAATTACACGAATTTTTTAAGTAAGTATCCATTATGACGAAATATTTTCAAATGTAATGAAAATACAACGCTAATCAATAAACAAAAGACTGAGTTTGTAAAAAGAATGTCATGTTTTAAAACAAAATTAATTTGAATTTAGAATACAAAGCCATTCCAAAGTTTTTTTCTATTTGAAATGATCAGAGGCCGTAGACAAAGTAACATTCTAATAGCGATGACGCTAGTAGAAAAGTCCAAAATGTATGAGATTGACGTAAACTATCGATATGTCACGTGGTCTATTGTATTGTATTACCTACGACTGTAGAAATGGAATCGCTTCGAAGCGAATGCCGTATGGCTAGGCCCACAGTACTGAAGAACGGTAATTTCATAGACAAAGACTTATTATTTAGGGGGGCTCCCATACAAAAAACTTGTTTTTTTTTGCCGTTTTTATAGATTCGTCTGTCACCAGGCTATATCTCATGAACCGTAATAGCTAGACTCTGAAAATTTTCACAGATGATGTATTTCTATTGCCGCTATAACAAATAATAATAAAAAAAAGAATAAAATAAATATTTAATGGGCTCCCATACAACAAACGTGTTTTTTTGCCGTTTTTGTAGGTAATGGTACGGAACCCTTCGTGCGCGACTCCGACTCGCACTTGGCCGGTTATTTAAGTTTTCAGTGTAAATATTCAAGAATTGAATTTGGTTCTTAGGGCTGATTTCACCAGTGAAACTGAACGCGGTCAACTCAAGCTAAACTCAGTTTACGCGTTTGACTGCGTTTAGAGCTCCAGTTTGCATTTCACCAGCATAAATTGAACGGAGTTCAAGCTGAACCGAGTTTAACTTCTGAACGCCCGATTTTTGACGTTTAGCACATCTAAACGCGTTCAAGAGCTACCGTCATTCAACTCATTGTGGAACATTGTTTGATTTTGTTTTACCTACCTAATAAAGAATGAAAAGAGCCCTGGTGCTAGCCTTTGATGAAAGATATGATGAGAATGACTATAATGCTCGTCGCCCAAGCGAGAGAGAAGCACTTTAACACCCTTGATGACAAAAACTTTGAGACCTACAAGATATCGTCTCACGAAACCAAAGTTATGTCTGTATTGAAGTCTATTGAAGACAAAATAGAGTTTCCTACAAATAAGTTTAATTTTTCATATTACAGCATCTGTTTTTTTTCGAGTCCACAATATGGTTTTTTTTTTAATTTCTGCCAACTCAATTAATCTAATTTTTAATCCAGTCCGTTATTGCAAGCTATAAATAGTTGTCGTGGTAGTTGAGGGAATAACAATTGTCAACAAAATTGAATCACCACACACCGCAAAATCAAACGCGCATACGAAAACTTTGACCACAGACAAACAAATTGAACTTTGGCAGCCACCAAAGCAACAAAAACTCTGAGTTTTGAAAGCTGCGTTTAGATACTGCGACATTACATCTTGCAATTACTAAACGCAATGCGTATGAGTGACGCCATTTACATTCTACGGCATCGAAACTTGGTTTTCGTAAACGCGATCAAAATATTGTTGGTGAAATTGGTTTGACGTAAAACGAGATCAAAACTGACATTTGAACTCGTTTACGCTAAACTTAGTTTATTAAAACTCGTTTAGATGTGCAAACGGTGAAATCAGCCCTTAGTGTTTTGTAGAAATTATGTCTTATAATAAATGTTTTGTGTCTATCATATTTTCAGGGGAAAATACCCTGTTATTGGAATGTATCCAAACCAGTTCTCCTCACATCACCAGCTTGGTTACGTCAGCTTGATGACGAGGCCATTGAATACAATTCCTTAGAAAAATATTTTACTACATCCATGGGATGAGATGGAGTGGTCTATTCTTAAGTTGGATACGCACACGGAACTGGTTGGGTTTATTCTCTCAAATCCATCATGCAGATCGTGATTATGATTTCAGATAAACCCAATAACGTCAGACGACGTGCGATGGTCGCACAATTACCCTGAGGCAGCTCAGTACGCTGGCAGCGTGCCAGATCTGGACCTCTTCGATGCCCAGTTCTTCAAGGTGCACTATCGACTTGGTAATAATATGGACTCCATGTCACGCAAGATGCTGGAGCAGGCTTACGAGGCTATTTACGATGCTGGTAAGTAATCCAACTGTGATATATAGACCTTTACCTTTTTTTATTTTATTTGGGTCTTCCGCAAACAGTGGCTTCTTTTTTTTTCTTTATCAGCCTACTTACATCCACTGCTGGACGAAGCCTCTAAAACAATATCATTGCTATAATCATCACGCTTGGCAGGCGGAGTGGTGATCGCAGTATTAGTGTTAAGTAATGAGATGGATGCTGCTGCCCATCCCCTGATGTAATCCCTTAGTCGGATTTTACAACATCCACGGGAAGAGAAGGAGGGGTATATTCTTAGGACGGACACACCGTGGAACAGTAACAGTAGCTTAACTACGCGTAATTATTACACGTATAATTATGTGTGTTGATTATATTATGTTGATTAGTTGTGGTATAGGGTCCAGATGGACATGTGATGTGACGTCCGAGGGTTTTCAATTTGTATGACGAGACTGGTCACAAAAGAGGCATATTCTGTCAGTATTTTTTGTTTCCGTACCCAAAGGGTGCACACTTTTTGTCTGTCGTCCGTCTGTATTGTGTCCCAAGGGTATAACTCGGCAGCCGTATGAAGTATCCAGTTGAAATTTTCACTGATTATGCATTGTTGTGGCATAAACTCTACATAACCGGGGTGTGGGAACTACTTCAACCTGTACACTGTACAGTAGATGTAGCCTACGCCTGCGATGCACATGGTGCCATTTGAATTACAGCATCAAAAGATGATCCAAAGGGCAGCTGCTTTGACACAGGAAGATCTGTTTGAAATATTCAGATATATTATTATATTCTTGCCTTTGAGATATTCAGATTATAGTTTTCAGGAAAGATTTTATTATTCATTATTGTTTTCATCAAGGAACTTACGACTCTCGCTCTACCGTACTGAGTTTTTTTTTAACTCCATTACACATCATCATACATTGGAAGTGTGTTACGCCATGTTGGCGGTACCCAACATGGCACCAACACTTCTAATGTTTTATGAATGAAGGAAACAAACGACCTATTCATTAATCCAACTTCTTGATTGACTGATGCTAATTGTAGCCTGTACTTAGGTAATACAAAATTAAACATCAAAGCTCTCACGTATATTTTTTCCGTAGAAAGTAGATTAAATAACAACAGGAAGTTGAATTATTTTCGAGTTATGGAGGGAAAACTGGTGACTTGACTTCAGAACCCTGCACTGTATATATATAATATTATTATATAAATGTATATATATATATATATATATATTGTGCCTACACTATGCTTTCTCATAACGCGTTGGTATAGGCTTAATGCTGCTTTTTCTTGCAGCATTGTCAGCAGCCTCATTTATATTCTTTCAGGGATCAGTCCGGAACATCTCACCGGTAAGAAAGTCGGAGTTTACGTTGGGACATGTTTCTCCGAAACTGAAAAAGCTTGCTTCTACGTTGCAGACTCTAGGACTGGATTTGGTATAGCTGGGTAAGTTAAGTCATCATTATGATACTGAAATTAAAACAGAATCTACACTTCCAAAGCTAAACGAGTCGTAATTTATAATGCAGGTTCACATTTCTTCGGACCTTAGCTTCACCGTACTCCTCCACCGTCTTGATGTGGCAAATGGCGCACAAAAGTTAAACGTCATGCTCAATGCTCATGTTGAGAAACCAACGTATAGTTTTTTTTAAAATTTAATATCTAGTAAAAGATAAAACTTTAAATTTATTTAAAGGTGCAACAAATCGATGTTCGCTAACCGCATCTCTTACTGGCTAAACGCGAAGGGCCCCTCGCATTCCATGGATGCCGCCTGTTGCAGCTCCATGGTTGCCTTGGAGCAGGCCTATCTGGCGCTCACCAGGGGAGAGTGCGAGGCAGCTATAGTCGGAGGTGCTTACTTGTGTCTGCACCCGCAGTCTTCTGTACACTATGGAAGGTAATGTCTTAAGAAACCAGCAAGTGAATTGAGCCCCTGCCCTACAAATAAAGAAATAAATAAATGCTGGAAATTTCACACAACATTATCTAGCCCCAAGCTAAGCAGAGCTTGTGTTATGGGTACCTACTAGATAACTGATATACTTAATACAATACATATTATAGTTATTTTTCAATGCATAATAAAAAATGTCTATCTATGTAAATAGATAGATATTTTTTATTATACATAGAAAAATACCCAGAACACCCTGAACAAATATCTGCAGATCATACAAATATTTGTTCCGAGGCGGGAATCAAACCCGCAACCTCCTGCGTCGGAGGAAATAATTAAAATGTAATAAATATTCATATAAATTACATTATATTATATATCTTGAAATTTATAAAAGGATCTTGCCGTTTCGGCAAGGCAGCTCGTACCACACCAAAAATAATTGCGTCAAAACAATACCTCGTGTATTATGAGGATAATAAACAGTTTTTGCTTTACCAACAAGTCTTTTTAAGATTCATGACCGCAATTCATAGTTTTTGGGACATAAAGTTTTGAGGTTAGTTTTAAAATAAATACATTCTTTAGTATCTTTTGGGCTTTGGCATGATAAAAAGGATGTTCTGATAAAAAAAAACTTACTTCATAAATAGTCTGCATAATCTTAGCACTTAGGTAGTTATAATAACCAACATTTTGGTAACATGGTAGGTAGGTACCTACTCGTGATACCCATGACACAGGAGATCCTAGTGCGGGATCAGTAACTGTTAAGTATAAGGCGATGACGTTCTAATAACTCGATGAGGTAAGTATATATTTAAATATTACTAATAACCAGCTATTAGTGAAGTCAGGAAAGTAGCAAGTATAGGTACAATAAAACATTTCTAATGTACAATAAAACACTAGATAGGTACGTAGCATCATTTTCATCATCATTATAATTTATCCATTTGACGTCCCCTGCTGGACATAGGCCTTTCCCATAGAATTTCACAATGAACGCGGTTGTGCCGCCCCTATCCACTGACGTCACGTGAACGTTAACAGTGTCGTTGATTCGTCGAGTGGGGTATATATATAGGAAAAGAAACGATATTATACAAAAAAAGGCATGATGTTCAAAAGCCAATAAATAATAATAAAAGGAAAAAAAAGGTGGTTCCAAATATTTATGCATGCAAAACACACACTATGGTGACCAATACTAGGTTCAGGTACACTTTCAGAATTCAAGGGCGTTGTTTCTTGAATTAATATGAAACATTCATGGCTCAGTATTTTATCAGGGGTTAACTGTAACAAATTAATGTTTATACAATCAATATCTAACAATAAACTAAAGTTCTTATTTTATTTTAATGCAGATAGTACAAACAATTCTTACGGAGGGGGGGGGGGGGCACAATCCACGATCAGATAATCCACATTGATCACAGCGTATGCCATGCCTCAAGGGCATGACATGTATCCGTAAGTTTCGCAGCACTAATGCCAAGTATGATGACCTGGGTTCATCAAAGCAATCATCCATCGCAAGTTGAGATGCGTTATTTCTAGTTTCTAGTTAGTTTGTGTAAATCGAGTATACGTATTTTAAAAAAGCCGCTGTCTTTCACAGAGCTATCCTGTCATGAATGATAATGTCATTTGTGAGTCTTACGTAGTCATTATTCTGAGGTCTTACGTATAGTAATTGCATCCTCTTTGTTTGTGAGCATAGACTATATCTACCTGCAATAATTTATCTTTGTCAGGTTCATTGCCAAGCAATGGCACCGTCACTGCACGGAAGTAAACAATACAAAATCCTATTTAACTTCATTTCAAGATCACGGGTTCATGTAAATCAATCGAAATGTTTACGTAATTTAAAAAATATGGGTAATTTTATGAAATACATTTGGTTTTGACGCAATTGGTACGAGCTCTCGGCAACATCCTTTAAGTTAATTTTGTTGCCGGACCTCCGCACGAGCTTTTGGTTCCACGCTGATCTAAAATGACTCAATCAAAATCTAAAACGAAAAATAATTTTATTTTTATTTCTTCCTCGAACCTCAATTCTGTAATTGTAAAATCACTATATAAACCTCCTTTTGGTTTTTACTCGTACAAAGCCTATATATACTGCTCAAAACAATTAGGGGAACAAAACTTTAAAGTAGGACTAAACTTTTTTCTTAAGGTTTTAATTATAACTCTTCTCCGTTCTCGGGGAGTCTTCGCCGTTGCGCTGACGCGACAGGTTGTGTACGTGCAAGTTACCGGTTAACCATACGCGATTTCTTTACCCAAAATGGTTATTAAAAAATGTGTGAAATGCAAGAAGAGTATTACCAAGAAGGTGCCTGGATTAGAGTGTAGCAGATGCAATAAGGTCGTTCATACTGACCCTGCGTGTTCTAAGCTTTCTAACAAACAGCTAAACACTCTTCGGAATTCTCCCGGCATTGAATGGAGCTGTGAAGAATGTTTGAAAAATATTTCTCGTAGGTCATCGTTTATGATTCCAGAGGAAGATGACGAGGACGAGGAATCTGACTCAGGTACCGTCGTGAATTCTCAAACAATCGCCACACGAAAACTGGTGCAAGACATCAGCCGTGAACTAAAGAAAACCTTTCGGGAAGAGTTAGGTAATCTCGAGTCTTCACATGAGTTTCTAAGCGATCAAATCACAACAATGGAGACGTCTATGAAGAAACAAGACACCGTAATCAAAAATCTTGAACACAAAACACAAAAACGAAGATCTACAAAATAAAAACAAAAATCTAGAACTAAGAATGATTGTATTGGAGCAAGGGATGAACAACTTTGAGCAAAAAGCGCTCGCTTCCTCCTTAGAAGTAGCTGGTTTACCTGAAATCCCCCTTGGTGATGTAGGCAAAATACTACAGACGGTAGCGTCGAAATTGAACGTGAACGAGAGAGATAAACTATCATCACAACGCTTGCCAGGGACAAAGGAAAAGCCCGGGGCCATCCTCGTGGAGATGAAGACCAAGGTGGCTCGCCGGCAGTGGATAGGCAGTAGATAAAAAAAATTATGAAAGAATTATTTGGTTAGTGGTGAAAGGATTATTATACTTTTTGAATGCAAATGCTTGGTTTGTTGCTGAAAATATCAAAATCGCCATATGTATGCCTACAATATTTGAGGAGTTCCCTCAATTCCTCATGGATCCCATCATCAGAACTGGATTTTGAAAACGCATAAAATACTAGAAACTAAAAGAAACGCATACTATATCAACAAAATAAACAATAATTTTAAAAATACTAAAAAAGTGTATCAAATTGTTTACCAAATGCTAGGGCGAATACCATTATCAATCGATGCCGCGATACTCAAAGCGTTTGATGCACAAAGAATCACAGCTAAAGCTATCGTTGACAACTTCGCATCTGGGTTTGACAGAGCAGTGAAGGATATTATTCCCAACGTAGACCCTAATACCTACGCTAGGCCGGTTGACTCCAGTATTTTGTTTCAAAAAGCTACAAGTGATAATGTACAAAAAATTATAACAAAATTATACTCAAGTAAAGCCCCAGGTCCAGACAACATAAGAGTATCTGATATTAAAATGATTAGTGGTGAGTTATCAACAGCTATTGCTAATTTAATCAATTGTAGCGTTAAGTCTGGATTGTACCCAGATGAATTGAAGTTTGGCTGTGTTAGGCCTATTTATAAAAAGGGGAAGCGTGACAATTATTCTAATTATCGTCCAATTACACTACTTTCTTCCATAGACAAAATAGTGGAAAAGCATGTATGTGAACAAATACATACATTTTATAGGAAACATGAAGTTATTTACAGGAATCAATTTGGGTTTCAATCGGGTAAAGGTACAACAGACCTCTTAACAAGTTTTACTGATCAGGTCAATATGCATTTAAATTATAAAAAACATGTACTCTTTATAGACTTATCTCGGGCGTTTGACACTTTAGAACATAAGCAACTGGTAAATAAGCTAGATCATTGTGGAGTACGGGGCCCTTTGCTAAGATGGTGTGAAAACTACCTTAATAATAGGACATCTACTGTTAAAATTGATAATACGTATAGTGACCCCTTAACAGCAACGGAGGGTACGGCTCAGGGATCCGTCTTAGGACCACTTCATTTTCAATCTTATGTCAACGAAATGAGTAATTTTATCAACCACTGCGAATGTTATCAGTTTGCGGATGATACGTGCCTTGTAGCAGTTGATAAGGACCCACAAAAAGCGTGTGACCTTCTGCAGTCTGACTTCAACGCCCTTATAAAGTGGTGTCACGATGCTGGATTAGTACTTAATGCAAACAAAACCAAACTTCTTGTGATTAAATCCCCATATGTTAAATATTCTCCATTGAAAAGTATTGTGGCCCACGACCACAGTTGCTTGCATTCTAAAAATATAATTTCATGTTCCTGCCCCTCTGTAGGAGTCGTAAGCAGTCAGACGTACCTCGGCTTATCGATTGATAATAAATTTAGCTGGTCTAGTCATATTGAACGTGTTTGCAGTAAGTTAAGGCAGTTTTTAGCCAATATTATAATACTTAAAGATCGTATTCTTTTCAAGGTCAAGTTAATGTTATACAACTCGCTGGCTGAATCTTACATTCAATATGGCCTTATTAGTTATGGTCGTACTTACGCTACGTACATTGAACAAATTTATAGGCTTCAATTAAAAATTTTGAAAAATATTGTTTCTACCAAAATTAAACTCCAATTTCATAATGATGACATAGCACTTTTTAGGCATTGTAAAACTTTACCCGTTCACACGCAATTTAAATACATGTTTCTCAAAGAACACTTTTTTAATGAAACACTTAAGAAAGTAATTGAACACCCTGCCCTGTATACACGCGAGCAGTTGCTCGAAACCGGTTGTGCACGTCGCGCGCTAGCAATGCTTACGGCCAGAGGACAGCTGCTTATTTGATTCCACGGTTGATTAAGACGATACTTTTCGAAAAAAATTCCCACGCTAACTCCGCCCATTGAGCCCCGCCTCCCAGATACGGAAATTCGCGCGTCGTCTAAACATCCAAAATTTGAACTACCTACTGACTTACTCGATAGCATTACACAAAAAAACCTCAAGCATAAATTAAAATCATATTTTCTGGCTAACATGGGAAGATACCAACAATAATAACGCATTTACCTAGTGCTAAGTATGACGAATAAGTCTCTGTTTAAGCAGGTATTTACTTTATTTTTAACTGTATCTAATCATACCTACATTCCTAACGTTTATGCATCAGCTAAGACTCACTAATAGCACTATCCCTACAAACCTTGGTGGTTTTTTAAGTGATATTTCTATATAATAGTTTAATACAATGTTAAATGGTAAATAAATTAAAAAAAAAAAAAAAAAAACTTGCCACTAAATAATGTAGAGTCTGTCGAAGAAATTAGAAAACAAAAGAGCATCGGCGTTTTTGTTAGCAGTTCTCAATAAAGTGGTCAAGAGTCTATAAACACCTAAAAACAAAGTGACGCCATTGAATTTACTTTACTTTCTAATCACAGAAAACACATTTTATGTGGTTTTTCAAGTCTTTTGAGCATTGTTATTCATTAAAGCGAGTGAGTTTACGTCATAATGCCAGATCTGACTGAATTGCATGTCTCCCGAGCTATCGCTTTGCTTGAAGAGGATCCAACTATGTGTTATGTAGGAAATGATCTAGGAGTAGCTCCTTCTGTTATCTACAGACTTTGGAAGCGATACCGTGAGATGGGAGAATACTCACGAAGGCGTGGCCAAGGTCGAAAGAGAAAAACTACACGTTTGCAAGATCGCTATATCGTCAACTGTGCTTTACGTAACCGCACCACAACTGCAAGAGATCTTCAAAATACACTAAGATACGGCTACTGGTGTCGAAATTTCCGACCAGACGGTAAGAAATAGGCTGATGGAAGCCAATTTGAGATCACGCCGACCAGTTCGGGCTGTGCGTCTAACAATTCAACATAGACAAGCTCGCAGACGGTTCGCACAGAATCACGCTAGTTGGCAACTTCGACATTGGAGGCCATTGCTTTTTACTGACGAATCACGATTCCATCTAACACATTGCGATGGTCGTCTTCGTGTTTACAGACGCCCAGGCGAGCGATACAGTGCAGCACCAGTCCAGGAATATGACTTTGGATGTGGCTCTGCGATTGTTTTGGGGCGGAGTTAGTTTGGACGAGCGCACAGATCTCGTCGTTGTTCCCGGGCGGTTGTGTGCTCAAGCTTACATAGAAAACGTGCTCGAAGATCATAATTTGCCCGCAGCATATGGTATCGGCCCAGATTTTCTTTTAATGCAAGATAATGCTAGGCCACATACTGCAGCCATCACGTCAGATTACTTACGGCACCATGAAATCCGGGTAATGGAGTGGCCTTCCATGAGCCCTGACCTAAATCCGATAGAACACACTTGGGACTTGCTTAACAGGCGCATCCGGAAGCGTTCTATTGCACCTCAAACACAGCAGCAGCTCAACTAAAACTTTGATTGAAGAATGGGAGCGAATTCCTCAAGAAGAGATTCGGAGGATCTTACGAAGCATGCCGCGTCGTTGTCAAGCTGTGGTTAGGGCTCGTGGGGGCCACACACGTTACTAAAAGTCACTGAAGAGGGTTCATGGAGGTCACTAACGTTATTAAAAGTCACTAAAGATGAATATTTAATCGATGTAAGAATTTTCACCAATTAGTTTTTCGCCAACAATGTACATTTTAAATATTTTTTCATAAAAAATAATACAAAATGAGTTTTTTTTATTAATTGTAGTAATTAAAAAAATAACAAGGAAAAAATAACATAAAATTTATATAAAACCTAATTGTAGTTTAAACAATAGAAAGGACCAAAATCTTGTTCCCTAATTGTTTTGAGCAGTATATTAAATAAAGCCCACGTCATAATGCACGACACATACATGTAATTTTATTTGTTGTGGCCCTTTTTAAAATCATGACCGCCATTTTGTTTGTTTTTAAATATGTTTAAATCCAAGAACCGCTCCAAGATAGAAACAAATCGTGTGACACCTCATTTGTCAATATCGATTGAGTGATTTTGAATTCTGAAGGTACAAACATACAAACTGGACAATATATACAAACATAATGCCTCACTAAAGTGGTCGTGAAAAACGAATTACTTAGTTACCTTTCATGATAAAATCAATAATTTATTTTGTTTCAGAATCATGAACCTGAGCGGAGATGGTAAAACTAAGTCATTTGATCAGGAAGCCTCTGGTTGTGCCCAGTCAGAAGCTATTAATGTGCTTTTTCTTCAGAAAGCTAAAGACGCTCTCAGGTATGTAAAATTAAAAACTTACTGAAAATAAGAGCCAAAAATTTCATTTATTTATCGTATTTATTTAATTTATTTATTTAATTTAAAGAACAACTGATTACATTCTACCTAGACTGATAAACTTAATTCCTACAGAAGTACGAGACGAAATAAACAAGAAAAATATAAAACGATTAATTAAGAAACAGTTTGAAAATAGTGAATAATCTATAAACTTATGCTATGGTAAACGTAATTTTTTTTATAAACCCATAAATATTAAATCGAACCACCCTGTACCCAGGTATTATACTCCTAGCAGATAAGGTTGGAATGTGAGTGAGCCAATGAGCGACTGGCTAAAAGGTTTGTGTTGTAACGAAGCGTTACATGAACGATATTTTGTAAATTAAAATATATGTATAATCTTAGAATTTAGGTGAAAATACTTTTAATTTTTAAAACCATTAAATGTAAATATTAGATATATGCGCCCGCGCTAATCAGGTTTGCCTCACTTACGCAGTCAGCCTGTTGTGGCTGCAGCCGACGCCTCTATCTCGCGAGAATGATTTGAACTCGCCAGTCGCCGTTAGGCTCGTTTGAAAGCTAGTTCACGCACCTTTTCATCAACTCGCGAGCTTTAGCAGTTGCATGGTCGCATTAAAATCAATATTTTAGTTGATTTGTCTAGCAGTTTGTTATATCGTGAAAGTGTATTCCCGATTTAGGGTGAGTTTTGAATGGCACATAAATACCAATATCACTTCTATATCATTTTGCTTATAAATCTCATGTTGCAAGATTAGTTATTAATGTGTTAATAATATTGATTTAGCTTTTTCTATACTGTAATTTGTTGCACTAAAATGATCAATCATTCTCCTTAGAAAATTATTTAAAAGATTGCATCATCTTTATTTTTCTAATCTACCTTAAACTTTCATTATTTTAAAGAAAGCCTCATTACTTTCACTATTCTTATTAAATACTCATATCATCTTTAGATATGTGTTGGCCTTCTGCTTATATAGCTATTTTATGTAAACTCCGTTCTGGAAGTACCAACATGGCAATAAAAAAAAAAGTTTTGAAAGTGAAACTTGAAATGCCGACATAATTTATTTTAGTCGAAAAACTTTTATATACACCGCTCAAAACTGTTATCAAGAGCTTTTAAAACTCTATTTTTAATGTAATTTGTACATTAAAAGTGTTGTTTGTGTTTTTTTGAGTGCAGTAAGTGCGCCATATAAACTGTGATTTCTGCCTCTTTTGGGATTTTGTAGAGACGAAGACAACTCACACCCTTTATAAGGAATCAAAGCACGAGTTCCACATCAGACGGGTTAGAAGTTCGTCCAGGGCCGGACTAAGGCTTAGCCGCTTGGGCATTTTCTGGGCAGCTCACCCGCTTCCTGCTTGGCGCGCACTAGTGCCGGAGGAAGACTCGTTCCACCGGAACAACATCTTGGGCTGCTGTACTACCCTGTCACTCTGGGTCCGCTCACCATCATCGTTCGGGATCCGCCATAAGGGGAGTACTCGCTACGCATAGAAGTGGAAACAGATTAGGCCGTTCACCCACGTCCTACAAATTTGTGTGCCCTCCGCTAAAACAGTTGTGGTAAATTTTAATAAAATAACTGTATTCGTATACCTTGTTTTTTTTAATTTCAACCGCCACATTAGGTAGGAAGAGTTAAAATCAGGGGCATACGGCACAGTGTGTGTTTATTGTTCTCCGTCAAACTCGCTGTTATTTGATTGTAACTTTGTTTACCTACCTATTTACTTGTTTAACTAAAATGATATGAAATGTTTATGTACTTTCAACCTAATATATAAAGATGAGGAATTAATTGCATCTTAGACAAGCCTTGTAAGGTTTTTTAGATGTGTAAGTTAAGTATAAATAATGTATTTTTATTAATAATAATATAAAAAAAAAAAAAAAATATAAGAACATTGTTCTCTGAGAGAAACTAAACGGATGGTGTCTGACATTGGGGCATATTTGAGCAAGTTAGTTATAGATGTTGGCTGGCTGAGCATGGCTGGGTTCCTCGTACCTCGTGGTGCACGAGCCTGCGCAACACTCGCACCACGTACTTGACCAGCGCCATATCCCTCCTAACTGACAGTTAACGGTACCCGACCATACCCAAAATAAATAAACTCTGGTACACCAGAGGGTAGTTTTACCTACTCCGTTGAGATACTTAGAGGAGTTTCATTGTCTTCATCATAATAAGATCAGTTTGCCGATACCATAATGTTGTAGTGTCATCTGAAATTGTCAGGTATGAAAATTTTTAGCTCAATCGGTTGGGTGAAACTGGTTCAAAGTTTATACTAATAAATTACTATTACTACTACTACTACTACTACTAACAGGTCAAATCGAATGAGAATGTTTTAGATCTATTGTCACTGCAACAACCTGTATAATTATATTATATATGTTATAATAATTTAAACTATCGACCTAGTAAAACTAATTTTCAGGATCTACGCAAACGTGGTGAACGTCCAATGCGAATTCGTACAAATACCGGATGGAGAAACAGGACCAAAATATGGGTTCTATCGAGACCCAGAACATACTACTAGGTTTCTGAAAACATTTTATGATAGAGCTGGTGTTCAACCGAATGTTGTCGAATATGTTGAAGGATTTGGCTCAGGTGTGTTTTTTTTTAATTTTTGTATTTTATGACACTGGCTCTCTGTTTGTCAAGTGGAAACATTTGCCCCGCACAATTTTTTTTAAATACTTCTTGTCAATCAAACGAGCATACGGCCCACCTGATGGAAAGTAGTTACCGTAGCCTATGGACGCCTGCAACACCAGAGGCATCACACGCGCGCTGCCGACCCAGAGACAAAGATGAAAAGTCTCATGTGCCTGTAATTTCACCGGCACCCGTAAGCTTCAAACAGAAACACAGCAATGCGAGTACTACTGCTTGGTGGCAGGAATAGGTACGGTGGTAGTACTTTCCTGGACGAACTCTGTCACAAGAAGTTCTACTACTAACAATTGCAATATGTGTCATTGAATCGCACCCGCCACCCAGGTACGTAAAGTCTTATGTGCTTGTAATTTCACCGGCACCCATACCCAGCATTCAAACTGGAACACAGCAATACGAGCATAAGTTACCAACTTCTTGGTGGCGATTGATGGTCATGATAAAAAATTAAAAAAATGAACAGACTTTTAAAAATCGAAAAATGCTGGTACTCAAATTTATTGTCAATTGAGTTCTTATTAGGATATATTTGCAGCTGTACCAGAGGCAGACAAGTCCGAACTTGAAGCTTTTGACAAAATTTTCTGCAAAAACAGAGTTGATCCTCTTATGGTTGGCAGTGTTATGTCAAATATTGGCTATGGAGAAGCTGCCTCGGGAATTTCAGCTATTACAAAGGTAAAACAGAAATGTACCTAGGTATGTCATACATTCCATGAATGGGAGTTCTGGCCGAAGGGAGTCAAGTTCAGGAAGTTCATTGGACGCCTGACACGAGACACCGCGCAGGCACACTATGTGACGCCTTCTGGGTAGGTAGGTACTCGTGATCACTAAATAATTTGTATTTTATAATTATAGATGCTCTATGTCTATGGTAAGTATATATTTCTATGGGGTTATTGTTAAGATTTTGAACATGCCTGAATAAGCCTGCAACAAAGATATTATTGGCACCAAATTATTTGAAAACTCGTTGAGAATAATTTATTTTGACTTATAGGAATACTGTCTACAAAACACAAATAGTATTATAAGCACTATAACTGGAAACTCATACAAATAATTCCGATCCGCGTTAACTGCCTGATTCCTCCTCGGTTCCGGAATGTTGGTTCCACTGCTTTGTTCCACCAGTGGGACCAGGAAGATTTTCAAGTATCTACTTATGTTCCCATTTAGATGGTGGAGATAATCATCTTTGTTATAACGAGTAAATTTTTGGGCTTATGGCCCCCTAGGGTATCCTATTTTTTAATATAAAAACTATCTACCGAGAATAACTTCTCATAACAAACTTCTCATAAACATCATTTCTTATATCTCATAATTTTTGTTTAGTGTAATACGAACGTTTTCCACCCCAAAGCGAAGTAAACGATTATTTCAGGTCTTGCCGAGGCTTGACCTTCGGAGATAGCCTATCTTACCTCTATGTACTCACATGCCTTTACTTACGTCCCTTTCATCTCTCTATGTGTTCCTGGTGTAGGATGGAGCGTGACAACACGCTCCCTTCCCTTGCGCGGGGGGCGGCGGCTGACGCGTTGCTAGACAACGCGTGCTTTGTCAGTAACTTATTCTAAAGACGAGCCGGCAAGGGCTTGCTCCGGTCAAACCTCGGCAAGACCTGAAATAAGCGTTTTCTTCCCTTTGGGGTGGAAAACGTTCGTATTTCAGCTCTGTGCCTTCGGCTTGACCTTCGGAGACATGTGTATCTTCTGCCGGCGCCCTATTATTAGCGTACTGTGACAGAAGTGGCTGTAAAACAGACATGAAAATAAAGCATGCAAGAAAAACAAGACATGTTTATTTCTATTATGAAAATAATACTAGTGTAAAATTCTTACACTCACAGCATCTAAACAGTAAAATGAAACGGTAATTAAATTAAACATTATCTCATAAAAGTAACATAAGATAACAATATATCAACTAAGGCTTCCAGACAAGTACCTACAGTTAGTAAACGTAAACTAAAATTAAGTATGGCCTAAGTGCTTTCTAAATAAGTGAGATCATAGCGCACATTCTCAGTCTATCATATTATAGTGATAAAAATACAAATAGCATCACCACAAAAAATCTAGGAACTTAATCAGACTACAGAGAATGAATTATTAAGAATATTGAAGGCTTCTAGGATGTTCTACAGATTTTCAGTAATGTTTGAAAAAACAAATTTCAGAACCTCTCCATAGTTCCCTTTTTTTAAAATATAATCTAAAAGCATGTTATTTTGAAAATCAATTGACGCAACAGCTAATCTGATTGAACCTGGACTACAATTTATGCCTAAATCACGAAAAGGAGCCTTAAGCCAATGAGTTCAATAATAAGAGCAATAATTGCTCTTGAAGCGGCCTTGACTTCACCACGTGTAGTGATAAATAAACAATGCAAACTAGGATGAGCACTCCTTCTAACCGCTGACAACTCTATCAAACAAATCACCCATTTGACTAAACTAAAAACAGGGTCTCCCGAGCAAGAAAGCTGCCATCCCGATTGCCAGTTCTTGATATTATCTGTTTTAGAACCAAACCTGGGCCAAAACGTTATAGAGGATCTCGACCTATCACAATGTTGATCGTCAATGTTTAACAGTAAGATCGTGGATATGCCGACCTGGAGCCAGTATAATAACAGCAAAGCTACATGCCGAGAAACTTGAAATATGCTGCTTTCAGTTGGGCTATATATACATTTCAACCATAGTAACAGATCCTGAACATTCTAGATTTGTGCCTTGGAAGATGACGAAGTATACTGTCAAATGCATATAGATAGCTTTGGTTATTGCGAAAACTAAAGGGTGAGCCGCCGATCGTTTTTCCCACGTGGGATCAGCTAATATCAAAACCACTGACTTGTGAACCAAAATAATCGAAGCTGCGAGTTTTCTAATACGGGATAGAAACCCCAAATAGGAAACAACATCCTGAGGTCGGTGACTACCAGGAATCTTCCCATTTTGTCTGCACCACGAGACCCATTGTTTCCAGGCCGATTTATAGGTGCGCCACGTGAAATCACGCCATGCTGACTGAACAAGATCGAAATCACCAGGATCTTAATCTGCTATAAGTTCACTCCACTCCGTACCTCCAAACCTCTAAAAAGAAGTCTTGCTTTAGGTAGAGGGCGAATGGGGGATAGGTAGACCAGACCGCTGCTTGAGTCGCGTCTCTGAAAAGGAGCTTCCAGAGCCCTCAGCTACAGGTCGCCCGACCAAAACGCTGTCTCCCAGCGGGGAACCATCAGAAGATAAGTTCCTGAAGACTGGTTGAAGTGCTGAAGTACACTGAGTATCAAAGGTGGAGGAGGAAAGATCCATGTTAGGTTGTAATGCCACATGGGAAGACTCTTCCCCCTTGACAAACAGTCTGCTATGGAATTGTAACGGCGCGGTAGATAAAAGGGATGAATGGTTAACCCTAAAATCTCCGCTAGTAATAGGATCTTTCTGGTCTCGTCTAATAACGCCACAGACCTTGTTCCTCCCAGATTCTTTAGGTACAAAACAATCATCTTGTTGTCGGATTGAATCATAAAATCATAATTGTTTGACTTGCCAGAACATTCTGACACTTCTTCATCTTCAGAGTTTTGCGCACTGTGTACAACTCTTTTATTGTTATGTGCGAAATAGCTCGTTCTTTTGTTTATTTCCCCGACAGATGACAATATCCGACCTGAACACCCCAGCCTTCGTTGAACACTTCTGTCGTAACAATAATAGTGAGCCCCAGAATGAAGATCCTCCTTGACCTTTTCACGTTGAGAGTCCACCAACGATAATCGCTGACAGCCCGAGGTGGCACGACCAGCAGCTGCAATTGCGGAAGTTTTAGACTGGTGCGTTGAATCTGGCTCATGTACAAGCGACCTAGAGGAATCAACATGGCTGCAAATCCCAGTCTACCAGCCTATGTGCGAAGTTCTAGCCACCACGACCATCGACCTTTCTACAGAAAAGCTAACGGTGCACTGGACACGCCGAAGGGAAGAGATGTCACCTGGAAAAGTTCGTTCGCAAAGCCGAAAGCCAAAAATCTTCGATGACTGTCCTTTATGGGAATATGAAAGTAGATTTGACTTATGTCTAGCATCCCTATAAAATCGCCGGGTTAGAGAAAACCGGGAATCTGAGCCTGGTTTACCAGGCGAAACCTTTGAGGGTTGAGAAATCGCAGATCGAAGATTTACCTTAGCTTTCCGTTTGTTTTTAGAATTAGAAACAAACGTGACAAGAAGTCTTGGACTGGCATTTCTCTACTACTCCTTGGATTAGTAGATGTTTGAGCTCTTATTACATGTGAGAGCCTTGTTGCGAATCTCTTTAAATTTTCTTGCAGGGGGATAGATGGCGGCTTGGTCACAAGGGATATTGTATAACCTGATGATTATTTTTAGAAACGCGAATGGGGCCCCTAATTTTTCCCACTGTGTCTGGAACTCGCGCAACTGTCCCCCTCAAAAATTTACAAGATGCACCGTGGGACTTTCGGGACTTCTTGTCGTTTCCGCCCCTATCCTTGCGTTGATCGTTAGAAGATTTCTTACCAGCTGGGATGTTGGGCAAATGGGCCGAAGCGCCAAGTAGATTTTCTGTCTTTGGTTCTAGCGAGTGGTGCTGGTTTACGAAAGGCATTCGCGGCATCTCTTTTAAAGGTCGAAATAAAAACAGCTGACCCTCCTTTATCCTTAACCAAAGAAGTCAGTTGTTTTTCCTCAAACAGGTCCGTCGGTGACGGAGGAATGCTATGGAGAGCACCGATTAAGACTTCATTTTTTGTCTTAAAAATCCTACGACGGAGATCAATGGTCTTGGACCGATGAGCACACACAACCTGCAGTAGCTGATCTGATATTATTTTGAATTTGTCCTCGCCTGCCAACTGCCTCAATTCCATGCTGACGCTCGGGCACTTTTTAATATTGGCGTTTAAAACCCCTGCAAGTACCTTGGCGCTGCATCAGCAACCCATGCGTAAAACCGCCTAACATCTTGTTTAGTTACCCATGGATGAGGTTGAAGAGCTAGGGTCGCTAGCTCAGTATTCACTTTAAGCGCGCTAAAGACTGACGCCGCGTGCAAGTGTTTTTCTACTTCCTTGTAACGGATTCGGTTCCAGCCTACGGTGCTTAACCTTTGACACTCAATGCCTTCACTATTAAGCTGGTCGAACGATTCGGGTATGAGAGGGTCCGCTTCTTTACTTTCCGCTTTCTTTGCTGGCAAGTGTACGCACTGCTTCTCGTCTCCTTTGTTTTACCAGCCTGGATATGGGTCCAAAGTAGGTGCCTTCCATGAAGGAGAGTTAGACGTATACGAAGTTATCTCCTCATCACCGTAAAATCCTCCATTTCCTTGTCGGATTCTGAGCCAAAGTGTCCTCGATGCTCGAGTTTATCCAGGAGTAAGGAGAACATGCCTTCCATCTTCTGCTCCAGAGCATTGATTCTTGCATCTTGTGACGTCAACGAGGGTGTGCCTACTCTGCGTCTACGTGCTGGTGACTCTTAGTTTTGAGAAGTTGAAAAAGAGGTACTCCTCTTCTTCTGGTTAGACTCTTCTGTTTCGGAAAAGCAACCAGATAAAATTCTATCAGCCTCAAACCCAGTATGCAACAGTGGTCGCAGTGCCTCGACTGGTTGTCTTAAGAGCTCAGAGCGCGCTGCTGAGCCTCGGATGCGGTTTGCTACGGCCGGTGGACCTAGGATAAGTGCCCGCGTGAATGCCCAATCAAGCAACTTGCATCTTACCTCCGAATGGTGATTCGCCTTTGGCATGAGCGCGCGGGCTAGGCCCACGGTAGGCAAGGCGTAAACAAGTTTGTTCAGCACATTAGACTCGATCTTTTCCCCAAAAACTTCATCCTTTGTAGCGGTCGTAACTACCCAGCGAGTCCAACCGTCCGGAAGAAATTCTTGTGACAAAACCTTCACACGCTTCAAAATCTCTTCGTCCTGATCCATCTCAGTGTGCTCATCTAACAGGTTGCCAAGGGATATCAAGTTTCCTTGTCGAGTCATCTGAAGCAAAAGGGAAGCGGTCACTAAATGCCCAAGAAGGCAAAGTGAGTGCTAAGGCCCGTAGGGCGCAGAGTTTTTATATCGGTGATCTGTGCCGCTCGAATTTGAGGTACACGGCTCAAATAATCGAGACGCGCCGCCTATTTTCGAGTCGCGCCGCCCGGTTATCGAGCCGCGCCATTCAACTTTGGAGCCGCGCCGCTCAACTTTGGAGCCGCGCCACCCAACTTTTGAGCCGCACCGCCCAACTTTGGAGCTGCGCCGCTCAACATTCGAGCCGCGCCGTCCAATTTTTTGAGACAGGTGGCTGACTGGCCGACCTGTTGCATGACCGCAATTGTAGAATAGCGGTTGAGTTGGGCAGGTAGGTAGGTACAGCTATTGTGGATGGTATGTCCGACAATACGGTAGCTACCTAAAGGTACGTAGTTTACAGTCAACAACATCCTCTTCGTCCCGTACTAATCCACACCTTTAAACACAGAGACAAAAATTAAAGCAATTCTAAGACTTACCACAAATGGAAAATCCGTAAAAAATAATATCACTTTAATCACCAAACGTTACAACAACGTTGAAACAAAATTTATTTTTACGTAAATAGAAACATTTTTTTTTTTTTTTTTTTTTTATAATGGCATCTGAGGAATTTCTCAATTTTGCCAATGTCAAGTTATTGATATAATCAAATAATGTCCAGTCGTCAAAGTCTTCTGTCAAGTCATGTTCTAGTAAATTGATGGCAGTTTACTAGAATGTTCCTGGACAATTTCCACCCCTTCGAAAAGACACGCAATACACTTATTTTATTTAAATTCACTACTATGTGCTCTTTATAAGCTACACCGGTTAAAATGCCACCAAAATTACACGATATAACTCATAAAAACACTAGAAATTGAAATAAAATAAAAAAGGACGACGTCTCCCTTCGAAAGAGCAGAAAAAGTCCCATAGAAACATTTAAGCACGCTCGGTAACAAAAAGCGTACTGACAAAGCACGCGTTGTCTAGCAACGCGTCAGCCGCCGCCCCCCGCGCAAGGGAAGGGAGCGTGTTGTCACGCTCCATCCTGCACCAGGAACACATACAGAGATGAAAGGGACGTAAGTAGAGGCATGTAAGTACATAGAGGTAAGATAGGCTATCTCCGAAGGTCAAGCCGAAGGCACAGAGCTGAAATACACTATTTTCCTAATACACTTTAGTTATAATTTTGAGTAATATAACACAAATTACTCAAAATTATGAATAAAATTAAACATATAATATATATATATTATATAGATCTTATATTGTATTAATATTTATATTTAGATCTTATCATATAATATATATTATAATTATATTTAATATAATTATGATATTATTATGGTATAAATGAATAAATAGACAAGTCTTCTTTTGATAGTTATAAACACACGTGTCATAATAATAATATAGCCTAATGATAAGTATACCGAATTAATATAATAATCATAAGCATGGTGTGTTCTAATGATAACATATTATCATAACGCTTGGTGTTCCGAACAAATATTTGTACAGACCAATTGGTAAATTTTGGTAATAATTGCCGGGTTCTAAATTTCAAACTATTCGTGTTTTTTTCTCTAGAGATCGGTACAGGTATAGGGTAAAGGTATAGACGCTATGGCGTCGACATAAGTAGGTTAGGTTAGGTTAGATAATTACCACCATGTGACGTGCGGCGACAAGCGAAGCGAGGAGGAGAGCCGCGGTAGCGGCCGCGCGTCACCAGAACCGACGCTATGGCGTCGACATGAGTAGGTTAGGTTAGATAGATAATAACCACCATGTGTCACCAGAACCGACGCTATGGCATTTAAAAGAAGGTACAGCAGACCTTATCGTCGCAGAATTTTTTTTTTTCCATAAGTACATAACCTCAAAATTTTCTTTCATGAATGTTGTTAATTATGATATATAAATTTAGGATTTTCAATGTTTATTGAATATAAAGATTATTATCATTAATGATTAAGACAATAAGTTTTATAGCTCACGTACCTACATTATACATTTTGTTATTTATGATGAATAAATTTAGGAATTTCAATCATAAGTGAACTCAATATTAGTGTATATTAAATTAGATAAACCCAGATTAGAGCAAGTGATAATTCGGACACACGATAATTATGATACAGAATTTTATAAAATATTATATTATGATTATAAAATTTAGAATTTATTGGTTTCACTTTTCACTTACGATAGCAAACCTTATTTTGTTTCATTAACAGGTGCTGTTAGGCTACCATCGAGGAGAGATAGCTGGCAACCTGAACTGTGAAACTCCAAGAAACGACGTAGCTGCAATCAAAGAGGGTCGCATCCAGGTCTTGAATGAAAAGCAGCGGTTTCGGAGGACTTATGCTGCGATCAACAGTCTGTCGGTAACGGGAATCAATGCTCATGTTCTACTGCATGGGAATTACAAGCCTAAGGTAACCTTAAAAATTAAAAGTAAATTACAGGTACATTAGACTTTTCATCTTTATGTCTCAGGGTCGGTAGCGCGCGTGTCCTCTGGTGTTGCTAAGTAGTATAAAAAACTAACCTGGTTTGTTAATTTTCTTAGATCTTATCATGTTCACAATTCACATCCCATCTATCTATATAGACAGTCTCAGTTTGGCTTCCGATCGGGGCTCTCAACAGATACTGCGATCATGTGCCTCAAGCACACTGTCCGGTACTACACCGACAGGAAGACTCCGGTTTACACCTGCTTCCTAGACCTGGATGCGACCCTTTTTTGTGTCCTATGAGGTGGAATAAAATGAGGACTGAAACCAGCCTTCCTGGTGAAGTTATTGAGATTTTTGATTATTGGTACAACAGTCAAGTGAATGTTGTGAGGTGGGCAGGGGTGCTTTCTGATGCGTACAGGCTCAAGTGTGGAGTAAGGCAAGGAGGGTTGACTTCTCCTCGACTTTTTAACTTGTACGTAAATGGTCTTGTGGAGGAGCTCTGCAGCACAGGAGTCGGCTGCTCCATAGATGGTAAATTTATAAACAACTTAAGTTACGCCGACGTGGTGCTGTTGGGTCCCTCGATAAGTGCTATCAGAAAGCTTCTCAAAAAGTGTGAAGAGTATGCTGGGGCCCATGGCCTTAGGTATAATGTTAAGAAGAGCGAGCTCTTAGTGTTTCAACCGCGAGAGTGTAAAGTCAGTACTGTCCCTCCGGTATTTCTAGACGGAGTTGCGTTGCCTAGAGTTTCGCGATTTAAATACCTGGGCCACTGGGTCACAGAGGACCTCAAAGACAATGAGGATATTGAGAGGGAGCGTCGGGCGTTGACTGTCAGTAGCAATATATTGGCCCGTGGATTCGCACGGTGCACAGTAGCAGTAAAGGTAGTCCTTTTTAAAGCTTTTTGCCAGACTTTTTATACGTGCACTCTATGAGTCAACTAAACGCAGACTGCAATCAACGTCCTACGCGTTCAGTACAATAACGCGTTTCGGATGTTGTTGGGGTTGCCGAGGTACTGCAGCGCATAGAGTTTGTTTGCTGATGCGAGCACCGATGGCTTTCATGCCATCCTCAGAAAGAGAGCCGCCTCGGTGTTAAGCCGTGTCCGTGGCAGCGCCAACAACATCCTGCAAGTTATAGCAGACAAAACGGAGTGTCCTGTCATATGGCAACTCGTACAGCTTCACATTCATAAGTAATTTATAAGGTAGGTAGTAAGAATAATAAATACTAACAATTTACTTTAAGTTTATTTTTTCATAATGTGTATCTAACCTACTAACAATTGTATATGGATCAAGGTCTGAAATAAACGATATTATTATTATTATATATCTACTTAGTAGTAGTAATCTAAACAAGTGAACTCAATGATGACTAAAGGATGTCATATGCCTCCAAACGTTTGGTTCTAGCATTTATGCTGCGACATTTTAGTCACGATGTTTATGCATTTAAAAAATAAAGAACTTCATGATTTTAACCCCTTTAGATCAAAAGGCGATATCGGTACCCACAGGTATCACGACCAACGACCATGTTTGAGTTTAGCACATTGAATATTTCATTAACTTTTTCAGGATCTTAATCGATACAAGAGTAACATCCCACATCTTGTAACTATTTCTGGCAGACAAGCCTCATCCGTGAAGCGGGCTTTTGATGAGCTGAGATCCCGTCCCATTGACCCCGAGCAACTGGCTTTACTGCAGAACATACACGAAAATAGAATCGCTGGACATTTGGGCAGAGGCTATGCCATTCTTGGTAATTTTTTGGATAAATAGTGCTAGTACTGTATGTATTTAAAACCCTCAATGATCAATGAGAGATGTGGTTTGCGTTAAACTGTTTATAATGATGTGCTTTCATAGTATTAACGAGATTCATGAACAGTTGATAATGTCTTTTCACGTTTTCGTGAGGAGCCATTCTGCGGTATAGCCTAGCAACAACTAGACTGCTGGCTAATCCTTGCAACCATGACCGTTGACAGAAACAACTTAATCAATCAAAGCCACATATCCAACTCAAGGGGACCAAGAAAAAACCAGTCAAGTGGAAGTCAGGCTCGCGTAAAGAGGGTTCCGTAGAAATAGGCTTGCATACTAACTAACACTTTGAGGCCACATTATTTGTTAGTCAATCAACACAATTTAATACGCATCATACAAATGTTTTTCCTTCTCCCGTGGGAATTTAAAGACTGATTCCTGTAAATGAGGCCTAATATTCCGTATTTAAAAAAAATATAGTTTGGTATTTTCGTAGAAGATAGGGAAGGGGGGAGGGTATGGTCAGTTTTCGTATACTATCTTAATTATAAAAAAATGTGTTTCTCGTAATTCTATTATATATTATTATATATATTATTATTATTCTATATTCATATTTCCGAACAAATATTTGTACGATCTGCAGATATTTGTTCAGGGTGTTCTGGGTATTTTTCTATGTATAATAAAAATATCTATCTATGTAATGTATTGTATTAAGTATATCAGTTATCTAGTACCCATAACACAAGCTCTGCTTAGCTTGGGGCTAGATAATGTTGTGTGAAATGTCCAGCATTACTTATTACTTATTAATTTGTCACAGATAAATGAATTACTTAGGTCAAATGCATAATATTTGACACAAGTTTTTTGTTTAATTTTCAAGGTTTTCAGTCCAAAACCCCCAATAGTAACCCCTGAAATTTGAATTCGTTTATTTACGCTATACGTCTATGATTGGGTCAAAAACTGAATTTAAACTTTTTTGGTTATTTTCGGAGAAAATAGGCTATGACAGAAAGGCAGACAGACAAACAGACAGACAGACAGACATAATCCTATTATGGGTCCGTTGGTACCTTTTGAGGTATGGAATTGGATCCCTTAAAACAGTAGGCACCATGGAAGATGAAAAACAACGTTATGGTAATGATATAAATTTTATGATAACGATCTGATTTCAGACACGAAAGATGGGACGACAGTAAGTCTTTCGGAACAAGTCGATTACTTTGACGACGCCCAGCGGCCTTTGTGGTTCGTCTACAGCGGTATGGGCTCACAATGGCCTGGTATGGGACTGCAGCTGATGCGGCTTCCAATTTTTGCTGCTGCTGTAGAACGGTACATCAGAATTCTTAAGATTTCTTAGTTTACTTCTTAAAGCCAGGGTTTCCTATAGCTATTTTCTTGCTTTGTCATTGTTTAAGGTGTCGCCAAGTTCTGGAGCCAAAAGGAATAGATATAGTTCACATTATAACGTCTGCCGATAAGACAATCTTCGACAATATTCTCCACTCGTTCGTGGGTATCGCTGCTGTACAGATCGGTCTTACTGATGTGCTCCGAGAACTGGGTCTCGTTCCTGACAAAATTATTGGTAAGTTTTTATAAAACCCAAAAGTCACATACATAGACCTGATCTCTCACTAGGATTCCTTTAATCATAACTAAACGAAACTAAGTAGGAATACCAACCATGGTACCACAACTACCCAGACCCCGAACAAATTATTTGCAGACCATGCAAACATTTGGTCCTGCACACTCGCTCTCACTTATTAACAACTCACTGTTTGGTGACGAAAAACTGAAGCTGCAACTCCTATAAAACTGTAATTCTTATATCTTTTTCTGTATGCGTGTGCTTTTTCTCCCATAGATCACTCTCCAATATGGCCGTTTTCATCGATCGCGATCGATGTCTCCCTTTTTTTTAGCTGTCAACGTCAGTGCTGCCAGCACTCAATATCAATTTCAGATGACGTTTCCGATGAATTTGTCAAATAATTGACCCTAATTTGCTAGAAGCTAACACACTCTCACTCTCACTTGCCCGCTTTGAAACGAAGGTTTTCACTACATCGTGCACTACACTAAACATACTATTCGTCTTTCGTCTATCTATACTATTAGTAAAACTTTAAAGTTCGAAAAGTCTGTGCATTGTAAACATTTTCCCAAAAACAGGTCAGGCGCAGGGATCTATCGTTTTTAGAATTCTTGTCTGTCTGTCTGTCTCTTCAGTTGCACATCATGCGAAAACTACTGTACCTATTTTTATGGGACTTTCACCGTGTGTACACTTATGGAGTTTTTGGAACGCAGAACCTTAAAAGGTTGAAAAGGGGGGGGGGGGGGGGGCAAAAATATAGTAAATTTAAAAAAAGTCAACTTTCAGGTTGATGCTCAACTTGAAAGTTTGCACAAAGAAATTAAACAAAAACTGGCGAAACATATATAGGTACCTAAGTATGATAATATTTAAATTTTATTTTATAATTATATACGATAATTGTACCTAAGGGGTACAGTGAAAAATATACCTAAATAAATAATGCAATGGGGTGAGAATGTTTCCATGGGAGATTCTTATCGTATGTGACGATTAGCTTCTAACTCGGTATAAATACTCATACAGACCAATGCTGGGTCATGATGTGTGGTTTACACATAATTTAGTTTTTGTCATCTCTGTTGCAGGTCATAGTGTAGGTGAACTTGGATGTGCCTATGCGGATGGCTGTCTGACTGCAGAGGAGATGATATTGTCTGCTTACAGCCGCGGTTTGGTCTCTTTGGAAACTACATTCATAAGAGGCTCTATGGCTGCCATTGGCTTAGGATTTCAGGAAGTAAGTATCGTTGGAAATGTTTGAATTTCTTTCTATATTATGCAGCAGTAGACGCATGGTACGTATTTGAATGTGGAATCTTCCCGTAGATCGCACAAACTGAAACATAAAATAATCTTCCCAGCGAGGCGTATTGAATCCTTTCATCACCTGGTACCTACTATCTATTAATAGTTATAATCAGCTATAAGAAATAACCACGGACACGAGATGATAGTGCTAAGTATGACTTCACAGACAAATTTTTAATATTTCAGGTTTCAAAGATGTGTCCGCCAGAAATCGAGATTGCTTGCCACAACAGTGCTGATTCTTGCACCATATCTGGTCCAGCTGATGTTATAAAAATCTTTGTGGATGAACTAGTTACTAAAGGAATATTCGCGAAAGAAGTCCTGTGTTCCAACATCGCTTATCACTCGAGTTACATTGCCAAAGCTGGTAAGGCCATCTGCATGGTGATTCTAAAACGTTTGAAAAGCTTCCCGACAGCGGATTCGGGAACTTCCGACGGAGATTCCGCAGAACGCGAGTCTAAAACATCCGATAACGAAAATTTTGACATTAGGATTCGAAACTTTCACGGAAAGTTCCCTTCCGTGAAGTAGAAAAACATACAAATATTGTGTTTTACTAAAGAAAATTGATTTAGTTACATACCTGTTGATATTATCTTGACAAACTAACGTTATTATGGCATTTTATCATGATGATTGGCCTCCAAAATTCTTTCTATTTTCGTTTGCTTTTTAGGTTATGTAAACAAATAGGTACTTACATTTTTGTTGAGTAAATGGAGCAAATCATTGCAATAGCGGCTATAAATCAACGAAATAGAGCGCTGCAAACAAGTCAAAACTCTCACGTCATAGGGCAATTAGAGATTTATCCTATCCTTTTAATGATCCTAATTTTCACACACACTATACACTGACGGCGCCGAAGCCCTCTCAATGAACACAGATAGGTATTTACTGGGTACATTATTCATCTTGGTCATATAATTTATATGTTTTGAACTCTAAAAAGTAATTATGTAATGAGTTCCATAAGTTTGACTATTCCAAAACAAAACAAAAACAAACACAAAGTGTTGCCCACAACAATTAAAAACTTTCGTCAAAAATCTAAAAATAGCCGTTTTTAACAAGCGATGTTTACACAACGACGTCTGTGTATGATGCGCATCCGTTGCTGAAATGTTAAACAATGGAGCTAGGAGGTACCTACATATTTTTATTACATGTAGATTTAACAGAAGCCATATAATTAATATGAAATGGCGTACCGCGGAATCCAATAGTTTCCTATGTAACTATTGACTTCCGCGGTTTCAAAAATTAATATCTACTTATATTATTAATTTTTGAATACTCTATCTGAACGCCATGTTTCGGTGGTATCTGGCTTTTTTACAGAATGACATAATAATGACAGATGGTACAGTTTTGATAGTTCGAATCATGATTTTTTGTCTTTTGGCAATGAGAGCAACCGATAAAATGCTATATTTGGCAAATTTCCGGCCATTTGTAAAAATTTTGGGACCACTAGTAAACCCTCTAATCAAAGGCCATAGTATAATAGTCTGTCGGCAGGTGGTTAGGTTTTTTTTAATCTCATTTTAGAGTTTTGTACGCCATAAAACTTGAGACCACAAAAAACTGTAAAATTTTATACCTGACCTCAAAATTTTATTTAAGTAAGTACTTAAGTATTTTTTTCTCGAATACCTACTATAAGTTTTCGCGTTTCCCCGCAAACATGGGAGGGTCCCCCCTTCCCCCGACCCCTCCCCCCGACCCCTCCCCCCCCTTCTCCAGCCTTATATTAGTGTTCGATATTGTAAAGTCCTACCTGTAACTTGCCACCATGGATGCAGTACTATATCACGTAGCCGGTAGTATGCAGGCCGGTGTTTTCTTACTATTTTTATAGCTGAAATGTTAATAAAAACCTTTTAAATCCGATAGATTGGTAACACTGGCGCCTTTAGAGAATTTGTTTACGAAGCAAGCTTGCACAGATACATTATTCTAGTTTATTTTTTAAACCAAACAAATATGTAACATGGTTCCAAAATAGGTACCAAACGTACATTATGACTATAAAATAGTTAAAAGTGAGTCATTTCGGTTTTAAAATTACTTCAGATTTCAAACAATAAAAATTTCTACCATTTTCTACTATTTCAAATCATTCTTCGTAAAATGTTTTTTTTTATCAATCTTGAATCCGTGTCGGGAGCTCCCGATGTTCAATCCGAAATGGTCTCGGAATCGCATCTAGAAGCTCCGTCGGAATCGAAATCGTTTCCGTGAAAAATTAACGAATCCGATCGGAAACTTACCGACGTTTTAGAATCGCTATGCAGATACCGTATATGTTGGTGTCTTAGAACATAAATAAAATAAAAATTTAAATCTAACAACCAACCCCCATATTCGCTATGACCAAACGTGACATAACGCGGGCTCGTTACGATATCTGCGTGGAATCATCGCTGAATAGCATGGGTGACGTCACACGTTATTGACAAGGAATCTCTTAGGTCATGGCGAATAAAGGCCCTGCGCTTATCTATGTATATTTTGTAGGTCCTGGTCTGTTAAAGTATTTGAAGGAAGTTATCAAAACGCCGAAGGTGCGTAGCGATAAATGGGTTTCAACATCAGTTCCTCAAGATCAATGGGAGGTAGAAGCAGCCAAATTTTCTTCTGCTGAGTATCATACCAACAATTTACTAGTAAGCTCCACGCAATACTTCATAGCTAAGATATTCTTATGATTCTTAAAAAAAATGTTTAAAAAATTATACTCATCTACTTTTTGTAGAGCCCGGTGCTATTTGAAGAAATGAGCACGCTGATCCCTAGTAATGCTGTTCTGGTGGAAATAGCACCTCATGGTCTGCTGCAAGCGATCCTTAAGCGATCTCTACCAGTAAGCTGCATTAACATTCCTTTGACGAGACGTGGACATCCAGATAGCCCTAACATGGTTTTAGAAGCTGTGGGAAAGTAAGTGCCGTAAATTTTACATTTTATGCACATTATTTGATTATTTTTATGAATGGATAAATTATATATAACTAATCTAAATTAATTTAAGTATCTAATTTAACTTTAATTATTCTATTTTTTATGTAATTTTTCAGGTTATTCATGGAAGGATACAGCCCAAAAGTGCATGTACTGTACCCCAAAGTTGAGTTCCCGGTGTCAACTGGTACACCTTTACTATCAAATTTGGTTGATTGGGCTCACAATGAGAAATGGTAAGTTTCCTACACTTGCCTTGAAACTAAAGACAAAGAAACGCTTTTGCCACAAAATGGACTGCTTAAGAGGCAATTATAATTCAAAGTTTTATTTCAACTGTTCAGTTACACTGAGAAAACAGTTCATCAAAAAATATGGTGATTTCACGTAAAGTAGGGAGCATACGGAAATAACCATAAAGTACGATGAAACTACTGTTGCTGCTGCTAACCATATATTATGATGAGCTGTCACCATGCATTAGTAGTTCGTATCACCGTATGTCCGGACATACGGTGACGGTAATCGTAATGAACCATTACTTTTTGAGAGAGAGCATAACATTACATATGACTGTCATCATATTTTTGTATGCTTTCCTACTATTTTTATGTGCTCTCCTCTAATTTCCGAGTAATCCCTATTATTTTATCATACTATTTATCCATGCTTTCCTACTATTATTGTATGCTTTCCTACTATTTTTAATGTGCTTTCCTCTCATTTCCGAGTAACTCCTGTTATTTAATCCTACTATTTATCCATGCTTTCCTACTATTATTGTATGCTTTACTACAATTTTGAATGTGCTTTCCTCTTATTTCCGAGTAATTCCTGTTATTTCATCCTATACCATTTATCCATGCTTTCCTACTATTATTGATGTGCTTTCCTATTGATTTTTCTTACTATTTTTCTATGCCTCCTGTTGTAGTATGGCTCGGGTATTGTTCCTTTTTCTTAAATATGTATGGGCCAATTAATAAAGATAATTGACACATACAATAAGCAAGAGTACGGTTAAGAGAATGATGATGATGTATAGTCGTTCATCGTCATCACTCCCGTAACCGTACTTTTGCACGGTTATGGGTCAGAGTAGATTACTAAGTGTCAATTATCTTTATAAATTGGCCCACACATATTTAAGAAGAAGGAAAAATACCCGAGCCATGCTACAACAGGAGGCGTAGAAAATTAGTAAGAATAAACAATAGGAAAGCACATCAATAATAGTAGGAAAGCATGGATAAATAGTAGGATGAAATAACAGGAAATACTCGGAAATGAGAGGAAAGTACATTCAGAAAAAAGTACCTACGCAATACAGAAAATAACCCTAATAAAGTAGGTAATTCTAGACAGAAGTACCTACTTTATTAGGTATTATTCTAGAACAGTGGATTTGGGATTTGGTGAATTATTTGCTATAATGGAAAAACATATGACGGATTAACATTTTAATTAAAAATTACAAAATATTATTAAATAACGCAAAATATATAATTTAGAGTAACGGAGTAGTAGTTTTGGGGTAACGGAGGCGGGCTCGCACCGTCTCTTGCCAGAGGGCGCACGACCTCCTGTCACGGACCAGCTGAGGGTGGAGACCACTGTTCCAAAGCTGACTGCACCTTATCCGCGTCACCTGTACAAAATTGCAAGTGGTTAGGTCAAATAGATTTTTATATATGGGGGTCGAAAGTAGCTTTAAATTTGGGGTAGTAAATTCTGCCGAAGTCAGCCTACAAAACTCGAAAGGAAATTAGCTAAATTTACCTAAATACAGTATTTTGTGACATGTTTACTTTATGGTACCATAAAGAGTATCTCTAATTAACATGGGCTTTCACATTAGATATTTTACTTAATACGAGACTAAAATCAATACCTTATTCAAATCCCTGGTGATTGATCCTAGAACACGACGCGACTTCAGGCGTGCTGGACAGAGAACGGGATCGAGACTCGGGCTTTGCCAGGATACCCAACGTAATAAGATAGGCACGTTGAGCCCTCCAGGCGTTCACCAACCAGCCATGGTTTGGTAGGCGTCAGCAGGCAGATGCGTAGTAGAAAGGTGGAGATTATTTTATGTACAACCACATCATTTTAAATGGACATCAGCTGGGCATCAGTCGGCAAAACTGGGTTATGTACTGTCACAAGCTTTTACATCAACAGCTTGCATAAACTGGTGCACTAATCTTAAAACACTTATTTTTGTACACGAACAAATGTTAGGTATTATGAAACCCAGCTGATCTTTGTTGCACTTTGTTGCTTCAAATCACTTCACATTTTGTAACACTAACTATAGACAATCCGTAATATTTAAAATAAAATTACAAACAAAAGGCGGAGCGCATGTGCTTCCCTGCTAACTAAATAGAATAAAATGACCGGGCTAGGACCTACCCGCGTGCCGTTCGCAGTAGACTGGTGATTTCACAGTATTTTAATATGCCGGTCATCCAATATTATGAATCTGTAATCATACTTTAGTAAAACGATAAACGTATTTTTGTGTGATGATCACGGTATTTTGGAGTGCCGCGTCAAATATTATGGTTCCGTAATCATATTCGATGGTAATTTGTTACGTAATTGTATTTTTGTGTGCTAGTCATGGTATTTTGGTGTGCGGTGTCAAATATTATGATTCCGTAATCATTATTTGATGTTTGTTCATTTGTTAATGAATTTTTGTATGCCCGTAGTTACATAGATAGATAGATAGATTAACACTTTATTGTACACCAGGAATACATAAAAGGATTTATTAAAATTAGCAGTACAATGGGCGGCCTTATCGCTGAGAGCGATTTCTTCCAGACAACCTTTGGATGGACAGTAACAAGCGAAGCAGTAACGAAACGGCGGAAGATATAGTCCGTAGTCGTATATTATAAGGATTTTATGCATAGAAGCTTCAAGAAAATTGATGCTAACTACAAAAATAAAGTGACGAAAACTGTTATATCTTAGGTATCATCGAATTTCTGCCAACCAGACATCCAGCAGACCATTTCATATTACGTAGTGTTATTTTAAGAGGAAAGCATCGTAAAGTATCGATTTAATCTTCTTATATTCTGTCACCGTTTATTACGGAGAATGGTCATCATAATATTGTATTACTTACTATTTAAACTAGATTATTTTATTATATATACATGATACAACCTTATTTTAGAACAATTCATCGTATTTTTGAAAGACGTATTGATATTTTATAATGAAGCCAAAATGACATTTTTCTCAGTGTATCAACATACAAAGAAATGTTTTTCTTTGTGTAATAGGTATCATTAGTACTGGTTTATTTTGTGCTTGTTATAGGACATTGCCGCTGTACGCCTCCGCTCAAAGAATGTTTACAGCCTCTTGCAAGTTTGTAGTTTCAGTTCATGACGACGAACATAGCTACTTGAAGGGTCATGTTATCCAAAGTAAGTTGTTTCATCCTACCCTTTAAAAATACACTGTGTTCATGCAATTTCTTTGGTGCATTATATTGTTTAGGAATAAAACTAATGTTCAGTGGCAATAAATCAGGTATCGCGAAAGTTTCTAAATAATGATGATGCATTTTGACAGAAAAAACGCTGCTACCGTTCTCTTACGCACTTGTCGCTGCTTGGGATACTTTGGCCATGACTCTGGAAGTACCAAAGAAGCAGTTAAACGTGGTATTCAGAGACGTACATTTCAATGCACAGCCCGTGTTGCACAACCAGCAGAGTATCAAGCTTTCGGTATCTTTGCATAAGGGAAGTGGAAGATTTGAGGTAAAAATTACACGGAATATCTGTAGTAACTTAACATAACATAACACCCAACAGTCACATACATAGCCCTGATCCCACACTAGGATTCTCTGTGTCGTGGGTACCAGGAACTACGAGTACCTACCATGGTACCATAACACCCAGACCCCGAACAAATATTTGCAGATCATACAAACATTTGTCTCGCAGCGAGAATCCAACGCGCCTCTTCTCATCTCCTCATCTCAGCCGGCTACTCGCCCGCAGCGCCACAGAGGTTGTCAAACTCATGTGATTTTCTTGTGAAAGAGAAAATAATTTCTTTGTTTAAATATGACAAGATATGTTTAAAGCGTCTTTGATATTATACTTAGGTACCTACTCATAGAAAAACGGGTAAAGGTTTTGTATTAAGTACATTTGAATTTTAATTTCAGATTATGGATGACAACTTCAAGGTTGCATTCGGATTTATCAACAGTGAAGATAAATCAATTCTGAAAGCAGATATACAGACTGCTACCGAAAATGATTTAGGTCTCAAGAGTCGAGATGTTTACCAGTTATTCTTTGAACGAGAATACGCGTACAGGTAAAACATGTTGATAAGTTCCTATAGGAATTACCAGGAGCAAGGATTTGTAGAGTGCCATAGCCGATTGGAAAATAATAAGTATTTTTGTCAACAGCGGGAAATTCAGAAGTATTCACAGTATTGACGACACACTGTCAGAAGCTATATTACTCTGGAATGATAATTGGGTTACTTTTATCGATGGAATGCTTCAACTCAATGCTTTGAAACATACACACAATGCTGTCTCGGAACCAAGTCAGATCAGGAGAATGACTATCGATGTAAAAGAACAGCTCAAACATATAACCAGGAAGGATGATGTCACCGTCATAAAAGCACAGATTTCTGATGTCAATGATCTGACTAGGTAAGTAGTCATAGGATATGGTTCATACAAAATACGGATACATAAGGGTGATTTTTTTTATGCATTACGTTTTTATCAGATGTGGAGGTGTCTTAATGGAAAATATAAAATTCCATGATTTACCGCCATCGGAAGAAAAGCAAGTTGTTTTGGAATCCCTGAGATTTGTACCAAGATTCCAGTCAAACTTTGATGTAAGTACATCTATGAGTACACATTATTATCATTATTAAAACGCAGTATTATCAACGTTGTTTCTAAATTAAAGATAATTTCCTTTTATGTTGCAGACTTTTACATCTTTGCAAATATTAACACAAATAGTAGCTGAAAATATCAACAAAAATGTTATTAAAATAGTTGGAATAGCACCTCAATTTGAGGAAGTTTCTCTATTTGAAGAAATGAAACGAGTTGCTACAGTCAACATCCCTGAAATCAAAATTGAATACCAAAAACTAATCAAAAATAAAATCACACAATCTTTTGAAAATATAATTAAGGAAGCTGATCTTGTACTAGTTACCAACCTTTCAAATGATGATCAGGCAAGTTCATATCCAATAGAACATTTGTGCAAATATGAATATTAATAAAAAGGGTAAATACACAGAGAACTTTGAATTACAGGTGGCACGAATTCTTCAACGCTCATCCCAAAAAGATGTATTCATCATCAATGAAGACGCCTTAAGCACTTCCATGGATATGGAAACTACAGAAGCATATAAAATAGTATCAGTTCTAACCAATAAAAGCACAGATAGACGCTTAGAGCTAGTTCATTTCCAACCAGCACTACCAGCAGTATCTACAACAACAGTGGTTGCCCGTTCAGAGAAAGATCTTCCAAACTTGATAGCAGCTCGCAGCAAACTATCAGCTCAGAATAGGCTAATCATCATTTCAAATTACCCACCCTTCTCTGGACTCAAAACCTTGGTCAAGCATTGGAGAAAGGATTCGTCGCAAAACAACATTAGCCTAACAATGGTTAATGATGGCAAAGATACTAAACAGTTAGCTAAGCTTTCTGGTGACTTAGCTTACAATATTTTGGATAATGTAAGTTTATAGCTAAACTTATGAAATTGTTACTCTCACGCTCATTTTTATCAACCATTTATGGGCCACTTACGAGACACTTAACGAATGTCAAATTTGACAGTTTTAAATGGAATCCTGACAATTTGACATATGTTAAATTTCCTGTAAAATAATAATTGTTTGGTGAAAATGGACATTAGTCTTTTATAAGGTTTCTTCCGCAGGGTGTTTGGGGTGGTGAATACTACCTGCCATTGAAGGAAATTGTAGAAAATAGCAGTAAAATCATTCTTCGAAGTGGGATCATTGGTGATCTAAAATCTTTGAAGTGGGTTCAAGCACCAGCACCAACTAAAGCCGGTGTGCCGGTGAAGGTAGTATACTTACCTAGGTATTTGTTTTCTGTTTTTATTTAAAACGGACATATACAGTTTTTTGTCCGTAGGTCCACTACACTGGAATTAATATGAACGATGTCTTCCAAGCATCAGGAGCTATTCCAATGAAGCATGACGACAGTGGGTTTGGAATGGAATTCAGTGGGGTGACAAAAAGGTTTGCATTGATTTACAGAAATCCCTAAAATAGGCATTACTAATGAGGAGTTGTGGGTTTCTCCTTGTTCCCGTGGTATGTCCAGCCTATGAATAGACCCCTACATCTCCTCCGATGAAAGTCGTAAAACCGACTAAGGGATTACACCAGGAGATGGGCAGCAGCATTCACCTGAGTACTGAACACCAATACTGCGATCACTAATCCGCCTGCCAAGCGTGGTAATTATGGTAAATCCCTGATTGCATTCAATGGGGGAGGCCTCGTCCAACAGTGGACGTCTGATGATAAAGTTGAGTATGTTGACACTGGTGATGTTTTTACTGAAGGCGTTGATAATGAAGATGTTGATAATGATTTCAGTGGGGAACGAGTTATGGGACTAGTATCGAACGGTGCAGCTCAAAGTCACGTGATTGCGCAGCCTGAATTTATGTGGCCTGTGCCTTCGCATTGGACCCTAGAAGACGCTTGTACCGTCCCTCTGGCATATGTGTATGCTTACTATTGCCTTCACGTAAAAGTTAGTATGATAATGATGAATTTAAGTCTTTAATAACTGTGGCACGCACGCAGTTTACGCGTGGCTGACTATGCAACGTTCCTAAGAATAATCATTTTATTTTGACAACTACTGCTTTCGTATGCTGCTGTTACTTACGTTGCTGGCTACTTTACATTGTGAAGTCTCATGATATTCTCATATATATTAATTTCGCTGTTATCGAAGTACAGTAGGTACTCACTTTTATAAAAAAAATCCGCACCGAAGGCCGTCGAGGGTCACCACTTGTAACGTGCGTCATCCGTCATATACACCGGATGTGCAGTGCGCCGCGGTTACTTACATAATTAATTAGATACTCTTACATAATTTAGTGCTGCCACAGGCGAAATCCAGAAAAACCCCAATTCATTGCACCCCATTTCTGTTTATTGTCTGCTAGATTATCCGCAACGTGGGACATAAGGCTTTCGATCGCTTCCAAAGTAGATACACGATAGAAGGGTTTTTCTTGAGTTTATCCAGGATCTTTGCCAGAGTGGGTAGGAGAGATATTGGACGATAGTTAGTGCAATATTTAAGTGATTTTGGAAATACCCCCAACAGCAGAAAAATATTACATAAATAAGTGATAGGTATGCCAAAGAACTCTATGCATTTTTTAAGGAATATGGATCATAATCCAACTCCACCAGAAGGAAATGTATTTTTTAAAGACGCTACTATATTATTAGTTTCTAATAAATCTATTTGTAAAAGCATAGGTAAGCGAATCTAAAGCGGAAATATCGTTTAAAATTTTGTGCAAAGTTTCCTTCTGTTATATTAATCTTTTGCAAAACAGTCGCAGCAAGATTACTGTCCACATTTACAAAAAAAACCTTAATTACGATCAATCGAGTTTAGGAGTGTTTCTTTGAGTTCTAAGAGTTCATTCGACATCTGCGATTTACTAGAACTATTGATAACAAAAACCCGTTTAACTACATTTCAGGTTTTTAAATGTAATTTTTACTGTTTTGTAGGTCATTATATTAATCCATAACATAGTCATTTTTGAGTTTATTTAGTATGACATCTGTTGGTAACTTTTTATGTTCCTGACTCATTATTTTCCCGCTGACTGTTTTAAACTGCTTGACTAGAGTTATCTCTTATAATGCCGTTTAGCCAGAGATACTTCTACATACAAAGATCTCATGACGATAGGATAGATTCAACTAGGTATTTAAATAAGTTTATGGTTTCAGGTGCCGTACGTCAAGACAGACATATTTAGTGTGTTAGTTCATGGTGGGGCTGGAGCCCTAGGTCAAGCCATGATATCTGTTTGTTTGGCTAAAGGCTATAGAGTGTTTACGACCGTCAGTGACTTGCAGAAGAAGAAGTTCCTACTTAGATTGTTCCCCAAATTAAAAGGTGATTTAATTAGGCTTTTTATTCGTTACTAGTGATTTGCCCATGATTTCGCCCGCGCGTAGTCTGCGCGTAGTCAGAAATGTTCCCGGGCGTGCGCAACAGCAAAGTTTCATCGCAATCCGATGCATGTTAGAAGAAATAAACATAACAAACCAAACATAACCTTATAATTTTTAAGCAATAGGTACTTATCTAGCTTAGATAGATACCGGTTTAACTAATATAGATTATATTCGAGTATTACGTCCCGAGGTTTCAAGAAATTTAGATGCTTTTAATCATTTATTATTTATTTATTTATTGAGACTTTAACATCATTACAGGTAAGCCCTAAGGCGATGTTAAATGCAAGTACTTATTATTAACTTATTACAAAATAAATATGACTTAATTATAATTTTGATTCAATCAAAAGCTGTGCCATTTCCATGGCTTTCGGCAGGTTTAGAAAAAATATATCTACGCTGTTTTGGGACAGAAAATTTAATAAATAGATAGCGAGTGACATGGGGGCAAACTTAAGTAGGTTGGTCTTACAAGTGGGCACCTCCAGCATGGCGGGGCGGCGGCGCGCGTCCAAGTAGTTGTTGGGCGCGCGCAGCCGCAGCGCCGCCAGAACCGCCGAGTGGTGCAGCTCTCCACGCAGCACGCGCACCATGTATTTAACCAGCGCCACGTCTCTCCGGACCGACAGCCTGCAGTACCCTACCATACCTAACACAAACAGGCTCGGGTACATCAGCGGGTAATATGGATAGACTCCGTACTCTTTTAAATACAAAAAGCGAGTGAATCATGTATGAATAAACACGAATAAAAAAGCAAGAATAACGCTCATACATGAGGATTAAAAGCATCTTGCTCGAAACCTCTGGGCGTATACTCGAATATAATCTTCATAAGTTAAACCGTTTAAAAGCTATCTAATCATGAATCTTTTCTTTACCTTTGCGGCGTGGCGGGTGAGTAGCCGGCTGAGATGCGAGAGGTTGCGGGTTCCATTCCCTCTGCGGGACAAATGTTTGTATGATCTGCAAATATATTTTGTTCCGGGTCTGGGTGTACTCATATAGAATATCTATATATCACTCTATACATGTACTTGTACATGTAGGACTACTTGTAGCTCCTGATTCCCACGACACAGGGAATCCTAGTGTGGGATCAAAAGTACGTATGTGACTGTTGGGTGTTATGTTATGTTCCCTCTTCTTAGTCGTAGGTACACTCTTGACAGAGTGATGGTTATCCGATTATATCTACAACATTTTATGAAAACACAACATGCACATGGCTCTAGTTTCCTTTTAGTTAAATACCTGCAAGGTGGTTAATAAAAATACTTTTTTTCTTTATCAAAGAACAACATGGTCACAATGGGCGCTGGCTGGGGAATGTTGTCTTCAGACTATCATAACATAAAAACGCCGATTCATCCAAATAACTCAGAGAACTCGCGTCGGTTGTTCACCTAACTACAAAATAAAATTAGTAATTTATAATTATTTTGTTTGTAGAATTATTATTTCTATTAAGTACAAACAAAATATTTGTTACGGTATAATGTAGGTAGGTATTAAAAGCAACAAATCATGAATCATCTAAACGTTCATAAAAAAAAACCAAATAACTATTACATCAGATAAAATGAAATTAACCAAACCCTACCCTTTGGTCCATTTTCATAACTGTTTTTCATAACTAGCTACGAAAAAGGAAATTTCCTTCACTGTTTCATAACTAGTTATTAAAATGGACCTTTTGTTCCCTTTTAATAACTGTTTTTCATAACTAGCTACGAAAAAGGAAATTTCCTTCACTGTTTCATAACTAGTTATTAAAATGGACCTTTTGTTCCCTTTTAATAACTGTTTTCACTATCAGAAGACCTAGAACGACCATTTTATAAAGAAGAAATATATTTTAAAGTTATGGTGAATCGACTTTTGGTTCTTATTTTTATTTGCTTTCAGAGGAGGATATAGCGAATTCAAGGGACGCTTCTTTTGAAAACATGGTTTTGAGTGCAACAGGTGGTAGAGGATGTGACATAGTAGTATGTAACCTCAAAGGAGAACTGAAAAATGTAAGTTGCTATTCTATTGCGGAGCTTTTCGAATACCTACTTAAGACTCTTCAATAATCATAATGTTTAATTTAAATAATATTCGATGTTCATACGTAAATAACATAGCGACTACATTGAAAACTTTCTTTTTTGAAGTCAGTTAAAAATAACATACAAGAATTTTAGTCTGCTTAAAAGAACTGACCTTCAATGAATTTCTACCATAGCTGTTATACGGGATGAAATTCCCCCCCGGGGATGACCATCGAAAATTAAATAATACCTTGTTGATGGTTAGCTTCGGTTGCAGAATGAGAAGTCTTGTTATACTTACCACAATTAATCACTATGAATACATATTTAAAGTTTCAACTGCTCAAATACATATACATTAAATCTGAGTAAACAACACCTCGGCATACGATAATTATATCCTCAGAAACAAGAGTTATAAATGCAGCAATTACGAGAGTGGCTAAGTTTAATCATCACTGGAAGGAGGCTCTATAGTCATTGATGTATTTGAAATCTAACGAATAACCATTTTTTAGATTTCCCTTAAATGCAGTGCAAGATTTGGGTTGACCTTTGATACGGTCCAAATACATAACCAAGAAATCTTTAATTTTGGAATGCACTTCTTAACCAAGGAGAGGGTTTACGCGCTGGTTGATATCTCTTCTATGTTCCTCAAACCAAAAGCTGGAGAAGTGAAGGTACGTGCGAAAGAATAGATGATGGTTATTTATTTACAGTGTGTAGAGGTTATCAGTCGTCTTCATAGCAAAGGGAGAATAGAGCTACGATATACATTAGTGTACGACCTTTGGTAAAGATGAGTGTCAAGTACTACTTGATTTAAAATTATATTCGCAGTGGCTTCAGTCTTTGATGAGTGAAGGCATCGCTAGTGGGGCAGTGCGTCCGCTATCGCGAGTGACGTATGCACCGCAAGAAGTGTCGCGTGCGTTCCACCTGCTCGCTGCGAGTCGTCACCGAGGACGTGTGCTATTGCAGCTTCAGGACCAATATCCAGACGCAAAGCCCAGGTAAACTTTTTATTTTTGAATACTACTAGTCAAGCCATCAGACATACGGTGCAGCTGATGGGCATAAGTTACCGTAGCCTATGGACGCCTGCAACACCAGAGGCACTACAAGCGCGCTGCCGACCCTGAGACATAAAAATAAAGTCTCATATGCCTGTAATTTCACCGGCACCCATACCCTTCAAACCGAAACAGCAATGCGAGTACAATAAGTACGTAAAATCAAGAAAGTGGGAAATTTGTGAATTGTGAATAAAAGTAATTAGGACTCATGTACCGAAAGGGGCAGAAAAAAGAGTATAATCAGCCGCTATGTCTAGTTTTTGAGGACTACGAGAAAGCCGAAACCCGTCAGTGTTACTGTCTTTACAGCGGTACCAGGTTGACTACCGGTATATTAAAGTGTTGAGATATTTGTAAAGCAAAGCCACTGCGTCTTCAGGACCAGTACACAGATCCTATCCAATTGCAGAAAGGTGTGAGACCGGGAGATTTTTTTTCTTCTAAACTGTTAACCTCAGCATTGGAGGATGTTTTCAAGCTTCTGAACTGGAATTGATATGGCATCAACATCAATGGCGAATACATCACTCACCTTCGATATGCCGATGATATAGTCATCACGGCAGAATCGCTGGATGACCTTAGCACAATGCTCAGAGACCTCAATAATAATATTATAATAATAATATAGCCTTTTTATTACCTTAATAAGACTTACACAATTCATATAATATCTAATGTAATAAATTAGGTTTAAATAAATTTATGCATCAATTAAATTATATAAACTCAATAAATTCATGCATTCTTAATCATAATAATATTAAATAATTAATGATTTTATTTTATGCTAATTATTAAGGACCTCTCAATGAGTAAAGGCCTCCTCCATTTTGTTCCAAGCATCTCTATCTTTCGCCTTATTAAACCAGTCCGTGCCAGCAACTTTGTTTTTCTCATCCAGACATCTCTCTTTTGGTCTTCCCCTGTTCCTTTTATTACATGGTCCATGTTGCTATTTTCTTTATCCATTTGTCATCATTCATGCGCGAGAGACCTCAATACAGTTTCCCAAAAAGTTGCAAAACCAAAATTCTGCTTATACAAAACCATTTCGAGTACACCAAAATGTTGCCTGATGGAAATAATTTTCCACATTTTTATTTTCGAAATTACCCTAAAAATGGGGAAAATTATTTTAACCAGGCTGTATTTTGGGGTACTCGAAATGGTTCTGTATAATCAAAATTTTGATTTTGCAACTTTTTGGAAATTACCCTAAAAATGGGAAAATTATTTTGTCCATACGACACCTCTGGGTACTGGAAACGATTCTGTGTAATCAAAATTTTAATTTTCCATATTTTTGGAAATTACCCTAAAAATGGGGAAAATTATTTTGTCCATACGAAACCTCTGGGTACTGGAAACGATTTTGTGTAATCAAAATTTTGATTTTCCATATTTTTGGAAATTATCCTAAAAATGGGGAAAATTATTTTGTCCATACGACACCTCTGGGTACTGGAAACGATTTTGTGTAAACAAAATTTTGATTTTCCATATTTTTGGAAATTACCCTAAAAATGGGGAAAATTATTTTGTCCATACGACACCTCTGGGTACTGGAAAAGATTCTGTGTAATAAAAATTTTGATTTTCCATCTTTTTGGAAATTACCCCAAAAATGGGGAAAATTATTTTGTCCATACGACACCTCAGACTACTGGAAACAGTTCTGTGTAATAAAAATTTTGATATACCAACTTTGGTGAAATTACCCTAAAAATTGAAAAACTTATTGGACCAGGCAAAACCTCAGGAGACTTGTAACGGTTCAGTATAAACAGAATTTTGATATGCCGACTTTGGTGAAATTACCCTAAAAATAAGGAAAAATTTAGTCAGGACACCTCAGATTACTTGCAATACAAACATTTGACTTTTTTGTATAAACGAATAAAAATTGATAATATTTTTTTTTTCTTTTTGATTTCACTGTTATTCACATGCGGTAGTACTATATGGAACAAAACTGATTCATTCCCACTAGTCCCTTTTGGCAGTCCCTTTAAAGGTACTAATGGGACAAACGATTTGAGCGAAAATCCAAATTCCAATCTGTCCGACAGGTCAGGCTAACAGTTTGGAATAATTTTGTCCAAACTGTTAGACTATCGAACTGTTGATAGGAAAGATTGGAATAAACGCTCAGAACAAGCCCTGCGTCATGTGCCCACTTTGCCACTTGTGTAAAGTTATTTTGCATAAACTGAGCAGCGGCCGTGTGTAAGTCTCTGTGACACGCAATCAGGGAGGTATCGTCGGCATGTTGGTAGACTGAGTGACTGCTCCGTCTACCAATTACATTCTCATTTAGCCTAATACAGAGCCTTGGACAGTGTCTTCATCGACCAGCTGCTCGTCACTATGTTGGTTTCTCCTAACCGTAAATTTCCTTTGACTGAGATAGTTCTTACACCAGCTAGGAAGAGGTCCTCTATTAGCGATGAAGGCCTATTAGACTTCACGAACAATCGTTCGCAAATCCAAAACAATCTAAAGCAATCGCTTTGGTTAGAATTAAGGCGTTTAAGGTACTTTTTCGGGTTGTACGGATTTGTAGGGGTTGTAGGGGTTGTAGGGATTTTTAGGGGTTGTGGGGGTTGTAGGGATTTTTAAGAGTTCGTAGGGGTTTTAAGGGTAGTAGGATTTGTTATGGGTTGTAGGGGTTTGCAGGGGTTTTAAGGGGTTTTTAGGGGTTGTAGGGGTTTTAACGGGGTGGTAGGGATTTTAGGGGTTGTAGGGGTTTGTAGGGGTTGTTTTTTTATACTACTTCGCTTGGCAAGCAAACAAGCATGTGGCCCAACCGATGGAGATTAGTTACCGTAGCCTATGGACGCCTGCAAAACCAGAGGCATAACACGCGCGCTGCCGACCCTGACACATAAAGATGAAACTTCTCATGTAGGTAACTGTAATTTCACTGGCACCCGTATCCTTCAAACCTCTTTCTACTTAGCGGCAGAAATAGGTACGGTGGTAGTACTTCCCCGAACGAAATCTTTCACAAGAAGTTTAACTACTAATAAAGGTTGCAGGGGTTGTAGGGGTTTGTTTGTTTCACTGCGGCCACATTATCTTCTTCCACGCGGACGAAGTCACGAGTGGGTCAGCTAGTTTTAACTATTTCTAAATTTTTCAATTAATTTATGTGTTTTGTTTCTATGTTTATAATAATTTGTAATTTTAACTTAATGTTAAATGAATCATTCATCCACTTATTGAAGAGAATATCGTTTTTCAGACATTATTTATTTTACCCCCTACCCTTACGATATGTTATACCAATGACCATTTTGTTTGCGTTCTTACACAGTTCATGCATAAAATTGTTATTGCCGTTGAAACCAAATCTTGGTGTGGTTTGTACCATTTTGTTATTGCAGGTTGACTTGCTCCGAAGATGGATATCACATTATATTCTGTGATGTGCAACCACTTGGATTGCAGCTTGCTGACATGTTAATCAGTTCTGGAGCTAAGAATATTCACCTACATTTCACACATCCACCGTCTCACTTGCATTACAAACAAAGGTAACTTATTTATCTAGCTAGATGATTCATCATCAGCCGTAAGACGTCCACTGCAGGACGAGGCCTCCCCCACATAATGCTATGGGGGCATTAGCAATAATCGCCACGCTCGGCTATGTGATTGATTTGCCAACAAAACATCTGAATTAGTCCTAACCTTTTTTTTCATTTTCAGTGTGTGGACTAAGCAAAATGCCCAAGTGTCAAGTTCTTCGGAAGACTTGAATGATGAAACAGGCGTATTGAATTTCTTACAAAGAGCTTCGACGTCAAGACCTATCCATGGAGTATATGTGGCTGCAGATTTGTTTTTGAAACAAATTATGCTAACCACTTTGGATATGGCAGTTAGAAAATTATGTCCATCTCTAAAGTAAGATTGAACTTCGGGCACTTTAAAAACAGGTTTTCGAATTTTACTATACGAAACATTCTCGATTTCAGGTACTTTTTAATGTTCAGCAACGGTGATGATTCTGGGCAGTTTATATCAATAAAGAGAACAAATGATGGGCTACCAGCTACAGTGGTCAACCTATCAATGTTAGAAACAGTAAGTTATTGAAACACACGCTAATATTTTTGTATCCAAAACGCATTAGGTTGAATTTCACCAGGTCCATTAAAATCTTCATTTCCGTGGACGTTTTTATCTTAAAGTTTTCTAAAAAAATGTTTAACGGTTTTTAAAGTTTTCGATATTGTATGTATTCCTGCTTAATATCTAGCAGATATCTTAAAAAACTAAAGAGATATACAAGATAAAAAATTTCGTGCCATGGCGATGAAACATGCTTGCACGGCAATGAAAAAAGCGGCCACGGCAATGAAAGAACTGTGCCACGGGAACGCACGAGTCAATCCACGAAAATGATAATCCATATTAAACATACGTTTTTTTGAAATGTGACTGTATGGGCATATCTGAATCCTTAAGAGATACGCGAAAACTGTCTTTCGAACCATTTACTCATTTTGTATGAAAACGATTTTGGCATAGTTATTTCTTTTGGTCAAGCGTGAGTTCTCCATAGGAATGAGTTGTATTGAGAAAAAAAAAATAATGCGTATCGACTCAATTTCATGTAAAGATTGTTTCATTGTATGGGAAGAAAAAATCTGAGCAGTAGAAGTTAGTGAAATTTAATAAAATGTTTTCTCATACAATTTGTAAGCAATCTGGTACCTAACTTAATAAAAATATCGCAATAAAGGATCTCGCCGAGAGCTAGTACCAATTGCGTCAAAATCAAATGTATTTCATAAAATTACCCATATTTTTTAAATTACGTACACATTTTCGATTGATTTACATGAACCCGTGATCTTGAAATGAAGTTAAATAGGATTTTGTATTGTTTACTTCTGTGCGGTGACGGTGCCATTGCTTGGCAATGAACCTCACAAAGAGAAATTATTGCAGGTAGGTATAGTCTATGCTCACAAACAAAGAGGATGCAATTACTATACGTAAGACCTCAGAATAATGACTACGTAAGACTCACAAATGACATTATCATTCATGACAGGATAGCTCTGTGAAAGACAGCGGCTTTTTTAAAATACGTATACTCGATTTACACAAACTAACTAGAAACTAGAAATAATGCATCTCAACTTGCGATGGATGATTGCTTTGATGAACCCAGGTCATCATACTTGGCATTAGTGCTGCGAAACTTACGAAAACATGTCATGCCCTTGAGGCATGACATACGCTGTGATCAATGTGGATTATCTGATCATGGATTGAGCCCACACCCCCCCCGTAAGTATTGTTTGTACTATCTGCATTAAAATAAAATAAGGACTTTAGTTTATTGTTAGATATTGATTGTATAAACATTAATTTGTTACAGTTAACCCCTGATAAAATACTAGGCCATGAATGTTTCATATTAAATACAAGAAACAACGCCCTTGAATTCTGAAAGTGTACCTGAACCTAGCATTGGTCACCATAGTGTGTGTTTTGCATGCATAAATATTTGGAACCACCTTTTTTTTTCTTTTATTATTATTTATTGGCTTTTGAACATCATGCCTTTTTTATAATATCGTTTCTTTTCCAATATATAACCCACTCGACGAATCAACGACACTGTTAATGTTCGCGTGAAGTCAGTGGATAGTGGCGGCACAACCCCGTTCATTGTGAAATTCTATGGGAAAGGCCTATGTCCAGCAGGGGACGTCAAATGGATGAAATTATAATGATAATGAAAATGATGCTACGTACCTATCTAGTGTTTTATTGTAGATTAGAAATGTTTTATTGTACCTATACTTGCTACTTTCCTGACTTCACTAATAGCTGGTTATTAATAATATTGAAATAGAATATTTATTTTAATATTTATTTTATTCGATCGTACTTAACAGTTACTGATCCCGCACTAGGATCTCCTGTGTCATGGGTATCACGAGTAGGTACCTACCTACCATGTTACCAAAATGTTGGATATTGTAACTACCTAAGTGCTAAGATTATGCAGACTATTTATGAAGTAAGTTATTTTTTATCAGAACATCCTTTTTATCATGCCAAGGCCCAAAAGATACTAAAGAATGTATTTATTTTAAAACTAACCTCAAAACTTTATGTCCCAAAAACTATGAATTACGGTCATGAATCTTAAAAAGGCTTGTTGGTAAAGCAAAAACGGTTTATTATCCTCATAATACACGAGGTATTGTTTTGACGCAATTATTCTTGGTGTGGTACGAGCTGCCTTTTTGAAACGGCAAGATCCTTTTCAAAATGGCCTCCCGCTTGCTGTTTCCAGGTACGGGCACGTTTCAGAACACCTCTAGTGGCCTTAGACAAAGATGTTCTAATTAAAATTTGACTAACATCTACAGCTCTGATTTTTCTCATTTCACGATACCATCAGAGTAGTAGAACAACATTCATCACACATCTTTGTCTAAGGCCACTAGAGGTGTTCTGAAACGTGCCCGTACCTACAGCAAGCGGGAGGCCATTTTGAAAATTTATTGCGATAGTTTTATTAACGTAGTTACTGGATTGCTTGCAAATTCTATGAGAAAACATTTTATTAAATTTGACTAACTTCTACTGCTCAGATTTTTTTCTTCCGATACAATGAAACAATACTTACATGAAACTGAGTCGATACGCATTAAAAAAGATTTCATCATAACAACTCATTTTTATGTAGAACTCACGCTTGACCAAAAAAATAACTATGCCAAAATCGTTTTCACACAAAATGAGTAAATGGTTCCTAAAACAATTTTCCCTTATCTCTAATGGAATCGGATATCCCCATACTGTACCATTTCAAAAAACACCCTGTATACAAAAACCTGAGTATTATACTTAGAGGGAAAGGCATACCCAGACCATGTCTCTCCATCAGATCCTATGAATTCCTCCCATACCACAATCAATGGCTTAGTTCCACCCCTATCCTTAAGTCTTTTATTGTATTGCAGACAGTGATGATGAGTCCTGTACTGTCGGTATTCGGTACTACCTGTATTACAGGTAAAGATGTTTTCTTTGCCTAATCATACTATGGCGATGAAAACCTAAACCACGGCTTGGCAATGATTTTTTTTTCATTGCCGTGTTTTTTTTTTTCATCGCCATAGCAAATTTAGCCCACGGAAACCATAGCAATGAAAGCACGGCGATGAAAAACAAGGCTAAAATATTAAATAACAAAAAAACTATTCATTATTCAAAGTAATAAACACTTCACGAATAAGAGAAATGGCGTTCTATCGAATGCTTAATCAAGAGGACCAACTTATTCCAATAGAAGTTATATTTATCCACGGCGATTAAAGAAAAAATGTCAAAAAAATGGAATACTTAAATTTATGGCGCGAAAACGCAGGCACATGTGTACGTCCTTCCACGTCGGGTGCTTGGTCGGCACAAATGTGCAACGTTTTGAGCACAGAGGGGGAGACGCAAGTCGTTAGTTAAGACAATATTCTTATAAATGTTTAGGACACGGCGATTAAAGGTAGTTCTGGGACAAATGAATTTTTAGTAACCATTCGTTGTATTGTTTAAATATTTGAATAAATGTATTCAGTAACAATACTTTAACTATTCACGTATCAAATAAAATTAGGTTTTAATATAAATAACCAATAGATTTTTATCAATGAGGTATAATACACATCAAGGTGACGTGTGGACAAACACGGCAATGAAAGATTTCGAGGTTTAAATATTTTTTAGAGTACCTATTAATCCTATTAATAAAATATTTATTGCTCCACATAGATAACTATTTCATGTGACCAGAAAAAAATGTTAGAAAATTATAACCATGTTTTTGAGTACCGATTTCATCGATACCACGCAATTTTTGGTCCCGGGAAATTCACCCACTAAAGAAAACCTTAATAACCGTTTATTTTTAATTTTAAGGTCGAAGATGAAGATGGTCTGACATGGTATCGAGGCATAAAGGAGGCATCAGAAAAAGCACTGCTTAGTTCACATCCAGTAATTCTGGCTCAGTTGAAACCGCTACCAACTAAATCTTTGGTAGTGCAAATAGCAGCACTAACTGGTACTACTGGCCTTTAAGTATAATACTTTTGAAACTATGGTTTTTTAAATTAATTTATCTATATCGATATATGTTCTTGGTTTAAAAATATTTTAAAATATAACCTTTTTTCAGGCATAACCATTTATGAAGAAATCAGCAGCAGAACAACACTTGAGGAATTAGGTATACCTGCCGAAAAGTCACAAGCTGTTTCGTCATTCTTGAGAGACGTGCATAATATTTCAATCGATGAGGCCGACATACGTTCTTTGTCTATAGAAAGGTAGCCCCTTTTCTAATTTTATATATTCTATAAAGAAGTATACTTGCTCATTACAGATTTTCAAAATTTAGATTTACTTCAACCTTTCAGGATAAAACAAATCGAAGAGACAATAACAGAGACAAAGTATGAATTTGGCCTAGGATTGGGAACATTTTTTTCTTACGTAGACCCTGATGAGCTCCTAGCCACGACTAAAATGGTGTTCCTTCCAACGCTCACTTATAATTCGACTATGGTGAGTAGGTACCCAATTTGAATTTTCCTTTACCACCGAAGGAGCCGAGGTTCAAATCTCAAAGAGATTTTACGCAGTCATTTTTACAAATTGTTGTACCTATAATAAATATTTTAAATATTTTCAACAGAGTTACGATGAGTTTGATGTGAACCAGACTTTCATGTGCATAGTGCCAGGATTGGAAGGTCACCATGAAAGGTTTCGTTCCCTCTGCGAGCGTCTCAAGCTGCCCGCTATCGTGCTTCAGCCTGGTCTTGACTACTTGCAGGAGACTGTTGAAGAACTCGCTTTGAGATATTCTAAGGTAGATACTCATCTCATATTTTAGGAGGGTAAAATGCTGATATAATTGATAAGAATAGTTGGTCATGTGATTAGTTGTTGGAATCCACTTATAGTTTTGTTACTGGCTCGGGCAATGGTCAAGTGGTCAGAGGGCCTATTACGAGTTTTGCATTGCAACAATCACTTTGCGAGTCGTGAGTATTCAACGTGACTTAGGTGCATAGTAACTATTCATAATTCTGCGCCGCGCAGTTGATATAGACAGCATAGATTCATAAATACTACTACTCATTGAATGTTGAATACTACTTGTTGAATACTCATGACTCGCAAAGTGATTGTTGCAATTGCAATGCAAAACTCGTCTGATCATGGAAAACAACCTTCTGAAAGAAAAAAAAAGACTTCCTCCTGGTACCCCTTTTTTATTCAAGAATCATTATAATCATTATCAGCAGACAGACTTCCACTGCTGGGAATAGGCCTCTCCATATAATTCCACTATGAACGGTCTTCAGCCGCCTCCATCTAACAAATTCCTGCTACCTTTAAAATGTTGTCGGTCCATCAAGTGAGTGTGATTTTTTTCTTCCGATACAATGAAACAATCCTTACATGAAACTGAGTCGATACGCATAATTTTTTTTTTTTTATCAAAACTACTCATTTTTATGGAGAACTCACGCTTAACCAAAAAAATAACTCTGCCAAAATCATTTTTATACAAAATGAGCAAATGGTTCCGAAGACAGTTTTCCCGTATGTCTTATGGATTCGGATATCCCCATACTGTCCCATTTAAAAAAAACACCCTGTATATGTCTAAAATCTGTGTTTTCCAGATTGTACTCAAATGGGCAGGTGCTAAGATTAAGTTTCATCTCTTGGGCTTTGAAACTGGAGTCCTAGTAGCTATAGAATTGGCTGCGATCTTAGAACAACATGGTAAGCAAAAACCCTTTCAAAACCTGCAACGTTTATTGTGCTCATTTTTCAATCATCATTAGTTTATGAAATTGATTTGTCATTTACAAACTGTACTTTCCAGGCCAAACCGGGACAGTCTTCTGCATCGGCGGCGGACCAGAGGAGATCAAGTCTCTGTTGAAGAAGGAACTACGCGAGTACAAAACGGAAGAAACGTTACAGATCGCTCTAGTACATCACATGTTTACCCTGATGACGGGAGAGAGTGCGGTATCTCTGGAGAATATTGAAGTAGTAACATGGAGGCAACGGGTGGACACATGTGTACGGGCACTGCTTGGTCATGTACCGCATTCTGCACAATACGTCCGCTCGGTGATAGAGGCAGCATATGCAAGAATCACTACAGCAATCAGTTACAATGCGAACCCAAAAACATTGAAATCTAATATTGTAGTCCTTCGAGCACTCAGTCCTCATTCTGTCTCAACTATTCCTTGTACCCTTCAACGGTACTCTGAACAACCAATCAGCGTCTACAATCTAAACACACCGATGGCACATGTGGCTAAGGATATGCGATGTGCATCTATCATCAACAGACACCTGTCTAAGGAGATTTTAGAGGCATTTGATGGTAACAATCTTTGTGAATCGTATCTTATGAATGTCAATGCGTTCATGAAATTAACAAAAAACAAATAATTTTGTATCGATTTTGAAGTAGAGAAGACGTCACTCTGTTTATTTATGCCTTAGAATAATGAAGCACTTAGTCATTATTCTAAGATTTATTCATACACACATACCTACACGCGTTTTCAAAAGGAAGACATAGCTTCGATAAACCTCTTTTAATACTTATCTATATCATTTTTCTGTTTAATTATAATCCTTCCTTTTGGTACTTCAGAAAGACTGCTTGAATTATATTTTTTTCAAATTCTAGCAACGTTCATAAATGAATGAGAAGATAAATTACATTATGTAATATATCCAAGTACGTATAATATAATAACTTACCTTTCATCGTCATCAGCCGTTAGACGTTTTTTAACTAACCTTTGTATTATTCAATTCATGAAATAGCAAATGCAATTGTTTTATTTTTCATTTACTAAGGTATGTGTAGTATTTAGAAAAGGCTAAATTAATTAGTTGGTTCATCAGCCGTTACACGTCGACTGTTGGACGCGGCCCGCATATAATGCGATGGGGGGGTTATCCCTTAGTCGACTTTTACGACATCCACGGGAGGAGACGGAGGGGTCTATTCTTAGGCCGGACACACCACGGCGCAATTAATTACTTAGTCTAAGATTAAATAATTTAAAACGGGTTCATCACGTATTTTATTTATTTTTGATAGAGCTAGTACCAGAAATTAACTTCAGTATGTATGTATGTATGTGTAATACCTACCTATTTTATGTAAGGAGCTCGGAGCCAGTATTCTAGAACATTCGTATTAGTTTGTTTCCTATTAGTTTTGTTATCAGGTATAGCTAATAAATTTATTAGTAGGAAACCCTAATTAAATGGTTAGGATTTTCATATTCTTTATTGGATCTCATTTATAACTTTAAAAGGACTTAAGTTACTATATAAACACAGCGTGTCGTGTGCTTTAAGTTGATAGTGCATGAGGCGCTCTAGAACTTTTGATAGAAACGGGAGGATGGAGATTGGACGGAATTCAGAAAAAGAAGCTGGGTTAGGTTTTTTACAGAAATAAGAGGAATTCCTGCTAAACAAAACCAAACTAAAAGTGAGCTTCTAAGCATTGTTGATAACTTACAAAATAAACTTAAACTAGAAGTAGAGCGTGGCTTTATTAGAAATATTTACCGTACAAAAGGGAAACCTGATGGAGAAAGACCTATTGTGATGGATGTTACAACACCGATGAAAAAATATAACATCTTAAAGGCGGTTAAAGATTACAACTACCACCACATTGGCGACAAACTCAATACCGTGGCGATAGGACTAGAGGGAAAGAAAACCCCCTTATTCTTATCAGATTTTCTAACCCCGACAGGTAAGCGGATCTTCTTTCTTGCCAGAGAAGTCGCTAAAAGCAATGGTTATAGATACTGTTGGTCTACCAATGGTAAAATATTTCTCAGGAAAGCTGAAGGTTCGTTGCCAATCTTGATCACCAGTGAAGTGCAGCTCGAAGACCTGAAACAAGCAAAGTGACTAGGAATTAGGAATCTCATAAAAAAAATTGCATGTAATTACTTATTCTATTGTTATTGGTATTTGTATTTTACTCTAACCTCGAAAACCCTAAGTGCTTTTAAACCTCCACATACATTATCTCACTCAAAAAACACTAAATCTAATCTCATAATAACCATCAGCAGCTCAAACGCAACCTGTCATAGAAACACACCCAGGACCGTCTTTATCAGTGCCCAAAAATATATTTTTGAATATGGATGATACCATTCAACAAAATGAAATATGTAATCATATTGATGACCTCGCAGTTGCGAATGTTCATGAATGTGATCCAGAAACCTGCAAATCGTTCATCGGTACTAATGAGAAAGTATTAAATATACTCACCCAAAATATACGAAGCATTTATAAGAACTTCAGCTCTTTTGAATTTCTGCTTGCTAGATTGGGGTTCAAATGTGACGTATTGATATTAACAGAGTGCTGGATAAATGAAGAGAAACCTTTCCCGCAACTACCAAACTATAATATGGCATTCACAAAGAATTGTATTAATAAGAATGGTGGCATAGTTGTTTATTTTAAATGTCATATAAATTGTACCATAGAAGAACCAGACTTTCATGATTCAAATTGTCTTGTTCTAAGAATAGGTAGTGATACTGCGATTGTAGCCCTTTACAGATCACCATCCTTCACTCATATTGTCAATTTTCTAAACTCTAGACTCCGTATTGGTTTCCGTTAAAAACTATCCCACAATTACTGTTATAGGAGATATTAACATTGATATACAACCGGACAACATTGATAGACACTCCCCTAGTTACTTGGAATTACTGGCAACACATGGTTTGCTCCCTGGTCACACGCTAATTACTAGAGGAGAAAAATGTTACGACCACATAATATTAAAAAGTAAAAATCAATGTTCAACTGTCGTACTACAAACTTACTTGACTGATCACTGTCCAGCCCTACTTAGTATAACTAAAATGGGAAAGAAGGTTCCTAAAAAACTTATTTCCAAAACTAATATGAATACTGTGATTGAACAACTAAATAAAAGTTACAGATTTTTCACAAATATTAAACATAATGGATGCTAATGCTGCGGCAGATTTACTAGTAAATAAACTTATGGAAATAGTTAAAGTGAGTACTCGTATTTTTAAAGTTCCACGAAATCTACGCATAATCAAGCCCTGGATCAGGCAGGCCAGCTGAGATGTATTCGTACACGTGACAGAATGCACTTGAAGTTAAAGCATACCCATAATAATATAGTACTTAAACTATCATACGCGAGATACAGAAACTTTTGTAATAAACTGTTGAAGAATATTAAAATAGAATATGAAAAGAGTGAATTAGAAAAACATAGGAAAAATATTAAAAAGACCTGGCAGATAATACGACAAATTACATATACAACTAAATCTAAAACAAGTAATGACACTTTGCTTAATACAACATCTAATGCTCAGCTATCAGTAGATTCTGTGAATAATTACTTTGCTAATATTGGCAAAGATTTAGCGTCTAAAATTCAATTAACAGTCAGTGGTCCACCTAATATTGCAAATAGACTGAATAGCTTGCCCTCCCAGATTAATTCAATTGGAATGATAGCAGCTGATGAGGCTGAAATATATTCTATTCTAAATGGACTGAAAAATGATTGTGCTGCTAGATACGATGGTGTCTCAACAACACTTATTAAATACTGTAGTGCTGTACTAGTCAATTCAATTCAATTCTTTTATTTCTTGCAAGTAAGTGATTTACAATTATGTGTTAAAGGTAAATACACGTTTTTACAATGTCACAATGTAAAAAATTAATATTATATTATTATAGATAAAACAAAAACACCTACTAAACAAAAGTATTTGTATATAGAATAAACTAAACAAAAGTACCTACTTCTCAAGTATGGTTCTCAATGGTACAAAAAAAAAACAGTCTAAAACAATCTAAAACAATCATGTGCCGAGCTCCCAGGCCCTTTTGTCATCGAGGTAATCAATTATTTTGTAGTAAGCCTTGTTTATTAAGACAGTCATCAGAGTTTTCTTAAATTTATTCTCAGAAAGACTAACAATGTGGTCAGGTAGTTTATTAAAAAACAGAGTGCTTTGTCCTATAAACGACTTTAATTTGAATTCTAGCCAATCTAGCTATTGGGCGAGCTATCTTATTCCTGTTTCTAGTGTTGTGTGTATGCCAGTCACCAACTTTGTCCAATTGTTCCATATTTTTCCTAACATGCATTATGTTCATATAAATATATAAGGATGGCATTGTTAATATATTAATTGTTTTAAATAGCTCTTTTAGGGAAACTCGCTAGCCAAGCCTGTAAATAGCCCTAATAGCTCTTTTTTGAAGTATGAAAATGGCTTCTGCATCAGCTGCTCCTCCCCAAAGCAGTATGCCATACGACATGATACTGTGGAAGTAGCTAAAGTAAACGAGACGTGCTGTGGGGATATCAGTCAGTTGCCGTATCTTGCACACTGCGTAAGCTGCAGAACTGAGTTTGTTTGAAAGCTTGCCTATGTGTGGTCCCCATTGAAGTTTTGAGTCCACAGTTAACCCTAAGAACACAGTGTCCGCTACTAATTCCAACTCCTTATTATCTATAACTATATTCGCGTTGTTCGAAGGTTGACAAAGGGTAAATTTAATACAGTTTGTTTTTGTAGCGTTAAGAAGTAAATTATTTGCACTAAACCAGCAATGAATGCATGCAAGTACATCATTTACTTGCGATATAGCACCATTAGCATTTCTTTTGGTATTGAAAATGAGAGACGTATCATCTGTAAATAATACAATGTCTGCAAACTTTCCTACTTGGAACGGCAAGTCATTTATATAGACGAGGAACAAAAATGGGCCTAAAACAGAGCCCTGTGGAACTCCTATATTTACTGGTGAAGCATAAGATTTACTATTATTTATAACTACAGTCTGCTGTCTATCAGTGAGATAAGATTTTAACAATTTTAATGCACAGTTCCCTAAACCATAGTGCTGAAGCTTTAACATTAGTATGTCGTGTTTGACGCAATCAAATGCCTTGGAAAGATCGCAGAAGATACCATAGGCATCCTCTGATTTCTCCCAGGCTGCATAATATATTGATTTGACTAGCGATACTCCAGCATCTACTGTACACCCTCCCCTAGTGAATCCGATTTGCTGCTTATGTAATAAGCTATTTCTACAAAAAAAAGATGACATTTGATCTAATAATAAGCGTTCGAAGATCTTACTCATAACCGGAAGAATTGATATGGGTCTGAAATTTGAAGGGTCACTGCTACTCCCATTCTTAAACAAAGGAAGGACCTTTGAGTGTTTTATTAGGTCCGGAAAAGAACCATCGTTTATGCACTTATTAATTATGAGGGCTAGATGGGGAGCAATTAATGATATAATTTTATTAATGAAATGTACTGACATACCCCACAGATCTTCTGTTTTTTTTAAATTAAGTGATTTAAAGATCTTAATGATAGTCTCAGAGTCTACGTACTGAAACTCAAAAACTTTGTTGCAGCAGCTGACATTTTGATGTAAGAGAGTCTTTGCTTTTTCAACACATGAATTCAAGCACCTAGTATTTTCTATAGGAATATTTGTAAAGAAATTAACAAAAGTATTTGCTATATCCTGATCATTGCTTATAGTGATGTTATCAACCAATAATTCAATCTGTTTTAAAGGCCCTTTACCTTTACCAGTTTCCCTATTAATGATCCGCCATGTTTCCTTGATTTTATCTTTAGACTGTTTAATTTTATTAGATAAGTATAGCGCTTTAGCAGTGATGCAAACTTTGTTAAATGTTTTTGAGTAGTTTTTACATAAGCAATGAAGCTATTATCATTACTCTGTGATTTTTGTTCATAAAAATCATATAGTTTATTACGACAACGCTTTAAACTAGGTGTTGCCCACTCATCAAATTTACATTTCAAATTTTTCAAAAGACTCCTAACTTTATATATTTCCTTATAATTTGCATTCAAAGAGGCAAACAAAATTTCGTAGAGCTTGTTACCACTACAACCAGAATCAGATCTAAATTTATGTATAGGAATTTCATTTAATAATCTTTCAACAAACACACTAACCTGGCGGTCAGTGACTGGTCTACACACAACGCTAGCCATTTTATCTTTAATAATTGATTTAAGCGCTGGTATGGTGATAAACTGTCCTATGTGATCTGATCTAAAACAATGTATTAGAGATTTACTTAAGATGTCACTGTTTGTAAAAATGTTGTCAATACACTTAGCAGAATGCGTAGTTACCCTAGTAGGTGCATAAAAACAATAATGCAAGTCAAATGATGTAAATAAATTGAGATTTTTTGTCCAAAGAATCAACCAAAATGTCGACATTAAAATCGCCGCTTACTATTATTGGCTTTTTATTACCTAATATGTTTAAAGCATCTTCAACAATCAATATAACACGATCGAGAACACTATCTGGTGGACTATAGACGGTCATTAAAATGACTTCATCCAGCTCGGCACATGAAATTTCAGCAACTCGTTCAATCGAAAGTCTTACCACGTCTAGTCGATTTTTCGTGTTGTGCTTATTATTGACTAAAATGATGGAACTTCCTCGTATGTAAGTCTTCCGACAAAACGAGCTAGCAACATGGTAGTTATGACAAACTACAGGAAGCATATGGTCTCTCAACCAAGTTTCGGTTAAGCATGCCGCGTCAATACAATTATTGTTTACGTAGTATTCTAATTGCAATTCTTTGCCAGGGAGACCCTCCATATTCTGATGTATTAAACTGAATACATCCGGGTTCCCTATTGTCTTAAGGCTAAGTTTAAACTATTAACATTGCATGTTGACTCTCCCGAGCATGACAATTCCATTTGGGGAGTGGTTAAAGTGGCAATTTCAGAAACTGTATTTAAAATTACGTTCCTAACGTCATCAATATTATAAGCTAACAGACGTGCTAATTCATTTTTGCAAAACCTAGGTAAATATAAACTATATTCATTTAAATTAAAATTCTGAACAAACTTGTTCATGTCAAAAAATTTTACCTCACTATGAAAAGTCATTTTATAAACTAGTGGTTCGCCCCGAACGGAGACCTCGCGATGACACCTTTATCAGCCCGACTAATTTAAGAGGGGAGGAAAGGGTTTTGTATTTAACGGCTATGTAAGTATGTTTGTATGGATGATCCATCAGAAAATCTAAAACTATCGAGTCAATTTCTCTAATATGAAAGAGATTTTGTGAAGCAAGAAAAAAGATTTTTTTAATTAAGCAGTGTCATCTAGTTGTAGTTTTGCTACCTAATTTTTAAAGATTTAAGTTTTCTACTAATTGGATATTACAAAGAAAAAATCCTCAATTTTCGACTTCTCCCCGTAGAACAAAATATACTAAAAAAAAAAAAATCAGCATTACCAGAGAACTTGAAGTATCTTCGAGATATTTTTTTGCATATTTTACTTTCTTTACCCTTCTAACCGATTTGTAAAAACATTTACTGAGAAAAAAGTTTAACCTCTATAGGTAATTTTTCTACACATCATCGAAATAGCCTTTGAATAGGACTAAGCAACAGGGCGAAAATACTACATATCTGTTAGTATTTAAAGTACTTGACAAATTAATTGATAACGTCCTTTTGACGAATACATAGAACTCCAATGTCATTCAAATTCCTAGGAATGGGGGGTCAACAATGGATGTTATATTGGTTATATTTTTTTAAGGTTCAGGTTTCTAATTTCTTCAATTTCAGACTTTTCCCTGTAGTTGTGACACAAGCATACCAAATTTCAGCATTGTGGGACTGCTGGAAGTACCCTAGAATTTTTGATTTTTGTGTTTTTTATTTTCCCTAATATCTTGGAAACTACTAAGTTTAAATACTTATTAAAACAGTTTTAAAATGTCCAACTAAAGCGCTTTCATTAGACACCCCACTTGATCTAACTGTCTCACTTTTTTTTTTTACCCCCTCTTGGACCCCAATGTCTCAGCAACCCCCTGACCGATATAGCTCATAACCTTACCTACAAATTGTACCAATACTATCTACTCCCATACCAAATTTAATGAAGATCGGATTAACGGTTTGGAAGTTTTCATCGGACAAACATACATACATACATACATACATACAAACGCCGATTCTTCCAACTTGACTCAGAGAACTCGCTTCGCTCGTTCAATAAGATTGTTCAATGTATATATTTTCGTATTCAACAAATTATTAGAAACGCCCGTCGTGTAGGGTAATGCACAGAAAATCACTTTGCCAATTTTTTTTACAATTTTGGTTAGTATTTCAAAACAATCTATTAAATCAATTTTTCTTATATTTAAACTATTTCCTATGAGTATAATTAAGCTGGTATTACTATTTAATGAATTATCGTCCGCAATTTTTTTTATTAAACTTTTGAATGGTATATTTGGATAGTAGTTATTTAGCACTTTGTGACCTACATTTTTGGTTAGTAAATAACCCATGTCCATGCCGATTCTATCAGAGTACATGACAGTTCTTGGAATATCACTTTTTTCCACTGTAGCTGATTTTTTCTGTCGACTATTTTTCTCACACGTAGAACTGAACGTCAATGCTCCTGAAATCTGGTCAGGAACGGTCGAGTTTCGATTTTCTGGATCAGTTTTTGTTTCACGATCATCATTTATGCATAATGTTGGCTCAGTAGATTCCGATTTTCTCCTTGATGATAAATGTGAAAGTCGCATTTTGAGTTCAATACACTCAGTTTGCAGGGATAATATTTGATGTTTTAAAAGTGCTAATTCCTGTTCCAATCGTGTAATGTTTTGATCATGATCCGTTTGCATTGTGGCTTGAAGCACTTCAAACAACGCTGCATTCGTTTCGTGCACTTTTATAATACTCAGTGTTTCTGTGTATGTTTCCAATTCCAAGTTGTTTTGTTCTAAAATAAACTTAAATTTATCGCGCTCACAAATTGCGTCCTGTAAGGATATCTCCTGCTGTGCTAGTTGTGATTTTAGCATAGCGCTCTGTCTTAGTTGATTTGCATAGTCATCGGCGCATTCATCCTGTTCACGCAACAACTTTACATTCAACGCCTGTGCCGCAAGTAGCTCCGAAGTTAGTGTGTTTATTCGGCGTTCATATCCCATAATTCTTTGCGACCTAGTTTGAGGCGCTGGCGGAGGCATCTTGTAAGTTTTATGAATCGGTAGGCATGCATGTACCTACACACCAACATTCACTATTAGTTCACCGATCGAAGTTCATGAGTATGGATATGGAATAGGTTTATAGATATTCCTAGAAAACGGTCGCGCGCGTTGTTTTGCAGACACCGTCAAATAAATAAAAATGTACTTGCAAAAGATGAACCACAATAATTTAACACATTTCACTGTTCAATCTTTATAGGTAAGTATGCCTTTATTCCGTTGTATTTCCATGTAGCACCAATTGTTATCTAGATTATTAGATGATATTGTATGTTTACATCGCACACTGTTGACAACAAAAAGTCAATTTCACTTTGCTACACAGTCACAGTTTATGATTAGTTTTTTCGTTGTTTTACACCAGTTTACGTTAGGATAACAATGTCACTTAGTTATTATCCATTTATACACATAACTCAACTGTTTTCAAATGGAAAAACCTATAAAATCTATTTTTATCATAAAAATTTCGTAAGAGCTAATGTGAGCGCGACTGCAGCGCCCCACAGATTCGCGTTGAATGGAGTTCCTTTGATAGCACATATTTGTAATGTTAGCTTGACAACTGGGACATTTCCAAAGGCTTTTAAGACCTCCATTATTACACCAGTTCATAAAGGTGGCAATGGAGACAGTGTCACAAACTACAGACCAATATCAGTCTTAACTGCCCTCTCTAAGATTCTAGAAAAAGTGATCAATAAAAGGCTCACGTCGTACTTGGAGTCTTATAATATACTGTCACTTGCCCAATTCGGATTTAGAGCAGATCGATCAACTGAAGGAGCAGTTACAGGCCTTGTAGACTTTATTGTGGGTAATATAGACAAAAAGAAAAAGGTAATTGGCATATTTTTGGATTTGGCGAAAGCTTTCGACACTGTCTCCATTCCCATATTAATAAAAAAGCTTGAATTGATTGGTGTGCGCAACAGTTCTCTCAACTTGCTGTCTGACTATTTAACGGACAGAACACAGAAAACGAAAATAGGGGAGATAGTTAGTAGTGAGCAACCAGTTACCTATGGTGTTCCACAGGGAAGCGTACTGGGTCCCAGCCTCTTCCTGGTTTATATTAATGATCTGTGTAACTTAAAATTAGATCATGGTCAGATGTTCTCGTACGCAGATGATACTGCACTTGTCTTTGAGGGCAGTAGCTGGGAAGAGGCCAAGAAACGTGCAGAAAAGGGATTGAGAATTGTAATAAAGTGGCTGCAAGACAATCTTTTATCGCTAAACATTAGCAAGACTAAATTAATGTCGTTCACGAACCCACGTAGTAAAACCCCTGTACTAACTATCAAAGCGCATACAAATTGTGCAGACGGTTCTTGCGACTGCCCAGAATTAGAACAGGTTCAGTATATCAAATACCTAGGGATTATTATTGATGAGAAACTAAATTGGAAAAAACACATTAATGTACTCACAGGCCGTGTGCGCAAGTTGATTTATGTATTTAGAAACCTAAGAGATGTGGCCGATCGTATATTGCTCATAAGTGTTTACAATTCCCTATGTCGATCTATTTTAACTTATTGTAACACCGCTTGGGGAGGTGCTTGCGTCACATACACCTTACAACTTGAACGTGCGCAGAGAGCAGTCCTAAAAGTTGCTACATTTAAACCTTACACGTTTCCGACATCAGACCTTTATTTTGACTGTGATGTTTTGACTGTTCGCAAGTTATTCGTTTTTAATATTATTTTGTCACAGCACAAACAAGTAGACGTAAATGATAATTTGTCTACTGGTAAACGAAGAAAAGACAGAATTCTAGCTAAACCTACTGTTAAAACTGTATTTGCACAACACCAACAAGCATTTTTAGGCCCACTACTGTATAACAAAGCCAATAAAGCAATAACAAACTTTGTGCACCTTAACCTGATGGAATGTAGGAAAGCTTTAAGAGGATGGCTTTTTGCTCTTACTTTTGAGGAAACAGAGCTGCTGTTGAAAGTGATTCAGTGAACAAATAAAGTTAAAATCTCACACACAACATTCAAATACACGCACAATACAAATTGATGGATGAATAACTAATACACATACAAAATAAATACACAAAACATACCCTTCATCATCACATACCTGCGTTAGTATAGTTTAAATTTAGTTTTTATTAATTATTAGTAGTAAATTGCAAATCTAAGCACATAATAATAGCTGAAATGTAAATGATGCTTACTTAGTGTATATATTATGTATATACCTATTGATGTGCACGCTCGGTGTGGCTGCATCCGGATGTTGTTTTCCTCGTGTCTGCAACACACAAACTCAAATTATTTGCAATTAAGTTAGTTAAGTATAATTTTGATTTATCTAATTTAGGAAATACATTTTTCTGTTTGTCATTTGAGATAACTTTAAAATCAACATTAGTATTTAAGTTTTAATGCACTATTTAAATTTGAATTTATAAGTAAAATAGTATTGCAATTTTATTGAATAATATTACTGTATGTGGGTACTTACTCACCATTATAACACCTCAGCTTGGCTATTCAGCAGATAAAATAAATGGAAGGTAGCGCGGTATTTACAACACAAGTCATACACTTAGTGTAAATACTGCAAACCTAAATAAGACTACAAGCAAATGAATTAATTTAATTAATTTAGTTACGATTATATTTGATTAGATAATTTTGTTTCTAGTGATTTAATAATTGTAATACTGCTTGATTTGAGAAATAAAATTTATTTATTTATTATTTTTGGGAAGAGGAGTTACTTGAGCAGTGTCGATGGAGAAATTAAGCAAGTAGACAATGACGTGAACAATATCATCGAGGATGGCTGTAATAATTTTTTTACTAATGCTGTCACTACCGACTGCGTTCGATGAGATAGACGATATGCTCTTCTTAACATCACAATCAGTAAATTGGCGAAACAAAAAAGTTGGAAAGTCAGGAGTTGGTAACAATGAAAGCGAATTTAAAGTGCGTGCTTTAGCTGCTCCGTTAAAATCGGAAGAGATGGAAAAATGCAGGTTTAAAGAATTTATGTCTAAATCCTTGGGAGCCCCCCAACTCTCTAACGACCTAAGAAATTTCCATACTTTCACAGGATCATTATTTTCTACAGACTCAAGGATGTATCGGCGTTGTACATCCCTACACTTCCTATTACAGTGATTTCTACATTCAAGCTACAAACAAAGGAGCTAGTTCTTGTAGGGATGTTATAAATGTCAGGTGTTTTATAACTGGATATAGCCTGCCTGCCTGAACAGTAGTGACCGCAGCTTTTAAATAACTTTGTTCCGATGAGTTACGCTTTTTCTTTGCAGTCGACATATTTCTAGAATCTAAAAAACTAGATTATTAGATGTTTTATATTTATTAGATGGTTATGTGGTGTAGGGGGGCCAGGTAAATTAAAATACTTATTTAAGTTCGACGATCACGTTTACTTCCCAAGAACCAAAGCTTGAAGACCAGACAAAATATATATCTAAGGATGGCGCTGCGGGCGCACAGGATTTCTGCGATCTGTCACATCAATAAAACTATATTGGCGCGTAGCTTTGAATCTCGAACATGCCCCTGCGCGTTGAAAGCTCTGCCTTCAACAGGAGACATCTTCTGGCAGCAGCGGGACAATTTTGGTGAAGCTTCGCCGCAAGACACCATTGACCGTACGTATATCCGCAACACGGCATATTCCATCACTTGGACCGGGATGCACAGCTATAATACGTCCAAGTTTCCATTTCAGCGGTGGGATGCCATCTTCTTTCAACAGGACTAGAGTATTATTCTTTAGGGAGTACTTGCAGGATCGGCATTTTACTCGCTGTTGGAGTTCTGATACATACTCCTTACTCCACCGCGTCCAAAAGTGCTGGCGTAACTGTGCAATGCGCTGGAAGCGGGTCAATCTCGTTGCTGGATAGTCCTCGAAGTTCTGTTCAGGCAGGGCAATAAGAGGACGGCCGATGAGAAAAAGGCCAGTTGTGAGGGGTGACACATCTTCTGGGCCCGACGACAACGGAGAGTGGTTAGAGTAGAGATGCCCGCATATATCGCAGAAATTCAATGTTACCATATGTTCAAAAGAAAACTGTTTAACTTTTTAGCTGAAAATACATATTACACTATAAATGAATATTTGACAGATAAACTAATTTAGACATTATTTTTAGTTTTAAGTATTCGCTTTTTTTTCTATTTTGACATATTGTTTAGCGTGGTGTTTTAAAATATAAGGACATAAAAATGTTGTTAATTCAGAAGTAAAATAATGCTAGTTATTTACTTATTAAGATTTATGTAATTTTGCATGCCTAAATGGTAGAAATAGTTGGTAATTTTTTATAATTAACATCCTAGTAACCCTATTTGAAGCAAATAAATAATTTGATTTGATTTGAGTTAAGTATCGCCTCAATTTGTACCAACGTTGTGTAGTCAGCTCCTCGAACGTTGACCCTATGATATTCCAGCCTCCCAGAGACCGCCTAAATTGGGACTATACGCCGGTATAAATGGACCCTTAAGGTATCCTGAGCTAACTCCGCAGCCAGAGAGTCACAGTTGCTCTTTAAAAACTTTGAAATATAATTATATAATTACGTCTGAATAAATATTAGAGGGTTTTCCTCTACGTGAAATAAATCTGCGTAATGATAGTAGGTAGTTATTGTTTGTTAAATCACCCACTGACTCCAGGTGTACCACTTTAGTCGTGAAACATACGAAAATAGCAATATAGGACTTGATGAGTCTACAACCACGGCCGGTACGACTAGCGACGGCAACTGGGCCTGCGTAGTCCACGCCTACACTTTCAAATGGTTATCCACCTGTTTGCAGGCGCTGCTGTGGTAAGTCATAGTATAACTATATAGTATAAGTTAGTGTATTAGAGGAGTAAATACCTTACCTTTCATGCGACTACAGCGCACGCATTGACGGAAACACTTCTTCGCCAATATGCGACCACCTAATTAGCCAATAGGTATCCCTAATTGTAGCCAGTAAAAGTTGAGGGCCGGCGTGCATTAATCTTTTGTGTTCTAACTCAAATAGTAATTTCGTATGTTTCGTATGTGTGGATTGTAAAATAATAGGGTGCTTCTTTTCAAACATAAAATTAGAATTATCTAATCGATCTCCAACGCGAATTAACTCATTTTCATCTAAATAAACATTAAACTTAATCAATGGGCTTCTAATAGGCAAAGCTTGTTTTTTTAACAAGTAAAGTATATTCAGGGAACGATTTAAGTTGCAACTGTCTCAGTATTCAAATTAAGGCTTTATCCAATTCGTCAGAATTCAAATATTTTGTTTTATGCGGTGTCCCTTTTTTTAAAATATTTATTTATATTATTATTATATTTTTTATATGTAGGCATATATATATATATATATATATATATATATATATATATGCCTATATATACGTATTCGATATATAAATTATAGTACGTTGAAGCCTAGATAGATTTGAGAAGCGACTGAAATCTATAAGTTCGCGTGGGGTGGAATTATTTATATGTAATGAAACTTCATTTCGAGTTTCAGGCAACGGTTTAACAGTACTTGGAGTGACAGGCCAGTGCGAGGGATCGCGTTTCAAATAATCTGGACCATGCCACCATAAATTAAGCGACTGAAGAGAGTCAACAGTGGTGCCGCGTGATATAACATCCGCGGGGTTCTCGTCAGTCGGAACATGTCTCCAAGTACAGCTGCCAGTCTTGTCTAATATCTCAGCTATGCGATTACGCACGAATGGTTGTAGCTTAGAAGGCAACATTTTAAGCCAACCTAGAACAATCATGGAGTCTGTCCAAAAAATAACGTTTGGTTTAATCCTCCAATCGCTCCAATAATTATATTTAAAAGAATTGAAAGAATTAATAAATTTTTGTTGAAATAATAAGACAATAAAATTGCATGCTTAATTTTGGCTCGCAGTGCAGTGATGGCTTTCTAGTACAAACGAGCACCAATCAAAGCACCACAGAGCTCGAGTCATGGTATTGTTGTGGGCTTGATAGGCGCGACTCGGCTCTTAGCGACCAGTAAGCTGACTGAGATCTCACCTTTGTAGTCAACGCTACGACATAAATACAAGAGCCATACGCACGCTCGGACGTATCTGTGTAAATGTGCATTTCCAGATGGGCATATGAGTCACAGATGACACGTCGCAGTATGCGTAAGCTGTTCAGATCCGGTAGGCTGTCGACCACCTCAATCCAGACCTGTTATATCTCCGGTGGCAACTCCTCATCCCAAGTCAGTCGCTGTAGCCACAGTTTTTGTAATATAATTGTCATAAGGACACAAGGTGATATGAGCCCTTAGGGGTCAAATATCTGAGCAATAACCGAGATTATCACACTTTGTGTTTCCTTTGGCTATGGTAGAACTGATGGGAAAATAAAGCTGATCTGACAGTGAGTGCCACCCGAGGCCCAATGTCTTACTCGATTCAGTATCTCCGATGTTAAATTCCGGCGATAGCTGATCGGGTTCTGGTAGTAATGGAGGCTCATTAGATTTCCATTTCCTAAGAGGCATGCAAGCTGAGGCGAGCTCGGCAGTAACCTGCTCACGTATGCGCAAGACTTTCAAGAGTGCAAGAGTTCATCCCCACCACTAACAAAATCGTGTAACTCACACGATTTAAAACAGCATTTCACAGCTGAATCTGTGCTATTTTGATAGCGCCAAATGATTTGTTGTAGTGGTCTATCATCATCATGTACAGCCAGGCATCTATACATTTTTTCAACATCTGCAACTATAATATATTTACGTTGCCTAAATCGTAATAGTATCGACAGCAGCTCGTCTTGTACCGTTGGTCCAATCATTTGAATCTGATTGAATGAGATCCCGAAGAAGTAGGACTACTTGCATTAAATACGACCCGTAGTTTGGTCGTCGTACTACTCCCACGAAGGATGCCATGATGTGGGATGAAATAGTGAGGCACTGAAGTAATCGCCATGCACTCTGTCATGTGACCTAAAGATTCATATTCGGACATGATCTGACGTCTCGCATGTAGTTGAGATGCTCCCCGTAAGTGTGACGCTCGGAATCTGAGAATTCGTGACAGTAGGTATCGAGTTAGTTGAACGAGTGCTGTTATCGTAATTAGCTGTAGCTATAGGTGTACACGTAGACAGCTGTTTTGTTGCACTGAACTCATTTACGTGAATAAATGTGTGGTGTTTACGCTTGTGATAGATTATTTGAATAAAACCAAAATAATATATGTGTAAGTTTTCATTGCTGAACGATTCTATTGTGAAATAAGTGTTGAAATAATGATTACGTAAGTACATTTATCCATTATCTTGTAGGTTATTTAATTAACATGAACAGATGTAACACATTTGCTCACATTTTATGTCAGTGAAAGATAATCAAACCTCTTATAACTTTGGTAACAGAATTACTTTAAAAATGCAGCTAATTCAACGTTTCAAGCACATCGGGCCTACCCGCCCCAGTTCGCAAACACTCGGAGTGGCCGGTATTTATAGCGGCGAGGCCGCCCGGCCGACTCACTTCTTGTTTGCCTTTCGAACAGGACGGAGCGAACTGCCCTGGTGCAATCGTTGGCTGGTTTATATGAAAGCCGAGCTATATATCCTGCTTATGTACAGTTAATATATATTTAAGTACATAAGCAGGTTATATACGAAGTTTTGTATATAGCAAAGTTTGTATTGATCATTTTGAGGTTCTTTTATCTATTTACTATGTAAATTGTTATATATCTACATAATCAGCAAGAATATAATAAATTTAGCATTCTGTAGTACAATTATTTTTATATACCTCTCTATTTACATATCCAGAATGGTTTATGAAAATAATCTAATAAATGTTCGTTCTAGTTTACCACTTATTTGTTTTACTTTAAACCATATTTTATTAAAAGGGCCAGCAGTCTCGACATTGATAGCGATCCGATCGCAAACTACCGATCGATCATTATTAGCGAAAATATTCGCTTGCTGTACCGACGTTTTCGCAAAACGCTAGTCTCTACTACCAAGAAAGCGTGCAATATCGTAAATTGAGACGTCGCAAAGTTAACGAAAAACCGTATTCATTTGACAGTATTTGAATGGAAACTTTCTTCTACGTTATGTAAGTAATTTTCTTAATCATTTGATGTGCGTACAAAATATTTTGAAGTTATGAGAATTCATTTTATCTTTATTATTTTAAATGGACTTATGAGAAACATTAAATGAATAACCCTCATGGTGTCCACTCACATACGCTTCTTCATGCACCCTTGGTGTGTGGTAATCAGCCGATCTCCCCTTGAGTGGGGGGTCGGGTAAGGGCCTTGAGTTCCTACTCTTTGCCCTGACCTCAACTCTCAGGGGCGACTACCCCTGGGTCAATGGGTATTGCCACAAACGTGGCGATGCGCTGCCTTCCTGGCGTTGCGCTGGCATCCTAGCGGACGGCGCTCCAGCTCTTCCGCTGTATGCGGAGTCCAGTGCGCCCAGGAGCTCCATAGGCAGGGGCCTCCATGGTCCATGATGGTCTGGGGGGCGCGCGTGCAGAGGGGCGAGGGCGTTCAGGTGAGCGTGGCGGCAGTTATCGGCGCTGTCGAACATTCGACGCACCGACATCACCACGAAATCCTCGTCGCTCTCGATCTGCAAGTCGCGGGCGATCACATCATTCCGAACGTAGCGGCCCGCTCCTGTGCACATCCGCAAGGAAACATTCTGGATGACTTGGAGTCACCTACGCTGGGTTGCGGAGAGCAGCGCATACCAAGCCGGGGCGGCGTAAGTGAGCCGGGACCGGATATACATCTTGTAGATCCGCATCTTGGTCCTAAGCGGCAGATGGGAACTCAAGACAGGTCGGAGTTGGGCCCAAGCGGCGCGCGCCTGCGTGACCGCGCGGTTCGCCTGAGGCACATCATCAACGACCTGTCAATCTCGACGCCAAGGTACCGGACATGCGACTTCCACTCAATGTCCTGGCCCCGGAGCTGTAGAGGAGGTAAGGCTGTCCTATGGTGCGACACGTAGAGCGCTGCTGTCTTTCCGACGTTGACTGCCATGCGCCACTTATCTAGCCATACCGGGAAGAGGTCTAGCAGGTGCTGCATGCGATCCGCTGCTATGGCTGCATTTCGTGAGGAAGAGAGGTAGGCAGTGTCGTCCGCGAAGAGCGCTAATGACACATCCCTTTCCCCGGGGATAAGGTGCCCCTCCAGGGTAGGGATATCGTCGGTGCCAAAATCTTTATATGTTGCAGTCTATGGCTCTGATCGCCTCTGGGAATGGTTGAGGTACATTTCTAAATTTCTGTTTAGCAGTTTGCCGCTCTATTTGAGTCATTGGAAATTTGATGTACTCCTTAACAAGGTTACTTGACAAATTACATGACTCACGGATTTTTGACTCATACTACCCCACAGAAGACCAACTGACAGGTAGCTGATAGCATCCAGAGGCGTAAAATCGGAGTACCGTTAGTATCTACAAGAAGAAAATGGTGAAGTTAAAACAACTCGCAAATGTGCCACAATGATTCCCTATACTGATAAGTAAGCTCCTGCTTACATCATCAGCGGTAGGAAATTTAATAAAATAAACAAGGCACACTTAAAATTCCATGGAAAGCCCATAAGCCCTCGTCTTTGAAAGATGGCCGTAGTTCATCTACGAGCTGGGTTAACATCTCTTTTGTGATTCTGTAGTCTAAGAAACTCATCTTCTCCAAAAGAAGCGGATTTTGGCTATTGCGACGGTTTCTCGCGATTTGCCGTCGCCTTACCATTTCGTAGCGATGTTCGAGGATGAACAAATCTAACGCTAAATATGCTTCCACCATTACTGCGTACTACTACACTATCAAACCACAACCATTTTTACAATATTCTTTTAACGTAACGATCGCTACCTCACTTATCGGGCTGTCAAAATTGCTCGCAATCACATTGGCAGTAATCGTAAAGTTGACGGTAGTTTTCGGTACGATTCCGATAAAAATCGATAGTTCCGATAGTAGAGACTATCAAAAATCGTTAAAATGTCATCGGTACGACTTAGCGACCGAATTCGGTCGCTACGCAACAACGATCTCTAAGATCGTTGCTACGCAATCGCTATCAATGTCGAGACTGCAGGCCACACGAATTAGCGTAATGTCCACTACGGAAGCAATTAAAACATATCTTATAAGTAGGCACTAGTTTTATATGTGAGACATATGTGTGAGAGCTACCCTATGAACGATGAAGATACTTTCATGTCGTTCAGCCGCCCTGGTTCCTGATTCTTCAAGTTATTTTTATGGTGCTATGTTTTATCTGGTTTTGTTTTTTTCTTGTATTTTAGATATTTTTTTGGGTTACTTATAATGATACCATAAAAATAGATTTTCTCTGTTTCATTAAATTTATTTCTGTGCTAAAACAGCACAAAATAATGTTTAATTTATTTTGTTATTGATTATATTCTCTCAACGAATACTATCATAAGAAAAGGACCAAAAGAAAAGACTTGCCTAGGTAACCTATAGTTTATTGTGGGGATGAGTATTGAAAAATACTATTCATATAATAATACATCAATTGAAACAGAATCAAATTATTTCAGCAGTATTTAATCGGTGTCTGATTGCAGGTCAATGTTTTATAAACAATCGTAAAATATAAATATAACATAACATAACACCCAACAGTCACATACGTATCTTGATCCCACACTAAGATTCCCTGCGTCGTGAGTCATGGTACCATAACAAAGTCGCAAAAAATATCTTTATTGGATACAATACGATGCACACAGGTTACTATCCTTGAACGATTTCAGTATATCTTCCGACAAGTATCGGTTTATGATAGCTACACATCGTAGGTCTTTAGTTGCATGGTCTAGTGGAGCAGCAAGGTTATGAACGGCTACTGGCTGTGCAGAAAATTGCTGCAACAGCGTTAAATCATTGGGTGAAGTTTGTGAGGAGATCGTGTTCATTAGTACAATTTTTGACTGCAACCTGAATGGTTTAAGGTGGTAAGTTCTGGCTACACTAATGCGGGCATAAGCAGCATTTATAACAGCTCGTATGTACTGAGCTGAATGCGACACCTGATCTAATAGTGCGCTCACGCACGCCCCCACACGCTCATTCCAAGAACAACCATGCATTGCACTGTCTATTAGCGCCGCGTCCTCTACTGTCATCAATCTAAACATATGTGCGATGATACCGGCTTGCAGAGCCTCTTCCGTCGAGAAGTCAGCTAGTTGCTCCTCCACTTGAGCTCGAATATTATCGGGACCACCTCCGACACAGAAAACAGTGCCTATCTTACCTGAAATAAAAATAAGTGATTGGGAGTATACGTATTACCGTCCAAATTTGTACAGGTACTTACTAACAAAATAGACTTGCTGCAAAAAACAATAGGGCCAATTATATTTGGTTTAAAATAAAAAGTTTGTCAAATAGTATGTAGTAAGTATCATCATTCTTAGGTTTTTATACCTTAAAATTAATCAATGTTTGCATTATAATATACATGCAAATACTATTGATAGCTAAATATAGCTAAATATTGATAGCTAATATTTGCAGATCATGGAATGTTTCCATGATCTGCAAATTATTTGTTCCTAGTCGGGGTGTTGTAGTACCATGGTACTTGTTCCTGATACCAAAGCCACAGGGTATCCTAGTGTGAGAATATGTGACTGTTGGGTGTAAAAAAAGTGTCAAAAAATTATATTCAACCCAAAACAGTTGATTTTTACCTCGTATTTTCTGGGTCAGAACTTTCGTAGGTCCATACATGTATGTATGTTTAGAACATTGTTTTTACTTATTATGTGTAGAATTCCCCACTTTGAAAAAAATTAGTACTACATATTGTAGTTAACATTCATAATAACATAACATCACACAGTCACATGCATAGACAGATCTCACACTGAGAATCCCTGTATCGAGGGTAAAGTCTACCATGGTACAACACACAGCCCCGGAACAAATATTGCCAGACCATGTAAACATTAGTCCCGCAGCAGGAATCGAACCCGAGCTTTCGCATCTTAGCCGGCTAGTCACCCACTGCGCCACGGAGGTCGTCGGTGATAACAAAATATGGTAGGTACTTACCATGAGCTTCAAGAATAGCAGCTAGTTCCAAGGCCACCATTACGCCACATTCATAACCAAGTACGTAAAAAGAGTCTTTTACGCCCAATTTGTTTAAAAGAATCTGAAAATTTTAATTTATTCGAATAAAATAATGTAACCTACTCACCCGTCTTAAGTGTGTCACATACGTAGCAGATGCGGTAAGATATCTGTATCTGAGCGCGTATCCATATCGCTCTGTATACTAAACTCAAGGAGCAACACACACGTAGCAGATCACTTATAATTTACCGTCAAGCATCTGTAGGCACCGAAATATTATATCAAAAGATGGACAGACTATATCTGTGAATACAAATTGAAATACAATACAGTTTGAAGGTTTCCGCGTGAATGTATCATTTTCGTATATTATCGTATCTGCTACGTATGTGATAACTTCAGATGCGATAATTTTTTATACGCATATAAAATATTACCACGTCTGCTGCGTGTGTGTTACACTTTAGATCATTTATTAAAAATTTTGTTTGTAACTCAACCACGAGTAAAAAACACAGATTGTCAACTCATTAGTTGTACCTTAGAATATCTCTGAGCGAGGTCTTTAGGTGTCTCATTAAGATAATCAAGTCCTGGTTGCAGCACCACAGCCGGAAGTTTCAGACCCTCGCACAACGAACGGAACCGTTCGTGATGTCCTTCCATGCCTGGCACTATTGTCAAGTACGAATCCTTCAAGTCAAGCTCATTTCCAATCTGTTTTTAGCATAAATAGTTCAATTTGATTATTGTATGTGCCAGTTTTCCCAATCAAAACGATATAAATCGATTGTGAATAAATATTATGTAAATTGATGGTTTTGAAGAAAATATTATGTTTTTGTTTAAATAAACTTGTGAGTAAAAACTTACCAATGAAGTAACTAATGTATCTAGTAGCATCAAGTCAGTAGTTCCTCGAAGTTCATCAGGATCGACATACGAAAAGAATTTGATCAAACCCTTGACATCACTAAATTTCTCGCCAATAACAGCTAATTCTATCTGGTGTATTCTGCAACACATAACAGATATTATTATTATTTGCTTAGGTATTGTAGTTATATTTATTGTCAAGTATAATTTTATACGTAAATACGTTTAAAATTAAGTCAAATGACTTGCGTATTCTTTGTTAATTCCAGTATATCTTCAATTTCCAGTGTAACATTGACTGTATCGCTCAAGCAAGATTTAATAATATGCAGGACTTCATTTTCTACACGTAGATCTTTCAGTGTTGTGTCGTTATTGCTGTTATATAGATGGTTTAGACCTAGAACCAGTTTATGTCTTATTTAGTAACATTTATTTACAGCAGTCAGTAAAAATTACGAGTTTAATGTTCGTCTCGTTTCATCACTTTCATTCAAGACCAGCATCTCTATCTTTCATTTACTTCATGTCGCTCCTCAAATGTTTCATCTTTATGTTTTATAATACTTTCCATGACACGAAATTAAACAGCATGGTCAGAGCTTCGTGTATCTTATACTAATTAGAAATATTTATATTATGGAATAAACTCGGCATTAAGCAAATAATCACCTGTTCTGTTGACAATTTGTTGAACAAGAGATGGTTGTTGTAGAAGATGTGGTTTTGCTATCAGAACTGTATGGTTGCAATCAAGTGTCCTCTCCATCACGTCAATGACAAGTCGATTCCAGGTCCAGTCATCGATCGTTAATTGATGATCCTTGTTCACCTATTAGGACATGCTTTATAATATCCCAGCTTCATTTTGTTTACGGGAATTTTCAGGCACCGTTTTATCGATGCAGACACCGTAGGCATCGTCAAGGCTGTTAGTGCAGTAAAAGTAGTGCGGGAACCTTAGGGAGTGTGTCAAAGACACTGGAAATTTGAGTCGATTCGATACTCATCGTTGCCTTCGCCGATAGACCGATACATGAAAATTCCACTTACATACAACTCGACTTAGAAAATCTTGTTCACTTTACAGAATATGTGAACTATATTATAGTATAAAATCCTATCTCTACAGTAATTAAAATCGTCTTATCGAGAATGACAACTTAACTTTCCTATCTAAACTAGGTAGGTGCTTACTTTCTTCAATTCAGGGAAACTTAGAGCTGTTGCTGGCAAATGTTCAATAACTCGTAATAGGCAAGCTCTTTCTCCAATGTTTCTATCAGTGCCTGCTACTATAAAATATCTGCAAAATAAAATGTATTTAAAAGTAACCATCTACAAAAATTTATCTTCTAGAGGTTTTTTGCAATTGTTGTGTATACTTACTTTAGTAGTGGACAAAAAATCCTCGACGCCCCATCAATGTGGCTTATAATAGATGTAAGTTCCGACACGTCATGGCTGCTATTATCAGTAGCCATCACGTAAATTCCTTCAACTGGTTTGGATTCTTTAGCAATATTTAAAAGCCCAAAGATTTCATCGATAGTAGATAATTTTCCAAAAGATGTTTCTACCTTCACTCCACGATTCTTCCATAACCTAGAAAAATTGTGAATATCAATGTCGGTAGAATAGGTAGGATTATAAAAACCTTGTGTTATTGAAATTCATACATCCATATTTTATGGATGGTTGTCTGAAAATCCACTAATATAAAATAAGGTTTCCTATAAAATCGACCACGCATATTGTTCATTATAGTAGTTAAGTCACAGTGTTTCCTCCATAACCCGAAAAGATTTTATCCCAATTATGCTAGTATTAGTTTTAAAAGAGTATCCACCATGATTCACAAACATGGGGAATCACAAGTTTCTAGGAAAAAAAAGAAAGACATGTAAATGACTAATTAATTAATTAATTAAGTGATGAATTAGCATGGTATATCATCTTCCTGACGGCGGTACAAAACAAATTCGGAAAACACGGTCTTATTTAACATGACATTTAATTTTATAGTGGTTTGACATACATCAGGCACTTCAAAATCCCCCCCTGTTTAATATTTTAAAAGATTTAGTTGAACGAGCGAAACGAGTTCTCTGAGTCTACTTGGAAGAATCGGCGTTTGTATGTATGTATGTATGTTTGTCCGATGAAAACTTCCCAACCGTTTATCCGATCTTTATGAAATTTAGTATGGAGGTAGATAGTATTGGTACAATTTGTAGGTAAGGTTATGAGCTATATCGGTCGGGGGATTGAAGAGATATTGGGGTCCAAGAGGGGGTAAAAAAAAGAAAAGTGAAACAGTCGGATCAAGTGGGGTGTCTAATGAAAGCGATTTGGCTGGACATTTAAAAATTGTTCTTAATTAGTACTTAGACTTAGTAGTTTCTGAGATAAAACGAAAGCCTAAAACGAAAAAATCTAAAATTCTAGGGTACTTCCAGCAATCCCATTGCTGAAATTTGGTATGCTTTGTAGCTTTTGTGTCACAACTACAGGGAAAAGTCTGAAATTGAAGAAATTAGAAACTTGTACTATAAAAAAACCATAACCAATAAGTATATAAAGTAAAATATGCAAAAAATACCTCGAAGATACTTCAAGTTATTAGTTATTTTTAGCATTACCAGAGATGCTGAAATTTATTATTTTAGTATATTTTGTTCTACAGAGAAGTCGAACATTGAGGATTTTTTCTATGTAATATCCATTTTTAGCGTAGAAAACGTAATTCATTAAAAATTAGGTAGTAAAACTACAACTAGATGGCACTGCTTATTTAAATTTTTTTTTTCTTTTCAAAATCTTTGATGTCAGATGTTAGAGAAACTGACTCGGTATTTTTGGATTTCTGATGGATCATCCATACATACATACTACATAGCCATTAAATACAAACCCCTGTAGTCGGGCTGATAAAGGTGTCATCGCGAGGTCTCAGTTCGGGGCGAACCACTAGTTTAATTAGAAGTTTTGTTTTTGTTTTCTCACACAACACACAAACACATTTAATTTATAGAATAGAATAGAATGGAATATTCTTTATTACACAAAAAACAAATCATGTACATATAGGCGAACTTAATGCTAGGAAGTATTCTCTACCAGCAATAAATAATTAATAATAATTTATATTATTTTTACTTAATCACAATAATAAACAAAATTAATAATTATTAATGTGTTACGTCCTCTAAACTGTTATAACGTGTTAATGTGCCAGTAAATATATTTCATGTATGAGGAGAAGGTAGCCGAACCCTAAAAATGTCTGAGCGTTTCATTTTCATAAAATTGAGTATAATAGGTACCTAATATATTTCTATAACAATATAATATAATATTTTGCAACTTGCACACACTTACTTTTGTTAACAAGTGTGAAAATGATCACGCTTAGACGAGTGAGAGTAGGACGGACTCTCATCCTAATGAAATAGAATAAAGGATAACGTACCGTATTTTTAAGGTATCATGCAAAGGTTGATGTAAACTATGAATCTTAAGGTTTGTAGCTCCACGAGCTACTAGTGTGTCTGCCATCTGAAGTGCAGCAACGTTACCGTCGCTAAATATAACGTGCCAGTTGTTTGGCGTACAACTGATTCTGTAATTAAATAACGATAAAATTAAAACCAATTTATAAGAAACAACATAATGTAGGTACCTACTATAACACCGACTTGCACTTTACAAGCACCAGAAGATGTGAGCTTTGATGACTTCCTCTACAGAAGGCAGGGGTAGTTAGGTTAGGATAAAGATTTTAGCTTTTGCTTTACAGCAGTGGCAGCTTTACTAAAATGTTGACGGACAATTTCCAACCATTTAAAAAAATGCGTAATACACTTATTATTTAAATTTACTACTATGTGCTTTTTGAGTAAGCTACATCGGTTAAAACGCCACCAAAATTACACAATATATGCTCAAATTGAAATATAATAAGAATGGGCAACGTCTATGTTTGAAAAAGTGGAAAAAGTTTTCAACTTTATTTCAATGAGACACCATAATGATACTAGACGGCGTAGGTACGTGAGCTACCAAATTCCAATCTGTCCGACTAGTCAGGCTATACAGTTTGGAATATTTTTGACCAAATAGTTAGATCATCGAACTGTTGGTAGGACAGATTGGAGTAAACCCCAAATATGTTTGACAATTAGTTCATGAAGCCAAGTGAGTGTGACTTCTCTCTGACCTAGCTACTCACAAGAAGTGGTTTTGAGGTGGCACTAAGGGCTAACTGATAATTTTTACATGGATTCTCCTCTTCAATGGGTCCTATACATTATGTGAAATACTATTACATAAAGCTGCTATTGAACAACCATTTGATTTTTATTCTAAACTAGCTGCCCGCGCGCGACTTCGTTCGCGTGGTCCCGGTGTTTGGCCTAATTGACATGTTTTTGAACAAATTAGTACCACTTTTTGGCGTAGTCATCCACTTTCTACCCTGCCATGAGCGCCTGATATTCTGAGTATCAAAACCATCTTTTCATGCACTATTTTATCTTTCTTTCTTTTATGATAATATCCTAGATATTAGATCCTAGATATATTATTATAATATTCTTTCGCATGGTCCCGCTGTTCCCGGTTTTCCCTCTGGTCCCGGTGGTCCCGGTACATATACAATTATGACCACTTTTTGGCGTAGGCATCCACTTTCTACCCTGCCATGAGCGCCTGATATTCTGAGTATCAAAACCATCTTTTCATGCACTATTTTATCTTTCTTTCTTTTATGATAATATCCTAGATATTAGATCCTACATATATTATTATAATATTCTTTCGCATGGTCCCGCTGTTCCCGGTTTTCCCTCTCAAAAGTCAAAGTCAAAGTCAAAAAGAACTTTATTCATTGAAATCACAAGGATCATTTTGAATCGTCTTATATAAAATTAAATTACTCCTGTTCCAACGCGACCAAGCCTAGAAGAATCAGGCAACAAACTCGGCTTGGCTTACATAAATGGTCCGTCTTACCACTAGGTGAGAAGCGCCTGTGTGGTGCCTCGGAGCAAGGAGTTGCTGATACATAGTAAATGAGAACTTAAAAACCTTAGGAAGGTAGTCAAAAGTAAATAAACATCAGCAAAAATATGCAAGACAGCACACGCTACGCTTGTTATACTTATAAATAATAATCTAATACAAACATGTAAATAGGTAAGTACAGATATTGCAAATTTCCATTTTAGCAGTCGAGGGGCAGAGCGACATCAGGCCACGCGGCTTTATCATTAATATAGTCATCAAAAGTGTAATACGCTTTCTTAATTAGATTCATCTTTATGTAGGATTTAAATCTTCGAATAGGAAGTTTAAATGCACCTTCTGGAAGTTTATTATAGAACCGTACAGAATTCCCCATAAAAGACCCACTTACTTTCTTTAATCGAAATTTTGGTATATTTAGTTTGTGTTTATTTCTCGTGTTAATACCATGCACGTCACTTTTTATCATAAAACTATCCAAGTGTTTATGTGTATGTAATAATATTTCATAGATATATTGCGATATTACTGTAAGAATATTGATTTCTTTGAAACGCTCCCTCAAGGAGTCACGCGACTTCATTTTATAAATGGCACGTATTGCCCGTTTTTGTAAGACAAAAATAGCTTGGATATCTGCTGCTTTACCCCACAGTATGATACCATATGACATAACACTATGGAAGTAGCTAAAATAAACAAGCCTAGCTGTAGCTTCATCAGTAAGCTGCCTTATTATACGAACTGCATATGCAGCGGAACTAAGTCTACCAGCAAGAGCCACAATTTGTGGTGCCCACTGCAACCCTGCATCAATATTAAGCCCTAAGAAAATGGTAGACTTGACAAGATCAAGTGTCTCCCCATTTATTTTAATATTAGTTGGATAATGTTTTACATTAGGCAATGTGAATTTGATGCATTTCGTTTTTTTAGCATTAAGCAAAAGATTATTAACTGTGAACCACTCAAGAACACGCGATAGTGAATCATTTATATCATCGTAATTAGATTTAGATCTATCAACTTTGAAAATCAAAGAAGTATCGTCAGCAAATAGAACTATGTCACATATGTCTTTCACAAAAAAAGGGAGATCGTTAATGTAAACTAGGAATAAAAAAGGGCCTAGTATTGAACCCTGTAGGAATAAAAAAGGGCCTAGTATTGAACCCTCTGGTCCCGGTGGTCCCGGTACATATACAATTATGACCACTTTTTGGCGTAGGCATCCACTTTCTACCCTGCCATGAGCGCCTGATATTCTGAGTATCAAAACCATCTTTTCATGCACTATTTTATCTTTCTTTCTTTTATGATAATATCCTAGATATTAGATCCTAGATATATTATTATAATATTCTTTCGCATGGTCCCGCTGTTCCCGGTTTTCCCTCTGGTCCCGGTGGTCCCGGTACATATACAATTATGACCACTTTTTGGCGTAGGCATCCACTTTCTACCCTGCCATGAGCGCCTGATATTCTGAGTATCAAAACCATCTTTTCATGCATTCTTTTCTCTTAGTTGCGTTTTGTTATACCACGTTTTATGTCACGTCCCACGGGAACGACGGGAACGGGATAAAAAGTATTCAATGTCCTTCTCCTAATTCTTAGCTACCTCCCTACCAATTCTCAGCCAAATCGGTTCAGCCGTTCTTGAGTTATAAATAGTGTAACTAATACGACATATATATATATATATATATATATATATATATATATATATATATATATATAAGTTTCTTGAATTTCAAAGCGTACCTGGGTTGTGCTAGTAGTTGTGGGTCCCGCAGCCTCAGCAAAACGCGGCCGCGGTGTCGGCTTGCTGCGAGTAGCCGGAACGCACGCGGTGCTTCGTCCGGGGCAAACGTCACTCGCGACAGTGGTCGAACGTATCCACGCGCGATGCCTTCGCTGACTAACGTATGGATGTGCTGAAATTCGTTTTCGTTAAGGGGAGGTTACCGGTAGCTAGCAAAAGTGTGCGTACGTCCAAACAAACGAAGTTTGGGTCTAATTTGGCTATTATTTCATCAAAATCCATGAAATTTTGAACACATGATCAGTACCTACACTAATTTAATAATATATCAAGAAACAAAGTACGACAGTTTTTTTTTAAATTTGTGTGGTAAGAATGAAATGTATGATTTGGTAACCATATAATTTTATAAGAAAATAACGCACCAAGGGTTCTTAATTAGTGTACTGATAGAAATAGAAGCATACTTCGTTCGCTTTCGTTTTTTGTTTTTTGCTCCTGTGTACCTATAGTTTTGGTACAAATTGGTTCAGATTTATTTTCTTGTTTATTTCTATAAGTTTTTGTTTTTACCAATAAAGGGCGAGTTCACGTTGAATTTTTTTAAATTGATACTCACTTTCATATCCTCGGAACTTCTCGATTCGAACAACGTATTAAAATCAACTGCCATAAATGATCTGCATTTTGTCATGTATGACATTCCATAAACAAAGTCTTCACGACTTTGAAGGAGCGATGTATCAACTGTAGTGCCCAAATATGCTGTACATTTCAGGCAAACCTGAAAAAACATATTTAGATAATTGCTAATTTCAATTTATACCACAACATAATTTGAGATCCCTATGAATATCTGATTCTAATTATGGTGGAAACCACAGCACCACTTCTCTAAGGGAGTCGTGATTTTGGCTGCACACCTACAAACAAACAACTACTGACTAATCACTGCTGACCAACAATACATTTTTTATCCCATCTATTCGAAAAGGATGACTTGGTTCGCCTTTAAGTGCACCCAAAGGTGGTGTTTTCTGTATGAAACTTCTATAAGTGCGTCGCAATTATCTTTGCCGCGCACTTTTTGAATTTGGAAAATATCGAACTCAAATAAGTGCGCCGCAATTATCTTTTCCGCGCACTTTTTGAATTTGGAACATATCGAACTCAAATAAATTTAAAAATTAATTGCGCCGCAAAGTTAATTGCGGCGCACTTTTTAAACATCTGTGTTTGAACACAAATATTGTTTGAATAAATACTGGCTGGTATACGACCGCCCATAGTCGCGCCCCGCGCCGGCTGAATAAAAAAAGACAAATGGTAAACGCGCGAACTACAACCCGCGTTTTCGTAAATTTTCACGGATTGTTAGAAATTCATGGTTTTGTTTTGAAATAAAATATGAGGCGCCTTTTATTTTCTCATGTTGGGTGATGAAAAGTAGAGTGTAACACTCGGGCGCAAAATATATTTTTGGCTCGGGCGACGTACTTTGAATCCCTCGCTACGTTCGGGATTCTACTCTAGAATCCCGATCTAGATCTTCGCTCTGGATTCAGAAAAGCGCCCTCGCCGTAAAAATATTATTTTGCTCCCTTATGATACAATCTACTATTGAGTAAGACACTTCCCCCGTATAGCTGCTCCCAGCAAAGTGGCACATCGCTGCTGGTGGGATGGCAGACCGTATCGGCCACCACGCCCTTTCGTGTGTCAGGAGTGAGGCGTGAGCCCCGTCACAATTAAACAAAGGTAGAACTTTTTCTAGCAGAACAAATCGGGAAATTTTTTACGCTTTCGAGATGGATGTAGATGTTCTTGCTCTTTATCTTGTGAATTTCGGGGTTAGATTACTGATGAGGCGCGTACCGACACTTTTGACGGCATCTGTGGCAACGCTGGAACGCTCGCCACAAGCGTGCCCTGCGGTTTTATTATTATTATTATTATTATTATTACTACGAGAAAGTTATAAATTGAATCTATCCTGATAAAAAAACATAATAACCTAACCAGTGACCAATGAAAGGAGACGCTTCTAAAAGTAAAAAAAAAAAAAAACCTATCAATCTACCTTGAAATGACAAGGTACTGGTAGTGGTTCTATGTATCTAATCACGAACATGTGCGTAAACAAGAATTTTCAAAGCAATTGATTTCTGTATTTTTTTATCTTTTTAGGTACCCCTGACTGGTTTTGGGATTTTTTTCCAATGTTACAGACTTTTTAACGTGTAAAGTATTACTAAAGTAGGTAGAGATAATATTATAGTATGCGTAGAGATAGTATAGGAACCAGTGTGGCTAAAGGATCCAGGGTACCTCACTGAGGCTGGTATCATGCAAAAAACTTTCACAATGGTGCAAGAAACTCACATTTTTAAGATCCCCTTTGACACAGCTCAAAATGGTATCGCAGCCCTCGCTGTTCGTTGCATTCAATATCATATCGCCAAAAGACGGGTCTCGGGAATTGCCAATAAATTCTCCTAAAAAAAAGGTTACATTACTTAATATTAGAGGCCTAAAATTTGGTTTCTCTGTCTACGCCTAAAATCAAGCAATTTACGACCGATCAGTTTTTTGATTCGTATTCATATTTATATATTTTATTCAAACTTTAGGAACACAGTGGAACTCTTAGTTACGTCAAGGTACAAATCGTTTTGAATACAATTCAAAATTAGATTGATTGATTGATTTTATGAAATTGTTGATAAAATGAATAACTATGCTGGCACGCCAAGAAGGTCCGAGATGCCAGCAATTTATATTCTTGGCGTCCTAGCGATTGGTAAAGTGTTATTTCGTTCCGTACAGAAAAGAGCCAATTGGTGTAAGTATTAATTTAAAAAACAATTGAAAAAATGAAATAATGACAATATTTCTGAGTAAAGGTGGAGAAAATATTACAAAATAGTTACTGCCGCAACGTAGTGGTTATGGTCTCCTGGACTTCTGCGGCCGGCAAAACCAATCATAGATGGATGAATCCACGCCTAGTTGTGGCTAAGGGTTTATAGGATTCTTCTCAAACAACGCGCGGATATTCAAACAGTCGGTGGGGTGGTTGTTTAGTATTTTCATAGTGAAATTGCCTTTTGATAACACGAACAAGGTTGAATATCCAGGTTTATCTGAGAAAATAATAATTTAATTATAAATTCAAGAAAACGAACCTCGTAATTCTGGAAACAATTTTTGCAAGAATCGCTTCTTGGTTTGATCAGCCACTGTGGTGAAAACTTGGCATCCCATAGCCAAAGCAATTGAAATGGCAGCTTGGCCTAAAGCACCTGCTCCTCCATGTATGAGCACCTTTGAATTTCTTTCCAGCTTGTTTTTAATGTTCTGCAAAACATTAACATGATCAATATTCTATACCAGACCTTGATGTTCAAGTGTTGAAGCGTAATTCAGCCGAAAAGTTTGACAAGGTGTATCGTGTACATAAGCGAACAATATTTTACTATAGTAGTTTATTAAACTGTTGCATAGTAAGGGTTCTTAAAATACGAGTGTAAGTTAAAAAAACGAGCCCTAGGCGAGTTTTTTTTAACGACCGTTCGTCATGGTATTTTTTATGAGCAGGCCTAAATCGGTTCAGACATTGATTTTTTCATGCAGTCACGGTCCTTTTCAGTGCTCCTATATCTCGAGCACTTTATGTCCTCTCACTGCGAGAAGGAATGCGGAGGGAGTGAAGCGCGAATCACACTCACCCTGAAGAAGGCCATTGGTTAGGGTCAAAACCTGTTGGTGGCTCCACCAACATATCGGTATCAATAATTTAATATTCATAAAAACATTCAAAAAATGTATCGACAAGTGACTGGTAAATTAAATAATTTATGTTCTAACTACTTATTGGGGATTTGCTTTTAAATCGCCGGGAATCAAATATTTTACCGATATTAGGCTCAAACTTTGAATACCCCTAACTTTAGTAGGGGGTTAATAAAAACATTAATCTGACTATAGATACCCGATGAATTGATCGCCTTCTCCTTATTTAGAAGTCAGTAAAAACTATAGAAGCAAGATGATTTACCAGACAGTAGAATGCTTGAGAATAAGCCAGTGGCACAGTTGCTGCATCTTCGAGACTCCAGTGGGCAGGCACTGGCCACATTATATCAGTCTGTGTTGTCACAACAGAACTGATTGCACCATTCTTCACCAGTCCCATAATGCGATCTCCACTTCAAACAAAGAAAAACCATCATCATGAATAAGTATTGACTAGAGGTTCGCCCTGAATTCTCACGATGTTAATAGTAGGTACCATTGTACCCTAACATGATAAGAAAAACAATCTCACTCCAATCACAAGAAGGGTATTGACCACCGAAGATTTCCATTGTCCACCTTCCGTCTCCACCATCAGATCAGTCCGCTGCTATAAGCCATAAGCAGGCCACCGCCACTCGCTCAAGGTCGCGCGTTATTTACCTACATCCAAAGTGTTTCCCCGGGGCACAGGGGCGCACGCGCCTGAGCGCTCGCACAATAAGTTTCCCGCGCAAATATGACTTCGCGTGCATATTGTGCTGTAAATGGATGCAGTAGTCAAAAGACAAACAGAGACATATCATTTTATTTTTTAAATTGCCAAAGGTTAGACCTTTATTATCAGAGTTTACAGTGTGTCTACGAAGCAGAACTTCTTGGTGGCAACTAAATCATTTAATAAGAAAAGGTCACTACTAGATAAACTCAACACAAGCCGTCTTGGACACCTTGATACGTGCTCGCCGGTCTACGTCGTTGAATATCTTCCCGGATCAATGAGAAAGTTGTTTTATCTTTCGAGAGAATTTGGGAAAGCTAGTTCTGCTGGTCTAATAATGGCAGAATACTGATACAAAAGGATGAACAATCCAAAGCCATACACATAAAAAACGAACAGGGGGGTCAGCACGAATAAGTTACGTTACCAAGACGCTAGCGAGACGATCGCAAATGTCAAATATTGGCCAATGACATCAGGGTAACTTGAAATCTTAGTAAGTTGATTGGTTCATATTTGACGTTTACTATCGTAACGCTAGCGTCTCGATAACGTTAGATGTTCGTGCTTGGGCCTCTGATCCTGGATGAGACTCGCGATCAGATGTGACTATGTCATCGTTTGAGCACCTCGTGCATTCTTATCTTATTTTTAATTACTTTAGTCTGTAAACCTGTCACAAAACGTACTTATTCTAAAGATCTACCCAACATGAAACAGTACATCTATTTATCAAGGGTGATTTTTTAAGAGGTATAGGATTTGATTTCCAAAAAAAACACAAAAAATTTGAAAAATTTGATGAAATCTTTATTGGAATCGATAGAACGATCAATATAATTTAATGTTTGAAGATGATTTCATGCAAATGCTGGCCGCGGCTCCGGTTTAGATGGCCCATTCGCAAGGCCCAATTTCGGCACACTCTCTCCAACATATCAGCCGGTATATCACGAATAAATGCTTCAATATTGGCTCCCAGTGCGTCAATCGTTGCTGGTTTATCCCTGTAGACATGAGTCTTAACATGGCCCCACAAGAAATAGTCCAAAGGCGTTAGATCACACGATCTAGGCGGCCAATTGACGGGCCCAAAACGTGAGATAAACTGTTCACCGAAGGCGGCTCTCAATTGGGCCATTGTTTCGCGTGCCGTGTGGCATGTGGCACCGTCTTGTTGAAACCACATGTCAGGCATGTCCAATTCTTCCATTTTGGGCAAAAAAAAATCGCCAATCATCACACGGTAGCGCTCGCCATTCACAGTAACGTTTAGGCCATTGATAGTATAATTCAATAATTTTCAAGCGTTGTTCGTTCGTAAGTCGATTCATGGTTAAATTATAGACCAAACTGAACAAGTTTGACAATGACACAAGACACGATTCACGCGTGATCTGTCAAAAACAGTGTTGCCAAAAAGATACCAGCAAAAAAATCACCCGTTACTTTGCCACAAATTCATCACACAACATAAAACACTACATAAACAAACAAAACACACACAACACAACTATAGGGAAACTAAACAAAACACTTTCACTTCATAAATGGTATTCAACGGTGGGGAATACGCATCAACTGCATCAAACAACGAGATTATCATTATTTATAAGTAAACAAAGTCTCCCCATAATGCACGTATTGCTAGAAGGGGTGCTCTTAAATTCAATATAAAATGAGTAATCTAGATGAAATTTGCAATGATATTGATGCAGTTGGAGTGCCATCTTCTCATAGTTGTCCGCCGGTTGACTGTCTCAACTATTTAAATGAAAGCAAAAATTCATTAAAAATACTCCATATAAATATTTGTAGTATTAACCGCAACTTTCCTAAACTATTAGCTCTTCTAACCTCCATCAAGCTGGAATGTGACATAATTGTCCTTACCGAGTGTTGGCTGAGTAAAGTCGCTAACCTACCTATTACTAGTGGTTCGCCCCGAACTGAGACCTCGCGTTGACACCTTTATCAGCCCGACTACTTACGTAAGACATTTCCATAATTTCCATTAATTTTTTTAAAATTTTCACCTCGATATTATTTCCTACACATCATCGAAATAACTTTTGAATAGCACTAAGCAACGGGGCGGTTATACCACCAGAGACAAGTAACTTGTCTCTGATACTACATAAGTACCTGTTACGAATGACGAAATCATAGAACTCCAACGTCATTCAAATTCCTAGAAATGGGAGGTCAACAACGGATATTATATTGGTTTTTTGTTTTATAGGGTACATGTCTCGAAATTCTTCAATTTCAGACTTTTCCCTGTAGTTGTGACACAAAAGCCACAAGCATACCAAATTTCAGCATTGTGGGATTGCTGGAAGTACCCTAAAATTTTCTATTTTTACGTTTTTTATTTTCCCTAATATCTCGGAAACTACTAAGTTTAAATACTTATTAAAACAGTTTTGAAATGTCCAACCAAAGCGCTTTCATTAAAGACCCCACTTGATCTGACTGTCTCACTTTTATTTTTTTTACCCCCTCTTGGACCCCAATATCTCAGCTACCCCTTGACCGATATAGCTCATAACCTTATTTACAAATTGTACTAATACTATCTACCCTCATACCAAATTTCATGAAGATCGGATTAACGGTATGGAAGTTTTCATCGGACAAACATACATACATACATACATACAAACGCCGATTCAAATCCCAAATATTATACGAAGAAGTACCGAACAACTTCGTTTGCCATCTATCCTACTGACAAGGCTGAAGTAGAGGGTTTTATTTTAAATCTACGCAGGGACTGTGCGGTCGGGTGGGATGGTATATCTGGTAACATCCTTAAACATACCCGGCATATTATCATGGTACCTGTAATCACCCACATATGCAATATCGCCATAACAACTGGGGATTTCCCTGACTCTTTCAAGAAAGCCGTAGACACCCTATTTATAAATCGGGGGACAGAAACAATGTTAAGAAACCAGCGAATGATGAACTGCCCATACAAACGTAATACCGACGTCATTTGTAATTCGAGCATATTTCCACCATAGTATGCTATTATTCGGATTCGGATAGTATTTATCTATGTTCCCAGATATATTTTTTTTCAAAATATTTACCTAAAATTAAATGTAAGCGAATTTCATTTTGTATATTTTTACGACCTAAACGACATGTTTTCATCTTATTTGTTTTGTATTCAAAACAATGATATGTTACGTATTTTATGTGTAGGAACATAGCTTATATTGTCAAGTAACAGAATAACAACACGATATGAAAAAAACAACAAGTTTTTATTCATCATTTTTGGTATTACGGAACTTGAACAAATTTCTAACAAATTCTGAACGCCTATATTGCTATCGCGTCAGAACCGAGGGCCGGTCGGAGAACTACGGTTGTGTGATGTTTGACATATCAACAGGCACTCACACTAGTACACCGTGTAACCCCGCGCTTCGCTTGCTCTTGTGTTTGTTCACCTATTTGTTTGTTATATACGACATTGCAATATTTTTGACATTTTATTTAGATTTGCCTTGTGATTTGGAATGAAGTTACCTATGTAACTAACATACCTACGACTTGTGCTTTGTTTACCATTCAGTACCTAGTTTTTGCGTGAAATAGTAGCGACTTAACTTTCCAATAGCGACTGTGAGCTTCATATTTTTATCACATGAAGTTTCACATAACACAAGCCTAAATATGAAATGGCGTACTGCGGAAACCAATAGTTTTGGAGCTATTCATTTTTGAAATTTGCTAATAACCGCTTTCCGAACGCCATGCTTTGGTGATATTTTACTTTTACCAGTGTTCGGATACGATTTTCGGCTTTTGACATTGACCCCCTACCTGTCCCCTCCCCCCTCAAGGCTTTTACTTACAGTCGCTAAAGGAAAGTCCTTCGATGAATTCTCAAACAGGAGTAAGTACGTCTCAACTCTGAGGGACACAAACGAAGACTGAGTTCATTGACGTTCAAGGAATACGTAAACGACTGGACCACAAGAGCAAAAAACACGACTAGTTGAAAATTGGGAAACCACAAATTTTTTGTAAAATATACCATTTGGTCTGTCACTGTCATTGTCAAAAGCCGAAAATCGTATCGGAACACTGGTAAAAAGTAAAATATCACCAAAACATGGCGTTTTTTAGCAAATTTCAAAAATGAATAGCTCCAAAACTATTGGTTTCCGCAGTACGCCATTTCATATTTAGGCTTGTGCTATGTGAACCTACATGTGATAAAAATGTGAACTTCCTAGCTAGCAGTCGCTAAAGGAAAGTTGAGCATTTACTTTGAAATATTTGTCTTTGATTTTTTGTCATTGCTCACAATGCTAAAACTATTGGTTTCCGCAGTACGCCATGTCATATTTAGGCAGGCTTGTGTCTACATGTGATAAAAATATGAACCTCCTAGCTCATAGTCGCTATTGGAAAGTTGAGCCAAACTCAACGATCACCAAAGCACCAACCTGCCCCCTTATTCGCTCTGACCAAACGTACCTTCTTTTATTTTATTTATTTATTTTTTATTTATTTATTGAGAGAAACCAACAGCGATACAAAATGTAAACATAGGGCCAATAACAGGTTTCTACATTTGAACAGATGAAAAAAGAAATGCTGGGAACAAACAATACCTGTCTGCAATCTAGTAAGGTACTTAAGTACATTAGGAAGCTAATCATGCCTATGTGTAGGTCATAGAAAACTATTTATTAACTTGTGAAACTACTAATTGAACTACTATTTGTTACTTATCTATTATGTATACTTACATTAAATGTAGATAAAACTAAGTATTTCGCTTACTGCATCCACTCAACCTTTTACGTCTTTAACATTAAGGGTCATAAGTGCCAAAACCCATCTAATAACTGTACCTGTCCAAATCTGACCAGAACTGACTCCATTAAATATCTCGGAGTCCATATAGATCAACGGCATGCTCACGTTGATAAACTGATATCGCGCCTAAGAAAACTTAATCTTTAAGAATCTTAGGTCATCTGCCAATATAAAAACCCTAAAACTTGCTTACTCCGCACTCGGTGAATCCATTGTAAGGTATTGTATTTCGATCTGTAGGGCTAAGATGGCAGACAAAGACATGTCACGCGAGAGAGAGAAAACGTCGATTTCGATTCGTTTATCACGCGCCCACGACAAAACGAAATGCTTACTCGTATGATTGGCTTAAACCTAAATGCTACAACTACTTCGTAGTATTCTGTGGTGTTTTGTCTTTAAACCCTAACGTGGTGCAATAATTGTATAGCATTTTGTCATGTCTCACGGCTTCTATCTCGTCGATCATTTTCATCGAAGACTAGATATGAGATAAATAAAATCCACCGTTTGCGTTGAAAACTGGATGGGTCTCCTCTCATGGATGTGCTCCTTCAATTATGGGTCACCTCCCGTGGATGGGTATCCTCCCATGGATTGGTATTCTCCCATGGATGGGTCTACCGCCATGGATGAGTCTCCTCCCATGGATGGGTCACCTCTCGTGGATGGGTCTCCTCCCATGGATGGTTTTCCTCTCATGGATGGGTTTTCTCTCATGGATGGGTCTTCTTCCATGGATAAGTCTCCTCCCGTGGATAGGTATCCTCCCATGAATGGGTCCACCCTCATGGATGGGTCACCTCCCATGGATGGGTCACCTCCCATGGATGGGTTATCTCCTATGGGTGGGTCTCCTCCCATGGATGGGTCTACCCCCATGGATGTGTCTCCTCCCATGGATGGGTCACCTCCCATGGAAGGGTCTCCTCCCATGGATGGGTTTCCTCATGAATGGGTCTCCTCCTGTGGATGGGTCACCTCCCATGGATGGATCTACCCCCATGGATGGGTCACCTCCCATGAATGGGTCTACCCCCATGGATTGGTCACCTCCCATGGATGGGTCTACCTCCATGGATGGGTCAACTCCCATGGATGGGTTACCTCCTATGAGTGGGTCTCCTCCCATGGATGGGTCACCTCTCATGGATGGGTCACCTCCCATGGATGGGTATCCTTCCGTGGATGGGCGCGGGTAGGTGGGTATTATGTAAGTCATGTGTAGGTATGTTATCTATTATCATTCTCGTTTCGGCCTGTTTCACAAAAATTTTATGAGAACAATGAACAGTGTTGCTAATTTAGTCTATGGTTATCGGTTTCTTACCGCGAGTAAACGAAATAGTCTCGAGTTGTCTCGAGTGCACTCGAGTGGCGGCCATGTTAGGAAAAACGAACCGGTCAACATGAAGACATAACGATACATATCACGTCAATTCACGTCTCAGCACGACATAATGCTGTGAGAAAATTTTCTCGTGCTGCTCATGTTAGCCGTACTGGGGTAGAGTAGCAAAAACTAAAATGTTGCAGTTGGAGCGAGCACAAAGAGCTGTGCTCAAAGTTATGCTTAAAAAGCCACACAGATACTCCACAACAACTTTATACTGTGATTCAAAAGTCCTTACAGTGAGACAGCTCTTTGTATATCAAACCATATTGCGTATGCATTACTCTTTGACTTTTAAACAAGATCAAATCTTGTCAAAAGACGTAGGACTGGCCGAGTTTGCATACAGACAAATATAGAACTAAATTCTGCAGACGCTTTTATCCCATTATGGCACCACATTTATACAATCGAATAAATAAGCATCTAAAAATCAGATCAGTCGGTACTCTCACCATAAAAGAAATAAAATTCACATTATGGCGAGACTCCAACTTCTCGACCCTCAAGGTGAGCCCGGTCTTCTGCTTAATGTACTCCAGCACCCCTTCAGGCTTCACGTTGAAGTGTACCCGTGACACGTACAACGGAGTGGTGGGCGCACGCAACAAATGCTGGCTCAGTTCAGTCAGCACGGCAGTTCCGCACTGATTTCTGCAAGTGGGCTTCTTCTTCTTTTCCACTCTGATGAAGCCCTCCTTGTCACATCGGTCCGTAAAAAGACCAGCAAGACCAGCGCTGCGTTTGGGTTCATGGCTGGTCTGCTTCATCCCCTTCGTATGTTGCCGCTCGGGCTTAGAGACGCGAGCGACGGCAGCATAATCACGTTGAGGGGTAGACGTGACACGTAACGGCTCGACCGGCGCCAACGGAGCGTGGCGTGTGACGGCAGTGGCGACAGCGACGGCAGCGGGGTGCGGGGAGTCAACAGCACCAGGCGACCTTGACACTAAACTGCAAGCCGACACATTCTGCTGTGTGCCGCGACGAGTGTTTACGTTGCATGTTTCTGGTGACCTATTTAACGCTATAGTATTGCGCAAGGTGACAACATCGGCACGCAGGTCAGAAATGGAATCTAGAGCAGCATCAAATTTGATCTGCATCTCCGCCATACCACACTTCAAGGCTTTGATCTCCTTGAGTAAATGAGTGCAGTCAATGTGGTCAAAATCCAAAGGTGGGATTCGATGGAGATCCCGGGCGACGAACGCAGGCACGGCATCCGGGTCAGTTACTTTGAGAACGGTGATGATGTCTTGTAGACTTCGTTCACCTCGTTCATCCCTTCGGTGGCTCTTCATTTGGTCACTGATCTTCAGCGACTCATAGAGAAGCGTCTTCGCAGCAAGAATTTCATTTTCAGAAAAAATCGTCTTACAAATATGTGTATCGCTGAAACTTCATCCATGACATCCAAAAGGTCCTGGAGGAAGGCCAAAAGTTCATTAGCCACAAGTTTTTCGGAACCCATGGTAATAAACGGGCAGCAGCTAAAGCCGCGAGAAACGCGAATACGAAATTCGTAGCTGCGTAGTGAGGCACGTCTACTTGCGAGCGCACATAGCATTGCACTCAAAAATAAACACATAAAATAAACACTATAAAGTTTCCGAATCCGTGTACGCAAGAGCTCTCTGTCATGTGATGGCGGAGATGTAAACTCAAAACTGAGGATGGAAACTGGCTGTAATAATAATCTATAGAATAATAGTGTTCAAAAAAATCGTACCTCTCAGTCAAACCGCTGAAATCCATTCCAAAGTACTTTCGGTCATCCTCAAAAGGCATGACCCCAGAAGCTCTATTAATGTCGGTTACGTTTAGTCCAGCATATTCCACCTGGGATGAATAATAAATATAATAACAGTTCATTTGTTATACGAATCCAGGATACATTTTTTTTTTAATTTTGCAAACGTTATTTATTACCTTAACTTTGATACCAGCTTCTGAAATATTAGCAGATTTACCCCAATGTAGAGTGTTTAAATCACCAGTGCTGCTAATTTGAAGAACACAATTTTCTACTTTAGATTTCTTCGGAATCACAGTCATTTCTACAGTTTTCTCATTCTGTGAAAATACATAATTCATTTTGAATCTTTGTGTCAGTATTAAGTTGCTATATTGTTGAATTCTTACTTACATTATCAAGTGTGATGGGAGCAGTAAGATCCAAAGTTATTTTATCGGGAGTTTCTATTGCCATGTTGCGAAGTTTAATGTTTTTTAAAACAATTCCTCCACATCTACAAATAAATGTAAGTAATATTAGAAACAATTAATTAATTATCCATTGAAATGGATAATGTAAGTACATTTGACTTAACTTTAGCTAGGTTTGTTTATCTACCCATAACAGGCGGAGGTGTTTCAGAATAACTGATCTAATAACCGTTACAAACGATCTTCAAATAGATTAACTCATTCAAATTGAATGATTTAAAAGCTGATTCATGAGTCAGCTTTTTTTAGTTTTAAATTTCTTACATTGTACTATCGCCTAATGGATCGACTTTAGCCTCAATAACTCTCGTTCCATCCGATTGTTCATTATACATTTTGTAGTGCTGTTCCACATCAATAGTAAGCTCTCTTATTTGACTTGGCTGTGCTATTCCTGAATAAGAATGTTTTAAAACATTCAATTGAAACATACTATCAATCAGTATGGTCCAGTTTTCGCTCCACAAAAGTTCAGCTTCTATTATATTTTCACAAATTTTGTGAATACGTCTAAACTGATCACTGTAAGAAAAACATACAAACATGGTGAATTCAATTTTTGTTTTGTGAAACATAATATATATTTCAAGTGAAGCGTTAATTAAATAACATAGCATAACTCCCAACCATCACATACATATTCCTGATCCCACACTAGGAATCCCTGTGTAGAGTATTAGGAACTATCCTACGAGTTCCATGATACCTTACCATAACACTCATTTATGTTACTAAATATTTGCGGACAATGCAAAAATTTGTCCCGCAGTAGGAAATTAACCCGAACCTCTCATGGCGCATCTTAACTAGCTCATTTTATCAAGCAGCCAGTAAGCTAACTCAAAGGCTTCACCATAAAATAATATCACTTTCCTTAGAAATTGGACAAAAAAGGCGAACAAAATAAGCCACAACTTATTTACACAAAAGAAAATCGTAGACCATACAGGGGTGATTCGTATGTACCATGAGTTCTATTATGTGCTATTATTTTGATTCATGTTTACTAAATACCTGTTAACAGGGTCATTCAGTAGAGATAGAAATAAATGCTATCTCAAAGCTGATGATAATAAAGATTTTGAAATTTAATTAGTTTCAAATCGCAAACTGATGATAATAATGAGTTTGCTATAAGAAGATAAGTGTTATAAACTCAATAAGTTGCTAACTATTTTTATATAATGAGCGTTAATAAAGTAGTACTGACGTGTAAGCATAACCACGACTGGATAAATTTTGATAAACCTCTTCAGAGCCAATTTTCAGTTGATTTTTTGATTGCTTCGAAACCATTTTCGAGGTTTCTTGGTCAACCGCAAAAATGAATCCTGATGCCACTTTAGAATACTCGTCCATGATCTGAAATTAAGATTATCTTAAACTATTGCCACGACCAGGAAACAGAAAGAATGCAATATGAAAACTACTTCCGTAAAAACATTCTAAGATTTTTATTGACAGTAGTCAAAACCGTTCAAAATCAACGTATTCTTGGCTAGTTATGGCGAATTATGTAGTGAGAAAGAAATCATTACATCAAATCGCCCATTCCCTCTGTGCAGCGAGACATTAAGTTTGAGTTTCCTCTGGTCATGCAATATCGGTTGAGAGTACAAATGGACTTCCCGAAACTGAACAGACACTTCCTTCTTCTTTGCTCCAAGAGTCATGGCTAAGGTATCCCATACAGCAACCAATGCAGCAGCAAATGGGTAAACAATTTTGCCTGAACCAGAAAACATCATTTTTTTATTACAATATATTGAGCAATAGGCACAATTTGCTTACGCAATTAAGTAATAAATATAGTACCTCGAACGACATTTCCTTTCAAATAACTGTGCTCATCTTCATGAATATTTATCAGAAAGTTGCAGTACGCAGCTTTTTTAATTGATGTTTCCACAAATGACGACACGTTCCTGGACAAGAAAAAACATGACTAGCTGGTACCATCCGTGACATCGTCTGCGAGTAATTTTCGAGAGTCCTATTTGAAAGTCTAAAGTACAGGAAAAACTTTTCATCTATTGTTTTGATTTGAATTTAATTATACGTACCTGTAAAAAATATACCGGCCCTATTTGTATGGAAATGCATAGTTTAAGCTTCCATTTTTAAGTCACAGTTTTCAATACGTATTTGATTCAAAAAGTTGTATCACAGCATATCCAAGATAACTGTAACTGTTCTGCACGTACAGCAGGCTTTTTATTACAATATAAAACCGAACGTGACCGTAGACCTTGGAAGCTACTCTTTGGCTTTAGATGGCTGTTTTTGTTTTTTTTAGTGTAAGGGCTTCTTTCACAATCTTCAAGTAAAGCCTCGAGTAGCCGCCGATTAGACCCGATTAGATCGGCTAGCTAATCTGCCGATTAGCCGGTCTAATTGACGAGTAAAGTCAAGTTTCGTTTGGTTTTGTATAGATAGTATCAAACTGTTTCGAAAAAACCTATTAGAAAGTTTTAGAAATAGATTTATTTGATTTAATTGATCATCGAATAGATAAAATTAGAAAATTCATCAAGACAATTTCGAGAGTTCGTGTATTTCATGTTCGTGTAAATTATTTTGCCAAACTTGATGAATATGTTTTTTTTATCTAAAAATGTAGTGAACCAAGTGCGTAGTCTAATATAATAATATAGTCTTTTAGATTTATCCGTTTTAATTTTCAATTTTACACGAATTGTATTGTGTATCAAGAAACTGGCAAGAACTTACCCGCGCCGCGCAAATCTGACTACCGTGACGTGTGACTGCTGACATTTGTAGTTGGTGACAGCGTCTATTGAACGGTTAGATTGAATGATTTTTTAAAAATCATTCAGCTAACCACCGAGTTGCTAATCGGAACTCAATTTACTTTCGTGAAACTGATAAAAGTTAATCGACACTTTTACTTGCTGGTTAACGCTACTTAGGAAGTAACTAATCAACACTTTACTTGAGGATCGTGAACGAGGCCCTAAATCTTGTTTCATTAACTCACCAATGCTCAGTATGCATCCACTCCACATGTTGTGATAGATGTGGAGTTCCCGTTGACACTGGAAATTCCACTTTCGGATACAGAGCCTGAACTTTTGGTAGAAAACCGTCAATGTATAATCTGAAAGAGACAACAGTACTTTTTAATTGTAATGAGTAGTGTTAGGCACTCGAGCAACGAGGCTGAGATAACTTACAATTACTACGTAGGCATTGACTAGATAATCTAGAAAAACTTACTGTCCTATAGCGTCCAGTAAAAATACTACATTATTTGTATGCCCTCGTTTAGTGAGTGCTATATTTTTGCAGTCTGCTGACAACGATCGTTTTAGAATAGCCTGAAGTAAGCCATGTGGTGCTATCTCCACTAGTACCGCATTGCTGGGAATTAATTGGCTGGTCTCCTCGAAAAGAACTGGACTCTGTTGAAACCCATAAATTATGATCAAGAGAGAAATGTTCGAATTAAGGTACATATAATTAAATAACACACAATATAAACATAACATAACAACACCTAACAGTCACATACGTAGTCCTGATCTCCACTAGGATTCCCTGTATCGTGAGTATCAGGAACTACGAGTACCTGCCATTGTACAATAACACCCAGACAAAACACAACAAACCAGAACAAATGTTTGTAGTTCATGCAAAGATTTGTTCCGCAGCGGGAATCGAACCCGCAACATCTCGCATCTTAGCTACTTGCCCACCGCACCACAGAGATTGTTAAAAAACTAATATATATATACTTTACCAATAGATTATTAGTAAGGTACTCTGCAGAACAAAGTTTAGCAAGTGGTTCGTTCCATTTTTTCTGGGGCACTGATGTTGAAAGCCATTGTTCACTTCGAGGTTTTGGATCCTTTATAACATCCGCCAAGTATTTAAGAAGTTTCGGACCTGGAAGAACAATGTTTTATAGTAATCGTTTAAAGTTTTGTATCGTTCATACTACAAAAAAGCTTTTATATGGTGACAGTGATGAAATTAGTTCAAAAACGTGAACTTTTCTTGTATACCACTTGCCAAGCAAACTAGCTTACGACCCATTTGATGGAAAGTAGCTACCGTAGCCTATGGACGCCTGCAACACTAGAGACATCACACGCGCGATGCAGACCCCTAGACATACAGATGAAAAGTATCTGTGTACCCTTCAAACCGAAACACAGCAATGCGAGTACTTCTACTTGGCGGCGGCAGGATCAAAATAAGCCCAAGCACGACCAGTTCACTATTTTCCATACGGAGGTTTGTTGCCCATCTTTCGTTTTCATCGTCAAATCAGATGACTGTCACCATAATACACTCGAGAGCAATGAATCCGGGTCACTTAAAGAATCCTAAAAATCTCGGAAACTAAAAATGCTAGGTTAATGCAATAAATTGTATTTAATAGACAATGTAATACTCCTTAAATGAAGGTATTTAAACTTCTTAGTTATTGTAAAGTTATATCATAAAAAAATCAAATTTGAAAAAGGGCCACTTTCGAAGATGGAACTACGAAATTACAGCATTTGGTTTTGCTTTTGTTTGTAATCTGTCATTTATCATTGTTTGATTTCTGTTTTTTTGTTGTTTTTTTTCTGCGTAAACGCAGTAATGGAAGCACGAGGAGGCAATACGAAGTATTAAAATTCAAGAAAATCGTAATAAAGTTCAAAAATTTCATGTTTCCTATTTTTGTTTTAAGGAGAGATCAGCAGTTTTTTTCTTTATGTAATTTTGTGTTTATAAAATGTATGGTGACTCATATTTTTTTTACCTTCATTTAAGGAGTATTACATTGTCTATTAAATACAATTTATTGCATTAATCTATCATTTTTAGTTTCCGAGATTTTTAACATTCTTTAGTGACCCGGATTCATTGCTCTCGAGTGTATAATATTGTCATTGGAACTTGGAGATAGGTATGCAAAATTTCAGCTCAATCGGTTGGGTAGAATTGATTTCAAATTTCAATTGCAAGGTTTAACGCATACCAACAATAGAAGTTAAATAATTATAAGACAGTAATTAATGTTAAGCGGAGAGATGATTGCGGGTTTTATAAAAAAACTTTTTGTAATGAGAATATACCAGCAGCAGTGATATAGCTCGAGTGGTAAGCTATATTGGAGCACGGCACTTCCTTAGCAAAAACTCCGTCGGCTGTTAATTTTGCAACAAACTCAGTAACTTTATCAGCAGGCCCAGATATAGTACACGAATCAGGACCATTGTGGCAGGCCACTTCTATTTCTGATGGGCATAATTTGGATATCTGAAACGACAAGTCGAGCGATTACAATAGTGATATTTTTCCACGATCTTACCTATATGTTACTGTGGCTCGAAAGGAAAAGTATACATACCCTCTTGTATCCCAATCCAACTGCAGCCATGGCACCGCGAATAAATTTTGTTTCTAAGGACACACGTCCTCGATAGTAAGCTGACAAAATCATCTCCTCAGCAGTCAAGCATCCATCTGCGTACGCGCATGCCAGTTCACCAACACTATGACCTAACAGAAACAAGCATTTTCATTATCAAGCTAAACTTTGTATAGAAATCCAAAAACTATGTTAATAACTTTTAAGTGAAAACGAAATTAATACCGATGACTTTATCAGGTTTCAGTCCAAGCTCTTTCATAATATCAGTCAGACCAATTTGTATAGCTGCGATTCCTACAAATGAGTTCAGAATGTTGTCGAAAATTGTTTTTTCCAGTGAAGTGATGATGTTAACAATGTCTATTCCTTTTGGATCTAAAGTCTTCTGGCACCTGAAATCGATTAATTGGCATGTTTAGTTAGTAATAGCTGAATACCCGTGCTTCGCTACGGTGAAGCCCATATACCTACTTACCTGAGGAACAAGTAAAAGGCAAAATGGATACTACTATGAGCAACTTTATTAACACTTATATATAACAAAAGAAACGCTTAACAGAAGCTGTCCTTAAACTTATCTGAGTACAAAGTTAACTAAAAATGACGTGGAAAAATGATGACATCGTTCCGCGATAAATGCATGAAATAGGAAGACATTTATTGTTTCCCAAATGGTTGAGAACTTTCGTAGGGAATAGATAGATAGAAAATTCTTTATTGCACATAAAAAAAATGTGATACAAAATACAAAATCTATATTCACCAAGCACGAATATCATCTCAGAATTTAAAAAATGGATGTTATGAAGAAAAACCTGCTAGTAATACTTTGGAGACCTACATGCGAGGTCCGATACCCGACACGCACTTGGCCGGTTAATTATACTCGATGATAAAAAATTACTTTGAAGAAGGTTTACTCAAGGATAACTTTTTCCGACATCCGATTTTAATGAAACAAAGCTTTTATTCTAATCCAAATAAAGTAATGTCCACCTGTGAAAAGTAAATGAAAATCCGTTCAATTGTTTCGGAGATATGCGTGAACAAACAAACAGACAATCAGACAGAAAATAATTCTAATAATCGCAGATTTTTGTTCTATTACTCTTTTCTAGTCACCACCTTTCTATTTTATTACTTTTCTTCAGTGTACAGGCACAATGTTCTATATTTTTATTATAGTAATAATATACTTAGATAAATTAGTTAACTATTGGTTATAGATCTTTTCTGCACAATTAATTATAAAAACGGATATAAATCATGGGAAACTTTATTGATATGTTCATACCGTTCAATTGCAGCAGCAAAAATAGGTATGCGCATGAGATGAGCACCCATTCCAGTCCACTGTGAGCCCATTCCACTGTACACAAACCAAAGTGGCCTTTGGGTATCGTCGCTATGCTGTGCTTTTTCACCAAGACTTCGAGTTTTCTGTTCATTATCCGTATCTATAAATAATGATGTTTGTAAACAAACCAAATGTAAGTCGGACTCGCGCACTGATGCTCATAACATAACACCAGTCACTTTTATGAGGTCTCTAGAGCCTTGGGCTTTCATGTATTTATGTTTTATAATGTGGTTTAATGTACTTATGCCAAAACAAAAAAAAACATTTTCTTTCATTAATTTCTTTTCTTTTCTCTTTTCTTTACTTTAAAACTGGCTAACTGACAGCGCTTAAACAAACTGACCGACGAACAGCGTTGGCTTAGTAATGGGATTCCGTCGGCACCTTTTGGATGGAAACCAAACTGGTTACAGTGTTCATGAGTAAAGTGAACAAGAATAGTAAAGGCCTTCATCACACATGTGAACCAACGAATGACTAAGACATTACGACGACGAATTATATGAAAGGCTATGTGAAAATGAATTTAGGAGTTCCAGCTGCGGTCAAAAAGATATTAGTCGGCCTAGATCCCGCATTACCGGGGTTTATTAGCTTGTTTCTAGGGTGCGCCACGGGGAGAGTATAATATCTTTGATCACACTGGTTGGTCACCGGATCTATCAGTAACAAAATTATAAGCATACGGGATATATTAGTACAACGGATCATAACCTACGGATCTATCAGTAACAATTAACGCATAGTGTCCGCATAGTGTTCCGTTTTAGGTACGGACCAATAAAATAGTTTTGAATTCTAAAAAAGAATTTATATTTTGAAACTCCACTAAAAAAGAAAATTCAAACATCTTTGACACACTTTTGATTTGAATAAAATACTAACCTAAAATTATGAATCCTCTCCCAAGATGACCAGATATGTTATTTGAGTGTATATTGTGCAAGAGAGCTAGTTCTTCAGGATCAACAGGGCGTGATTTTAAATCTTCAAATATTTTAGGCAGAGAAGATTCTTGTCTTGTTGATAATGTCACCAACCGTGGTACTGATGACTTGTATCTGGAGTAATCCTGGTAAAATAAAATAAATGAAGATCACAATATTATATCCACATATAAAAAAATAAATAAGTTCCACAGTTAGTGTAAAATATTTTGTACAAGGTGTTGATGATGCTGAAAACTATTGGTCTCACAACAGAGACGTTACTGGAATTAAAAAATTGAAAAAACCCTAAAAGTATGCTAATATACTTCCGCAATCGATAGTGCTAGTTATTTTTATTTATCGATTTGTAAATATTGTACTATATCGAAAATGATGGTATAATATAAAGTATAAAGTTTATTATTTAAATTGGTACAAAAAATATGGAACAAGAGTTTTACAAATGTGGTACATACAATAAATCTAACAAAAATAATTTTGTATGTAGACAAAAATTTGCGAAAAATGGTGAGTAAGCTATCATACCTTGGGCTTCAAATGTCCATTCAACAGGATATGCGAGTTAACTCCTGTTACGGACAAACCATTGATAGCTGTGTAAGTAGATCGGAATGGTTGGTGTTCCCTCACTATCAGCATTCGACCTTTTCGTAAAGCATCCACATCTTGTCTTGGCCTCTCGCAGTGCAAGTTACTTGCTATTTCACCTTTATGGTATCCTAGAAGAACCTGCGGAAACACCGTTAATTCATTTTAGATTTATTTTAGGACACTTGTTTCCTGTTTTTTGCTGAGGTACTGCTAAGCAATGAAAAAAGGGCACGAATCTCACCTGGAATGCCATTCAACTGGCTTCTTCGTTAAATTACCCCTTATAGGAATCTTTTATTACCTTTGTCATAGCCGTGAAGCCTGAGGCAGCATCAGTGAATCCAACATTAGACATCACACTGCCAACAAGAAGAGGGTCCGTTCTGTTTCCGCAAAATACTTTATCAATAGCTTGTAGTTCCGTTTTATCAGCTTCAGGTGAAGCTGTAACATCAAAAATTAATCGAAAAACTGACATTTTAGTTACTGTAATAGAAAGGCATCAATTAGGTAATTTAGGTTTTATACCCGAGCCAAAAGCTTCCACATATTCTACTGCCTCCGGAGATACATTTGATTCTTCATAAAAATGTTTTAAAAATGTGGTGTAACTATTGAGATCACGGTTAAATCCAAACTCTTGACCAGTTTCTCCGCTAATTCTAGAGATGAACTCGTTCTTGACGTTGACAATTTCACCATAAATCCTGAAAGTTTTAATAATAGCACCACTTACTTCCACTTTAATTTCAAATAATATTTTCAAAATCTTTAAAAAACGTACCTGAGAGCATCTCGTGATTTTTGCAGCAACAAAATATTTATAGCATCTGATTTCGCACAACCATCAGCGTTTTCAGCAAAAGATTTTGTTTTGCCGTCGGGTGCTATTGCAATGCATCTGAAATCATTTAAAACAATTTTAGATTTGTCGTTGAACGATAGCCGAATTGATTCAGCTTCACAGCAGCTGTCTAATCGAGTTTTCTTATTGAATTTTCATTTACTTTGGGTAAACCGATTGAGTTGAAATTCTGCACACATGATATGAGTTATTCCGATGACAATACAATGACAAAACTATAACTATTAAAATGACATACCGATAATAAAAATGTAACAGCGAGTTGATTTGATGATTGACACGAAAGAAGTCCTCGATGAACTTAATAGTAGACTGGCCGTATTTGGTCTCATCTTAATCAACTTACAAATTTATTTTTTAGATTTCAGGTAGCTTTTCGTAAAAATTATTCTTAATTTCAATCTAAAAACCTCTCGAAGTATGAAATTAATATTTTGATAGAAATACCTGTTATAATTCACCATAGTTTGGGGAAACATGCATAGATTTGAGCTTCCGACAAGAGCGGCTTCACATTCGCCACGATTCATAGCCAAAAGTGCTTGCTCTAGAGCAACTGTAGAGCCACAGCAAGCACTATCAAACATGACTGAAGGGCCTTTGGTATTCAACCAGTAGGATATTCGGTTGGCATACATTGTCTTGCTGCATCTACGAAATGAAACAAGCGGTTTTTCATGGAAAATGTGGTATACCAATTTGGTCTCAACAGGCTCAAAAGAGTTAGTTTAGTCTAAATAATAGTGTAATAAGTCGGTGTTAATAGTAGAACTTCTTGCGAAAGAGTTCGTCCGGAGAAGTTTTAACAACCTACCTATTTCTGCCACCAAGCAGTAGTGCTCGCATTGCTTTATTTCGGTTTGAAGGGTGCGGGTGCCAGTGAAATTACAGGCACATGAGACTTTTCATCTTTATGTCTCAGGGTCGGCAGCGCGTTTGTGATGCCTCTGGTGTTGCAGGCGTCCATAGGCTACGGTAAATACTTTCCATCAGGTGTGCCGTATGCTTGTTTGCATATCAAGTAGTATTCAAAAAAAGCCGTACTACAACCCGTACTACACCTAAAAACCCATACAAACTTCTACAAACCTATTCAAACCCCTAAAAACCCCTACAAGGGGTTGTAGGGGTACAACCCTTTAAAACGCCTTAAACCCCTTATTTGTAACTAAAACAATCGTTCGTGAGCCTTAACGCTAGGAATTATTAATATTTGATAAGAAGTGGAAAAGTAAATTTCTAAAATTTTTTTTTTGACATACGATTGAATGAAACAGCCTATATTTTACTCAAAATTAAGTTTTGTCCACTTGTGAAAACTTAATAAAAACAAGTTCAGTAGTTTCTACTGAACGGACACAGGCAGACCGAAATTAATTCTTAAAATCGCTGATGTGTTCTGTTACTCTTCTTTAGTCACCCCCTTTCTATTTCTTTTACTTTTCTTCAGTGAACAGAAACCGGATTCAATAAAAGGAGGAGATTCTCAACTCGGTTGTTTATTTTATGTTTGTTACCTCATTTAATTATTTTTTTTTTTATCTCCGTCATTTATAAACCGATTTGTAAAATTATTTTTTATTTGAAGGGATATACTTCCAGATTGGTCTCATTTTTATCCATGAGGAATTGAGGGAACTCCTCAAATATTATAGGCAAAAAGTGATTTTGGTATTTTCAGCAACAAATTAAGCATTTTAATTCAGAATATAATTATCCATTGGTGAAGTGGAACTGATGAAGAAGACCACAAATGCCCACCGGAACTCCTCACTGATAAGTATTTCACGGTTGACGATAAGATATATCTCGATTATGATAGTTAAAGTTAAGCGACTATGAAGCAAATATAAATAACTCTGATAAAAATGGTAGGTGCAGGTGCCATCAAACTGGAATGTACGCACCGGGGCGGCATGGCGGCAGGGCTAATTGTGCAATCGGGGCTGTCAAATGTCGCTTTTCTCATACAAAAGTGACCGTTTAATAGCCCTGATTGTACAACTTACGCCTGTTGCATGTTTAGGTATAATGCCCTACTGCATAGCGATTCTAAAACGTCGGAAAGGTTTCCGATCGGATTCGTTAATTTTTCACGGAAACGATTTCGATTCCGACGGAGCTTCTAGATGCGATTCTAAAACCATTTTGGATTGAACATCGGGAGCTCCCGACACGGATTCAAGATTGATAAAAAAAAACATTTTACGAAGAATGCTTTGAAATGGTAGAAAATGGTAGAATTTTTTATTGTTTGAAATATGAAGTAAAACCTGCATTTTAAAACCGAAATGACTCACTTTTAACTATTTTATAGTCATAATGTACGTTTGGTATTTTGGAAGCATGTTACATATTTGTTTGGTTTAAAAAATAAACTAGAATAATGTATCTGTGCAAGCTTGCTTCGTAAACAAATTCTCTAAGGGCGCCAGTGTTTCAATCTATAGGATTTAAAAGGTCAAAAATGAAAATTTTCTAGCCGTTTTTTATTAACATTTTAACTATAAAAATAGTAAGAAAACACCGGCCTGCATATTACCGGCTACATGATATAGTACTGCATCCATGGTGGCAAGTTAAAGGAAGGACTTTCCAATATCGATCACTAATATAAGGCTGGAGAAGGGGGGGGGAGGGGTCGGGGGAAGGGGGAAGAGTCAAATACCACCGAAACATGGCGTTCGGATAGTTTTCAAATATTAATAATATAGTAATATATAAATATATAATTTATGAAACCGCGGAAGTCAATAGTTTTATAGGAAACTATTGGATTCCGCGGTACGCCATTTCATATAATTAGGCTTCTGTTAAATCTACATGTTATAAAAATATGTAGGTACCTCCTAGATCCATTGTTTAACATTTCAGCAACGGATGCGCATCATACACTGACGTCGTTGTGTAAACATCGCTTGTTAAAAACGGCTATTTTTAGATTTTTGACGAAAGTTTTTAATTATTGTGGGCAACACTTTGTGTTTGTTTTTGTTTTGTTTTGGAATAGTCAAACTTATGGAACTCATTACATAATTACTTTTTAGAGTTCAAAACATATAAATTACATGATCAAGATGAATAATGTACCCAGTAAATACCTATCTGTGTTCATTGAGAGGGCTCCGGCGCCGCGCGCCGTCAGTTTATAGTGTGTGTGAAAATTAGGATCATTGAAAGGATTGGATAAATCTCTAATTGCCCTATGACGTGAGAGTTTTGACTTGTTTGCAGCGCTCTATTTCGTTGATTTATAGCCGCTATTGCAATGATATGCTCCATTTACTCAACAAAAATGTAAGTACCTATTTGTTTACATAACCTAAAAAGCAAACGAAAATATAAAGATTTTTGGAGGCCAATCATCATGATAAAATGCCACAATAACGTTAGTTTGTCAAGATAATATCAACAGGTATGTAACTAAATCAATTTTCGTTAGTAAAACACAATATTTGTATGTTTTTCTACTTCACGGAAGGGTTTCCGACAACGAATAGCTGTCGGGAACTTTCCGTGAAAGTGTCGAATCCTAATGTCAAAGTTTCCGTTATCGGATGTTTTAGACTCGCGTTCTGCGGAATCTTCGTCGGAAGTTCCCGATTCCGCTGTCGGGAAGCTTTTCGAACGTTTTAGAATCACCATGCAGGTCAGGCTAACAGTTTGGAATAATTTTGTCCAAACTGTTAGACTATCGAACTGTTGGTAGGAAAGATTGGAATAAACGCTCATTTGCATCTCGTGTTTAAGGTAGGTAACTCGATCAAAAGGGCAACACCCTTTTGATCCAGTTACCTTAAACGCGAGATGATGAATGAACGGTGCGTAAAACCTACAAAACATTATAGTTAGGTAGGTACATGGCTGACGAATTAATTGATAACCGCCTTTTTTGAAACCAATCAACATCTAAAATAATGTAGCAAATGTATCACGATAACAGTGTTACAGGAAAACTAAAGATATAGGCATCATATTTTTAGGTTATGATATTTTTAGGCTATAAATCACGAAATTCTTCAATTTCAGACTTGTCCCTGAGTTTGTGTTGTGTAAAAGCTACAAGCATATCAGATTTCAGGATTGTGAGATTGCTGCAAGTACCCTAGAGTTTGTATTTTTACGTTTTCGATTATCCCTAATACCTAAGAAACTACATAATCTACAAAATATTTAAAAATAGCTTTAAAATGTACGACCGCAACGATTTCATATGAAACCTCAATTGATGTGCCTGTTTTTTTTTATCCTTGGACGCCAATATTTTTAAAACCCCCCGACCGATGTAGCTCAACATACATACATCTTTAACAGCCTTTACGTCCACTGTTGGACGAAGCCTGCCCCATCTATGGGGGAGGGTTCATAACATTCTATTGAAATGGGGGGATTTGCCATAATCACTACGCTTGGCAGGCGGATAGGTGATCGCAGTTTGCTGTTATGTACTCAGGTGGATGCTGCTGCCCATCCCCTGGTGTGGTATCCCTTAGCTTTTACTACATCCACGTGAGGAGAAGGAAGGGTCTATTCTTAAGCCGGACACACCATGGAAAAATATATAGGTACCTACATACATACATACATACAAACGTTGATTCTTCCAAGTTGACTCAGAGAACTCGCTTTGCTCGTTCATTTACCTATGTCTTCCAAATCCTTTGTTGCCCATGGTCCCTGTGATAGTCCCTGGAAGGTACCACGGGAATTATTTTACCCGTGGTCCCTGAATTTTGTATAAGCCAACTAATTTAAAAAGGTATAATAACTTAACTGTATATTATTAAAGAAAACAATAAAATAAAACATAAGTACCTACATATACCATGGCCCCTGTGATAGTCCCTGGAAAAAAGGATATTCTCTCATATGTAAATATGTAATGCTGGCCACTAAAGATCCTGACTCATAATATAAAGGAGCTATTATTGTTTTCTTTAATAAAATACAGTTAGGTTATTATACCTTTTTAAATTAGTTGGCTTATACAAAATTCAGGGACCACGGGTAAAATTATTCCCGTGGTACCTTCCAGGGACTATCACAGGGACCATGGGCAACAAAGGTTCGAAATTCGTACTAAAAACCATTGTTATTTCAGAAATAATTATTATATAGTAAGTTCTGTCAACTGTGATTCATTTCAGTGCAATCAATTTTTTTTTCTTTTCTTTCTTTACTCACTAATCACTATGCGCATAATATACAGTCGCAAGCGGGTCAACTAGTCTAGTACTATAATAAAATGAATAACATACCCTGTAATACCGAAGCCGCCTCTTGAAGTTGGTTTGTAAAAGCCAATGCTTTCGGTCTCTGATAAAGCTGCTGCAAAGAAAACACCAACCCTTTTCTTGCTAAGATCCGCAGGACTTAGGCCTGCAACAAAATATACTACCGTTCATCGAATAGTTTGCACACGTGTCAAGTAGTTCCAACGAAAAGTAAATTTTTAGAACAAAAAACTATATCAAGATATGTAGGTACTACCGTACATGTAGGTACTAATACCTACATGTACAATAGTACCTAGTAGTAGTGTCGGTTGTAGTTGGTGTGTAATTTTTTGGAAGGACTTTTATATAAGGGTACATATATATATATATATATGTATATTTGAGGGTGGGGAGGGGTGGAGGAGGGGGAGGAGATCCCTCCCCGCATGGGGGAAGTTAAGGAAATGCATAGTATTTTTTTTTTTTTTTTAATCTTATTTTGAGGTTATGTTTTGGTAATTTTTCTGTAATATTGCCTGTGATTAGAAGTTTTCTTGTGTACAAACTACAACATAGTTTAAAAAAAAACCTAACAACCTACCGAGGGCCTGTCTATAGTATGGTCTGTGATAAGAAGCTGTTTTTGTGGTCTCAAGATTTTTTGTGTACAAATACTATAAAATAGTTTTAAAAAAAATCCTAACAACCTACCGAGGGCCTGTCTATACTATGGCTCCTGTGTAAGAATTTTTCTTGCGGTCTCATGATTTTTTACGTACAAAAATTAAAATTATTTCCTAGATTTGAAACTTCGTGAGATTGATGAAGATAATAAGAACTTTGCATAATTTTTTTTTTAAGATTCTACGACAAGTCCCGTATATAAAAGACGAGCTAATTTTTTTATTATTTCGCTTCATTTAATGCAATTACCTAAAATATCTTTCTCACGGGGAGCAACACAAAACATAACAAAATGGCGGGGCGGATACATTGAGGTAGGTAATATATACTACGTATTACATATTACCCCAATGGGCGGATACAATATACTTTTCACACCACCTGCTCGACAATGTCCAATTACAAATCATGCAACCTCAACGTAAAGTACAGCATTGTCTCTCTAGGGATATAAAGTTGTATGAAACTCCCTAGGGATTAAAGTGATTTGAATTTAGAACGTCAAATTCGTGTTGGAAACTCGTGGAAAACTCTGAGTAAAAAAATGCCCATATAGCATTGTAAAGAGGTTTGCTCGAAAATCGAACTGGCCACTATAATACAACTTGAAAAAAAAAGAAATAGGCGCGATTTTAAAGAATGTGAAACAAAAGAGATGTTTGGTGATGTGATTTTCAGTGAATTTTATTGCAATATTTTTGTAATATAATATTATGTCAGTGACAATATTAGTGTTAACAAAAAATGACGAGCGATAATGATTCTACTCCAGAGTTTATCAAAACAGACGATACTTATTTAATGGAGCCCTGGCCTTTTATTGCCTCGCAGTAGGTGTGAAAAGTAGAGTATGCTCCTCTGGAATAAAGCCTGTCTTCGTCTTGGGCAGCTTGAACCCCTCGCTTCACTCAGGACTCTATATAACTCCCTCGCTACACTCGGGAGTTAACTTTAGAGTCCCTCGTTACGCTCAGGGTTCAATATGCCGCCCGCGACATAAGACACTGCTTTATTCCCTTAGTGCATAATCTACTATTGTGGTGGTGTGCTTCGGCAGCAGTTGACAACTGTAAAGAGTATAGAAACCTTGGACGAATTATCACAATGGACGTAGTCATAAGACGTTGCCGCTCTTACATCTGTGTATCGTATTAGTGATCAGATATCTTTGTCCATCCCACGGAACCTTGCTACGAGTAAAAGAGAAAGTAGATATAAGTTTGGCAACGCCTTACTTCTTTGTAAATCGTGTCAGTTGAGAACCGACTAGTCGGTGTAAACATTGCGGTGAAGTTTGTAGAAATAGCAAAAAATCGTATGAAATTGCAGTGTTTCATCAAAATAAATTTGAAAAAGTGAAAATATGCCATGTTCTGCTGTGTGTTGTTCATCAAAAACAACAAAAGAAGGAGTAAAAGACCCGGGATTGACATTTCATACGTAAGTCTGGGTCAATATATTTAATCTTTTTACTTGCTAAAAGAGCAAGTTTTTTTAACCGTAAAAACTGTAGTAATTACTTTTTATTGGTACTTAGTCATATTTCCTGAGTGATAATCATGAAAGTTAAGTGTAAAAGCATTAATTATTGTAAAATAAAAGGCATTGTTTTAGGCATCTGTGCTAGTGATGTACTACACCAACCAATTTAGTTTTATCGATAATATTTTAGTTTCCGTTTTTGATGTACACACAACACATGCTTTGCGTATGTGTTTACTGCGGGACAAATGCTTGTAAGATCTGCAAATATTTGTTCCGGGTCTGGGTGTTATGGTACCATGGTACTCGTAGTTCCTGATACCCACGACAAGGGAATCCTAGTGTGGGATCATGAATACGTATGTGACTGTTGGGTGTTATGTTATGTTTGTATGTTAGTTTCTTTGTTTAGGTCTTTAATCTTGAAACTGAAATTTGAACCAGTTCCATCCACCCAACCGATTGAGCTGAAATTTTGCATTATCGTGTTCCATTGATAATACATACATGTAACAATTTAAAGAGTTGATATCTTATAACGCCTTTTTCATTAATTTCGCTATTATTCATCGATAGGTTAGTCAATGAAGTCACTTCTCTAGTCACTCACACTAATACATATCTACAACTGCACACTGACAAAAAACGGACATGCTTTGAACCAAAATGCTCTGTCCATTGATAATTCGTCCAAGATAGAAACACTAGGTTTTCAAACAACAACTCCCAACAAACAAATGAAGCAAGCAACCACAGATCAATAAACGCGACATTCACTATCATGGCTGCCCAGGAAAATATATTACCATTGTAAAAAATCTTCGAATTTCAAACATTTTAATAATATATTATAGCTTCAAATAAGAGTTAGAGTATTTTTTCGAAAATCACTGATTTTTTCGCCATTCTCTGTCTAGTGGACATAGACATAGACCATTTTGGAACAACTCCTTTGACAATTGCCTAGACGAATAAAAAAAGAAAGAAAGAACGTTCAGCCCAGCGTTCCGCGAATACAGTCACGCAATAGGAAAGCATTTATTGTTTCCGAAATGCAAAGAGGATGCAATAAATATCCGTACAAAATTTTGTCGCGCAGCAATATCGGGGCACCTCGTGCTGAGATGATTTATGTCTCGTTACGTCTTCATGTCCACCGTTCATTTTCCCTAACATGGCTGCCAACTCGAGTGCACCGAGACGATTTCGTTTTCTCGCGGAGATAAACCGATACCATAGATTATTAGTAACACTGTTCCTTGTTCTCATTACATTTTTGTGAAACGGGCCGAAACGGGAATGAAAATCAGATACCATACATATAACTTATATAATACCCACCTACCCCTACCATCCACGGGAGGATATCCATCCACGGGTGGATACCCATCCATGCGGGAGGTGACTCATCCATAAAAGGAGACCCATCCATGGGAGGTGACCCATCCATGGGAGGAGACCCATCCATGGGAGGATACCCATCCACGGAAGGAGTCCCATTCACGAGAGGAGACCCATCCATGGGAGGAGACCCATCTATGGGACGAGACTGGAGACCCATCCATGGGAGGATACCCATCTACGGGAGAAGACCCATCCATGAGAGGAGACACATCCAATTTACAACGGAAATGGTGGATTTTATTTATCTCTTAGCTTGTCTTCTATACAATTATAGCACCATGTTAGGGTTTATAGACAAAATACCACAGAATACTTCTTTTTTCTTTTAGAAAATTTTGCATTTGTATTCTATTTATTTATATACATACCTACCTACCCAAATTGTTATTATTGTTACTCTTGGAAGAGACTAGCCACCCACAACACAGGGTATCCTAGTGTGGGGGCTAGTAAACCACTTTGCTTAAATACCTGCCTATCTATAATCTAGGTTAAATTGATTGTTTAATTTAGGTAGTTTATAAGCAAACTTTGTGGCATGATTATCTTTTTACAAATAAATAAATAAATAAATACTACGAAGTATAAATTTGACCTAATCAAATGATTTTGCATCGGTAGACTTAAAGACAATTTCGTTATGGCTCGGGCGCGTGATAAACGAATCGAAATCGACTACGTTTTCTCACCATAACACATATAATATAGGTACACATTTTGACATATATGTCTTTGTGTGCCATGTAAAGGCGCTGCCACACGGGCGTTGCGGCTGCGCTGCGTCGGCGCTAACGCGGTGTTGCTCCGTCGTCGCTGCGTTGTCGCAGCGCAACGCCCGTGCGTCAGCGCTCTTAGCCCTACAGGACTACGTATGTGACTTTTGATGTGCTATGTGTTATGTTATTTCTAACCCCCTGTAATCACCAAGCACGAATCTCTTGTCAGAATTAAAATAAGTGGCTGTCAATAAATATTGCATCGTGTCCTTTCAAAAACTGCGACTAGACTTTAAAGACTGACTATCCATATTCGTGATCCATATAATCAACCACTCGATGAAAGAAACCTACTTTTAAGAAGGTTTATAATATACAATATAAAATAGACGAACAAATATATAGTAACAATTCCGCTCCTCTCCAACAAAAACTCTGAAAGAATTCGACACGTGTTTCGCGTCTCAACGAAGCATCCTCAGGTAACAGGAGGCTCACTGCATGCTAGAACGACAAAGACACACTACTGCAAAAACTCCGCAGCCATGTTGCCTCGCCGAACGCCGAACAGAAAGTCCCTTTCTGTCTGTCTGTGTGTGTGAAGTGTCTTTATATCTGAGGATGCTTCGTTGAGAGGCGAAGCACGTGTCGAATTATAAATTCATACCATCATCATCAGCCGGTTGATGTCCACTGCTGGACGAGGCCTCCCCCATCGAGTCCAATGGGGGCATTTGCCATAATCACCTGCCTGGCAGGCGGATTGATGATCGCAGGATTGGTCTTAAGTACTCAGGAGGATGCTGCTGCCTATTCCCTTGTTGAATCCTTTTGTCGCCTTTACGATATCCACAGGAGGAGACGCAGGGGTCTATTTTTAGGCCGGACCCACCATTAATTCTTTACCTGTATCTAATTATAATTATAATTCTAATGGGGGAATATGATCTGTACTGACGTCATGTATTGGGGTTATTATGCATTTTCCCTCTACTAACCAGACCCCAAGCAGCCCAACTCCTTGAAATATTGGAGCAGGACTTTGGGTTGACGGCAGCACTGTTCCAGTATCCCCAAGTCCTGTTTGGATGAAGGACAGCAGGACTTAATACACACCTGCATCGTAAATGGCTTCGTACGCTAGTTCGAGAAGCTTCCTTGACATTGGGTCCATGCTGTTCCCCAGGTGATAGTGGACCTTGAAGAACTGAGCATCGAAGCGATCCAGATCAGACACCTTGCCAGTTATGTTATTCGCCTCAGGATGTTTAAACTTCCATCGGTTGTCTTTAGACGTGACAGGGTTTATCTGTTTTGAATAATTAGATGTTTATCACACACAACACAATTGGATGGGATGATTAATGTTCTGTGCAATTATCATGTCATCCTAAATTTTCTCTTATTTACCTTGTTGTAAAGTATTTCCGAAAACTCCTTGATGTTGCGCGACTGTGGGTAAAGACCAGACATCCCTGATACCACTACTCTTTCAGCGTTGGCTTCTGATGGTATTGCGCCATCTTTTAGATTTCGCGTATGCTCTTGGGGCGTTGGAGTCATTATTGATTATTAAATTATACCGTTTAAAATCAGAATAGCACCAGACTGAACTAATTTTGAAGAAGTTACTGAACGGTCGAATATTAGGAGAAAAATAATACAATTCGATATACCTCAAACTCCTCGATAAGAAACTGAAATAAGACTTCTGATACAATGTCATTTCAAAGTCTTTTATATTCAGGTGCATTTTAGGAAATCTGCAATTCATGTGCGTATAAACTTGTTTTGCGAAAACGAATACATTAATAAATTATCATAAGACCTTGATAAATTAATTATTAACATACATAAAGAAGAATGGCGACGTTCCGGATATTTTGTGACCCACCTTTTTTGTCAATTCACGTTACGTAGACATACTTTTGGTTATTGGTAGGTAATATTATATACTAAGAGTGCGTTCCATTTGGGTGATATTTTCGTTATTTTTGATCACCAATGAAGTTCCATTCGATTTGAAAGTGCTCACTATGATCGTTTGTAACTGTTTTCCATGGAAGTAATAAGTACTACGTACAACAGGAATGAGCTGTTGTCACAAAATTGAAGCCGAGCGAGAGCTCAGTAACTGTATGTCTTATCCCTCTCTGGCGATGGTGACTATATTGAAATATGATTTAAGGACAATAATTATAAAAAATAATTAGTGATCTGACGTCAGCAGATCATTGCTTCAGATGGATTTAAATCGAAGATACTAATGATAAACTTGCCCTTTGCGGCACTATGCATTTGCTGTTTTTGCTTGCTTTTCACACTCGCGTCATATAGGTAGGTACTTACCTACTGGTCCTTGTGGGACACGACATGCAGCTGGACTGAGATAAAATGACGATAGGCTACCTATTGTGGTACCTATATTTAATTAATTAGGTAAGAAAAAAACAGTTAAGTTTACATTTAAGTTTAATTCTAAATCTGACATTGCTAAATAAAACAGTCTTGTGAAGTTTCTGCCGCAAACCCAGCTTATTCCTTACTTATATGTTTCATTGATTCTAATTTTGCATTATGAGTTAAACGTAAATTGAGATATGAATTCGCTAACGCATTCACCAATTGAATATCATGTGGATCTTCAAATATAGATTGAGGAGGATGTGGGTAGAGCTCATGGGTATAATATTTATCCATATTTCCCTAACATTAGGATCTTTAGGAAATCTGAAATTGAAACAAAGTTATTTTAATAGAGAAAGGAATAAAAAATGCATAGGTATTTAAGTTATTTGTTCTTGAACTAGGATTGGATAGTCATGCATGGTCACCGTAATTCTTCACTAACAAATTATGTTTAAAACTATTACCTGTGAAAAGATAAACCACAATCAGGATAATACTCGCTTCCGCAAGCCTCCACGACACAAATTCTCCCCATTTTAACTAAAATTCTTCAAAAATATCACGAAATCAAAAAACACTCCGCCATTAACGTCAGAGTCGGTGATTTCATGTGGGGTTGTCAGGTCAGGTGTCCGTATTTCATACAAACATGGAAGTAATAAGTACTACGTACAGTACTAATGAGGGCTTTTCACGGCCGTTTCAAATCATGCTTTCAGCGTTGAAAATAGATGGCGCTGCTCTGTAACGTAGCAGTCAAGTGTCAAAATAAAGTAAAATGTCAACATCGCCAACGTAGAAATAATTTTCGTTTCGTGGTATTTATTTTTGCCTACTTCTAAAAACACTACAAAATAACTAGCGCACACTCAAGAAGCAAACACAAACAGAATATCATGACTAATAGCCACAGACTACTAAGATAATAGTTTTGTACGCGTGTAGACAATCTTGATTGATACAGTTGAGTCAGCGCCATCTATCGTACCAATTTGAACTACTTTTTTTCTTTTCAATCGAAGATGAAAAGCCCTCATTACTTCCATGCATACAAATAAAAGAAAACCTATACGCCAATCGCAAAATTTTTGCGTAAATAAGGCTTTACACGTAGCAACAAATAATATTGCTAAATAACATGTCGGTAATAAATTATTATTTGTATTTGGAAACATTTTAGAAGTAAATGTTTTTACTTCATAACATTACATCAATCGCATATTTTTCTACAAACAACGAAAGGATTGAAATCAACTTAACTCTGGCAACTCTAAGTCACTGTTAGAACGGGACACAGCGTTCAGAGGTTGCCCTCTCACTCGGCTTCATTTTTATTTTGCGCGCAACAAGAGTCTTACGACCTTAGCATAAGGTTGTATTTTCTTTATTTTAGCTGCAAGATGCACTCATAGAGCTCATTCCTGTTGTACGTAGTACTTATTACTTCCATGCTGTTTTCACCGTCCTTTCAGACAGATTAAAAACGCTAAGAACGCCACCGAATTTTGCCAATTTTCACCCAGCTATTCCAATGGGTAAAAATTATCGTTTTTTGACATTTGCGTAATGTTTGACATTCTGAAGTTATTTGTTTCGTAATTTGCTGTAGAATTAACATTTTAAAACGGTGAAAATGAAATATTTACCAGTCTAGGAATAAATTAAAACGGCCTATGAATAGGGCTCCTCGAACTCCTCCTGTGAATGTCGTAAAAGGCGACTAACGGATTACACCAGGGCAGCAGCATTCGCCTGAGTAATAAACACCAAACTATGATCACCAATCCGCCTGCCAAGCGTGCAAATTTCCTCCATTGCACGCTATGAGGGAGGCATCATCCAAAAGTGGATGTCTACCGACTGATGATGGTAAGTATAAATAATATTTGATATATAACCTGCACCTGCATAACTATGTTTACAATTAGACTTACCACCAAGTAACTGACAACCGTTGGGGAATGAAGTTCTCGAGTGGCAACCACAAACCCAGAGCAGAAGAGGAAGGCCCTTCCCCCCCTCTCAATGAGCCAAAGATATTATAAAGGTTCCACGAAAATGGTGCATGGAGGTGGTACAAGACTGTTTGTTGTGGCATTCTATGCGGGAGGCCTATGTCCCGCAGTGGACTTCGATAGGTTTCATAATGGAGATGATGAATGGACATACTGATCAGAAGCCAAATGTTAAAAAACATAATAAGACAGGTACATATCTAGTTTAATTTTATGTTGTATAATTTATTTTTTCAGTGACTCTTCGCCTTCGGGTGCTACAGCCAGCACATCGGCTACCTACATAGAAAAAGATAGGCTGTAGAGAAATCTCCAAAAGCTATCGGATCATTATCGGACCTTATGAATACCGTTTTGGAATAATTTTGTAGAACATGAAGTCTGATTTCACCTCTTATAAATCTTTAAATTGAACAGTATTAAAAGATACATGTTTTTTTATGTTTATAAATGTAAATTGTGATACCTACTTAACAGAAAAATGTTGCTTAGGAATGTCTAATTTGTAAATTCAGGCACATTGGTACAGACTGATGCACACATTTAATAATATAAGTATACATTAAATTACAATTTATGATAGTTCTTAGAAGTAAAGACTGATCTAAGATTCTTTGTTATAATTTTTTAGTTTAAACAATATTATTTAATTTAAATGCTGTGGTACCTATGTCTGGCCTAAGAATAGATCTCTCCATCTCCTCCCGTGATGATGTAAAAGCTATCTAATGTGTTTGCCACTGGAGAACCTTTTTTCCCCAGCGGGTGTCAGTTCTGCGAGCTATATGACCTACTTACTCATTGCCACTTAAACTTGTTGATTCTGAGAACTGTGTCGGTAATCTTGGTTCTCTAAGTCATCACTCGCAACACGCACTGATTATAGACAATAATAAATTACAAACAGTATATTCTGTTACCATATATTTTATTATATACATTATAATATGCAAAAACATGTACTTAGCCTAACTGAAATAGAATTTTATAACTTGAGGCTCAGACTGAGCTATTGTTATCTAGAATTAGTTATCTCATTATATTATTCTACAGTCCTTTTGATACATAATAAAGACAAACCAACAGATAACTTGGCTTTATTCAGCTTTAAAATTCTAGTGACACAAACGTAATATCAAAGTAACAAACCAATGGCAACAGACCATAGAGAGAGTTGCACATCATTCACCCCCTCCTAAGATGTTTGATACTCGCTCAGGTAGGCCGGTGGTCGCCTTGAGCGTGTAGAGCGCCGAGCTTCATGTGGGGCCGCTTCGGTTGCCCTCAGCTCCTCGGTTGTGGACTCAATGTCACTTCCAGGCGCAGACGATGCATCAACGAAAACATTAGGCTCATCGTCAGAGGAAAATTCCGCATCATCAGAAGGCAGCGGTGCTAGGTGCCTGTTTGAAATTGTGCCTTCTCTTCCATCTGAGTATCTGATGTGAGAATAGTTTGGGTTGCTTTGTAAGAGTTGTCCTTCTTCTACTATGGAATCGAACTTAGAATGACGTACACTTTTTTTTATTAAGACAGTGCCCGGAGTCATGAGCCATTGTAAGTTTTATAGACAGGAGCTTGGCCGAAATATTGAAATTAAAAATAAAAGCTTGTCGTCAAACTATCACGTTGGCTTCACTAAGTCACATATCATTCGTCGAAGGCATTTTTCATGCAAATATTCAACTTGAAAAGCATCAATACAAACTGCAACCTCTACTAATTGTCAACAATCTCTGTGCCGATGTTATTATTGGTCACGACATTCTCAAAAATCATTCTTCGCTGGAACTTAAATTTGGATGTACTCAAGAACCATTACGCATTTGTAACGTTATGGAAGCGTTTGTACCGCCAGCATCCCTGTTTACGAATCTATCTCCCAATATAAGACCAATTGCGATTCGATCGAGACACCATAACAGAGAGGACGAAAATTGTATAAACACAGAAGTTGCGAAACTACTTGAAGATGGTATCATCGAACCGAATGTGTCACCTTGGAGAGCACAAGTCTTAATTGCCGGTGGAGGACTACACAAGAAGAGAATGGTAATAGATTACTCTCGAACTATTAACAAATACACTGAGCTTGACGCTTTTCCACTACCAAGAATAGAAAGTATTGTTACGAAAGCAGCCAAATATAATTATTTCAGTCAAATTGACTTAAAAAGCGCATATCACCAGGTACCTATTCTTCAGAAAGAACGCATTTTCACTGCATTTGAAGCAAACGGGAAACTCTATCACTTCACAATAATACCGTTCGGAGTAACGAACGGCGTTGCGGCCTTCCAGCGTGCCTTGAACCATATTATTGAAAAGGAGGCTTTGAATGGTATTTTTGCCTATTTGGACGATGTAACGGTTTGTGGGAAGACTAAAGAAGAGCATGACATCAATTTGTCTAAATTTAGAGAAGCTGTTACTAAATATAATCTAACACTTAATGAAAGCAAATGTGTATTCTCTAAAGAAACTATCAATCTTCTTGGCTATACAATAGAGAATAATAGGATTAAACGAGACGAGAGCCGGCTGAAGCTATTATTTGACCTGCCAGCACCTGAAAATAAGCCAGCGTTAAAACGAGCACTGGGGCTATTCGCTCATTATTCTAGATGGATACAAAAATTTTCCGAAAGAATTAAGCCACTGCTTTCGATTAACGCATTTCCACTCTCAAATGAAGCTATTACGACATTTAATGGCCTAAAATCAGCTATTGCAAAAGCCTCTTTGTCTATTATCGATGAGAATGCCATGTTTACCGTTGAGACGGACGCGTCGGAACACGCTCTTGCTGCTTCTCTCACTCAAAAATGGCCAACCAGTTGCATTCTTCTCACGCTCTCTAACTGACTCGGAAAGACGGCAATCTTCTATTGAAAAAGAAGCAGCCGCCATAGTTGAAGCTTTGCGCAAGTGGCGCCACTATCTAATTGGAAGGAGTTTTCTACTCATAACAGATCAACAGTCAGTTGCATTCATGTTCAACCAATTTCATTCAAGCAAAATAAAGAATGAAAAGATTGAGTGTTGGAGGCTGGAGTTGTCTTGTTTTAAATACGACATAATTTATCGCCCTGGTAAAGAAAATAAAGTTGCTGACGCACTAACAAGAGTCTGTGCACATATGGACCTTAATAATCTCAAAACTATACACGAAAATCTTTGTCATCCAGGGATCACACGTATGAATCACTGGACACGTTCGAAAAACCTTCCATATTCAATTAATGACATTCGTCAAATGACTGCTAACTGCCGGGTATGCGCTGAAATCAAACCTCGGTATGCACAAATAAACGGGCAGCTTATCAAAGCGACAGCCCCCTTAGAACGGCTTAATATTGTTTTTAAAGGGCCATTGCCATCGAATTCACGGAACAAATACATCTTGACTGTAATTGACGAATATAGTCGTTTTCCTTTTGCTTTTCCCTGCAAAGACATGACGTCAGGTACCGTGATTGACTGTTTGAATAAAATATTTTATATTTTTGGAACCCCGATGTACATACACTCGGACAGGGGAACTTCATTTATGTCTCAAGAGCTCAATCAGCATCTTGTCTCGCTTGGAATTGCTAGTAGTAGAACCACACCTTATAATCCCCAATGCAATGGCCAAGTTGAACGTTTAAATGGTACTTTGTGGAGAACAATCCAACTAAGCTTTAAATCCAAGGGTTTGGAGACTACGGATTGGGAAAAGGTTCAGCCTTTAGCATTACATTCCATACGCTCGCTACTGTGTACGGCTACAAACGCTACTCCGCATGAAAGAATGTTTAATCACCCCCGACGAAGTCCAAATGGGGTATCCTTGCCTGCATGGCTCATGACTCCGGGTCCTGTCTTAATAAAAAAAAGTGTACGTCATTTTAAGTTCGATCCCATAGTAGAAGAAGGACAACTCTTACAAAGCAACCCAAACTATTCTCACATCAGATACTCAGATGGAAGAGAAGGCACAATTTCAAACAGGCACCTAGCACCGCTGCCTTCTGATGATGCGGAAATATCCTCAGACTTTGAGCCTAATGTTTTCGTTGATGCGTCGTCTGCACCTGGAAGTGACATTGAGTCCACAACCGAGGAGCTGAGGGCAACCGAAGCGGCCCAACATGAAGCTCAGCGCTCCACACGCTCAAGGCGACCACCAGCCTACCTGAACGAGTATCAAACATCTTAGGAGGGGGTGAATGATGTGCAACTCTCTCTATGGTCTGTTGCCATTGGTTTGTTACTCTGATATTACGTTTGTGTCACTAGAATTTTAAAGCTGAATAAAGCCAAGTTATCTGTTGGTTTGTCTTTATTATGTATCATTGGCAGTTTTCATTGACAGCAGGGCATTTAATGCGTTGATGTATATTTCCCCCACAAAAGAAGCATCGTCATCTCTGATTTGGGCGAAAAGTTGGCGTGGTAGTAGCTACGTTATTTTCAGATTCAGTTAAGGCGTTGAGATTTAAAGGAGTGCTAGTGTTACTGAACGCCTGCGTGTTTTTCTCTGCGTCTTCAAGTGAAATTGCTAGGTTGACAGCTTCATCCATACTAATGTTTAATTTTTTCAGTAATCTTTCTCTAATTTTCTGTGAATTTATACCAGCGATGAACGCACCTCGCACTGACTCATTCTGATGTTGCTCTGCCGTCACTGCCTTAAAATGACACTCGCGTGTGAGAAGTTTTAATACTTGTACATATTCCTTCACAGTTTTATCAGTTCTCTGTTTGCGCGTGGCCAGCAAATGCCTAGCAAGTATTTCGTTTCTAGGTTTTATGTAAATATTTTCTAAAACTGTAATCGCATCTTCGTATGTTCCGCTTGTTCGTATATAAGAGAATATTGTTGGAGATAGATGATTTTAGTTTCATTGAGTCTGTCGTACCCGCGGCGTATTCTTCGGCCATGAAATTTTCAAATGTAATAATAATAATAATGGGCGCCAATGTGCCCATTTCAAATCTGATGCTGAAGTATTCGGTTCTTCCTCGAATCGCTCGGGGCGAAGGTAACGTGCCATATTATTTACTTTTTCAGTTTTACTGCCCGTTGGCATTACTTGTTAAATATTATTATAAAGCTGAATAAATTGATACATAATAAAGATAAACCAACAGATAACTTGGCTTTATTCAGCTTTAAAATTTTAGTGACACAAACGTAATATCAAAGTAACAAACCAATGGCAACAGACCATAGAGAGAGTTGCACATCACCTTTCTTGCTTTCTATTTCTTTCCAATCCATCCACAATTTCTCGAGTAATTTCCACATACCACATGTTTCTTTACAGTGTTTGCGTGTTTGGTTTGGTTTGGTTGACAAGTTTGTTTGACAGATTTAGTTCCAGACACCTGTGAACAAAATTTTTGAAAATATCGTTTTTATCAGTTTATAGCCAAGTGGAACATTATTGAACGAATGTAATCGTTTTGTGCGTTCTTGGCAAAATTTACAGCGAGTGGAACGCTGGATCAAAATTGGCACTCTATAAGTGCGTTCCATTTGGGTGACATTTACGTTATTTTCGTTATTTTTGATCACAAATGATGTTCCATTCGATTTGAAAGTGCTCACTATGATCAACACTAACTACTAACTCACTAACTAACTAACTACCACTACTAGTTACTTGGTAACTGTTTTCACGGTCGTTAGAGACATATTCAAAACGCTAAGAACGCCACCAAATTTTGCCAATTTTTACCCAGGGTGGTTATTCCCCATGACCCAAGAGATTCCTTGCCAATAACGTGTGACGGCATAACATGCTCAAACGCAAACGTGGTTCCTAAACACACCATGGTGTGGAATTGAAAAACTGTATTCCGTATGCCACAAGCATGCTAGCAAGCATGTACTTATGCTTCTATTTGATTTTACGTGATTCGTTCAAAATCATACATCCGGTCTTTTCGGAAAATTATTGGTTTTTAATCGATTTTAATTTTTTGTGTCCAATCTTCAACCCAATTATGTATATCGTGAATTATAGAATAGCTAAACCATATTTTATAACAATTTCGTTTATTTTTAAAGTTTAAAGTCCAAAAAGAATGATAAGTAAGATATATGTACATCAAATCACGCACGACTAGTTTCGGAACGAATCGTAGTACATCTCCCTAGTCTGTGGAACAAATAGCCAAAATATTAAACCTACCCCAGGGACAGTCCATTCCATAGATGGGTGGGGACAAGAAGTGAGCTCCAAATAATGGCTAACTTTCCAATAGCGACTGTAAGCTAAGGAAATTCATATTTTTATCAGACATGTAGGTTCACATAACACAAACCTAAAGATGAAATGGCGTACCGCGGAAACTAATAGTTTTGGAGATATTAATTTATCATTAATTTATACCATCTATCGGTCACTCTCATTCTCAAAAAAAAAACGAAAAATCATGATTCCAAACTATCAAAACTGATAATCTAATGTAAAAAAGTCAAATACCACGGAAACATGGCGTTCGGATAGCGATTTCAAAAATTAATATCTCCAAAACTATTAGTTTCCGCGGTACGCCAATTCATATTTATAGTCCGATGAACGAGGCAATTCTTTGTATGCACACCCTAACAATAATTCCTCTGTCGCTGAAACTTTGCTGTGTGATAAAGTAAGGTTTATAGATTACGGTTGACAGGTTATCTAGGATTTTTTTTATTTTTAAATTAGGTATTCCTACCTTAACATGGAAATCACTTATAACATTCGGTGGAAAAATGCTCAGTCTGAAATTTCTTCGGTGTATGTTAGTATACATTAATAAGTATAGATATGTAATGGTATCCAGGAATATTTCGATTTCGGTGAGGCAGAAATTAAAGAATATCTGTTTTTTTATCACAACTTTTTCAGGAAAATTGCTCAGTCAGTTTTTATTTTTTTGTACGCGTAAGGTTGTTTAAACGAATCGCCTTGCAGAGTTATCTAAAAGATTTGCCGTTTCGTTCATAGCTTTATGGTTTTTTGGAAATAACTTTCGGCGGAAAATTGCTCCGTCCTTTTTTATTCATTTATTAGTTAAAGTACACTTAAATACAACAGCATTTTAAAGTATCCAATAAAATTTCGGCGTAGCATACGCATTTTAGACTATCAACATTACGCGCACAGCCGCCGGGAGCTACTTTTACTACATCTTGAGACAATAGTTTTGATCAATGAGAATCAATATATATATAAGGCAAATATCACTCACCTACTTGCTGACTCATCACGATATCTCAAGAACGAAATAATAATAAATAATGTTTCTTTCGGCTTCTAAGTGCTTGTAAGTTTAATATTTGTATGAAAAAAGTTAGAGCCAAATTGAACCTAATGCCTACGCGTTACAGCATATGACATCACATAGAAGTTGAAAGCCGAAGCAAAATCGTAAAGTTTCTCAGACGAAAAAAAATGAGAGACAGAGTCGTCGTGAACAAACAGCTACAGAGGGTCCACTCAGAACATAGCGCCATTTCTGGTAAGCACACATTGACTTTACGTTTACATGTATTCTCACGCAATCTCGAGCAGAGCTCAGTCGCGACTATAATAGCGAGTGCAGGCATTTGTCACTTGTTAACAAAATGAGTAGCGGTATTATTAAATACCGCTACTCATTTTGTTAACAAGTGACAAATGCCTGCACTCGCTATTATAGTCGCGACTGAGCTCTGCTCGAGATTGCATTGATTTAACAACCAAATACACTGCAAGCGTAATCGCTTGCAGTGTATTTGGTTGTTTAAATACAACCAAATGCAAACGTTCTTCACCTTTCCAAACGAGATTGTTTGTAACTTGTTCCAACTCCTAATAATCTACTCCTTTTCAAAATTCTGAATGAATACAGTAGCAACCTTAGTGAGTCAGGCAAGTTTAGGTAATTATTTTCAAGGACGGTGGGAGCGGACCTTCTGTCTATTTCTATATTTTGTGGTCTTACCTAAACTGTCAAATTTTGTAACGTGGATCATTTCTTCTTCGATGCGTTGGCTGTTTTTATGACGAGTTCTAGGTGGCCAGTATGTTTCAATTGATTTCTAACGAGATTTAAAAAAAGTACGACTTTACATACAAAATAAGCTTGCCAAGTGCGAGTCGTAAGTACTCGAGTAGGTGTGCTGACTGACGGTTTTGAATGTGGTAGTTTTCCATGATTTTGATATATTTTCAGTAAGTAATTTATTTTAATTTTTTATTCAAAAACGAGTTGAGTGTCCCTGGGAGAATTTTCAATAGCGTAATAGTTTTGATTGTTTTAACAGTCACTCGCAATAACTTTCGTTTAATTCTTCATCGTGTTCTCAATATTCTTATTTTTTCCACATCTTTTTTACGTTATTTTGGAGATAAGTTTAAGGACAGCTCCTTTTAGGCGTTTTTTTTCGGTGTAAAAGTGATAAAAAAGTTGCTCATAGTATCATCCAAAAAAAACAGAACCTCGATAACCAAAAACGGAATGCGGATCCCTAAGCAAAAAAGCTGTGTCAAAAAAGGAAAAGCGGTATATCTGGCAGCCCTTGCGCGGAGCGCATGCGTGGTGCGGTGCCCCGCTGTATTATCAGAGGCCCAAACACGAACATCTAAAGTTACGAAGACACGATAGTAAACTTCAAATATCTACTCACAAATATTGAAAATTTCAAGTCACTCCTGTGTCACTGGCCAATATTTGACGTTTGAGATCGTCTCGATTGCGTCTCGGTAACATTAATTGTTCGTGCTGAGCCCACAGAACCCCGCGCGGTACGAAAATTGACTAAGTATGAAATGTTGATATTTAAAAGTTTATGTGTTTATGTGTTTTGGCGAAATTTTATTGGATAACTTAAAATTCTATTATAATAAAGTATACTGTAACTAACAAATGAATAAAAATGGACGGAGCAATTTTCCGCCGTAAGTTATTTCCAAAAATCCATAAAACTATGAACAAAAAGGCAAATCTTTTGGATAACTCTGCAAGGCGATTAGTTTAAACAACCTTACAAGTACAAAAAAATTAAAACTGACGGAGAAATTTTCCTGAAAAAGTTGTGATAAAAATACAGATATTCTTAAATTTCTGTCTCACTGAAATCGAAATATTCCTGGATACCGTTACATATGTATACTTATTAATGTATACTAACATATACCGAAGGAATTTTGGACAGAGCAATTTTCCACCAAAAGTTATTAGTGATTTTCATGTTTAGACAGAAATACAACATTTAAAAATAAAAAACATCATGGATAACTTGTCAACCGTAATTTATGAACTTTACTTTATCACACTGCAAAGTTTCAGCGACAGAGGAATTATTGTCAGGGTCAAACCCCCTCACTGACTGGACGGCTTGTGTTATGTGAACTCACATGTGATAAAAATATGAACTTCCTAGCTCACAGTCGCTATTGTAAAGTTGAGCCCTAATGTTTTTGGTGGGTTTCATTCTTGGCGTCTCAAAGTGAACTTTTCAAGTACCTACCATGTTGGCCTTCTCTTGTTAGAGTGTATTATGCTCCTTGATCCTACCATCCAAAAAATAAATTCTGCTCATATTTACTTGGAACTAGGAGTAGTTATTGATAGAACCTGTGGTTTAGATCCCTTAGGCGTTAGTTAGCGCAAGTATCTGTTCGTTTCTTTTTGTCACCAAGCAGTAACAATAAATTCACCACAAACGAATTTTCACTTATTCTTCATCAGCCGGAGACATCCACTGCGGGATGAGGCCTCCCCCATAGCATGCATATCGTGCAATGGGGGGATTTACCATAATCACCACGCTTGGTAGGCAGATTGGTGATCACAGATGATGTTAAGTAGGTACTCAGATGGATGCTGCAGCAAGACGTTGCGGGTTCAATTCCCGCTGTGGAACAAATGTTTGCATGATCTGCAAATATTTGTCCCGGGTCTGGGTGCTGTAGTACCATGATACTCGTAGTTCCTGATATCCACGACACATGGAATCCTACGTAAGTATGTAACTGTTGGGTGTTATGTTATGTTACATAGGTAATCCCTTTAAGGGATTCGCTTTCTATGAAATAAATCCAAAGGAGGAGTTGGAGGAGTTCTATTCTTAGGCTGAGACTATCACGGCTACACAAACAAATTGTCATACAATATTTAACGTAGAGATCTATACCTATTGATCTCTATGATATACCAACACAAATTTGGTGCATAATGTTATTTAATTACCATGATTTTATGAAAAACTAAACCGCGTTTCCACGTTATCCCAAACGCGGAAGATTGAAGCACGTTATTTTGACAATTCGTAACATGCTTGTAACGCGCCTTGTCGTGTTTATCAAATCTGACATTGGCATACAGAATACGATTAAGCGATGATTCCACGCAGATATCGTAACGTGCCCGCGTTATGTTACGTTTGGTCATGGGGCGGGGATACAAAACTACCATTCAATAATTAGCTATCATTATGGTCGAAAGTAAATCAAGTTGTTTATATTATAGATAACTTTTATTTATATAGTATTTATCAAGTTTTTGCTATAAATTGAATTATATGTAAATTTTGATTCCCTAATTCTAAAAAAATAAAAAATATCTATGGAAAAATAGGGCAAAAAACATTATTTTTAAAAAAAACTTGAAATTTGGTTAATTTTTTTGACCTAAGTCCAAAGTCACTACCTTCTTTCAATTCAGGTCAATTCAGCAATTATAAGGCCGCGTTTAAAATCGTTTGTAGCCGTCATCAAACACTGTAATGAGTCTGCATTTCTATATTCTGATTACTTACCTAAGTTCATATAATTGTCCTATATGTGGTATAATATATCCTACAGGACCCACTTCCCTTAAAAACGTTGTCATGATCATCACAAGTCCACTGCTGGACAAAGGCCTTGCCAAATAGGATACGCACCACTGAATTCATTGCTCGGATATTTCTCATCCGCACTTTCTGCCGGGAGTTGCCCACACAACTTCTGGTTGTAGTAGGTGTTCTTGGCCGTGGAGTGTCTGGCCAAAGAATATACCCTTCGTTTCCATCTTTGGATGTCGTAAAATCTGACTAAGGGATTACACCAGGGGATGGGCAGCAACATCCACCTGAGTACACAACACCAATTACTGCGACAATCCAACTACCAAGCGTGGTAATTATGGCAAATTCCCCCATTGCATTTGATGGAGGAAGCCTTGTTCAGCAATGGATGATGATAATAAAGTGTCCTTATATTGTGCGGTACCTAATATCAGAGGTTCGACGTATCGTCAAATAAACAGAAACGTCATAGTAGTACCCTAGAGTAATAAATCGCTGTGTGAACACTCCCTACGCCTATGCAAACAAATGCGATTCATAGTTCCCTACCTACTTATTTTCCTGCAAGTACTGTCGATTGACGTCGTAGTGACTATTCGTTAATCTTTTTGGGGCCAGTAGAACCAAACCCAAATTCGATAACTTGAATATGGAATTTTGTAAATATTTACAAAGTTACACGTTCCGATTACTACACCAAATAAAAATTGCGAAGTGCGAGTTGAATTTTTAATCTTTTCGTAAAGTTCTTTTTTACGAAACACTCGTTTGAATTTTTGCACCCCTCATTTGGACACCATGTTTAGATTAAAACAAAATCTTGCATCATCATACATTTTACCATCATCATCAGCCGCTTGGTGTCTTTTGCTGGACGAGAACTCCCCCATCGAATGCAATGGGGGAATTTGCCATAATCACCGTACTTGCAGTCGGATTAGTGATCGCAGTATCAGGTGAATGCTGCTCTCCATTTCCTGGTGAATCCCTTAGTCGGCTTTAACGACATTCATGAGAGGAGACGGAGGGGGTCTATTCTAAAAATTATTTTTAAATATATTCGGAAACACCATTCATTCTACATATCTGCAATTAATTTGAATTTTAATTCCAACAGGGAATATGATCTGCACTGACGTGCCGCATAGAGAAGAATGCACAATACACCCCGTATTTTGCATCTTCTCTCTGACTTGTTGGGCCATTTTTGTTGGTAGGTATAAAATTTGTCCTGGCTACTGGCTTATTGTGTGTGTTATTATTATTCCTGGAAGAAGGCGTTAGCCGAGTTGGTCAATTGGCCGATTGTGCAACCCACGGCGAAAAGAAGCTCTTTGAGGCTTTGCCTAGCCCTTCGGGGAAAATGGTGTGTTTTTAACATGAGAGTAATTAACGTATTATTTTCTACTTTTGACGTGTTAACGTCTTATAAATCGATGGAGCCGGCTGCACGCTCGAAAAAACATGACTAATGCGTCGTTACCTCGTCATACGTCGTTACCTCGTCATGCGTCACCTCGCAGCGTCACCGCATGCACTATATATGCGCATGCGCATAGCGCATGCGATATATATATATATATCACATGCGCTATGCGCATGCGCATGCGCATATATATATATATATATATATAGCATATATAGCGCATGCGCTTCGCGCATGCGACGTTAGCGCATGCGCATATATATATATATATATATATATATATATATATGCGCATAGCGCATACGATATACATATATATATCACATGCGCTATGCGCATGCGCATGTATAGCGCATGCGCATAGCGCATGCGGTGACGCTGCGAGGTGACGCATGACGAGGTAACGACGTATGACGAGGTAACGACGTTTGACATTAGTCATGTTTTTTCGAGCGTGCAGCCGGCTCCATCGATTTATAAGACGTTAACACGTCAAAAAACCGAAAGAAGAAGAAACCGAAAAACTGAAAACTAATGATAATTATTTAAATAAACTATGAGCCAAAGAACTCAGAACTCAACACACGCCTCATCCTCGGAACACTACAGTTGAACAAGTCAACAGCAGTATGATACTGTTTATTGTAATTATCACACGCACGCCATAGGTAAGAATTACGCCGATAGTTGGTAGATACTAATTCTAAGCTGAATGTGGGAATAAACCGACGTGACCTGCTAGGAACGTAGAATTTCAACTTCCTTAGCAACTCAGGGCAGTCAATATTACCAGATACCAACTTAACCAGATAAAGAAGATCAGCAATATTACGTCAATTAGCCAGTGGTAGGAGATGATATTTTTTACAAGCCAATTCGTAATCAGGTGTATAAGTTTTTGACCGATAATTTAAAAATCGAATAAATTTCTTTTGTATTTGCTCAATACGATCTTTATATATGTGATAGCTAGGATTCCATATCTGTGATGCATATTCCAAGTTACTCCTCACAAAAGTACAATATAAAATTTTCAATGTTTTGATATTATTAAAGTGTTTTGAAGTCCTAATAATAAAACCTAGAGCTTTGTACGCTTTAGAGATTATAGAATCAATATGGTTGTCAAATAGCAATTTACAATCATGGATAACCCCAAGATCTCGAACAGAGGACTCTCTTGCAAGAGTGTGGCCTTTAATAAAAAAATAAAATCATAAAAAAATTATAGGAAAAATTCCTTCTTCATTAGATCAGCAAATAGCTATAAAAAACTGGTTGACTTCCCTGATTTAGATCTCTTTAGTAATAGTCCATCCGTTTTCAAGCGCTTTCTTTCTGACCATTGGTTTGAGTTGGTTCAATAACTTTTCTGCTAATTTAGTTCTAACATTATATTGTTACTTTTCTTTATTTTTTACTGTTTGAATTATTTATGTAAGTATTTAAGGCAAAACAAGTTTTTTTTTTAACTCTTATATGCGAAAACATGTTAATGGTAATTAGTTTTTTAATCTGTGGTTTACTAGTTATACATACTGTTTATTTCCGAATAAAATAAAATAAATAAAATAAATAAAATTTAAGGCTATAATCATAATCTATGGTTACCAATTTTCTAGAGAAAGTGATACACAAGTATTTAAGAGGGTTCAGATCCAACTTATTAAGTATGCAGTAGTTATCTAAACGTTGAAGGTCCTCCTGTAATAATAAAGCATCGTTAATGTTGTTGATGGATTTAAATATTTTCATATCGTCAGCGAAAATTAGGACATTAGAGTTAATAAAACATTTATTGATATCAGATATAAAAATTATAAAGAGCAGAGGACCTAAGATGGATCCCTGGGGTACACCACTTGGAACACCATTTTTCACACCTTCGGTGAGCAACCAGAGCAGACGTGTCGCAAGTTTAAATTTAAATTAATATTCTACAGTGCAGCAATTCTCACTCATTGTACTAACGCAATACATACCAAATTACCGTAAACTCTAATTGGAAGTACCATCATTTTAATACTAAACGCAGTCAACAGTGTCGCAGAAGGAACAATATTTTTCATGCTACCGCTGTGGCAGCAAGCGCCCCGCACCCCTCGGGTAAGCAAGATAGTTGCTATTTTTCATCTTACTCATATCCGTGCGCCGCTTTAACTGCGGTCGACAAAACATTCGCTCAACCTTATTGTCATTGAATTCCATACTTTGAAGCGAACATTCAGCAAACATGAGTCTATTGAGGTCTCCTACTAATGCTGGTGGCTCGGCACCTAACCTGACTAAGCTGCCTGACAATAAAGCGAACCAAAAAATTGCACTACGAAAGCATAAAGATAAAGGAACACCTCATACAGGGTCGGACTGCGACTGCGGGATAAATATAGCCGATCTGCGGAGCGATATCATGAGTCTTCTTAAAGATTTTACCATATCTCAAAATGAGCATATGACTTCAATGCGCCAGGATATCTCCCAAATCAAAAATCAAATGGACAATATACAGTCTACAACGGAATATCTGGTGACGGAACAAAGCAAGATAAGAACTGAGTTGAAGGATCTTAAAAATGAAAAAGCCTTAGCTGATGAGAGGATTAAGATCTTAGAAAATGATATAAATTCTTTAAAAACCGGCTCGAACCCGGTAACTAGTAGCTCGCTCCCCACCAGCTCTCACGAAGACCTTATCCGTGAAATTGGCGAGAGATCTGATAGGGAGAAAAATATCTTAATCATCGGCCTCACTGAATCGCATGGATCAGAAGTTGAGGATAGGCGTTCTTATGATGAAAAAGAAGCACTAAGCGTAATAAACGAGACATCCAAACACGTACCTACCACAGTAAGAACATCTAGACTTGGTAAATACAAGCCGGACGCTAATCGTCTGCTGAAAGTATACTTCGACTCCCCTGAGATTGCAAAAGAAATATTACGAAACAAAGACAAGATTACGAACAAAAACATAAAAGTATTCTCGGATCAGACTCCAGCCCAACAACTGCACATGAGGGAGCTTAAAAAGAAGCTTCTAAAAAGACAGGAGAATGGCGAAACAGAGCTGACTATAAAATACATAAAGGGATATCCCAAAATTGTTTCGTCGTCAAAAAACTAATAACGCTTTCACAATTCCCACAAACGACCTCACTCAATAACAAAAAATATGGCCAAGAAGTTTCATATCAAATTATGAAGACATACGATAACCTAAACGATCTACACACAACAATGAATTTCTTCTATACAAACATAAGAAGCATTATTACACCAGGAAAACTCGATGAACTTGAATGTATTATTAAATCCATCAAGGTGCAAATACATCTCATTTTGATTACTGAATCATGGATCAAAACGGAGGAAGAAGCTAAAAGAATACAAATACCTAACTATACTCATCACTATAATCACAGAACAGACAGGAGAGGCGGGGGCGTATCTATTTTCGTACACAAAGATTTGAAACACAGTCTAAGCGAGGAACTGTACATTAACGGTAACAATTACTTGTGGATAACCCTCGATAAACTTAAACTGGACATTGGCCTGATATACAAGCCAGGTGACACTAACATAAACAATTTTCTTCAAGATTTTGAGTCACAAATACAACACAGAAAAAGAGCATTAGTCTTTGGTGATTTCAACCTAAACCTACTACTAACAGAAGAAGAAACAAACAGATACAGAAGTGTTTTACGAGAAACTGGCTATTCTATTCTCAATAAAGTAGAAGAGGAATATGCGACCCGCACAACAACTACGAAAAGATCGATTTTGGACCATGTCATTACAAATCTAAAAGATAGAAGTTTTCATTTTGGTATACATGACTCTTCATTAGCAGACCATAAGCAGATCTTTTTAGGGATGAAGAAATTCAAACCAGAGCCTCCGCAGCGAGTAAAATATGAAGCTATCGACTATGACATGCTATTTAGAAACAGTAAAAAGGAGTTTTGTGAGAACAATGACCACAATAGCTATGTTAACCTAGACAAATCAATTAAAACTGTTTTGACACAGAGTAAAATCACTAAAACTAAAATACAAAACCCTCCGCAAAAAGATTGGATCAATAAAAATATAATTAATAACATAAACAACAGAAACATACTTTGGCAAAATCTTAAAAATGAATCAAATAATGAAGAACTTTTAAAAAAATACAATAAAACAAGAAATGATGTAACCGAACTAATATCTCAGACGAAAAGTAAATACTATTTTGAATCATTCGATAAATGTAAAAATAACCCCAAGAAAATGTGGAGACTAATTGATACTTTATCAAAGAACAAAATAAGAAATGACTGTTCTCCACCTAAACTTAAAACTGATTTTGAAACAATTACTGATGGCAAGGATATATGTGAAGTGTTCAATAATTTTTTTTGCAACAATTGGTTCCCACCTTGCAAACAAAATACCACTTAACTTACATAACAACACTACTTACACATTCACTAACAATACTGCTACAGGTAACGAGTTATCAATGCTCAAAAAATGTAGTGAAGATGAAGTCTCGAGAATCATTGATCACCTAGACCCTAACACTAGTTCCGGAATAGATGGTATTACCACAAAAGCGATTAAGTGTATTAAATCTCATATTCTTACTAAACTTACATGCTGCATAAATGACTGCCTCGAAAAAGGAATATTTCCAGATGAACTCAAAACTGCTAAAGTTACACCCATATATAAGTCTGGAACGAAAACAGATCCTAGTAATTACCGTCCGATCTCCGTCTTACCGGTGTTATCTAAAATATTCGAAAAGATAATACACAATCGCTTGAACAATCATCTAACGAATATTAACTTTCTATCTGATCACCAATACGGTTTTCGGGTAAAATCGAACACGTTATCTGCAACGATTGATTTAATTACTAAGGTAAAAACAAATATAGATGCAAAGAAAATTGGAATAGGAATTTTCATAGACCTTAAAAAGGCATTCGATACAGTTAGTCACTCTCTCCTATTAAATAAACTTTTAAACATAGGAATCACTTGTAAAGCATTAAACATATTTGAAAGTTACCTGAATAATAGACACCAAATTGTTAAGATTGGTCAATACCAAAGTTCCTCTCAACCAATTACTTACGGGGTTCCCCAAGGATCGATATTGGGACCTCTTCTTTTCTTGATTTATATCAACAACATCAGCGAACTTAAATTATGTGGCGAAATATCACTATACGCAGATGATACTTGCATATTCTACTTCGGAAACTCATTAAATGAAGTTATACCACGAGTACAAACAGATTTAAACATACTACACAAATGGTTTCAATGTAACTTGTTGACTATTAACACCTCTTAAAACATCCTACATGATTTTCAAGGCCAAAAATAAACAAATCGATTCTTACACTCCTCTTACTATTGATAACATTAGGATAAAAGAGGCAACCGAAGAAAAATATTTGGGTTTAACATTAGATGGAGGCCTCACGTGGAAGGCGCACATAAGCAAAGTAAAATCAAAACTATCGTCCTTATTAGGTTCGCTATACGGTTGCGTGCGATGTCTTCCGCGTCGAGTCCGATACACTGTCTACTTTACGCTAGTTAAACCACACCTAGATTATCTTGTTGAAATATGGGGCAGTGCCAATAAAACTACACTAAAAGACCTTCAGATAAGACAAAATAAAATTTTAAAATTACTTTTTAATTATGATTATTTGACACCGACAAAACAATTGTATAGAGAAACAAAAATTATGAACATTCACCAAACATATAGCTATAACACCTGCATTCTAATCAGAAAGATTTTAGACGGTCAAACACACACACAAACAACATTCAAAACAAATAGACAGAAGAGGAAAAGAGTAGTAGTTCGTAATGCGGACAATATTCACATCTCAAAGGTCCGTACGAATTATGGTAAGAAAACCATATGCTTCGAAAGTGCCAAATTGTTTAATGCTCTCCCAAAAGAAATTAAAACCAACAAAAGTTTTAATATATTTAAGACTAAACTAAAAAATCACATAATAACAAAATTCTAAATCCGAACCTGTCTTGTGGCAGCATTCTCGCTGGCTCGACCGGTATGGCCCCGTCCGACACTGTTCGCCAAACGCGCGATCTTTTCTACTTGTACCCACACTTAGATAAAAATTAGCTATAATTAAAACAAAAACAAGCGCAAAGCTCCTTTTACATGTTTACTTGCTATAACTTTACGTACTCGTAGGTACTGCAAATGTTACCTACTTATCTTATATAATTACTTACTAAATAATTTTAACTACAACGTTCTGCATGCTCACTGTTTATTTTAGAACTTAAGTTTAAATTAGTAATTTCTCACCAAGTGAAATGTAATTTCTTTTGAGAATAAATATCTTTAACCTGAACTTGGATCCAGCTGGACATATAATTACTGACCACAACTGCTTGCGATCGATTTCGTATATAAGAATTGAACCAGCGAAGTAAGTCACCACGAATCCCTGAAAGCTGTAATTTTTTAAGTAATAGATCGTGATCAATTCTATCGAATGCTTTGCTGTAGTCAGTATAAATGACGTCGACAGATAGACTATTGTCCATACTACTGGTTAAGTAGTCATTAAGCAGGATTAAATTAGAAACTGTGGAGCGTCCCTTAACAAAGCCATGCTGAGATTGGTGAAAGGAATCACGCAAAACCGAATAGAGCTGATCATGAACAATACTCTCCAGAACCTTTGCAATCACACAGAGTTTAGATATAGGCCTATAGTTAGTGGGATCGGTTTTTGATCCTTTTTTATGCACCGGGGTCACAAAAGCAGACTTCCATATGTCTGGCATTGCGCCAAGAGCAAAGGATTTAGTAAATAGCAATGCTAAAGGGATAGAAATATTGCGAGCGCATCTAATTAGTACAATAGGTGGAATATGGTCAGGAACTGCAGATTTATTACAATCAAGCTTACATAGTTTGTTATAGACCGTGCTTTGATTAATTTCAATTGAGAAAATATCACCATTGAGAATATGGTCGTCATTGATTTGGAATATTTTACTTGAGATATTTTGAGTTGGATCGGAAAAAGTAGAACGAAAGTAGTCAGAAAATAGCTTACATATATCATCACCCGTTACAGCAGTTTGGCCTGATAAAGCCATATTTTGAGGCAAGCATCTGGAGTTCGATTTACTTTTAACATAAGTCCAAAAAGATTTTGGATTATGTTTTAAAGATTCCTCAATATTAAATATATAATTTTTAAAACATTGATTTTCAACATTTTTTGTTTTATTACGAAGATAAGTAAAAGATAAATAATCAGATTTGTTATTGTAGGTTTTATATTTTCGTAGATATTTAAACTTCTCTTTGATTACTTTCCTCAAGACTGGCGAGTACCATGGTGGGTAGCTGTTCGGTGAGACAAGTTTAGATGGTACGTACTTATCGCGTAGGTCGTAAAGCGATTGATAAAATAAATGAAGGCAATCATCAAAGGACTGAGACGCAAGCATAGCGCCCCAATCAATGTTACCTAATTCAGTATTCATACCATCAAAATTGGCACGATGATATAAAAACTTAGTTCGCCTTGCTGGTTGTAGAATTTTATAATCAGAAAACGTTGGTGAAATAACAATGGGTGTATGATGTTCATGGATCTCAACCATGGGTTGAGAACACTTCATGATCTCAAGTGCCTCATTGCATAATACCAAATCCAGGAATCGACCGTGGACGTTACAAATACCATTATATTGGCAGAGGTCGTGCATGTTCATTAGGTTGAAAAGTTCATGTTCATCGTTTGAACGGACATTTACTGGTAGAAAGGAATTGCTATTTGGATTAGAGTACCATTGCAATTTAGTTAAATTAAAATCACCTAAAATGATGAACTTGTCGTCTGGATTCAATATTATAATTTCATTTGCTTTATCAAGAAAATTACTGAGCTGTTGGGAAGATGAGTTACCATGATTCTCATCACAAAGATACAGTAACCCAATATGGAGCTTATTTAATGTTTGAGATCTGGTACTAATAAAGTTGATAGTAACCCATACATCTTCCGCAGAGGAGGCCCAGTCAGGCCGCGGCACCACATGGAGATCCTAACGCGTAGCTATAAAAACTCCTCCACCATATATTTGTTGTGTTTTTGCATAGTCACGGTCACGACGCCATACCATATACCTACTATCAAAGAGCTCAGAGTCTTTAATAGCCTCCACTAACCACGATTCAGTGATGCACAAAACTTCGTAGTTATTCAGACACACATTTCTATAAAACTCTGAAGTCTTTGTACGCAAGCCTCTCACATTCTGATAGTAAATATTAAAAGTACTAGAAACCATCATTGTAACTGTAAGTATATAGTAACACAGTAAGAAACATAATATTATCAAAGTTATTTACTATCATCGCGCACGAGACCAATGCGATAGGGCAATCACTTGAAGTACAGACAGATACACAAAAATTCATGCCTAGCACCCATAAGGGTAAATAGAGAACAAGGATTTTAATTGAGTCAAATAGCTTATAGAGGTTCACGTTATGATTAACGCCGCATGCGCTATGCGCATGCGCATGTGATATATATATATATCGCATGCGCTATGCGCATATATATATATGCGCATGCGCTAACGCCGCATGCGCGCGAGCGCGGAACGAGCGACAAAGAAGCACAATAACGACGTTGACACGTTGAACAATCGTCAGTAAACCGACTTTACAGACAACCGTTTTTTTTTTGAAATTTGAATCGAACATTTTACGTTATTCTTTTGATATAAGATACTTTTTTGAAACATGCATGGAAATGTTGTGATTATTTTCGTAAACAGAACACGCGAAGTGTCGAATTTACGGACAAAGAAAAATCAAATCCATTGCTGGAGCGTTTACTCTATTTCATTAAATTTATTTAATTAAATAGAGTAAACGCACGAGTAACGAGTAGATTATTTATTTAATTTATTTCTGGTAAAAACGCACAAAATAAAGTTTCATTTATTTTTTTATTGATATTATATTCTCTTAACGATACTATAACAACAAAAGGATCAAAAGGAAAGACCTGCCTAGCTACCCTATGTTTTGTGTTGGGAGTATTGAAAATACTATTTATAAAATTTATTTCAGCAGTATTTAATCGGTGTCTGAGTGCAGGCCAATGTTTTATAAACAATTGCAAAATATAAATATAACATAACATAACTAAATAGTCACATACGCAGTCTTGATCCCACACTAGGATTCCCTGCGTCGTGTGTATCAGGAACTACGAGTACCATGGTACCATAACCCGGAACAAATATTTGCAGATCATACAAACATTTGTCCCACAGCGGGAATCAAACCCGCAACCTCTCTTGCATCTCAGCTGGCTACTCGTCCGCCACGTCAGCGTCACAGAGGTCGTCAAAAAATATCTTTATTGGATACAATACGATTCACACAGGTTACTATCCTTGAACGATTTCAGTATATCATCCGACAAGTATCGGTTTATGATAGCTGCACATCGTAGGTCTTTAGTTGCATGGTCTAGTGGAGCAGCAAGGCTATGAACGGCTACTGGCTGTGCAGAAAATTGCTGCAACAGCGTTAAATCATTGGGTGAAGTTTGTGAGGAGATCGTGTTCATTAGTACAATTTTTGACTGCAACCTGAATGGTTTAAGGTGGTAAGTTCTGGCTACACTAATGCGGGCATAAGCAGCATTTATAACAGCTCGTATGTACTGAGCTGAATGCGACACCTGATCTAATAGTGCACTCACGCACGCCCCCACACGCTCATCCCAAGAACAACCGTGCATTGCACTGTCTCTTAGCGCCGCGTCCTCTACTGTCATCAATCTAAACATATGTGTGATGATACCGGCTTGCAGAGCCTCTTCCGTCGAGAAGTCAGCTAGTTGCTCCTCCACTTGAGCTCGAATATTATCGGGACCACCTCCAACACAGAAAACAGCGCCTATCTTACCTGAAACAAGAATAAGTGATTGGGAGTATACGTATTACCTTCCAAATTTATACAGGTACTTACTAACAATTAGACTTGCTGCAAAAAACAATAGGGCCAATTATATTTGGTTTAAAATAAAAAGTTTGTCAAATAGTATGTAGTTAAAATTAATTAATGTTTGCATTATAATATACATGCAAATACTATTGATAGCTAAATATAGCTAAATATTTGCAGATCATGGAATGTTTCCATGATCTGCAAATTATTTGTTCCTAGTCGGGGTGTTGTAGTACCATGGTACTTGTTGTTCCTGATACCAAAGCCACAGGGTATCCTAGTGAGAGAATATGTGACTGTTGGGTGTTAAAAAATTGTATTGAACCCAAAACAGTTGATTTTTACCTCGTATTTTCTGGGTCAGAATTTTCATAGGTCATACATGTATGTATGTATAGTTTTTTTTTTTACTTATTATGCGTAGAATGCCCCACTTTGAAAAAATAATAGGACTACATAGTTAACATTCATAATAACATAACATCACGCAGTCACATACATAGACAGATCTCACACTGAGGTTCCCTGTATCGTGGGTAAAGGATCTAAGCGTCTACCATGGTACAACACACAGCCCAGGAACAAATATTGCCCGAACATGAAAACATTCGTCCCGCAGCAGGAATCGAACCCGCATAGCTTTCGCATCTTAGCCGGCTAGTCACCCACTGCGCCACGGAGGTTGTCGGTGATAACAAAATATGGTAGGTACTTACCATGAGCTTCAAGAATAGCAGCTAGTTCCAAGGCCACCATTACGCCGCATTCATAACCAAGTACGTAAAAAGAGTCTTTTACGCCCAATTTGCTTAAAAGAATCTGAAATTTTTAATTTATTCGAATAAAATAATGTACCTACTCACCCGTCTAAAGTGTGTCACACACGTAGCAGATGCGGTAAGATATCTGTATTTGAGCGCGTATCCATATCGCTCTCTATACTAAACTCAAGGAGCAACACACACGTAGCAGATCACTTATATTTTACCGTCAAGCATCTGTAGGCACCGACATATATCAAAAGATGGACAGACTATATCTGTGTATACAAATTGAAATACAATACAGTTTGAAGGTTTCCGCGTGAATGTATCATTTTCGTATATTATCGTATCTGCTACGTGTGTGATACCTTCAGATGCGATAAGTTTTTATACGCATATCAAATATTACCGAGTCTGTTGCGTGTGTGATGCACTTTAGATTATTTATAAAAAAAATTGTTTGTAACTCAACCACGAGTAACAAACACAGAGTGTCAACTTAAGTGTATCATTAGTTGTTAGTACCTTGGAATATCTCTGAGCGAGGTCTTTTGGTGTCTCATTAAGATAATCAAGTCCTGGTTGCAGCACCACAACCGGAAGTTTCAGACCCTCGCACAACGATCGGAACCGTTCGTGATGTCCTTCCATGCCTGGCACTATTGTCAAGTACGGATCCTTCAAGTCAAGCTCATTTCCAATCTGTTGTTAGCATAAATAGTTCAATTTAAGTTTTGTATGTGCCAGTTTTCCCAATCAAAACGATATAAATCGATTTTGAACAAATATTTTGTAAATTGATGATTTTGAAGAAAATACGTTTTGTTTAAATAAACTTGTGAGTAAAAACATACCAATGAAGTAACTAATGTATTCAGTAGCATCAAGTCAGTAGTTCCTCGAAGTTCATCAGGATCGACATACGAAAAGAATTTGCTCAAACCCTTGACATCACTAAATTTATCTCCAATAACAGCTAATTCTATCTGGCGTATTCTGCAACACATAACAGTTATTAATATTATTTGAATATATATTGTAATTATACTTATTGTCAAGTATATTTTTATACGTATTTGACTTACGTATTCTTTGTTAATTCCAGTATATCTTCAATTTCCAGTGTAACATTGACTGTATCGCTCAAGTAAGATTTAATAATATACAGGACTTCATTTTCTACACGTAGATCTTTCAGTGTTGTGTCGTCATTGCTGTTATATAGATGGTTTAGACCTACAACCAGTTTATGTCTTATTTAGCAACATTTATTTACAGCAGTCAGTAAAGTTCACGAGTTTCATATTCGTGTCGTTTCATTACTTTCATTCAAGCCCAGCGTCTGTATCTTTCATTTACTTCATGTCGCTTCTCAAATGTTACACCTTTATGTTTTATAATACTTTCCATGACACGAAATCAAACTGCAGAGTCAGAGCTACGTGTATCTTATACTAATTAGAAATATTTATATTTATTAATATGGTTGAATATATGGTAGAATTATTTAGCAATTTTTATAAGCATAATTCAATATAAACAAATAATCACCTGTTCTGTTGACAATTTGTTCAACAAGAGATGGTTGTTGTAGAAGATGTGGTTTTGCTATCAGAACTGTATGGTTGCATTCAAGTGACCTCTCCATCACGTCAATGACAAGTCGATTCCAGGTCCAGTCATCGATCGTTAATTGATGATCCTCGTTCACCTATGAGGACATGCTTTATAATATCCCACCTTCATTTTTTTTACGGGAATTTTCAGGCACCGTTTTATCGATGAAGCACCGTAGGGCATCGTTAAGGCTGTTAGTGCAGTAAAAGTAGTGCCGGAATCTTAGGGAGTGTGTCAAAGACACTGGAAATTTGAGTCGATACTCGTCGTTGCCTTCGCCGATAGACCGATACATGAAAATTCTGTTTATTCCAATCTTTCCTACAAACAGTTCGATAGTCTAACAGTTTGGACAAAATTATTCCAAACTGTTAGCCTGACCTGTGGGACAGATTGGAATTTGGATTTTCGCTCAGTTTTGTTCCATATATTACTACCGCAAGTGAAGTACAGTGAAATAAAAAATAAGATAAATGATTATCAATTTTTTCTAAAACAAAATTTTGATTTTCCATATTTTTGGAAATTACCCTAAAAATGGGGAAAATTATTTTGACCATACGACACCTCTGGGTACTGGAAACGATTCAGTGTAGTCAAAATTTTGATTTTCCATCTTTTTGGAAACTACCCTAAAAATGGGGAAAATTATTTTGTCCATACGACACCTCTGGGTACTGGAAACGATTCTGTGTAATCAAAATTTTGATTTTGCAACTTTTTGGAAATTACCCTAAAAATGGGGAAAATTATTTTGTCCATACGACACCTCTGGGTACTGGAAACGATTCAGTGTAATCAAAATTTTGATTTTCCATCTTTTTGAAAATTACCCTAAAAATGGGGAAAATTATTTTGTCCATACTACACCTCTGCGTACTGGAAAAGATTCTGTGTAATCAAAATTTTGATTTTCCATCTTTTTGGAAATTACCCCAAACACGGGGAAAATTATTTTGTCCATACGACACCTCTGGGTACTGGAAACAGTTCTGTGTAATATAAATTTTGATATACCAACTTTGCTGAAATTATCCTAAAAAGTTAAAAACTTATTGGACAAGGCAACAGCTCAGGAGACTTGTAACGGTTCAGTATAAACAGAATTTTGATATGCCGACTTTGGTGAAATTACCCTAAAAATAAGGAAAATTTATTTAGTCAGGACACCTCAGGTTAATTGCAATACAAACATTTGACTTTTTTGTACAAACGAATAAAAATTGATAATAATTTATTTAAGTTTTTCTTTTTGATTTCACTGTACTTCACATGCGGTAGTACTATATGGAACAAAACTGAGCGAAAATCCAAATTCCAATCTGTCCGACAGGTCAGGCTAACAGTTTGGAATAATTTTGTCCAAACTGTTAGACTATCGAACTGTTGGTAGGAAAGATTGGAATAAACGGAAAATTCCACTTACACACAATTCTACTAAGAAAATCTTGTTCACTAGGTATAGTTTACATAATATGTAAACTATATTTATTATTGTATAAAATCCCATCTCAACAGTAATTATAATCGTCTTATCGCGAATGACAACTTCACTTTCCTATCTAATTTAGGTAGGTGCTTACTTTCTTTAATTCAGGGAAACTAAGAGCTGTTGCTGGCAAATGTTGAATAACTCGTGATAGGCAAGCTATTTCTCCAATGTTTCTATCAGTGCCTGCTACTATAAAATATCTGCGAAATAAAATGTATTTGAATATAACCGTTTAATAAGATTTCTCTTCAAGAGTTTTTTTGCAATTGTTGTGTATACTTACTTTAGTAGTGGCCACAAAATCCTCGACGCTCCATCAATGTGGCTTATAATAGATGTAAGTTCCGACACATGGCTGCTATTATCAGTAGCCATCACGTAAATTCCTTCAACTGGATTGGATTCCTTAGCAATATTAAAATGCCTAAAGATTTCATCGGTAGACAATTTTACAAAAGATGTTTCAACCTTCACTCCACGATTCTTCCATAACCTATAGAACAAGGGTGAATATAAACTTAGGTAGGATCAGGAAAACCTTGTGTTATTGAAATTCATTATATCCATAATAATATGGATGGTGACAACATGATTCACGAACATGGGGCATTTTTTTGCCATTCTCTGTCTGGTGAACATCGATATAGGCCATTTTGGGATTTTTCATGTCCTTTCTAGGTAAAACAGTTTAGAAAATATATAAATGACTTTGGCGTGGTATAAAATCTTCATGGCGTTACGGGTAGTTCAAAAAAATAAAAAAACACGGCCTTATTTAACATGACATTTATAGCGATTTGACATACATCAGGCACATAAAAATCACCCCCTCTTCTATATTTTAACTTTAATTGAAAGGTTTAGTTTAATGTGCGTGTTATGGTGTCAGTAAATATATTCCATGCCATGTATGGGGAGAAGGTACCCCTAAAAATGTCTAAGCGTATGACGTTTCCTTTTCATAAAATTGAGTATAATACCTAATGTATTTCTATAACAATATAATATATTATTTTGAAACTTTCACACTCTTAATTTTGTTAACAAGTGGGAAAATGATCACACCGCGACAGACGGAGCGGACTCTCATCCTAATTAAATAGAACTAGTGGTTCGCCCCGAACTGAGACCTCGCGATGACACATTTATCAGCCCGACTACAGAGGTTTGTAATTAATGGCTATGTAGTATGTTTGTATGGATGATCCATCAGAAATCTAAAACTACCGAGTCAATTTCTCTAATAGGAGAGAGATTTTGAAAAGAAAAAAAAAAAGATTTTTTAAATAAACAGTACCATCTAGTTGTAGTTTTACTACCAAATTTTTATGATTTACGTTTTCTACGCTAAAAATGGATACTTATAACAAAGAAAAAATCCTCTATGTTCGACTTCTCTCTGTAGAATAAAATATACTAAAATAATAAATTTCAGCATTACCACAGAACTTGAAGTATCTTCGAGATATTTTTTGCACATTTTACTTTCTTTACCCTTCTAACCGATATCTAAAAACATATACTGAGAAAAAAAATTAACCTCGAGGTAATTTCCTACACATCATCGAAATAACCTTTGAATAGGACTAAGCAATGGGCGTAAATACTACATACCTGTTAGTATATAAAGTACAAGACGAATTAATTGATAACGTCCTTTTGACGAAAATCTTAGAACTCCAATGTCATTCAAATTCCTAAGAATGGGGGGTCAACAATGGATGTTATATTGGTTATGGTTTTTTTATGGTACAAGTTTATAATTTTTTCAATTTCAGACTTTTCCCTGTAGTTGTGACACAAAAGCTACAAGCAACCATTTCAGCAAATTTGCTGGAAGTACCCTAGAATTTTTGATTTTTTCGTTTTAGATTTTCCCTAATATCTCAGAAACTACCAAGTCTAAATACTAATTAAGAACAGTTTTGAAATGCCCAGCCAAATCGCTTTCATTAGACACCCCCCTTGATCTGACTGTCTCACTTTTATCTTTTTTACCCCCTCTTAGACCCCAATATCTCATCAACCCCCCGACCGATATAGCTCATAACCTTACCTACAAATTGTACCAATACTATCTACCCCCATACTAAATTTCATGAAGATCGGCTTAACGGTTAGGAAGTTTTCATCGGACAAACATACATACATACATACATACATACAAATGCCGATTCTTCCAAGTTGACTTAGAGAACTCGCTTCGCTCGTTCAATAAACGATAACGTACCGTATTTTTAAGGTATGATGCAAAGATTGATGTAAACTATGAATCATAAGGTTTGTAGCTCCACGAGCTACTAGCGTGTCTGCCATCTGAAGTGCAGCAACGTTACCGTCGCTAAATATAACGTGCCAGTTGTTTGGCGTACAACTGATTCTGTAATGAAAAATGATAAAATTAAAACTAACTTATACAATAAAACATGTTCTGTACCTACTATAACGCTGACTTGCACTTTACAAGCACCAGAAGACGTGAGCTTAGAAGACTTCGTCTACAGAAGGCAGGGGAGGACGTGACAGAATGGTGTAAGGTGGCTGATGGAAGAATTTTTCAATCATTTGACTAAAAACACTAATGTTGTATGCAGTACTTATTTTATCTTTATTAATTATAGCCTCTGAGAAGTCTCTTTAATTTTGCTATTGTCAAGTAGTTGGGTATTTTTATAAATCTAGGTCAAGTTGTTAAAGTCTCAATCAAGTTATGTATTAGTAAAGCAGTGGCAGCTTTACTAAAATGTTGGCGGACAATTTCCACCCATTTGAAAAGACGCGTATACACTTATTAATTAAATTTACTACCATGTGCTCTTTGAGTAAGCTACATCGGTTAAAATGCCACCAAAATTACACAGTATATACTCAAGTTGAAAAAAAATAAGAATGGGCTACGTCTCTGTTTGAAAAAGTGGAAAAAGTTTTTAACTTTATTTCAATGAAACACCATAATGATACATACTAGACGGCTTTCAAATTCCAATCTGTCCGACTAGTCAGGCTAACAGTTAGGAATATTTTTGTCCAAACAGTTAGATCATTGAACTGTTGGTAGGACACAGATTGGAATAAACACCAAATATGTTTGACAATTAGTTCATGAAGCCAAGTGAGTGTGACTTCTCTCTGACCTAGCTACTCACAAGAAGTGGTTTTGAGGTGGCACTAAGGGCTAATTGATCATTTTTACATGGATTCTCCTCTTCAATGGGTCCTATAAATTCTGTGAAATGCTATACATAAAGCTGCTATTGAATAACAATTTGATTTTTATTCTAAATGACAAGGAATTTATGTATTATTTGAGCTACAATGATAGTCAAAGCTAAGGCTGGTCTTGTTTCTTGAATTTCAAAGAGTACCTGGGTGGTGCTAGTAGTTGTGGATCCCGCAGCCTCAGCAAAACGCGGCCGCGATGTCGGCTTGCTGCGAGTAGTCGGAACGCACGCGGTGCTTCGTCCGGGGCATACGTCACTCGCGACAGTGGTCGAACGTATCCACGCGCGATGCCTTCACTAAGTAGCCTATGGATGTGCTGAAATTCGTCTTCGTTCAGGGGAGGTCACCGGTAGCCAGCAAAAGTGTGCTTACGCCCAAACAAACGAAGTTTGCTTCTAATTTGACTATTATTTCATCAAAATCCATGAAATTTTGTACACATGATCAATACACTAATATCTAGACCAGAGAAACGACAGTTTCTTTAAAAACTAGTGTGATAAGAATAAAATGTATAATAATAAATAAATACCTAAATAAATGCTGGAACATTTCACACAACATTATCTAGCCCCAAGCTAAGCAGAGCTTTGGGCTAGATAATTTGATTTGGTAACCATATAATTTTATAAGAAACTAACGCAAGGGGTTATATATTAGTGTACTGATAGAAATATAAGTAAACTTCGTTCGCGTACAAAAGGGCACAAGCGCCCTACCGGCAACGTCCTCTTAAGTAAGATATTGTAACAATTTTACGCTCGGTCGGGATTTTCGTTGTTTAAACTAGATAAAAATTATATTTATCTATAATATTTTACTTAGTAGGAAAATTACGTGTTATTACCCGACTACGGGAAAGCAAAACAAGGGTTATAATTTTGGCAGTCTATGTATGCATGTATGTAATATATGTAGCATCGTTCATTCCTTAGCTCGGCGTACATTCGTAGATCCGAAACTAATTGACGGATTTTGAGAAACAAGGTACCATTATGAACCGTCTTTATGTCCCGCGTGTTATCATGGGCTTTATAATGTCACGTTAAATTCAATAAGGCAGCAATAAAACGCAATTTTGCAACCTCGAAATATATAACTTATCAAGTGTGAGGATTTTGGTATTGCAAAAGCTGTTGAAAACAATTAAGGCAAGGATTAAACAAGGAGAGCTAAATCCACGATTCTATAATAAAGGCCTTCAACTTAATTAGTAGGTGTAGTCAGAGGCCAAATACACGATTTTTATTTAGAAATGCTTCGAATTAAGTTGAAGGCCTTTAATAAAGAATCGTGGATTTGGCCTTCCTCACAAAAATTTTTGCATAGTCGAGTTTGTGTTTTGCTTCTGTGTACCAGTGTAATGTGTGATAGTTTTGGTACAACTTGGTTCACATTTATTTTCTTGTTTCTTTCTAGTTTTTGTTTCTACTATTTTAGGGTGAGTTCACGTTGAAAATTTTTAAATTGATACTCACTTTCATATCCCCAGAACTTCTCGATTCGAACAACGTATTAAAATCAACTGTCATAAATGATCTGCATTTTGTCATGTATGACATTCCATAAACATAGTCTTCACGACTTTGAAGCAGCGATGTATCAACTGTAGTGCCCAAATATGCTGTACATTTCAGGCAAACCTGAAAAAACATATTTAGATAATTGCTATTTTCAATTTATACCACAACATAATTTGAGATCCCTAAGAATATCTGATTCAAATTAAGGTGGAATCCGCAGCACCCCTCGCCATCTTTAAGTTGGAATCGTGAGTTTGGCTGCACACACTACCCAAAAAACAACTACCGACTAATCACTGTTGACAATACATTTTGAGTAAGCCACTTCCCCCTGTAGGTGCTCCCTGCAAAGTGGCACATGTGGGATGGCAGACCGTATCGGCCACCACGCCCTTTTGTGTGCCAGGAGTGTAGGCGTGTGCCCCGTCACAATTAATCAAAGGTAATAATTTTTCTAGCAAACCAAACCGGAACTTTTTTTACGCATTCCAGATGGATGTTCTTGTTCTTTAACTTGTTAATTTCGGGGATAGATCACTGTCGAGGCGCGTACCGGCACTTTTGACACCATCTGGCTTAAGAAGACGGCCTTACTGCTGAGCAGGCTTCGCACGAGCAGCAACAGCATCCTAAGCGCATTCTAGGATCGTTTTGATTGTCCTCTGGTTGGAAAGCTCATCCAGAGGACAATCAAGGAAATCATTCTTAATTATTGATTACTAACCTAGTTTTTAGGTTGCATTTGCGAACAAATGGACTGAGTTGTCTTAATAAATAAATACTATTATTATAAGTATTACTACGAAAAAGTAATAAATTGAATGTATCCTGATAATAAAACCTAACAATCTAACAAGTGACCAATGAAGGGAGAAGCTTCTAAAAGTAAAAACAAAAACCTACCAATCTACCTTGAAGTGACTACTGGTAGTGGCTCTATGAAGACATGTAATCACGAATATGTGCGTAAACAAGAATTTACAAAATAGTCGATTACTGTTTTTTTTATCTTTTCAGGTACCTACTACCCCTGACTGGTTTTGGTTTTTTTTTCCAAAGTTACAGACTTTTTTACGTGTAAAGTATAGTATGGTAGTACTATATAGTATAGTAGAGATAGTATGTGTGGCTAAAGGATCCAGGAACTAGCCTCTTTTAATGCAAAAAACGTTCACAATGGTGCAAGAAACTCACATTTCTAAGATCTCCTTTGACGCAGCTCAAAATGATATCACAGCCCTCGCTGTTCGTTGCATTCAATACGATATCGCCAAAAGACGGGTCTCGGGAATTGCCAATAAATTCTCCTAAAAAAAAGGTTACTGTATTACATTACTTATTATAGAGGCCTAAAGTTTGGTTTCTCTGTCTTCGCCTAAAATCAAGCAATTTACGACCGATCAGTATTTTGATTGATCGATTGATTTTACGAGGTGAATTGAGGAAAATTGTTGATAAAATGAATAACTATGCTGGACCGCCAAGAAGGTCTGAGACGCCAGCAATTTATATTCTTGGCGTCCTAGCGATTGGTAAAGTGTTATTTCGTTCCGTACAGAAAAAAGCCAATTGATGTAAGCATTCATTTAAAAAACAATTGAAAAAATGAAATAATGACGAAATTTCCGAGCAAGGTGGAGAAAATATTACAAAATAGTTACTGCCGCAACGTAGTGATTGATTATAGTCTCCTGGAGTTCTGCGGCCGGCAAATCGGGCGTAGATGGATGAATCCACGCTTAGTTGCGGCTAAGGCTTTTTCTCAAACAACGCGCGGATATTCAAACAGTCGGTGGTTGTTTAGTATTTTCATAGTGAAATTGCCTTTTGATAACACGAACAAGGTTGAATATCCAGGTTTATCTGAGGAAATCATATTTTGTATAAATTCAAGAAAACAAACCTCTTAATTCTGGAAACAGTTTTTGTAAGAATAGCTTCTTGGTTTGATCAGCGACTGTGGTGAAAACTTGGCATCCCATAGCCAAAGCAATTGAAATGGCAGCTTGGCCTAAAGCACCTGCTCCTCCATGTATGAGCACCTTTGAATTTCTTTCCAGCTTGTTTTTAATGTTCTGCAAAACATTAGCATGATCAATATTCTATACCAGACCTTAATGTTTAAGCATTGAAGCGTAATTCAGCCGAAAAGTTTGACGAGGTACATAAGCGAACAATATTTCACTATATTAGTTTATGAAACTGTTGCATAATAAGGGTTCTTAAAATACGGTGTGAGTTAAAAAAACGAGCCCTAGGATCCTTGGGTCTAGCTTACCTTAACATGGTATGAGTGTAGCGTGGATTGCACTCAACCTGAAGAAGACCCTCGATTAAGGTTGAAAACTGTTGGTGGCTCCACCAACATAACGGTACGTGAAAATTTCCCGTTTTACAAAATCGATAAGTTAATATTCATAAAAACATTCAAGATATGTATCGACAAGTGACTGGTAAATTAAACAAAGTTTTGAAATTTATGGTCCAACTACTTATTGGGGATTTGCTTTTAATGGATCCGGGAATCAAATATTTTACCGATGTTAGACTCAAACTTTGAATACCCCTAACTTTAGTAGGGGGTTAATAAAAACATGAATCTGAATATAGATACCCGATGAATTGCTCGCCTTCTCCTTATATAGAAGTCGGTTAAAACTATAGATGCAAGATGATTTACCAGACAGTAGAATGCTTGTGAATAAGCCAGTGGCACAGTTGCTGCATCTTCGAGACTCCAGTGGGCAGGCACTGGCCACATCATATCAGTCTGTGTTGTCACAAAAGAACTGATTGCACCATTCTTCACCAGTCCCATAACGCGATCTCCACTGCAAACAAAGAAAAACCAAATGGTCATGAATAAGTAATGACTAGTGGTTGGCCCTGAATTCTCACGATGTTAATAGCAGATATCATTGTTAATGTAACATGTTTGGAAGAACGGTTTCACTCCAATCACAAGGAGGGTATTGACCACCGAGGAGTTCCGTCTCCACCATCAGATCAGTCCGCTGTTTTAAGCCATAAGATTGTAAATACTTACAGAACTGACAACCGTTAGGTAACCGGTATCGGGTGGCGACCACAAACCGGACATTATAATGGTATTATAAAGGTAGCAGGAAGTTAGTGCATGGAGGCGACTCAGGACCATTCATCGTGGCATTAAATGGGGGTAGCCTACGTCAAGCAGTAGAATTCTACTGGTTGATGATGAAGATGATATTTCCCATATAAAGGGGTAGAAATTTCAAAATACCCCGATTTTGTTTCTTTTATTGTTGTTGCCTATAGCTGCTCTCCATACACAACCAAACCATACCAGCATACTAAATTTCAGCATTGCGGGATTACTTAAGGTATTATAAAATTTACACTTTTTTGGAACATATACTTAAAATTAGATTAAGTATATTTTGGCTTACATCTAAAAAACTTGTAAGTCTTAAATTATGATACACACAGTTTAGAAATCTAAAAATAAAGCTTTTTAATAACAATAAGAACCACATTTGACCGTGATTACTTAATACATTATTTTTTAACGCCAATATCTCAACAACAACCCAACAGATTTAGCTTACAAATCGGATCAAACGGTTAGAAAACTATCGTCAAACAAACAAATATCTACCTATCTATCTACCTTGCAAACAATTATCTATTCTTGTATTACCACTTTTTTGTAATAATAATGTTAAACAAAATCGTACCTATCAGTCAAACCGCTGAAATCCATTCCAAAGCACTTTCCGTCATCCTCAAAAGGCATGACCCCAGAAGCTCTATTAATGTCGGCTACGTTTAGTCCAGCATATTCCACCTGGGATGAATAATAAATATGATATCGGTTCATTTGTTATACGAATGTAAGATAATTTTTATTTTTTTTATTTTTGGAAACGTCATTTATTACCTTTACTTTGATACCAGCTTCTGAAATATCAGCAGATTTATCCCAATGTAAAGTGTTTAAATCACCAGTGCTGCTGATTTGAAGAACACAATTTTCTACTTTAGATTTCTTTGGAGTCACAGTCATTTCCACAGCTTTCTCATTCTGTGAATATACATAATTCAGTCAGTTCTTTGTGTCAGTATAAAGTGATATATTGTTGAATTCTTACATACATTATTAATTGTGGTGGGAGCAATAAAATACAAAGTTATTTTATCGGGAGTTTCAATTGCCATGTTGCGAAGTTTAATATTTCTTAAAACAATTCCTCCACATCTGCAAATAAATATAAGCAATATTAGAAACAATTTTATTCATTAATTATCCATTGAAATGGATAATGTACGTAAATTTGACTTGAATTTAGTTCGGTTTCTTTATCTACCCATAAAAGGGGAAGGTGTTTCAGAATAACTGATCTTCAAATAGATTAACTTATTCAAATTGAATGATTTAAAAGCTGATTCATGAGTCAGTTTTTTTTAGTTTTAAATTTCTTACATTGTACTATCGCCTAATGGATCGACTTTAGCCTCAATAACGCTCGATCCATCCGATTGTTCATCAAACATATTGTAGTGCTGTTTCACATCAATAGTAAGCTCTCTTATTTGACTTGGCTGTGCTATTCCTGAATAAGAATGTTTTAAAACATTCAATTGAAACATACTATCAATCAGTATAGTCCAGTTTTCGCTCCACAAAAGTTCAGCTTCTATTATATTTTCACAAATACTGTGAATACTCCTGAACTGATCACTGCAAGAAAAACATATTAACATGGTGAATTCAATTTTTTGTTTTGTGTAACATATATTTTTCAAGAGAAGCGTTAATTAAATAACGTAGCATAACAACCAACCATCACATACATATGCCTGATCCAACACTAGGATTCTCTATGTAGGGTATTTACCCTACGAGTAGGTACCATTATACCTAACCATAACCATAGAATACGTAATAACCACAGGCCATAACACCCATTTCTGTTACTAAATACTTATTTGTGGACAATGCAAATGCAAAGCGCCCGAACCTCTAATGGCGCATCTTAACTAGCTCATTATATCAAGCAGCCAGTAAGCTAATTCAAAGGATTCACCATAAAAACAAACTAATAATATCACTTTCCTTAGAAATTGGTAAAAAAATGCGAATAGCCACAGCTTATATAGACAAAAGAAAATACGGGTGATTCGTTACCATGCGTTCTATTGTTTTAGTTACTATTTGGATTCATGTTTACTAAATACCTGTTTACAGGGTCATTCAGTAACCATGGATACCTGTTATGTATACATAGAGATATGAATATATAAATAATATCTCAAAGCTGATGATTTTGAAATGAAATTAGTTCCAAATTGCAAACTGATGATAATAATGAGTTTCATTTGCTATAATATGATAAGTATTATAAACTCACTAAGTTGCATAATGGTAGCGATTCTGTGCATCGTTCTCTAAATTTAAACTGCACTAAAATTATCGCGGTCCCTTTTCTTTTAGTCTATTAGAAAGGGCGCGCTATAATTTAAGAGCACTTTAAATTTAGTATTCCTTATCGAAATTTAAAGTGCGCTAAAATTATAGCTAAACAGAATTGCTACCACTATCTTTAAATAACGAGTGTTAAAAAAGTAGTAAATACTGACGTGTAAGCATAACCACGACTGGATAAATTTTGATAAACCTCTTCAGAGCCAATATTCAGTTGATTTTTTGATTGCTTCGAAACCATTTTAGTGGTTTCTAGGTCAACCGCAAAAATGAATCCTGATGCCACTTTAGAATAATCGTCCATGATCTGAAATTAAGATTATCTTAAACTATTTCCACGACCAGAGGGCCTAGCCAAACGGCATTCGCTTCGAAGCGATTCCATTTCTACAGTCGTAATCCAATACAAAAGACCACGTGACATATCGATAGCTAACGTCAATCCCATACATTTTGGACTTTTCTACTGGCGTCATCGCTATTAGAATGTTACTTTGTCTACGGCCTCAGGAAACAGAAAGAATGCAATATGAAAACTACTTCCGTAAAAACAATGTAATATTTTTATTGACAATAGTCAAAACCATACAAAATCATCATACTTTTGGGTGATAGGCGAATTATGTAGTAAGAAAGAAATCCTTACATCAAATCGCCCATTCCCTCTGTGCAACGAGACATTAAGTTTGAGTTTCCTCTGGTCATGCAATATCGGTTGAGAGTACAAATGGACATCTTGAAACTGAACAGACACTTCCTTCTTCTTTGCTCCAAGAGTCATGGCTAAAGTATCCCATACAGCAACTAATGCAGCAGCAAATGGGTAAACAATTTTGCCTGAACCAGAAAAAATAATTTTTGTTATTATAATATATTGAGCATAGGCAAAATTTGCTTACGCAATTAAGTAATAAAATATACACATATTACCTCGTACGACATTTCCTTTCAAATAACTGTGCTCCTCTTCATGTATATTTATCAGAAAGTTGCAGGACGCAGCTTTTTTAATTGATGTTTCCACAAATGACGACACGTTCCTGGACAAGAAAATACATGACTAGCTGGTACCACCAGTGACTTCGTCTGCGAGTAATTTTTGAAAGTCCTATTCGAAAGTCGAAAATGCAGTAAAAAATTATTATTTCGATTTGAATTTAATTATACGTACCTCTACCTACCTGTAAAACTAAACCGGCCCAATTTGTATGGGAATGCATAGTTTAAGGTTCCGTTTTTAAGTCACAGTACATACATATACAACAACATATTCATATTTAATTCTAAAAGTTTTCATCACAGAATACCCAAGATAACTTTAACTGTTCTGCACGTATATAGCCTGCTGTATACGTGCAGAACAGTACGGCCACGGTCGGTTTTATATTGTAATAAAGATATTACAATATAAAACCGAACGTGGCCGAGGACCTTGGTAGCTAGTCTTTGGCTTTAGATGACTGTTGTTTTTTTTTGTTTGGTGTAAATCTGTTTCATTAACTCACCAATGCTCAGTATGCATCCACTCTACATGTTGTGATAAATGTGGAGTTCCCGTTGACACTGGAAATTCCACTTTCGGATAGAGAGCCTGAACTTTTGGTAGAAAACCTTCAATGTATAATCTGAAAGAGACAACAGTACTTTTTAATTGTAATGAGTATTGTTAGGCACTCGAGCAACGAGGCTAAGATACCTTACAATTACTACATAGGCATTGACTAGATAATCTAGAAAAACTTACTGTCCTATAGCGTCCAGTAAAAACACTACATTATTCGTATGCCTTCGTTTAGTGAGTGCTATATTTTTGCAGTTTGCTGACAACGATCGTTTCAGAATAGCCTGAAGTAGGCCATGTGGTGCTATCTCCACTAGCACTGCATTGCTTGGAACCAATTGGCTGGCCTCCTCAAAAAGAACTGGACTCTGTTGAAACCCATAAATTATGATCAAGAGAGAAATGTTCGAATTAAGGTACATATAATTAAATAACACACAATATAAACATAACATAACAACACCTAACAGTCACATACGTAGTCCTGATCTCCACTAGGATTCCCTGTATCGTGAGTATCAGGAACTACGAGTACCTGCCATTGTACAATAACACCCAGACAAAACACAACAAACCAGAACAAATGTTTGTAGTTCATGCAAAGATTTGTCCCGCAGCGGGAATCGAACCCGCAACATCTCGCATCTTAGCTACTTGCCCACCGCACCACAGAGATTGTTAAAAAACTAGTATATATATACTTTACCAATAGATTATTAGTAAGGTACTCTGCAGAACAAAGTTTAGCAAGTGGTTCGTTCCATTTTTTCTGGGGCACTGATGTTGAAAGCCATTGTTCACTTCGAGGTTTTGGATCCTTTATAACATCCGCCAAGTATTCAAGAAGTTTCGGACCTGGAAGAACAATATAATATAGTAATCGTTTAAAGTTTTGTATCGTTCATAGTACAAAAAAGCTTTTATCTGGTGACAGTGATGCAATTAGTTCAAAAACGCTTACGGCCCACTTAATGGAAAGTAGTTACCGTAGCCTATGGACGCCTGCAACACTAGAGGCAATGTCGACTCCGAGACATAAAGATGACGAGTCTCTGTGTACCCTTCAAACCGAAACACAGCAATGCGAGCAAGATGGGCAAGCAGAAGTGCTTGGTGACAATAATAGCTGATCAAAATAAGCCCAAGTACGACAGTTCACTATTTTCCAGAACGGAATTTTTCTGCCCATCTTTCGTTTCCATCATCAAATCAGATGGCATCACCATAATATAATATTGTCATTGGAACTTGGAGATTGGTATGCAAAATTTCAGCTCAATAGGTTGGGTGGAATTGGTTTCAAATTCAATTGCAAGGTTTAACGCATACTAACAGTAGAAGTTAAATATAAGATTGTAATTAATGTTAAGCGGAGAGATGATTGCGGGTTTCATAAAAAAACTTTTTGTAGTGAGAATATACCAGCAGCAGTGATATAGCTCGAGTGGTAAGCTATATTGGAGCACGGCACTTCCTTAGCAAAAATTCCGTCGGCTGTCAATTTTGCAACAAACTCAGTAACTCTATCAGCAGGCCCAGATATGGTGCACGAATCAGGACCATTGTGGCAGGCCACTTCTATTTCTGATGGGCATAATTTGGATATCTGAAACGACAAGTCAGAGCGATTACAATAGTGATATTTTTCCACGATCTTACCTAAATGTTACTGTGGCTCGAAGGGAAAAGTATGCATACCCTTTCGTATCCCAATCCAACTGCAGCCATGGCACCGCGAATAAATTTTGTCTCTAAAGACACACGTCCTCGATAGTAAGCTGATAAAATCATCTCCTCAGCAGTCAAGCAACCATCTGCGTACGCGCATGCCAGTTCACCAACACTATGACCTATGACAGAAATAAGCATTTTCATTATCAAGCTAAACTTCGCAAAGAAATCCAAAAGTTTTGTTAATAACTTTTAACTGAAAACGAAATTAATACCAATGATTTTATCAGGTTTTAGTCCAAGCTCTTTCATAATATCAGTAAGACCGATTTGTATTGCTGCGATTCCCACAAATGAGTTCAGAACGTTGTCAAACATTGTTTTTTTCAGCGAAGTGATGATGTTAACAATGTCTATTCCTTTTGGATCTAAAATTTTCTGGCACCTGAAATTTATTTATTTAATGAATTATTTAATTTAACATAAATAACAAAAGAAACGCTTAAAAGTAGCTGTCCTTAAACTTATCTAAGTGCAAAGTTAACTAAAAATGATGTGGAAAAAATTATGAAAATTGAGAAAAACTTATCGAGGGATCGTGAGAACAATCAAAACTATTATAGTATTGAAAAATGCTCTCAGGAACACCAGGCTCGTTTTTGAATAATAACTTTTCATTTAAAAAACCGACTTCCGCCATTATATTCGACAAAATATTTGGATAAAAAAAAATGATGAAAGAACCATGGTGGTGAAAAGATTATTATACTTTTTGAATGCAAATGCTTGGTTTGTTGCTGAATATATCAAAATCAACATATGTATGCGTACAATATTTGAGGAGTTCCCTCAATTCCTCATGGATTCCATCATCAGAACTGGATTCTGAAAAAAATGGGACCAATCTGGAAGTATATCTATTCAAAGAAAAAAAGAATTTTCCAAATCGGTTCATTAACGCCGGAGATATACGGTAACAAACATAAAAAAAATAAAAAAAAATACAACCGAATTGAGAACCTCCTCCTTTTTTGGGAAGTCGGTTAAAAAAAGGAACTAACACATCAAAAACTGTCAGTCAGTACCTAGTACAGTCAAATTAGGTGATTTTTTGCAAAAGTGTGGAACTAATTAGATGTAGTCATGAAAACTTTTCTAATTGTTTTGTATGGCTTAAAAATCACCTCTAATAATAAGCATCAGTAATTTCACCCTCCGGAACAGGGTGAAATAGGGTAAAAACCTTATAATATCCGTAACTTAATGGGGGAAATAGAAGTAATCAGTGCAATTTGGCATAGACTTTGAACCGTTATGATCTACATTTAAACCAAGTATTTTTTAAATCTGACATACGGAACATACAAATAAAATCATTTACAAAAAAACTTTTTGTGGTTATTGCGGCTCCGGGAAAAGTAAGGTAGTCGGTGCAAATTGATAGACGTATCAGAAAAATGTTCGAAATACATTATCAGGTTTGCACCTTGGTGCGTCTCACGGAAGGAACTTTTCCATATTTTATCGTCGCTCTACTTCGGGAAAAATTAATGTAGTTCTGGAAATTGACTTAACTTATTCATTTAATTAGTACTACATCTGCCAGAAGTTTTATACTGGTATTAATTTACGGAAGATGCATTTGTTCAACACTGTGTTCCCTTACATGCACGTGGTTTTTATTAAAATCATAATGCGCTAAGACAGTCTCTCTATTCGTAATTTAACTTGCATCAAGTAATTTCTTTCTATTTTAAAATTTACGCCCGTTTTAAGTTTGTACCTAATATTTACAAGCCTTCCGTAAGCGCCAGAAACGGTGCAAACCTAGGATAAGCTTCTTTTCGTGTCATCTAACATTTCCATAAGAATCCACGACTACACGACTTAGGTCCACACTTTTTGCTAATTTGCCTGTACTAACCGGGAAATACCCACCTGCACCTACAGCTGTTATTGTAGTTATTTACGACTTGCACTTCGCAAGCTTAGTTTTATAGGACACCCATACTTAGTACTTTATCAAAAAACCTCGGTAGAAACATCATACTGGCCATCTAGAAATCGTCATCTAAACGATCGATGTAGTCGTAATTCTAAGAGTAAGACCCTAGACCCTCAGATGAATCAGAAGCCATAATTAAAATAAGAGGAAGAAGAAGAATAAATAACTTTTCATTTAAAAAACCGACTTCCGCCATTGCTTTCGACTAAATAATTTTGGATGAAAAAAAAATGATGAAAGAACCATAGTGGTGAAAGGATTATGATACTTTCTGAATGCAAATGCTTGGTTTGTTGCTGAAAATATCAAAATCGCCATATGTATGCCTACAATATTTCAGGAGTTCCCTCAATTCCTCATGGATCCCATCATCAGAACTAGATTCTGAAAAAAATTGAACCAATCTGGAAGTATATCTATTCAAATAAAAAGAATTTTTCAAATCGGTTCATAAACGACGGAGATATGAGGTAACAAACATAAAAAAAAAAAAAAACAACCGAATTGAGAACCTCCTCCTTTTTTGTGAAGTCGGTTAAAAAGGCAGAGAACGTTCCGCAATACATGCATGAAAACAGTCTGTCGCAACTAAAAGAAAATTATTTATAAATGTTATGAAGAAAAACCTGCAACTTGACTTTGGAGCCCTACACTATGCGAGGTCGCACGTGGCAGTTTAATAATTATACTCGATAATAGAAAATTACTTTGAAGAAGTTTTACACAAGGATAACTTTTTTCCGACACCCGATTTCAATGAAACAAAGCTTTTATTCTAATCCAAATAAAGTAATGTCCACCCGTGAAAAGTTAATGAAAATCCGTTCAATCGTTTCGGAGATATGCGTGAACAAACAAACAGACGCAAACAGACAGAAACAAATTCTAAAAATTGGAGATTTTTGTTCTTTTACTCTTTTCTAGTCACCACCTTTCTATTTTAACTATTACTTTTCTTCAATGTACAGGCACACCGGGTTCTTATCTTTTTATTATAGTAATAATATAGATAAATTAGTTGGTTATAGTTCTTTTTTGCGCGATTATTAATAAAAAACGGATATTAGTCATGGGAAAATTGATTGATAATATAAGTTCATACCGTTCAATTGCAGCAGCAAAAATAGGTATACGCAGAAGATGAGCACCCATTCCAGTCCACTGTGAGCCCATTCCACTGTAGACAAACCAAAGTGGCCGCGGGGCATCGTCACTATACTGTGCTTTTTCAACAAGACTTCGAGTTATCTGTTCATTATCCGTATCTGTAAATAATTATGTTTGTAAACAAAACAAGTGTATGCATAAATCGGACTCGTGCACTGATACTTCTGTGTTTTGGATCAAGTATGAACCTTAATTATTAAATTTTAACTTATTTTAGTATTTGTTGTTCATCTGCAAAGTATCATTTATACTTAGTCAAGCAAGCCTGTAGTATTTCTATTTTTTAAAAAACAGCTGGTACCAAAATATTTGATAAATTTCCAATTTTATGAGATCTCTTGTGCCTTGGGCTTTCATTTATTTGTGTTCTATAATCTGCTTAAATGTATGCCAAAATATAAAACAAAATGTGAATTCATTTAAACTGGCTACCTGACAGCGCTTAAACAGACTGACAGACAAACAGCGTTGGCTTAGTACTCGGCACCCTTTGGTGACAGAAACCCAATGAATTCTTTGAATTCTAACAAAGACCTTTCATTTTGATACTCTACTTAAATTTTTCCAAACATCTTCTGGACACATTTGATATAAATAAAATACTCACCTAAGATTATGAATCCTCTCCCAAGATGACCAGATATGTTATTTGAGTGTATGTTGTGCAAGAGAGCTAGTTCTTCAGGATCAACAGGGCGTGATTTTAAATCTTCAAATATTTTAGGCAGAGAAGATTCTTGCCTTGTTGATAATATCACCAACCGTGGTATTGATGACTTGTATCTGGAGAAATCCTGGTATAATAAAATAAATTAAGATCACAATATTATCTACTGATAAAAAATAAAATAAATTCCACAGTTAAGTGGTGTAAAATATTTTGTGCAAGGTGTTGATGATGCTGAAAACTACTCGTATTGGTCAGCCAGATATGATATTTTGAAAGCAGAAAATTAACATGGAGACGCCTCCATGTTAATATTCTGCTGTATGTTATTATATACTTCCGCAATCGATACTACTAGTTTTTTTATTTAACGTTTTGTAAATATTGTATTATATTTATCTATATCGGAAATGGTGAGTAAGTTATCATACCTTGGGTTTCAAATGTCCATTCAACAGGACATGCGAGTTAACTCCTGTTACGGACAAACCATTGATTGCTGTGTAAGTAGATCGGAAAGGTTGGTGTTCCCTCACTATCAGCATTCGACCTTCTCGTAAAGCATCCACATCTTGTCTTGGCCTCTCGCAGTGCAAGTTACTTGCTATCTCACCTTTATGGTATCCTAGAAGAACCTGCGGGAACGCCATTAATTCATTTTTTGATTGCTGAAATTATTTTTGGATGGTTGATTTATTTTAGGACACTTGTTTCTTGTATTTGCTGAGGTACTGCTAAGCAATGAAATAAAGATTTAGAAAGACGCGAATCTCACCTGGAATGGCATTCAAGTGGCTTCTTTGTTAAATTACCCCCTAAAGAGTCCCGTCTTTTATTACCTTTGTCATAGCCGTGAAGCCTGAAGCAGCATCAGTGAAACCAACATTGGACATCACACTACCAACAAGAAGAGGGTCCTTTCTGTTTCCGCAAAATACTTTATCAATAGCTTGTAGTTCCGTTTTATCAGCTTCAGGTGAAGCTGTAATATCCAAAATGTAAATATCAAACTGTCTGAACTGTATAAAACGGCATCAATTAGGACATCTAAGTTTTATACCCGAGCCAAAAGCTTCCACATATTCTACTGCCTCCGGAGATACATTTGAATCTTCATAAAAATGCTTTAAAAATGTAGTGTAACTGTTGAGATCACGGTTAAATCCAAACTCTTGACCAGTTTCTCCGCTAATTCTAGAGATAAACTCATTCTTGACGTTGACAACTTCACAATAAACCCTAAAAATAACATAATAACATAAACCACTCTCATTTCAAATAATATTTTCAACATCACTAAAATCATACCTGAGAGCATCTCGTGATTTTTGCAGCAACAAAATGTTTATAGCATCTGATTTCGCACAACCATCAGCGTTATCAGCAAAAGATTTTGTTTTGCCATCGGGTGCTATTGCAATACATCTGAAATCGATTGAAAAAATTTAAGATTTGTCGTTGAACGAGTTGATTCAGCTTCACAGCTGTCTTATCAAATTTACTTCGAGATTTGAAATTATGTACACATGTCGATGACACTACAATAATAAAACTATAACTCTTAGACTAACTATGACTCTTCTCGCCAAGGGCTTCTACAGTTGCCCATTTTGGTAAAAATTTTGACATTTGACGCTCGAGTGGCGCTATAACTATTAAAATAACATACCTACCTAACGATAAAATTATAAAAGCGAGTTGATTTAATGGTTGACACGGAAGAAGTCCTCGACGGATAGACTGGCCGTATTTGGGCTCATCTTAATCAACTCACAAATTTATTTTTTAGCTTTCAGGTAGATTTTCGTAAAAAATATTCTTAATTTCAATCTAAAAACCTCTCGAAGAATGAAATTAATATTTTGATAGAAATACCTGTTATAATTCACCATAGTTTGGGGAAGCAAGCATAGATTTGAGCTTCCGACAAGAGCGGCTTCACATTCGCCACGGTTCATAGCCAAAAGTGCTTGCTCTAGAGCAACTGTAGAGCCACAGCAAGCACTATCAAACGTGACTGAAGGGCCTTTGGTATTCAACCAGTAGGATATTCGGTTGGCATACATTGTCTTGCTGCATCTACAAAATGAAGCAAGCGGTTCTTCATGGAAAATGCGGGGTGGTATGCCAATTTGGTCTCAAAAGGCTCAAAAGAACGAAACCTTATCAGTTAGTTTAGTCTAAATAATAGTGTTATGTTAGTGCAAACTAGATCTATTATGAATACAACAACAAAGTAATACTTATATCATATAATAATAATATATTTATTTTCGAACCAATACACTGACACATCAAAAGGTTAACTAAATAAATGAGAGATTAGCTTGACTAATTATTTGACAATACAAATATGTACCTACCTAATTTATTCAAGAACGAAAGTGTTATTCCCTTAAATAGAGACAGTAAGAAAAATGTTAATGTTTTAAAAATGTTGATTAGTTTAATAATAATTCTTAACCATAGCTTATTTTTGAAATCTAGTTCAATGTTTAATTACTTATTAGCCTGCCTTACGACTAGATTGTAATGTTATTAGGGTAAGTTACTAGCAGCAAAATACAAAAAAATAAACAGCTGGGCCTCTAGTGACGAGGGGCTATAAAACCAATTTAATTTTTTACCCCCTCTTGGACCCCTATATCTCAAAAACCCCCCGACCGATATAGCTCATAACTTTACCAACTTTCAGTTACCAACACTATCATACCTATCAAATTTCATGAAGATCGGATTATCGGCTCGGAAGTTATCCTCGGATAAACAGACATACATACATACATACATCTTCAACAGCTTTTAGACGTCCACTGTTGGACGAAGCCTCCCCCATAGTATGTAATGGGGGGATTTGCCATAATCACCACGCTTGGCAGGCGGATTGGTGATCGCAGTTTGGTGTTATGTCAGGTGGGTGCTGCTGCCCATACCCTGGTGTGATCTCTTAGCTTTTACTACATCCACGGAAGGAGAAGGCGGGCTCTATTCTTAGGCCGGATACACCACGAAAAACTAGCACACACATACACATACAAACGCCGATTCTTCCAATTTGACTCAGAGAACTCGCGTTACTCGTTCAATTACCTATGTCTTCGAAATTCGTACTAAAAACCATTGTTATTAAGAAATATTTACTATATATATGGTATAGTAAGTTCTGTAAACTGTGACTCATTTCGTTGCAATAAATATTTTTTTATTTTTCTTTTCTTTCTTTACTCATTAGGTGCATATAAAATCGCAAGCAGGTCACCTAGTGGTATAATAAAATGAATAACATACCCTGCAATACCCAAGCCGCCTTTAGACGTGGAGTCGCAAAAGCCAACGCTTTCGGTCTCTGATAAAGCTGCTGCAATGAAAACACCAACCTTTTTCTTGCTAAGATCCGCAGGACTTAGCCCTGCAACAAAATATATTACCGTTCATCAAATAGTTTGCACACGTGTCAAGTTGTTCCAACGAAAAGTTAATTTTAAGAACAAAAATTTCGTGTGAAGCAATGATAATATTATAAAAAATACAAGCAATTAAATATTATAAAACTCATATTTACAAAAGAAAATAAATAAAAACGAAAAACTAATGAAACTTTTATTTCTTTAGTGAATAAGACAAGTTGTGCAAGGTATCTTAATATTAATGCCAACTACCAAATTAAGTGCTATGCCCAGCTTCTTTTCTTGTATTATTTTATTTATGTATTGTGGGATAGTATTTTGCGAACTTGCGTGTTTTTATGTAAGTAAGTGCTTTTATTTGAGTGTACTATGATGACATTAATTTGTTATCTTCTAGACTTTTCTTATTGTTATTTTTTTTGGCCTGCTAGTATTCCTGTGTGAATGCGTTTGCGTTTTATAACTCTGTGTTTATCCGTGAGGACCGGTAATTGGCTTCTCTGTTTCTTATTTTAATTTACCTTGTTCTGTGTCTAATTTAAGCTGTTGGTCCTCCTAATAAATAAATAAACTTTCCTTAATACACATTTTATTGAAAAATATGTATTACTATAATTATCACTAGAAACAGGATATTTACCATGATTTTTGAGCATTATTGATTCCCGATATTTCGGCACAGTTTCATGTGCCATGCGCCATGATCACGGGTAACTGGGTCTTTGCGAGTAGATTTTTATTATTATTGGTAGCCGTAACGATCTACCCTCTTTCTCACTCTTTTATTACGAACAACCCCTACTATCAGTTTCATTGTCACACTTAACTCCATCTCGACACACCACATTAACGGCATCCGGACGAGCAACTGGTACCACACAATTTTTCCGATTCCTACACATTCTCACCACAGGATTCCAGACTCCAGACAATTGAAAACCATCTTCTCTATTGAAATTCCTGTGTTTAGTAATCTCAATTGCCTCTTGCACCAGTCTTGGTATGTAATGCCGCTCTGTTGAGATTACCTGTGGATTGTGTAGCTCAATCCAATGGTTTGAGCCAGATTCTTTGAGGTGTTCCGCTATGGCTGACTTCTGTGTATCGACGTTTTTGACCGCTCGGATGTGCTCCTTGACCCGACAAGCTATCGTACGTTTTGTTTGACCAATATAAGAACTCCCACAGCTACAATCAATCTTATACACCCCTGGTTTTTCAAGTGGAAAACTGTGTTTAGGTGAGCGCAGGTGGTGTGAGATTTTCTTTAAGGGAGTAAAAATGGTCTTTACGGAGAACTTTTGCAGGATTTTCGCAATTTTGTTCGTCACTCCCTTAACTTAAGGCAGAAATGCTGGTTATCGATCCACCATGCATTTGCGGGGTCTAGGCCTGGGACGGGATGGTAAAGACTGACACTTATACCCATTCTTACGCAAGACACACTGGATATGAGCTAGCTCACTTTCAATGTGATTTTCATCACTCAAGTCAAAAGCACGGTTGGTGAGAGACGTTACCACCGAATAGAGCTGCCTAGGGTGGTGGTGTGAATTAGCATGGAGATATCGGTCCGTATGCGTTGGCTTTCTATAAACAGAGTGGCCCAATCCACCATCTTCTCGGACCTGTACCTATTGGTACAGGTCCGAGAAGATGGTGGATTGGACGTTTGGCTTTCCTAGACGTATTCGTCTAGGAAAGCCAAACGTCGATCACATTCCATTTCATACGTGAACCTCATCTTGGGATGTAATCCATTGAAATGTGCCAAAAGTAGTTAAATTTCATCTTTATTTCCCTCCACAATACAGAAAACGTCATCAACATACCTACCTCTTCCACAGTTTAACCGGTAAGGGGGCAGTTGAGATTGCCATGTTCTCGAAATACTCCATCCTTGCCACCACGGGAGCGACTGGACTTCTCATAGCTACACCATCTACTTGGAGGTAGTAATTTCCCTTATATACGAAATAATTCGTGGAGAGAATATGATGCTCAAGCTTGGCGTACTCAAAAATCATGGTAAATATCCCGTTTCTAGTGATAATTAACCGACTTCCCAAAAAAGGAGAAGGTTCTCAATTCGGTTGTTTTTTTTTTTTTTTATGTTTTTACCGCATATGCGGTAAAAACTTATATATATTATATTAAATATATATTAACTTATTATATATTTTAGCGTTTATGAACCGATTTCGAAAATTCTTTTTTTATTTGAATAGATATACTTCCAGATTGGTCAGAATAATCCTTTCACCACTATGGTTCTTTCATAATTTTTTTTTCATCCAAATATTTTGTCGAATATAACTTTTCATTTAAAAACCCGACTTCCGCCATTGTATTCGACTAAATAATTTTGGATGAAAAAAAAATTATGAAAGAACCATATTGGTGAAAGGATTATGATACTTTTTGAATGCAAATGCTTGGTTTGTTGCTGAAAATATCAAATCGCCGTATGTATGCCTACAATATTTGAGGAGTTCCCTCAATTCCTCATGGATTCCATCATCAGAACTGGATTCTGAAAAAATGGGACCAATCTGGAAGTATATCTATTCAAATACAACAACAAGCAACAACGTTAGTTTTTAGTTTCGACAAAGCCCCTGTACAGCTGCTTATAAAAGTTGTCCAATTTATTTATAATCATGTCTAGTTTATAATTTGACAAGGCCTTTTACAGCCGCTTTTTTATTTTTATTTTGTAATCTTGACATTATTAATTTAAATTATTTTTCTAGACTTACTTTATTGACAAATCCTCTATACAGCTGCATCTCTCATTATTGTGAACATTCTAATTTTAAAATGTATTCAAAATTATTTGTACCTTGACGTAACTAAGAGTTCCCACTGTGTTCCTAAAGTTTGAATAAAATATATGAATATGAATATATATGAATATGAATAAAAAAAGAATTTTCCAAATCGGTTCATAAACGCCGGAGATATGAGGTAACAAACATAAAACAAAAAAAAAAAAATACAACCGAATTGAGAACCTCCTCCTTTTTTGGGAGGTCGGTTAAAAATGGTGGAAGACGGTTTATTAATTGAAAAGTTATTGACAACCCTTTCAACTCAATAATTATAACAGGTATATCAACACTAAAAAGTTTGTTTGTTGTAAAAGTTTTTTTTTTTTTAATAATGCTAATAATTTTTGTAATTAATTAATGTTAATTAGTGTAATTGGCTTAGGCCGTTCTAATTAATTAAATAAATAAATAAAAATAAAGGTTGTCTGAAATAGATCGCTCTGCAATAAAACTATAACAAATAGGTTACCTGCCAAAATCCAGTTTTTACTTTTTTTATTTTTTAAGTAAACAATCGATCAATAAATTGCTGGACAGCAGACGGTTCCATAATTTTTCGTCTATTTCTGCATGTTTCAATTATATTTTTCCGATTTAATGTAATTTTTATTATGTTAATAACCATAATAGTTTCAAAAGTTATGTATTACTATGATCAAATTAAGCCGAATATCGGCAATCCGTGGAAATAATTCGTGTAGTTTTGTAAATTGGCAGTGTTGTACCTTGTGGTATCCAGATGAACATACTAAAAGTACTCAAGGGTGGGGGGTGAACTGAGGGTGAAAGGGAGGAGGTTGAAGGTACCTTCCAACACATAAAGATACCGCAAGGTGTAACTGTACCAATTGACAAAACTACAGATTTTATTAATTTTCTTAGACTAATAGGTACCTATTTCAAAACTAAGAATAGCAACACACAGTATTCGGTACCAGGCTATCAAGCTGTACAATGAGTTGCCAATTTTTTTTGTCTAAGGCTATTAAAGTTTTTCTGAAACGTGTCTGTACCTGGAAAGAGCAAGAGGGAGGCCGTTTTGAAGTCGTTTTGAAAATTTATTGCGATTGTTTTACTAACGTAGGTACCAGATTACTTACAAATTGTATGAGATTGATTGAGAAATTGTTATTAAATTATGGGAATACAACTTTTAAATAATTCAACACTAAGAATTCAACATTTTAAGAAACAAAAAAATATCAACATTGTGGGATAGGTATTATACATTTTGGGATTTAAACATTTTGCAAAGTCAACCGAATGCTCCTAAAGGAATTTGACTAACTTCTCCTGCTCCGTTTTTTTCTTCCAATACAATAAAATAATCCTTAGATGAAACTGAGTCGATACGCTTCCTATAAAAACTTGATCAAAACAACTCATTTTTATGGAGAACTCACGCTTGACTAAAAAAAATAACTACGCCAAAATGGTTTTTATACAAAATGAGTAAATGGTTCCAAAGACAGTTTTCCCGTTTAAGGGTACAGATATGTCCATACTGTCCCATTAAAAAAAAAACACCCTGCTTAACTGGCGATAGTATGTGAGTAAATAGTATATATAGAAAGAAGATTTGTATGTAATGTAGATGGGTCCATTTGATCACTGAACACGAATCTGTTATGTTGAGACTGATTAGACTTAATTTCGTTATAAACATCAATAAAATATTTTATAAACTCTTGTATATATCATCATATCATCATCATTAGTCGGTTGATGTCCACTGGTAGGCGAGGGCTCCCCTATTCGCAATGGGACGATTTGCCATAATCACCATGCTTGGCAGGCAGATCGGTGATCGCAGTATTGATGTTAAGTACTCAGGTAAGCTTTTACAACGTCCACGGGAGGAGGCTGAGGGGTCCATTCTTAGTCGTGACAAACAATTCAAATCTGCATTAAATTTTTAATTTCAATAGGGAATATGATCTGCGCTGACGTCCCGCACTGGGGTGTATTGTGTATTTTCTCGCTGCTTACCTGTCTCCAGTCAGCTCACAACTCCTTGATATAACGAAGGACTTTGGGATGACGGCAGCACTGTTCCAGTATCCCCAAATCCTTTTTGGATGAAGGTCAGCGGGACTAAATACACACCTGCATCGTAAATGGCTTCGTACGCTAGTTCGAGAAGCTTTCTTGACATTGGGTCCATGCTGTTCCCTAGGTGATAATGGACCTTGAAAAACTGAGCATCGAAGCGATCCAGATCAGACACCTTGCCGGTTATGTTATTCACCTCAGGATGTTTAAACTTCCATCGGTAGTCTTCAGACGTGACAGGGTTTATCTGTTTTTAATAATTAGATGTTTATCACAACACAATTGGATGGGTTGTTTAATGTTCTGTGCAATTATCATGTCATCCTAAATTTTCTCTTATTTACCTTGTTGTAAAGTATTTCCGAAAACTCCTTGATGTTGCGCGACTGTGGGTAAAGACCAGACATCCCTGACACCACCACTCTTTCAGCGTTGGCTTCTGATGGTATTGCGCCATCTTTTAGATTTCGCGTATGATCTTGGGGCGTTGGAGTCATTATTGATTGTTTAATTATACCTACCGTTTGAAATCAGAATAGCACAAGACTGAACTATTTTTGAAGAAGTTACTTAACGGTCGAATTATTCTAGGGAAAAAATAATAAAATTTTAGACACCTCAAACCGATATGAAACTGAAACAAGACTTCTGATGCAATGACATTTCAAAGTCTTTTATATTCAGGTGCAGAGCATTTTAGGAAATCTGCAATTCATGTGCATATAACCTTGTTTTGCGGAAACGAATATATTAATAAATTGTCATTACACCTAGGCAAATTAATTATTAACATAATTAAAGAAGAATGGCGACGTTCCACATATTTTGTGACCCTCCTTTTTTGGCAATTCACGTTACGTATAGAGATACTTTTGGATATTGATAGGTAATATTAAATTATAAGGATCAGAAGGGAAATAAAGATAAAAACAGGTGGCACATAACTACAACCATTTAATATTAGAGTTGCAATTGAAACAATCAGAATAACCGAAGGGATAATTAAACAGAATAGCAATTATATCACAAAATACATCTGCATAGCACAAGTCTTTAGTTGAAGACCGTTCTAGAAAGTGTCCCGGCGCTCTCTCGTTACTTCTTCTTCATCCCTCAGTGGGATGAGGTGAGGGTTTTCAGGGCAATGCCCTTCTACCCTGGCTTTTCTCCGCCCATAACTATGGGCGTGTCTTTTGGGTGCCTTTGACAGGTATTCACAGGCGGGGGAGGGGTCCTACCCCTTAGCTTAGTCCGGTGCCACTACTCGGCCGGTGCGATCAGACCCTGCCGGGTGAGATCCCTGGTTGCCCAGGGAAGGCCCAGCGAGCCGATCAGCGACCATGCCAGTGGCCACCGGATGAAGTGCCCCCGCACTGTTGGCGTCTGCTTCGTCATCGTCCTTGGTGATCATATCACGCGAGTAAGGCTTCATATTTCTCTTTCTCGGCTCGTCCTGTGGTCTGGCATGCTGGGGGGCGATGTCAACTATGTGGGCATGCATGGACGCATCGGCCCTCCGGAACATGGTTGACGTGAGTCTTCCCACGAACGCCTCGAGGTCCTCATGTTTCAGGTCTCTCTGTATAGTGAGGTTTCTCACGTATCGTGGGGCTCCGATAAGCCTTCTTAGAGAGATGTTCTCCTGGGCTTGCAGGCGGGTTCTGTTTGTCCTCCTCAGGAACGGATACCACGCTGGTGCCGCGTTGGTAAGCCGTGTCCTGAGATAGGTTTTATAGATAAGCATTTTAGTTCTCAACGGGAGCTTTGATTGCAGGATCGGAAGGAGTTTGGCGCGAGCTCCCCTTACCGACCCCACAACCAAGTTGACGTGCTTCTGGAAGCTGAGGCGCCGGTCAATTACCACCCCTAGGTACTTGACGTCCGGCCGCCAAGGGATGTCCTGGCCCAACAGCTTCAACGGCGTCGGCAGTGCTGTGCCTCCCGTTAAGATGGCCTGCGTCTTCCTGACGTTGACGGTGAGTCTCCACTTATCGAGCCATTTCGGTAGGGCGTCTAAGGTGGGCTGGAGTCTTTTGGCTGCAAAGGCTGGTCTGTATGATGAGGCGTAGTACGCTGCATCGTCCGCGTAAAGGGCAAGCTTCGCCTGCCCAATGACTGGGATGTCATCAGTGTACCAGGCGTAGCAAGCGGGGGAGAGGCAGCTTCCTTGCGGTACTCCGGCCTTTGCGAGCCGTATGCCAGACAGCGCGTCCTCTACCGAGACGAGGAATTATCGGTTCTCGAGGAAGCTTCCCACGATCCGGCTGATCCTTTTTGGCGCCGTGGATTTTGACAGTTTGTACAACAGCCCCTCGTGCCATACCCTGTCAAAGGCCTTTTCCATATCGAGCAGAATTGCCGCGACATACTCCTTCTTGTTATGGCTCATGGCCATTTCGTTGACGATCTTCGTCACTTGCAAGGTGGTGGAGTGCTCAGCCCTAAACCCGAATTGTTCCTCCCTTAGCCAAGGTGTAGCCTGGCATGTAGGCGGAAAATCGCCGCACTTACGGCTGTAAGTGCGGCGATTTTCCGCTTACATGCCAGCGGGCCGACTCTGCTTGGGTCCTCCTCCAACACCAAAAGGACTGGTCTGTGGTCCGAGGGCAGGTCAGGAAGCACGCTGAGGAGTGGTGTTCTAGTGAGACCTTTGTGGACCATTACGTCGATCACGTCTCCCATCTCGTTCGCTTCGTAGTGAGTCCATGTGTCCGGCCCGATCACTTCGTAGTGATGGTCCATCGAGTCTTGGTAAAGGATTCGCCCGTTCTTGCACACCCTGCTCGAGTTCCATAGCGTGTGCTTCACGTTTAGGTCGCCGGCTACTACCGTCGGGGTGTCAGAATTCAGAAGTGACCTCAGTTTGGCCTTCTCCAAGGTTCCTCCGGGTGGTCTGTAGACCAAGAAGAACTTCATGGCTTCACCGGCGACGCTTATCAGCACTCCTAGCGCCTGTATGGAGTTGAACTCGACGACAGGGACGGGCTGGTGAATCACCCTTCGATGGACCATCACCGCGAGGCCGCGGTACGCGTGCCCATCTGGGGTTACCTCGTCCTTCCGGTAAGTGATGTAGTTGGAAATCCTGTATTCAGTCATCGGTTTTAAGAAAGTCTCACTGACCAACATTATATCGATATTTTGCTCACGGAGGAAGACGGTCAGTAGTTTTTTCTTCCCCGTGAGCGATTGGGCGTTCCAGAATGCAACCCTAAGACCTATCCCCATTTTGATAGAGAATCCTCATAAAGCCCATGAGGGTGGCTATTTCGGCGTCCGTGCCGGACTGAAGGGCCTCCAGGATCTCTTTCAATACGCCAATCGTCTGTCCGAGGGAGTCTCGGCGGGCGGGCTGGGCCGGAAGCGGGAGCGATTTGGCTTGGCTTTCCCCAGGCTTTTCTGCGCTCTTCTTAACTTTGCTCCTCTTGGGTTTCCTAGGCTGGGAACCTCTCTGGGGGTTCGCCGGTGCCATAAGCGAAGACATCGCCGTTTCCTCGATGGTGGCAGGGATTACAAGAGCAGCGCCTCTCCTGCCTCTGGCTTCAACCGTTTCCGGCATGGTGCCGCCTCTCTTGTTCCGGATCTCCCTTCGGAAGACCGGGCACGCCTGAAAGTTTGCTGGGTGCGCTCCGCCGCAGTTTGCGCAGGTCGCCGGCTCCTCTCTAGGCCTCGGGCAGTCTCCTGCCTTGTGAGGATCACCGCAGCGCACACAGGCCTGCTCTCTGTGGCAGTTGTGCGAGCTGTATCTGAACTTTTGGCATCTGTGGCACTGCGATGGCCCCTTCTTGCCTCGCCACGCCTCTATGATGATGCCCGGCATCATGAGGAGCTCCGTGACTTCATAAATGGCCGGCATCAAAATTGGGGGTCTTCTTTAGAAGCGCGTAGAAGACGCTTCCTGGGCGGCCCTGCCTGCCTTGGATGTTCTTGAGGTACTCCGCGGTGAAGCCTTTCTCCTCTTAGGCGGCTTGGATGTTCCTGACCTCCGTGTCCAACGGAAGGCCGCGGATGGCGACTTTTAAGCTTCTTTCGGCCGGCAGAGAGTAAGAAAACCAACTGATTGGTTCCGCTTTTTCCAGCTCCGTCAGATAAGCCTGGATCAGCCGGTACTCCTTTTCATCCTCCGGAGAAAAACGAATGCCCTGCCCATATGGACGTCCATTAGGCGGTCTCCACAACTTCGCGGCCAGCGCCTTAAAATGGGTGGACCAGTTGTCGAGTTTCTCCACGACCAACGGCGGGTATCTGGGCCTTTCTCTTGCCTTCGGGTCGCTTTTGCCTTCTACGGCTTGCGAGGGGGGGGGGGGCGTCTGTTTTCACGGCACCGCTGGTCGATGCCGTCGGGGCTTGGCGCGGGGGGGGGGGGGGTGGTTGCGTACCTCCGGCTCGCGCTGCTTGCGCAAACGACTTTTCCCCGGCTTTTGCCGTCTGGGGCTTCTGGGCCTGCTGCTTCGGAGTCGGAATCCGGGACGGGCTCTCTGTTCTCGTCTGCTTTACCGCGTCCTTTCGCGGACTAGCAGAGAGAGAGCGCGTGCGGACCCTCTATAAAACTTGATGTTTTTATTCTTAGAAGAATGCGCAAGTATACTTACGTACAAAAAATGACGATCAGGAACTAATAAAAACAAGTTGTAAAAACATTAAATTTAATTGTTATGGTACATTTTTGTTACTTAAACATCTAATAAGCTTACACGCAGTGTTATATTTACATATTTCATAATAATAGAACATTACTGTCCAGGCCTGAAATAAAGCAATTGACAGCCGAGTAATATTGGAAGTACAAGGCAAAGCCGAGCCCATCCGCAGTGATTTTTAGTAAATGAGGCCGTTAATTGCTATTTCGGCCGAGACTTGTACAGTACTTTTGTCTAGAACCAAGCACCAGCTGGAAGATGAAATAAATTATATTAATGTTTGTTCGCGATTACAGCAATCTGTAGAAGCAGACTGTTTTCGATTACTTACGTACTATTCATACAGTCAATGACCGTGGACGCACATGACGTGATAGTTTTATACGTGCTGCTATTGGCCGAAAAAGATATTGTACCTTTCCCTTGCCCCACGATCTTTGTACTAATTCTAATGGATTACAAACCTCATGTTGTTAACGCAAAAACATATTTTATTGAAAATATCCCGCAATCAGGAAAGACAAAACCCAGTAACTAGGTATCCAGTGCAATCTCGTGTACCTATCGCTAATTTGGTACACTGTTATTTGTAAATTACATTACTACTGAACTTAACTTGCGTTACTGAAGAAAATTTTACACGACTGGACATTCTCGAAGCTGCAACGAACAAATGAACCTCTTACCGGCAAAATCTAGGAGGTATTACAATAAATGTTACCAAGACTTTAAAATTATAATATTACCTATTTCATGAGATTAGATAATATATATTATGGATAAAAAGGTATGAAACTACACATAATTTGTCACATCGTGTGATTCTATAAAAAAACTCGCCTCCGGCTCGTTTTTTTAACGCACACTCGTGTTTTAAGAACCCTTATTTTGCAACAATTTTATAAACTACTATTTGTACACAACAACATTATTATAAAGGACATTGTGCGAACAGTTAGGGTGCAGTAGCGGAGAGCACATAGGGGAAAACAACATTACGACTAGAAACTAGACATACTTATCAATTTCATTTTTCACAACACTATCTACGAAAATCTTAGTAGTAGAGCACTAAGGGAATAAAGCAGTGTCTTATGTCGCGGGTGGCATATTGAACCCTGAGCGTAACTATAGAGTCCTGAGTGAAGCGAGGGGTTCAAGCTGCCCAAGACGAAGACAGGCTTTATTCCAGAGGAGCATACTCTACTTTTCACACTTTCTGCGAGACAATAAAAAGCCAGGGCTTGTTTTGATTTTCGCGGTAGTAGATTGTCAATAATCTCTAAAGCGTCTGTTTTGATAAACTTTGGAGTAGAATCACTATCGTTTGTAATTTTTTATCAACATGAATATTGCAATAAATTTTACTGAAAATCACAGCACCAAACACGCTGTTCGCATTCTTTGTAAGCGCACCTTTTTCTTTTTTTTTTGAGTTCTGCTTATGGTGGCCAGTTCTAATTTCGAACAAACCTCTTTACAATGCCATATGGGCATTTTTTACTCAGAGTTTTCCACGAGTCTCCACACAAATTTGACGTTCCAAATTCAAATCACTTTAATCCCTAGGGAGTTTCATACAACTTTATATCCCTAGAGAGACAATGCTGTACTTTACGTTGAGGTTGCATGATTTGTAATTGGACATTGTCGAGCAGGTGGTGTGAAAAATGAATTGTATAATCTATTGAGGTAATTCAAACGTTAATTCCAATACTGTATGAAAGGCAATGTATTATTAACTTATTCGTATGATACTATATCTTTAAAAAGCAAATATATAGGTAATTAAACATAAAAATTCGAAAGGCTCCAAAGGATACACATTTGACAGCTGGCCATGTACGCTTTGTAGGTAATATGACGGGTTCTATGTTAGTCGTTATTCTGAGATTTAAGCAATGCCGCTCGGCCATCTTCGTAACATTGGCTCGTATCGCTGGTCGTCGTCGTCTACGCCTAACAATAATTATGCTAAGAGAATGAAAAAGCAAATGGAATGAAGTGTGTAGAAGTTGGGGGAAAATAATTGATAGAGGTTATACACATAATAAACTTCGCAAAAATCGATTGGAATACGAAATAATTAATCTATGACACATCTAACATCCCTATTCCTATTTAAGTTGGTAATTGTTTGTACAAAACTACCCATTCAATAATTAGCTATCAAATATAGTATGGTCGAAAGTAAATCAAGTTGTTTATATACTTAGATAACTTTTATTTATATAGTATTTATTAAGTTGCTATAAATTGAATTAGACGTAAATTTTGATTCCCTAATTCTAAAAATATAAAAACTATCTATGGAAAAATAGGGCAAAAAACATTATTTAGAAAAAAACTAATTGCAACAATAAACCTGAAATTTGGTTAATTTTTTTGACCTTAGTCCAAAGTTACTTCCTTCTTTCAATTCAGGTCATTAGCAATTATAAGGCTGCGTTTAAAATCGTTTGTAGCCGTCATCAACTCAACACTGCTCACCAGATCGGGAATTGATCACTCTTTTCGAAGATGATACACATGTAGGGATTAAAGATCGTAAGGGCAAAGTAGTTGAAGATCAAACTAATCAAGTTTTAGCTAAATTAAAGAGATGGTTTGAGGCTAATGGAATAATTCTTAATGCTGATAAAAGCACAATTTTGAAATACACGACTAAACAAATTAGTAAACATGATATTAAGAAGGAAGTAAAGTTTTTAGGCTGTACTATAGATTCCACACATTGTCCTTTGAAAGCCATATAGATAAAATATGTAAAAGGTTAGCCAGCGCAAATTATGTGCTATTTAAACAAAAGCCAATAATTGACAAAAAAACTCTTATGTCGGTGTACTACGCGTACTGCCATTCTATCATTAACTACGCAATAACAGTTTGGGGAAATGCTTCCCAAATTGAAAGGGTTCTAATTTGTCAAAAGAGATCACTTCGAATCATACATGGTTTACATAGGTTGACATCAGTAAGAGCTTATTTTAAGAAAACAAAAGTATTAACTGTAATATCCCTATTTATATTAAATTCTCTTTTGTTAGAAGTTCATTCAAGAAAACATGAATTACCCATGAAGATGAATTTTCATAATTATAATACCCGAAATAAAGAAAAATTACACGTACCAAGAACCAGACTTGTCAAAACTTATAAACAAGGTGCCTGTTTAAAACTAGATATGTGTAATAAGTTGCCTTTAGAACTAACACGACTTCCTATAAACGAATTCAAGCAGTAGGTAAAACCACAAAATATTTTGTGAGTAGGTATTTTTATCTTGTATTTTTTGTGTCATTGATTTGTTGTTTTTAATTTTAATTTGTATAATGGTGTCAATTCTGTTGGCACAAACTAGACTAAAACTATACTAAATTTAGTTTAGTTGTGTCAAAATTACATTTTCCTATTCAGACATCGACTAAAACGACATAACTAAACTAAATACTAATCTGACTGCACTAAAACTAGTGGTTCGCCCCGAACTGAGACCTCGCGATAACACCTTTATCAGCCCGACTACTTAACTAAGTAATTTCCATATTTTATATTATTATTTTTGAAAATTTTCACCTCGAGGTCTACCAGTACAGTACAGGATCTACCAGTAACAACTCTAATTTCCTACACATCATCGAAATAACCTTTGAATAGGGCTAAGCAACGGGGCGTAATACTACATACTATATCAAGTACCTGACGAATTAATTGATAACGTCCTTTTGTCAAAACCATAGAACTCCAGCGTCATTCAAATTCCTAGAAATGAGAGGTCAACAATGGATGTTATATTGGTTTTTGTTTTATGGAGTACAAGTTTCTAAATTCTTCAGTTTCAGACTTTTCCCTGTAGTTGTGACACAAAAGCCACAAGCATACCAAATTTCAGCATTGTGGGATTGCTGGAAGTACCCTAGAATTTTTGATTTTTACGTTTTTTATTTTCCCTAATATCTCAAAAACTGCTAAGGCTAAATACTTATTAAAAACAGTTTTGAAATGTCCAACCAAATCGCTTTCATTAGACACCCCACTTGATCTGACTGTCTTACTTTTATTTTTGTTACCCCCTCTTGGACCCCAATATCTCAGCAACCCCCTGACCGATATAGCTCATAACCTTACCTACAAATTGTACCAATATTATCTACCCCCATACCAAATTTCATGAAGATCGGATTAACGGTTTGGAAGTTTTCATCGGACAAACATACATACATACATACATACACACATACATACAAATGCCGATTCTTCCAACTTGACTCAGAGAACTCGCTTCGCTCGTTCAATTAGCTTAGTTACTCAACTTAGTTTTAGGTGGTCTTTTCCTATTCTGTTGTACACTTTTATGATATTGACAATCGACTAAAATGACAGCACTTAACTAAATATTAGTCTGACAGCATTAAAATTAGCTTAGTTACTCAACTTAGTTTTAGGTGGTCTTTTTATATGCTGTTGTGCAGTTTTATGTCTAATATTAGATAGAAAACTATACCTAAAATTAGTCTTCATGAAAACTGGTGTGGATTAAATTAAGTGATTCAAAAAAACATTCTATGGCATATTTTGCTAAGAAAATAAATACTAAAACCAACTATTTGCAAACTGCAAGTGGAGGAAAACAATTAGGATCACAAAGTATTGAATTTTGTTGTAATTAAGATGATAGCTTTCATGATTTATGCGACCGGGCTGGGTCTGAGTCGTGGCATAAACAGGTGCTTACGAGGCACGAATTTAAAATGAAGTAGTTCCAGTTCAGCGCCGCCCGCGCCTCAATTCGTCCCGAGGCACGGGTAGTGCACGGCTACTTCATATTAAATGTGTGTACCTTTTTAATCCATGCCTCGTCCGCACCCAAAGCTATGGTTCAGTACCAGCACAGTCTAGCATAAATCATCTTTTAAGGTCACAGCACACCGGCTGCGTATGCGTAGACGTAGGTGTGCACGTCGACGTACCATTATGTTGTAATGTATGGAACTGTATGAGACATGGCACACCGCTTGCGTGACGTCCACGCTCGTCTCTAGCGGCGCGGCGCAGAGACGCGCGTGTCTACGTTACCGTGTGCTGCATACGCATCCGGTGTGCCTTGGCCTTTACCATACTGTGTGCAGCAAGTCTAAAATGCTATATCTCCTACTTATTACTTTTTGATAGTAAAGTTGTAGAATCGACCTACAAAAAGATACTTTTTGATGGTGAACCTCATTTCTTAATTTTAAAGTTGACACATTACCATAATGATATTTAACAAAAAAAAATGAGTTTGAATTTTAGTAAATATAGATTCATTTAAATAAAATGCCTTTAACTCTGCAACAAAGGGCTAGGGCATATCACGAGAGCTCAATATATCTCGATTCACCGTGAGATTTTGGATTTGGCGTCATGGCGATGAAGGGCAAATAACAGATCATAAATGCAATTCAGGACACGGTCAATACTAATAAGAATTCCCACAAATTGATTACGTTCAGGATAATGCACCGATACACAAGGCCCAGGCTACCATGGCGTGGTTTAACATGCACCTGTGACATTAGTCTCTTAAATGGCCTGCTGGGTCAGCCGATATGAACCAGATTGAAAATCTATGGGGCATAATGGTTCAACGCTGGAACTGTCAGAACGAAAGAAACCCCCCTGAAGCTCTTAGATCACACTGTGCACTGGTACGGATGATTATCAGGGGACTGATTTATGCGCGCGCCTTGCGAGATAGACTACGTGCCGTCATAGCTGCTGATGGAGGCGATTATACTAGATATATAAATCAATAAATTGTGGATAATTTCCTTAATAATATAAAAATGTTTTGACCTTTTATTTGATTATTTCTTTCTATTTTTGCATTTTGAAAAACAAGTTCGATCTCGCTTGGTGAAAAAAGGTTTTTTTTTGAGCGCCAAATTTCGAATTTCGTATTAAAAAAAAACGTGCTCTACCTTAGTCAAATCCAAAGACCTAAAGGGGTGTTTACACGGGTGATTAAAGCTGCGTGATTTTTGCCGCGCGGTGAAAATTGACCGTCTAAATGGCAATTCGACTAGGTCGCAAGTGTCTAAAGCCGCAAGCCCCAAAGTTGGGTAGCATCCGACTTTGGCTGCGCGGTGACCGGCCGCATGCAGCTGGTGACTAAAACCGACCGTATAAACGATGTTGTAGGCAATAGCCCGCCGCATGAAGGTGTGTTTCGTGCACGTTGTTTCACTACTGCGATTCTACGTACAGATCCTTCTTGAGTAATTGAATAACTAACTAATTCAATTCCGGCACGAACACCTATTCTTCTCAACATTTTCGAAGGAAATGACCGAGCCGCATGAGATTTTAGTCACCAGTGTAAATGGGCTAGCGATGCGGCTTGGTGAGGCGATTTGTGAAGCGACTAGCCCGCACGACGAAAATCGACCCCTGTAAACCCCACTTAATTCACTTAACTCTGTCAATTCAATTAAATTTAGTGGCTGTCAAATTAAAATATAGTCCTGTCGTTTTCGAAGATTAAATTTAGTTCAGCCTGACAACAGAATAGCTTTTAGGACTAAATTTGTAATTTTTAAGTTTAGTTTTAGTTTAGTTCGATGAACAACAGAATCGACACCAATGTATGATTATTATTAAGGGTTATATTATGTATTTTTGACATACCAATGTTATGTAATATAACGAAATGGTGAATAAATGAATATCTGAATATCAAACACTGTAATGAGTCTACATTTCTATATTCTGATTACTTACCTAAGTTCATATAATTGTCCTATATGTGGTATAATATATCCTACAGGACCCACTTCCCTTAAAAACGTGTCATGATCATCACAAATCCACTGCTGGACAAAGGCCTTGCCAAATAGGATACGCACCACTGATATTTCTCATCCGCACTTTCTGCCGGGAGTTGCCCACACAACTTCTGGTTGTAGTAGGTGTTCTTGGCCGTGGAGTGTCTGGCCAAAGAATATGCCATTACCAAGGAGAGTACTATAACTACTACTAACAGACCACAGAGTACTTTAATATTATATTTTGTTGATAACTGTGTAGTATAACTACTTCTTTATATTTTAGTTTGCTGATGAATTAATTATTTATTTACATAATATATTTAGTATATTCGTCTTCAACGTTCGTGATGTCACTCGGGCAGGCCCTGTCTGAAAATCAGCGCCGCGCCGTATCTACTTGTACCCCCCCCCCACACAACATGCATTACGCCATTTGGTGTTTATTTTTATTTTTTTAGTTTTTGTTAAGTTACCTACTACTTAGGTAGGTAGGTACCTATTGTTGTTTTATTTTGTTTCTTTTAAGTGGGGACAAATAAACGTGTTTTCTTTCTTTCTTTCTTTCTATACCCTTCGTTTCCATCTTTGGATGTCGTAAAATCTGACTAAGGGATTACACCAGGGGATGGGCAGCAACATCCACCTGAGTACACAACACCAATACTGCGACAATCCGACTACCAAGCGTGGTAATTATGGCAAATTCCCCCTTTGCATTTGATGGGGGAGGCCTCGTTCAGCAATGGATGATGATGATCAAGTGCTCATATGTTATGCGGAACCTAATATCAGAGCTTCCACTTATCGTCAAATAAACAGAGACGCCATAACAGCGCGGTACCCTAGAATAATAAATCGCTGTGTGAACACTCCCTACGCCTATGCAAACAAATACGATTCATAGTTCCCTACCTACTTAAATTCCTGCAAGTGTACCGTCGACTGGCGTCGTAGTGACTATTCGTTAATCTTTTTTGGGGCCAGTAGAACTAAACCCTTGCTAACTCGAATATTAAAAACTTTGTAAATATTTACAACGTTACACGTTAACGTTCCGATTACTACACCAAATAAAAATTGCGAAGTGCGAGTTGAATTTTTAATCTTTTCGTAAAGTTCTTTTCTACGAACCACTCGTTTGAATTTTTGCACCCCTCATTTGGATACCATGTTTAGATTAGAACAAAATCTTGCATCATCATACATATTACCATCATCATCAGCCGCTTGGTGTCTATTGCTGGACGAGAACTCCCCCATCGAATGCAATGGGGGAATTTGCCATAATCACCGTACTTGCAGTCGGATTAGTGATCGCAGTATCAGGTGAATGCTGCTCTCCATTTCCTGGTGAATCCCTTAGTCGGCTTTAACGACATTCATGAGAGGAGACGGAGGGGGTCTATTCTAAGCCGGAAACACCATTCATTCTATATCTGCAATTAATTTGAATTCTAATTCCAATAGGGAATATGATCTGCACTGACGTGCCGCATAGAGAAGAATGCACAATACACCCCGTATTTTGCATTTTCTCTCTGACTTGTTGGGCCATTTTTGTTGGTAGGTATAAAATTTGTCCTGGCTACTGGCTTATTTAGGAGTGTGTTATTATTATTCCTGGAAGAAGGCGTTAGCCGAGTTGGTCGTGGAAAGCAATGGCCGCGATGAGCTCACCACTTGTCACATTTATATTCCTGCGATTGTGCAACCCACGGCGAAAAGAAGCTCTTTGAGGCTTTGCCTAGCCCTTCGGAGAAAATGGTGTGTGTTTAACATGAGAACGTAATTATATATGAAAAATGACCCCAAGCAGCCCAACTCCTTGAAATGACGGAGAAAGACTTTGTGTTGACGGCAGCACTGTTTCAGTATCCTCGAGTCCGTTTTGAATGAAAGACAGCGGGACTCACTCTCATTACACTCTTGCATCGTAAATGGCTTCGCACGCTAGTTCAAGAAGTTCCTCGAAATTATGTCATGAAGCAACGAAGCGATCAGATCAGCCGGTCATGTTAGATAGTATGATTTATGTTCTGTGAAAATATCGTATGTCATACTGAATTTACTATTATTTACCAAAAGGGGCTGGCGAGGGCGAAGACCGCACGGAAATTAAATTCGAGGCAAGTACAAAAATAATTGGCCTGAATTTATATTGAATTGATATTCCATTTTGGCACCGGGGATACCCCTCCCCGTGTATGCGCGATGGGTCCGTTCAGAATTTGTAACAAAAGGTCTTGTTCCGTAATACCAAAGAGATAAATAAAAATTTAATGTTTTTTTCATAATCTTGTTGTTATTCTGTAACTTAACAATATTATAATGTCGAGACTGCAGGCCGATCAAGTCGTAAAATAATAAATACAAATTCACTTACATTTAATTTTAGGTACTTAAGTATAATTTGAAAAAAGAATATGCAGGTTCCTTGATAAAATAATGTTACCCAAATCCATATTATTCGGATTTGGTTAACATTATTAAATGTCAAAAAGAATTTTATTCATTGAAATCACAAGGATCATTTTGAATCGTCTTATAAACTTAAACCAATGCTAATACTAATACACTTAGAGATATCAGGCTACTGAAAAACTTAATGGACGAGCACATTCTTCCTGAGAAGATTAAAGAAATTAAGGTTTCCAACTGTGCACAAGTTTTTAGTGAGAAAATGGCAGCAATGCTGACATTTTGTTCCAAATTCGGCACACTTACCATTACTAAAGCCTTGATTTTGAATTTTATTATTGTTTCTAATGTATATTGTCATAAATTGTACTCACTTAATTTTTTTTCCTTTTAAGGTTCAAGAGATTGGGAGTTGGGACGAAGAAAATTGGTCGATAAGTAACACCGCTGCTCTGTTACTTTTCTTGGATAAGCTCTTTGACAGTGTAAATTCTTCAAAAGATAAAGGAAAAATGCGTATTCCTGTCACAGTCGACAGTGGCCACGTCGAGTTTTGGAGAAATGCTATAAAATTGTAAAAAAAAACGAATGACGTCGATATCAACATAGAGATAACTATTTAAAGAATAGGGACATACCTAATTATAATTTAAGGAATAAGGACAAACTACATCTACCATAAGTAAGGCTAGCGAAAGTTCAAAAGCAGGGGGATTATTTTAAAATTGTTTAATAAATTACCAACGATAATAACAAATTTGGAGCATGCCCGAGTTCAAAAGGAAAATAAAATACTTTCTAGAAGGAATTGCATTATACAGCTTAAGCGTATTCATAAATTTAAATTTGTTGGTCTCGTCATTCATAAATGACCATGAAACTATATTTGCTTGACTTAATGTGTAACGTATTTACATTTTGTTGAAATTATTTTTTTAATGTATACTATGTAACTTGCCTAGTGTAACAACCATTGTAACAAGGTCAAATAAATGAATATGAATAAAACTTACGGCACGTTCCTCGTGGCATTCTAGGTGGGAGGCCTATGTCCAGCAGTGGACTACTACAGGCTGATGATGATTATAATGACAGGTTTTATAACGTTATGTATATTATATAGATTTTAACCAGTTTAATTTACGTAGTTTATATTCGAGTAACGACCCGACCCGAATTAAACCGGTTCAAATCTATATAATCATGAATGAAAGTTATGTATATTTTTTACTCGGATATTTATGTAAATATGTAGGTAATGTGAATTAATAAACAAAATATCAAATCCTTCATACTTTTATTTCAAGTTCAAAAAGTGTACAGCCGAAATGGTAAAAAGCAAGTGTATATCGATGATAGGCGGTACATCACTAGCATGAGGCAAAAGATGGCACCATATATCTGTCTCTTTCTAAATGCACACTAGCGACGTCGTCTTGCAAAACGGAACTATATTTAGCGTCTACGGCTGTAATTGGTCCGATTCCTATCTGTACTTTAGTACTATACTTATAAATCTGTGAAAGAAATCATGCAAAAAGTTATCTAACCACTTATAAATCTGTGATCTAACCTATGCAAACTCCAAATAATTTCGGTAAATACTTTTACGATATTTGCTTTTTTTTAATTCCCACGAATAACATTAAAAAGTTAGATTGCAATAAACGTGTAAGAGTAGAATGTGAGCAATATACATAGGTACTTGTGTAATATTCGTGCGAGTTTATGCAAAAATAAACGGAATATATTTTTAATAAAAATTAGGGGGGGAAATCCTAAAATACAAAAAAAAACCGGTAAAGGCTTTTACACGTTTATTCGGTTGGAACGTCGATATATTATCCGGGTTAGATTCAATGGACCTTGTTATCTTTGACCTTGGTGATTGTTATCAAGACAGAATAAACAATTTTGAATTTGAATAGAGCTAAATTAATTCAGGTTAGACATTGTTGTCTTAGAGCGCTGCCACACGGGCGATGCGGCTCCATAGTTCATACAAATCTGAAGTCTGAACGACATACTACACGGCGCGTGCGTCGCGACGATACGCAACCAGAGAGCAGTACCCCTATTCTAAGTATTGCTGCAAAAACCCATACGATGACACCCAACGACCATCGTGGTCACGCCGAACACCGGTGGAGCCATCGCGTGTATGCTTCACGTGATTCTTATTTGTCCCACACCCATCGAAGACCACGCTTCGTAAAGACACGGCCGTCCCACACCGGAAGACACGATATTGGTTCTAATAAGTTGTCAAAATAAATTTGAAACTGAAAAACAAGGCATACTCTGTGGAATTTGATTGTTCAATGTGTCAGTTGTCATTGCAAATCAGTCAAAGTCAAATGTAATTTTGCTTTCCGTGTCACAACAAGAAGAAATATTAAAGTTTATTGTTTTTCATGTTTATACAAAAAATTCGCACCGTTTCACCGAAATCTACTTCGTACAATAGCCTAACTAACTTGTACGACATATTGTGGCCCGCTCCGCGAAACCCACAATCAAAATTTATCATAAAGTAGCACTTTCAAAATGCCGATTAGCCCGAAGGTTTTAAACACTATGTTGTTCAATTCATGGAAATGTAAAATATTATTCCTAATGCAAATTTACACTTATAAAAAGCGTTGCTGTTCATTCCGGTTCCTTCACAGTTACTAAGTTTTTGCTTGTATTTCAGGAACGGCGATCTGACGAAGCCGGTATTGTCAGCCCAAGGGCGCTAGAAAGACGCGAACCGTGGACAAGTGGCCTACATCAGTTTGTGTATAACCTTCATCGTTATTTTAGCTGGTTTATGCCCACTGCTGGACATAGGATTCACCCATAAAAATAGGTAACAAAATATTTCTTTTTGGTAACAGTAGGTGTTGTATTGACGACCTCCGTGGTGTGGTAGGCGAGTAGCCGGCTGAGACGCAAGAGGTGCGGGTTCGAGTCCCGCTGCGGGACAAATGTATGCATGATTTGCAAATATTTGTTCCGGGTCTGGGTGTTGTGGTACCATGGTACTCTTAGTTCTTGATACCCACAACACAGGGAATCCTAGTGTTGGATCAGGACTATGTTAATGTTACTGTTGGGTGTTATGTTATGTACTTACACAAATATACAAACTAAGTTGGAACGCAAGCCAGAAGCCTGCACCTGTAACTATGAAAGTTGTGGGCAATGATCAGCCCCCCTATTCCCTAACTGAAAGTCACTCCGTGACTAACGTTTGACAAGTAGAATGACCATCAAAAAAAAATATGAAGAATTATCAATTAATGTTAATTTTACTTGTCAAACGTTGGTCACTGAGTGACTTTCAAGATAGGGAATAGGGGGGCAGGACCCGATTCCGTTTCATATGGTTCTTTCGATATATAGGGTAAAGATATTGAGGTCCTGTAGCATCATACTATTCCTCACAAATCAGTAGTTAGGTATAAATAAAGTATTTGTAGATTGGGCTCCGTTATTGAGTTGTGTATGACACTGCAATAAATTGATTCAATATTCTTTCAGAAAATTCTCTTGGACTGTCATCATCATCCACAGTGAGCATAGGCCACTGTAGCAGAGGCGCGCACGTGGTCACTGCTCATCACACAGGCTAATAAATGTGGCCACAGGCCCATTGGACTCCGATCGGTCGACAAAGGCCCAAATATTTAGTATACTACTATAAGTTTTGAGATGTCTTAGAAATTTAGAACTGATTTTGTATGTTTTTATAAGAAATGTATGTATTACTACAATCTTTTATTACTTTGTAAGGTAGTGAAATAAAAAATTAATTATTCTTTATCTGTTTATTTACAAATTTGATGTACATTTAGGTTAATCCACTCGGCAATATTATTATCCATTTTCTTGTGCTGAGGAAGAATAGATATTCAGCGGTAAAAATAGTAGCATTTACTGGGTAAAACATTACTTGGTCCTTTTCATCTCTTTTTGAAACTAAAGAAATTGAGTCTTGCTTTTATGTGGAAGAACTTTCTGCAACAAAAATAACAAGATTAAATACATGAGTCTAGATAGCCATTGTGGGGTTCAGACACCCATTTATGGGTCGGGAACTGGTAGGAAATCAGAACAAACAAACAGATCGTAATAAATTACAAACGGCACGCCCGCTTGGTCCGAACGTTGTCGAAACAATGTCACTCACCGGCGGGCGGCCCGATCGCAATCGCTTTATTTCAAAGGCTGAATACCACATCTCTTCCTTTTTAACAAATTAAAAATTAACAACTGCTTATTTCCAAAAGTTAAATTACTATTCTTACTTCACTATATACCTCTAGTGATTTTACAACATAATTATTATTCTAAATCGTATTTTATTTTAACAAGTAAATAAACTACGCCGTTGATGTTTAATTAAGTACCTATACAATTATCGATCTCTTTACTAGGTACGCTATTATTTGTCCTCCTCAATTTCTTCATGATCACAGATCTTCCAATTACTACCTTCTACTCTTTTCCAGTGTAGGTATTATATTCCGACGATACTCCCGACCTTCCTGTATCAGAGCCTTCCAGATTTCTGATCCATGTGCATCGCAGAAGCAGCCTACACCTTCTGTATAGATTGAAGTAGTTCCCACCTCTGCTTGTACGCAGTCTCCGGTTAGTCAGGTTAAATCCTGGTGGCAGACTTGGAAGACTGTGGCATATTCAGATAAGATAGGCGTTGGGATGGGTTTGCTACTCAGTGATCTGTTAGGGCAAGTTGTCACAAATAATTGCTTTCCAAATGCCTTCATTCACAAAACTTATAAATACTACGACACCACTCTGATAATACAATTAGGTGAAAATGTGGTGTCATGCGATATGATATTATTAGCTAGTTGTAAGTTAGTGCAGACAATCAAATAGTTTTTAATCTTAATTTAATGTTGTACAATTTGACATGTCGTCATAGAGACGTTTTGTATTTTAATATTAATAACTTTATTAGAAATTTTGTTTTGACACGAGATACTGTAGATATACAGTATCTTGAGTCTTGAGTTTATTATTATTTTATTAAAACAGACAGCAGACATAGTAAATTAATTATTGCTAAATTGTTAGCATTTCATATTTTTGATCTCGTTATAAGTATCTACTATAACGCAGTTCACCGACGAGCTCGTGGTTAGAAGTAGGTAGTACCAATGAGGGTAAAAGGTAGGAGTGTCAGCTGACAGTCATTTAAACTAGTTCGACAATGAGAAGGCCGGCCACATAAAATGTACAAGCCCTTCCCAGCAAAATCTTAGGCTTAGAAACATTTTTAAACAGTTTTAATGTACATTATCATGTATGTAACTGAACACTGGATGTTACAATTTGAGTTACTCCCTTATTATGAGAATTATAATATTGTAAGTTCATACAAACGCAAGAACGCCATAGGGTTCTTAACTGTTGTTCGAAAACCTTTAAAATGCAAGAAACGTAAAGATGTTGCAAATCTCACTATTGAGGGGACTATTGAGCTGTATTGTGTTGAGCTAGAGATGCATATCATTGTGTGTTTACCGTCCCCCTGACGCAGACTTCGTGTTATTTTAATCCACTATGGAAAAGTATAGCTCAAAACTTTTGTACATAATAAAATGCTAATAGTCTGCGGAAATTTCAATATAGGTATTTACAAAATACCTAAATACTATTTTGGTTAGTTTTTTGTCTGACAGGCTGTTTAATTTGTTTAAATGTTTTAATTTACATCACCTCTTCGAATAACCAACAAGAGTGACACTAACAACATCCACCTGTTTAGATAATATTTATTGTAGTAGTGTTCCAATTGATAAATCAGTAATTAAACATTTCACCTCAGATCACTATGGTCACAGCACAGTGCTTTAAATACTTGTAATTTCACTTATCACAGATAATCGCATTATGAAATTCCACGGCAGTATTGAACTAAAAATGCCCCTTGTACGTACCGTGCGTACCTATATGATCCGAATGACCTTTTTACCAGTTTGTCTAAATTGATAAGTGAGGAACATAGTGAGATTGTAAAGCTAGAGCGAATGTCGGGTTAGCTGATTGGGCTACAACCCTTTATTAACTCTATAAGGCTGGGGAATCAATGTTGCACGACCCAACGTTTATCTTGTACATAAAGAACTTCCAAGTCCTTCAAAAAGTTTGTCATACATTAAAATCATTGCATTTGAGAAATTCAATAGAAAAATCAGCAAATAAAATTAATACAACTTGGAAATTAATAATGAAACAGGTAAATCTAAACCTTGTAGTAACCAGATGAATTTAAACACAAACAATACTATGTTATCAAAAATATTCAGGCCGCGAATGCCTTTGATAGTTTTTCTCTAGTAATTGTGCTAGGTGCTATAATTATTGATATTGCGCCGTGTATGGCCTACATTTTCAATAGATGTGTTGACAAGAGTCTTTCCTGATCTTATGAAACATAGTAAATTAATCCTTTGTTCAAGTCTGGAAATGAAAAGATCCAGGTAACTATAGGCCAATTTCTATATTGCCTGCTTTAAGTAAGATCTTCGAAAAACTTATTCTTACTCAGTTATTGTCACACTTCGACCTCCATGGACTTCTTCAGTCATTAATTTGGAATAACTAAAGGTCATTTGACAGCCGATGCTGGTACCATGCTCTTAGAACACATATTTGAAGCGTAGGAGAACTCGCAGAACGCGATCGTCCAAAGCTTTTGACTGTATGGCATGATACATTAATTTCCAAGTTAAAACATCATGGCACCCAAAATCAGGCAATTAATCTTGTTAATTTTAATATATCCAATAGAGTCCAAAAAGTTGATTTTGGTGGTGAAAGGATCGACTATTGTCATGGGGGTGCCACAGGGTTCAATACTAGGCCCTTTTTATTTCTAGTTTACACTATCAATCTCCTTTTTTACATTATGAGGCATAGTTCTGTTTGCTGACAATACTTCTTTGATTTTTATTTTTATTTTCAGGGTGTTCTGGGTATTTTTCTATTTATAACAAAAATATCTATCTACATAGATACATGTATTATATTATGTATATCAGTTATCTAGTACCCATAACACAAGCTCTGCTTAACTTGGGGCTATAGATAATGTTGTGTGAAATGTCCAGCATTTATTTATTATTTATTATTTTCAAAGTTGACAGATCTAAAGAAAATTACAATGGAGTAAATGATTCACTGTCGCGAGTTCTTATAAATAATGTTTTGATCACAGTAAATAATCTTTTGATTAACGCTAAAAACGAAAAGCATCAAATTCACATAGCCAAATGTAAAACATTATTATCAAACTAAATATTTAAAAAAATGGGGAGACACTTGATCTTGTTAAGTCTACTATTTTCTCAGGGCTTAATATTGATCCAGGGTTGCAGTGGGCACCGCAACCCTGTTGTGGTTTTAGGTGGTAGACTTAGTTCCACTGCATATGCAGTTCGTATGATAAGGCAGCTTACTGATGAAGCTACAGCTAGGCTTGTTTATTTTAGCTACTTCATAGTGTTATGTCATATGGTATCATGCTGTGGGGTAAAACAGCTATATTTCCAGCTAAATTTCTCTTACAAAATCGGGCAATACGTGCCATTTATAAAATGAAGTCACGTGACCCCTTGAACGCCTTGCGTTTCAAAGAAATCAATATTCTCACAGTAATTTCGCAATATATCTATGAAATATTATTACATACACATAAACACTTGGATAGTTGTATGAAAAAGGGCGACTTGCATGGTATTTGGATTTATACGAGAAATAAAACCAAACTAAATATACCAAAATTTCGATTGAAGAAAGTAAATGGGTCTTTTATGAGGAATTCTGTACAGTTCTATAATTAAATTCCAGAAGGTGCATCCAAATTTCTTATTCGAAGATAAATGGAAATTTCATATTCATATCATTTATTCACCGTAGGACCACTGGGAGCACTTGGTTTTGTTATGGTGTACTACATTTTAGCGGCCGCACATAAGCCTTGTCAGATAATTGCTATATCTGATTTGAGCTGATTTGCTATAATATCTGTACTTTTCTCTTTACATGGTTCTATTAGATTGTTATAAGTAGGTATACTCATACTCATACTTATTTATTAAAACCATAGGAACAATTATTAAGAACACTTGGTCACGTCATACATTATATTTAGAAATTAGGTTATATCAAGTGGAGCGTGTACTGTCTTATAAACTTTTGCTGATGTTTATTTACATTTGACTAACTTTCTTAGGTTTTTAAGTTCTCATTTAATATATATCAGCAACTCCTGCTCCGAGGCACCACACAGGCGCTTCCCACCTTGTGGTAAGACGTATCATCAAAGCAAGTCAAGCCGTGCTTGTTGCCTGATTCTTCTGGGCTTGATCGCGTTAGAACAGGAGTAATTTTAGTTTATAAGGCGATTCAAAATGATCCTTGTGATTTCAATGAATAAAATTCATTTGATTTGATTAACAGAGGGATCAAAATGCACTACCTTAGAGTACGTACCTACATTAAACATGTGTAGGTATCGGAGTTTATTGCCATTTATCGCTCCATACTGTCACCATTTTGTAGACATTAACATTCGTCTTTTAGGCAAACTTGCGTAAATAAATACGTGGCACAATTTCAATGAGTAGGTAAAAGTTTAATTGACTCATTGAAAACAACTTTATAGAAGCTCGTAACACTTTTGTCCATTCCCTGGAGTTGGTTCACATCAACAAGAACTTTATAGGTAGTTATTTGCTTTATGAGCAAGGTACCAGAAATAAACTCATAAATTGGTTGACATGAACTGAAACATTTTGCCTCATTGTTTTGTCATTTCATTATGGTTGCGACGTGTTGCGAGATAAATAGCCACCATAAATTTATTTCAAGTAAGAGGGTACTTAAGTAAAAACTTTTAAATTCGAGTGGCCGGTTAAAAATCAAGTCAAAAATATCTAGCTACGACCACGTTACGACTGATTTAAATCACTAAGAATAAGTACCCTTCCTCGAGTTTTAGAAAAGTTTTCCAGGTATTATTCAATTAACACAACACTACGCAACTTTTAGTCGAATTATCGACTAGGTACTTACAATTTTTATCCTCGTCGCCAATGTGGGGTTCAGACACCCATTTATGGGTCGGGAACTGGTAGGAAATCAGAACAAACAAACAGATCGTAATAAATTACAAACGGCACGCCCGCTTGGTCCGAACGTTGTCGAAACAATGTCACTCACCGGCGGGCGGCCCGATCGCAATCGCTTTATTTCAAAGGCTGAATACCACAGCCATATCATTATCATCAGCTTATAGAAGTCCACTGCAGGACATACACCTCCCCCATAGAATGCCATGATGAACGGTCCTGGGCTGCCTCCATCTACTACCTACTCCTGCTACCTTTATGTCTAGTCCATCGAAATTGATCTTTCCTACACATACACACTGCATTGTCCGGTTTATGGTCACCACCCGAGAACTCTTAATCCCCAACAGTTATCAGTGAGACACATACATACGTACATCATCATCATCAGCAGCAGCAGTCTTTAGACAACCACTGCTGGACGAGGCCTCCCCATAAAATACAATGGAGGGAATTGCCATAATCATCACAGTTAGCAGGTGGATTGGTGATAGCAGTAGTGCTGTTGAGTACTCAGGTGGATGCTGCTGCCCATCCACTGGTGTAATCCATTAGTCAGCTTAAACAACATCCACGGGATATAGATTTTAAGCAAGCTTTACCTGTACTTACCTGAAATTGCATTAAAATTAAATACCTAAAAATTTAAATTCTGAAGTATTTACCGTTTGCACATCATCAAGGGATAGTTTTTGCGACAGAAGTAGAGGTTCTCTTCTCTTACGGATGCTTTCACAATGTGGCTGCTGTCAATGCATCCAATGACGCCGGGTAATCCATGCTATATGTAGAATCTAAAATGAAAATTAAATATAGGTAAAAGTGTAGTAACTGAGAACATATCACTTTATTACTCGAGATAACATTTTTGAACATACTTTTGACTTACAGCTCTTCTATCTGAAGTTGTTTGTGGAAAGATGATGGACTTTGACATCATCTGCAGGTGGATCAGTGCCTGGGTAACCTCTTCAAGATACCAGTTTAAATAATAATGATATAATTATTTATTATATCTAGTAAGTGAGTTCATCTAGCTAGATAAACAGATATAATCTGCGATTTTTGAGACATGTATTTTCCACATCAGCGGGTCGCTGGTTGACCTTATTGCATAGAATAGGAGGGCAGTAAGAACCTGAGAGAAAAATAATCTTTAGTACCTATCTATTGGTTCAACGTTGGTCTGGAAGTATGTATTACTTATAAGTTGAGTTCTACTGGGTGGATTCAAATGCGTTTTTCACTGTCGTAGGTATAGAAGGGTATTTATCATGGAAGAAGGCTCCTTGCGAGACGCACTAAATCCTTTCACACGCTCGTTATTTCCAGAAAGAAAAGAATCTTCAAACAAAAGCACTACCTAGATAAGTGATTCACAGTAAATTGGTACTCACCTTGTTTTCAAGGCTCACACGCTACGAAGACCCTAAGGTCGGTGCGCTGTTGAAGTTCTTCCCATAGGAATGCGAAGGCATCCTTCCACAGCCGGTATTTACACCTGAATTCAATCTCCGGTAGATTTTCGACGGGTTCAAAGGATTCCCGAAGATTGGCCCGGATTTTCTGTAGAAAGCGGTACCTACTGCTACCGAGCCCAACCTTCTTCCATCAACCTCCATGCACTATAATATCTCGCAGCCATCCTCAAGGACAAAAGACTCCAACATTTCACAGAAAAAGTAGTACTAATCGCGCTCACGGCACGGCTCACCGCCAAAATCACAAGTGTAAGGTGTCACACCGATCGTCACGTCGTGCCATCGTCTAGATGTCAAATTTGGCACTTAGAATCAGAAAAAACAGGCAAACCGTTAAAAACGGAGCGTATGCTACACGAAACGATTGTCGTAGCTCGTCAGTGAAAGGTGTGCTCGGCCGTGTGTGGTGTAGGTGTGTGACGATGAAAATTAGAATCAGAATTTAGTTTTCAAAGTGTACGCTAGGGGCGCTTATCGGTGTCTCCATACAAAAATCCACACTACACTATACCAGACGTCTGTGCCAAGTGTGTGCAAAATACTTAGAATCAGCTCTCAGAGAGCTGTGAATCACTTATCTAGTGCTTTTGTTTGGAGATTCGTTTCTTTCTAGAAATAACGAGCGTGGTGAAAGGATTTAGTGCGTCTCGCAAGGAGTCTTCTTCCATGATAAATACCCTACTATACCTACGACAGTGAAAAATGCATTTGAATCCACCCAGTAGAACTCAAGTTATAAGTAATACATGCTTCCAGACCAACGCTGAACCAATAGATAGGTACTAAAGATTATTTTTCTCTCAGGTTCTTACTGCCCTCCAAGTTGTCCTGTTCTTCTATGCAATAAAATGAAATGAAATGAAAAACATTTATTCAACAACACACAGATATACACAGAGCAGACAGGTAGAATAAAAAAAAAGAAAACATAAAAATTACAAACAATGACACAAACTGACCATTATAATTATACATAATTTAAAATAATAAAAAACACGAAAGCTATAATTAGTCCGCTTTGCGCGTGTGAAGCCGAAAAGGCCCTGTCTCAGCTTATTGCTGCTCCACAAGCCTAAGCATATGGAGCAGCGCTGGTTTTCAGGCAGAGCCCTAGAAAGAGCGACAACACGGATGGACCCTCTATACATAATATAGGTCAAAAAACTAAAATAAAAACATACGTTACTAATCCCCATAGGTGTAATACATAAATAAACAATAATAAAAATATGTGTGTACAAAATAAAATAAATATGTGTGACAGTGTCTGGCAACACAGAAGACAAATCAAACTGGCGTGTTCTGTTATGTTCAAACAAGTTTGAAACTCAAACTCGTGCGTGAAATCCGACAGGAGAGAGAAAAATACCGATGCGAAGGCAAAATACGTCACAGTGCGAAACTACCCATGCCCTAATTCTCGTAGAAATATGTAAGAAATTCATGAGAATTCTTGAGCCTCTAAAAGTTCTTTTTTCAACGCAAACTTAAAAGAAGGCAATGTTTTTAGTGCACGAATTGGCGGAGGCAAATCATTCCAGCACCGAGAAGCTGCAAATTTAAAAGAACCACGGAATGCTATGGACTTGTGTCTCGGCGTCAAGAATACGTGAGTACATTCCCTCTTTGGATAGCGAAAGAAATCCTGCCTCCATTCAAATTTAGCGTGAAGATAAGGAGGCATTTTACAAGCGAAAACACCGAAAAGGAGGGTAGCAAGATGAAGCTTTCTACGCGCTTTCATTTTCAACAAATTAGACGTATTGAGAGAGGGTGTAACATGTGTGCGGGGCGGAATGTGAAAACAAAATCGTGCACATGCATTTTGGACGCGCTGAATCAGCCTTTCAGTCCGTTTCAAAAGGCATGGCCCATACACCACATCACAGTAATTCAATTTGGATAGGATCAAAGACTCACATAAAGTGATTCGGACCTCCTCACTCAAATAGGGACGTATTTTGTACAATAATTTTAGACGATAAAAACAATTACGCACACTTTCAGATACGTGCTTTTCAAAACGGAGGTGACTATCCAAAGTCAGCCCGAGACTCCTTGCCTCCGCAACGCACTCAACACTCTCCTCGTTCACCAGAATATCAATTTGAACATCAGCAAGCTTTTGCAGGCCAACTCTAGTACCAGTCAACATGTACTTTGACTTCTTGGGGTTTAAAACTAGTGAATTGGATTTGGACCAACGAGAGACCTGTTCCAAGTCATGATTTATTTTATTAACAGCGCTGGCGTAGTCCGAAGGTAAAAAAGAGAGGTACAGCTGCAGATCATCCGCATAAAGATGGAATTCGCATAAAGATGGAATTCGCAGAAAGTGATGTCTTTGACTATGTCTGCGCTGTACAGGATAAATAGGATAGGCCCAAGTATAGATCCTTGGGGGACTCCCCTAGGAACAGGGCGAAGAGAGGATCTCAAAGAGCTTCCATTGGGCAACTTCAATTCTACACACTGTTGTCTGTGATTAAGGTAACTGGAGAACCAGTTTATTGCTTTTGTATCAAACCCATAATAAGCCAGCTTAGATAGAAGGAGAGGAATATTTATTGAGTCAAAAGCCCGTGAGAAATCAAGTAGCACTAAAATACTGCTCATCCCCTTGTCCTGCGCGGCCAACAGGTTATCTACCACATCAAGAAGAGCAGTCGAGGTACTATGGCCTTTCCGAAATCCTAATAATGCAATAAGGTCATACCAGCGACCCGCTGATGTCGAAAATACATGTCTCAAAAATCGCAGATTATATCTGTTTATCTAGCTAGATGAACTCACTTACTAGATATAATAAATAAATTATATCATTATTATTTAAACAGCTATCTTGAAGAGGTTACCCAGGCACTGATCCACCTGCAGATGATGTCAAAGTCCATCATCTTTCCACAAACAACTTCAGATAGAAGGGCTGTAAGTCAAAAGTAAGTTCAAAAATGTTATCTCGAGTAATAAAGTGATATGTTCTCAGTTACTACACTTTTACCTATATTTAATTTTCATTTTAGATTCTACATATAGCATGGATTACCCGGCGTCATTGGATGCATTCACAGCAGCCACATTGTGAAAGCATCCGCAAGAGAAGAGAACCTCTACTTCTGTCTAAAAACTATCCCTTGATGAATGTGCAAACGGTAAATACTTCAGAATTTAAATTTTTAGGTATTTAATTTTAATGAAATTTCAGGTAAGTACAGGTAAAGCTTGCTTAAAATCTATATCCCGTGGATGTTGTTTAAGCTGACTAATGGATTACACCAGAGGATGGGCAGCAGCATCCACCTGAGTACTCAACAGCACTACTGCTATCACCAATCCACCTGCTAACTGTGATGATTATGGCAATTCCCTCCATTGTATTTTATGGGGAGGCCTCGTCCAGCAGTGGTTGTCTAAAGACTGCTGCTGCTGATGATGATGATGTATGTATGTGTCTCACTGATAACTGTTGGGGATTAAGAGTTCTCGGGTGGTGACCATAAACCGGACGATGCAGTGTGTATGTGTAGGAAAGATCAATCTCGATGGACTAGACATAAAGGTAGCAGGAGTAGTAGCTCACAGACGGACCTTCCTTTATCAGAGCCTTCTGGATCAGCTTTAGGTGCTTTAATACACATGGCACCATGTGCATCGCAGAGACAAGCTAAACCTACTGTTCAGGTTGAAGTAGTTTCCACACCTGGTACGCAGTCTCCGGTTAGACAGGTAAAATCCTGTTGGCAGACCCGGAAGACTGTGGTGTTTTCAGATAAGATAGGTGTTGGGATGGGTTTGCTTCTTAGTGATCTGTTAGGGCAAGTTGTGACAAATAATTGCTTTACAAATGCCCCTATTCACAAACTTATAGATTCTATAAAGAGGGAGGATTGCTTTGACAACGACACCACTTTGTTAGTACAATTAGGTGAGAGTAGTGGTGTCATGCGATTGGATATTATAAAGCTAGTTGAGACTTTGCTACACAAGTTAGATTCAGGATTGGGAAAATTAATTTTATGTGCTTTCCCTTACTCAAAATCTTTGAGTACCAAAGACAATCAAAAAAATTGGAATCTTAATTTAATGCTATATAATTTGACATGTCGTCATAGAGAAGTTTTGTATTTTGATACTAATAATTTTATTAGTAATTTTGTTCTGACAAGAGATACTGTGTACCAGAGTAGACATAGTAAATTAATAATTGCTAAATTGTTAGCATTTAATATTTTTGATCCCGTTATAAGTACTATAACGCAGTTCACCGACAAGCCCGTAGTTAGTAGTAGTACTAATGAGGGCAAACAAGTAAGAGTAGCTGACAGTCATTTAAACTGACGAGTTCGACAATGAGACAGCCGGGCACATTACATGTAGTACATCAAAATGTGCAAGGCCTTCCCAGCAAAATCTTAGAATTAGAATTATTTTTAATCCGTTTTAATGTTGATATCATGTGTGTAACTGAACACTGGATGTTACAATTTGAGTTACTCCCTTATTATGAGAATTATAATATTGTAAGTTCATACAAACGCAAGAACGCCATACGTGGGGGTTCCTTAATTGTTGTTCAAAATACTTAAAAATGCAAGGAACGTAAAGATGTTGCAAATCTCACTATTGAGAGGACTATTGAGCTATCTTGTGTTGAGCTAGAGCGGCATATCATTGTAAGCGTTTACCGTCCCCCTGACGCAGACTTTGCATTATTTGAATCCACCATGGAAGAAGCATTGCTTAAAACTTTTGTTCGTAATAGTCTGCGGTGATTTCAATATAGATATTCCGGTTAATCCTCTATCTGAGAGGCTGCTTAATTTATTTAAATGCTTTAAAATGCAAGGAATATTATTAATTAATTAATATTATTAAATAATTAATGGATTATAAGGAATATTCGAAGAGGTGATATAAATATCACCTCTTCGAAGAACCTACAAGGGTGACACTAACAACATCCACCTGTTTAGATAATATTTATTGCAGTAGTGTTCCAATTAATAAATCAGTAATTAAAAATTTCACCTCAGATCACTATGGTCACAGTGTTATATTTACTTTTAATTTTGTAGATGAACCTAAGGAATTCACTTATCGGCCTATCACAGAAAGTCGCATTAAGAAGTTCCAGGGCAGTATTGAACTCAAAATGCCCCTTGTACCGTGCGTAGATGATCCGAATGACCTTTTTACTAGTTTGTTTAAGTTGATATGTGAGGAACATAGTGAGATATTTAAGTTAAAAAAATGTAAAGCTAGAGCTAATGTCGGGTTAGCTGATTGGGCTACGACCGGTATTTATAGAAGTAGAAATAAATTATATGAACTCTATGCGGCTAGAGAATCAATGTTGCACGATCCAACGTTTATCTTGTACATAAAGAACTATTCCAAGACCTTCAAAAAAGTTTGTCATGCAGCAAAATCATTGCATTTGAGAAATAAAATAGAAAAATCAGCAAATAAAATTAAGACAACTTGGAAATGAATAAATAATGAAACAGGTAAAGCTAAACAGCGTGGTAAACAAATTAATTTAAACGTAAACAATACAACATTATCAAATAATACTGAGGTCGCAAATGCCTTTGATAGTTTTTTCTCTAGCATACCTAATTTTGTGACTCAATCTTTAAAATCAATTGCCTTTGGAGCATCTACTTTATTGGAATTAAGTGTTGATAAGTGTGAGGTCGCGTATAGTTTCAAATACGTTAATGCCAATGATATTGTTAAGACATTTAAGTAACTTGATATTAAAAATACTGAAGACCTTTGGGGAATATCTACAAAGGTAGGTAGGTTAGGTGTTATAATTATTGATATTGCGCCGTGTATGGCCAACATTTTCAATGGATGTGTTGACGAGGGAGTCTTTCCTGATCTTATGAAACATAGTAAATTAATTCCTTTGTCCAAGTCTGGTAACGAAAAAGATCCAGGTAATTATAGGCCAATTTCTATATTGCCTGCGTTAAGTAAAATCTTCGAGAAACTTATTCTTACACAGTTATTGTCACACTTCAACCTCCACGGACTTCTTCATAGTCATCAATTTGGATTTACTAAGGGTCGTTCGTCAGCCGATGCTGGTACCATGCTCTTAGAACACATATTTGAAGCATGGGAGAACTCGCAGGACGCGATCGGAGTTTTCTGCGACCTGTCCAAAGCTTTTGACTGCGTGAGGCATGATACTTTAATTTCCAAGTTAAAACATTATGGCATACAAAATCAGGCAATTAATCTTGTAAATTCTTACTTATCCAATAGGGTCCAAAAAGTTGATGTTGGTGGTGAAAGGTCTTCAGGATCGACTATTGTCATGGGGGTGCCACAGGGTTCAAAACTAGGCCCTTTTTTATTCCTAGTTTACATTAACGATCTCCCTTTTTTTGTGAAAGACATATGTGACATAGTTCTATTTGCTGACGATACTTCTTTGATTTTCAAAGTTGATAGATCTAAATCTAATTACGATGATGTAAATGATTCACTATCGCGTGTTCTTGAGTGGTTCACAGTTAATAATCTTTTGCTTAATGCTAAAAAAACGAAATGCATCAAATTCACATTGCCTAATGTAAAACATTATCCAACTAATATTAACATAAATGGGGAGACACTTGATCTTGTCAAGTCTACCATTTTCTTAGAGCTTAATATTGATGCAGGGTTGCAGTGGGCACCACAAATTGTGGCTCTTGCTGGTAGACTTAGTTCCGCTGCATATGCAGTTCGTATAATAAGGCAGCTTACTGATGAAGCTACAGCTAGGCTTGTTTATTTTAGCTACTTCCATAGTGTTATGTCATATGGTATCATACTGTGGGGTAAAGCAGTAGATATCCAAGCTAGTTTTGTCTTACAAAAACGGGCAATACATGCCATTTATAAAATGAAGTCGTGTGACTCCTTGAGGGAGCGTTTCAAAGAAATCAATATTCTTACAGTAATATCGCAATATATCTATGAAATATTATTACATACACATAAACACTTGGATAGTTTTATGATAAAAAGTGACGTGCATGGTATTAACACGAGAAATAAACACAAACTAAATATACCAAAATTTCGATTAAAGAAAGTAAGTGGGTCTTTTATGGGGAATTCTGTACGGTTCTATAATAAACTTCCAGAAGGTGCATTTAAACTTCCTATTCGAAGATTTAAATCCTACATAAAGATGAATCTAATTAAGAAAGCGTATTACACTTTTGATGACTATATTAATGATAAAGCCGCGTGGCCTGATGTCGCTCTGCCCCTCGACTGCTAAAATGGAAATTTGCAATATCTGTATTTACCTATTTACATGTTTGTATTAGATTATTATTTATAAGTATAACAAGCGTAGCGTGTGCTGTCTTGCATATTTTTGCTGATGTTTATTTACTTTTGACTATCTTCCTAAGGTTTTTAAGTTCTCATTTACTATGTATCAGCAAATCCTTGCTCCGAGGCACCACTCAGGCGCTTCTCACCTAGTGGTAAGACGGACCATTTATGTAAGCCAAGCCGAGTTTGTTGCCTGATTCTTCTAGGCTTGGTCGCGTTGGAACAGGAGTAATTTAATTTTATATAAGACGATTCAAAATGATCCTTGTGATTTCAATGAATAGTTCTTTTTGACTTTGACTTTGACTTTGAGTAGATGGAGGCAGCCCAGGACCGTTCATCATGGCATTCTATGGGGGAGGTCTATGTCCTGCAGTGGACTTCTATAAGCTGATGATAATGATATGGCTATCTAGTTAATGATATACCTACTCATGTATATAATCTTGTTATTTTTGTTGCAGAAAGTTCCACATAAAAGCAAGACTCAATTTCTTTAGTTTCAAAAAGAGATGAAAAGGACCAAGTAATGTTTTACACAGTAAATACTACTATTTTTACTGCTGAATATCTATTCTTCCTCAGCACAAGAAAATGGATAATAATATTGCCGAGTGGATTAACCTAAATGTACATCAAATTTGTAAATAAACAGATAAAGAATTATTAATTTTTTATTTCACTACCTTACAAAGTAATAAAAGATTGTAGTAATATACATTTCTTTTAAAAATATACGAAATCAGTTCTAAATTTCTAAGACATCTCAAAACTTATAGTAGTATACTAAATATTTGGGCCTTTGTCGACCGATCGGAGTCCAATGGGCCTGTGGCCACATTTATTAGCCTGTGTGATGAGCAGTGACCACGTGCGCGCCTCTGCTACAGTGGCCTATGCTCACTGTGGATGATGATGACAGTCCAAGAGAATTTTCTGAAAGAATATTGAATCAATTTATTGCAGTGTCATACACAACTCAATAACGGAGCCCAATCTACAAATACTTTATTTATACCTAACTACTGCTTTGTGAGGAATAGTATGATGTTACAGGACCTCAATATCTTTACCCTATATATCGAAAGAACCATATGAAACGGAATCGGGTCCTGCCCCCCTATTCCCTATCTTGAAAGTCACTCAGTGACCAACGTTTGACAAGTAAAATTACCATCAATTGATAATTCTTCATATTTTTTTTTGATAGTCATTCTACTTGTCAAACATTAGTCACTGAGTGACTTCCAGTTAGGGAATAGGGGGGCTGATCATTGCCTACAACTTTCATAGTTACAGGTGCAGGCTTCTGGCTTGCGTTCCAACTTAGTTTGTATATTTGTGTAAGTACATAACATAACACCCAACAGTAACATATACATAGTCCTGATCAAACACTAGGATTCCCTGTGTTGTGGGTATCAAGAACTAAGAGTACCATGGTACCACACAACACCCAGACCCGGAACAAATATTTGCAAATCATGCATACATTTGTCCCGCAGCGGGACTCGAACCCGCACCTCTTGCGTCTCAGCCGGCTACTCGCCTACCACACCACGGAGGTCGTCAATACAATACCTACTGTTACCAAAAATAAATATTTTGTTACCTATTTTTATGGGTGAATCCTATGTCCAGCAGTGGGCATAAACCAGCTAAAATAACAATGAAGTTATACACAAACTGATGTAGGCCACTTGTCCACGGTTCGCGTCTTTCTAGCGCCCTTGGCCTGACAAGACCGGCTTCGTCAGATCGCCGTTCCTGAAATACAAGTAAAAACTTTATAACTGTGAAGGAACCGGAATGAACAGCAACGCTTTTTATAATTGCAAATTTGCATTAGGAATAATATTTTACTTACATTTCCATGAATTGAACAACATAGTGTTAAAACCTTCGGGCTAATCGGCATTTTGAAAGTTCTACTTTTTGATAAATTTTGATTGTGGGTTTCGGGGAGCGGGCTACATTAGGTCGTACAAGTTAGTTAGGCTATTGTACGAAGTAGATTTCGGTGAACCGGTGCGAATTTTTTGAAAAAACATGAAATCAATTAACTTCAATGTTGTTGTTGTGACGCAAAAGCAAAATTAAATTTGACTTTGACTGATTTGCAATGACAACTGACACATTGAACAATCAAATTCCATAGAGTATGCCTTGTTCTTCAGCTTGGACGAATTATCACAATGGACAGAGCATTTTGGTTCAAAGCATGTCCGTTTTTCGTCAGTGTGCAGTTCTAGATATGTATTAGTGTGAGTGACTAGAGAAGTGACTTCATTGACTAACCTATCGATGAATAATAGCGAAATTAATGAAAAAGGCGTTATAAGATTATCAACTCTTTAATTTGCTACATGTATGTATTATCATCGGAACGTGATAATGCAAAATTTCAGCTCAATCGGTTGGGTGGATGGAACTGGTTCCAATTTCAGTTTCAAGATTCAAGACCTAAACAAACAAATTAATGTACAAACATAACATAAAACCCAACAGTCACATACGTAGTCATGATCCCACACTAGGATTCCCTTGTCGTGGGTATCAGAAACTACGAGAACCATGGTACCATAACACCCAGACCCGGAACAAATATTTGCAGATCTTACATGCATTTGTCCCGCAGTAAACACATACGCAAAGCATGTGTTGTGTGAGTACATCAAAAACGGAAACAAAAATATTATCGATATAGCTAAATTGGTTGGTGTAGTACATCACTAGCACATATGCCTAAAACAATGCATTTTATTTTATAATAATTAATGCTTTTACACTTAACTTTCATGATTATCACTCAGGAAATATGACTAAGTACTAATAAAATATAATTACTACAGTTTTTCCGGTTAAAAAAACTATTTAATGTTTTTACTTGCTCTTTTAGCAAGTAAAAACATTAAATATATTGACCAAGAATTACGTATAAAATGACAATCCCGGGTCTTTTACTCCTTCTTTTGTTGTTTTTGATGAACAACACACAGCAGAACAGGACATTTTTTCACTTTTTCAAATTTATTTTGATGAAACACTGTAATTCCATACGATTTTTTGCTATTTTTAAAAACTTGGCTGCAATGTTTTGGCTGACTAGCCGATCATCAACTGACACGATTTACAAAGAAGTAAGGCGTTGCCAAACTTATATCTACTTTCTCTTTTACTCGTAGCTAGGTTCCGTGGGATGGACAAAGATATATGATCACTAATACGATACACAGATGTAAGAGCGGCAACGTCTTATTACTACGTCCATTGTGATAATTCGTCCAAGTTCTTCAGTTTCAAATTTATTTTGACAACTTATTGGTCGCTGTGTCGATAACGGTACGCAAAAAAAAAAAAAAAAAAAAAAAAAATGCCAAAACATACATTCGGGACCGGGGGGATGTGGGAGTATTAGGGTGGGGGGAACCACGCGGAACCGGTGACCTTGACAGTGACCTTGAGTGACCTTGGGACTTACCCTTTGACCTTGGAGTGACCTTGAGTGACCTTGACCTTTGACCTTGACCTTTGCCCTTTGCCCTGGGTTAGGTTAGGTTAAGGTTAGGTTAGGTTAGGTTAAGTTAAGGTTAGGTTAGGTTAAGGTTAGGTTAGGTTAGGTTAAGGTTAGGTTAGGTTAAGGTTAGGTTAGGTTAAGGTTAGGTTAGGTTAAGGTTAAGTTAGGTTAGGTTAAGGTTAAGTTAGGTTAAGGTTAGGTTAAGGTTAGGTTAGGTTGTTCATAAAAAAAAAAAAAAAAAAAAAACCTAAACCTACTGTTAACGGGGTAGTTCTTTCAAAGGAAGGGTTACCGGTTGTTCATAAAAAAAAAAAAAAAAAAAAAAAGCTTAACCTACTGTTATCCGACTAGTTCTGTCAAAGGAAGGGTTTTCGGTTGTTTATAAAAAAAAAACCTTAACCTACTGTTAACCAAGTAGTTCTGTCACAGGAAGGGTTTCCGGTTGTTTATAAAAAAAAAACCTTAACCTACTGTTAACCGAGTAGTTCTGTCAAAGGAAGGGTTTCCGGTTGTTTATAAAAAAAAAACCTTAACCTACTGTTAACCGAGTAGTTCTGTCAAAGGAAGGGTTTCCGGTTGTTCATAAAAAAAAACCTTAACCTACTGTTAACCGAGTAGTTCTGTCAAAGGAAGGGTTTCCGGTTGTTTATAAAAAAAAAACCTTAACCTACTGTTAACCGAGTAGTTCTGTCAAAGGAAGGGTTTCCGGTTGTTTATAAAAAAAAAACCTTAACCTACTGTTAACCAAGTAGTTCTGTCAAAGGAAGGGTTTCCGGTTGTTTATAAAAAAAAAACCTTAACCTACTGTTAACCGAGTAGTTCTGTCAAAGGAAGGGTTTCCGGTTGTTTATAAAAAAAAAACCTTAACCTACTGTTAACCGAGTAGTTCTGTCAAAGGAAGGGTTTCCGGTTGTTTATAAAAAAAAACCTTAACCTACTGTTAACCGAGTAGTTCTGTCAAAGGAAGGGTTTCCGGTTGTTTATAAAAAAAAAACCTTAACCTACTGTTAACCGAGTAGTTCTGTCAAAGGAAGGGTTTTCGGTTGTTTATAAAAAAAAAAACCTTAACCTACTGTTAACCAAGTAGTTCTGTCAAAGGAAGGGTTTCCGGTTGTTTATAAAAAAACCTTAACCTACTGTTAACCGAGTAGTTCTGTCAAAGGAAGGGTTTCCGGTTGTTTATAAAAAAAAACCTTAACCTACTGTTAACCGAGTAGTTCTGTCAAAGGAAGGGTTTCTGGTTGTTCATAAAAAAAAACCTTAACCTACTGTTAACCGGGTAGTTCTGTCAAAGGAAGGATTTCCGGTTGTTTATAAAAAAAAAACCTTAACCTACTGTTAACCGAGTAGTTCTGTCAAAGGAAGGGTTTTCGGTTGTTTATAAAAAAAAACCTTAACCTACTGTTAACCAAGTAGTTCTGTCAAAGGAAGGGTTTCCGGTTGTTTATAAAAAAAAAAACCTTAACCTACTGTTAACCGAGTAGTTCTGTCAAAGGAAGGGTTTCCGGTTGTTTATAAAAAAAAAAACCTTAACCTACTGTTAACCGAGTAGTTCTGTCAAAGGAAGGGTTTCCGGTTGTTCATAAAAAAAAAACCTTAACCTACTGTTAACCGGGTAGTTCTGTCAAAGGAAGGATTTCCGGTTGTTCATAAAAAAAAACCTAAACCTGAAAACCTATGAACTTTTAAAATTGGAAGTGTCGGACTTCAGTATGGGCTCTCGCCAGTACTCTCGCGCAGTCGCCCCTGAGTGTCGCTTCACCCACTCGACCTTCGCTACACTACGGAGGTCGCCGGCTCGCTTCGCTCGCCACCTCCCCCCTTCGCTCTGCTCGGCCTCGCGGGCTTACTCCACTCAGGACCTCCCACGCGAGCTACTGGCTCCGCGTTTTTATATACACTCTAGGGGCGTGACGCACAAGACCACGTGGAGTCGGGGTGCTCCGTGTCGGTTCTGCCTCTCATTTCCCCCCCCCCCCCAACACGATAAAGGAATATTAATTTTAACTTTCAAAAATTTCTGGAGTGACGAGGGAAGGTTTAAGATAAAAATGGTCTATAAAAACGTCGTTCCTCTCGATCCCTTCTATTTATTTCCGTGATAAAAAAGGGGGGTCATGTTGACATTGTCTATTAAAAAATAAACCTGTCCCATTTTCCTAGCATGTATACTTGACGGTACGCAAACACTTAGAATATTTTTTTCAACTACCAATATTCTCGTAACCACCCTTTTTTATCATTGCATTAAATAGAAGAGGTGAAGGGAAACAACGTTTTCATAGACCATTTTTATCTTAAACCCCCCCTCGCCACTCCAGAATTTTTTAAAGATTAAAATTGACAAGAGTTTTTAATTTTTATCTAGGTGGGGGTTGACCTGACAAAATAGTGACCTTGACAAAAATTACTCCCCTTGCCACCCTGCACCCTAAACTAAAATAAAAAAAATTTTTTTTTTTTTGCGTACCGTTATCGACACTCCAACCGATTATTGATAAATTTACTAAAGTAACTTTCGTGAATTATAGCAGTGTCTTATGTCACGGGCGGTATATTGAGCATAACGTTAACACTCGGGAGTAATATAGAGTCCTGAGTGAAGCGAGGTGTTCAAGCTGCCCAAGACGAAGACGGGCTTTATTCCAGAGGAGCATACTCTACTTTTCACACCTTCTGCGAGACAATAAAAAGCCAGGGCTTGTTTTGTGGTTTGCGGTAGTAGATTATCAATAATTCATTTTGTAAAAACGGGAAATTTTTACGTACCGCTATGTTGGTGGAAACACCAACAGGTTTCGACCCTAATCGAGGGTCTTCACCAGGGCAGGATCCGCGCTACACTCCCTCCGCGTCCTTCCTCGCACTGCGTCTCTGAGCCCGCTCCTCTCGGCTCGTCCGGCGCGGGGGTGGGGGAGTGCTTGTGTCCGCGTCATCACGCGTTCTTCGGTGACGTCATTCCGGTCGGGTTGTTGGGAAACCTGTTGGTGCTTCCACCAACATACAGGTACATGAAAATTTCCCGTTTTTACAAAATGAATTATTGATAATCTACTACCGCAAAACACATAACAAGCCCTGGCTTTTTATTTTCTCGCAGAAGGTGTGAAAAGTAGAGTATGCTCCTCTGGAATAAAGCCCGTCTTCGTCTTGGGCAGCTTGAACCCCTCGCTTCACTCAGGACTCTATATTACTCCCGAGTGTTAACGTTATGCTCAATATACCGCCCGTGACATAAGACACTGCTTTATTCCCTTAGTGCATAATCTACTATAGTAATTAGAATATATACCTACATCCTTAGCCTACATCAATGCACCCTGTAATAAAATTTGGTAGTTTTTTATTTTTTTTATACTACTTGGCAAGCAAACAAGCATACGGCCCACCTGATGGAAAGCAGTTACCGTAGCCTATGGACGCCTGCAACATCAGAGGCATCACACGCGCGCTGCCGACTCTGAGACGTAAAGATGAAAAGTCTCATGTGCCTGTAATTTCAGCGGCACCCGTACCCTTCAAACCGAAACATAGTAATGCGAGGACTACTTGGCAGCAGAAATCTGTACGGTGGTAGTACTTCCCCGGACGAACTCTTTCACAAGAAGTTATAATGCTAACAAATGCATGCATGCAACTAGGTAATGCATTTTAATTTTATTTTGCGGAAATACATTTTCTTTGTTACAATTAAAAATGGTAATGAATGCACTTATAAACGATTAGGTACTAATAAATAAATAGCGCAGTAAGTAGGTTACTAGGAATAGTCACGGACTAGGGCTAACTAATGTAAGTGGTATTTTTTTTGTTTTTTGTGGTGGTATTTTTTATTTTCATCCCTGTAGATATTTTTTTCAGCCAGGCTTTCTTTTAATTCATATTTTATATTTTTTCATAGAAAATCTTTAAAACAAAAAATAACAAACAAAACATTTGGATTAAGTAGGTACCTACTACTATCTCCGCTACGAATAGTCAGCTTTCCCACAATCTTCACAAAGCATCGATCAATCGACTGGAGCGTGGGAGGAGTTGTTCATTCTACGTTGCAAAGGATGATGATCATTGATTTCCTTAGTTTGACGACCTCCGTAGAGTGATGGGCGAGAAGCCGACTGAGACGCAAGAAATGCGGGTTCGGTTCCCGCTGCGGGACAGATGTTTGCATGATCTGCAAATATTTGTTCCTGGTATGGGTGTTGTATGCCATGTAGTTCCTGTTAGACAACCACGACACAGGGAATCTTAGTGTGAAATCAGGACTATGTATGCGACTGTTAGGTGTTATGTTATGTTATGTTATTTAGATAAACCTCGACAATGACTCCAGCACCGCAAGGAAAGACCCTGTCGCCCACTGAGGTGGCGCGCCCTAGGGATGGAAACCAGGTCGTCATCTCGGGGATGTCAGGACTCTACCCCAAATCAAGATACGTCCGAGACCTTGAGAAAGTTCTGTATAATAAGGTGGGTTGAATGGATGGGGAATGCACTGAGACTTAATATTTATTGGAATGCATCCGGACTGTTTGTACCGTTGTACGTGGTGATTAGTCTCGCAAATTAAACGTAGGGTGGTCCATCATACAGATCGTAATTATGATTTTAGATAAACCCAATAACGTCACAAGACTTGCGTTGGTCGTGCAATTACGCCGAGGCAGCTCAGTACGCTGGTAAAGTGCCTGATTTGGACCTCTTCGATGCCCAGTTCTTCAAGGTGCACTTCCGACTTGGTAATAATATGGACGCCATGTCACGCAAAATACTGGAGCAGGCTTATGAGGCTATTTACGATGCTGGTAAGTAATCGAACTGTAATCAACCTTTAGCTGCTTCTGCGAATTACCATAATTTTATTTGGATCTTCCGCAAACAGTGGCTTCATCATCATCAGCAGCCTTTGGACTTCCACTGCTGGACGAAGCCTCCCACAATGGGTGGATTTGCCATAATCAACACGTTTGGCAGGCCGAGTGATCGTAGTATTGGTGTTAAGTATTGAGATGTATGCTGCTGCCCATCCTCTGATGTAATCTAATAGTTGGTTTTTACGACTTAAAGATCCCTCTCCATCCATAGGTTGTCTGGAAGAAATCACTTCTTAGCGATAAGACAGCATATATTACTTTTAATTACCATGTTAAGTTTTGTTAATTTTTGAATATCTTAAAGTGTACAATAATAGTAGTTTATGAAACTTTTGCATAATATGAGTTCTTAAAAAACGAGTGTGAGTTTTTTTTTATAGCATCACACGAGTGTTTTAAGACCAAATTATGTGCAGTTTCATACACTACTTTATCTAATCTCATGAAATAGGTAATATTATATTTTAAAGTCTTGGTAACATTTATTGTAATACCTTCTAGATTTCGCCGGTATAAGAGGTTCATTTGTTCGTTGCATCTTCGAGAATGTCCGGTGGTGTTAAATTTTCTTCAGTATCGCCACTGACGTTTTCAGACATTTTTTAAAACAAAAACTAATTTGACAATGAAATTTGGGTAAAATTACAGCTTATATTTGCATTTATTTGTAAACGTTTAGCGCCAAAATCCATACGCGCGAGTGAGTTGCGCCGCGTCCACAGATTGTGTATAGAAAAACTGCATTGCAACCTCCTTGGTTCAAGTGAAGTTGTATCGTAATGGAAAAAAAGTTATATTATTAAACAGTTGTCCAGAGAAGAGCTGTACCGTAAGATGGCATGTGCATAAAGACTAAAGTAACTTTCATGAATTATATCATTCATTTTGTAAAAACGGGAAATTTTCACGTACCGATATGTTGGTGGAAGCACCAACAGGTTTCGACCCTAATCGAGGGTCTTCATCAGGGTGGGTATAGGATCCGCGCTACACTCCCTCCGCGTCCTTCCTTGCACTGCGTCTCTGAGCTCGCTCCTCTCGGCTCGTCCGGCGCGGGGGTGGGGGGAGTGCTTTTGTCCGCGTCATCACGCGTTCTTCGGTGTCGTCATTCCGGTCGGATTGCGGTGCTCCATCATCGTCGCTGCCACTCCCGTCGCAACCATCGGGCGCGCCAGGAGCGGCCAGACAGGCTACACTAACAGTGTCTCTATCAGGCTCAAACACTTCACTGTCGTACGTCCCATAAAGACAGGATTTCCAAGCTATACCGACTATTAAGATCGGGGGTTTTAGGCGCGAGCCAAAGGGTTAAATGGTGTTAAGTACACTGTAAAGAACTTACCCAAAGTTCTATTTTACCGGTAGACAGATAGGACCATGCGACGTCAATGGCGTAATAATCAGAGTTTCATTTTGTACACTGTGACCGCGTAAGACCTTTTTCGTTGCAACCGTAACAAGTAGGCACTACAACTTGAGTATCGTTATTATCCAATTTATGCTTCAATTTACATCACTCGTCGCAAAGATGTCTGTATCTCTTGCAATAATAAACACAATACTGATTTTTACTTAATGAAGGCGAGTATTGTGGTCGGTGACAGCATGTCGTGGCGCGGCAACGATGCAGTCGTGTGAGGAAAGACGTGCGGTGGCACCAGAGTTCAATTATTTTCAAGTTATGGAGGGAAAACTGTGACTTGACTTTGGAACCCTACACTATACGTTGTCAGGCATATTGGATCGGTTTAGGCTTAACGCTGCTTTATCTTCCGACAACCAGTTTCTTTTGAGCAGCCTCATTTATGTTCTTGCAGGGGTCAGTCCGGAACATCTCTCCGGTAAGAAAGTCGGCGTTTACATTGGAACATGTTTCTCCGATACTGAAAAAATTATCTTCTGCGTTGCTTACTCTAAGAATGGATTAGGATTACTTGGGTAAGTTGAGGCATCTTCATGAGCTCACTACTGAAATTAAAAAACAGAATCTACACTTCCAAAGATGAACGTCGTAATTTACGATGCAGATTCACATTTCTTCGGATCTTGGCTTTACCGTACTCCTTCAGCGGCTTAAAGTGATAAATTGTGCATTAAAGCTATATAAACGCTATACTCACCACTAAAAAGCTAACGCCTAGTTTTTGCTGTTGAATTGATAAATAACATAAAAGAAATATTTTCTTTAAAGATGCAACAAAACGATGTTTGCTAACCGCATCTCCTACTGGCTGAACGTGAAGGGCCCTTCGCAATCCATTGACGCCGCCTGTTGCAGCTCCACGGTCGCCTTGGAACAGGCCTATCAGGCGCTCACTAGGGGAGAGTGTGAGGCAGCTATAGTCGGAGGCGCCAACTTATGTCTACTTCCGCAATCTTCTGTACACTATGAAAGGTAATGCCTATAGGGGCTAGGCGCATAAGAAACCAGCGAGTGAATTGAGTCCCTTAAAAATGCCCCAAAAATACATTACAACAAGGCCACAAGAAATTTTTAAATTTAATAATACTTATTCTTATATAATAAATATTAATATATCTGTATTGTATATAAAATGCAAAGTCTTGACTGACTGACTGACTGACTGATATATCGACTAATAGCCTAAACCACTAGACCTAGTATATAAGGAACAACTATTCATCAACTAACTTTCTCCAAATCTTCGCTGTCAATACCATTTGTACGCTGACGACCTTCAACTCTATTATTCTAGTAGACAACTTAGATAGTGCCATTAATGTTCTCAACGACGATCTGTGTCGCTGATTGTCGTGGTCAAATCGTTTCGGTATTAAAGTTAATCCGAACAAGTATCAAGCCATCATGGTCGGTAGCCCTCGTCAGGTCTGTAAGGTAGACGACTCCAATATTCCTCTTCTTTTTTATGATAGCTCTGTAATCCCTTTCTCTTTCTCTTCTACAGTTAAGAACCTTGGAGTCTTTTTTGACACCCATTTAAGCTGGATACCTCAAGTTAAAGAAATATCAAGAAAGTTCTATGCCTCATTTCACTCCATAATTCGTCTTAAAAATTTCTTGCCTACATCTTTAAAAATATCCTTAGTCAACTGACTTCTAGTGCCCATAATCGATTATGCTGACGTCGCCTTTTTAGATCTGACTGAGGAACTTTTGAGTAAACTTGATCGTCTTCTCAATACTTGTATCCGATTTATACATAATTTGCGAAAGTACGATCATGTCAGTGATTTTCGTGCAAAACTTAAGTGGCTACCTATTCGCGAACGTAGGAATTTGAGAATCCTTTGTTTACTCTTCTCAGTTGTAAAGGATCCGCACACCCCTTGCTATCTCAAGGATCGTTTTCAATTCCTAGATGACGCACATGACAGGGAACTTAGGTCTGCCGATAGTCTTTTTCTTGACATCCCGTTGCATAGGACTTCTTTCCGTTCAAATTCTTTTTCATCCCATCTATTCGAAAAGGACGACTTGGTTCGCCTATAAGTGCACCCAAAGGTGGTGTTTTCTGTATGAAGCTTCTATAAGTGCGCCGCAATTATCATTGCCGCGCACTTTTTAAATTTGGAACATATCGAACTCAAATAAGTGCGCCGCAATTATCTTTTCCGCGCACTTTTTGAATTTGGAACATCTTGAAAAGAATCAAACACAAATAAGTACGCCGCAATTATCTTTGCCGCGCCCTTTTTAAATTTGGAACATCTTAGTGTTCAGCGCCAAAGAAGTCGAACGCAAATATTGTTTAAATAAATACTGGCTGGTACGACGGCCCATAGTCGCGCCATCGGATGAATAAAAAAAAACAAATTAAAAACGCGCGAACTACAGCCCGCGATTTCGTAATTTTTAACCGACTTTACAAAAAAGAGGAGGTTCTCAATTCGGTTGTATTTTTTTTAAAATGTTTTTTACCTCATATCTCCGGCGTTTATGAACCGATTTGGAAAATTCTTTTTTTATTTGAATAGATATACTTCCAGATTGGTCCCATTTTTTTCACAATCCAGTTCTGATGATGGAATCTATGAGGAATTGAGGGAACTCCTCAAATATTGTAGGCATACATATGTCGATTTTGATATTTTCAGCAACAAACCAAGCATTTGCATTCAGAAAGTATCATAATCCTTTCACCACTATGGTTCTTTAATTTTTTTTTTTCATCCAAATAATTAGTCGAATACAATGACGGAAGTCTGTTTTTTAAATGAAAAGTTATTCACGGATTGTTATGAATTCATGGTTTTGTTTTGAAATAAAATATGAGGCGCCTTTTATTTTCTCATAGTGTGTGATGAAAAGTAGAGTGTATCACTCGAGCGATACGCAGTAGAGCGATGCAAAATATATTTTCATCCCATCTATTCGAAAAGGACGACTTGGTTCGCCTTTAAGTGCACCCAAAGGTGGTGTTTTCTGTATGAAGCTTTTATAAGTGCGCCGCAATTATCTTTGCCGCGCACTTTTTAAATTTGGAACATATCGAACTCAAATAAGTGCGCCGCAAAAATCTTTTACACCCACTTTTTGAATTTGGAACATCTTGAAAAGAATCAAACACAAATAAATGCGCCGCAATTATCTTTGCCGCGCCCTTTTTAAATTTGGAAATATTGCAAATATTGTTTAAATAAATACTGGCTGGTACGATGGCCCATAGTCGCGCCACCGGCTGAATAAAAAAACACAAATTAGAAACGCGCGAACTACAGCCCGCGATATCGTCATTTTTAACCGACTTTACAAAAAGGAGGAGGTTCTCAATTCGGTTGTATTTTTTTTTAATGTTTGTTACCGCATATCTCCGGCGTTTATGAACCGATTTGCAAAATCCTTTTTTTTTGAGTAGATATATTTCCAGATTGGTCCCATTTTTTTCAGAATCCAGTTCTGATGATGATTCCAGTGATGATGGAATCCATGAGGAATTGAGGGAACTCCTCAAATATTGCAGGCATACATATGGCGATTTTGATATTTTCAGCAACAAACCAAGCATTTGCATTCAGAAAGTATCATAATCCTTTCACCACTATTTTTTTTCATCCAAATATTTAGTCGAATACAATGGCGGAAGACTGTTTTTTAAATGAAAAGTTATTCACGGTTTCATGGTCTTGTTTTGAAATAAAATATGAGGCGCCTTTTATTTTCTCATAGTGGGTGATGAAAAGTAGAGTGTAACACTCGGGCGCAAAATATATTTTTGGCTCGGGCGACGTACTTTGAATCCCTCGCTACGTTCGGGATTCTACTCTAGAATCCCTCACTTCGCTCTGGAATCAAAAAAGCGCCCTCGCCGTAAAAATATTATTTTGCTCCCTTATGATACAATCTACTATTTTGGCTCGGGCGACGTACTTTGAATCCCTCGCTACGTTCAGGATTCAACTAAAGAATCCCTCGCTACTTGCCGGTAGTCATTAAAATGGCTGATTCAAAGAAGTCATTTAAAGATTGGTACGTGAGCTTTATCTCAAGAAGCTAAATTACATACATATTTAGTTATCTCCTTTGTTAAGTGTCACTCTTTTGATTTTATAATCTATGTTATTACAGCCTTGGTTAGTTTTATGTACTTTCTCACTCAATTGTTCTTAACATTCTTGGTGTTTTGTATAATTTTAATACGTATAATATACAGGGTGTAAAAGCTCCCGAATACTGAAGGTACCGGTAAAGCTACCTATGCCATAGCTATATAAAATAGCTTTCGCCTGAGAGGTGATTTATATCGGAGAAAACCTTTTTTTTCGTTTCGCATCGTATTTGATAGCCAGCAATATACGCATACATTGCTGTCGTATCGGCCAGTGCGCTGTAGAGGAAGGCCGTCCTCTCGATGGACTTGTAGTTAGGTACTCGTAGCTATCATGTATGTATGTTCCTACCTACCTAGTTAACTATTTTTAACGGTTTCAAAACAAATGAAAAGATTGTGACCGTAGTTATTTACGTAGCTAGCCCAATAATAAACTCAACAACTCAACTTCACAAATACAATCCCAGTAAAATTGACACAATTACTGATTCAAGTTAGGTACCACATTTGGTAAATTTAATTATGTACTTAAACCTACTTAGTTGAGTATGACCATTCATACAATTATGAACAGCTAAGTTGCTCACCTAGTTTTGTCGCCTAGTTTGAATAAGATAGGGCGTGAACTGAGCACCACTTCTGTCAGCTAGACACAGCTAAGCACGCCTTATGGTGTACTAATGAACCACCCGTTCCGGCACTCCTCATGTTCAGTTCAGCAAATACAGAAGAGATGCGTGCCTTCATTACCTCAGCCGTGTCGCTCTCACGGTCGAACACTTCTTTCACGTGACCCCACAGGAAGCCCCCCCCCCCTGCGCCGCCGCCACGCCGCGCTACCCGTCAATTACCTATTTATTTAATTTGACACATTTTTCGTAAGTAATCGGTATATTGTTGAAATAAATAATTCGTTTTCATTGTTTACAATACCATACCTATCAACATTTTTGTATTGTAGATTCGTTTTTCTACAGAAACAAAGTTCAAATTGCAGATTCATGTTTTAAATGAACTTTTTATCGTTGATAGTACCTTCAAAAAAGTTGTTTTTTTTTTGGTATGTAGGTAAGTAAATTTTGATTATCTTTATAAAGACGGTTAGCACTAATTAGTTACTAGTAAAAACGTTATAGCGAAATGATGCACGTGTAGGTATTCCTTCACGTAGGCATGTAGGTGCCTACCAACCAAGCCTAGGTAGGTTGGTAGCGGTTGCGCACTGTGCGCTTGTCGCGGCGCGTAGTATGATGTAAGGACGAACGGCTAACATATCTCCCTATGTATGATTTTTTCCATGGCGGCGAATTCACAGAGCGCACCGGCCGGCCGTGCGAGTTCAACGCTCCCGGTCACCTGATCGACTCGCAGCGCCTTTATTTCTTAGGTGGTTTTCATTGCTTTTTTTGACGTTTTTATTTATAAACGTGTTTTAATTATGGAACTTAGGTTTTTGTGTTCCTATTATGATGTTTTATGGATGTTTATAAAGAAAACACGAAAAAAGCGCCCCAAAAGTGAGAATTTTGTTTTCGTGTTTTTTTTATCTCAAATATTTTCAGAATCATGGTCTGAATGCACTGTTTCAGTATATATACTTATATTATAAATAATTAGTATATTATTATAATTTGTTATTTTATATTACATTTATCTTTTTACTAATGCACTAACGTTTTGTGTGAAAGTTTAAATACTAAATAAATAAATAAAAAAGGTACAGGCGGAGTAATTTTAACCTAAAACACGATTCAAAATAATCCTTGTGATTTCAATGAATAATTCTTTTTATTTGATTTGATTTGACTAGAGACATGAAATTTGGAAGGTGTGTTACTTTTGGACGTAGGTGCACTAAGAAAGGAATTTGGAAAGTTCGCCCTCTAAGGGGGTGAAAAGGGATGAAAACGTTTGTATGACAAATCGTATTCCTTGGACTTACAAACTTGAAACTACCGGTGATGGTGATAAAACGTCATGGTTATTACTTTTAACATAATATAATTTAAGTGTAGGTACCTACTAACAAAAAATGGATTTTAAGTATCTGAGTCAATCAATGTATTATTATTATTGGACGGGAAATGTGAATCGTAGACTTCAAGGACAAGATGATGGAAGTTTAGTTTCTTTACAAATCTTAATTGATTATTAAGTAACATTCGACATTCATTCATATCTGAATAAGCGCCAATAGTTGCAATCAGTTTAGAAAAAATTAGTCCTTAATTAAATTAAGTTTCATCAAATGCTAAAAAATCAGGTAACTTCATAGAATATTGTGCTGCATGTACTGCGTCAGCAAGTTTTTTGGGCATCATATTTTTGGGATGTTTGCAGTACTGCAAAACGACTTTTCACTTAGCACTGATTCTTGAATTTTGTAAGAATAGAATAAAAGTTAAACTTTTAAAATTGTCATGGCTATGAACACAACAGCAATAGCTAGTTCAACTAGTTGGTCTAGAACACAAGTTTTAGTTATTTCACAAAAATTATAACAGAATTCAATCAAAATGTTATATTAATCCTTACCTCACTTTCAAGTTCATCTACGCCAACGTGGCGCACGTTCTTCCTTCTAGACAGCGCCCTAGACACGACAAAGCGGGGGTAGGCGCACAGAAATGCACGGCATAAAGACGCGTTTTACCGTTGGAATGTCACTGTTAGGGAAACTAACATAAACACTTTAATTTTGATATTTTTTATTGAGCACGACGCTGTACAGACTTTTGTTGAAGGAAGAGAGACCGGAACGAGCCCGGTACACAGATTACATATTAAACTCAATCGAACGAATCCATGTTTTATGAACATAAATTCCCCCCATTGAGTACATCAATACAAAGTTTTACATTAATTTCTAATCATCATAATATATCGGTAGCACAGCCACCTTATTTATAGCTCTCGAGTGAACAGATCCACTCTTTGTTTTTACTTCAACAGACCTAACACAATTGTCTTTACTTTTGAAAACCCTGATTACTCTGGCTACAGGCCAGTGCAAAGGAGATACATTTAGACCTATTAGCAAAACTAAGACACCCTCTTGAATGTTAGGGGAAGCCTTTAACCACTTTGGGCGGCTTAACAATTGAGACAAATAACTTTTGTGCCACACATGCCAAAAATCTTGTTGTATTTTAGTACATCTTTTCCAAAAACTTAAGCTATCTATGTTCCTAGTTGCTATCTCAGGTTCAGGAATAGCTGTCATAGACTGATTTATCAAAAAATGACCTGGTGTCAGGAATGTAAAATCTGAAACATCTTTGCTGATTGGAGTGATCGGTCTAGAGTTTAATATTCCCTCTACTTGCACTATGATAGTGTTAAATTGTTCATAGGTAAAAAGTAAATTACCAATGATCCGCTTGAAATGGTACTTAGCTGACTTTACAGCAGCTTCCCACAGACCGCCCCAATTTGCAGAATAGCTTGGAATAAATTTAATAACAACTTGCCTTTCATTACAGTAATCTATGACAGCACCCTGATGACTCTGAGATTTACATAAAGTATACAATCCTTTTAATTGATTGTTAGCACCCTTGAATGTGGATGCATTATCACAGTAGATTGTATGAGGCAAACCCCTTCTTGAATAGAATCTTTTTAATGCAGCCAAAAAAACATTCAGTAGTTAAATCAGATACCAATTCCAGGTGAACACATTTAGTTATAAAGCATACAAAAATACAAACATATCCTTTAGAGACTACAGATCGTCTCAGGCTAGATTGCTTAATGTGGAATGGCCCACAATAATCTATACCTACTTTATTAAACACTCTATCTTGCACAACTCTATCCTGTGGCAAAGATGCCATCAGCTGTTGTGAATTCTGTGCTCGAAACCTAAAGCATGGAACACACTTGTTTATAATACTTTTGACAAGAGTAGTTGCGCTAATTATATAATATTTTTGGCTAAGATTGGACAATGTCAGCTTTAACCCCCCATGCATTAAAGCATAATGTTCATGTCTAATAACCAACTTTGTAAGGTTGCAGTCTTTTGGCAATATTATCGGGTGTTTTTGACTAAAGGGTATGTTGGCATTCTCCAATCTACCACCTACACGCAATATCTCGTCCTTATCTAAGAAAGGACTTAAATTCCTTAAATTCGATTTAACCATTTTACTTCTTTTGATTAACAAAATCTCTTCTAAAAAATGCAATTTTTGTACATTTTTACAATTATTTGCATTGACTGCCTATATTCAAATAAGTTTAATTGTTTGGAAAGCAAACGGTCTTCCTTTTTAACCCTACAATTATTGATGAAACGTAACATGTAACATACAATGCGTTGAATTTTTAACAACGATGAAAACTTAGATACTGGTATTACCTCATCAAGTACGCTGCAATTGACAGATGCATCATCATCATTAGGTGTATAACTTATCTCTTTCTTACCCCATGGACTTGCTGAAAACTCTAAATTTTGCAAATCTCGAGAACCATGCCACCACAAAACATTTGAATGGAGCTCTGATGGCATTAAACCTCTTGATAAACAATCGGCTGGGTTGCAAGATCCACTTACATGACTCCAAATGCAATCTTTTGTTTGCTCATTAATTGAAAAGACTCTATTTCTTACATAGTTGTCCTTGTTAGGTGGATTTTGCAGCCAGCAAAGTGCCACCTGAGAATCACTAAACAAAACTCTATTCCTAAATGTATGACTGTGCAAAATAAATTTTATTTTTGTATACAATTTGGCCAGAAGCAGGCATGCGTTTAATTCTAATCGAGGTATGGTTTGTTTGATTTTTAATGGTGCAATTCTTGATTTACTACACAATAAAGTTACACATACATTGTTGCTTTGAACTGTTCTGACATACAAGCATGCACCATAGGCAATGCTAGAAGCATCACAATATCCAATCAAGTCCATAGGCTCGGTGGTACTCATACTTAAACTACGTTTAACATATATAGGCTCCATACACATTAAATCATGGAAAAATTTATTCCAAGGCAATAATACCTCGTCAGGGAGCAATGCATCCCAATCTGAATTTTGCCTCCATATTTTTTGCATAAATTCTTTTGCTCGAGTGACTATTGGGCCCGCCAATCCCAAGGGGTCAAAGAAGGTACCTATAAAACTTAAAACAGTACGCTTAGTCCATACCTTAGACAGCTGGCCGCAAGGTCGTGAAATTATAAATTGATCTGACTTAATATCAAGTAAGAGACCTAATGCCTTGATGGTCAAACTAGCATTGTTTAAGTCGATATTCTGAAAATGCCGCTTGTCATTAGGAATTCCAGTCAAAATATCTGGGTGACTGGTACACCATTTATGAAGTTCAAAACTTCCCAGTCCTGTTAGATTGATCAGCTCCTCGCAGACTCGTTTGGCTTCTTCTATAGTAGAGGCTCCAAATAAACAGTCATCGATGTAGCTGCTATATAGCAGCGCGGAGGAGGCCAAAGGATACTGCTCTCCATGACGATGGGCCAACTCTAGCAGACAGCGAGTTGCCAGGAAACTGGAACTGGTTACTCCATATGTGATGGTTTGCAGCTGAAAACACGACAAAGGATCATTTAGATTTTCTTTCCACAAAATTAATTGTAAATGAGTATGGGCTGGGTTCACTGTCACTTGTTCATACATCCTTTTTATGTCGGTTAAAACAACATAATTGTATGTACGAAAAGATATAAGAATATCAAACAGTTCTTTCTGCACAACTGGACCCGCATGTAAGATATCATTCAAACTCCTATTCATATTGGTTTTTGCACTGGCATCAAAAACGACTCTGAGCTTTGTAGTAGCACTGTGCTCTTTTACCACAGCATGGTGGGGCAAAAAATAACACGACTCAAATGGTTTTCCAAGTTGAATAATTCAACCTTTTTTGAATGGCCTAAAGCCTCATACTCATTGATGAAGTTTGTGTATCTAACCTTTAGGTCATGATTTTTTGTAATTTTTTTGCACAAAACATTTAGTCGCTGCAATGCTACATTGAAAGAGTCTCCTAACTTAACTTCTTCTATAGGCACCTTCAGAGGCAGACTCACTTGAAATCTGTTGTTTATTAATTGCACAGAATTTTTAAAATTGGTCTCGCACTCATTCATGCAATCTTTTATATTTTCCTGTTTTATTTCAGGGGTATGTTGTTCCTCCCAAAACTTTTGTATAAGAGAGTCAATTTTAACTTCATTCACTGTAGCATGCAATACAACACCTTCATTTGAAATGTTTTGCGATGAAAGACAAACATTGCCCTTTTCTAAATTGTCAGAAACAATATAGCCGTACTTGGTTGCTAACAAAAATAAGTTATTGGCTTCACTGGCTAATTTAATTTTGTCTGGTAACATAATTTTGAAAAATATATTAGCAGAAATGAGAAATGATATCTCGCCAGGGATATTGAACTCGTTGTCAGCTAACACAACCGTCTCTGGTATTTCAATATCACTCACATCAAATTTTGTCTGCGGCAGATAGTTTGTTATATTGTCTACCACAGAAAACAGTGCATTGCAACTGTAATTGTTGTGCCTTGAGTGCATTGACAAATTGACAGCCTTGGCAACAGGTTTCTGTTTTTGGCCAAGGGCTGTGACATTCACATTGTAATTAAATGTAGAAACATTTAATTGCTGAATTAAACTTTCCTTCATAAAGGAGACTTGGCTACCACTATCAACCAAATCTTTTGCTGTGACATAGGATCCATTGGTTGCCCTAAAATTGACCTTAATGGTAGGCAACAGAACCATGTGTTTTGACACTGCTTTATGAGTGGCTTTTGCCATGTTACAAACACTTTCTTCCAAGTGCAATAATGAATTATGCTCCTTGCTTTTGCATATTAAACATTTGAAATGAAAGTTACATTTTTTACTATGTGCATTTAGGCAAATTTTACATAACATTTCTTTTGAAACAAAGTTAACCCTATTTTGAGCACTCAACGCCTGAAATTCTTTGCAAGCAAATATTTTGTGACCGGTACCTTGGCAATATTTACACGTATTTACTTTATTGTCACCGGCATTGGCCAAATTAACTGACTTATTAATGCTATAATATTTGTTTGAAGTAGACTTACCAGCGGATACTTGTGATTCCTCGAAGCTCATTGCTCTCCTCTCCATGTAATTTAAAAAGTCTTCTAACATTGGCAGCTTAGAGGCATCTCGATCAGCGTGGTACTCCCTACAAGAGAACACATCCAATTTTCTTAGCAAAATGGGAATGACAATTCTGTCCCAATGCTGAGTTCGCTCACCAAGACCTTTTAGTGCTCCTAAATGTTGTCTTACAATAGAAACTAAATGCCTAAGTTCTGATGGAGTACCCTTTGAGATTGGCTGATAGTCTAACAATGCATTTATGTGATGCGTAATGAGTATGCACTTATTATCGTACCTATTTTCTAGTAACTGTAATGCTTGCACATAAGATTCGCTAACTAATGGTAAACCATCAATTAAAAGTAACGGATCACCTCTTAAATATTTCCTTAAATAGAACAGTTTTTGCACTGGTTTTAAGCTCTCCTCCTTGTCCACGACAGCTTTGAAGATGTTGATGAACGGTGTGTACTCCGTGATGTCCTTTCCATCGAAGCAGGATATGTCTAGCTGCGGAAGTTTGTTGCGATGACTGGCAACCACTGGCTGTGGCTGGCATTCCCCTCTAGCACTTGAAACTTCTGCCTTCTTCAACACGTTTTTTAATCTTGCCATCACGGCGAAATAACGTTCTTCAGTTTCACCATCCTCATATTCGTCGTCCCCGGTGGCTATCATTATGTCCAAAATCCAGTCCTTGTAGCTTTTGAGCCCATTTTGTAGCTCCTCCATCCGAATTTTGATACCTTCCGGGTCAACCACTAACTGATCTTCTTGTTCGAGTGCAAATTTTGCTGCTCGCGACATCCGACCTTTGAATTGGCCTATATTCATCCTGAGTCTTTTGATAAATGCGGCATCTTCGCTGCCCTTCGCGGTGGCTGTAGTCGATGATTGCTTGTCCATTATATTTTAGGTTTTTCCAAAAATTGCAATTCAATTTGATTGTAGAAAAAACGAGGTCCAAGCTTGCTTGCTTTTTTTGTTGACTTGCTTGGTTGGATGATTGATTGTTTGCTTCGTCAATAATGGAGCGAAAAACAAATCGAGCGGAAGACCGAACGGAATGTTGGCAACTCGCCGCTACTTGCCGCTTGTTGGCACTGGTGATGTGCATCTACAGATGTTCTTCTCTCCCTCGCACTTAGAGAATAAATTCTATAAGCCCTCGCACGACGACGAGAAGATTGGAAAAAAAATATGGCCGCTACTATTATCCCGGGCAACCCGGCGATACAACTCAATGTTTTTGGTTCAAAAACCAAATGCCTGCGCGCTGATTTCACTTTGTGCACTTTCACTATAATTTGTTCAATTGTTTCGGCACCACTTTTGTTAGGGAAACTAACAAAAACACTTTAATTTTGATATTTTTTATTGAGCACGACGCTGTACAGACTTTTGTTGAAGGAAGAGAGACCGGAACGAGCCCGGTACACAGATTACATATTAAACTCAATCGAACGAATCCATGTTTTATGAACAGTCACTTAGTAGCTTTTTTAAATAGTGTAATTACTAACACATATTCATATTTTTCATGACTAAAAAAACAGTCAATGTTCAAGGCTGAACATGCATTCTAGCATCAGCAACTTCCGCACGGACAGATTCCTCAAACGTAGCAGAACGTGACTAATATACAATAGGTCAACTATAGTTGTGTGTGTTAGACCGTAATTATTAAGAATATAAATAAGAGTTAATTATGTAAATAAATGAGACGTTACCGAGCAATTGGTGGTCTCATTCCAACGGCGTGGCCAGGGCTACTCTTTGGTTGCCGTTCCTCACAACCCGCGGAAGCGCCGAGGCTCTGCCTCGTCGCTGACGTATCCTAACCTCACCATACACCTCTCACGTGGCGAAGACTCCTTCACGCCCTTAATCAGTCTTGTGAGCCTGCTCGACTGGCGTGAGAAAACCATCTATCCAGATACCTGAATCCTACCAAAACTCCGTCTGCTACCTTAGGTCTCCTGATAGCAGATATCCCGCACTTATTATATACATTTATCTATCACCACTCTATGACAGGGCTAGGGAACGTAGGGCTGTCACGGACATCAGGGAACTAGGACGCTAGGGACTTGGGTTCAGGCCGTAGGTTCGCTACCTTACCATAGTTATATCGCATGTGCAGTTGGGGTTTAAAGGAGAAGCCTCCCCGACTGTATATTTTGGTCCTTCGAACCATCCTTGAGAATCCAAAAGGAGTTTTAAGGATATTTTACCAGTCGCCTTACAAGTGACATCCGGGGACGGTGTTTCATACCGTTCTCATACGGAGGATTAAATTCCTCATACTTTTGACGTTATTACGAAAGGGTCATTTTTTGACGTGGGATTAAAATTCCTGTTACGATTGATTATACGGTTCACTTTACGTAGGATTAAATTCCTCATGCTTTTGACGTTATTACGAAAGGGTCATTTTTTGACGTGGGATTAAAATTCCTGTTACGATTGATTATACGGTTCACTTTACGTAGGATTAAATTCCTCATACTTTTGACGTTATTACGAAAGGGTCATTTTTTGACGTGGGATTAAAATTCCTGTTACGATTGATTATACGGTTCACTTTACGTAGGATTAAATTCCTCATACTTTTGACGTTATTACGGAAGGGTCATTTTTTGACGTGGGATTAAAATTCCTGTTACGATTGATTATACGGTTCACTTTACGTAGGATTAAATTCCTCATACTTTTGACGTTATTACGAAAGGGTCATTTTTTGACGTGGGATTAAAATTCCTGTTACGATTGATTATACGGTTCACTTTACGTAGGATTAAATTCCTCATACTTTTGACGTTATTACGAAAGGGTCATTTTTTGACGAGGGATTTAAATTCCTGTTACGATTGATTTGATTATACAAGGGGGCAATTTTACGAAGTATTTAATTCCTCGTCCACCGGTTTTAGGGTTTTACGACGACTTACGAACTGACATACGAAGATAGGGTCAGAATAGGTAACAAAATAACGATTAAAGAAAATAAACGCAATACGGGAAGATGGATATCAACGAGATACTAGACGAGCAGAAAGATGGGGCGGACAATATCAGCAAGCTATTGAAAAATATGAAGAAGGATGCTTCAAGCAGAAAAACGTCAAAATACATTGCATCGAAGAGGAGTCTTTTAGCCGAATGGTCGAAAAAATTTGAGCAAAACCACAACATTCTAATTGCTCGAGGAGATATACCAAGGGAAAATGAATATCTGAAGAAAGATGGATAAGGGGAGGTTTCGGAAACAATTATTAAAATAAAAAAATTATTGTTCAGCTACGAAGAGAAGATTCGAGAAGAGAAAGAGGATTCCGAGCAAGATGACACGTCTGACAATTACGAGGAGCTGAAAGGAAGAATCGAGGACCTATCAAAGGATTCTTTGGAGAAGTTCACCACAGGAAAAAAATGGAAGAATGGGAGCTAGCTACAGTGAGCTACGGTACTAGTGCAGCACCCTGGTTAGCAATACGCACCCTACAACAACTAGCGAGAGATGAACAAGCCAAGTTTCCTTTGACTAGACCGGTTACTTTAAAAGATTTTTACGTTGATGAAATGAAGAACCAAGAAGAAGCATTGCGTAATCAGCTGGAGAATACGATATGGAAACAGATACAGACGCACACTATTGTAATGAGTGTGTCAACTACAGCCGTTGTTATTTTCATTATATTAATTTTATATTACTTTGGTCCACAGGCGGTGCATTGGCTGCGAGTGAGGATTCCACGGCATAACAATGGGAGAGAGCCACAAACCACAGACAATCAGACAATCAGTGGCAATCTTCCCAGAGCCAAGCGCAAGTGGAATCGGGCGACTTGGCCCGCGCGCCCCCGGATGCCGCGGACACCGAAACGCTGCCACGGAACACTCGCCAGTCATTGCACCGTTCTCGGCATTACGCCACCGTTCATTTAAGTACTTTACACCATTCTCGGCAAACGCCACCGATGACGGAATCAAGATGCACCCTTCCTGGAGGCGGCAAAATGTTCAAGGCTGAACATGCATTCTAGCATCAGCAACTTCCGCACGGACAGATTCCTCAAACGTAGCAGAACGTGACTAATATACAATAGGTCAACTATAGTTGTGTGTGTTAGACCGTAATTATTAAGAATATAAATAAGAGTTAATTATGTAAATAAATGAGACGTTACCGAGCAATTGGTGGTCTCATTCCAACGGCGTGGCCAGGGCTACTCTCTGGTTGCCGTTCCTCACAACCCGCGGAAGCGCCGAGGCTCTGCCTCGTCGCTGACGTATCCTAACCTCACCATACACCTCTCACGTGGCGAAGACTCCTTCACGCCCTTAATCAGTCTTGTGAGCCTGCTCGACTGGCGTGAGAAAACCATCTATCCAGATACCTGAATCCTACCAAAACTCCGTCTGCTACCTTAGGTCTCCTGATAGCAGATATCCCGCACTTATTATATACATTTATCTATCACCACTCTATGACAGGGCTAGGGAACGTAGGGCTGTCACGGACATCAGGGAACTAGGACGCTAGGGACTTGGGTTCAGGCCGTAGGTTCGCTACCTTACCATAGTTATATCGCATGTGCAGTTGGGGTTTAAAGGAGAAGCCTCCCCGACTGTATAGTCACTGTTTTTAGAGTTGTAGTTGTTTCAGTTTCAAGTTAGACCAATGAATAGCCGACTAAGTATGTTTAGCGGCCTTTAGCACGAGTATGAAAACTGTCTTTTAGATGTCGTAGATACTAGTCAGGCCTGCAGGTTATAAATGACTAAAACCATTGTAAAGTCAGGTAAAGGTCAAATAGAATCGAAAGTGCATGTAACCGTTTTCTAAGCTTGTCAAACAGATGAAATGCAAATCTGCAATTTCCTCGTTACGGTTGTCAAACTAAATGGTAAATTCTGAGTCTAAACCACTCTATAGATTTACTATACTTAAAAATCTGTGCCTCTTTTATCAATATCCGTTAAAAGTAGTTTTTGGGTTCTGAATGTGTACCTCATGGAAGTAGAAATACATCTTTCATGGTGTACCTATACATGTATACAAACATAATATGCCCCACTAAAGTAGCCGGGAAAAACTAATTAAAGGCCTGTGGTATTCAGCCTTTGAAATAAAGCGATTGCGATCGAGGCGCCCCCGTGGAATGTCATTGCTTGGACAACGTTCGGACCGGACGGGCGTGTCGTTTGTAATTTATTACTATCCGTTTGTTTGTTCTGATTTCCTACCAGTTCCCAGACCCATAAATGGGTGTCTGAACCCCACATTGGCGACGAGGATAAAAAATTGTGAGTACCTAGTCGATAATTCGACTAAAAGTTGCGTAGTGGTCTGTTAATTGAATACCGACATACATGGAAAACTATTCTAAAACTTGAGGAAGGGTACTTATTCTTAGTGATTTAAATCAGTCGTAACGTGGTCGTAACTAGATATTTTTGACTTGATTTTTAACCGGCCACACGAATTTAAAAGTTTTTACTAAGTACCCTCTTACTTGAAATAAATTTATGGTGGCTAATTATCTCGCAACACGTCGCAACAATAATCAAATGACAAAATAATGAGGCAAACTGTTCCAGTTCATGTCAACCAATTTATGAGTTTATTTCTGGTACCTTGCTTATAGCAAATAACTACCTATAAAGTTCTTGTTGATGTGAACCAACTCCAGGGAATGGACAAAAGTGTTACGAGCTTCTATAAAGTTGTTTTCAATGAGTCAATTAAACTTTTACCTACTCAGTGAAATTGTGCCACGTATTTATTTTACGCAAGTTTGCTTAATGAGTCAATTAAACTTGTACCTACTCATTGAAATTGTGCCACGTATATATTTACGCAAGTTTGCCTAAAAGACGAATGTTAATGTCTACAAAATGGTGACAGTATGGAGCGATAAATGGCAATAACCTCCGATACCTACACATGTTTAATGTAGGTACGTACTCTAAGGTAGTGCATTTTGATCCCTCTGTTAATCAAATGAAATGAATTTTATTCATTGAAATCACAAGGATCATTTTGAATCGCCTTATAAACTAAAATTACTCCTGTTCCAACGCGCTCAAGCCTAGAAGAATCAGGCAACAAACACGGCTTGACTTACTTTGATGATACGTCTTACCACAAGGTGGGAAGCGCCTGTGTGGTGCCTCGGAGCAGGAAGTTGCTGATACATATTAAATGAGAACTTAAAAACCTAAGAAAGTTAGTCAAATGCAAATAAACATCAGCAAAAGTTTATATGACAGTACACGCTCCACTTGATATAACCAGAGACTAGTAAAACTAGTCTCTGATATAACCTAATTTCTAAATATAATGTATGACGTGACCAAGTGTTCTTAATAATTGTTCCTATGGTTTTAATAAATGAGTATGAGTATCAGTATGAGTATACCTACTTATAAATAACAATCTAATAGAACCATGTAATGAGAAAAGTACAGATATTATAGCAAATCAGCTCAAATCAGATGTAGCAATTATCTGACAAGGCTTATGTGCGGCCGCTAAAATGTATGTACACCATAACAAAACCAAGTGCTCCCAGTGTTCCTACGGTGAATAAATGATATAAATATGAATATGAAATTTCCATTTATCTTCGAGTAAGATGTTTGGATGCACCTTCTGGAAGTTTATTATAGAACTGTACAGAATTCCTCATAAAAGACCCATTTACTTTCTTCAATCGAAATTTTGGTATATTTAGTTTGGTTGTATTTATAAATCCAAATACCATGCAAGTCACCCTTTTTCATACAACTATCCAAGTGTTTATGTGTATGTAATAATATTTCAAAGATATATTGCGAAATTACTGTGAGAATATTGATTTCTTTGAAACGCAAGGCGTTCAAGGGGTCACGTGACTTCATTTTATAAATGACACGTATTGCCCGATTTTGTAAGACAAATATAGCTGGAAATATAGCTGTTTTACCCCACAGCATGATACCATATGACATAACACTATGAAGTAGCTAAAATAAACAAGCCTAGCTGTAGCTTCATCAATAAGCTGCCTTAACATACAAACTGCATATGCAGTGGAACTAAGTCTACCAGCTAAAGCCACAATTTGCGGTGCCCACTGACCACCTGGATCAATATTAAGCTCTAAGAAAATACTAGACTTAACAAGATCAAGTGTCTCCCCATTTATTTTAATATTTAGTTTGATAATGTTTGCATTTGGCTATGTGAATTTGATGCTTTTCGTTTTTAGCATTAAGCAAAAGATTATTTACTGTGATCAAAACATTATTTACAAGAACTCGCGACAGTGAATTATTTACTCCATCGTAATTTGCTTTAGATCTATCAACTTTGAAAATCAAAGAAGTATCGCCAGCAAACAGAACTATGCCACATAATGTAAAAAAAGAGATTGATAGTGTAAACTAGAAATAAAAAGGGCCTAGTATTCAACCCTGTGGCACCCCCATGACAATAGTCGATCCTTTCACCACCAACATCAACTTTTTGAATTCTATTGGATAAGTAAGAATTTACATGATAAATTGCCTGATTTTGGATGCCATAATGTTTTAACTTGGAAATTAATGTATCATGCCACACGCAGTCAAAAGCTTTGGACGATCGCGTTCTGTGAGTTCTCCTACGCTTCAAATATGTGTTCTAAGAGCATGGTATCAGCATCGGCTGTCGAATGAACCTTAGTTATTCCAAATGAATGACTGAAGAAGTCCGTGGAGGTCGAAGTGTGACAATAACTGAGTAAGAATAAGTTTCTAGAAGATCTTACTTAAAGCAGGCAATATAGAAATTGGCCTATAGTTACCTGGATCTTTATCATTTCCAGACTTGAACAAAGGATTAATTTACTATGTTTCATAAGATGAGGAAAGACTCTCGTCAAGACATCTATTGAAAATGTAGGCCATACACGGCGCAATATCAGCACCTAGCACAATTACTAGAGAAAAACTATCAAAGGCATTCATGACCTCAATATTTTTGATGACATAGTATTGTTTATGTTTAAATTCATCTGGTTACTACAAGGTTTAGATTTACCTGTTTCATTATTAATTTCCAAGTTGTATTAATTTTCTTTGCTGACTTTTCTATTGAATTTCTCAAATGCAATGATTTTAATGTATGACAAACTTTTTGAAGGACTTGGAATAGTTCTTTATGTACAAGATAAACGTTGGGTCGTGCAACATTGATTCCCCAGCCGTATAGCGTTCATATAGGGTTGTAGCCCAATCAGCTAACCCGACATTCACTCTAGCTTTACAATCTCACTATGTTCCTCACTTATCAATTTAGATAAACTGGTAAAAAGGTCATTCGGATCATCTACGCACGGTACGTACAAGGGGCATTTTTAGATCAATACTGCCGTGGAATTTCATAATGCGACTATCTGTGATAAGTGAAATTACAAGTATTTAAAGCACTGTGCTGTGACCATAGTGATCTGAGGTGAAATGTTTAATTACTGATGTATCAATTGGAACACTACTACAATAAATATTATCAAAACAGGTGGATGTTGTTAGTGTCACTCTTGTTGGTTATTCGAAGAGGTGATGTAAATTAAAACATTTAAACAAATTAAGCAGCCTCTCAGAAAAAGAACTAACCTATATTGAAATTTCCGCAGACTATAAGCATTTTACTATGTACAAAAGTTTTGAGCAATACTTTTTCCATAGTGGATTAAAATAACGCGAAGTCTGCGTCAGGGGGACGGTAAACACACAATGATATGCAGCTCTAGCTCAACAGCTCAATAGTCCTCTCAATAGTGAGATTTGCAACATCTTTACGTTTCTTGCATTTTAAAGTATTTCGAACAACAGTTAAGGAACCCTATAGCGTTCTTGCGTTTGTATGAACTTACAATATTGTAATTCTCATAATAAGGGAGTAACTCAAATTTTAACATCCAGTGTTCAGTTACATACATGATACAATAAAACTAAAAAACTACTTTACATTTACTGATAAATGTGTACATTAAAACTGTTTAAAAATGTTTCTAAGCCTAAGATTTTGCTGGGAAGGGCTTGTACATTTTATGTGGCCGGCCTTCTCATTGTCGAACTAGTTTAAATGACTGTCAGCTGACACTCCTACCTTTTACCCTCATTAGTACTACCTACTTCTAACCACGAGCTCCTGAACTGCGTTATAGTAGATACTTATAACGAGATCAAAAATATGAAATGCTAACAATTTAGCAATTATTAATTTACTATGTCTGCCGTCTGTTTTGACTCAAGATACTATGTATCAACAGTATCTCGTGTCAAAACAAAATTTCTAATAGAATTATTAGTAATAAAATACAAAACGTCTCTATGACGACATGTCAAATTGTGCAACATTAAATTAAGATTAAAAATTAATTGATTGACTGCACTAACTTACAACTAGCTAATAATATCATATCGCATGACACCACACTTTCACCTAATTGTATTATCAGAGTGGTGTCGTAGTATCTTTAAGTTTTGTGAATGAAGGCATTTGGAAAGCAATTATTTGTAACAACTTGCCCTAACAGATTACTGAGTAGCAAACCCATCCCAACGCCTATCTTATCTGAATACGCCACAGTCTTCCAAGTCTGCCACCAGAATTTAACCTGTCTAACCGGAGACTGCGTACAAGCAGAGGTGGGAACTACTTCAATCTATACAGAAGGTGTAGGCTGCTTCTGCGATGCACATGGATCAGAAATCTGGAAGGCTCTGATACAGGAAGATCGGGAGTATCGTTGGAATATAATACCTACACTTGAAAAGAGTAGAAGGTAGTAATTGGAAGATCTGTGATCATGAAGAAATTGAGGAGGACAATAATAGCGTACCTAGTAAAGAGATCGATAATTGTATAGGTACTTAATTAAAAATTACATCAACGGCGTAGTTTAATTACTGGTTAAAATAAAATTCGATTTAGAACAATAATTATGTTGTAAAATCATTAGAAGTATCACTTTAGAATAATGATGGCTTACTTTATGTTGTAAAATCACTAGAGGTATATAGTAAAATAAGAATAGTAAGTTAACTTTTGGAAATAAGCAATTGTTAATTTTTAATTTGTTAAAAAGGAAGAGATGTGGTATTCAGCCTTTGAAATAAAGCGATTGCGATCGAGGCGCCCCCGTGGAATGTCATTGCTTGGACAACGTTCGGACCGGACGAGCGAGTCGTTTGTAATTTATTACTATCCGTTTGTTTGTTCTGATTTCCTACCAGTTCCCAGACCCATAAATGGGTGTCTGAACCCCACAAGGCCCTTATATGATGAAGTAAAAAAATTGTTTCAGAATCATAAACCTGAGCAAAGATGGCAAAACTAAGTCATTTGACCAGGAAGCCACTGGTTGTGCCAGGTCAGAAGCTATCAATGTGCTCTTTCTACAGAAAGCTAAAGACGCTCTCAGGTATGTACAATAAACAAATGACTGAATACGAGGCTCGTGCCTTCACAAGTTGCCAGTACTATTTTCCACGCTAGACAGGATGATCAAGTCAAGCTAAACAGAGTGATGTACGATCAATGTCACATCCAAATCACCCGTATGTTCTTCTATTTTCTTTTGATATGAACGTCTGCGAAAACGCTTGAAAAGTGATGCTTTTCTCGAATTTCTTGAATTTTGCTTTATAGATCAATATAAATATATTAAATAGATTGACCATAATAACAATGATTTATATTAAATTAAATATAGCCCTATCTCCCATGAGCGTGAGCTATGGCCCCAAGAAACATTATTGTCCCGAATGACATGACTTGTTAAATTATTTTCGTAACAAACAAAACAAAAACGATGAAAACATTGAAAAAACTTGGAATTAAAATATCGAATAACTTACAATACTCAAATATGATACCTGTGAGCTGAGAGCTGATTGTAAGTTTTGACAAGGAATTGGCACGGACGTCAGGTGTAGTGTAACACGGATTTATGTATGAAAAATGAGGTACACAGAGTGTACGCTAAGGGCGCTCATCAGTGTCTCCATACAAAAATCCACCCTACACTACACGAGACGTCCGTGCCAATTGCTTGTCAAAACGTAGAATCAGCTCTCAGGTGAGATGGTGGGTGAGTGTGGGAGCGTAAGAGGGTACGTGGAAGTGTGAGAGAGTGAGTAATAAAATAGTATTTACCTGGGTGACCGAACTTTGCTCGGAAACCTCGAAAAAACGCGATTTCCCAGAGATTGGGACTCAGCTACATCGTTTTTTCGCCACACTTTAACTAACCTACATATTAACAGGTCAAGTCAAATGAAAGCTTGTAAAAAAACAAATTAAATGAAAAAGTTTTTGTTCCAGTCACTGCAACAACCTGTACAATACCACATAGCCAATTGACCCTATTGATCTACTAAAATTAATTTTCAGAATCTACGCAAACGTGGTGAACGTTCAATGCGAATTTGTACAAATACCGGATGGAGAAACAGGACCAAAATATGGATTCTATCGAGACCCAGAACATACTACCAGGTTCTTGAAAAGGTTTTATGATAGAGCTGGTGTCCAACCGAATGTTGTCGAATATGTTGAAGGATTTGGCTCAGGTACCAATAGTTTTTTAATTTTGTATAATTTGATGTCGATTGTGTATCCTTTGCTTTTGCGCGGACTTTGGTTACGAGCAGATATTATATTCGCTTGCTATAATCCGAGCTCATGAGTCCTAAGGAGTTGAATAGCTGCAATGCGCGAGCAGTGCACACTTGAACGACGGAACCGGCCTACGCGTGGTGAGCTTACATAAACGCACACCGCAGTAACTTATTGGTGTACTTGTTGCACTGTGACCACGCGTTTACTCCTTCACCTTTATGGTTAAAACTGGTACTTTGACTGAATCACACCTCACCGTCCGACATCGCACTTTATTAATAAATTATTTATATTTATGTTATTTTCATCTATGTTGTCCCACCATTCCCACCCAGGAACATTTAATTAATAGAATTAAATTAAATGTTCTTACATTTTAATGCATTTGTGACGTTTGTTACTGTTAAACTTATCATTGTTATATTATTATTATTTCAGTCATTTATTTTCAAACACAGGCTTAACCTGGACCTTCATGAGGCATTACTGGGGCCGTATTAGCCAACAGTAAGAGAGGCCCTTTTACAATTAGGATGTAAAAAACATTATTGTTATGGTGGATGGAAGACAGATGATTAAACTATTGTGGAAATGGATGAAAGTTGATGCTATTGCTAGGAGAACATGGTAATTTAATGTTTATTGGGCTATTATAATATTAGAAACGGCACCTGCCAATTCTAAATTATTGAAAACTATTAAAGTAGGTGACTTGCCGTTCACTAAACAGGCCCCTTAAATGCGCCGCCAATGAAGGCAGTGTAAGGGGCAACGTTGGCGTGGACGGCTTAAGGGTGTTGAGTGGTGTGCTGCAGTTTCACTAAGCGCTACTCCTGGCTTTATGCCTTTAACACTTCCACCCTTGGAGCATAGGTTTCGCTCTTGCGCCTCCACCCTCGGCCAGCCGGCTAAGGCAAGCCGAGGGTCAGGGGTCTCTGTTGACCCCAGGGAGTAATGGCGCGGTGTCGCCACTCACCGAACGCTCGCCACAAGCCTGCCCTGTGGCATTATTATTATTATTTTTAATATTATAATTCTTTATACTACACTTAATAAAGTGAACAGTGTGAAGAGAAATAGCAACAGCTAAATTAAGAGAACTATACTCACCTGGCTTAGTGACTTTGATAATGAGGGCATTGAGTCAATTTTTCCCGATTTTTACTTTTGGTAGGTCTACACAAACATCATACCTTTACAAACACCCAAAAGTACATGATAATACTTTGAAAACACACATAATATTTATATTCGATTATAAACTAAACAACATTGACATTAGCAGATCATACGCAATGAGAGACTTGGGAGTCACATTTGACCGAAAGCTCACCTTTCACGATCATGAGAACGCGTTGGCTAAAGAGTCTTTCAGGCGCCTGGGATTCGTTCGTTTATTCTCGTTTTTAAAAAGTGGAAATTTTGGGAAATGATAATTATAGGCAGTAGTGATTGTAGATAATGGGCAACATATGAGTAGGTATTTTGGTAAGTGGGAAGTAATGTGGGATAAAAGTAATTAGGACTCATGTACCGAAAGGCTTAGGAACGCTCGTGACTTCGGAAGTGATCACGTGGTCTGCTTAATCTTCAGTGCACTTGTTCGAAGCAAATTAGAATCAAGTGCTTGCGTGTGGAACCCGCACGAGAGCAAGTATGTCCTTCAGCTAGAAAAGGTCCAGAAGGCCTTTTTGCGGTTCTTTTACAAGCGTCGGCACGGGTACTACCCTTACATGGGTATAACTCGCTGGAGGTTAGGCGGGCCAAAGATCAGCTCACGGCAGCACGATCTACCATGGCAAGATCGACGCTTTGGACTTGAGTGATAAGCTGTGTCGATTCTATGTTCCGGTACAATTATTGTCGAGGACGGAAACATAAACTGTTTGCCTTGCAGGCGTCTAGCACGCCCGTGTGAGGCTCGTCTCCCATCCCGCGCATCCTCGCCGCACTCAACGCTCTCGTGGATGCTAATCCTCACTGTGATTTATTTGCGGATGAATAGACGAAAATAATGTCGGAATGTTTGAGGTTTTGTGAGCGAGTCGTATGTCTGTGTATTTGATCATTGTAATTTCTATTGTAATTTAATTTAGACATCCTATTTGACTAATGTGTCATTATTAATTTGTTGTATTTTAGACTTTTCCTTGAAATGACGTGTTTTTTTAATTTATTATTATGTTAGTACTTCATTGATCTATCTATAATTAATGTTATTGGTTAAGTCCCGTTTTAAATAAAGTATATAAATAAATAAAAATAAAAATATAAAATTATACACATACACATACTTATATTGTATACCTACACATTTAAGTTCAGAACGAAATTTGAGAGAGTGCATATTTTTAAGTTTTTTATTATCTATTTAGTTATTAATTAAGTATCATTATTACTAGTAACGTAGAGTACTTTCACATTCTACGTTAGACATAATTATTATTGCTGTAAGATGGGAGAAACCACTGACTGGCTCCTGAAATACAGTTTTTTTTAACTAGTTCGGGAGCCTATGGGATCATTTACCATGTATTATGTCAACAAAGATTTTTATTAGTAATATTATTATTAGGTATAGTTTATAGGATATATACTAGGATATATTTGCAGCTGTACCAGAGGCAGACAAATCCGAACTCGAAGCTTTTGATAAAATCTTCTGCATAAACAGAAATGAACCTCTAATGGTTGGCAGTGTCATGTCAAATATTGGTTATGGAGAAGCTGCATCAGGAATTTCTGCTATTACAAAGGTAAAACAAAAAATATACCTTTAATGTCATAAATTACATGAATGCCGAAAGGGAGTCAATTTTATTAAGTTAATTTGCCGCCTGACACAAGACAACGCGCGTCGCGCTGCACGTTGCCGTCTAGGTAACACGTGATAACTAGATAATTTGTATTTTATAATTATTGATGCTATAAGCATATATACCTATATTAGTATACCTATTAGTATACCTATATTTATGGGGCTATTGTTAACCCCATAAATAATTGGGGTTTTGTTAGTAGTAGAACTTCTTGTGAAAGAGTTCGTCCGGGAAAGTACTACCACCGTACCTATTTCTGCCACCAAGCAGTAGTGTTAGCATTGCGGTGTTATTGTTTTTGTGCCGGTGAAATTATAGGCACATGAGACTTCATCTGTATGTCTCAGGGTCGGCAGCGCGCTTGTGATGCCTTTGGTGTTGCATGTGTCCATAGGCTCCGGTAACTGATGTGGGCTGTATGCTTGTTTGCTTGCCAAGTAGTATTAAAATAATTACTTAATAAAAAAAAGGTTTTGATCATGTCAAAATCACAGATTTATAAGTGTAGTACTCATGGATATAGTACCTTTTTATGGATCGTGCAGTACATTTTTTTTATAGTACAACATTACTCTTAAATACGTCACTTAATGTATCAAGGTTACTTATCTATAAATGTGAGAGAGCATTTTACAAGTGGTTGTGTCCTTTCTTAACAACTTGCCAACGTTAAAAACAATTATCTTTGAATACTTACAATATTCTGTAACAAATGAACATTTTGACACAAGTCTGCTAATGTCGTTGTCAGTAAATAATCGTAAAAAATCGTTTTCATACAAAATGAGTAAATGGTTTCAAAGACAGTTTTCCCGCATCTCTTATGGATTCGGATATTCCCATACTGTCCCATTTCAAAAAAATACCCTGTATATTAATTTATGATTATTTGGTATCATTTTTAGTATACAGGCAGCTCTCGGAGCTTAAGCGTATATCTTAGTACTTGCCAGTGCACTTTAAATGTTTGGTCAGTCTATTTTTAAAAGTGTTCACTGAGGGGGCAGTGATCTCTGAGTCTGGTAACCGGTTCAAAGTGTGCACGACGCGATTCGGCAATAGGTGCATACTCAGATTGCTGGTACTTGGCCCACGTTGCAGCATCAGCGAATGTCCTCTCAGCCCTATGTGTTCATAGCATACAGTGTCTGTGATAGATCTGGTATACTGTAGTGGCTGTTAAGGATCTTGTAGGTCTCTGTTAGTGTCCGCGCTCTCTATGTTGCTGAAGGGTAGTAAATCCAAGTTCCTGAAGTCGTTCCTCATATGTAAGTGCTTTAAGACTAGGTACCATTTTCGTAGCTCTTCGTTGTAGTCGTTCGAGAAGATTAACATCCTTTTTGAAGTATGGGCTCCAAACCTGGAATCAATACTCCAATTATGGCCTCAGATGTCTTATCAAGTTTTATAAACAATTCCCTGTTAATTTATATGTAAGCCTTCCTTATAATATACATTATAGAGTTTGCTCTTTTCACAATCTCCACTCAATGTTCATTTTCTACAAAATATATTCAAAGATGATTGTATTTACCGTTAACAACTTGTTAGAAAGGGACACAACCACCTGCAAAGTGCTCTCTCACATCGCTCGTTTTTCTGCTTAGTACAATTTTTATAGAAGAGAAGCCTTGATTGTACTATAAAAAATATGTACCTACTGCACGATTCTTATAGAGGTAGGCTATATCCATGACTTATACGTACACACAGTAGCATTTATATTTGTTTACAAAAAATGTCTTTGTTAAAAATCAGAACATAGGTCAATATGAGCTTGAAATAAATATATTATTAGGGCACCAATTTAATTGAAAACTCTATAACAAAAAAAACTTTTATAGGAATACTATCCACGTAACACAGTGTTAAAAACACTAGTAAAAATATAACACATCGCAAGTCATCCCAATAATTTTCCGAACCGTGTTAACTGCCTGATTCCTCTAGACTTGTTTGCGATGTTTTATTGGTTTCACTTTTCACTTACAAAGTAGCAATCCTTGTCTTGTTTCATTAACAGGTATTGCTAGGATACCATCGAGGAGAGATAGCTGGCAACCTGAACTGTGAAACTCCAAGAAACGACGTAGCTGCAATCAAAGAGGGTCGCATCCAGATCTTGAATGAAAACCAGCGGTTTCGGAGGACTTATGCTGCGGTCAACAATCTGTCGGTGACGGGAGTCAATGCTCATGTTCTACTGCATGGGAATTACAAGCCTAAGGTAACCTGAATTTTTCTAGACCTTATTATGTTCACATCCCGCTGTAGTCTAGTATGGGCATATCTACTGTCGTAGTGCTCTAAACAAGTGAACTCAATGATGATTAAAGGATTGTCCCATGCTACCAAACGTTTGGTCCTAGGACATGCTGCGAAAGTTTTTTAATAAATAAAACGGACAAATGCAAAGCTCGGAATCAAGGCTGTCATTTGGATCTTTAGATCGTTTACAAAGGTCTTTAGATAACTCAACTGATTCAATTGTACTTTAGGTGGAACGTAAGCAAAGTGGCGCGAAATTCAAATTTTATTGTGTGTTTTGCACATTACAGCTTATTAACCTTCTTAAAATAGCAAACACTGATTATGCGGGAATCACGAGACCCAACACACAAGTTATAATTTAAAATATCTCATATACTTATATCTTTAGTTTAGCTACGAATGTCAATGAACCAAAATAACACCATACAAACAATTCATTGACATTCGTAGATTAACTAATGATATTTATGAGATATAATACTTTAAATTAAAATATGCGCAAAATCAGTGTTCGCTACCTCAAGATGTGTTGATGAGATGTAATCAGCAAAAAACAGAATACAATTTGAATTTCACGCCAATTGCGAAACGTTCCACCTGTACCTACCTTGTACCTACGTTTGTGTTGTAGGGTTAGATCATGTTGTAGGTATTATTCTTTATGTTCGCAAAGAAAAATTTATGATAAACTGAAACGGTTTATGTAGGTACATGAATTAAAACAAAACCTGATCTCATTTATTTTAAAATTCATAAAATTCCTTACATTTACTTGCAGTGCCCCTAGCGAAAACGTGAAGAAAACTAAGGACGCTGTCAGTATATGTATGGATGGAGACGAAACTTCATAATAGTTTCGAAAGCTATCAAAACCCATACTAAGCCCCGGTTTTGTTTTAATTCATGGTTAAAAATATCTTGAATAGGTACCAGAGACTCATTGCTAGTCTGACAAACCCTTAAAACTGTTCAAATACCCATAAAACCATGGTTTTGAGACGTTATACATCATATTAAAATGATAACAGACACTCTTATCGCCTATTTGTAAATAACAAACACAACATTCATTTTACATCGACATAGGTGGCGGCTGGGTCGCGGTCAGTCGCAAAAACACTATATTCTGTTGTGATTTAACTACAAATTCACGGTTATCGGATGTTTTCCTATACTTCTGCTATAATACCTTGCTTATTGCCTTTCATAATTCTAGGTCGACGGGACCTATGGGATTTGATTCCATTGTGAGTGTCAAAATATGCGACATAAACGGACGTATCTATTGATTGCGTTGACTTATAGAAGCTTGATTTTTGTCACAGCTTTAGGGGATTGCAGATGGAATTTGGTATTAATTTCAACTTGATAACTCTACGCGTTCCTGAGAAAAAGGGTCTTGACAGACAGACGGACATAAAAGTGATCCTTTAAGGGTCCTATCTTTTCCTGTTGAGGTACGGTACGGACCCCTAAAATATACCTACTTCAAGACTTTAACCTTGAGATCACCAAGCGATGTCAGTACCCACCGGTATCGCATTCAAATTTGAGTTTAGCACATTGAATATTTCATTAACTATTTCAGGATCTTAATCGATACAAGAGTAACATCCCACATCTTGTAACTATTTCTGGCAGACAAGGATCATCCGTGAAGCGGGCTCTTGAAGAGCTGACATCCCGTCCCATAGACCCGGAGCAACTGGCCTTACTGCAGAACATACATGAAACTAGAATCGCTGGACATTTGGGCAGAGGCTATGCCATTCTTGGTAATTTTTTGGATAAATTGTACTTGTATGTATGTAAAATCCTTAATAATCATGAAGGATAATAGTGTTAAATTATTTATAATGATGTGATGTCATACAGTTATAAGTTGATCATAATAATGTCAGTTCAGGTTTTCGTGAGGAGCCATTCTGCGGCACAGCCAACTTGACTGCTAGCAAATTTTTGCAACCGTGACCGTTGACAAAATGAACTCAATCAATGCCACATAATCCAAGTCATAGTAAATATAATACAAACTGACTGACATAAAAGTTAACAGAATTAATAACCTGACATATCAATAATAAACATATTATACTTAATGCAAATAACTATAATTTTAATTTGTTTCTATGACATGAATAAAAATAACCTACATACATAAAGTAACAGTGTTACTCGTTTAGGTGTTACTCGTTGGGAACCCTCCAATTATTTGCTCTATAGCAAATAATTTATATATGTACTTGAATGCCTACATCACGTATATCAACGGGACGCGGGCCCCATGCGGCCCTTTACAACTTTGACTGCGGCCCGATTAAATTTTAAGAATAAAGTACTTATATTTATCTGTAACTTTACTATTACGTAATGATTAAATAAACAATTAGCATCAACTGATCAAAATGATCATAAGGAATTGTCAATTGATAGTCATTTTACTTGTTAAACGTTAGTCACCGAATGACTTTCAGATAAATGCGAAAGTTTGTGAATGTGAGTACCTATGTCTGTTACTCCTTCACGCTCAAACGGCTGAACGGACTCGAGTGAAATTTGGAATGGAGATATCTTATACCCTGGATTAACACTAAGGCTACTTTTCATCATGATCATCATCAATTTTCATCATTGTTCACGCGAGTGAAACCGTGGGGCGCAAGTTTGATTCATAGTTTATGATAACAATCTGATTTCAGACACAAAAAATAAGATGACAGTGAGCCTGTCGGAACAAGTCGATTACTTTGACGACTCCCAGCGGCCTTTATGGTTCGTCTACAGTGGTATGGGTTCGCAATGGGCTGGTATGGGAATGCAGCTGTTGCGTCTTCCAATTTTTGCTGCTGCTGTAGAACGGTATGTCAGAATTGTTTATTTTTAAAGGGTTTTCTGCAGCAATTTTCTAACTTGGTCATTGTTTCAGGTGTCGCCAAGTTCTGGAGCCAAAAGGAATAGATATAGTTCACATTATAACATCTCCCGATAAGACAATTTTCGACAATATTCTCCACTCGTTCGTAGGTATCGCTGCTGTACAAATCGGTCTTACTGATGTGCTTCGAGAACTGGGTCTCGTTCCTGATAAAATTATTGGTAAGTCTTTATAACACCCAAAAGACACAAACATAGACCTTATCTCTCAAAATAAAATAATCCACACACAATCACACACTAAAACCACACACAACACATACACTTACTCACCCCAACACAAACATATACAGGTGTTTTTTTAAATGGGACAGTATGGGGATATCCGAATCCATAAGAGACACGGAAAAACTGTCTTTGGAATCATTTGATCATTTTGAATGAAAACGATTTTGGCATAGTTATTTTTTTGGTCAACCGTGAATTCTCTGACATTTTGCTATTCAGACATCGACTAAAACGACAGAACTAAACTAAATCCTAATCTGACTGCACTAAAATTAGCTTAGTTACACAACTTAGTTTTAGGTGGTCTTTTCCTATTCTGTTGTACACTTTTATGATATTGAGAATCGACTAAAATGACAGCACTAAACTAAATCTTAGTCTGACAGCACTAAAATTAGCTTAGTTACTCAACTTAGTTTTAGGTGGTCTTTTTATATTCTGTTGTGCAGTTTTATGTCTAATATTAGAAAAATCTACCTAAAATTAGTATTCATGAAAAAATTTGTCTTCATGATTAAATTTAGTGATTCAAAAAAGTATTCTAGGGGCATATTTTGCTAAGAAAATAAATACTAAAATCAACTATTTGCAAACTGGAAGTGGAGGAAAACAATTAGGATCACAAAGTATTGAATTTTGTTTTAATTAAGATGATAGCTTTCATGATTTATGCGTTCGGGCTGGGTCTGAGCCGTGGCATAAACAATGGCATGGATTAAAAAGGTACACATATTTAATATGAAGTAGCCGTGCACTACCCGTGCCTAGGGACGAATTGAGGCGCGGGCGGCGCTGAACTGGAACTACTTCATTTTAAATTCTTGCCTCGTCCGCACCCAAAGCTATGGTTCAGTACCAGCACAGTCTAGCATAAATCATCTTTTAAGGCCACAGCACACCGGCTGCGTATGCGTATACGTAGGTGTGCACGTCGACGTACCATTATGTTGTAATGTATGGAACTGTATGAGACATGGCACACCGCTTGCGTGACGTCCACGCGCGTCTCTACGGTGCGGCACAGAGAAGCGCGTGTCTACGTTACCACGCTTATACGCTATATTACGCTGCATACGCATCCGGTGTGCCTTGGCATTTACCATACTGTGTGCAGTAAAGTCTAAAATTCTGTCTCCTACTTATTACTATTATTGATAGTAAAGTTGTAGAATCGACCTACAAAAAGATACTTTTTGATGGTGAACCTCATTTCTTAATTTTAAAGTTGACACATTACCATAACGACATTTAACAAAAAAAATAAGTTTGAATTTTAGTAAATATAGATTGATTGAAATAAAATGCCTTTAACTCTGCAACAAAAGGGTAGGGCATATCACGAGAGCTGGCGTCATGGCGATGAAGGGCAAATAACAGATCATAAAAGCAATTCAGGACACGGTCAATATTAATAAGAATTCCCACAAATTGATTACGTTCAGGATAATGCACCGATACACAAGGCCCAGGCTACCATGGCGTGGTTCAACATGCACCTGTGACATTAGTCTCATTAAATGGCCTGCTCGGTCAGCAGATATGAACCCGATTGAAAATCTATGGGGCATAATGGTTCAACGCTGGAACTGTCAGAACGAAAGAAACCTCCCTGAAGTTCTTAGATCACACTGTGCACGAATATGGATGATTATCAGGGGGACTGATTTACGCGCTCGCCTGTCTCATCTAATGCAAGATAGACTACGTGCCGTCATAGCTGCTGATGGAGGCGATTATACTAGTTATATAAATCAATAAATTGTGGATAATTTCCTTAAAAAAATAAAAATGTTTTGACTTTCTATTTGAATATTTCATTCTATTTTTGCATTTTGAAAAACAAGTTCGACCTCTCTTGGTGAAAAAAGGTCTCTATCTCTACCTTAGTCAAATACAAAGACCTAAAGTGGGGTTTACACGGGTGATTAAAGCCGCGCGATTTTTGCCGCGCGGCGAAAATCGACCGTCTAAATGGCAATTCGACTAGGTCGCAAGTGACTAAAGCCGCAATCCCCAAAGTTGGGTAGCATCCGACTTTGGCTGCGCGGTGACCGGCCGCATGCAGCTGGTGACTAAAACCGACCGTATAAACGATGTTGCAGGCAATCGCCCGCCGCATGAAGGTGTGTTTCGTGCACGTTGTTTCACTACTGCGATTCTACGTACAGATCCTTCTTGAGTAATTAAATAACTAACTATTACAATTCCGGCACGAACACCTATTCTTCACAACATTTTCGAAGGAAATGACCGAGCCGCATGAGATTTTAGTCACTAGTGTAAATGGGCTAGCGATGCGGCTTGGTGAGGCGATTTGTGAAGCAACTAGCCGCACGACGAAAATCGACCCGTGTAAACCCCACTTAATTCACTTAACTCTGTCAATTCAATTCAATTTGGTTGCTGTCAAATTAAAATATAGTCCTGTCGTTTTCGAAGATTAAATTTAGTTCAGCCTGACAACAGAATAGCTTTTAGGACTAAATTTGGCATTTTTTAGTTTAGTTTTAGTTTAGTTCGATGAACAACAGAATCGACACCAATATCATTTGCAGATCCGGTTTTTTTTGGGATACATTCAGCTCATAACTTTCTCGTAGTGATTTTGAATTTGATTTTCGTAGCCGTCTGAACAAAGCCAACACGGATACAGGACCATAATATACAGAATGTTTTTTTTGGAATGTGACATCATGGGGATATCCAAATCCATAAGATACGGGAAAACTGTCTTTGGAACCATTTGCTGATTTTATATGAAAACGATTTTGGCATAATTCGTTATTTTTTTGGGTAAAGCGTGGGTTCTCCATAAAAATGAGTAGTTTCGATCAAAATTTTTTTAATGCGTATCGACTCAGTTTCATGTAAGGATTGTTTCATTGTATCGGAAGAAAAAAATCTGAGCAGCAGAAGTTAGTCCAATTTAATAAAATGTTTTCTCATACAATTTGTAAGTAAATCACATAAACAATAAAGTACTCATTTTTATGGAGAACTCACGCTTGACCAAAAAAATAACTATGCCAAAATCGTTTTCATACAAAATGAGCAAATTGGTTCCAAAGACAGTTTTCCCGTATCTCTTATGGATTCGGATATCCCCATAATGTCCCATTTAAAAAAAACACGCTGTATAAGATAGGAAAACAAAGCAATAGGGACGTACCAATCTTTCCTAATCCCTATGGCATTGCCTACTATCTACGCGCGGACGAAGTCGTGTTCTCCTCCAATCTCAATAAAAAGTTTTAATATATATTTTATAGTAGTTGTTCCGTTCGTCGTGGCATATTCTAGGCGGAGACATATGCCCAGCAGTGAACTTCTACAGGCTGATTATGATGATAAATAAAACAGGTTCCTCTGTTACAGGTCATAGTGTGGGTGAACTTGGATGTGCCTATGCTGATGGCTGTCTGACTGCAGAGGAGATGATATTGTCAGCTTACAGCCGCGGTTTGGTCTCTTTGGAAACTCCGTTCATAAAAGGCTCTATGGCTGCCGTTGGCTTAGGATTTCAGGAAGTAAGAATCGTTGATAAAGTTTTATTTCTTCCTGTACCGGGCGTAAAAAGACTACTCCCGAAAACTGAAACAGTGCATTCAGACCATGATTATGAAAATATTTAAGCTGAAAAAACACGAAAAAAAAATGCTCACTTTTGGTCCACTTTTTTCGTATTTACTTTATAAATATCCATAAAATATCTGTTGCGGGGCGGCGGGGTGTCGCCGAGCGGTAGCGCGGTACGGTGCTGGTCCTCAAGGTACCGCGGTCGCTCGAGGCGTAGATGTTGTTGCGCCCGCCTGGTTTCAGGTTCTGCACCGCCGTCCGGAGCTGGATGTGGAAGACGCGAGGTAGATGACCTCAAGGGGATTTGTAAGATCCCGAGCCGTGGGCAACAGCCTATCCACGCATGTGAAGGGGTAGTGGGGGGTCCCTCGACAGAGAAACAACGATTCCTTTTGGATGGTGCGGTGCGAGGCTGCCTAACCATAAATTGCGACCTCGTAGACGATCGTGAGAGTGAGGGAGACCTCCTCGTTAGAGCGAGATGCCCTATACAGCGCCACCTCAAACTACTTCTTTCTTGCTGACTTCTTCTCTCTTCTTTCCTCTTGTAGGATGGCTTGTTTCTTCGTCTCATTCGCACGTACACACACATATCGTTTTCTCACAAACCCTGGCTCCCTAAGGTACTTCCGAGCATTACCGTCGGAAGACCGGGGTAAAATTGATCGATCCAGGTCACAGTTTTCTTTATGGATAAGCAGCCTTTCACCTAATAACTTTATTCAGAATAAATCTAGGTACATACAACTTTGCGTTTTACTTAGCCCTTATGTGTAGCTACCTAGCTTTACCTATGTCCTGCCTATCAAATAGGTATCCTGGCTCGTAGCCTTAATTTACCAAACTGAATCCTTACTATTATGAAACTAGTACATAGAAATTGTCTTGCATCTTTACTGGCCGGAGACTACTCTTAATCCTCTGGTCCAGTGAAGATGCAGACACCTTCTCCCTACGTGTTAGAATAGGCGGCAATATAATCCTGCCTCTCGTTTCGCTACGGCAGACACTTTCCTAAAGCGAGTGTGTCGCAGTGTCGCCCCGTCGGCCGAGTTTATAAATATTAGCAGCGCGCACGCAGCTGCACAGCCATTCTGCGCGCGACGCTCACACCGACCACACGTATTGAGAGGCCTGTTCACGCTAGACCAGCCAACTGTCCCAGCTGGTTAGGCGAGCGTACCCAGGCTCCGTGATGAGCCCTTACCGATTACCTTTAATTACCATGGTACTCCATACCTAGTACCAGACCATTACCAGTGAGTACCTACCTATATACCTACCTAACCTTTGTTTTAGGGTTTTTACGATTCTACTAAGGTGGGGATAAATAAATACAACCCTGCCTAGTATCCCTACCGTTTTGTTTCATACATTATTTAATCCCTAAGTTCAAGTAACTAAGCACTATGGGTATTTTAACCCATTAGTTACCTAAAGTACCGTTCTTTATTCCTACGTTATTTCTAACTACATTATATGATTCTAAACAATAACAAATTCCCTACTTAGGCGCTACGAGTCGCGTACATCCTCCCCCACGATGCACGGCATCTTTCACTGGCTCGTCGACTCGCAGTGTGGTGGAGTCGGGCCCCTCGAAGTGAAGTGGAGTCGTCGTGGGATGACCGTCGCTCTGCCCCCCGGAGTGAAGTGAAGTCCTTGCTCGGAGTACACGAAGACCGGTGATTGGCTCACTGGCTCCCTGCGAGACATTAGGGTTGTCACCAGGGACCAGGAGTACCGCCTTGGAGCAGGGGCGCTTGAACGTCCCATGTGACGTGCGTGCGTCGATGACCCTCGTCCGGCCGTCGGGTCCTTGATAGGTGCGGACCACGACGCCACGAGGCCAGGTGTTGCGTGGAAGTGTGGGGTCCACAATGAGGATAGTGTCCCCACACTGAAGATCTCGTTCGGTGGTGTTGTTATTGTTTGTTCTTCTTGGTACGAGAGTGGGTAGGTACTCTCGCACCCATCTAGCCCAGAAGTGGTCGGCTAGTCGCTGCGCCACTCGCCATGACCGCCGCCCGCTGAGGTCCTCTTCGGTGTACGCCCCCATCCTGAGGGCGCCGCAGGACTTCCCCATGAGGAAGTGGTTTGGTGTGAGCCCCTCCTCTTCTGTGTCATCGGTGGTGATGAGTGGCCGTGAGTTGACCACATGTTCGGCCTCCAGCAGCAGCGTATGTAGTACCTCTTCTTTGGGGTGACGTTCCTTGAGTGTCACCGCCAGCGCCGTCTTGACTGAGCGGACAAGACGCTCCCAGGTCCCCCCCATGCTTGGGGCACCTGGTGGAATGTACTTCCACCTCAAGCCCAGGGTTTTGGCTTCACCCATGAAGCCGCCGTCGGAGTGGAGGCTCTCGACAGCCTCCCGCAGTTCTTTGTCAGCACCGACAAAGTTGGTCCCGTTGTCACTGAAGATGGTGCGTGGCATCCCCCTCCTTGCGGCCATCCTCCGCAAGGCCAATATCATTGAATCTGTGGACAGAGAAGCAGCCAGCTCCAAGTGCACTGCCCTTGTAGCTAAGCAGGTAAATAGGGCCCCCCATCTCTTCTCGTGACGACGTCCAATCGTCACTGTCATTGGACCGAAGTAGTCCACCGCCGCGTTGGTAAAGGGCGGCTCCCCCACCTGTAGCCGTTCTTTTGGTAGGTCCCCCGTTGGTAGCCGTTGAGACCCCCCCCGGTAAACCCTGCACCACTGACAGCCGTGTCTCGTCGCTCGTACCGCCGACCGAAGCCCCATTACATAAAATCTTTGACGTACCTCGTTTAGTACTGTAGCGTGGTTCCCATGGTTGAACTTTTCATGAAAATGAGCTATGAGAAGACGCACCAAGTAGCTCTTGCTGTCTAAGATGATAGGTCGCTTGTAGGCACGATCGAGACCCGCGGCTGCATCGATTCTTCCTCGTATTCGTAGGAGGCCATCTTCTTCTATGACATCCAATTTTTTCAATTTGCCTGAGTTCTCAAGGCAGCTCTCGCGTTGACTTCTTTGTAGTAGTAACCGTTCTGCTTTCTCTACATAAGTCACGTCTAGAGATATAAACTTCTTACCGGTTTTCATATCTGTAGGCTTCTTATAGACTTGTCCCTTCTTTTTCTTAGAGGTTCTTCTCCAAGTAGGGTCCTTTTCTTTTGCCGCTTGCACGAGCTCTCTCTTGCTGCGGCACAAGTCTATGAACTGGTACATCCGGGCAGTCGCTCTCAGGAGTCTCGTCCACCTCGAGAATCTGAAAGGATCGGGAGTAAGGTACTCACAAACCTGGGCTGCTGCAGTGACTTGCAGCTCCCTCTCTTCTCCTGTTGTCGCGCGTTTGAACGAGCGTACTGCCGGCCATTCTTCTTCTCCCCCCTCTAGGAACTTCGGGCCTGTAAACCAGCGATGCCCCCCGTTGAAGTCCTTGGGAATTTCTCTGGTAGAGTCGTCTGCCGGGTTTTGCTTTGTAGGTACCCAGCGCCATTCTTGAGGTCTCGTTGTATCTTCAATCTCCGCCAGTCGATGCGCTACAAAAGACTTAAAGGTCCTCGGATCGGCTTTGATCCAAGAGAGTACCGTGCTAGAGTCCGACCAATAAGTTTTACTCGTCGCTTTCAAGTCCATTTCTTCCTCGACTGAATGCGCCATTCTCGCTCCCAATAGCGCGGCTTGTAGCTCTAGCCGCGGTATAGAGACTGGTTTCAATGGAGTGACCCTCGCCTTCCCTGCTAGTAGAGTCACAGAGTACCGATCTTCCTGGCTTTTCTGTCTCCAGTAGACCGCACACGCGTATGCCTCTTCACTGGCATCAGTGAACACGTGCAGTTCTCCCTCTGTGTTGTAGCGTGAGACGCATCTAGGGATTCTTAAGTCATCAAGTAGGTGTAGGTTGCGTAGGTACGCTTGCCACGAAGACTCATCGGTCGATGTCACCTTCTCGTCCCATCCGACGCCGCTCCGCCAAATGTTCTGAAGAAGCTTCTTCCCTTGGATCAGCACAGGTGACGCTAAACCAAGGGGATCGAAAGTTGACATAACGGCGCTCGTGACTTGACGTTTCGTTGGAGTCCTTTCTTGTTCGACGACCTCTACCACGTTTCTTAGATGGGTCCTGAAGCCCATCTCATCCTTTTCTGTGAACCAACGCAGCCCGAGGGTTTTTTCTTCCTTCGACCCGAGCTCTACCTGCGTGGTTACTTCGGTAGTGAGTTCTTTCAGAACTCCTTTCTTGTTTGACGCCCATCCTCTCAGCTGGAAACCGGCCTCTTGATGGATGGCGTCCACCTCTCGCGAAATTTGAAGCGCTTCCTCTTCTGTTTCAAAAGAGTGCAAATAGTCATCCATATAATGGCTTTTTATCACCGCTCGTGCTGCTTCTGGATACTTCTTCTGGAACTTCTGGGCGTTCAGATCTTTTACATAGATCGCCAGGCTCGGAGAGCAAGCAGCGCCGAAGATGACAGACGTCATTCTGTACTCTTTCGGTGCTCCCGTTCGCTTCGCTCCCCTCCACAGAAAACGCAAGCTGTCTCTGTCTTCTTTTCTAATCTTCACTTGAAGAAACATTTCTTTGACATCGGAGACCACAGCGACAGATCTTTGTCTGAAGCGAAGAAGTACTCCAAACAGTGATTGAAGTAAGTCCGGCCCCGGTAAGAGCGCGTCATTAAGGCTCTTGCCTTTACACTTGGCCGCTGCATCGAATACCAACCGTTTCTTTTGTTTTGTTGGATGCGTGACGGCGAAGTGAGGTAGGTACCACTTCCTTGTAGACGCCGACTCATGGGCCACTTCCTCGGCATAACCACTGCTGAAGAGGTTCTCTACTTGTCGTTGATACTCTAGCTTCAGCTCTACATCTTTGTCAAGTTTCCGCTCTATGTTTCGAAGTCTACTGAGTGCAGACTCATAGTTGTCCGGCATTGTTTCTTCATCGCTCTTCCAGAGTAAGCCGGTCTCATAGTGCCCATTTTCCAACTTCTTTGTTGTTTTCTCTAGTATCCGTAGAGCGCGTTCCTCTGAGTCCGTGCTCGGTCGACGCGGTTGTACTCCCAATGCTTCCATCGCGAAGAGTTGTCTGATCAGCTCATCAGACTCTCTATCATGCGCCGAGACGTGCGCGCAAGTAAGGTGGCCCGTCCGCTGAGCCGCTCCCCCGTCCATCCCATGAAGTACCCATCCGAGGTATGTCAATGAGGCAGCCGGTTGGTTCCGTTTTCCCTTGCGCGTCGCTCTTGAAACTATAAGTTCCCAATTGTCCTGCCCGATGAGCAGTCTCGGCGACTCTTCCCCGTAGTGTAGTCGGTCTACCAGTTTCTGTAGATGCGTACACTCTTCCAATCTTGACTTGTCGATCCGTTGAGGCGTAAGCCGCAGCCCATCTATTGTGCGCGCCCCGTTGATCTTCCGTCGTTGACTCTGGTGGAGGCCTCTTAACTTCACGTTCACCCGCATAGAGTCATCCTTCTTGATGACTCGTCCGCCCACTGTCTCTAGTGAGAGAGCTTCTTTGGGTCCTCGAAGTCCAATCTCTTCTGCCACCGCCGAGTCGAGTAGAGTTACTGTTGAACCCTCATCTAAAAGAGCCATCACTTTGGCCTTCCCTTTAGGCCCGTAAACTTCGACGGGCACCATCTTTAAGTACGCTCTTGCGCCTTTCATCGCGTTTACCCGGCTTAGGTAAACGTTATTGGCCACTTCCTTGGCCCCTTCGTTGCAAGTATCTGAATCACTCTGATCTCTCGGTCCATGGTCTCTCTGCCTACCCTCTTCGTGTAGTAGGCCATGATGCCACTTCCGGCATGACTTACACGGTGGTCTCTTGCAGTTCTCTTTCCTATGCCTGCTTCTCAGGCATTTAAAGCATAGACCCGCTTTCTTCACTATGGACCATCTGTCGGTCACGTTAGCTTGTCGAAACTTCTTACACTCTTCCAATGAGTGATCGTTTTCGCAGTGCGGACATCTAGGCAGCTGTGTCTCTCGCTCCGTCGTCGTATGCGTGCTCTGACGCTGTGGGTGCATTACCCTCTTCGACACGACTTCCTGTGATGCGTAAGGTCCGCAGCGCTCAGCTTCTCTGTTCAGGAACTGAGCTATCAACGACAAGTCTGGGTCTTCATGTTGAGCTGCAAAGTCGTACCACCTGTACTTCAGCACCATGGGTAACTTCTCTATTATCACTTTGATCATCTCTGGTGATTTCAAATAGTGCGGTTTCTTCAGCCCATTGATCGTCGCGACGTGTGTTGTTGATTGTGCTAGCAAACACACACACATCCCGTGCGTTCTCAGTTGTTCTTGGCAGGCTCTTCACCTTTTCTAGTTCTGCCAGAACCAGGGCATCCGGCCTTCCAAATCTGCGGCGAAGCGATTCTAGTACCTCTCCAGGTGTGCACTCAGAATACAAAAGGCTTCTCACCGCCTCTCTGGCCGTTCCTCTGATCGCCTTCCTCAGCCGTGCCATATTCTGCACGGAACTGAACAGCGACGCGGTGTCTTCGTACACCGTTCTGAAGGCCAACCGTTCCCCACAGCTGCCGTCAAAGACGGGGAGTTCATACATGTACGCCGACTGTTGCGTAGTTCCCGGTCTCGGAGCAGACGTGATGGCCTTCATGATAGCTTCGGCTAGCGCTCCGGCGCTACTAGCCTCCATGCCTGTAGGTGATGTGTCTTCTGGCTTCACGACGGTGGCAGTTGGATCTTGAGGTTTTATGATGCACTCCTTCCCGAGCACTTCACCTGGTCGCCCCTCCGCGGACGTCCCCTCTTCACCTTGATGTCTTCCACCAGACATCCTGCTCACTGTGGTCTCCACCCACTTCTTGACACCTTCCGTTCGACCTTCAGGTTCTTCTTCAGCAGAGTCCGATTCTGCCGCGTCCTCCTCGTTCAACTTCAGCAGTTCCATTTCTGCTCTTGCTAGGTCAGCAGCGGCCTGTGCTTCCTTCAACGCTTGACGGTTGATTTCAACGCGAAGCTCCACCTCGCGCCTTCTTCTTGCCTTCTCTGCTGCCAGCGATGCACTTCTTGAGGTAGGACGGGCATCGGACTTACCTGCTTCCCTTGTGGTTGTTCTCTCCTTACTACTGCCTGGCTGCGCCTCCAACGTAGTGCTATCAGTGGTACCTGTAGCAGTGGTCATTGTACCTTTTGTTCCTGAGGAACTAGCAGTGTCGGCGGTCCCCGATGACTCTCCTTCGACAGGCGATTGACGTGCCGTCAACACCTCTGCCGGCAGCCGACGAGACTCTCCTCCCTTCTGGCTTCTTGTCATCGGCATCTTGAGACGAAGTGAGAAAAAAGTTGAAAAAACTTACAGTACCGCCGATCCAATAACACTGTAATCCAATAACACTGAAATCCAATTCACTGAAATCCAATAGGCGTAAGCCCAGTAACCTCAACGGTCGCGGCCTGCTACCGGAGGTTACCGGTTGGAAGGGGAATCCGTTCCCCTTCGGCGTAGTTCCAGCAATCTCAACGGTCGCGGCTTGCTACCCGAGACTGCTGGCAGTGGAGGGAATCCGTTCCCCCCTCGACGTGGGTAGCCACAGCAGCTTCCTGCTCCAGCTCTGGTTTCCAGCAACGCCGATCCGGCTCGAAGGACCAGCTGTTGCGGGGCGGCGGGGTGTCGCCGAGCGGTAGCGCGGTACGGTGCTGGTCCTCAAGGTACCGCGGTCGCTCGAGGCGTAGATGTTGTTGCGCCCGCCTGGTTTCAGGTTCTGCACCGCCGTCCGGAGCTGGATGTGGAAGACGCGAGGTAGATGACCTCAAGGGGATTTGTAAGATCCCGAGCCGTGGGCAACAGCCTATCCACGCATGTGAAGGGGTAGTGGGGGGTCCCTCGACAGAGAAACAACGATTCCTTTTGGATGGTGCGGTGCGAGGCTGCCTAACCATAAATTGCGACCTCGTAGACGATCGTGAGAGTGAGGGAGACCTCCTCGTTAGAGCGAGATGCCCTATACAGCGCCACCTCAAACTACTTCTTTCTTGCTGACTTCTTCTCTCTTCTTTCCTCTTGTAGGATGGCTTGTTTCTTCGTCTCATTCGCACGTACACACACATATCGTTTTCTCACAAACCCTGGCTCCCTAAGGTACTTCCGAGCATTATCGTCGGGAGACCGGGGTAAAATTGATCGATCCAGGTCACAGTTTTCTTTATGGATAAGCAGCCTTTCACCTAATAACTTTATTCAGAATAAATCTAGGTACATACAACTTTGCGTTTTACTTAGCCCTTATGTGTAGCTACCTAGCTTTACCTATGTCCTGCCTATCAAATAGGTATCCTGGCTCGTAGCCTTAATTTACCAAACTGAATCCTTACTATTATGAAACTAGTACATAGAAATTGTCTTGCATCTTTACTGGCCGGAGACTACTCTTAATCCTCTGGTCCAGTGAAGATGCAGACACCTTCTCCCTACGTGTTAGAATAGGCGGCAATATAATCCTGCCTCTCGTTTCGCTACGGCAGACACTTTCCTAAAGCGAGTGTGTCGCAGTGTCGCCCCGTCGGCCGAGTTTATAAATATTAGCAGCGCGCACGCAGCTGCACAGCCATTCTGCGCGCGACGCTCACACCGACCACACGTATTGAGAGGCCTGTTCACGCTAGACCAGCCAACTGTCCCAGCTGGTTGGGCGAGCGTACCCAGGCTCCGTGATGAGCCCTTACCGATTACCTTTAATTACCATGGTACTCCATACCTAGTACCAGACCAATACCAGTGAGTACCTACCTATATACCTACCTAACCTTTGTTTTAGGGTTTTTACGATTCTACTAAGGTAGGGATAAATAAATACAACCCTGCCTAGTATCCCTACCGTTTTGTTTCATACATTATTTAATCCCTAAGTTCAAGTAACTAAGCACTATGGGTATTTTAACCCATTAGTTACCTAAAGTACCGTTCTTTATTCCTACGTTATTTCTAACTACATTATATGATTCTAAACAATAACAAATTCCCTACTTAGGCGCTACGAGTCGCGTACAATATCGTTAAAGGAACACAAAAACCTATTTTCCATCATTAAGAACACGTTAATAAATAAAAACGTCAAAAAAAGCAATGAAAAACACATGAAAAATTTTGGCCCTACTGGTCGATCAGCTGACTGGGAGCGTTGAACTCGTGCGGCCGGAATAAATGCGTACATTGCTGGCTGACAAATACGATACTAAACGAAAAAAAAGGTTTTTTCCGGTATGAATCACCTTTCAGGCGAAAGCTATTTTATATAGCTATGATATAGGTAGCTTTACCGGTACCTTCAGTATTCGGGAGCTGTCTTTTTACACCCCGTATAGAGCAGTAGAAGCATGGTATTTGCATGCACAAAAAATCCCGAAAGTGGCTCCAACTAACGATTCTAATGATATGAAAGGAGTTTCGGGACAAGAAACCATTTAGCTAGGAGCTACGGCTAGGAAAAATCCCGGTTCCCAAGCAAAGAAAACCGAAATCAAAACATCCAAATAGACTAAAAAAATAAATGAATCCTCCCTGCGAGGCTTAGGTACTGAATTCAGCTCATTCCAGGGCCAGAATACATCAGGCATCAAGAAGTAACCACTGACACGAGAGAAGATAATACTTAGTATGACTATCACTAACAAATTTTGAATACTTCAGGTCTCAAAGATATGTCCGCCAGAAATCGAAATTGCCTGCCACAACAGTGCCTATTCTTGCACCATATCTGGACCAGCTGATGCTATGCAAACCTTTGTGGATGAACTGGTTGCCAAAGGAATATTCGCGAAAGAAGTCCCGTGTTCTAACATCGCTTATCACTCGCGGTACATTGTTAAAGCTGGTAAGACCATCGGAACCGGCTGCTAGTTTTCAATTTTAATTTTATTTGCGTTCCGAGACACCGATTCCGAATTCCGATGCTGAGGTGGGGACCCTTTTGTGGCTTGAATCAGGCACACACTATTTGTCATTGTTATTTAATAAATATAATAATCATAATATAATAATGCTGGACATTTCACACATTATCTAGTCCCAAGCTAAGCAGAGCTTGTGTTATGGGTACTAGATAACTGATATACTTAATACAATACAATACATAGATAGTTTTTTTTATTATACATAGAAAATACACGGAACACCCGGAACAACTATCTGCAGATCGTACAAATATGTGTTCCGAGGCGGGGATCGAACCCGCAACCTTCTGCGTCGCAAGCGAACCTTCGCCCGCCGCGCCACAGAGGTCGTCAATGTGTGTATTGTGTAATGATGGGTCTTTCCCAGTCCTCCATGTGGTTGTGTTTTTTGTTAAGCCATGAATAAACTATTTTTCTTTCTTTCTTTCAATAAAGCCAAGACTTTAAAAATGTATACGGTAGTTCATATTGTTCTGCGTTTGTCAATGTATGTTTTGTAGGTCCTGGTCTGTTAAAGTATTTGAAGGAAGTTATCAAAACGCCGAAGGTTCGTAGCGATAAATGGGTTTCAACATCAGTTCCTCAAGACCAATGGGAGGCAGAAGCAGCCAAATGTTCTTCTGCTGAGTATCACACCAACAACTTACTGGTAAGTTCCATACAATACTTCAAACTTTGACTAAGATGCAAGAGGTTGCGGGTTCGATTCCCGCTCCGGGACAAATGTTTCTATGATCTGCATATACTTGTTCCACGTCTGAGTGTTATGATACCATGGTACTCGTAGTTCCTGATACCCACGGCACAGGGAATCATAGTGTGGGATCAAGACTACGTAAGTGACTGTTGGGTGTTATGTTATGTTATACTTTATAGCCAAAATATCTTATGATGAGGTCATGTCAATAAAGAAGACTCATCCACCTTTGTCTTTGTGTAGAGCCCAGTGCTATTCGAAGAAATGAGCACGCTGATCCCCACTAATGCTGTTCTGGTGGAAATAGCACCTCATGGTCTGCTGCAAGCGATCCTTAAGAGATCGCTACCAGTAAGCTGCACAAACATTCCTTTGACAAGACGTGGACATCCAGACAGCCATCTCATGGTTTTAGAAGCTGTGGGCAAGTAAGTGACATTTTATGAACATCATTATTATCAACAGCATGCTGGACATAGACCTCCCCCTAGATTGCCACGATGAACGGTCTCAAGCCACCTCCATCAACCGACTTCCTGCGATGTTTATACTTAATGATCGAGTGGAGGGCCTTTCTCTACCGCGTCGTACGGTTTGTGGTCGTTACTCAATAACCATTATCCCCCAACGGTTATCAGTTCTGCAAGATATATGACCTGCCCATTGTCACTTCAAATTGATAATTCTGAGAGATATGTCGGTGACCTTGGTTCTTCTACGTTTATTGTTTGATAATAATAAGGATACTTAGCATTATATTGGCATAAATAGTTTCAGGCAATTTTTCCAGGAGTTTTGATTAGATAATTCTAACATGGTATCATTTGTACTACCCAATGAACTTCAACGTTGTAATCTGTATGAAAACCCGAGTGAATTTGCTTGTATTTTTTGTAGTTGAGATACAATAAGGTTGTATCATTTCTACTACCAGGTGAATTAATTCAGACTACTAATTCACAGCAATATTTATGACTGGATAAGGCAATTTTGTTGTGTAATTTTTCAGGTTGTTCATGAAAGGATATAGCCCAAAGGTGCATGTACTGTACCCCAAAGTAGAGTTCCCGGTGTCGACTGGTACACCTTTACTATCAGATTTGGTAGATTGGGCTCACAATGAGAAGTGGTAAGTTTCCTACACTTAGGAACCTTGAAATTAAAGACCTGCCACCAGATGGACCGCTTTCGTGGCAGTTATATCTCCAAGTTTAATTTCAACTGTTCAGTTATCAACACACAAAGAACAGCAGCATTAGGTATCATTGGTACTGGTTTATTTTGTTCTTGTTATAGGTCATTGCCGCTGTACGCCTCCGCTCACAGAATGGTTGCAGCCACTTGCAAGTTCGTAGTTTCAGTTCATGACGACGAACATAGCTACTTGAAGGGTCATGTTATCCGAAGTAAGTTGTTTCATATTTACCCCTTGAAAAGAACCTGTTTTACTGGGATGTCTCTGTTGAATTATATTTAGAAATAAACTATACTATGTTCAGTGAAAATAAATCAGGAACCACGAAAGTTTCTGGATTAAAAAAATGAATGATGATGTATTTTGACAGAAAAAACGCTGCTACCGTTCTCTTACGCACTAGTCGCTGCTTGGGATACTTTGGCCATGACCCTAAAAGTACCGAAGAAGCAGTTAAACGTGGTATTCAGTGACGTACTTTTAAATGCACAGCCCGTGTTGCACAATCAGCAGAGTGTCAAGCTTGTGGTATCTTTGCATAGGGGAAGTGGAAGATTTGAGGTAAAAATTTGAATGGAATATCTGTATTTAGTGATTTTGTTGTAAAAGATAAAATAATTTCTTTGTTTGACGATATATGACAAATCTTTAAGGCGTCTTTAATATACTTACCTGCTCGTAGAAACATGGGTCATGTTTTTGCATAAAATTTAATTTGAATTTCAGATTATGGACGGTAATTTCAAAGTTGCAACGGGATTTATCAAAAGTGAAGATAAATTAATTTTAAAAGCAGATGTACAGAACGCTACCGAAATCGATTTAGGTCTCAATAGCAGAGATGTTTACCAGTTATTCTTTGAAAGAGAATACGTGTACAGGTAAAACATGTTCATAAGTTCCTATACTATAGGAATTACCAGGAGCAAGGATCATTGCAGGTTTTGTAGTGCCATGACCGATTGGAAAATAATAAGTATTTTTCTTAACAGCGGGAAATTCAAAAGTATCCACAGTATTGACGACACACTCTCAGAAGCTATATTACTTTGGAATGATAATTGGGTAACTTTTATCGATGGAATGCTTCAACTTAATGCGTTGAAACAAACACACAATGCTGTCTCGGAACCAAGTCAGATCAGGAGAATGACTATTGATGTAAAAGAACAGCTGAAACATATAACCAGGAAGGATGATGTTACCGTTATAAAAGCACAGATTTCTGATGTCAATGATCTGACTAGGTAAGTAGTCAAAGGATATGGTTCATACCATATAAGGATACATTTAAGAGTAAATATATATTTTTATGGATTACGTTTTTATCAGATGTGGAGGTGTCTTAATGGAAAATATAAATTTCCATGATTTACCGCCATCGGAAAAACAGCAAGTTGTTTTGAAATCCCTGAGTTTTGTACCAAGATTCCAGTCAAAATTTGATGTAAGTACATCTATGAGTACACATTATCAAGTGAGTAAGTATTATCAATTTTGTTCCTAAATTAAAGATAATTTTCTTTTATGTTGCAGACTTTTACATCTTTGCAAATATTAACACAAATAGTAGCTGAAAATATCAACAAGAATGTAATTAAAGTAGTTGGAATAGTACCTCAATTTGGGGAAGTTGCACTATTTGAAGAAATGAAACGAGTTGCTACAGTCAACATCCCTGAAATCAAAATTCAATACCAAAAACTAATTAAAAACAAAATCACACAATTGTCTGAAAATATAGTTAAGGAAGCTGATCTTATACTAGTTACCAAGCTTTCAAACGATGATCAGGCAAGTTCATATGCAATAGAATATTGTGCAAATATGTGAATATTATTAAAAAAGTTAAATACACAGAGAATTTTGAATTGCAGGTGGCACGAATCCTTCAACGCTCATCCCGTAAAGATGTATTCATCGTCAATGGAGATGCCCTGAGCACTTCCATGGATATCGAAACTACAGAAGCATATAAAATAGTATCAGTTCTTACCAATAAATGCACAGATATGCGCTTGGAGCTAGTTCATTTCCAACCAGCACTACCAGCCGCATCTACAACATCAGTGGTTGCCCGTTCCGAGAAGGATCTTCCAAACTTGATAGCAGCTCGCAGCAAACTATCAGCTCAGAATAGGCTAACCATCCTTTCAAATTACCCACCCTTCTCTGGACTCAAAACCTTGGTCAAGCATTGGAGAAAGGATCCGTCGCGAAACAACATAAGCCTAATAATGGTTAATGATGCCATAGATACTAAACAGTTAGCGAAACTTTCTTGTGACTTAGCTTACAATATTTTGGATAATGTAAGTTTACAGCTAATTAGTGTGATATCTGGAGTATAGTTAGTCTCATAGGTACTCACTTTTACCAAGAACTTAGGTCTACCTAATACTTATCGAGTCACTAAATGAATGTCCAATTTGACAGTTTTACATGGAATCCCGTCTATTTGACATGACATATTGTGTTGAGTGTCCCGTAAAATAAGAATTAGTTGCTGAAATTGGGAATAAGTCTTTCATAAGGTTTTTTCCGCAGGGTGTTTGGGGTGGTGAATACTACCTGCCATTAAAGGAGAATATAGAAAATGCCAGTGAAATCATTCTTCGATGTGGGCTTATTGGTAATCTGCAATCTTTGAAGTGGGTTCAAGCACCAGCACCAACTAAAGCCGGTGTGCCTGTGAAGGTAGTATACCTATACTCTGATTTTTAATCTTAGACAATTTTTGTAAACAAACAAATGTCACTGTGAGTGTGTATAAGTATCATATATGTATGTGTATCATAATATGTGTATGGTATGAAACACAATCATGACACTTATACATACGGTGAAATATCTTGACTTTTGTTTGTTTACAAAAATTATTTAAGATTAAAAATCGGAGTAGAGATATTTGTTTTCCGTTTTTATAAAAATTTACATGTACAGTTTCTGTTCCGTAGGTCCACTACACTGGAATTAACATGAACGATGTTCTTCAAGCATCAGGAGCTATTCCAATGAAGCATAAGGACAGTGGGTTTGGAATGGAATTCAGTGGGATGACAAAAAGGTCTACATTTGTTTTTTTTTTAAATTGGCTTTTCTAATGTGGGTTGAATTGTGTGTTCTCGTTGTGTGTCTAGCCTAAGATTATAACCCTAAATCTCCTGCGATGAAATCAAAATCAAATCAATCATTTATTTGCAAGAATACTTATTTTAAAATGTCAGGTCTTATAACTAATTTAGTCACAGTATTCAGCCTGCATGAATGCCATAAAGCCGACTAAGACATTACACCAGGAGATGGGCAGCAGCATCCACCTTAATACTGAACACTAATACTGCGATCACCATCTGCCTGCCAAGCGTGGTGATTATGGCAAATCCCCCGATTTCATTCAATGGGGGAGGCCTCGTGCAACAGATGACGTCTAACGGTAATAAAGATGTATGTTAAGGCGTTTATAATTAAAATTTTGATAATGATTTCAGTGGTGATCGAGTTATGGGACTAGTACCGAACGGTGCAGCTCGAAGTCACGTAATTGCGCAGCCTGAATTCATGTGGCCTGTGCCTTCGCACTGGACACTAGAAGACGCTGCTACCGTTCCTCTGGCATATGTGTATGCTTACTATTGCCTCCACATAAAAGTAAGCATGATAATGATAAATGTTAGTCTTTAATAACTTTCATATTGCAGTTTACGCATGACTATTTTAAACGACTGAACTAACGTCGTATAACAATAATAATGATTCTTTATTTGTATAAATGTGGTACATACAAAGTTCTAGTTATTGAACGAGCGAAGTGAGTTCCAAACAACTTGGAAGAATCGGCGTTTGTATGTATGTATGTATGTTTGTTCGATGAAAATTTCGCAACCGTTAATCCGATCTTCATGAAATTTAGTATGGGGGTAGAAAGTATTGGTACAATTTGTAGGTAAGGTTATTAGCTATACCAGTCGGGGGCTTGATGAGATATTGGGGTCCAAGAGAGGGTAAAAACATAAAGTCAGACAGTCGGATCAAGTGGGTTGTCTTAAGAAAGCGCTTTGGTTGTACATTTCAAAACTGCTTTTAATAAGTATTTAAACTAAGTAGTTTCTAAGATATTAAAAAAAAACAAAAACGTAAAAATCAAACATTATTATTACTTCCAGCAATCCCACAATGCTGAAATTTGGTATGCTTTTAGCTTTTGTGGCACAAATACAGGGAAATGTCTGAAATTTAAGAATTTAGAAACTCGTACTCTATAAAACAATAACCAATATAACATTCATTGTTGACCTCCCATTTCTAGGAATTTTAATGACGTTATAGTTTTATGGTTTTCATCAAAAGGACGTTATCTAATAATTCCGTCAGGTACTTACTTGATATACTAACAGGTATGTAGTATGACACGATGAACGAGGTCTCAGTTAGGGGCGAACCACTAGTATAATTTAGGTGGCTCACATTTCCCTTCGCATGAACAAATACCAAATTTTAACTAAAACAGGCAGGTTAATAATCCAAAACCACCATCAAAACAAATCTGTAAGTACCTACTATAATAAAAAGATAGAACCTGGTGTGTCTGTCTGTACATTGAAGAAAAGTAATTAAAATAGAAAGGGCGTGACTAAAAATGAGTAATATAACAAATAATAACGATTTTTTAAATTATTTTTTGTCTGTCTCTGCCTGTTTGTTTCTTCGCCCACGTCTCCGAAACTTCTTTATCAGCCCGTTATACACATGAAACATTTTTACTCAAAATATTACTCCTATCCTAGAAAGTTTTTCAAATGGTAAAACCTATTACCTAGTAGCACAGAATAAATATTAGTATAAGTAGCCAGTCTTAATTTTTTTTTTTTGCCGCACATACCGTAGCAATTATTTAATTATCCGCGGAACATTACCAATTCTGACAGAATCCCGGATGCTACGTTTGTACATTTTGCTTGCTTTTAAAAACAATTTTTTTTCTAGTACTTTTTAAAAACTTTAACAGTCATATTATTGGTTGTGTTGTATTGTAGCTTTCTAGCTACAAATTGGTTACTTCCAGAATATCAATATATCTCTGTTGGAGATATATTTTGTTTGATACTTGTTATTTGCTTTATTGGCCCATGTACCGAATTTACGATAGTTTGTTTTGCTGTAAATTGTTGTCATCTAGTCATTTAATTACAGATTAATTTGCATTATTAATGTCAAAAATATAATGGTTTATGTCAAGTACCTACCTGGCTGACCGAGCTTTACTCAGAAACTCGGAAAAATGCGTTTTCCCAGCGATGAAACTAGATTGATTTGTTGCCCCCAAAACCCCCATATAGCAAATTTCATTGAAATCGTTAGAACCGTTTTCGAGATCTCAAAATATATATTATCTAATATACATACAAATATTGCTCGTTTAATAGTATAGGATATTACGTTTTGTTGTTAAAATCAAAGAGACATCATCAACAAATAAATTTACCTATAGATACTTCTGCATACCAAGATTCCATGACGATAGGATAGATTCAATTAGGTATTTAAACAAGTTATTGGTTTCAGGTGCCGTATATCAAGACAGACATTCTTAGCGTGTTAGTTCATGGTGGGGCTGGAGCCCTAGGTCAAGCCATGATATCTGTCGGTTTGGCTAAAGGCTACAGAGTGCTTACGACCGTCAGTGATTTGCAAAAGAAGAAGTTCCTGCTTAGATTGTTTCCCAAATTAAAAGGTAATTTCATCATACTTTTTTCTTTACTTGTGATTCACCCACGACTTCACCCGTGCGTAGTCCGCGCGTAGTCAGAAATATTCCTGGGCGTGCGTACAACAACTCACCAAAAATTTTTTAATCGGTATAAAACTAAACCAAACATAACCTTTTCATGTTTCTTTTACTTGAAACATAGCAACCGCTATTGGGTCTTACAGAATTAAAAGCTGGAAGTAATAGTATCGCTGATTTTTTTGTAGCACTACTAAATGCCAATATGATTGCAAAGCATTGTGTTCATGCATATGAAACCGTTTGATTAGCGCTTGGGCAGATGTTATAGCAGGTACTTAATCCATGGTTATAACAGCAAATGAACACATTTGTCTTCGATCATAATAAAAAGAGGCTTGGGAATAGTGTAGATATTATATCGTTTACAGAATTTTCAATATCCAATAAATAGTTCCAGAGTTTACCTCCACACACACATGTATACACACATATACATGTACATATATAATATGTTGAGACTATTAAAATCAACAATACCGAAACCAATTAATCTTAGATATATTGATAAGGCATTAGGTATATTTTAATTCTGTGGTGTACGTCATGTACATGAAATAGTTAAAATGTATTTACTGACTAAGCAATTTGAAAATAATGACATAAAAACACCATTAAGACATAATAATATAATATCAAGGAAAATTACACAGGAAAAGTTTATAACATCCAAAATGAAAAATTATTACGGAAGAATGACTACTGGGTTTCTAATCCCTTATATTAGTAATGAAATGTCTACTGAAATAACTGTACACTATAAATTTAAGAAATTGTAAACGCATGTATTTGAAAAATATTTCTTATCAAAGTTATAACAAATAATTTAAAAAATATTGGTATACAGGGCGTAAAAAGATTACTCCCGAAAACTGAAACAGTGCATTCAAACCATGATTCTGAAAGTATTAAAGCTGAAAAAACACAAAAAAAATGCTCACTTTTGGCGCAATAAAAACGTAAAAAAGACAATGAAAACCACATAAGAAGTATTGGCCCTAGGGGTCGATCAGCTGACCGGGAGCGCTGAACTCGCGCGGCCGGAATAAATGCGTACATTTTCTGGCTGACAAATACGATACGAAACGAAAAAAAAAAGGTTTTCTCCGGTATGTATCACCTCTCAGGCGAAATCTATTTTATACAGCTATGATATAGGTATCTTTACCGGTACCTTCAGTATTCGGAAGCTGTCTTTTTACACCCTATATAGATATTGGATACCCTGTATATTGCCAGATTGTGGCTGCTTTGCTCCGCTGGCGCGCTGCTTGGCGCGTTCGGCTGAGTGATGTGTGAGTGTGTGTGTTTTATGTCATTATTCTCGTCTTCTACATAATATATTTGCCTATTGTGTTTGATAAATAAATATCTAATCCGTTTGTTGAATGCTGTGCGATTGTGTAGCAGCTATAATGTCTATAAGTACCAAGACAAATCTTGCAGGGTTTTTATGGTGCTCTGTAAATTGAACAAGATGAATAAATACATAAAATAACAAATAATATAAACATACAAACTTTACCTCTTTGTTTTATTAGTGTAGATTATCAAGGTAAGTACCTACTTAACCCTAAAGGATTTGGTGAAATAATTGGACGAGCGAAGCGAGTTCTCCGAGTTAACTTGGATGAATCGGCATTTATATGTATGTATGTTTGTCCGATGAAAACTTCCCGACCGTTAATCCGTTATATGTATGTATGTTTGTCCGATGAAAACTTCCCGACCGTTAATCCGATCTTCATGAAATTTAGTATGGGGTAGATAGTATTGGTACAATTACAAGTAGGTAGTTGGTCAAACTTTAATAAGAACATCTTTGTCTAAGGCCACTAGAGGTAATCTGAAACGTGCCCGTACCTGGAAACAGCAAGAGGGAGGCAATTTTGTTTATTTTTTGCGATTGTTACCACGACGTATGTACCAGATTACTTATAAAATGTATGAGAAAACATTTTATTAAATTTGACTAACTTCTGCTGCTCAGATTTTTTTCTTCCGATACAATAAAACAATTCTTACATGAAACTGAGTCGATAAGCATTCAAAAAAATTTTAGTCAAAACAACTGATTTTTATGGAGAACTCACGCTTGACCAAAAAAATAACTATGACTAAATCGTTTTCATACAAAATGAGTAAATGGTTCTAAAGACAGTTTTCCCGTATCTCTTATGGATTTGGATATCCCCACATGAAATGGGACAGTTTCATAAAATCAATCTGTATATCGGTCGGGAGGTTGATGAGATATTGGGGTCCAAGAGGGGTATAAATAAAGTGAGACTGTCAGATTATGTTAATGAAAGCGCTTTGGTTGGACATTTTAAAACTGCTTTTCATTAATATTTAGACTAAGTAGTTTCCGAGATATTAGGGAAAATCGAAAACGTAAAAATCCAAAAATTGTAGGGTACTTCCAGCAATCCCACAATGCTGAAATTTGGCATGCTTGTAGCTTTTGTGACACAAATACAGGGAAGAGTCTGAAATAGAAGAATTTAGAAACTTGTACAACATCTAATTAATATAATATAATATAACATCTATTATTGGCCTCTCATTTCTAGGAATTTGAATGACGTTGGAGTTCTATAGTTTGCATTAAAAGGACGTTATCAATTAATTTGTCAGGTACTTGATATACTAGCAGGTGTGTGGTATGTATGCCCCCTTGCTTAGTCCTTATCAAAGGTTATTTCGATGATGTGTAAGAAATTACCTCGAGGTGATAAAATTATCTGATTAAATGTTTTTAGAAGTCGGTTAGAAAGGTAAAAAAAGTGAAATATACAAGAAATACCTCAAAAAAATTCTCTGGCAATGCTATTTTACCCTTTATTTCCCACTTAAGTAGTCGGGGTTAAAGGTGCCATCGTGAGGTCTCAGTTCGGGGCGAACCACTAGTTAAAATCCAGATCCTCTAAGTTCCACTGCCACCATGTTACCTGTAATAGTACGTGCTTGCTTTTCGGCCAAATAAAAGTTTAAGTTTTTTCTGGTTCATTGTTTCATTAATTACAACATGTCGTACCTTGATAAGTCTTATCCGATTATATCTACAACATTTTATGACAACATTACAAGAACATGGCTCGGTAATGTCCTTTAACTATATAATATCTACACGTTGGATAAACTAAAAACAAAACTATAATTAAAAAGTAGGCCATGGTCACGTCGGCACGGGCTCGGGAAAGTTATCCTCAGGCTAACATAAATATAATACAAACATACACACAAACGCCGATTCGTGCAAGTTAACTCCGAGAATCGCTTCGCTCGTTCAAAAAACTACAAAATAAAATAAGTTAGTACTTACTTAAGTAAATATTTTGTTTTTAGAAGTTATTATTTCTAAGTAAAACCAAAGTATTTGTTACGATATAATGGAATGATACTGTTATGTATTAAAAGCAACAATTTTTTTTATCATATATTTCTTAAAAACCAAATAACTAAGTATTACATTAGCTGGTATAATAATATTAACTAAACACTATCTTAACTACTAATACCGTTCTAAGTCGTTGTACGACCATTTTGTGGAAGAAATTTAAGTTATGTTGAATCCAGTATTGGTTCTTATTATGTGTGTGGTTTCAGAGGAGGATATAGCAAATTCGAGGGACGCTTCTTTTGGAGACATGGTTTTGAGTGCAACAGATGGTAGAGGATGTGACATAGTAGTATGTAGCCTCAAGGGAGAACTGAAAAATGTAAGTTGCTATTCTATTTTGGAAGCTCTTCGAACACTTTTTGACTTATCAATAATCATAATGTTTAGTTTAAATAATAATCGATGTTCATACATTAAAAACATAGCAGTTGAATTGAAAACCTCCGCCTTATTTGAAGTCTGTAAAAAATAACATAAAACAATTTAAGTATAGTTAAAAGAATGAGAAGTCAAGTCAACCACATTTAAATACTAATAATACATATTTTAAGTTTCAACACATTAAATACAACTACGGTAAATACGAGTAAACAATAACTCGGCATACGATTATATCCTCAGAAACAAGAGTAATAAATGTAGCAAAACTAAGGGAGTGGTCAAGTTCAATCATCACTCGAAGGAGACTCTAGTCAATGATTTAATTACAATCTAAAGAATAACTATTTTTTAGATTTCCCTCAAATGCAGTGCAAGTTTTGGACAGACTCATGATACGGCCCAAATCCATAACCAAGAAATCTTTAATTTTGGAATGCACTTTTTAACCAGGGGGAGGGTCTACGGGCTGGTTGATATCTCTTCTATTTTCCTCAAATCAAAAGCTGAAGATGTGAAGGTACGTGCGTAGGATTAAGTGATGGTTATTTTATTTCAAGTTTATATAGGTTGCCATTCGTCTTCATACCAAAGGGAAAATAGAGCTACAAATATGCATTAGGTACGGACCTTTGGTAACGATGATTCCTGACTTAAAACAACAGTTTCTACATGATTTCAAATAATTTTCTCAGAGGCTTCAGTCTTTGATGAGTGAAGGCATCGCTAGTGGGGCAGTGCGTCCGCTATCGCGAGTGACGTATGCACCGCAAGAAGTATCGCGTGCGTTCCACCTGCTCGCTGTGAGTCGTCACCGAGGCCGTGTACTTTTGCAGTTGCAGGACCAATATCCACCAGCACTGACCAGGTATACCTACTCTTACGAAATGTTATATTAATGACCACTTGTTTGCGTTCTTACACAGTTTCTTGGTAAAGACCGCTCCATAATTATTGTTGTTACCGTTGAAACCAAATCCAGAGGGCGTATTAAGAGTTTTGCATTGAAAAACCGATTTGCGGAACGTGAGCATTCAACGTGACTTACGTAGTAAGTAATTACTAATTTGTACTGTTTCTACCGACTGCGCGGCACAAAATGATGAATAGTTACTACGTAAGTCACGTTGAATGCTCACGTTCCGCAAATCGGTTTTTGCAATGCAAAACTCGTAATACGCCTACTGGTGTGGTTTGTACCATTTTGTTATTGCAGGTTGACTTGCTCTGAAGATGGATATCACATTATATTCTGTGATGTGCAACCACTTGGACTGCAGCTTGCTGACGTGTTAATCAGTTCTGGAGCCAAGAAAGTTCACCTACATTTCACACATCCACCGTCTCACTTGCATTACAAACAAAGGTAACTTATTCAGCTATAGATGATTCATCATCAGCCGTTAGATGTCCCCTGCTGGACGAGGCCTCCCCAATTTAATGCATGAACACTACGCTTGGCTAGATTATTGATTTGCCAATAAATATCTGAAATAGTTCTAACCTGTTATTTCATTTTCAGTGCGTGGACTAAGCAAAATGCCCAAGTGTCAAGTTCTTCGGAAGACTTGAATGATGAAACAGGCGTATTGAATTTCTTACAAAGAGCTTCGACTTCAAGACCTATCCATGGAGTATATGTGGCTGCAGATTTTTTTTTGAAACAAATTATGCTAACCACTTTGGATATGGCAGTTAGAAATTTATGTCCATCTCTAAAGTAAGATTGAACTTCGGGCACTTTAAAAACAGATTTTCGAAGTTTACTAAAAGAAAATCTCTGAAAGCAATCTCTCTGGAAGCTCTGCTTAGCTTGGGGCTGGATACTGTTGTGTGAAATATCCAGCATTTTATTAATATTATTATTGTTAAAATATATTGTTGATAGTTAATTGATTCAAGCGTGACTTTGAGGAAATCCATTCTACAATATTGAATAATGGATATAATATAATCTCACTCACTTGTACTAGTAGTGAGTCAATTCAACTGTGAGCGGAATTGTTACTAACTGATTCCTGAGGATGCTTCGTTGAGAGGAGAAACACGTGTCAAATTCTTTCAGAGTTTTCGTTAGAGAGGAGCGGAATTGTTACTATTATATAGTTGTTCGTCTACTCAATATTGTTAAATATTCTCGATTTCAGGAACTTTTTAATGTTCAGCAACGGTGATGATTCTGGGCAGTTTATATCAATAAAGAGAGCAAAAGATGGGCTACCAGCTACAGTGGTCAACCTATCAATGTTAGAAACAGTAAGTTATTGAAAGACTCCCTAGTGTTTTCGTATCCAAAACGTAGTATCGGTATACCTTAATTGCCGTTGATTTTAAATTTTCAGGTTGAAGATGAAGAAGGTCTGACATGGTATCGAGGTATAAAGGAGGTCTCAGAAAGAGCACTGCTGAGTTCACATCCAATACTTCTGCCTCAGTTAAAACCGCTACCTAGAAAATCATTGGTTCAGCAAATCGCAGCACTAACTGGTAGCCTTTGAGTATAATACTTTTGAAACTATAGATTTGATTTAATTGGTGTTAATAGCATGTTCGTAGATAAAAAACATTTTAAAATATAACCTTTTCTAGGCATAACCATTTATGAAGAAGTCAACAGCAGAATAACACTTGAGGGTTTAGGTATACCTGCAGAAAAGTCACAAGCTATTTCGTCATTCTTCAGAGACGTGCATAATATTTCAATCGATGAGTCAGATATACCTTCATTGTCTGTAGAAAGGTAGCCCGTTTTCTAATTATGTAAATTAGAAGCAAATATTATCATTGCAGATTTTCTAAAATTAATTTTACTTCAACTTTCCAGGGTAAAACAAATTGAAGAGAGGATAACTGATACTAAGTTTGAATGTGTCAAAGGATTGGGGACATTCTTCTCGTACGTAGATCCTGATGAGCTCCTAGCCACGACTGAAATGGTGTTACTTCCAACGCTCACTAATAATTCGACTATGGTGAGTGAATTATGGTAATTTTTCCTTCCTTATCAAAAAAGGGGAAAAAATCAAATCCTTGGTAAATATTTAAAATATTCAAAATATTTTACGCTGTAATTTTTATAGTTATTGTATAATCTATATTTTTTCAACAGAGAGACGATGAAATTGATGTGAACCAGGCTTTAATGTGCATAGTACCAGGATTGGAAGGTCACCATGAGAGGTTTCGTTCCCTCTGCGAGCGACTCAAGTTGCCCGCTATCGTGCTTCAGCCTGGTCTTGACTATTTGCAGGAGACTGTTGAACAACTCGCTTTGAGATATTCCAAGGTACTCATCTCATATTTCAGGAGGGTAAAATACTGGTAAAATTGATAGATATAGTTGGTAATGTGATTATTTGTTAGAATCCACTTATCCTTTTGTTACTGCGTCGGATAATGGTCTGATCATGGAAACCAATCTCCTGAAAGAAATTAAAATAGGCAATTTCTCCCTGTATTTACCTCTTTTTTATTCAAGAGTCAATATCATCATTATTAGCTGACAGCCACCGCTGGGAATAGGCCTCCCCATAGAATTCCACTATGAGCGGTCTTGAGCCGCCTCCATCTACAAATTCCTGCTACCTTTAAAATGTCGTCGGTCCATCAAGTGAGACCATCCACTGTGTCCTCCGGTTCGTGATCGCCACTAAAGAACCTTTATTTTGCAACGGTTGTCGGTTCTACGAGCTGCATGGCCTTTACATTGTTATTTGAAATTGCTAACTCTGAGAGCCATGTTGGTGATCTTTATTCTTCTATCTACGGATCTCCTTGATTCGAATTTTATCACAATACATTGTAAAAACCACGAGCATAGCTGTCTCCATAGCCCACTGCCTGACTTTGAGCTTTTGCATGAAGCCAGTATAGTTAGCGAGCTAACCTCAGTGCCGTGTGTCATCACTGGCAATACGCTGTAATTGTAGACTTTCGTTTTTGAGGCGTGTCTAAAATCTGTGTTTTTTCCAGATTGTTCTCAAATGGGCAGGTGTTAAGATTAAGTTTTATCTCTTGGGCTTTGAAACTGGAGTCCTAGTAGCTATAGAATTGGCTGCGATTTTAGAACAACATGGTAAGCAAAAACCCTTTCAAATCTTTCAACGTCTATTATGCACATTTTTCAATCGTTATCGGTTTATGAAATGGATTTGTCATTTATTTACGAACTGTACTTTTCAGGCCAAACCGGAACAGTCTTCTGCATCGGCGGCGGACCAGAAGAGATCAAGTCTCTGTTGATGAAGGAATTACGCGAGTACATAAACGAAGAAACGTTACAAATCGGTCTAGTTCAGCACATGTTTACCCTGATGACGGGAGAGAGTGCGGTATCTCTGGAGAATATTCAAGAAGTAACATGGAGGCAACGGGTGGACACATGTGTACGAACACTGCTTGGTCATGTACCGCATTCTGCACAATACGCCCGCTCGCTGATAGAGGCAGCATATGCGAGAATCGCTACAGCAATCAGTTACAACGGGAACCCAAAACCTTTGAAATCTAATATTGTGTTCATTCGAACACTGGAACGTCATTCTGCCTCAACTGTTCCTTGTACCCTTCAACGGTACTCGCAACAGCCAATCAGCGTCTACAATCTAACCACGCCATTGGCACATGTGGCTAAGGATATGCGATGTGCATCTATCATCAACAAACACCTGTCTAAGGAGATTTTAGACGCATTTGATGGTAAAAATCAGTGTGAATCGTATCTTACGAATGCTTATACGTTTGTAAGCAAAGCGGAAAATCATTAACTTAGTATTGATTTTGAAATAGAGACGACGACACTCTTGTTTATTTAACATACATACATACACGCGTTTTCACCGAAGAGGCAGACAGAGCTTTGATGGACCTCATTTTTATTTGTATTTTTTTTCTGTTTAATTATTATTCTTCCTTTTGGTATTTCAAAACTTTTTTTGCTTGCATTCTTTTTAATCACAACAACAACAACATTTAACAACTGATTAAAAAATGTTACATTGTGTAAAATATCACTATATCAATTTATAGTAATTAACTAACATAATATGTGTAGGTTTTATTCGATCCATGAAAATAGCAAGCTTGTTTTACTTTCATTTACTACCTACCTATGTTTACTATGGATGTATGTTTGGGAAAGGTTTAATCATAAGTTTTAGATTAAATAATTTTAAAGGGATTATCGTGTTTTTGATTTATTTTTGATTTAAGTACCTACCTGAAGTTTCAAATGCATTGCAGATTTGCAGCTTATGTTTAGCAATCGCGAAAAGCAAACGAAAAACGTTTTTGTTGAAAATGTATCTTTTAGGCGGATCCGAAGCCCAATTCTCTAATGTACCCATATTAAAACCACACGGATAGTAGACCAAATTGAGACTGAATTGTGAATTGACTGAAAATTGGTATTCTGGTCTGTCATAACAACAATATAGGTAGTCCTACTTTCGATTCTCTTAGACCATATAGATAAGAGTAGGATATTGTTATCTAAATAATTTGAAAGAGTAAAGCGAAACGCGTCTATAAATTGTAACGTAATGTAACATCTTCCGAAATGAAAGTAGATAACATAACACTCAACAGTCACATAATAAGTACCTAGTCCTGATCCTGTTCTTCTGTGGCAATTATTGTTAGCGGTCGCGTAGGCACCTCACGCTTTTGCTCGTCCCGCAAGCGCCATATAAATACCATCGGTGTCAGGCCGCAGTCGCCCTCAGTCCCTCCGTCGACCGAGACACGTTCTTGGTGACCCTGATGACGAAATCACTGCCGAGAATGCGGTAGGGGTGACATCCAATAACGACAGAGAAAACACTCTACAAATACATCGAAGTCGCCGGCGAGGTCGACTTGTCTCGTAAGTACCTTCAGTACCTCACGTCTAAACCAGTACAAGCATGTTCCGGGGAGTTTTCCTATTCCTCCCCATAACCAGCCCAAGCCGAGGTCCGTACCTAAGTGGTGCCCTTGCGCTCGTTGCCCCAACCTAATTTTAACGGTCGAGCGCCTTTTGCGCTCACCAAAAGTCCCCTTGACGTTGCCCTTTTTCAGGCAAATAATATAATAAAATGCCAGACATTTTTTTTCTAAATATAACCAATAAAAAATAATAAAATATCTGTTTCCAAGCCATTAAATAGTAAAATCCACGCTTAGTGGTCTACCAGGGATAACCATAGCGGCGCCTGGTCCCATAGCGGCTTTCCTAGTCGAATCCAGATATCGGTTAGTCCACAGCCCTTTTGCTCTGTAAAAGCGGTACAAGGGACAATATTAGGTAGGACCCTAGGGGCAGACCCCCGCCCTGTCTAACTCAATAAGGAGGGTTGGTCACTCACTCACCTGCCGGTTACTAATATGTTATGGATATTTCTAGTCTTGACAGGAACTCCCTTCCGAGACTTCTGCTGACCGTCCTCACCAGTGTCCCTTACCTCCTTCAGGAGGTCCTGAACAGAATACAGAAAAAACAAAAACACAGTACCTACTGCTCAGGTATTTGGTACAATAAAACAGTCTAAACTCTAAACAATCATGTGCCGAGCTCCTAGGCCCTTGTGTCATCGAGGTAAACGAATAGTACCGAATCGAGAACCTCCTTTTTTTGAAGTCCGTTAAAAATTTAGAGTGATTGGCACGTCTGTTCAATAAATAGTGGGTATCATAAACAAACAGGGTGCGCTGTCAAGGAGTTCACAAATATATAGAAAAAGTATCCTTGTAAATACAAAATTTCATACATTTTGGTTTATAACTGTGAAAGTTGTACTATGTATCTAGTAAACATGATGTATATCTGCATCTAATTAAAATTCCAATGAGGGGATATGATCTGCACGGACGTCTTGTACTGGGATAATATATCGTATCGTATACGTACTTAGGTGGATGCTGCTGCCCATCCCCTGGTGTAATCTCTTAGTTGGCTTTTGCGACATCTACGGGAAGAGAGGGAGGGATATATTCCAGGCCACCACAGCACAGCACTCGTAAGTATCATTAAACATATAACTAATATGATTAGTAAGATATTATAATTAATGTTATACTTAATAGGCATCAAAATGGTTTTACTAAATCGATATGTAAAGGAAACTACCGAGAAAATGGGTCTAATATAAATAAATAAAATAAGTTAATAACTTTTAAATTTAAAAAAAACGGCTAATTACCACTGTTTTCCGTCACTTTCGCTGACGTTTCGAGACTAAGTTCAGAAGCCTCCTCATTATGAGCAGTTTTTTCGCGGGAGCGGGCGCTCCCGCGAAAAAACTTTTCTCTCGCGAGAACAGAAGACTTGTCAAATCATAGGTAGTGGGACGATTCTGAGATCAGGGCATGTTCTGCAACCGCCGACTTTTCCACGTCAAGATTTCTAACACTCCTGATGTTTTCGGTCAACCTAGTCGATATATTGCGCCGGGTTTCACCTATGTAACTCTTGCCACAGTCACATGGTATACTGTAACCTTACACCAGGCACACTCAGAGGATTCCCTGTCTTTTGGTGAGTGCAGAAGTTGTCTCAGCTGACTTGGTGGTCGGAAGACCGGTTTGATATTGTATCTACCGCGTAAATAGTAGCCTATCTTGTCTGTTACCCCCTTTATGAAAGCACTGTTAGAAAAAATGTAAATTTACATGCAAAATTTTTACATAAAAATGAGAATTTACCGAAATAATCGGGAGAAACTACAGAAAAATCAGTAGAATTACATAATTTTCGTTAATTCTACATAATTTGCGTTATTATCACATATTTCTCGAATATTTTACAGAATTCATGTATTTTTGTACAGATTTTCCACAAAATATGTGATAATACATGGTAATTTGTGAATTTTTACATAAAAACTGGAATTAAACTGTTCTTATATGTAATTTCACATGTTGTGATGGAAATAACACACAAAAAATTTGACTTTTTACATAAATTCTGTGATTTTAAAGTTTTTATGTAAATCTACATAGTAAGCTACACAGATTTTACAGCAAAAAAAGGAAAACCACAGACTTCTGCCGTAGTGCCATAAATACCTATATATTTCACAAAAGTTTATGTAATTTATGACATGTTAAATGTGTTTTTACATGTGAGATGTAATTAATACCTTGTCTTGTGCAATTTCTACATATTTTGTATGTATATTTACAGCTTACTGTAAAAATACATGTCATTCTGTATTTTTACAAACCCGTATGGAAAACTACATTTGCAGTAGTATATTTTTTCCATAACAAATTGAATTTCACGTACCGTGATGTAACTATTACATAAATAAATTGACTTTTACAGAAACTCTGTAATTTCACATATGCATATGTAATTTATTACATGTTAAATGTGTTTTTACATGTTAGATGTAATTTATACCTTGTTTTGTGTTATTTTAACATACTTTGTATGTATATTTACAGCTTACTGTAAATGTACATGTCATTCTGTATTTTCACAAACCCGTATGGAAAACTTTACATTTGTAGTATATTTTTTACATAACAAAATTAATTTCACGTACCATGATGTAATTATTAGATAACAAGTTATACCGAATCTCTGCTATCGTACATTTGCAATGCTAATTCTCATTTCTCATTAAATCTACTGATTTTATAAAAAAATATGAAAAAAATTACAGACTTGAGGTACTTAGTGCCGAAAATACCTAAAAGGTAGTCCTAGAATCATTAGTAGATAGGTATTTATGTTTATATTTTTCTGTTAAACAAATGGCACCCAGAGTTTGATTCATTCTGCATTCAGCTTTTAGTGGAATATTAACTAAAGCAGCAATTGAATTAGTTTGCATGTAGAAGGTATTTCGCTAGATGGCTAGGTATAATCCAGTCAAACTGTTGGTGCCTTTGCCTTCGGATACCTTAAGGAGCCTTTTGCAAAGTTACGAAAATTGGCGAAGCCTTGAGGTTTGCAAGCAGTTGCTATGGATCATAAATAGTTACTTACATACCTACAATTTGCTAAATGGCCGTGACTACAGTCGCTCAAGGGGTAACTTTGCAGATATTCCCAAGGAATCCTAGGGAATTCGGAAGTATTACGAAGTTTTCTGAAAAATTCAATACCAGCAGACAATACTATGTAATAGTCAATACTGAGTTGACTTTCAAATTAATTCCATTTTGTATCTACGATTACGGTATAGGTAGGTACATTCCTCTATCACTAGATAGATACGATTGTAGGTATTATAAGGTATGTCTGCTCCGGACGTTCGTTCATTCGGCTTGCGTGTCACTGGTTCTTTCTGGGTAACCCTGCGCTAGTGAGCTATTATGATAAAACCAGTGTGATAAGGGACCCTCCTATCATTGTAAGTAGACCGCATCGTTAGGTGTCACGGGACTAATGAGATTATTTCATCCAAATCATTACGGGACAACTGGGACAAAAAAATCCCATAAGTCCCGCTACGGGACATCCCAACGGGACAACTAGGATCAGAGAAAAAACCTAAGTACTAAAATCTTCGCAATAAATTGTCGTTTGAAGTACCTACCTACTTACTTTTACTTACCTGCCTACTTTGAATTGAAATGAATCACATCCAGTTATCTCCAGTAATAATATACTTACCTATTAAAAACACCTTCAAACTCCTTTGAAAAACAAAATTTAATGATTATTATAATTAATGTTTAGGCATTATTCGTCGCCTAGTTTCCAATCTGTCCACCGGCCAGGCAGTGGCGTGGCGCGCGCGTTTTTTGGCCGCTAGACTGCCCCGCGCCGCCGACGCCGGTGCCCTTGTTGCCAAGTGAGTTTAGAGAGTTTGTAGGTATAATTATGTGCAATGCTTAGGTTCATAAAATATTTAAGTAGGTACATATAACCTACTTAATTTGTTTACCGTAGTAGGTACCGTTAGAATATACTTAGGAACTATTGATGGTACCTACTATGTAATTCCTTTTTGGTAGGTAAGTACTTATACTTACTTAAGTACTTAAGATAGTTACCTACCTAGTTAGGTAGGTAGGTAGGTAGGTACTACCTAAGTAGATAAATACAACAATTTTGTTCCTCTATCTCTACATCTATCTTATAATAATTGTATTGCGTACGCAACAGTATTCATACGCATATGAACTATCGTTCAGCACTAGACTTACATGCTGCTTCTTATATACGCTAGATTGAACTGTTGTCTTGTTGCAGGTGAACAATGAAATAAGATAGCCAAGAAAGTATATAGGTAATAGTTTAATAGATAAGAAGATATGACAAGGAAGAGTTATTGAGTTTGAGTTTAAAATTAAGGGGCTAAAACACACGACTCCCAGCGTCCTCCACATGTCTGGCCCACTGGGGGACGTTGGGACAAAAAAGTGCCAACGTCCCCCACTCGTGACAACGTGCAGGAATTTAATATTTAACAGTAGGAGAACTTTTTTTCTGTTTTTAAGTGTCCATTATGATGATCACTGATCACGATTCTACTGTCAGAAAAGTGATCACAGGGAACCTCAGATATCGATATTGAAAGCAATCGGTCCGGTAACAAAAAAGTTCAAAATGGCAGCCACTTTTTGAATTTCTGACAGCAGATTATTTTTCAGTGATCACAGGGAAACTCAGATATCGATTTTGAAAGCAATCGGTTCGGTAACAAAGAAGTTCAAAATGGTGGGCAATTTTTTAATTTCTGACTGCAAATTCTTGTTCAGTGATCACAGGGAACCTCAGATATCGATATTGAAAGCAATCGGTCCGGTAACAAAAAAGTTCAAAATCGCGGCCACTTTTTTAAATTTCTGACAGCAAATTCTTGTTCAGTGATCACAGGGACCCTCAGATATCGATTTTGAAAGCAATTGGTTCGGCAACAAAAAATTTCAAAATGGCAGCCACTATTTTTAATTCTGACAGCAGAATCGTGTTCAGTGATCATCATAATGGACACTTAAAAACTGAAAAAAAGTTCTTCTACGGTTAAATATTAAATTTCTGCACGTTGTCACAAGTAGGGAACGTTGGCACTTTTTTCTCCCATCGTCCCCCAATGGGGCCAGACAGGTGGGGGACGCTGGGAGTAAACGAGAAGTAAGGGGTCGACGGAGTTGTACTTGTCGCCAAAGTAAGTCTTGATCAGACGGAGAATTGATTCCGTTTGTCTAGTATCACTCCCCTTGCATCACGTACAGCTAGATCCGGGCAGCTCCTTCCGTTTCAGCCGGTTCTGGTAGCCACTAGGTAGGTACCTAGGTACCTAACTAGGCATCTAGATATCTCCCAGTACAGTATGTAAGTAGGTATAGTTCTCAGTACAGTTGGTAGGAAAAGTAGGTACTTATCAGTGTAATGTCAGGTGAGGTCTGCGGCTCGATTGGTTCCCTCCACGGCCGATACAACCGCGTAGCAAATTGATTTTATAGCCACAAGGTCAACAGTAGGTAGGTAGGTACCAACAGTTGACAAGATAGTAAATGAGTTATGGTTTCAGACGTCCAGACAATCTCTCATCCATCGTTCTATTAAGTAAGTACCTACTTATATCACATGTAAATTTTAAGGATTGATTATTTTCTGCGACAATTAATCTATAGGTAAGTACCTACCTATCGTTCGCAAGCGTGTGACTTCAAGTAGCTTGTAATGTAAATCGGGCTCTAATCGCATCCATACACATACATAAACACACGCCTCAAAGGGCCTCTTTTCACCGTGGGTTACACAATCGCTGGAACATAAACGTGACAAGTGGTGAGCTCATCGCAGCCATTGCTTTCCACGACCAACTCGGCTAACACTTTCTTTCAGTAAGTAATAAATAACACACTCCTAAATCTGACATCCTCCTTAGCGTGGCGGGCAAGTAGCCGGCTGAGAGGCAAGAGGTGCGGGTTTGATTTCCACTGCGGGACAAATGGTTGCATGATCTGCAAATATTTGTTCCGGGTCTGGGTAATAAGTACTTACCATGGTACTCGTAGTTCCGATACCCACGTCACAGGGAATCCCAGCAGTATGGGGTCAGAACTATGTAAGTATGATGTAAGTAAGTATGTGACTTTTGGGTGTTTTGTTATGTAAGTGAGTATAACAACATAACATAACACCCAACAGCCGCAAACGTAGTCTTGATCCCATGTAGGTATATACCTACCATGCTCCGATAACACTCATGCAGACCCGGAACAAATACTTACCTAATTTGCAGAACATAAAAACATATTTTGTCCCGCATTTATATACTGAAGAGATTGGTTAGCTTTAAACAGGAATTTCTGAAAAACCCACGGTTCGGTAAATTTCATACTAACTATGTACTATTCTGTATCTAGAATTCTAAGAAATTGATTTTAAGCTATTTTTTATCGTCGTATCAATTTGAAACTTTGCGTATATATGTAATTCTAATGATACTGTACATGGGACAAAATTTTGACAAAAAAAAACATAATTTTAGGGTTCCGTACCCAAAGGGAAAACGGACCCTATTACTAAGGCTCCGCTGGCCGTCCGACCATCCGTCTGTCTGTCACCAGGCTGTATCTCATGAACCGTGAAAATTTTCACAGATGATGTACCTATTTCTGTTGCCGCTATAACAACAAATACTTACAAAACAGAATACTTCAAATAAATATTTAAGGGAGCTCCCATACAGAAAACGTGATTTTTTAGCCGTTTTTATAGATACTTAATGGTACGGAACCCTTCGTGCGCGATTTCAACTCGCACTTGGCCGGTTTTATAGATAATGGTACGGAACCCTTAGTCGTTGCACGAGTCTGACTCGCACTTAGCCTGTTTTTATAGATAATGGTAGGTACCTACGGAACCTTTCGTGCGCGAGTCTGACTTGCACTTGGTCGGTCTTTTGTTTTGATTTGGAGGATAATTTTCAATTCAAAGTACAAGTAAAACAGCAATTTCTGATAGGTAGGTACTTACTACTTACTTACTTAGGTGAGTACTTACTTATACAATTATTATTAAACGTGTTAAGCGTAAGTACAAGTACCTACTTACCTGCCTACCTAGGTATTTCAGTTTAACAGCTGTAAGTGTGTAAGTACTTAATCAAATTTTCTTATTGAATTTTGAACAGAAATACCTACAAGCAGAAGCGTCCGTAAGCCGCATAGGTACGTACGTGCTCTTGTTACTATGTACTATTCTGTTCTTGAAATCTTAGAATCTTATTTTAACCTATTTTTAAGTATCGTATCAATTTGAAATTTATTATATTCATAGCATATGTATATTCTAATGACAATACAAGAATTTGTGAATATTTTGACTTGTTTATTAGGTACATTGCACCAACAGGTAGGTACCTGACAACAGCTTGAGTAGCATAGCAACAATGAAGGTCACGCCGTCACGCGATGATGCAATATAATATTAGTAGGTATTGGTTTGGGAACGGCATTTACCTACTTATTGAATTGACAAAAATATCGTGAATTTTAAAGTCAATTAGAACAGTTAAGTAAGTATAGTTTGGTGTAAGAATAAAAGGTGGATTATGGTAATTATTAAAAGAATAAATGGAAGTAAAAAATTAAAGGTATTAAGCCAGGTTGGATTCTATCTTTTCACCAAAAAATATTTTAGTACCTACGAAATGTATACATAAAACATTGAAAACGAACAGGTGCCATTAGGCCCAGTTTCCACCAAAGCACGAGACGAGAGGAGATGTCCTGCAAACCTGGCAGGTTATTTCCACCAAAGCGGAGAGCAGACATTTCTCTTGACTTCGACTAGGCACTTTTCCACTCTGCCGCCCGTTTGCTCGCTCGCCGCACTAAATTAGCTCATATCGTACTTTTTTACTACTTAACTAACAAAGGAGACCATTCATTTTAGGTCTAGAATCGGAAGTGCCGGCCAGTAACAAAAACGATGTTATTTTGATGGGCACATTAATTTGAGCATTTGGTACTACTACACGAAACCTGTAGAACCAATAGTTTAGCTACTATCGCAGTTTAAAAAAATATACTTCCTATACATCTGATCAAAAATTAAAGATATTTTTAATGGTTTTTATACATGGTTTGTATATTTGCTTGAAGGTAAGGTAAGCTTGAAGTCGTGCAGCAGGCTATGGCGCGAGCTATGCTAGGAGTTTCACTACGTGATAGAATCCACAATGAGAAAATTCGTAGAAAATTTAAGGTCACCGACAAAGCTCTCTGAATTAGCAAGCTGAAGTGGCCATGGGCAAGTCATATAGCTCGCAAAAATGACAAACGTTATTCGTTTTAAATTGAAAAAACGGCTAATTACCACCGTTTTCCGTCACTTTTGCTGACGTTTCGAGACCGAGTTCAGAAGCCTCTTTATCATGAGCACCGCCCGCGACCGCGTTCAATGGTAGACCGGTGAATACTACGTGCGGCCGCACGCTCCGCTCAACGCAACGTTATTCTTCTGTATACATAAAATTCAAAGTCCTGACTGACATATCAACGCACAGCCTAAACCGCTGGTCCTAGAGACATGAAATTTGCAGGGTTTGTTTATTTTAGGATGTATTGGCGCAATAAGAAAGGAATTTTGAAAGTTCACCCTCTAAGGGCGTGAAAAGGGATGAAAACGTTTGTTTGACACGGTCAGCTAGAGGATCTGTAAACCCGTTACAGGACACATTAAGTTGATGGGCATAGTTGTTCGTTCCCAAGTGAAAGTGAACAATATTTCTATTTTCAATATTTAGTGTCATTCCGTTCACCGAGAACCAGTTAGCAACTTCGTTCATCACCTTGTTGAGTTTGTCAGCTAACTGTATAAGTGTTTCCGAAGAGACAATAAGGCACCCATCGTCAAATAATTGATAAGTATTAAAAATAGGTTAATTCTCATGATTGAGCCCTGGGGCCGGTGACATCATCCGATAAAAAAGTGTCTGATTTAACGTCACGTACAGATGTTAACTGTGTACGGTTTTTAAGAAAAGAGGTTATCATCTCGAGATGTGGCCCGTTTATACTATAGTGCTCCAGGATTGAGAGCTCCTCTAATACGTACGCGCCATACGGCTATGCTCTATGTTCCATTCCATCGCACAAATTATGGTCAAAAATCAATCAATTACACGCATCGCTAACTCTTACAATTCATTGATTAGTGGCGTAGATCCTTTTATGGCATCCAAATCAGCTTTCAAAGCTCAAGCAATAAAGAAACTTACGTTTTGCCCCGCTACGGGAATCGAACACACAACCTTTCTCATCTCAGGTGGCTGCTCACCCGCGGCGCTACATAAGTCATCAAAATAGTGCAATATTCTAGGTTGCACCGTTTCTAGTCACATGTCCTCTCACGAAACAGAAAACCTGCAGAGAGTTTATTGCAAAAAAATAACAAATATAAAAAACAAAAAAAAAAACAAAAATACAATCATTGTGCAAGGGTGAGCTTGTCATTTTGTCTCTTAAACTCTATATACTGAAAATAAATATTATACCACTGTCCAAAGGTGTTGTTCCAAGATATATGGAGCCTAGACCTTGTCGGTGTACATACACTTGTGTAAACGTGGCTAAATGTATACAAAACCTCTTCCCATTGTAATTTTTTGATTATTTCGCTTCATTTAATGCAGGTTCCTAAAATGTCTTTCTCACGGAGAGCAACACAAGACAAAACAATAAGGCGGGGCGGATACAATTTACTCTGTGGTAAAATGTTTCGACAGCTGTTGACAACTTTGACTAGAACTACATTCCGTTCACGTCTTGGCTCCAAGGTCTTGGAGCAAGGAAAATATTTTCGCGTAGAATCGAAATGTAGTAGTAGTTGTTATGTAGTAGTTGTTAGCAGTAGAACTTCTTGTGGAAGAGTTCGTCCGGGGAAGTACTACCACCGTACCTATTTCTGCCGCCAAACAGAAGTGTCCGCATTGCAGTGTTTCGGTTTGAAGGGTACGGGTGCCGGTGAAATTACAGGCACATGAGACTTATCATCTTTATGTCTCAGGGTTGGCAGCGCGCGTGTGATGCCTCTGGTGTTACAGGCGTTCATTGGCTACGGTAACTGCTTTCCATCCGGTGGGCCGTAAGCTTGTCTGCTTGACAAGAAGCATAAAAAAAAATTGAATAGAAGAACTTTTACTGATGTGATGATCGTAATAAAACTAGCGTAGGCAGCGCATTCTATGTAGATACACTATTCCCAACGAACGAATAAAACAAGCAACCACAGAGCAATAATCATGATATTCCCTGTCATGCCTGCTCAGGAAAATATGTTGCCATTGTAAATAATTATCGAATTTTAAACATTTCTGTGCAGTAAACTATGCTTCAAATTAGAGTAAGAGTATTTTTACGATAATCACTGATTTTTTCGCCATTCTCTGTCTGGTGTACATCGATAAAGGCCATTTTGGAACATGTCCTTTTGACATCAAAAACAATTGAATGACTGGTCGTAGATTATTACAGTATAAAATGTTGATAATGGGTCCCTGAATAAGTTCACATCTAAATATCATTAAAATATAAATATAAATTTTTCATTGCAATATATGAGAAATTGCATTTTTCAAACTGCGATATCAGGCAAAACATTGGTTCCTTAGTTTTAGTGCCATAATAATATAAGCTCGAACTGATGTGCCCTATAGTTAAATAACATTTTTTTCATTGGCTGGCACTTCCAGGTTGTGGCCCAAATTTGTATGAAGCGTGAATAGTCTCCTTTCATGAAGATAGTTAGTTATTAATTTCGATGTGGTAAGTAACTAAAACAATTTTATATCAATTTTCTCTAATAAACCACAGTAATATACAATATTTATTGTTTTTTACTGTGTTTTACAAGAGGAAATTGTTTTAGTTAGGTACTTACCACATCGAAATGAAATATTAACGAATCGGATCGGATCCAACGTTTTAAAATCGCCCTGCTGGCAACATTTTTCATTTTCTGTGAGCTCACGCAGCGGGGCGGTACAAACACGTTCGTTTGTTAATTTTTCTGCTTTTTCGAAACGAAACCTCGTCCATTTTGATTTTATTTCAATTTCTAATGTTTTTTTGAGTTATATCGTATAATTTTAGTGGCATTTTAACCGGTGTAGCTTATTTAAAGAACGCGTGGTAATGAAATCTAATCAAATCAACTAAGTGTATTGTGTCTTTTCAAACGGGTGAAAATTGACCACGAACATTGTAGTGAAATTTCCAAAGCTGGTAAGTACATTTAGCATTGTTTGTGACCCTTCGAGAACACCTTATTTTATAGAAACAATTTTATTTTATCTTCAAACACGAAGACACCAAACGCCATTTTGTCGTGTGAAAAATGTGTAGACGCTTGATAATGAGTCTCGTAAAACTATGTAGAACTGTGTGGCTTTGGTTATCGGTGCGTACATATCGTGGGTCTTCCCACCCGAGTGGGGGGACCCGGTACTGCCACCAGGCATTGGCCCCTTGCTGGGGTCCTTACGTTTAGCCTATGTGACACGGTACCTATCTTGTGCCTCTGGGTGAGGCCTGCTGTATATGCGCCTCGTGGCGTCACTCTCGCTTTGGAGCAGCTTCCTTGGGTATGCCTTCCCTCGGTGGTCCTGTTCGACCGCAGGAACCCATTCACGGCCGGCTATGCGGTTGATGAATTCGTCTAGGCTCTCTATCTTTAGGTTATTTCACATTCACATTGCGAATTGGAACGATGACTGTAGCTTTCAGAGTAAACCCAAATCTCCTTCGCTGATTCCTGATAGATATTGGTCGATGGAGTTTTGACGAGGTTTTCCGGATAAGTTTGTCTCTTGCCTGTGTTCTTCTGATAAGTGTACCTTCTTAGCTTGCCTCATGCCTATTGGTGTATTTTGTGTTACAGATCAATCAGGCTTTGCAGTTATAATCATAATTGGCATGATTGCCAATTATAAAAGTGTGGTCCGCAGTAGTCTCGGTGACTAACGTTTGACAAGTAATATGACCATCATTTTGACAATTTTTAATGATAATTTTGAGCAATTGATGGTAATTTTACTTGTCAAACGTTAGTCACCGAGTACCTTTCAGTTAGGGAATAGGGGGGCTGATCTCACACTAGGATTCCCTGTGTTGCTTTCACTTGTTGATTGGTTTGAGAATAAGTATCGGTTTAAATGGGCTGTAGTATAAATAGTACCTATGCTTATTCAGGGTGGTCTATTTATAGTAGTCCAAATAAAAACCAGGGGTTGGGGACCTCATAGCATAGATTTAAAATATTTATTACTCCTAAACTATTCAAAATCGTAGAATGTAGACTCGTGGGGATAACTCAGATATGCCATGAAGTTCTCTAAGCCCCGGTTTCCACGTGGGCTACTAAAATATGTCACCCAGACCCAGTACGTAGAACTTGTAGCTTGTAGAATTAATTTTTAGTTTTTCATATACAGAGTGTTAAGCATATACAAGGTGTAAAACAAATTTTGGTTTGTCGATAAGGGGGCATTCAGGAAAAAATACTCAATATATCGCAGAAAAAAAATACTTGGAAAATTCTTCAAAATCGTAAAAATACTTTTTTTTGTTTTTTTTTTGCCTACCGTGTAGCTTTTTTCTCGGCCATCAATTAATGTACCTTGTAGAATTTATTTTTAGTTTGTCATATACAGGATGTAAAGCACATACAAGGTGTAAAAAAATAATTTGGTTGTCGATAAGTTTTTGTCAAAAATTCCTGCGCCCGTAAGTCAAATAGCACGACAAAAAAGGACTGTAAAAATTTTTTTTTGGTTATTTTCTTTTTGCCTACCATGTAGAGTTTTTCTTAGTTACCGTTATTGAGATATTACACTGAAATATGTTCAAAGTAGGAACTATTTTGGAAAATACTAAATAATTAGGTAAGAAATCATGTTACTTATTGTTTTACTTAAGACCTTTGTCTGTCATCTCAACATGCCCTTTCATGTTGTCGTCCTTCATTTGCCCCCATATATTGTTTTGATGGTGTACCTGCTTACATAATATAGTTTTACAGGCTATGAATGTGCAGTAATATAATTATTATTTGATATAATAAATTGTGTTGCTTTCAGATCAGTTACATGAATGAAGAAATATGTTGGAGAAGTTAAGGATTTTCGAGGCTATACAGATGAGGTCCAGTTTGTTTTCTGATCGTAATACCTTACCTGTATAGATAGAACAATTATATGACATTTATTGACTGTATAATTAAATTACAGATGGATTCGAGCTCGCTTCAAAGAACCAAGTACAACTGTACAAGAAATTTCACATATGTGATTGTGTATTTTGCTAAAACAAGAACTCATGTTGTTTAATACATTTGAGTTGATTTGGCTCAAAACAAAAGCTTGAGAGCAAAATCAGGATCAGTCTAAGAGTGTTATGTATGCTGACATTATAATATTTATATCATTAACGTTAGTTTGAATATAGATTTATAGCTTTAATATTTTTTCAGACCCTCTGACCCTCTGTGTTTTGGACATAAAGTTTTAACTAAATGTATTAATGGATAATAAATAATTGTCCTTAGTACTGCAGTAACTGAACAAAACACTGAAGAATTTGGGGAGATCGTTTCCATCACAAATAAATTGCCATTGTCTGAAGATTTGGAGACTGTAGGAATTATTTAGGAAAATACTGAATAATTAGGTAAGAAATTATGTTACTTATTGTTTTACTCAAGACCTTTGTCTGTCATCTCAACATGCCCTTTCATGTTGTCGTCCTTCATTTGCCCCCATATATTGTTTTGATGGTGTACCTGCTTACATAATATAGTTTTACTGGCTATGAATGTGCTTGATATAATAAATTGTGTTGCTTACAGATCAGTTACATGAATCAAGAAATATGTTGGAGAAGTTAAGGATTTTCGAGGCTATACAGATGAGGTACAGTTTGTTTTCTGATCGTAATACCTTACCTGTATAGATATAACAATTACATGACATTTATTGACTGTATAATTAAATTTCAGATGGATTCGAGCTCGTATCAAAGAACCAAGTACAACTGTACAAGAAACACATATGTGATTGTGTATTTTGCTATAACAAGAACTCAGGTTGTTTAATACATTTGAGTTGATTTTGCTCAAAACAAAAGCTTGAGAGCAAAATCAGGATCAGTCTAGGAGTGTTATGTATGATGACATTATAATATTTATATCATTAACGTTAGTTTGAATATAGATTTATAGCTTTAATATTTTTTCAGACCCTCTGACCCTCTGTGTTTTGGACATAAAGTTTTAACTAAATGCATTAATGGATAATAAATAATTGTCCTTAGTACTGCAGTAACTGAACAAAACACTGAAGAATTTGTGGAGATCGTTTCCATCACAAATAAATTGCCATTGTCTGAAGATTTGGAGACTGTAGGAATTATTTTGGAAAATACTTAATAATTTGGTAAGAAATTATGTTACTTATTGTTTTACTTAAGACCTTTGTCTGTCATCTCAACATGCCCTTTCTTGTTGTCGTCCTTCATTTGCCCCAATATATTGTTTTGATGGTGTACCTACTTACAAAATATAGTTTTACCGGCTATGAATGTGCAGTGATATAATTATTATTTGTTATAATAAACTGTGTAAATCAATTATGTTCCTTTCAGATCAGTTACATGAATCAAGAAATATGTTGGAGAAGTTAAGGATTTTTGAGGCTATACAGATGAGGTACAGTTTGTTTTCTGATCGTAATACCTTACCTGTACAGATAGAACAGTTATATGACATATATTGACTGTATAATTAAATTTCAGATGGATTCGGGCTCGCTTCAAAGAACCAAGTACAACTGTACAACACTGTGTAACACTGAAGAATTTGGGGAGATCGTTTCCATCACAAATAAATTGTCATTGTCTGAAGATTTCGAGACTGTAGGAATTATTTTGGAAAATACTTAATTTGGTAAGAAATTATGTTACTTATTGCTTTACAAGGGCATGTTGTAGTCCTTCATATGCCCCCATATATTGTTTTGATGGTGTACCTACTTACATAATATAGTTTTACTGGCTACGAATGTGCAGTAGTATAGTTATTATTTAATAAAATAAATTGTGTAAATCAGTCATGTTGCTTTCAGATCAGTTATTTGAATCAAGAAATATGGTGGAGAAGTTAAGGGTTTTCGTGGCTATACAGTTGAGGTATAGTTTGTTTTCTGATCGTTATACCTTAACTTGTATAGGTAGAACAGTTTTATGTGATAGTTATTTGACTGTATTATTTAATTTCAGATGGAATCCGGGCTCGCTTTAAATAATCAACTGTACAAGAAATTTCACACAGTGTGAAGAGGGACGCGGAGAGAGTGAAGCGTGGATCACACTCATTCCAAAGAAGATTCGATCCTCATTTACAACTCCAAAAAAAATAGCAAAAATTTCACGGTAATGTTCACATAAATCTTGATCTATCACTCTATACAGGGTGTTTTTTTTAAATGGGACAGTATGGGGATATCCGAATCCATAAGAGATTACAAAATTGTATCATCAATAAGTGTGTTATTTTTAACTAGTTAACATACATTGACTGTTATTTGATTAATTTTATTATTTATGATTAACAGAATATTGTGAACCAATATTTTCTACTGAATAGTTTTGCACTGCACAGCTATAAGAGCTCATGGTAAGGCCTCAGATCATGGGTTAGTGTATCTATCTTGTATCTAACTATGTGATAGATAGCACGCATTCTTAAAAAAATATGTTTGTTGTGTATTGTGAACTTTATATACACTGTATATCAGTAATTTGCTGTCACTGTCTTACTGTACAACATGCTTTCTATAGTACCTTTGCTACTGTATTATGTAAATTTTGATGTCAATATCAACTGAATTGTATGTTTGGTTTTTAAGTTCAATATTAGGACGATTTTGTATTATTGGTAAAATTATATCGTATTTCATTCAGTAAGTTGCTGTCACTCTCTTATTGTGTAACATTCTTTTTTTCGTACTTTAGCTAGGTACTGTGTTATGTAAATTTTTGGTTATAAGGTTCAATATTACGACCATTTTGTATCTGTTGAAATTGTATCATCATTAAGTGTGTTGTTTTTAACAAGTTAACATACATTGACTGTCATTTGACAATATCGCTATACCAGTTTCTAAATGATATCTGTTTCATTTAAATTATGTATTTATGATTAACAGAATATTGTACAAAATTGTATTTATTTATTTATTTATTTATTTATTTATTTTAACAATTTTCGGAAAACTTACAGCTAGACAAGGATAAAAATTATAAATATATAAAATAACATGCCAAGGACATGTTATTACGCTGAAGGCCAATTAAAAATTTTCACAGATATGCTACTAAAAAGATTAAAAAACAAAAACTAAAGTCATTAAACGACAAAAACAAGATGTTAGCCTAACAATGCATACAACTAATAACAATACAAACTATAAAAAAAAAATACCTATCCGCTACGCTGATTAGACGCACTACCGCCTAAAAAGAATTTATCACTAAGGATACGTCTTAACTTCAGGACCGATGTGTCAAACAGATCAACATCGCCATTCACTTTTGCTAGCATATTGAAAGAATGGCATGCTCTGATAACAAATGCATTTTGTCTATACTTCGCTCTGACAAATGGTACGTATAGCGTGTTAGGGTTCCTCAACGCTACCCCGCTAGTGCGTAATCCCAACAATTTCAAAAGCTCAGGACAGTCCACCGAGCCATTCGCTATGTTGGAGAGGTAGGACAGATCAGAAATTTTCCTTCTTTCGACAGAACAGAATATTGTAAACGAAGTCAATTTATTTGTGAATCTACATTATTGGTGTTTATGCTCACACTCAAACAGTAATATTCTTTCTTTCAGTAAATTACAGGCTTGGTAATTTCTATCGCATGGGCCTTCAGGACATAACAATCAAGTTGATCTTGATGTTATATGCTGAAAGCCGATGGATAGGAACAAAATACCTGTAATTTTCTGGTAGAAAGAATATTACAGTTTGGCTGTATAATTGCTATTAATGTATGCAAATTCACATTTAAATTGTGTATTTTCACATACAATATTCTGTAAAATTCCCCTGGTAGTATTGAATATTACATTTTATTAATGTAATTTTATCACATAAATATATGTGAAAAATTACAATTAATAGGTAGATTTACATACATAATATGTAGTAAGTACTACATAAATGTATGTAAAAACATTACAATTATTAGGTAGATTTACATACATAATATGTAGTAAGTCTACATAAATGTATGTAAAAATTCTGCACTTTCTGTAGAATTACGTATGTGTATGTAAATCTACATAACATCTAGGTAGATAATAATACATATTTTTGTGTAGTTCTACCTATATATACGTAAAGCTACATAAATGTATGTGAAATAATTACATAAACTTATGTGGAATAACTACATTTTTGTGTAGATTTACCTACATTATATGTAAAGCTACATAAATGTATGTGAAATAATTACATAAACTTATGTGATAAATCTACATTTTTGTGTAGATTTACCTACATTATATGTATTTTTTTACATAATTTATGTATATTCACCTTACATGTTTTTGATGTGAAATCGAAGTACATAATTATATGTAATTTTGGATTACATAATTTTATGTGAAATTTATGTAAAAAAATATATAGGAAAATGAGTTATGTAAATTTACATAATAGAATTTACATAAATTTTATTCACATTTTATGTAAAAAAGTGGTTATGTAAATTTACAGACAGAATGGATAATCACATAAACATGTAATTTCACATAAAAGTGAGGGCTACGAACGTGGCCCGCACTTTTATGTAATTTTACAGAATTTTTTCTAACAGTGAGGTAGGTAGACCGGAGACCGCTCCACGACAGATAGTTTCCTACGTTCACTCGCCATCATCACTCGGGAACACTGCCGCCAACTATAACCATTCCTCTCCAATACCGTTCTCACGTGCTCCAACTCAGATTCTACATATAGATGATCACATAAACTGAGGGCCCGATTAATCAGTGTTCTAGGCACGGACAAAAGGTGCATTGGGTGGTGATGCGAGTCCGCGTGCAGATAATGATCCGTGTGCGTGGGTTTCCTGTATACTGAGTGTGATAAACTGCCACACGCATCATGCATCACCCGCACATCCAAGAAAGGCAAGGTTCCATTTGTTTCCTTTTCAGTAGTGAACTGTATATTTGGATGGACCTAGTTCAGATGGTTCAAAAAGTCCTCTAGTCCATTCTCGGTGATAATGGCACACACAATCATCAACATACCGCCACTAACAACACAACAACAAAAGTGACGAAAAACAGTGGTAATTAGCCGTTTTTTTTATTTAAAATGATTCCCAACCACGAAAGTTTCAATTCTATAAGTAAATAAATGCTGGACATTTCACACAACATTATCTAGTCCCAAGCTAAGCAGAGCATGTGTTATGGGTACTAGATAACTGATATACTTATACCTACTTAATACAAATAAATTACAAATAGATGTTTACAAAATATGTGTGTGTTTTGTAAGTACATAAAAAATAACCAGAACACCCTGAACAAAAATCTGCAGATCGATTTGTTCCGAGGTGGGAATCGAACCCTCAACCTCCTGCGTCGCAGGCGAACCTTCGTCTGCCGCGCCACAGAGGTCGACAAATATTAACACATTTTAATTATCTACCTCTAAACGGTAAACAATCAGTATAGAAAGAAAAGAAAGAAAGAAAAAACGTTTATTTGTCCCCACTTAAAAGAAACAAAATAAAAACAACAATAGGTACCTACCTACCTAAGTAGTAGGTAACTTTACAAAAACTAAAAAAATAAGAATAAACACCAAATGGCGTAATGCATGTTGTGTGGGGGTCAAATAGGTCCCTGTCTCAGCATACAGCTACACCGGACCTACAAGTAGATACGGCGCGGCGCTGATTTTCAGACAGGGCCTGCCCGAGTGACATCACGAACGTTGAAGACGAATATACTAAATATATTATGTAAATAAATAATTAATTCATCAGCAAACTAAAATATAAAGAAGTAGTTATACTACACAGTTATCAACAAAATATAATATTAAAGTACTCTGTGGTCTGTTAGTAGTAGTTATAGTACTCTCCTTGGTAATGGCGATATGTATTGTCTATGGCACAGATCACTTTTAGTCTATGGTCAGTCAGTCAGTCAGTGTCAATATAAAATTTTAAATTTTCCATGGAAGTAATAAGTACTACGTACAACAGGAATGAGCTGTTGTCACAAAATTGAAACCGAGCGAGAGCTCAGTAACTGTATCTCTTATCCCTCTCTGGCGATGGTGACTATATTGAAATATGATTAAGGACAATAATTATAAAAAATAATTTGTGATCTGACGTCAGCAGATCATTGCTTCAGATGGATTTAAATCGAAGATACTAATGATAAACTTGCCCTTTGCGGCACTATACATTTGCTGTTTTTGCTTGCTTTTCACACTCGCGTCATATAGGTAGGTACTTACCTACTGGTTCTTGTGGGACACGACATGAAGCTGGACTGAGATAAAATTACGATAAGCTACCTATTGTGGTACCTATTTTTAATAAATTAGGTAAGAAAAAAATCAGTTAAGTTTACATTTAAGTTTAATTCTAAATCTGACATTGCTAAATAAAACAGTCTTGTGAAGTTTCTGCCGCAAACCCAGCTTATTCCTTATATGTTTAATTGATTCTAATTTTGCATTATGAGTTATACGTAAATTGAGATATGAATTCGCTAACGCCTTCACCAATTGAATATCATGTGGATCTTCAAATATAGATTGAGGAGGATGTGGGTAGAGCTCATGGGTATAATATTTATCCATATTTCTCTAACATTATGATCTTTAGGAAATCTGAAATTGAAACAAAGTTATTTTAATAGAGAAAGGAATAAAAAATGCATAAGTATTTAAGTTATTTGTTCTTGAACTAGGATTGGATAGTCATGCATGGTCACCGTAATTCTTCACTAACAAATTATGTTTAAAACTATTACCTGTGAAAAGATAAACCACAATCAGGATAATACTCGCTTCCGCATGCCTCTGTAGGGACGTGACCTACCTATGCTTATTATCTTATACTTACTTCTTATCTTTGTATAGCTATTATAATATCTACTTATTTCTACTTTTGTATAAAACATATTTACAACACATTTAAATAATATTATATAAAATCCTACGTTAAAATACTTTTGCTATTTGCATCGTCGATAATGTTAAAACCTTTGTAAGCGGCTGTACGCGCATTATGTACAGCATATGTGCCCAGGCGCCGTAGGCTCGCTCGAGCCAAACGCGGGGCCCCGCACCAGTCAGAATCTAGCTCCCGCGGCGAATGCACGCTCGAACGCGCTCTGCGTACATAAGGAATTTACGCGCTTCCCTTAGCTTGTTATATGCTAATTGTGCTTGCTTGCTATCGTGCTAAATAATAATCATTTTCCTGTGCTTGCGAAATATATAAAACTGTATATAGTGTGGATAATAATATATGGTGTTTAAAGTGAACTTTGTGGAACTCATTACCTAATTATACCAAACATCATCTTACCTGGTAGGTAATCACTATATAATTGGTGACCCCGATTTGGACCGCAAAATGAAAGAAGATGATAGATTCAGCACACCTACGCCGTCGCCGAGAAGCGAAACTTCTAGAACGTCCATAACAGCAGTGCCCGGTACAATCGCGAACACAAGTGTTATAGAAGCTAGCGTCTACAAAGTTGGAATGAAATTACCACCGTTTTGGCCAGAAGAACCGGCATTATGGTTTGCGCAAGTGGAAGGGCAATTTGCAATCACGGGTATTTCAGCAGATACAACGAAGTTCTTCCACGTCATTGCGCAGCTAGACCACCAGTACGCGACTGAAGTAAAGGACATTATTACTTCACCACCTCCGGAAAACAAGTACGCCAAATTGAAAACTGAGCTCATTAAGAGACTTTCTGCATCTCAAGAGAAGAAGATTAAACAACTTCTCATGCATGAAGAACTCGGAGATCGTAAGCCATCTCAATTTTTACGTCATTTGCAGACATTAGCCGGACCAGCTATTCCGGATGCTTTTTTGAGAACTCTGTGGTCCAGTCGATTGCCCCATAATATTCAAACAGTGATTGCATCACAAGCAGATGTGGCTTTAGAGACGGTGGCAGACTTGGCAGATAAGGTTAGTGAGATCGCGCCCGTGACTCAGGTAGCTACCGCAAGTGCCGATTATTCAATGTTTACGGAACTGCAGAAACAAATCGTTGAGCTGACCAGGGAAGTAGCTTCGCTAAAAGTTCAGTCACGTTCCCGTGATAGATCACGTGACAATGGCCGGAGTTCATACCGCCAGAATAGTCGTTCCCGATCTAGACCGCGGAACCCAGATTTCTGTTTTTACCATAACCGGTTTGGAAATAAGGCAACCCGATGTACAACTCCGTGCAAATTCCCGTCATCACAATCGGAAAACGCGCGCGGCAGCCGGAACTAGCGGCAAACGGCTGCCTTAATAGACCTGCCCGCTTGTTTGTTACAGATCGCCACACCAAACTATCATTTCTTGTCGATACTGGATCCGATTTATGTGTATTTCCAAGATCTGCAGTCCGAGACTCACGACCGAAGACGGACTACCAGATATATGCAGCGAATGGCACCCTGATAACTACGTATGGTTACATTCTGTTGCAGCTCAACATCGGACTACGCCGAGCATTTACCTGGCGATTTGTAGTAGCCGACGTGTCGAAAGCGATTATTGGTGCCGATTTTCTCAAATTTTATAATTTACTCGTAGATTTGAGAAACTACCGCTTGATGGACGGCGTGACCGAGCTATCTACTACAGCATCGCCGGCAGAAGAAACTTCCAACATCGCTTCAATAAAGGCTGTATCTGGAGACTCGGTATACCATCAACTTCTTCGTGAGTACCCAGACATTACCCGTCCTGCGGGGACACAACGTGAAGTCAAGCACACTACGGAGCATCACATCCGTACTACACCTGGTCCACCTGTCTCTAGTCGTCCTAGACGTCTGCCGCCGGATAGGCTAAAGATTGCACAGAAAGAGTTTGAGGATATGCTCGCCAATGGTACTGCTCGTCGATCTGAAAGTCCGTGGTCATCAGCCCTCCATCTGGCACCAAAGAAGAACAACTGCTGGAGGCCCTGTGGGGATTACCGTGCTTTGAATGCCCGTACCATTCCAGATAAATATCCAATCAGGCATATTCAAGATTTTTCCCACTCTTTGGCTGGTACTCACATCTACTCGAAGATTGATTTGGTGAAAGCATTTAATCAGATTCCAGTTCATGCTGCTGATATTCCGAAAACAGCAATAACAACTCCCTTTGGATTATTTGAATTTAAATTCATGAATTTTGGTTTACGCAACGCGGCGCAAACATTTCAGCGCTTTATAGATGAAATGCTCAGAGGATTGCCATTTTCCTATGGATTTTTGGATGATATCTTGGTATTTTCCCAGAATGAATCCCAACATATCCAGCATCTTCGGCAGCTCTTTCAACGTCTGGCAGATTATGGTATGCTCATCAATACTGCTAAGTGTGAGTTTGGTAAATCACACATTACTTTCCTGGGACACGACGTATCAGCAGAAGGCATTCGTCCTCTCTCAGACAAAGTGCAGGCGATACAAGAATACCCGATACCCACGACAGTCAGAGAAATGCGTCGATTTTTGGGTATGTACAATTTTTACCGCCGATTTGTACCAGGAGCTGCAGAAATTCAAGCTCCACTCAACATTATTCTAATGGGTCCAAAGACTAAGCCATCGCAGCCAATCACCATGACCCAGGAAATGACGAACGCCTTCAACAACTGCAAGCGAAGTCTCACTGAAGCAACCATGCTCACCCATCCAGAGTCAGATACCGAAATGGCGGTTTTCACAGACGCATCTGATACTTCCATCGGAGCGGCACTTCAGCAACGATGTGAAGATGCCTGGAAACCTCTCGCATTCTTTTCGAGACGTCTGACTTCTGCACAAAAGAAGTATAGTCCATACGATCGTGAACTTCTGGCTATTTACGACGCTATAAGGCACTTCAGACACATGGTCGAAGCCAGACCATTCACAATCTATACGGATCATAAACCTCTCACTTTCGCCTTTTCCTACAACCGTGAAAAATGCTCACCGAGGCAGTTCCGTTACTTCGACTACATTTCCCAGTTTACCACAGACATCCGCTTCGTGAAAGGCAAGGACAACGTCGTCGCAGACGCTCTCTCACGAATTGAAGAAATAGCCAACATCGACTATCAAGCTCTTGCACGATCTCAAGATACTGATCCTGAACTGCAAGACCTTATGAAAAATGGTTCTGCGCTTCAATTTGAAAGATTGAAGACACCACAATCCGACGCGGAATTATACTGCGATGTTTCTACTGGGCGTATTAGACCATTCGTAACAGCCGCTTTCAGAAAACCCGTGTTCGATTCACTGCATCGGTTGAGCCATCCAGGCGCCAAAGCGACTGCCAGGTTGATGACAGAGAGATTTATTTGGCCAGGAGCCCAGAAGAACTGCATACAATGGACCAGAGAATGCAATGATTGCCAAAAGAGTAAAGTCTATAGACACACTCAATCACCTCTCTCTTCTTTTCCAGTTCCTTCACAACGCCTATCCCATGTCCACATGGACATCATAGGGCCATTACCTTTTTCTTGTGGTTTCAGATACTGCCTCACGGTCATTGATAGATTCACTCGTTGGCCTGAGGCATATCCTTTGCCTGACATCACGGCGGAGACCTGCGCCCGTGCCTTCATCACAGGCTGGGTGTCCCGCTTCGGCTGCCCCCATAAGATCACCACTGACAGAGGCAAGCAGTTTGAATGCGGACTTTTCCGCAGCATCACCGCTTTCCTTGGCACGCAACACCGTCCCACAACGGCCTATCACCCTGCCTGCAATGGTATGGTGGAACGTCTCCACCGCCAATTGAAGGCAGCCATCATGTGCCATCAAAACTCCAGCTGGACAGAAGTACTTCCCTTGGTACTGTTGGGTATTCGCAGTGCTTACAAAGAAGATATCAAGGCTTCGGCAGCAGAACTTTTATATGGTGAACCACTCCGACTACCTGGAGAATTCTTCGTACCTTCAACTCCAGATACTGCACCTGACATCATGAACTTTGCGTCACGACTTCGTCTTCATATGGCAAAGCTTACTCCTGAACCTGCCAGCAGACACTCCAACAAAACTTTCTACGTGCCCAAAGACTTGTCAACAGCAGAGTATGTATATCTACGCAAAGACGCTGTTCGGCGTTCGCTCGAACCTCCGTATACAGGACCTTACAAAGTTCTGTCAAGGGACAGCAAAACTTTTAAGCTGGCTATTAACGATCGCGAGTCAACGGTTTCCATCGATCGCTTAAAAGCAGCTTACATAACCCGAGATGACACCAAGATAGGTACTCCGGAAATAACACCTAGACAGGTAGATGTGACTCCGCCACTGGCTTCAGCTGAGAAGAGAACGCGATCAGGACGCGTAGTACGTTTCCCTGACTACTATCGCCCTCAGTAGCTTCGGTCTCAGCGGGGGAGTACTGTAGGGACGTGACCTACCTATGCTTATTATCTTATACTTACTTCTTATCTTTGTATAGCTATTATAATATCTACTTATTTCTACTTTTGTATAAAACATATTTACAACACATTTAAATAATATTATATAAAATCCTACGTTAAAATACTTTTGCTATTTGCATCGTCGATAATGTTAAAACCTTTGTAAGCGGCTGTACGCGCATTATGTACAGCATATGTGCCCAGGCGCCGTAGGCTCGCTCGAGCCAAACGCGGGGCCCCGCACCAGTCAGAATCTAGCTCCCGCGGCGAATGCACGCTCGAACGCGCTCTGCGTACATAAGGAATTTACGCGCTTCCCTTAGCTTGTTATATGCTAATTGTGCTTGCTTGCTATCGTGCTAAATAATAATCATTTTCCTGTGCTTGCGAAATATATAAAACTGTATATAGTGTGGATAATAATATATGGTGTTTAAAGTGAACTTTGTGGAACTCATTACCTAATTATACCAAACATCATCTTACCTGGTAGGTAATCACTATACCTCCACGACACAAATTCTCCCCATTTTAACTAAAATTCTTCAAAAATATCACGAAATCAAAAAACACTCCGCCATTAACGTCCGAGTCGGCGATTTCATGTGGGGTTGTCAGGTCAGGTGTCCGTATTTCATACAAACATGGAAGTAATAAGTACTACGTACAGTACAGTAGTAGAGGGGTTTTCACGGCCGTTTCAAATCATGCTTTCAGCGTTGAAAATAGATGGCGCTGCTCTGTAACGTAGCAGTCAAGTGTCAAAATAAAGTGAAATGTCAACATCGCCAACGTAGAAATAATTTTCGTTTCGTGGTACCTATTTATTTTTGCCTACTTCTAAAAACACTACGAAATCACTAGCGCACACTCAAGAAGCAAACACAAACAGAATATCATGACTACTTAGATATTAGTTTTGTACGCGTGCACCACAGACAATCTTGATTGATACAGTTGCGTCAGCGCCATATATCGAACCAATTTGAACTACTTTTTTTCTTTTTAATCAAATATGAAAAGCCCTCATTACTTCCATGCATGTGGGGTTCAGACACCCATTTATGGGTCGGGAACTGGTAGGAAATCAGAACAAACAAACAGATCGTAATAAATTACAAGCGGCACGCCCGCTTCGTCCGAACGTTGCCGAAGCAATGTCACTCACCGGGCGGGCGGCCCGATCGCAATCGCTTTATTTCAAAGGCTGAATACCACATCTCTTCCTTTTTAACAAATTAAAAATTAACAACTGCTTATTTCCAAAAGTTAAATTACTATTCTTACTTCACTATATACCTCTAGTGATTTTACAACATAATTATTATTCTAAATCGAATTTTATTTTAACAAGTAAATAAACTACGCCGTTGATGTTTAATGAAATGAAATGAAATGAAATGAAATGAAATGAAATGAAATGAAAGTTTTATTTGCTTGAATACAGGTACATTGGTTCTTAATCTATTAGTTGGTTCACTGTATTCGACCAGATTGTCGTGCAAATGTTTAATTTTCTAATAATAATTTCAATAAAATTCTTATGTATAGTGTAAATAATTGCATGCATTCAAATTAAATTTATACATAAAGCATGGTAAATATAGGTTTTAAAATGTCAATATTAAATGATACTTAGCTAAAATTTTACTTAATAAGTCAATTTTCGAATTATAAACATTTAGAATTTTAATTTAAAATATTCTTCTATAGAATAAAAACATTTATCACAGAGCCATCTATACATTTTATTTTTAAATTCATTATCCCTTAACTCTCTAAATTCATTGGGTAATTTGTTATAAATATTAATTGCCATTTTATAGCAGTTTTTATCACACATTTTTAATCTATACCTAAGTACTACTAAAGGCTTTTGTACTATTTTTCTTTTAAATATAGCATTTTCATCTTTATTAAACAGCTTTGGATTGTTCCTAACAAATTTAAACATTTCAAATAAATATAACGAGGGGAGTGTGAGAAGATTGTGTTCTATAAACAAAGGTCTACATGAATCGGTCCATTTTAAGCCAAATATTGAGCGAATACACTTTTTTTGCGCTATAAAAGCTCTCTGAGAGTCTGTAGAATTTCCCCATATTATAACCCCATATCTTAGAATGGAACATACATGACTATGGTACACTGTTAAAGCTGTTTCAATGTTAGTAAGATTTCTAATTTTTCTCAATGCGAACATGAATTTGTTTACTTTCTTACAAACACTATCCATTTGTAATTTCCAATTGCAAAATTGGTCTATAGTTATTCCTAGAAAATTTATATTGTTTACAAGTTCAATGTCATCATTATTATACTTTATGTCAATTTTATCATTTATGTTTTTGTTATTATATGTCATGTATTTCATAAACTTAGTCTTATTTGTGTTGATTTTTAAATTATTAGATTCTAGCCAATAAATTATATCATGCAATGCTTTGTTAGCAACATTCATAACAAGTTCGGTAGATTTTTCTTTTATTAAAACAGTTGTGTCGTCTGCAAACAAAACAGTGTACTGGTCTGTTGATTTCGGTAACTCGTTGATGTAGATTATAAACAAGATTGGACCTAGTACACTCCCTTGTGGGACGCCGTAACAGTTTTCCAAATATGGCGATCTATAGGTTACATGGGTTTTGGTTTCGTAGCACATCTTTTTTATTTCTGTACATTGCTTTCGCCCTCTTAGGTAACTTTCAAACCAACTGAATGCAGGGCCTCTAATGCCACAACACTCTAACTTGTCCAATAAACTGTCATGACAAACTGTGTCGAAAGCTTTACTCATGTCTAAAAATATAGCAATAGGAATTTCTTTTTTATCAATTGCGTCCAAAATTTCTTTAACTAGCTTGAAGCATGCTAACGTTGTCGATTTTTTTTTATGAAACCGTTTTGTTGTTCACTTAAGACATCATTTTTTTCCAAAAACTTCATAACTCTCTGACTCATAGTTCTTTCAAATATTTTTGAAAAAATAGGTACCAACGTAATAGGTCTGTAGTTTCCAGTATCCGATTTCAAACCCTTTTTAAATAGAGGTTTTACCACGGAATATTTTAAGATTTCTGGAAATACACCATGTTCTAGAGATAAATTTATAATGTGTGTTAGTGGTTCAATGAAATGACGTAGATTTTGTTTTATTAATTTAGTATTTATTTCATCATATCCTGCCGAATTAGTGTTACGTAAGCTCATTGTAATTTTAAATATTTCAAAAGCATCTACCGGCTCAAGATAAATTGAGTTAGCTAATCTACTAACGTTAATTTTAGCTTGATTATTTTGAATACATGTATTGTTCGCAATATCAATGAAAAATTTATTGAAACAGGTTGCTATATCGTCACCATTATTAAGTAGAGTTTCTCCATCAACTATTTCTTTTATTTCATTATGTTTGTAGTTATCTTTCAGTGTATCATTTACTATCTTCCAGGTTGCTTTACATTTATTTTCAGCGTTTGTAATAATTTTTTTGTTTTTGTCTTTCTGCATATTAATAACACATTTCTTTAATATCTTACTATAATTCCGGTATATAAGTTTATTGTTGTTTGTTTTACTTTTATAGTATTTGTACTGTAGTACCCTCTTTTTAATGAATGATCTTTTAAGACCCTTTGTGACCCATTTTGGGTGTGTAGAATTTTTGTTCATTTTAACTTTTATTAATGGAAAGCATAATTTAAAGAAAAGGCATATCGTATCGTGAAGCAATGCAAATGCTTTGTTCGTATCAGTTTCTAGTAATACTTCGGAAAAAGATAATTTGCTCATGTAATAATTAAACTTTTCAACGTTTTCATTACACAGATCCCTTTTGTAAGTGAACCAGTATTTTAGAGTACACGTCTCAGCTTTAGATTTTATTGTTAAAGTTTGCCCTGTATTATGATCAGATAAACCTAACTCGTGGACGTTACCCTTTGCGTCCTTTATGTCACTTATTATGTTATCTATGCAAGTATTTTGTCGTGTCGGTAAACTTATATGTGTCTTCATATTGTAATTGTATAAAATGTTATTTAACTCATCCTTATTTTTATTATTACTACTTAATATATCAATATTAAAATCCCCACATAATATATTGTTGTATTTATCATTATTACATGTTTTATCCAACAATATATGTAGTTTCTTAAAGAAAATATTTATATCTGAAGTCGGTGTACGATATATACAGAAAACATTTAACTTTAATTTTTTAATTTGGATACCACATACTTCAAATTGTTTTTCCATTGTAATTCTTTCTAACCATTTAATACACTCACATTCAATATTGGGTTTTACCAATATACACACACCTCCACGTCTTTGGTTTTCCCTCGAACAGCTACTAACTAATCCAAAAGCATTTAGTCTCAGGTTTTCCTCATCTCCCTTCTTTATAAACGTTTCGCTTAGACATATAATGTCAATAATATGGTTTGAATCTCCAAGTAAACTTATAGCTATTTCAATGTCATCTAATTTGTTCAAAGCCCCCGCAATGTTTTGATGCAAAATTAAATGTTTAATTTTTTTGCTCTTCTGCACGAAAAAATTTTTCTTTCTGAATTTCCTGGCTTACCTTCAATTCTGTGATATAAGATGTTTCACCATGACCGATAATCAAACCATCAGTCTGAGTACATTGGTTCTTTGTGTGAAGACGTTTTTCCACTACATTAGAAGAACCAATTTCTAGCATGCCTGAGGAAGCCTTAAAACAAAGGAACCTCTTGTCATAATCAATCTGGTCTAGCACAGAATTTATTCTACGGCATAAAATGTATCGATTAAAACCAGTTTCAAGAAAATTGCACTCCTGGTTTTGTCTGCTTATTAGGTTAAGCATTTCATTAAGTTTTATTTCATACGAGCAAATGTTTTTATTCACACTTAAGATTATAACGGTACATTTTACTGTTTTTAAAAATACACATAGTTCTGTTATCATCCATAATGCATTATAATCATTTTGGCCAATAGAGATTATAAGTTTGTCATCATTGCTAATGTCAAATAATTTTACACTGGCAAGAATTTCCTCAGTAGAGGCGTTTGGTTTTATAATGGAAATAAATTGATAATGACAATAGGGATTATTAAATCTTGATTTTATGAGTTCTGTGGCCAGTCCACTACATTGTCTACCTCCTACTATAAATGCTCTTCTTTGACATATATTTTTCAGGGTATTTGTTTTATTTATTGTTATTTCGGCTGTATTCTCAAGTGTTTTTTTGAGTGTTGTTCTAGTGCTTGAATATTCATGTCCAAGTGCAGTTTTAGGGTTTATTTTCATTGCTATTTCCGGTCCAGTCACCACTTCCGTTTCCGGGTTTTCCGGTTTCATCGCTATTTCCGGTTCCATCACTGCTTCCGTTTCAGTAACTACTTCCGGTTTCAATGCAACTTCCGGTCCACCATGACTATGCGCCATCATGGTTTCCTGTGTCAAAAGAGGCGATGGTCGAAAACTGTCCGTAAGTCGACGCCTCACACTTTTATTGGTGCTTGAAGACATATTTTGTCGAAAAGTAGATAAAGGGCTTCTGCATATCTGTTTCAAAACACTCAACTCCTGGCACACACTTGAAACTATTTTTTTAAGGTCAATGTTTTCCAATATTATATTTTCTAGCTCAGTTTGTGTGCTCTCTAGGTTAGTTTTTAATTTCTTTATCTCAGCCTTCATTTCCGCCATGTAAGTTGAGCACATATTCGTCGATAGGTCTAGACTTTTTCAAAATATTTCGTCACACGACAAGGGGCTCATCGAACTACTTTTATTTAGGAATTCCATGGATCTCGACTTACTTATTTGTGGTTTTCGAACAGTTACATTATTAATTTCTGCCATTTTTGTAAGGTGTTTGCACGTGCCCTGTGTTTATCAATTTCTGAGATTGGTTTTAATAGATTTTCCTGGGCGTGATGTTTTCTTTTCATAAATTAAATTAAAATTCTTTCCAGCTTTGCATTTTGCATTTTAAAGTATAAAAGAAAAAAAAAATGCAAAAAAATTATTAGGCTTCAAAAGATACGAGCATACATTCTTCGTCTTGCCAGGCGGGTGTTTAAATCTCTACGCCAACCGGCCAAGCACGAGCAAGGTTGAAAATAAGCTTTGAGTTCTATGGTATGCTTTTGGTTCGAGTATGAGCAAACTAGTTTGAATGCCGGGTTTGGTCCAAAGGTCAACTTTAGCAGCGTCGAACGATGCAGTGTGTCTTCAATTTAACGGTTAAGTTTTGAGCAATATTTAAAAAATACACTCACATAATATTGCTAAATCCATAGAATTTGATTGTGGTTTATCTCAACGAGCTGTAGATTAACCTTTCTTGTAATTAGAATATAAAAAACTTCACATAGATAGGAGATTTGTTTCACTTTATATTATTGTTATTTTTCACTAGTAATATTCGTTTTTTTTTATCACAAACGTTTTGTGGCGTGAACTATACAACATTTAACAAATATTTGTACTCAAATATACAATTAAAGTCATTTTACTATTTTTAAATATTTTTATACACGGAGATACACTGTTGCCGTGTGCGCGCTTTTTATTCATTTCGCGCTTTTTATAATTAAGTACCTATACAATTATCGATCTCTTTACTAGGTACGCTATTATTTGTCCTCCTCAATTTCTTCATGATCACAGATCTTCCAATTACTACCTTCTACTCTTTTCCAGTGTAGGTATTATATTCCGACGATACTCCCGACCTTCCTGTATCAGAGCCTTCCAGATTTCTGATCCATGTGCATCGCAGAAGCAGCCTACACCTTCTGTATAGATTGAAGTAGTTCCCACCTCTGCTTGTACGCAGTCTCCGGTTAGTCAGGTTAAATCCTGGTGGCAGACTTGGAAGACTGTGGCATATTCAGATAAGATAGGCGTTGGGATGGGTTTGCTACTCAGTGATCTGTTAGGGCAAGTTGTCACAAATAATTGCTTTCCAAATGCCTTCACAAATTATCAATATTCACAAAACTTATAAATACTACGACACCACTCTGATAATACAATTAGGTGAAAATGTGGTGTCATGCGATATGATATTATTAGCTAGTTGTAAGTTAGTGCAGACAATCAAATAGTTTTTAATCTTAATTTAATGTTGTACAATTTGACATGTCGTCATAGAGACGTTTTGTATTTTAATACTAATAATTTTATTAGAAATTTTGTTTTGACACGAGATACTGTAGATATACAGTATCTTGAGTCTTGAGTTTATTATTATTTTATTAAAACAGACAGCAGACATAGTAAATTAATAATTGCTAAATTGTTAGCATTTCATATTTTTAATCTCGTTATAAGTATCTACTATCACGCAGTTCACCGACGAGTTCGTGGTTAGAAGTAGGTAGGTAGTACTAATGAGAGTAAAAGATAGGAGTGTCAGCTGACAGTCACTTAAACTAGTTCGACAATGAGAAGGCCGGCCACATAAAATGTACAACCCCTTCCCAGCAAAATCTTAGAATTAGAAACATTTTTAAACAGTTTTAATGTACATTATCATGTATGTAACTGAACACTGGATGTTACAATTTGAGTTACTCCCTTATTATGAGAATTATAATATTGTAAGTTCATACAAACGCAAGAACGCCATAGGGTTCCTAACTGTTGTTCGAAAACCTTTAAAATGCAAGAAACGTAAAGATGTTGCAAATCTCACTATTGAGAGGACTATTGAGCTGTATTGTGTTGAGCTAGAGATGCATATCGTTGTGTGTTTACCGTCCCCCTGACGCAAACTTCGTGTTATTTTAATCCACTATGAAAAAGTATTGCTCAAAACTTTTGTACATAATAAAATGCTAATAGTCTGCGGAAATTTCAATATAGGTATTGACAAAATACCTGAATACTATTTTGGTTAGTTTTTTGTCTGACAAGCTGTTTAATTTGTTTAAATGTTTTAATTTACATCACTTCTTCGAATAACCAACAAGAGTGACACTAACAACATCCACCTGTTTGGATAATATTTATTGTAGTAGTGTTCCAATTGATAAATCAGTAATTAAACATTTCACCTCAGATCACTATGGTCACAGCACAGTGCTTTAAATACTTGTAATTTCACTTATCATAGATAATCGCATTATGAAATTCCACGGCAGTATTGAACTAAAAATGCCACTTGTACGTACCGTGCGTATATGATCCGAATGACCTTTTTACCAGTTTGTCTAAATTGATAAGTGAGGAACATAGTGAGATTATAAAGATAGAGCGAATGTCGGGTTAGCTGATTGGGCTACAACCCTTTATTAACTCTATATGGCTGGGGAATCAATGTTGCACGACCCAAAGTTTATCTTGTACATAAAGAACTATTCCAAGTCCTGCAAAAAGTTTGTCATACATTAAAATCATTGCATTTGAGAAATTCAATAGAAAAATCAGCAAATAAAATTAATACAACTTGGAAATTCATAATGAAACAGGTAAATCTAAACCTTGTAGTAACCAGATGAATTTAAACACAAACAATACTATGTTATCAAAAATATTCAGGCCGCGAATGCCTTTGATAGTTTTACTCTAGTAATTGTGCTAGGTGCTATAATTATTGATATTGCGCCGTGTATGGCCTACATTTTCAATAGATGTGTTGACAAGAGTCTTTCTCGAAAGACGTAACACCCCTACTAAAAGCACCTTCTACCAACGGCAGTGAAACAGTATACATATTCTCTGACAGATATTGACTTGGTCTCGGCGATAAACTAGCTACTCAATCTTTAGGGAAGAAAGTGGTTAACTTCTGTAGCCCTGGATCATCTTTAAGGAGACTTGTTACAAACTTATCAAAAAGTGCGAAAAAAAATTCATGTAAATCAGATCATGTGCTGGTAGTGGGTGAAAAACTAGACGTAAGTCGTGACGAATTTAAAGAATGTATCTTGCTGCTGAAGGAAATCAGTACATGCAATAAAATAATTATCTGTACCTTGCCATATGGTTCACATAATAAGGACAATAACTATTTATATCAATTGAATTTAGACCTGTATAACTTGACATGTTGCAATAGTAGTAATATACACCTGATTGACATTAATAATATTATTGACGCAAACAAATTTAATTCAATGAATGCAATCAAGAATACACTGTGTAAAATACTTTTATGGAATATTGACGCACCTATTGGCAAGAAACCTTCCACTGTTATAGAAATTATAACACAGTCGTCAGAAGTAAATGAGTCCCAGATTATAAAGCCATCTGATTTTTTAGGCTTCGAACTAACAAACAATGCATTTCAATAATGCACCATAACATTCAAGGTCTTTTGAATAAAGAATTAGAAGTTAGTTTGTTTCTGGAAGAAGCAAAAATTGATATAGTGTGTCTTACTGAGAGTTGGCTAAAAGATAACGAGCTTTTGTTTAATTTTGATAATTATTGCATAGGTAGCTATTACTGTCGTAAATCAGCTATTAGAGGTGGGTCTATTATAATGGTAGACAAATCTATAAAATTTAAGAAAAGAGACGACATAGTTCGTCTAACCGTTGAACGCCATGTTGAACTGTCGTGTATAGAATTAAAAAATTATGTTTTAATTAATGTTTACAGACCTCCAACAGGAGACTTCAGCATTCTGGAATCAGTTTTAGAGGATGTTTTGAGGAGACTAAGCAATAATAGCAAAGATCTGATTGTCATGGGTGATTTCAATATCGATTTACTAGTAGAATCAACAACAAAAAATAAAATCGTTAACCTATTTCAATGTTTCAATTTGAACTATCAATTTTTTGAACCAACTAGGATAACTGACCATTCTGCAAAGTGCATTGATAACATTTTCTGCAGCTGTGTCATTATTAAGAAAACGATTGTACGGAACCTAAGTTCAGATCATTTAGGACAGTACATTGAAGTACCAGCGGCTAAAGATGATTCAGCTGTGACAATTCGCACGAGAAGAGTGACTCGGCAGAAAATTGATAATTTTAAAACTAATATAAGTAATGATCTTGAATCAAAATTAATGAATCTGAATAATGACCCTAATCTTAGTTATAAATTATTTTTTGACATAATTATAGAAAATTTCAATTCATTGTTTCCTGTGACATTCAAAAACTCTAAAACAAAAATGAAATTTAACGAATGGGCAACCAAGGGTATTATAGTGAGTAGAAATAAAATGTATGATTTGTATAATCTTAAATCACTAGATACTAGTGAGAAATTTGTGAGTTTTGTTCGTCAATACAGTAAAATATTTAAGAAGGTATGCAAACAGGCTAAAGCAATTCATATATCCAATAAAATTAAACACTCTAAAAATATTGTTAAATCTGTCTGGTCTATAATTAAAACCGAAACGGGGAAAGCTCGTACTACGGGACGTGATATAGTATTGTCACAGGAAGGAAAAACAGTCACTGATAAGTGTGATATTGCAAATACATTTGTAAACTTTTTTACTAATGTCCCTCATGACATCACAAAAACACTTAAAATCTGTCCAGATAAAGCCACAGGCCTGCTTAATGACAATGTTGATCCTTGTTCTGATGAATTCAAATTTCATAAAGTTACTAGTTCTGTAATCATTAAAACATTCAAATCACTGAAGTTAAAGGATTCTGAAGACTTTAAGGGAATCTCAGTTAGATTTGTTGATAATGTGATAGGCATCTTAGCTCCGTATCTATCATACATATTTAATGGCTGTATTGATAATAATGTTTTCCCAGACCTTATGAAATGTGCCAAAGTAATACCACTATTTAAAAGTGGAAACCATAAGAATCCGAGTAATTTTAGGCCAATTTCTGTTTTACCGGCATTAAGTAAAATTTTTTAAAAGATAATTCAGATTCAATTGACGGCTTTTTTCAATACCAATAGACTATTTTTCAATAAACAGTATGGATTCTCTAAGGGGTTATCTACTATCGATGCCGTAGTTGACTTTGTTGAAACTATCTACGACTCTTTTGATAAGTCATCAGATGTATTGGGAGTGTTTTGTGATTTGTCAAAGGCGTTTGACTGTGTGAATCATGAAATACTCCTAAGCAAGCTAAGTCACTACGGAGTGCGAGGGGGAGCACTTGAATTTATGAAATCTTATATTACTGAAAGACAACAATCTGTAGATGTAAATGGTGTATTGTCCGATGCCTTGGACTTCACAATAGGTGTACCCCAGGGCTCAATCCTTGGTCCATTTCTCTTTTTAGTGTATATTAATGACCTACCTTACCTAGCCCAAAAATTTTCAAACGTTATATTATTTGCTGATGACACTTCTCTATTATTTAAAATCAATCGATCAAATCCGGACATCACAATTATTAATGAATCTCTAAATGTTATTCAAAATTGGTTTAATGTAAATAATTTAATTTTAAATTCTGACAAAACAAAATGCATTAAATTTTCATTGACAAATAATCCTAATTTACCTATACCTATTCATATAAATAATAATTTACTTAACATAATAGATCGTGCAAAATTTTTGGGAATCACCTTAGATAATAAATTACAATGGAGCAGCCATATTAATGAATTATCCAGCAAACTAAGCTCCGCAGCATTTGCTGTCCAAAAAATTAGGGAATTAACGGACATCAAAACAGCAAGATTGGTCTACTTTAGTTACTTTCATTCACTTATGTCCTATGGAATTCTGTTATGGGGCAATGCTGCGGACGCTAATAGCATTTTTATTTTGCAAAAGAGAGCTGTTAGAGGTATTTATAGACTTGGACCGAGAGATAGCCTCAGGGACTTATTCAAGAAAATTAATATTTTGACCATGCCATCTCTGTACATTTATATAAATATACTAGATTTTGCGTGCGGCGCGAGCTGCATGCAGCTCGCGTGAGGTTATCGTTGCTGTTGTAATTTGTTATAAGCCCCTAAATCTTACAAGACCCTAAAAAAACCCCTACAAACCCTAACAACCCCTACAAACCCCTACAACCCCTACAAACCCCTACAACCCCTACAAACCCCTACAAACCCCTACAAACCCCTACAAACCCCTAAAAACCCCTACAAACCCCAACAACCCCTAAAAACCCCTACAAACCCCTAAAAACCCCTACAACCCCTACAACCCCTACAAACCCCTAAAAACCCCTACAAACCCCTACAACCCCTAAAAACCCCTACAAACCCCTACAACCCCTAAAAACCCCTACAAACCCCTACAACCCCTAAAAACCCCTACAAACCCCTACAAACCCCTACAACCCCTACAAACCCCTACAACCCCTACAAACCCCTACAACCCCTACAAACCCCTACAACCCCTACAAACCCCTACAAACCCCTACAAACCCCTACAAACCCCTAAAAACCCCTACAAACCCCAACAACCCCTAAAAACCCCTACAAACCCCTAAAAACCCCTACAACCCCTACAACCCCTACAAACCCCTAAAAACCCCTACAAACCCCTACAACCCCTAAAAACCCCTACAAACCCCTACAACCCCTAAAAACCCCTACAAACCCCTACAACCCCTAAAAACCCCTACAAACCCCTACAAACCCCTACAAACCCCTACAACCCCTACAAACCCCTACAACCCCTACAAACCCCTACAACCCCTACAAACCCCTACAAACCAACCCCTAAAAACCCCTACAAACCTACAAACCCTACAAAACCCTACAAACCTCTACAAACCCCTACAACCCCTACAAACCCCTACAACCCCTACAAACCCCTAAAAACCCCTACAAACCCCTAGAAACCCCTACAACCCCTAAAAACCCCTACAAACCCCTAAAAACCCCTACAACCCCTACAAACCCCTACAACCCCTAAAAACCCCTACAAACCCCTACAAACCCCCTACAAACCCCTACAAACCCCTACAACCCCTAAAAACCCCTACAACCCCTACAAACCCCTACTAACCCCTACAACCCCTAAAAACCCCTACAAACCCCTACAACCCCTACAAACCCCTACAACCCCTACAAACCCCTACAAACCCCTACAACCCCTACAAACCCCTACAAACCCCTACAAACCTACAAACCCTACAAAACCCTACAAACCTCTACAAACCCCTACAAACCCCTACAACCCCTACAAACCATTACAACCCCTACAAACCCCTACAAACCCCTACAACCCCTAAAAACCCCTACAAACCCCTACAAACCCCTAAAATCCCCTACAAACCCCTACAAACCCCTACAACCCTTACAAACCCCTACAAACCCTACAAACCCCTACAAACCCCTACAAACCCCTACAACCCCTAAAAACCCCTACAAACCCCTACAAACCCCTACAACCCCTAAAAACCCCTACAAACCCCTAAAAACCCCTACAAACCCCTACAACGCCTAAAAACCCATACAAACCCCTACAAACCCCTACAAACCCCTACTACCCCTAAAAACCCCTACAAACCCCTACAAACCCCTAGAAACCCCTAAAAATCCCTACAAACCCCTACAACCCCTAAAAACCCCTACAAACCCCTACAAACCCCTAGAAACCCCTAAAAACCCCTACAAACCCCTACAACCCCTACAAACCCCTACAAACACCTACAACCCCTAAAAACCCCTACAAACCCCTACAACCCCTACAAACCCCTACAAACCCCTACAACCCCTAAAAACCCCTACAAACCCCTACAAACCCCTACAAACCCCTACAAACCCCTACAAAACCCTACAAACCCCTACAACCCCTAAAAACCCCTACAAACACCTACAACCCCTAAAACCCCTACAACCCCTACAAACCCCTACAAACCCCTACAACCCCTAAAAACCCCTACAAACCCCTACAATCCCCTACAAACCCCTACAAACCCCTACAACCCCTAAAAACCCCTACAAACCCCTACAAACCCCTACAAACCCCTACAACCCCTAAAAACCCCTACAAACCCCTACAAACCCCTACAAACCCCTAGAAACCCCTACAAACCCCTACAACCCCTAAAAACCCCTACAAACCCCTACAACCCCTACAAACCCCTACAAACCCCTACAACCCCTACAAACCCCTACAAACCCCTTTAAACCCCTACAAACTCTACATACTATGGCATTTGATTAGAAGTTTTTTTGCGTGCAAAAACTATGAAATAGTATAAAAAAAAAACCTAACAACCTACCGAGGACCTGTGTATACTATGGCATGTGATAAGATTTTTTTTTGTGTAGGTAATTTGTTTGTTTTTTGTTCGATATTTTTCATTGAGGCGCGAGCTGCAAGCAGCTCGCGTGGTAATAAAACAAAAAAAAAATCTCAAAGTCAAATTTCTGAATTGAAATTCCAACTTTTTTTATATTGTTATTACTCAATAAATGGAGGAAATCGTTTTGACCGGGAAACAGCTCTTGATACTGGTAACGGTTCAGTATAGATTTCCTCTGCAATACCGCATCAAATTGTAATCCATACTGTCATAATTTATATTATTTTCATGTTTTTGCGGAAAATCTCGGAAAATACCCGGAAAATGGTGATTTTTCTTTCACCAGGCAACACTTTTTGTCATTCTAAACAACCGCCCCATACAAGTTGTCCGGCTCGGGAGTTGCCAACAGCCTCATTTTTCACTTGGAAAATTTGGAAAATTTCATATTTTTACAAAATGGCCGCCACAGCGACCGCCATCTTTTATTTTGAGAAAACGAATAGAATATTAAAGATGAAGCAGTGCACTGGCAACATTTCTGCATAAACAGAATTGCCATATGGCAACTTTGTTAGAAGGAAACTTGAGCTCGTAGCCGAGTCGGACCCGAAAATTTCACTACTCGCATGCTCCCAGTGTTGCCAACTCACTGCAACCAAAATAGTCAAAAGTCACTCACATGGTCCTCTTCTTCAAGTCTACATCAAATTTTGATTCAAAATACCATTTTTTTTTTTTTTACATTTTATGGAAAATCTCGGAAAATACCCGAAAAATGGGGATTTTTTTTTAACCAGGCAACACTTTTCATCGTTTTACACAACGGCTCCATACAAGTTGTCCAGCTCGGGTGTTGCCAAAAGCCTCATTTTCCAGTTGTAAAATTCAGAAAATTTAATCTTTTTACAAAATGGCCGCCACAGCGTCCGCCATCTTTTATTTTGAAAAAACGAATAGAATGTCAAAGATTAAGCAGGGCACTGGCCACATTTCTGCATAAACAGAATTGCCATATGGCAACATTGGTAAAAGGAAACTTGAGCTCGTAGCCGAGTCGGACCCGAAAATTTCACTACTCGCATGCTCCCAGTGTTGCCAACTCACTGCAACCAAAATAGTCAAAAGTCACTCACATGGTCCTCTTCTTCAAGTCTACATCAAATTTTGATTCAAAATACCATTTTTTTTTCTTTTACATTTTATGGAAAATCTCGGAAAATACCCGAAAAATGGGGTTTTTTTTTTAACCAGGCAACACTTTTCATCGTTTTACACAACGGCTCCATACAAATTGTCCAGCTCGGGTGTTGCCAAAAGCCTCATTTTCCAGTTGTAAAATTCAGAAAATTTCATCTTTTTACAAAACGGCCGCCACAGCGTCCGCCATCTTTTATTTTGAAAAAACGAATAGAATGTCAAAGATTAAGCAGGGCACTGGCCACATTTCTGCATAAACAGAATTGCCATATGGCAACATTGGTAAAAGGAAACTTGAGCTCGTAGCCGAGTCGGACCCGAAAATTTCACTACTCGCATGCTCCCAGTGTTGCCAACTCAATGCAACCAAAATAGTCAAAAGTCACTCTCATGGTCCTCTCCTTTAAGTCTACATCAAATTTTGATTCAATATACCATTTTTTTTTTTTTTTACATTTTATGGAAAATCTCGGAAAATACCCGGAAAATGGGGAATTTTTTTTCACCAGGCAATACTTTTCATCGTTTTACACAATGGCTTCATACAACATGTCCGGCTCGGGTGTTGCCAACAGCCTCATTTTTCACTTGGAAAATTTGGAAAATTTCTGCTTTTTACAAAATGGCCGCCACAGCGTCCGCCATTTTGAATTTCGAAAAAACGAATTAAATAACCAAGATGAAGAAGTTCAGTGGCAACACTTGTGCATACTCAGAATTTGCGCATGGCAACTTTTGTAGTGGAAAAAAAAGGAAAGTAGCCGAGTTGGGCCCAAAAATAACACCTTCGACTGCTCCCAGTGTTGCCAGCTGAGGGGAACGAAAATAGTCAAATGTCATTCGCATGGAGCTTCTTAACGATACCTCATCAAAGTTTGATTCAAATTGTAATTTTTTTTACTTTTCAGGTTTTTGGGGAAAATCTCGGAAAATACCCGGAAAATGGGGATTTTTTTTAAACCAAGCAACACTTTTCATCGTTTTACACAATAGCTCTATACAAAATGTCCGGCTCGGGTGTTGCCAACAGCCTCATTTTTCACTTGGAAAATTTTGAAAATTTCGTCATTTTACAAAATGGCCGCCAAATTGACCATATTCAAAAATTTCAAAAAACGTATAGTTTTCCCATATTAAGCAGTTCACCGACAAGGTTTCTGCATAAACAAAATTTGAATTTGGAAACTTTCGTAGAAGGAATCTAGAGCTCGCGTAAGAGTCGGGCCCAAAACTTTAAAAGTTTGCTTTTTCCCAGTGTTGCCAAATTGAAAGCGACAAAAATGGTCAAATGTCATTCGCATGGACCTTTTAAACGATACCACATCAAATTTTGATTCAAAATGTCAATATTTCTAATTTTCACTTTTTTAGGGAAAATCTCGGAAATTACCCGAAAAATGGGGAAAATTTTCTAGCCAGGCAACACTCTTCATCGTTCTACACAACCGCCCCATACAAGTCGTCCGGCTCGGGTGTTGCCAAATGCCTCATTTTTCACATGGAAAATTTTGAAAATTTTGTCTTTTTACAATATGGCCGCCAAATTGTCCGTATTCAAAAATTTCAAAAAACGTATAGTTTTCCCATATTAAACAGTTCATCGACAAGGTTTCTGCATAAACAAAATTTAAATTTGGAAACTTTCGTAGAAGGAATCTAGAGCTCGCGTAAAAGTCGGGCCCAAAAATAAAAAAAGTTCGCCTGATTCCAGTGTTGCCAGCTGAGGGGGACAAAAATGGTCAAATGTCATTCGCATGGACCTTTTCAACGATACTGCATCAAATTTTGATTTAAAATGTCATTATTTCTACTTTTCACCTTTTTGGGGAAAATCTCGGAAATTACCCGAAAAATGGGGAAAATTTTCTCGCCAAGCAACACTCTTCACCGTTCTACACGACCGCCCGATACAAGTCTTCCGGCTCGGGTGTTGCCAACAGCGTCATTTTCGGGTTGGAAAATTTGGAAAATTTTTGCTTTTTACAAAATGGCCGCCACAGCGTCCGCCATTTTGAATTTCGAAAAAGCCGTACTTACACGGCATTCTACAGGATACTGGCAATTATTAAAGCAGAACAGATTCACCGTACGCCAATGTTGCCAGAACAAAGCACCCCGCCAAAGTAGAGTATGAAAATCGGTAAAATTCAAAGTCAAATTCCGAAGCCGCCATCTTGTTTTTTTTTTTTTTTTTTTCAAATTTTTTTAATTTTTTCCCGCCTTCTTTCTACCCTCCCATTTTGAAAACCCTACCTATAACCGTTTAGGAGATGTCAAATCTGACAGCTGTCATTTTAGTTTTTTCGAAATGTCATTGCCTAATTCCTGGTGAGATTGACCCCCCCTAAACTTCCCCCAAACAAACCCCCCCCCTAAAACGACTCCTTCTAGGAGAACAACCATATCAATCAGTCACCGGGATTGAGCTTTATATTATATAGACTAGATTTTGCGTGCGGCGCGAGCTGCATGCAGCTCGCGTGTTGTTTTGTTGCTGTTGTAATTGTAACAAACCCCTACAACCCCTACAAATCCCTACAAGCCCCTACAACCCCTACAAACCCCTACAACCCCTACAACCCCTACAAACCCCTACAAACCCCTACAACCCCTACAAAACCCTACAAACCCCTACAACCCCTACAAAACCCTACAACCCCTAGAAACCCCTACAAACCCCTACAAACCCCTACAAACCCCTACAACCCCTACAAACCCCTACAAACCCCTACAACCCCTACAAACCCCTACAACCCCTACAAAACCCTACAACCCCTAGAAACCCCTACAAACCCCTACAAACCCCTACAAACCCCTACAAACCCCTACAACCCCTACAAACCCCTACAATTCCCTAAAACCCCTACAAACCCCTACAAACCCCTAAAAACCCCTACAAACCCCTACAACCCCTAAAAACCCCTACAAACCCCTACAAACCCCTACAACCCCTACAAACCCCTACAAACCCCTAAAAATCCCTACAACCCCTAAAAACCCCTATAAACCCCTAAAAACCCCTACAACCCCTACAACCCCTAAAAACCCCTACAAACCCCTACAAACCCCTACAACCCCTACAAACTCCTACAACCCCTAGAAACCCCTACAAACCCCTACAAACCCCTACAAACCCCTAAAAACCCCTACAAACCCCTACAAACCTCTACGACCCCTAAAAACCCCTACAAACCCCTACAACCCCTACAAACCCCTACAAACCCCTAGAAACCCCTAGAAACCCCTACAAACCCCTACAAACCCCTACAACCCCTAGAAACCCCTACAAACCCCTACAAACCCCTACAAGCCCCTACAAACCCCTACAACCCCTACAAACCCCTACAACCCCTACAAACCCCTACAAACCCCTACAACCCCTAAAAACCCCTACAAACCCCTACAAACCCTACAAACCCCTACAACCCCTAGAAACCCCTACAAACCCCTACAAACCCCTACAAACCCCTACAAATCCCTACAAACCCCTACAAACCCCTACAAACCCCTACAAACCCCTACAACCCCTACAAAACCCTACAAACCCCTACAACCCCTACAAAACCCTACAACCCCTAGAAACCCCTACAAACCCCTACAAACCCCTACAAACCCCTACAAACCCCTACAACCCCTACAAACCCCTACAAACCCCTAAAACCCCTACAAACCCCTACAACCCCTACAAACCCCTACAACCCCTACAAACCCCTACAAACCCCTACAAACCCCTACAACCCCTACAAACCCCTACAAACCCCTACAACCCCTACAAAACCCTACAAACCCCTACAACCCCTACAAAACCCTATAACCCCTAGAAACCCCTACAAACCCCTACAAACCCCTACAAACCCCTACAACCCCTACAAACCCCTACAAACCCCTACAAACCCCTACAAACCCCTACAACCCCTAAAAACCCCTACAAACCCCTACAACCCCTAAAAACCCCTACAAACCCCTACAAACCCCTACAACCCCTACAAACCCCTACAAACCCCTAAAAATCCCTACAACCCATAAAAACCCCTACAAACCCCTACAAACCCCTACAACCCCTACAACCCCTAAAAACCCCTACAAACCCCTACAAACCCCTACAACCCCTACAAACCCCTACAACCCCTAGAAACCCCTACAAACCCCTACAAACCCCTACAAACCCCTACAGCCCCTACAAACCCCTACAACCCCTACAAACCCCTACAAACCCCTACAACCCCTAAAAACCCCTACAAACCCCTACAAACCCCTAAAAACCCCTACAACCCCTACAAACCCCTACAACCCCTAGAAACCCCTACAAACCCCTACAAACCCCTACAACCCCTACAAACCCCTACAAACCCCTAAAACCCCTACAAACCCCTACAAACCCCTACAACCCCTACAAACCCCTACAAACCCCTACAACCCCTAAAAACCCCTACAAACCCGTACAAACCCCTACAAACCCTTACAACCCCTAAAAACCCCTACAAACCCCTACTAACCCCTACAACCCCTAAAAACCCCTACAAACCCCTACAACCCCTACAAACCCCTAGAAACCCCTACAAACCCCTACAAACCCCTACAAACCCCTACAACCCCTACAAACCCCTACAAACCCCTAAAACCCCTACAAACCCCTACAACCCCTAAAAACCCCTACAAACCCCTACAAACCCCTACAACCCCTAGAAACCCCTACAAACCCCTACAAACCCCTACAACCCCTAAAAACCCCTACAAACCCCTACAAACCCCTACAATCCCCTACAACCCCTAAAAACCCCTACAACCCCTACAAGCCCCTACAACCCCCTACAAACCCTACAACCCCTACAAACCCCTACAAACCCCTTTAAACCCCTACAACCTCTACATACTATGGCATTTGATTAGAAGTTTTTTTGCGTGCAAAAACTATGAAATAGTATAAAAAAAAAAACCTAACAACCTACCGAGGACCAGTGTATACTATGGCATGTGATTAGATTTTTTTTTGTGTAGGTAATTTGTTTATTTTTTGTTCGATAATTTTCATTGAGGCGCGAGCTGCAAGCAGCTCGCGTGGTAATAAAACAAAAAAAAAATCTCAAAGTCAAATTTCTGAATTGAAATTCCAACTTTTTTTATATTGTTATTACTCAATAAATGGAGGAAATCGTTTTGACCGGGAAACAGCTCTTGATACTGGTAACGGTTCAGTATGGATTTCCTCTGCAATACCGCATCAAATTGTAATCCATACTGTCATCATAATTTATATTATTTTCATGTTTTTGCGGAAAATCTCGGAAAATACCCGGAAAATGGTGATTTTTCTTTCACCAGGCAACACTTTTTGTCATTCTAAACAACCGTCCCATACAAGTTGTCCGGCTCGGGAGTTGCCAACAGCCTCATTTTTCACTTGGAAAATTTGGAAAATTTCATATTTTTACAAAATGGCCGCCACAGCGACCGCCATCTTTTATTTTGAAAAAACGAATAGAATATTAAAGATGAAGCAGTGCACTGGCAACATTTCTGCATAAACAGAATTGCCATATGGCAACTTTGGTAGAAGGAAACTTGAACTCGTAGTCGAGTCGGACCCGAAAATTTCACTACTCGCATGCTCCCAGTGTTGCCAACTCACTGCAACCAAAATAGTCAAAAGTCACTCACATGGTCCTCTTCTTCAAGTCATCATCAAATTTTGATACAAAATACCATTTTTTTTTTTTTTACATTTTATGGAAAATCTCGGAAAATACCCGAAAAATGGGGATTTTTTTTTAACCAGGCAACACTTTTCATCGTTTTACACAACAACTCCATACAAGTTGTCCAGCTCGGGTGTTGCCAAAAGCCTCATTTTCCAGTTGTAAAATTCAGAAAATTTCATCTTTTTACAAAATGGCCGCCACAGCGTCCGCCATCTTTTATTTTGAAATAACGAATAGAATGTCAAAGATTAAGCAGGGCACTGGCCACATTTCTGCATAAACAGAATTGCCATATGGCAACATTGGTAAAAGGAAACTTGAGCTCGTAGCCGAGTCGGACCCGAAAATTTCACTACTCGCATGCTCCCAGTGTTGCCAACTCAATGCAACCAAAATAGTCAAAAGTCACTCTCATGGTCCTCTCCTTCAAGTCTACATCAAATTTTGATTCAAAATACCATTTTTTTTTTTTTTTACATTTTATGAAAAATCTCGGAAAATACCCGGAAAATGGGGATTTTTTTTTCACCAGGCAATACTTTTCATTGTTTTACACAATGACCTTATACAACATATCCGGCTCGGGTGTTGCCAACAGCCTCATTTTTCACTTGGAAAATTTGGAAAATTTCTGCTTTTTACAAAATGGCCGCCACAGCGTCCGCCATTTTGAATTTCAAAAAACCAATAATTTTCCCATATGGAACAATTCAGTGGCAACACTTGTGCATACTCAGAATTTGCGCATGACAACTTTCGTAGTGGAAAAATAAGGAAAGTAGCCGAGTCGGGCCCAAAAATTACAAAGTTCGCCTGATCCCAGTGTTGCCAGCTGAGGGGGACAAAAATGGTCAAATGTCATTTGCATGGACCTTTTCAACGATACTACATCAAATTTTGATATAAAATGTCATTATTTCTACTTTTCACCTTTTTGAGGAAAATCTCGGAAATTACCCGAAAAATGGGAAAAATTTTCTCGCCAGGCAACACTCTTTACTGTTCTACACAACCGCCCCATACAAGTCTTCCGGTTCGGGTGTTGCCAACAGCCTCATTTTCCAGTTGTAAAATTCAGAAAATTTCGTCTTTTTACAAAATGGCCGCCACAGCATCCACCATTTTGAATTTCGAAAAAACGAATAAAATAACCAAGATGGAGAAGTTCAGTGGCAACACTTGTGCATACTCAGAATTTGCGCATGGCAACTTTCGTAGTGGAAAAAAAAGGAAAGTAGCCGAGTTGGGCCCAAAAATAACACCTTCGACTGCTCCCAGTGTTGCCAGCTGAGGGGAACGAAAATAGTCAAATGTCATTCGCATAGAGCTTCTAAACGATACCTCATCAAATTTTGATTCAAATTGTATTTTTTTTTACTTTTCAGGTTTTTGGGGAAAATCTCGGAAAATACCCGGAAAATGGGGATTTTTTTTAATCCAGGCAACACTTTTCATCGTTTTACACAATAGCTTCATACAAAATGTCCGGCTCGGGTGTTGCCAACAGCCTCATTTTTCACTTGGAAAATTTTGAAAATTTCGTCTTTTTACAAAATGGCCGCTATGTTGTCCGTATTCAAAAATTTCAAAAAACGTATAGTTTTCCCATATTAAGCAGTTCAACGACAAGGTTTCTGCATACACAAAATTTGAATTTGGAAACTTTCGTAGAAGGAATCTAGAGCTCGCGTAAGAGTCGGGCCCAAAACTTAAAAAGTTTGCTTTTTCCCAGTGTTGCCAAATTGAAAGCGACAAAAATGGTCAAATGTCATTCACATGGACCTTTTAAACGATACCACATCAAATTTTGATTCAAAATGTCAATATTTCTAATTTTCACTTTTTTGGGGAAAATCTCGGAAATTACCCGAAAAATGGGGAAAATTTTCTAGCCAGGCAACACTCTTCATCGTTCTACACAACCGCCCCATACAAGTCGTCCGGCTCGGGTGTTGCCAAATGCCTCATTTTTCACATGGAAAATTTTGAAAATTTTGTCTTTTTACAATATGGCCACCAAATTGTCCGTATTCAAAAATTTCAAAAAACGTATAGTTTTCCCATATTAAGCAGTTCACCGACAAGGTTTCTGCATAAACAAAATTTAAATTTGGAAACTTTCGTAGAAGGAATCTAGAGCTCGCGTAAAAGTCGGGCCCAAAAATAAATAAAGTTCGCCTGATTCCAGTGTTGCCAGCTGAGGGGAACAAAATTGGTCAAATGTCATTCGCATGGACCTTTTCAACGATACTGCATCAAATTTTGATTAAAAATGTCATTATTTCTACTTTTCACCTTTTTGGGGAAAATCTCGGAAATTACCCGAAAAATGGGGAAAATTTTCTCGCCAGGCAACACTCTTCACCGTTCTACACGACCGCCCGATACAAGTCGTCCGGCTCGGGTGTTGCCAACAGCGTCATTTTCGGGTTGGAAAATTTGGAAAATTTTTGCTTTTTACAAAATGGCCGCCACAGCGTCCGCCATTTTGAATTTCGAAAAAGCCGTACTTACACGTCATTCTACAGGATACTGGCAATTATTGAAGCAAAACAGATTCACCGTACGCCAATGTTGCCAGAACAAAGCACCCCGCCAAAGTGGAGTATGAAAATCGGTAAAATTCAAAGTCAAATTCCGAAGCCACCATCTTTTTTTTTTTTTTTTTTTTTCAATTTTTTTTAATTTTTTCTCCCCCTCTTTCTACCCTCCCATTTTGAAAACCCTACCTGTAACCGTTTAGGAGCTGTCAAATCTGACAGCTGTCATCTTGGTTTTTTCGAAATGTCAATGCCTAATTCCTGGTGAGATTGACCCCCCCTAAACTTCCCCCAAACATACCCCCCCCCTAAACCGACTCCTTCTAGGAGAACAACCGTATCAATGAGTCACCGTTATTTAGCTTTATAATATATAGATAGATAGACTAGATTTTGCGTGCGGCGCGAGCTGCATGCAGCTCGCGTGTGGTTTTGTTGCTGTTGTAATTGTAACAAACCCCTACTTGTCCCTACTAACCCCTACAAACCCCTAAAAACCCCTACAAACCCCTACAAACCCCTACAAACCCCTACAACCCCTAAAAACCCCTACAAACCCCTACAAACCCCTACAAACCCCTACAAACCCCTACAACCCCTACAAACCCCTAAAAACCCCTACAAACCCCTACAAACCACTACAAACTCCTACAACCCCTAAAAACCCCTACAAACCCCTACAAACCCCTACAAACCCTACAAACCCTACAAACCTACAAACCCCTACAACCCCTACAAACCCCTACAAACCCCTACAACCCCTACAAACCCCTACAAACCCCTACAAACCCCTACAACCCCTACAAACCCTACAAACCCCTACAAACCCCTACAAACCCCTACAAACCCCTACAAACCCCTACAAACCCCTACAACCCCTAAAACCCCTACAAACCCCTACAAACCCCTACAACCCCTAAAAACCCCTACAAACCCCTACAACCCCTAAAAACCCCTACATTCTCTACAAACCCCTACAACCCCTACAAACCCCTACAACCCCTACAAACCCCTACAACCCCTACAAACCCCTACAAACCCCTACAAACCCCTACAACCCCTAAAACCCCTACAACCCCTACAAACCCCTACAACCCCTACAAACCCCTACAACCCCTACAAACCCCTACAACCCCTACAAACCCCTACAAACCCCTACAACCCCTAAAACCCCTACAACCCCTACAAACCCCTACAACCCCTACAAACCCCTACAACCCCTACAAACCCCTAAAAACCCCTACAACCCCTACAAACCCCTACAACCCCTACAAACCCCTACAAACCCCTACAACCCCTACAAACCCCTACAAACCCCTTTAAACCCCTACAACCTCTACATACTATGGCATTTGATTAGAAGTTTTTTTGCGTGCAAAAACTATGAAATAGTATAAAAAAAAAAACCTAACAACCTACCGAGGACCTGTGTATACTATGGCATGTGATTAGATTTTTTTTTGTGTAGGTAATTTGTTTGTTTTTTGTTAGATATTTTTCATTGAGGCGCGAGCTGCAAGCAGCTCGCGTGGTAATAAAACAAAAAAAAAATCTCAAAGTCAAATTTCTGAATTGAAATTCCAACTTTTTTTATATTGTTATTACTCAATAAATGGAGGAAATCGTTTTCACCGGGAAACAGCTCTTGATACTGGTAACGGTTCAGTATGGATTTCCTGTGCAATACCGCATCAAATTGTAATCCATACTGTCATAATTTATATTATTTTCATGTTTTTGCGGAAAATCTCGGAAAATACCCGGAAAATGGTGATTTTTCTTTCACCAGGCAACACTTTTTGTCATTCTAAACAACCGCCCCATACAAGTTGTCCGGCTCGGGAGTTGCCAACAGCCTCATTTTTCACTTGGAAAATTTGGAAAATTTCATATTTTTACAAAATGGCCGCCACAGCGACCGCCATCTTTTATTTTGAAAAAACGAATAGAATATTAAAGATGAAACAGTGCACTGGCAACATTTCTGCATAAACAGAATTGCCATATGGCAACTTTGGTAGAAGGAAACTTGAACTCGTAGCCGAGTCGGACCCGAAAATTTCACTACTCGCATGCTCCCAGTGTTGCCAACTCACTGCAACCAAAATAGTCAAAAGTCACTCACATGGTCCTCTTCTTCAAGTCAACATCAAATTTTGATTCAAAATACCATTTTTTTTTTTTTTACATTTTATGGAAAATCTCGGAAAATACCCGAAAAATGGGGATTTTTTTTTAACCAGGCAACACTTTTCATTGTTTTACACAACGGCTCCATACAAGTTGTCCAGCTCGGGTGTTGCCAAAAGCCTCATTTTCCAGTTGTAAAATTCAGAAAATTTCATCTTTTTACAAAATGGCCGCCACAGCGTCCGCCATCTTTTATTTTGAAAAAACGAATAGAATGTTAAAGATTAAGCAGGGCACTGGCCACATTTCTGCATAAACAGAATTGCCATATGGCAACATTGGTAAAAGGAAACTTGAGCTCGTAGCCGAGTCGGACCCGAAAATTTCACTACTCGCATGCTCCCAGTGTTGCCAACTCAATGCAACCAAAATAGTCAAAAGTCACTCTCATGGTCCTCTCCTTCAAGCCTACATCAAATTTTGATTCAAAATACCATTTTTTTTTTTTTTTACATTTTATGGAAAATCTCGGAAAATACCCGGAAAATGGGGAATTTTTTTTCACCAGGCAACATTTTTCATTGTTTTACACAATGGCCCCATACAAGTCGTCCGGCTCGGGTGTTGCCAACAGCGTCATTTTCGGGTTAGAAAATTTTGAAAATTTCGTCTTTTTACAAAATGGCCGCCACAGCGTCCGCCATTTTGAATTTCAAAAAATCAATAATTTTCCCATATGGAACAATTCAGTGGCAACACTTGTGCATACTCAGAATTTGCGCATGACAACTTTCGTAGTGGAAAAATAAGGAAAGTAGCCGAGTCGGGCCCAAAAATTACAAAGTTCGCCTAATCCCAGTGTTGCCAGCTGAGGGGGACAAAAATGGTCAAATGTCATTTGCATGGACCTTTTCAACGATACTACATCAAATTTTGATATAAAATGTCATTATTTCTACTTTTCACCTTTTTGAGGAAAATCTCGGAAATTACCCAAAAAATGGGGAAAATTTTCTCGCCAGGCAACACTCTTTACTGTTCTACACAACCGCCCCATACAAGTCTTCCGGCTCGGGTGTTGCCAACAGCCTCATTTTCCAGTTGTAAAATTCAGAAAATTTCGTCATTTTACAAAATGGCCGCCACAGCATCCGCCATTTTGAATTTCGAAAAAACGAATAAAATAACCAAGATGGAGAAGTTCAGTGGCAACACTTGTGCATACTCAGAATTTGCGCATGGCAACTTTCGTAGTGGAAAAAAAAGGAAAGTAGCCGAGTTGGGCCCAAAAATAACACCTTCGACTGCTCCCAGTGTTGCCAGCTGAGGGGAACGAAAATAGTCAAATATCATTCGCATGGAGCTTCTAAACGATACCTCATCAAATTTTGATTCAAATTGTATTTATTTTTACTTTTCAGGTTTTTGGGGAAAATCTCGGAAAACATCCGGAAAATGGGGATTTTTTTTAAACCAGGCAACACTTTTCATTGTTATTCACAATAGCCCCTTACAAATTGTCCGGCTAGGGTGTTGCCAACAGCCTCATTTTTCACTTGGAAAATTTTGAAAATTTCGTCATTTTACAAAATGGCCGCCAAATTGACCATATTCAAAAATTTCAAAAAACGTATAGTTTTCCCATATTAAGCAGTTCACCGGCAAGGTTTCTGCATAAACAAAATTTGAATTTGGAAACTTTCGTAGAAGGAATCTAGAGCTCGCGTAAGAGTCGGGCCCAAAACTTAAAAAGTTTGCTTTTTCCCAGTGTTGCCAAATTGAAAGCGACAAAAATGGTCAAATGTCATTCGCATGAACCTTTTAAACGATACCACATCAAATTTTGATTCAAAATGTCAATATTTCTAATTTTCACTTTTTTGGGGAAAATCTCGGAAATTACCCGAAAAATGGGGAAAATTTTCTAGCCAGGCAACACTCTTCATCGTTCTACACAACCGCCCCATACAAGTCGTCCGGCTCGGGTGTTGCCAAATGCCTCATTTTTCACATGGAAAATTTTGAAAATTTTGTCTTTTTACAATATGGCCGCCAAATTGTCCGTATTCAAAAATTTCAAAAAACGTATAGTTTTCCCATATTAAGCAGTTCACCGACAAGGTTTCTGCATAAACAAAATTTAAATTTGGAAACTTTCGTAGAAGGAATCTAGAGCTCGCGTAAAAGTCGGGCCCAAAAATAAAAAAAGTTCGCCTGATTCCAGTGTTGCCAGCTGAGGGGGACGAAAATGGTCAAATGTCATTCGCATGGACCTTTTCAACGATACTGCATCAAATTTTGATTTAAAATGTAATTATTTCTACTTTTCACCTTTTTGGGGAAAATCTCGGAAATTACCCGAAAAATGGGGAAAATTTTCTCGCCAGGCAACACTCTTGACCGTTCTACACGACCGCTCTATACAAGTCGTCCGGCTCGGGTGTTGCCAACAGCGTCATTTTCGGGTTGGAAAATTTGGTTAATTTTTGCTTTTTACAAAATGGCCGCCACAGCGTCCGCCATTTTGAATTTCGAAAAAGCCGTACTTACACGTCATTCTACAGGATACTGGCAATTATTAAAGCAAAACAGATTCACCGTACGCCAATGTTGCCAGAACAAAGCACCCCGCCAAAGTGGAGTATGAAAATCGGTAAAATTCAATGTTCAATTCCAAAGCCGCCATCTTGTGTTTTTTTTTTTTTTTTCAAATTTTTTTAATTTTTTCCCCCCCTCTTTCTACCCTCCCATTTTGAAAACCCTACCTGTAACCGTTTAGGAGATGTCAAATCTGACAGCTGTCATCTTGGTTTTTTCGAAATGTCATTGCCTAATTCCTGGTCGCTCCCCCCTCCTGCACACTTCCCCCAAACAAACCCCACCCCTAAAACGGCTCCTTCTAGGAGAACAAATATGTCAATCAGTCACCGGGATTGAGCTTTATAATATATAGACTAGATGGAGCGTGGTGCGCGAGCTGCAAGCAGCTCGCGAGGGGGAGTTTTTACAAGGGGTTAAAAAAAAAAATACAAAAAAAATTTTTTCGACTAAAACTTTTTCGAATAAAATTTCTCTAAGTCTTTTTTCGTTCAAAATTTTTCAGAGTCCTTTTGGGGGAGAAGGTGCGCGAGCTGCAAGCAGCTCGCGTCTGGCTGTTGGTTTCAAAGGGGTTAAAAAAAAAATTTTTCAGAAAAAAAATTTAGAACAAAAAAATTTCATCAAAAAAATTTTCATCACAATTTCTCTAAGTCTTTTTTCATTCAACATTTTTCAGAGTCCTTTTGAGGGAGAAGGTGCGCGAGCTGCAAGCAGCTCGCGTCTGGCTGTTGGTTTCAAAGGGGTTAAAAAAAAAAATTTTCAAAAAAAAAATTTTGAACAAAAAAAATTCATCAAAAAAATTTTCATCAAAATTTCTCTAAGTCTTTTTTCATTCAACATTTTTCAGAGTCCTTTTGAGGGAGAAGGTGCGCGAGCTGCAAGCAGCTCGCGTCTGGCTGTTGGTTTCAAAGGGGTTCAAAAAAAAATTTTCAAAAAAAAAATTTTGAACAAAAAATTTTAAAAACTATACCAGCCAACATTTTTCATCATTCTACACAAACCCTCCATACAAGTCACCCGGATCAGATGTAGCTATATGCCATTTATTTCGACTTGAAAATTGGCAACATAAAAAGTTGGCCACACCATCCGCCATCTTGAAATTTTGACAGCTGATAGTTTTCCTATATACTACAGGATACTGGCAATGTTTTTGCATCAGCAGTTTTTTCATACTTTAAATTCGGTAGAACAAAGTAACTCCTCAAAGTAGAGTCTGACCCATAAATTCGAACATCGCTCGCGCCCAGTGTTGCCAACTGGAAGTGACGAAAATAGTCAAAAGTCATTCGTATGGACCTGTTCTTTGATATAACACCAAATTTTGATTAGAAATGTCGTTATTTATAGGGTTCACGTTTTTTGGGTAAAATCTTTGAAATTACCCGAAAAGTGGGGAGTTTTTTTTTTTCCATTAAATACTATTCTACCTGACCTACATTCCCCCCATACTAACCATCCCGCTCAGGTGTTGCCAACAGCCGATTTTTTCAGTTTTAAACTGTTCAATTTCACAAAGAGTTGGCTACACCGTCCGCCATCTTTAATTTTTGACAGCTGATAGTTTTCCTATATACTACAGGATCCTACCAATGTTTCTGCATCATCAGTTTTTTCATCCGGCGAATTCGGTAGAACAAAGACTTTTGAGTTAGTAGGGTCTGACCCAAAAATGCGAACATCGCTCGCGCCCAGTGTTGCCAACTCGAAGCGACCGGAATGGTCTAAAGTCATTCGCATGGACCTCCTCTTCGATGTTACACCAAATTTTGATTCAAAATGTCATTATTTCTACTTTTCATGTTTTCGGGTAAAATCTCCGAAATTACCCGAAAAATCGGGAGTTTTTTTTTCCCATAAAAAACTTTTCATCGTTCCACACGACCGCCCCATACGAACCATCGCGGTCAGGTGTTGCCATCAGTCCCATTTTTCGCTTTCAAAATTGCCCGAATTTGATCATTTCACAAGATGGCCGCCGCGCCATCCGCCATCTTTAATTTTTGACAGCTGATAGTTTTTCCAACATATAACTGGACACTGGCAACGTTTCTGCATCAGCAGTTTTGTCATGCGGCAAATTCGGTAGAACAATGTAACTCTCCAAAGTGGGGTCTGAAAACGGCCGAATTTCGAACGCCGATTCCGGGGCGGCCATCTTGTTTTTTTTTTTTTTAAACATTTTTTTTTCAATTTCTCGATACCCTCTTTCGTTCGAGCCATCTCCGAGGTTTCCAGCTGCCACCGTCGCGGAGATACTATTGCCGAAGGCGGCCATCTTGAATTTTTCGAAACGTCATTGCCTAATTCCTGGTCGCATGGAAGAGCCGAACACTTCCCCCAAACATACCCCACCCCTAAAACGGCTCCTTCTAGGAGAACAATCATGTCAATCAGTGAGTCACCGGAATTTAGCTTTATAGTATATTGACTAGATTTTGCGTGCGGCGCGAGCTGCATGCAGCTCGCGTGTTGTTTTGTTGCTGTTGTAATTGTAACAAACCCCTACAACCCCTACAAATCCCTACAAGCCCCTACAACCCCTACAAACCCCTACAACCCCTACAACCCCTACAAACCCCTACAAACCCCTACAACCCCTACAAAACCCTACAAACCCCTACAACCCCTACAAAACCCTACAACCCCTAGAAACCCCTACAAACCCCTACAAACCCCTACAAACCCCTACAACCCCTACAAACCCCTACAAACCCCTACAACCCCTACAAACCCCTACAAACCCCTACAGCCCCTACAAACCCCTACAACCCCTACAAACCCCTACAAACCCCTACAACCCCTAAAAACCCCTACAAACCCCTACAAACCCCTAAAAACCCCTACAACCCCTACAAACCCCTACAACCCCTAGAAACCCCTACAAACCCCTACAAACCCCTACAACCCCTACAAACCCCTACAAACCCCTAAAACCCCTACAAACCCCTACAAACCCCTACAACCCCTACAAACCCCTACAAACCCCTACAACCCCTAAAAACCCCTACAAACCCGTACAAACCCCTACAAACCCTTACAACCTCTAAAAACCCCTACAAACCCCTACAAACCCCTACAACCCCTAAAAACCCCTACAAACCCCTACAACCCCTACAAACCCCTAGAAACCCCTACAAACCCCTACAAACCCCTACAACCCCTACAAACCCCTACAAACCCCTAAAACCCCTACAAACCCCTACAACCCCTAAAAACCCCTACAAACCCCTACAAACCCCTACAAACCCCTACAAACCCCTACAAACCCCTAAAACCCCTACAAACCCCTACAACCCCTACAACCCCTAAAAACCCCTACAAACCCCTACAAACCCCTACAACCCCTACAACCCCTACAAACCCCTACAAACCCTACAAACCCCTACAAACCCTACAAAACCCTACAAACCCCTACAAACCCCTACAACCCCTACAAGCCCCTACAACCCCTACAAACCCCTACAAACCCCTACAAACCCCTACAAACCCTACAACCCCTACAAACCCCTACAACCCCTAGAAACCCCTACAAACCCCTACAAACCCCTACAACCCCTAAAAACCCCTACAAACCCCTACAAACCCCTACAATCCCCTACAACCCCTAAAAACCCCTACAACCCCTACAAGCCCCTACAACCCCCTACAAACCCTACAACCCCTACAAACCCCTACAAACCCCTTTAAACCCCTACAACCTCTACATACTATGGCATTTGATTAGAAGTTTTTTTGCGTGCAAAAACTATGAAATAGTATAAAAAAAAAAACCTAACAACCTACCGAGGACCAGTGTATACTATGGCATGTGATTAGATTTTTTTTTGTGTAGGTAATTTGTTTATTTTTTGTTCGATATTTTTCATTGAGGCGCGAGCTGCAAGCAGCTCGCGTGGTAATAAAACAAAAAAAAAATCTCAAAGTCAAATTTCTGAATTGAAATTCCAACTTTTTTTATATTGTTATTACTCAATAAATGGAGGAAATCGTTTTGACCGGGAAACAGCTCTTGATACTGGTAACGGTTCAGTATGGATTTCCTCTGCAATACCGCATCAAATTGTAATCCATACTGTCATAATTTATATTATTTTCATGTTTTTGCGGAAAATCTCGGAAAATACCCGGAAAATGGTGATTTTTCTTTCACCAGGCAACACTTTTTGTCATTCTAAACAACCGCCCCATACAAGTTGTCCGGCTCGGGAGTTGCCAACAGCCTCATTTTTCACTTGGAAAATTTGGAAAATTTCATATTTTTACAAAATGGCCGCCACAGCGACCGCCATCTTTTATTTTGAAAAAACGAATAGAATATTAAAGATGAAGCAGTGCACTGGCAACATTTCTGCATAAACAGAATTGCCATATGGCAACTTTGGTAGAAGGAAACTTGAACTCGTAGTCGAGTCGGACCCGAAAATTTCACTACTCGCATGCTCCCAGTGTTGCCAACTCACTGCAACCAAAATAGTCAAAAGTCACTCACATGGTCCTCTTCTTCAAGTCATCATCAAATTTTGATACAAAATACCATTTTTTTTTTTTTTACATTTTATGGAAAATCTCGGAAAATACCCGAAAAATGGGGATTTTTTTTTAACCAGGCAACACTTTTCATCGTTTTACACAACAACTCCATACAAGTTGTCCAGCTCGGGTGTTGCCAAAAGCCTCATTTTCCAGTTGTAAAATTCAGAAAATTTCATCTTTTTACAAAATGGCCGCCACAGCGTCCGCCATCTTTTATTTTGAAATAACGAATAGAATGTCAAAGATTAAGCAGGGCACTGGCCACATTTCTGCATAAACAGAATTGCCATATGGCAACATTGGTAAAAGGAAACTTGAGCTCGTAGCCGAGTCGGACCCGAAAATTTCACTACTCGCATGCTCCCAGTGTTGCCAACTCAATGCAACCAAAATAGTCAAAAGTCACTCTCATGGTCCTCTCCTTCAAGTCTACATCAAATTTTGATTCAAAATACCATTTTTTTTTTTTTTACATTTTATGAAAAATCTCGGAAAATACCCGGAAAATGGGGATTTTTTTTTCACCAGGCAATACTTTTCATTGTTTTACACAATGACCCTATACAACATATCCGGCTCGGGTGTTGCCAACAGCCTCATTTTTCACTTGGAAAATTTGGAAAATTTCTGCTTTTTACAAAATGGCCGCCACAGCGTCCGCCATTTTGAATTTCAAAAAACCAATAATTTTCCCATATGGAACAATTCAGTGGCAACACTTGTGCATACTCAGAATTTGCGCATGACAACTTTCGTAGTGGAAAAATAAGGAAAGTAGCCGAGTCGGGCCCAAAAATTACAAAGTTCGCCTGATCCCAGTGTTGCCAGCTGAGGGGGACAAAAATGGTCAAATGTCATTTGCATGGACCTTTTCAACGATACTACATCAAATTTTGATATAAAATGTCATTATTTCTACTTTTCACCTTTTTGAGGAAAATCTCGGAAATTACCCGAAAAATGGGAAAAATTTTCTCGCCAGGCAACACTCTTTACTGTTCTACACAACCGCCCCATACAAGTCTTCCGGTTCGGGTGTTGCCAACAGCCTCATTTTCCAGTTGTAAAATTCAGAAAATTTCGTCTTTTTACAAAATGGCCGCCACAGCATCCACCATTTTGAATTTCGAAAAAACGAATAAAATAACCAAGATGGAGAAGTTCAGTGGCAACACTTGTGCATACTCAGAATTTGCGCATGGCAACTTTCGTAGTGGAAAAAAAAGGAAAGTAGCCGAGTTGGGCCCAAAAATAAAAAAGTTCGTTTGATCCCAGTGTTGCCAGCTGAATGGAACGAAAATAGTCAAATGTCATTCGCATGAAGCTCCTAAACGATACCTCATCAAAGTTTTATTCAAATTGTAATTTTTTTTAATTTTCATGTTTTTGAGGAAAATCTCGGAAAATACCCTGAAAATGGGGATTTTTTTTTAACCAGGCAACACTTTTCATCGTTTTACACAATAGTCCAAAACAAGTCGTCCGGCTCGGGTGTTGCCAAATGTCTCATTTTTCACATGGAAAATTTTGAAAATTTTGTCTTTTTACAAAATGCCCGCCAAATTGTCCTTATTCAAAAATTTCAAAAAACGTATAGTTTTCCCATATTAAGCAGTTCACCGACAAGGTTTCTGCATAAACAAAATTTGAATTTGGAAACTTTCGTAGAAGGAATCTAGAGCTCGCGTAAGAGTCGGGCCCAAAACTTAAAAAGTTTGCTTTTTCCCAGTGTTGCCAAATTGAAAGCGACAAAAATGGTCAAATGTCATTCGCATGGACCTTTTAAACGATACCACATCAAATTTTGATTCAAAATGTCAATATTTCTAATTTTCATTTTTTTGGGGAAAATCTCGGAAATTACCCGAAAAATGGGGAAAATTTTCTAGCCAGGCAACACTCTTCATCGTTCTACACAACCGCCCCATACAAGTCGTCCGGCTCGGGTGTTGCCAAATGCCTCATTTTTCACATGGAAAATTTTGAAAATTTTGTCTTTTTACAATATGGCCGCCAAATTGTCCGTATTCAAAAATTTCAAAAAACGTATAGTTTTCCCATATTAAGCAGTTCACCGACAAGGTTTCTGCATAAACAAAATTTAAATTTGGAAACTTTCGTAGAAGGAATCTAGAGCTCGCGTAAAAGTCGGGCCCAAAAATTAAAAAAGTTCGCCTGATTCCAGTGTTGCCAGCTGAGGGGGACGAAAATGGTCAAATGTCATTCGCATGGACCTTTTCAACGATACTGCATCAAATTTTGATTAAAAATGTCATTATTTCTACTTTTCACCTTTTTGGGGAAAATCTCGGAAATTACCCAAAAAATGGGGAAAATTTTCTCGCCAGGCAACACTCTTCACTGTTCTACACGACCGCCCGATACAAGTCGTCCGGCTCGGGTGTTGCCAACAGCGTCATTTTCGGGTTGGAAAATTTGGAAAATTTTTGCTTTTTACAAAATGGCCGCCACAGCGTCCGCCATTTTGAATTTTGAAAAAGCCGTACTTACACGTCATTCTACAGGATACTGGCAACTATTGAAGCAAAACAGATTAACCGTACGCCAATGTTGCCAGAACAAAGCACCCCGCCAAAGTGGAGTATGAAAATCGGTAAAATTCAATGTTCAATTCCGAAGCCGCCATCTTGTTTTTTTTTTTTTTTTTTCAATTTTTTTTAATTTTTTTCCCCCCTCTTTCTACCCTACCATTTTGAAATTCCTACCTATAACCGTTTAGGAGCTGTCAAATCTGACAGCTGTCATCTTGGTTTTTTCGAAATGTCAATGCCTAATTCCTGGTGAGATTGACCCCCCCTAAACTTCCCCCAAACATACCCCCCCCCTAAACCGACTCCTTCTAGGAGAACAAACATGTCAATCAGTCAGTCACCGTTATTCAGCTTTATATTATATAGACTAGATTTTGCGTGCGGCGCGAGCTGCATGCAGCTCGCGTGTGGTTTTGTTGCTGTTGTAATTGTAACAAACCCCTACTTGTCCCTACTAACCCCTACAAACCCCTAAAAACCCCTACAAACCCCTACAAACCCCTACAAACCCCTACAACCCCTAAAAACCCCTACAAACCCCTACAAACCCCTACAAACCCCTACAAACCCCTACAACCCCTACAAACCCCTAAAAACCCCTACAAACCCCTACAAACCACTACAAACTCCTACAACCCCTAAAAACCCCTACAAACCCCTACAAACCCCTACAAACCCTACAAACCCTACAAACCTACAAACCCCTACAACCCCTACAAACCCCTACAAACCCCTACAACCCCTACAAACCCCTACAAACCCCTACAAACCCCTACAACCCCTACAAACCCTACAAACCCCTACAAACCCCTACAAACCCCTACAAACCCCTACAAACCCCTACAAACCCCTACAACCCCTAAAACCCCTACAAACCCCTACAAACCCCTACAACCCCTACAAACCCCTACAAACCCCTACAACCCCTACAAACCCCTACGAACCCCTACAAACCCCTAAAAACCCCTACAAACCCCTACAAACCCCTACAACCCCTAGAAACCCCTACAACCCCTACAAACCCCTACAAACCCCTACAACCCCTAAAAATCCCTACAAACCCCTACAAACCCCTAAAAACCCCTACATCCCCTAAAAACCCCTACAAACCCCTACAAACCCCTAAAAACCCCTACAACCCCTAAAAACCCCTACAAACCCCTACAAACCCCTACAAACCCCTACAACCCCTACAACCCCTAGAAACCCCTACAAACCCCTACAACCCCTAGAAACCCCTAAAAATCCCTACAAACCCCTACAAACCCCTACAACCCCTACAAACCCCTACAAACCCCTACAAACCCCTACAAACCCCTACAACCCCTACAACCCCTAAAAACCCCTACAACCCCTACAAACCCCTAAAATCCCCTACAACCCCTACAAACCCCTACAACCCTTACAAACCCCTACAAACCCCTACAAACCCCTACAAACCCCTACAAACCCCTACAAACCCTTTTGACCCCTACAACCTCTACATACTATGGCATTTGATTAGAAGTTTTTTTGCGTGCAAAAACTATGAAATAGTATAAAAAAAAAAACCTAACAACCTACCGAGGACCTGTGTATACTATGGCATGTGATTAGATTTTTTTTTGTGTAGGTAATTTGTTTGTTTTTTGTTCGATATTTTTCATTGAGGCGCGAGCTGCAAGCAGCTCGCGTGGTAATAAAACAAAAAAAAAATCTCAAAGTCAAATTTCTGAATTGAAATTCCAACTTTTTTTATATTGTTATTACTCAATAAATGGAGGAAATCGTTTTGACCGGGAAACAGCTCTTGATACTGGTAACGGTTCAGTATGGATTTCCTCTGCAATACCGCATCAAATTGTAATCCATACTGTCATAATTTATATTATTTTCATGTTTTTGCGGAAAATCTCGGAAAATTCCCGGAAAATGGTGATTTTTCTTTCACCAGGCAACACTTTTTGTCATTCTAAACAACCGCCTCATACAAGTTGTCCGGCTCGGGAGTTGCCAACAGCCTCATTTTTCACTTGGAAAATTTGGAAAATTTCATATTTTTACAAAATGGCCGCCACAGCGACCGCCATCTTTTATTTTGAAAAAACGAATAGAATATTAAAGATGAAGCAGTGCACTGGCAACATTTCTGCATAAACAGAATTGCCATATGGCAACTTTGGTAGAAGGAAACTTGAACTCGTAGCCGAGTCGGACCCGAAAATTTCACTACTCGCATGCTCCCAGTGTTGCCAACTCACTGCAACCAAAATAGTCAAAAGTCACTCACATGGTCCTCTTCTTCAAGTCAACATCAAATTTTGATTCAAAATACCATTTTTTTTTTTTTTACATTTTATGGAAAATCTCGGAAAATACCCGAAAAATGGGGATTTTTTTTTAACCAGGCAACACTTTTCATCGTTTTACACAACGGCTCCATACAAGTTGTCCAGCTCGGGTGTTGCCAAAAGCCTCATTTTCCAGTTGTAAAATTCAGAAAATTTCATCTTTTTACAAAATGGCCGCCACAGCGTCCGCCATCTTTTATTTTGAAAAAACGAATAGAATGTCAAAGATTAAGCAGGGCACTGGCCACATTTCTGCATAAACAGAATTGCCATATGGCAACATTGGTAAAAGGAAACTTGAGCTCGTAGCCGAGTCGGACCCGAAAATTTCACTACTCGCATGCTCCCAGTGTTGCCAACTCAATGCAACCAAAATAGTCAAAAGTCACTCTCATGGTCCTCTCCTTCAAGTCTACATCAAATTTTGATTCAAAATACCATTTTTTTTTTTTTTACATTTTATGGAAAATCTCGGAAAATACCCGGAAAATGGGGAATTTTTTTTCACCAGGCAACATTTTTCATTGTTTTACACAATGGCCCCATACAAGTCGTCCGGCTCGGGTGTTGCCAACAGCCTCATTTTCCAGTTGTAAAATTCAAAAAATTTCGTCTTTTTACAAAATGGGCGCCACAGCGTCCGCCATTTTGAATTTCGAAAAAACGAATAGAATGTCCAAGATGAAACAGTTCAATGGCAACACTTGTGCATACTCAGAATTTGCGCATGGCAACTTTCGTAGTGGAAAAAAAAGGAAAGTAGCCGAATTGGGCCCAAAAATAACACCTTCGCCTGCTCCCAGTGTTGCCAGCTCAGAGCGACCAAAATGGTCAAATGTCATTCGCATGGACCTCCTTAACGACACCTCATCAAATTTTGATTCAAATTGTATTTTTTTTTATTTTCAGTTTTTTGGGGAAAATCTCGGAAAATACCCGGAAAATTGGGAATTTTTTTTCACCAGGCAACACTTTTCATCGTTTTACACAATGGCCCCATACAAGTCGTCCAGCTCGGGTGTTGCCAACAGCCTCATTTTTCACTTGGAAAATTTTGAAAATTTCGTCTTTTTACAAAATGGCCGCCATAGCGTCCGCCATTTTGAATTTCGAAAAACCAATAATTTTCCCATATGGAGCAGTTCAATGGCAACACTTGTGCATACTCGGAAGTTGTGCATGGCAACTTTCGTAGTGGAAAAATAAGGAAAGTAGCCAAGTCAGGCGCATAAAAAAAAAAAGTTCGCCTGATTCCAGTGTTGCCAGCTGACGGGGACAAAAATGGTCAAATGTCATTCGCATGGACCTTTTCAACGATACCACATCAAATTTTGATTCAAAATGTAAATATTTCTAATTTTCACATTTTTGGGGAAAATCTCGGAAATTACCCGAAAAATGGGGAAAATTTTCTCGCCAGGCAATACTCTTTACCGTTCTACACAACCGCCCCATACAAATTTTCAGGCTCGGGTGTTGCCAACAGCGTCATTTTCGGGTTGGAAAATTTGGAAAATTTTTGCTTTTTACAAAATGGCCGCCACAGCGTCCGCCATTTTGAATTTCGAAAAAATGAATAAAATACCTAATATGGAGCAGTTCAGTGGCAACACTTGTGCATACTCCGAATTCACGCATGGCAACTTTCGTAGAGGAAAAATATGGAAAGTAGCCGAGTCGGGCCCAAAACTTAAAAAGTTTGCTTTTTCCCAGTGTTGCCAAATTGAAAGCGACAAAAATGGTCAAATGTCATTCGCATGGACCTTTTCAACGATACTGCATCAAATTTTGATTTAAAATGTCATTATTTCTACTTTTCACCTTTTTGGGGAAAATCTCGGAAATTACCCGAAAAATGGGGAAAATTTTCTCGCCAGGCAACACTCTTCACCGTTCTACACGACCGCCCCATACATGTCGTCCGGCTCGGGTGTTGCCAACAGCGTCATTTTCGGGTTGGAAAATTTGGAAAATTTTTGCTTTTTACAAAATGGCCGCCACAGCGTCCGCCATTTTGAATTTCGAAAAAGCCGTACTTACACGTCATTCTACAGGATACTGGCAATTATTGAAGCAAAACAGATTCACCGTACGCCAATGTTGCCAGAACAAAGCACCCCGCCAAAGTGGAGTCTGAAAATGGCAAAATTTCAAAGAGCTATTCCCACGTCGCCATTAGATTACATGCTAGAAAACATTTAAGTAAGTACACTAAACACTGTATGTAGCTTATGTTGCCAAAGTCAAGACTATCAAAAGTCAATAAATCTTTTTTAATGAACTGTGTTAGATTTTACAATGTGTTACCAGCCAGTATTACTAGTTTAAACGAGAAAAATTTCAAAAATACAATTAAAAAGCAACTGACATTAAAAGCATATTATGGCATAAATGAATTTATGTCTGACCACAAAGCGTGGGAAAGTATTAATTTATAAAATATATTATCATTATACTTGACATCAAAATTATTTAACATTTGAATTGAAAAGTACCTATCTATTATTTATTATTTGATATGTTATTATTGTAATTTTTTATTTTTTTGTGATATTATGTTTCGATTTTGTATGTTTATTCACTTGTCTATTATTGTAAACTGTAAACGACTTCTTGTACCTATTGACTTTCCTAAGTGCATGTAATACGTGCCTATTGAGAAAAATAAATAATTTGAATTTGAATTTGAATTTGAATTCCTGATCTTATGAAACATAGTAAATTAATCCTTTGTTCAAGTCTGGAAATGAAAAGATCCAGGTAACTATAGGCCAATTTCTATATTGCCTGCTTTAAGTAAGATCTTCGAGAAACTTATTCTTACTCAGTTATTGTCACACTTCGACCTCCACGGACTTCTTCAGCCATTAATTTGGAATAACTAAAGGTCATTTGACAGCCGATGCTGGTACCATGCTCTTAGAACACATATTTGAAGCGTAGGAGAACTCGCAGAACGCAATCGTCCAAAGCTTTTGACTGTATGGCATGATACATTAATTTCCAAGTTAAAACATCATGGCATCCAAAATCAGGCAATTAATCTTGTTAATTTTAACTTATCCAATAGAGTCCAAAAAGTTGATGTTGGTGGTGAAAGGATCGACTATTGTCATGGGGGTGCCACAGGGTTCAATACTAGGCCCTTTTTATTTCTAGTTTACACTATCAATCTCCTTTTTTACATTATGAGGCATAGTTATGTTTGCTGACAATACTTCTTTGATTTTTTTTTTCAGGGTGTTCTGGGTATTTTTCTATTTATAATAAAAATATCTATCAACATAGATACATGTATTATATTATGTATATCAGTTATCTAGTACCCATAACACAAGCTCTGCTTAGCTTGGGGCTAGATAATGTTGTGTGAAATGTCCAGCATTTATTTATTTATTTATTATTTATTATTTTCAAAGTTGACAGATCTAAAGAAAATTACAATGGAGTAAATGATTCACTGTCGCGAGTTCTTGTAAATAATGTTTTGATCACAGTAAATAATCTTTTGATTAACGCTAAAAACGAAAAGCATCAAATTCACATAGCCAAATGTAAAACATTATTATCAAACTAAATATTAAAATAAATGAGGAGACACTTGATCTTGTTAAGTCTACTATTTTCTTAGGGCTTAATATTGATCCAGGGTTGCAGTGGGCACCGCAACCCTGTTGTGGTTTTAGCTGGTAGACTTAGTTCCACTGCATATGCAGTTCGTATGATAAGGCAGCTTACTGATGAAGCTACAGCTAGGCTTGTTTATTTTAGCTACTTCATAGTGTTATGTCATATGGTATCATGCTGTGGGGTAAAACAGCTATATTTACAGCTAAATTTCTCTTACAAAATCGGGCAATACGTGCCATTTATAAAATGAAGTCACGTGACCCCTTGAACGCCTTGCGTTTCAAAGAAATCAATATTCTCATAGTAATTTCGCAATATATCTATGAAATATTATTACATACACATAAACACTTGGATAGTTGTATGAAAAAGGGTGACTTGCATGGTATTTGGATTTATACGAGAAATAAAACCAAACTAAATATACCAAAATTTCGACTGAAGAAAGTAAATGGGTCTTTTATGAGGAATTCTGTACAGTTCTATAATTAAATTCCAGAAGGTGCATCCAAATTTCTTATTCGAAGATAAATGGAAATTTCATATTCATAAATCATTTATTCACCGTAGGACCACTGGGAGCACTTGGTTTTGTTATGGTGTACTACTTTTAGCGGCCGCACATAAGCCTTGTCAGATAATTGCTATATCTGATTTGAGCTGATTTGCTCAAATCAGATTTGATTTGAGATTTGATATCTGTACTTTTCTCTTTACATGGTTCTATTAGATTGTTATAAGTAGGTATACTCATACTTATTTATTAAAACCATGGGAACAATTATTAAGAACACTTGGTCACGTCATACATTATATATAGAAATTAGGTTATATCAAGTGGAGCGTGTACTGTCTTATAAACTTTTGCTGATGTTTATTTACATTTGACTAACTTTCTTAGGTTTTTAAGTTCTCATTTAATATACATCAGCAACTCCCTGCTCCGAGGCACCACACAGGCGCTTCCCACCTTGTGGTAAGACGTATCATCAAAGTAAGTCAAGCCGTGCTTGTTGCCTGATTCTTCTGGGCTTAATCGCGTTAGAACAGGAGTAATTTTAGTTTATAAGGCGATTCAAAATGATCCTTGTGATTTCAATGAATAAAATTCATTTGATTTGATTTAACAGAGGGATCAAAATGCACTACCTTAGAGTACGTACCTACATTAAACATGTGTAGGTATCGGAGTTTATTGCCATTTATCGCTCCATACTGTCACCATTTTGTAGACATTAACATTCGTCTTTTAGGCAAACTTGCGTAAATAAATACGTGGCACAATTTCAATGAGTAGGTAAAAGTTTAATTGACTCATTGAAAACAACTTTATAGAAGCTCGTAACACTTTTGTCCATTCCCTGGAGTTGGTTCACATCAACAAGAACTTTATAGGTAGTTATTTGCTATGAGCAAGGTACCAGAAATAAACTCATAAATTGGTTGACATGAACTGAAACATTTTGCCTCATTGTTTTGTCATTTCATTATGGTTGCGACGTGTTGCGAGATAAATAGCCACCATAAATTTATTTCAAGTAAGAGGGTACTTACGTAAAAACTTTTAAATTCGAGTGGCCGGTTAAAAATCAAGTCAAAAATATCTAGCTACGACCACGTTACGACTGATTTAAATCACTAAGAATAAGTACCCTTCCTCGAGTTTTAGAAAAGTTTTCCAGGTATTATTCAATTAACACAACACTACGCAACTTTTAGTCGAATTATCGACTAGGTACTTACAATTTTTTATCCTCGTCGCCAATGTGGGGTTCAGACACCCATTTATGGGTCGGGAACTGGTAGGAAATTAGAACAAACAAACAGATCGTAATAAATTACAAGCGGCACGCCCGCTTCGTCCGAACGTTGCCGAAGCAATGTCACTCACCGGGCGGGCGGCCCGATCGCAATCGCTTTATTTCAAAGGCTGAATACCACAATGCATACAAATAAAAGAAAACCTATACGCCAATCGCAAAATTTTTGCGTAAATAAGGCTTTACACGTAGCAACCAATAATATTGCTTTAACATGTCGGTAATAAATTATTATTTATATTAAGAAACATTTTAGAAGTAAATGTTTTTACTTCATTACATTACATCAATCGCATATTTTTCTACAAATAACGAAAGGATTGAAATCAACTTAACTCTGGCAACTCTAAGTCACTGTTAGAACGGGACACAGCGTTCAGAGGTTGCCCTCTCACTCGGCTTCATTTTTATTTTGCGCGCAACAAGACTCTTACGACCTTAGCATAAGGTTGTATTTTCTTTATTTTAGCTGCAAGATGCACAGATAGAGCTCATTCCTGTTGTACGTAGTACTTATTACTTCCATGAAATTTTCAAGTAATTAAGGTATACCTACGTATTTTTACGAAAAGTTTCAATCGCAACGCAAAATGAAGTGTGAAAACTGAAATGAAGTGGAAGTTGCTAAAAAGAAACGCCTAAAGAAGAAGAATTCGAAGAAGTTTGAGGAAGGGGTTAGGCAGTGAAAGCTGGTTATATAGATAGCCCCACCCAGGCCGGACGTACGTAAAACGATGGTGAGTACATTACGTACCTAAGTCGTTAGCTTGCAGCTTGCGGAACCACTCAAAGAGTGACCTGTTTGCTCTGCAAATAGCAGTTTTTTTAACGTTTTCCTAAACACATTTATTGTTTTCAGAGCACGCACTGGTGGTGGAAGGTTATTCCAACAGCTAGATGCTGCGTATCTGAACGAACCGCGGAACGCCATCGACTTGTGTTTTTTTGTCACAAACACAAAGGAGCATGCTCTGCTTGGATATCTCGATTGAGCTCGAGCCCACTCAAATTTATCACAAAGGTATTTTAGATATTTTTTATTGACTACCCCAAACAACAGTACGGCAAGGTGTAACTTTCGACGCGCCGTCATTTTAAGTAGATTTAATGAGTTTAAAAAAGGCGTGACATGTGAACGTGGCGACATGAAAACAAAAACGGGCACAGGCATTTTGAACACGTTGGATGAGTTTCGTAGTTCTCACCAGTAGACACGACCCAAAGACAACATCACAGTAGTTTAACTTGGACAAAATTAGGGACTCACAAAGACTAATTCTCACAGCCTCACTGATATATGGTCGAATTTTGTATAAAAGTTTCAAGCGGTAGAAACAATTTCGCACACTCTCAGCAACATGCTTCTCGAAATGCAGTTGGCTGTCCACGATGAGCCCAAGGTTTTTGGCTTCAAATACACATTCCACTGCCTCACCGTCGACTAGGATATTTATTGGAGCGGTCCGGAGTTCTTGCACTTTTTGCCTAGACCCTATGAGCAAAAATTTAGACTTTTTGGGGTTAATGACTAGTGAGTTACACTTAGACCATGCAGATATCTGTACTAAATCAGAGTTTATTTTGTTAACAGCATCATCAAGTTCAGAGGGTGGGAATGAGAAGTACAGTTGCAGATCATCAGCATAGAGATGATAACTACAGTGAGTTATGGTCTTAATGATGTCTGCACTATATAAAACAAATAAGATTGGTCCCAATATTGATCCTTGGGGCACACCCCGGGTCACTGAGCGACGGGTGGACTGCAATCTAGATCCATTCGGCATAGCCAGTTCCACAAACTGATGTCTTCCAACCAAGTAACTGTGAAACCAGCTGATAGTCCGCTCATCAAAACCATAGAAAGACAGTTTGGATAACAGAAGAGAAATATTTATGGAATCAAATGCACGGGAGAAATCAAGAAGCACCAAGACGCTGACCATGCCGCAGTCCTGAGCAACAAGTAAATTGTCAACAACATCGAGGAGAGCAGTCGAAGTACTATGGCCCTTGCGGAACCCTGACTGAGCCTGTGGAAGAATGTTGTTATCTTCAAGATACTTTGTTAGCTGCAAGCTCACTGCCTTCTCGAGAACCTTCGACAAACATGGTAGAGTATGGTAGATATTTATTAATTTTGACGAAAACTAGAATTCCAAAGTAGGTACGTAATCGAAGAATGAAATCATGCAAAAAGTTATTTATCCAGAGCAAACTCCAAATAATTTCGGTAAATACTTTTACGGTATTTGCTTTTTTTTAATTCCCACGAATTATATTAAAAAGTTAGATTGCAATAAACCGTTAAAAGTGTAAGAGTATAGAAAGTGAGCAATATACATAGGTACATACTTGCAATATTCGTGCGAGATTGACGTTTTTTTTTTTTTTTAATAAAAATTGGGAGGTGTTTTTTTATTCCCGCTCGTCCCCACGTCTCGTCGAGCGTTTGGGGACGAGCGGGAAGGTTTTAGTAGCGATAGTCCCCACTACGATATTAAAAGGGCTATTTTTTAATTAAACCACAATAAATACCTAGAATAACCTACAATTAACTGTTTATTTATTTGACTTTATTCATTTTAGTCATTTTAGTCACTTAAGTCACTTAAGTCATTTTAGTCCATTTAATTCATTTTATTTATTTTATTTTGTTTATTTTGTTTATTTTATTTATTTTATTTTGTTTATTTTGTTTATCTTGTTTATTTTATTTATTTTATTTATTTTATTTTGTTTATTTTGTTTATTTATTTATTTTATTTTGTTTTTTTTATTTATTTTATTTTGTTTATTTTATTTTGTTTTTTTATTTATTTTGTTTATTTTATTTTGTTTATTTAGTTTATTTTGTTTATTTTATTTTGTTTATTTTGTTTATTTTATTTATTTTATTTTGTTTATTTTGTTTATTTAGTTTATTTTGTTTATTTATTTTATTTAGTTTATTTTGTTTATTTTATTTTGTTAATTTTGTTTATTTTGTTTATTTTATTTAGTTTATTTTGTTTATTTATTTTATTTAGTTTATTTATTTTATTTAGTTTATTTTGTTTATTTTATTTTGTTTATTTATTTTATTTAGTTTATTTTGTTTATTTTGTTGATTTTGTTTATTTTATTTTGTTTATTTTGTTAATTTTGTTTATTTTGTTTATTTTATTTTGTTTATTTTGTTTATTTTATTTAGTTTATTTAGTTTATTTTGTTTATTTTCTTTATTTTATTTTGTTTATTTTGTTTATTTTATTTTGTTTATTTTATTTTGTTTATTTATTTTATTTAGTTTTTTTGTTTATTTATTTTATTTTGTTTATTTTGTTTATTTTATTGTTTATTTTGTTTATTTTATTTATTTTATTTTGTTTATTTTGTTTATTTTGTTTATTTTATTTATTTTATTTTGTTTATTTTGTTTATTTTATTTTGTTTATTTATTTTATTTATTTATTTTATTTATTTTATTTTGTTTATTTTATTTTGTTTATTTTGTTGATTTTGTTAATTTTATTTTGTTTATTTTGTTAATTTTTGATGTATTTGTGGCAAATTAAACACGGATTATCAAAAGAAATTGAGATAATTATTACAGAGCAACTTGGTACCGATCCTTTCACATTACAGGAGAGTTTGACAACTAACCATTAAGTTTATATTCACTAGTCTAGTATCTATGCTCTAACACTACCCCTTAAACTTAACTTCCATGTAACATAAACACATACGTATCAAACTTCACAAGTCACCGATACCTAAATACCAAATATGTAACAAGCTTAATTACACACCTACATTTAAACTATTACATTACTTGAAAAACAAAGAAATAAACTTTACACGTTTTTCCCTAGTTAATGGTTTAGTCAACACATCAGCTATCATTTTATCAGTGGGTACATATCCAATGCAAATAATCTTTTCATTGACCAATTGTCTTATAAAATGATGCCTAATATCGATGTGTTTGGTCCTTGCATGATGAATTGAATTTACACACAATTTCTGTGCTGACTGATTGTCATTCCACAGAGTAACATTACAAGTTATGTTCAAGCATTCAAATATAAATGTACGTAGAAACAACGCCTCTTTACATGAGTCAGAGATTGCCATGTATTCTGCCTCAGCACTGGAGAGAGCCACAGTCCTCTGCTTACGACTTTCCCATGAAACCAATGAGTTACCAATATGAAACACATACCCGGTATAGGAGCGCCGATCCACTTCATTTGCAGCCCAGTCCGCGTCCGCGTAGCCAGTTATGCACATGTCGCCTTTCTTGAACGTGAGACCATTCTCAACCGTACCCTTTAAATACCTCACAACTCTCTTAGCAGCCTTCCAATGTTCCTCAGAGTAACAGTCGTTAAACTGACTCAGGTAGCTCACAGCAAAGCTGATATCCGGCCTGGAACAAACTGCTAAGTACATTAAGCACCCAATTAAATTCCTATAATCAAGTTTACAGCTTTTATTTTCAGCTTTCTTCAACTTCAATCCAGTTTCCATAGGAGTCTGCACTGGATTACAATCAGACATGTGGAACCTTTCCAATATCCTTTTGGTATAGCTTGACTGGTCCAGTGTAATTTGGTTATCATTCCTGGTAATACTCATACCCAAGATATGACTGGCCTGTCCCATGTCCTTCATCTCAAATTCTTCACTGAGTTTCTTCTTGATCTCCTCCTTCTTGTTCTTTAAAGACTTGGAAGAAAATAGCAAAATGTCATCAACATACAGGGCAATAATTATATATTCCTCCCCTTGCTGATAAACAAATACACAAGGCTCTGAAGATAATTTCCTGAGTTTTAGTTTGTTGACCAAAACACCATTAATCTTCTCATACCACGACTTGGCCGCCTGTTTTAGTCCATAAATCGCTTTATTGAGTCTGTATACTTTGTTTTCATTTCCCTTGTTTACAAAACTTTCTGGCTGTTCCATGAACACTGTCTCTTCTAGATCACCATTTAAAAATGCCGTTTTCACATCCAAATGTTCGATTTCTAGATCATACTGAGCAGCCAAAACCAGCAATATTCTAATTGTAGAATATCTCACTACAGGGGAAAAAGTTTCTGTATAGTCTATTCCGAATTTTTGAGAATAGCCTTTAGCTACAAGACGAGCTTTATATCTTAATAACTCCCCATTAAGGCCCCTCTTCTTTGCAAATACCCATTTACATTTCACCGGCTTCTTGCCTGTTGGCAAATCTACTAAGGTCCAGCATTGATTAGTATTAAATGAATTATACTCATCTTCCATTGCTGCCCTCCAATGCTTGCTCTCACAGCCGCTCAGTGCATCATGCACTGTCTCTGGAGCGCCTATTTCTTCTTGCAGCATCCCAGCTAGCTGCGCATACTCGTGAACACCTTCAAACTCCATCTCTGAATCTTCATCTGAAGAACCTGGAACGTATGTTGGATCCGAAGAATTATCTGCTTCATCTACCCCTGTGTCATAACCCTCTGTCTCATACAAAGTGTCATCAGACTGGTGAATTCTCGCAGGTGTTTCCTGTGAAGTAGAACCAGATTCTCTCCTACTCTCAGAGCTATTTGAATCAGGTGGACATTCATAAATACCGACTATGTCTTTGTTATCATCATGTGATATATCTCCCTTAACAAATACATTTTCCAAGAACGTTACATGTCTTGCCTTGATGCATTTCTTAGGACATGATGGATCCAACAGCCTGTAGCCTTTACTGTCCTCACAATAACCCACGAATATGCATTTCTTGCTTTTGGAATCTAATTTTCGTCGATTCTCTTCCAAAGCATATGCAATGCATCCAAAAACCCGAATATGTTTAACATCTACCTTTTCCGAAGTCCACTTCTCCTCTGGAACGACCCCCAGTACCGCCTTAGTAGGCGAGCGGTTCTTCAGATAGACTGCTGTATTTATGGCCTCCGCCCAGAACTTCTTGTCCAAGCCTGCATCCTGGAGCATGCTCCGAGCCTTCTCCATGATCGTCCGGTTGGCTCTCTCTGCTACCCCGTTCTGTGAACTGCATCTCGGAACCGTAGTTTGATGCCGGATTCCACTGGCTTCCAAGTACTTCTGAAATACACAGTTGACATATTCAGTTCCATTGTCACTCCTCAAAGATTTTATTTTCCTATCAGTTTGATTTTCCACTAGGACCTTGAAGCTCTTGAATTTTTCAAAGACTTCATCTTTAGTTTTGAGGAAATAAACCCACGTTTTTCTGGAAAAATCATCTATAAAAGTGACAAAATACCGAGCACCAGAAAGTGATGGTACCTGTATTGGTCCACATACATCTGTATGTACCAGGCCTAAAACCACCTTAGACCTACTCAAAGATTTCTTGGGAAAGGGTAACTTTGTCTGTTTTCCCTCAATACAAGCAACACAGTTTTTGAAGTTAGAATTTTCAAAACGCATACCTGTAACCATCCCATTCTTCATAAGGTTCATACTCCTGGAGTTGAGGTGACCTAACCTCTTGTGCCAAACTTCTTGTGTGACGTTGTTCGCAGAACGGTCACTGCATACCTTCTGTGACTCCTCACAGGCCTCCGGATCCACACTAGAACTCATGGCAATCTCCAACTCCCCAACAGTGTCTAATTGATAAACACCATTGATGTATGACGCTGTCGCTACCACTTCATTACCAGATTTACCTAAGATTTTACATTGTTTGCTATTAAATTTTTCAGTATAACCTTTCCTAGTCAACTCACTTACTGACAAAAGGTTAGTACTTAAATTAGGCACATAGTAAACATTGCTAATTGTCTTTTTACCATTTCCTAACATCACTATCACATTTCCTCGACAAGCCGTTGCTAACTTTGCCCCGTTGGCAACATGCACATCTAAGGCTTTTACCAAGACACACTCACTCTTGTCTTTTCTATTACACATATGATTCGTCGCTCCAGAGTCGAGATACCACCTATTATCATTCACGTTCACTGCATGTGCGGTCAACAACGCATCTTTCGATTTGCTGCTTGTATCTTTCGCCTTACGAGTGTTCGTCGGGCAATCCCTTTTGTAGTGGCCAGGTTTCTTGCACTTGAAGCATTTTACAACCTTCTTTACAGCCAAGGCAGATGCTTCCGATGCCTCCAACTTGTCGTCTCGTGTCTGTGTCTCTTGAAGCAACTTTGATTTCACTTGCTCCGTGGTCAACTTCATATTAGAGTTCTCCAGGGCCATGATAAGTGGATCGTAGTCATTTGTGAGTCCACTTAGCATGATGATGGCCACAAACTCATCGTCCAATGGTGAGTAGATTTCTCTAAGCTGTTGTGATAGCTCAGTGATTCTGTAATGTACTTCTCCATGCCTTCGGTCTCCCTTAGCTTGAGCCCGAAAAGCGATCGTAGTAAGCCAAGCCTTCTACTTAATCCCCGGTCCTCATAAGCACGTTGCAGGTTGTTCCAAGCCTCGAATGCCGAAGAAGCGTTGGGTACATGCGGAAGCACATCCGCACTCACCGACAAGCAGATCTTGGCTAAAGCCTTCTGCCGCTTCTTCTCGTCTTTGCATGCATCTTCCGACGATACGCAGTCATACATATCCTCATGCATCAAATACATCTTCATCATGAACTTCCACGTGTTATAGTCCTGGATACCTTTGAGTTTTTCGACAGGAATTGAACCACCCGTCGTCCCTGCCATTGTGAATCCGAGCACCGTGAAAATTTTCTAATTATTTGAAAAAAACGGTGTCATGCCAAAAATGGCCGGCTTTTTCACGATTAATTATTTTTCATGAAATCCGCAAAATCTTGTTGAAATAACGCGTATGAAGATTACTGCGCCCATAACCTGATGTATTTGTGGCAAATTAAACACGGATTATCAAAAGAAATTGAGATAATTATTACAGAGCAACTTGGTACCGATCCTTTCACATTACAGGAGAGTTTGACAACTAACCATTAAGTTTATATTCACTAGTCTAGTATCTATGCTCTAACAATTTTGTTTATTTTGTTTATTTTATTTAGTTTATTTTGTTTATTTTGTTTATTTATTTTATTTAGTTTATTTTGTTTATTTTATTTAGTTTATTTTGTTTATTTTGTTTATTTATTTTATTTAGTTTATTTTGTTTATTTTCTTTATTTTATTTTGTTTATTTTGTTTATTTTATTTTGTTTATTTATTTTATTTAGAGTATTTAGTTTATTTTGTTTATTTAGTTTATTTTGTTTATTTTATTTTGTTTATTTTGTTTATTTTATTGTTTATTTTGTTTATTTTATTTTGTTTATTTTGTTTATTTTTTTTATTTTATTTTGTTTATTTTGTTTATTTATTTTATTTATTTATTTTATTTATTTTATTTTGTTTAGTTTGTTTATTTTGTTTATTTTATTTAATTAATTTATTTTATTTATTTTATTTATTTTATTTATTTTATTTATTTTATTTATTTTATTTATTTTATTTATTTTATTTATTTTATTTATTTTATTTATTTTATTTATTTTATTTATTTTATTTATTTTATTTATTTTATTTATTTTATTTATTTTATTTATTTATTTATTTTCAACTTTGAAGAATCGGCATTTGTATGTATGTATGTTTGTCCAATGAAAAATGTTTAAAATTCGAAAAAAAATTACAATGGTAACATATTTTCCTGAGCAGCCATTACAGGCAGGGAATGTCACGTTTATTGCTCTGTGGTTGCTTGCTTTATTCTTTCGTTGGGAGTAGTGAGAGGGACAATTTTAAGCAGGGACAGAAGTCCCAGAAGTTAAATCGTAAATATTTATTTCCCTTTCTCCAAGACCTTGCAGCCAAGACGTGAACAAAATGCAGTTTTGGTCAAAGTTGTCAAAAGCTGTCGCAACATTTTACCACAGATTAAATTGTATCCGCCCCACCATATTGTTTTGTCTTGTGTTGCTCTCCGTGAGAAAGAAATTTTAAGAACCTGCATTAAATGAAGCGAAATAATCAAAAAAGGATAATAAGAAAAGGTTTTACATATATTTAGCCACGTTTACACAAGTGTTCATCGACAAGTGCTAGGCTCCATACATCTTGGAACATCACCTTTGGTATGCTTATAGCTTTTGTGTCACAACTACAGGGAAAAGTCTGAAATTGAAGAAATTAGAAACTTTTACCTTAAAAAACAATAACCAATATAACATCCATTGTTGAATTCCTAGGAATTTGAATGACATTAGAGTTCTATAATTTTCGTCAAAAAAACTATTTATTATTAGTTATTAATTAATTCGTCAAGTACTTTAAATACTAACAGATATGTAGTATTTACGCCCTGTATGTAGTTGTATGACTAAGCAACTCCTATTCAAAGGCTATTTCGATGATGTGTATAGCCATAGTCTGCCAAGAGAAATTCATTATATTTTGGCGGTACTTGCACTTCTTCCACATAGTTGCACTGAAGTTTTGACACTTGCGCTGTTGTGTTTCTATATCTGTACAGCGTTGACTTCATTTTTTCGAATGTCGGTATCTCACTTATAAAATCTATTCCTTTATCTTTTAGCTTTGAAACCATTGCATTATATGCACTAGGAATTACTAGGAATACCCGCCGGACTCGGTACGAAACGAAGTGCTACCGAGCCCGCGCGAGCGAGTGAAGTAGGAATACTTCAAGCAGCGATTTCGAACCTAATCATCAGCGATTTGTTTTCATAATTGGCGAATATCAAAAGTCAGGGTAGGTACGTACCTAAGTATATACCTTGTAAGTGTTGATTTATATAAAACAGAAAAATTCAAAAAAAAATATATAGCAGTGTGAAAACCTTGTAAATAAGTGTAAATAATACTTAAAACCAAAAAACTACACAAAAAGTAACTAATCTATCTATCTATCTAAAAAGTAAAAAAAAGTGCTTACACATAAAAAACTTTGTAAATAAGTAAATACTGAATCACCTTAAGATATTCACTTTTGGTATAAGTGTGAAGTGAACTTGAAGCATTTGGGGACGAGCGGGAAAAAAACTTCCCGCTCGTCCCCATTCAAATGGTAGTGGGGACGAGCGGGAAAAAAACTTCCTACTTTTAAGTTTAAATAACTACTAGTTTAAACTAACTTTTAAGTTTTTTTCCCGCTCGTCCCCACTACCATTTGAATGGGGACGAGCGGGAAGTTTTTTTCCCGCTCGTCCCCAAATGCTTCAAGTTCACTTCACACTTATACCAAAAGTCCCCACTACCATTTGAATGGGGACGAGCGGGAAGTTTTTTTCCCGCTCGTCCCCAAATGCTTCAAGTTCACTTCACACTTATACCAAAAGTGAATATCTTAAGGTGATTCAGTATTTACTTATTTACAAAGTTTTTTATGTGTAAGCACTTTTTTTTACTTTTTAGATAGATAGATAGATAGATAGATTAGTTACTTTTTGTGTAGTTTTTTGGTTTTAAGTATTATTTACACTTATTTACAAGGTTTTCACACTGCTATATATTTTTTTTGAATTTTTCTGTTTTATATAAATTAACACTTACAAGGTATATACTTAGGTACGTACCTACCCTGACTTTTGATATTCGCCAATTATGAAAACAAATCGCTGATGATTAGGTTCGAAATCGCTGCTTGAAGTATTCCTACTTCACTCGCTCGCGCGGGCTCGGTAGCACTTCGTTTCGTACCGAGTCCGGCGGGTATTCCTAGTAATTCCTAGTGCATATAATGCAATGGTTTCAAAGCTAAAAGATAAAGGAATAGATTTTATAAGTGAGATACCGACATTCGAAAAAATGAAGTCAACGCTGTACAGATATAGAAACACAACAGCGCAAGTGTCAAAACTTCAGTGCAACTATGTGGAAGAAGTGCAAGTACCGCCAAAATATAATGAATTTCTCTTGGCAGACTATGGCTATACACATCATCGAAATAGCCTTTGAATAGGAGTTGCTTAGTCATACAACTACATACAGGGCGTAAATACTACATATCTGTTAGTATTTAAAGTACTTGACGAATTAATTAATAACTAATAATAAATAGTTTTTTTGACGAAAATTATAGAACTCTAATGTCATTCAAATTCCTAGGAATTCAACAATGGATGTTATATTGGTTATTGTTTTTTAAGGTAAAAGTTTCTAATTTCTTCAATTTCAGACTTTTCCCTGTAGTTGTGACACAAAAGCTATAAGCATACCAAAGGTGATGTTCCAAGATGTATGGAGCCTAGCACTTGTCGATGAACACTTGTGTAAACGTGGCTAAATATATGTAAAACCTTTTCTTATTATCCTTTTTTGATTATTTCGCTTCATTTAATGCAGGTTCTTAAAATTTCTTTCTCACGGAGAGCAACACAAGACAAAACAATATGGCGGGGCGGATACAATTTAATCTGTGGTAAAATGTTGCGACAGCTTTTGACAACTTTGACCAAAACTGCATTTTGTTCACGTCTTGGCTGCAAGGTCTTGGAGAAAGGGAAATAAATATTTACGATTTAACTTCTGGGACTTCTGTCCCTGCTTAAAATTGTCCCTCTCACTACGCCCAACGAAAGAATAAAGCAAGCAACCACAGAGCAATAAACGTGACATTCCCTGCCTGTAATGGCTGCTCAGGAAAATATGTTACCATTGTAATTTTTTTTCGAATTTTAAACATTTTTCATTGGACAAACATACATACATACATACATACATACAAATGCCGATTCTTCAAAGTTGAAAATAAATAAAATAAATAAAATAAATGTAATAAATAAAAAAAATAAAATAAATAAAAAAAATAAAAAAATAAAATAAACAAAATAAACAAAATAAAATAAATAAAATGAACAAAATAAACAAAATAAACAAAATAAAATAAATAAAATAAATAAAATAAATAAAATAAATAAAATAAATAAAATAAATAAAATAAATAAAATAAATAAAATAAATAAAATAAATAAAATAAATAAAATAAATAAAATAAATAAAATAAATAAATAAAATAAATAAAATAAATAAACAAAATAAACAAAATAAAATAAACAAAATAAACAAAATAAAATAAACAAAATAAAATAAACAAAATAAAATAAACAAAATAAACAATAAAATAAACAAAATAAACAAAATAAACAATAAAATAAACAAAATAAAATAAACAAAATAAACTAAATAAAATAAATAAACAAAATAAAATAAACAAAATATACAAAATAAACAAAATAAACAAAATTAAATAAATAAAATAAATAAATAACTGTTACCTGTGTATGCTAAAACTGCTGGAAATGGTTACTGGTATGTTACTGTGTCTTTAGTTTATAAAAGTTTGTACTTAATACCAAAACTATGGTGTAATTACTAAAACAAATACTATATACTTGTTTTAACAAATACTTTGTAAACTTTTATGTGTGAAAACTAAATCATTGTGATTCTTAGCACCCACATCAGCTCTAAATATCTTAAAATTAATTAATTAGCATCCAAAAACTTGCTACATTGGATTATTGTTTTGCTACTTTATAGTAAAAAACATAAACTTCTATAATAACATTACAACACAACTCATAAATGGTGAGAAAACTAGGAAGTACACTTACTTTGTTTAGTTTTTCTTGTTTTTACAAAAGTTGGTGGTAATTGCCCTAGGTTTCTCATTGGAATTTTCGCAATTTATTGGAATTTCAAATCTAAATAAATTCTTGGTCTTGTCTCTTGTTACTCAAGGTAAGTCCGGATTTGTTGTTTTTGTAGTAATGAAAATAGTGATATAATATATGAACATATCATTATATTACTAAACTTTTATAGGAAGTAGGTATTGTTGTTGTTTGGTGGACACCAAATATTTAATTTTTTAAATATTATCCTGAATAGCTAATATAAACTTATAAATACTTATTTAACTTCATTATTGGCCTAATTAACTCACCAAATTTATCTCCATAGGTAAAATAATACTTCATAGGTAGTTGCTTACTTCTGTGATTTTATTGACTATCGCATAACATGGCAAGTGTAATAAATTCTTACAATCTAAAGAAAGATGAACTAGAATATGAAGTGCTAATTAGAGGAGGTAGACCAGCATCTAATGTCAAAGATCTTAGATCTCAAGTTGCACGTTTGTTGAAAGACTCAAATCCAACTACACTTCCATCTGACTTTCCTCTCTCGGGGGAGCTATCTATCTTGAAGTCTAAAACTGATGCACTTTGCACACAAAGCCAGCAATATACGAATACATTGCTGTCGTATCGGCCAGCGCGCCGTAGAGGAAGGCCGTCCTCTCGATGGGCTCGTAGTTAGGTACTCGTAGCTATCATGTATGTATGTATGTTTGTTACTACCTACCTACCTACCTAGTTAACTATTTTTACATAGACATATACATATGATTCATACAGGAGAAAATATTTTTTTTCGTTTCGTATCGTATTTGTCAGCCTGCAATATACACATTTATTCCGGCCGCGCGAGTTTAACGCTCCCGGTCAGCTGCTCGACCCGTAGCGCCAATAGAACACGACGCGACTTCAGGCGTGCTGGACAGAGAACGGGATCGAGACTCGGGCTTTGCCAGGATACCCAACGTAATAAGATAGGCACGTTGAGCCCTCCAGGCGTTCACCAACCAGCCATGGTTTGGTAGACGTCAGCAGGCAGAACGATGCGTAGTAGAAAGGTGGAGATTATTTTATGTATAACCACATCATTTTAAATGGACATCAGCTGGGCATCAGTCGGCAAAACTGGGTTATGTACTGTCACAAGCTTTTGCATCAACAGCTTGCATAAACTGGTACACTAATCTTAAAACACTTATTTTTGTACACGAACAAATGTTAGGTATTATGAAACCCAGCTGATCTTTGTTGCACTTTGTTGCTTCAAATCACTTCACATTTTGTAACACTAACTATAGACAATCCGTAATATTTAAAATAAAATTACAAACAAAAGGCGGAGCGCATGTGCTTCCCTGCTAACTAAATAGAATAAAATGACCGGGCTAGGACCTACCCGCGTGCCGTTCGCAGTAGACTGGTGATTTCACAGTATTTTAATATGCCGGTCATCCAATATTATGAATCTGTAATCATACTTTAGTAAAACGATAAACGTATTTTTGTGTGATGATCACGGTATTTTGGAGTGCCGCGTCAAATATTATGGTTCCGTAATCATATTCGATGGTAATTTGTTACGTTATTGTATTTTTGTGTGCTAGTCATGGTATTTTGGTGTGCGGTGTCAAATATTATGATTCCGTAATCATTATTTGATGTTTGTTCATTTGTTAATTAATTTTTGTATGTCCGTAGTCACATAGATAGATAGATAGATTAACACTTTATTGTACAACAGGAATACATAAAAGGATTTATTAAAAGTAGCAGTACAATGGGCGGCCTTATCGCTGAGAACGATTTCTTCCAGACAACCTTTGGATGGACAGTAACAAGCGAAGCAGTAACGAAATGGCGGAAGATATAGTCCGTAGTCGTATATTATAAGGATTTTATGCATAGAAGCTTCAAGAAAATTGATGCTAACTACAAAAATAAAGTGACGAAAACTGTTATATCTTAGGTATCATCGAATTTCTGCCAAGCAGACATCCAGCAGACTATTTCATATTACGTAGTGTTATTTTAAAAGGAAAGCATCGTAAAGTATCGATTTAATCTTCTTATATTCTGTCACCGTTTATTACGGAGAATGGTCATCATAATATTGTATTACTTACTATTTAAACTAGATTATTTTATTATATATACATGATACAACCTTATTTTAGAACAATTCATCGTATTTTTGAAAGACGTATTGATATTTTATAATGAAGCCAAAATGACATTTTTCTCAGTGCATTCAATATTTCTTAGCAACGGGGGTTATTGGCTAACTTTCAAACCGATTGTCAGAGTACTAAAATCGATGTTCAGTATACATGCCTTCGCGGTATTGCCGAAGGATTTTTTCGATGTTCAGCGGCTACAGACTGGCCTGTACGCGTTTTCGGTCTCGTTCATCGCTCGGTCACGTTTCATTTCAGAAGTATGACTAACTAGCACTGACGAGTACGAGTACTTAGTGACATGATTTATGTGGTATTAGTAAGTTGTTAACTTGAAAACTATATTTAATGTGCTTTACAAACATTAACGGTACAGAATTTTATGTTATTGGTTGCATTGTTAGCAACTAAGCTGTAATAATAGTCTCCTGAAATTTAAAACGGAACGTGTTTTTAAAAAACGTCAGAAATGATTGACGTTGGCAATGTCACGTTTTTTTGTCAAAAATAAAGAAAAAGGAGAAGCCTATAATTGAGACTTTTTCTGCTCTTTCGAAGGGAGACGTCGTCCTTTTTTATTTTATTTCAATTGTTTTTTTTGTTTTTTTGAGTTATATCGTGTTATTTTGGTGGCATTTTAACCGGTGTAACTTGCACATGGTAGTGAATTTAAATAAAATAAGTGTATTACGTGTCTTTTCGAAGGGGTGGAAATTGTCCAGGAACATTCTAGTAAACTGCCATCGATTTACTAGAACATGACATAACAGAGTATTTGACGACTGGACAATGTTTGTAATTATCTATGCTACTTGACATTGGCAAAATTGAGAAAAATCCTCAGATGCCATTAAAAAAAAAAAAAAAAAAAGCCTGTAATTTGTTTATTTTTGGTGTATTTCTTTTAATTGGACTGAAAAAAGTTAAAATAAACATGCAGAACTGTGTTTGGAAACATTGTGGGTGTTATTTACGCTTTGCTATATTAAATACCAAAACGGCAGTGATAATCATTTGTGTCACAAATTTCGAATAAGTAAATGAGACTGAGCCTCAAAGTTCAAAATCATGCAAGATTTCGAAAGGATAGTCTAGCTAGGGCCATTGTTGGAGAAGCAATACCTAAGCGTTGGTTGTGGGAAAACAGGCAACGTCCAAACGTTGGGGTTGGCATATTATGATGACCACCAAGAAAAAAGGGGCCAAAATGGAAAAACTACAATTATAATTCGGAAGAACACCCTTGCCACAGAATTAATCTATTACTTGAGGAGTACCCACCACTCAACTGTACGCATTCACTACGTTGTGATGTCCAAAGTGATGATAGAATACCTCCAGCAGAACCAAGCTCACCATGACGGTTATGAAGTTAGAGCAAGGAACATAATACTCAGTGGGAGTCTCGCCATAGTGTTATTTTTAATTCCTTTATGGTTTACCTGAGACTATAGATAAAACCAATAAACTGTAGAATTAGTACTTTAATGAGTGTATAGTAGCTATATGTTGGTTAGCGGTAATGGTAAATATTAGTGCGGGCATTTGTCAAGGTAAATTTTGATTGTTTATAATGAATAATGAGTAAATGACTTACCTACCCAATATTATTTCTTTAATTTTATTCATCATCGGCTACTAGACGTCCAACAGTGGTGTTATAACTGCTGCCTCCCCATAAAATGCCACTATCAATGGGCTTGTGCTGCCTCTATTCACTGATTTCCAGGGACCATTACAATGTCATCGGTACAATGTCTTTGGCCCATGGCTATGCTACGTCTTACGGCTTGTGCTGCTTCTATCCATTGACTGTCTGCGTCCAATACAATGTTGCCAGTCCATCGGTATGCTACTCATCGGCAGCCTTTAGACATCCACTGCTGGACAAAGTGTCCCCCATGAAATACAGTGGGGGGAATTGCCATAATCACCACGCTTCGAAAGTGGATTGGTGATTGCATTATTTATGTAGAGTACTCAGGTGGATGCTGCTGCCTGTCCCCTGGTGTAATCCCTTGGTTGGCTTTTAATTCATTCATGGGAGGAGATAGAATCTTAAGCCGGACACACCACGGCAAACCTCATCTATTTTCAAACATAATATACTTACCTGACTCAATGGAGTACTACATTAATAGTTCTATTTGATTTATATTTCTAGCCATTATTATTTATTTAAACTTTCACACAAAACATCAGCGCTAGGAGGACTTAATGCTAATAGAATTATCTACCAGTCATCCTGGGCGTGCAGAAAGATGGTGAGGCGTGCCTTACAAAAAAGGTAGTTAACTAAGTAGAAACCAATAAAACTAAAAAAGCCATTCGTGCCCCAGTGGGCAATAGTAATGGTTATTTCAATAATAATGCTGAAATTTAAAAAGTTTGTAGGCACTCGGTCACTTTGGATGCTTACTTGTAATACATGGTGTACCTACCTACACATGTTTTTGATTTTGTAAAATTCATGTTTGGCCTTATGTTTGTCACACAATGTTTTTCTGCCTAGATTTTTAAGAAAACGCTGTTGATTAAACGAATAAACAAAATAAATGAACAACAGTGATATCCTTTTAATTAAACAGATAACCTATTTCAAAGTTTATTCTGAATTAATAAGGGTAATTCACTGAACTCCGTTGTGAGAAGTAGAAAACAACAGTAAACAACCAATAATGTTAAAATAAAATATGCACTCCATTCCACTGTGATGAGGTTGAGCTCAGTAGCCCTTGTCCACGTTTGTTTTGATTCTGGAACAAAAACAATAAGGTTACACTTTTGGCACTTTTGATACTTTTTACACTCTCAAATTAATGCAGCGGCTGCTATGGTAGATATCAATTGAATAGAAGAGATCCATAGAAGAACCTAGGTCACATGGGGGGTCCATGGGGGAGTCCTATGTCCAGCAATGGACTTTCAGTAGATTGTGCACATAGAATCATCAACACTAAAAGCAAATTTGTGCATGTTGAGTACTTATATTGATACTATTAATAATAGATTATTACTTACAAGTAAGATATTCTTGGTCATTGATCTTCATTTTCATTAAGAACGCTATAAGATGTGGACCACATTGTTTCGTGATTTATTAGACCTCCTCATCATTAGGGAGCTCCATCCTTAGTAGTTGAAAATTGGATGTATTTTTAAAGAATTTCAGCAGTCCGACAACACATTTCTGAACGGGCCAAGGTGGCAATAAGCCCCACGGTTTTTGGTAATAACCATTCACGTAAAATGCCAATGGTGCTAATATCTGCAAGACAGAATAACATAGGTAAGAACATGAACTGCAAGCACACACACTACTTATTTAAGAGTTTTTAACTAGGTAGGTAGCTAGCTTTAGATTTGGCTAGTATATTTATTGAGCACCTACCTTGATATCAGCATACTACATTAGGTACTCACGAGGATATCAGTGTTCTCAATTTAGGTAAAATCATCCAAGACTTTCGCAAGTTGGGAAGTCAAATATCATTAAATAAATGTAGACAAATGTATGGATGTTTGAATTAATTACTTACTTCTGCTAATAAAAACTCTAATTATCACTTTATTTCATAACTGAAGTTGTTTAGTGTGCTATTTTAGTTCAAACAGGCATCGAAGGAGGTCCCTGTTTCATTTGACGTTTGTCATGAAGTTCGGGAAAGTTTTTGACGTCACTGAAGACGTCAAAAACTTTTCCGAACTTCAGTTTGGCGCTAGACAATACCAAAACTGTCAAAATCATGATTAGCATTCATTCACTGGGCTTGAAACAGACGAAGTTCACCGGTTAGACAATACGAAATTGACAGATGGAGTCCAGACTGAGTTGTCAATATCAAATTTGAAGTTTATTCGATGTTCAGTAGACTTACACAATAACCCCGCAGTTCAGTAAAGTGAATAATTAAAGCCGGGTGAAGCCGGACTCATCCCAAGCAAGTGAAGATGTGTATGTGTAGAGTGTGTGGGTTAAGTTGGACGAGACAATAGGAAGCTAAAGCACTGCCAAGAGAGGTGAACCCTCTCCCAGACCGTGATACCGGATTCACAGGCCCCGAGATGCTGGCCCCAAAAGAAGGGGGCTCAGCGAGACTCAGGTTCCTGGACCGTAGGACTCCGGACTGGAGAGGGAGCGGCAGGCTCCCACGCCCACACACCAGCGTCTCCAACCAGGAAGATAAAACTTCCTCGATAAAACGAAGAACCTGTTGAATAGATAAAATCTATAAGGATCTATCCAACAGCATAACTGAGCAAACAGATTTACAAAAGACTAATAACTTACCCCAATGGGGGTTCTTCGAGTATTCAAACTGACAAAAGCCAGAAAACAGGCAAGGGGGCCTAAGAACACATCCAGCGGGGCTCAACGAGACCGCCGTAAGCTGGAATACAAAGAATAAATTAGCACCTGTGGTAACCTCTAAAAAATGCCACGCATGCTAAAAATGAATTTACCAGCGTAGGAATCCGCTCCAGCCTGTGATAGCGATGGGCTGGATGGCGACCGTCGTGGGTACGGCACAGGGCAGATGGAGTTGCCAACAGGTATGGACCGCCACGAGGCCTCCCACACGCTTTCAGCTCGGAGCCCTAAAAATATCACCGACTAATGAGCAAACAGCTGCAGTTTAAGGTCCCTAGCACAGCCTCCTCCAGAATACTCACCAGCTGGATCAAATCTCCACTTTTTATAGATGTAACAAGTTCAATCAATCGACACGTCTAAGCAAGCAATGACGCCCCCAATCTGGACTGTCATGGCGGCCGCCCGCGCAGCCTCGTATGCGAACGTCATTGTCAGCTTGACACTGACGTCCACTCTATTCAATTGTGACAGTTAGCCACAAATGCCAAATACTAAAAACCACAGAGGGTGAAACAAAAAGGGTTACAAACTTCCGCCATAGTATTCGACTAAATACTTGGATGAAAAAAAAATGATGAAAGAACCATAGTGGTGAAAGGATTATAATACTTTTTGAATGCAAATGCTTGGTTTGTTGCTGAAAATATCAAAATCGCCATATGTATGCCTACAATATTTGAGGAGTTCCCTCAATTCCTCATGGATTCCATCATCAGAACGGATTTTGGAAAAAATGGGACAAATCTGGAAGTATATATATTTAAATGAAAATAGAATTTTCCAAATCGGGTCATAAACACCGGAGAAATACAACCGAATTGAGAACCTCCTCCTTTTTTGGGAAGTCGGTTAAAAAAGGTATTCTCCGATATAAATCACCTCTCAGGCGTAAGCTATTTTATATGGCTATGGCACAGGTAGCTTTACCAGTACCTTCAGTATTCGGGAGATGTCCTTTTACACGCTGTATATTTGAAAGTCTGCGCACAGATTTTTGTGAACCGATGGGATGTTCCTACCGAAAACACCACCTAAATTTGTAGGAACAACCTCCTGAAATGGAAGGTAAATGCCGACAATCCCACCAATAATACCAACTGAATTAATAGGAGCAAACTCTTGAAATGGAAGGACAACCGACGTTTCTACCGAAAATACCATCTAAAATAGTAGGACAACCTTCTGAAATGGATGGTACCTAAATGGCCACGTTCCCATCGAAAAACCCGCATAACTTGATAGAAGAAAACTTGATATGGAAGGTAAAACCCACAGAGTTCAACTTCCAATTCATTAAGTACCTCCTCTTTGTTCCTTCTAAGAACTTGTTCTTCTTGACTCAACGGGTAATTCTTGAAGGAACTCAATCAGAAGGAATAATTCCAAAAGTTCCTTCTAACTCGACACAGCGGGTAATTTTGGAAGGAATTCGATCAGTAGGAAAATTACCTACCTATATTATTACTAGTATTTTCTAAATCGGTAGGTACTTTTATTAAGTTCAAGATATTTTTATTCAATGTTTTCAATATTACCTACAAACTAATTCAACATGTTCATAAACAAAACAACATAGTCTAGTATTCCACGTTTAATAGGATTTTACAACAGTTAGGTATTTTGGTTTTCAATTAACAAGATAAAATAGACCAGTGCGTCTTCCGTCCGAGCTAGTTGATAGCGGTGTCCGTGGCCGCAAGGTCCGGCGCCGGGGCGCTTGGTCGCACCCCTCGCCTCCGTGCTTTCCCCTTGGCTATCCTGCTGTTCCGCGTAGACATCCTCCGGGGCCTTGAAAGAGTTGCTTTCAAGGAATCATTATCATTCAAATCATTAGGATGCTCTGGAGACTCTATGTCGTCAGTTTGCTCTTCGTTTTGATTGCTATCAGCCTTCACGTCATCATTGGCAGGTAATACGCACATCTTATTAATTGCCCTTCTTATTGTGCCCTTTGTTGTTAGGACATCGGCTACCCTGCTGATCCCATCAGTTCCAGGGTATAATTGGCTGATGCGTGCTAGCCGCCATTGTAGTGGAGGAAGATTGTCTTCTTTAAGTATTACGAGGTCTCCAACCTGAAGCTCTCGCTGCTTCGTTCTCCATTTAGTCCGCTGCTGAAGCTCCGCTATGAACTCCCGGCGCCACCTCTCCCAGAAGTGTTGCCTTAGTTTTTCGATGAGCTGGTATCGGTTTGGGTGCTTTGAAGAGATTGGTAGTGACGGAACTGCAGCTAGAGGTCGCCCAATCAGAAAATGCCCTGGGGTCAAGGGAGAAGGATCAGTTGGGTCAGAAGAAAGGGGGGTTAAAGGACGAGAATTCAATATTGCTTCAATTTGTGTAAACAACGTGGCTAGCTCCTCGAAGGTAAGGGAAGCATTTCCAGCTACACGCCGTAAATGATATTTTGTCGACTTTACTCCCGCTTCCCATATTCCCCCAAAATGAGGTGAATACGCAGGGCTAAATACAAATCTAAACCCTTCATTAGAGGCAAAATTGGTAACAGACTCACGACTAGATCTGAGTATTCTACTTATTTCATTGTTTGCGCCCTTGAAGTTGGAACCATTATCACAGAATATTGAATTAGGTTTGCCTCTCCTAGAGACAAATCTTCGTAATGATAAAATAAATGCTTCAGTACTCAAATCGCTAACCAATTCTAAATGAATCGCTTTGGACGATAGGCATATAAATAAACATAAATAACATTTGGATATACGGTTTCCTTTTCCTTTGCGACTTGAAATCATAAAAGGTCCGGCAAAATCGACACCACACGAGTAGAAAGGGAACGACGAGTAGCTCCTTTCGGCAGGTAAATTGCCCATTAAAGGTTGCAATGTTTGTCCGCGTAAGCGAATACAAATCATGCACTGCTTGGTCGTGCTACGTGCCAAATGCCTGCCACCTATAGGCCAGAATCTCTCTCTTATAGACGCTAGAAGATGCTGTGGACCAGCATGAAACAACCGTTCATGTTCACATTTAAATAACAATTTCGTGAAGTGATGCTTCGATTCTAAAATCAGGGGGTGTTTTTTATCATAGTCGAAATCTGAGTTTTGAATTCGACCCCCAGTTCTCAATAAACCGTTTGAATCTACAAAGCAGTTCAAGGATAATAATTTAGATTTGCGGTGGAGAGCTGTTTTGTTTGTAATTATTTGAATCTCTTCCTTGAAGCTTTCATTTTGACTAAATTTGATTAACAATAATAAAGACTTATTTAATTCATTCGTATCTAACGGTCCTATAATCTTTGATTGTTTGTTTTTGCAGTTGGTTATAAAACGTAACACATAGCCATAAATTCGTTTTAAATTATTTAAGCTAGAATATTTAACAAACTGAAGAGTTTCCGTGCTATTGGTACTTGAAACATGACATTCAATTGGGTTTTTAACTTCAGGTAGGTTACTAGGGTTATATGCGTGTGTTTGCTTAGGCCAGCCAGATGGGTCACCTGCGAGGAACGAAGGCCCTTCCCACCAAAGGCAAGAAGATTGAAGCTGCTTAGGACTCACTCCTCTAGATGCTATATCCGCTGGGTTAAGATCTGTAGGCACATGACAAAATGTAAACCCACTGGTAAGTTCATTAATCTCATTTACACGATTGCACACAACATTTTGAGATCCTTAGGCGGAGTCTTAACCCACCCCAACACCACAGTTGAATCGGTCCATAAGTATTTTTTACTGATGTCAGCACGTAATGACTGTAAAACTTTTGAGCATAGGCGAGCACTTAACAGAGCACCACATAATTCCAACCGAGGTATAGTAGTTGGGTTCAGAGGCGCAACTCGTGCTTTAGCGCACAACAACCTTACGGTGATACTTTGGTCCTGATTCTCAGAACGCAAATACACGCAAGCCGCGTAGGCATGTTGGGAGGCGTCTACGAAACAATGCAATTCTATGTTTCCCTGGGTTTTACACAGCACCCGTCGAGGGATCTGTATTAGAGACAAACTTGAAAATTCTTTGACTAAACTTGACCAGTTTTTGCTGAACTCGGCGGGAACAGGATCATCCCATTCAAGCTTAGATAACCACAACTCTTGTAGCAAAATTTTTGCTATTATTATGCAAGGACATAACAACCCTAATGGGTCAAAAACTTTCGAGGTAGTCGATATCACTGATCTTTTAGTAATATGAGAAGAAGGTTCCAGGTCTGTGGAGAATTGTAGCGAGTCAGCTATTGGTGACCAGTTAAGACCCAAAACACTGGATTCTTTATGGAAATCCATAGGTTTTGACGACTCTATTTCAGTATCAAATAATTCGGGACAGTTTGTCCGAAACTTTCTAAGAGGTAGACATGCCGAGTTTAGTACATCAACGACATTTTTATAAATGTATTTTAAGCCATCTACGGTGTCACTACCTGTATTTAGATCATCAGCGTAAAAATCACTTTGAATAATGCGAGCTATAGATTTATCCTCACATTCATTAGCAAGCTGTAAGAGGCATCGAAAACTCAGAAACGGCGCCGAGGCCGTGCCATAGGTAATTGTGTTGAGTTGAAGAACATCAATCGGTTGATGCTTTTCCTCACGCCATAGTATAAGCTGCAGATGGCGCTGGGAAGGGGACACTTCAATTTGACGATACATTTTCTCTACATCTCCCGTAAGAATATACTTATGCTCACGAAAACGTAACAATATTGATATTAAATCACTTTGTATAACTGGGCCAATTTTCTAATTTTAAAACATTCCAGTCACAATATAATCTCGTGTCAGTCGCACTGTCTCGTATAGTAACTATTACTTAATCTTCGCGTATACATGCAAAGATTAAGTAATAGTTACTATATAGGTGACAGCTGACAGTGCGACTGAGACGAGATTATACTGCGAATTGAATGTTTTTAAATTAGAGAATTGGGCCTCAGGTTGCCGCTAAATCCGTATACTACGCATATTTTCATAGTTTAATGACGTCCTAATATGGGGAAATGTAGCAGAATCCCAAAGAATTTTTAGACTTCAAATATGAGTATTTAGGTACATCATAGGACTGAGAATTAAGGACACTTGTCTTGTCGAAATGCATTCAGTAAACTAAATATTAAAATTGTTAAATTTTATTTAGTAAAACTCAAAATTTGTATGTTTTTCTACTTCACGGAAGGGTTTCCGACATCGAATAGCTGTCGGAAACTTTTCGTGAAAGTTTCGAATCCTAATGTCAAAATTGATGTTTTAGAATCGCGTTTAGTCCAGTCAGTGAGGGGTTTGACCCTAACAATAATTCCTCTGTCGCTGAAACTTTGCAGTGTGATAAAGTAAGGTTTATAAATTACGGTTTACAAGTTATCTAGGATCTTTTTTATTTTTAAATTAGGTATTTCTACCTAAACATGAAAATCACTTATAACATTCGGTGGAAAATTGCTCAGTCTGAAATTTCTTCGGTATATGTTAGTATACATTAATAAGTATAGATATGTAACGGTATCCAGGAATATTTCGATTTCGGTGAGGCAGAAATTAAAGAATATCTGTTTTTTTATCACAACTTTTTTAGGAAAATTGCTCAGCCAGTTTTTATTTTTTTGTACGTGTAAGGTTGTTTAAACGTATCGCCTTGCACCGTTATCTAAAAGATTTGTCTTTTCGTTCATAGCTTTATGGTTTTTTGGAAATAACTTTCGGCGGAAAATTGCTCCGTCCTTTTTTATTCATTTGATAGTTACAGTATACCTTATTAAAATAGAATTTAAAGTTATACAATAAAATTTTGCCTAAACACATAAACACATAAACTTTTAAATATCAACATTTGATACTTAGACAATTTTCGTACCGCGCGGGGTTCTGTGGGCTCAGCGCGAACAATTAATGTTACCGAGACGCTATCGAGACGATCTCAAACGTCAAATATTGGCCAGTGACACCGGAGTAACTTGAAATTTTCAATATTTGTGAGTTGATATTTGAAGTTTACGATCGTGTCTCGGTAACTTTAGATATTCGTGCTTGGGCCGCTGATAATAGAGCACCACGCATGCGCTCCGCGCAAGGGCTGCCAGATGCACCGCTTTTCCTTTTTTGACACAGCTATTTTGCTTAGAGATCCGCATTCCGTTTTAGGTTATTGGTAGCGCCATCTATTAGATTTAGATCAACCAACAGAGTTACCTGTCCATATTCCATCATACATTCCTGCATTGCACATACAAATCCGCACGCAAAAACAATATGCCTTGGGACGCGACCGCTATCGCTCCTCCGCAAGTAATACGCAAAAAAAAACTATATTTCCATCTAAACCAGGCCTGGGTAATTTGTACAATCAGTGTGAAATTTGTGATATCTATCAAAGCTATAAGTGAAGTGAAATTACACAGGGAGTACAGTGAACACATTGGAAAAAAGGTACTTACTTATATGTGCATTCCCTTCCCATTTGCCCAATTATCTCTGTGTTGAAACGACAGAATATAAGATTAACGACCTCTGCCTACCCCTTGGGAAGGGCATTTCAAAATACAGTCCACTTAAAATCATAAAATAACCGCTACACCAGTTATCGAGGTTCTGTTTTTTTTGGATGATACTATGAGCAACTTTTTTATCACTTTTACAACGAAAAAAAACACCTAAAAGTAGCTATCCTTAAATTTATCTCCAAAATAACGTAAAAAAGATGTGGAAAAAATAAGAATATTGAGAATACTATGAAGAATTAAACGAAAGTTATCGCTAGTGACTGTGAAAACAATCAAAACTATTAGGTTATTGAAAATTCTCCCAGGGACACTCAACTCGTTTTTGAATAAAAAATTAAAATAAATTACTGAAAATATATCAAAATCATGGAAAACTACCACATTCAAAACCGTCAGTCAGCACACCTACTCAAGTACTTACGACTCGCACTTGGCAAGCTTATTTTGTATGTAAAGTTGTACTTTTTTAAAATCTCGTTAGAAATCAATTGAAACATACTGGCCACCTAGAAGTCGTCATAAAAACAGCCGACGCATCGAAGAAGAAATGATCGACGTTACAAAATTTGACAGTTTAGGTAAGACCACAAAATATAGAAAAAGACAGAAGGTCCGCTCCCACCGTCCTTGAAAATAATTACCTAAACTTGCCTGGCTCACTAAGGTTGCTACTGTATTCATTCAGAATTTTGAAAAGGAGTAGATTATTAGGTGTTGGAACAAGTTACAAACAATCTCGTTTGGAAAGGTGAAGAACGTTTGCATTTGTTTGTATTTAAACAACCAAATACACTGCAAGCGTAATAACACCGCTGCTCATTTTGTTTACAAGTGACAAATGCCTGCACTCGCTATTATAGTCACGACTGAGCTCTGCTCGAGATTGCGTGAGAATACATGTAAACGTACAGTCAATGTGTGCTTACCAGAAATGGCGCTATGTTCTAAGTGGACCCTCTGTAGCTTTTTGTTCACGACGACTCTGTCTCTCATACGTTTACAATTTTGCTTTGACTTTCAAATTCGAACTTCTATGTGATGTCATATGCTGTAACGCGTAGGCGTTAGGTTCAATTTGGCTCTAACTTTTTCATACAAATATTAAACTTACAAGCACTTAGAAGCCGAAAGAAACAGTATTAATTATTATATAGTTCTTGAGATATCGTGATGAGTCAGCAAGTAGTGATATTTGCCTTATATATATATTGATTCTCATTGATCAAAACTATTGTCTCAAGAAGTAGTAAAAGTAGCACCCGGCAGCTGTGCGCGTAATGTTGATAGTCTAAAATACGTATGCGACTAATAAATGAATAAAAAGGACGGAGTAATTTTCCGCCGAAAGTTATTTCCAAAATACCATAAAGATATGAACGAAAAGGCAAATCTTTTAGATAACTCTGCAAGGCGATACGTTTAAATAACCTTACACGTACAAAAAAATAAAAACTGACTGAGCAATTTTCCTGAAAAAGTTGTGATAAAAAAACAGATATTCTTTAATTTCTGCCTCACCGAAATCGAAATATTCCTGGAAACGGTTACATATCTATACTTATTTATGTATACTAACATATACCGAAGCAATTTCAGACTGAGCAATTTTCCACCGAATGTTATAAGTGATTTTCATGTTTAGGTAGAAATACCTAATATAAAAATAAAAAAATCCTAGATAACTTGTCAACCGTAATCTATAAAACTTACTTTATCACACAGCAAAGTTTCAGCGACAGAGGAATTATTGTTAGGGTGTGCAAGCAAAGAATTGCCTCGTTCATCGGACTAGTTCTGCAGAATCTCCGTCGGAAGCTCCCGAATCCACTGACGGGAACCTTTTCGAATGTTTTAGAATCGCCATGCTTCTTGCAAGATTTACGCCTGTTGCAAACCTGTCGCGAGATAAAGAATAGCCCTGCTGCGGGTCACATTATACATTTCACATTGGCTAAGCATAGGAACTATGCTCCGAAGAAAATACACTCCGTTCACACTACGTTTTATGCTCTACAATCATCGAAAAAATCTTTTCACATCACCTGCTTGACTATGTCCAAATACATATCATGCAACCTCAACGTAAAGTTAAGCAAGGATAGTAAGTAGGGATATAAAGTTGTATGAAACTACCTAGGGAATAAAGTTATTTGAATTTGGAACGTCAATTTCGTGTGGAGACTCGTGGATAACTCTGTAAGTAAAAATAAAAGTAAAGTGTTCGAAAATCGAACCACCATAAGCAGAACTCAAAAAAAAAGAAAAAGGTGCATTTACAAAGAATGTGAAACAAAGATTTTTCTGTTTCACATGACATTTTTTATCAACATGAATATTGCAATAAAATTAACTGAAAATCACAGCACAAACACGCGCACAGCGTGTTATTAAACGACAGAGTTTGAGACGCTTTAGAGATTATTGATAATCTACTACAGCAAAAATCAAAACAAGCCCTGTCTTTTTATTGTCTCCCAGAAGGTGTGAAAAGTAGAGTATGCTCCTCTGGAATAAAGCCTGCCTTCGTCTTGGGCAGCTTGAACCCCTCGCTTCACTCAGGACTCTATATTACTCCCGAGTGTTAACGTTACGCTCAATATGCCGCCCGTGACATAAAACACTGCTTTATTCCCTTAGTGCATAATCTACTATAGTAATTATAATACCAGACATCAATGCACCCTGTAATAAAATTTGGTAGGTTTTTTTTGTTTTTATACTACTTGACAAGCAAACAAGCATACGGCCCACCTGATGGAAAGCAGTTACCGTAGTCTATGGACGCCTGCAACATCAGAGGCATCACACGCGCGCTGCCGACTCTGAGACGTAAAGATAAAAAGTCTCATGTGACTGTAATTTCAGCGGCACCCGTACCCTTCAAACCGAAACACAGCAATGCGAGGACTACTTGGCAGCAGAAATCTGTACGGTGGTAGACTTCCCCGGACGAACTCTTTCACAAGAAGTTTTAATGCTAACAAATGCATGCATGCAACTAGGTAATGCATTTTAATTTTGTTTTGCGGAAATACATTTTCTTTGTGACAATCAAAAATGGTAATGAATGCACTAATATAAACGATTAAGTGCTAATAAATAAATAGCGCTGTAAGTAGGTTACTAGGAATAGTCACGGACTAGGGCTAACTAATGTAAGTGGTTTTATTTGGTTTTTTGTGGTGGTATTTATTTATTTTCGTCCCTGTAGGTATTTTTTCCAGGCAGGCTTTCTTTTAATTCATATTTTATATTTTTTTATAGATTTTTTTTTAAACAAAGAATAACAAACAAAACATTTGTATTAAGTAGGTACCTACTATTACTATCTCCGCTACGAATAGTCAGCTTTCCCACAATCTTCACAAAGTATCGATCAATCGACTAGAGGGTGGGAGGAGTTGTTCATTGATTGAGTTGGACATTGCAAAGGATGATGATCATTGATTTCCTTATTTCCTTAGTTTGACGACTTAGTAGAGTGATTCTCGCCAATCACTCTACTAAGTCGTCAAACTAAGGAACTCAGCCTTAAAGCCGACTCAGACGCAACAGATGCGGGTTCGATTCCCGCTGCGGGACAAATGTTTGCATAATCTGCAAATATTTGTTCCTGGTCTGGGTGTTGTATGGCATGTAGTTCCTGTCAGATACCCACAACACAGGGAATCTAAGTGTGGGATCAGGACTATGTATGCGACTGTTAGGTGTTATGTTATGTTATTTAGATAAACCTTGACAATGACTCCAGCACCGCAAAGCAAGGCCCTGTCGCCCACTGAGGTGGCGCGCCCTAGGGATGGAAACCAGGTCGTCATCTCGGGGATGTCAGGACTCTACCCCAAATCAAGATACGTCCGAGACCTTGAGAAAGTTCTGTATAATAAGGTGGGTTGAATGGATGGGGAATGCACTGAGACTTAATATTTATTGGAATGCATCCGGACTGTTTGTACCGTTGTACGTGTCGCAAATTAAACGTAGGGTGATCCATCATGCAGATCATTATCATTTTAGATAAACCCAATAACGTCACAAGACTTGCGTTGGTCGTGCAATCACGCCGAGGCAGCTCAGTACGCTGGTAACGTGCCTTATCTGGACCTCTTCGACGCCCAGTTCTTCAAGGTGCACTTCCGACTTGCTAATAATATGGACGCCATGTCACGCAAAATACTGGAGCAGGCTTATGAGGCTATTTACGATGCTGGTAAGTAATCCAACTGTAATCAACCTTTAGCTTCTGCGAATTACCATAATTTTATTTGGATCTTCCGCAAACAGTGGCTTCATCATCATCAGCAGCCTTTGGACTTCCACTGCTCCATTAGCTTTCCACTAATCACTTTTCCATGTAATCCCATAGTCGGTTTTTACGACTCAAAGATCTCTCTCCATCCATAGGTTGTCTGGAAGTAATCACTTCTTAGCGATAAGACCGCACATATTACTTTTAATTATCATGTTAAGTTTTAATAATTTTTGAATATCATAAAGTATTTTCTATTCTATTCTATTATATTCTGGCTTACCTACGCGTTATTATTACACGTATAGGTATAATAATTATGTGTATTATAATTATGCTTGATAAATGGTGTTATAGGGCAAAGATGGATATGTGATGGTAAGTCCGAGGCCTTCAATTTATATGACGAGACTTCATGGTCACAAAATAATTCTGAGAGAAGATTTTAGGTTTCCGTGCCCAAAGGGTGTTAATGGGACCCTATATCTACCTACACCTTCTGTCTGTTTGTCCGTATTTTGTCCCAGGGGTACATCTCGCTAGCCAGTTGAAAGGAGTTGTTCCAAAATGGCCTATGTCTATGTCCACCAGACAGAGAATGGTGAAAATATCAGTCGTTTTCGAAAAAATACTCTTACTCTAATTTGAAGCTTATATATCTGCATAAAAATGTTTGAAATTCAAAGAATTTTTATAATAGCAACATATTTTCTTGGGAAGCCATGACAGTGAATGTCGCGTTTGTTGCTCTGTGGTTGCTTGCTTCATTTGTTTGTTGGGAGTTGTGATTAAAAACGTAGTGTTTCTCTTTACATTCGTCAACTGCTGTCAGAGCATTTTACCACAGAGTGTATCCGCCCCGCCATTTTGTTTTGCTCTCTGTTAGAAAGATATTTATGGAAACTAAATTAAATGAAGCGAAATACTCATAAAACCGGCCAAGTGCGAGTCGGAACACGAAGCACGAAGGGTTCCGTACCATTATCTACAAAAACGACAAAAAAAAACACGTTTGTTGCATGGGAGCCCCCTTAATATTTATTTTATTCTTTTTTTTAGTATTTGTTGTTATAGCGGCAACAGAAATACATAACGCTTACCTAGGCATCTTAGTACTAAACCTATTGTTACGAGACCTTACCAGTGACCTAGGGACATTTCCTTCGATGCCGAAAAAACGCATAGTAGTACAGGCAAATTAGCAAAAAGTGTGGACCTAAGTCGTGTAGTCGTGGATTCTTATGGAAACGTTAGATGACACGAAAAGAAGCTTATCCTAAGTTTGCACCGTTTCTGGCGCTTACGGAACCCTTTTAAATATTAGGTACAAACTTAAAAAGGCCGTAAATTTTAAATAGAAAAAAATTACTAGATGCAAGTTAAATTACGTACAGAGAGACTGTCTTAGTGCATTATGATTTTAATAAAAACCACGTGCATGTAGTGAACACAGTGTTATTCGTTTTTTTTAGTTTGTGGCTTCGGGAAAGTTGATGTACTCGGTGCAAACTTCCACAAGGCTTCTATGTGTATTATATACACTGTCTTAGTTTTGCACGCTACACCGAATTATGATCATGTCTTTTTCATATATTTATAAATTGTTCTTCGGGGAAAATTGATGTAGTCGTGCAAATTTTACTATGATATCTATTCAATGTTTACTACATTTGCACCTAAAAAAAAACCACAATTTTCGTACCGGAAGTACATGAATAAATAATCTCAATAAAAGTCAACAGCGCGCAGAGGTGCCTGTGGGACGGGACTGGACCTTGGTATTGGATGTAACGGTAATATACCGCGCGACGTGCCTACTATTCATTGATCTGTGGCGCAATAAACTGCGAGCTGTCTATTGAGCGATGCTACACGAGCGTTGTCACTGCGTTGCGATGACTGAGCGGTGACGCTCCGTAGTTCTACATACAAATTTGAACGACATGACTTGCGTTGCGTCACGACGACGCCGACGCAACGCACCGGCAACGCCCGTGTGGCAACGCCCTATCATGCTATCAATCATTGCAGTTTGGGCAAGCGCGAGGCGGCTTATTTCTATGCCTGGCGTGAAAACATTGACATGTCGACTTATCATTTATATTTTTTATATCAGTTTTCGACTCCCAGCGCACCTTGTCGTGCTACGGGAATTTGATATCTCAAGAAATTCAACTAAGTTTAGGAGAAAACCAAGTGTGTAAAAATGGATATAATCTAAGTAGAAAAACATTTGAACATATCGACATGTCGTTATCCCAAAATCTGTTTTCTTTTTTTTCTTACATATCGATTTATTTTCTTGTAAGTATTACTTTTACTTCTTCATCGTAATCACAATTACCAGATCACTATTAACTTAATAAATAGAGTTATCCAACTATTGATGCAATGCAAACTATATGCAATTTATAAACTTTATATCTCGCTATGACAACTCAGTATCACCATTACCAAATCACTATAATTTAGCTCATCGAGTTATCTAACTATTGCCTGCATCAATTTGCATCGAAAGGGAGCCATTCCTATTTTGTCGTTCGGTTTGTGGTCTCCACTCGAGAACCTTTATTCCTCAACGGTTATCAGTTTTGCGAGCTATATGGCAAATTATTACGCAAAATTTCATCAAGTATCACGCAGGAGATGTGTGAGGAAGCTTATAGCAGCGTGCTAGAAAAAAAACAACAATAGGGCCGCTTAATTTTCCTATCTTCGCTCAGCTTAGCGGCGGTTGGTGGGCAAAGAGCTCAGCGAAACGAAGTCTTTTGCATACATTTTCAACATATGAAAGTTATATGAAGTTATTAACACGTTTTACAAGATTTAGGTGGGTTTTAGGGGGGATAAACAATAGTTAGATTTTAATTTACAAGACTGTATTTAAACAATTTGACTAATATTATGCCTTTTATTAAATGTACTTTAATTTGGAATTAATCCAAATTAAAGTACATTATTCCATAAAAAATACTATTGGTAACTGTAACTGAATAACTCATTGGTTGACAACACTTGACAAGTTTTACAAAACTTGAAAATGCATCTTCCGTAAATAAATACCAGTATAAAACTACCGGCGAATGTTAGTACTAATTAAATGAATAAGTTTAAGTCAATTTCCAGAACTACATTAATTTTCCCCGAAGTAGAGCGACAATAAAATATGGAAAAGTGCCTTCCGTGAGACGCACCAAGGTGCAAACCTGGTAATGTATTTCGAACATTTATCTGATAATTCTATCAATTTGCACCGACTACCATAATTTTCCCGGAGCCGCAATACCCAAAAAAAGATTTTTTTGTAAATGATTTTTTTTTGTATGTTCCGTATGTCGGATTTAAAAATTACTTGGTGCAAATGTAGATCATAACGGTTCAAAGTCTATGCCAAATTGCACCGACTACTTCTATTTCCCCCATTAAGTTACGGATATTATAAGGTTTTCACCCTATTTCACCCTGTTCAGGAGGGTGAAATTACTGATGCTTATTATTAGAGGTGATTTTAAAGCCATACAAAACAATTAGAAAAGTTTTCATGACTACATCTAATTAGTTCCACACTTTTGCAAAGAATCACCTAATTTGACTGTACTATAGGGAGAGCCGCTATAAAATCGGTCGGAACGTAATCGATTGCATTTATTTGACGTTCATTGCAAAAAAATGTAGGTACTTCAGCTTTAAACTGTGCCGGTAGAAAACCATAGTCGCACAAAACACTCTCCTTAGGTTTATGAATATGCGACGACTTTACGTTTGGAGGAGAAGCTGTAGGTACCAAACTAGTTGAACTATTTGAATCGTGTTTAGTACACTGTAAAGAACTTATCCAAGGTTCTATTTTACCGGTAGACAGACAGGACCATGCGACGTCAATGGCGCTCGCGTAATAATCAGAGTTGCAGTGTGTACACTGTGACCGTGCGAGAAATTCTAGAGAAACCTAATAAGTTACTTATTTAATTTATTAAAATTGTTTAGCAAAAATAACTAGAGGTTTAGATAAAAGTTTAAAATATCTGCGAGGCTCAGAAAGCTAAAGAAAGTCAAGCTAAATTTCTACCTACCTTAATTAACCTGTGTATGCAATGTGGGTAGAAATGAAATGGGAAATAAAATTAAACACAATGTAATAATAACAGTAGTCTAATAAGATTATTATCAAGATTACTCGACGAATAAAATAGCAATCAACGAAAATGACATCAAATAAAAACCAAGCATTTGAAACAAAGAAAAAATACAAAGCCTTCGAACTAGGCACACAGCTATAACTAGATGTACACAGATAGAATTTACAAAGGTAAAATAAAGTTGGTACTTAACTTGAATCTTGGTCTGTAGTCACACCCACAAAAAGCCCTCCCTCAACATTATCACTCCATTTTATACCTCACGAATAGTCACGAATCGCAAAACGAATGAAACCGACCAATCACAGGTAAGGAAATATTTAGCCCAAATATCTTTGTACTTAAGTAATTATAACAAAATCTAATTAAACAGAACCTTTTTAAAACCTACTTTATGAATTATATAATTTTTGTTATGAATAAATAGTATTCTTATCCAAAAATAGTAGATCAACAATACATCAACAACGTTGAAAATTATTCACTAAAAATCTTATAATTACAAAATAAAGTAAATAACCATTCGAAAAATTATAATTAATTAACTAATAATTTATTGTTTATGAAGTAGCGGTAAATATACCTTATTTCAAATTCATTCAATAAATTGGACATAAGTCGTTACAAAACATTTCGTTCGGAAATATGCACAACTCATTTCGTTCTAAAACACGCTCTATGTCTGAAAAGATGTTGATTTGACATTGTAATTTTAGACAGATTAAATTTCTTTCAAAAAAAGAGGCATAAATAAAAGGAATGGTCTCTAGGGTTTGAAATAATAATTGTATTACTTATCCTAATCTGTCACGGCCATTCTGATACGTACTTCGTCCCCGAAGTACAATTTTTATTTTTGGCTTGCTTGGAGAACCTTATGTTAACAAATCTTGTTCATCACAAGTTTTTACATTTATAAATATTAAACGTAAGTTATTATTCTAGGTAAAATTTACAAAATACAATTGAAACAGTTGAACCTCATAAAGACCGTTTCATACGATCTGAAGATAGCTCAACTGGTCAAATCGCTACCAGATGGAATTGTATTTTGTAAATTTTGTTTACACTTGTATTAATTGTATTATTCTATCTGTAAATAAAGTTATTAAATTACAAATGTACCTATAACATTTTATATTAAGAAAGCATTGTATTTTTATTTTATTTCCTAGCCACATCCCTAGCCACGTTCCTAGCCACGTCCCTAGCCACGTCCCTAGCCACGTCCCTAGCCACGTCCCTAGCCACGTCCCTAGCCACGTCCCTAGCCATGTCCCTAGCCACCTGCTGATCGTTTCAGCAGTATACAAATAAATTAATAATTACTGTTTAATACAAATTATGATAATTAAAAACGACTAAATCATATTTTCATAAATTATTATTCTGTGTCATTGATGATTGCTTCGTCATCTACAAATTCTCCTGGCCATTGCCTTAATTTGTCTTTGGCTACAATTATATTTCTTAAGTTACCTATTCCCCTAAGCGTAAATCTATCATGAGGAAGAATAGAAATTATTTCATAAGGTCCTTTAAACCTGGGACTCAATTTGTCATACCGCCTATGATCTTGATTTACATAGACAATATTACCGATTTCAAAACTCTTATTATTTCGCCTTACTGAGTCAAAACGTGTTTTGAATTTATCCGCTTGTAACCGTAAACGCTGGTGAGCTATTTCGCGATCTGCTTTTACATCAATATTTTGCTCAAAAACCTCAACGTCATCTAACCGAGATTGAATACACGGAATGTTCGCATTGCAGCCAATCAGTAAATGAATAGGTGTAAAGCCTGTCGATTTTTGGATAGTAGTATTAATTGACTGTTGAACTTTCCACAACCCGCCCGGCCAGTCTGATGAACCATTACAAGTAGTATTTAGCATATCTATCACTGTGGTAACATATCGTTCCACCTGTCCATTACCTCTTGGTGTACCTGTGGATACCATATGATGCTCGATTTCTAATTCTCTAAATAAAGATTGAATTTGATTTGAATTGAAATTAGTTCCCCTATCCGTTATTATTTGCGAAGGAGTACCAAATATGGTAATGGTATCACGAATGAGAGGCACAAGTTCTTGAGCATTTAAAGTTTTAAGGGGCTTTAACAAACAAAATTTGGTAAACCCATCCAACATAAGCAAGATATACTTGTACCCTTCGTTTGTTACTTTGAATGGTCCTGTACAATCTAAGTGAATCGTGTGGAATGGTATAGGTGTTTTGTCTATAGGATGCAATAAGCCTTGTTTTGGACCAGAGTGACCTTTACGTTTGATACATGTTAAACAATGTTTTAAATATTTCTGAACAAAGGCGGCCATTCGAGGAAACCAAAAATGTTCGCGAAGCTTCATTAATGTTTTTTCAAACCCTACGTGGCAATTTTCGTCATGGAAAAGTTTTAAAAGACTGAATCTAGATCCTTTAGGTACATACAGTTTAGGTTCATTTGATTGTGCCTTGTAAAATAATAAATTATTTTGCATGAAATATTGATTTTCATCAAGATCACCAGCTGCAATCTGATTTATTAAATTTTGAGTTTCTAAATCATTTTGTTGAGCAATTTCTAACCAAGATTGTTCATTAATCAAATTTACAGTTCCTTGTGATGCTGGTTCACAGAGTTGCGATTTGCTTGTTGGTATAATAAAGTTAATGGATTTTTCGACAGGATTGCGGCTAAGAAAATCAACATGTCCTATATATTTACCTTTTTTATATGTGATCTCAAAATCAAAATCTTGCATATAAGTCCACCAACGGGCCACACGTGGAGACAAATCTTTTTTATTCATTGTTGATTTTATAGAATTACAATCAGTGACAATTTGGAATTTTATGCCTAGTAAGTATACTCTAAAATGTTTTAATGCGTTGAAAATCGCTAGAGTTTCTAAATCATATGAACAATACTTTGATTCTGCAGGTGAGGTTCTTCTGCTGAAATATGCAATTACTTTTTTGATGTTATCAACTCTTTGGATTAATATAGCTCCATAGCCCAATGAACTGGCATCTGTATAAAGTTCAGTTGGCGATGCAGGATCAAAAACAGTAAGCAAAGGCTTAGAAGACAATTGTTTAATAATATAATCTCTAGCCGCAACCTGCTCAAATCCCCATTCCCACTTTTGATCGTTTTTGGTTAATTTAGTTATGCAAGCTGTTCGGGCTGCAAAATCTGGAATAAATTTTCGAAAATAGCTTGCAAGTCCCATAAACTGTCGTACTTGTTTGATGTTACTAGGTACAGGAGAATTGACTAGTGCGGCTATTTTTGTTTCGCTGGGCCTTATACCTTCCTGTGATATGTGCCTTCCTAGATATTCTATATTATCAACGAAAAATTTGCATTTTTTAAGATTTATTGAAAATCCTGCATCAGACAATGCCCGAATTGTTTCTTCTAAATATCTTAAACCTTCTTCTACAGTTAAGAAAGGTATTAGAATGTCATCCATATATACAAGTAGAAATTTTAAATGTTGCACAGCCTTCGTGATAGCTCTTTGAAACACTGGGGGCCCGTTACAAATTCCAAATGGCATTTTTACAAATTCATAATGATCCCCAGGCGTAACAAAAGCAGTGTATTTTATGGATTCTGGTGATACTGGAATTTGATGAAACCCATTTTTCATATCTATGGATATAAAGAATTTCGCTTTTCCTAGTTTATCAATTTGGTCTTCAATAAGAGGGAGGGGGTATCTGTCTTTCTCCAAAATTTTATTTAGTGCTCTATAGTCTATACACATTCTATCACTACCATCTTTCTTTTTTACTAAAATTACTGGGCTAGCAAAAGAGGAATTACTTTCACGTATTATTTTGTTTTGTATAAGTTCTTGTATGATTTGATCAACCTTTTCCTTCTCAATTGGAGCCAATCGATAAGGACGATAGTAAACAACGTCATTTTTTTGTAAACGCAAACTAAGCTCACCAGTTTTTACCGTACCAGTATCGTCTAACACAGAAGGATATTGACTAAAAATGTTTTTAATTTTATTTTGTAGATCTGTGTCTAAATGTTCAGTTATAGCGGTTAATTCAAATAATTCTGAAGATGTGGAAATAACGTTCACTGTTTTGGTTTCTACCGTTTTTCGAACTAACCTACTACCACATAAATCTGTGATAATTTCTACATCGGGGAACATGACAGCATTTCTGCCTATAAGAAGATCGTAATGAAAATTGACATCCCTAGTAACATGTAAATCAAGTTCCAAGCAGATATCCTCAAATTGAATCGTTACCGTAGTTATTGCATATACATGTATTTTATTTTGCCCTATTCCTTTCAAATATTCAGATACGGGTGAAAAATTACAGCCTAATCGTCTTGCAACGGATTCTTTTATTAAACTGCAGCTAGCTCCAGTATCTATAAGCGTCATAATTGACACATTATTAATGATTACTCTCGTGAACTTTAATTCTGTCGGCCTAAAAAATTGATTTCTTTATTTGCCGCTACTGTTGTTTTTGGCACTGAATTCAATGCTTCTGCTCGTCGTTTGTTGTAGCATATTGATTCAGTATGACCAACCTTTTTACAATAGGTACAGATTGTTGATCGAAAATCAATAAATTTATTCGACTGATTAGGAATCAGTGATGTGGCTTGAGTTGTTTTCTTTTTTTGACATTGTGACTGAATATGACCGATTTGATTACAATTGTAACATTTCCTTTCTACATCTAATTTAGATCGCTTAGCAACTATGGAATGGTCACTATTATCTAATAGCCTTTTTTTTGGCTTTACATAGCTTGAAAGCATAGAAATTAAAGCAGATGTCGTAGTAGCACCGTTATTTAATGCAGCCATTCGAACGTCAACATCATTTATGCCGCCGCAAATTAACTCGATCAATTGTTCTTCAGTAAAAGATAATTTGGTGTATCGAAATAACCTTATTTTCTCCCTAGCATATTCGCAGTATGATTCCGCGGAGTCCGATGTGTAGAGGACGGCCTTAGTAAGTTTTTCGGACAGATTTCTCTTCACGGGGTACACATCAACGATATCAGTACGGAAGTTTTCCCAGGACCTACCTTCCGAGGGTTCCCATGTCTCAAACCATAGTAAAGCCGAGCCCCTAAGAGCCTTACCGGCTTTTGCTGTTGTCTTAATGCTGCTCCACTTAAACTCCTTGGCGAGCGTCTCGATGCTATTGCACCAACACGCTGCATCGCTGTCGTTCTTGTCAGGATCAAAGAGCGGCAGCGCGATGTCATCATCCTTATGGTGAACCGATGTTATGGCGTCACGGACTGCTGTGAGAAGATCCGCGATTGCTGATACATCCATTCTGAAACACAATAAAATATTAATTATTTAGCTTGAGATCATCCCACTTCTGATGCGAGAAATTCTAGAGAAACCTAATAAGTTACTTATTTAATTTATTAAAATTGTTTAGCAAAAATAACTAGAGGTTTAGATAAAAGTTTAAAATATCTGCGAGGCTCAGAAAGCTAAAGAAAGTCAAGCTAAATTTCTACCTACCTTAATTAACCTGTGTATGCAATGTGGGTAGAAATGAAATGGGAAATAAAATTAAACACAATGTAATAATAACAGTAGTCTAATAAGATTATTATCAAGATTACTCGACGAATAAAATAGCAATCAACGAAAATGACATCAAATAAAAACCAAGCATTTGAAACAAAGAAAAAATACAAAGCCTTCGAACTAGGCACACAGCTATAACTAGATGTACACAGATAGAATTTACAAAGGTAAAATAAAGTTGGTACTTAACTTGAATCTTGGTCTGTAGTCACACCCACAAAAAGCCCTCCCTCAACATTATCACTCCATTTTATACCTCACGAATAGTCACGAATCGCAAAACGAATGAAACCGACCAATCACAGGTAAGGAAATATTTAGCCCAAATATCTTTGTACTTAAGTAATTATAACAAAATCTAATTAAACAGAACCTTTTTAAAACCTACTTTATGAATTATATAATTTTTGTTATGAATAAATAGTATTCTTATCCAAAAATAGTAGATCAACAATACATCAACAACGTTGAAAATTATTCACTAAAAATCTTATAATTACAAAATAAAGTAAATAACCATTCGAAAAATTATAATTAATTAACTAATAATTTATTGTTTATGAAGTAGCGGTAAATATACCTTATTTCAAATTCATTCAATAAATTGGACATAAGTCGTTACAAAACATTTCGTTCGGAAATATGCACAACTCATTTCGTTCTAAAACACGCTCTATGTCTGAAAAGATGTTGATTTGACATTGTAATTTTAGACAGATTAAATTTCTTTCAAAAAAAGAGGCATAAATAAAAGGAATGGTCTCTAGGGTTTGAAATAATAATTGTATTACTTATCCTAATCTGTCAACCGCGTAACACCTTTTTCGTTGCTGTATCGTTATTGTCCAATTTTTCCTTCAATTTACAGCACTCGTCGCGAAGATGTCCGTATGTCTTGCAATAAACACATTACTGATTTTTATTTAACGAAGGCGATGTATTGAGGTTGTTGACAGCAGTTCGTGGCGCGGGAACGATGCAGTCGCGTGAGGTAAGACGCGCGATGTCGTCGGCGCAATTCGTTGCGGTTCCGGCATCATTGATTTTCTGGCTGGCGCTTCGCCCGTGGTAGTAGATGACCACGGCGTCGTCTTATGACGTCGATGCTGGAACTCGTTGGCACTCTCGTCAGTGGCATCTTTGACATGTCTCACCTTGCGTAATAGCGTGTCGAACGAATCTACTTCGTCACGGCGTAGACGCTCGCGAATACGACAATGTATAAAGCCGTAAAGCATGTCGAGTTGTACTTTCTTGGTGACGTCACGGGTCTGGGTGTTGTAGTACCAATGATACTCGTAGTTGCTGATATCCACGACACAGGGAATTCTAGTGTGACTATGTATATGTGACTGTAGGATTTTTTATTATTTTATGTCAATTTCAGCCTGTTGTTCTCAGGTACGACAAAATTAAACTTCAAACCTCTCGCGTATATTTTTTTGTAGGAAGTAGAACAAATAATAACAACAGGAAGTTTAATAAGTTATGGAGGGAAAACTGTGACTTGACTTTGGAACCCTACACTATACGTTTTTAGGCATATTGAATCGGTTTATGCTTAACGTGCTTTATCTTCCGACAACCAGTTTCTTTTGAGCAGCCTCATTTATGTTCTTGCAGGGGTCAGTCCGGAACATCTCTCCGGTAAGAAAGTCGGCGTTTACATTGGGACATGTTTCTCCGATACTGAAAAAATTCTCTTCTACGTTGCTAAGTCTAAGAATGGATTAGGATTACTTGGGTAAGTTAAGTCATCTTGATACTGAAATTAAAAAACCGAATCTACACTTCCAAAGATAAACGTAGTAACTGGTCGTAATTCACGATGCAGATTCACATTTCTTCGGATCTTGGCTTTACCGTACTCCTTCAGCGGCTTAAAGTGATAAAAGCTATAAACGCTATGCTCACCACTGAAAAGCCAACGCCTAGATTTTGCTGTTGAATTGATTAAAAACAGATAAAAAAAATATTTTCTTTAAAGATGCAACAAAACGATGTTTGCTAACCGCATCTCCTACTGGCTGAACGCGAAAGGCCCCTCGCATTCCATTGACGCCGCCTGTTGCAGCTCCACGGTCGCCTTGGAACAGGCCTATCAGGCGCTCACTAGGGGAGAGTGCGAGGCAGCTATAGTCGGAGGCGCCAACTTATGTCTACTTCCGCAATCTTCTGTACACTATGAAAGGTAATGCCTATAGGGGCTAGGCACATAAGAAACCATCGAGTGAATAGAGTCCCATAAAAATGCCCCAAAAATACACAAGGCCGCAAGAAAATTTTAAATTGAATAATATGTAAATACTTATTCTTATATAATGAATATTCATATATCTGTATCGTATATAAAATTCAAAGTCCTGACTGGCTGACTGACTGATATATAGACTTATAGCCTAAACTACTGGTCCTAAAAAATAAGGTACGGGCGGAGTAATTTTAACCTAAAAGACGATTCAAAATGATCATTGTAATTTCAATACATAATTCTTTTGATTTGATTTGGTTTGACTAGAGACATGAAATTTGAAAGGTGTGTTCCTTTTGGACGTGGGTTCAGTAAGAAAGGAATTTGGAAAGTTCGCCTTCTAAGGGGGTGAAAAGGGATGAAAACGTTTTTATAACAAATCGTATTCCTTGGAATTACACACTTGAAACTTGCCTTAAATGTTCTTCAATTCAAATAACAAAACAACAATAACAAGTGTTTTATAAAATAATTCAATGATCAAGCGAGCTTACCTGAAGCGAAGCTCGATCTTGATTATACAGCCTTCACCGAAGAGAAGAGATTACTTGTAGTATGTACGTGCTTACATGGACATATATCGCACAAGTGTTGAAAGGTAGAAAGAGAACGAAAACACTGCCTTTCTACCGTCTCGACGCTTGCTGCCACCTCATTATCTTCAGAGTAAAAGCAGCAGCAACATTGATCGACCAGGGAAAGATATTTCTCAGGGTAGGGAGGGACCTTTTTTCTCTTCGGTGAAGGCTGTATAATCAAGATCGAGCTTCGCTTCAGGTAAGCTCGCTTGATCATTGAATTATACAGCCTTCACCCTCAGAGAAGAGATTACTTGTAGATGTTCAGAGATCATGATCTATGTTGCTATAAAACTTGTTTCTTTGACAGAAGAAACAAGGCTTACTTAAGTATATTACTTCTTACAAATAATAACAAAAGAACAAATCACCAGTTATATTATGACAAAATATAAACAAAACTTCTCCTACAAATAAACATACTTAACTTACTTACTTTTAATGAAATCAATGAGATCATTAATTGTGCAACTTGGTAGATACAATGCTATAGAATAAAACAACTTAACATTTAAATCAAAATTATAGGTCTATTATGAAAACTTACTAAGACTGCTGATTGTGCAGACCAACTTGCTGTTTTTCTGATTACGTCAATATTAACGGCGAGGAGAAGTAGAGGCATGGCATGCCTTGTGCTGTGAGCACCAAAAATAAAATTATCGATAATACGATAGCCAGGGTCTGTTTTAACCAGCGTCCGATAGTCTGGAACAAGGCAGCTTTATGTGGCTCTAAAAATGTGTGGTGTTTTTGTAAGTCAAAATGAGACGATCTTCAGAACCGAGTCTAATAGAGGATGTTTTCAATAAATTTTTCTGAAGAGCAGATACTGGGCAATTAACAAGTCGTTGATTAAAAAAAAGGTAAATTCAAAATATGTTGAGTTCTGCCAATACCTAAAGTTTTAATTGAACGAGCGAAGCGAGTTATCTGAGTCAACTTGGAAGAATCGGCGTTTGTATGTAAGTATGTATGTTTGTCCGATGAAAACTTCCCAACCGTTGATCCGATCTTCATGAAATTTAGTATGGGGGTAGATAGTATTGGTACACTTTGTAGGTAAGGTTATATATATTATATATATGGTAAGGTATGAGTTATATCGGTCGGGGGGTTGATGAGGTATTGGGGTCCAAGAGGGGTAAATAATAAAATAAAAGTGAGTCAGTCAGATCAACTGTCTAATGAAAGCGCTTTGGTTGGAAATTTCAAAACTGTTTTTAATTAGTATTTAGACTAAGTAGTTTTTGAGATATTAGGGAAAATCAAAACATAAAAATCAAAAATTCTAGGGTACTTCCAGCAATCTCACAATACTGAAATTTGGTATGGTTGTAGCTTTTGTGACACAAATACAGGGAAAAGTCGGAAATTGAAGAATTTAGAAACTTGTATACAATAAAACACTAACCAATATAACGTCTATTGTTGACTTCCCATTTCTAGGAATTTGAATGACGTTGGAGTTCTATTGTTTTCATCAATAGGACGTAATCAATTAATTCGTCAGGTACTTGATATACTAACAGGTATGCACTATGCAGTATGTACGCCCCGTTGCTTAGTCATATTCAAAGGATATTTTGATGATGTGAAGTACTACTTAGTAAGTAAATATTTTTAGAAATCGGTTAGATGGGCTAATCTAGTAAAATATGCAAAAAATACCTCGAAGATACTTCAAGTTCTCTGGCAATGCTGTAATGTATTATTTTAGAATATTTTGTCCTACAGGGACAAGTCGAACATTGAGGATTTTTAATGTAATACCCACTTTTAGCGTAGAAAACGTACATCTTTAAAAATTAAGTAGGGAAACTACAACTATTATAGATGGCACTGCTAATTATGACTAAAAGTTATACCGCGCTATTGATGCGCTTTGAAGCTTGGATAAGAAATACAGTTTCAGCATATGCGTCTCTAGGCTGGAAAATAATATCCTCATAACTGTCCGTATTTAGATAGTGAGAACCAGAAGATACGAGCTCACGACCGAATAGTAGAAGGCTAGAAGGGCTGCCGGCTGGTGTATAGCCTGTCACCTCACTGACAGAACTGTTCAGTAGGTCCCAAGATCTTTGGTCGTTTTTTATATAGTTGTAGGCTGATATAACGGTAACTATGGCTACCGTACACACTATTTACCGTATAGGAAATAGTGTGTACGGCGTGTAGGAAATTTCCTCAAAGTGAAAATTTTAATGTCGCATTTTAATAATATTTATGTTTTTGGAATCAAAAATATGTCAGAAACAAATAGGCCTGCTATAGCATTATATTTCCTTACAGCATTAGGTAATGTTTGATAAATGCTCCAACTCTTTCATAATCAATGAGGATTCTGTTTCAGAAAACTTACGTTGCGCATAATTTTCTGTATTTTTGGTCAGGTTTTACTATTTATAAAAGGTATTCTATAACCTGACACAGCAACGAGTATAAAAAAAATATGATATTTTGTAATAGATTGCCATTCCTACATAAAAGAATTGAAACGACCTGCGCGCGGGGTTGGCAGTGGTAACGGAACTTATACCCGCGGCGGGTCGTGCCGCGCGCGCGGGCTGCTCGTCGTGTCTTGGCATGACGTCATCGGCCTCGGCCGGTTGTATGTGTAGTTCTAGCCGCCACGCCCGCGCTGGTTCCGCGCTCCTTGACCGAAGCTTGTATCAGCAGACTTGTGTTTTTGTAATGGCTCTGGAGTTATAAATCCAAGTTGTATAGTTTTTTTTTTTTTTAATGGAATATTATTCCTTTTTCTATCTTTGAAGGGATCGATCAAAGATTTGTCAATCGAAGGGATAATCACAGATCGTCGAGTATCCGTTCCGGCATAGTAAGAATCAGCTAGTAGTCTACCAGCATCGTTCAGCGTACGGATAATAATATCCGGAACATCAGAGTTTTTCTTCATGAGACGTGTCATAGTCTTACCTAAAGCTGAAAGAAATTTACCGAGCTGATCTTGCTTAGCGAGTAAGCGCTTATCTCTTAGTTTGTACGTCTCCTCAGCTAGCATTACGCCAATCTCCGGGTTTAGAGCAAAAGTAAAATTTCTGGGAAAGATAATATCTTTAAAATTTTTTTGTTTAATTTTTAGGACAGCAATTTTTTTTTTTTTTTTTTAATCTTTTTCTTTATCTGCATGTAGGTCTTGACCATACTCCTCGGCATTAGCCTCGGAATCGCTGAGGGCTTGTTATAATTGGGGATCAATATTAACGTCCTCGGGGACATCTTCCACTGGGAGATCATCGATGCTCACCTGGCAAAGGCCAGCGTCCGGGTTTAGTACCATGGCATCATAATTTTTTATTCAAGTGCTTCTTCACGTTCCATGGGGAGTGAACTTCGATAGATGTTCCCAGATAATTTTCTAGACAACGACGGAAAAAATACTCGGACGGTAAGCGAACAAAGTGTTGGTTCTGCCGATAATATTTTCAAGTTACGACTTGTTTCGTCCAACAAAATATTCCGATTGCCCGAAGAATACAACGGGACGGATAAAATTCAAACAGAAATTTTTTGTAGGTACAAAAAAAAATATTATAATTACGTGAATTTCGATGAATGCATCGAAATTCGAGGAAATACCTCAACTTTAAGTTTGAAAATACAAAGCTCGATGAATGCATCGAGAATATCCGAAGAATACAACGGATACTGAAATTATATAAAAATCCCGGAGGTAGGTGCACAAAAAAAATCACCTTGGTTTTGTACCTCGTTTTCAGAATAAATTATTCGCCTGGCACTCCGTCTTCCTTCCAGTTTATACTCGTACCTCTTCATCTTCCTTCTCCATTTGTCTTCTTTTGTTTCCTTGTGATGTCGCTAAGGCATTTTTCTTATTCCTCGTACTGGAGGTCACTGATGATTATGCGCCTGTGCGAAGTCCGTGAGCGCACGAACAAGAATGAGGTGGCAGCAAGCGTCGAGACGGTAGAAAGGCAGTGTTTTCGTTCTCTTTCTACCTTTCAACACTTGTGCGATATATGTCCATGTAAGCACGTACATACTACAAGTAATCTCTTCTCTGAGGGTGAAGGCTGTATAATTGGCAATCATTTTGACCTTTTACCGAATCGTCCGATGAAAAACTCCTATTGGTGATTTGTTAAACGCTGATGGTGATAAAACATCATGGTTATTATTTTTAACATAATATAATTTAAGTGAGGTACCTACTAAGAAAAAATGGATTTTAAGTATCTGAGTCAATAAATTAAATATTATTATAATTATTGGACGGGAAAGGTGAATCGTAGACTTCAAGGAGACTTTTTTTTTTTTTTTTTTTAAAGGTCTTTATTACTTATAAAATATACAAATTATTAAGACTAAACACAGTTTAGTAAAAAAATGCAGCTTAAAATTACAAAGTAACTTGGCAGGCTAAGGCGCCTATAAAAGTTTTTTGACAAAATTACAATTTTTTATGAATATTGGGCACTTTATAAATCTAGGTTTTGCTATTTATATACTAATAATATATAAGGTAAGGTAATGAACCGTTAGGTACATAGTATGAGCACTTTGAGTAGCGCGCATTTTTAAAGTTTTCAAGCGTATAGTTATACTCGGTACCTAAACATTAATTAGGTTAACTATTTAGTAGCAAAAACTTTGTCAAACATTAGAAAACATTTAGTACTTACTTAAAAAATAAAATAAAACAGAGGGTACAAAAAGATCGTTGCGAACGGCATACTCACTCAGCTACCCGCGGACCGAACTAGAAAACCCCAGGCAGAGCGGTCGGCCGGCTCCCAGCTAGCGCGTAGCAACTAAAAGTTAACCGGTCGGACGCGCTGGCCAATGATTACATCGAGACAACTTCTTATAACTTAAGTATTAGGAAAATACGTTTAATTTAATGCTGGGTTAAAATAGGTACCTACTTAGATTATTGTAAATACATAAAACTGTAACTTATTTATTTAGCAAGTAGATAGGTATGCAGTAGTAGGTACACAATTACATACTCGTACGCAGGTAGGTACATACCTACTTTGCTCCAGAAATGAATTATGAATGACTATCAGATAACAATATAATAATTAAATATAAATTAAAATTAAATGCGTAAGTATTTAATTATTTTCCAATGAACCAAAATATAAAGTACTTAACAGATAAATAATTTTAAATAGTTTACTAACCTAAACGTGTAATATTTAAGACATAACAACAATAATTAACTAATAAACTGGTGAATTGCACTGACCATCTAACTGAGGGTTAAGAACCCAGCGAAGGATGGACTGCCCATACAAACGTAATACCGACGTCATTTGTAATTCGAGCATATTTCCACCATATTATGCTATTATTCGGATTCGGATAGTATTTATCTATGTTCCCAGATAGTTTTTTTTATCAAAATATATACCTAAAATGAAATGTAAGCGAATTACTTTTTGTATATTTTTACGACCTAAACGACATGTTTTCATCTTATTTGTTTCGTATGAAAAACAACGATATGTTACGTATTTTATGTGTAGGAACATAGCTTATATTGTCAAGTAACAGAATAACAACACGATATAAAAAAAACAACCAGTTTTTATTCATCATTTTTGGTATTACGGAACTTGAACAAATTTCTAAAAAATTCTGAACGCCCATATTGCTATCGCGTCAGAACCGAGGGCCGGTCGGGGAACTACGGTTGTGTGATGTTTGACAACTCGACAGGCACTCACACTAGTACACTGTGTAACCCCGCGCTTCGCTTGCTCTTGTGTTTGTTCACCTATTTGTTTGTTATATATGACATTGCAATATTTTTGTAATTTTATTTAGATTTGCCTTGTGATTTGGAATGAAGTAACCTAGGTAACTAACATACCTACGACTTGTGCTTTGTTTACCATTCAGTACCTAGTTTTTGCGAGAAATAGTAGCGGCTCAACTTTCCTTTAGCGACTGTGACCTACGAGGTTCATATTTTTATCACATGTAGGTTCACATAGCACAAGCCTGAATATGAAATGGCGTACTGCGGAAACCAATAGTTTTAGCATTGTGAGCTATGACAAAAAATCAAAGAAAAATATTTCAAAGTAAATGCTCAACTTTACTTTAGCGACTGTGATCTACGAGGTTCATATTTTTATCACATGTAGGTTCACATAGCACAAGCCTGAATATGAAATGGTGTACTGCGGAAACCAATAGTTTTAGCATTGTGAGCTATGACAAAAAATCAAAGAAAAATATTTCAAAGTAAATGCTCAACTTTCCTTTAGCGACTGTGACCTACGAGGTTCATATTTTTATCACATGTAGGGTCACATAGCACAAGCCTGAATATGAAATGGTGTACTGCGGAAACCAATAGTTTTAGCATTGTGAGCTATGACAAAAATCAAAGAAAAATATTTCAAAGTAAATGCTCAACTTTCCTTTAGCGACTGTGACCTACGAGGTTCATATTTTTATCACATGTAGGTTCACATAGCACAAGCCTGAATATGAAATGGCGTACTGCGGAAAAAAATAGTTTTGGAGCTATTCATTGTTGAAATTTGCTAAAAACTGGTTTCCGATCTCCATATTTTGGTGATATTTTACTATTTGTCAGTGTTTGGATACGATTTTCGGCTTTTGACATTGACAACCCACCCCTCCCCTCCCCCCTCAAGCCTTATACTTATAGTCGCTAAAGGAAAGTCCTTCGATGAATTCTCAAACAGGAGTAAGCACGTAAACAATCTCAACTCTGAGAACACAAACGATGACAGAGTTCATTGATGTTCAAGGAATACGTAACCGACTGGACCGTAAGAGTAAAAAACACGACTAGTTGAAAATTGAGAAACCACCAATTTTTAGCAAAATATACCATTTGGTCTGTCACTGTCATTGTCAAAAGCCGAAAATCGTATGGGAACACTGATAAAAAGTAAAATATCACCAAAACATGGCGTTCGGAAAGCGGTTATTAGCAAATTTTAAAAATGAATAGCTCCAAAACTATTGGTTTCCGCAGTACGCCATTTCATATTTAGGCTTGTGCTATGTGAACCTACATGTGATAAAAATGTGAACTTCCTAGCTAGCAGTAGCTAAAGGAAAGTTGAGCGTTTACTTTGAAATATTTTTCTTTGATTTTTTTGTCATAGCTCACAATGCTAAAACTATTGGTTTCCGCAGTACGCCATTTCATATTTAGGCTTGTGTCTACATGTGATAAAAATATGAACCTCCTAGCTCACAGTCGCTATTGGAAAGTTGAGCCAAACTCAACGATCATCAAAGCACCAACTTGCCCCCTTATTCGCTCTGACCAAACGTAACATAACGCGGGCTCGTTACGATATCTGCGTGGAATCATCGCTGAATCGTATGGGTGACGTCACACGTTATTGAAAAGAAATCTCATAGGTCATAGCGAATAACCACCCTGATCACAATTATTGGAAAAAAGTTTGTGCTCGCGAGTTCTAACTGTTCGCAGAACTAGGTACCAAGGAGTTTTTATTGCTAGATATATAAATGTAAAAAGTTTGTGACAAATGCCAAATATGCCAAAAAAATATTTTTGTCAAATGCTAGTTTGCATAAAAAATAAATACCAGCTTCGAATTATGAATGGTAACGGCCACAGAATAGAAATAAGTGTTCGGCTGTGCCCCGCGCGCGCCTGCGTTAGCCAAACAGGGACAGCAATATGCAGGCCGACTTTTGCGCTATTCTCGAGTTGATTTAGCGTGCGGCCATCACCGCAACCTTAAGCTGTGACGCCGTGGTCATGTTTTCGTACAAGACGTAGTGATGGGGTAAGCGATACCGTTTGTAAGTGTCGATATACGTAAGATTCGATGAACGAGTTTTACCTAACGAGGAAATTAATTTATTTTTGTGGTTACAATTACGCAATAAATAGAAGGTTTTTGTTAATTTTAATATAAATTCATTAATAGATGGGAAGTTAGTTTTTTTATGCAGCTTAGTTAAATTGGTGCGGAATAGGGTATTATATGCTATCTTAAAGGCTTTATTTTGCAGAACTTGTAGTTTTTTGTAATTAGTTAAGCAAGTACCACTCCACACAGGCGCAGCATATGTCATACAGGGGCGAATTAGGGTACTATAAATGTTGATTTTTGTTTTAGTGCTTAAATTACTGCGTCGGTTCATTATTGGGCTAAGTGCACCAAAGCCCTTAAGTGCTTTGGTACGTGCATAGTCTATATGATGGGTCCAGTTTAGTTTAGTGTCCATGTAAACACCAAGATATTTGACAGATTTGTTCCAAGGTATATGATGATTGTTAATGATTAATTTTTTGTCAGGAGGCTTGCGTTTCCGCGAGAACATAATCGCTTCTGTTTTAGCTTCGTTCAACTTAAGCTTCCATTTACAAAAGTAGACAGCAAGTAGATCTAAAGATAGTTGCAGTCTATCAATAATTAAATCTTCATCACTGCTGGAAGAGTATGATGCTGTATCATCGGCAAAGCATGCCAAGTATGTGCGAGGCTGTTTAGGTAAGGGTCAAGGAGACTAAAAGATGATGGTAGTATAGTTTCGGTACAGATCTTAATTGATTATTAAGTAACCTTCGACATTCATTCATATCTGAATATAATAAGCGCCAATAGTTGCAATCAGTTCAGAAAAAAATAGTCCATTATTAAATTACGTTTCATTAAATGCTAAAAAAACAGGTAACTTCATAGAATATTCTGCTGATGTACTGCGTCAGCAAGTTTTTCGGGCATCATATTTTTTGGGGTGTTTTCTATTCTGCAAAACGACTTTTCACTTAGCACAGATTCTTGTTGATTTTGTAAGAATATAAGAAAAGTTAAACTTTTAAAATTGTCATGGCTATGAACACAACAGCAAAAGCTAGTTCAACTAGTTGTTCTAGAACACAAGTTTTAGTTATTTCACAAAAATTATAATAGAATTCAATCAAAATGTTATATTAATCCTTACCTCACTTTCGAGTTCATCCACGCCAACGTGGTGCACGTTCTGCCTCTTCTAGACAGCGCCCTAGACACGACAAAGCGGGGGTAGGCGCACAGAAATGCACGGCATAAAGACGCGTTTTAGAGTTGGAATGTCACATAGTGGTTTTTTAAAATAGTGTAATTACTAACACATTCATATTTTTCATGAATAAAAAAACAGTCACTATCTTTTAGATTTGTAGTTGTTTCAGTTTCAAGTTAGACCAATGACTAGCCGACTAAGGATGTTTAGCGGCCTTTGTCTTTTAGATGTCGTAGATACTAGTCAGGCCTGCAGGTTATAAATGACTAAAACCCTTGTAAAGTCAGGTAACGGTCAAATAGAATCGAAAGTGCATGTAACCGTTTTCTAAGCTTGTCAAACAGATGAACTGCAAATCTGAAATACACTGACTGACTGACTAGACATGTTTAGCCGTATTTTAGTGTTGTAAAGTAAGTTAACCGTATTTAAGAATTTCAAAACTCCAAAAACGATGTAGGTAGCGGTGTACGTGGTTTCCAGATCTCAGAACTTATAAATGATAGAAAAATATGATCCAGACTGTTCCGATAGAGAAAAATTGGCGCATGCAGTAAAATAAAACTCAAATTTTAACAAATGTCACATGACGGCCTTTTAGTGATCGGACGGCAGCAGAGGGGAAGGGTCTCGGGCTCAACTTTCCAATATCTACTGTGAGCTAGGAGGTTCATATTTTTATTACATTTAGATTTACATAACAGAAGTCTATACAGGGTGTAAAAGAACGGTTCCCGAATACTGAAGATACCGGTAAAATACCTAAGTATATAATAGCTATATAAAATAGCTTTTGTCTTGTGAGTTCATTTCGATACAACACCTCCGCGCTCCCCACTTATGAATCAATCAAAACCTGAAACCAAAGACAATATTTATTTTATTTCTTTTTCCTCGAACCCCAATGCTGTAATTGCAAAAGCACTAAAGAAACCTAGTTTTGGTTTTACAAGGCCTATCAAACCATATAATATAACGCACGATTATGGACATGTCATTTTTTTTGTGCCCTATTAGTTAAAAACCGGTATTTTTTTTCCATATAATTTAGATCTAAGAACCGCTCCACTTAGAGTTTCGGTAAGTGCTCTATAAGCCATAATTCAATTACATAATTCATAGTCATAATTCTCGTTCCTTACTCGTTGTCAAACTTAACGGTCAATTCTGAGTCTAAGCCACTCTATAGATTTACTATCCTTATAAATCTGTGCCTCTTTTGTCAATATCCGTTAAAAGTAGTTTTTGAGTTCTGAATGTGTACCTCATGGAAGAAGAAATACATCTTCCATGGTGTACCTATACATGTATACAAACATAATATGCCCCACTAAAGTAGTCGGGAAAAACTAATTACAGGCCCTTACATGATGAGGTAAAAAATTTGTTTCAGAATCATAAACCTGAGTAGAGATGGCAAAACTAAGTCATTTGACCAGGAAGCCTCTGGTTGTGCCAGGTCAGAAGCTATCAATGTGCTCTTTCTACAGAAAGCTAAAGACGCTCTCAGGTATGTACAATAAACAAATGACTGAATACGAGGCTCGTCCCTTCACAAGTTGCCAGTACTATTTTCCACGCTAGACAGGATGATCAAGTCAAGCTAAACAATTAGTCCGTATAGTTCTACCATTCAGTTCTACTAGTAGGACTAAACGGAGAAAAATATCCTTTCATTTCTACTAGTAGGACAGATCGGATTTCAAAAACCGTTTTGTCCTACAAATAGAACTGAACGGAGAAAAAAATCATGTAGTTCGTGTAGTTCTACGAGGAGATAGACAGAACTGATAGAACAGAACGGACAGCAGAAAAAATATTACTTTTTTTTCCACGTCTACATACATACATATAAACTTCTTGGTCGGTAATTTCATAAACTCTGCATTACATAGTTAATTTATGAAAAATATGAATACGTCATTCATTGAATGGATGAAAAGTGAGGAACGTTTAAGAACAACTAATTATGTGGAAGGATGGCATTTGAGGCTTAATAATAATTAATCATGATGCAATAATTACACGTGTTATAAAAGAATGCATCATTAAACATAACAAAAGGCATGCAAATCGAAAATGATAATATGCAGATCAAAAAGAAAAATTGAGAGTACTATAAATGATCAGTATATTTTGAACCAGCAAAAAATGCTGATCAATGGCCAAATATCTAATTCTCTTTTTTTAGAATCGTTGAGATAAAATGAAGCCTAAACATAAAGCCTAAAACATGATAATATGTATTACGTATCATGTTTTAGGTTAGCTAAGTGTTAGCAATATACTTTTTCGTTAATTTCTCATTTAATAAATAATCGTAGGTACTCTGCAAATACTTGACTTTTGTCCATTTAGTCCTACTAGTATTGTCCGTTTAGTTCTATTGAATTTTGTACTGAAATTCTCTTCTTCTTCTTCTTCTTAGTCGTACACTCTTGACAGAGTGGTCGTGGTTAAGGGGGATGCTTTCGATTACTTAAAGCTCGTTTCACGCTAGATGGCGTGGAAAAACAGATATTGACTTTTTTATTTTTTGTTCAAAACTCGAGCGTCTTTAGTGAGTAATTTTACCGTTTGCGAGCACGGTGTAGGTCATAGAATTTGATGCAGCATGAATTTTCGTTAAAGAGTCGTTAGAAATTTCAAATTCACTATAAATAAGATCTGACAATTTGCCTCATGTAATTACACGCACGCACACTTCTACATTCACTATTTTGTTTTTCACTAGATGGCGTTGTCATTATCCCCAGATGTTATATAGATGGCGTTAAAAAAATGTTTATAAGGTATCTCGATAATGATGGCGTTAAAGAAAATTGTTAGAAGGGATGAGCCGCCACCATCCACCGACTTCCTGCCACCCTATAAAAAGTGCCGTGGTGTGCGGCGTAGAATCTATAATCCTCCTCCCGTGGATGTCGGAAAAGCCGACTAAGGGTTTACACCAGGGCATGGGCAGCAGCATCCATCTGAGTAACCGATACTGCAATCACCAATCAACCTGCCAAGGGTGGTAATTATGGCAAACACCCCCACAAAAATGAATGTCTTTTTACAGAAATTAATAAAAAGAAAAAACAAACAGATTAGGTATTTTTATTGGTTTATAATTACAAGTATTTTCCACTAGAAATATCATACACTGACAACAAATATTCATCAATAGGTAAGCGATCAGTGCAACTGCACATTTTGTCTTCGTATATTGTATTCATTGTTACCATTAGTGCCCATTGCATCTCTTCTAAATATAACTTTTCATTTAAAAAACCGACTTCCGCCATTGTATTCGACTAAATATTAGGATGAAAAAAAAATGATGAAAGAACCATAGTGGTGAAAGGATTATGATACTTTCTGAATGCAAATGCTTGGTCAGCAACAAGCTGAAAATATCAAAATCGCCATATGTACCTATGCCTAAAATATTTGAGGAGTTCCCTCAATTCCTCATGGATTCCATCATCAGAACTGGGTTTTGAAAAAATGGGACCAATCTGGAAGTACATATATCTATTCAAATAAAAAAAGAATTTTCTAAATCGGTTCATAAACGCCGGAGATATGAGGTATCATCTTCATCATCATTAGATGTAGTTGATCTGATGATCAACTACATCATCATCAGCCTGTAGAAGTCCACTTAGGTGTCCCCTAGAGTGCCACGACGAACGGTCTTGAGCCGCCTCCATCCACAGATTTCCTGTGACGTTCATAATGCCTTTAGTCCATCGAGTGGAGGGCCTTCCTCTACAGCCTCGTCCGTTTTTCGGTCGCCACTCGAGAACCTTTATTCTCAAACGGTTATCAGTTCTGCGAGCTATATGACCTTCCCATTGCCACTTCAACTTGCTAATTCTGGTTGATCATCAGTGGCTAGAAAAAAATACATTTCTTGATATAGTTTTGTTTTAGACAATGTTGTAAGGGTTTTTTGTATGAGAAAAAATAACGTACATGATGTCATTTCATTGAGATCTATGCACTTTGCATTTTTCCGAACACGTCTCAATATATATTTCAGATAAAATCGCATTTTTGAAAAATGCTACCAGCTTTAGCATCATGCTGCTGATAAACTCATTTATAGGGTGTGGTGATACGGCGTTTGCAAACATAACAGTGTACAAATATTACTGTGTTGGAAATATATGATATTGGATAAACAATCAACAATCTGCCTCTCTCACTATTCCAAATTGACTCGCAGTCAGACGACTAGTTAGTAGTTTTGTTAGTAGTAGAACTTCTTGTGAAAGAGTTCGTCCGGGGAAGTACTACCACTGTACCTATTTCTGCCGCCAAGCAGTAGTGTTCGCATTGCTGTGTTTCGGTTTGAAGGGTACGGGTGCCGGTGAAATTACAGGCACATGAGACTTTTCATCTTTATGTCTCAGGGTCGGTAGCGCGCGTGTAATGCCTCTGGTGTTACAAGCGTTCATAGGCTGCGGCAACTGCTTTCCATCTGGTGGGCCGTAAGCTTGTCTGCTTGCCAAGTAGCATAAAAAAAAAACGTTCCGATCTGTGAGTAACGTATAAATCATTTCCATGCTGTTCATGTTGTGAACCATTTCTCAAATCTTCTGCCATCAAATCTGGCTGACTGCTGTTGTGCATTATTATTTTTCGTGCAACCAGAGTCAGCTTCGTCAATTTCGGCTTCAAAATATTTCGTCCATAAATTGGGAGCTTGGTGTTAGATAAGATCTGAAAACATAACATATTTACTTATTACATTTTCATTCATTAAATTTTTAAAGATATTTCAAGTAATATAAATATCGAGCTGCGCCTCGCGGTTTCACCTGCGTGAACCATGATATTATTATTATGACGTTGATTTATTTTAAAACTCGTTATAAAATACATTTTTCACTATAAAGAAATACTACTTATCTATAAAAACAAATAGTATATAAAAACAGTATAGTAAAAAATATATTACAAAACGGTAAACCACCGACCGCGGAGCAAAGGCCCAAGCGGTCGGAGGCTAGGGCTGCAGAGAGAGGAACCTCCTGACTATGCGTGCCGAGTCCAGGAGTACTGCCTTCTGAATCTGACCGTTGATCCAACCATTTAGTGAGAGCCTCTCAAGGTATTGGTCGAGGCTCTTTGCTATAAAGCCATTCACAGAAACAACTATCGGGACGATAATCGTCGAATCCACATCCCACATGGCGGTAATCTCGTGGGCCAAGTCAAGGTACTTGCTTGCTTATTATTATTATTATTATTATTAGGTATCTTCATTCCAAATTTCACTCAAATCCGTTCAGCCGTTTGGGCGTGAAGAAGTAACAAACATACTTATAAACTTTCGCATTTATAATATTAGTGTGATGTGATGAGATGAAGAGGTCAACCGACGAATCCAACTCGGATGGGCAGCGTTCGGGAAACTACGCCATATCTAGTTTGTTGGTTTTGTGAAAACTTCTTGTGAAAGAGTTCGTCCGGGGAAGTACTACCACCGTACCTATTTCTGCCACCAAGCAGTAGTGTTCGCATTGCTCTGTTTCGGTTTGAAGGGTACGGGTGCCAGTGAAATTACAGGCACATGAGACTTTTCACATTATGTCTCAGGGTCGGCAGCGCGCTTGTGATGCCTTTGGTGTTGCAGGCGTCCATAGGCTACGGTAACTGCTTTCCATCAGGTGGGCCGTATGCTTGTCTGCTTGCCAAGTAGCATAAAAAAAAATCTTCTCGTCGCCGATACCGCAGAGCCTCAAGACGAAAGTCTACACGCCAGTGTTGACTTACGGCACTGAGACGTGGTCGCTAACTATTGGCCGTATAGACAAGCTCAAAGTTGCGCAACGGGCTATGGAGAGAGCTATGCTAGGAGTTTCACCACGTGATAGAATCCGAAATGAGGAAATCCGTAGAAGAACCAAGGTCACCGACATAGCTCTCAGAATTAGTGGCAGTGGGCAGGTCATATAGCTCGAAGAAGTGATAACCGTTGGAGAATAAAGGTTCTCGAGTGGCGACCACAAACCGGACGACGCGTTAGAGGAAAGCTCTCCACTCGATGGAATAAAGACATTATAAACGTCGCGGGGAGTCGGTGGATGGAGGCGGCTCAATACCGTTCGTCGTGGCATTCTAAGGGGAAGGCCTATGTCCAACAACAACAACAACGAAGGCTTCAAACATCTTCTATAATAGTACTACTCTACTAGTAGGTAACACATTAAAATTATGTAAATATCTGTTTCCTTACGAAATTTCACCGTGAAACCGTTATAACCTGGCTTGCACTCGTTTCAAAGACACCGCCCCAAAGAAAATTAATCGCATGACACCCACAGTGCACCATAGACAAGGACCATAGAGAAAAAAGTCAAGGAACATATAGGGAGAAATAAGTGCACTAGGCTAGGTAACCACAGACAAACAGAACACCTTAAATTCAAAAGAGCCACAAATAAAAAAAAAACAATATCGTTTTTAATGCAAAAATGGCATTTACATGATTCCAATTTTTATATTCGAAAAAGACACCCATGGTTTTAGCGTTAAAAATAGTTCAATCACACAACTACCCATTTAGCATTTTGAGACTTTGATGACTAACTTCACAGCAAAGCAGCCATCTTTCCAGTTAATAATAATAATAATAATTTTATTACGAAACATAAAAGTGTCAGGTTTCGGAATGCGTTTCTTTTGAATGAAAGTTCAATAAGTTTGATTACTATTTTATTAAAACGAACCCGCAGTACTTGGAAATGTGTCTGTTTTGCATATAAGATTACCGTGATTATGGTTGTAATTGTTTAAACAAACATGCAATATTTGTTAAATGACTGTTATTACAATCAGTCTTAAAATACAGTGTTTCATTATCATACATAAGTATCCTTTGAAATAAATAATCACTTTTAAGATTATTAAAATTACTTTGGGATCACATCCTTTTCAATCAGTTTTAGGATGCCTTGTTTTTTGTCTCAGCAACTTGTAGCTTTTTGATATTATTTTATTTTATTTACTTGGGAAAAATCTGTATCCTGAGAAGTTTTGTACAAAAATATATTTTTATGTTGTTGATCAGTTTTAATAACTTTAAGGTATGCCTTTACGACTCTTCCTTTGAAAATCTTTGCCAAGAGGATGAACACTAAGAGGTTCTGAATCATAACTGATTGGTAATCAATCGTCTGTACTGCTGTCTGAGCTTATAGATGAGGATTTACTTAAAAATCGCATCCATAGTCCGATCTAGCATATACCCAATCTTACTTGAACCACAAGTCGTTGAAACTCTAACAAATGAGAGCTCACGTAATATTGGTTTTCATTTTTATTTTTTCTCAAAAACTATATTGTAAAATAAATATATAAGTAAGTACATATATCAAGTTTCATCAAGATTAATTGAAAAATGCGACGTACGCGAGTACTTACGTACATAGGTACATACATCCGAACAGACGATAGCAAATTTTGCCATATTATATTGCAAGGACTTACCTTGCTTTGCTCGCTCGGTCAATGACTAATAATAATTTTTTTTTATTGCTGCGAATGAAGTTACGAAAGTATAGTTTTTACATATTCTTTCGTTGTTTTATTTTTATTTTATAAAACTGAAACTTGAGTTTCAATAAAGTACGTTACAATAAAGTATTTTCTCGAAGGTACCTACTTTGTTGATATTGCAAAGTATAAAGAACATAGCCGCAAATAACTTTGTAAACTATGATTATAACGAACGGTTGGCAACCCTATCAGAGCCAGCTCATAAAGCTTAATAATTACGGGTGACTAGCAAGCACTAAACTTGTGACGTAGCGTTGCCAGGCCGGCAATGCCGCAACTTGTGCCGGCCTGGCAACGTCGCGTTTCGCAATTTTGGTGACAGACCCGAAAATAACGCGAGGCATACTTTTATTTATTTAGCGCCATCTTTCACTATCTTTCTCAAAACTCGGTGCTCGAGGTCCATTTAACCGCCTTCTCTGTCAAATTAAACAAAACAGGGTGCTCTGCGTAAAAATATCACGCTTCGATGGTAGGTGGCGACTCAAAATGGACATTAAAAACACTCACACATACGTAAAATTGGTCGTATTTCAAACTAATTTTAAAAATTACCCTTAGTAAATTTTTATTTGAAACAACCATTTGCGAGTACGATAATCATTAGAAAATCGAAAAAAAAATACGATATAAAGAACGACAATCTGTGGATTGAAAAAATACTTAAATTATTTTGTATGGGCAAGGCAACGAGAGCATTCACCTTAAATTATTTTCGTTAACAAACAAAACAAAAACGTTGAAAACATTGAAAAAACTTGGAACTAAAATATCGAATAACTTACAATACTCAAATATGATACCTGTGAGCTGAGAGCTGATTTTACGTTTTGAAAGGCAATTGCCACGGACGTCAGGTGTAGTGTAACACGGATTTTTGTATGGAAAATGAGGTTCACAGAGTGTACGCTAGGGGCGCTCATCAGTGTCTCCATAAAAAAATCCACACTACACGAGACGTCCGTGCCAATTGCTTGTCAAAACGTATAGAATCAGCTCTCAGGTGAGATGGTGGGTGAGTGTGGGAGTGTAAGAGGGTACCTACGTGGAAGTGTGAGAGAGCGAGTAATAAAATAGTATTTATTACCTGGGTGACCAAACTTTGCTCAGAAACCTCGAAAAAACGCGATTTCCCAGAGATGGGGACTTAGCTACATCGTTTTTTCGCCCCCACACTTTAACTAACCAACATATTAACAGGTCAAGTCAAATGAAAGCTTGTAAAAAATCAAATGAAATTAAAAAGTTTTTGTTCCAGTCACTGCAACAACCTGTACAATGCCACATTACCAATTGAACCTATTGATCTACTAAAATTAATTTTCAGAATCTACGCAAACGTGGTGAACGTTCAATGCGAATTTGTACAAATACCGGATGGAGAAACAGGACCAAAATATGGATTCTATCGAGACCCAGAAGATACTACCAGGTTCTTGAAAAGGTTTTATGATAGAGCTGGTGTCCAACCGAATGTAGTCGAATATGTTGAAGGATTTGGCGCAGGTACCAATAGTTTTTTAATTTTGTATAATTTGATGTCGATTGTGTATCCTTTGCTTTTGCGCGGACTTCGGTTACGAGCAGATATTATATTCGCTTGCTATAATCCGAGGTCATGAGTCCTAAGGAGTTGAATAGCTGCAATGCGCGAGCAGGGCACATTTGAACGACGGAACCGGCCTACGCGTGGTGAGCTTACATAAACGCACACCGCAGTAACGTATTGGTGTACTTGTTGCACTGTGAGCACGCGCTTACTCACCTTTATGGTTAACTGGTACTTTGACTGAATCACACCTCACCGTCCGACACCGTACTTTATTAATTATTTTATTAATGAATTATTTATATTTGTTATTTTCATCTATGTTGTCCCACCACTCCCACCCAGGTACATTTAATTAATAGAACTAAATTAAATGTACTTACATTTTAATGCATTTGTGACGTTTGTTACTGTTAAACTTATCATTGTTATATTATCATTATTTCAGTAATTTATTTTCAAACACAGGCTTAACCTGGACCTTTATGAGGCATTACTGGGGCCGTATTAGCCAACAGTAAGAGGCCCTTTTACAATAAGATATAAAAACATTATTGTTATGGTGGATGGAAGACAGATGATTAAACTATTGTGGAAATGGATGAAAGTTGATGCTATTGTTAGGAGAACATGCTAATTGAATGTTTATTGGGCTATTATAATAATATGAGAAACGGCACCTGCCAATTCTAAATTATTGAAAACGATTAAGGCAGGTGACTTGCCGTTCACTAAACAGGCCCCTTAAATGTGCCGCCAATGAAGGCAGCATAAGGGGCAACGTTGGCGTGGACGGCTCAAGGGTGTTGAGAGGTGTGCTGCAGTTTCACTAAGCGCTACTCCCGGCTTTAACACTTCCACCCTTGGAGCATAGGTTTCGCTCTTGCGCCTCCATCCTCGGCCAGCCGGCTAAGGCAAGCCGAGGGTCAGGGGTCTCTGTTGACCCCAGGGAGTAATGGGGCTCCGCGGTGTTGCCACTCACCGAACGCTCGCCACAAGAGTGCCCTGCGGTATTATTATTATTAAAATTATAATTCTTTATAATACACTTAATAAAGTGTACAGTGAGAAGAGAAAGAGCAACAGCAAAATTAAGAGAACTATACTCACTTGGCTTAGTGACTTTGATGATGAGGGCATTGATTCAATGTTTCCCGATTTTTACTTTTGGTAGGTCTACACAAACATCATACCTTTACAAACACCCAAACGTACATGATAATACTTTTAAACACACGTAATATTTATAATCGATTATAAACTAAACAACATTGACATTAGCAGATCGTACGCAATGAGAGACTTGGGAGTCACATTTGACCGAAAGCTCACCTTTCACGATCATGAGAACGCGTTGGCTAAAGAGTCTTTCAGGCGCCTGGGATTCGTTCTTAGGAACGCTCGTGACTTCGGAAGTGATCACGTGGTCTGCTTAATCTTCAGTGCACTTGTTCGAAACAAATTAGAATCAAGTGCTTGCGTTTGGAACCCGCACGAGAGCAAGTATGTCCTTCACCTAGAAAAGGTCCAGAAGTCCTTTTTGCGGTTCTTTTACAAGCGCCGGTACGGGTACTACCCTTACATCTATCCGACCAAATTCCTTTTGGGCTGTCTTGGGTACAACTCGCTGGAGGTTAGGCGGGCCAAAGATCAGCTCACGACAGCACGATCTACCATGGCAAGATCGACGCTTTGGACTTGAGTGATGAGCTGTGTCGATTCTATGTTCCGATACAATTATTGTCGAGGACGGAAACATAAACTGTTTGCCTTGCAGGCGTCTCGCACGCCCGTGTGAGGCTCGTCTCCCATCCCGCGCATCCTCGCCGCACTCAACGCTCTCGTGGATGCTACTCCTCACTGTGATTTATTTGCGGATGAATGGACGAAAATAATGTCGGAATGTTTGAGGTTTTGTGAGCGAGTCGTATGTTTGTGTATTTGATCTTTGTAATTTCTATTGTAATTTAATATAGACAACCTATTTGACTAATGTGAAAGTATTTATTTGTTGTATTTTAGACTTTTCCTTCATATGACGTGTTTTTTTAAATTTATTATTATGTTAGTACTTCATTGATCTATCTTTAATTAATGTTATTGGTTAAGTCCCGTTTTAATTAAAGTAAAAAAATAAATATTAATAAAAACTATAAAATTATACACATACACATACTTATATTGTATACCTACACATTTAAGTTCAGAACGAAATTTGAGAGAGTGCATATTTTTAAGTTTTTTATTATCTATTTAGTTATTAAAACGAATAAGATCTCAGCCAGAATATATAAAACTAGGAGTGCCACAAGGATCCTCATTAGGTAATACCCTCTTCTTAATCTTTTTAAATGATATGGTCAACAATAATATTAAAGGAGATATAATATCATACAGTACGCAGATGATACGTCAGTGGTTATTTCAGCATATGACATGCCAGAACTTTTGGAAAATATAAGTGACACTATTAATGTATTAGCTAATTGGTTCAAAATCAATGGTCTTCAGCTTAATGAAGATAAAACGAGTGTAATGATTTTTAATGCCATGTCTACGATCAAATCCTCTATTATAACAATTCCTCTGCAAAGTGGCAACTTGATAGATAGCTCAAACATAACGAAATCACTAGGCTTTGGGTTGGATTCAGGCCTAACCTGGAAACAGCATATAGATTCTACTTGTAAACAAATGTCGAGGGGAATCTATGCATTAAAGCAGCTACGCCCTATTATGTCTGAATTTAACCTTAAGGAGACATATTACGCATACCTACATTCCATTATGACGTATGGAATAATAATGTGGGGATGGTCAACCGACTGTGAAAGGGTACTAAAGATCCAAAAACGTGCAATAAGGGTACTAGTAAAAGCCAAATATAGAGACTCGTGTAGGGATCATTTTATGAGACTTCAGATTTTAACCTCGGCATCTGTTTATATATTTGAAATATTAAAATATGTAAAGCAAAATATTGGCCAATATAAAATGAGAGGAGTTAATAGCAACCGGAGCATCAGGAATGTAATGTGCTTAGAGCCGGCTATATGTAGACTAAATCTGTCCAAGAAACAACCTCAAGTTATTGGACCACAGCTATTTAATAAACTCCCGTTACGCATAAGACAGATTACGTGTGAAAAATCTTTTTGTAAAAAGGTCAAACTACTTCTTCTCTATAAAACTATTTACAATGTAAGTGAATATTTAGGTAATGACTATAGTAACTTTATTTTTGACCTGGAATGAAAATTACGAGTAAGTATTTTATTATGTTAAAATGACAAAGCCAAGTGTACTAGGTACCCATGTCTTGTATTATTTTTCTTAAATTTTATTATTATTATTATGTTACGCCCCTTTACAGCGGATTTTTTATTTATTGATTTAGTTGTACTTGTTATTAAATAATAATTGTGATAAATGTGGACTAATAATAATTAATGTATCTAATGAAATGAATTACAAGTAAATATATTATGATAAACTTATCTTCACATAAATACAATACAATACAATATAATACATATAATAATAATAAAATTTTGTTCGTTACTTTTAAATATAATAACTGTTATGCCTAAAATGACGAGAGACTGATGTCACATTAGCCTAATTAATTAAGTTTAATTGTTAATGTGTTATTCTTTTTCAATAAATAATATTCTATTCTATTCTATTAATTAAGTATCATTATTACTAGTAACGTAGAGTACTTTCACTTTCTACGTTAGACATAATTATTATTGCTGTAAGATGGGAGAAGCCACTGACTGGCTCCTGAAATACAGTTTTTTTTAACTAGTTCGGGAGCCTATGGGATCATTTACCATGTATTATGTCAACAAAGATTTTTATTATTAATATTATTATTAGGTATAGTTTATAAGATATATATTAGGATATATTTGCAGCTGTACCAGAGGCAGACAAATCCGAACTCGAAGCTTTTGATAAAATCTTCTGCGTAAACAGAAATGAACCTCTAATGGTTGGCAGTGTCATGTCAAATATTGGTTATGGAGAAGCTGCCTCAGGAATTTCTGCTATTACAAAGGTAAAACAAAAAATATACCTTTAATATCATAAATTACATGAATGCCGAAAGGAGTCAATTTCATGAAGTTAATTTGCCGCCTGACACAAGACACCGCGCGTCGCGCTGCACGTTGCCATCTAGGTAACACGTGATAACTAGATAATTTGTAATTTATAATTATAGATGCTATAAGCATATATACCTATATTAGTATACATATTAGTATACCTATATTTATGGGGCTATTGTTAACCCCATAAATAATTGGGGTTTTGTTAGTAGTAGAACTTCTTGTGAAAGAGTTCGTCCGGGAAAGTACTACCACCGTACCTATTTCTGCCACCAAGCAGTAGTGTTAGCATTGCGGTGTTATTGATTTTGTGCCGGTGAAATTATAGGCACATAAGACTTCATCTGTATGTCTCAGGGTCGGCATCGTGCGTGTGATGCCTTTGGTGTTGCATGTGTCCATAGGCTACGGTAACTGATGTGGGCTGTATGCTTGTTTGCTTGCCAAGTAGTATAAAAATAATTACTTAAATAAAAAAAAAGGTTTTGATCATGTCAAAATTAATCACATATTTATAAGTGTACTCATGGATATAGTAGGTACCTCTTTATGGATCGTGCAGTACATTTTTTTTGTATAGTACAACATAACACTTAAATACGTCACTTAATGTATCAAGGTTACTTTTCTATAAATGTGAGAGAGCATTTTACAAGTGGTTGTGTCCTTTTCTAACAACTTGCCAACGTTAAAAACAATTATCTTTGAATATAATATTCTGTAACAAATGAACATTTTGACACAACTCTGCTAATGTCGTTGTCAGTAAATAATCGTAATCGTTAAGTTGTAAAAAATCGTTTTCATACAAAATGAGTAAATGGTTTCAAAGACAGTTTTCCCGTATCTCTTATGGATTCGGATATTCCCATACTGTCCCATTTCAAAAAACACCCTGTATATTAATTTATCATTTTTAGTATACAGGCAGCTCTCGGAGCTTAAGCGTATATCTTAGTACTTGCCAGTGCACTTTAAATGTTTGGTCAGTCTATTTTTAAAAGAGTTCACTGAGGGGGCACTGATCACGGAGTCTGGTACCGGTTCAAAGTGTGCACGACGCGATTCGGCAATAGGTGCATACTCAGATTGCTGGTACTTGGCCCACGTTGCAGCATCAGCGAGTGTCCTCAGAGCCCTATGTTATTGTTCATAGCATACAGTGTCTGTGATAGATCTGGTATACTGTAGTGGCTGTTAAGGATCTTGTAGGTCTCTGTTAGTGTCCGCGCTCTCTATGTTGCTGAAGGGTAGTAAATCCAAGTTCCTGAAGTCGTTCCTCATATGTAAGTGCTTTAAGACTAGATACCATTTTCGTAGGTCTTCGTTGTAGTCGTTCGAGAAGGTTAACATCCTTTTTGAAGTATGGGCTCCAATCCTGGAATCAATACTCCAATTATGGCCTCAGATGTCTTGTCAAGTTTTATAAACAATTCCCTGTTAATTTATATGAAAGCCTTCCTTATTATATACATTATAGAGTTTGCTCTTTTCACAATCTATGTTCATTTGTTACAAAATATATTCAAAGATGATTGTATTTAACGTTGGCAACTTGTTAGAAAAGGACACAACCACCTGCAAAATGCTCTCACACATCGCTCGTTTTTCTGTTTGGTACAATTTTTATAGAAGAGAAGCCTTGATGCAATATATTGTACTATAAAAAATGTGTACCTACTGCACGATTCTTATGGCTATATCCATGATTTATACGTACACACAGTAGCATTTATTTGTTTACAAAAAATGTCTATGATTAAAAATCAGAATATAGGTCAAAATGAGCCTTAAATAAATATATTATTAGGGCACCAATTTAATTGATAACTCTATAACAAAAAAACTTTTATAGGAATACTATCCACGAAATACAAATAGTGCTAAAAACACTAGTAGAAATATAACACATCACAAGTCACCCCAATAATTCCGAGCCGTGTTAACTGCCTGATTCCTCTAGACTTGTTTGCGCTGTTTTATTGGTTTCACTTTTCAATTACAAAGTAGCAAACAATGCCTCGTTTCATTAACAGGTATTGTTAGGATACCATCGAGGAGAGATAGCTGGCAACCTGAACTGTGAAACTCCAAGAAACGATATAGCTGCAATCAAAGAGGGTCGCATCCAGGTCTTGAATGAAAACCAGCGGTTTCGGAGGACTTATGCTGCGGTCAACAATCTGTCGGTGACGGGAGTCAATGCTCATGTTCTACTGCATGGGAATTACAAGCCTAAGGTAACCTGAATTTTTCTAGACCTTATTATGTTCACATCCCGCTGTAGTCTAGTATGGGCATATCTACTGTCGTAGTGCTCTAAACAAGTGAACTCAATGATGATTAAAGGATTGTCCCATGCTACCAAACGTTTGGTCCTAGGACATGCTGCGAAAGTTTTTTAATAAATAAAACGGACAAATGCAAAGCTCGCACTCGTGAGGGTTCCTATCCGCGTACGATGGTTGCTGCAAAGCTCGGGCTCAAGGCTGGTCGTCATTTGGATCTTTAGATCGTTTACAAAGGTCTTTAGATAACTCAACTGATTCAATTGTACTATTAAGGTGGAACGTAAGCAAAGTGGCGCGAAATTCAAATTGTATTGTGTGTTTTGCACATTACAGCTTATCAACTTTCTTAAAATTGCAAACACTGATTATGCGGGAATCAAGAGACCTAACACACATGTTTTAATTTAAAATGTCTCATATACTTATATCTTTAATTTAGCTACGAATGGCAATGAATCAAAATAACACCATACAAACCATTCGTTGACATTAATGATATTTATGAGATATAATACTTTCAATTAAAATATGCTCAAAATCAGTGTTCGCTACCTCAAGATGTGTTGATGAGATGTAATCAGCAAAAAACAGAATACAATTTGAATTTTACGCCAATCGCGAAACGTTCCACCTGTACCTACCTAGTACCTACATATCTGTTGTAGGGTTAGATCATGTTGTAGGTATTATTCTTTATGTCCGCAAAGAAAAATATATGATAAACTAAAACGGTTTATGTAGGTACATGAATTAAAACAAAACCTGAAAAATTCATAACTTACATTTACTTGCAGCGCCCCTAGCGAAAACGTGAAGAAAACTAAGGACGCTGTCAGTAAATGTATGGATGGAGACGAAACTTCATAATACACTCGAGAGCAATGAATCCGGGTCACTAAAGAATGTTAAAAATCTCGGAAACTAAAAATGATAGATTAATGCAATAAATTGTATTTAATAGACAATGTAATACTCCTTAAATGAAGGTAAAAAAAATATGAGTCACCATACATTTTATTAACACAAAATTACATAAAGAAAAAAACTGCTGATCTCTCCTTAAAACAAAAATAGGAAACATGAAATTTTTGAACTTTATTACGATTTTCTTGAATTTTAATACTTCGTATTGCCTCCTCGTGCTTCCATATAATGAATATAGAGCACTATCAACATGGTTTATGTACCCATATAAATGACAGATTACAAACAAAAGCAAAACCAAATGCTGTAATTTCGTAGTTCCATCTTCGAAAGTGGCCCTTTTTCAAATTTGATTTTTTTATGATATAACTTTACAATAACTAAGAAGTTTTAATACCTTCATTTAAGGAGTATTACATTGTCTATTAAATACAATTTATTGCATTAACCTAGCATTTTTAGTTTCCGAGATTTTTAGGATTCTTTAAGTGACCCGGATTCATTGCTCTCGAGTGTAGTTTCAAAAACTATCAAAACCCATACTAAGCCCCGGTTTTGTTTTAATTCATGGTTCAAAATAAAGTTATGTAGGGGTAGGGTACAGTAGGTACCAGAGACTCATTGCTAGTCTGACAAAACCGTAAAACTGTTCAAACGCACATAAAACCATGGTTTTGAGACGCTAGACAGCATATTTAAATAATAACAGACACTCTATCGCCTATTTGTAAGTAACAAGCACAACATTAATTCTACATCGACATAGGTGGCGGCTGGGTCGCGTTCATTCGCAAAAACTATATTTTATTGCGATTTAACTACAAATTCGCGGTTATCGGATTTTTTCCTATACTTCTGCTATAATACCTTGCTTCTTGCCTTTCATGATTCTAGGTCGACCGGACCTATGGGTTTTGATTCCCTTGTAGTGTCAAAATATGCGACATAAACGGCCGTATCTATTGATTGCGTTGACTTATAGAAGCTTGATTTTATTCACAACTTTAGGGGATTGCAGATCGTATTTGGTATTAATTTCAACTTGATACCTCTATGCGTTCCTGAAAAAAGGGTCTTGACAGACAGACAGACAGACAGACGGATATAAAAGTGATCCTATAAGGGTCCTGTCTTTTCCTGTTGAGGTACGGTACGGACCCCTAAAATATACATGCTTCAAGATTGTAACCTTTAAATCACCAGGCGATGTCAGTGCCCACCGGTATCGCATTCACATTTGAGTTTAGCACATTGAATATTTCATTAACTATTTCAGGATCTTAATCGATACAAGAGTAACATCCCACATCTTGTAACTATTTCTGGCAGACAAGGATCATCCGTGAAGTGGGCTCTTGAAGATCTAAGATCCCGTCCCATTGACCCGGAGCAACTGGCCTTACTGCAGAACATACATGAAACTAGAATCGCTGGACATTTGGGCAGAGGCTATGCCATTCTTGGTAATTTTTTGGATAAATTGTACTTGTATGTATGTAAAATCCTTAATAATCATGAAGGATAATAGTGTTAAATTATTTATAATGATGTGATGTCATACAGTTATAAGTTGATCATAATAATGTCAGTTCAGGTTTTCGTGAGGAGCCATTCTGCGGCACAGCCAACTTGACTGCTAGCAAATTTTTGCAACCGTGACCTTTGACAAAATGAACTCAATCAATGCCACATAATCCAAGTCCTAGTAAATATAATACAAACTGACTGACATAAAAGTTAACAGAATTAATAACCTGACATATCAATAATAAACATATTATACTTAATGCAAATAACTATAATTTTAATTTGTTTCTATGACATGAATAAAAATAACCTACATACATAAAGTAACAGTGTTACTCGTTTAGGTGTTACTCGTTGGGAACCCTCCAATTATTTGCTCTATAGCAAATAATTTATATATGTACTTGAATGCCTACATCAAGTATATCAACGGGACGCGGGCCGCATGCGGCCCTTTACAACTTTGACTGCGGCCCGATTCAATTTTAAGAATAAAGTAGGTACTTATATTTATCTGTAATTTTACTATTACGTAATGATTAAATAAACAATTAGCATCAACTGATCAAAATGATCATAAGGAATTGTCAATTGATAGTCATTTTACTTGTTAAACGTTAGTCACCGAATGACTTTCAGATAAATGCGAAAGTTTGTGACTCCTTCACGCGCAAACGGCTGAACGGACTCGAGTGAAATTTGGAATGGAGATACCTTATACTCTGGATTAACAATAAGGCTACTTTTCATCATGATCATCATAAATTTTCATCATTGTTCACGCGAGTGTAACCGTGGGGCACAGGTTTGATTCATAGTTTATGATAACAATCTGATTTCAGACACGAAAAATAGGCTGACAGTGAGCCTGTCGGAACAAGTCGATTACTTTGACGACTCCCAGCGGCCTTTATGGTTCGTCTACAGTGGTATGGGTTCGCAATGGGCTGGTATGGGAATGCAGCTGTTGCGTCTTCCAATTTTTGCTGCTGCTGTAGAACGGTACGTCAGAATTTTTTATTTCTTAAAGGGTTTTCTGCGGCAATTTTCTAACTTGGTCATTGTTTCAGGTGTCGCCAAGTTCTGGAGCCAAAAGGAATAGATATAGTTCACATTATAACTTCTCCCGATAGGACAATTTTCGACAATATTCTCCACTCGTTCGTAGGTATCGCTGCTGTACAAATCGGTCTTACTGATGTCCTTCAAGAACTGGGTCTCTTTCCTGATAAAATTATTGGTAAGTTTTTATAGCACCCAAAAGTCACAAACATAGACCTTATCTCTCAAAATACAATAATCCACACACAATCACACAACTAAAACCACACACAACACTACACACACACTACACTTACTAACCCCAACACAAACATATACAGGTGTTTTTTTTAAATGGGACAGTATGGGGATATCCGAATCCATAAGAGACACGGGAAAACTGCTTTGGAATCATTTGTTCATTTTGAATGAAAACGATTTTGGCATAGTTATTTTTTTGGTCAAGCGTGAATTCTCCATAAAAAAGAGTTGGTTTTAAAAAAAACAGAATAACTCTAGTGGCCTTAGACAAAGATGTTCTTATTAAAGTTTGACTAACTTCTACAGCTCTAATTTTTCTCATTTCACGAGTCCATCGGAGCAGTAGAACAACATTCACCACACATCTTTGTCTAATGCCACTAGAGGTGTTCTGAAACGTGCCTGTACCTGAAAACAGCAAGAGAGAGGCCATTTTGAAAATTTATTGCGAAAGTTTTATTAACGTAGGTACCTGATTACTTACAAATTGTATGTAAAAACATTTTATTAAATTTGTCTAACTTCTGCTGCTCAGATTTTTTCTTCTGATATAATGAAACAATCCTTAAATGAAATTGAGTCGATACGCATTAAAAAAAATTGATCAAAACAACTCATTTTAATGGAGAACTCACGCTTGACCAAAAAATTAACTATGCCAAAATCATTTTCATACAAAATTAACAAATGGTTCCAAAGACAGTTTTCCCGTATCTCTTATGGATTCGGATATCCCCATACTGCTCCATTTAAAAAAAACACCCTGTATACACATACACACCAACCAACGCATAAACCTGTGTTTACCCCTCTCAAATAAAAACTACACTCATACCTAAACGTAGAAGTACCTACACACACACACAAACACACACACACACACACACACACACACATACTAAACTTATTCATATTTAGTTTACCAGAGACTAGTAAATAATATAGTCTCTGAGTTTACTAGTAAGTAAGTATTCAAAATGTTTTATTTGTAACGCCCTTGTTAAAACTAAAACTATGGTAAGGAAGAGCGAGACCGCCTAACACAGGTATTTTATACTTAAAAGGTGGTCTCAGTTACGGTTATTACTATGTTATATTAAGTTAAAGAAAATAAACATCATTATTACTATTATTATTATATAGGATTCCCTTAATCGTAACTGTCAGAAAAAGATATCCAGTGGTGTCAATTGTGTTGGCACAAACTAGACTAAAACTATATATTAATATACTACACTCGAGAGCAATGAATCCGGGTCACTTAAAGAATGTTAAAAATCTCGGAAACTAAAAATGATAGATTAATGCAATAAATTGTATTTAATAGACAATGTAATACTCCTTAAATGAAGGTAAAAAAAATATGAGTCACCATACATTTTATTAACACAAAATTACATAAAGAAAAAAACTGCTGATCTCTCCTTAAAACAAAAATAGGAAACATGAAATTTTTGAACTTTATTACGATTTTCTTGAATTTTAATACTTCGTATTGCCTCCTCGTGCTTCCATAAAATGAATATAGAGCACTATCAACATGGTTTATGTACCCACATAAATGACAGATTACAAACAAAAGCAAAACCAAATGCTCTAATTTCGTAGTTCCATCTTCGAAAGTGGCCCTTTTTCAAATTTGATTTTTTTATGATATAACTTTACAATAACTAAGAAGTTTTAATACCTTCATTTAAGGAGTATTACATTGGTGTCTATTCTGTTGTTCATCGAACTAAACTAAAATTAAACTAAAATTAAATTAAAAAATGTCAAATTTAGTTCTAAAAGCTATTCTGTTGTCAGACTGAACTAAATTTAATCTTCGAAAACGACAGGACTATATTTTAATTTGACAGCCACCAAATTGAATTGAATTGACAGAGTTAAGTGAATTAAGTGGGGTTTACACGGGTCGATTTTCGTCGTGCGGCTCGTCGCTTCACAAATCGCCTCACCAAGCCGCATCGCTAGCCCATTTACACTAGTGACTAAAATCTCATGCGGCTCGGTCACTTCCTTCGAAAATGTTGAGAAGAATAGGTGTTCGTGCCGGAATTGAAATAGTTAGTTATTCAATTAATCAAGAACGATCTGTACGTAGAATCGCAGTAGTGAAACAACGTGCACGAAACACACCTTCATGCGGCGGGCGATTGCCTACAACATCGTTTACACGGTCGATTTTGGTCACCAGCTGCATGTGGCCGGTCACCGCGCAGCCAAAGTCGGATGCTACCCAACTTTGGGGCTTGCGGCTTTAGTCACTTGCGATCTAGTCGAATTGCCATTTAGACGGTCGATTTTCGCCGCGCGGCAAAAATCGTGCGGCTTTAATCACCCGTGTAAACCCCACTTTAGTCTTTGGATTTAACTAAGGTAGAGCAAATTTTTTTTTAATTCGAAATTCGAATCTTGGCGCTCAAGAAAACCTTTTTTTAACAAACGAGGTCGAACTTGTTTTTCAAAATGCAAAAATACAAAGAAATAATCAAATAGAAAGTAAAAACATTTTTATTTTTTTATGGAAATTATCCACAATTTATTGATTTATATAACTAGTATAATCGCCTCCGTCAGCAGCTATGACGGCACGTAGTCTATCTCGCATTAGATGAGACAAGGCGCGCGCATAAATCAGTCCCCCTGATAATCATCCATAAACGTGCACAGTGTGATCTAAGAGCTTCAGGGGGGTTTCTTTCGTTCTGACAGTTCCAGCGTTGAACCATTATGCCCCATAGATTTTCAATCGGGTTCATATCTGCTGACCAAGCAGGCCATTTAATGAGACTAATGTCACGGGTGCATGTTAAACCACGCCATGGTAGCCTGGGCCTTGTGTATCGGTGCATTATCCTGAACGTAATCAATTTGTGGGAATTTTTATTAGTATTGACCGTGTCCTGATTTGCTTTTATGATCTGTTATTTGACCTTCATCGCCATGACGCCGAATCCAAAATCTCACGGTGAATCGAGATATATTGAGCTCTCGTGATATCGCACTAATATTCAAGCCATCTTCGTGGAGAAATAGTATTTCAGCCCTTTGTTGCAGAGTTAAAGCCATTTTATTTCAATCAATCTATCAAAGAGGATGCAATAACTATACGTAAGAAGAGACGGGACATAGAGTAAAATAAATTACTGTCGTCAAAACAGGGCTACCGCAAAAAGCCAACATGACGGACGACTGACAAAACAATCAGTTCTACCAACATACAAAAATGGAATAGTGATGTGCAGCCAGTATTTAAAATCTATCGATATTGATAAATGACCTTACCTACAGTTTGAAATAATATTTTTTTTTTATTATTTTCACCAGTTTTGTTTTAGCACCACTAAAACAAAACCAGTGGCACAAGGTCCAGTTTATTGGATTTGTGTACAATCAAAAAGACCATAAAGTAAAACAACATTTATTTTCGGATTTACCAGGCAGTCTTGGCGCTAAAGAGCGATCTCTTCCAGACAACCTTAGGCTCACCCATAACATTTAGGTTATAAACATCTTAAATATACATGTGCTAGTAGTAATCAGTGTCTAGTGTTTCATCGTGGCAGTCTATGGGGGAGGCCTATGTCCAGCAGTTCTTTGTAGACTTCTTTGGGTTGATGATGAAAGATTTAGTAATTTCACCAATTTTTTACACCTAAAAAATAAAAGCATCGATTATCGATATTTATAAATGAAGATATCGTTCACCACACTATCATTCAGAATCAAAATTATTATTGCTTGGGATTATGATATTTTTTGGAATATATGATATTTTGGCCCAAGAAGAAGTATGTATAGGACTGATAATTTATCTAATAATCTAGGTAGGTACTAACCGGACTTCATCCAGAGGAAACCTGGCCATAAAAAGTTTTTTGCCGTTATTTCTATCTGATTGTAAGCCGCATATTTCACAATTTATGTACTTCATATTTCATATTCACAGAAATTAATTAGGTTTCAGAAGCAAACAACACACATAAACGTATTTAGACCACAAAAATAAAATATTTTGCAATATAAACTTTGTCTAAGAGAAACAGAGAAACAAATTGACCATGTGAGAATGTAACTGACTGACAGGTCATCAAAGAACGAGAAAGATAGAGGAAGTGAAAAATGGTCACCATTAAAATTCTGCCCCGTTTCATACAATCTTTTTTTTTCTTTTAGTTGCGACCGACTGCAGTCTATATTTACTAAAATTCAAACTTATTTTTTTTGTTAAATGTCATTATGGTAATGTGTCAACTTTAAAATTAAGAAATGAGGTTCACCCATGGAATTAATAAGGTTGTACGTAGTACTTATTACTTCCATGGGTTCACCATCAAAAAGTATCTTTTTGTAGGTCGATTCTACAACTTTACTATCAAAAAGTAATAAGTAGGAGATATAGCATTTTAGACTTTACTGCACACAGTATGGTAAAGGCCAAGGTACGCCGGATGCGTATGCAGCACACGGTAACGTAGACACGCGCGTCTCTGCGCCGCGCCGCGTAGAGACGCGCGTGGACGTCACGCAAGCGGTGTGCCATGTCTCATACAGTTCCATACATTACAACATAATGGTACGTCGACGTGCACACCTACGTCTACGCATACGCAGCTGGTGTGCTGTGGCCTTAAAAGATGATTTATGCTAGACTGTGCTGGTACTGAACCATAGCTTTGGGTGCGGACGAGGCATGGATTAAAAAGGTACAAACATTTTATATATGAAGTAGCCGTGCACTACCCGTGCCTCGGGACGAATTGAGGCGCGGGTGGCGCTGAACTGGAACTACTTCATTTTAAATTCGTGCCTCGTAAGCACCTGTTTATGCCACGGCTCAGACCCAGCCCGGTCGCATAAATCATGAAAGCTATCATCTTAATTACAACAAAATTCAATACTTTGTGATCCTAATTGTTTTCCTCTACTTGCAGTTTGTAAATAGTTGATTTAAGTATTTATTTTCTTAGCGAAATATGCCCCAAGAATACTTTTTTTGAATCACTAAATTTAATCCACACCAGTTTTCATGAAGACTAATTTTAGGTAGATTTTTCTAATATTAGACATAAAACTGCACAACAGAATATAAAAAGACCACCTAAAACTAAGTTGAGTAACTAAGCTAATTTTAGTGCTGTCTGACTAAGATTTAGTTTAGTGCTGTCATTTTAGTCGATTCTCAATAGCATAAACTGTACAACAGAATAGGAAAAGACCACCTAAAACTAAGTTGAGTAACTAAGCTAATTTTAGTGCAGTCAGATTAGGATTTAGTTTAGTTCAGTCATTTTAATCGATGTCTGAATAGCAAAACGTCATTTTGACGCAACTAAAACTAAATTTAGTTTAGTTTAGTCTAGTTTGTGCCAACAGAATTGACACCATTGTCTATTAAATACAATTTATTGCATTAACCTAGCATTTTTAGTTTCCGAGATTTTTAGGATTCTTTAAGTGACCCGGATTCATTGCTCTCGAGTGTAAATACACTATATATAAATTTATTTTAGTTGTGTCAAAATGACATTTTGCTATTCAGACATCGACTAAAACGACAGAACTAAACTAAATCCTAATCTGACTGCACTAAAATTAGCTTAGTTACTCAACTTAGTTTAAGAGGGCACTATTCTACAATTTAGGCTCCCTCTTTAACGCACGCGATAACCCGCGCGCCATCTCGCTCGCGCAAGCGAGTGTCGTGCACAAAAATGAAGTTTTTTGTTTATTATGGCGAAAATAAAGTGTTTATCAAAAAACTGATTTTAGCATAAGAATAAATAGTTATTACCTACATGTTGTAGTAAAATTTATCTCAAAACACTGTAGGGTTCCTGAGATTTCTTTCAAAACGTGTGCGAAACAAGGAATTTTCATTAAATAAAACTATCGAGGTTTTTTTTACATATCGTGTTTTCAACTTTACACAATAAATGCAAAAATATAAAATTTTCATATTCCAAAATATTTAACTCGTAGAACCCGTACATAGTGAGTTATAGATCGATTTTGTTGGGCAAAATCACATATTACGCCTTCTTAAGGTGGTCTTTTCCTATTCTGTTGTACACTTTTATGATATTGAGAATCGACTAAAATTACAGTACTAAACTAAATCTTAGTCTGACAGGACTAAAATTAGCTTAGTTACTCAACTTTGGTTTAGGTGGTCTTTTTATATTCTGTTGTGCAGTTTTATGTCTAATATTAGAAAAATCTACCTAAAATTAGTCTTCATGAAAACTGGTGTGGATTAAATTTAGTGATTCAAAAAAGTATTCTATGGGCATAATTTGCTAAGAAAATAAATACTAAAACCAACTATTTGCAAACTGCAAGTGGAGGAAAACAATTAGGATCACAAAGTATTGAATTTTGTTGTAATTAAGATGATAGCTTTCATGATTTATGCGACCGGGCTGGGTCTGAGTCGTGGCATAAACAGGTGCGTAGTAAACGAGGCACGAATTTAAAATGAAGTAGTTCCAGTTCAGCGCCGCCCGCGCCTCAATTCGTCCTGAGGCACGGGTAGTGCACGGCTACTTCATATATAAAATGTTTGTACCTTTTTAATCCATGCCTCGTCCGCACCCAAAGCTATGGTTCAGTACCAGCACAGTCTAGCATAAATCATCTTTTAAGGCCACAGCACACCGGCTGCGTATGCGTAGACGTAGGTGTGCACGTCGACGTACCATTGTGTTGTAATGTATGGAACTGTATGAGACATGGCACACCGCTTGCGTGACGTCCACGCACGTCTCTAGCGGCGCGGCGCAGAGACGCGCGTGTCTACGTTACCGTGTGCTGCATACGCATCCGGTGTGCCTTGGCCTTTACCATACTGTGTGCAGTAAAGTCTAAAATGCTATATCTCCTACTTATTACTTTTTGATAGTAAAGTTGTAGAATCGACCTACAAAAAAATACTTTTTGATGGTGAACCTCATTTCTTAATTTTAAAGTTAACGACATTTAACAAAAAAAAATACGTTTGAATTTTCCGTGAGATTCACCGTGAGATTTTGGATTCGGCGTCATGGCGATGAAGGGCAAATAACAGATCATATATGCAATTCAGGACACGGTCAATACTAATAAGAATTCCCACAAATTGATTACGTTCAGGATAATGCACCGATACACAAGGCCCCAGGCTACCATGGCGTGGTTCAACATGCACCTGTGACATTAGTCTCATTAAATGGCCTGCTCGGTCAGCCGATATGAACCCGATTGAAAATCTATGGGGCATAATGGTTCAACGCTGGAACTGTCAGAACGAAAGAAACCCCCCTGAAGCTCTTAGATCACACTGTGCACTGGTACGGATGATTATCAGGGGACTGATTTATGCGCGCGCCTTGTCTCATCTAATGCGAGATAGACTACGTGCCGTCATAGCTGCTGATGGAGGCGATTATACTAGATATATAAATCAATAAATTGTGGATAATTTCTTTAAAAAAATAATAATGTTTTGACTTTCTATTTGATTATTTCTTTCTATTTTTGCATTTTGAAAAACAAGTTCGATCTCGCTTGGAGAAAAAAGGTTTTTATTTTTTTTATTAAAGAGGAGCGCCAAATTTCGAATTAAAAAAAACGTGCTCTTCCTTAGTCAAATCCAACGACTTAAAGTGGTGTTTACACGGGTGATTACAGCCGCGCGATTTTTGCCGCGTGGCGAAAATCGACCGTCTAAATGGCAATTGGACTAGATCGCAAGTGTCTAAAGCCGCAAGCCCCAAAGTTGGGTAGCATCCGACTTTGGCTGCGCGGTGATCGGCCGCATGCAGCTGGTGACTAAAACCGACCGTATAAACGATGTTGTAGGCAATCGCCCGCCGCATGAAGGTGTGTTTCGTACACGTTGTTTCACTACTGCGATTCTACGTACAGATCTACTACTAACTAACTAACTATTTCAATTCTGGTACGAACACCTATTCTTCTCAACATTTTCGAAGGAAATGACCGAGCCGCATGAGATTTTAGTCACTAGTGTACAAATGGGCTAGCGATGCGGCTTGGTGAGGCGATTTGTGAAGCGACTAGCCCGCACGACGAAAATCGACCCGTGTAAACCCCACTTAATTCACTTAACTCTGTCAATTCAATTAAATTTGGTGGCTGTCAAATTAAAATATAGTCCTGTCGTTTTCGAAGATTAAATTTAGTTCAGCCTGACAACAGAATAGCTTTTAGGACTAAATTTGGCATTTTTATAGTTTAGTTCGATGAACAACATAAACGACACCAATATCATTTGCAGATCCGGTTTTTTTTGGGATACATTCAGCTTATAACTTTCTCGTAGTGATTTTGAATTTGATATTCGTAGCCGTCTGAACAAAGCCAATCTGACACGGATACAGGACCATAATATATAAGATAGGAAAACAAAGCAATAGGGACGTACCAATCTTTCCTACTCCCTATGACATTGCCTACTATCTACGCGCGGACGAAGTCATGTTCTCCTCCAATCTCAATCAAAAGTTTTAATATATATTTTATATTAGTTGTTCCGTTCGTCGTGGCATATTCTAGGCGGAGACATATGCCCAGCAGTGAACTTCTACAGGCTGAAGATGAAGATGATAAATAATACAGGTTCCTCTGTTACAGGTCATAGTGTGGGTGAACTTGGATGTGCCTATGCTGATGGCTGTCTGACTGCAGAGGAGATGATATTGTCAGCTTACAGCCGCGGTTTGGTCTCTTTGGAAACTCCTTTCATAAAGGGCTCCATGGCTGCCGTTGGCTTAGGATTCCAGGAAGTAAGAATCGTTGATAAAGTTTTATTTCATCCTATATAGAGCAGTAGAAGCATGGTATTTGCATGCACAAAAAATCCCGAAAGCGGCTCCAACTAACGATTCTAATGATATGAAAGGAGTTTTGGGACAAGAAACCATTTAGCTAGGAGCTACCCGTAGATCGCACGGCTAGGAAAAATCCCGGTTCCCAAGCAAAGAAAATAGAAATCAAAACATCCATTTGGATGTCTATTTAGACTAAAAAAATAAATGAATCCTCCCTGCGAGGGTTCCTTGGTACTGAATTCAGCTCATTCCAGGGCCAGAATACATCAGGCATCAAGAAGTAACCACTGACACGAGAGAAGATAATACTAAGTATGACTATCACTAATAAATTTTGAATACTTCAGGTCTCAAAGATATGTCCGCCAGAAATCGAAATTGCCTGCCACAACAGTGCCTATTCTTGTACCATATCTGGACCAGCTGATGCTATGCAAACCTTTGTGGGTAAACTGATTGCCAAAGGAATATTCGCAAAAGAAGTCCCGTGTTCTAACATCGCTTATCACTCGCGGTACATTGCTAAAGCTGGTAAGACCATCGGAACTGGCTGCTAGTTTTCAATTTGAATTTTATTTGCGTTCCGAGACACCGATTCCGAATTCCGATGCTGAGGTGGGGACCCTTTTGTGGCTTGAATCAGGCACTCGCTATGTCATTGTTATTTAATAAGTATAATAATCATAATATAATAATGCTGGACATTTCACACATTATCTAGTCCCTAGCTAAGCAGAGCTTGTGTTATGGGTACTAGATAACTGATATACTTAATACAATACAATACATAGATAGTTTTTTTTTATTGTACATAGAAAATACCCGGCACACCCGAAACAACTATCTGCAGATCGTACAAATATTTGTTCCGAGGCGGGGATCGAACCCGCAACCATCTGCGTCGCAAGCGAACCTTCGCCCGCAGCGCCACAGAGGTCGTCAATGTATGTATTGTGTAATGATGGGTATTTCCCAATCCTCCATGTGGTTGTGTTTTTGTTAAGCCATGAATAAACTATTTTTCTTTCTTTCTTTCAATAAAGCCAAGACTTTAAAAATGCATACGGTAGTTCATATTGTTCTGCGTTTGTCAATGTATGTTTTGTAGGTCCTGGTCTGTTAAAGTATTTGAAGGAAGTTATCAAAACGCCTAAGGTTCGTAGCGATAAATGGGTTTCAACATCAGTTCCTCAAGCCAAATGGGAGGCAGAAGCAGCCAAATTTTCTTCTGCTGAGTATCATACCAACAACTTACTGGTAAGTTCCATACAATACTTCAAACTTTGACTAAGATGCAAGAGGTTGCGGGTTCGATTCCCGCTCCGGGACAAATGTTTCTATGATCTGCAAATATTTGCTCCACGTCTGGGTGTTATGATACCATGGTACTCGTAGTTCCTGATACCCACGGCACTGGGAATCCTAGTGTGGAATCAAGACTACGTAAGTGACTGTTGGGTGTTATGTTATGTTATACATTATAGCCAAAATATCTTATGATGAGATCATGTCAATAAAGAAGACTCATCCACCTTTGTCTTTGTGTAGAGCCCAGTGCTATTCGAAGAAATGAGCACACTGATCCCCAGTAATGCTGTTATTGTGGAAATAGCACCTCATGGTCTGCTGCAAGCGATCCTTAAGAGATCGCTACCAGTAAGCTGCACAAACATTCCTTTGACAAGACGTGGACATCCAGACAGCCATCTCATGGTTTTAGAAGCTGTGGGCAAGTAAGTGCCGTAAATTCAACATTTTATGAACATCATTATTATCAACATAACGTAAATAATAAATAAATAAAATTATGCTGGACATAGACCTCCCCCTAGATTGCCACGATGAACGGTCTCAAGCCACCTCCATCAACCGACTTCCTGCGATGTTTATACTTAATGATCGAGTGGAGGGCCTTTCTCTACCGCGTCGTACGGTTTGTGGTCGTTACTCAATAACCATTAACCCCCAACGGTTATCAGTTCTGCAAGATATGTGACCTGCCCATTGTCACTTCAAATTGCTAATTCTGAGAGATATGTCGGTGACCTTGGTTCTTCTACGTTTATTGTTTGATGATAATAAGGATACTTAGCATTATATTGGCATAAATAGTTTCAGGCAATTTTTCCAGGAGTTTTGATTAGATCATTCTAACATGGTATCATTTGTACTACCAAATGAACTTCAACGTTGTAATCTGTATGAAAACCCGAGTGAATTTGCTTGTATTTTTTGTAGTTGAGATACAATAAGGTTGTATCTTTTCTACTACCAGGTGAATTACTTTAGTTATGACTACTGATTCACAGCAATATTTATGACTGAATAAGGCAATTTTGTTGTGTAATTTTTCAGGTTGTTCATGAAAGGATATATCCCAAAGGTGCATGTACTGTACCCCAAAGTAGAATTCCCGGTGTCGACTGGTACACCTTTACTATCAGATTTGGTAGATTGGGCTCACAATGAGAAATGGTAAGTTTCCTACACTTAGGAACCTTGAAATTAAAGAAGAAGAAACGCTTCTGCCACCAGATGGACCGCTTACGTGGCAGTTATATCTCCAAGTTTAATTTCAACTGTTCAGTTATCAACACACAAAGAACAGCAGCAGTAGATATCATTGGTACTGGTTTATTTTGTTCTTGTTATAGGTCATTGCCGCTGTACGCCTCCACTCACAGAAAGGTTGCAGCCACTTGCAAGTTCGTAGTTTCAGTTCATGACGACGAACATAGCTACTTGAAGGGGCATGTTATCCGAAGTAAGTTGTTTTATCACCCCTTGAAAAGAACCTGTTTTACTGTGATGTCTCTGTTGAATTATATTTAGAAATAAACTATACTATGTTCAGTGAAAATAAATCAGGCACCGCGAAAGTTTCTGAATTTAAAAAAATTAATGATGATGTTATTTTGACAGAAAAAACTTTGCTACCGTTCTCTTACGCACTAGTCGCTGCTTGGGATACTTTGGCCATGACCCTAAAAGTACCGAAGAAGCAGTTAAACGTGGTATTCAGTGACGTACTTTTAAATGCACAGCCCGTGTTGCACAATCAGCAGAGTGTCAAGCTTGTGGTATCTTTGCATAGGGGAAGTGGAAGATTTGAGGTAAAAATTTGAATGGAATATCTGTATTTAGTGATTTTGTTGTAAAAGATAAAATAATTTCTTTGTTTGACGATGTATGACAAATGTTTAAGGCGTCTTTAATATGCTTACCTGCTCGTAGAAAGATGGGTCATGTTTTTGTATAAAATTTAATTTGAATTTCAGATTATGGATGATAACTTCAAAGTTGCAACGGGATTTATCAATAGTGAAGTTAAATCAATTTTAAAAGCAGATGTACAGAACGCTACCGAAAACGATTTAGGTCTCAATAGCAGAGATGTTTACCAGTTATTCTTTGAAAGAGAATACGCGTACAGGTAAAACATGTTCATAAGTTCCTATACTACAGGAATTACCAGGAGCAAGGATCATTGCAGGTTTTGTAGTGCCATGACCGATTGGAAAATAATAAGTATTTTTCTTAACAGCGGGAAATTCAAAAGTATCCACAGTATTGACGACACACTCTCAGAAGCTATATTACTTTGGAATGATAATTGGGTAACTTTTATCGATGGAATGCTTCAACTTAATGCTTTGAAACAAACACACAATGCTGTCTCGGAACCAAGTCAGATTAGGAGAATGACTATTGATGTAAAAGAACAGCTGAAACATATAACCAGGAAGGATGATGTTACCGTTATAAAAGCACAGATTTCTGATGTCAATGATCTGACTAGGTAAGTAGTCAAAGGATATGGTTCATACAATATACGGATACATTTTTAAGAGTAAATAAATATTTTTATGGAATACGTTTTTATCAGATGTGGAGGTGTCTTAATGGAAAATATAAATTTCCATGATTTACCGCCATCGGAAAAACAGCAAGTTGTTTTGAAATCCCTGAGATTTGTACCAAGATTCCAGTCAAACTTTGATGTAAGTGCATCTATGAGTAGGTACACATTATCAAGTGAGTAAGTATTATCAATTTTGTTTCTAAATTAAATATAATTTTCTTTTATGTTGCAGACTTTTACATCTTTGCAAATATTTACACAAATAGTAGCTGAAAATATCAACAAGAATGTACTGAAAGTAGTTGGAATAGTACCTCAATTTGGGAAAGTTGCACTATTTGAAGAAATTAAACGAGTTGCTACAGTCAACATCCCTGAAATCAAAATTCAATACCAAAAACTAATTAAAAATAAAATCACACAATTGTCTGAAAATATAGTTAAGGAAGCTGATCTTATACTAGTTACCAACCTTTCAAACGATGATCAGGCAAGTTCATATGCAATAGAATATTGTGCAAATATATGAATATTATTAAAAAAGTTAAATACACAGAGAACTTTGAATTGCAGGTGGCAAGAATCCTTCAACGCTCATCCCGTAAAGATGTATTTATCGTCAATGGAGATGCCCTGAGCACTTCCATGGGTATCGAAACTACAGAAGCATATAAAGTAGTATCAGTTCTTACTAATAAATGCACAGATATGCGCTTGGAGCTAGTTCATTTCCAACCAGAACTACCAGCCGCATCTACAACATCAGTGGTTGCCCGTTCAGAGAAGGATCTTCCAAACTTGATAGCAGCTCGCAGCAAACTATCAGCTCAGAATAGGCTAATCATCCATTCAAATTACCCACCCTTCTCTGGACTCAAAACCTTGGTCAAGCATTGGAGAAAGGATCTGTCGCGAAACAACATAAGCCTAATAATGGTTAATGATGCCATAGATACTAAACAGTTAGCGAAACTTTCTTGTGACTTAGCTTACAATATTTTGGATAATGTAAGTTTACAGCTAATTATTATGAAATCTGGAGTATAGTTAGTCTCATACTCACTTTTACCAAGAACTAAGGTCCATCTAATACTTACGAGTCATTAAACTAAATGAATGTCAAATTTGACAGTTTTACATGGAGTCTTGTCTATTTGACATAACATATTGTGTTGAGTGTCCCGTAAAATAAGAATTAGTTACTGAAATTTGGAATAAGTTTTTTAAAAGATTTCTTCCGCAGGGTGTTTTTGGTGGTGAATACTACCTGCCATTAAAGGAGAATATCGAAAATGACAGTGATACCATTCTTCGATGTGGGCTTATTGGTAATCTGCAATCTTTGAAGTGGGTTCAAGCACTAGCACCAACTAAAGCCGGAGTGCTGGTTAAGGTAGTATAATTAGATATTTGTTTTCTATTTTTATAAAAAAAACCGACATGTACAGTTTCTGTTCCGTAGGTCCACTACACTGGGATTAACATGAACGATGTCCTTCAAGCATCAGGAGCTATTCCAATGAAGCATGAGGACAGTGGGTTTGGAATGGAATTCAGTGGGGTGACAAAAAGGTTTACATTTGCTTATCTTATTTTTAAAATAGGCTTTTCTAATGTGGATTTAATTGTGTGTTCCCGTTGTGTGTCTAGCTGCCTAAGAATATTAGTACAGGCAAATTAGCAAAAAGTGTGGACCTAAGTCGTGTAGTCGTGGATTCTTATGGAACCGTTAGATGATACGAAAAGAAGCTTATCCTAGGTTTGCACCGTTTCTGACGCTTACGGAAGGCTTTTAAATATTAGGTACAAACTTAAAAAGGCCGTAAATTTTAAAATATAAATAAATTACTTGATGCAAGTTAAATTACGTATAGAGAGACTGTCTTAGTGCATTATGATTTTAATAAAAACCACGTGCATGTAAGGGACACAGTGTTGAACAAATGCATCTTCCGTAAATTAATACCAGCATAAAACTTCCGGCGGATGTAGTACTAATTAAATAAGTTAAAGTCAATTTCCAGAACTACATTATTTTTACCCGAAGTAGAGCGACAGTAAAATATGGAAAAGTGCCTTCCGTGAGACGCACCAAGGTGCAAACCTGGTAATGTATTTCAAACATTTTTCTGATAAATCTATCAATTTGCACCAACTACCTTAATCTTCTAGGAGCCGCAATACCCACAAAAAGTTTTTTTGTAAATGATTTTTTTTTGTATGTTCCGTATGTCGGATTTAAAAAATACTTGGTGCAAATGTATATCATAACGGTTCAAAGTCTATGCCAAGTTGCACCGACTACTTCTATTTCCCCCATTAAGTTACGGATATTATAAGGTTTTCACCCTATTTCACCCTGTTCCGGAGAGTGAAATTACTGATGCTTATTATTAGAGGTGATTTTTAAGCCATACAAAACAATTAGAAAAGTTTTCATGACTACATCTAATTAGTTCCACACTTGTGCAAAAAATCACCTAATTTGACTGTACTAATAACCCTACATCTCCTCCGATGAATGCCATAAAGCCGACCAGCAGCAGCATCCACCTGAATACTGAACAATAATACTGCGATCACTAATCCGCCTATGGCAAATCCCCCGATTGCATTAAATGAGAGAGGCCCCGTCCAACAGAGGACGTCAAACGCTAATAAAGTTGTATGTTAACGCGTTTATAATGAAGATTTTGATAATGATTTCAGTGGTGAACGAGTTATGGGACTAGTACCGAACGGTGCAACTCAAAGTCACGTAATTGCGCAGCCTGAATTCATGTGGCCTGTGCCTTCGCACTGGACACTAGAAGACGCTGCTACCATTCCTCTGGCATATGTGTATGCTTACTATTGCCTCCACATAAAAGTAAGCATGATAATGATAAATATTAGTCTTTAATAACTTCCATATTGCAGTTTACGCATGACTATTTTAAACGACTGAAATAACGTCGTATAACAATAATAATTCTTTATTTGTATAAATGCGGTACTTACATACAAAGTTCTAGTTATTAAACGAGCGAAGCGAGTTCTCTGAGTCAAGTTGGAAGAATCGGCGTTTGTATGTATGTATGTTTGTCCGATGAAAACTTCCTAACCGTTAATCCGATCTTCATGAAATTTGGTATGGGGGTAGATAGTATTGGTACAATTTGTAGGTAAGGTTATGAGCTATATCGGTCAGGGGGTTGCTGAGATTTTGGGGTCCAAGAGGGGGTAAAAAAAATAAAAGTGAGACAGTCAGATCAAGTCGGGTTTCTAATGAAAGCGCTTTGGTTGGCCATTTCAAAAATGTTTTTAATAAGTATTTAGCCTTAGTAGTTTTTGAGATATTAGGGAAAATAAAAAACGTAAAAATCAAAAATTCTAGGGTACTTCTAGCAATCCCACAATGCTGAAATTTGGTATGCTTGTGGCTTTTGTGTCACAACTACAGGGAAAAGTCTGAAATTGAAGAAATTACAAACCTGAACCTTACAAAACAACAAACCAATATAAGATCCATTGTTGACCCCCCATTCCTAGGAATTTGAATGACATTGGAGTTCTATGTTTTCGTCAAAAGGACGTTATCAATTAATTCGTCAAGTACTTTAAATACTAACAGGTATGTAGTATTTACGCTCTGTTGCTTAGTCCTATTCAAAGGCTATTTCGATGATGTGTAGAAAAATTACCTATAGAGGTTAATTTTTATTTCTCAGTAAATGTTTTTAGAAATCGGTTAGAAGGGTAAAGAAAGTAAAATATGCAAAAAAAATATCTCGTTGATACTTCAAGTTCTCGGGTAATGCTGAAATTTATTATTAAAGTATATTTTGTTCTACGGGGAGAAGTCGAAAATTGAGGATTTTTTCTTTGTAATATCCATTTTTAGAGTAGAAAATTTAAAACAAAACTAGATGGCACTGCTTAATTAAAAAAAACTTTTTTCTTGCTTCACAAAATCTCTTTCATATGAGAGAAATTGACTCGATAGTTCTAGATTTCTGATGGATCTTCCATACAAACATACTTACATAGCCGTTAAATACAAAACCCTTTCTTCCCCTCTTAAATTAGTCGGGCTGATAAAGGTGTCATCGCGAGGTCTCAGTTCGGGGCGAACCACTAGTATACATACAAATATTGCTCGTTTAATAGAATAGGGTATTACTTTTGGTCGTTAAAACCAAAGAGATATCATCAGCAAATAAATATACCTATAGGTACTTCTGCATACCAAGATTCCATGACGATAGGATAGATCAAATTAGGTATTTAAATAAGTTAATGGTTTCAGGTGCCGTATGTCAAGACAGACATATTTAGTGTGTTAGTTCATGGTGGGGCTGGAGCCCTAGGTCAAGCCATGATATCCGTCTGTTTGGCTAAAGGCTACAGAGTGCTTACGACCGTCAGTGATTTGCAGAAGAAGAAGTTCCTACTTAGATTGTTTCCCAAATTAAAAGGTAATTTCATCATACTTTTTTCTTCTTTACTCGTGATTCACCCACGATTTCATCCATGCGTAGTTCGCCGGTCTCGGGCGTGCGCACAATAACTCACCAAAAGCTTGCAATCGGATGAATGGTATAAGAAATTAACCCAAACATAACCTTTTTATGTTCTTTTAAGTACTTGAAACATAACAACCGTTATTGTGTCTTACAGAATGAAAAGCTGGATGTATTGTAAGGAAACATACTCCTCAAGTTGTAATTATCGTTTAGTCACTTGAATCACTTTTACCACTATCTCACTTTACAATAAGTATAACCTCTCGCCGAGTCGCACGTCCGTCATCCAGCGATTGTCAACCCACAATGACAACCAACGACCGACGTCCGTGCGCTTCGACGACTAACAACTCAATGACCCCACAGTTCCACTTGCACCTCATCAAACTTTTCGGCCGAATCAAAGTTTAAGTTTTTTCTGGTTCATTGTTTCTACAAAACGTCGTACCATGATAAGTCTTATCCGATTATATCTACAACATTTTATGAAAACACTAGCTGACCCGATCGCAACTTCGTTCGCGTGGAAGAAGATAATGCGGCCGCAGTGAAACAAAAAACCCCTAAAAACTCCTACAACCTCCGTTAAACCTGTTTATCAAATTGGGGGCACATTTTAACCTCGAGGTCCTGAAAATTGATAAACCTATATGTAGATCCTAGTTATGATAAGGTATTATTTAAAAAAACACGTAGTTTAGCTAATTAAGTTATTATATTGTTGAAGTAACCTTCGCCATAGGAATCATTCTGTTAAAAACTAATGATTCCTACCATTTCGGCAGATGGACCTTATTACAGAGAAGAAATGGCAAGAAACTCTGTAGTTCCAACAAATTTTACATAATTATATTTGAATACAAAAAGCCTTGTTTAGAATAACCACTAATTCTTACTAGTAGGATCGAATATACGAAATATCTAATAAACAAATTATTTTACTTTAATTTTACTACTTTCTGCACTATAAAAATAGATTACTTATAAAAATAATACTACTCTTAAAAATAGATTTTAACTAAAGACGGTAACACATCTGACGAGCGTGCAGAGCAGACGTATCGTGGAAATATTGTCTTTATTTATTTCGTAATTTGAAAGTAACTGTTATCGTATTTCAATCTACTACCAAAGGCATAAGTCATTAACTTCTATGCAGTGCTACGTTTCTTGTTACGCTTCGGTTCTAGTGCAACGCGGGATCGCAGTTGAAGGCGCCCCTCACACCTTTCGTTGAAAAGAGACTGCCTCTGTTTTGTGATATTTTTGCCCCGCTCTCGCATCGCTGCATGCGCATCACTACTTCAAGGTTCAAGTGCCATCGCCATAATCGTAGACCTAACATGATTAGACGCTCTCCTACTAGAAGTGACCCGAATATTGAGCGAAGTGAATCTCAGCCAAATTTGTCTACCTCAAATGAGCTTAAACTCAGGGAAACTGCTGGTCCTGCATCCACAATGTTCCGTCACAAGCGTAAACACGGGGATGAAGATGAAGTCAACTTAAAACTATCGGATATCCAAAATCAAATGATAGAAATGATGGCACTACTGACGACATCCATAAATGCACAAAATGAGAGTTCAGCAAAGATTAGTGGTGACATTGCTGATATCAAGGATCAGATGATTGATATTAAGAAAAGCATGGGAATGACTGACCAGAAACTATCAAATGTAGCTATAGAGCAAACAGGGATGAAAGCGGAAATCCAAAACCTTGCCGACACTGTTTACAAAACAGATGAGAAAATTGCTACCTTGGAGTCAGATGTACAAAAACTTCAAGTCAGCTCCACTGGTTCGATCTTGCGTGACCTAGCTCCATGTGATGAAGTTATGTCTGAATTAAACGATCAAATCAATAGGAAAAATAACATATTGATTGTGGGAGTGAAAGAACCGAAATCTGATAGTATCGATGAGCGGAAAATATACGATAAAGGTGAAGTGCTTAAAACCATAAAACTGATTTCTGTAAATTGCCCAGAACCGACGCAGATTGCTCGAATCGGTAAATACAAGTCCGACGGAAGCCGTGCTATCAAAGTTAGGTTCGAGTCTGAAGAAACAGCCAAGCAAATACTTAAAAACAAGAGTAAGCTGACAGGCACTACAATTAAGATCTTTGGCGACCAGACACCCTACCAGCAAACAAGATTTCAGAAGCTAAAAGACGAACTTAACCACCGGACATTGGGCGGAGAGAAGAATCTGTTATTGAAGTACATTAAAGGGGTACCTAAAATTGTTACTGCTCCTGCAAAAAACTAAGCAGCTTGAATGCGTGCCAGAACGGTAAAACAACTACATATCAACTCATAAACAATTACGGTGATCTAAAATATAACAAAAATCCAATCTCTCACGAATATCACAAAACAAAATTATCAAAGATTATATAACTATGATTATCTAACCCCATCTCTAAAAATATACAAAGAAACTAAGCTAATGAACATAAATACAACTTTCAAATACTACACATGCTTATTAATACGGAAAAACTACATAAAGACATACATACTGATATTACTTTTAAAACTAAACACCACACCCATAAAATACAACTAAGAAATGCAAATAAACTAGAATTACGTCCACCAAGGACAAATTATGCTAAAAAGAAATTTAACTTACGAAAGTGCAAAAATTTACGACGTACTACCAAATATTATTAAAGAAACTAAATCAATGCATAAGTTCAAAAAGTTATTAAAAATCCATCTACTAAAACCAAATAACAAAAAAGTAGGTATTTAATAAATAACGCTTGTCACATCTAGTAATCGCCGATCTGTGTTTGTGTACAACCCGTCCATTGCGGACTGGTCTTGGTCTTGTCGCTCATAATGTTTGCAATCTACCCACATCAATGAAATCAGAACAGCGCAAGTTGCAAAAATGGTAGTTTTTTGTTTTGTTTTCTGTTACATAGATTTAAGTTATTCGAGATGTACCTATATTTTATATACTATAATATGTACTATATATATATATATTTTCGTGTAGCACGCTCGTGTTTTGCAATATATATTTACATAATGTTTAGTTAGTCCATAAGTTCTCTTATAAGTGAATTGTAAATTCTTAAGAGAAATAAATTATTAAACCAGAACACAAATCACAATCATAAACTCAAATCATAATCTACTAGTACTTATCGTTTTAATTATTGCTCCATCAAACTATATCAATTGAAAACTAAGTTGCAATTGCTAACTGTATTCCGTTGTTGTACTTAACTTTGTTCTCTTCCACTTGTTTTTCTCTCCACGACTCACTGCCAACTGCCGCCATCATAATTTCTTACACGCCACGTGGAGTGAAATTCGTGAAATCCACGTGGACTAAATAACGTTATAAATACAGAATAAATTATTTAAAAATTCCTCATTACTTTTTTCAAAATAACTTACTAATTTTAAACTTTATTTTGATAATGAAATATCTGTTAAATTACGAATTATTACCATTAAAGTCCTACAATTCAAATTGTTCTTTTTAATTACAAAATTATAACGTAAAATCATATTTATTTTTAATGATTATACAATAAAAATTAACACATTATTTTATTAACAAGAATAATTTGCCAACAAACTCATTTTGTTTGATCAATATATGATTTCCTGCGCGGATTCCACTGGAAGCTTTTAAAAAATAAAACAGTTCTTTATAAAGTTACAAAAATTAGATTATAATTTAGAGAAAATGTTATTAAAACTATTATATACTAGTTGCGCCCCGCGGTGTCCCCTGCGTGAATAATGGTGAAAATTAATGATGATGATGAAAAGTAGCCTATGCGTTAATGCAGGTTATAAGGTATCTCCACTCCAAATTTCACTCAAATTCATTCAGCTGTTTGAGCGTGAAGAATTAACAAACATAACAGGCAACAAACTTTCGCGTTTATAATATTATACACATTTTGGCTGTAATGGCTTATACATAAGATATAGATATATACTGTGGCGGGCTTTTTTGAAGGACTATTTAAGATAAACATTTCCATCATGCATTACATATTATGTGTAACTCTAGCGGTTTTGGCAGCGCACGCCAGAATAGCTCGCAGATGGTAGATTTTTTCCTACTTACTTGACACTTATCGTCATATTATGGACAATTCACACAATATCTTTATAAATTGTAGCCTATGTGTTATTCTGATGTATAAGCTATATTATTGTAAAGTTTCATTAAAATCCATTCAGTAGTTTTTACGTGAAAGAGTAACAAACATCCATCCATACTCACAAACTTTCGCGTTTATAATATTAGTAGGATATATGGTGGATTATATACGTACTAAGTACGTATGTAATCCTAGTTATAACAAAATATTGAAACCTCAACAACCACACCGTGAAACAACCTTTGAAACGAAACCACACTTGAGTTGTTTAATTTAGAGGTTCCATTTTAAACTTCAGGGTCCTGAAAATATTTGAATCTTAACAACTACACCATGAAACTAACTTTCACTGCATCGAAATAGACCAAAATCAGGCCAAACCGTGTATTTTGTTTCACAAAGAAAACTTTTCCGTGCCTGTTTTCAGGAAAATGTTGTGTCCTTTTGTAGACTTTCAATTCAAACACGTCAACCGTTGTGTCCAAGTCCGAAATTTGTCAAAGTTTTTTCATATGTTTTTATAGAACACACACGGACACGTAAGAAATAAACTATAATATTATATCCACTCTCATACTGAAATATAAAGATTGAAAAACTAAAAACAAAACTAAAATTACTGAGTCTTTACGCACATGCCAACGAAATAAATTAAAAAATAGTAGTTTATGAAACTGTTGCATAATAAGGGTTCTTAAAACACGAGTACGAGGACCAAGGAGGTTGCAATACAGTTTTTCTATACATAATCTGTGGACGTGCGCAACACGCTCGCGCGTATAGATTTTGGCGCTAAACGTTTACAAATAAATGCAAACATAGGCTGTAATTTTACGCAAATCACATTGTCAAATTAGTTTTTGTTTTTAAAAATGTGTGAAGACGACATAGCCACACTGATGAAAATTTTACACGACCGGACTTATTCTCGAAGCTGCAACGAACAAATGAACCTCTTACCGGTGAAATCTAGAAGGTATTACAATATATGTTACCAAGACTTTAAAATATAATATTACCTATTTCATGAGATTAGATAAAGTAGTGTATGAAACTGCATATAATTTGGTCTTAAAACACTCGTGTGATGCTATAAAAAAACTCTCCTCCGGCTCGTTTTTTTAACTCACACTCGTATTTTAAGAACTCTTATTATGCAACAGTTTCATAAACTACTATTCAACAACCGATCGTAACTATAATGCTGTTAAACAATAAAAACTACAATGGAAACAAAAAAAATAAGAGCTGCTGTATATGACGTGCGTCAGATGGGGTAGCCACACGGCAAAAAAAATTTTGAAAATTTCAGGTATCGCTGAAATATGTATATGTTAATTTCATTGGAGCAATCTACATGTGAAATTTCAAGCATCTACTACCAACCATTTCCGAAATACAGAGCATTTTTGTTTTACATTAAAAGCCCTTTTTGGACCACTTAGAGGGCGTACTTTCCAAATTCCTTTCATAGTACACCCCTACACTCTAAAAGGTAACTACAAAATCAAATACTTAAGAACCCAGCGAAGGATGAACTGCCCATACAAAACGTAATACCGACGTCATTTGTAATTCGAGCATATTTCCACCATATTATGCTATTATTCGGATTCGGATAGTATTTATCTATGTTCCCAGATAGTTTTTTTTATCAAAATATATACCTAAAATGAAATGTAAGCGAATTACTTTTTGTATATTTTTACGACCTAAACGACATGTTTTCATCTTATTTGTTTCGTATTAAAAACAACGATATGTTACGTATTTTATGTGTAGGAACATAGCTTATATTTTCAAGTAACAGAATAACAACACGATATAAAAAAAACAACAAGTTTTTTTTCATCATTTTTAGTATTACGGAACTTGAACAAATTTCTAAAAAATTCTGAACGCCCATATTGCTATCGCGTCAGAACCGAGGGCCGGTCGGGGAACTACGGTTGTGTGATGTTTGACAACTCGACAGGCACTCACACTAGTACACTGTGTAACCCCGCACTTCGCTTGCTCTTGTGTTTGTTCACCTATTTATTTGTTATATATGACATTGCAATATTTTTGTCATTTTATTTAGATTTCCCTTGTGATTTGGAATGAAGTAACCTAGGTAACTAACATACCTACGACTTGTGCTTTGTTTACCATTCAGTACCTAGTTTTTGCGTGAAATAGTAGCGGCTCAATTTTCCAATAGCGACTGTGACCTACGAGGTTCATATTTTTATCACATGTAGGTTCACATAGCACAAGCCTGAATATGAAATGGCGTACCACGGAAACCAATAGTTTTAGCATTGTGAGCTATGACAAAAAATCAAAGAAAAATATTTCAAAGTAGGTAAATGCTCAACTTTCCTTTAGCGACTGTGACCTACGAGGTTCATATTTTTATCACATGTATGTTCACATAGCAAAAACCTGAATATGAAATGGCGTACTGCGGAAACCAATAGTTTTAGCATTGTGAGCTATGATAAAAAATCAAAGAAAAATATTTCAAAGTAACTGCTCAATTTTCCTTTAGCGACTGTGACCTACGAGGTTCATATTTTTATCACATGCAGGTTCACATAGCACAAGCCTGAATATGAAATGGCGTACTACGGAAACCAATAGTTTTAGCATTGTGAGCTATGACAAAAAATCAAAGAAAAATATTTCAAAGTAAATGCTCAATTTTCCTTTAGCGACTGTAACCTACGAGGTTCATATTTTTATCACATGTAGGTTCACATAGCACAAGCCTGAATATGAAATGGCGTACTACGGAAACCAATAGTTTTAGCATTGTGAGCTATGACAAAAAATCAAAGAAAAATATTTCAAAGTAGGTAAATGCTCAACTTTCCTTTAGCGACTGTGACCTACGAGGTTCATATTTTTATCACATGTAGGTTCACATAGCAAAAGCCTGAATATGAAATGGCGTACTGCGGAAACCAATAGTTTTAGCATTGTGAGCTATGACAAAAAATCAAAGAAAAATATTTCAAAGTAAATGCTCAACTTTCCTTTAGCAACTGTGACCTACGAGGTTCATATTTTTATCACATGTAGGTTCACATAGCACAAGCCTGAATATGAAATGGCGTACTGCGGAAAAAAATAGTTTTGGAGCTATTCATTGTTGAAATGTGCTAAAAACCGGTTTCCGATCTCCATATTGAAGGAGAGCGTAGAAAAATACGACAACACTGTTGATAATCACTTTCACTTTATTACATTGTCACTAGCACACTAGGTGTTTTCACATTGAAAGCTTGATGGCAACTGAGTGCGCGATCCCAAGTAAACACGTTTTATACAAAACTCAAGAAGCCGAAACAAGATGGCAATAACGGCTATTGATAACGAATAACGCTGTTTACTTGGGAACGTGCTAACAACGAATAAAAAACAGCTGACTAATTGAACTGAATTATTAAAATAGTCATTATTTAGGTACATATAGGTACAAAAAAGAACTTTAAGTAATTAAACATTTTAGAAAAGCTAACAGTCGGCCTTTCCTGTAAATCTTCACGTCTCGTGAAGGTATCATACTCATCTGACGCACACAGCAGAGCGCACAGGAGAACGCGTGCAGCACACGCCAGCACACGCCAGGCAGCATGTGGTCAGCGCGCAGAGTGCGCACAGGAGAGCGCGTGCAGCACACGCCAGCACACGCCAGGGCAGCATGTGGTCAGCGCGCAGAGCGCGTGCAGCACACGCCAGAGCAGCGTATTGTCAGCGCGCAGATCACGCACAGGAGAGCGCGTGCAGCACACGCCAGCACACGCCAGGGCAGCATGTAGTCAGCGCGCAGAGCGCGCACAGGAGAGCGCGTGCAGTACACGCCAACACACGCCAGGGCAGCATGTGGTCAGCGCACAGGACGCGCCACAGGAGAGCGCGTGCAGCACAGAGTATGAAAATAATCATGAATTACTTAAAGGTATACAAAGCTGGGCTATTCAATTAAATATAGCGCATGTGACACTAAATGAACTGTCAATAATATTAAACAAAAGAATTAAAAACATTATTTTTACTCAACAATGTTTTTACTCTTTGCGACTCTTTGTAAAATATCGAATATGTAGCTGTACTTACCTAAATATCTATTTACCTACAAAGCAATTCAAAAAATGTTTTATTAGTTTTGTTAACTCGCCCACGTTTACATAGAGATTTAACAGGTGACGTTGATTAAATATTCATGAGGAACCCTAATTTGTTTTAGAATGGAGGATAGGCGATATTTGCCAAAACTGTAATAAGTACTAATTTGCTTATAGTGATCCTATAAAGTACTCAATGCAGAGCATTTTTAAAACATGGCGAATATTCACAGGAATCATTTAAATAAAATTTTAACAACAACACAATGTCAAATTTAGCTCTAGCTGATACGAATAAAACCAATATACGGTACAATTTTTACAGTAAATATGACTTCCCTTCGAGTTTTCACACTATGTTCACAAAGTACCTATATGAATATTAATGGAAATTATAACTTTACATTAGTTAGGATTATGAGAAAATAAATGTATCAAACACAAAACACGGTACAGTTGATAAAACTTACTTATAAGTAATGAATAACCAAGTATGTTAAAAGTGCTGACTTTGCTAGATTGAAGCCCCTTCATGTATTCAATATTCATTATATTCTGCAACTGAAACCCCTGCATGTTTTCAGTTCAAATATAATTTATAAAAAAACTTAATATTCAATCCCCTTCATGTATTCAATATTCATTATATTCTGCAACTGAAACCCCTTCATGTTTTCAGTTCAAATATAATTTATAAGAATATACTGTACAATTTTTACAGTAAATATGACTTCCCTTCGAGTTTTCACACTATGTTCACAAAGTACCTATGAATATTAATGGAAATTAAAACTTTACATTAGTTAGGATTATGAGAAAATAAATGTCTCAAACACAAAACACGGTACAGTTGATAAAACTTACTTATAAGTAATGAATAACCAAGTATGTTAAAAGTGCTGACTTTGCTAGATTGAAGCCCCTTCATGTATTCAATATTCATTATATTCTGCAACTGAAACCCCTGCATGTTTTCAGTTCAAATATAATTTATAAAAAAACTTAATATTGAATCCCCTTCATGTATTCAATATTCATTATATTCTGCAACTGAAACCCCTTCATGATTTCAGTTCAAATATAATTTATTATAAAACTTAATATTGAATCCCCTTCATGTATTCAACATTAATTAAGTATATTACTCCACTGAAGCCCCTTCATGTCTTCAGCAGTTATAAACAAGTTTCAGTATTGTAGAACCTTCATGTCTGTAATACTTTATACTGTATTAGTTATCGTTACTTATACTTACTGAATTACTGAAACCCCTTCATGTTTCCAGTAATTCAATTAACAAAAAGTTATAACCTGAAAAAATATCAATTAATAGAGAAAATTAGAAAACGCTCATATAAAAACCTTTTCTTTTTCACACCACATGGTAGTTAAAAATCGTGCTTTAGATTCCCTTAGCATCGAGCACTGACTTCCGAAATCTATAAAGCAATCTATGGTTTGACCATTCACAGCTGCAGGTTTAAAATATTTTAAATCATCGTCATCATCAGCCAATAGAAGTGCATTACTGGACATAACATAACCAACAGTCACGCACGTAGTTCCGATCCCACACTAGGATTCCCTGTGTCGTGAATATCAGGAACTTTGATACCATGGTATAACAATTACATTTATAAGTTTTTACTTTTATTGTTTTTGCTGTAAATAAACATTTTAATTTTAATTTTTCATTTTCATACCCGGAACAAATATTTGCGGATCATGAAAACATAAATCCCGCGGCGGGAGTCGAACTCGCAACCTCTCGTATCTCAGCCAGCTACTCGCCGTTCAATGGCCTACACATGAGCCCGATTCGTTCGCGTGGCATGGGCTTGTCGCTCGTGCTTAGACTTAGTAAGTACTCATCATATTCATACTGGTGCTCCGACAGCACTCAGCATCCGCCCAGGTGACGCTTAACCATCAAATACCACCACTTGCCGCTGCCAAGCAAAACGCAAACAGCATAGCGCGTGGACAGCGCGCACAGCACAGCGCGTACAGTAGAACGCGCTAATCAGCGAGCACAGCGCGCACAGCAAAGTGCGGCTATCGAGGCGAACGAAGTCTCGCCAAGACCCGTCAACGATAATCTTCTTCCAACGCGAACATTGACCTCACAAATGCCTGCCGCGTGAACATCGTCCTCACGTGCTCTTGGTGGCAAGATCGGGATCGACACCATCGACATTTATTTCACGTGGCTGAAACAGAACACACAATCGCAGCACGCGAATTTAACACAAAACAATAAATCACATCAAAATGAGGTTATCTCGACATGTGTGTGTCGGGTTTCCTTCGCGACAAGCAACGCGAACATCGACCTCACAAATACCTGCCGCGTGAGCACCGTCCTCACGGGCTCCGCGAACGTGGATGGCGTTTATTTCACGTGGCTGAAACAGAACACTTAATCGCAGCACGCGAATTTAACACAAAACAATAAATGACATCAAAATGATGTTATCTCGACATGTGTATACAATACCGCGTTTTCTTCGCGAAGTTTGCCTTCATGACAAACAACGCGAACATCGACCTCACAAAAGCCTGCCGCGTGAGCACCGTCCTCACGGGCTCTTGATGGCAAGATCGGGATGGACACCATCGACATTTATTTCACATGGCTGAAACAGAACACACAATCGCAGCACGCGAATTTAACACCAAACAATAAATCACATCAAAATGAGGTTATCTCGCAATGTGCATACGATACCGGGTTTCCTTCGCGACAAGCAACGCGAACAACGACCTCACAAATGCCTGCCGCGTGAGCATCGTCCTCACGGGCTCTTGATGGCGAGATCGGGATCGACACCATCGACATTTATTTCACGTGGTGATCGATTTTTGAGTGGGAGTGGAGATCTTTATCCTACTTCTGAACTGAAGGAGAGCGTAGAAAAATACGACAACACTGTTGATAATCACTTTCACTTTATTACATTGTCACTAGCACACTAGGTGTTTTCACATTGAAAGCTTGATGGCAACTGAGTGCGCGATCCCAAGTAAACACGTTTTATACAAAACTCAAGAAGCCGAAACAAGATGGCAATAACGGCTATTGATAACGAATAACGCTGTTTACTTGGGAACGTGCTAACAACGAATAAAAAACAGCTGACTAATTGAACTGAATTATTAAAATAGTCATTATTTAGGTACATATAGGTACAAAAAAGAACTTTAAGTAATTAAACATTTTAGAAAAGCTAACAATATTTTGGTGATATTTTACTATTTGTCAGTGTTCGGATACGATTTTCGGCTTTTGACATTGACCCCCCTCCACTCCCCTCTCAAGCCTTATACTTACAGTCGCTAAAGGAAAGTCCTTCGATGAATTCTAAAACAGGAGTAAGCACGTAAACAATCTCAACTCTGAGAACACAAACGATGACAGAGTTCATTGACGTTCAAGGAATACGTAACCGACTGGACGGACCGTAAGAGCAAAAAACACGACTCGTTGAAATTTGAGAAACCACCAATTTTTAGCAAAATATACCATTTGGTCTGTCACTGTCATTGTCAAAAGCCGAAAATCGTATGGGAACACTGATAAAAAGTAAAATATCACCAAAACATGGCGTTCGGAAAGCGGTTATTAGCAAATTTCAAAAATGAATAGCTCCAAAACTATTAGTTTCCGCAGTACGCCATTTCATATTTAGGCTTGTGCTATGTGAACCTACATGTGATAAAAATGTGAACTTCCTAGCTAGCAGTCGCTAAAGGAAAGTTGAGCGTTTACTTTGAAATATTTTTCTTTGATTTTTTGTCATAGCTCACAATGCTAAAACTATTTGTTTCCGCAGTACGCCATTTCATATTTAGGCTTGTGTCTACATGTGATAAAAATATGAACCTCCTAGCTCACAGTCGCTATTGGAAAGTTTAGCCAAACTCAACGATCATCAAAGCACCAACCTGCCCCCTTATTCGCTCTGACCAAACGTAACATAACGCGGGCTCGTTACGATATCTGCGTGGAATCATCGCTGAATCGTATGAGTGACGTCACACGTTATTGAAAAGAAATCTCATAGGTCATAGCGAATAACCACCCTGATCACAATTATTGGAAAAAAGTTTGTGCTCGCGAGTTCTAACTGTTCGCAGAACTAGGTACCAAGGAGTTTTTATTGCTAGATATATAAATGTAAAAGTTTGTGACAAATGCCAAATATGCCAAGAAATTATTTTTGTCAAATGCTAGTTTGCATAAAAAATAAATACCACCTTCGAATTATGAATGGTAACGGCCACAGAATAGAAATAAGTGTTCGGCTGTGCCCCGCGCGCGCCTGCGTAGCCAAACAGGGACAGCAATATGCAGGCCGACTTTTGCGCTATTCTCGAGTTGATTTAGCGTCCGGCCATCCCCGCCACCTTAAGTACAAATAATACTAGAGTATTTTTTTTTGTAGAAGTTATTATTTCTAATGGCAGTGTTAGATATTAAGCAACAATTTTTTTAATCATCTACTTAAATGTTCATAAAAACCAAATAACTATTACATCAGATGGTATAATAATATTAACTTAACACTTAATACTACAGGGTGGTGCAATAGAACGTGCATATTGCATCATCTTTTTTCGCGGGGTAGAAAGTGCGCGGGCGGGGGGAGCCTGCATCGTTGGGTAGGCGGGCTCATGGAGTTTTAGTCACTATGAGTCACTTCGACGGGTGAAGCGTGTGAAGCGTCGCGCATTTTGCGTGCGCGCATTTTACGAGAACTCTCGTTCATACATCGTTACTAGGCGTTTATATTGTTCTGAATATGGACTACGGCAAATTAGTGAAGCTCCGAGTGCTAATTTAATTAAAATATGGGTACAGCGTTTTGAAGAGACTGGTTCAACGTTTAAACCACAAGCAAAAGGTCGTCCAAGAACATCTAGGACCGACGACAATATTGAGAGAGTTATGCAGTCTGTACGAGGAGATCCACAAATGTCTACTCGCAAGAGATCGTCTGTCTTACACTTATCGCGACGAAGTTTGCAACGAATTTTAAACTTGGATCTTAAACTGCATCCTTACAAGCTGCAGTTAACACAAGAATTCAAAAAAAAAACGAAAAATCTCAAATCTACCCGTTACCGTGGCACCGGAGATAAGTCTCGCTGTGTTTTTTCTCATTTTAAATATAAACCGCAACTTTCACTACACTCACTGGTTATAAGGAGCTAATTCAATCCCGAAACAAAGCCGTGAATACATTGTCTTCGTGAAAAGTCATCGATTTGGAGGATAATAGTGCTAAAATACTAAAGCTAAGTGACATTCCTTTTATTCAATACCCTCATTATTGGTATTTGTTTTGGTAATTTAATTTGGAACTTGTAAAATTCTCAACAACACACGAGTCAGTCTGACAGTTCACTGGAAAATATTTGACAGAAAGTCAAAGTCAAGTCTCTGGCAGAGTGACATTCCTTCTGTTCACTCAACTGCCATACTACTACGCGACACGTCTGGAATGTCAATCTGGTGTTTGGGATACCAGTAAACAACTTTTACCCCAACTTCTCGGGAGTATCTAATTATGATTTGCAGCGGTTGTTCAAATAAAGATATAGACAAAAAATGTCTGTCCTGCAATACTTGTAAGTCAATATTCTGTTATGAATGTCTGAATATTGATGGTAAGAAAGTTGCAAGTCTCAACAAAAATCAATTGGAGTCTCTCAAATGTCCTTCCTGTTCGAATGTCACGCGACGTAGAAACAATGATAGCACACCAGTTCGTGCCAAAGCTGATCAGAAAATGGAACCGCACAACGTCAATAACACGACCGCTGCTGTCAACCAGCCAGTAGCTTTCCGTTCATCATCGCACTCCGAGCAACGCAATTCTTCGCCACTGACGCTCGATAGTATCAGTCAGCTGCTTGATGAGAAACTGTCACTGACTTCACCTTTCGTCATAAATATGCGTGAAGCATTGAAGAAAGACATAAAGGAGCTCGTGGTCGCTGAAGTTAACTCAAAGGTGACTAAGCTGATGGCCGATTTTTCTACCACAATTGATTTCCTTGCGTCGGAGCAAATGGACATTAAGAACAAATTGGATGAACGTGACAAGAAAATTGAAGAACTTGAATCAGAAAGTGTCCTTGTACAGAGAGAGCTGACAAACTCAATAATCGTCTATCTGCTGTTGAAAAGATCTCACGTGATCACAATGTTGAAATTCAAGGAGTACCCGAGAGCCGCAGTGAAAATTTGCTGGGAATATTCAAAAACCTATGCGCAGCTGTATCGACTCCGTTTGCAGATAATGACATCCGTGGCTTTCGTAGAGTGGCGAAAATAGATCGAACGTCTGATAGGCCGAGGAACATTATCATCACCCTTTCTTCGCCGCGACTTCGTGATTTGTTGCTGTCCGCTGTTCACCGCTATAACAAAAGCAATGCGAAGGATATGCTCAGCTCAAGACACCTTGGCATAACTGTTGACTACAGAAGAGTGTACGTCGTCGAGCACATCTCGCCTGAATCAAAGCAGATACATGCAGCTTCTAGAAAATTTGCGCGAGATAACAGCTACAAGTATGTCTGGGTTAAATACGGTCAAGTCTTCCTTCGAAAAGACGATAACTCAAATGCAGTGCGTGTAAAGAGCTGTGACTTTCTTAAGTCACTGGTTTAAAATATGATTTAAATAGTTTTCTACGTGGTTATCATTCTCGTTCATAATGATTTGTACATTCTATCAAAATGTAAACAGATTTCGATCTAAGATCAAAGATGTATACTTAAACGCTTCAGCTAATAATTATGACCTAATCTGCTTGACGGAGAGTAACTTAAATGATAGTTTTATGGATGGGGAGCTCTTTGATGCTCGTTATAACGTTTTCCGAAGGGATCGTCTTAGCACGAAGGTACCTAAAAAAGAGGGTGGTGGTCTGTTAATAGCTTCGAATAAAAAACTAAGAGTTATTCGTCAGGTTGATTGGGAAAGTGATGTGGAAGACATTTGGTTAACCCTGTTATCTTGCGATCATGGCAAACCTGACTTGAATGTGTGCTTATGCTACTTACCCCCGGATTTGCCAGTTAATTTGCTAAAATCGTTTTATGATAATCTGCACAGAGTCATTTTCAATTCAAAAGGCAACGAAGAGTTCCTTATACTAGGTGACTTCAATACGCCTCTCGTTACATGGACGCCCTCTAGTGACTTAAGTGTGATGGTCCCTAGCGACCCTTTAGTAAGCAAATCTAAGTTGCTATTGGACACTCTTTCTTTATGTAATCTTTCCCAACTAAATAATATCCCAAATAACAATAACCGATATCTCGACCTGATTCTTACCAGTTTGGACAATGTTAAGGTCTATGGTGCTGAACCTCTTAGCCGTTTAGACAAACAACACCCATCATTAGTCATTGATTTGGAGTTTCAGATATCTAAACCATTTAAACCTCGAAAGTTAAGTTTAGTAAATTTCAAAAAATGCAATTTTGAAAATGTTAAATCTGCTTTGAATGTTATTGATTGGCCTAGTGTCTTTTTACCGGATCTGGATGTTGACTCTTGTGTTGACATTTTTTATTCTACTCTTTTAACTCTTATTCGAGAGAATGCACCACTGTCTAGGTCATCCTCTTCTGGGCATCCCTCGTGGTACAGTAAAGGGATTATAAGGAACCTCATCCAACAAGCTAAATATCATAAACGCTATAAAAAGTATCAGAACCCTAGGGATTATGATACTTATTCCCTCCTCCGTGCGAGGAGTAAAAGATTGTTGGATGAATGCTGTAATCTATACCGATCATCAGTAGAGGAAGCCTTGGTAGATGACATAAAAAGCTTCTGGAGCTTTGTTAAAAATAAAAAGGGTTCAGTCACTATTCCTCAAATCATGTTTTACAATGGTCAATCATCTGCAGATAGTGATGGTATTTGTGAACTCTTTGGTAAATATTTTGGTTCTGTATATGAAAATGATGGCTTGAGCACTGCAGGCTGCCCACAATCTCTAACTTGTGTGAGCAACAGTATCCTGGCAACTTTAAGCATTAGTAAATTCAGTGTTAGCACCAAGATAAAGCAGCTAGATCGTAAAAAGGGAGCTGGACCTGACGGTATTCCACCCTTCTTCATTAACTCATGTGGTCTTGAGCTGTCTGACCCCCTGGCTATCTTATTTAATAAATCTCTAAGCTCCGGCACTTTTCCTACTCGATGGAAGAGGGCACACATTGTTCCGATACATAAATCTGGTGATAGAAGTCGATGTGAGAATTATCGTCCCATCAGCATCCTCTCTTGTTTCGCAAAAATTTTCGAGTCTGTAGTCTACGACCATATCTATGCCCATGTGAAACCATTTATTTCCACTAATCAACATGTATTTGTAAGACAAAGATCGACAGTAAGCAACCTCTTGGTTTATAGCAATTTCCTCTGTAATGCATTCGATTCTTCAGACCAGGTTGATTCTATCTACACTGATTTCCGCAAAGCTTTTGATAAAGTCAGTCACTCTATATTGTGCTCTAAACTAGCTCATTTTGGTATTCATGGTAGTCTTTTACGCTGGGTTCAATCGTACCTCAACAATAGAAGTAAAATTGTGGCAATCAAAGGGTTTACTTCTTCTTCAATGCTAATTCCTTCAGGAGTGCCCCAGGGGTCTCACCTGGGGCCTTTATTCTTTATTATGTTTGTCAATGATCTAGCAGAAAGTCTTGAATGCCCGTGCCTGCTTTACGCTGATGACTTAAAGGTCTTCGCTAAAATAAACACTATAAATGATTGCGTCAAGCTACAAAGCGATCTTGATACAATATTTGATTGGTGCTCTCGCAATCGTATGTATCTTAATGTTGATAAATGCTTCGTAACTACATTTACCAAAAAAATTTATAAAATAATTTTTGATTATTCGATAGCAGGTTCTCAATTAGTGCGTACATCCACTGCAAAAGATTTAGGTATATACTTTGACGAGGAACTCACTTTTAAAAAGCATTACGATTATATAATAGGCAAGAGCTATCGCCTACTGGGTTTTATTACTCGAATCACAAAGGAATTTAAAAAACCCTGCAGCGTACTACATCTATTCAATAGCTTGATTCGATCCGTTCTTGAGTATGCCAGTCCAATTTGGTCGCCGTACTATGACGTACATACGGACAGAATTGAAGGTGTTCAAAATAAATGCCTAAGGATCCTTTCATATCGGCACAATATGGGTCGTTCGCTCTCAGGGTACGTCAATAGGCTTAATTATTTTAAAGTTACCTCACTTTCTGCTCGTAGAGAATACGTCAGCCTTATTTACCTCCACAAGATTCTTCATTCTACCATAGATTGCCCCTTTTTAGTAACTTCAATCAACATAAATATATCTTACAGGACTCGTAAACCCCAAACCTTTGCATTAAGAATATATAAAAACAACACCTCATTTAACAATCCTCTTCCTCGAATGTGTCGTCGGTATAACGAGCTGGCTTGTTCTTTTAACGACTTGGATGTTTTTGATCCTAATACCAACAGGTTTAAGCGATGTATCTTTAAAATCTTGATATTAGGTTTCAATGATAACAATGTTTTTTTTTTTTTTCAGTGCCCGGTTTATGGGTAATTTAGTTTATAAGTTTGCAACACTGTAACTTTGTCGTGTTTACATAGTTGATTACGAATCTAGATCTGAACTTTTCTCAATGTTTATGTGTACGCTTATTTGATTGTAATCTGTTTTGTGAACCTATTAAATAAATAAATAAATAAATAAATTGAAAGAGTCTGACTTCGGAGCAAGGCTCGCATTTGCTAATGAAATGCTTAATCGATTTTCCAATTTTGACAATATCCTTTTCTCAGATGAGGCCCACTTCCATGTCCATGGGTTCGTAAACCGTTAAAATTGTCGTTACTGGAACAGTGAGAATCCCAAACTCAAGCACCAGAAACCACTGCATAGTCCTAAAGTGACAGTATGGGCAGCAATCTCTGGTAGAAGAATAATTGGACCGATTTTCTTTGAAAATGCGCGGGGGCAAAACGTCACTGTTAATACCGAACGCTATGTTGCGATGTTGGAAGGTTTTTTGGCTCCAGAGCTTGAAAATTCAAGAATAGTGAATTCTAGGACTTGGTTTCAACAAGACGGAGCTACCTGTCACACATCAAATGACTCCATGGCGGTTGTGAAACAGATGTTCCCTGGCAGACTGATTTCGAAAAGAGGTGATATCCCATGGCCCCCACGTAGTCCAGACGTGACGCCTCCTGACTTTTTTTTGTGGGGATACCTCAAACACAAAGTCTACAGCAATAATCCGAAAAACATCGATCAGCTCAAGGAGAATATCCGTGCTGAAATGGCAGCAATTACACCAGCATTACTGAAGAAAGTTTTCAATAACTTCCGTTTGCGATTAGAGGAGTGTCGTCGTAGAGAGGGTCATCATTTAGACGATGTTATTTTTAAAAAATAAATTTCAGTTATTTCTTAATAATACCTCAGTTTTATTTTGACTATACCTTTTGTATTTATTTTTTAATCAATATTTTCAATATGCACGTTCTATTGCGCCACCCTGTATCTTAGACCTACAACGACCATTTTGTGGAAGAAATTTAAGTAATGTTGAATCCAGTTTGGTTCTTATTATTATATATGTGGTTTCAGAGGAGGATATATCGAATTCAAGGGACGCTTCATTTGGAGACATGGTTTTGAGTGCAACAGGTGGTAGAGGATGTGACATAGTTGTGTGTAACCTCAAAGGAGAACTGAAAAATGTAAGTTGCTATTCTATTGCGGAAGCTCTTAGAACACATAATTATGACTTTTTAACCGACTTCCCAAAAAGGAGGAGGTTCTCAATTCGGTTGTATTTTTTTTTTTTTTTTTTTTTTTTTTTAATGTTTGTTACCGCATATCTCCGGCATTTATGAACCGATTTGGATAATTCTTTTTTTATTTGATTAGATATACTTCCAGATTGGTCCCATTTTTTTCAGAATCCAGTTCTGATGATGGGATCCATGAGGAATTGAGGGAACTCCTCAAATATTGTAGGCATACATATGGCGATTTTGATATTTTCAGCAAGACACCAAGCATTTGCATTCAGAAAGTATCATAATCCTTTCACCACTATGGTTCTTTCATCATTTTTTTTTCATCCAAATATTTAGTCGAATACTAAGGCGGAAGTCGGTTTTTTAAATGAAAAGTTATCAATAATCACTATGTTTAATTTAAATAATAATGATGTTCATACCTTTAAAACATAGCGGCTAGGGATTGCAATCCGGTCCGGGGGATACGGCAAATCTGAAAAAGTATGGCATGAGTGACGGCGCAAGAACTTGTTTCTGAGCAAAATTTTACGTATTGTATGGTAGACTCGCGTGCGAGCGATGCAGATGCGGCCGGCAATGCCGCTGTTATGCACCTTTCCACCCGCAACCCGCCACACGTAACCTTTTATACCTCTTTGTGTATATGATTCATTCAATGATCGATTTTTTTAGCTTTTATTTTTCGTGTTTGGTATTATAGATTTACTTTTTTATTTTGTATAGTAATATATTATATATTTTTTATGTTTAATAATAATAACGATAGCGATCGCAGTAATAGTAATAATGAGCTTTGTGAATTGTAACTGTAACGCTTATTAAATCGATGGATACCTAAAAAGCAAGGCTGCTGCAGAAGGCTATTCGGCTGAACATAAAATGATGAGATCCCTACACCGGGGCAGATGTCACCTCCGAGTGCTGATAACCTGTAGGAGTAGGGCAGGCTTATCTCCGAGCAGTGTAGGGGGAAGCACAGCAGTATAGTAACAGCAGGGTAACCGTAAAGAAGTAGCGTTAGGTGGCGTAGCTCAGTAAGAGAGAAATGAGACAAGGATATAATGTCCTTCAAGATTTATTAGATATAAGCAAATATGGAACACAAAAAGTGTGTCCCATAACTAAAAATGTTGGGCGCCTTAGTTAATAATTGAGTAATCAGGGTCGTGAGTTAAAGCCTACACATTCAATATTTCTAAGCAACCAGTTCAGTAAAGTAAATAATTAAAGCCGGTGAAGCCGGACTCATCCCAAGCGAGTGAAGATGTGTATGGGTAGATTGTGTGGGTTAAGTTAGACGAGACAATAGAAAGCCAAAGCACTGTCAAGAGAGGTGAACCCTCTTCCAGACCGTGATACCGGATTCTCAGGTCCCGAGATGCTGGCCTCAAAAGAAGGGGGCTCAGCGAGACTCAGATTCCTGGACCGTAAGACTCCGGACTGGAGAGGAAGCGGTAGGCTACCACGTCCACACACCAGCGTCTCCAACAGAAGATAAAACTTCCTCGATAAAACGAAGAACCTGTTGAATAGATAAAATCTATAAGGATCTATCCAACAGTGTTACTGAGCAAACAGATTTTCAAAAGAATAATAACTTACTTACCCCAATGGGGGTTCTTCGAGGATTTAGACTGACAAAAGCCAGAAAGCAGGGCAGGGGGCCACACATCCAGCGGGGCTCAACGAGACCGCCGTAAGCTGGAATACAAAGAATAAGTTGGCACCTGTGGTATTTATTTATTTATTTATTTGAGCCTTTTTATTTCCCAATATTTCAAAAACAGCTAAAGAACATTATTTACATAAAAACATTTACATATAGGTAGATACAATTATTATAACATTATTATTTTTATATTATTATTTTTATGTTAATATTATATTCTTATTTTTATTATTATTATTATATAAAAGTACCTATGTTAATCTATGTAATCATTTTTATCCATTTTCAATGTGTTATGTTTGTGGGGGCACCCCTTTGCGGGCAAAGGCCTCCTCCAACTCATTTTCCATTATTTCTTGACCTTCTTTTTTAATTTCTGACAAACCAATAATGTCCCATTTAAATTTCTTTAAACAATCATCCAGTTCGATTTGTCTGGTGGGATGTACCAGCGATCTCACATTGAATGTACATATATTTATGGTATTCTGGTTATTATATTTGTTTATATTCTTTTCATTTTCTCTTAGGTTGGAGGGTTTCGGTCTACTCTCCACGTGGGGACCAGCCATATTGGGAGAGGTCGGTTTTTCATGTGTTTTTTCCTTATAATATTTACGAGGATGTGGCGCTAGTTGCTATGATTCTTCGTTGGATTTTTCTTTGTTGCTTCTCTGGTATGGGTTCCTATTTTGATACGATAGGTATTGCGTAATATTTCTGTTACCCATCGTAGGTTTGTTTTTCTTTACTGCTCTACTGTATTCTCCGTTGCTGTTCGGGCTGGATTCCTTTGGTAGAGCCCGCTTTTTGTTTCTGCTGTAAGTATCATTTTGAACTATTATAGGTGCATTAGGTGTATTATTCGTTTCTTGCACAACTATCAACTTATTATACTTTATAAAAGCCTTCTTTCCCCCTTCAATTTCAATTTTCAGTTGTTCTTGCAGACTCTTTCTTTCTTTCAAAACTTTAGGGGGGTAGTCTTCTTTAATATATATTTTTTTTTCCAACAATTTATTCTTATTTTTCAGTAACTGCACCTTTTTACCGTACGTAGTTAGCCCCACATTGATAGGCCTGGGCTTATCGCTAACTTTTCCAATTCTTCTTACATGTTGGATCTCGTTATTATAGCACTCTACTTGTAAGTCTTCATTTATTATACTCAGAATTAAATCTTCGAGTTCAAAGTAGGTTTTTTCTTGTTCTGGTACTCCAAAAAAAAACAAATTGCGGATTCTAATCTCCTTTTCTATGTAATCTAAGCGTTTTTCTTGATTATCGTGACTTATCTTCAACTCATCTAGTTGTTGGTTAAAGTTGCCAAGTTTGTCATCAATCGAGTCTATTTTGGCCGAGAGTTTGCTATCAGTGTCTTTTATTTGCTTACCGATTTCATTAACAGCTTTGATTAGCTCATCCATTTTGAATGAAACCAGAGTTTAGTATAAGCCTTCTTTCTAATATAACGCCCTCTGTTGTTTCCAGTCTGGCAATTAGTCACCAGAGTATAATTTTGTACGTCTGTGATGGCGAGGCTTTTTTTTTTTTTTTTTTTTTTGCTAGCAATCTTCGTAGATGGCGTTATTAAAACTGCTTAGGCGTTATTTTCCACAAAAAGTGTATTGTAATCATATGGAATCGAACTCGGGGCTCATTCTTGGCAGTCGGTAGTGTATAACTCACGGCCAAGAGGAGTGATACAACATACGACGAAATTATGAATCAGCTAATAGATTCTATTTTTGTTTGGTAATAGTTGTCTGCTTTTGATATTTTTTTTGTTTTGCTACCGTCACTTAGAAATTGTTTTGACTTTTTATCAAAAACACTAATTATTCACTAGAACGCTAATTATTCATTAGAAACTGTCTATTATTGTCACTGTATCCGCACAAATATTCTGATTATAGAAGTAGAAGGTTCTATCCACTTATTGGCACTTTGTTTACGATTTGTTACTGAACATTTACTGAGTCACTCACGAAACTTTAATCACAAAATTAAGTCATCAATATTGTATATTTTAACAAGATAACATTCTCACATATTATTCACTGGTGTAATTAGTATTTGGAACTTTAATATCACTCTTTTAACACGTTTATGTATTTTTAATCTCCAAATGTTTCCGGAGCCGAGCTGTGCGACAGTAGCGCCACTCCAACCATCTAAAAACCTGTGGTAACCTCTAAAAAATGCCACGTATACTGAAAATGAATTTACCAGTGTAGGAATCCGCTCCAGCCTGTGATAGCGATGGGCTGGATGGCGACCGTCGTGGGTACGGCACAGGGCAGATGGAGTTGCCAACAGGTAGGGACCGCCACGAGGTTTCCCACACGCTTTCAGCTCGGAGCCCTAAAAATATCACCGACTGATGAGCCAACAGCTGCGGTTTAAGGTCCCTAGCAGAGCCTCGTCCAGAATACTCACCAGCTGGATCAAATCTCCACTTTTTCTAAATGTACCAAGTTCAATCAAACGACACTAAGCAGGCAATGCCGCTCCCAGCTCTGGAATGTAATATGGCGGCCGCCCGCGCAGTCTCGTATGCGAACGTCATTGTCGGCTTGACACTGACGTCCACTCTATTCAATTGTGACAGCCACAGATGCCAAATACTAAAAACCACAGAGAGTGAAACAAAAAGGATTACAGAATCCGTTTTCTCTTCTAATGATTTAAACGGATAGCTTAGGAGTACAAGAGACTCAGAGAGGGTAGGGATACCCTCTCTGAGTCTCTTGAGTCTCAGTTCTTTGATGTTTCTAAAAACTTTAACGTTGTCCACTTTAATGCTCAGAGTATTCCTGCCCATATCTCGGATATGCTGGCGTCTTTTGATCACAAAAATATTCATATAATATTAGTCTCAGAGTCCTGGTTGAAACCTTGTTTGCCATCTACGTTGTATTCACTGGCTTTATTCTCATTCGTAATGACCGCATCGGAAGAATAGGTGGGGGTGTTGCTATATCTATCTTCGTCCACACATCCCTTACTCTGTGATTAGCATGTCTCCCCAGCCTCTGCCACCCAGTGAAGGCGAACAGCGATATTTTCGGTCGAGGCTGTGAAGTTATGGAATATGCTTACGTTTGATATTAAGAACGTTGACTCCAAAGTGTGATTTAAAAGGCTGACTCGTGAGCATTACTTTAAAAAACTGTACTTATACGTAATTTTTTATTTTTCGTTCTTCCAGATTTTATTATTTTATTATTTACGTTATATCGTTTAGTCTATGTATTTTATTTATTTATTTTTGTGCTTTTTTAGATTTAATTGTGTTAGCACGCCTTAATTGTTACCACCTTCTTGGTTGGCAGGTAGAAAATGACTTTGGCATTATGCTCTCTATTTGTACATTTACTTTTAGTTTTGTGTGCAATAAAGTATATACAAACACCTATTCGTAGAGGTTACTCACTCGCATACTAAGGTACAACTGGGAGTCTACTACTGCCCTTCCTCTAGTATTAACTTCTTTTCATTATTTAAGAAACACTTAGAAGAAGTTACTTCCGCTTTCAATCACACTATCATCTTGGGTGATTTTAACACATGTCATGTCTTTTTAAGGGAGTCACCCTCAAGAAGACATGTGTTTAAATCACTAAAGTACTTATCGTTTTGAATCTCTCGTGAAATCCTGTAATCTAGCCATTCTGCCCTAAAGTGCAACTCACTATTTTCAAAATTGTATTCCCTCTCTTCTGGATTTGATACTTTTATCATCCTTTAATAATGTTCTTAAACATAGCCAGTGCTCTGCATTCTCTTATCACGATTTAATTTTCCTGTCTTGTAAAATTCGTCCGTCGAAAGCAAAACCCAAAATCATTCTGCAGCGTAATTTTGGTGGTATGAATCTGGAGAGTCTTCGTGAAGACCAGATTGATTGGTCTGATCTAGCTAACGCCAATAATGTTGACGACAAGATACATATACTTTTACTTATTGGTTTTACACCACCGTCCTCTATCGTTCTCATCAATTCCAGTCCATCCCAAGGTTATATCTGAAAGAGATCGCTCTTAGCGATAAGACCGCCCATTGTACTTATATGCGTATATTATGTTTGTTTTAATGTTTTAATTTTTTATGTGGTGTACAATAAAGTGGTTTTTATTCTATTCTCTATCCTTGTTGATGGTTAGCTTCAGTTGCATAATGATAATTCAAGTCAACCACATTTAATTACTATAAATACATATTTTAAGTTTCAACAAATTAAATACAACTACTGTAAATACGAGTAAACAATAACTCAACATACGATATATCCTCAGAAACAAGAGTAATAAATGAAGCAAAACTAAGAGAGTGGCCAAGTTCAATCATTACTCGAAGGAGACTCCAACCATTGATGTAATTAAAATCTAACGAATAACTATTTTTTAGATTTCCCTCAAATGTAGTGCAAGTTTTGGACAGACCCTTGATACGGCCCAAATCCATAACCAAGAAATCTTTAGTTTTGGAATGCACTTTTTAACCAGGGGGAGGGTCTACGAGCTGGTTGATATCTCTTCTATTTTCCTCAAATCAAAAGCTGGAGACATGAAGGTACGTGCGTAGGATTAAATTATGGTTATTTTATTTCAAGGTTAGAGAGGTTAATCCATAACCAAGAAATCTTTAGTTTTGGAATGCACTTTTTAACCAGGGGGAGGGTCTACGAGCTGGTTGATATCTCTTCTATTTTCCTCAAATCAAAAGCTGGAGACATGAAGGTACGTGCGTAGGATTAAATTATGGTTATTTTATTTCAAGGTTAGAGAGGTTATCATTCGTCTTCATACCAAAGGGAAAAAAGAGCTACAAATATGCATTAGGTTCGACCTTTGGTAACAATGACTCCCGAAGTCCCGACTTTAGTAACAACATGATTTCAAATTATGTTCTCAGAGGCTTCAGTCTTTGATGAGTGAAGGCATAGCTAGTGGGGCAGTGCGCCCGCTATCGCGAGTGACGTATGCACCGCAAGAAGTGTCGCGTGCGTTCCACCTGCTCGCTGCGAGTCGTCACCGAGGCCGTGTGCTATTGCAGTTTCAGGATCAATACCCACTATCACAGCCCAGGTATAACTACCCTTACGAAATGTTATATTAACAACCACGTGTTTGCGTTCTTACACAGTTTCTGGGTAAGGACCGCGCCATCATTATTGTTGCTGTTGAAACCAAATCCTGGTGTGGTTTGTACCATTTTGTTATTGCAGGTTGACTTGCTCTGAAGATGGATATCACATTATATTCTGTGATGTGCAACCACTTGGATTGCAGCTAGCTGACATGTTAATCCGTTCTGGAGCTAAAAACATTCACCTACATTTCAAACATCCACCGTCTTACTTGCATTACAAACAAAGGTAACTTATTTAGCTAGATGATTCATCATCAGCCGTTAGACGTCCACTGCAGGACGAGTACTCCCCCTTATAATGCTATGTGAATATTTGCAATAATCGCCACGCTTGGCTAGATGATTGATTTGCCAACAAAATATCTGAAATAGTTCTAACCTTTTTCGTTTTCAGTGTGTGGATAAAGCAAAATGCCCAAGTGTCGAGTTCTTCGGAAGACTTGAATGATGAAACAGGCGTATTGAATTTCTTACAAAGAGCTTCGACGTCAAGACCTATCCATGGAGTATATGTGACTGCTGCTTTTTTTTTGAAACAAACTATGCTAACTACTTTGGATATGGCAGTTAGAAAATTATGTCCATCTCTAAAGTAAGATTGAACTTCGGGCACTTTAAAAACAGGTTTTCAAAATTTACTATAAGAAATATTCTCGATTTCAGAAACTTTTTAATGTTCAGCAACGGTGATGATTCTGGGAAGTTTATATCAATAAAGAGAGCAAATGATGGGCTACCAGCTACAGTGGTCAACTTATCAATGTTAGAAACAGTAAGTTATTGAAACACTCGATAATGTTTTACTTATAACTCCCTACCAACCCTGAAAAACCCCTACAACCCTTCTAAACCCCTACAACACCTACAAGTGATCTAAAGAGAGAGACAACCAACAAGAGTGCTACTCAGTGATGACTTACGGCACTGAGACGTGGTCGGTAACTATTGGCCGTATAGACAAGCTCAAAGTCACGCAGAGGGCTATGGGGAGAGCTATGCTAGGAGTTTCACTGCGTGATAGAATCTGAAATCTGAAAGAAGAACCAAGGCCACCAACATAGCTCTCAGAATTAGCAAGTTGAAGTGGCAATGGCAGGTCATATAGCTCGGAGAACTGAAAACCGTTGGAGAATAAAGGTTCTCGAGTGGCAACTACAAACCGGACGACGCGGTAAGAAGGCCCACCACTCAATGGATTTAAGACATTATAAACGTCACAAGAAGTCGGTGGGTGGAGGCGGCTCAAGACTGTTTGTCGTGGCATTTTAAGGGGGAACAGTGAACTTCTATAGGCTGATGATGATGATGACTCCTACAAACCCCTACAACCCCTAACCCCTAAAAACCCCACATTCGTAAAGACCCCTAAAAATTATGTTTTGTACTTATTTTGTAGAGAAGGGGGTAATATGGATAAATAGACGGGTAATGATTTTAATATTATAGTCCTAAAATCATAATCTATTTATTTTTCTCATAAAAACTTATCTTTCTCCCCAACATTTTCTAAATTTCTATAAACCAGTGGCTCAGGCTGTGCGTTGTCTATATGTCAGTCAGTCAGGACTTGTTTCTTTATGTATTAGAAGTTTTTCTATTTAGGAGTCCCCTTGTTCCTGAAAATATTAAAATCTCAACAACCACACCGTAAAACAACCTTTGAAACGACACCACACTCGAATTATTCAATTTAGGGGTCCCATTTTAAACTTAATGTACCTACTGAAAATATTTGAATCTCAACAACTACACCGTGAAACTTACGTTTACCACGTCGAAATAAATTAAATCAGGCCACAACGTAAGTGTATTTTTTTACAAAGAGAACGTTCCCTTGCCTTTTTCCAAGAAAATTTCAGGTATCGCTGAAAAATGTGTTTGTAAATTTCATTTGAGGAATCTACATGTCAAATTTCAAGTGACCAACGATTTCCGAAACACAGAGCGTTTTTGTTTTACATTGAAAGCCCTTTTTGACCCCTTAGAGGGCAAACTTTCCAAATTTCTATCTTAGTGCACCCCTACTCCTAAAATGAATACATTCTCCAAATTTCATGTCTCAAGGACCAGCGGTTTAGGCTGTGCGTTGATATATCAGCCAGTCTGTCAGTCAGTCAGTCAGTCATGACTTTGCATTTTATTTTAAATAATATAGAGATTGCCGTTGATTTTGAATTTTCAGGTTGAAGATGAAGAAGGTCTGACATGGTATCGAGGTATAAAGGAGGCCTCAGAAAGAGCACTGCTGAGTTCACATCCTGTACTTCTGACTCAGTTAAAACCGCTACCTAGAAAATCTTTGGTTCAGCAAATCGCAGTACTAACTGGTAGCCTATGAGTATAATACTTTTGAAACTATAGATTTGATTTAATTGGTATTTATAGCACATTGTTAGTTAAAAAGTATTTTAAAATATAACCTATTTTTAGGCATAACTATTAATGAAGAAGTCAACAGTAGAACAACACTTGAGGGTTTAGGTATGCCTGCAGAAAAGTCACAAGCTATTTCGTCATTCTTGAGAGACGTGCATAACATTTCAATCGATGAGTCAGATATATCTTCATTATCTGTAGAAAGGTAGCCACTTGTCTAATTATGTAAATTTGAAGCAAAAATTCTCATGGCAAATTTTATAAATTAATTTTACTTCAACTTTCCAGGGTAAAACAAATCGAAGAGAGGATAACAGAAACAAAGTTTGAATGTGTCAAAGGATTGGGGACATTCTTCTCGTACGTAGACCCCGATGAGCTCCTAGCCACGACTGAAATGGTGTTCCTTCCAACGCTCACTAATAATTCGACTATGGTGAGTGAATTATGGTGAATTTTCCTTTACTTTCTTTTATTTGAGGTAAAATCTCAATGAGGTTTTATGCAGTCATTTTTACAATTGTCGTATAATCAATATTCTTTCAACAGAGAGATGATGAATTTGATGTGAACCAGACTTTCATGTGCATAGTGCCAGGATTGGAAGGTCACCATGAGAGGTTTCGTTCCCTCTGCGAGCGACTCAAGCTGCCCGCTATCGTGCTTCAGCCTGGTCTTGACTATTTGCAGGAGACTGTTGAACAACTCGCTTTGAGATATTCCAAGGTACTCATCTTATATCTCAGGAGGAAAAAAATGCTGATATAATTGATAGGGATCATGTGATTATTTTTTGGAAACCACTTATCGTTTTGTTACCGCCTCGGGCAATGGTCTGATCATGGAAAACAATCTCCTGAAAGAAATGTAAAAAGTCCTCCTCCTTTGTTATTCAAGAATCATTACAATCATTATTAGCCGACAAACTTCTACTGCTGGGAATAGGCAATTACAATTCCACTATGAACGATCTTGAGCCGCCTCCATCTAATACATTCCTGCTACCTTTGAAATGTCGTATGTCTGCATGGCCTTTCCATTGTCATTTGAAGTTGCTAACTCTGTGCGCCGGTGATCTTTATTCTTCTACCAACGGATCTCTTTGTTTCGAAATTTTATCACATTGCAAAAACCACGAGCATAGCTGTCTCCATAGCCCACTGCGTGACTTTAAGCTTTTGCATGAGGCCAATATAGTTAGCGAGCACGCCTCAGTGCCGTGTGCCATCACTGCCAATACGCCCTAATTGTTGACTTTCGTTTTTGAGGCTCTGCGTATCTGTGACCAGAAGAAATTTTTGTAGTTTCACAAATGCTGCCCATCCAAGTTTGATCGTTTGTTGACTTGATCTCCTTGTTGAAGTTTGACCTACTTACTTATTTGAATCGTCTGAATCATAACAGTTGACAATTGTTGTATTCAAGACGTGTACCGGCATGGGTGCAACATGGGCATTTGACATAGTTTATGTCTCACCCATGTTCATTTGAATTGTTCCCGGCATGTCGATTCCACGCTACATCGACTTCTCGTTATAGCGAGCAAGAAGGCGTAGTTAAATTTTACTACAACAAGTTGGTAATAATATTTCTTAAACTAAAACAGTTTTTTGATACACACTTTATTTTCGCACTAATAAACATAAAACTACATTTTTGGGCACGACGCTCGCTAGCGCGAGCGAGATGGCGCGCGGGTTATCGCGAGCGTTAAAGAGCTAGCCTACACTGTAGTATATTAGCGCCCTCTTCAGGCCAACCTGTTGGGAAATGGTATTGACACTAATCTGTAAGCTTTGTACTTTTGTTTACCAGCGATTCGGCTATGATAACTGTATCGTCATTTTCATGAATAATAGAATGGTTTCAAAATATACCATAAGTCTAAATTCTGTGTTTTTTTCAGGTTATTCTCAAATGGGCAGGTGTTAAGATTAAGTTTTATCTCTTGGGCTTTGAAACTGGAGTCCTAGTAGCTATGGAATTGGCTGCGATCTTAGAACAACATGGTAAGCAAAGACCCTTCCACAACTTTTGACGGTTTTTATGCTCATTTTTCAGTCAATATTGGTTTATGGGATGGATTTGTAATATACAGACTGTGATTTCCAGGCCAAACCGGAACAGTCTTCTGCATCGGTGGCGGACCAGAGGAGATCAAGTCTCTGTTGAAGAAGGAACTACGCGAGTACAAAAACGAAGAAACGTTACAAATCGGTCTAGTACAGCACATGTTTAGCTTGATAACGGGTGAGAGTGCGGTATCTCTAGAGAATATTGAAGAAGTAACATGGAGGCAACGGGTGGACACATGTGTACGGACACTGCTTGGTTATGTACCGCATTCTGCACAATACGCCCGCTCACTGATAGAGGCAGCATACGCAAGAATCGCTACAACAATCAGTTACAATGCGAACCCAAAATCTTTGAAATCTAATATCGTGGTCCTTCGAGCACTGAGCCCTCATTCTGCCTCAACTGTTCCTTGTACCCTTCAACAGTACTCGCAACAGCCAATCAGCGTCTACAATCTAACCACGCCACTGGCACACGTGGCTAAGGATATGCGATGTGCATCTATCATCAACAAACACCTGTCTGAGGAGATTTTAGAGGAATTTGATGGTAAAAATCATTGTGATTCGTATCTTATGAATGCCAATATGTTTATGACCGAAGCGGTAAATTAATTACTAAGAAATGATTTTGAAGTAGAGAAGACGTTACTCTGTTTACATACATACCTACATACACGCGTTTTCGTCCGGAGAGGCAGACAGAGCTTCGATGGACCTCTTTTTATATTTGTAATTTTTTATTTTTTATTATAATTCTTCCTTTTGGTATACTAAAACTTTGAGAAAGACTGCTTGCATTCTTTTTAATCAAAACAACAACAACAACAATCAACAACTGACGAGAAAAAATTATACATTGTGTAAAATATCACTATATCAATTTATAGTACGGTCTGACTAACATGTGAAAGTTCTAGTTATGAAAAACAGTTATGAAAATGGACCAAAGGGTTTTATTTGGTCCATGAAAATAGCAAGCTTGTTTTACTTTTCATTTACTACCTAAGTTTACTTTAGCATGTTTGGGAAAGGTTTAGTCAATAAGTTTTATATTAAACAATTTTAAAGGAATTTATCGCGTTTTTTGTTTATTTTTTATTGAAGTACCTACCTGAAGTTTCGATCGCATTGCAGATTTGCAGCTTATGTATCACGAAAACTCGAGAACTATTGAATTAATTTATTTATATAAGTAAGCTTTTGTTGAATATGACTGTACCTATCTTTCAGGCGGATCAGAAGCCCAATTCTCCTAACTATTTTAGAACCACACGGAAAGTTGTCTGAATCGAGACTGAATTGTTAATTGACTGAAAATTGGTATTCTACTCTCTCATAACAACAATATAGTCAACTTTCGACTCTTGCAGACCATAATCGATTAGACTAGGATAGTGTTTTATACATAATTTGAAATAGTGAAGCGAGTCGCGTTTATAAATTAACGTTATTTTACATTTTTCAAAATGAAAGTACATAACATAACACCCACCAGTGACATTAGTTAACTATTTTAGAACCACACGGAAAGTTGACTGAATCAAGACTGAATTGTGAATTGACTGAAAATTGGTATTCTACTCTCTCATAACAACAATATAGTCAACTTTCGACTCTTGTAGACCATAATCGATTAGAGTAGGATAGTGTTTTATACATAATTTGAAATAGTGAAGCGAGTCGCGTTTATAAATTAACGTTATTTTACATATTTCAAAATGAAAGTACATAACATAACACCCAAAAGTGACATTAGTAGTCTTAATCCCACACTAGGATTCCCTGTTTCGTACCATACCGTGTATTGTACCATAACATTCAGAACCGGAACAAATATTTGCAGATCTTACAAATATTTGTCCCGCAGTCGAACCCGCAACCTCTCGCATCTCAGCCGGCTACTCGCCTGCCACGCCACAGAAGTCGTCAAACCAAAACAAGAAAACTTAAATAAAGCTAAGTTATTCAACTTAGGTAGACAGCTATCTATAATTATTAGCGTACCAAAGAACTTCAATACCGAACGAGTAGGTAGGGAGGTAGGGACTAGGGCATGTAAAAACCGGGTTGTTTAAAAAAACCGGTTTTCTCGGTTTTTATGTTTCAAAAACCGGTTAAATCGGTTAATCGGTTATTTTTAGAGTTTTTTTATATAGGTGTCTTAGGATAAGATAAAACAGTAAATTTTAATAAAAATGAACTTATTATTTGAATAAGGATGCACCAATTAAATTAGCTTGTAAAATTTTAAAGTATTGTAATGTGCAGAACTCACTCTTACTCGAATAAAGTAACAAAATTCAACAACATGATAAATCAGTCCTAATAGTTAGTTACTAAGTGTAATTTACTTATTAATTTGGTAGTATTAAAACTGTCTCTCTTCAGGTTATAGAGTATTTATTATATTAAATATGTTCTTTACATATATTTAAAAGAAATTAAATTTCACTTCATGAGAAAACTATAAAAATCAACAAAATAGTTTTTTTTTTATGTTATGGCTCGACAAACTGGCTTACGGCCCACCTGATGGTAAGCGGTTACCGTCGCCTATTGACATCTGCAACACCCGAGGCATTGCCAATGCGTTGCCTGCCTTCGAGGACCCTTTTTACATTTTTTTTGAAGCTGTGCATGTTATAGTTTAGCGGAAAAACCTCAGAAGGGAGCCCATTCCACGTATGTGGGAGAAAAGATCTTGTAAAGCGAGCTGAACGAGATACCCACACATCGATGATATATTATGTGGATGAGCTCCCAACCGACGTCGAGAGGTGCGATGATAGAACCTGAAAGCGGGTATAAGATCAAATAGTTCCTCAGAGCACTCCCCATTATAGAGTCGATAGAATACACAGAGCGAGCCGATATCTCGGCGCAGGCTCAGCGGCTCTAGTGTACCTACTGGTGAGCTTGAGGTCGTTGACGATTCTAACGGCTCTTCTTTGTAGGGAGTCAAAGCGAAGCAGCTGGTACTTGGGGGCCCCGTGCCATAGGTGAGAGCAGTATTCCATGTGTGGCCGAACTTGTGCTTTGTATAGTAGAAAGCGCTGAGTTGGCGTGAAATACTGTTTTGCACGATTAAGCACTCCAAGTGTTTTAGAAGTTAGTTTTGCCTTTACTTCTAAGTGACTCCCATATTGGACCTCGTTAGAAATTTCAACTCCCAGAATCCCAATGCTCGCGGAGGTGGAAAGAAAAATGCCCTGAAACTGCGGCGCGATGGTAAATGGGGCTTTTTTTGCGGTAAATGCGTCTTAGTGGCATTGTGTCTTAGTGGCATTGAAAGTAACCAGATTTTGGATACCCCAATCTGATACGAGCTCTAAGGAGCTTTCCAGAGCCAGAGTAGAGGGTATCACCAGTGCTGTCATCCGTATATCAATGGAGATCGCTAATTTGTAGCATATCATTGATATGAATGATGAAAAGCGTGGGTGATAACACTGACCCTTGGGGAACGCCAGCTTTGATGGGCATGGAGTCCGAGCAGGATTACGGATTTAATGCACCACCCGGAAAGAAAACTGGCGACCCAATTACATAAGCCCTCGGGAAGGCCATATGATGAAAGCTTCGATAGAAACGCCCTGTGCCACACACGATCGAATGCCTTTGCGATGTCCAAACTTACTGCCAAAGCCTCTCCTCTACTCTCAACGGTGGCGCCCAGTGCGCTCATGCAACGCTGCCTTCGCTTTCTTGCTCTGCTTGTTTAATAGTAGGTAATAGCTTATTTACACTACGATATTCACTAACGACGTTTTATGCGGTCCAATGATAAAGTTTTCTGAGAAGTGTTTGTCTGTATTTTTGCAATTTTAACGTATTATGTTGTAATATAATGAGATGGATTAAAATGGTCGTTCTAAATAAAGTCTGCAAGGCGTAGTTTGAAATGAATTTGTGATTTATTACTCCTTAAAAAAAACCGAAAACCCGGTTATTTTCTAAGAAAAAAACTGGTAAAAAACCGACCTAAAATCAGTCGGTTAATCGGTTTTTCGGTTAATCGGTTAACCGGTTTACATGCCCTAGTAGGGACCCTACCGCCTCGCCACCTTTCCGCCTCGCCGCGCCGCCGGCCGCCCACTGCTCATCTTTTGTGATTGATATCTGTCGATCCGCACTTTTGAGTGCGTTGTGCCTTCAGTCTCAACCGACGTTGCCCTTTTGAGGGCAAATCCTTGTAGCAAATGGCAATGAGAAACGCGACAATCATTCGCAACGGGGATCATTTCGGCAGCCTTAGCGCTATCAAAATATTTTGAAACTGGAAATGAGGAATATTTAGGTCAAGAAGTTTCCACTATTCAATTTTCATAAGATTTGGACAGCGCTAAGGCTGCGTTTTCACCAAAGATGAGCGGTGCGAGGATGTGTTGCGAGGATGTGTATCGAGGCTGTGGAACGATGTGAGTGTTTCCACCAGAGATGTGCGAGGTAGATGAGCGGTGCGAGGCTGTGTAGCGGGCTCTTTTCAGACTGACTGCTAGTAGTTTCTCGCTCGCAACACATTCCTCGCACGCTCCTCACTTGTTATGTACGTGTAAAAACCTCGCTCCCTAAGCCGTTTCCACCAGAGCTATGCTGAGTGAGGCTAGGTAAATGTGATTCTATTGGTTTTTAAAAAACACATCCCTCGCTACGCATCCTCGCTCATGTCTGGTGGAAACGCAGCCTAAGGCTGCCAAAATGATCTACACTAATGCGTTCCCTCCCTATTGCCATTTGCTACTGTAATTGGGAGGCTGGACGGGAGTGGACCCAGAACGTCCGCTTTCCTCCTTCAGAGGAACGTGAAATCCGTCTGGGTCTGGAACCACCGGTCTTGGGGGCTTTCCTAGTCGACTCCTGATATCGGTTAGTCCACACCCCTTTTGGTCTGTAAAAGCGGTACAAGGGACACTCTATTAGGTAGGACACTCAGGCCAGACCCCCCCTGCCCCTCCTGTCTAATCCGACAAGGAGGGCCGGTTACTCCCGTCATCATGGATATTTCCAGTCTTGACAAATCAATCAAATAATTTTATTTTATTTTATTTTATTTATTTCACTAAATCCACAGCTCTTAAATTGTACATGCTAAATCTAACAAACTTTACCTAAAGCCAATAACGGATTTACATTTTTTAACAATAGATACGACTGTCACTAGATGACTTAACTTATACAAAACCATTAATAAGGTATGTGCAGTATGTTGTGTTGTTTGAAAGTATGATACTTAAATCTGTGTAAACATAATACTTAAATTAAATATAAATACATAAATAAATAAAAATACAATATGGATACTTGGATAGACACTCATGAGTCTTCTAGTATTTTAAGGATGTCTCGTTTAAAGACATCCTTGCTACTGTGAAAGATATCAGCTAGTACAAATTTTTGGTTATAACTCCTATGTAGCCGACTAACAAGCGAGTTTTGTGCATAATTCGTGCCGGTATGTTTAACAGCAAATAGGTTAGTATGCCTAGTTCGAGTTCTTGGGGCGCAAAAGCGTAATATTTCAGATAACAGTTCCGAGCAATCTATATAGTTATTACAAATGCCGTGTAGAAAAGACATGTCAATAAGACTCCGTCGACCTTCAAGCGTCATGAGGTGGTGATGAACGCACGCTTCCTGATAATCTGTCAAACTCTTAAAACATCGATAGTTTAGGTGTTTTAAAAATTTAATCTGTATATATTCCAAGCTTTGAACATAGGTTAAGTAACGAGGGTTCCAAATGGAGCTACAGTACTCAAGAATGCTTCTTACATATGCATAGTACAAAACCTTCAGACAATTCAAATCAGAGAAGGGGCGACTGACACGTAGTATAAAACCCAAAGATTTATAAGCTTTGCTAACAATTGCTTCAATGTGACCTGAGAACGTAAGTTTGGAGTCTATTTGTACACCGAGATCCCTAACAGAATACACTTTACTAATTTTAATATTATTGATAAGATAATCAAACTTAGTTGGGTTTATTTTCCTTGTATAAGAAACAAAGGAACATTTACTTAAGTTTATATCAACACGGTTGTCAGCGTAGTAGTGCCCTAGTCTGACCAAGTCTTCCTGGAGCCTCATGCAGTCAACATGATTGTTTACTTTCATATAAATTTTTGTGTCATCTGCATACATAAGAAAACGTGCATGTTTGAAACATTTACTTACATCATAAAGACAAGACGCACACAGAAGAGGCCCCAAAATGGACCCTTGTGGGACACCTGAGGGTAATTTAACAAAGTTCGAACAAAAACCCCCAACCACAACAGCCTGAGAGCGGTTACGCAGATACGACTCCATCCATCTCAGCAAGTTGCCATGGATACCGAGTTCATAAAGCTTACGCAAGAGTATGACGTGATCTACACGGTCAAAAGCTTTTTCAAAGTCCGTGTAGATCACATCCACTTGCGAGCCACCGTCCATGCCACTCGTTATATGGTCAATAAAAACTCCTAGATTAGTAGCAGTGGAGCGACCTTTCATGAAACCATGTTGTTCTTTAGGTATTGAAGAAGATATAATGGGGTAGATACGATTGTGGACTACCCTCTCAAATATTTTACTTAATACATTAAGTATAGAGATGGGACGATAGTTTTCAACTGAAGTCCTAGGACCTTTTTTATGAATAGGTACTATATGAGCTTTCTTCCAGGTACTAGGAAAGTATCCTTCTTGAAGACATCTATTAAAAATGCAGGACATTGGAACAGACATGATTCAGCACATTTGACAAAGAAGACCGGTGGTATATTGTCACAACCAGCTCCCTTTGATATATCTAGATTTTGAAACATAGTAAGAATTTCCTCCCTACTTACATCAATTTGATGAATAATATTTGAATTTAAATTATTATCAATTAAGTATACTTATATTTATTTTGGAACAAAAACATGATATAAGTACAGAAACTGTAAAAGAACGGTAACATTCGCAGAAGTTTGAAAAAGTATTTTGCGAATATTAACGCCTTCCTTCGAATGTTCAACATCCAAACAAAAATGTTTGTGAAAAATTTAATGGAATGTAGCTAGCTATACATGAGTACAAAAGTGTATTATTCGAGTATAATAGTATAAGTGTGTGTGTGTGTGTGTGTGTGTGTGTGTGTGTGTGTGTCAGGGGTCTTCAAAGACGGACTTTGGAACCCCATTTTTTTTATATTTTAAGCTTCTTCAAACTTTGTGTCCAAATGAGGGGTGCAAAAATTCAAACGTTCTTATAAATATCTTTACAAAAAGATTAAAAATTCAACTCGCACTGGCAATTGTAATTAAGTGTAGTAATCGGAACGTTGTAAATATTTACAAAGTTTTTAATATTCAGTTAGCGAACTTGGGTTTGGTTCCACTGGCCCCAAAAAAGATTAACGAATAGGTAGTCACTACTCACTATGACGCCAGTCGACGGTACTTGCAGGAAAATAAGTAAGTAGGTAGGGAACTATGAATCGTACAGGTTTGCATATGCGTAGGGAGTGTTCACACAGCGATTTATTACTCTAGGTACCGCGCTGCTATAACGTCTCTGTTTATTTGACGATACGGCAAACTTCTGTGGTTCTGCACAACATAATGTCGTGATTTCGATTCGATTTCATTCGATTAGTAGTAGTAGCAGTACAAAGTTTAATTCTAGTGGCAGCACTTGCTAACTCGTGATTGGGTCAGAAACTGAGCACCAAACACGAGCGGCCCAATCAAATTCATTCGCGATACGAGGGAGAAGAAGAATGGTCTTGGCTACGGAGGTTCGAGAGCAGTCAGAGGCCCAATTCTCTAATATAAAATCATTCAATTCGCAGTATAATCTCGTCTCAGTCGCACTGTCAAGTACCTATAGTAACTATTACTTAATCTGCGCGTTTCTTGCGAAGAATATGTAATAGTTACTATACGAGACAGTGCGACTGACGCGAGATTATATTTTGACTGGAATGTTTTTAAATTAGAGAATTTGGCCTCTGTTCATTGTGAATAGCCGACGAATAAACTACTTCGAATAATATTCTGGCGTATTTACTTCAATAAGAACACTTGATGATCATCATCCATTGCTAAACGAGGCCTCCCCCTGTTACCCTTTTTGTTACACTCTCTGAGGTTTTTAGTTGTTGGCATCTGTGGCTAACTGTTACAATTGAATCGAGTGAATGTCAGTGTCAAGCCGACAATGACGTTCGCTGAAAGCGTGTGGGAGACCTCGTGGCAGTCCATAACCTGTTGGCAAATCCACAGATTTATAAGTATAGTACGGCAAATCCTCCTGCCCTGTGCCGTACCCACGACGGTCGCCATCGAGCCCTCTGCTTTTACAGGCTGGAGAGGAATTCCTACTTCCCCTGGCCTGCTTTTTGTCTGTAGTACCCCCATTGGGGTAAGTTATTATTCTTTTGTAAATCTGTATGTTCGGTAACGCGGTTGGCTTTATAGTTTTTATCTATGCAACAGGTTCTCCGAGGTGGCATTTCTTTTGGAGACGCTGGTGTGGGCGTGGTAGCATGCCGTTTCCTCTCCAGTCCGGAGTTCTACGGTTCAGGAACTTGCTAAAAAATATTGAATGTGTTTTAACAAATTATTACCAAAATAAAAACTAAATTATATTTTTTTATTTTGGTAATAATTTGTTAAAAAAAAAACTAGGTAAAAAAAATGGATATATAAAAATAAATTGTTGTTCGTTAGTGCCAAGTCCATCCAAAAAATGGCGACAAAGAAAATACAATACAAATGACAGGTTGTTTGATAGTAAGAATACCAGGCGCTCATGGCAGGGTAGAAAGTGGATGCCTACGCAAGTGGTCTTAATTTATTCAAAAACATGTCAATTAGGCCAAACACCAGGACCACGCGAACGAAGTCGCGCGCGGGCAGCTAATATCTAATAAATCTTGAAGGACAGATAGCCTCGTCTCATTTCTCTCTTACTGAGCTATGCCACCTAAACGCTACTTCTTTACTGTTACCCTGCTTTTACTATACTGCTGTGCTTCCCCCTAAACTGCTCGGAGATAAGCCTGCCCTACTCCTACAGGTTATTAGCACTCGGAGGTGACATCTGCCCCGGTGTAGGGATCTCATCATTTTATGTTCAGCCGTACAGCCTTCTACAACAGCCTTGCTTTTATAGGTAACCTTCAATTTCATAAGAGTTACACCCCATTAGATTCAATGGGGGGATTTGTCGTAATTACTACGCTTGATGTTGCTGCCCATCCCCTGGTGTAATCCCTTAGTCAGATTTTACGATATCCGAAGAAGGAAACAAAACGTATATGCTTTGGCCAGATACTCCACGGCCAAGAACACCTACTACAACATAAGTAGTGTGGGCAACCCCCGGCCAGCCCCTCAATTACAAATGACAATGTGGAACGCAACAATAGGGATCATTTTAGCAGCCTTAGTGCCAATTGAATCTCATGAAACTTGAATAGTGGAAACTGCTGGACTTAAATATTCTTCCTTTCAAGTTTCAAAAGATTTGGAGAGCGCTAAGGCTCCCCATTGCCATTTGCTACCGTAATTGGGGGCAGGTGCAACGATGACTCGTAACGATCATAAAAACGTTTTTAAAGGGAGAGAGGGTTCTAGAGTATATAACATTATAAACTTAGGCAAATAATTAGAATAGGTATAGAATTGCAGCCTCATTACAAGGTTTGATGACGGCTACAAACGATTTCAAACGCACCCTAACATTTGCTAATGACGTAAAGTTGCTAGATATGTAAATTAATAATAAATTTATATATATTTATATTATTAGTTATTATGATGATTTATTCATAGATTCGATTACCCTTCCGCAAAACAGCTAAGTAGGTAACATGCACGTGCATTGGTGATTTGCTAAAATGCCCTGCACATAAATATAAAAGACTTTCGAATGACATCTGAATATCGAAACAGTCTTACTTTTTTTCGGTTCGTGCTGTACCGAAATTGTATTATTTTTCTCCTAACATTATTCAACCGGTCAATAACTTCTTCAAAAATAGTTTATTCTTGTGTTATTCTGATTTTAAATAATTCCGTATGTATATGAGTACAAATTAGATTATTCACAATCAATAATGACTCCAACGCCTCAAGGGCATACGCGAAATCTAAAAGATGGCGCGATATCATCAGAAGCCAACACTGAAAGAGTAGTGGTTTCAGGGATGTCGGGTCTTTACCCACAGTCGCGCAACATCAAAGAGTTTTCGGAAATACTTTACAACAAGGTAAATAAGAGAAAATTCAGGATGACTTGATAACTGCACCATCCAATTGTGTTGTGATAAACATCTAATTATTCAAAACAGGTGAACCCTGTCACGTCTGAAGACTACCGATGGAAGTTTAAACACCCTGAGGTGAATAACATAAACGGCAAGGTGTCTGACCTGGATCGCTTCGATGCTCAGTTCTTCAAGGTCCACTATCGCCTGGGGAACAGCATGGACCCAATGTCAAGGAAGCTTCTCGAACTAGCGTACGAAGCCATTTACGATGCAGGTGTGTATTTAGTCCCGCTGTCCTTCATCCAAACAGTACTTGGGGATACTGGAACAGTGCTGCCGTCAAGTCCTTCTCCATTACATATTTCAAGGAGTTCGGCTGCTTGGGGTCAGGTTAGCAGAGGAAAAATGCATAATAAACCCCAGTACAAGACGTCACTGCATGTCATATTCCCTCATTGGAATTATAATTATATGAAGATATGGAGTGGGAATAGACCGAATAAATGGTGTGTCCGGCCTAAGAATAGACCCATGCGTCTCCTCCCGTGGATGTCGTAAAGGCGACTAAGGGATTCACCCAGAGCAGTAATAAGCAGCAGCATCCATCTGAGTACTTAACACCAATACTGCGAACACCAATGCGCCTGCCAGGCATGGTGATTATGGCAAATGCCCCCATTGTATTCGATGGGGGAGGCCTCGTCCAGCGGTGGACATCGATCGGCTGATGATGATGGTAGAGTGTACACAAGATTTTAAAAAATAACGAATTATCTGATCAGCCTCAACTCAACAGATTCGTGTCCCGCCTACACCCACCGACTTCCTGCGACGTTTATACTTAATGTCTTTATTCCATCGAGTGAAGTCCTTTCCTTTACCTCGTCATCCAGCTTGTGGTCGCCACTCGAAAACCTTTATCCACCAACGGTTGTCAGCTCTGCGAGCTATAGTATATGACTTGCCCATTGCCACTTCAACTTGCTCATTCTTAGACCTATGTCGGTGATCTTGGTTCTTTTACGGATTTCCTGGTTTTGGATTTTATCACGTAGTGAAACCCCTAGCATAGCTCTCTCCATAGCCCGCTGCGCGACTTTGAGCTTGTCTATACGGCCAATAGTTGGTGACCACGTCTCAGTGCCGTAAGTCATCACTAGCAACACGCACTGATTACACATTGATACGACAAAATAAAGATCTGATTTAAAAAAGTATAAAAAATCTACTGTATATAACTTTTCATTTAAAAAACCGACTTCCTCCATTGTATTCGACTAAATAATTTTGGATGAAAAAAAAATTATGAAAGAACCAAAGTGGTGAAAGGATTATGATACTTTCTGAATGCAAATGCTTGGTGCCTTGCTGAAAATATCAAAATCGCCATATGTATGCCTACAATATTTGAGGAGTTCCCTCAATTCCTCATGGATCCCATCATCAGAACTGGATTCTGAAAAAAATGGGACCAATCTGGAAGTATATCTATTCAAATAAAAAAAGAATTTTCCAAATCGGTTCATAAATGCCGGAGATATGCGGTAACAAACATTAAAAAAAAAAAAAAAAAAAATATATATATACAACCGAATTGAGAACCTCCTCCTTTTTGGGAAGTCGGTTAAAAATAAAAGTTTTGGGTTTGTTAAGAGTAGGGGGGAACACGGCCATTATTTTCCCGTTGTCCCCAACGTGCGACTGAACTTTCCATTTTCATTGGATCAACATGAACACTTGAACTTGACAGGTGTGCAAAACAGCTCGATAAAACGGTAGTATATTTTGTTGCAGGTCTAAGTCCTACGGATCTTAGCAAGAAAAGGGTTGGTGTTTTCATTGCAGCATCTTTATCGGAGACCGAAGGCATTGGCTTTTGCGACTCGAAGTCTAAAGGCGGCTTCGGTATTGCAGGGTATGTTATTAATTTTACTATAATACTAATTTAACTACTTGCGACTTAATCGCGCCTAACGATTAGGTTCTTAATGTACCCACCTATGTACCTAATGTACTTAGTAATCTACTTAAAACGCATTCTAGATACTACGTAAAAACTAGGATAATAATGAAGGTAATTAAAATAAAATTTATGACAAAGACATCTTTATCTACTCTCATACTGAAATATAAAGATTAAAAAACTAAAACCAAAACTAAAATGACAGTTTTTTTGAACATGCCATCGAAATAAATTTAAAAAATTACATTAAGGTACAGCTCTTCTATGGACAACTGTATCATAGTATAACTTTTTTTCCATTACGATACAACTTCACTTGGACCAAGTAGGTTGCAATGCAGTTTTTCTATACATAATCTGTGGACACGGCGCAACACGCTCGCGCGTATGGATTTTGGCGCTACACGTTTACTAATAAATGCAAATACAAGCTGTAGTTTTAAGCAAATTTCATTGTCGAATTAGTTTTTGTTTTAATAAATGTCTGAAAACGACAGTAGCGATACTGAAGAAAATTTTACACCACCGGACATTGTCGAAGCTGCAACGAAAAATTAACCTCTTACCGGCGAAATCTAGAAGGTATTACAATTAATGTTACCAAGACTTTAAAGTATAAAATTAGCTATTTCATGAGATTAGGTAAAGTAGTATATGAAACTGCACATAATTTGGTCTTAAAACACTCGTGTGATGCTATAAAAAAACTCGCCTTTACTTCATTCAGTGTAATAATTGCTTAAACATTAACATAAACATAACACCCAACAGTCACATACATAGTCGTGATCCCACACTAGGATTCCCTGTGTTTTGGGTATCAGGGATCTACGAGTACCATGGTACCGCAACACCCAGACCCGAAACAACGGTCTGTAAACACGGAGGTCTTTAATAACTAGCCAAGTGCGTGTCGAGCCACGCATAGTGCAGGGTTCAGTAGTCAAGTCACTGTTTTTCCTCGATAACTCAAAAAGTTATCATAGCATTCAGGGATCGTTTTTGATGAAAGTTCCTACCATGATCCACTTACTCAAGGAATACAAATTTCTAGGCAAAACGGTTTAGAAATGGCAATGGAATTTGCAGGTAGGGTACCACATTTAAACAACTTCTGCAGGGTACATTTCGGTGAAGTGGATAAATAATGTAAAAAGAAATAGCTGTTTAACTCCGGCCGAAGTCCGTGTTGCTCGAAGCTGTTTAACGATATATCACGGGGGTACGCTAAAAAAACACCCCAACATTACAGTCATGTTGTACACATTAACTTCACCCTCCCTAAATTATTGATGTATTTTTATTGAGATTGTCACTTTTCTTACTCTCTTTTTCAGACAAGGACACTTTGTTCTTGTATTTTTATCACACTACATTAAGTTGATAGCATTTTTTATTTCTCAGAAAAGACAATAAGTCACCTACATGAGAACAAAATTATAAGCACAAATTACAGTACACTATTATTTAACTACACTAACTCATAAAGTTTCGTTGTTGTGCGAGTCCTTGTATTTTTTTTGTCTTTCCCACATTTTCCGTAAAAAACTACTTCATTTTGTAGATGCAGTAAGACAATGTATGCAAACCGAATATCCTACTGGTTGAATACCAAATGCCCTTCCGTGACGATTGATAGTGCTTGCTGTGGCTCTACAGTTGCTCTAGAGCAAGCACTTTTGGCTATGAATCGAGGTGAATGTGAAGCCGCTCTTGTCGGAAGCTCAAATCTATGCTTGCTTCCCCAAACTATGGTGAATTATAACAGGTACCTATTTCTATCAAAATATTAATTTCATCTTCGAGAGGATTTTAGATTGAAAATATGAATACTTTTCACGAAAAGCTACCTGAAAGCTACAAATTAAATTTGTATGTTGATCAAGATGAGACCAAATACGGCCAGTCTTCTATTATCCATCGAAGACTTCTTACGTGTCAATCATCTAATTAGCTCGTTGTTACTGTTGTCGTTGTTTTGTTATTGTATTGTCATCGAAATAACACATGTGTCACATCATTTCAACTCAATCGGTTAACCCAAAGTAAATTTGATTAGACAGCTGTGAAGCTGAATCAAATTCAACGATGAATCTAAAATTGTTACAATTGATTTCAGATGCATTGCAATAGCACCCGATGGCAAAACAAAATCTTTTGCTGATAACGCTGATGGTTGTGCAAAATCAGATGCTATAAATATTTTGTTGCTGCAAAAATCACGAGATGCTCTAAGGTATGATTTTAGTGATATTGAAAATATTATTTGAAATGAGAGTGGTTTATGTTATTAACTTATTTTTAGGGTTTATGGTGAAGTTGTCAACGTCAAGAATGAGTTCATCTCTAGAATTAGCGGAGAAACTGGTCAAGAGTTTGGATTTAACCGTGATCTCAACAGTTACACCACATTTTTAAAGCATTTCTATGAAGAATCAAATGTATCTCCGGAGGCAGTAGAATATGTGGAAGCTTTTGGCTCGGGTATAAAACTTAGATGACCTAATTGATGCCGTTCTATACAGTTCAGACAGTTTGATACTTATTTACATTTTGGATATTACAGCTTCACCTGAAGCTGATAAAACGGAACTACAAGCTATTGATAAAGTATTTTGCGGAAACAGAAAGGACCCTCTTCTTGTTGGCAGTGTGATGTCCAATGTTGGTTTCACTGATGCTGCTTCAGGCTTCACGGCTATGACAAAGGTAATAAAAGAGTCCTCTAGGGGGTAACTTAACGAAGAAGCCACTTGAATGCCATTCCAGATGAGATTCGTGCCTTTCACTATCCTTATTTCATTGCTTAGCAGTACTTCAGCATAAAACAGGAAACAAGTGTTCTAAAATAAATCTAACTACCAACCAAAAATAATTTCAGCAATCAAAAAAATGAATTAATAGCGTTTCCGCAGGTTCTCCTAGGATACCATAAAGGTGAAATAGCAAGTAACTTGCACTGCGAGAGGCCACGACAAGATGTGGATGCTTTACGAGAAGGTCGAATTCAGGTAGTGAGGGAACACCAACCTTTCAGATCTACTTATACAGCTGTCAATGGTTTGTCCGTAACAGGAGTTAACTCGCATGTCCTGTTGCATGGACATTTGAAACCCAAGGTATGATTACTTACTCACCATTTCTGATATACATAGGTATGATACAATATTTCATCATCATCATCATCATCAGCACCAGCTTTAGACGTCCACTGCTGGAAGAAGCCTCCCCCATTAAGTACAAACTACTTAGCAGCCGGATTGGTGATCGCAGTATTCATGCTGAGTAGTCAGGTGGATCCCGCCCCCTGGTGTAAGCGTTCAGTAAATTTTTACGACATCCACGGAAGGAGATGTACCTATGGGTCTTATCTTAGGCTGGACAGCCAGAGCTACATATTATTTACACAACGGTAAATTAAAGAAAAACATACATTTGACTGCGGAAGATATAAACATCTTTTATTCTTTATTGTACACACATTTACATAATATGAACACAACACACAAATCCTTTTAGGGTTTTTAACATTTTGTAATTCCAGCCAGCTAGTAACGTCTCCCTGTTGATTGTCTGCTTTCAAATATCATATCTGATATTTTAACCATAGTTTTCTGCATAATCGACGTCTTTCATTAAATGTTTGTCAAATTTATTTCCTTTTATTTTATCTGTAGTTGTAATCTCCATTTATTTTATTTTCACCAGGATTACTCCCGATACAAGTCATCAATACCACGGTTGGTGACTTTATCAACAAGACAAGAATCTTCTCTGCCAAAAATATTCAAGGATTTAAAATCCCGCCCTGTTGATCCTGAAGAAATTGCTCTCTTGCACAACATACACTCAAATAACATATCTGGTCATCTTGGAAAAGGATTCATAATTTTAGGTGAGTGAAAGTATTTGATTTCAATAAAATATGGGTTCAAAAAGATGTTTGGAAAATACAAGTTTATTATCAAAATGAAAGGTCTTCATGACTTGAAAGGCATCAAGGACACGAAAGACATGAAGGCTCGTGTGGCAGTCGTGTGTTTACTCCGTTGAAATCAATGCGTTGAGACGACCGAGGCAGCCCAGCCGCAACGCCCGTGTGACATCGCCCTAAATCGTCAAAACGGAAAACTATGAACTCGGTGCAGGCAGGGTGATCGAAATACTCCCCCGTAAAGCACCCCCCCCCTGAAAGCAGCTTTAACCCCGGTAATGCAGGGTCTAGGCTGACAAATATTATCTTGATATTAGAAAATCTCTTGCTCAGAATCCCTGTACACAGAACAAACTTCTACGATAATTCCTTCACAATTTGATCGGCACGTTTTGGAATACGTGTCTCGATAAGGACATCCCTATCCCTAGCCATATTTAAATCACATTCTTTTACACTTCAGAAATAGTACAGTCAAATTGTAAAAGTATTTGTTTAGGAAGACGTCGTAATGAAACCACCGTAGCTAGCCATGACTGCTTTATTGACTAAGTACCCACATTTATCTATTTCATAAATATGAAATACCCACAACCCCCCTTTACAAATTAATAATATTTGTGTAGGAAGATCAAATCAAAATATAAGAAGATCTACACAAATAGTTAACCCATTATAACAGAGAGGTAGACCTTCTAAACTACAATATTAATAATACATTTGAGACTTACTGATTATCTCAGTAATAAACATTAATTCACTTATTCTAACAATCTATACCTACCTAATTACCAATATTTATACATAGATATCATCAACCCTCTTGAAACAAAAACAAAATTTACATTACTTGAATTTTCACATTACTTTGTACCTAGATGTTTCATTTCAGCTATACTGATACTGGTAGGTACTTTATGAGAATAACAAAAGCAATTACTTATACAATTGTAATTTTATACAATTTATATCATGCATAATTATTATTTTTATCATGAATTTTATTAAAAATGTTAAACAAAGAATTAACATGCACAAGTTTTTATTATTTAATACATGGATACATTTTTATGATCTATTATTATATCTACATCTACATACATACTTTGATCTAGGTAAGAGTAGTAGTTATCGACGCACACGCACCACCACTGGGTAGGTCCACCGATCAGGAGGTATCACTTCCCTGCCAGAACGAGTATGATACCCTCGAGAGCAATGAATCCGGGTCACTTAAAGAATCCTAAAAATCTCGGAAACTAAAAATGCTAGGTTAATGCAATAAATTGTATTTAATAGACAATGTAATACTCCTTAAATGAAGGTATTAAAACTTCTTAGTTATTGTAAAGTTATATCATAAAAAAATCAAATTTGAAAAAGGGCCACTTTCGAAGATGGAACTACGAAATTACAGCATTTGGTTTTGCTTTTGTTTGTAATCTGTCATTTATGTGGGTACATAAACCATGTTGATAGTGCTCTATATTCATTATATGGAAGCACGAGGAGGCAATACGAAGTATTAAAATTCAAGAAAATCGTAATAAAGTTCAAAAATTTCATGTTTCCTATTTTTGTTTTAAGGAGAGATCAGCAGTTTTTTTCTTTATGTAATTTTGTGTTAATAAAATGTATGGTGACTCATATTTTTTTTACCTTCATTTAAGGAGTATTACATTGTCTATTAAATACAATTTATTGCATTAATCTATCATTTTTAGTTTCCGAGATTTTTAACATTCTTTAAGTGACCCGGATTCATTGCTCTCGAGTGTAGTTAGCAGATTCGGTTCGTTGAACCTCAATACTGGAGCTGGGTGGTGATTGTATTGCGTTATTATCCAAAATATCATCATAATAATAGTCTGATGAATGTGATTCTAATGGATCTCTGCGGTTTAATGAGTCAATAATTATATGTTTCCGATTGCGTCTCAACAAACGTCCTGATTGCATTTTGACCAAATACGAACGAGAATCAACAACATCCTGAACAACGCCGGGTTCCCACCTGTTGTTATTCTTTACTTTCACTTTTTAACCTATATTCAATAGTTCTAAGTGACGTGAACCTATAACAAAATAATGTTTTTGACACAGTTGACGAGCTTTCAATTTACTTTGTATGTTCATGTTTAATTTAGGCATAAGAACCTTAGGTAACCTAGGTAATTTAGTTCGTAGTTTTCTACTGTATAATAACTCAGCAGGAGATGGAATTTTTGCACTTATTGGTGTATTTAAATATTCTAAGTAAGCTAAATTAAATTCAGAGCCATCGTAGTCTGTCTTTTTCATTAAATTCTTTATAGTTTGTATAGTACGCTCAACTTGGCCATTCGACTGGGCGTATCCAGGAGAAGATGTCCTATGAATAAAATTCCATTCATAGGAAAAATTTCTAAAATCTGTCGATGAAAATTCTGGACCATTATCGGTCATTACCGTTTGAGGAATCCCATGTCTAACAAATATTCGCTTTAGTTTTTCAATCACTTCCTTTGATTTTAAAGAGTTTAGTTCTTCCATTTCAACAAACTTACTAAAGTAGTCTACAATTATTATAAAAGACTTATTTCTAAAATGAAATATGTCAGCCCCTACCTTATTCCATGGCACTTCTGGTATTTCATGATTAATTAGGGGTTCTTTAGAGTTTTGCTTTCTATAAGTCAGACATGCTTGACAATTACTTATATAGTTATCTAATTGGGAATTAATATTAGGCCAGAAAATGCTTTCACGTGCTCGTAGTTTACATTTATCTAGACCCATATGACCGGTGTGTATTGTTTTTAACATTTCTCGCCGCAAACATTTTGGAATGACCATTCTAGATCCCTTCCATACAATTCCAAAATCAACTGTGAGCTCATCTCTGTAATCCCAGTAAGGACTTATAACATTTTCCATCTCTTTTTTATGTACGGGCCAACCAGACTTTATAATTTTTATTAAACTTTGCAACTCACTATCATCCTTAGTACATTTCTGTATTTTTAATAAATGCGAGTCAGTCAGCTGATTGCTTGCTGATAACGCACATACCTGCGCCTGAAAATGCAGATAGTCGCGCGGCTGTGTTTGCGCCTCACTACCTAGGGCTGGCTCTGCGACTGCGCGCGATAATGTATCAGCGATATATAAATATTTTCCTGGCTTATAAACAAGTTTGAATGCATATGGTTGCAACCTCATCAACATTCTTTGCAATCGAGGCGGAGCGTTCGCTAATGGCTTATTGATAATACTCACTAGCGGTTTATGATCAGTTTCTATTGTTATATCTGATCTTCCGTATATATACATATAGAACCTTTCACATGCAAATACACATGCAAATAATTCCTTTTCTATTTGTGCGTACCCTTGTTCAGTTTTTGTTAGTGATTTTGATGCATATGATACCGGTAAATTATCTTACAGTAAACACGCCCCCAAGCCATTTTTACTAGCATCTACTGATATCGTAATAGGTTTATTTAATGTATAATATTGCAGAACTGGTGGACTCACCAATAATTTTTTTATATTTTCAAAACAGTTTTGATGCCTTTCCTCCCAGTGCCACTCAATTTCCTTTTTTAATAATTCACGTAATAAAGCCGTTTGCTCTGATAATTTCGGAATAAAACTACCTACATAAGTTACCAACCCTAGGAATCGCTCGACATCCTTGATATTGGATGGAATAGGCATATTTTTTATTGCCACTACTTGAGATTCGTCAGGAGAAATTCCTTTTTTCGATATCTTATGACCTAAATATACAATTTCAGTTAATCCTATCTTACACTTTTGTTTATTTAATTTAATATTTATTTCCCTGCACCTTTGCAAAACTGCTCGTAATCTTTGATCATGAATCTCTTTACTTGGCCCAAATACTAAAATATTATCAATGAATTGAATAACACCTTCAAGGTCGTCTAAATGTTCATATAATTTTTTATGAAACACTTCTGAAGCGGAGCAAATACCAAAGGGTAGTCTCAAAAATCGGAATCTACCATATATTGTGTTAAATGTACATAAATCAGTTTCTTTTAGCTTCACTTGCCAAAATGAGTGTTTTGCATCTAATGTACTGAATATCGTGGCCCCTGATAAACGAGCTGTAACTTCCTCAAATGTTGGTAGTTTAAAATGTTCTCTCCTAATCGCATTGTTTAGATCACGTGGATCTAAACATATTCGTATGTCACCGCTAGGTTTTTTCACGACCGTCATACTATTTACCCAATCAGTTGGACCTTCTACCTTTGCTATAATGCCTTGTTCCTGCATTTCTAATAACTTATTTTTTACTTGCTCTCTGAGTGCTATTGGTAATTTCCGTGGTGGGTGTATGACTGAATGAGCATTGTCTTTTAACTGAATTTCATATTCTCCCGGTAAACATCCAACACCCTCAAACACATCTTTAAAATCATGTAACAAGCCACTTGATGTACAATCTACTGACAGAATTCTTTTTATTAATTTTAGTTCTTCACAAGAATTTTTACATAAAATTGGAACAGAATCGACATCGGCTATAATGAATTTTAAAAAATAAAAATTCTGCTTGTACTGCACTTTCAAGTAACACTTGCCAATAACTAATATTCCACTACCAGAATAACCTTGCAGTTTTATGGAAGTTTTGTTTAAATCACACTCGGAAACACCAATTTTCTTTAAAAATCTTTTAGGAATTACGTTTACATGAGCTCCAGTATCTAGTTTGAATTTAATACACACATTATTAATTAGCAATTCTGTTAACCACTCGTCGCTATGATGTTTGATATGACATTTAGAACGTATTACCTGATCGGCGGGCTCCCCCCCCATGGTCCTCCTCACGTACCGCATACACTCTGCACATTCTCGAATAATGGTTCATCCGATTGCACTTGAAACACTGCTGTCCCAACGCTGGGCATTCATACCCTTTATGTTTTCCACCACATTTTTGTCAATTTATCAGACCGGCACTCTGATACGAACGTCCGCGTACACTGCTGGCACCGCCGCGAAACTGATGAGAAGTAGTTCCACGGTACGGGGAACCAGTGACGCCTCCAGAGACGCCAGCGCCACTGCCGCCGCGTGAAGATCCTTGCCCAGCAAACATCCTCCGAGATTGTCCGCGTTGGTTTCTCCCAATCCAGTGCACGTCCGCCGATTTATACTGATTTTCATCGCGACCCACGTTCACTTCATGAACATGATGCTCATTATTTTCTGTTTTTATGTTTACCGCCTGAGCTCGAGACATTTCCGCCAATCTGCAAATATCTATGGCTTTTGATAATTTTAAATCAGCTTCTCGCAACAATCTTTCTCTTAGTGTTCCATCTTTCAATCCACATATCAATCTATCTCGCACCAAATCACTGCGTAATTCTTTAAATTCGCACTTCGCCGCCATCTTGTTCAATTCAAACACGTATTGTTCCAATGACTCCAATTCTCCCTGATCTCTTGTGAAAAACTTATGACGTTCTATTGTTAGATTCTTTCTTGGTAAAAATATATCATCATACTTCTTTAATAATTCTTCAATGCTCTTGATCTCTTCTTTGCTTTGGAACTGATCATAAACTTCTCGACGCCGATCTCCAATGATGTGTAACAATATATTCAGCTGCACCTTTTTCTCCTTTTTAGATAACTCACAAGCTTCATAATAGATCGTAAATGATTTCTTCCAATTATCCCATTCTTTGCTCAAGTTCCCAGAAGTCACGTTAGCTAAATTATTCTCGAACAAAAATGGTTGGGGCGGTCTCAACATAGACTCCATAGTGCTTGCTTGTGTGCCACGTTTATTTCTTCATCCACTGTATTTTTTCACTTGTTTACTCTTCGTACTGCACTATTAACACATTTGATTTACTTTTTAAGGATTTATATTCGGCTGCGCCATATAAAAGTATTTGTTTAGGAAGACGTCGTAATGAAACCACCGTAGCTAGCCATGACTGCTTTATTGACTAAGTACCCACATTTATCTATTTCATAAATATGAAATACCCACATCAAGGTATTATGTAGGTGATTTTTTGCAAAAGTGTGGAACTAATTAGATGTAGTCATGAAAACTTTTCTAATTGTTTTGTATGGCTTAAAAATCACCTCTAATAGCATCAGTAATTTCACCCTCCGGAACAGGGTGAAATAGGGTGAAAAACCTTAAAATATCCGTAACTTAATGGGGGAAATAGAAGTAGTCGGTGCAATTTGGCATAGACTTTGAACCGTTATGATCTACATTTGCACCAAGTATTTTTTAAATCCGACATACGGAACATACAAAAAAAAATCGTTTACAAAAAAAACTTTTTGTGGTTATTACGGCTCCGGGAAAATTAAGGTAGTCGGTGCAAATTGATAGACTTATCAGAAAAATGCTCGAAATACATTACCAGGTTTTCACCATGGTGCGTCTCACGGAAGGCACTTTTCCATATTTTATTGTCGCTCTACTTCGGGGAAAATTAATGTAGTTCTGGAAATGGACTTAAACTTATTCATTTAATTAGTACTACATCCGCCGGAAGTTTTATACTGGTTTTTTTTTACGGAAGATGCATTTGTTGAACACTGTGTTCCCTACATGCACGTGGTTTTTATTAAAATCATAATGCACTAAGACAGTCTCTCTATACGTAATTTAACTTGCATCAAGTAATTTCTTTCTATTGTAAAATTTACGGCCTTTTTAAGTTTGTACCTAATATTTAAAAGGGTTCCGTAAGCGCCAGAAACGGTGCAAACCTAGGATAAGCTTCTTTTCGTGTCATCTAACGTTTACATAAGAATCCACGACTACACGACTTAGGTCCAGACTTTTTGCTAATTTGCCTGTACTAAAATGTCATAGTATCGCCTATCGCTTAGTCTTATGGTAATATTTCCCTTTACTTAACTATAGTTCGTTGGTATATTTTCAGGTATTACTTAATTATATTATATCTATGGTATTTATATACGTTTGTATGTATATAGCATTGTAATATGTAGTACATACTTTTATTTATTTATTTCAATAGTTATTCTATATCTATAGGTAAGATATAGGTAGGTATTAGTTTTTACTTTTTTGTTATACTTACTTGTTTCAAAACATGTAAGCATTAGTGCGCGAGTCTGACATACAAACAAACAACAACAAACATAATTAGTTATTTACAGATACGGATAATGAACAGATAACTCGAAGTCTTGGTGAAAAAGCACAGTATAGCGACGATGCCCAACGGCCACTTTGGTTTGTGTACAGTGGAATGGGCTCACAGTGGACTGGTATGGGTGCTCATCTCATGCGCATACCTATATTTGCTGCTTCAATTGAACGGTATGTACAATATAACTTTTGAAAGTATTATGGTTATGAACATAATTATCACTAAAAACTAAGCTGTATTCGGGAAATACAGCTCAAAAATCATGGTATATATAATTACAATAACATAACACCCAACAGTTACATACATTAGTCCTGACCCCACACTAGGATTTTCTGTGTCGTGGGTATCAGGAACTTAGAGTACCATGGTACCACAACACCCAGACCCGGAACAAATATTTGCAGATCATACAAACGTTTGTGCCGCAGCGGGAATCGAACCCACAACCTCTCACATCTCAGCCGGCTACTCGCCCGCCGCGCCACAGAGGCAAAATTACATACACTTGAGAGCAATAAAATCGCACATGTATGATTTTTGGAAAAAAAACAAAATATATAAAGTTAAGTTACGTTTCTTTAACGCAGATTCAAAGTTTATTTCAATACCTATCCGATGGTATCTTATTTGTTTTTTAATCATGCCAAAAAAGTGCTTTTGGGGGTCAGAAACCAAAGTGCATGTTTTTAATGAATTTGGTTGCTCCAGAATTAGTGAAAAAAATAATAAATTAAAAGATAAAAGTCATTAAAAGTTATTTATTAATACGAAGTGTTTCCTCCCCTAGCCTGAATCACTGACTCCATCCGGGTGTTCATTGATTTTACAAGAGTTTTGATCAAATCTTGTGGTGTCGCCTCCCATTCCTCTGCGATCGCCTGTTGGAGCTCCTGTAGAGTCGATGGATGAGCATTTCGGCCTCGAACTCTCCTCTTCAGCTCGTCCCATAAATGTTCGATGGGGTTGAGGTCCAGGCTTCGAGCTGGCCACTCCTTAACGGACACATCAACCTCTTGAAGGTATTCGTACACTATACCAGCAGTATGCGGTCTTGCATTATCCTGCATAAACAGGAAGTTTTCGCCAATATACCCAGCATAAGGCACGACCTGGCACTCGAGTACTTCCTCAATGTAGCGTCGAGAAGTCAATCCTCTCGATTGACGGGCAGTATTCGGTCCGGTGATGAACACAAGCTCAGTCTTTGCTTCCATAGACATGCCTCCCCAGAACATGCACGATCCACCGCCATAGGAGACACGTTCTGCTATGCAACATTGGGCAAATCGCTCTCCTGATCTTCTGTACACCCTTCCCCGTCCATCGTTGCCATGTAAGCACATTCTGCACTCGTCAGAGAACAGGACTGTCCTCCATTGCTCCTCGGTCCAATTCAAATGCTCCCGAGCGAACTGAAGGCAGGCTTGTCTGTGGGCTGGGGTCAGTTTCGGCCCGTTTGCTGGTCTGTGTGTGGTGGTGAGGCCACCTTCTCTCAATCGTCTTCTGACTGTCCACCGACTGACTTCGACTTCACGAGCTTCTTGGAGCCGCTGTCCCAGTTGGACTGCGTTCAAACGATGATTTCGTAAAGACATCGTCATTAGAAAGCGGTTATCACGCTCTGTTGTAGCACGAGGACGGCCAGATCCTTGTAGTCGTTGGTAGCCACCAGTCGCTGGGTATCTCTGGTACACACGAAGAACGGAGTATCGGCTCAAATTCAGCTGTCGAGCCACTTGACTTTGGTTTAGGCCCGATTCAATAAGGGCAACCACTTGAGCGGCTACTTCTGGTGTGTATCCATTTTCTTGTTCCGTTTGAAGTCTTTGACGACCTCTGTGGCGCGGCGGACGAAGGTTCGCCTGCTACGCAGGAGGTTGCGGGTTCGATTCCCGCCTCGGAACAAATATTTGTACGATCTGCAGATATTTGTTCAGGGTGTTCTGGGTATTTTCTATGTATAATAAAAAATATCTATCTATGTAATGTTATTGTATTAAGTATATCAGTTTCTAGTACCCATAACACAAGCTCTGCTTAGCTTGGGGCTAGATAATGTTGTGTGAAAATGTCCAGCATTTATTATTATTATTTATTATTATTTATTAATCGATGGAGAAGCTTTCACACTGTACGTTGGTATGCAAATGATGACTATTCCGTCAAAACACACCCTTTTATACTGCGATAAGTCCCGCCGCCAGCTCTACTTGGATCGAGCGATTTCGGGGTGGCCTATTGTTTTGTTGTTATTGTATTGTTTTTGAAGGTCAACGTCAACCCCTTATCAGTCTTGCGAAAGCCTACATTATACACTTTAATTTCATTTGATTTTCGTTTGCTGTAACCTCCAAATAAAACAAATATTAAACTTTATTTTGTTTTTTTTTTCAAAAATCATACATGTGATTTTATTGCTCTCAAGTGTACAATGTGCATATAAATGAGCTTTCCCAAGATGTATCTTCCTTTCTTTATCAGCCTGCTACGTCCACTGCTGGACGAAGCCTCACCCATTGAATACAATGGAGAGATTTGCCATAATCACCACGCTTGGCAGTCGGACTGGTGATCGTAGATTTGTTGTTCAGTACTCAGATGGATGTTGCTGCCTATCCCCTGATGTAATCCCTTATAGTACAGGCAAATTAGCAAAAAGTGTGGACCTAAGTCGTGTAGTCGTGGATTCTTATGTAATCGTTAGATGACACGAAAAGAAGCTTATCCTAGGTTTGCACCGTTTCTGGCGCTTACGGAACCCTTTTAAATATTAGGTACAAACTTAAAAAGGCCGTAAATTTTAGGGGCGGTATTTAAAATAGAAAGAAATTACTTGATGCGAGTTAAATTACGTATAGAGGGACTGTTTTAGTGCATTATGACTTTAATAAAAACCACGTGCATATAGGGAACACAGTGTTGAACAAATGCATCTTCCGTAAAAAAAACCAGTATAAAACTTCCGGCGGATGTAGTACTAATTAAATGAATAAGTTTAAGTCAATTTCCAGAACTACATTAATTTTCCCCGAAGTAGAGCGACAATAAAATATGGAAAAGTGCCTTCCGTGAGACGCACCATGGTGCAAACCTGGTAATGTATTTCGAACATTTTTCTGATAAGTCTATCAATTTGCACCGACTACCTTAATTTTCCCGGAGCCGTAATAACCACAAAAAGTTTTTTTTGTAAACGATTTTTTTTTGTATGTTCCGTATGTCGGATTTAAAAAATACTTGGTGCAAATGTAGATCATAACGGTTCAAAGTCTATGCCAAATTGCACCGACTACTTCTATTTCCCCCATTAAGTTACGGATATTTTAAGGTTTTCACCATACTTCACCCTGTTCCGGAGGATGAAATTACTGATTCTTATTATTAGAGGTGATTTTTAAGCCATACAAAACAATTAGAAAAGTTTTCATGTCTACATCTAATTAGTTCCACACTTTTGCAAAAAATCACCTAATTTGACTAGTATAGTTAAAATCTCGCTGCAGACTTGGTCATAAATCATAATCGGAGTAGGGATGTGCGCTAGTTGCGCGCGCTCAAGGCCATTATCGATAACAGAATCATTAAAGTTATCACGTAAACATACTGCATTCATTAAGTATGCAGGTTAACTAATGAGTACTAATGTGTTTTTACGAGACTTCCTTCTCGTAAGAACACATTAGTATCCATTAGTTAATTCTATAAACAGAAGGTAATTATATAAAAACCAATATGTTTTTACGTAAAAAGAGGGTAATTAACAAATATGTTTTTGTCTCCTTTGCTACCCGCTAGTTGCGCCGTGCTATTAAGTATATATAAATCGCTACAAAAATAATTTAGATCAGTCCTATTTTGGATTACAAGAGTGACACAATGGCTTTTCAAAGTAACGTTTTACCTGTTGGCGACAACATTGCTGTTCAAGCGCGTATTGTTATCAACAATGTTTTAACTTTTCTGACAAATATAAAAGAAGATCCTGAAACTTTGAAGACTATTAATTTATCTCGCCCCCGTGACCTTACTGCAGCAATGTGTTATGTGAGTTTAAGAACGGTAGACACTATTAAGCAAGAGTGCAAAAATGGAGTGCCAAGCGTTCCGCGTATATATTATATATACGTTCTTTTGTTTATATATTTAATATGCTTTGTAGTAAATTTGGTAATAAAATAAAAAAAATGTGTATTTATTTCTATCACCCATTTATAAATATATAAAACTATCGATATCACTCATCGACTGCAGTAATTCACAGGACTACGTGTGAGCGTGGCCTGCCCATAAGGCCCGTGAGTGGGAAAGAGAGCGAAACACTCGAATGATTTATGACCGAGTCTGCAGCGAGATTTTAACTATACTTATAGTCGGTTTTTACGACATCCACGGGAGAAGGAGGGGTCTATTCTATTGCGGACACACCACGGCACCCGGACACATCATGCGACCAAGACTTATACCCATATTTATTAAATTGTGGAGAAAAGAACAATAATCAATAACTAACTAAATAATATAACTATACCAATATGAACCATATGCCAATTTATGGGTTTCAGATGCCAAACAATTTTAGATCCGAAAGGAATAGACATTGTTAACATCATCACTTCGCTGAAAAAAACAATGTTTGACAACGTTCTGAACTCATTTGTGGGAATCGCAGCCATACAAATCGGTCTAACTGATATTATGAAAGAGCTTGGACTGAAACCTGATAAAATCATCGGTATTAATTTCGTTTTCAGTTTAAAGTTATTAACAAAGTTTTTGGATTTCTTTGCAAAGTTTAGCTTGATAATAAAAATGCTTGTTCATATTAGGGCATAGTGTTGGTGAACTGGCATGTGCGTACGCAGATGGTTGCTTGACTGCTGAGGAGATGATTTTGTCAGCTTACCATCGAGGACGTGTGTCCTTAGAAACAAAATTTATTCGCGGTGCCATGGCTGCAGTTGGATTGGGATACGAGAGTGTATGTATACTTTTCGCTTCGAGCCACAGTAAAATTTAGGTAACATCGTGGCAAATATCGCTATTGTAATCGCTCTGACTTGTCGTTTCAGATATCCAAATTATGCCCATCAGAAATAGAAGTGGCCTGCCACAATGGCCCTGATTCGTGTACCATATCTGGGCCTGCTGATAGAGTTACTGAGTTCGTTACAAAATTGACAGCCGACGGAATTTTTGCTAAGGAAGTGCCGTGCTCAAATATACCTTACCATTCGAGCTATATCGCTGCTGCTGGTATGTTCTCAGTATACTAAATTATGTTTATAAATCCCGCAATATCTTTCTGCCAAACCAAAATCCCAAGCTTATTTAGTATGGGTTAAATCTTGCTGCTTGAGCTGAAATTTTGCATACAGCTGTGAAGTTCCAATGACAGTATAACATTATGATGATCTAATTTGATTATGGAAACGAAAGGTGATCAACGAATCTCCTTGATGGAAAATTGTGAAGTGGTCGTGCTTGCGGGCTTATTTTGAGCAGCTCACAGTTTTGAAATAATTGCATCATATTATCAGATAAAAGCTTGTATAACTTTTATACTTTCTACAATGAACGACACAAAACCAATTAGTATAAATATTGTTCTTCCAGGTCCTAAACTTCTTGAATACTTGGCCGATGTTATAAGGGATCCAAAATCTCGAACTGAACGATGGCTTTCAACATCAGTGCCCCAGAAAAAATGGAATGAACCACCTTCTAAATTCTGTTCTGCAGAGTATCTTACAAACAATCTATTGGTAAAGTATATTGTTTTTTAATTAATGTAGGTACCTAACTTAGAACATTTATCTCTTGATCATAATTTATGGGTTTAAACAGAGTCCGGTTCTTTTCGAGGAGACCTGCCAATTGGTTCCAAGCAATGCAGTGCTAGTGGAGATAGCACCACATGGCCTACTTCAGGCTATTCTGAAACGATCTTTGGCAGCAGACTGCAAAAATATACCACTCACTAAACGAGGGCATACGAATAATGTAGTGTTTTTACTGGACGCTATAGGACAGTAAGTTTTTCTAGATTACCTATTCAATGCCTATGTAGTAATTGTAAGGTGTCTCAGCCTCGTTGTTCAAGTGCCTAACACTACTCATTATAATTAAAAAGTACTGTTGTCTCTTTCAGATTATACATTGAAGGTTTTCTACCAAAAGTTCAGGCTCTCTATCCGAAAGTGGAATTTCCAGTGTCAACGGGAACTCCACATCTATCACAACATGTGGAGTGGATGCATACTGAGCATTGGTGAGTTAATGAAACAGATTTACACTAAAAAAAACAACAGTTATCTAAAGCCAAAGAGTACCTAGGTACCGTACCTACCAAGGTCCACGGTCACGTTCGGTTTTATATTGTAATAAAGAGCCTGCTGTACGTGCAGAACAGTGTGATGAAAACTTTATGCATTGAAAACTGTAACTTAAAAACGGAACCTTAAACAATGCGTTCCCATACAAATTGAGCCGGTTTATTTTTTGAAGTAAGTAAAATTAAATTCAAATTGAAATAGATTTTTAACTGTAGGTATATAGGACTTTTGAAAATTGCTCGCAGTCGAAGTCACGGGTGGTACAAACCAGCTATTTATGTATTTTCTTGTCCAGGAACGTGACGTCGTTTGTGGAAACATCAGTTAAAAAAGCTGCTTCCTGCAACTTTCTGATAAATATACATGAAGATGAGCACAGTTATTTGAAAGGAAATGTCGTTCGAGGTAATAGGTGTATATTTATTACATAATTGCGCAAGCATACAAAATCATAATCATATATTCACTGACACAGCAAATTGTGCCATTAGGCACAATACGTCTTTTTTTTAGCATTATCTCTATATATTATTATAATAACAAAAATGATGTTTTCTGGTTCAGGCAAAATTGTTTACCCATTTGCTGCTGCATTGGTTGCTGTATGGGATACCTTAGCCATGACTCTTGGAGCAAAGAAGAAAGAAGTGTCTGTTCAGTTTCGGGAAGTCCATTTGTACTCTCAACCGATATTGCATGACCAGAGGAAACTCAAACTTAATGTCTCGTTGCACAGAGGGAATGGGCGATTTGATGTAAGGATTTCTTTCTCACTACATAATTCGCCATACCAAGCCAAAAATACGATGATTTTGACTATTGTAAAGAAAAATCTGACCAATGTTTTTATGGGCGTAGTTTTCTTAGTGCATTCTTTCTGTTTCCTAGTCGTGGCAATTGGTTTAATGATGTCAATGGTGACGACCTCTGTGGTGCGGCGGGCGAAGGTTTGCCTGCGACGCAGGAGGTTGCGGGTTCGATTTCCGCCTCGGAACAAATATTTGTACGATCTTCAGATATTTGTTCAGGGTGTTCTCGGTATTTTTCTATGTATAATAAAAAATATCTATCTATGTAATGTATTGTATTAAGTATATCAGTTATCTAGTACCCAAAAAACAAGCTCTGCTTAGCTTGGGGCTAAATAATGTTGTATGAAATGTCCAGCATTTATTTATTTATTTAAGATAATCTTAATTTCAGATCATAGACGAGTATTCTAAAGTGGCATCTGGATTCATTTTTGCGGTTGACCTAGAAACGTCGAAAATGGTCTCGAAGCAATCAAAAAATCAACTGAAAATTGGCTCTGAAGAGGTTTATCAAAATTTATCCAGTCGTGGTTATGCTTTCAGGTAAGTGCTACTTTATTAGCACTCCTTATTTAAAATTATTATGCATAATTTATAATACAACAAACGAAACTTATTGTTCGCGGTTCGGAACTAATTTCATTTCAAAATCATCATTAACCTGGAGATTAATTACGATAACATCTACTTCTATCTCTATACCAATAGCAGGTAATCCTTGGTTACTGATTTAGTAAACATGAATCAAAATGATTATTAGTAGGGGCAATAAGCCTCGATTTTTGGCCAAACCTTACACTTTTGTCTCAGAAGACGCCACTTGGCACGATTGTTCTTTAGTTCATTCTGAGCAGATTCAGCCCTGTAGCCACGAAGTTACCCCCCGCTGGTAGAAGAGTGCATCTGCCGCGTTGCAGTCCGAGCTCAGTTACTATCTACTTATAGCTACAAGGACAAGATTGGTATCGTTTTCGTATAATTTAAGGATGAGGAATTCATTTCTGGAACAAATTGTTTACCTGACCATAGAAAAAAAACGAAAAATTCAAAAATTTAAAAATAAAAAAAAAACTAAAATGTCAGCTTTTCACAGTTTGTTCAGTTTTTTAAATAACTCACCATGTAAGTATGTTTTTCTTTCAGTGGTCAGTTCAGAAGTATTCACAGAATTTATGAAAATATAACAGAAGCTGAACTTATGTGGAGCGAAAACTGGACTATACTAATTGATAGTATGTTTCAATTGAATGTTTTAAAACATTCTTATTCAGGAATAGCACAGCCAAGTCAAATAAGAGAGCTTACTATTGATGTGGGACAGCACTACAATATGTTTGATGAACATGCGGATGGAACTAGAGTTATTGAGGCTAAAGTCGATCCATTAGGCGATAGTACAATGTAAGAAATTTAAAATAAAAAAACTGACTTAGGAATTAGCTTTGAAATCATTCAATTTGAATAAGGTATATCTGAAGATCGTTTCTAACGGCTATTTTAGATGGGTTATTCTGAACCACCTCCGACTGTTCTGGGGAAATAAACAAACTGAGCATAAATAAAGCTAAATCTTAGAGCATTTATCGTGTTCTAAGTGTCAAATTTAGGTACCTTAGCCATTACAATGGGTATTTAATTAATTATTTCTAATATTACTTACATTTATTTACAGATGTGGAGGAATTTTTATAAGAAACATTAAACTTCGCAACATGGCAATCGAAACTCCTGATAAAATAACTTTAAATCTTACTGCTCCTATCACACGCCTTGATAAGGTAAGTAAGAATTCAACAATATATATTATACTTTTTAGTCACGCAAAGGTTCAAAATGAATTTTGTTTTCACAGAATGAGAAATATGTTGCAACTGCTATGCCTTCAAATAAATCTAAATTAGAAAATGTTGTTCTTCAAATCAGCAGCACTGGTGATATAAACACTTTACATTGGGATAAATCTGCTAATATTTCAGAAGCTGGTATTAAAGTGAAGGTAATTAATTAAATTTTCAAAAAAAAAAAAAACCTGCATTCGTATAACAAATGAAACGATATCATATTTATTATTTATCCCAGGTGGAATATGCTGGACTAAACGTAGCTGACATTAACAGAGCTTCTGGGGTCATGCCTTTTGAGGATGACGGAAAGTACTTTGGAATGGATTTCAGCGGTTTGACTGAGAGGTACGATTTTGTTTAACATTATTTTACAAATAGGTGAATGGTAACACTAGAATTCAAGTAATTGAACAAGCGAAGCCAGTTCTCTAAAACAACTATATTTTATGCACGATGTTTTTTTGAACTGGGATGAAAATTTATTGCGATAGTTTTACTAACGTAACGTAAGTACCAGAGGCCCAATTCTCTAATTTAAAAAACTTCAAATCGCAGTATAATCTCGTCTCAGTCGCACTGTCACGTAAGTATAGTAACTATTACATAATCTTCGCGTTTCTTGCTAAGAATATGTAATAGTTACTATACGAAACAGTGCGACTGACACGAGACTGGAATGTTTTTAAATTAGAGAATTGGGCCTCAGAGACAAATTGTATGAGAAAACATTTTATTAAAGGATGTTGCCGAGAGCTCGTACCAATTGCGTCAAAACCAAATGTATTTCATAAAATTACCCATATTTTTTAAATTACGTAAACATTTTCGATTGATTTACATGAACCCGTGATCTTGAAATGAAGTTAAATAGGATTTTGTATTGTTTACTTCCGTGCGGTGACGGCGCCATTGCTTGTCAATGAACCTCACAAAGATAAATTATTGCAGGTAGGTATAGTCTATGCTCACAAACAAAGAGGATGCAATAACTATACGTAAGACCTAAGAATAATGACTACGTAAGACTCACAAATGGCATTATCATTCATGACAGGACAGCTCTGTGAAAGACAGCGGCTTTTTTAAAATACGTATACTCGATTTACACAAACTAACTAGAAACTAGAAATAACGCATCTCAATTTGCGATGGATGATTGCTTTGATGAACCCAGGTCATCATACTTGGCATTAGTGCCGCGAAACTTACGGATACATGTCATGCCCTTGAGGCATGACACACACAGCTATGATCAATGTGGATTATCTGATCATGGATTGTGCCCACATAACTACCTAAGTGTTAAGATTATGCAAACTATTTATAAAATAAGTTTTTTTATCAGAACATCCTTTTATCATGCCAAGGCCCAAAGGATACTAAAGAATGTATTTATTTTAAAACTAACCTCAAAACTTTATGTCCCAAAAACTATGAATTGCGGTCATGAATCTTAAAGACTTGTTGGTAAAGCAAAAACGGTTTATTATCCCCATAATACACTAGGAATTGTTTTGACGCAATTATTTTTTGTGTGGTACGAGCTGCCTTGCCGAAACGGCAAGATCCTTTGACTAACTTCTGATGCTCCGTTTTTTTTCTTCCAATACAATGAAACAATCCTTACATGAAATGGAGTCGATACGCATTAAAAAAAACTTAAACTAATTTTTATGGAGAACTCACGCTTGACCAAAAAAATAACTATGCTAAAATCGTTTGCATACAAAAGGAGTAAATGGTTCCAAAGACAGTTTTCTCGTATCTCTTAAGGATTCGGATAACAGTTACTGATCCCACACTAGGATCTCCTGTGTCGTGGGTATCACGAGTAGGTACATACCTACCATGTTACCAAAATGTTGGTTATTGTAACTACCTAAGTGTTAAGATTATGCAAACTATTTATAAAATAAGTTTTTTTATCAGAACATCCTTTTTATCATGCCAAGGCCCAAAAGATACTAAAGAATGTATTTATTTTAAAACTAACCTCAAAACTTTATGTCCCAGAAACTATGAATTGCGGTCATGAATCTTAAAACGACTTGTTGGTAAAGCAAAAACGGTTTATTATCCCCATAATACACTAGGTATTGTTTTGACACAATTATTTTTTGTGTGGGACGAGCTGCCTTGCCGAAACGGCAAGATCCTTTGACTAACTTCTGATGCTCCGTTTTTTTTTCTTCCAATACAATGAAACAATCCTTACATGAAATTGAGTAGATAGATACGCATTAAAAAAAAAGTTAAACTAATTTTTATGGAGAACTCACGCTTGACCAAAAAAATAACTATGCTAAAATCGTTTGCATACAAAAGGAGTAAATGGTTCCAAAGACAGTTTTCTCGTATCTCTTAAGGATTCGGATATGCCCATATTGTCCCAGTTCAAAAGAACACCCTGTATATTGTGTGATTTACAATCAAGACATACACCGCTCCAAGCTTTAGGGGTACGATGGTCAGCCCCCGCTGGTGGTCCCCCTAACACCACCCCTGTCGCAGCCGCCTCGCCGCTCGCCGCGCTGCCGGCTGTGGTAAATCGAAGTGGATGAGGTTGTGGTGCTTGGTTGATTTACATTTGTATCATGACCACCCTGATGTTCACTGAGTGAAGTTATGCTCTCCTTAACACATAAAGCAGAGCCGGAAAAAAAAAACTAACGCGCTCTTTCCTCTGGCGCGGCGTCAATGCTAGAAATTGTTTGCACTTTGCTAACATATGGTTACCCCATTTACATAATTTACAACCACTTGTCCCACTCTGAGATGTTACATGGTATGTCCGTGATGTGGAAGTGCCAACCCTAACCGCTGCTATGACCGTCCCCACTTGATTCTAAAATCCTGACCTCATTTTCTAAGAACCTGATTAGGTCAGAAAAATCAGGCAACTCTTTAGCCATCATCTTGTCCTCAAACTGCTTCTTCAGACCGCTATCTAATTTTTTTTAATTTATGAAGAAGAGCAGATATGACCACTCTGCTACTAGAGCCTTGGTGCTCTCTAGCAGCGTGTTTAAGAATGGCTTCAGCGAGCTCATATGTTTATTAACATGGGCTGTCCCTAATAAGTTGTGTAGTAACTTGTCCGCAAGTAACCGCTTATTGTTATACCTATTTTTCAGTAGTAAGTTGACTGACAATGTTGGGTGAGCATTTTAGGTACCCCGGACAAAGAACCTAAAAGGTAATATATTTTTTCTGTATTGGTCAGCGCTAAGTCTTGCCCTACTAGAGACTAAGTCCATGAAGGACACAAACTCCTCTATTTTACCCGAGAAAGTGGGTAACTGCACCCGTGGTAAACAGACCTGCTTGTTTTTAATACATCCATCTGATGAACAGACAGTACCACACTCAGATGATTGCCCGCTGACCCCAGAAAACAATTCTAAATATATATCATATTATATCATAGTATTTTTTATTATAAAATACATATTTTTTTCTTGGAACCATCTAATTCTTCATCTTTCTCAAGGCCTGCCTGCAGTTCAAGATGAGTCGATGTGAACTCTGCATAATATTTGGTTTCCACATCCTCGTACCAAATCTTGAATTCAATCTTTTCTTGTTCAGATGTTAAAGTTGACTGTGAGAGGTCATACAGCAGATCTAAGTTCAACATGGCCATATCATGCCGCACCTTGAGAAGTTGTGCCTGACTTTTGAGAGATATTTTAACTGATTTTGAAGACTCAAACAACAAAAATAATCCTTAACCAAAAACTCTTTTAACTATGAAGTATGTAGGTGCAGAAAACACAGTAAATAATGAATAGGTCACACAGTAAAATAAAAATAAAATCTGACCAAAATCCACAAAAAAAAAGGGGATGGACTTGACCCAGGTTTGCTATTCTATAACCACTAAAACCAACCAGTGTAGACCTCTCGGCGGGCCGTCGGCTTGTTGAGACCGATGAAATTAGGTGCCACCTTTGTAGGCCCTACACTACGAATCTATTTTTAGAATATGCAACTAAGTTTTGCAATGTGCGCGACCGCTATGCAAATTACATGTCATCAATTTTGATGCAATTGAACCAGTAATATGATAGTGGTCGTTTATCTAGATCCGCTAAATAAAGAGACAACAGTTTTACAATAAAAACAAAAACAAAAATACCCCCCAATCTAATGACCTTGGATGCAGGTATGTTTGTGCAAGTATGTTTATTTATAACTTTCCTACCTATTTAAAGGACACTATCTATAAATATGTGTAGCCCTAGGTACCGCAATATCATAAAATTTTGAGTTTCTCTGTACAGTGTGAACTTGGTAGGTAAGCACCTCCCGCTCGGTAGGTTTTACCACCATCATAATAGGTACCTACTACCTAGGTAGATCTTACCCGCCAAGTATTTCAGTCGCCGCAAGTTTTTAGTTGGGTTGGGAAAGTTTGATTCCGCGCCAGTGCTTAGACATGGAACTTACCGCGTGTTACACGAAATGACGATAAAACCACAGACCACAGGGCTTCGGAATTAAACTTATCCCAACTCGAGTAGGATAGGACCAATGTTTGAATTACAATCAAGACATACTTACCTTTACACCGCTGGCTCCAAGCTTGCTGTGGAATTACCGGCATTGCATGCTGGGTTTGAGCGAGATTTTTCTTTTTTTTTTAAGTCTTTTTTTCTGCGATAGGTATTTTGTTAGTCTTTTTCCTCAGCGCTTCCTTAGCTACACCCCAACCAAAGATTATAATCTAAACTCACCCAGACCAACTCTTTATCAATTCACACAAGGTTACCTGTCTGCGAAACGGTAGTCCACATTGCACAATAGTCTTCGTTTAGTTTTTGTTTTTATTACACACACAGCCACTGGTTGTAATTACATCTTTTTATAACATTTTTCGTTCCCGTTTTTCCGCCATATTTTTCTCGATAGACCGATAGTCTCTGGTCCTCTTTCTTCTTTTTCTGGATGCGCCGGCGGCAAAGAGTTGTCACCCCATTCCCCCAGGCGAATTAGTGGACAGTGTACCTACTGTACAGCTACTACAGGACATAGTGTAAGTGTAGTTATATTTTGCCAAGGTCACCTGACTTGCCCCTATATAATATACTAAGTATACTTTTTCTGCTCGTTCGAAAGGAGACGTCGTTCTTTATTATTTTATTTCAATTTCTAGTGTTTTTTTGGGTTAGGTAGGTATATCGTGTAATTTTGGTGGCATTTTAACCGGTGTAGCTTATAGGGAGCACAGGGTAGTGAATTTAAATAAAATAGGTGCATTGCGTGTCTTTTCGAAGGGGTGGAAATTGATAATTCGTCCAAGGTGGAAATTATCCAGGAAATTCTAGGAATCTGGCATCGTTTTAGCATACTTACCATGACTTGACAGAGGACTTGACCACTTGACATTATTTGTAAAATCTATGCTACTTGACATTGGCAAAATTGAGTAGGTAAGTAGGTATATCCCATGAAGTTATGTTTTACCTTTAACTTCATGGTATATCCTCAGACGTCATTAAATAATTTTTTAAAAATATACTAGTGGTTCGCCCCGAACTGACCTCGCGATGACACCTTTATCAGCCCGACTACTTAAGTGTGGAAGAAAGGGTTATGTATTATTCAACAGCTATGTACCTAAGTATGTTTGGTGTGGATGATCCATCAGAAATCTAAAACTACCGAGTCAATTTGTCTACCATGAGAGAGGGTTTGTATTTCAATATATATTAAAAAGGCGACCTTACTTATAAAAACTTAGTTCGGTAGATAATTGAACGAGCGAAACGAGGTCTCTGAGTCAACTTGGAAGAATCGGCGTTTGTAGGTATGTGTGTTTGTCCGATGAAAAATTCCCAACGGTTAATCCGATCTTCATGAAGTTTAGTATGGGGGTAGATAGTATTAGGTGGTATCGTGGTATCAGTACAATTTATTGTAGGTAGGTTATGAGCTATATCGGTCCGGGGGTTGATGAGATATTGGGGTTAAAGAGGGGGTAAAAAAATAGTGAGACAATCTGATCAAGTGGGGTGTCTAATGAAAGTGCTTTGGTTTGACATTTCTACCTTCGCTCGTTCTTCCCGCCATTTTTGAAAAGAGACGTCGCCTACTTTTATTTTATTGAATTTTCTAGTGTTTATACAAGTTATTTTGTGTAATTTTAGTAATTTTTTGGTATTTTACCCAATGTAGCTCTCTATAAACTGCATAAGTGTAGTGAAATGAAATGGAAGTGCATTGCGTGACTTTTCAAATTGGTGGAAATTGTTCACCAAAGTTTTAGTACATAAAACCGCTTTACACATGACTTGATTGAGATGAGACATTGACGACTTGGAACAAATGACCTAACGTTGCAAATTACAATTAATTTATTGTTATTATTAGTTGAAACTGGCAAATGCGCAAGCCGTGCGACACCAATTTTGAAGAAAAATATAGTTACAGGGTGTAAAAAGTCAGGTCCCGAATACTGAAGGTACCGTTAAAGCTACGAGTTCAACGCTCCCGGTCAGCTGATCGACGCGCTGCGCCAATATTTCTTGGTTTTCATTGCTTTTTTTGAGAATTTTGTTTATAAACGTGTTTTTACTGATGGAAATTAGGTTTTTGTGTTTCTTTTATGATGTTTTATTTAAGTATATTTAAAACACGAAAAAAGCGGCCCAAACGGGAGCATTTTTTCTTTTCTCACTTTTGGGCTGCTTTTTTCGTGTTCTCTTTATAAATATCCATAAAATATCGTTAAAGGAACACAAAAACCTAATTTCCACCATTAAAAACCATGGAAGTAATAAGTACTAGTTGTACGTAGTACTTATTACTTCCATGTTAAAAACACATTACTAAATAAAAACGTCAAAAAAGCAATGTAAACCACATATGAATTTCTGGCGCCTACGGGTCGATCAGCTGACCGGGAGCGTTGAACTCGCGCGGCCGGAATAAAAGCGTACATTACTGGCTGACAAATACGATACAAAACGAAAAAAAGCTATTTTATATAGCTATGATATAGGTAGCTTTACCGGTACCTACCTACAGTATTCGGGAGCCGTCCTTATACATGGTGTAGGTCTCTGTAGGTATATATTAAACATAATATTTATATAAGTAGGTACCTACCTATATTTGTTTGTTTGACGATAGTTTTCGAACCGGTTGATCCGATCTTATATGGTAGGTATTAGCGCAATTTGTAAGCTAGGCTACGGTAACTACTTTCCATCAGGTGGGCCGTAAGCTTGTTTGCTTGCCAAGTAGTATAAAAAAAACCTACTGTGTTAACATTGTGAGGTTTCAGGCTTATTCTTGGTTCTTCTTTATTTACAGTGGAGGTCGCGTTATGGGACTGGTGAAGAATGGTGCAATCAGTTCTGTTGTGACAACACAGACTGATATGATGTGGCCAGTGCCTGCCCACTGGAGTCTCGAAGATGCAGCAACTGTACCACTGGCTTATTCACAAGCATTCTACTGTCTGGTAAATCTTCTAATATTTTTTACCGACTTTTAAATAAGGAGGCGGCGATTAGTCCATCGGGTTTTTGAGTTCGACGAGTCGTACGTGGCTCTCGTATCAAGGTCTTGTATAAAATATTGATCATGCTAATGTTTTGCAGAACATTAAAAACAACCTGGAAAGAAATTCAAAGGTGCTCATACATGGAGGAGCAGGTGCTTTAGGCCAAGCTGCCATTTCAATTGCTTTGGCTATGGGATGCCAAGTTTTCACCACAGTCGCTGATCAAACTAAGAAGCGGTTCTTGCAAAAACTATTTCCAGAATTACGAGGTTTGCTTTCTTGAATTCATACTTTAAAATATTATTTTCTCAAATATATTTGGATGTTCTTACATCAGGAGCATTTTCATAGTGAAATTTTCCTTGTCACAGAGGCAATTTCTCTATGAAAATGCTAAAAAAATCACCGACTGTTTGAATATCCACACATTGTTTCAGAAAAATCGTATATAAAGCCTTGGCCGCAACTAGGCGTAGCGTAGATGGACTCAGGTATTCATCCACCTACGCCTTATTTGCCGGCTGCAGCAGTCCATAGGGAATATAATTGCAGTAATGTACTTATTTTCTTCACCTTGCTCGGAAATATTGTCAGTACCTATTTCCAAACAGAATACTTACCTACGCAAATTGTCTCTTTTTTTATTCGGAACAAAATAACAAGAATAAAAATTGCTGGCGTTTGGCGTTGATACTTAGAGTGTTGGATACTTCTAAGGCCCGTATTCTAGAACTAATCTCAAACTAAATCTAAACTCAAGCAACACACAGCTCTTTTACAGGTTTCAGTGAAAAACTGTCACCAAATCTATCTTGAGTCTCAATTCACACTTGAGTAGGTATCGTTCTGGAATACGGGCCTAAGTGTTTTGTTATTGCTTTTATAACTTCTTTCTTGAATAATTTATTGTATTTGTTTTCTAACCGACTTCCCTAAAAAGGAGGAGGTTCTCAATTCGGTTATATATTTTTTTTTTTATGTTTTTTACCGCCTGTCTCCGGCGTTTATGGACCGATTTGGAAAATTCTTTTTTTATTCGAATAGATACTTCCAGATTGGTCCCATTTTTTTCAGAATCCAGTTCTGATGATGGGATCCATGAGGAATTGAGGGAACTCCTCAAATATTGTAGGCATACATATGGCGATTTTGATATTTTCAGCAAGACACCAAGCATTTGCATTCAGAAAGTATAGTATCATAATCCTTTCACCACTATGGTTCTTTCATAATTTTTTTTCCATCCAAAATTATTTAGTCGAATACAATGGCGGAAGTCGGTTTTTTAAATGAAAAGTTATATTTGCCGAACTTTATTAAACGTGATGCGACTTCCAGAGCGATTTTTAAATCGAGATTGCGAAAGTGGCTGCTCGATAATATATTTTACTCAATTGATGAGTTTTATGAGTTGCCAATTATATAATTATATTTTAATAGTTTTAATTTCTGACGTGTAACTTGGTGTTATTAATAAAAAATTGTATTGTATTGTATTGTATTGTCTGTGTCCTTTTAAAAAAACCGATCAATATTAGAACACAGTCTTCATTATGTCAGTTAAAAAATTTTTTTTTTCAGAGGAAAATATTGGCAATTCCCGGGACCCGACTTTTGGCGATATCGTATTGAATGCAACGAACAGCGAGGGCTGTGATATCATTTTGAGCTGTGTCAAAGGGGATCTTAGAAATGTGAGTTTCTTGCACTATTGTGAACTTAGAGAATTTATAGTAGGGAGATGGCAAGCATACGCTTTCCCCTCTGCCGAAGTACATGAACGGTCGTTCGTGTCAGTTTATAAAAACTAGTTCAGCCACGATCGTTCGCCATTCTGCGTTCATACCTGTCGCTATAGGGAGCTCATAAAAATGGTTGGTTGTGCTGTGGTTTCGTGTAAATGGCGGTCGGAAACATAACATTTAACAAAATATGGAGTTTCTTATTACATTTAAGTAATTGACAACATAATTAAGCCATTAATTTCACCGTAAAATATATTTTCTTACTGCAAGCTTACGACAGAAACAACGATACGTAATTTCTTGGGACAAGTGATGTGAAAACAACGAACGAATTAATGAACGAAAGAGGCTGCAACGATTTTTATGATTAACAGGATAGGGAGTTTTCAGGCCGAAACGATCTCAAAGCTCTAAAAAAAACCTGATTCCAAAGAAAATATCAATACCTACCTACATCGTTCAATACCAGCCAAAAATATAGGTTAAATGGGCTTGATTATATAGCTGTATTTGGGGTTAAAAGGGGTTGTAAGGTTATTTAAGAGGGTTGTATTTTCGTTTTTTTTCGGTTTTAGGGTTATTTCGTCAATCACAATATGAAATAAGGTAGGTATGCAAAAGTATTCGGATATTCGAATCTCGTTTCGTATGAAAAAAGCAAATCCACGAAAATACATTTTCTTAACAATAAATTGATCCATTTTACAACCAAGCTATTGGTTTATTTATATATTTTATATTTTCATTAAAAAATACAATATAAAATGTCTTAATCCCAGCTTATAATAATTGTTAAATCCATGTATGTGGCACCGAATCATAGACCTTCTTATAATCAATACAAGCAGCCGAGAGGTTTCCCTTGCTCCTCCTGACCTTCTGTCTGATGGCCATGTCAATGAGGAGGAGCTCCTTAATACCACGGGACCCAACCTTACATCCATTCCGAGCAGGAGCCAAAATATTGTTTTTTTTAACACTCAACAGTCACATACGTAGTCTTGATCCCACACTAGGATTCCCTGTATCGTAGGTACCTATCAGGAACTACGAGTACCTGGTACCATAACACCCAGACCCGGAACAAATATTTGCAGATCATACATGCTTGATGCGTGTGATTTGGAAACCATATAATTTTATAAGAAACCAACGCACCACAGGTCTAGATATTAGTGTACTGATCATGAATACAAATATTCATGGAGTTTGAAGAAATAATAGCCAAAATAGAAGCAAACTTCGTTCGTGTGCAAAAGGACGTATATACGCGTCCTACTGGTGACCTCTTAAATCCTAAAAATCAATTTTAACTGACTGTTTTTTTTGCATGTTTGTAACGCGATTAGTTTTGATCAATATGAATCAATTCACCCATTCAAACATAATAAACATACATCCATAGACAAGATCAATAGATAATGAATAATCTTAATTACATTCAGTCTTTTACACCCCATCACTAGTTTTTGTGCTAGTGTGCAACTAACCAATAGTGTAATTACTAAATAATTTAATAAAAAGAAATAAAAAAACAGCAATCTATACTGTTTTTAGAATTCATATCAGTCTGTTTGTTCTCTTAGTACCTACGCAAAAATTTTGACGGGCTTTTCTTTTTGCGTAGGTAAGCTTATTGTACCTAACAAGGACTAAACAACAACTAACAAGGACCTAACAACCACGTAGTACCTAACGAAAAGTTTGATTACGCAGGAATCCTTCAAAACAGCCTCAACACAAGTCACGAGCGGGTCAGCTATAGAGTACTTTGAGAAATAAAATAGACTCGTTTTTTTTGCGTAAAAAAGCCCAACCTTTGATCAACTTTATGGAGTTGTGACGGGCACACGCCCTGTAACATGAATTAGATATTCTTATAAGGATCTCAAATTATGTTGTGGTATAAAACGAAAATAGTAATTTACTAAATATGATTTTTCAGGTCTGCCTGAAATGTACAGCATATTTGGGCACTACAGTTGATACATCGCTGCTTCAAAGTCGTGAAGACTATGTTTATGGAATGTCATACATGACAAAATGCCGATCATTTATGACAGTTGATTTTAATTCGTTGTTCGAATCGAATAGTCCCGGAGATATGAAAGTGAGTACCAATTTAAAAAAAATCAACGTTAACTCTTAGTAAAAACCTAAACTAGAAAGAAAGAAGAAAATAAATCTAAAACAATTTGTATCAAAACTTTTTTACCTATTCTAACACACTTTACGTTGATGAGTTTATAGCTACGAATGTCAATGAACCAAAACAACACTATACAAATCAGTCATCGACATTTGTAGCTAAACTAATGATATTTATGAGATACTATCAATTAAAACATATGTGTTAGATCTCTTGATTCCAGCAAAATCAGTATTTGCTATCTCAAGAAGAGTAGATGAGCTGTAAATGAGCAAAAAACACAATAGAATTTGAATTTCGCGCCACTTTGCTAAAGTTCCACGTAAATATAATATTCATTTAGTTTAAACAACAATCATCCCGCCCAAGCGTAACATTGTTACATTATCTTAATGTAGGTACTTAAACGAATTTCAGCATATCCATAAATTAGTTCGTGAAGGCATCGCGCGTGGATACGTTCGACCACTGTCGCGAGTGACGTATGCCCCGGACGAAGCACCGCGTGCGTTCCGGCTACTCGCAGCAAGCCGACACCGCGGTCGCATTTTGTTGAGGCTACGGGACCCACAGCCAGCAGCAAAACCCAGGTACTCTTTAAAATTCAATAATCAAGACCAGCCCTATACTCGACGAACATTTTGGCTTGATACTAAAATCCTTTATCGTTTAGAAGAAAAATCAGATTTTCATTTAAAAACAGCATTATTTTGGTTTTTTTTTCACATAGTTTTAAAACACATTTTTAAAATTTATTTTTCTGAGTAACCAAAAAATTACGATAATTTTTTTTTTCGCCTTGTGTACCTTCCTAATTCCCATTGAAGAGTAGAATCCATGTTAATAATATTATCAATAAGCCCTTAGTGCTCAAAACCGCGTCTTGTGATGTGAGTAGCAATAAGGTCAGAGAGCGACTTCACTTAGCTTCCTAATCAAATTGTCAAACATAATTATTTGGCAGCTCACATACGCCCGTGTCTCATTGAAATACTTATAGGTACTACCAGGTACTACATACAACATCAGCGTTTTTCTTTGATGAACATGAGGCGTTTTTAGTCTAATGTTTTTTTTTATGCTACTTGGCAAGCAGACTAGCTTACGGCCCACCAGATGGAAAGCAGTTACCGTAGCCTATGAACGCTTGTAACACCAGAGGCATCACACGCGCGCTGCCGACCCTGAGACATAAAGATGAAAAGTCTCATGTGCCTGTAATTTCACCGGCAGCCGTACCCTTCAAACCGAAACACAGCAATGCGAACACTACTGCTTGGCGGCAGAAATAGGTACGGTGGTAGTACTTCCCCGGACGAACTCTTTTACAAGAAGTTCTACTACTAACTAATGTTTGACAAAGTCTTCCATTACATCATTCTTTCACGTCTGTAGAGGAAATCTTCTGAACTCACGTCTTCTGGTGGTTGTTAGTCTATGATAAAGTAGATACAGAACATGTTTTATCGTATAATTTTATTGTTATTTCATTACAGAATCAGTTGTACACCAAACAACTGGCACGTTATATTTAGCGACGGTAACGTTGCTGCACTTCAGATGGCAGACACACTAGTAGCTCGTGGAGCTACAAACCTTAAAATTCATAGTTTACATCAATCTTTGCATCATAGCCTAAAAATACGGTACGTTATCCTCTATTCTATGTTAACTTTATAATATCGATCTGTATTATTTCCCTATAGCACTATATCCACTCTACATTACACAAAGTTGAGCTGGAAGGGATTGCTAATTAGCGTTAAGTTCGCCTATGTACTTGTTTTTTTTTGTCTTGTGCAGTAAAGTATTTTCTATTCTATTTAATTAGGATGAGAGTCCGCCCAATCTGTCACAAAGTGATAATTTTTAGATTATCTTGTAAACTAAAATGCAAGTTGCAAATATATTATATACTAGCATTTGCTTTCGGCTCCGCTCGCTTGGAACCTCTGTTATAAATTAAAGCCTTGGCCTTTATGTTATTCTGATACTATAATACTGTAAAATTTCATCAAAGTCCATATTATATGGATATAATGAATTTCAATATCACAAGGTTTTTCTAATCCTACCTATTCTATCTTTATTGATATTCACAATTTTTCTAGATTATGGAAGAATCGTGGAGTGAAAGTAGAAACATCTTTTGGAAAATTGTCTACCATCGATGAAATCTTTAGGCTTTTAAATATTGCTAAAGAATCCAAACCAGTTGAAGGAATTTACGTGATAGCTACTGATAATAGCAGCCATGTGTCGGAACTTACATCTATTATAAGCCACATTGATGGAGCGTCGAGGATTTTGTGTCCACTACTAAAGTAAGTATACACAACAAATTGCAAAAACCTCTAGAGGAGAAATACTAGTAAATTGTTACTTCCAAATATACTTTTATTTCGCAGATATTTTATAGTAGCAGGCACTGATAGAATCATTGGAGAAAGAGCTTGCCTCTCACGAGTTATTGAACATTTGCCAGCAACAGCTCTTAGTTTCCCTGAACTGAAGAAAGTAAGCACCTACCTAGTTTAGATAGGAAAGTTATAATAAGATGTCATTCGCGATGAGACAATTATATTCTTGAGATGAGATATAATACTATATTGTTACGTAAACTATCGTGAATAATATTTTCTAGACGGGAATTTTCACTATCACTATCGGCGAAGGCAAGTATTGACTCAAATTTCCAGTGTCTTCCTCGGAGTGTTCCTCACACTCTTAATGTTCCCGTACTACTTTTACTGCACTTTAGAACTACTATTAGCCTTTACGATGCCTACGGTGTCATCATTGATAGAACGGTGCCTGAAAATTCCCATAAACAAAATGAAGATGGGATATTGTAAAGTGTGTCCTCATAGGTGAACGAGGATCATCAATTAACGATCGATGACTGGACCTGGAATCGGCTTATCATAGAGGTGATGGAGCGGACACTTCAATGCAACCATACAGTCCTGGTAGCAAAACCGCACCTTCTACAGCAACCATCACTTGTTCAACAACTTGCCAACAGAACAGGTGATTGCTTGCCTAATACAGAGTTAATTCCAAAATATCAATATTTATATTAGTATAGGATACACGTAGCTCTGACTGTGCGGTTTGATTTCGTGTCATGTAAATTATATTGAAACATACGTGCTACATTTAAGAAGCGACATGAAGTAGAAAAAGACTGACTGAAAGTGATGATAATGAAACGACACAAACATGAAGCTCATGACTGACTGCTTTAAAGAAGTTACTAAATTAAAAATTTAATGGTTGTAGGTCTTAACCATCTATATGACAGCAATGACGACACAACACTAAAAGATCTACACGTAGAAAATGAAGTCCTGTATATTATTAAATCTTACTTAAGCGATACAATCAATGTCACTCTGGAAATTGAAGATATACTGGAATTAACAAAGAATAAGTAAGTCAAATACTTGTAATATGATCTTAATCTGCTTGTTTACGTCCACTAATGGTAGTTGACGAGGCCTCACTCATTGAATACAATGGGGGGGATTTGCCATAATCACCATGCTTGGCAGGCGGGTTGGTGATCGCACTTTGGTGTTAAGTACTCATGTGGATGCTGCTGCCTAGCCCCTGGTGTAATTCCTTAGTAAGGCTTGTACTACATCCACGGGAGGAGACGTAGGGGTCTTTTCTTAGGCCGGACAGACAAATAATACTTGACACTAATTATAAATACAATACTATGCAAATAATAATAACTGATATGTGTTGCAGAATACGCCAGATAGAGTTAGCTGTTATTGGTGAGGCATTTAGTGATGTCAAGGGATTGAGCAAATTCTTTTCGTATGTCGATCCTGATGAACTCCGTGGAACTACTGACTTGATGCTACTAAATACATTAGTAACTTCATTGGTAAGTTTTTACTTGAGTACAAGCTTATAAACAATTTACAAAATGTTTTCTTCAAAATCAATAATTTACAAAACATTAATTCAACATAGATTTATATCGTTTTGATAGAAAAACTGGCAAATACAATAATTAAATTGACTTAAGTATTTCCTATGCTAACAACAGGTTGGAGATGAGCTTGACTTGAAGGATTCATACATGGCAATAGTGCCAGGAATGGAAGGACATCACGAACGGTTCCGTTCGTTGTGCGAGGGTCTAAAACTTCCGGTTGTGGTGCTGCAACCAGGACTTGATTATCTTTATGAGACACCAAAAGACCTCGCTCAGAGATATTCTAAGGTACTAACAACAAATAATCAAACTCTGTGTTTGTAGCTTATGGTTGAATAACAAACAAAAAAAAATTAATAATCTTAGCCGTATTAACGTACATTATTTAATTAAATTAAATTAAAATTTGTAGATTCTTTTAAACAAATTGGGCGTAAAAGACTCATTTTACGTACTTGGTTACGAATGTGGCGTAATTGTGGCCTTGGAACTAGCAGCTATTCTAGAAGCTCATGGTAAGTACCATATTTTATTATCTCCAATAACCTCTGTGGCACAGCGGGTGAGTAGCCACCTGAGATGCGAGAGCTATGCGAGTTCGATTCCTGCTGCGGGACTAATGTTTACATGATGTTTGGGTGTTTTGATACCCTTAGTTCCTGATACCTACCACACAGGAAATGCTGGTGTGGGATCAAGACTATGTGTGTGACTGTTGGGTGTTATCACAAAGTAAGTACCTAAAGGCGGCGCGCTTTTATTAGGTAGGTATAATGCCCTCATTGGCATCTCACGTTAAGGTAACTCGATCAAAAGGGGTCACCACGCTTGAAAAGCATCAAAATTATAACACTACTATACTTTTTACAACCAATATAATTGCCCCTATTATTTTTGGAAGTATATTTTGTTAAAACCTGTCTGTATAAATTTGGACGGCAATACGTATACACCAATTCAATTTCTTGTTTCAGGTAAGATAGGCACTGTTTTCTGTGTCGGAGGTGGTCCCGATAATATTCGAGCTCAAGTAGAGGAGCAACTAGCTACTTTCTCAACGGAAGAGGCCCTGCAAGCCGGTATTATCGCACATATGTTTAGATTGATGACTGTAGAGGACACGGCGCTATTAGACAGTTGTTGTTCTTGGGATGAGGGCGTGGGGGCGTGCGTGAGCGCACTATTAGATCAGGTGTCACATTCAGCCCAGTATATACGAGCAGTTATAGATGCTGCTTATTCCCGCATTAGTGTAGCTAGAACTTACCACCTTAAGCCATACAGGTTGCAGTCCAAAATTGTACTAATGAACACGATCTCCTCAAAAACTTCACCCAATGATTTAACGCTATTGCAGCAATTTTCTGCACAGCCAGTGGACATCCATAGCCTTGCTACTCCACTAGACCATGCAACTAAAGACCTACGATGTGCAGCTATCATAAACCGATATTTGCCAGAAGATGTACTGAAATCATTCAAGGATAGTAACTTGTGTGAATCGTATTGTATACAATAAAGATATATATATCTTACAATAGTTTATAAAACATTGGCCTGCACTCTGACACCGATTCAATACTGCTGAAGTAAATTTATTCTGTTTCAATGAATGTATTATTTTTTAAATATTTTGAAATCCTAATCCCGACACAATTAATGAAGAAAGAAAAGGATAAGGACCTGCCTAGGTACCCAGGCAGGTCCTTATCCTTTCCTTGTGGTAGTATAGCTGAGAGAATAGAATACACAGTAATTACAAAATAAATGAAACTTTATTAGTTTTCCGCACAGAAATAAATTTAATGAAATAGAGAAAATCTATTCATATTTTGTAATTATAACCCAATAAAATATCTAAAACTCTAAACCAGATACAATCTGACACCATAAAAATAACTTGAAGAATCAGGAACTAGGGAGGCCAAACTTCATAAAAGCGTCTTCATTGTTTATAAGGTAGCTCTCACACAGGTTTGTTTTAAAGAAATGTTCAAGTACATGAGGCTCCAAGTGCTTATTGATGATTGCAGGACATTGTAGATCATCAAGAGCATAGTTTATTGAAACAAGTAGTTTATAGCTTGCTGTGACAGGGAAATTTGGGGTTATAGAGGGTAGGGTCCGAATCAGGATCACATTTGCTTTCAAAGAAAGCGGATTACATTTATAGTGGCGAACGAATCCAATTCGTGCATAAACTGACTTGACAAAGTCAATCAAGTATTGACTGTTAAATGGAATTTTACCTTGAAGCTTCTTAATGCACAATTGAACTTTATCTTCAAAGTTTTGTCTCTTCAAAAGTTCTTTTGATACGTCTGCAGGATAACTGTCACATGCCAAGGAGCATAAATGTTGTATTAGCACATTTTGAATATTTGATTCGTCCATTCCATCAAGTCTGTTATTGATATCTGCTTGAACTTCTTCAGGAGATCCACCCAAACAAAACACGGTTCCTGTTAGTCCTAAAAATGAACATTTTAATCATCATATCCTAACAAACGACATTGGTACAAAATCATACATAGAATATGCTTTGACATGGTAAAATCGCAGAACTCACCATAGCTCTCGAGAATAGCAGCAATCTCAAGTACAATTAGCACGCCATATTCGTACCCCAATAAATAGAAGTGATTCTTATACTTCAACTTATGCATGATCACCTGGAACATAATTATAGTACTTATTCAATGGTAACTATATAAAGTTAGGAACTTGGATAACAAAACTAATGGTGAATCATTACGTTTGAAAATCGTTGTGCTGTTTCCTGAATAGTCTCATTTCGGTTGTCATACCCGAGCTGCAAAACTGCAGCTGCTATCTTCAGTCGTTTACAGAGTTGCTTAAATTTTTTGTGATGTCCTTCAAGCCCAGGAACGATGAACATGTGAGTATCTTCGATTTCAAACTCGTCTGCGCGCTACAATTAAACACCATTGGTTAAATATTTTTTTTGTGTCACTAACTCAGATAAAACCAGCACGTAATAAAGAATTTAGACTATTTAAACTGACCATATTTGCTTTGATCAGCATGGTTGGCATTAGGACCAACTCTGTGTTGGCGATCAATTCATCTGGATAAATGCAGTTGAAATATGCCCCTATTCCTGGTTTCTCTTCCTGTAAAAATCTTGTCTCCTTTTGCCATTTTTTCAGCCTTTTAAAGTTCACAACAGTTTTTATTAGGTACTTATTCAATTAATCTGGTAATAACTACTATTTAAAGTTACTGCAACTTTTTACACTTACTGTTCAATAGTTAAGTTTGGGACCATTTCTTTAGCTATTTTGATGTCGAACTTATTTTTGAGTAGGTTGCAAAATTCGTGCGACCTTCCGTGATCAATGCCAATCTTTTCCAGTGTGGTTCTGTCAGCCGTTGCACAAGGGATTCTTACCCCTGAAACAAAAACATCCACACTATGAATTTCTGCTCGTAAAAATGGTTGTCCTTATTTAAATTCCGATAAGTCAAAGACAACAGTATTTTATTCAATGAAGTCACAAGGGTCATTTTGAATTTTAGTACTACCTACATAAATACTAAAACTACTCCTGTTCCAACGCTACCAAACTTAAACATATCAGGGCAACAAACACGGCTTGCCTTTTTTATTATGATTCTTCTTACTACCTACTGGGTGAGAAGTGCCTTTACTTACTTTGTGTCAATACTGTCTTACGACCTAAAAACAGTTTGTACTTTTTTTATCTGAATATAACAATCACAACACTGCACTGTTTCTAATAATAGTAGAAACAATGTTCAACAGACATTATATTCGAAGTTATATTCGCCTACCAAGCGTGGTGATGCATTGCATTGCATCCTGTGGGAGAGGACTAGTCCAACAGTGGACGTCGTTAACTACGTCAGCAAACGCTGCTGACGTAGTTAACGTCATCAAAAGTGACGGAAAATCGTGGTAATTAGCCGTTTTTTTAATTTAAAAGTTAGACAGTACAAATGTATTAACATTATGTAAATATATTAGGCATACTCTATGACTTGGTGTGGCGTCTGACTTTATAACAAAAAATATTAATTATGCAAGACATGTTGCCTTAAACACTTTCATCGGCGATACAAAATTTATCTTACCTGGTATTTTTGCGATTTCTTCAATAATACCCTTTAGAGTGTCATTCTTTACATAAACAAGTGTATTAGGTTCTTTAACTTGTGATGCTATTTCAATAGCATCTACTGCACTTTTCCAGTGAAATCTATTTATATTTTCATTCATTTGGCCAAACTGAAAAATACTTTTCATTAAATAATGTATTTTTTATCATTGTCTGCAATGTCTGTGTAATTTTTCACGCACAACAATAAGTACTCCTGTGGTATTTATTTATTACCTTTTTGAGCAAGATTTGCATTGATACTGCTGGGAAACCATCATGAAATCTTTTTTGGCAAATTTGCTGTGCAATGAGGCTTCCATTAATGATTATGAAGTATCTGAAAAGGCAAAGGAATAATATTATGTCAAAATCTATTAAAGTTATTGACATGCGTCCGGTCCGGTGGCATGACACCCATGCTCAGCAGCCATGGACGAGTAGTATTTCTCTTCCATGCTCACGGAAGAATGATTGCTTCTTCCATGGTATTTCTTCTTCCATGATGACACCGGACTCAGTGACGTAACTCAGTTATTTCAGTGACGTAACTTACCTTAAAGAATGACACAACTTCCTAGACGCATCATCAAGATTTGATAAGACGGATGGTTGAATATCATTTTCATCTTGTAGTATAAAAATTCCATCAATTGGTCCATTATCATTTAAATTTCTTATCAGAGTCGCTAAGCTGTCATTATCAGCAAGTTTTTCTGAAGAGACTTGAATCTCTGCACCAGCTTTCGTCCAGTATCTGAAATCAACATGAATTAAACGTTTGTTTACTTGGAAAATCACAAATAAAGAATATTTGCATAACTTACTGTAGTTTGTAGAAAAGATGTGGCAACGGGTACATGAGATGCAAGTGTATCTTTTTACCACCAGATCTAATAAGCTTGTCAGCCAGTTTGAGACCAAATCCTTCTTTGTCGCATACAATCAAGTAAGAAGATTCGGGAAGACAGGTGATCCTATATGCACAACATTTTTTGTAAGTTATTTAGTTAATACACGTAAAATATAGATCACATAACAACGTAGATAAGTAATAAGGTTCCCAAGAATTACCTGAAAATACCTTTTGAAATGGGTGAGAAGCTGACCGAGAAACTTACGGATTCACTTGTGTGCGACCGTTTGAATTTACCTAGTATGAGCTGCTGGTTGTTGGTCCTTCAATCGCAGCAGTACACGACCACGGTGGCGACTTGCTGCCAGCAACCGGAATGCACGTGGTACCTCGTATGGTGAATACTTCACACGAGATAGCGGGCGCACATACCCACGAGCAATTCCGTCACTCACCATCCATTGCAATTTCTGCAGACAAAAAATTTTTTAGACTTATTAGGAAGGTCAAGATTGGTATGTATGTGCCTATCGTATACAACCAGACAATCAGACAGTCAACTAGTCGCTTAGTAAACATACTTAAGATTCACTCTATTACTTACTTTTAAGTCACCCACATTAGCATTCTTGAAAACTGAAGGAAAGTCAATGGGATAGTACGACCTTGCTTTGGTCATGAACGACATGCCATATTGGAAATTGTCACGGTCGTGTATTTGAACCATATCAAGAGCGGTTCCTGCCATGGCACAGCAAGAAAGAGTTGCCTGAAAACCAATATTCTTTACTTAGAAACTTCATCAAACTTCATCGCTATTTTCTGAGCCTTGATTTATCTACGTCACATACATTTTTGAGATTTCCTTTAACATTGCTTATAATAATTTCACATCCTGCCCCCTTAGTCAGACTTTGAACCATGTCTCTGAACGAGTCATCACGAGAGTTTCCAATGTGGTTAGCTAAAAACCCAGAAATCATGATATGAATGAAATATGATGTGTTCTAGTAGTAGTTATGTTTTGAAAAACAGCTTGTAAATACTTAGCTTACAAGGTAAATCGGGGAAGAGTTCTTTCAAGAATCGTTTCTTTGCATTATCACTCACTGTGGTGAAGACTGTACAATTATGAGCTAGAGCAATTGAAACGGCAGCTTGTCCAATTGCACCTGCACCTCCATGAATCAGAACATTTATGCCTCGAACAAGCTTTAGCTTGATGCCCTGTAATTTGTTAGTTGTTGTTTTTATTGTGATCTGACTAATCTATAATTAAAGTTTAATACAAATATTTATGAATCTTCAAAGTGGTGCAAAATACATTCTGGATCTGATTTCCCAACTAAGCCCCCAACTACCCAACTAGTTGAGTGATTAATTTAGTTTTCATACCAAACAGTAGAATGCTATGCAGTACGGAAGTGGGACGGTCGCAGCTTCTTCTAAGCTCCAGTGGTCTGGGACTGGCCATAGCAATCCTGATTTGAAGTTTATCAATGTACTTGCAGCTCCTTCAGGAATCAGACCCATTATTGGTTCCTTTCTGAAAATAGTTTTAACAATAAATTCAACCTTTTTCTAAACGTCCACCACCAAAATTTAAAATTAGACCAAGTTAGTTACCTTTCATTTAGTCCACTGAAATCCATTCCAAAGCTGGAATTTGTCTCACTTGATATTTCAGCGGTTGCTTGCTTAGCGTCATGGAAGTTTAGACCAACATAGTAAACCTGTAAAAAAGAGACGGTAAAACAACTATTAACACCTGCTGTAATAAGGATTTCCGTTGTCCTGGCACATTTCAATCCAGTGAAAAGAATTTAAGTATCCTAGGTGTACTAAATTTTGTAGTGAAACAGTTTCTGATTTTGATTAGAACTCCTACACTTACTGTAACAGGAATGCCTTGTTCGTTGTCCTTGCACTTTTCAACCCAGTGCAAAGATTGTAAGTCTCCAGGTGTGAATATATGAAGTGAAACATTTTCTGCGTTTGATTGGAACTTTTCCAATGGCACATAATATTCTCCACCCCACTTGCCCTGGAAACAAGAATCCAGATCATAATATTCTTGGTAATAGATGAAGCAATTTTGTTTTAAGTGACCTTTTAATCTTTTTACGTATTTTTGGTGTACTATATAGTAAATCTATATCTATTTATCTCTTACGTTTTCGAAAACATTAACAGCTAAGTCTAAATCCTGCAGCTTCTTCTGATCAAGTTCAGCTTTTTTACTATTAATCATTGCCAAGTGTACTTGAAAACTATCCTCTGCTCTCAGCTGTTGAATAATTTTTTTTACTCCAGAAATCGGTGGATATGTGGTGACCACCGTAAGCGATTGTTGTGATGATAGATCCTTTCGTAAGCTTTGAAGACGTAGTAGTTCAGAAGTATTTTTGACAGGAAATACAATGTTTTCTGCTTTTTTTAGTTGGACCCGCTTGAACAGTTCCATGTTTATTCCTTTCTTGCCTGCTACAAATATTGATTTGAACAATCTAGGGTTAATGTATTTTGTGTCCACTCCAAGCATCAGCAGAAATGTTTCTCGGGGTAAACTATGATGTAGTTGATTTAATATCTGAAAATGATTTTGCTTGTCATGAATCACACTCTTAATAACGTAACAGGTAGTTAGTTAACTGTATGTTAGATCTGTCGTACCTGATTGTTAAAGACCTCGTTGTTTATGAATACTAGATCTGGCTGTTTGATTTGATAAATCTTATTTGTTGCTTCTGCAACATTGACATCAGTTACATCAATTTGAATTTCAGGTTCACTGCATAGAAGATTTTTGATTTTGTTAAGAAAATTAGTTCTTGGTTTATCATTGATTGTTAGAACATTGATGCTGTTCCTTCCAAAATGTTCTGCTACAATTTGCATGGTGACGTATAAATTTCTTAAAACCTGTGAAAGTATAATGCAGCTTAGATTATTCATACTATTATTTTTCAAATAACAGATGGAGTGACTGCTAGTACTTACGTCATTGTATTCGTGAGAAAATGGAACGAACTTTAATGTTTTGAAACCAATATCCAAGTTTGTGCGGGCTGGCTTATCCTTCAATATAACTGTTTCAATAAGTACACCACCGCACCTAAACATAACATCGCCATGTATTTGGAAAATTATTGATAAAAAACAGGGATAATAAATTTAAAAATTTGAGTCGGCTTCTCGTAGAAACGGTTTTTTTCAAGTAGTAACCCAGTATAGTAACCAATAGATCAAGTAAACTTATTAATCTACCAACACATTTTCTCTTTTCAATTTTTTTCCGTTTCCCTTAGGAATTTAATGATTTAGGATTTTTATTGAGATTTCCCTGTAAACTACGATTAAAAACGTATATTGTACTGTATTTTAAAATAAAAATAAGTTTGTATTCCTCATAACGAGCCCTTTCATTTGATATGTCCATGATGCATTTAACAACAGATTTTATTTTTTTAATTTGTCCCCAGAATTAGCAACTAAAATCAGAATGCGTTTATTTAGGCTATACGTCCTTGATTGTGTCACCAACCTTACTCTGTTTACGTATTAAACTAAAAAAAAAAAACTCTGGCGGCAACGGACGGAAAGACACGAAAGTAATCCTATAATGGTTCCGTTGGTACCATTTGAGATCCATACTACCCTAAAAACAATGTAGGTACCTCTGATTTTTAATATTAGACAAACAAATTTCAAGGTATGCCACTGTATGCATAAGTGTCATGTATGTATATAATATGTGTATATACCATGTATATAGACGTATGATACACAATCATGACACTTATACACACAGTGACATTTCTTTGTTTACAAAAATTGTCTAAGATTAAAAATCAGAGTTATAGTATAACAAATAATTAAAATAAATCAGAAAGAAGATAAAAAACAGATTTTAGGTCACTGGCCACAAGCAGAGTGCCCAAAAGGCATGGCAATACTGATTTTCTGAACGAGGTAAGCACCAGCCCTTTCATCATTGGTTTAATGTATCAGCCTGTTGGATAACTCCTTGAAAAGAAGCCACGCAAAAGGGCCCTACTGATCTAAAAAAACCACGCCATAAAAATGTTTTCAACTGTTTCGTAGAATAATAAAATAAAATATTTCCAATCAAACCTTGTCAAATTCTCAATTGCATAATGACTTGCGTCAACTACTCGTTTGCTGTCTGATATTGCTTCTACGTGCTTTTCGATATCAATGACTATGCGTCTGACACAGCTTGGCTGAGATATACCATCATGCTCATGCCTCAGCGATATCAGTTGAAGAACTCCATCAATGAAGGTGGTCCAGTTACCTTTCCAAGCTATTTTAGCCTTTGTAAGGGAAAGGTTAGCTCTTTCGATACTTCTCATATCATCCCTGTAAAAAATGATCAACATTTTGAAAACCCTAAAGCCCAACCTAATTTATGGAAGTTAGGTTATGATCTTTAGTCATATCATGTGGTGAAAGTACCTCTATATTTATATTATTATTATGTACCTAGTGTTGTTCATGTATGTATACCTTTTTAGTGTGTGTTTCTATACCTAAGTACATAAAGAACTACCTAATTCTTCTCCACATATTATGCACCACCTTCATAAATTAATCCACACTTCACAAAGGATAGCTGGTAGAGAATGCTTTGCATTAAGTTCGCCTATGTAGGTATATGATTTGTTTTTATCGAGCGGACTATGCTTTCGGACCACGCGTTCACAGCGTCTTTTTCAACCCATTTGGCCCTTTTGGCGTTTTGACATTTAAGTTAGTAACTGCTAAGTTCTTACATATATTCGTAGCCTCTTTCGTAGAGTAGTTTGTAAACATCAGTACTGGTAAGTTGAAGTTTATCATCAGTTACAGGAAAAACATTAAAAGCACTAGAATTAGTAGCTTTAATGTAACCTTCAGCAATCATATGATTGGGTTCTTCAATGACCTGTGATTTAAAAATAAATAATATGACTATCACTTCATTCAGAGGGTTTATTCCCAAATACTCCCAAAACTGCCACCAAAGTTGTCATTGTGACGACAATAATTGTAAAACCAGTTACAAAAAAAATGGTACCTACTTCAAATCTTCCACTTCGTTTTAGCAACATAATTGTGAATTCTAGTGGACGTTGGTCTTCCACTAATGGTGGGTCATAAAACCTGAGATCTTGGAATACAACCGACAGTTCTTTCACCATCTTACCGAGAGACATCGCTAAGATATCCCATACAAACATCAGGACTCCCGCAATCGGGAACTCTCTTTTTCCTGTAATTTTTTGTATTGTTACTATGATACTCGACTGATAAACTGTCTTTAATATCACTCCTTTTACAATGTAAATCATAATTCAAAGTAAATCATACCGTCAATGACTGATCCCTTCAAATACTGGTGTTCCTCGTCATACAAAGTAACTATAGGTTTGTACGTAGATGCGAACCGTCTCTCGGGATTTGAATAAAGGTAACAATTCCTGGTAATATAGAACATAAATTAATATCATAATTTCTAAACAGTGAATGCAGCTATTCATTTTAGCTAGAATTATTACCAGCGATCCGAATGACTGTGTTCTACTATATGAGATAGTTGTGGTGTTGTCGTTGATACTGGAAACTCAACTTTTGGATACAAAGCTCTTGCGTCCACATCACATCCTTCCATATACAATCTGTAAGTACACAAAACACGTAAATTTTACATTTCAGGTACGTAAATTGCAAAAGAGCATCCATGCGTAAGTTTTTTAAAAAACGATAGTCATGTATTTATAGGTTTATTTAGTTTTCTTAGAAATAAATTCGTGAGTAACAATAATCAAAAATGCAATTCTAATTCCGGTTTTCATACTTTCCAAGAGCTTCGAGTAGATAAACAGAAGCGTTGGAGTTTCCACGGTTTGTGAGCGGTATATTCCTGCAGTCTGATGGTAGAGACCGCTTGAGAATAGCCTGAAGTAGACCATGAGGTGCTATCTCCACCAGCACTGCTCCACTTGGAATCATTCTGGATGCCTCTTCGAAGAGCACCGAATTCTTTTGAAACAAAATGTTATATTGTCTTTAGTTGTTAAAAACGTCCACTTTCAAATGAGGCCTCCCCCATAAAATGCAACGGGGGACATTATCCATTACCAACACGCCTGGCTGGCGGATCGGTGATCGCAGTGAGTGGTAAGTTCTCAGGTGGATGCTTCTGTACCCCTGGTTTAATCCCTCAGTCAGCTTTTATAATATCCAAAAAAAAACGCAAGACTTGTTGAATAACTTACCAAAAAATTGTTGGTATGATACTCAGCCGAAGAAAACATGGCGTCATATTGTTTCCATTTTTCCATAGGTACTGACGTCGATAGCCAGCGTTGACTTCGTAGCTTTGGTGTTTTTACAATAGCTTGTCCCATTTTCAAAAATACAGGTCCTAGATGACATGATAAAATTTGAAATTATCTACATTTTGCAGCAACACTAAGTAGACCAGTTCCTTAATATCGTGAAATAAACCTATCGTTAGTACCTACCTTGTTTCCTCATTTGTATAGTTTTACGTACATCTTATGACCTTATTACTGATATATTATCTTACTAAAACTACTCGAACAATCACCTGCTTTTGCTATATATCGTGAATGATAAGCAATGTTCGCGCACTTGACTTCTTTAGCAAAAACCCCTTGTGCAGTCAAGTTCTTGACAAACTTCTGTACAATCTCGGCTGGCCCTGACAAGGTACTGGAGTCTGGGCCGTTGTGGCAAGCTACTTCTATTTCTGGTGGGCATATCTTTGAAACCTAAAAATAAAATCATATAGCTTTGCTTGATTAATAACTTCTTAAATAACGTACTTTAACAAAAACAAACGGGATGTCTGTCTGACTATCAATAATATATTTCTCAGGAACGGTTAAAGGCCAAAGCACACCGGATGCGTATGCAACAAGTAAAGGTGCCACTTCTTTTGGTGTATATTATATTCGCAAATTTTTGCGTTATTTTGACAACGAAAATAACATTAGGTACTGATAGACTCATGGTTTATTTTACCTTGGAAAAATAACGCAAATGTTTACGAATATACACCAAGTGAAGTGGCACCATCACGTAAACACGCGCGACTCTACTACGCGTAAGTAAGTAAGTAAAAAATAAACAATAGGTACTTAGGTGCCTCTTTAGGTAGAATTTTAGACTTTCTAAATATCTGATCTCTGTATAATATAGGTCTACTTGTACCTAACTAGGTTTATATAAATATGTTCTACTTTAGCATATAATTATTGTACGTCCGAAATGGGCAAACTGTTGCAACTTTGAATAACCTAAACCACCTTTATATACACAGTTTTTACAATAAAGAATTACTTTACTTTACTTTACATTACTTTACTTTACTTTACTCTACGTATGTATGTACACGCTTGCGTGTACGTCACGCAAGCGGTGTGCCATTAGTACAGGCAAATTAGCAAAAAGTGTGGACCTAAGTCGTGTAGTCGTGGATTCTTATGGAAACGTTAGATGACACGAAAAGAAGCTTATCCTAGGTTTGCACCGTTTCTGGCGCTTACGGAAGGCTTTTAAATATTAGGTACAAACTTAAAAAGGCCGTAAATTTTAAAATAGACAGAAATTACTTGATGCAAGTTAAATTACGTATAGAGAGACTGTCTTAGTGCATTATGATTTTAATAAAAACAACGTGCATGTAGGGAACACAGTGTTGAATAAATGCATCTTCCGTAAATTAATACCAGTATAAAACTTCCGGCGGATGTAGTACTAATTAAATGAATAAGTTTAAGTCAATTTCCAGAACTACATTAATTTTCCCCGAAGTAGAGCGACAATAAAATATGGAAAAGTGCCTTCCGTGAGACGCACCAAGGTGCAAACCTGGTAATGTATTTCGAACATTTTTCTGATAAGTCTATCAATTTGCACCGACTACCTTAATTTTCCCGGAGCCGTAATAACCACAACAAGTTTTTTTCTTAAATGATTTTTTTTTGTATGTTCCGTATGTTGGATTTAAAAAATACTTGGTGCAAGTGTAGATCATAACGGTTCAAAGTCTATGCCAAATTGCACCGACTACTTCTATTTCCCCCATTAAGTTACAGATATTTTAAGGTTTTCACCCTATTTCACCCTGTTCCGGAGGGTGAAATTACTGATGCTTATTATTAGAGGTGATTTTTAAGCCATACAAAACAATTAGAAAAGTTTTCATGACTACATCTAATTAGTTCCACACTTTTGCAAAAAATCACCTAATTTGACGGAAATAAATTACGGATTGAAACACTAAGAGCGGTTTCGCACTACGTCCGATCTGAATCCGATCCGAACCCGTGAAAATACATATGGTCCGGAGTAAACAGTCGTTGAACTATTTCTATGGTAGTTTACGCACTAGATCCGGCTTCCGTCATCCGATTTCTCTATAGATCCGAATTTTCACGGATACGGATCGGACTCGGATCGGACGTAGTGCGAAACCGCTCTCAGGGTGCGAATCTCGATGACACTGTCCATAACTTTTGTACAGCATTATATGCACATTTTTGTAAGGAAATACTGCAGTCACTGATCATATTTTAAACTAAGGCTGTTTGTGCAATATACCTAGATAGTCACCTCTTTGTATCCCAAGCCAACGGCAGCCATGGAACCCTTGATGAAAGGAAGCTGCGCGGAAACGAGACCTCGACTATACGAAAGCAGAATTGTCTCTTTTGCAGTTAAGCATTTGTCAGCATATGCACAACCTAGCTCTCCTAGGCTGTGGCCTGAAAATGATAGAGGAACAAAATATCTTATAACCCAACAGTCACATACGTAGTCCTAATCCCACACTAGGATTCACTATGTCGTGGGTATCAAGAACGAGTACCATGGTACCATAACACCCAGACTCGGAACAAATATTTGCAGATCATACAAGCATTTGTCCCGCAGCAGGAACTGAACCCGCACTCTCTTGCAACTCAACCGGCTACTCGCCCGCAGCGCCAAAGAGATCGTCGCTCCTCTTCACAGAAAACTCGGAAATTATTCGACACGTGTCTTGTCTACGAAGCAACCTCAGGAAAAAGTTTACTCGCGCTATATTAACAAAAAAACGTGTTTACGCGCGCAGTGAGTCAAGGTTGCTTCCTAGAGAGGCAAGACACGTGTCGAATAAGTACTTTCCAAGTTTTCGGTGGAGAGGGGCGGATTTGTTACCACATATTTGTTTGTCTATTTAATTTTTGTTAAATTTAACAAATACATTATTTTCACATTGTTTTTTTTACATTAAGTTACATTTTAATTTTGTAAGTAGTAGAACTTCTTTATATAAGAGTTCGTCCGGGGAAGTACAACCACTTTACCTATTTCAGCCGCCAAGCATTAGTGTTTGCATTGCTGTGTTTCGGTTTGAAGGGTACGGGTGCCGGTGAAATTACAGGCACAAGAGACTTTTCATCTTTATGTCTCAGGGTCGGCAGCGCGCGTGTGATGCCTTTGGTGTCGCAGGCGTCCATAGCGGTTAGGCGGTATTAACTGCTTTCCATCAGGTGGGCTGTATGATTGTTTGCTTGCCAAGTAGCATAAAAAAAAGTTTTTTTATGTAATCATCATCATCAGCCTGTAGAGGTCTACTGCTGGACAATCTGGGCATAGGTTCCCCCCATAGAATGCCACGACGAACGGTGTTGAGCCGGTTTTGTAAGTAATAGTATATGTCATTACATGTTACATGTTTACATGTTTGTATTAGATTATTATTTATAAGTATAACAAGCGTAGCGTGTGCTGTCTTGCATATTTTTGCTGATGTTTATTTACTTTTGACTACCTTCCTAAGGTTTTTAAGTTCTCATTTACTATGTATCAGCAACTCCTTGCTCCGAGGCACCACACAGGCGCTTCTCACCTAGTGGTAAGACGGACCATTTATGTAAGCCAAGCCGAGTTTGTTGCCTGATTCTTCTAGGCTTGGTCGCGTTGGAACAGGAGTAATTTAATTTTATATAAGACGATTCAAAATGATCCTTGTGATTTCAATGAATAAAGTTCTTTTTGACTTGACTTTGACTTTGTCTTTTATGTAACTAAGTTGAGCCCTTATTGCATGTGTGTCCACGCAACGAAAACTCACCAATAATTTTATCCGGAGTCAAACCCACAGCTAACAGAACATCAGTAAGGGCAATTTGTATCGCAGTGATTCCGACGAAACTGTTCAGAATGTTGTCAAAAGTTTTCTCGTCGTTTGATGTAATTATTTTGACTATGTCAATACCTTTTGGTTTTAGTACTTTATCACAGCTAAAATAAACAGAAATAGTAATTTAAATATTTTGTAAACAATATAGGTGAACGACAAGTGAAGTCATATTTACCGTAGAATAGCAGCTGCAAAAATAGGTATGCGCATGAGTTGCGTCCCCATGCCTGTCCACTGCGAACCCATACCACTGTACACAAACCACAAAGAACGCTTGATTTCATCGTAGCTATTCACTTTCTCGCACAACGTCATAGTCTTGTTATTTCTATCGCTTGCTGAAATTAAGATATAATTTTTAGAAAAAAAAACAAAAACCGACTTCTATTTTAAAAGCACTGATAAAACTTCGATAAAACATACGAAAAAAAAACAAACAATCTAATTGAGAACCTCCTCCTTTTTTTGAAGTCCGTTAAAAAGTAGGTAGGTACATAATATACTTGAGCTATTTGTTACTTTGGTCACATTGAAGGAATGCATACATGCATAAACACACCCCTTTTTCCCCGAAGCAGAAAAAAACAGAGCCTGAAAAGGCCTCTTTTTACCGTGGGTTGCACAGTCGCATAGGAATATAGACGTGACATGTGGTGAGCTCATCGCCGCCATTGCTTTCTACGACAAACTCGGCTAACGCTTTCTTCCACATACACTCCTAAATAAGCCAACAGTCAGGACAAATCTTATACCAACAAAAATTTAGCAACAAGATTAGGGCTATTTATCGATTAATATCTTACCGAAAATTCCAAAACCTCGTGCCATATGGTTAGAAGTGCGCATTTTGTACACTTCTCGCAGCAACGCCAACTCTTCCAGGTCTAAGTAATTATTTTTGATGTTGTTCAATACTTTTTCCACGCCTGATTCTTGCCTGCTTGATATCGTTACCAAATATGGAAGATCACAGATGTATTTTGATGTAGCCTAAGAAAAATACATTTTATTACAAAACATTCAAAATAACAGTTCAAAAATCTCAATTTTCATGCCAAATTATTGCCTGCTTGATATCGTCACCAAATATGGAAGATCACGAATGTCTTTGATGTAGCCTAAGAAAAATACATTTTATTACAAAACGTTCAAACTAACAGTTTACAAATCTCAATTTCCACGCTAGATTCTTGCCTGCACCGATAATTCATATTTGGTGCCGTGTGACGATATCACTATCGATATGTCTATCGTCACCAAATATGGAAGATCACAAATGTATTTTGATGTAGCCTAAGTAATATACATTTTATTACAAAACATTTGAAATAATAGGTCACAAATCTGAATTATCTTTAGCCTAGTGTTTTCAATGTTCGGACTCAGGTGTCCCGACTAACAAAGGTGATACCAACCTTTTTCTTGTTATGTCCTTTAAGGAGCACATGACCGTTTACACCAGTTATTGAGAAGCTGTTTAAAGCCGTGTATGACCGTCTTATAGGATGGTGTGCAGTCATAATCTTGATCTGCCCATCGCGAATAGCTGATATGTCTTGTCGAGGATTGTCGCAGTTAATGTTTGTCGCTATTACACCAGTATGGTAACCATGTAAAATCTGAAACGCATATATATATACACAAAAACATCATTTTCGTCGTGGTGTGTCCGGCCTAAGAAAAGACCCCTCAGTCTCCTCCCTTGGATGTCGTAAAAGCCAATTTAGGGATTACCAGGGGATGGGCAGCAGCATCCACCTGAGTACTCATCACCAAATCCCCCCCATAGCGTTTTTTCGGGGAGGCCTCGTCCAGCGGTGGACGTCTGATGGCTGATGTTTATGTTTTCCCGCAGCGATTTCTAGAACAGTCAAATTAGGTGATTTTTTGCACAAGTGTGGAACTAATTAGATGTAGTCATGAAAACTTTTCTAATTGTTTTGTATGGGTTCAAAATCACCTCTAATAATAAGCATCAGTAATTTCACCCTCCGGAACAGGGTGAAATAGGGTGAAAACCTTATAATATCCGTAACTTAATGGGGGAAATAGAAGTAGTCAGTGCAATTTGGCATAGACTTTGAACCGTTATGATGTACATTTGCGCCAAGTATTTTTGAAATCCGACATACGGAACATACAAAAAAAAACATTTACAAAAAAAACTTTTTGTGGTTCTTACGGCTCCAAGAAAAGTAAGGTAGTCAGTGCAAATTGATAGACTTATCAGAAAAATGTTCGAAATACATTACCAGGTTTGCACCTTAGTGCGTCTCACGGAAGGCACTTTTCCATATTTAATTGTCGCTCTACTTCGGGGAAAATTAATGTAGTTCTGGAAATTGACTTAAACTTATTCATTTAATTAGTACTACATCCGCCGGAAGTTTTATACTGGTATTAATTTACGGAAGATGCATTTATTCAACACTGTGTTCCCTACATGCACGTGGTTTTTATTAAAATCATAATGCACTAAGACAGTCTCTCTATACGTAATTTAACTTGCATCAAGTAATTTCTGTCTATTTTAAAATTTACGGCCTTTTTAAGTTTGTACCTAATATTTAAAAGCCTTCCGTAAACGCCAGAAACGGTGCAAACCTAGGATAAGCTTCTTTTCGTGTCATCTAACGTTTTCATAAGAATCCACGACTACACGACTTAGGTCCACACTTTTTTTTTTGCCTGTACTGTATTCTATAGTTTCCTGAATTTTACGTCCCATTACAAACGTTTGGAATGACCACCCCATTGTAAAAGAATATATCGTTTGCGGCGAAAAATCATGTACTTTGGAAGCTAAGATAGCAACCAAAAGATTTACACAGATGATACCAGTACCTAGCGAGCCTCGAACCATAAATAAAGACATGATTGATGGTTCGTGTTTATGTGTTACCTTTATAACACCGTTCAGCCCAGATACAGCTTTAGTGAACCCAATGTTGGATGTAACGCTGCCCACTAGCAATGGGTTGGTCCGTTGCTTACAGAACACCTCTTCAATCGCTTGTAGTTCGGATTTATCCGTATCATGGTGAGCTGTAAAATAATTTTAACATCAGATTTGAGAGTTGTTGTTCTTGCTTTGTTGTTTTAGCTTGGATCCAGTGGCAGGAGTGCACCAATTGGTCTATCTAATTTGAATCCTACTAATATTATAGGTGCCGTGGTGTGTCCAGCTTAAGAATAGACCCCTCAATCTCCTCCCGTGGATGTCGTAAAAGCCTACTAAGGGATTACACTAAGGGATGGGCAGCAGCATCCATCTGAGAGTACTCGACGTGAATAATGCGATCACCAATCCGTCTACCAAGCGTGGTGATTATGATAATTACCCCCATTGTATTAATGGGGAGGCCTCGACCAGCAGTGGATGTCTAAAGGCTGGTGATGATGATGATTAATATTATAGGTACAATAATTTGGACGTTTGTTTGCTTGTTACTCAATTACGCTGAAGGTAACCGTTGAAATGAAATAAATGCAGACTACTTTTTATCTTGGTACTATGCGAGCAAAGCTGCGAAAGGTTCCTAGAATCTTACATAACATTTAATTTTAAGACGAGGACTGATCACAATAGTAGTTTTTTGAACGCCCAGTGCGACGTTTCGTAATTAAATAATGAGATGCAAAAAATAGTGTAGGTATAGAACAATATACTACTACAATAATAATTGTACAAACAGAAACGTATTTTGAAAAAAAGCCTGGTTTTGCAAAATGAAATCGCACATATGACCACCATTCAAATGCTCTTAATTTTGAACGTCAACAACACAGTTTTTGTTAAGAGTTAAATAGTTAGCCTTAATTGTATTTTAAAGTTCTTTTTAACCTCATATTTTTTATCTATGATTTGTATATTTCGATTAATTCAAAACAAACCCTCAAAATAAATACAATCTGAAGTGCAAACCAGTTTCATCGTCAAATATGACATGCGATTTAAAATTTTAAGCCGTTTGAATATTTTTTTGGATATTTGGATTTTAGAACCAAATCAATGGTCTTTGATTTACTTTTTACTTAGATTTTACCTGAACCAAACCCTTCAACATACACCACAGAAGTCGGAGAAACACCAGCATCTTCGTAAAAGCTGCTCAAGAATTTGGATAATATTTCAGGGTCGCGATAGTGCCCGAACTTGACCATAAACTCTGCATCTAATCCTTTTGAATATTCAGTTTTCACGTGACACAACTTAGCGTAGACTCTGCAAAAAATAAATATAATAAGTTGATTCTAATTAGCTATCAAAGCCATCAAGTAGACGAATCGTACCATTTGTCAGAGCGAAGTATAGACAAAATGCATTTATTATCAGAGCATCCCATTCTTTCAATGTTAGCAAAAGTGAATGGCGATGTTGGTATCTTTAACACATCAGTGAAGTTAAGACGTATCCTTAGTGATAAATTATTTTTAGGCGGTAGTGAGTCTAATCAGCGTAGCGTGTAGTGTAGGTATGTATTTATTTATAGTTTGTATTGTTATTAGTTGTGTGCATTGTTAGTCTTACATCTTATTTTTGTCGTTTAATGACTTTAGTTTTTGTTTTTTAATCTATTTAGTGGCATATTTGCGAATAATTTGAATTGGCCTTCAACGTAATAACATGTCCTTGGCATGTTATTTTATATATTTATAATTTTTATCGTTGTCTAGCTGTAAATTTTCCGAAAACTGTTAAAATAAATAAATCACTTATGACGCTTTTGTTATTAGTAGAACTTCTTGTGAAAGAGTTCGCCCGGGGAAGCACCTACCTACCTACTACCACTAGGTATACTATTTCGGCCGCCAAGCAGTAGGTAGAGCTTGCATTGCTGTGTTTCGGTTTGAAGGGTACAGAAATTACAGGCACATGAGATAAGACTTTTCATCTTTATGTCTCAGGGTTGGCAGCGCGAGTGTGATGACTCTGGTGTTGCAGGCGTCCATAGGCCATAGGCTAATAATACGATGGATTTCATACCTACTCATCAATCAAGTATCAAAAATAAAGTTATCAATATAATTAATTAAGTACCAATATACTGCACAGCGATAGCATTGAGATTAGGTTTATGTTATTAAGGATGCTTACCTTCGTGCATCTTTGTATTTCTGAAGATAGATGACACTGACTGATTCTGACAAGGACGGACCATCTGCATTGATATCGTAGCATTTCGTCATTCCATCAGAGTTCTGTTGAACTAATCTGAAAATGAAATTTTAAATCAGAACCAAAACTAATGAGACAATTAAACATGAATGAAACAAAATCCGCTGTGGTATGTCCGGCCTAAGTATAGACCCCTCCTTCTCCTCCCGTGGATGTAGTTAAAGCCTTACACCTGTGTACTTGTCACCAAACTGCAATCACCAATCCGCCTGCCAAGCGTGGTGATTAGGACAAACCCCCCCCCCCCATTGCATTCTATTCGGGAGGCTTCATCCAACAGTGGGCGTCTAAAGGCTGTTGAAGATGAAGAAGAAACAAAAAGATAATCCCTATAAAGTTTCAGCTTAAAATAAAAACCTACTATTGACGAATGCTCTACTTTAGCGCTACCAAATACCAAGATACTAACTTTTTGCCTGACTGCCGAAATTATTGTTTATCGCTCGTATAGGTATGTACACATACCCACATACATCGAACAACTTACAAGGTGTCGTGAGACTTCTCTTAATCCTGAGAGTGAAATAGGATAGATAATAAATAGTACCAAAATAGAGGCTGGCAACTTTTTTTCTGCCTCACAGCGTATGGGTATCAAAAGAACGGGACTTGAAGAGACGATTTCAAAAAAGTTAAAAGGTATAAATGAGTTTTCGCCACGTAGGATACGCGCTAGGTGAATGTAACAAAATTTACGTCAACCTGCTCACAGAACTGACAACCGATGGGGAATAAAGGTTCTCGAGTGGCGACCACAAACCGGACGACGCAGTAGAGGCTAAAGACATTATAAACGTCGCAGGAAGTCGGTGGATGGAGGCAGCTCAAGATCATGCGTCGTGGTATTTTAAGGGGAGGCCTATGTCAAGCAGTGGTCTTCTACAGGCTGATGATGATGACGTACCTGTTATTGTGTACCAAAGTCATAGGATGCGTAATGAGGTTAGCAGCACCAACAAAGGCGGCCTCACATTGCCCACTCAAGATGGCTTCATGTGCTTTTTCTAATGCAACAATAGATCCAGAGCAGGAAGAGTCGATGCAGAACGAAGGACCAGTCACGTTCATCCAATAGGAAATGCGGTTTGCGAACATGGTACGGTTGCAACTGAAAATACAGCAACGATTATTATCTAAAAAGTTTAGTATTAGTTTACAGTTGCACCCAAAGTTGAATGAATAAATAAATAAATGCTGGACATTTCACACAACATTATCTAGCCCCAAGCTAATCAGAGCTTGTGTTATGGGTACTAGATAACTTATATACTTAATACAATACATTACATAGATCAATATTTTTTATTATACATAGAGAAATACCCAGAACACCCTGAACAATTATTTGCAGATAGTAAAAATATTTGTTCAGAAGCGGGAATCGGACCCACAACCTCCTGTGTCGCAGGCGAACCTACGCCGGCCGCACCACAAAGTTACTATAACTGAATGGTTAATTCAATTGTTAATTATTCAAACTGTCTATTCTAAAGATCTATTATTATTGCCGACTATGAGTGTGGTCGTTTATCGAAAATAACGAGAAAAGAAAACATACCCAACAAGACCAGAGGCAGTTTTATAACAGAAATTTTCAGTTTCAGACTGGCTTAGAGCAATAAAAACTCCTATTCGTTTGCGCGATAGCTCAGCTGGGCACACACCTGAAAATAGTTATTTGATAAAGAAGACCACGTTTATCTAGTACACTGCATTGAGATAGAAAATACTTTATTGCACACCATAATAATACAAAAAAATTAAACAATTTCACAAACAAAAACAAGAAAAATAATTATGGGGAAATAAATAAATATTTTTTTTTAGTTATGATGATACAATTAGTATATTAATTAATTAATAATTTTTTTTTTTAGTAATTCGGCAAAAAAATATTTTCTTTTGACTAACAAAAACATGTCTTTTTGTATTTAATTAAAGTCTAATCTGCCCACTGATTTATTTATTAAAGGCTGCAGTACCAATATTGCCTGTACAAAGGTATCATAATCATTAGTCATTTAATTAATGACTTATATGAAAGATTGGATGAAACATAAATTTACCCTTTATTAATATATACTATAACTTAATTTTTTAATCAAAAAGTTAATAGTGGATTATGCACTAAGGAAATAAAGCAGTGTCCTATGTCGCGGGCGGCATATTGAACCCTGAGCGTAACGAGGGATTCTAAAGTTAACTCCCGAGTGTAGCGAGATTTCGAAAAAACCTCTTTACAATGCCAGATGGGCATTTTTTTACTTAGAGCTTTCCTCGAGTTTCCACACGAATTTGACGTTCCAAATTCAAATCACTTTACTCCCTAGGGAGTTTCATACAACTTATATCCCTAGAGAGATAATGCTTTACTTTACGTTGAGGTTGCGTGATATGTAATTGGACATTGTCGAGCAGGTGGTGTGAAAAATATATTAAAAAGACGAGAAGACCCTATAGAGTTTTATAGATAATTTTATTTTATATTATTTATAATATAAAGGATCTTGCCGTTTCAAAAAGGCAGCTCGTACCATACCAAAAATAATTGCGTCAAAACAATACCTCGTGTATTATGAGGATAATAAACCGTTTTTGCTTTACCAACAAACTTTTTTAAGATTCATGACCGTAATTCATAGTTTTTGGGACATAAAGTTTTGAGGTTAGTTTTAAAATAAATGCATTCTTTAGTATCTTTTGGGCCTTGGCATGATAAAAAGGATGTTCTGATAAAAAATAACTTACTTCATAAATAGTCTGCATAATCTTAGCACTTAGGTAGTTACAATATCCAACTTTTTGGTAACATGGTAGGTAGGTACCTACTCGTGATACCCATGACACAGGAGATCCTAGTGCGGGATCAGTAACTGTTAAGTACGATCTAATAACTCGATGAGGTATATATTTAAATATTATTAATAACCAGCTATTAGTGAGGTCAGGAAAGTAGCAAGTATAGGTAGAATAAAACATTTCTAATGTACAATAAAACACTAGATAGGTACGTAGCATCATTTTCATTATAATTATAATTTCATCCATTTGACGTCCCCTGCTGGACATAGGCCTTTCCCATAGAATTTCACAATGAACGGGGTTGTGCCGCCCCTATCCACTGACTTCACGCGAACATTAACAGTGTCGTTGATTCGTCGAGTGGGGTATATATAGGAAAAGAAACGATATTATAAAAAAAGACATGATGTTCAAAAGCCAATAAATAATTATAAAAGAAAAAAAAAGATGGTTCCAAATATTTATGCATGCAAAACACACACTATGGTGACCAATGCTAGGTTCAGGTACACTTTCAGAATTCAAGGGCGTTGTTTCTTGTATTTAATATGAAACATTCATGGCCTAGTATTTTATCAGGGGTTAACTGTAACAAATTAATGTTTATACAATCAATATCTAACAATAAACTAAAGTCCTTATTTTATTTTAATGCAGATAGTACAAACAATACTTACGGGGGGGTGTGGGCTCAATCCATGATCAGATAATCCACATTGATCACAGCGTATGTCATGCCTCAAGGGCATGACATGTATCCGTAAGTTTCGCAGCACTAATGCCAAGTATGATGACCTGGGTTCATCAAAGCAATCATCCATCGCAAGTTGAGATGCATTATTTCTAGTTTCTAGTTAGTTTGTGTAAATCGAGTATACGTATTTTAAAAAAGCCGATGTCTTTCACAGAGCTATCCTGTCATGAATGATAATGTCATTTGTGAGTCTTACGTAGTCATTATTCTGAGGTCTTACGTATAGTAATTGCATCCTCTTTGTTTGTGAGCATAGACTATACCTACCTGCAATAATTTCTCTTTGTGAGGTTCATTGCCAAGCAATGGCACCGTCACCGCACGGAAGTAAACAATACAAAATCCTATTTAACTACATTTCAAGATCACGGATTCATGTAAATCAATCGAAAATGTTTACGTAATTTAAAAATATGGGTAATTTTATGAAATACATTTGATTTTGACGCAATTGGTACTAGCTCTCGGCGAGATCCTTTGTATAATAACAATAAATGTATTTATTATGTTATACAATGGGCGGTCTTATTGCTTATTATACTTGATTTTTAAACAAGATCATTGACTTTGCTCTTAGAATTAGCAAGTTGAAATAAAAAACCGTTGGGAAATAAAGGTTCACGAACCGGACGTACCAGTGTAAGAAAGCGATGGACCATTTTATGGATGAGATTTCAAAGGCCGCAGGAAGTCGGTGAATGGAGGCGGTCCAAGATCGTTCGTCGTTTCATTATATGGGGCAAGAGTATATACCTACAGCGAGTGCGGAATGAGTTCTCTTGAGTAGATAAAATCAATAAGTAGTCCCAGCCTATTTCTTATAGGAGACTAAGTTGTTGGCTGCCAACGACCATATTTCAAGAAGATTGTCTGAATCACAATAACATACTTAACATAACACCCAACAGTCGCATACGTAGCCTTGATCCCACACAAGGATTTCCTGTGTCGTGGCCGTGGGTATCAGGAACTACAAGTACCATGGTACCATAACACCTAGACCCGGAACAAATATTAAGCAGAGCATACAAACATTTGTCTTATAAAAATCATACATATAACATACATAATATAACACCCAACAGTCACATACGTAGTCTTGATCCCACACTAGGATTCCCTATGTCGCGGGTATCAGGAACAACGAGTACCATGGTACCATAACACCTAGACTCGGAACAAATATTTGCAGATCATACAAACATTTGTCCCACAGTGGTAATCGAACCCGCAACCTCTTTCATCTCAGCCGGCTACTTGCCTAATCATCAATGGATTGTTTTGGTAACTTACCCGCATCAAAGAGAGCTTGATAAGATTGCTCCAGCAGCTTCCTCGAGGCGGGGTCAGCAACATGTCCAATCTTGGAGTTCACCATGAAGAACTGGGCGTCGAAGCGGTCTAATCCCGGAATCTGACCATGGTATGGAGACAGTTCGGGATGTGTGTATTTCCATCGTAATTTGTTAGATGTCACCATGTTTTCCTGGAAAAGATGCCTTACCATGAGCTCTTATAGCGAATTAGTTCAAAAAATCAAAAACTATTCAGTACAAAATATCGGTTCGTCGTAGACATCTGTCATCATTGAATAACTTTAATCGCAGAAGTCTATAGACCTTCTGCTACTGTGCCTTTAAATATAGCTGCGGACATCACGGAACCGATATTTTGTACTGAATAGTTTTTGAACTGAATCGATATAATGGTAAGGCCTCTGGTAGGTATGTATACGAAGCAAAAATATTACCTTGTTGTACAGTTTTTCAGCCCATTCCTTCAGATTCTCACAACCGGGCATTAACGATGACATACCAGTAATGACCACATCATTATCCTGTAGAGGTGGATCATCCCAATCGAACTCGGTGTTAGTAAATGTAGCCCCTAGCTTTTGATCGTCCATGGCTTAATCAAAATATTGACTAGTCTTCTGAAATATTCCTGAAAGAATCCTGATGTTTTGTAATTTTGCTTTGTAATTTTCAATAGAATACACATACCTCACTGTCAGGCTAACCTTATGGTCACTCATCTTTATACACTATAGGCAAGTTCATTTACATAGCCGAATAATGATAATGATTTATGAATTGCATCAAAAGTCAATTTCTCTTGACTTTGTGACCTAAAATTATCCATATTCGCATAATTTACTAAAGTTTGAGGCAGAAATTATTACTAACTAGATAGTATAGGGTACTTACCGTGTATCCGCCACGAGTTAATAAGAGTTTTAAGTGCTTTTGCCATCATCGCACGGCCTTCTATAAAGATATCTTCGAAATGAACTTCAAAAATGTATATTAGAAATAATAAAAGTATTTTCAAAAGCATGATCACTCAACATTATATTATTATGTCTGATAACTCCTGTTTTACTTCATCGACATTACTCTGGGGACACAAGAACAGTGCTGCCATCAACACGAATTTCTTCCCCGTATAACGGTTTATTTTTATTTCTATAATTTATATTTTTACTTTTACACATTTTGAGGTGTGATGACCAGTAGTAGTTGATGGTAGTGCTCCTAGTCCTTAAGGTTGGGAGTTATAAATTGCGACACAGTTTTTACTCGTGCAATTTTTCAGTTTTCATTCTAGTATAACAATTAGTTCAAAAAAATAAAAAAAAAAACAAAAAAATTTTTTTTGTTGTTATACTTTGTAATATGTATTTGGAAAATTTAACTAATTGAAATATTTTTGTCCAATTTTAGATACTGGTTTAAATAATAGTTGAACTTAGTGGAATAGATCAAAAATTCGCATCGCTAACCCGTTATAACAAAATCGTCATGATTCAAACGATTTTAAGGCAATAAAATCAGCAACAAAAATATTTAACATAATTTATTGAAAACTTAAACTAATCAGCAAATGTTTTTGAAAGCTTATCCACCACAATCCTTGTCCGTTCCGAGATATACTGGTCTATCTGCCCTAATACTTTCACCACATGAAGCATCTTCTGTACTCCTCTCTTAAAAGCCTCCATTCGTTCTGCACTCGTTTTATCTTCTGACGTACTTCTCAAAGATGAGAATAACATCGGCCGTCCAATACGAGGAGCTGAGTACTCATCTTGGCCTCTCAGCACAGGGACTTTTACTTTAGGAACTTTAAGCTTTGGTGTCATGAAACGAGGTTGTAACTTCGGTATAAAACCTTGAGGAGGAGCTACAGATAAAGGAACTTGGGTGTCGCTAAAGCCGGTCTGATCCATATTACCAACATCTACGAACCGGCCATCTTTAACAGCGTCTGGTATTGCATTGTGAATGAGGCTGCAAAAGGATTTTACGTCGAAACGTGAGTTGGTGTTTGAGGATTTCCGTCTAAGCCCTGGTCTGCTGTAGGATTCCTGAAAATGTCACGTTTGTAGAGGATCTTAAAAGATTTTAACTCACCATGTTGGTGTGTATGTTAATGTGTTTATTTGGGACAAATCTTACAAGCCAATTTCGATCCAGTTTTCAATATTTCAATAGCTTAAGGGGTGATTTCACCAACAAATAAACAGGCGGTTAAACAACTGTTTAGCCTAATCAATGCTTTTTGACAGGTGTTTTCAAAGATGATCTGTCACCTTGACCAATCGTTACAACAGGAGTAATTTAAGTTTTTAAAAGACGATTCAAAATGATCCTTGTGATTTCAATGAATAAAAACTATTTTGATTTTGAATTTGTTACAGTAAACGCCCGTTTATTTGTGCGTGAACTTGGGCCTAAGGAGTTTATTTTGAATACTTGTAAATTTCCATCGTCATTACATTATTATGATGATACCGATCGGATTATGGAAACGGAAGTTGTACAATGGCACTCATCGATGGATAATTATGAAGACTGGTCGTGATTGGCCTCATTTTAATCACCTCACAGTAATGATAACTAATCATTCTTCATCATCATCCATAACAATTAATCGAGAACTTAATGAATTGTACACCTTTTCATGGAAGTTCATCATAATCATTCGCCAGAAGAAGTTCACTGCTGGACATAGGCCTCCCCCTAGAATACCACGACAAACAGTTTTGAGCCGTCTCCATCCACTGACTTCCTCCGACGTCCGGTTTGTGGTCGCCACACGAGAACCTTTATTCCCCAATGTTTGTCAGTTCTTGCGAGCCATACGACAACCTATTGCCACTTCAACTTGCTAATTCTTATAATTTTGAAGGAAGATATTGAAGTTTAATTAAAATTTTGTAAAAGGAGCTCAAGCATAAAATGTAATTATAATTTAATAATATATTATTAATAAATATAATTTACCGTGTCTTCAGATGAACTTGAACAGTCAATAGTAACTCGCAATGGTGATGTGGCTCCCTTGCTTTGGGCCATCTGAAATGAAATAACTTTTCAAAATTCAAGATATTTAGTTGCCAATATAAGTATAACAATATTTTGGTCTTTTATGTAGTAAGCACTTATGACATATATACTTTCATGATAATCCTACTACCTATTAATAGATGTAAGTATTTTAAAACAGTTCAGTCTGATCAATTACTCTAGCTACCAACTATTTGGTACAAATTAAAAGCTCATTAATTACATTTATCAAAAGTAGAGTCCTATAATCCAAAATTTACAAAATTCTAAGTCATGCCACCAAAACACATCTTAGCATAAGACGATAATGTGAAAAAGTAAACAATCCATCCAAACATACATTTAAAAAACTATTTTACATTTTATTTTATATTTAACTAGCAAATAAAATAAACAACTTTTGAAAAAAAATCTCGTCTCTTTGATGGTACTCTCTGTGCGCGAGTCACTTGCTCTAGTTCAAATTCATTTCATAAGCACAACAATCTATTATTTATTTATTACTAACAAGCATATATTATGCTGTATTAAATTACTAAAGATAACAAACATAAGCTTGTTCATTTCTACGTTATTTTCATTATCATTACCTACATTTTATTGCTTTGGGTCATCCAATGCTTGCTAATGGTAAAAGCAATATTTTAAAACATCATCATCATCGTCAGCGTGTAGTCCACTGCTGGACATAGACCTCAAACATACGCTTCAATTAATGTAAACAAACTACCAACAACGAACTAGAGTGAGTCTAGAGTGGAGTGGATTAAATTCCCATACAAATAAATGAATTTTCGATGCATTTTGCATTTCAAAACCAAAGGTCGGGGCTAGCGCTCTACATAATCATCATTATCATCATCAATAACAGTCAGTACTGGACATGGCTTCCCCCATAGAATGCCACTATGAACGGTCTCCATCCACTGACTTCCTACGACCAAAAATTTCATCAGTCTATCGAAAGGGAGGCTTTCTTACACTGTCTCATTCGGTTCGTGATCAACCACTCGAGAACCTTTATTCCACAACGTTTCTCCATCGAGACAACAAAAAATTTGCACACAATTTTTCTCACGGATCCATTCAACTTAGCAACCACTTATAAATATTAATTATCACAGCTTCATAAAATAAACAGACACTGATATTTTACTAAAATAACTTTCGTGAATTATTTCATACATTTTTCGACCCCTAATCGAGGGTCTTCATAAGGGTAGAAACCTGTTGGTGTTTCCACCAACATATCGGTACGCGAAAATTTCCTGTTTTACAAAATGAAGGCACTGATAACATTATTAACTAGGTATCACAAAAATATCACATTTTTTATATACGAACCACCAAAATTAATGTAATCGCCACGTACCGGTACATCTCTTCTTAAAGCCACTACATTTTGACGTCAAATGGTTACATATCACGTACAATGAATATCTGGAACTGATGCATCAGCGTTCTGAGGAACGAGGCGACCTACATCGTCAGCAAGGTCAACATTCAAACAAACTTCTTTGTTTAAATGTGTCTTTGCACTTGGTGACTAATATCAGTGATACAGTCGCAATGCAGCTGAGCTGGCCGATACAAATACAATACATTGTCAATAAAGTAAAGGTTTGAAATGATGAAGTCGCGCGGCCTTATACACCGTGACTTTAAGCAGTGTTGATATCGCGGTACAAGAATACTACAGTATGTTTATTTCGTTCTAATAACGTGATACAGTCTTGCAACGAGCGAACCTGTTACACTTTACCCTACTACATAGTTGGCTAAGTTGAATTATATTAAAAACATATCCATTTTTACTCGTTACGCATATCCCTACCAAATTTTGTACATCCTATGACTTTTAGAAGCGATACAGTTACGATGATGTAGCTAATACAGCAGCTAATAGAATAATTTTTTGTTAAAAAAATTCTGCCGTGATATATAATATAACACAGTGAAAAGCGACTGCATACTGCAAAGCTATTAAAAGTCGCCGTGTTCAAAGGCTCTATAGCCTCTATATATAATATATAATACTCTATATCTAATCATCTTATCTATCAGACGTGATCACATCTGTCTTAATAAAAATTATCTGTCATAAAGAAAATTAAATCTCTCTACTTTGTTAATAACTTGAGTAGTTCAAGTTAGGAGTAGTTCAAAGGGCATGGAGTGGTTTGCTAGCAGCTGCTACGCAGGTTCCTTAGTGCTGTATCTAGTTGTGAAGTTTTACTACGAGTATGAAGCTCGGACTACTTTTGTGGATGATGCTGGGTGTGGCTGTTGTGTGTGTTGTGGAGGTTTGACAACTTTATTTTTATTTTTGACACACTTTGCTCTGAAAACTAAGGCCGAGATAAATATACTTAAAAAAATAAATAAATGCTGGGCATTTCCACGCAACATTATCTAGCCCCAAGCTAAGCAGAGCTTGTGTTATGGGTACTAGATAACTGATATACTTAATACATTACATTACATAGATAGATATTTTTATTATACATAGAAAAATACCCAGAACACCCTGAACAAATATCTGCATATCACATAAATGTAAAACACGTATGCTTGAAAGTGACAGGAACATTTTCAAGCATTAGTACCTACTTGCTAGGTATCGTTTAATTTTTTTTTCTCGGCCTTAGTACCAATGGGAATCATATCGCAGATTCTCTCACAGCGAAAGTGATTCTTAAAGCTAGAGTACAAATAATCTCAGACGCAGTCTAGCTATATTTGTTTGTAGTTTTATCTATAGTACACACATACATTTTGTAGCTATGGAATGGGTCCATCTTATAGATAACTAAACTACTAATCATCATCATCATCAGCAGCATGCAGAAGTCCACTGCTGGACATAGCCCTCCCCCTTAAAATGACGAACGGTCTTGATCCAAACTCCATCCATTGACTACTAATACGATGTCTGAATGTGAACTTCCTGATCTCCATGCTCGTTTCTGACCTGCAGGGCGATTCTAAAACGTCGGAAACGTTTCCGATTGGATTCGTTAGTTTTTCATTTCGATGTGGTAACTAAAACAATTTAAATTAATTTATATTTTTAATTTAATTTAATTTCTAGTAAAACACAGTAATATACAATAAAAATTGTATATTGTCTGTGCTTTACTAGAGAAAATTGTTTTAGTTACCACATCGAAATGAAAAACTAACGAATCCGATCGATCGGAAACGTTTCCGACGTTTTAGAATCGCCCTGCTGACCTCTAAGTGATACCAAAGCTTTTTTGCTCGTCTTGCATATTGAACCTAATCGTAGGTTGTGGAGGCTTTGTGTATAGGTTCACTCAAAAGATATTACAAAAATTTTCCAAACCAGGAGTTTGAGGCTAGTTTTCATTATGACCTAATGACCGTCAGTAACAAAAGATTTTCATTACAGAGCAGCCATCTCACGCGGCAATCGATCTTCCGGCACCGCCTTCCAGAGCCTTGCTTCACGAGTCGAGCAGAGGAGCGGCCCTTCGCTTACCCCCTAATCGCATTATTTACCAGGATGAAGGACATGATCGTGCGAGGCGTCAGTTTTCTCACGGAGAACGCTAAACGTAATAAGCTTAGTGATAAACTTTTTACATACTAAGTTCATTTTAATAATGTTAATGTTTATGTTAAAGAACTCCCTTTTCCGCATTCAAACTCTATATGGGTGGTCCATTTGATTATGCGTGAGAGCTGTCTAGCTAAGTAGTCAGCCAGCCTGAAGCACAGAAGTTTCCTGGGGTCTTCGCAGGCTTTGCGGAGTGACCTCGGGTTTTTGAGGGTTTGTTCACGTTGAGCTGCTACTCCCACGCAAGCTCATTTTAATATCGGTTGACATACATATTTTTCTCTTCAAAAACTATTTATTCTGGGGCTGGAAGCACAGAAGTTTCCTGGGGTCTTCGCAGGCTTTGCGGAGTGACCTCGGGTTTTTGAGGGTTTGTTCACGTTGAGCTGCTACTCCCACGCAAGCTCATTTTAATATCGGTTGACATACATATTTTTCTCTTCAAAAACTATTTATTCTGGGGCTGGTATCTAAAAGCCATTTCAACTGTAGGATTTTAAGATTTTAAACTAAAACAAGCGGTGTTTTAAAGCAAAAAGTTATCAAGAACGCGTGAATAATTTAACAATGTCATCATCATTGTCAGTCGATTGACATCCACTGCTGGATGAGGCCTCCCCCAGCGTGCAATGGGGGGATTTTCCATAATCACCACGCTTGGCAGGCAGATTGGTGATCGCAGTTTACTGTTAAGTACTCAGGTTGATGCTGCTGCCCATCCCCTCGCGTAATGCTTTAGTCGCCTTTTACGATAACCACAGGAAGAGTTTGGGAGTCTTATTCACAGGCCGAGACTACCACGGCTATCTAACAGTGTAATATATCATCTAATTAATTTAAGATTTTGTAAATAAAAAACCATAGATTATTTATTGTTTTAATTTTGTATATTAATTAATCTTACATAGCAACCTAATTATTTACTAGACATGAACTGTGAACAAAATAGACATCTTGATTATTTCACCAACAGCTTTTTAAATCTTATAAATTCTGGGGTAGTCAAGGACCCCTTTATCTTCAAATCTAGGAGTTTTGCCAAAATATCTCCCTTAATATTTAGTGACTTTATCTTCGGATGTAGAGTCTTCAAAAGTGGAGACTTTTCTAAAATAGGAACTCGCAGTGCTTTCAAAGGATCTTTGAATTTGGATAGAGGCAACACTGGTGGTAGAATTCGTAAGGGCATTATTGGTAATCGTGGTATGAGTGGTGGTAACAGTGGTGGTATGATTGGAGGAAAAATTGGTAATATGGGTAAAATTGGTAGCCGAGGAATCAGAGGTGGTAACAAAAACGGTGGAAATGGACTAAGTACAGACCGTTTTGGTTTTGGTAATTTTTGTTCGGGCAATTTAAAAAGTGGTTTTGTTGGTAACTTTGGTAATGGTGAAAATGATTTGCTTAATTTCGGAAGTCCAGAATTGATGTTGATAATGACCGGAGAAAGTTTGGAGACCTTTCTGATGATAAGTGGGTTTGAGTGCCGTTTGAGATCACCTGCTATGAGCCCAACATTTAGTCCATGTGCTGGAACCTGAAAAGTATAAAGGTTTACTAAGTAAGCTAGGTAGTTTAGATTTTTAGGGTTCCTTATAGTTTTGCCATGTCCGTCTGTAGGCAGAGCCATTTTACTCGTGGATTATTAGTACTGCTAGATTCATATTAATTTATGGTTTATGTAGTAGGTTCTTTCATATTAGTATTGGTCTTATTTAATATGTAGTACTACATTCTTATTAGTATTGTCAGTTTATACATTTAGGTAGTTAGGTACTTACACATAAACCCCGTTGTATAGGGCATTGCAATTTTATTAGATTCGATTATTATTTGTATGCGTGCATTACTATTTATTCTTACTAACTATTCATATACAAAGCTGGTAAATACACGTTGATTTAAGAAATACATCAAGCAAGTACACAATCAATCACATTATGCAGGTCAATCTAGGTCAATAAACAATATGCCATAAACAATGGCAAGACAGTTTTATTTCAAAATCAAATATTCAAATATACAAAATATATCAAAAATCCGTTAGGACAACTCAAATCAAATGAATTAAAATTCAAAATAGACCGGTAAATTTATAATGTCAGGCGGTAACTCAAATCATCTCCCTTATGATCGAGTTACCAACTGATGTAAGTATAGGTAGGTATGTAAATTTAAATGAGTAGGTAGGTGATACTTTTATAGTATACAAAAGTATTGCACGGTGATACAAATCGGTGCCGCCTACAAAATTACGAAATAATAACTACGAAAAACGTAGTAAACGTTTTTTCGTGGTACCTCCCCCATCCTACAAGTGGTTTTTTTATTTATTTATTTACATTTCCCATAACGTGGGATCGTTGAATAGGTCTTTTAAAAATATTTTGCGGTTTCATTAAGGTTTTTCGATACAAGAGAACCATTTTATAAATATGAAGCTTTGAAGTGGTCATTGTTGTTAGAGTCAAGTGTCCTCTACTGGCTAAACCACTAATTGGGAATAAACAAAAAGTATTTCAAATACTATAGGTCAATGACTATTCATTTCAGAAGCCTTCACTGTGTGCGGTTCGACACGCGCTTGGCTGCTTTTTTACTAGTTTAATTCGAGTGGACATCAACTATGAATGATGATCTTATCAATATATCAATCAACAATCTTATCTTACATGTTAAACTTATCTGTGCTTAGGTTATGTGCGAAACTTTAAAAAAATAGATGAAACAACTTACAATAAGTAAAATTATCAAAACAATGGTCTTCACAACCTTCAGCAGAGTTTGCGATACATCCATCTTGACATCGCACTTTTTGTTTAAACCCTACAAAATGTTCCCACTGTCTTATATACTGAGACAGATAATGGCAATTTATCTCAATCTCTCGAGATATAACACGTTACACAATATAACAATTGATTTATTAATCTGACACTTAATTGTTTAAATACAGTGACTGCTGCAAAATAGATACAGACATGTCCCATCTCCATTCATATCACGTAAACTAAATACTAGAAATAAATGAATCTTTGATAATTAATAACTTCTTAACTACATCTAGGTATTTCTAGGAACCAAGAACCAAGATCACCGACATAGCTCTCAAGCAAGTTTAAGTGGCAATGGGCAGGTCATAGAGCTCACAGAATTGATAACCGTTGGGGAATAAAGGTTCTCGAGTGGCGACCACAAATCGGACGACATAGTAAAGGAATGCCTCCTCGAAAGTCGCAGGAAGTCAGTGGATGTAGGCGGCTCATGACCGTTTGTTGTGGCTTCATTATGGCCAAAGCACACCGTATGCGTATGCAGCACTTAACGTAGACATATGCGCGTCTCTACGCATGGTGTGTCATGTCTCATACAGTTCCATACATTAAAAAAATATTTTATTAATTTTTTATGGTTCGTCAACGTGCACGTCTATGTCTATGCATACGTAGCCGGTGTGCTGTGGCCTTAAGGAGGAGGCCTATGCCAAGCAGTGGACTACTACAGGCTGATGATAATAATGATGATCTGTTTATATTTTGTGACATAGCTATTTACTACGAAAGGTGTTTTTTACTCACAAATCTTAACAGTCTTATGCAAATAACTTCTTCAGAATTTCATAAATTTCGTGTTCAGTTATGTGACTAGTCACCGAGTTACTAATAAGGTGGGACAACGTTTACATACTTGTATCATAATTTATTGTTATGAGTATTTTTGGTATTGTTTTCTTTACCATCTAAGTTCTAGATCTACCTTACTGAATCTATAAGACAACTCCCCATCTCTATGGTCCGAAAACTGTTAATTGTTTGTCTATAAAATTATTGTGAAATAATTTGAGGTGACTGTGTTGTAATGTTTCATAACCCTTATTCATTATCAACACGTCCAATCTTATCGATTTAAAAAATCATTCATGCTTTAGAAATTTTCGTAAAATCTATTTGATCATTACAAAACCCTTGATTAAAACTTTATCATCACGTAAATTACGCAGAAAATTCACACGAGTTCTTTATATACGGTTATTTTATATATCAGTATATAGACGTTAATAAAGTTTTGCTCAGTAAACTAGTTTAAAAATAGGCAAAACATGGGGGGTCCAAAAGTGTTTTGGTCCTCCATTGCTATCTTGTTGATTAGTTCATCTTACGCGGTGGCATGCTTGGAAAAAGGGCTTTGTTTGGTAGGTCATTTTATTAATTACCTTAAAGAATTCAATGATTACTTATTTTTGGTTCATTATCATCAACAGCCTTTGGGCATCCACTGCTGGACGAGGCTTCCCCCATAAAATACAATGGAAGGGATTGCCATAATCACCACGCTTGGCAGGCGGATTGGTGCTCGCAGCATTCGTGTTGAGTTCTCGACGGATACTTTTGCCCATCCCCTGGTATAACCCCTTAGTCGGCTTTTACGACATCAACGAGAGAAGGAGGGGTCTATTCTTAGGCCGGACACACCCCGGCCACGTATCCACGGCTGGTATTTTAAGTACAAAATTTTAATTACTCATTGTAAAATAACAAAAATCTGTCTACTAACTGTACAAAACAGTAAGATACAAAGACAAATAATTTATTTAAGGGGCCAAGAGCCAAGAGTCCTGTGGTCAAATTGCACCCGCGTCAAATTGCCTAATACGAATAAAATCAAAATAATAATAAAACAAATTGTACAAGAAATGCTTACAAGATAAAATTGTACGTCCGAAATGGGCCGACTGTTGATACCACATTACCTGTACCTACGATCTTTTTACACAGTTAACAATAAATGCTTATTATTCTTATTTTTATAATTTCTAAAACTTAAATTTAATTTACAGTTGGAGGCCCTGAAAGAAATGAAGGAATGCAAAAAGACTGTACTAGCGTCGTAAGTACACTTTTAGCAATATGTCAAAACCCAATTCCATTTGTGGGGTTGCGCAGCCGATTGTCTTGAAACGCTTTACAATGGTGTAGCGAATTTACGAAAAAAACAGGGGTAGCGCTTCATACATCTAACTAAGGGATGAAAAAAAATCAGCGCACATAGCGTGTGGGATATTTTTTGATTGCACTTCAAAAATAATATAGTGATTTCAAACGGTTTTTTTTTATTTAAGTGAATAGTTGGGGAGATGTGCACTTCTAATGTAGTGAAAAGTGTGTCCCAACACCAACCCAACACATATCACTTGTCAACCATGGGCTAGAAAAACATTCCACGAAAATTAGTTTGAATAATTTGTGTAGTTTTGGAGATATTAGCTACGGAACCTTAGAAAAGAATTTCCACATGAATGATTTATACTAACAATCTTATTTTAATTTGCAGATTATTAAAACCTTTGCTGGCGGAGAAATGTATAGGTATAACTTCTTCCATTACACTTATCTTCTGGAGCTTACTATTTTCTTCAAATTTGAAAGTTTAAAAACGTTTTTTTTTACAGATAAAAAGCTAAAATGTATGGAGCCTTTTCTACCACCTCCGCCACCACCTACTATAGTGCTGATGCCAGCAGCACCTCCTGCAACACCTTGTGCATCACCTCTGTTATTACCTCCTCCACCACCGTTGTTCCTGCCAGCACCTCCCCAAGCTCCTTTGTACTTACCTGCCCCAGCACCGGCACCTGTTTGCCTACCTCCTTCTTTTACGTTACCTCCACTACCAGCTCCGGCACCTTTATGTCTACCACCTCCTTTCATTTTTCCTCCACCTCCAGCGCCTATGTACTTGCCTGCACCGCCTTGTGCACCTCCAGCTCCAATGTACTTGCCTGCGCCGCCTTGTGCACCTCCACCTCCTATGTACTTGCCTGCGCCATCTTGTGCACCTCCAGCTCCTATGTATTTACCTGCTCCCCCTCAATTGCCCCCAGCATCTGCTCCTATAGTGATCTCTTTAGTTCCCCCCTGCCCTCCATTGCCACCTTACTGCTGCGGGCCACCACCACCAGGACTTCCAATGACAGCATTCATGGTTCCACCTCCCGTGCCAATAACTTTGGAGCCAAAACCACTTTGCCCATTGTCTCCTCCATGTGGATGTCCTTACTACAAGTAAAAGACTGATTTATAAATAGGCGTAACTACCAAACTACTTGTAAAAGCTTTTGAATCAAGCTTTTGTAAGTAAAACTGGTAGTTAGAGTCAAGGACCCAGCTCTATGACCTTTAGCTTTTTGTTAGAGTTTTTGTTATTACAAGAAACATTTTTGTTTATCTTTATTTTTACCAAATAGCACATAGTCTTACATTTTGTTGAGTTTACATTTTACAATTTTTTTAAATAAATATTGTTTACCCAAGGGTTTGCGTTTGAATTTTTAATGAAGTTTCGTAGCAACTTGGTACTAAACGGCAATTTGACATAACCTGCTATTAGGCCTGCATAGGTACGCCCAAATTGTTTCCAGTACATAAAATATTTATGAGTGTTTTGCTGAGTATAAGATCTGTTTTGCTAGGTATAAACATTCAATTTCTAAAAGTAACGACAACATGTTGGTCTCAATTTTGGTCGAATTCTTCAAATATAAAGTTGTTCAAAGTATCATCATCCTGTCTTGTTGGTCTCCAGTAGGTAAGAAGATGAAAATAAATATTCAACCAAAAATATTTAAAATGTTGAGTTCTCATGAGCTCTTCTAGCTTTGTAGAGCCAGGATTACGAGTACGGCTTAGACAGCCATCTTATACTGGTGAAGACAAGCTTAGGTCTACAATTACCTATCTGCAGCAAAACATCTAAACAAGTAACTCAATCACGCCTTAAAGGCTGAACTGATTTCGATAAAATTTACAGATTTGATTGGAATTTTTTTGTTTTATTTTATTTTGGATTGAACTTGATTATTTTTTATCCAGGAAAATAGGGTATCAAAACGAAATTTACAGTAGTATTAGAACAAAATAGCATCGACGAGATTATTGATAGTTAGGTAATTTTGTTTTTAGTTACCATGGCGCGTAGGTATATTTTGATGATCCCATGATCCCATGACCCACCCGTCAGTTGTTTGATCACGACGTATTATTGCAAATTGTTTGCAGACCAGTTGAAAATCATCCGTCAGTTATCCCGGCATGGTGTAGCAGCTACGTTTTCCTGTGACCCATCTGTGTTCAACAATCTTCATCCATATCAATTGCAAGGAGTCGTTTATTTCGAGCAAAATACGAGTGGCAGTTTATTGGAAAAGGTAGGCACGAAAAAACTAAGAGACTAAATTATTATGGTATGTTTTAATTGCCGCCTTTTGATTTTGTTCTATCCCATCCAAAGGTTGTCTGGAAGAGATCGCTTTTAGCTATAAACCCGCCAATTGTACTGTATTTGGTGCATTTGTTTTAACGAAAAATGCAAATTAAATTAAATGAAATGTTTAGATCAGGTGTGCAATGAAGCATTTTCTATATAACTATATAAACTAGGTATACTATAGTAGGTATTCCGTTCTTTCTCGCTGCCGAGACCGATAGACTCATGGCTGATTTTACCTTGAAAAAATTACGCAAACATTTGCGAATATACACCAAGTGAAGTGGCACCTTAATAAACCACTATTTAAATATTATTAATCTTATTTTTGAACAGGAGTAATTTAATTTTATATAAGACGATTCAAAATGATCCTTGTGATTTCAATGAATAAAGTTCTTTTTGACTTTGACTTTGACTTTGTTAGTTCAAAATGACACTTCAATCACTTCATGATTTCAATGAATAAAATTCTTTTTATTTGATTTGATGTTCTTTTCAATTAAATTATTTTGTGCTCTAGGTTAAACCTGTTCATTTCTCGAATCGTTACAAATGGTTGCTTATTGGCAACAATCTACCTTCTCTTGTTCATCAAGTCCGATACGATGCTGAGATGACTCATTACCGAGCTGACGTGGCAGAAAATATGAAAGGTAATGTTGGCCCAACCGCGTAATTGATGAACCTTTGGTTTAATGATAACCCTGATTACATAAGCTAACTCAGTGGTTTATAAATTAGCTCGGAGTAAATTATGTTAAGTATGCTGCTATGCAGGTCATAGGTATAGCTCGGAGAACTGATAACCGTTGGGGAATAAAGGTTCTCGAGTGGCGACAACAAACCGGACGACGCGGTAGAGGAAGGCCCTCCACTCGATGGACTAAAGACATTATAAACGTCACAGGAAGTCGGTGGATGGAGGCGGCTAAAGACTGTTTGTCGTGGCATTCTAAGGGGGAGGCCTATGTCCAGCAGTGGACTTCTACAGGCTGATGATGATGATGATGAAATTATGTTAACCGTGACTAGCGCTCGTAGCCTGATAAGTTATCTATTAAATCTATAAATTATATTTATAACATATTTCTGCCCACAGGAGACCTAGGAATAGATGAAAGTAATACAATCTGTCTCGAAGACATCCATATCCATCCCAGTGAAGGCGCATCTTTGCATCCATGGGCTCATTGGACACAGAGCAATGGACTTGTGGTGACGCATGATTACGACAGGATTCTGAGGAAGAAAAACCTAAAAGGATATCCATTGCGTATTGCTGCTCCGGTGCTTACCTTACTACTTATCGCTATCATCATTTCAGCCTGATATCACTGACTGCTCGAGACTGACTAAAGAAAAAAGAGTCTTAAGAGGAGGTCACTGGTAGCCAAAAGGGGCGACGTCTTTTTCCACGCGAACGAAGTTTGCTTCTATAATTTGACTATTATTTCTTCAAACTCTAGCTAGACCCGTGGTGCATTATATTCAGAGTTCAACGAAAATTTTTGTATGAACTAAATAAGCGAGCGCACGCTCTGATACCTTGGTTTTGTGTATAAAATACAGGGTGTTTTTTTGAAATGGGACAGTATGGGGATATCCAAAATAAAAAAAATAAGTATGACAAAATCGTTTTCATACAAAATGAGTAAATGGTTCAAAAGACAGTTTTCCCGTATCTCTTATGGATTTGGATATCCCCATACTGTCCCATTTCAAAAAAACACCCTGTATAACCCTTTAAAGTTTTGTTGATGAATTCACGAACCCAATTTATAACTTATAATACAAATTTTCCAAAAATTAAAACGTGTTAGAATTTAAAGCTTAAAATTAGATTAAAATTTAAAAAAAAAAAACTTTGTTTATTATTTTATCAAGTGGAGTAATTCAAATTGTATACTGAATTTATGATTTCACTAGATAAAAAGCTTAATAATACGATATTTTTTTTTTCTTTTTTGTAAACTGTACCTACTCATATCAAAAATTTAAATATTCTAGAGCTCATTAAAGGCATTTTGTGAACCTATAGCGTCTGATAACTTAAGAGGCATCGTATGCTAACAGGTGGGACATTATTCCGACGAGTGGTACAACGGCTCATATACTGAGTATGTAGAAGACGAGACATTAAAGGAGCTGGATGCTGGTATACGCTGTGGATACGGAGCATCTATGCTTGTTATCGACGCTATGAATGCTACGTAAGTTCTTAAGGCGAGGACTGATCTCAAAAGTAGTATTTTGAACGCTCAGTGCGACGTGATGAGATTTAATAATAAGATGCAATAACTTTTCATTTAAAAAACCGACTTCCGCCATTGTATTCGACTAAATATTTGGATGAAAAAAAATTACGAAAGAACCATAGTGGTGAAAGGATTATGATACTTTTTGAATGCAAATGCTTGGTTTGTTGCTGAAAATAACAAAATCGCCATATGTATGCCTACAATATTTGAGGAGTTCCCTGAATTCCTCATTGATTCCATCATCAGAACTGGATTCTAAAAAAAAGGGACCAATTTGGAAGTATATCTATTCAAATAAAAAAAGAATTTTCCAAATCGGTTCATAAACACCGGAGATAACCCGGTAACAAACATAAAAAAAAAAAAAATACAACCGAATTAAGAACCTCCTCCTTTTTTGGGAAGTCGGTTAAATATAGTGTAGGTTAAGTATATTTCCAAAAACACCCTCAAATTGAAAACAGTCTGAAGTGAAAACCAGTTTGATCGTCAAATATGACAGGCGATTTACAACTTGTTAAAAAAAAGTTAAAGTTGTAAATCGCATGTCATATTTGACGATCAAACTGGTTTTCACTTCAGACTGTTTTCAATTTGAGGGTGTTTTTGGAAATATACAAATTTATTAAAGTTTAAAAACATGCGGTTAGAACTTTAAAATAAAAGTCTAGCTATTTAATTCGTAAAAAAATTGTGTTGTTGCCATTCAAAATTAAGAGCATTTGAATGCGAAAGCTTTTTTTAGGGTGGTCATTTGTGCGATTTTTATTTGCAATACCAGACTTTTTTCAGAATTCTGTTCGGTTATAACTATTATTAGTTTGAAGCCAACGCCCACATACCTTCACTATATTTAACCGACTTCCCAAAAAAAGGAGGAGGTTCTTAATTCGGTTGTATTTTTTTTTTTATGTTTGTTACCGGGTTATCTCCGGCGTTTATGAACCGATTTGGAAAATTCTTTTTTTGCAAAGGCATTTGTGTATATTTTTTAATTTTTTGATGTTTGGATTTTTTAAGTTGATTGTAGACAATTATATAAGTTGCGGCTTTGAACCCGTTAGCGGACATGCTACTCTCAAACTCAAAATCATTAAATCAAATCTCGAAGATAATTACGTGTAAAAAAATGAATTAAAAAAAATTATACCACTAGTCGAAAATAGCCCTTAAACCTTCAGCTTTATCATCATCATCATCAGACGGATGACATACACTGCTGGACATGGGCCTCCCATTATTATGGCTTAAGGAATATACGGGTAGCCGTCTTAATGCCTTCGAGAATCATAATAAACCTAATTATATCAGGTCTTTGTTGAAACCAACTTTATTTCAGAAACGAAGTTGTGCAAACTCTTCTTTGGGCTACTGTGATCCACAACAGCAGCATGCTACTTAAGTTATGGTACGGAGAAGCAGATATCGGTGGAGCAATACTTCGCATCCTGGATAACCGTCTCGCTTACGTGGATTATATCATGCCAATATGGCCTTTCAGGTTGGTAGTAGGTGTCTAAAACAAAACAAATTGGTTGGGTTTTTAGGTGTGTGGTTTTGAACCTTCATCACTGTTCCTTTTTTTCTGAGAGATTACAGTGATTATCCTTTTCGGTAGAATAAACGTAAATAATCACTTTGACCAAAAGTGAACTTGCCAGGCTATGCGAGGCGAGTAAAAGCTCTTCTATTACTTGCATTATACGATGATTTCTTCCAGTGTTGGCTTCACATATCTATCTGAACGCGAGAGCAGCAGCAATATGTACGTGGAACCATTCACTGCAGGAGTCTGGTGGACGTGCCTGGCAATCGGGTGCATCTTGGCACTTGCACAGAGAGTTTCTTCTAGAAGCCAAGAGGAAAAAGATGGTTCTTTCTACGCTGTGCTGGCTACTTGGTTACAGCAAGGTAGTGACCTGATGCCTGAAAAGAATAGAATCCCTTTTAATTTTTATCCGTCTTCACATGCGGAGGTTATCAAAAGGTCTTCGGCTGTTTGTTGATGGCTGGTCCGATTTGAATTGGTTGTTTCTTTTGTTTGCACTGTTTAATACCGGTGTGGTCGCGTGAAAATTTAACAATACCTACTTTTCCAAAAATCACAATAACTACTGAATTCGGTGTTCTGCAGATGAATAATAATTACCGCTGCGAAAGTACCTTGTTTTTGCTACTTATCAAAATACATCCAGTTAGCCAAATACGATCATGAAAGTTATTTGTGTTTAAGTTTTCTATAATCAACTGCAGAGTAACGTATAATGTGATACCACACCAAATTATCCCTTCGTTTACCTTGCTTTAGTCGGGTAAATATAGTGCGCTACGACTGATCGAATATCACTGCTATGTGTATTTTAGCTTTGACGAGAACATTTTATCCAAACCATTAATCTTAAATTCTAATGCTTCTCTACCTTCCTAGATGCAAGTGCAGTACCAAATGGGATATCCGGCCGATGGACGTTCTTAGTTATGTCCATCAGTTCAATGCTGGTCCACGCTTACTATACTTCAGCTATCGTCTCCGCTCTCATGAGCTCGGGTCAGAGTGGACCAGACTCACTGCGGACTCTGGCTGATTCAAGATACGCTATAGCATCGGAAGACTACAATTATATGCGATACTTGTTTTTTGACGTAAGATATTTTTACCAACTTTGAGACACAATGATAAATGTTCCGTATTTATATTATTTAACATTAATTAAACATCAGTAGTCATAATCATCGTCAGCCTGTAGAAATCCACTGCTGGACATAGGCCTCCCCCCTAGAATGCTACAACCAACAGTCTTGAACCACCTCCATTCACCAAACTTCCTGCTACCTTTATTATGTCTTTAGTCTTACGAGAGGATTGCCACTTCAACTTTCTAATTGTGAGAGCTACGTTGGTGATCTTGGTCTACTAGCAATTAATTAACCTTTCAAATACTCGTCTATGTTAAATAAATAAATGCTGGACATTTCACACACCATTATCTAGCCCCAACCTAAGCAGAGCTTGTTGGGTACTAGATAATTGATATAGTTAATAAATAAATAAATAAATAAATGCTGGACATTTCACACAACATTATCTAGCCCCAAGCTAAGCAGAGCTTGTGTTATGAGTACTAGATAACTGATATAATTAATACAATACATTACATAGATAGATATTTTTTTATTATACATAGATAAATACCCAGAACACCCTGAACAAATATCTGCAGAACGTACAAATATTTGTTCCAAGGCGGGAATCGAACCCGCAACCTTCTGCGTCGCAGGCGAACCTTCGCCCGCCGCTCCACAGAGGTCGTCAAAGGTCGTTAAAGGCTGCAGCACACCGGCTGCGTAACCGTAGACGTCGTCATGCACCTCGTCGTACCATGACGTTGTAATTTATGGAACTCTATGAGACATGGCACACCACTTGCGTCACGTGCACGCAAGCATGTACATACAAAGTGCCGCGCGTATCTACGTTACGTGCTGCATACGCATCCGGTGTGAATTGGCCATTAACCTAACAGCCGTTAGGTGACCTTACATTTACAGAATCATCAGGATTCTATACTCAGCAATGGAAACCATCAATAGAAGTACTATGATTCTTGCCAATTCTCTCGGATACTTTGCTATTTGACAACCTCTGTGGCACAGATGCTAGAGGTTTCGGGAATACCCGCTGCGGGACAAATGTTTGTATGATCTGCAAATATTTGTTAAGGGTCTGGGTGATAATGGTACCATGCACTCGTTCCTGATACTAACGATACAGGGAATCCTAGTGTAGGATCAGAACTACGTACCTATGTTTAAAATATATGCTATCCTTTGTTTAGCTTGATTGCAGGAAGTTGGTGGATGGAGGCGGCTCATGACCGTTCGTCGTGGCATTCTAAGGGAGAGGCCTATGTCCAGCAGTGGACTTCTACAGGCTGATGATGATGATGATTTTTGTTTGGTGAATTTTAGGTAAAAACCAATTGGATTGACCTGGAATATTTGAAGAAGAAGAAGATGACATCATCGTTTTACCAAGAGCTGGAACGCGGCGTCGATCTCATTCAGGAAGGCAACACTGCGTTCCATTCAGAATACAATCAGATCTTTCCTCACTTCAAAACGTTTACTGACGACCAGATATGCAAGTTGCAACATGTTGATACCATACCTGAGGTAATCTTTATAGAATAACTTTTCATTTAAAAAACCGACTTCCGCCATTGTATTCGACTGAATATTTGGATGAAAAAAATGATGAAAAAACCATAGTGGTGAAAGGGTTATGATACTTTCTGAATGTAAATGCTTGATCTGTTAATGAAAATATCAAAATCGCTATATGCGTACAATATTTGAGGAGCTCCCTCAATTCCTCATGGATTCCATCATCAGAACTGGATTCTGAATAAAATGGGTCCAATCTGGAATCTGGATTAAATAAAAAAGAATTTTCTAAAATCCAAATCGATTTATAAACGACGGAGATATGAGGTAACAAGCATAAAAAAAATTGAGAACCTCCTCCTTTTTGTGAAGTTGGTTAAAAAATACTATTTTGCATAACATAATTAAGTAGAAAATATCCTATGAGCAGAATAATCATGTTTTCTTTTCTTTTATCAGGGTATTTAATTTAGTATTTATAATTTTGTGCCGTGGTGTGTCCGGCCTAAAAATAGACTCCTCCATCTCTCGTAGATGTTGCAAAGGCCGACTAAGAAATTACACCAGGGGATGGGCAGCAGCATCTACCTGAGTAAACAACACCGATACTGCGATCACCAATCCGCCTGCCAAGCGTGGTGATTATGGCAATTCCTGCCATTGTATTTTATTGGGGAGGCCTCGTCCAGCAGTGGACATAGTTGATTGTTTTATTTTTAAATAAAAAGCAGTGATCAGCCATTAATTAGTGTTTTTTTTTAATTTTCATGTTCACCCAGACAAATATCTTAGTGTGACTCGTTGGGAACTTTTTTCCTATCGAGTAACACTGTTACTCGTTGGGATATTTTTTTCTAAAAATGTTTTGTATGTTATATATATATATTATACTCGTTGGGACAAATATTCCCAACGAGTAACAGTGTTACTCGTTTGGGTGATACTCGTTGGGAACCCTCCATCTAAGTAAGAAAGGCTGTTGATTATGATGATGATGATGATAGTATTTAAATTCATTTCTATTTATTAGCCTTTTTTTATAAAAGAAGGTATATTATATATTGGAGTTATGTAAAAGTTGTATTTTTTCTTTTATTATTATTATTTTTACTCTGTGCACCGCCGTTTCTTTACTGCTCCGCTCGTTACCTTCCACCCAAAGGTTGCCTGGAAGAAATCGCTTTCAGCGATAAAGCCCCTCATTATACTGATAATTTTAATAAATCCCATTATGTATTCCTGGTGAACAATAAAGTGTTAATCTATCTGTATATCTAAGTAGCTAAGTAAAGGGAGCCAAATCCAAACTATTGGTCAAAACTACGAGCGAGTTAGTACTTTGTCAGTAAAACTGATTGTCCCTAAACGGTTTCTTAGTAATTATTTAAAACATAATAAATTGAAACACTATGTAAACTTATCTACATCAACAAAATTTATAGGTACAGAAGGCCAACTCAGTACAAGAAGCTTTAACAGGCGCATGCACACATACCCACGTAGAACTCTGTCGACTCGCGACTGGCGTTCCATCGAGTTCTGCTGAGATCGTCGTGGGTACGCGTCTATGTGCGCATGCGCCTGTTACCGCTTGTTGTACTGAGCTTGTCTTCTGTACCTATATATTTTGTGCTAAATCTAAGCTATCAAACAGTGTATAATATGTTTGCAATAAAATAAATGAAATGAAAATTAAACTTTTAATTCTTTACAGAAAGAAAAATATGTATAATATAACTTTTCATTTAAAAAACCGACTTCCGCCATTGTATTCGACTAAATATTTGGATGAAAAAAATGATGAAAGAACCATAGTGGTGAAAGGATTATGATACTTTTTGAATGCAAATGCTTGGTTTGTTGCTGAAAATATCAAAATCGCCATATGTATGCCTACAATATTTGAGGAGTTCCCTCAATTCCTCATGGATTCCATCATCAGAACAGGATTCTGAAAAAAATGGGACCAATCTGGAAGTATATCTATTCAAATAAAAAAAGGAATTTTCCAAATCGGTTCATAAACGCCGGAGATACGTGGCAACAAACATAAAAAAAAAAAATTACAACAGAATTGAGAACCTTCTAATTTTTTGGGAAGTCGGTTAAAAATACAAAGTAATCAGTTGAGCCATCTAAAGACATAAAGATAGTTCAACTGATCAAAATCCCTAACAGACGGAAGCGTCGTCAAGACACTAATTAATTGTTAATTATCATGGATGTGACCTTTAGTAACCCACGTCTGACACTAGAATTCTAACAGGAGACATCTAAATGTGCTCTATACCATGGTTTTTCAAAATGGCGATCCGTGATTCAGATACGAAACAATTTATGGGCCGATAGTTCACATATGCCTAGGAAGGCATAAGAATGGGTTACCATAAAGTAGTTGAGACGAGGTCAATTATTAATCAATTATTTCTTTGGTATAAGGCTTAAAATCGCGGCCACCGCTTTACTTAGGCCCTTATAACAATAGACAGTTCTCAGAAAATTAAATCTATAAGCAACCATACTATAGAAAAACAGACCCTAATAAAGACATTGTTGACCCCTGTGCTACGCCGTAGCACTCCGTAGCAGCTACAGAACTCGAATTATCTAATTCACGGTAGCGTTCTGGTAATTTTATGGCGTGTTGATTCCACCCTTAGAATTCAAGGGCCAGTATCGACTAAACCTATCGTGGAGCTGAGATATTTAGGCCAGGGCCACAGTGCGGGCCTAGCGCGGGTGCGACAGCGGGCGTGGAATATCAAAAATATGAAACCGCCGTTTGCGTTTATAGTGTAGTGGCTAGGGCGCCTAGCGTGACTGTCATGAGCGAGTAGCGCGCGTTTTTTTCAAACGTTCCTATCCCTGCGTTATGGACACACTACGGGCCTAGTAGGCAAGCGTCTCAATGCGCGAGTGGCGGGGATAAAAAAACCGGTCTTATCCGCGTCTTATATCTCGAGCGTCACTGTAACGCACGCTGCACGTGACAAGCTCCCGACGTCCCCGCGCATTCACTGTGGAAAGAAAAGAATCGCTTGGGTTTAACGTGATGTCAGTTTGACATGATCCTAAAAGTAAAATATTCACATATTCCATTCACATCTGCCCCTTAATTAATAAACCCCAGAGATTTGAATGAGGCTGGTAAACAAATTTTACTCTTAACTCACTAGAAAGGTAGGTAAACTAAAGGTCACGCCACACCAATCTTTTGCTTTCAGTCAATGGCTTGGATAATGACAACTGTGAACGGGCAATGGACAAACTCATTTCGCTCCGTCTCCACATGGATTCACGAAGTAGGGCTGGCTAAACGACTTCAGTCCAGACTGCTTGCGCTCCGACCTCCATGCCGCTCTGCCTTGCTCGCTGAGAGAGTCAATTTTGGAGACGTGGCACCCCTACTGGGCTTGACAATTTCAGGCGCGATTTTATCTCTTATCCTTCTTGGGCTTGAGATACTTTTTGATAGATGGAAGAATGGACGTAAAACGGGAACAGATAGTGTGGAAATACTAGTTTTAGATGTAGAGTAAGCAGCAATATAGGTGACCTCTGTGGCGTGGCGGGCGAAGGTTCGCCTGTGACGCAGGAGGTTGCGGGTTCGATCCCCGCCTCGGAACAAATATTTGTGCGATCTGCAGATAATTGTTCCGGGTGTTCTGGGTATTTTCTATGTATAATAAAAAGTATCTATCTATGTATTAAGTACCTATATCAGTTATCTAGTACCCATAACACAAGCTCTGCTTAGCTTGGGGCTAGATAATGTTGTGTGAAATGTCCAGCGTTATTTATTAAAAAAAAATATATATATATATATATATATATATATATATAACTCTAACGCTAAGTTAGTTAAGGGTCAATCTACATATCATCGTATACTTCACCGTGTATACCGTGTTCATATGTGCCGTGGTGTGTCCGGCCTAAAATTACACTCTTTCTCCTCCCGTGAATGTTATAAAAGCTGACTAAGGGATTAAGGGATGGGTAGCAGCATCCACCAGAGTACTAGTCATGAATACTGCGAACACCAATTCGCCCGCCAAGTGTGGTGTCTATGGCAATTCCTTCCATTATATTTATGGGGAAGGCCTCGTCCAGCAGTGGATGTCTAAAAGCTGGTGATGATGATGATGAAAGTAAATGGAATGTTATCAGCACCACGCGTGTGATTGTATGCTGTCACATCCAGACTTCATCCTTTAAAAACACGCTCTTGATGTTTGGGATAACAGCCACGAAATGTTTACGATGATATGTAGGTTGACCTTAATAGAGTAGGCACAAATAAATAAATACATTTGCAAATTTTAATCTATTTCATTTATAAAAACTTCCTCATTTAATTGGCTATTTAGCTATTAGCTATTTAGTTTAATTACGCTAGTACAATAGCTTTATTAAAAAAAAATCTTAAAAGATACCTTTCCTTAGAAATTGGTCAAAAATTGTGAACATAAATAGACACAAGTTCAAAACAAAAGAGAATCGAAGAACAAACTAAGATACATAGATAGATTTTTTGTTAGTAGTAGAACTTCTTGTGAAAGAGTTCGTCCGGGGAAGTACTACCACCGTACCTATTTCTGCCGCCAAGCAGTAGTGTTCGCATTGCTGTGTTTCGGTTTGAAGGGTACGGGTTCCGGTGAAATTACAGGCACATGAGACTTTTAATCTTTATGTCTCAGGGTCGGCAGCGCGCATGTGATGCCTCTGGTGTTACAGGCGTTCATAGGCTACGGTAACTGCTTTCCATCTGGTGGGCCGTAAGCTTGTCTGCTTACCAAGTAGCATACAAAAAAAAATAGATTCTTCTATTATTTATTATATGTATACAAGTATAATAAATTACCAAGTACACAATATTTAATAATTACAATTGAGCTATCAAACGATCGAAATATAGCTCAACTGGTCCAAATCACTACCAAACGGAAGCAACCCTAAGAAGCTGCATTAGTAAATTGATTGAACTTCTTGATATCAGTACAAAAGGTTAAGCAATACTTTTTTACGACCTCAGAATAAAAAATCTTTATCTTTGCACCTATCCTCACGTGCGCTTTAGATACATTATCTTCTAAGTATTATCAAAATATAACAAGATCATTATCATTATTTAATTCATCGGAAACAAGCATTTCCGATTGTACCAATATTATTTAAATAGTCCAGCATCCGAGCTAATAAAACATTACTGTGAAAGTATCCTATTATTGTGGGTCGAATTTTAGTTTTGATCTTGTGAATAAGATTAGAAAGATGTTAAAGTTACTCGTAAGATTGAGTACGCTGTCGTTGGCGTTATCATGTGTTATGTGTACAACTTCTTCATCACAGACACAGGTAATTAAATTTAAATAAATAATTTATAAATACATGTCACATTCGACCGTACACAATAGATATGTTTTGAATAGGAATTAATTGCTGACAAAATATTTTAAATTCATTCCTACTGAATAAACATACGATTTGACATAATTACCTACTGCACTCAACTCTAGAAAGAAGAATGGCGTCGTTTATTTTATGACCTACTTTTTTTGACAATTTCACGTTACCTTCAGTAGAGATACTTTTGGTTAAATAATAATAATAATAATAATGTTTTATTTCAGGCTACATGGGAAATGTATAATAAATTTATACCTAAACAATAAGCCCATAGAATATATACCTTATAGACTAACATATATATTTTACACTTAAAACTAACACTTTACATCTTTTGGGGGATTTTGTTTCGATACCGCTTCCCTATAGCGTCGGTAAACAATACCAGCTGGCCAGAAATCAGGTTTGAGGAGCTCATTCTTGTATCTCGCCGTAACCTGGAGAGCATAGGACTTGAAATCAGTGGTCTCCAGCCTCTGGAGGGACAGTCGAATCGTCCCCTCAATCCGGCCCCGGCACCTCTCCTTCACAAATCGCAGGACATCATCTTCTGATGTCTTCTCGCTTATTCGGGAGAGATAGATCTTGATAGTCGGCTCAACTGCATGCAGTGTCGTCGACTCTGTCGGTATATTGCCAGTGCCGCGTTGATTACGGCAAGATCTTGTTCGACGTTTCTTCTCCACGAGCGTGAAGCCGTCGTCTTTGACATTTTGCTTTTTCAGAATGGGTTTTGATACCACGTTCCTACATCATTAATTTAAAAGAGAATGAAAAAGCAACTTGAATAATTCATAGGCTGGACATACCACGGCCATGCATAATCTATTATTATTAGTACATATCTTCGTCAGGCTATTGCGGAAGACTTCCAAAGGAGTGCCTTTTTATAAAATTGGTAGATACCTAAATGTTTCGTAAACATTGTTTTTATTTACAGTTGGCGTCTTTGAACGAGCGAATGAGTCAAATGCTGAGTGCGCTGTATGCCTCACGTAAGTCAACAAATTGGTACATTCCTTCGCTTATGCTGATCAATGCAAGTTATTAAATTTCCTCCTTACCTAAAAGTATCAATACCTCTTACGTAACTCTTACGTTAAGTTTAGTTTTGATATCATCAAATTTCAAATTGTTGCTGACACAATGACGTCATCATCCTCATCATCATCATCATCATCATCAGCCGTTAGACGTTCACTGCTTGACGAGGCTTCCCCATAGAATTCAATGGGAGAATCTGCTACAATCACCACGCTTGGCAGGTGGATATGAAATGCGACATCAAATTACCTTATGATTTCAATAAAGATATTTTTTTAATTAGAATATTGAATGGTTATACATGGTGGCGCTGTAATGGCAACATTAAATGAACACACGGGTAGAGCTACTTGTCAGTAATCATAAAAAAAAGTCATTTTTAGTTCCAAATTTTTGAACAAAAAAATTAAAAATAATGATATTAACCGTTCTGACGCATAATTACCAATATAACAACTTTCTATCATACTATAAGTGAGGTTTCTTTACTCTACACAATGTTATGATCCGTGACACCGTCTTTTTTAACTTTAGAATATTGGAAATAAAATTTCTAAAATGGACTTTTTAATTTTTGTTTTTTTTTATGTTTACTGACAATTAGCTCTACCCGTGTTTTCATTTAATGTCGCCATTACAGCGTCGGTGTATATACGTGTATCCGTTGAGTAATTCTAGTAGAAACATTACTTGACCAGCTTAGCTAAATGATGATAGTAAATTTACAGCAGAAAGATAAAGTTTTCCTTGATTTTCCATTTCAGCACTGCTATCAAAACCGTCGTTAGCCTCAACGTCCTCAGATGAAGAAATATCGACTACTTCAACGGCTCCCGAGACATCATACATAGTAGCACCAGGGCCACCTCACGTAGTCTACGTGTCTCCATCCCCATACCTAGATGCTGGAGCTCAGCCAAATGACTACGGGTATCCAACTGAAACGCACCCTGTGGCACGTTCAGCTTGGCCGTATCCTTACGAATATGCTTATCCACCTCAATATAGTACCCCATACCCCGTAGCCAAGTCTCCTTACCCTGAGGTGCCAAGACTTACTTGTCCTCAAATCCCAGCACCTACTTTAAACCCATCGTTACCGTCACCCTTCCCATCACCAGCTTCATATCCTTCCCCACTATCTTACTCTAGTCCAGAACCCTATCTTTCTCCTGCTCCTATACCATCACCAGCATATCCTGCAGCCCCATATCCCTCAGCAGCTTCTCCATTTTCGTACCCTCCGTCAATGTACTCACAAATGCCACAACCTTCCCCTCTACCGTATTCTCCAGCATCACCGTTTCCATACCCATCAGCATGTAATTCACCAACACCTTATCCTATGTCAGGTTACCCATCAGCATTACCTTCACCACGGTACTCAGCCCCAAATTTACCGTCACCAGGCTATCCAGCTCCTACATTGACATCACCAGGATACCCAACACCGACTTTCCCTTCACCACAATACCCTTCGCCACAATACTCTTCGCTGGCGTCTCCATCGTTACCATTCCCACCTGGTTACCCTTCACCGTTCCCTTCTCCAGTTTTCAATAGTCCAGGATACCCATCTCCAGTATATGCGTCATCACCATACTCTCCACCAATCTACCCTAAGTATAGTGAGATATTGCATCATCATTGACTTTCGTACATGAGAATTGTAACATAAAATTTCTGTAAACGTAAATGTGACTGATGACTGATGATTAGTTTTTATCATTTTAATTTATTCATAACTTAAAATATGTCTTGTTTTTCTAAGAAAAATAAAAACAGTTATAAAAATATTTTGTAAATTTTAATGTTACCAGTTATTTCTTTCCGTAAAAATGATACTTAAATGCAATTAATTAATAATGAAAATACAAATCAATTATGTAGATATTCACAATAAATATTCATGAAGAACTTTAACTTTACAGTTACTATTAGCATTGTCGATGCTGAAGTTATGCATTATGCAACAATAAAATTGTATGAATAGTATTATAGTGCTTCCTGTAAACAACTACTACCGACACCTTAGAACTTAGCTACCTATACCCTCGACCTCCGTGACGTCGCGTACGCGTAGCCGGCTGAGACGTAAGAGGGTTCGATTCCCGCTGCGAGACAAATGTTTGTATGATCTACAAATATTTACGGGTCTGGGTTTTATGGTACCATGATACTCGTAGTTTCTGACACCCATGACACAAGGAATCATATTGTGGGATCAGGACTATGTATGTGACCGTTGGTTGTTATGTAATATTGTTATAATAATTTTATAAAATTGACAATTATCAAGATACTGGCCGGAGAAAAAAGCAGAGAAGATTGGAGATATTTAAAACAAAATTTTGTGAGTCACCACAAAAACTTGCGGGAGTCAACATAACGATTCTATAGGATTTTACTCATCTCTTAGCTTTGGTAGGTACCTACTGGTCCTGGATTTCAATTTGCTAAGGTCTTTTTCTTCATTTAACTGTGGCTTATGTGTTCTTGTGTTCTCTAAGCTCACACATGGGTACCTTTGTCGTCGAATCAATTGATAGCGCGTCATTGAACTTTTGACTATATTACTTGTCTATCTAGTCACGTTTATTGTGGTTTTCTTAATAATTGTCATTGTTGTAAAAGTTTTCACTGGATAGATACAAATAACTGAGGATGAGAAAGCGGAACACCAATTTTGATAAGTATTTATTGCTTTCTTAGTCCTGACGATCTTTATTGATATTTATAGACAGGTATGTAATTAGAGCATAAAACTAAAATTTGCCATTTATATACACACAATATGAAAATGTTCGAGAATGCAGGTTGGACCAGTATTTTTTCCATTCATAGGAAAGGCTTTTTAAGCTACGTCTCAGAAAACATGATAAATTACGATGTCACGTCTTTGGCCCCTGGGACTATGTCATTTAAACTAAACAGATTTATCGATAACACTGCTTTATAAAGCCGTGGTCCTCGGTTTCTTATCTAGCAGGTTATATCTAGCAGACTATTCGTAATAATATGGTTGAGATAAGTCAAAATTAACTGATATCGATCAATTACGTATTATTAGTAAACTCTTGCTAAAAAGTAAAATTATGAATGAAATATTGCAACAGTTTGATGTTTCACATGAAAAATTATCTATTGCTCAATTACAAAGACATGTTCTATCAACATTATTCAGAACAACTGCAACCATTATTTATTATAAAACATTTCCCAATTTGTTGATAGCAATTTAACATATAAAAGGTTTGGAGGACAGGTGCATGTCATATCACCTCCAACATGGCACCTTTATTCCTAATTATAGCCTTAGTAATTCAGGTAAGATATTTTTGAAATTGCTTGTAAAACAACTTTGTGAACATCATTTTATGCAAAATGTATATTATATATTTGCTGCAAGCAATCTTATTCTTATTTTATTATATCTTTCAGGGTTCATTCATATACGCTGATACGGAAGTGGATAATAAACTAGATGAGCAGCAAGAATCCATCGAACGAGATATATTTGTGAAGCCCAGTGCCGACGAGGAAGTGGTCAAAGACTTCGATTCAGCGAACAATGACTTTATTGACTTGTTCCTTTTAACCAGCAGCAACATATTTCCTACTTTTCCTACCTCTTCAGCTGGATTGATGTCGCAAACCACCAATAATAACGAAACTGCCGAAGAACAGCTAGAAAATATCAAAAAAGTAGCCGAGGATATCGCCAATTCTATAAAAAGTGAAATGGAGAATTTGATGACATATGCTATGGCTTTGAATGCTACTGACAAGGAAACCAAAGATGACCAACGTAGAAAGAGGTCAATTGAAACTCCTATGGACAGTACTCAACTGGTCATGAAACTTCTGAAGCACATCAAGTCAAACAACGAATACCAGAATATTGCTATTGAGAAGATGATGAGTGCTCAGGAGATCGCTGATAAATTCGGAATCGAGTTCAACCCAGACCCAGAAATACTATCAGACCTCGCTGTGGCAGCGAACGACCATGCTCATGATTTGACTTCCATGTTGAAAGATGCTTGTGATCTAAAGAACGTTACACAAGAAATTGAGTTCATCCCTATGAACAAGCAATCAACAGTAAACGACACTTACTACGTTTACACTCTGCATCCTGAAGAACAAACTATCCCGGAAACCACAGTTCCTTCATTCGAGTATCTCCCTGAAATCCTTCCCAAGTCCCAGAAGCCAGTAAATCAAGTCCATCAATCTGAACCTCACTCTCATCACTGTCACTATGAGTCTCAAATTCCCCCACCTCCTGTTCACTACCACAGTTCACCTGTTTCTCCTCGCCCGAACTTCTACGATCCATTCCCTTACACCTCGGACATTTACAGTCCTTATGTTGACCTTGTTTCCCCTGCTATTCTTATTCCTATCGAGGAGCCGGAGACAGAACCAGAAATAGTTGGTGAGGAGGTTGAAGAAACGATCACTACCAAGCTTTTTGTTGAGCGGGGAGATGAGCCTGGTTCTTCCACTGTCAACCAAGTTACTTCATACACTATAGCCGAGAAGTCACACTTCAAAACACCACAAATTGAAAAGTTACCTCAACAGTTCCAGTACTGCTTTTTCTTAATATAAGTTAACTGATTCCTGCAAGTTTATGTATAAATTATGTTAAAACTATGTTATCGTGATATCCAGAAATATAAAGAAAAATATGAATTAAAACAAATCATTTTTTAAACCCTATGTTTGTAGCATTTTAAATTAAAACAGGTTTTGTTTATATAAACTTTAATAGATTTCAATAAATATTTTGAAATATTTACTAAATCATATACACTTAACTTAATCTATAAATCCTTTGGTTACAATTTGGCACTCATAACATTCTTCTGACTGGTGTATTTAAGGCACAGAATACCTAAATCTATCTACTTAGTCTAACCCCTTGTGAACACTTTGAACTATTTGTGAATTATTTTTGTAATTATTTGGTAGGTTGGTAATTTCTGTGTAGATAAACTAAAAATTAATTATTTATGACAATCGACACAGATCAATCAGAGAAAAAAAACGTATTCGCAGCGTGTTCAAGGAGTAATTCAAATTTGGTAACATAACTATAAAACATACATGTAAATTAAACACGTGCACTTAGATACTGCAAAAGTTTAGTAGTCTAAATACATACATATCTTATATATTCTATCAATTTTTGGTTTGAACTCTCTTCCGTGACTTATGAATTTATTGATTTTGTACCACCAATCTTTGGTAAGTAAATAAAGATGTCAAAGTATTAGGCAAAACATACATTTCATACTATTCCCTGAGATATTACATTCAAAGAAATGTGTAACCCACATAATATGCATAATTGTATCACCTTTCAAAAGTTGTTGTCTTTAAAATCATAAAACAATATAACCATAATATTTTACAAAATATTAATGGTGTTTCTAATATTTGTATATAAAATATGTGTAGAGCCACTACTTCGTTCTATCGTTGTCTTCGTTGGTTAACTCGATGAATATAATTTCTTTCACAAATGATACGTTTCGGTCCAGACACAGGCTACCTGTGAGCGTAGTACGCGCTGTAGCCTCCGTTATGGCTCGAATGCGGCTGATACCTAAAAAGTTATAATATACATGAGCAAAAAACAATTTCAGTTTTTCTTCTACATTTGGTAACATTTATGGCGAGAGAAGTTATACTAGCTGCATAGCCATCATTAAAATGCAAATAACTGATTAGCGTACATTGGTAGAGCGTCTACGCAAATACCAAAATGTTTAAAACTTTTTAAAATCATCATAAATAAATAACTAAATAAATGCTGGACATTTCACACAACATTATCAAGCCCCAAGCTAAGCAGAGTTTGTGTTATGGGTACTAAATAACTGATATATTAAATACAATACATTACACAGATAGATATTTTTTATTATAGATATTTATTATTTTTTATAGATAGAAAAATAGCCAGAACACCCTGAACAAATGTCTGAAGATCATACAAATATTTATTCAGAGGCGGGAATCAAACACGCAACCTCCTGCGTCGCAGGCGAACCTTTGTCCACCGTGCCACAAAGGTCGTCATTTCTGAATTGCAAAATGGATGTCGCGACGTCATAAATTGTCGCACCAAGGCATACACGTTGGGAACGATATTATCAAATTTGTTGACCACTGTGTCTATTTGGGTCAGACGATTCAACTAGGAATGTCCAACTTTGACAAAGAGGTCAACCGATGAATTCAACTCCGATGGGTAACATTCGGGAAACTACGCCAGGTTATCTTATCGTCACAGGTAACGCAGAGCCTCAAGACGAAAGTCTAAAATCAATACGTCATGCTAATGATGACTTACGCCACCGAGAGAGTCGCTAACTATTTGTCGTACAGACAGGATCAAAGTCGCGCAGAGGGCTGTGGAGAGAGCTATGCTAGGAGTTTCACTACGTGATAAAATCCAAAATGAGGAAATTCATAGAATAACCAAGATCATCAACATTACTCTCAGAATTAGTAAGTTGAAGTGACAATGGGCAGATGAAATAGCTCGCAGAACTGACAACCGTTGGTGAATAAAGGTTCTCGAGTGGCGACCACAAACAAGACGACGCAGTAGAGGAATGCCTCTCTCTCGATAGACTAAAGACATCAAGGTCAAGTTCGCAGAAAGTTGGTGGATGGAAGCGGCTTAAGATCGTTCGTTGTGGCATTCTAGGGGGACGCCTATGTCCAATAATGAATTTCTATAGACTGATAATGATGATTCTTTGATATTATTTTGGTTGCAAGTACTGATTTCGCCTCTTGCAGCTGTAAAAGTGAAAGGAGAGGTTTTACTGGGACTGACTCACGGTATCCCTTTCAGTAAGAGCTTCAAGAAGAACTTCTAGAAGGTTCTTACCTCATAGGATGCGTGTGCGCTGCGTAAAGTGGACCACACGCACTGGGTTCGCCTCCGTAGGGCTGTGATATTTGAGGGCAAGGCTCTGGTGGGGCTGATTCGCGGCGACGAGGCACTCCTCTCTGCTGGCTTTGTTCCGGTGGGCTGAAATAGTGGAAAGCAAGATCTTTAAATACTTATACCCAAGACTTAAGAGCGGCCAACCCGAAATACTTTCCATACAAGCGCTCGTACGCAGCTCGTTCGTGATTGTGGCGTTGTAACAAATTTTTCCTAAGTTGTTGTGGTTAATAATAAGTGTATAGGTTAATAAACGAACAAAAATAAAAAAAATTGAGAACCAGTTTCTGTAGAAGCCTTCAAAAATCTGCTTTTTTGTACAATTTTTACCTTATCTTTGGGTGTTCATAATGTTCTCATACATTGTAAACCCCCCCCCATCTTATGTAGATTATAAATGACAAACATTGTTTTCACAAACTTGTAAGACTTTTAAAAAAAACACGTAATCCTAGCACTAGTTTTATGAAATATCCGCGCATAAATTGCCATTTCACGAGTGAGAAGCTAAATTTTTCCAAATTTCAACCGAGGGCTCTGACTCTCTGTCTCTTTTTTCGCAGTTCCTCTTTTTCATACATTTACAACCCAACAAGCTTTTTGGCAAAACTGGGAGGGGCCTCTTAAAATGTAATTGATGACAGATTGGAGCCGTGGAAACTGAAAAAATTTACAGAGATTCAGTACACTTCAGTAGCATTCATGGACCATTATAATGTTTTCAATATTTTGAGCACCACTCTAACTCTAGATTTTGGTAGAGCACATACAGCGACGACTTTCATTATTAATATCAACAAAATTTTGCCCTGAAGGGGTTGGCAAAGCCTTAATGATCCTCTTTGCATTGTGGGTCGTACAATCGTACAAATATAAACGTGACAAGTGGTGAGCTCATTGCCGCCACTGCAATGCCAAGACTCACTCTAATAACGATGTCTTCCAGCAATTAACACATTAATAAATAAGCCAGCAGCCATTTCTTTTATACCAACAAAAATTGCTTAAGAGGAGGTCACTAGTAGCTAGACGCGAACGAAGTTTGCTTCTAATTTGGCTATTATTTCTTCAAACTTTATGAAACTTTGTCTAAATATCTAGACACGTGGTGCGTTAGTTTCTTATGTAACTTTTCATTTACAAAACCGACTTCCGCCATAGTATTCGACTAAATATTTGGATGAAAAAAAAATGATGAAAGAACCATAGTGATGAAAGGATTATGATACTTTTTGAATGCAAATGCTTGGTTTGTTGCTGAATATATCAAAATCGCCATATGTATGCCTACAATATTTGAGGAGTTTCCTCAATTCCTCATGGATTCCATCATCAGAACCGGATTCTGATAAAAATGGGACCAATCTAGAAGTATATTAATTCAAATAAAAAAAGAATTTTCCAAATCGGTTCATAAACGCCGGAGATATGCGGTAATAAACATAAAAAAATTAAAAAAATACAACCGAATTGAGAATCTCCTCCTTTTTTGGGAAGTCGGTTAAAAATTAAACAAAACATAAATTAAAAAAACTTATTTTTAAAAAACTGACTGGCTTATATTTTAGTGTTCCTACTGATCATGTGTACAAAATTTCATGGAGTTTGATGAAAAATTGCCAAAATAGAAGCCAACTTCGTTCGCGTTTAAAAGGGCGTAAGCACCCTTAACTAGTCCGGGAAATAATAACATTTACATAATAGTATATTACGATACGTGTGACTTAAGTTGCCTATTATTGCACGGCGTGAGTTAGCGCCCGAGCGTAGCGTGCGTAAAGTGCGGGTTTAAGTCACAGTGTGCTATAAAAATAATTTGAGTCATTCATTCTTGCTTCTAAGTATAATAACGTGGTATAATTTTTATTACTGTATCAGTATTTAATTATTACAAATTAACACCCGCCCTGTAGGCGGAGTCGTATTACGGTCTTCGTGTTAATACTTTATTTTGACAGCCAGCGACAAATGGCAATCATACGTCGCTCCAGGGTGAATAAATCTATTATATTTTTGACTTTATACCAGGAAGTCGTAGCGAGAAAAAATAATGAATGTGATTTTTTATCTCGCTCTGCCCCTGTGTTTATACATGTGGGTATTTGTTTTTCAGTCGATGGTGTTTTTGATTAATTGTTTTGGGTGTTTTGTTCTAAAATAAATAAATTATCTATAACGTAGATTCAGGCCATCTCATCATCATTATCATCAGCCAGTAGAAGTCCAATGCTGGACATAAGTCACCCTCCTATAGAATGCCACGATGAATGGTCTTGTACTGCTTCCATCCATCGACTTCCTCATCCTCATCATTCCTCGTCAGCCTAGCAATTCAAATGGCAATGGGGAACGCAAAAATGGCGATCATTTTGGCAGGCGAATGATATCGCTGTTCAATTTTGAAACTTAGAAACTAAAAATGGAACTAGAAATGGAATATTTAAGAAGTTTCCCCTGTTCAAGTTTCATAAGATTTAGATAGCGCTAAGGCTGCCAAAATGAGGCAACGGTGCAGAAATGGTACAGGCAATGGTGAACGCAACACGCATTGCTATTTGCTACTGTAATTGGGGGGTAGGTCATATAATAAAAAAATAGTTGAATAGTTGTAAGTTGACATAAATAAATAAATAAATAATGATGGAGATATTATGAAATAAATTGTATTTATACCTGGCATACGTGGCTGAGGTCAGCAAATCTACGCTATTTGAAAGCAAATTTGACCGGTAAATGATAAAAAACCCCATATTTTCTCTTTATACAAGTTCAGCTTCTTGAAGTTCTAAATTACCTAACTCGACCCCGTCTATTGGAGGTAATTTTATGTACAACGAAGTGCAGCTTACTGTCAGAAAAAGGGAGATTTACTAGTTTCTGGTAGCCAATGCAGCGGCCAGAACGGCAATTACTCACCAGTGTAAACAAACAGTATTTTATGCGCAGGCGCCCATTAAAGCATGGAGTAGAGACAGAAAAAACAATACTATTAATTTTGCTCAGCTTGGGAGTTTCTCGTAATAAATCCGAAATGGTAAAATTCGTAGAAGAGCCAAGGTTCCTGATAGCTCTCAGAATCAGCAAGTTGAAGTGGCAATGAGCAGGCCATATAGCTCACAGAACCGACAACTAACTCGATGGACCGACAACTTTGTAAAGGTCACAGGAAGTCGGTGGATGGAAGCGGCTAAGGACTGTTCATGGCATTCTAAAGGTAAGATCAACGTCCAACATTGGACAACAACAGGATGATGAATGATTTCAGAGTAAAGTTTTGATGATTAGGAAACCTAACTCGGCCGAAATAAAAAGAATATTACTATTTTTAGGGTTCTGTATAACAGTTCCGTATCTGGACAAAACGGAAAAACAACAGGAAAAAACGGTACCCTTTACGGTACATTTTTTTGCTCGTCTGTCTGTTTGTCAAGAGGTAAAAAAAAGGTACAAAAGGTATCATCTTGAAATTTATACTATAGGCAGGGGTGTAAAAAGACAGCTCCCGAATACTGAAGGTACCGGTAAAGCTACCTATATCATAGCTATATAAAACAACTTTCGCCTAAGAAGTGATTCATACCGGAGAAAACTTTTTTTTTCGTTTAGTATTGTATTTTTCAGCCAGCAATGTACGCATTTATTCCGGCCGCGCGAGTTGAACGCTCCCGGTCAGCTGATCGACCCGGAGGGTCAATATTTCTCATGTGGTTTTCATTGCTTTTTTTGACGTTTTTATTTATTAACGTGTTTTTAATGATGGAAAATAGGTTTTTGTGTCCCTTTAACGATATTTTATGGATATTTATAAAGAAAACACAAAAAAAGCGGACGAAAAGTGAGCATTTTTTTTCGTGTTTTTTCACCTTAAATATTTTCAGGTCTGAATGCACTATTTCAGTTTTCTGGAGTAGTCTTTTTACGCCCGGTATATAAATGTAAAGGTCTGTAATCTTATAGTGCTGTAAAAAAACAAGCTTCTACCTCAATGCATTTAAAAATATATTTTATGGTAAATAACATCTTTTTGTTTATGGAAATCGCAGAAATAAAAAACCTCTAGGTATCACTCACAATTTTGAAATTTGGAATGGTAGGAGTTTTTGTGACACAAATAAAGGAAAAAGTCTAAATAAAGGAATTTCAAAAATGGAATGGTGAAGTTTGTAGGAAAAAGTGGCTGAAACTCGAAAAGGCCTCTGACGATTGCGAAATAATTTACGGATCGGAACCCTTAGGGCTAGTCTCACTCGCACTTGTTCGTTGTTCGTTATATTAAATAATAACGTTGTTGCTTACCCTATCCAAGCCCTGAAAACTATAATAATAGTTTTTCTTTTATACGCCTGGTACCTACTTGCTACATTTTGAAGTGTTCAAAAAACATGTAAATTTTTATGTTATTCTAGATACTTATTTACCTTTGAGGTAAAATTATTGTACCAGCTGTACATAATGAAATTTACAATACGCCTTCTGTCTTACAATAGGAAAATGTTACACGTATCTATAATTAAGCTTTTTAGGTGTTTGTGTTAACCACGAAAACAACACATCTACATCTATTGGACAGAAAACAGATGAAAGATATATGTTTAGTACCTACAGTAACTACCTAATAGTGTAGGTATAGGTATAAAAGGGTGTTGTTTTGAGACTGTTTTTTAACCGACTTTACAAAAAGAAGGAGGTTTTCAATTCGGTTGTATTCTTTTTATCTTATATCTGCGTCGTTTATAAACCGATTTGTAAAATTCTTTTTTATTTGAATACGTATATAACGTGACAACGTCACATCTCAGTAAAAAAAAAATAAACACTGTCAATGTGACGTCGCGTCATTAGAGAGAATTGGAGCGGTTTCGACATTCTTCCGTGGGTTTCGATGTTACATGAGCATGTTGAGTGAAAAGAATGATTTTTATACATAGACATATCTAAATCTATGTTTTTATAACATTATATAGACAACCAGGCTATAATTTTGTGCTTTAAAATTATATAAACTAATTTTAAAACTTAAGAATCTTCTAGGATTACATCAGCACGATCCATATTTATATGTATAATAAAAAAATGTTATCTAGTACCCATAACACAAGCTCTGCATATAATAGCTTGGCGCTAGATAATGTTGTGTGAAATGTCCAGCATTATTATTTTTATTAATGTGTACCATATTCATAGGTAGATAAATTTTTATATGACTCCTAAGAACTACCAGAATCGATTCTACATTTTGTCCTTTTTGGTTAAGCCTATTCTAGGCACAACAGGCAATTTTTTTTGTGCTTATTATATTCTCAAATGACGGACAAGGAGAAAGCCAGGGGTTCAGTTTATTTTTATAAATAAGAGTATATAGTAGAATTGCAGGTAGGTAGATAGATATCCTCCAAACCAAAAGCAACTCTATACTAATTAAAGGAGACTGAAAACCGTTACTGATAATTGAATTTTTTCTCATTTCAGCGGCAACGGAAACGAGGCATGTCCGCCATAACTGTCGCGTAACTCTTTACTCTATGGCCAGATCGTAAAAGTAAATTGTCACCGGCTGTTGAAATTGTCTATGGTTCTGTATAACTTTGTGGCAAATTGATTCATGGCCCTGTGTTGTGACAAGGGTGCTTCGGGTGAAATGTGGAAGAGATTAAAGGTCGTTAAAGTTTTATGCTTTGCCTGTTCCATTTGGTTTCGGAATGTTGGTGGAAAATTTATGACTGCATGATTGTTTTCTGAAGGGTTTGTAATGAGAAGATCTTGGTAATTTTGGAAATATTCTAAGAGGATTGTAAAAAGATAGAATAACAGTTTTTCTGCCGATCTTTCTAAAGCCGGGTCCGCTGCGAAACGTTTTGGTGTTTTATAAAGAATAACATGTTTTGCTAACATGTTTTGTTAGAAAAATTAACGCAGCGGACCCGGCTTCACAAAGTTCTAATTAACTTAGCAAGTCATAAGACTTCTCATGTCACTTGTTTTAAAAACAATAAAATAACTCTTTATTTGAGAATTGGGCATGCTTTCTTGACTTGTATGAGAGTGCTAAAAGATAAATAAATGAATGAAAATGAAAAAATATATTAGTTGCCGAAAAAGATTTACAAATAACAGGATTGAGCACATTGACCTCCTGAATAGTATGTGGCTCGTTCATCAATAGGAATGCAAAAAAAATACAAATTGGTAGATTTAGGATTGGCTAAGAGTTGATTTGTTTTTTTTTTTTTTTGTTTGCGTTGATTCTATTATTTTACGGGGCGATGTAGCTATACAAAGAAAAAGCTCTTTAAAAAATTCTTAAAAACTTTCCTGCGGTGTTCGCAGTAGAAATAGCTTGTGTTGCGAACAGCAGAGAGACAATTTACATAAACAGGTTAGTACTAACCTCGGCCAACGGTTATTGTTAGGGCTTGAATTGAGTGTAAAAATTACAGCTTACGCCTAAAACTTTAATTCTAAACTCAATATTGATTACTCTTAAATAAAATGGTGACATAATACTAAGGAGTACCTAAGTCGTCATTATACTGAGGAGTTTGAAGAAATATTAGCTAAATTAGAAGCAAATACGGTTAAGAAAGTTTTATGTATCTTACCAATCATCTGGATCGCAATCTCTGAATCCTTTTGCGAATGGATTACTCTGTATCTTCAGCTGTGTTATCTGAAAATGTAACAGAACATTTTAAATTACCTAATATAATTTAATTGGCCGTATAGACAAGCTCACAGTCACGCAGCGGGCTAAGGAGAGAGCTAAATAAAAATAAATAAATAAATGCTGGACATTATCTAGCCCCAAGCTAAGCAGAGCTTGTGTTATGGGTACTAGATAACTGATATACTTAATACAATACATTACATACTTAGATAGATATACATAGTACATAGTAAAATACCCAGAACACCCTGAACAATTATCTGTAGATCGTACAAATATTTGTTCAGAGGCGGGAATCGAACCTGCAACCTCCTGCGTCACACGCAAGTGAACCTTCGTTCACCGCCGCGTTCGTCATTAGCTATGCTAGGAGTTTCACTACGTGATAGAATCCAAAATAAGGAAATCTGTAGAAAAATCAAGGTCACCGACAGCTAACAGAATTAGCAAGTTGAAGTGGCTTGGGCAGGTCATATACCTCGAAGAACTGATAACCATTGGGGAATAAAGGTTCTCTAGTGGTGACCACAAACCGAACGACGCGGTAGAGGAAGGCATGGACTAAAGACGTACCTAACTACAAAACTGTACTGAGCGTTCAGTTTTAGAGTATTTCATTTTTTTTTTTTTTTTTTTTACTAAATTAGTTTACCACATTTGATCGGTACCCTAATAATATTACGATCTAGAGTATTTAATTACGTTAAAATAAAATATTCCATAATCCGTAATCACAAGGATCATTTTCAAACGTCAAAAGCCAAGTAAACGCGGTGGAGGGGCGTCCAGTTTTTTTTAGACTAGACGCAGTCTACGCAATCTTGCGCATGAGCACTTTATCTTGGCCCTAGTCGAATTCCCGGGAAGGTATCGGCTTGAAGCGGTGTGACTTTACTTAAAGGGAAACATTGTAGCTATCCCTTTAACTCATTGATGAGGTGTCACATTGCTTATAGTATATAGGTTAATGCACAAATACATAGACATATGCCTTTTCCCCGTAAGGATAGGCAGAGCATCAATGTCGCGTACCCATTGTACGGTGAGATTATATTTATTCAACTCGTCAATAAAACTCACTCTGTGGTTCTGGTAGGCTGTTACGGCAGTGAATCCAGTCTCCGGGAAGACGAAGGTCCTATACCTCGTGCGTACATCTTCTTCCTGAAATCCGCTGGTGCAGGGGTTGGTAGTTTGACCCTCGCCAGGTAGGTATACTACGTGGAGACGAGGCTGGTAGCGGTGCATTGAGTTCAAGATTATCTGTGGGTGAAGAGTAAGCCTTAGTCATCATCATCAGTGGCCTTTAGACGTCCACTGCTGGAAGAGACCTCCATAATTAGCCATAGTCACTACGCTTAGCAGGTGGATTGATGATCGTAATTTGGATCGCATGGTATAATCCCTTAGCTTTTTTAAAAGCTTTTACTACATCCATCGGGAGGAGATGGAGGGGTCTATTTTTTTTTTTTTTTTATGCTACTTGGCAAGCAGACAAGCTTACGGCCCACCAGATGGAAAGCAGTTACCGTAGCCTATGAACGCCTGTAACACCAGAGGCATCACACGCGCGCTGCCGACCCTGTGACATAAAGATGAAAAGTCTCATGTGCCTGTAATTTCACCGGCACCTGTACCCTTCAAACCGAAACACAGCAATGCGAACACTACTGCTTGGCGGCAGAAATAGGTACGGTGGTAGTACTTCCCCGGACGAACTCTTTCACAAGAAGTCTAGTTTTTAGGCTAGACACACCACGGCACCACGGTAGGTTATATAGGAGCTCCACTTACATGACCATTATCATCGAGCTGGTTGTTTGTGAGCTTCAGCTTGTCAAACGATACCAGTTGTCGCATCCAATGGGATCCTGGAGCCGGTGAATCAGGGTGCACGTGGATTCGCGGTGGAGATACTGGGTCCGCCTTGCCTGCTATCACCCAACTTGAACTGGTAACAAAAATACATACATGGTAAGTACGCTGTGACGTTGCACTTTTCTCAAAAGCCTTAGAACATTTTTTAGCTTTGATTTTGTTAATCTGCTAAGAACTGCTAAGGAGTGGAAATCGCTGCCGTCGTCTGTCTTTCCTGAAAACTATAGTTTGGGTCTTTTCAAGGCAAGAGTGAATAGGTGCCTTCTAGACCTTCGTGCTCCATCGTCGGCCGTATCATCACTTACCAACAGGTGAGATCGCGGTTAAACGAGGGTCTATAATTGTAAAAAAAAAACAAAAAAAACTGACTTTAAGCCCTTCTGGCAATATTAGTGATATTTATAACACTATAACACCCAAAAGTAACATACGTAGTCCTGATCCCACACTAGGATTCCCTGAATAGCGGATATCAGGAACTACGTGTACCATGATACCATAACATCTAGACCCGGAACAAATATTTGCAGATCATACAAATATTTGTCCCGCTGCGGGAATCGAACCCGCAACTCGCATCTAAGCCGGCTACTCGCCCGCTGCACCCAGAGGTCGTCATACAGAAAAGGCTTTTGTTGTTTTCTGTATCATTCATGGTAATTAGTAAGTTGAAGACTTATCACCATTCAAGTGCAGGTCGAACTCGCGTGGAGAGAGTTCAGTATAGTATCTACTGGACCAATTAAACCTATTATTCATTCAACACATTTTAAGCACGTTTTCTCTTTACGTATATTTTCCGTTTCCCATGGGAACTTAATGACTTAGGATCTTCATACATGTTTCCTTTAAACTATGAGTAATGCCCAATATTTAGAACTTTATTCTAAAATTTTGGGATTTTCGGAAATTGGACGGGAGTTGTAAATTTTCTCATATTTTCTTTAAAATCTCATATACTTACTAAGCATTTTATAACCACAAAACAATAACCTCATATTAATTTATGAGCTCATTCATTTTGCCACAAGTTTTATTTTATGTTTTCTAATTTGCTATCTACACTTAACCCCTGAAATCACAATTCGTTTTATTATGCTATACGTCCTTGATAGGCTCACCTAATTCTGTATAAATATGTACTAAATTTGTACTTTTTTGGTCCAGAAGATTAAAAAAATTAGGCTGTGACAGACACCTGATTGATCCAATAATGGTTCCGTTGGTACCTTTTGAGGTGCAGACCCCTAAAACTAATGAATTTACCTGTGAAAAGCATATCGATATCTCTTATCGTCGAGCGGTACGAAGTCTACCAGCAACAGGTACTCTGCATTTGGTAGTAGCCCCGCCAGTCTTGCCTGGAGAGCTGGAAACATCCGTCTTCCAGCTTTGGTGACAATCATCTCTGTGCCGAGGTTGTGGAAGCTGCTCCACAGCCCGGAGAGTTCTAGGGACGCTGTGCATCTTGCGACTGCTGGGTGAAGCGTCACGCTCTGATTTAAAGCCTGAGGGAAGTAGACTAGGTTAACTGTTGATGTTGGAAACAACTACATATTTTCTAAAACAATTAGAAACATCATGACATAAAACAAAATATTAGGTAAGTACCTATATGCTAAGCAATATTTGCTATTTTTTTATGCTTGCATCTCATATTAGCATGACACAAAGATCATCATTTTACCTAAACTGGGTTGAAATTCCTTGTCAATAACGTGTGATGTCACCCATACGATTCAGCGATGATTCCACGCAGATATCGTAACGAGCCCGCGTTATGTTACGTTTGGTCATAGCGAATAAGGGGGCAGGTCGGTAACCAAGCAAGCATAAGACAAGTGACATGACGAACAAACTATCAGTCAAATTCAACGAACTACCCCGCCCCTGGCAACAGTTCTAACGACCAGACAAACACTATTTTTTGGTGGATCATTGCGACCAACTGACATATGCCGTGGTTTGCCTGGCCTAAGAATAAATCCCTCCATCTCCTCCCGTGAATGTAGTAATAGCTGACTAAGGGATTACACCAGAGGATGGGTAGCAGCAGCCACCTGAGTACTCAACACGAATACTGCGATCACAAACCCAAGGGTGCCAAGCGTGGAGATTATGGCAAATGCCCCCTTTGCATACTATTGAGAGAGGCCTCGCCCCAACAGTGGACGTCTAACGGCTGATGAAGAAGAAGAGATATTACGTGCTCTCAAACGTTGAAGGAAAACATCATGGAAAGGCATATCCCAGAACCAAAAATTCGAAGCCATTTGATATGTGTATGGAAGGAGCCTCTTCACTACCCTGGTTCGTTCATCACTGGTCACTTTTCAGGGCCACCACTGATGCGTATGCAAGCGGCAGCGCGGTCACCTTCAGTAATAAACTACTGTCTAACGTAGAAGGTCGTTTCATTGCGCTCCATACATCTCACTGGCGAACGACGGTGATCTACCCACGCAAAGAAAAAAAATGAACGCTTATCTGGGAAATCTGCCTATTTTTGACCATAAAATAAGCGAATGGTTGATACACAAAGGAAAATTAACGCAGTTTTTGAAGATAAACCCTGTGAGTGAGGAAAAAAAGAGTGGAATTCTACTGACTCATCTCACAGAGGAGACATACCGTTTGGTACTTAACCTAGCTTTTCCTAAAGAGTTGGAGGCGCTGAGCTACAAGGACCTAGTTGAATTACTCGATGGCCATTTCAAGCCGAAAAAGTGCTCGTTCGTGGACAAGGCGAATTTTTTTGGTGCCAGCAGAAAATCAGGCGAAACATTAGGAGAGTGGGTGGCGCGATTAAGAGGGCTGGCAAGTTATTGCGAGTTCGGCGCCGCTCTCGAAACGAACTTGAGGGACCGTTTCGTCCTCGGCCTGGGTGCAGGTCCTGAACGTGACAAGCTGTTCGGGCAGAGCCCGTCTACACTAACGTTGACGCGAGCTATTGAATTGGCGGAGCAGGCGGCGTGTGCCAAGGAGGCAAAAGTCATGCTGGGAACCAGTAGTGATGCCGTTTTCATCAAGGAAGAACCGGTATATCGCGCTAGATTCCAGGGTCAATCCGGCCGTGGTCGTGGCGCTGGCGGTGGCGGTCAGGTGTATTCACCAGCGCGCCGCGATACTAGTCGCTGCTCTGTTTGTGGAATGAAGAATCATAGTAGTGATACGTGTCGTTACAAAGGTTATAAGTGTCAAAAGTGCGGTGTTAAAGGACATTTAAAGAAAGTGTGCGGTAATTCTAATAGTTCGTGCATTTATCATGTCGACCAGGAGGGCGGTGCTAACCAGAACCAGGACACCGTTTGTGAGGAATGTCAGAACTATAACCTAAGGTACGTGGCTGATAAGCCAATTCAGATCGAATTGTTATTGGGAAATCAAAGTATTAAGATGGAGCTTGATTCAGGATCGGGCAGCAGTGTAATTTCCGAGCAATTGTACAATGATAAGTTTTCGCATTACCAATTAAAAAGTTGCAATGTAAAAATGTGTTTGTACAATGGACATAAAATCTCTCCATCGGGGGTTTTCATCATTGAAGCAAATTTTAATAAAACAAAAAAATATATAAAAGTTTTTGTAGTCAAAAATGGAGGCCCGCCGTTGCTAGGCAGGGATTTCATGTCCGCCTTTAATTTAATTATCACAACCGACATCAAGTCTATACTAAGTAGTAATGCAAACGTAATTGATTTATTGGAAAAATTCCCCGATCTGTGGCGAGATGAATTGGGTTTATTCAATAAATTTAAAGTAAGTTTACAGCTAAAAGCTAATTCTGTTCCAAAATTTTTCAAGCCACGATTTCGAGCCCGCAGCGCAGCTCGTGTTGACGGTGGACGCAGGCCCGGCCGGGCTCGGCGCCGTGCTGTCGCAGCGCGGCGACAGCGACGCGCACGAGCGGCCACTCGCGTATGCATCTCGTTCACTCACCGCCAGCGAGCGAAATTACAGTCAGATACAGAAGGAGGCGACTGCTATCGTATTTGGTGTGAAACGGTTCCACCAGTATTTGTATGGTCGAAGCGAGCCATTCATTTTAAAAACTGACCATAGGCCTTTAATTTCAATTTTTAATAATAAGACAGGTATACCGGTAACGACAGCGCTTAGGCTCCAGAGGTATGCTATTATACTATCGGCATATAATTATATACCGCAGTACATATCTGGCGATAAGAACTTAGTGGCGGATTATTTCTCACGCGCACCTTTAGAGTGCTCAAATCCGTCGGACAGGATCGATAGCGATGTAGATACCTATTATGCACTCAAATTCTTAGACGAAGCGTCGCCCGCCACTACGTTACGCAAGATAACACAGGTGACGGAGAGTGATGCGGCGTTGCAGACTGTTATTAGGCACATGCGAAACGGTTGGCCACGAAAAATAATTTGTAAATCAGTAATACCATATTTTCAATGTAAATCGGACCTACAGTTCGAAAACGGCTGCCTTTTCAGGGGACATCGGATAGTGATTCCGTCGGCTCTGAGAGAAAATATGTTACGTGAATTGCATGATACTCATTTGGGAATAATTAAAACTAAAAGTAACGCGCGAAGTAGAATGTGGTGGCCGGGTATCGACAGTGACATTGAGCGCTGGATAGGTTCCTGCGCGACGTGCATCAGCGTGCGCGCTGCGCCCCCGCGCGACACCTCCACGCCCTGGCCCGCCGCCGCCACCGTCTGGCAGCGCGTGCACATCGATTACATGACCGTAGGGCAAAGGGTATATCTCGTGGTTGTAGATTCATTCAGTAAATGGGTAGAATGCCTGTACATGCATAATGGAACTTCGACGAAAGCTCTGATAACGAAATTAAAATGTATATTTTCAACTTTTGGTATACCTAATGTATTGGTATCAGATAATGATGTCAAAATTAAATCGAATGAATTCAAATCGTTTTGCTGCGCTAATGGTATAAAATATATGACATCGCCTATTTATCACGCACCAAGTAACGGGCAAGCCGAAAATTCGGTCAGAACGTGCAAAAAAATGTTAAAATGTATATTGAAAGATAACTTACCGTTGCCACAAATGAATGAACTGTTGTTAGGTTACTTATTTAACTATAGAAATGCCGTGCACTGTACCACCGGTGAAACGCCCGCGAAGTTGATGTTTGGTAGAAATCTGCGATCACGTCTTGATTTGATCATACCATCCAGCGAAACTCATGTGGACTTATCCGCGGCCTCAGTGCCGGCTAAAAGACAATTTGCGATAGGTGATATCGTTTGGGCCCGATGGTACAGCGCACGAAAGGAAACATGGCAGTTAGGCATAATAAAAGATAAGGTAGGTAATAAAATGTTCAACATTTTTGTTAAGGATTTTGATGTTTGCTGTATAAGACATGTGGATCAGATAATTAAATATACGGGTAACAATAATCAGCCCCTAATCATAAGTGATAAGAATGTGTGTCATCAAGTTCACTCGCCTTCTAATACTGCGACTAATTCTTCCGTTACCGGTGACTCTGATGAAGCAACAGGAGCATCAGATGCAGAATGTGTTGCAGGTGATGGTTATGCGGAACCGTTGGTTGATGATTATGAGGTGAATGAAAGTGAGGGAGAATGCGCTGTGCCGGCGCAGCCCGGGGCTCTCGTGTCCGAGAGTGAGCCACCTCAAAGTTCTACCGTGCGCACTGCGGACGTGTCGCCAGCACCGTCACCCCCAGTTGCACGCCAGAGGCGTGTTACGAAAAGAGTTGATTATAAGAAATACCTATAATACTTCTGTAACACTTTACTGTTAAGTTTGATTATCTTAATGTACTTACCTTACTTATTCTTAGGATTTAAAAGTTATGTATTTTGTCACCAGGGTTCATAACTAATTGTGGAGGAATGATGCGTATGCAAGCGGCAGCGCGGTCACCTTCAGTAATAAACTACTGTCTAACGTAGAAGGTCGTTTCATTGCGCTCCATACATCTCATCTCACATCAAAGCTAATAGTATCTGGCTTAATACTAGGTGACCAAGGTAGACCCGGAGACATGACTCAGGACGACTCAGGCCCTCAATTTGCTTAACGCTCTGGTTGCTCAGAAGCCAGATATCGTTTTTTTTTTTTCAAATTTTAATGTTTTTCTTAATAATGTTATCAGTTTTCTAAGCTAAGTAGGTATCTGTGATATAAATAAATAAATAAAATTCGTTTATTTCAAGCCTTATCAGCCCATAATTTTAAAATACATTCAAATAAATCATTATTATTATTGTGATATAATCATTATTAAGAATTATAAGTACCTGTAGTTTTGGCTTGCCGCACGCGTTGGTGTATACTGTAAGTGCAGTAAGCAGTTGAATTTAAATAAATAAATGACGTAGTATTACCTGGACTCTGGGCGGCTGTGGTTGCGGCGGTGGCGGTGGAGCTGACGGCGCCCCATGATCTCGGCATGTGCTCTCACTAAGCGCCTGAAGGGGCGAGTACGTACTCCTGGTGCATAGCGAATTCTGTAACAAAAACGTATGACGTTTCAGCAATAAATATTAAGCGCAGTCACAGACCTGTCGCTTCCATTCTTTTCTACCTAGAACAGAAAATAAAATAATTGAATTCGGGAGGCTAGAATGCAATACAAAACGTACCACTCGTCACACACCTACAGACCCGAACCGGCAAGAACGCCCGGTCAGGAATTAACTGGCCAGAATCGCCTGTCAGGAACGGCCGGTCAGAAAGAGACGTGGCCTACGTACATAGCTCCGTTTATCGTCACACACAGCCCGTAGCCAAATTCTCTATTTCGCGACAGGTTTGCAACAGGCGCAAATTGTATGATGTAGTGCAAACTAGTGCAAGATAATAAAAATACAAGAACAAAGTGTATATAATGTAATATGTGTATATTTGTAATAGAGATAGAAAGAAAAGTGCCAATCGACACATTTTTTGCTATAATAGTTTATTTTATAAATCTAGGTCAATGCTAAATTACTTAGTAGCCTACCTTACGGCTAGATTGTATTGCTATTGATTATATCAACAGTAGGTACGCTAAGAAAAAAAAGACTTACATCTCTGATGGGATGGTGAAGCGGTGATAGCACATGCTGCTCGTTATGTCTCCCTAGTCGCTCCACCAATGACTGAACGCTCACTGGACAATGTCCGGTTTGGCTTGAAACGATACCTGTTGATAAACAATTGTCTTTTAAAAACCGGCCAAGTGCGAGTCAGAATCGCGTGGAGCTGTCACCAAGTAGGCTACCACAGTAACCAAAAGACCAATTGAACTAATTAGTCAGTCAACACATTTTATACGCATTTTATTTTCACTAATATTTTCCGTTTCCTGCGAGAAGGATTTATCATTTTGTGTAAAAGCAATAGCATCAAAGACGATTGCATCTCGTTACATACGTAGATACAGCTAGATTGGTTAACTTCACCTACTTTCACAGCATTATGTCATACGGCATATTGTTGTGGGGATCAGACACCATATTTATGTTGCAGAAGAGGGAGGGCTTTTCTTGCAAATTATAATTTGGGTCCCAGAGAATCTCTTCAAATTATGTTTAAAGAAATAAACATCATGTCATTCCCATGTAAGTAGGAACATTTTGGAAACCTGTTTGCAAAAATATTAACTTGTTTACCACACTGAGAAAACAGTTCATCAAAAAATATGGTGATTTCACGTAAAGTAGGGAGCATACGGAAATAACCATAAAGTACGATGAAACTACTGTTGCTGCTGCTAACCATATATTATGATGAGCTGTCACCATGCATTAGTAGTTCGTATCACCGTATGTCCGGACTTACGGTGACGGTAATCGTAATGGACCATTACTTTTTGAGAGAGAGCATAACATTACATATGACTGTCATCATATTTTTGTATGCTTTCCTACTATTTTTATGTGCTCTCCTCTAATTTCCGAGTAATCCCTATTATTTTATCATACTATTTATCCATGCCTTCCTACTATTATTGTATGCTTTCCTACTATTTTTAATGTGCTTTCCTCTCATTTCCGAGTAACTCCTGTTATTTCATCCTACTATTTATCCATGCTTTCCTACTATTATTGTATGCTTTACTACAATTTTGAATGTGCTTTCCTCTTATTTCCGAGTAATTCCTGTTATTTCATCCTATACCATTTATCCATGCTTTCCTACTATTATTGATGTGCTTTCCTATTGATTTTTTTTACTATTTTTCTATGCCTCCTGTTGTAGTATGGCTCGGGTATTGTTCCTTTTTCTTAAATATGTATGAGCCAATTAATAAAGATAATTGACACATAGAATAAGCAAGAGTACGGTTAAGAGAATGATGATGATGTATAGTCGTTCATCGTCATCACTCCCGTAACCGTACTTTTGCACGGTTATGGGTCAGAGTAGATTACTAAGTGTCAATTATCTTTATAAATTGGCCCACACATATTTAAGAAGAAGGAAAAATACCCGAGCCATGCTACAACAGGAGGCGTAGAAAATTAGTAAGAATAAACAATAGGAAAGCACATCAATAATAGTAGGAAAGCATGGATAAATAGTAGGATGAAATAACAGGAAATACTCGGAAATGAGAGGAAAGCACATTCAGAAAAAAGTACCTACGCAATACAGAAAATAACCCTAATAAAGTAGGTACTTCTAGATAACAGTGGATTTGGGATTTGGGGAATTATTTGCTATAATGGAAAAACATATGACGGATTAACATTTTAATTAAAAATTACAAAATATTATTAAATAACGCAAAATATATAATTTAGAGTAACGGAGTTTTGGGGTAACGGAGGCGGGCTCGCACCGTCTCTTGTCAGAGGGCGCACGACCTCCTGTCACGGACCAGCTGAGGGTCGAGACCACTGTTCCAAAGCTGACTGCACCTTATCCGCGTCACCTGTACAAAATTGCAAGTGGTTAGGTCAAATAGATTTTTATATATGGGGGTCGAAAGTAGCTTTAAATTTGGGGTAATAAATTCTGCCGAAGTCAGCCTACAAAACTCGAAAGGAAATTAGCTAAATTTACCTAAATACAGTATTTTGTGACATGTTTACTTTATGGTACCATAAAGAGTATCTCTAATTAACATGGGCTTTCACATTAGATATTTTACTTAATACGAGACTAAAATCAATACCTTATTCAAATCCCTGGTAATTGATCCTAGAACACGACGCGACTTCAGGCGTGCTGGACAGAGCACGGGATCGAGACTCGGGCTTTGCCAGGATACCCAACGTAATAAGATAGGCACGTTGAGCCCTCCAGGCGTTCACCAACCAGCCATGGTTTGGTAGGCGTCAGCGCCTGCTGAACGATGCGTAGTAGGTGGAGATTATTTTATGTACAACCACATCATTTTAAATGGACATCAGCTGGGCATCAGTCGGCAAAACTGGGTTATGTACTGTCACAAGCTTTTACATCAACAGCTTGCATAAACTGGTGCACTAATCTTAAAACACTTATTTTTGTACACGAACAAATGTTAGGTATTATGAAACCCAGCTGATCTTTGTTGCACTTTGTTGCTTCAAATCACTTCACATTTTGTAACACTAACTATAGACAATCCGTAATATTTAAAATAAAATTACAAGCAAAAGGCGGAGCGCATGTGCTTCCCTGCTAACTAAATAGAATAAAATGACCGGGCTAGGACCTACCCGCGTGCCGTTCGCAGTAGACTGGTGATTTCACAGTATTTTAATATGCCGGTCATCCAATATTATGAATCTGTAATCAAACTTTAGTAAAACGATAAACGTATTTTTGTGTGATGATCACGGTATTTTGGAGTGCCGCGTCAAATATTATGGTTCCGTAATCATATTCGATGGTAATTTGTTACGTAATTGTATTTTTGTGTGCTAGTCATGGTATTTTGGTGTGACCAATCACCGGAATCATAATTGATTCCGTAATCATTATTTGATGTTTGTTCATTTGTTAATTAGTTTTTGTATGTCCGTAGTCACATAGATAGATATATAGATTAACACTTTATTGTACACCAGGAATACATAAAAGGATTTATTAAAATTAGCAGTACAATGGGCGGCCTTATCGCTGAGAGCGATTTCTTCCAGACAACCTTTGGATGGACAGTAACAAGCGAAGCGAAGGATTTTATGCATAGAAGCTTCAAGAAAATTGATGCTAACTACAAAAATAAAGTGACGAAAACTGTTATATCTTAGGTATCATCGAATTTCTGCCAAGCAGACATCCAGCAGACCATTTCATATTACGTAGTGTTATATTAAGAGGAAAGCATCGTAAAGTATCGATTTAATCTTCTTATATTCTGTCACCGTTTATTACGGAGAATGGTCATCATAATATTGTATTACTTACTATTTAAACTAGATTATTTTATTATATATACATGATACAACCTTATTTTAGAACAATTCATCGTATTTTTGAAAGACGTATTGATATTTTATAATGAAGCCAAAATGACATTTTTCTCAGTGCAAAAAAAGTGACAATCATGATGTAAATACTAGAAACAACGATAAACTCAATGTTCCCACTATATAGGCCCCATAAAGTTATTCAATCGTTTAGAGGGAAATGTGTATGTTTTGCTAAAAATGTTTATTAACTAATATAAAAAAATTATTAAATAATTGTAAACTTTCTAAAACAGTGTTTCTACAACATCAAATAATCTGATACTATAAAGTATAGTATCAGATTATTAGATGATAATAAAGATTGTAAGTTGTAACTGAACTTGCTCCAATAGCAATAAATGCTATAAAAATTGAATATATTTAAAGATTATCGCATTGTCTGGTGTTTTTTTTTTTTATATAAATATATATTAAGTATGTTAATCTTTCAAAACGAGTGTTTTTTTGCATAATTCGGGCAGCGCGGCCCGCCACGGTGGTTGGTACGCCAACGTCAAACTTGTTCCAATTTTAATCTGAATTCAATGAGCTTGTGTTCCAAATTTAAAGAAGCCAACGTCATAAGGATACATTTTTGGGATTTCCTGTCATTAAGTGAAGCACTGACCGACTTTACCTATTATTCTGACAACCAAAGTGCAATCATACAAGTACCCACCTTAACTCAAAGCTCAAACCGAACTCAAATATACGAAGGTAATTACATAATATAATACGATCCAATACAATACGATTACACTTATTTACTGTGTAATTTCACTGAGATTGCAGTAACAAGTATGTAGTATTAAGATTTTAATTAGTAGTTTCTAGTTCATATTATATGCCTATTAATAAAATTATCGTGTTTTGTCTAATAGATTCCTACATCTCCTCTCGTGGATCGTAAAAGCCGACTAACGATTACACCAGAGGATCTTCAGTATCCACCTAAGTAATTACCTAACAGAACTATTGCGATCACCAATTTGCTATAGGGGTGCTTATGACAAATCTCGACATTGCAATCTAAGGAGGTCTCTTCCATGGCATTTACGGCTGATAATTGCTGGTATCAATTTGCACACTCTTTTAACACTGGTTTTTTTCATAATTTTCCCTACAACTATTTAAATTTAAATTCGTCTAACAACCTATCCAAACGCCTATAAACCAAATCTCAGCTACATCCATTGAGGTAAATGTATTAGTGCATTAAACTTTAACAGTTCAACCAACTTGACTCTCTGTACCTACCCCTCTAATTTCAAAGTTATCACAATCACTCCAGACTTTCTCTTTAATAACTGAAAGCACTTCCACACACGTGTACTGTACACTCGCGCACGTAAAAATAACGTACAGTCCCATAAAAACGAACGTCCATCCTCCGGCGGACATCTCACTCAACTAATTCGTAATGGTGAGTAAACTCGAAACGCATCTAGAATAGCACCAATCATTTCAGCGGCTGTTGTCAACACCGGGATTATAAATAAGACGGGTGTTGATAACTGTACTTACGTGGAAGCGACAATGGTCTTCGAGCTATTCCTGGGGTCATTTATTTATTTTTAGGAAAGTAAGTATCTACTGATTTTTTATTTTTTATTATCTCTGGCCGTGTGTGCAGAAGTTTAAGATCACGGTTTTAATTTAAATGAAGTTTTCTTTGTTAATGGAATAGAAGTTACGATCCTCGACCACACGCAAAGATCTTTATGTAGAGACTATGCTCTACACACATTTTAATGCACAATTTTAGTTGTTCCTATGAACAACTAAAATTGCGCATATTGAACAAATATATAGGCTGCAACATAATTAGATTTTATATTGATATATAAGTACTTTTTTGCAAAGGTGGTTGTTAACGCGGCCTAGCAAATGCTGAGTTAGGAACCATTTTGTGGTTTGCAACAGACACATACGTTTTGTAATTGTTATTTAATATGTATGATATATTTTAATGCCTGTGTTTTTTTGTTAGACCATGAATAAACTGTTTTTCTTTCTTTCTGTTCTTTCAAATTATGATGAAAAGTTAAATAACATAACATAATATATAGGTATAGGCTTATATGCACACCAATTTTTTTATTTAATTTCCATTGAATTATTATCGAAGACCTCTGTGACGCGGTGGGTGAATGATCGCCTGCGACACAGGAGATTTCGGGTTCGATTCCAGCCTCAAAACAAATATTTGTACGATCTGCAGATATTTTTTCAGGGTGTTCTGGGTATTTTCTTAAAAAATATCTATATATGTTATGTATTGTATTAAGTATATCTGTAGTACCATAACACAAGTGTGAAATGTGCGAAATATTCAGCATTTATTTATTTGTTTTTATTATTTATTTTTTATTACTTTACATCAACCGCGGGTGCATGTAGTCGGAAACGATAAATTTTTTCGCGTTCCCGTTGGGAATCGCATAATTGTCAGCTTATGAGTTATTTGTGTGGAGCCACTTGTAATAATGTGACACATTTGCTGGTAAATTACCAAGCTCTCCTTGGAAGAAATAATATTGCTGTCCTTACTGTTTCAAATATATTACGTTCTTAAAATGATGTGATGTTTATAAAGGAAAATACATGTGAGAATGATCATCACCATCTGAAGTCCACTGGACATAAGCTTCCTCCATAGAATTCCATATCGAAATTATTACCGAAAGCTATTTGTTTCAACCGGTTCGCTTATGAGAACGCGGAATTTTCTTCCAACATCTTCAAACTTCAGCAGCTTCAAAGTTTCTGTATTAGGTTTATCTTCGGTCTCCGAAAATATGAACACATATCTTAATTTGGGAAAAAATAAAATGGCTCCCTATTCGTCGGAATACTCACATCTTGTCGCTCCTATTCAACGTCCTCCGTAATCCGTCCACTCTCTAGCTATTATCCGAAGGAACGTTTTGAGTTCCTATATTGCGGGATCCATTTACTCTTCGATCCTCAGAAAACCTCCTACGCAATATTCCGTTGCATACAAGCAAATATTATGATAATTCCTTTTTATGATATTATATAATTATTATTACAGACAGAAGGTGGACCATAGAGGCTACTCGATGGAAGGGGCCAAACGGCAAAAGACTATCTGGTCGACCAAGAAAGAGATGGACAGACGACATCATAAAAACAGCTGGGAAACATTGGATAGATATAGCGAAAGATAGAGACACATGGAGTAAATTGGAGGAGGCCTATACCCAAAGAGGGGTTCCTAACCAGGAAAAGTAATAAAATTAAGTGTATATTTATGTTATTAGACAATAGATTTTAAGACTTTTAAGAATTATGTAACTAGTTGGTAAGGAAATTAAAAGGCTTTATAATTATTATTATATAATTATTTTTGTATTAATAATTATATTTATGATAATTTCTTTTCCGTCTAAGCTCATAATGAAAGCATAATTGGACTAGGAAATGCGCTGCCAGTCTCCATAAAATTATCCACTTCACTACAAAAGATTATAATATGTTAAAATTTGATATGTTTGTGTTATTTGTAGTAAATACTATCTATGTTTCACATAAATTATATATATGGATACCTATATATTTATTTAGTGCCGTAAAAAAACATATAACTCAATGAAATATGGTGAAGTTTGTAGGAAAAAGTGGCCGGAATTCAAAAACTGCTACGACGATTTCAAAACAATTTATAGATTGAAACCCTCACGGCACCAGGCTCGTTCGCATTTATCCGTATTATTTATTCTAGCTAGGTTCATCTATTTAATTTATTTAAATTACAAAGTATATGAAACTTTCAGTGCACCCCTGATCAATCTTCCATACAATTTAAACTCCTCTCTATCCAAAGGTTGTCTGGAAGAGATCGCTTTCAAGCGATAAGACCGCCCATTGTAATATTTATTTAAATTCTGTTGTTAATCTAGTAACTAGTTAGTTATGTATGGTGTACAATTAACAATATTCATTCATCATTAAGCTTTGATATTTCTCTAGGACATTATAAACGTCGCAGGAAGTCGGTGGATGGAGGCGGCTCAAGACCGTTTGTCGTGGCATTCTAAGGGGAAGGACTATGTCCAGCAGTGGACTTCTACAGGCTGATGATGATGATGACTTCACTAGGTACTTAAAACTGTCCTGCAGTTTTTTTTGACTGTGAAGAGGGATCTCTTATCGCAATCATAAACCTTTCACATACAGTGCTACTACTGAACAAAGATCAACTCAAATCACGACTCATCATTCAATACCCAATTTATTGTATTTAATGATAGTAATTAAGACATTATTGGCAGTTTTAATTATCTTATAGTATGTAGGACAGTCACCTATGACATGGCACGGTCGATAACTCTGGAGGAATGATCGTTTGAGCCAAGGTGCCATACCAGTTCCACCCCAGTTGGGATAGCTGTACTTGCCAAGCCGCTTAATGGCTTGAAAGATATTTACTTTATTTTTATTGGACTTTGTTTAAAGCACAATGTCACTTTAGTTATTAAGTAAGGACTAAACATTGGAACATTGTGTAATCATATACCGTACATCAGTCAACGGATTATCTATTCTATCTGTTGCTATCAGTTTCAATCAGTCTCAATGCTATTTCTATTTACAATGACGTTTTTGCGATCTCTCAATTAACGCAGTTTGCCTACTAAGCTTGATTGCAACCAACTAGACTACATAAATAAGACACAAAAACGCTATTTCAAATAGAAACAGCAGTGAAACTGTTTTTAAGTGATAGCAACAGAATTATGTAATCGAGCCACTGAACAAAAGAAGGGTTTTGATTTTAGTTGTTTATATATTGGCGTGTAAGTTATTATCTGTCAAACTATAAAAAATGTTTGAAACATGTGTTTATTGACTACCAGAAAGCCTATCACATCAAATCTTGTAAGAACAATAATACTTCTTTATCAACTATAGCCACCATCAAATTATAATAGCTTTCAAAAGCTTCTATGGTCTCAGCTGTTGACGACCTCTGTGGCGCACTGGGCGAGTAGCCGGCTGAGATGCAAGAGGTTGCGGGTTTGATTCTAGCTGCGGGACAAATGTTTGTATGATCTGCAAATATTTGTTCCGGGTCTGGTGTTATAGTACCATGGTACTCGTAGTTCCTGATATCCACGACACAGGGAATCCTAGTGTGGGATCTAGACTATGTATGTGACTGTTGGGTGTTGTATGTTATATGTTATGTTATGTTGAAGGTTGGGACGGGACGTTCGAAGAAAAATACACTTTTACAGACTATTCCAAAACGTCGGAAAAGTTTCCGATGATTCGTTAGTTTTTCATTTAGATGTGGTAAGAAACTGAAACAATTTTCTAACAATTTTCTCTGCTAAAACACAGTAATATACAATGTTTATTATTTTTTACTGTGATTTACTAGAGAAAATTGTTTTAGTTACTTACCACATCGAAATGAAAACTAACGAATCCGATCGGAAACGTTTCCGACGTTTTAGAATAGCCATGAACATTACAGGTATTCCTATTATATATATATATATATATTATATATATATATATATCCCAGTTCAACTCTCATTATAATGTGAGAAATTGTTCATGGATTCTTTTATGCTTGGAATTAATTAGGCAGCGTTTATTCAAGGTGCGACAAACGAAACAATTATAATTTGTTGAGCTATTTGCGGCAACAAAAGGTGCTGGCCGCTTCCTTAGCGATAAATCCGCATTGATTGAGCGCTATAAATCTAAGATGCGACCGCTCCGGTTGCAGTGGATAGGGTTGCCACACAAAACATGTATGTACTTATTTCGTTGCAGAAACTAAATACCAACTCATTAAAAAACTTTATGCGATTGTTATAAAAAGCATAGTAGTACAGTCAAATTAGGTGATTTTTTGCAAAAGTGTGGAACTAATTAGATGTAGTCATGAAAAATTTTCTAATTGTTTTGTATGGCTTAAAAATCACCTCTTATAATAAGCATCAGTAATTTCACCCTCCGGAACAGGGTGAAATAGGGTGAACCTTAAAATATCCGTAACTTAATGGGGGAAATAGAAGTAGTCGGTGCAATTTTGCATAGACTTTGAACCGTTATGATCTATATTTACACCAAGTATTTTTTAAATCCGACATACGGAACATACAAAAAAAAATTATTTACAAAAAAAACTTTTTTATTTTATTTATTTATTTTAGGATAACCATCGGCGCATAAAAACAAAATGGAAATTAATATTCTAGTACTTTTCAGGCCATTTAACGGTCTCCGGTCTGGTCTCCAATTATAGAAATATATTATATTATTATTAAAAACGGACTTCACACACAGAACATGCTGATGATGATGATGATGATGGCGACATAAGTATTTTACCGTCTCCCTAAAACCCCCTTTTCATTCGCTTTAAAAATGCCAAAAATACTGTATCTTATCAGCAAATCTTTCGTTAATTACTTATTTCAGCTGTTTCAAGTGGCAGCCCTGAGTCGCCACACGTGTGACGCGACGCCACGATGGGGAGGCGTTTGATTTACGCACCCTCACAACGGAACAAATTGCACCTCATACCACAAACAAATACGTTATAATCACACCACGAACACATAAGAATAAGATCTTTGTGTATGAAACAAATAAGACGAGGTTCCTGATATAATTGTTTGATTTTAATATCACCCGGACTTGTTGGGCAATTTTCGTTGCTAGGTACTATAAGATTTACCGTTGCTGCTGTTTTGTTTAAGAATGTACCTACTATTTACTGGAAGAAAGTTTTCCTAAAGGCGGCGTTGAGCTCAACACTAGTCACGTCTATACAGACGATTGGGAGACCCACAGTGAGAAGATACCCGCTGGGGCACTGGCTATATACCCCTTCGGGAAAAAAGGCGTGTAAACATATATGTAGGTAAGCATGAAGACAGAATTAGCTTAATATTTCTTCTATAAGACAAATCACTTGTCAATATCTTATGAAACTACGAGTTTCCACGCAAGAATTACATACTGAAGAAGCAGGTTAGGTTCGGTTGGTAATATTTACTCAAACAATACCTAACTTCTAGTTCGCCCCGAACGGAATCCCAGCGATGTTACGATATTCGCTATCTCAGCGAATCCTGTACCCTTTAAGCTCATATACAAAGTTGCTAATTGTATTAGTATCACTAACCTACATATCAAATTTCACGGCGATTTAATCAACGGTTCGAAAGAAGTTCTCGTCGAAGAAAGTCCCACCAAATACATACGAAAGCCAACCCCTCGAGTTAACACTGAGACCTCGCTAAATTGTTAAGAGAGAAAACTGTTTGAATGGTATCAACAGTTGGTGATTAGTCAAACCTTTAGTTTCTTTCACACGCTACACAGGATAAATATAGGTGGAGACTAATGCGAATCATAATTACCAAGAACTTCATAATCCCTACTGGATCAATCAACAATTCATTTCACCAATGAATTATTTCACTTACCAGATTTGCTTACAAATAGACAATGTTGGCTTTTCGCTTTGATCAGCGGAGTGGTGTCAACATTGCTCGCGAACCTCGTTAACAAGCCAATCGGTGTGTCACTGGGTACAAAAACTCAGAAGAACAAAGGAGTGAGTAGGTATCTAATAGAACTTTTAACCTTTTAGAAGTACGTAATACGAAACAAACAAAGTGGGGCTATAGCTACCCATATAGCAAAAATAAGACAAAAGTTCACGAAGCAAGACAAAGGTATCTAATAGAACTTTTAACATTTTAGCAGTACGTAATAAGTACAAAACAAAGAAAATGTGGCTATAGCAAACCATATGGAAGATATAAGACAAAAGTTCACGAAGCAAGGCAAAGGTACCTTAAAGTACCTTAAAGAACTTTTAACCTTTTAGAAGTACGTAATACAAAACAAAGAAAATGAGGTTAAAGCAACCCACATGGCACAAATACGACATAAGTTTACGAAGCAAGACATGAGTATGATGCTGTTATAACCGAGACCTTTTTGGAGTTCGAGGCAAAATTAGAGCTTAGAACTAAAATGGAGCAAATTACTATAGCTGTAACACTGGCAGTAGAATCTATCACTTAAGTGTGTCAACTGAGAAGATTACATAATCATTGACTGCTTGAGAGCGTTTTAAAGAAATCAGTTTCCTCACAGTAACATCGCAATATATTTAAAAATTATTATATGCACACTGGGATAGTTTTATGAAAAAAAATTAAATGTATTCCAAAATTTCAATTTTAGAAAAAGTAAATGGGTCTCTTATGAGGTACGGTTCTATACTAAACTTCCTATTCGAAGATTTAAATCAAACCAAACATAAAAAAAACAAATTAAGAAAGCGTATTACACTCTATAAGACTATATTAATGATAAAGCCGCATGGCCTGATGTCGCTCTGCCCCTCGACTACAAAAATTACAATTTACAAATATCTGATAATAATAATAATAACATAATATTATTAAGTTATTAGGTATATTAAGCGTAGCGATGAACTTTTATGAATCAGCTTCTCCTTGTTCTCGAGGAACCCGCATAGAGCGCCTATATCCTATCCCACATTAGTTCTTACTAACGAGTTCGAGTTTTTTTTGATGCTCCTTGAGGAGCATCAAAAAAAAGCCAACCTGTGTTTGTTTCTCTGATTCTTATAGACTTGGCCGCGTTAGAACAGGAGTAATTTTATTTTATAAGGCGATTCAAAATGATCCTTATGATTTCAATGAATACCTAACATACTTTGACTTTGACACACACAAACTGGACTTTGGTTCCAAAATACCAAGTTATTGTTGTACGGTAATTTTTTGATTGGAAACTAGGAGCAAAGAAAAACTCTAGTACAGGTATACAGTACAAACAGGTAGCGACATGATATTTTAACTATTTTCGTTTTTCAAACTTTATTTCCGCTACTAGCCGATTTATAAACAAAAGTTTGATTTACCTAGGTACCATATTGCTCTATATTCACACAAAACGTTTCAGTTCCATCTTTGCAATGCGAACTGGCATATACTTACAAATCTGTGACTGGCATATTGGAACTGTCAAAACCATCGTCTGTCTTCCCTGAAAACGATAATCTGGGTCTGTTTAAGGCAAGAGTGAATAGGTGCCTTCTCGACCTTTGTGCTTCATCTTCGGCCACATTTTACTTACCAACAGCCAAAATCAAGGTCAAGAGAAGGTCGGAGAATGTTTAAAAAAACGTGCTTTTAATAAATTACGTTTGCATTAGCTCTATTTGTACGAGCAAAAAATAAAAACTGCGAAGTTAATTAGTATCTAAAGTTGTAGAACTTTTCAAGGGCTTCGAACCAATCTCGCCAATCAGTCGTGAGTTGGTGTACTAAGTTGTATTATCACTGAATTTGATTGTGTTACTTTCTCGTGATTTGTGTACCGCCACACCGTGCCTGACGTGTTCTAGGAACGCACTGTCAGCCGCGCTGTTGTGACTGCTGATTGACTGATGCTGCCAGTCCCCGCTATTCTAAGCCCTGTGTTTGTTTTGCATAGCATCCTCGCTGGTATTGTGAGCTTCCTGGGTGCGCAGATGTTGCAATTCTAGCAAGATTTCACGTTATTTTGCTGAAATTGTTTTGTGAAAACCTAGAGGAAAAATTGACGTCTTCACAAAACGGATGTTCTCAATTCGCCAGTTTTTATTTTTTATGAGTTATAGCCATTATTTCTGAACAGATTTGAATGGTTTAATGATTTTTTTCTTTGCTGTCTAGCTAGGGAATTACTTATTCCAGAGTAGTTTATGTAGAAACTTATTCAGGATTCCATACAAATATCTAATCAGGATAATTACTTTTTTATTGGTGATCGCAGTATTGGTGTTAGGGACAACGTTACTCATGTAGATACCGCTGCCCATCCACTGGCGTAATAAATTTTACGATATCCATGGGAGAAGTTGGAGGAGCATATTCTTAGGCCGACACCACCACGGACTAGATTAGATTAGTGCTCTCGTATTAATCCTAGTACACACTATTATAGTAAATTTAACCACGTAGGCATAACATGCGCACGCGTTGCCACGGTCCGTCGCCGTCGGCAGCTAATGGTGATTTGTGTCGCAAGCCTCGTTAACTGTTAACTGATCCCAAACTGTCTCATTATGCTTCACGTAAATAAAAATATGTTAAAAAAATTTAAAACGGCGTAAAGCAAAACAATTGTTAATCATCAGCCTACAGAAGTACATTCCTGGTCATATGCCTCGCCACAACGAAGGGTCCTGAGCTGCCTCTATCCACCGACTTCTCGCGATCTTTAAAAGGTCGTCAGTCTATCAAGAAGGTGGCTTTCCTAAGTTGCATTGTTGGTTTTCCGTTTAGACAAAGAAAACGAGACAAAGAGGTTCAGGTGATGTAAGTAAACAATAAAATAAAATAATCTTACTTATATCAAAAATCATAACCAAAAACTATATTTACACATATATACTTAAAACACTGCACATACATATACACCCCCACACTCATAAGCTTGAACAATTAATTTATTGTAGCTTACACTTATTATTTATTGTCTTACACCGATTCCGATCGTATACTAAGTAATTATAATCTTTTGTTATGTAATATTAAAACCTGTTCTTTCAAAATTCAAGGTGGTTTACCGAAATAAATAAAAAAATACATTAAATTGATTTAACATTTGACATAATTATGTTTTTTAATAAAAACGTTTAAGTTGCGTTTAAGTTACATTGTCCAATTTAATGAAAAATTTGTTCGAAAAGTGTAGCTTTTCGAACTACCGAAATAAGAAGCTGCGAAACATGATCTCCCAGCCGTTTATTTCCTTATTTTTTTATTCAAACGTCAAACAAATAAATTGTGCTGTCAAGAAACGACTTATGGAGCACTAAATTACTCAGAAAAGTTTAATTTTGGGTTGGAGAGGGATGCCAGTCATGAAACGACCTGACAATCCAACCTTACAGTGCAATTCACTGTCCATTATAAAGTTCCAGCATAAAGTTAAAAAATTTAACACCCGAAGGTATACAGACCAAAGCGATCTCGTAGGAAATTAAGATGTATCAAAAAAAGAAACGCTCATTAAAAAAAAACAAACGAATGAGGTAAAGTTCTACCAAAAACAATCGAATAACGAAGGCGCCACAAAGTCCTTAAAATAATTGACGTCCTGGGAGTTACGTGTGACGCAGGGTGGGAAGTGAGCGTAAATCAAACCAACCACAGATTACTAAATACTATTCCTGATCACCACAGATAGTGTATGATATACATCTTTATTTCCTAAGCAACACAGATAACTTATTCGTTTGAATCCTGAGGGAACCGTGCCACACGCAATTTGTTTATGGAGATTAGAAGTGAGAAATAATAAGACTTATTGCAAGGGCAGAAGATGTGATTTTAATTGTTGGGGATTAAGGTTACAGCTTGTTGATCTTTTGATGAGATTATTGTAGATTAGATTGAATAGAACGTTCTAAGACAAAAAAATAAACTAGATTGAGAAGGGACATTGAGATAGCTAAGACGGATTGACCGTGCGTCGCCGCCGCAGGCGGTTGTGGTGAGAACATGTCATAGCCACAACAAAATCTTACCAATGCTTATGAACAATTCAAAAGTATGTAATCAATTAATTTGGACACTTGTACATAATTCAGCTATACAAAACATTCAGTGTCCAAAGGACACTATAGCAAACTTAGGTCCACGAGCAAAGATTTCACAATACCTACCAAACCAAAATAATTTAACATCTTAACAATCGTGGGTAGCTAAAATAAAACTCTTCCAAAATTATAGGGTTGTCCAAAATACCTTTGACATAAATCTACTTGTTCCTAAAAACTAATTGGTCTAATTTATCCGGAATATCGTAAGGAGTGGAACATCGTACCGGAATGGAACCGGAATGCGTGGCATAGCTCGGATTACTGCGCTGTGATTTGTAACTATTTGTATGGGGGTAAATTTATTTTAACTATCAAAATGTGTCAAGTTTTCCAGATTGAACATAATTATTTGTAGGCTGAAGATTTTACGTTATCAATTACTGGCATTTCACAGTTTATTATTTTAGATGAAACAGTTAGCAAGTTTGTGTTGTGTGTACAAAGCTGGATGAAGCTAAAATAAAATGGGTGGACAAAACCTCCCCCATAAAATAAAATGGGGGGACTCGAACTTTAATGTTACTAATCATCATCATCAGCCTGTGTCCACAGCTGGACATAGGCCTCCCCCTTAGAATGGCACGACGAACGGTCTTGAGCCGCCTCCATCCACCGACTTCCTGCGATGTTTATAAAGTCTTTAGTCCATCAAGTGGAGAGCCTTCCTCTACCGCGTCGTCCGATTTGTGGTTACCACTCGAGAACCATTATTCCCTAACGTTCTTAATTCTGAGAGCTATATAACCTGCCTTTTACCACTAAATCTAACTTAGTAAGAGGTTGCGGGTTCGATTCCCGCCTCGGAACAAATATTTGTACGATCTGCAGATATTTGTTCTGGGTGTTCTGGTATTTCTATGTATAATAAAAAATATCTATGTAATGTATTGTATTAAGTATATCAGTTATCTAGTACCCATAACACAAGCTCTGCTTAGCTTGGGGCTAGATAATGTTGTGTGGAAATGTCCAGCATTTATTTATTTAATTCTGAGAGCTATATCGGACATTTTTTATTGATTCGCTGTAAAATAAATTACTAATCATAACAAATACAATAAATTACCACATGCTTACGATATCAAGACATTGTTTCCACGTCCTTATGAGAACAAATTACGATTACGTAAACACACCCAAATGGTGGGCAAAGTTATGTTGTTTCTCCTGACTTTACTTCTTGTTTAGCTGTGTTAGGTGTTAAAACCGGACAAGTGCGTGACTCGCACCCTGAGGATTTCGTTCAGTAAATTAATTGGAACTCGTCAGAGCCCTTTTTGAGTTTCAGCCACTTTTCCCTAAAAACTTCACCATTGCATATTAAGGGATAAATAACTTTTCATTTAAAAAACCGACTTCCGCCATTGTATTCGACTAAATATTTGAATGAAAAAAAAAATTATGAAAGAACCATAGTGGTGAAAGGATTATGATACTTTCTGAATGCAAATGCTTGGTTTGTTGCTGAAAATATCAAAATCGCCATATGTTTACCTACAATATTTGAAGAGTTCCCTCAATTCCTCATGGATTCCATCATGAGAACTAGTTTTTGAAAAAAATGGGACCAATCTGGAAGTATATATCTATTCAAATAAAAAAAGAATTTTCCAAATCTGTTCATAAACGCCGGAGATATGAGGTAAAAAACAAAAAAAAAAAAAAAAATTGTGAAGTCGGTTAAAAAGTCAAAATTCCCAAATTTTTGATTTGTTCTTTTAGTTGTTTCACAAACTTCTATAGGTTTCGCAATTTCAGAATTTGAGCTTACTGAAGTATCCTAGAGGTTTTTAATTTTCGTGATTTCCATACAAAAATTAGACATTCATTGCCAAATTGCCATATTTTTTAAATGAATTGAATTAGCTCTTGATTTTTTAACGCCATTAGAAAGTATTAGACTTTTATATATGGTATAAATTTTAAAAGAATTAGAATAAGGATCATTATTGTTAAATTGTGTAAAAAATCGTAAAGGCAATGTTGTATTAACAGTCTGCACATTTTGGACGTACAATAGATAGATAGATTTTATCTTTATTGTACACCATATACAAAAAACACCAAATAACAAAGATACAAAGTTAAAAAAAATAGTAGGTAGGTATATTTAGTAATACTACAATAGCAATAATAGGTACTTACTAATTGTTTAGTATTATTGCTAAAACAATTATTAAGATCATATTTATAAAAAACATAGTCAATAATTATAGATACCTCTATTTAATGATAAATATTTTTTTGTTACGTTTAACCGTTCCTGTGAAAACATATAGACAAAAAGATAGCATAAGGACAAAGTAATCTTAAAAGGGTCCCATTTGCCTTTTGAGGTACGGAACCCTACAAATACACGTACAAAACCATAGAAACCCGACGGCGAAAAAAACTAAAACCAGAAAGAGATCGAGAAAGATACTTAAGTACACTGAATACACGAAGTTGGCAAGAATTAACAATTTATGGGGGATTTCGTCACATCAAAATATCCTATAATTTGAATAGAATTTTAAACTCAAAACGGACAAACATACGGAACCCAGCAGGAAACTATAGAGACACTTCAAAGCGGTTGGACTGACGGTGCTTATTACAAACACATTCCGAATTAAAATATTACAATAACAAACAGACGACCAAGACCAACCGAAGTTTATTTTTCTAAGGAGTTATCGCGGCTAACCGAAGACGCACGCTTGAAACATATCAATGAAGCGTATTTTCCTTGCGATTATTAATGTTGCTTTTTCAAGAACCAATATTTGGAAAACAAACATATTATATTATAAGATAGACGTATTTAAGAAATTGGCTAGATGTTTACGGAGTATTTTTTCTATTTGGTAGTTTTACAAGTTGATACCGTGATACGTAACTGAAATGCGCAACGTGGAAGGAAAACAAAAATATAATCAGTATTCTGCTTTTAGGCGTGGTAGTCTCACCCTTAGAATAGGATTCCTCTCCAACTCCTCCCGTGGATGTCTAAGAGATTATGTCGGGGGATGGGCAGCAGCATCCAGCTGAGTATTCAATACCAAACTGAGATCACCAATTCGCCTGCCAAGCGTGGTGATTATAGCAAATCCCCCCATTGCACGCACGCTATGCATGCCATGGGGAAGACCTCATCAAGCAGTGGAAGTCTACCAGCTGATGAACAGCTGCTTTTATAGATTTGATTCAAATCTTTGTTTTTTTTTTAAACTACAATGCATGAATTATATTACAATTTATTACATTTACGTCTAACTTCTTTTTTAGATTCAAGTTACAATTATGCAATAATATGTATCTTGTTAGTAGGTATGCAGGTAGTAAAAAACTAAAAACGAAAAAAAAATTAAACCAGGCCACCCAACCGATTGACCTGAAATTTTGCATACCTGTCAAATGATGACTTATGGTGACAGCGAGCTGATCTGCCCCCGTATTTCCTAACTGAAAATAATTTGATGACTAACGTTTGACAAGTAAATTGACCATCCAATTTCTCAAAATTATCATTAAGATTGTCAATAAAATTGATAGTAAAACGTCTTAGTGACTTTCAGTTAGGGAAATGTGGAGACGGAACTCCTCTTAGATTATAGTAGCCTGGTAGTGTTTGGCATGCTTCCGATCAATAATTTCCTTAAAATCTTAATCTACCTATATTTTTAACAAAAAAACTAAGTTTAGCTATAAATTAGTTTGAAATCTGAATTACGATACGTATTTGTGAAGCAACTTATTTGATACATTGATTCATCCGCCGGCTGCAAACACCATCAGCAGAACGTTTCCATGACTTACGGCCCATTTGTTTGTTTTCTTTATAAGCCCGGGTAATCCGTTGGATACGTTTTTGTTTAGATTTTTTTTAAGCACTCCAAATAGATGGTTTGTTTTGTAAAGCGTGAGAATTAAAGGTCACGTCAGCGTGAGTTATTGTATATTTATTGTAGGTGGTCCAATTGAATCTTAAGTGCTGCTAAGTAAGTAGGTACACAACTTGAGATAACTTATTTAGTTTGTGTAACTGAAAATAGCGTGCAAGTTTGCAATAGTAAGTTCCTACTCTAGTTTATTGATCTTTACATACCTAATATTTCTTCATTAATAAACAGGAAAAAAACCTGTGTCTATATTGTATTGAAAAATTACCATAACCATTTGATTATTTGAGTGCTTATAGTTTCAACCCATTAATGTTCATGCATTAGGTAATCGATTCAACCCATTTTTTTTTATGTGGCATTTCTATTATAATTATTGTATTGCTTGTCTCATATATTATTTATATTCAAATGTTGTTATTACGTTCTAAATAAGCATAATTAATCTGAGGATTGTAACTTAAATAAATAATTGCACGCCTTCTAACTTCTAAGGGTAGATTCCATTGTATCCATTATAATAACTTTGACATCTTATAAACATGTAATTCAGCAATAAATATACTTTGACTTTTCTATTCTGATTTCATCCCAATCCTAAAATGGGAGTCACTTATTTATAAAAGATGTTTTAAAAGTACAACACGCAAATTGAAAGGTAAAGTTTATGAAAACTACACAAGAGTATCGCTTCGACAGGCTGGCGACGTAATGGGCTGTAAAACAAATGTCCCTGATAAGATAAGACCACGTGTAAGAAAGTCTGCAAGATGTTACGGGTTTTTTAACCCTCGTAGTTTTTTACAGTCCTATTTAACGACTCCGCCAAAAACGGGATAGTTTGAGAAACGCTTTTGTTGGATATTTTTTATTGCAATGCCACGCACAACTTGAGATACCTAAATGTTGTGGCGATGTGCCAAAAACAATCGTTTCATATAATTTGACGATCTCTGTGGCGCGGAGGACGAGTAGCCTGCAGAGATGCGAAAGGTTGCGGGTTCGATTCCCGCTGCGGGACAAATGTTTGTATGATCTGCAAATATTTGATCCCGGTCTGGGTGTTATGGTACCATGGTACTCAAAGTTCCCGATACCCACGACACAGGGATTCCTATTGTGGGATGGACTATGTATGTGACCTGCCGGCCTAGACAAACGGTATTCGCTTCAAAGCGATTCTATTTCTACAGTCGTAATACAATACAAAAGACCACGTGACATATCGATAGCTTACGTCAATCTCATACATTTTGGACTTTTCTACTAGCGCCAGTAGAATGTTACTTTGTCTACGGCTTCTGTTGGGTATTATGTTATGTTTGTATATTTATATAAATCCTGCAATATCATCATCATCATCATCAAGAAAACGAACTATGCTCTTTCTGTTAAAAATGGGAGCTTCAGTTTTTGCTGATGAATCTAAACCACGGGTGGTCCGAGACGATGACGCAGCGTAACTTGAATACTTAAACAGACACGTTTTTAATGATGATATTGCAGAACTGATTATGCAAAGTGAGAAGGTAATATCATCATCATCATCAGGTTGTAGAGGTCTACTGCTAGATATAAACCTCCCCCTAGAATGCCACGACCTTGTACCGCCTCCATCCACCGACTTCCTGGCACCTTTATAATGTCTTTAGTTTGAACGGCCTTCCTCAGACGCGTCGTCCGGTTTGTGGTCGCCACTCGAAATCCTTTATTTCCCAATGGTTGTCAGTTCTGCGATCGTTCTATAGCTATATTTTATGCTGATCAAATCAACTAAAGTAAGTTTAATAAATTGAAAAGTAAAGTTAGTAATTGCTAACATAATCTAATCGCGTAACTGCACTACATACAAATCAAGATAAAGTTAGAACTACATCTTAAAGATAGGGTAGAATATCTCAATGAAAAGAGTTTTTTTAATACTCTAAAAGATTTATACTGTTTTGCAATATATCAAACACGTGTAACCCATAAACAAGTTGAACCACAGAATAAGCCATACTACGAACTGAAGTGTGCAAACGACAACCCTGAAACTGCAGAAAAAAACACTTTAGGGAGCCCTAATAACGGTATTTGAGATTAACTCAACTCTTTGTCTAAATAATGCCAACTTCAATATTACAGAACGATTGTTGATTGAGAACTGAGAAAAACAACAAAACTTATCTTTAGCTTACTTTTTGTGGATCTTTCACGGATATAATTTTAGAATAAATGTATTCACCAATCTGGGGTGCGATTTTTGGATGTCACTGAGTGACTAAATGTCATCAAAAAGGATAAGAATTTTAGTCATCAATGAGTTTCATATAAATTTGAAAGTAAGCAGTAAAATACGGGCAGATCATACAGCTTGCAAAACCGACAATCCTAGGAAATAAAGGTTCTTAAGTGGCAACCACAAACAAGACAACGCAGTAAAGGAAGGTCCCCCTCTCGATGGACCAAGGACATTATAAAGGTAGCAGGAAGTCGGTGGATGGAGGTGGCTGAAGACCATTCGTGGTGGCGTTATATGGGGGAGGCCTATGTCCAGCAGTGGGCTTCTACAGGCTTATGATGATAATGATGATGAAAACCTCGGATTCCTAAGACACAGTTGCCGTAATTTAACGCGATATTCAACCTTGCGTCGAAGAAATAATAGCCGTATGCCGCAACTTCACTAAATTACAGCCGGATTATGATGGTCACCGCTTTTGAGGAAATTAATGTATAAATGAATCGTACTTAGAAAACTTAATTTCACTTTCACCAACCTTTTAATAAACCTAACGCATGAGACAATTAACGACCATCAAAATTGTAAAATAAGAATTGGTTAGTGAAAATGGACATAATGCTGTACAGAAGACAAGTGCCTACCTAGCTTTACCAAGACTTTTTATCTTGTGTCTCAGGATGACGTGGGCAATGGCAAGTAGAGCGCGTTCGACGGTGACCTAAGACTACATTTGTTATGAGCTGGGGATACTACTTAACATCAGGTGCGCCATATGACAGTACCGTCATACGTGGAATAAAAAAAATATGTCTTTAGTTTATTTCATTCTGGATGACGATTAAGACGAGGACTGATCTCAAAAGTAATATTTTTGAACGTCCAGTGTGACGTGACAAGATTAATTAATAGATGCAAAAAATAACGCAGGTAGAACAATAAACTAATAATAGTTGTAACCGAATAGAATTTTGGAAAAAAAAGTCTAGTTTTGCAAAAAAAACGCACAAATGGCCACCCTAAAAAATCTTTGGTATTATATATTTGCATATTTTTTATCTACAATTTGTATATTTCGATTAATTCAAAAAAACCATGAAAATGAATACAGTCTGAAGTGCAAACCAATTTCATCATGAAATATGACATGCGATTTTCAACTTTAAGCAAAGCCGTTTGGATATTATTCCTGTTGGACGAATTAGTTTGATAACTCGAAACATCAAGATTTTAGGATGTTTGGATTTTAGGGCCACAGCGCGCCTTAAATAAGATTATTAACCGATTCAGTACACCGGCATGTGCGGTCTGCATTCCACTCATTCGAGGGCGCTTCTTGCTCATTCATCCATCTCTCGTCGGCTGGAGTTGCGCGGGCGAGCGTCACATTCGCTGACGATTGACAACTGGCGATTAGCTTTGTGATTTTAAACTTTAAACGCTCATGTAGATTACATTTTCATTTCCGTAAATTTCAAAAATAGCTCGAAGAACTGATAACCGTTGGGTAATTAAAGTTCTCGAGTGGCGACCACAAACCGGACGACGCGGTAGAGGAAGGCCCTCCACTCGATGGACTAAAGACATTGTAAACGTCGCAGGAAGTCAGTGGATGGAGGCGGTGAAGACCATTCGTCGTGGCATTCTAAGGGGGAGGCTTATATCCAGCAGTGGACTTCTGCAGGCTGATGATGATGATGATGAAGTTTAAAATTATTCAAACAGTTACTTCCATTTGAAAGAGAAACTCTCTAAAATTGGCGCAACACAAAGAAAGAGTCTTTAAGACTATCAGTGACAAGCTTTTGTTGAAAATTGTATTTTTAGGATAAGCTTTCATGACTGACTTGCTGCGCCCCACGGGTTCACCCGCGTGTACAATGATGGAAATAGATAATGATGATAATGATGGAAAGTAGCTTATATGTGTTAATTCAAGGTATTGCAAATTTCACTCAAATCCGTTCAGCCGTTTGGGTGTGAAGGAGTAACAAACATACTCATAAACTTTCGCATTTATAATATTACTGTGATGATGATATAATAAAATTAGTTGTAAAAACTGGGAGCTGATCAAAATGATTGTGATGCCTAAACACGACCAATCTACTATTTTCCATCAAGGCATTCCGGTGTTCACCTTCCGTGTCCATCATCACATCAGCTCGTTGTCACCATAATATTGTATTGTCATCGGAATTTGACAGGTGTGCAAAGTTATAGCTCAATCGGTTAGGTTGAAACTGGTTTAAAATTCAGTAGCAAAATTTTACCCACACATCACATATTACTATCAGGTTAAGTTAAATTAAAACTTGTATATTATTGTATATGTATAATAGACTTTTGATTAATTAGAGTTTTTTTAATGACATTTATTAGTTTCTAGAGATGATTTAAGATTTCAGGCACATTTCAGTTATAATTTACCTATTCGTGGGTATAATTTCAAGAAATTGTACTTTACGATTATTTGGGGTTGACTAAATGGTTTACACATTTAAACTTATTAATTTATTCTATAACATAGCTTAGACCTTTTTTGTGCCTTTATTGTGGTGTGTCCCACTTAAGAATAGACCCCATCTCCTCCCTTGGATTTAGCAAAAATCTTACTAAGGATTTTACCAGGGGATGGGTAATTAACACCAATACTGCGATTACCAATCCACCTGCCAAGCATGGTGATTAGGTATGGCAAATTTTCCAATTGTATTCAATGGGGGAGCCCTCCCATCAACCCAGAGTCCTTCTCCGTTATTTTAAGGAGTTGGGCTGGCTGGGCTAGGGTTAGCAGGGGGACAATGCACAATACACCCAAAAGCGGGAAGTCAGTGCAGATCTTATCTCCCCCATTTTGAATTTTGAATGGGGGAGGCCTCGTCCATCAGTGGATGTAAACAGGGTGATAATAATGAAACCTTTTTATTCAAATGGTCGATGCCTAATGACATCCCCATATTCCCCATGTTTTAAAACAACAGGATGATCGCACAACACGTCAATGAGATTGATGAGGTCACACAGGGTGGGCTACATTTTTTGTCGTAATTAGCCGCTACGCGCCAGGACATGAAAAAATGTGCCCACTTCAAATAGGATTGTGAACTGTTCTGATGTGGAATTGATACTAAGCTTAAGTACATTAGAATAAAAAAAAAATGATGGCAGAAATTGACTGAGTTTTCCTAACAAAACTTTAGGGTGTAATAATGGATTTAGAGGCTCCATTCTGTCCTAGGTTGAATATAGCGCGCCATTGTAGCAGGTATCAGGCTGTCAGACTATTTAACTCTCTTCCTGCTGAACTGAAAGCTGTTGAGAATTTTAATACATTTAAATCTAATGTTAAATAACTATTGCTGAAGGAATGCTTCTACTCTATCGATGACTTTCTGAATTATAAAGCATAACTTTTAATTAATAATCTTATTCAGTGTGACAATGCGTATTTTGATTTTGAGTGAGATATTTAATATTATTTTATTCCTATTTCGATGATTTTTAGTTTTAGGTTATAATTTTAGTTCAGACACGATTTTATAATTGTATATGAATATGAATATGAGTAGGCATTTAGAGCCACACCTGAATTTCGATGGTTGAACCTATAATTCTCTCAGGTATTAATATTAGTATTATATGGGGTACTATCTACCCTTCGTTTCTTAGGAATATTTTTGTAAGCTTAGAGAGATGGGATAAAGACGTTACAAAGGAAAAGAAAAGCCCTATAACAAGATTGGTAGAAATCACACACTAGCGTAGTAATTATCAGCCAACTGCGAAACGAGTTACTAATAACCCTTCAAATACTTGGAACCTTCTTTAAATAATTTGGCAATAGACTTAGCTTTTCAGAGGTAGTCAGCCACAGCGCTTTACCACTCGGTATCCAAATAGCTGGCTGTCATCAGCCTCTATAAACACTAGGATCAATCACTGACCGTCCAACTGCCGTTGGTGATGCCAGTCGCCCCGCCACTCCTGTCCCTCCATAGCTTGTCCTCACTTGGTGCCGATTATTTTTTCAACGCGACACAATAAATCAGTTTTCTGTGCGTTAATCAAGAGCGGCGCGCGCGCACCGGCGCGAGAGGAACGCTTCTGTCGTCGGGATAACTCGGCGCGCAACACCCGCCCGCCCACCGCCCACCGCCCAATGGCACGCGCTTTAAGAATAACCTTATTTATTTTCACTGAATTATGTACTGCACTGTTTGTTCGTACCTGTGCCGTGGGCAGATGAAGTGGCTGACGAAATACGTTTTGATTTCGGGTTGCTGAAACATGTTTGTGGAGTTTTTCTTGGGAGGCATAAATTTTCTTGAAAGACTTCAATATATTATTATGGTATGATATTCTTTAGAAAAATAAAATTCAAAAAAGTAATGAATACCTACATAAGCAAGTACTTTTAATTTTACTTATTATGAATTTATTCAAATGGTTTAAAACTTACCTAAAGGATTGAAAAGAAAAACTAGTAAATAATTTTAAAAAAAATGCTGATATTAATTTGTATGCTGAGTATAATTTTATGATGTTAACATATCAGTGATGAAAAAGTTTTATATAAAATTTGGTCGATATACAATACTATAATATACTCAGTACTACCATCATCATCCACAGCCTCATGGAAATAGCCATTTGCGTTTATAAACATTTTTTAAACAAATTATGATATACAAGCTCCGTCATATCGTGTCAATTTTTAACCGACTTCCCAAAAAAGGAGGAGGTTCTCAATTCGGTTGTTTTTTTTTTATTATGTTTGTTTCCGCATACCTCCTGCGTTTATGGACCGATTTGGAAAATTCTTTTTTTATTTGAATAGATATATATATACTTCCAGATTGGTCCCATTTTTTTCAGAATCCAGTTCTGATGATGGAATCCATGAGGAATTGAGGGAACTCCTCAAATATTGTAAGCATACATATGGCGATTTTGATATTTTCAGCAACAAACTAAGCATTTGCATTCAAAAAGTATCATAATCCTTTCACCACTATGGTTTTTTCGTCATTTTTAATCCAATTTCTAAATATTTAGTCTAATACAATGGCGGATGTTGGTTTTTTTAATTAAAAGTTATCAAGTGATAGGTACTTAAAGGTACTGGAATAGCTGATTAATTGCAAAACTCCCCACCTACAAGTACCTACAAGTAGGTACTAAGAATTCAGTTCCTTTATTTGTACATAAATTCTATCAGTCATCGTCTTTTCACTCGCTGGTCAGTTTATTCTGGACTGATCAGCGCGCAGTCTAAACAAACGAAATGCACTGAATCTCAGGTAGGTAGGTACCTACATATAGGTATTGTAAACAAATTGTAATACCTACCTATTAAATACCTATTGGAAGAGTGTTTGTCTGTTTCATCTTTAACGCTCTAATGACTACATAAACAGGATTCCCTGTGTCGTGGGTATCAGGAACTAATAGTACCATGGTACCATAACACCCAGACCCGGAACAAATATTTGCAGATCATACAAACATTTGTCTATAACAATATTTGTAGCAAAGAGCTTGTTCACACCACCTGCTCGACAATGTCCAATTACATAATATCATGAAACCTCGACGTTAAGTAAAGCATTATCTCTTTAGGGATATAAAGTTATATGAAACTCCCTAGGGAATAAAGTGATTTGAATTTGGAACGTCAAATTCCTGTGGAAACTCTTGGAAAACTCAAAAAATGCCCATATGGCATTGTAAAGAGGCTTGTTCCTTTTCTTTTTTTGAAAATGAACTGGCCACCATAAGCAGAACTCAAAAAAAAAGGTGCGTTTACGCAATGAATGTGAAACAAAAGATGGTTTGGTGCTGTGATTTTCAGTGAATTTTATTGCAATATTCATGTTGATAAAAAATGTCAAGCAATAGTGATTCTACTCCAGAGTTTATCAAAACAGACGCTTTAGATATTATTAATAATCTACTACCGGAAAAATCAAAACAAGCCCTGTTTTTATTGTCTCGCAGAAGGTGTGCAAAGTAGAGTATGCTCCTCTGGAATAAAACCTGTCTTCGTCTTGGACAGCTTGAACCCCACTTCACTTCACTCAGGACTCCCTCACTAATACGTAGCTCTTTACACTCAGGATTCAATATGCCGCCCGCGACTGCTTTATTCCCTTATTGCATAATGTACTATTTTTTACTAAATTTGACAAGCGTTAAAATGAAAAGTAGTTGCTATTGCAAGACATTAATATTTCGCTTGGTAGTTCTACGGGGTATTTTTACCCATGGTACTACTGGTAGTAATACTGGTACTACCACGGGCAACAAACGTATTTTACTTAGGTACTCGAGATATTTAACTAGCGCGACGGACGGCAAAAATAACGAATGTCTATTAGAGGTGAAGTCACGGGCGAAAGCTTAAATTTAATGTTAACGTTGAGAGCTATGTGCATATTCCCAGACTTTATTTATTTTTAGAGGAATCTGGATGTGTCTGGAGGTCTTAAATTTTTAAACAGAACAGCCCAAAATAGACGTGAAAACAAGAGCTGACGTTTTGAAGATTAAGACGCTATTATAGGTTCACAAAATGCCTTTAAGTTGTTGATATGTTCTTATAGTTTACAAAATGAAAAAAATTAGATCGTATTCTTAAGCTTTTTATCTAGTGAAATCATGAATTCAGTACCTACACAATTTGAATTACTCCATACGATACAAAAATTAAAAAAAGATACTTACCTCCTTTTTAACCTTTTTAAAATTGAAATCTAATTTATAACGCGTTTTAATTTTTGGAACTTTAAAGGGAATTTTGATATTATTATTTAATACACAAAACCAAGGTATCAGAGTATGGGCTCGCCTTCTTTAGTTCATACAAAAAATTTGAACCTATAGCGTCTTAACGTGATTTTGGGTGCTTTTTGCTTACCCAGATTTTTGTGTCATACAAAAAAGCTCCACTTAGAGCTGTTGATCACCAAAAGAATATAAACTGGGGAGATAAAAGTTTAGATATCATCATCATTATCATCAGCCTGTAGAAGTCCACTGCTGTATATAGGCCTCCTCCCTAAGATGCCAAGACGAACGTTCTTGAGCCGCTTATAGATATTCAATGTTTCTGGTAAATTTCTACGGGATCGTAGAACAATGCTGCCATGAACATAAATTCCTTCTAAGTTATTGTATAGGATTTGGGGCTTTTTGAATGCAGTATCCCCCCCATAATAATGGGGAATTTGTTGGTGTAAGTGTATCTTATTCCCCTTTATAAGAATTATGCGTTTCTTTAAAACTCCTTTTTAACCGACTTCCCAAAAAAGGAGGAGGTTCTCAATTCAGTTGTATTTTTTTTTTGTTTGTTACCGCATATCTCCGGCGTTTATGAACCGATTTGGAAAATTCTTTTTTTATTTGAATAGATATACTTCCATATTGGTTTTATTTTTTTTCAGAATCCAGTTCTGATGATGGAATCCATGAGGAATTGAGGGAACTCCTCAAATATTGTAGGCATACCTATGGTGATTTTGATATTTTCAGCAACAAACCAGGCATTCGCATTCAAAATGTATCATAATCCTTTCACCACTGGTTCTTTCATCATTTTTTTTCATCCAAATATTTAGTCGAATGCAATGACGGAAGTCGGTTTTTTAAATGAAAAGTTATGTTACACAATCTAATGATTTGAGACTTTTGAATATCTATGGTCTTGAACCAAACATCATTATTCAACCAATATCTGAAAATTACGAGCTTTTCTGCCCTGAGAAATGAAGGACATTTTTAAATAGGCGTAGCATTATCGTGCTGTTTCATTCCCGTAACTAAATTTAGAACGGGAGTGAACGAGATGGAGTTTCGTAAGGCGGGGTTTCACTCATCGGTCTGCCCACACAAAAAGTTCGAAGAAGAAATTGGGAGCAAAATATAACAAAAGTTAAATCTATTCGTTCCAGAATAACAATGCAAGAAAATAAAGTAGAATCGCAATGTCCTGAATATTTTTGATTAAAAAGGTTACATAAAAAGTTTCGAATACATCACACCAAAACATGTCTAGTTGAGCAATTTTAGTGTAGGCCAACTGCCGATCATAATGGTCGTAGGATCAAATACTTACGTGCAGTAATGGATTGTGAGACAAATCGGTACTAAATGTACCATCAATGGTACTACTCAATGGTAGGTACATCTGGGACGAAGGGATTTTAACCCGCAAACTCTCGCATCTCAGCCGGCTATTCGCCCCCACGCCACAGAGATCGTCTACTAGTATAGATATGAGATTGATCCAACTTACTCCAGTATAAGTAGATGGTATACCTACTTAGTTAGATGTGTTTACGTCTCGCGAGGCGACGACAGTGGTAACGACGCTCCTTCCTGCGCATCTGTCCGTCATCGACCACTATGCTGCGTCGCCGGATGCATAAGGAATACGCTCACACTACTGTCACCATCCGTTCAACAAAATGAAGATATATGGTAACCTACTCAAAATGAGTTGCTTCTCTTTTTTTCCTTTTTTTTTATTACTTATGGATATATATGGATGTCTTAAAGATATATAAAATTAATTTTGATTCAGAATTATCCTTCTAATATAACTAGTGGTTCGCCCCAAACTGAGACCTCGCGATAACACCTTTATCAGCCCGACTACTTAACTAAGTAATTTCCATATTTTCTATTACTGGTAGAACTCGAGGTGAAATTTTTCAAAAATTATTTTTGAAAAATTTCACCTCGAGGTCTACCAGTACAGTACAGGATCTATCAGTAACTACTCTAATTTCCTACACATCATCGAAATAACCTTTGAATAGGAGGCGTAATACTACATACCTGTTAGTACCTATATATCAAGTACCTGACGAATTCATTGATAACGTCCTTTTAACGATACCATAGAACTCCAACGTCATTCAAATTCCTAGATATGGGAGGTCAACTATGGATGTTATATTGGTTTCTGTTTTATGGAGTACAAGTTTCTAAATTCTTCAATTTCAGACTTTTCATAGTAGTTGTGACACAAAAGCCACAAGCATACCAAATTTCAGCATTGTGGGATTGCTGGAAGTACCCTAGAATTTTTGATTTTTACGTTTTTTATTTCCCCTAATATCTCGAAAACTACTGATGCTAAATACTTATTAAAAACAGTTTTGAAATGTCCAACCGCTTTTATTAGACACCCCACTTGATCTGACTGTCTCACTTTTATTTTTTTTACCCCCCCTTGGACCCCAATATCTCAGCAACCCCCTGACCGATATAGCTCATAACCTTACCTACAAATTGTACCAATACTATCTACTCCCATACCAAATTTCATGAAGATCGGATTAACAGTTTGTAAGTTTTCATCGGACAAACATACATACATGCATACAAACGCCGATTTTTCCAACTTGACTCAGAGAACTCGCTTCGCTCGTTCAATAAATGTAAAAGTTTGTGAGGATTGATGGATGGATGTCTCAAATTTCAGGCACATAAGATTTTCATCTTTATGTCTCAGGGCGCAGTGCAATGCTAAGTAGGACGCGTCCTAAGTGAACGTGACCTAAGAGGTATTGCATTTGCAATGGGCTGGGGTAACCTTTTAACATCAGATCCACCAGTTTTTGAAAATATATATATATATAGCCAGTTGAAATTTACAGAGATTAAGTTTTGTTGAAAACATCTCTGCAAAAAACAGCAAATACCTATAAATTTAATTTTGTAAAAACGGGAAATTTTTACGTAGCGGTATGTTGGTGGAAGCACCAACAGGTTTCGACCCTAATCGAAACCTGTTCGATCGGGAGTGTAGCGCGGATCCTATACCCACCCTGATGAAGACCCTCGATTAGGGTTGAAACCTATTGGTGCTTCCACCAACATATCGGTACGTGAAAATTCCCCGTTTTTTTATAAAACGAATGATATAGGTAATTCACGAAAGTTACTTTAGTAAAATATAAATTTATTTCAGATCATACTTCTTCCAGTGTGGAACACTCAGTGTGCGAATCCGACTCGTACATTGTTAAATTTTATTGGAATAACTAAAACGTAAATCCATCTCTCAAAGTCAAACCATTCCAAACAAAATCTTCGTAGCCATCTTCGGTATCAAATCTTACTACCTATCTTATTTGTCTTATTTCAAATGGTACTATGCTCTACAAAACAATCTTACTAAACGTGCAAAACATAAACCAAGAACTCACACACACACTTAATAAATTGAATTTATTAACTAAAAGGAAACTTACGAAACAACAACAACCTCATAATCTTTTTTAGTAATCCGTGGATAACGTCGTGTGTTGTACATTTACTCATATTTATTTAAATAACATTATTTAGTAATATCCTAATGTATCAACTCTTTGTTTTCCCCAATAAAGTAAAATAAAATCTTTACCAGTAGGTAGGTACTTTGTGGAGACCCTACGAAGCCCAACTTTCACTGTAAACAGTAGCTGTTTACTGTGCTCGTAAACCACTGTTCTTTCCGAACTTTATCTAATTTTATACTTCACTGGCTTCAAAGAACTTCTTGTGGAGCGTAGGTACACACTTTTTCTGTTGTTATTAAACCATCACATAAGTAAGAAGAAAGATTTTATGTATCAACTTGCCAATTTAACATAGCGGTCACTTTGAATTCAAATTAAAACTGCATGGTCCAAGATTCGTGATTAAAGCTTTTTTGTTGCCTGAAAGAGTTATCTAGCATTATGTTCGCCATCTTTGATTATATACACACTAGATAGAGTTTCGTCCTGCAAACACTACAAAAGAAACAGGCCAGCCTTTGCTAGCGCGTGTGCGTGTCTACACACACAAACATGCGCGCAGCTTTGTCTTACACTCGCGTCACGTCATTGCTTTTGTGTCTGTTTGCGTGCGTAAAGATAACAGCTACTGACATATTTCCCAATTTATTGGGAAAAACTGACTATGTTCGGGTAAGTAAGTTTTGCCGGTTACTAGAAAACAAACAGTGGAATCTGTTGATTTTTTACAGAATGGAGATAGATAGACTAGCGATATTGTGATTATGTCGAGCGTGTGGGAAAAAAGTCAATAAAAACCAAACTTTGTTTTTTTTATAATATTCACCCAGTGACTGTGAACTATAGGATCATTAGGTATTCTGAAAAAACTGAAAAAAAAAACGTTTCAGAACACCTCTAGTGGCATTAGACAAAGATGTGTGGTGAATGTTGTTCTACTACTCTGATGGTCTCGTGAAATGAGAAAAATCAGAGCTGTAGGAGTTAGTCAAACTTTAATAAGAACATCTTTGTCTAAGGCCACTAGAGATATTCTGAAACGTACCCATACCTGGAAAAAGAAAGAGGGAGGCCATTTTTTTTTGCGATAGTTTTATTAACTTAGGTATGTATCAGATTACGCTTGACCAAAAAAATAACTGTGCCAAAATCGTTTTTGAAAATGAACAAATGGTTCCAAAGACAGTTTTCCCGTATCTCTTATGGATATCCCCATACTGTCCCATTTAAAAAAAAACACCCTGTATATTTTAAATTTTCAACTCACAATATAATCTCATCTCAGTCATCTTTTGATTAATCATCGCTATAGGCATTCGTTAGAGTGGATAAGATAACGTATGTATGCCTTCGCCCGCCGCGCCACAGAGGCCGATATATTGTACATACCTACTATACTTTTCATAGGTAAAAGTGAAGGAAAGTAAAAGCAGGTGAACCCAATCGACGTTCTCACTTTATAAGGAATCATTTATTCAGTCACCATAAGGAATTTAGCATTCAAAAACTGGCAACACAGACAAAAGTGCCAAGCTTGAGTTGAATAATCGGGGCTAATAAGTTGATTATTTTTATTGAATACTTTTGAAAATACTATGAATTCTGAATACTTATCGATGGTAGGTGACTTTACTAGTTGTTTTTAAACGTCCTTTGTAATTTCTGCACACTTTTATGGCGCAAATCGTCATTGCTAGCTCAAATTTCAATTCACTTTGCGACCGTTCGCCTTGACAACACAATTGACAATGAGGGGCGGGAAGCGACTTATCAGCTAACAGTTAGCTGATATTTTTTTCGACGCTTTTGTGTCATGAAGCTCTATCTAGTGTGTATATAATCAAAGTTCGCCATGTACTTATTTATATGTTTTGTGTAATTGCGAATTTTCTTTCTCCAAAAATCTTATTTACAAGTGGAAATATCATGACCCCTTAGAATCTTTGAGGTCTCACACCTACCTAATTTAAAGAAGTAGAAAAGATAGAAAATGAGTTTATTTGCGCCAAAAAAAAAGGTGACATGACATTTTTTTTAAAACAAAAAACAACAAAATTTTCACGAATTAAAAACAACAGTAGTACACACCTATTTTGTTTTTATTTCGTTTTATTTTGTTTTAATTGTATCATCATCATCATCACTAGCCTGTATGTAATGTATACGTCCAATGTTGGGCAAGGCATCCCCGTTGAATGCAATTTGCCATACCCACGCTCGGCAGGCGTTTTGCTCAACGTAGTTTAGTGTCTAGTTCTTATGAGGATGCGGCTGCCCATCCCCGGGTGTAATCCCTTTTATTTCATCCACGGGAGGAGATGGATGGGTCTATTCTTATGCTGGACACACCAAGGTCCAGGACAAACCACAACAATTAATTGATTAGCGGATTTTTCGCTCACTTTTGTTGTTTTTTTCAGGATTTTTGCTTCACGGTTTGTTACAGTTAGTTAAATTGATTCCATTTCCAGTCTGCTGAAGATATGAAGATATTTCTAGAGCAACTAACTACCTTTATATTATTTTAAATATTTACTCCGAATTATTTTTATCTTCAAAACAAAAGATAGCGAATTTCCAGCCAGCTGATTCATAAAAACAGCATCACAATATTTTACAATTCGTAGCACAATTCCCTGACCGATATTCCGTGGTCAAGGTACCATATTTTTATCATCTGAATCTGTCATAAAACTATCAGCGGTCTTCAGGTGAACGGCCGAAGACTACAAGATGGCTCCCATATATCCGTCATCAGGCTCCTTGATGCGCGCCAAAATAAGATTATTGGAATTTTGACACAGACGAGTGAGCTTCAAGCAGTTTACGATCGCTAGACCGTCTTTATGTGAAAAGATCTGTGGCGATGACGTATGCAAGTGGTGCTGGGTATTTCGGGACGGCTTTCAATGGGTTAGCTGCGTTTAGTGGTGGACAGGGCCGGATTAAGGCTAGTGAAAATGAATGCAGTCTCAATGAAGCTGGTTTGATGCCTTTGCACGACTAATGTCCAAAACACAAAAAGTCCAACTAGGATTACCTAATGTCCAACACGAATTTTGTCCAACACTAATTTTGTGCAACACTAATTTTGTACAATATGAAAATTGTCAAACTTAAAATACATTTCGACCTCCCCACCGAATAAACGTGTAAAGTCAAAACTGCAACTTTACAGGAGAAATTAAAAACGTAAAAAAAAATATTACTCGCTTGTTATTAGATATACGTGAATACAATGTAGAACCAAATTCAAGATAAAAAAATAATCTATCTCTTATCAAAATAAATAATACGAAAATATTGATAGTTTATATGTTATTAATAAAAAACCATTTTATATTTTTATTCTAGGCAAAAAAAATTTGGTGGCTGTTCGTATTCTAAGTTTACACTATTATTCGTCGGAAAAGTTATAGTTATCTAAATGTGTAACATAATATTGCCCTGGTTTACTGTGGACATTTAAGATTTGGCAATGCAAATAATAGGTTATTCTAGTAATTGGTTATACATTTGAAAAGTGCAAAAATGTATTATAATTTTATTCAATTAGCTTTTTATTTTTACATGTTTCGTAATAAGCGTTTTCTTAACTCAAATCTACTGGATATTTATAAAATAAATAATTTTAACTAACATAGAACTTACAAGGTACAAAGCAATTAATAAAATAAATAGTTTTGTCGCTATTTACTCACATTGTAATGTTTAAAACAAAATATAAAAATGTTTCGGAACCCAGCACTACGGGAAGCTGGAAGTCGTCGCACCCTCGTGCGAGACGATTGGTAATTACTCTTGAAATCAGCTTATTGTAGACGTGGCTCAGCAGCGAAATGGGTGGTTTATAATTTTTCAATAAGGGATTATCACCTTTATTTGAAAAAAAACACGATTTTATTCCTCGCCTCCGGCATTATACCCTCTACTCTAGGATAACCGAATTAAATTGCTTCTGAAAAACTTTAAGCCGCACCGTTTCACTCGCTTTCAGAAGATCTATCGTTATTCCGTCCGTTCCGCTATGCCTTATTGGTCCTAAACTCGTTGAGAGCCATTCAGATCTCGTCTAGGCTGACGTCCGGGACATCATCGGTGTAGCGGTGGGTCAAACGGGCTCTTGCATCGCTATTCGTACTAGGAGCTGGACTTTTCGATGACAAGTCCAGCTCCTAGTACGAATGAAGGTGCACAAGAATTGTCCATAGAACATTTCAAGCTCTCGTAAAATTTCCGGCTTTGACGAATAATCATGCAAAAAGTTATCAAACACAGGCAAACTCCAAATAATTCCGGTAAACACTCTTACGATTTTTGTATTTCTTTTAATTCCCACGAATAATATTACAAAGTTAGATTGCAATAAACGTTTAAGAGTAGTAATTGAGCAATAAACATACTTGCAATATTCGTGCGAGATTGATGTTCTTAATTTCCGTAGAATAAACATTCGAAGTATCAATTTATGTAGAAAAATCGGAAAATAGTACTGAAAAAAAATTAGGAGGTGTATTTTGGGAGGGGGAATCCAAAAATGCAGAAAAAAAAAATACGGTAATGGCCTTTACACGTTTATTCGGTGGGGCCGTCGATTTTAGTTTCTACGGTTAGAGATCGTGTATTAAAATAATGTAATTTTAGACTTAAGACGTGCAGGGGCTATACACATTGTGGTAGGTACTAAAGATTTTACTTGTATCAAAATTACTCAGGTAGATTGCGTATAATCTAAAACTGAACGGCCCACTATTCCACTACGTCAAAACTAAATATTCCATAATCCGTAATAGTGATTACGGATTATTCGATGGTTAATTTAATTATTGATTCTCAGATAAATTTATTTAACTTACCTATTAATTGATTAAGAACTATTTTAGGTTTCATATTTTTACCTTCTGCATTTAGAATGGAATCTTAACGTTCGAAAACGGTCCTATACCGGGTGTAAAAAGACTACTCCCGAAAACTGAAACAGTGCATTCAGACCATGATTCTGAAAATATTTAAGCTGAAAAAACACGAAAAAAATGCTCACTTTTGGTCCGCTTTTTTCGAGTTTACTTTTTAAATATCCATAAAATATCGTGAAAGGAACACAAAAACCTATTTTCCATCATTAAAAACACGTTAATAAAATAAAAACGTCAAAAAAAGCAATGAAAACCACATGAGAAATATTGACCCTACGGGTCGTTTAGCTGCCCGGGAGCGTTGAACTCGCGCGGCCGGAATAAATGCGTACATTGCTGGCTGACTAATACGATACGAAAGGAAAACAAAGGTTTTCTCCGGTATGAATCACCTCTCAGGCGAAAGCTATTTTATATAGCTATGATATAGGTAGCTTTACCGGTAGCTTCAGTATTCGGGAGCTGTCTTTTTACACCCCGTATAGTGATATAGGACCGTTTTCGAACGTTAAGAGGAGGTCACCGGTAGCTATTTTGCATACGAACGAAGTTTGCTTCTAAGGCTATTATTTCTTCAAACTCGATTAAATTTTGTATGATCAGTATATCTAGACCCGTGGTGCGTTAGTTTCTTATAAAATTATATGGTTACAAAATCATAAATTAAAAGAACCTACTTTTTTAAACTGACGCACCATGTGTCTCGATATTAGTATACTGATCATGTGTACAAAGTTTCATGGAGTTTGAAGAAATAATAGCCAAAATAGAAACAAACGCGATAGTGAATCATTTACATCATCGTAATTAGATTCAGATCTATCAACTTTGAAAATCAAAGAAGTATCGTCAGCAAATAAAACTATGTCACATATGTCTTTCACAAAAAAAGCGAGATCGTTAATGTAAACTAGGAATAAAAAAGGGCCTAGTATTGAACCCTGTGGCACCCCCATGACAATAGTCGATCCTGAAGACCTTTCACCACCAACATCAACTTTTTGGACCCTATTGGATAAGTAAGAATTTACAAGATTAATTGCCTGATTTTGTACAACATAACTATACCCTGATTTTTAATTTTAGACAATTTTTGTAAACAAAGAAATGTCAAGATATGCTGTGTGTATAAGTGTCAAATATGTGTATCATAATTATGTGTATATACACATATGATACACATACATGACACTTATACACACAGCATATCTTGACATTTCTTTGTTTACAAAAATTTACTAAAATTAAAAATCAAGGTATATACCTCTCCACTCCTCTAAGATGAAAACTCTCATGTGCCTTTAATTTCACCGGCACCCATACCCTTCAAATCGGAACACAGCCAATGTATACATTATAATAATATATATACCGCTTGGCAACAGAAATAGTGTGGTAGTAAGTATACTTCCCCGGACGAACTCTTTCACAAAAAGTTCAGTTAATACTAGGGTCTCCTATAGGGCTTATTAATTTTTCCCTAATTCAGCACTGATGAAGAAGATACTTTGTAATACTGTATAGTAGGTACGCCAGTGGGCAATCTTCTTGTACCTACCTACTTCTCTTGGTATAAACATTTGCCATTAAATTAGATCGATCTTGAAATGGTATCTTATATACCTACTAGTACCTACATAGGTAGGTACTTACTTTTATTTTGTTGATTTGTGAAAGTTCTTGAAAGATTTGTTAGCCAGCAAGCATCTATACTCTGATTTTTAATCTTATGGCTCCTACACACTATGTCGGCGGCATAGCCGACGGCTTTTTGCCGCGCGGGTATGCTGATATACGCCGCGGGTAGGTATAGGTACACAGAATACCCGCCGGCTCGGCTGCCAGCATATTATTGTGTAGGAGCCTTTAGACATTTTTTGTAAACAAAGAAATGTCAAGATAATTATACACATTACTTTGTTTCCAAAAAATGTCTAATAGTCCGATGAACGAGGCAATTTTTTGTATGCACACCCTAACAATAATTCCTCTGTCGCTGAAACTTTGCTGTGTGATAAAGTAAGGTTTATCCTTTCCTGATCTTATGAAACATAGTAAATTAATTCCTTTGTTCAAGTCTGGTAATGAAAAAGATCCAGGTAATTATAGGCCAATTTCTATATTGCCTGCGTTAAGTAAAATCTTTGAGAAACTTATTCTTACTCAGTTATTGTCACACTTCAACCTCCACGGACTTCTTCATAGTCATCAATTTGGATTTACTAAGGGTCGTTCGACAGCCGATGCTGGTACCATGCTCTTAGAACACATATTTGAAGCATGGGAGAACTCGCAGGACGCGATCGGAGTTTTCTGCGACCTGTCCAAAGCTTTTGACTGCGTGAGGCATGATACTTTAATTTCCAAGTTAAAACATTATGGCATACAAAATCAGGCAATTAATCTTGTAAATTCTTACTTATCCAATAGAGTCCAAAAAGTTGATGTTGGTGGTGAAAGGTCTTCAGGATCGACTATTGTCATGGGGGTGCCACAGGGTTCAATACTAGGCCCATTTTTATTCCTAGTTTACATTAACGATCTCCCTTTTTTTGTGAAAGACATATGTGACATAGTTCTGTTTGCTGACGATACTTCTTTGATTTTCAAAGTTGATAGATCTAAATCTAATTACGATGATGTAAATGATTCACTATCGCGTGTTCTTGAGTGGTTCACAGTTAATAATCTTTTGCTTAATGCTAAAAAAACTAAATGCATCAAATTCACATTGCCAAATGTAAAACATTATCCAACTAATATTAAAATAAATGGGGAGACACTTGATCTTGTCAAGTCTACCATTTTCTTAGGGCTTAATATTGATGCAGGGTTGCAGTGGGCACCACAAATTGTGGCTCTTGCTGGTAGACTTAGTTCCGCTGCATATGCAGTTCGTATAATAAGGCAGCTTACTGATGAAGCTACAGCTAGGCTTGTTTATTTTAGCTACTTCCATAGTGTTATGTCATATGGTATCATACTGTGGGGTAAAGCAGCAGATATCCAAGCTATTTTTGTATTGCAAAAACGAGCAATACGTGCCATTTATAAAATGAAGTCGCGTGACTCCTTGAGAGAGCGTTTCAAAGAAATCAATATTCTTACAGTAATATCGCAATATATCTATGAAATATTATTACATACACATAAACACTTGGATAGTTTTATGATAAAAAGTGACGTGCATGGTATTAACACGAGAAATAAACACAAACTAAATATACCAAAATTTCGATTAAAGAAAGTAAGTGGGTCTTTTATGGGGAATTCTGTACGGTTCTATAATAAACTTCCAGAAGGTGCATTTAAACTTCCTATTCGAAGATTTAAATCCTACATAAAGATGAATCTAATTAAGAAAGCGTATTACACTCTTGATGACTATATTAATGATAAAGCCGCGTGGCCTGATGTCGCTCTGCCCCTCGACTGCTAAAATGGAAATTTGCAATATCTGTACTTACCTATTTACATGTTTGTATTAGATTATTATTTATAAGTATAACAAGCGTAGCGTGTGCTGTCTTGCATATTTTTGCTGATGTTTATTTACTTTTGACTACCTTCCTAAGGTTTTTAAGTTCTCATTTACTATGTATCAGCAACTCCTTGCTCCGAGGCACCACACAGGCGCTTCTCACCTAGTGGTAAGACGGACCATTTATGTAAGCCAAGCCGAGTTTGTTGCCTGATTCTTCTAGGCTTGGTCGCGTTGGAACAGGAGTAATTTAATTTTATATAAGACGATTCAAAATGATCCTTGTGATTTCAATGAATAAAGTTCTTTTTGACTTTGACTTTGACTTTGACTTTATAGATTACGGTTGACAGGTTATCTAGGATTTTTTTAATTTTTAAATTAGGTATTCCTACCTAAACATGGAAATCACTTATAACATTCGGTGGAAAATTGCTCAGTCTGAAATTTCTTCGGTGTATGTTAGTATACATTAATAAGTATAGATATGTAATGGTATCCAGGAATATTTCGATTTCGGTGAGGCAGAAATTAAAGAATATCTGTTTTTTTATCACAACTTTTTCAGGAAAATTGCTCAGTCAGTTTTTATTTTTTTGTACGCGTAAGGTTGTTTAAACGAATCGCCTTGCAGAGTTATCTAAAAGATTTGCCTTTTCGTTCATAGCTTTATGGTTTTTTGAAATAACTTTCGGCGGAAAATTGCTCCGTCCTTTTTTATTCATTTATTAGTTAAAGTACACTTAAATACAACAGCATTTTAAAGTATCCAATAAAATTTCGGCGTCGCATACGCATTTTAGACTATCAACATTACGCGCACAGCCGCCGGGAGCTACTTTTACTACTTCTTGAGACAATAGCTTTGATCAATGAGAATCAATATATATATAAGGCAAATATCACTCACCTACTTGCTGACTCTCACGATATCTCAAGAACGAAATAATAATGAATAATGTTTCTTTCGGCTTCTAAGTGCTTGTAAGTTTAATATTTGTATGAAAAAAGTCAGAGCCAAATTGAACCTAACGTCATCACATAGAAGTTGAAAGCCGAAGCAAAATCGTAAAGTTTCTCAGACGAAAAAAAATGAGAGACAGAGTCGTCGTGAACAAACAGCTACAGAGGGTCCACTCAGAACATAGCGCCATTTCTGGTAAGGACACATTGACTTTACGTTTACATGTATTCTCACGCAATCTCGAGCAGAGCTCAGTCGCGACTATAATAGCGAGTGCAGGCATTTGTCACTTGTTAACAAAATGAGTAGCGGTATTATTACGCTTGCAGTGTATTTGGTTGTTTAAATACAACCAAATGAAAACGTTCTTCACCTTTCCAAACGAGATTGTTTGTAACTTGTTCCAACTCCTAATAATCTACTCCTTTTCAAAATGCCGCGCTTCTGCAGCGCATCAGGGATGTTTACAGTCAAAAGTTGTTTTACTGTCAAATTTTGTAACGTGGATCATTTCTTCTTCGATGCGTTGGCTGTTTTTATGACGACTTCTAGGTGGCCAGTATGTTTCAATTGATTTCTAACGAGATTAAAAAAAAGTACGACTACATACAAAATAAGCTTGCCAAGTGCGAGTCGTAAGTACTCGAGTAGGTGTGCTGACTGACGGTTTTGAATGTGGTAGTTTTCCATGATTTTGATATATTTTCAGTAAGTAATTTATTTTAATTTTTTATTCAAAAACGAGTTGAGTGTCCCTGGGAGAATTTTCAATAGCGTTATAGTTTTGATTGTTTTAACAGACACTCGCGATAACTTTCGTTTAATTCTTCATCGTGTTCTCAATATTCTTATTTTTTCCACATCTTTTTTACGTTATTTTGGAGATAAGTTTAAGGACAGCTACTTTTAGGCGTTTTTTTTCGGTGTAAAAGTGATAAAAAAGATGCTCATAGTATCATCCAAAAAAAACAGAACCTCGATAACCAAAAACGGAATGCGGATCCCTAAGCAAAAAAGCTGTGTCAAAAAAGGAAAAGCGGTATATCTGGCAGCCTTTGCGCGGAGCGCATGCGTGGTGCGGTGCCCCGCTGTATTATCAGAGGCCCAAACACGAACATCTAAAGTTACGAAGACACGATAGTAAACTTCAAATATCTACTCACAAATATTGAAAATTTCAAGTCACTCCTGTGTCTTTGGCCAATATTTGACGTTTGAGATCGTCTCGATTGCGTCTCGGTAACATTAATTGTTCGTGCTGAGCCCACAGAACTCTGCGCGGTACGAAAATTGTCTAAGTATGAAATGTTGATATTTAAAAGTTTATGTGTTTATGTGTTTTGGCGAAATTTTATTGGATAACTTAAAATTCTATTATAATAAAGTATACTGTAACTAACAAATTAATAAAAATGGACGGAGCAATTTTCCGCCGTAAGTTATTTCCAAAAATCCATAAAACTATGAACAAAAAGGCAAATCTTTTGGATAACTCTGCAAGGCGATTAGTTTAAACAACCTTACAAGTACAAAAAAATTAAAACTGACGGAGCAATTTTCCTGAAAAAGTTGTGATAAAAAAACAGATATTCTTAAATTTCTGTCTCACTGAAATCGAAATATTCCTGGATACCGTTACATATGTATACTTATTAATGTATACTAACATATACCGAAGGAATTTTGGACAGAGCAATTTTCCACCAAAAGTTATTAGTGATTTTCATGTTTAGGTAGAAATACAACATTTAAAAATAAAAAAAATCATGGATAACTTGTCAACCGTAATTTATGAACTTTACTTTATCACACTGCAAAGTTTCAGCGACAGAGGAATTATTGTCAGGGTCAAACCCCCTCACTGACTGGACTATAAGATTAAAAATCAGAGTTTAAGTAGGTAATGGTAGCATAGTTACCTACTATGTAGGTCGATTCATGATAATTATTTATTGTACACAAAATTACAGACAAAAAAACTAACACAGAGGCGAGCTTTACGCTAAAAGAGTTTTCTTCCAGCAAACCTTAGAGGAGTGAGAGAAATGATAATAGGGTGGGTAATGTGTACCTACTTATAAGATACGAAACAGAAAAATAACAATGTGAAATATAATTATAAGTACCTAACTTAATTACACTAAAATTTAAATGCTATACTGACGTTGGTCTGGCAGTTCTCTTTTATGTTATCTTTTTCTATGAATTAGCTTCTCCTTATTCTTGAGGCACCAGACAGGCGTTCCCTAGAAATAAGAATCATCAAAAAAAAAGCCAAAGCTGTGTTGCCCTGCTGATTCTTCTAGGTTTGGTCGCGTTGTTACCAGAGTAAATTTAGTTTAACGTCTCAAAATAATCCTTGTGATTTTAATGATTAGAATACTTTTGAATTTTACTTTGACTTTGACGTTCCTCACTAATACCATTAGGTTATAGGTGGCCACCTATAACCTAATGGTATTAGTGAGGAACGGAATAATAAACCAAAATTGTGCTTGCTTTATCACGATTTACTGGTCCTTGTACACACCTACCTGCCTGAGTAGAGTGCCTAATTACTTTAATCAACTGGTTAAAATGCTTTAATTGAACTGCAGCATGGTTGAGCCATAAACTCTTGATTTAGAGCGAGCTTTATTGGAATGTTCCTTGGCCATAAGAATAGTGTTTATTCAATGAAGAGCCCTTGCTCTACTTTTTCAGAACGCTCTACTACCTACCGCGACATCTAGTGTATTACGAAAGAACAAAACAAGTATAGCGACATCTAGCGGCGAGTAGCCTAACTTTTGACACAGTCACAGCAGATTCAAGCAAAACTTACTTCCGGCCAGTAAATTGTTTCATTATTATCATTCATCAGGCCATCAAGATCAAGCACAACAAAACATCAAATTATTAGAAGCTATTGAATTTTTCACACATGGCAACAAAACAAAACTTGTTTTCGCGAGAAAACCTGTGATAGCATCGTGAATACTATTTTGATTGCAAAACTGGTATGAAACTCGATAAAAACAATAATTCTGTGAAATAACATAGTAGTGATATAGTGTTTTCGTGCATGGAACATCCGGATTACAAGTGGAGCTGCTAAAGAGATTCCTCGCCATGGCGGGCCCGTCCGACGGCGATCCCGACGGATGGGTCGAGTTCTGCGAGCGTCAGGCCCGAGCCACCGCCCAGGACTTTGCCAAGGCATGCCTGCCATACGTGCAGCCCAGCGCCAACGACCCCGCCCGCCCCTACGCATCCCACAAGGAACTGTTAAAAAAGTTCATGGACTCCTTTTCGGAACAATTCGAACAAGAATACGGAAAACTAAAGACTCTCCACAAACTGCCGAATGGCACGCACATAGGCCACGACGAAAGCGATTACTCAGAGGACACAGATTCGCCGAAAACACAACACAAGCCGTTTTTTCGTAGATTATCTTTCAAAGGTCTGCGGCGAGGCAAGGGATTGTTTCATAAGCAGCATTCAGACGAAGTTGAACTCTCGTCTAATCTAAACAAACACAATAAGACTAAGTTAGCTAAGATAGTTGTAGAGTGTAGAAAAGAGGGGTTTGTGAATTACTTGACTCCAGAGAGTTTGGAGCAGCCGGGCAGCCCTCAGAAATGGGAGCGGTGTAGACTTGCACTTGTAAAGACAGTTGGTGGTTATATGCTGGAGTTCTACTCTCCACCAAAGGCCCAGAAGCCTCGGAGCGGAGTGTTCTGTTTCCTAATAACGGAGGCACGAGAAACCACTGCCTTAGAAATGCCTGATCATGAAAACACTTTTGTGTTAAAGGTAACCATGACAATGCAATGATTTCTATAACATAACACCCAACAGTCACGTAAAAAGTCACAGTCCAACAGTCCCACGCTAGGATTCCCTGTGTCGAGTACCATGGTACCATAACTTACACTTAGACCACGAACAAATATTTGCAGATCATACAATCATTTGTCCCACAGCGGAATCGAATCCGCAACCTTACGACTCGCCCGCTGCGCCACAGAGGTTATCAAACTATACTAAACTATAAATCCTTTTAAAGCTAAATAATGTCTCACACAGGAAATACCCAATGAAATTAGTACTGTATACCTACTAACTTCAATGAGAACAAGTAAACAAAACACTATTACCTACATGTATGTTATCATGTAGGAACTTCTGTGTTTCGTGGAGTGATGTTCTTTTTAGGTACATCATCAATCTTCTCTTGATATAATTTTCTGATTGATGACATAAGAAATTTTCCCCTCATATTTGCTTTCCTTAAACCCAGTGGAACCAAATAACAATAAATTGCTTGGTTTTGCTTAAATTACCAGAGAATTAGGCAAAAACACGAATGAAACACGTTGAAACGGGGTCAGGGACTACCTACAATGATTTTAATAAACACAAACAATATTTTGTGTTAAATAAATATAATTAACAGATGACCAAACTTTGCTCGGGAACTCGGACTTTCCCTGAGCATTTCATGGAAAATAGGATATTTTGCAGCTAAAGAACCTCTCTAATCATTGCTATTTCCAAATACCTTGCAAACTTTATAAAAATTGTTAGTTTTCTGTGCAAAGAGGTATAAGGTGCACTTTTTAGAATAGTTCTAATTGGCTATTAGTAAAAGCAATAAGCCACTACCCAAAAAGCTACCCCATCTAATAAATATAATGTACCCAGACATGCAAGTTCTATGGCATGCTAATGTTTTAACTTTTGACTGCAATAGTCCATCTACTGTGACATCTGAAACTATGGCTTTAACCCCAGTCATAAGTACATGTCTCACTAACTAAATTAATAAATAAATAAACTTATTGTACTGACACTGACATTAACGTTGGGTCATAATCCCCCTACATTTTTTTATATTGAAGATTCTGATGTACAACTGGTACTTACAAAGTGTTTGCCTGTTTGCCGAACTTATTTATTCGAAAAGTTCAACAAGGTGTATGTGGGAACCTTAATTAAATTTATCTTCATGGTTTCCAGGCTGATAACAACATGGAGTATGTAATAGAAGCTGCTGATGTAGATGACATGAAGTCATGGCTGGCCACAATCAAATACTGTATGCGGTCGCCCCCCACCACGCAGCCGCCCCCCGATGCTTTACCGGCTGGATCGGAACCGACCCCTCCTGATCTGCCACCGAGGAGAGATCTGCCGACTAGTTCCAGTAACGTAGATTTAGCTGCAGACACGCCGGAAGAGGCTGAATTAGGTAAATGTTATTTATTTGAGGCGTACTGTGTCTGGCTTAAGAATATACCCCTCTGTCTTCTTCTATGGATGATGTAAAAGTTGACTCAGGGATTATACCAGTGGACGGACAGCAGCATCCAACTGAGTACTCAACACCATAAAGCAATCATCAAGCCACATGCCAAGCCTGTTGATTATGGCAAATCCCCCCATCGAATATGGGAATATTGAATAGTGGACGTCAAAAGCTGCTGATCAGATAGTGAATTGATATTAGACTCCATTTTTTTCCGACTTCACAAAAAGGAGGAGGTTCTCAATTCGGTTGTTTTTTTTTATGTTTGTTACCTCATATCTCCGGCTTTTATGAACCGATTTGGAAAATTCTTTTTATATTTGAATAGATAAACTTCCAGATTGGTCCCATTTCATTCCCATGAGGAATTGAAGGAACTCTTCAAATATTGTAGGCATACATATAGCGATTTTGATATTTTCAGCAACAAACCAAGCATTTGCATTCAGAAAGTATCATAACCCTTTCACCACTGTGGTTTTTTCATCCAGATATTTAGTCAAATACAATGGCGGAATTCGGTTTTTTAAATGAAAAGTTATTTAAATCTATGGCACTTTCAGATAGGGTTACACATTACCTTTTATATAATTTCAGGTTCAATAGCAGAGGAAGGCTGCGAGTCATCGGGGCGCGTGTCGCTGACGGAGTGGCCGTGGTTTCACGGCACGCTGGCGCGCGCGGCCGCAGCCGGCTGCGTGCTGGCGGGCGGCGCGTCGGCGCACGGGTGCTACCTCGTGCGCCAGAGCGAGACGCGCCGCGGCGAGTACGTGCTCACCTTCAACTTTCAGGTGAGAGCTTTATAAAGGCTGTCTCTAATCCTTGAATTAGTTTTTTTTTTATAAAACTCTCTTTGAATTTTGAAGATGTTTTCTTTTTAATAGAATCGTCCTGGAATTTTTTTGGTGAGGCCTATGCATAGGCTTAGGCATTCTGCCGTCCGATCACTAAAAGGCCGTTACGTGACATTTGTTCAAATTTGAGTTTTATTTACTGCCTGAAAGAGCTAACTTTTCTCAATCGACCAGTCTGGGTCCTATTTTTCTATCATTTATAAGTTTTGAGATATGGAGACCACGTACACCACTATCTACATAGTTTTTGGACTTTTTTAATTCTTAAATACGGTTAACTCACTTTACAACACTAAAATATGGCTAAACGTGTCTAGCAGTGTATTTCAGATTTGTATTTCATCTGTTTGACAAGCTTAGAAAACGGTTACATGCACTTTCGATTCTATTTGACCGTTACCTGACTTTAAAAGGGTTTTAGTAATTTATTACCTGCAGGCCTGATTAGTATCTACGACATCTAAAAGACAGTTTACATACTCGTGCTACACTTAAAGGCCGCTAAACTTACTTAGTCGGCTAGTCATTGGTCAGCTAACGTGAAACTGAGACAACTACAATTCTAAAAGACGGTGACTGTTTTTTAGTCATGAAAAATATGAATATATGTTAGCAATGCCACTGTTAAAAAACCGCTAAGCGACATTCCAACGCTAAAACGCGTCTATATGCCGTGCATTTCTGAGCGCCTCACCCCGCTTAGCCGAGTCTAGGACGCTGTCTAGGAGTCAAAACATGCGCCGCGTAGGCGTAGATGAACTTGAAAGTGAGGTAAGGATTCATTTCTTGGGGAGGCTCAATTAAGTTAAAAGTTGTTTTTGTGTGATATTTTGTTGACGTCGTCGTCATCTGATGAAAATTCACTAGGGCAATCATTTTTATCTTTTACCAAATCGTGTGATGAAAAAACTACTGTTAGTGATTTGTTAAACGGTGTTGGTGACAAAACATCATGGTTATCATTGGACGGGAAAGGTGAATCGTAGATTTCAATGAGACTACAAGATGCTGGTAGTATGGTTTCGTTACAAATCAAAGTATTAAAAATTAAGTAACCTGTAGGTTAGTTATAATCATCAAACGGTTCAGAAAAAGATAAAATGATTGGCCGAGTGATTTTTCATCAGATGACGACGGCGAAAACCAGTCAAGCAACAAAAGATCACATAAAACAACTTTTAACTTAATTGAGCCTCGCTAATAAATCAACACCATTACAGCCGGAAACTGTTCTTTCCCCTGATGCGCCTATTATAAGCGGTAACCAACTCTACCAATAAAAAACCGAATAAGCTTGCGAATCAAAAAAGGTTAAACAGAAGTAAGAAAAATGATTATGATTATTGATTAATGATTACAAGACCGGGTGTAATTAAAAAAATATTAAAGGATGCTTGGATAAGTTAACATGTGAGGCCTAATTCTCGTAATAAAATTAGTCAAAACAAAGCTCGGATCACATTCTGACCTAGTCTCGATGTCTTAAATGTCAGAAATGGTATTCTTCTATCATAAAATACAACACAGTAATGTGATTATATTGAAATGTGACGGAAACTTGAACGATTTAATGTTTATTTGATAATTTTAACTTAAATAAATGGGATCTCTCTTTACTCTTTCGTATGACATATACAACTCTAATGGTAGTCACTTTGAATCGAAAGTAGCCTAAATTATTATTATAAGGGAGCAGAATACTAACTTTCTGTCAATTCACAATTAAGTATCGATTTGGTTAACTTTCAGTGTAGTTTAAAAATAATTACGAGAAATGGGCCTCAGATGTGAAAGAAATAAATAAGTCATATTGAGTTTTATCTTGGAAAGAACGAAGAATATTTGTACAAAATAGCACCGCGGTGGCAATACCCAAACGAAAAATTATATCACAACCCAAAAGAGCTCGAAGAAGAACCAACGTTGGGATTTCGTAAAAACAAAGAAACCTTACCATAATTCACTGAAACAAAAATACTTACACAAAAAGCTATAAGCTTTTGTTAACTGTATTTTTTTTCAGTGCTTATATTTAAAAGCTTATTGTTTTTAATTTCATAGTTCATGGTTCACGAGTGATTTAATTTTGTAAAAAAAATGCAGCGCATTTTAAATCAATATAAGAAAAATGTTACCAAATACTATCTTTCGTTTTATTAAACCATCATTTTCCCATTTAAATAGATGTATATTAGAGGAATATATTACGCTTAGATGCTGAATTTACAATATGTCATGAAAATTTATACGGTATTTCCCACACTTAAAAACAGTTAATATAAATTGTTTATCCCAAGACTGTGTCTACAAAAATGATTAATTTTAGGGTTTCAAAATGGTAAAAAAACAGTTAAAGGGATTAAACGTTGTTTTCAAAAATGATATTGATCCAATTTGAAGTAACATGCAATTTAAAAAGGAGGCTATGTGACTTAACTGTTTTTTTGCTACAAAATTGTTAAGTAACTGTGACTAGTCTTCAAACCATCATCCCATTTCAATAAAATACAACACAATAAGGCGGCTGTACTTCAGCTAGCTGTTTTTAAGTTATGCAGATGGTCACATTTTGAAATAGATAACCTTAACAAAAAGTTGAATAAAATATCATATGTTAAAATTGTGTTCTAATTAAATTTATACAATCAAAGCTTGAAAAAATACAAAAAAAATGGTATATAAATAAAACCTGAAGTCTTCAAAAAGTCTAGAAAACAACATTTCCCACGTTTTTGCTCGTAGCCAAAATTTTGTGTTTGTCACTTAGCGGCCTTTTAAAAATCGGACGGCAGCATTGTACTTGTACAGGTTGATGATGATGATGATGACGATCTCCGTGGTCCGATTCCCGCTGCGGGACAAATGTTTGCATGATCTGCAAATGTATGGTCTGGGCGTACTCGTAGTTCCTGATACTCACGACACAGGGAATCCTATTATAGTGTGTGACTGTTGGGTGATGTACATGCGTTTTTAACCCCAGGGTTCTACACTGGTTACTAAACAAGAGCTTGACAAATTTCTGAATGAAAACTAAATCGATTTTATTTTAAAGATTATTTTAATTGAATAGTTTCGTTTCAAAGATTACGTTTTCTAGTTCGATAGAATTTTTCTAGTTCGAGAAACTGGCCTTCAGTGAGTTTGCTCTTCTGACAGGTTTACTGTAGTCCTCCACATCTGATTAAAGCAGCTCGATTCGCTCGGTGGCGAGCGAACCGAGCTGCTTTAATCAGATGCCAATGTAATTCAGTCCAACGTACGACTGCATGTTAGCAGTCAGCGACAGCCTAACACAGGTTACTAAAAACACCAGCTAAATTTAAAAAAAACTATTCCAGGGTCGCGCGAAGCACCTGCGCATGACGCTCAGCGAGTCGGGGCAGTGCCGCGTGCAGCACCTATGGTTCCCCAACGTGCTGGACATGCTGGAGCACTTCCGCGCGCACGCCATCCCGCTCGAGTCCGGCGGCGCGGCTGACGTCACGCTCACCGAATACGTCGTGTGCCAGGACGCCGCCCGTCACCAAGTGAGCCAGATAGCTTAGCGCACACTGCTACTTTCGTTCCACGTGCCACTAGCTCTTTCTTGGTTATCCTACAGACCAGTTTGAACCTGTGTGGTGAGAGGATTTAGTGTGCCTCGGGCACCTTTCATGCACAAAACCTTTGCACAACTAATGTCCAAAATACAAAATGTCCAACTAGGATTAATGTCCAAACACGAATTTTGTTCAACACTAATTTTGTCCAATATGAAAATTGTCCAACTTAAAATCATGGATTTAGTGGTACGTACGTAGTATAAAAATTCCTTGCTTAAAATCACACTTAAAATACATTTTAGTTAGAATATAGAACTATGACTTATGTAAAAGTGACACTTATTGAATATTTATTTTACAAGTGGCCATATCGAAAAAAAATATTATAATAGGAATTAATACATAACAGTATATAGTTTGTATATGTAGGTACTTATCGATAGGGGAATCAATACAGAATAACCTAAAGAATGGAATTAATGAGTTATTTACAGAAACCTTACTGAAAGCGTTGGTTAGTTAGAATATCAAAGGCTTCTAATTCTGAATGTTGTCTAAATTGGTCATTTTTATGAATGAACATTTTTATGAATGTTCATTTTTATGAATGTTCATTTTTATGAATGTTCATTTTTATGAATGTTCATTTTTATGAATGTTAATTTTTATGAATGGACATTTTTAGACTGTTTGTCATTTTTCATAATTGGACATTAGTCGTGCAAAGGGCACAAAACTCAAGTTCAAGTTCTCATTAAGAGATAAATAGACTTAGCATTGTGCTAATTCCAAGCTTAGCTATCGTTGGACCTACAACATTTTATAGGTCGCAGGAAATCTGTGGATGGAGGTTGCTCAAGATTGTTCATCGTGGCATTATAATATGGGGGAGGTCTGTGTCCTGCAGTGGACTTAAATCGACTTATAATGAAGGATTAGCACTGTCACGCAAATGTTAACACTCATGGTAGAGGGTGATGAACAAGGTTTTTAATACTAATAGTAGGCGCAGAAAACTCAGCTCAGTTTGGTGTGTGTCATTACGTGGTCGGAAAGCGCTCAAATTTTTTTTAAATTAATTTATCTACAGGTGTATAATCTGTTAAAAATAATGCCTTAATTATTGCCATCTCTTAACACTGGATTGATTGACAGACAGTGAAAGGGCTTAGCTTAAATTAGATTTTACTTAGGCTTAATATTAACATTGTTTTCTGTCGACTCCAATTTGATATTAAAATTGATAAATTTAAAAATATTCACTACAGCAATCAATAATTTGTTTCTGATTTCTAAAATTATCCACGCGTGTCAAAAAAACTCATTTATATTAAAACTTGTAAATATTACTTTATATAATTTAGGTGTAGTTTTGTATTAATTTATTACTTTGTAATATTCAAACTACCCTATTATTTTATTACATTTGTGTAATATTCATATCCAGTAAGTAGCAATTTAATTGAATCAATTATTAATTAGTTTTGAGGCATAATCAGTCCCACCGAATGCCTTAAAGAAGCTATATAAATCTTGTACAATTTATATAAACACTAGGCTGAATGCCAACTATGTTTTATATAAGCTTTAGGGTGAAGTCTGAAACATACTATCGGACGCGTCCGACAATCGCGACTTATGCAGTTTCTGATCAATAACATTACATCTACGCGTGCAGACTAACAATAAGTCGCGGACGTGAGCCTTGAGCGCTCGGACGTCCGACGAATGTCTGTGCACACTGTATAGGTCGCGACTGACAGTCACGACAGTCGCTGTCAGGGTTACCAGATAGAAAATTAAAAAGTCCGGAGAATAAGCCTGATTTAGTCTCTCTGAAAAGATGATCGAGTATATTTTTTTTTGTAATGAAAACAATCTAATAAATCGGGTTTTTCCCCGGGACTACGGGGAATTTTTTTCCCCTTGGTCCCACCGCGCTAGAGATGAAATTAAAAAACAAAACTATTATAGCGCACTAGCTAAAATAAATACGAGACGAAACTTTTACACTTAGATTGCGTTAATAAATTTATGTGTATAATTACAATAAAATATTAATTATACATATAAATTGAATGCAATCTAAGTGTAAAAGTTACGTCTCATATTTATTTTAGCTAGTGCGCTACAATAGTTTTTGTTTTTTAATTCCATCACCAGTGGGTAATAGCAGTGGGTCCACGGGGAAAACCCAATAAATCTACACTATTTTATTGTATAATCCTAAAAATCCTGAGATTTCCTTAGATTTCCAAAATCCGGCCGCAATCCTGAGATTATGGTAACCCTTAGTCGCAGATAGTATGTTTCAGGCTTAAGACCTGACTTGTCCGCGCGGTTCAGCCAGCGTATTCCCGTACCTATCAAAGGTCACTCCCTCAGAAAAATCGTTCGTTAGAGCGAGAAAGATTGTTGCCACGGAATCAGCCCGCCGATATGAAAGTTTCAAGCAATCTGTTTCGCTCTTACGTTACGGGAAAATTCCTTTCCGTGCTGGGACAAGTCGAGTTCAACCCAATATGTTTACAATACAATAGTCATGATGGCCATTTTAGGAGTCATTATAGCTATCATACACAAGTACAACTCCAAATATCCATGGTCTAAGTTTGTAAGTTACTTTTAACTGCAAAGTTTATAGTTTACTCTAGTGAGGTAAGAGTTTTGCGAACTCGGTCAATGGATCCTGTGTTAATGTTGCATGTCGTTTTGTAATTGCATCAATGTTTATTTTGTTGCTGTTTGTTCTAGCTTATTTTGTTAAGCGATGTTTTTTGTTAATAAACCATTAAGTGCCACTTGCGTCATAAGGAGTTACATTTTTAAACCTAGGTTATAATATGAGCCTCGATTCAAACCGAGATGGCAGCGATCGGTACGGCAAGCAACGCGCCTGCCGGAGGAGTGAAGCCCCGCGCTGTACCTTTAGTCTTTGTAGGCGGTCGAACGCCCTTTCAAGCCCTTCAAGCGATACTATGTATTTTATTAATGAAGATAAAGTTTAAAATGCTGCGATTTTGGTCGCTGCCGGCCGCTGCCATTTTGGTGTGAATTGAGTCTGCATCAACAATAACGCTGTACAAAAAATCTGCCCAGTAAATTAACTATGTCAATCTCGGGGTAACCCTGGTAAACAACTTGCGTAATTCCGAGTGAAAAAATTAACCCTAAGCTATGATAAAAATATACATAAGCTTAGTATTAATGTCCGAACTGTGACATTAAAAGAATCTAAGAAGTATATTCAGTCAGGTATTAAAGTATGTTTAGCTAAGATGAACAAAATAACTCAAAAATACGTGGGCATGGCGGTAAAAAGTTGCCTTGACATATGAATTAGTTGACACTTGACCTTGCATTTTATTTGTTGCTGACAAATGTAACTGTAATATTTATAAAATAAGCATTATGCGTTTCAAATTATTCAACCCTGACGCCATTTTGTCTCGCCCTGAGTGGCTAAAACAAAATGGCGTCTTATGCTGTGACCAAGCATAAAATATTACAATAATTTTATACATGTAAGGAAAAGTGTTTTTAATTAATTTAAAAGAAAATTGATTGTGTATTTTCAAAGGACCTTTGAAAATACACATTAAATTGGTCTGAAAGTGTATGAATTTGAAACATGATGGTACTGGCGATGAATTTATTAAACAAGACTTTGTTTTTCATACATCTTGTATGTGTATTTATTTGCATTTTTATATGTGTTGTTAGCCATTATTGTATAGTAATTCAGTAGTCATGGACATTTGGGAAAAGATAAATAACAGAAATATTGCTCGGTAATCTGACTGTTTGAAATAAATTAATGACATGAAATATATCAATCAGATGAAGACTTACTGACACATGAATTTATCTAAACTTTTCGAACTTTCCCAAGTTTTCATGCTTAGTAATTTCTTGTCTCATGACTGAAAGACAAGATAAAGATTTTGGTTCTATAAAATAACCATAGTTATTGAAAATGGACTGTTATAATAATACTAACTATATTTAGTAGGTAATATACGTATGTTTTTTGTTTTGTACAAAATCATGTTCTTCCAAGCTTTAATCCTAGTTTCTTGGTTGTAAATTTTTATTATTATTAAACTTACTACATATATGGAATGGCTTGTTTTTTTTATTTTGCTCTTTCATTTATTATTTTTCTGTGTTTGATGCCTGTGTGTTGTGCGCTGTTTTTTGGTAAGTGTGTTTTTGTTTATTTTGCTATTAGTTTAGATTGTATGTTTTATTTAGTATAGCTAGTTTTTTTTTAATTCTGTAACTTTCTAACACTATACAAAGTCACATTAAAGCCGCTAAAACGTACTATTATTGTACTATAAGTTATCGATTTAGAAATATAAGACGTTTCTGCTGCCTTTTAAATAATTTAAATCTAAATACTTTCATCTCTAATTTTCGACGTTGACTAAACGGGAATATGTGTATTTTCTTTTTAAAGTTGGGCGTGACACACGGCAGCGATGTAAGAATGCGTCGAGCTGAACTAGAGGCACTGCTAGTGGCACATCACGACATCAGAGCTGTTGATAACCAGTACAGCTTCGTCTAACATACGGACGGAGCGCAGACGTTGTTACATAGAATATGTTGTAGCATAACAGCAACGAGAATCAGTTATGTTTAGGGAGAATCGATGTTATAATGAGACTTGGTAATGCTATACCGTGAATCGGTTATATTATAACAATAATCAGTAATGTTACAGCGAGAATCAGTTATGTTACAACGAAAATCAGTTTTATTTTTATGGAGAATCGATGTTACTTATAATTATCGTTATATTATAACAATAATTAATTATACTAAAATAACTTTCGTGAATTATATCATTCATTTTGTAAAACGGGAAATTTTAACGTGCCGATAAACCGGTTTCAATCCTAATCGAGGATCATCAGGGTGGATGCTTCCACCAACATATCGGTACGTGAAATTTTCCCGTTTTACATAATGAATAATAATTAATTATGTTACAACGCGAATCATTTATGTTATTATAACGACAATCGGTAAATTCCTATAGAGAATCCATTGTTTCAACGAGAATTAGTCTACGATTGAATTATTATACTTTGCCATAACTGGTTAAACTTTGTATTATATTCTGATTGTGACGTCATATTTACCGACTTCTTAAACATCATCGATACTTTAGATCTAGGTTTCAGGGTGCGCTCCAGTGCAATCTTAGTGTAATTTAGTCAATGTTTAGCCAAACTATTTATTGTTATACGACTGAATGTTTGGGTGTTAGTATAGTACACAGTTTGTATTACTGATGTTTTATTAACGCCATTGCATTGAGATTTCGTAATATTTTAATTCATAGGAAAGCTTTGAAAGTTTCACCAAAATTGTTATTAGTTTGTTTTGATTTGCATTCGATCCCAAAAAAATATTTTGTGCAATATGTTGTCTATAGATCATTTTTGGCTTAGCCCAAACATAAAACTTAAGTTATTATTTATTTGTATATCATAATTTAGTGTAAAATTTAGCCTATATGTTACTTGTAAAGTTGGTGTCACTGCCCTTAGGTACATTATAAGAAAATAAACTATTAAATATTAATATGGGATCCTTCCAAGGTGCCCATAATAAAATATGTCCTTTGTGTGACATGTGTATTTGAATACTTGCTATTAACTAATCAAAACAGTGTAAGCTCAAAAATATGTTGTCATCAATCAATATGTTGATGTACAAAGAAATTATTAAAACTATGATCGTAGTAAAATTTAAAATGTGTCAAAGTACATATAAGAATAACTTTGTTCAGACTCTGAAACAAAGTTTCGAATGTATAGAGTCTATAGTTGTATCAAAATAGATACAGGGGTTTTCAATTTTGGATTAAAGTAAGTAAATTAGGGAGGATCGATACTTCTAATGATATCAACGATATCAATCTAATGGAAAAGTAAAATAGCTAAATATATGTAATGACTAGCGGGACGCCTGCGACTTCGTCCGCGTGAAGTTTTGCCATACTAACTTCAACACCCCGCTGCACCCCCATAAGGGGTGAACTTCGAAAATTCCTTTCTTGGTACACCCCTAGACCACAAAAGAAATGTACTGTCCACTGGTTTCTAGCCCATTAAGTGTGTCACACACGTAGCAGATGCGGTAAGATTTCTGTATCTGTCCATATCGCTCTCTGTACTAAACTCAAGGAGCAACACACACGTAGCAGATCACTTATATTTTACCGTCAAGCATCTGGCACCGACATATATATCAAAAGATGGACAGATTACGTGGACGTACGATTATGGATGGATTATTGTCGACCTCTGTGGCGCGGCGGGCGAAGGTTCGCCTGCGACGAGGGAGGTTGCTGGTTCGATTCCCGCCTCGGAACAAATATTTGTACGATCTGCAGATATTTGTTCAGGGTGTTCTGGGTATTTTTCTATGTATAATAAAAAAAATATCTATCTATGTAATGTATTTGTATTAAGTATATCAGTTATCTAGCACCCATACACAAGCTCCGCTTAGCTTGGGGCTAGATAATTTTGTGTGAAATGTCCAGCATTTATTTATTTATTTATTATATCTGTGTATACAAATTGAAATACAATACAGTTTGAAGGTTTCCGCGTGGTTGTATCACTTTCGTCTATTATCGTATGTGCTACGTGTGTGATACCTTCAGATGCGATAAGTTTTTATACGCATATAAAATATTACCGCGTCTGCTGCGTGTGTGATGCACTTTACGGCTAAAAGGCTGTGTGTGTTAGTAAGTCAGTCACGAAATGATTTTATAAAAAATCGATGATAATATACTCAAAATTCTAGAAAAATAAGTATTTAGTTAATAGGTTGTTTTACATGGCTGAATCACGTATTGTATTCTCGAATTTGCAACCCTTTGCTTTGGAAATAAAAATAGTTTTCACAACGCATAAAAAACGAAAACCTGAAACAATGGTACAATCAAACCAGATCAAACAAAATAGCATGGTCTCATTGTATTATTTTTCGGGGATTTTAAAAAGCTACAGCATCGCTTGCTAGAGCTGAGGTAGGTACATAAGTATAGTATACTATAATATCGCTGGAGTTGAAAAAACCTTCGAAATTAAATTACCAATAGTTGGTGTATCACGCAATTGTTTGATGTCGTTGCACGTACACCAAAGGGTGAGAGTGCGCGCCAAGTTAGTGTGCACAAATTGCAGTCACAAAATTAGCGTCTGCAGAATTAGGGATCAGCCCCCATTCCCTATCTTGAAAGTCACTCGGTGACCAACGTTTGACAAGTAAAATTACCATCAATTGATAATTATTACCTAATGATAATTATGAGCAATTGATGGTAATTTTACTTGTCTAACGTTAGTCAGGGAATAGGGGGGCAGAAGCCCAAGACTCGTAATAAAAATAATCAAAATAAAGTTCGGATAAGTTCCGATCTTGTGTCGATGTCATAAAAGCGCAGACGCTATTTTGACGACAGCTGTAAGTACTTTGTGCATTTCTATAGTAAATTTGTAAGTGCTAACTTCACTTTTGCATATTTGAATGGCGTGTACTGTAATTTAATTTAAAATGTGACTTTTGTGTCTTGTACAAAAAGTTGTTAGGTGTTCTGCTTTGCACTATAGTGCCATCATTGATGTGTACCCTTGTATTTGATCATTTTGGATGTCAAACTATATTAATTTGACCATTCCGGATGTCAAACTATATCAATTTGACCATTCCGGAAGTCAAATTAAATTAATTTGACCATTTCGTAAGTCAAATTATATCAATGTTCATTACTCTGTAATATTATACATTCCTTTGATGTATGTAATATTTGGAAAATGAAATATAAACATTATATTTTGTAATGTATTTTTCTTTGAATGGTGAACGTCAAATACATGCAAAGTGACGTCACTTTGCATGTATTTGACGTGAAGTTGATGACCAATAATCCGTCTCCCCTATATTTAAAAACCCTGACTTTAGCGGTAGGCAGGGCCTTGTCCCTTTTCAAATGCATCCTCTAGAAGTGTGGCGAGTGGCGAACTAAACAATATCAAATTATTATGAAGCTTATATCAAAGTTAGAACTCTTGATTAAAATCAGCATTGTCTTTCGTAACAAGGTAAATATTTCATTAACTTTAAATCTGACCCAAAAACTCCGCTCCAGCGGGACTCGATCCTACTACTTCGCCTCCAATTTGCAACGCTGTGACCAATTCGGCTAGGGATTGAGCAACGAAATGGGCGCCAATCGGCCAAGTTTTAATAATTAATCGTCTAGTAAAGGCACAATATAAAACTCTGAGAACATCTGTCTCTGGCCTTCCTTTTCTAACTTGAGTTGGAGGAGTAGGAGGCCGTTTGAACTGCATCTCAATACCACCTAGAAATAAATAAGTTTTTCATTGAATAATACTTATGAAACCAAGCTTTTATGGAACTAACCAGATGATGATGATAATGTTAGTATTCTGAACCGTGGGCAGATTAAAAAAAACGGTTGTCTGTAAAGTCGGTTTACTGACGATAGTTCAACGTGTCAACGTCGTTATTGTGCTTCTTTGTCGCTCGTTCCGCGCTCGCGCGCATGCGGCGTTAGCGCATGCGTTTTGCGAGGTGACGCATGACGAGGTAACGACGCATTAGTCATGTTTTTTCGAGCGTGCAGCCGGCTCCATCGATTTATAAGACGTTAACACGTCAATATGCTGTCATCAGAACTTAATCTTCTTCATCAGCCGGCAGACATCCACTGATGAGTCCTCCCCCATAGCGTACAACTCATAGCGTGCAATGGGGGTTGCCATAATATCCACGCTTAACAGGCGGATTGGTGATCGCAGTTTGGTGTTATGTACTCAGGTGGATGCTGCTGCCCATCCACTGGCGTAATCCCTATCGCCTTTTACGACATCCAGGTGAGAAGTTGTAGGAGTCCTATTCTTAGGCCGAGACTAGGCTTAGGCTTCAGACTTAATAGGTATGTAAAATTTCAGCTTAGTCAGTCTGGGGAAGTGGTTCAATATTGGCTTACAAAAAGCATACAATTCTTTGAATAGTGAACGCCAAATACATGCAAAGTGACGTCACTTTGCATGTATTTGAAGTTGATGACCAATAATCCGTCTCCCTATGTTTAAAAACCCTGACTTTAGCGGTAGGCAGGGCCATAATTGTCCCTTTTCAACTGCGAATACCCCAGGAAGCTTCTGTGCTTTTGGACGGAGTTAGGCTGGCTAACTATCTAGCCAGTTAACTCATAATGGACCATCATAGAGTTCGCGGAAAAGGGAGTTCTTTAACATTAACAGTAAGCATACAATTTGAACCACCAACAAAATATACCAAGTAACTCTTCACATAAAAAAAAACCAAATGGCGTCATGCGTTCGTCATTAAGTAACAGCGAGTAAAAAGTAAGGTTTCTTGATGAAGCATGTCATATAAAGATGTTAAACAAACCTTAGTGGAAATAGCCAGGGCCTTCATAATCAGTCTGATGTGAGGTAGTTGGTATTTCAGCGTAACTGGCCGCTCGCAGGTGAAGCTTTGTACCATGTCGGAAGATTTCGGTATGTCAATGCAAGATCTATCCTGGAGCCAGACATTTTAAGTTACATTTTGACGACCTCCGTGGCGCAGTGGGCGAGTATCCGGCTAAGACGCAAGGTGTGGGTTCGATTCCCGCTGTGGGACAAATGTTTGCATGATCTGCAAATATTTGTTCCGGGTCTGGGTGTTGTGGTACCATAGTACTCGTAGTTCCTGATACCCACGACACAGAGAAACCTAGTGTGGGATCAGGAGGGTACTATGAGCTCTTATAGCGATTCAGTTCAAAAACTATTCAGTATAAAATATCGGTTCGTCGTTGACATTCGTCACCATTGAATAATTAATTGATTCAAGCGTGACTTTGCGGAAATCCATAACCAAACAGTAGGCTCACTGCGTGCTAGAACGAAAAAGACACACTACTGCAAAAGTAGCAAGTAGTTTTTGCAGTAGTGTGTCTTTTTCGTTCTAGCACGCAGTAAGCCTACTGTTTCCTGAGGATGCTTCGTTGAGAGGCGAAACACGTGTCGAATTCTTTCAGAGTTTTCGTTGGAGAGGAGCGGAATTGTTACTATATATTTGTTCGTCTATTTTATATTGTACCATTGAATAACTTTAATTGCAGAAGTCTATATACCTTCTACTAATGTGCCATTAAATATAGCTGCGAACATCACGGAACAGATATTTTGCACAAATAATGCTGGACATTTCACACAACATTATCTAGCCCCAAGCTAAGTAGAGCTTGTGTTATGGGTACTAGATAACTGATAGACTTACTTAATATTACATAGATAGATATTTTTTGATCATACATAGAAAATACCCAAAACACCCGGAACAATTATCTGCAGATCGTACAAATATTTGTTCCGAGGCGGGAATCGAACCCGCAACCTCCTGCGTCGTAGGCGAACCTTCGCCCGCCGCGCCGCAGAGGTCGTCAACCGAACTGAATGGCTATAAGAGCTCATGGTAACCCAGCAGGACTATGTATGTTGTGTGTATGTATGTTGTGTGTACTGTGTGTGTTGGGGTGTTATGTTATATACCAACCTGCATTCCATAAGTAATGATGCTGACATTAGGGTGCTCCGGCGTCAGATTCAGCTCAATAATATCGCAGGAGCGCTCTATATCCGCCAACAGACCCAAAAATGCTGGCGCTTTAAGCACCATCTTAGCTACTTCATTTGTATCTTCATCTCGGAGTTCCAACACTGAGTCAGCGGTTTGTGTTGCGATTTCACAATCCGTCATCACGTTGTGTAGTTGTAAAGGCTGCAAACTTTAAATAAGTTCTTTGTTTAAAAAAGTGCATTTTTATATATGATTTCTTTCGTTATCGTTAAAGAACTAGTGAAAGAATTTAGTGCGCGTCGCAGAAGTTTTTTTTACACGCATATATATCTCACTAGCTGCGCCCCGCGTTTTCACCCGCGTGAACAATGATAAAAGTTGTTGATGATAAAAAATGGCGTATGTGTTAATCTTTTGAAACTATCATGGTTATTAACATAATTATCACTAGAAACAGGATATTTACCATGATTTTTGAGCTTTATTGATTCCCGATATTTCGGCACAGTTTCATGCGCCATGATCACGGGTAAACTGAAGTCTTTGCGAGTAGATTTTTATTGTTATTGGTAGCCGTAACGATCTATCCTCTTTCTCACTCTTTTATTACGAACACCCCTACCATCAGTTTCATTGTCACACTTAACTCCATCTCGACATCGACACCACACTAACGTTACGGCTACCAATAACAATAAAAATCTACTCGAAGACTTCAGTTACGGGTAAACTGAAGTCTTCGAGTAGATTTTTATTGTTATCATGGCGCATGAAACTGTGCCGAAATATCGGGAACCAATAAAGATCAAAAAACATGGTAAATATCCCGTTTCTAGTGATCATTATGTGTTAATCCACGGTATAAGATACCTCCATTCCAAATTTCATTCAAATCCAGGATTCCCTGTGTCGTGGTTATCAGGAACTATGAGTACCATGGTACCACAACACCCAGACCCGGAACAAACATTTGTCCCGCAGCCGGAACCGAACCCTTGCGTCTCAGACGATCAATCGCCCCAACCTCCTAATATAGTCCTAAGTTCCTATTATAACCTTCTTTAGGTCCTATAGTGCTAATGTTTAAACGGTTCGCGACCCACCTTCACGTCCACATATCAGATAGATCAAGGGTACCTACATTAAGGCATCTGATAGGATGAAGTACATAATCTTGAAACACTATACTTACACCAATAGCAAAGGAGATCCTTCACCTCTATAATACATTTTCAGACTCGACTCTTCTCCTGATCCAAAAATATTAAGGCATTCTGCTAGGACTGCTATACTTATCTGAAAACAGAAGGTAATTATGTCAGTCTGCACGGAAAGATAATAGGCGAAAAACGGAATTAACGTTATTAGCCGACCCAACCACCTAAGATTGTTATATTTTTAATCTCTTTATTTAAAAAAAACTACGCCATATCATCTCGTCTCTGATACCGCAGAGCCTTAAGACAAATCTCTAAAATCAGTGCATATTGAAGTGATTCCTCAGCTGGACATAGGGCACAAAATGCCACAATGAAGGTTACCGATAGGATGCCCTTTTGCACGCGAACAAAGCTTCTATTTTGGCTATTATTTTATTAAACTCACAATTTTTTTCAAATGTTTTCTCATACAAATTGTAAGTAATCTGGTACCTACGTTAATAAAACTATCGCAATAAATGGCCTACCTCTCGCTGTTTTCAGGTACGGGTACGTTTCAGAATACCTCTTGTGGCCTTAGACAAAGATTTTCTTATTAAAGTTTGACTAAGTTCTACAGCTCTGATTTTTCTCATTTCACGAGACCATCAGAGCAGTAGAACAACATTCACCACACATCTTTGTCTAAGGCCACAAGAGGTATTCTGAAACGTACCCGTACCTGAAAACAGCGAGAGGTAGGCCATTTATTGCGATAGTTTTATTAACGTAGGTACCAGATTACTTACAATTTGTATGAGAAAACATTTTATAAAATTTGACTAACTTCTGCTGCTCAGATTTTTTTCTTCTGATACAATGAAACAATCCTTACATGAAACTGAGACGATACGCATAAAAAAAATTTTTGGTCAAAACAACTCATTTTTATGGAGAACTCACGCTTGACCAAAAAAATAACTATGCCAAAATAATTTTCATACAAAATGAGCAAATGGTTCCAAAGAAAGTTTTCCCGTATCTCTTATGGATTCGGATATCCCCATACATTAAAAAAAACCATCCTGTATATTAGTGTACTGATCATGTAAACAAAGTTTCATGGAGTTTGAAGAAATAATAGCCAAAATAGACGCTTTGTTCGCGTGCAAAAGGGCATAAGGTGGCTGCCTGCACCCACCGATTTCATGCGATTTTTTAAATGTCGTCAGTCCATCGAGATGGCTTTCCTACACTGCATCTTTATTGTATTGTCAGATTTTGTAGTTTCATTTTTAAGCTTTATTACTATGGGAGAAAAACTCACTTTGAACATGACATGTACATCCTCCCTGACGTGGTACTCGGTGAAGTTGTCCGAGGGTACATAGGCTGACGCTTGAACACACTTTCCCTCCTCCACTGTGAGTTTAAGCCCTTCGGGGAGGGCACAGAACACTGCTGACTGAAACAGTTAAAATAGGAGAAAGATAGTGAAATATTTTTCAAGGAAACATACACAGGTACATTTTTTTTTCTTTTTTTTAAGTCTCCTTTACTTCTTGTAATCTGCTTGTCTGGGCATTGAGCAAGAGTTTTGCGTCTCCTTTGCGCTTGACATGAGTGGTATAAGCCCAGTGGCATATCCATGATTCTGCTTCACAAGTTAGTACTAGATAAGTTCTTGAGGGGCTCTCCTCTTTATCCTTTTGAAGGTTGTGGACGTCTTCATGAGACTGTTTGCAAGCTGGTTAGGGTGTTGCTCCATTCGTTTGGCATAAGACTTCAGTTTGTTGCAAATGTCTCGTTTGACTGTTGGCACCCCTAGGTCTAGGTGTAGTTGACAATTTGTGATGTACCATGGAGGATTCGCTATCATGCATAGCATTTTGGATTGGAAGTGTTGGAGAATTTCCAGATTTGAATTCGCCGCTGTACCCCACAGCTCAGCTCAAAACACACATGTCCATAGGTACATAAATACATATTATTTGCTCTGAAGGGGTAGGCAGAGCCTCATAAAGGCTCACTTTCTTGAGGGGGTAGGGGAGTTAGGGTTGGGGTGAAAGAAAGGGGGTTGGATACTCTTTCTTGGTGCTTATGTGACTTAGACCTGATTGGGCCATTGGCAAAAAAAAGCCATGCTGATGTTCCGTAGACTCGTAGTGAGTCCGATCAACATAAGTTTTGATATACCAGTTAAAGCCCTAAACTTGTTTTTAAGAGCCTTTTCAACAATACACTACACATAACGTGGCTGATCTATATCTTCCAGAAAATAAAATGAGCTCACTGCAATTCACTGATTGACCCAACTCAACTATGACCTGCAAGTGAACATAAACCTATACATTATCTCACGCATAATGGATCATCCATAGAGTTTGAATGCGGAAAAGGGAGTTCTTTAACATTAACCTATGCATGTTGTAAGTATTTTAATCTAAAACCTAACCACGGCTGGGAGAATACGGCATAAAAAAAAATTGAGAAAGTTGGGACAGAGGGTATAATAGCAACCCTATTCATGCCTCATACTCCGTCTCTTTCTCTAGTCGATGCATGGTCTCATGCATCATACCCTCATCATCATCATTAGCCTGTAGAAGTCCACTGCTAGATATAGGCCTCCCAATAGAATGGCACGACAAACAGTCTTATGTACTTACCCTAAACCAGATAAAATTATTTGCAAGCCTTTAAGATAATATCTGAATAGGTACAAACCTCTTGAAACTGTATGGCTTTCAATAAACTGCAGAGTATTTTCCCGGAGTCCATAGAAGCCGTAAAATAGAACTGTGATGTGCTTTCATCCATGTTTCTCTTCCAATTCATACATAGACTTCAATAACATAAGATACTGCTCCTGAGACACAATTTGTTCTTCTATTCTACCTAAAATCTGGGCTAGTCTTGCAGCGAGAACATGCTTGCAGAATACCTGACTCTTTCTATCTAAGACTTGGTGCTTGAACGCGCGACAAGGACAGAAATTTAGCCTCGGGAACAGCCTGTAGCACCGATCGTTTTCTCCTCTAATTTCTATGAGACTTCTCTGTTTATTGATGGTGACGTATGACACTAATGTATTGTATTTTTCTAAGATATCCAACGATCTTTGGAGAACTATGCCAAAAATCGAATGAAAGGAGAGTAGTTCGTCGTCTGAAACTAATAATTGTTGATGTTAAAAGCGTAGTTTTTACACAATTTACTGGAACAGGAAAGCCGGCTTACGTTGTTTTTCCTCTGCTTTACCAACTCGTTCCTCCACTTCTCTCAAAATAGATTCGGCGGCTAGAGGTATTTTCGATTGAGAAATATTACTCATGGTATCATTACAAAATCCCAAAGATTCGGAGTTTTTCAGGTTATCTAGACAAAAACACTATACTTAAACTTCCGAATTTTTGTAAACAGAACGACAAGGCAAACAAAACAACACAACCAACCAACAGACAGAATGTTTGGTTAATTCCGTTGATTTGATTGGTTGGCTTGGCTGATCCGTTCTTCTGGTTGGAAAAGTTGGAAACAGTCCATTCATTCCATGCTCCAAGATTCATTCTTCCATGCATGGAACCAAAGATAAGATAAACGAAGTGGCTGACTCAACTGACATGATAAAAATAAATAGAGACGTCCATGATGTAATGGAGTCGATTTGGGAAACAATCGACTAAATGATAAGTTAATTATTTTACGACATCTTTGCGACTGCGCACTGCGCGAGTTGCGCAGCAGTTACAAGTTTTAGCTTTCAGTTCAAAAGCATGACAAGACGATATTCCTCAGCATAATCCTGTCATTTTCAAGACGGTAAAAATAGTCTGGATTTTATAGCAATAAATAGACTAGCACATACAGTGGTAAATATAATATTCAGCAATGTTGCGATAATTTACATCATACTTAAATCGAAAAGATGGGAATCGGTTTTCAAGAAGATTTCTAGTCATTTTGAAATCGTTATTGTTTCCAGCCCGCTGGAGCAGGTTTGTTGTTTGGCATTTTTATTAGCTTATCATTTTTTACGCTGCATTATGATTATACTCTGTGTGGGGTGCGGTTTCAGACACTAGGCTATCAACTGGCAAAATGCCTGAACATTTAGAACTTCAACATCTTGTGGATTTGTCAGCGGGCAGTGGGGATGAGACACTACCAAATCTACATGAAAACAAGCGACCACTAATAAAAAGATGTCCATACCTGGGTTTGATACTAGCGACGCTGTCGTCATTGTTTTTCTCACTATGTTCAGTCATCGTTAAAAGTCTTGTCAACATTGACCCTATGCAACTAGCTATGTTTCGTTTCATAGGTGTTCTATTACCAACAGTACCTATAGTTATATACACAGAACAACCAGTATTCCCACAGGGAAAACGAATGTTATTGATACTAAGGTCTATCGTGGGCACTGTAGGTTTGATGTTAAGTTTCTATGCCTTCAGAACTATGCCACTAGCAGATGCATCAGTCATAGTATTTTCTGTGCCTGTTTTCGTTGCATTGTTTGCTAGAGTTTTTCTAAAAGAGCCTTGTGGAATTTGGAACACTATATCCATAATTTTAACTCTTATTGGAGTAATACTGATAACTCATCCTCCGTTATTATTTGGTGATGATTCTACTACAGAGCGTAGTGATAACTACAATAGCCTGAAAGGTGCTGTTGCAGCCTTTGTCTCGACTATATTTGGCGCAAATGCGTATGTTTTGCTTCGTGTGTTGAAAGGATTACATTTTTCTGTAATTATGACTAATTTTGGTGCTATTGCCATATTGCAGACGCTGCTATACTCATTTATATTAGGTGTATTGTGTATGCCAAACTGTGGTACTGAAAGATTTCTCGTGGTTTGTTTAGCTTTATTTAGTTACTTGGGACAAATTTTGTTAACAATGTCTTTGCAAATGGAACAAGCTGGTCCAGTAGCAATTGCTAGATCAGCTGATATAGTATTTGCTTTTCTATGGCAAGTGATGTTCTTCAGCGAGATGCCAAGCAAATACTCGGTGTGTGGTGCTATCCTAGTATTGAGTTCAGTAATGCTTGTTGGCTTACGTAAATGGGCATTGGCTTTGCCAGAGGATTCACGATTAAGAAGTAAGCTAGGTGCTTTAGCACGATAGTGTTATAATTTTGTAAATTAAGTTCTAGGTATTAACGTAGGTACTCAAATCTCACTTTAAAATTAATTACACCAAAGTAGGTAACTTACATAATTTTAAATTTTATTTTAATATATTTTGCATTATAATTTGAGTGAAACGGTAGGTACTTATACATGTTTGATTTTCGCCGTATAATATGTTCCAGTATTACTTTCTGCTGATACAAAAATTTTAGTAGGGTATTATAAAGCGTATTACATTTAGGATAGTACTGTGACAGACACAAGAGTGATCCTATAATGGTTCCGTTCGTACCTTTTGAAGTATGGAATCCCAAAAATCACTGAGGGTTCTAACAAATATAATACTTATCTTAGAAAATTGTTTAGATGATGAGCAAACACAAAAATTAACTTTTAATTATGTTACCTACTTATAAGTGCTACTTTTCACCCTGAAGACTGTTATTGAAGTCCACTTTCTTAACTTGTGTTGTCTTTTGACCTCTTCGTGTTTAATCTAGTCAATCCTTGTTCGACATGCATCAATATTACTAAAAATGTTGTAAAATGTTGAAATTTTAATTGTTAAGTCACTTCATATTATAATAATATAATTTATCACGTTTTGCTATTTGATAGCTATTTTGTGACATGAACACATCATTAAACTAAGTACTTATTAAACTTAGCAGTATGCCGAAAAATCATCACGAAGAATGATTATGATGGATTAAGATATTAAGGATTTTTCGTAAGATATCATAGTAATTTAAAGATTTAAATTTCACTAATTATAATTCTGACTCTTATTTGATTATTCCTTTTAATGGGCATAATTAGTATTATTTGTAAAATGATATATGTAGAAAGGTTTATATTATTAGAAATATAGTAACACCTAGATCTAAAGTAATGATTAATCGAATAAATAGATGATATTTTGGTAACCGTTCCGACTATTTTTATAGATGTTTCAAATATTGATGCTTACTTTCACTCACTATAAAATTTGAGACAGAAGTAACCGTTCGACAGAATATCCTTACTCAATTTAAAATGGAGTTTTTATAATTGCACTTAACTAGCCTAAGAACATTAGTTTTTAGCTGTGAGTTCCAAAGTGTTAACTATCATGTTACAATAAATTAACTTAGGGTTCTTAACATATAATTTGTAATAATTCAATTGTGATATTTTAATTCTAGTCTTTGACTAATATCCATGTACACTGCTTTATGAACTAAATAAAAATGTTGGTTTTATTACAATAGTTATTATTCTTTTCATTACCATTTAGACAGTTAGTTCCATAAATATTTTTATTTTGCTGTAAAACGACTGCTAATTTTTTTCATCACAATAGAATAAGCTATACAATTATTATAAATAATATATATTATATGTACAATTATTTACCTACCAACCATGTTTTGGCTAAGAGGGGCTGCTGGGCATGACATTTGGCGATGGCAAGTGGTGTAAGACCCTGAAGGTGGTGGCCGAGACCATCGATAGGTGGGTGAACGATAGAGTCAATTTTTGAGCTTCCAATAATGATGATGATGATGGACTACATTTTTAGGGGTTTTAGGGTTGTATTTTGTTGAAATAAGTGTCAAATATTCAAGTTTCTATTAAATTAAAAAAACATGGTCTTCCAAAGTGTATTTTACTCCCTGACTGGCACATCACAACCTCTGGAGTGTTTCCCGTTGACATCTAGGATATTGAAGTTGAAACAAAGGATGTTCTTATAGCATTAGTATAATTAAAAATCCAACAAATTAATAATTTTCAATTTTATTTGGAATTATTTAATCAATAAACTTAATTTTTAGGCAATATTCACATACCTCGTGTATATTCACATACCATGATAGTTTCAAAAGTAACTCGTACCTACCTACATGTGTTTTTATATTGTAACATAAAATACAATAATGACAATAAACAAATACAATATTGTGTAAAAAAATTGTGCAGCTTCCACAAAACCTTATCTCCCCATTTTTTGTAATCTAAATTTTTGTAACTAGTTAAACTCGATCCGAATACCCTACGGATTTCATAATAAATAAATAAATAAATAAATAATTAGTTGTTTTTTGGGATGAAGAAAAACTTGATCTACATTTATTTAGCGAGAGAGAAGCATTCATGTTTAAAATTGCCATTTTCATGTCATTTAATCGACTATTCTGTAGTAACCAAACCGAATAATCGACTAAACCAAAAACATCATTTTATTTTGGTTGGGATTGACTGACAGTGACACTTTTCTTTCCGTCATCGTCATATGAATTTTAATTTGTCAAACAGAACAGAAAATAAATGAAGATGGACAGGAAATTATGCGCTTATTTATTTTGCTAAAGTTCCTTGCTCCAAGAGCTTATGCTACTACTTTATAACTAAACTGCTGCGATTTCTAAATTCTAATGTTTGTTTGTTGGACTGATTTTGTTTTGTCAGCAAAAATTTATAACTTGGAACTTTAGGTTACATCGATATTTACAATTGTTTGTAATGGCGGACCGTCTCACCCAGCTACAAGACACTATAAACCAGGTAAAGCAGAACTTACCCAACTTCAAAAGTTGTAGTAGTTATGTACGCTGCTAAACAAGAACGTTAGCTATAATTTTGCTTGTTTCAGCAAGCTGAGCATTTTTGCAACAGTATAGGAATACTTCAGCAGTTCTCCACGCCTAGTAAGTTCCCTGGCTTCGACCGGAGCGGGTCCCAGACGCCCCAACAGCAGCAAAACCAGGAGGACTATGCTGTGTTGTTTGCGCAGCTGATATCACGATGTGCTAAGGATATTGACACACTTATTGAGTCGCTGCCTAGTGAAGAGAGCTCTACGGAGCTTCAGGTGCAAAGCTTGAGACGATTAGAGGCTGAAAACAAAGAAGCAGCTGAACAGTTGGAAGAGGTTAGTTTATTCTGCAAATATTTGTTCAGGGTCTGGGTGTAGGAGGGGTAGGTCTGCGACACAGGGAATTCTAATGTGGGATCAAGACTGTACACTATGTTTACTGTCATTATGTTTGATGATATGTTATTACATAGTCCCGTAAATTATTTAAATTAATGTTGTATGATATTATAATAATAATATTCCATTCAAAATTGAATATTCCAATTTGGCTGTTTTTAGCCAAATAATTTTAAAAAAAAATAAGTGTAACTCGAAAGTGTTGTTGGTGTGCATTCCAATAAAAAAAACAATTTCGGGATGGTCTTTAGTATGACTCCGATTTTGTCAGAGTACATTTTTGCCTTCCAACTGCCCTATTTATGATTGCTCTCCACATGCAACTTCTCAATTCTGTCACAACATAAACACACTGATTCTCATTCTAAAGCTTGGTCTCCTGCTATCTGAAATATGACAACATTGTTCTTAAAACATGTTTGATGAACAAACTAAAAGAGGTTTGGGGATTGCAACAAAGTTTGTTTAACAAAACTAGCAAACATTGTTTGCCGCAGCTGATAGGAAACATCATGTCGGGAAATTCAGGTAGTAGACCCGGCTTTACACAAGTCGGCACCACACATCTTTCTCAAAGCTTATCCCCACTGTATTTATTCCATTTTCATGTTTCATATTTCCAGGTGGTACGCCAGGGAGAAATACTGCTGGAGAAGATCCAAGGTGCCCTCAGTGACATAGCTCAATGCCAACTCGATATGCAAAACCCAGCGCTTATACTCAATAAAGATGTCAAACCACAGTTATAGGACTTTCTGAACAGTGAATATCACTGTAAATGTCTGAATAACCAATTCATAACCATAATGGGTTTGTCCATTACTATTCTAAAACTGAATCGGTCAGAACCCCAATTCTCGTAATTATAAAACATCCAATTCACAGTATTATCACATATTAGTCCACTGTATGTCTGTCACTGCGTGCGTAGATGTAAACTATTGCTTAATCTTTGTATGTATAAATTATGTATCTTTCTCGCTCTAATGAACGTCTTCCAGGGCAACAGAAAGGTTAATGATTAATCGAAAGTTGACTGAGATGAGATTGTTTTGAATCGAATGTCAAATAATTAGAAGAATTGGGTGATTACGGAAGACGGTCTTAACCTGAGTTTAGACCAGGCCTGCCAGTCTTGGCTTAAATATCGATATTTAGTATAAACAACTTCAATACAAAAGCAGATGGTTTGTTTTCCGAAATCAATTCTCACACTACTGCACAAACTCCAAGTTGTCAAGTGGGTAACATCACAATCAAGATGTCTAAATGTTAACCTCCAAGCAATCAACTGTCATTTTGTAGACCACTGCTAAACTACTGCCTGTATTAATAGACCGAATTCAACTTTAAGAAAGTTCTTGAGAAACCCAAAAATGAAACTTGTATAGGAATTTTGAAATTGGAACACATTCAAGATCTTTCTCAGAGTCAAGTTCGATTTATTAATATAGGCCACAGATTTATAAGTATAGTACCTACTAAAATATAGGCCTAAGCTTCTTGGTTTTAGAAAAACCAGAGATAGTGCGAAGTTTTGTTATTTTTGTCATAACCTCTTGACTATCTAGCTCAGTTATTTCGGAAAACAAATCTGCTTTTGCATTACAATCGTAAATACCAAAGGAACTGGTAGGCCTGGGTGGTTATTCGCTATGACCTAAGAGGTTGCTTGTCAACGTTTGACGTCACCCATACGATTCAGCGATGATTCCACTCAGATATCGTAACGAGCCCGCGTTATGTTACGTTTGGTCATAGCGAATAAGGGGGCTGGTCAGGTTCAAACCATCTTTCGTAATGAGGCAGTGTGTTTGACAGAGAAAATTGAATTTGATTAGTTACTGGATTCGGCTATAGGGTAACCTAGGACAATATTGTACTGTGTTCCTTTGCAAGAACTACCAAGTGAGTGAGACGAGTGTTATTGTAAGTTTTATTTAAGAAAATAGTTTTAAGGTAAACTGATAATAAAGAGTACTATTAACTTTGGTAAATATAAAGTTAATTAATTTCAATCTAGTATTATTGAGCCTCCCCTCCATTACTGTGGATGTTGTAAAAGTCTACTAAAGAAATACACCGTATGGGCAGCAGCATCCACCTGAGTACTCAACACAAATACTTGGAATAACTAATCCTCCTGCCAAGTGTGGTGTTGGTGGCTTGGTGGCGATTGCCCCCACATGGGAGGGCCTAGTAATTTGCTTCATTATGATAATGATGATTTGCTTACTAAATTTTGTTACAGAGTAGAGTAGATGAATTAAGTTTTCTAGCAAAACTTTGATGACAATTTTGCTTAATTTTGGTGAAAGTGATGGAAGATACAAGTAGGTAAGTACAAATAGTTATGTAGAGTCTGTTCAAAAAGAGAACCGTCGTGAGATTTGAAGGCGCAGCTGATAGCAGCTGATGTCGCTACTCTCCAATTATAATCGAATAAATTATTAGACATTTTATTAGATGCTCAATCGGAGGAATGGGAAAGAAAATTCCCGCTCCTCCTACCAATCCAAGTTCCGATCCGAGGACTGGGAATGACCCATTTTTCTTCAGTGAACGTACACAGTTAGGTTAGTAAAACATAAACATGATAAATGTAGTAATTATTAATATTTGTCATGTTTACCGTAACATATGTTGGTAGGTACTTATAATCAATGCTGTGAACGGAATGTTAACTTTGTGCCCAACATGAACGAACTTGATCGTTCAGTAGGTAGAGTGCGTCTAATCTAAAACTGAACGCTCCACTATTTCATTTCATTACCTATAGGTAGGTATTACGTCAAAATAAAATATTCCATATTCCGTAATCCACGCCGTAATCTCAAGGTTCGTTTTCGAAGAACGACAAGCTGTGTCAAGTAGGTACCTACCTACCAAGTTTTGGAATACTTTTGTCCAAACAGTTAGATCATCGAACTGTTGGTAGGACAGTTTGAAATAAACGAAGTAAAAGCGTTGAAGGGGCGTTCAAGTTTAAGACTACGTACACTAATAGATTACTTATCTTACCTTGGTAGAGTGCGTCCAGTCTAAAACTGCACGCCCCTCCACACCGCTTTTAGGTATGCTAGGTACCTACTTGGAACTTGATACAAGTATACGAACTTTTGGTAGGACAGATTGGAATAAACGTAATTAATTAGCTGTAATTATTTTAGACTGGACGAACTCTACCTCCTACTTACCTAATTTAGTAGGAAAGATTGGAATAAAGGATTTATTTTAATCTTATGGCATTTGAGAAACTGCTTATTTAAGGTCATAACGTACAGGTAGGTACATAGTCCAACTATAGTTGAACTAGGAATACGCTCAGAATAATGACAAGCACGGAATACGTACCACCTTAATATTGTAATGATGTACCTACCTACCTACGTACGTAGTCGGAAGCTAAGTACGTACCTATTAACTCACGGTACCTACGGCAAGGAAAGCCACATCAGAAGGTTGACGACTTCCATCGGAAGTGAACGTGTTCCGATTCAGTAGGTAGTCGCCGACCTATCGCCAAACTGCATCAATGTCGTTTACGATTTGATTAGGTAAGTACCTACATTGAGAAAACAATAAACTGGCTAAAATCTGTAACCTCATGTCGTTGAAAAATGAAACCCGCAACCACTGCCGTACGCAGATCTTGACTTATCGGACATAATAACCACTATGGCCATACTTTTATTATTGGGTGCGTCCGTTTGTTGTTTATTACTGGTAGTTATACTGGTAGTAATACTACCAGTATTACTACCAGTAGTTCGACGGGTAAAAGAATAAATGAAAAAACCTATTGCATTACCAAGCGATCCAGTAGTGCCACGGGAAGTTTTTTCGTCTGTTAGATCATCCAACTGTTGGTAGGACAGTTTGGAATAAACGGTTTTTACTTGGCACTTGACATAAGCTCGACGTTCGGTCCTTGTGGTAACAGAATAAGGAATATTTTATTTAAACCTAGGTAGTGTAATAGGGGCTCTCGTTAGAGAGTATTATGTGTTCCTTGATATAGTGGGGATATCAAGGAACACATAATACTCTCTAACAACTCTCGTTCAGTTTTACATTAGACCTCAGAATAGAAGCACTTAACGTCACATTATATAACTACGACGTCTTGGGAAAAAAAATTCCCGCTCCTCCTACCAATCGGAGTTCCGATCGAAGGACTGGGAATGACTCTTATTAATTAAGGAAAGAAAACGACATTGTTCGAGGAAGCACAGCTGTATAATATGTAGCGTAACGGTGTAAAACAATGCAATAACAAATTAGGTAGGTATGTATAAAAGTAAACTTAAGAAAAATGTATAATAAACAGGTACATTGTCTACGGCACCAAAGGCCGGAGTACGTAAAAAAATTGTGTTGAGTAGGTATGTTTAGTACAAGTGAATTACTTAGGTATTTAGTTTTTATGAGAAACGAACAAGATTGTAAAAAGATAAGGTAAATCATCGTGATAATAATTACGTAGCTAGGTATACTTACTCTGACTTTTTATCTTAGATTTTTTTTGTAAAAAATGAAATTTCACTTTGTGTATAAGTGTCATCTATGTGTATCATATGTGTATATACACATATGATACACATAGATGACACTTATACACAAAGTGTAAAGTATGTATAAGTGTCATCTATGTGTATCATATGTGTATATACACATATGATACACATAGATGACACTTATACACAAAGTGACATTTCATTTTGTCATCTATGTGTATCATATGTGTATATACACATATGACACTTATACACACAGTGGTAGGTATATCTCGACATTTCTGTTTACAAAAAATGTCTAAGATAACAAATCAGTGTGAAACAATGATAATTGAATGTACTACCTACTTAAATGCTTATAACTGGGCATCGTCCAACAGAACACCCTGAATTAATTTTGTAAAAAAGTCACGGCTTTAATTTTTTACAAACCTAAGAAGCAATTTAAGAGAGATTGTAAAGAAGATTCGATTGACAACTCATTTGGCAAAATCGTTTCTCCCAAGTTCTGAAGGTTCATCCATAACGGGATGATTGGACTCGATGCGGATTGGACATTCCGCGCCTCAAAAATACCCACATACAGACGCAAAACTCACTCTTCCTCCTGAAGTGGGACTAGCTTGCTTGCCTCACTAAAGTAGTCGGGAAAAATAGAATGAAATACAATACAATACAATGCAGTGTTAAAATACAACGTTTTCAATAGGTAAGTTCACTTAAACATTTTTTTTTCGTAGCTGCCTCATTGTAGGTAGATGACATAACGTATCTCTCTACCAATAATTACGAATGATACGTATCTCTCCAGCATGAATTACGTGGTATCTTTCTACCATTAATTACGAGTGATAAGATCTCTCGGATCTTCCATTAATTACGAATATTATAAGTATCTACTACCCCTATTATGAGTGATACGTATTCTCTCTGTCATTGATTACACGATTGTCATTGACACGAAACTCTGTAATTTTTAATAACCGCCGTTGTTTTCGCTTGTGTTTTGCACATTATTGATGGGGCCAGGCGCGATAGGTTTCGGTTCCTCTGTTGGAGTAAAATAATTCGTGTCCAAGTTCAAGGCGTGGTATCCTTGAAACTGTAGAGCTATCTTCCGGCATGCGGGGCAATACGGTGACAGCGCCAGGGCTCTCTGGAGACAATTGCGACAAAATACGTGCCCACATTTTGTGGACACCGCAGCCTTAACGTGCAAGTTATCAAGACATATTGGGCATCTGAGCATGAGGTATTTTCTATCAACATTTGCCTGAAAAAGATATGTTGGTTAAAGTGGCAATGGGTATGCCATATAGGACCTATCTGTCATACCCAGTCAGTTATTTGTGCAGCATTCTACTATAAAGCTGCGGTTCCACGGCCTGATTTCTCACAGGTACAGACGCAAAATTACAGGCGACACGCCGTGGGAACACCTCGCCTGCAGACGCCTGTCGTTGCCTCAAGACGTCGACCAATCAGCTTGAGCCCGCACGCTCTCTCCCCGCCCTCTTGTACCCGCCGGCACAGGCCGACGGATCGTGGGACCGGGCACGCCTGTGCATGCCTGTGCCGGCGCCGCGGAATCCGGTCGCAACTCCGCGTGAAATCAGGCCGTGGTAGGTACCCCAACTTAAGAGATGCCGATGTTTAGAAGTGGACATCTACAAGCTGATGCCGATGCAGCCTTCATTCAAGAGCTTTTAGTCGAGCTATGATGACGAGACAGTGTTGCTAACAATACGAAATCTGTAAACACAGCCTCATCTTCAAGACTAGACTTACCGTCGCGAAACAAACAGCCCACAGAAACATGGAAAATAGGACTCTTCCCGGCTTTTTTGAAAAGAGATCTCGGCTACGTTTATTTAATGTGTTTTTTTAAATATATTAGGTATGTAATTTTGGTGGCATTTTAACCGGTGTAGGTTATTTAAAAGCACAAAGTGAAGTGAAATGTATTACGTGACTTTTCAAAGGGGTGAAATTGCCCCCAAGGTTTTAGTAAACCTGCCACCGCATTACTAATAGGTAGGTAACATGACTTGACTGAAACTGACGACTTGGGAAGAGTGTATCGTTGTAAATTGCAAATAAATCGAAAAATACTTGAAACTGCCAAAGGAGTTGTTCCAAAATGGCCTATGTATATGTCCACCAGACAGAGAATGGCGAAAAAATCAGTGATTTTCGAAAAAATACTCTTTCTCTAATTTGAAGCTTAATTATTTGCATAAAAATGTTTGAAACTCGAAGAATTTTTACACTGGTTACATATTTTCCTGGGCAGCCATTACAGTGAATGTCGCGTTTATTGCTTTGTGGTTGGTTGCTTATTTTTTTGCTTGGGAGTTGTGTTTCTATACTCTTTACAGTTGCCAAGTGCTGTCGAAGTATTTTATTACAGAATGTATTATATCCGCCCTGCCATTTTGTTATGTTTTGTGTTGCTGTAGAAAGATATTTTAGGAAATTGCATTAAATGAAGCGAAATAATAAAAAAACTACAATGGGAAAAGGTTTTACATATATTTAGGGGTTATTCCCAGTCCAGCCACGTGTATACCTACAAGTGAACACCGACAAGGGCTAGGTTCATAGACATACACTAAGGACACGGCGGACGCTCGCTAGATAACCGCCAAATAAACCGGTGTCAAAAATCAGTTGACTGACACCACGATAATCAGTCGGTGACGTACACCGCGCGCGATCGTTTCGGCCACAAAATGCCGTATTGAGTGGTGAAAGGCTGCAGAAACAACTTTGCAAAGTGTAGCTTAAAAAAATATGGCATTTCTTATCATCGGTATGGCAAAATTTTGTATGTTGAACTTTCCCTAATTACAGAAAACAATTTTATTTCCTTGGTAAATCGCTCTCCAATTCAATAAAGAGACGCCATACAAGCAAAACGCTATAGGTAACTTTGTAAGGATGTTAATTGATACGCGTGCGAGTTTCTTGGTTGTAAATAACCGGACTCCCAATAAGCAAGAAGGTTATGGCGTTCGGGTTTTTGTGTTCATTTCAACGTAGTTATAATGTAATCCGAGAGATGGCGCTGATTTTGCTATAAGGAGACATTGCTTTATTGTTTTGTCTGTCAAGCGTATCTTTACTATAAATCTATGGCTAGGTTCCATACATTGTGAAACAACTCCTTTGTAAGACGCCAAAAACAGAGGAACATACCTTCGGTTTTGCAGCTTTTACTCGTTTCGCTCTAGTTGGCCTCTGTATTGGCCTCTGTATTGGCCTCTGTATTGACCTTTGATATGCCAATGCGCTCGTCCTATCATTAAAGCGTCTGGGTCGCGGCATACTGTCCGGCGGCGGCGGCGGCCCGGGCTCTCTGGGCTGCCCGGGAGCCCTGGGCGGGCTTGGTATGGGAGGCATCACTGCCTATCTTTCTGTACGAGTAACTTGCTGAACAAGTTATTGAATACACTTATTCAACATCACTCTAAAACAATTTATAAAACTTGCGAACGATTGCAATTTCATATTTTTGAAAAGATTTATTCAAATGTTTTTTTTTATGATATCATGAATGACAGGCGTGATGACTTTACGTAGATTCTCTTTGGACTGGTTGGCACTAATCTCGGTTGGTTTTCTAGCATACAAACAAGTCGACTTGACTTGACTTCTTGATTTATGGCTTTTGTGGCTTGTTGTCACAAATTCATCAAAGCCATGGAAGTAATAAGTACTACGTACAACAGGAATGAGCTCTATGTGTGCATCTTGCAGCTAAAATAAAGAAAATACAACCTTATGCTAAGGTCGTAAGACTCTTGTTGCGCGCATTATAAAAATGAAGCCGAGTGAGAGGGCAACCTCTGAAAGCTGTGTCCCGTTCTAACAGTGACTTAGAGTTGCCAGAGTTAAGTTGATTTCAATCCTTTCGTTGTTTGTAGAAAAATATGCGATTGATGTAATGTAATGAAGTAAAAACATTTACTTCTAAAATGTTTCCAAATACAAATAATAATTTATTACCGACATGTTATTTAAAGCAATATTATTTGTGGCTACGTGTAAAGCCTTATTTACGCAAAAATTTTGCGATTGGCGTATAGGTTTTCTTTTATTTGTATGCATGGAAGTAATGAGGGCTTTTCATCTTCGATTGAAAAGAAAAAAGTAGTTCAAATTGGTACGATAGATGGCGCTGACTCAACTGTATCAATCAAGATTGTTTGTGGTGCACGCGTACAAAACTATTATCTTAGTAGTCTGTGGCTATTAGTCATGATATTCTGTTTGTGTTTGCTTCTTGAGTGTGCGCTAGTTATTTTGTAGTGTTTTTAGAAGAAGGCAAAAATAAATACCACGAAACGAAAATTATTTCTACGTTGGCGATGTTGACATTTCACTTTATTTTGACACTTGACTGCTACGTTACAGAGCAGCGCCATCTATTTTCAACGCTGAAAGCATGATTTGAAACGGCCGTGAAAACCCCTCATTAGTACTGTACGTAGTACTTATTACTTCTATGTTTGTATGAAATACGGACACCTGACCTGACAACCCCACATGAAATCACCGACTCTGACGTTAATGGCGGAGTGTTTTTTGATGTCGTGATATTTTTGAAGAATTTTAGTTAAAATGGGGAGAATTTGTGTCGTGGAGGCTTGCGGAAGCGAGTATTATCCTGATTGTGGTTTATCTTTTCACAGGTAATGGTTTTAAACATAATTTGTTAGTGAAGAATTACGGTGACCATGCATGACTATCCAATCCTAGTTCAAGAACAAATAACTTAAATACCTATGCATTTTTTATTCCTTTTTCTATTAAAATAACTTTGTTTCAATTTCAGATTTCCTAAAGATCCTAATGTTAGGGAAATATGGATAAATATTATACCCATGAGCTCTACCCACATCCTCCTCAATCTATATTTGAAGATCCACATGATATTCAATTGGTGAATGCGTTAGCGAATTCATATCTCAATTTACGTTTAACTCATAATGCAAAATTAGAATCAATGAAACATATAAGTAAGGAATAAGCTGGGTTTGCGGCAGAAACTTCACAAGACTGTTTTATTTAGCAATGTCAGATTTAGAATTATACTTAAATGTAAACTTAACTGTTTTTTTCTTACCTAATTAATTAAATATAGGTACCACAATAGGTAGCCTATCGTCATTTTATCTCAGTCCAGCTGCATGTCGTGTCCCACAAGGACCAGTAGGTAAGTACCTACCTATATGACGCGAGTGTGAAAAGCAAGCAAAAACAGCAAATGTATAGTGCCGCAAAGGGCAAGTTTATCATTAGTATCTTCGATTTAAATCCATCTGAAGCAATGATCTGCTGACGTCAGATCACTTATTATTTTTTATAATTATTGTTCTTAAATCATATTTCAATATAGTCACCATCGCCAGAGAGGGATAAGACATACAGTTACTGAGCTCTCGCTCGGCTTCAATTTTGTGACAACAGCTCATTCCTGTTGTACGTAGTACTTATTACTTCCATGATCAAAGCTTAGAATAGTGACAGTGTTATATACAGTCATAATTCATCAAAGCGTCTTCCGTTTATGGTTCCCCAAACGCGAATCTATAGATAGCATGGAACTAATAAGTACTACGTACAACCATGGAAGTAATAAGTACTACGTACGTAGTACTTATTACTTCCATGCGTACAACGTAGTACTTATTACTTCCATGATAGATAGTGATCGCCAAAGAGAATGTCATAAGTTTTTTCCGCTTTTTCGAAAAGAGACGTCGTCCATTTTTGTTTTATTTTAATTTCAATAATAGTGTTTTTTTGTAATAGCGTGTAATTTTGGTGATTTTTTAACCGGTTTTTTGACAGTTTTTCAGTAAATTTCTCAGTCAGTTTTTCAGACAATTTGCAGTCAATTTCTCTGTTAGTTTTTCAGTCAGTTTTCACTCAGTTTTTCAGTTCTTTAGTTTTCAGTTCTTCAGTTTTTAAGTTTTTCAGCGAGTTTTCAGCCAGTTTTTTCAGTTTTCAGTTTCGTTTCGTTCCATTCCGATCCGTTCCGTTCCGGTTAACCAATTGTGTTATCTAGTTGATAGTCTTTATTTACTTAGTTTATGGCTACAGATTGTGAAGTCCCTAGGGAAAGCAGAACCTACAACACACCAAAGATTTAAATCTTTGCAACACACAAGTCCCCAGACTTAGTGTAGTTTCTGTCTGAAATACTTGCATATAACGAACTAGCCACATTCTGTTATTTTAATTTGTAATTCATATCTAAATCTTATTGTGTACTTGAAATTAATAAATAAACATTACCTACCTAGCTAGCTATTAACTTTACAAGACTGATCCAATTCTTGAGCAATTTTTTCATTTCGTTTATTCCAGAACAATTGTTTTACAAATCGTATATGAATGTCTTATAAATTTACTAATTACGTGTACTTATTCTATTTTCTTATACACAATTGGATGCCTATTGATTCCAAATACCTTCTCAATCAGAAGACTCGAAGTTTTCTAATCAGGAAGGAAGGAAATTTCACCAGACCATCCCTTGAACCGGCTCGCAGCCTCTCATGGCACTCCCACCCACCTCTCGCCTCGGTGGCACCTGTTAGTAGCTATTCGACCTCCGTCGAGTGAACACGTTACGCGCGAAAGTGAATATGAACACGAAGTGACTCTGTGATTGTGTGTGCGCTATTTTGGATACTGGAACTCTTATAAGGTAGGAATTAAGGTTCTACCTGCCTATGTTTTTTTAGAAGTAAGCAACATCTATAATCATATAAGTAGTGGCAGATTTTTAGATTATTTTGTAAACCTTCACTTTTAGGATGATACATGTTGTAAATAAAAGGGAAACTATAAACGGAGCAATAAGCATTATAATTGGGCGGTAAATATGAATACTTAGGAGCTAAATTAAGTTGGTACGTAGGTACATTATTTTGTGAGCATTTGATAATTTAGATTAGGTACCTACCTAGTTAAATAACAAACAATATTTTCTAAAGTAATAACAGATATTTACCCCCTTATTCATAATCATTTTTAAAACATATTTTAGCTAATAAGTACCTAATGGGTTGATGATTTAACACTTTATTTGATATCTACATTAACGTCAAAATAACTAAGTCAGAAACGAATAGGAGCGAAAACGAATCCACCTTGGACTGTTTTTGGTCCTGCTCTTAAATGAGCGTTATTTCTGAGTGTAGAGCCAGAAACTTTGAGAAGGTCCTTCAGCGGAAACCGAGCGGCTCTACATAACATTTTCATTTAAAAATATCCATTCAGATCTTAAATTTTGCAGGTATAAGTATGATAATCGAAATAAGGTTTCAAATCAATTTGTTTTCAAACTAAGAAACAAAAAAATAATTTTGAAAGGCTCTATCGAAATGTTTATTACTCCGGATGGCTTGCAAATGATTTTATCCAGATACCTACCGCCACCTTAATATCAATTTGATGCTAGCAAAATACTGTGGTTTACTTACATAAATACATTGCAATTGATAACAGATTGCAATTTCAATCTTGTAATCGATTTGAATTATGTCTTAACTGCCTCGCAAGCTACACTGGCTCAAAAACAAGGCTCTTTACAGCCAGGGTCAAGCAAGTATTAAATTATCAATGATTATCAAGGATTTGGTCACTCCTAGAATTTTAATATGAAACCGGTTCGATTAGCATCTTCAAATTGAATAGTTCAAATAGTACATCATAAAATAAATTTACAAAGTAACATTATGTTACGCTGACAAGATAACAAGATGACTAAAACATAGTAGAAGTCGGACATAGTAGACATCGGACATAGTTGAAGTAAATCTCTTTAACCAAAAATCTGTAACTACGTCACACGAAACCGATGTTTTGTCCTAAATAGTTTTTGAAATGAATCGCTTTATGAGCTCATGGTAAAGCCTCAGTATTCATTATATACTATGGCGTAGACGTTTTCTCTATGTCAGGACTCTAATACGGGAATACCATCAAAATTATCATCTTTTCTGAAAATGGCAAGGATCATTTTGGGAGAATCGTCTTACAAACTAAAATTCAAAAAATCAAATCAAGCCAACCCGTCTTTGTTGTCCCTGATTCTTCAAGTTTGGTCGCGTTGGAACAGGAGTAATTTTATTTTATAAGACGATTGAAAATGACACTTGCGATTTCAATGAATAAAATACTTGTGACTTGTCTTTGTTTTTGGATAAGTTGTGTCTGTACGACAGATCAAAGTTTATCTACAAAGAATTGGCAATATCAAATTATCTTTGTTCAAATACCGGTAATATGCAAATTATAGAAAACAGATCTCTCGTCAATAAACACGATATTACGTTAGATGGCGGATGTGCTGTGAAAGTGTTGACCCGGGGGGAACCGGCTCGTCTCGAGGGTTTCCAACGTCTGTCGTTGTCTACCTTTCAGCTTCTTGTTTATTTTATACTAGCAACTGCACGCGGCTTCGTTCGCAAGGTATCGAAATAAAAGTAGTCAATATGTGGACAAATTTTATCAATGTTGGATAGTCACGAATTTTCATGAGTCCTTTCATTTGATGTTAACATGTGACGAAAGTTTTTTTAAATATTTTTTTGGTAATGATTGGATCACCTAACTCATGCATGTGCGAAATTTCAACTTTTTTCCTTCAGTACAGTTTCGGAGAAAATAGGTTATGACAGACTGACAGACACCAGAGTGATCCAACAATGGTTCTGTTAGTACCTTTTAAAGTACGGAACCCCTAAAACATTGCTCTCGTTTCCAAAACAAGATAACTAATATTACATCTTGAAATCGATTTTATATTGAATCATATCAACACGTGGGTTTCTCAAATCAAGTAATATGACGGCGTTGTCGGCCTCCAGAATATGATAATAAACCTCCTTTTTACTTCGCCGTAGTCGGGTAAATACAAACCTAAGCCAGATAACATAAACCTCGAATTGTACCAAAATACTATTCTACAACGTAAACTAAAGGCTTGTTAATAAATTCCATGGATATTTACTGATCCATATACATTTTTACTTGGCCGTGGTAGTCTTTGGTTTAGTGCACCCCGACTTCCGATCCTAAGGCCGTGGGTTCAAATCCTAGTCGTGCACCAATGGGTTTTTTAATACGAAAAGTGTATGTTCGCTGTATGCATCATCATTATCCTATATAAGTCCACTGCTGGACATAGGTCTCCCTCCATAAAATGCCACGACGAACGGTTTCGCGCCGCCACCATCCCCCGACTTCTTGCGACCTTTATAATGTCTTTGATCCGTCGAGAGGGGAGCTTTCCATTACTGCATCGTCCGGTTTGTGGTCGCCACTCGAGAACCTTTATCTCCCAACGGTTATCAGTTCTGGGAGCTGTGTTAATTGGTGATCTTGGATCTATTTGTTCATTTCGGATTATATCTCGTAGTAAAAACTCCGAGCATAACTCTCTCCATAGCCCGCTGTGAGACTTTATTTGAGCTTGTGTGTTAGCGACCATGTCTCAGTGTCGTAAGTCGTCACTGGTAAGTGGTAACAAACATTTATTATAGACTTTCGTCTTGAAGCTCTGCGGTAATATCTGTGACGATCGCAATATTACATGCTCCCAAATGCTTAAGAAAAACTTCGTGAGAAAACCGGATTGTCTGATAACCAAGACTTCGGAGACATTGTCACAGTCTTCGCATGTGATTGAAGGAGTCTCTGCAAGGATGCCCTGATTCCTTTCACCATAATGTTTATGTTAAAGAACTCCCTTTTCCGCATTCGAAATCTAAGGATGGTTCATTATGCGTGAAAATTCTTATGCGCCATTTTCCTTTCACCATTCGTCACTAGGTTCTTTTTTGGGTCACCATACAAGCTGGTTAATGACCTAACGCCACCCTGCAGGTCATCGACCAGGAAAGAACCGATGTGACACGAAGAAGTAGTAATATATTGGTAGGTACATACCAACCTAATTAATTTTCATACAAAATTTTATACCGATTTGATATTCTTGTTTTTGCCAAACACAAGGTAGGTAAGACAACCTTTTAGAAGTAATATGCCTGACTTGAGAGAATTAACATAAGTAATTCAATAGAATAAAATGTTCATAATTTATTCAAATAGCTGCTTTTGCAACGGCTTTCCATTTACAAAGATAATAAAATATTTGGTATTGCATATTTTTTACCCAACTACGGCGGAAGGTTATGATGGCTTCTGATGTTTACAATTATTAACAATCTATGGCTGTTGCGTCTGAGGCCCAAGTCTGTATTTATAAATTGTTACAAGCAACTGAACGGGCGTGTGGTGTAAACTGCACGGATTTTATGTAGTGGTGCTTAATACCGAAAAGCGCCCCTAGTGGACAAATTGAGAACCTCAATTTCCATTAAAAAAAAACTTTCTTATTAATTCTTTTTATATACTTAGCCATAGTTATTAGTGCCTATAGTAAAATAACCAGTGCGAGCTCTACTACTAGCATTGCCTTAGGGGATCGTCAAGTTTTAACATAGACATCATCAGTCGACTGCCTTCTGGCAGGAAGGCTGCTAAAATGATCCCCATTGTTACGTTCCCCATTACCATTTGCTACTGTAATGGGAAGTTTTCAGGGAGGCAATTAAAAAGAAAAAATTGTTCTTAAAAATACGGTAGATGGCGGTGACTCGACATGGTTCTGTCTTCTAAAGATTTTGCAAAAGCACCACAGGGAACAAATTCTTTTTGCAGATAACGAAGAAGCATACGTAGCACTAACAAATATAAGAATTTCAACTAAAACTTTTTACGCAGTTATTTCACTAACGAACGCGTACGAGTATGAGCGAGTGAAGTCAGTGACACTGACAGTTGGGGCTGACCGACAAAATTTAGAGAACCAAATCTGGACAGTGCATGGATTTAGAACTATTTTCTTTTAGCTGTCAGAAAACTTCCCATTGGGGGGCGGGCTCATAAACTGATGATTGTGTTGATAACCTTAAACCATTGGTCATAAGACTTTTTCAGGGTCATCACATATCATGCTGGTCAGTGACCTACATAAGGGTGACCAACAAAGCATCAGAGACAACGAAAAACAAAGTTTATTTAATAAATATTATATTAACCCAGACTATTTTTAGTGTTCCATTAAAATAAAAAAAATGCAACACGTAAACACCAATATGTTTTTCAAACACAAACTTGAAGATTTAACTTCAGAAGTACCCTAGGGATCTAGATCCTGTTTATTCTATGCTGGTCATCATCAGACGTTGGAGCCTCATGTCGATAAGAACATTTTGAGCGCTGCAAAAATGTCTTGATGCCCTTCAAAAAATGTATGGCATTCGCTTCGAAGCGATTCCATTTCTACAGTCGTAATACAATACAATAGACCACGTGACATATCAATAGCTAACGTCAATCCCATACATTTTGGACTTTTCTACTGGCGTCATCGCTATTAGAATGTTACTTTGTCTGGAAACGGCTGCAATCATTTCTACCAAACGTCTTCTTACGAACTATCCCATATACACCATCTTTCATACAAAAAATAAATTTAAATCATAGTTCATTAACGAGTTTTGCATTAAAAAAAAAATAGATTTGCGAGTCGTGAGCTTTTACCGTGACTTAGATAATAAGTATTCATCATTCCTCTAATTATTTAATACTAATTATTTTGGACGACCTCTGAGGCGCGGTGGGCGAAGGTTCGCCTGCGACGCAGGAGGTTGCGGGTTCGATTTCCGCCTTGGAACAAATATTTGTAGAAACTGCAGATTCAGGTTCAGGGTGTCCTGGGTATTTTCTATGAATAATAAAAAAAAAAAATTATGTAATGTGTTGTATTAAGTATATCAGTTATCTAGTACCCATAACACAAGCTCTGCTTAGTTTGGGGCTTGATAATATTGTGTGAAATGTCCAGCATTTATTTATTTATTATTCTGTGCATGCAGTCGATAAAAACAGCACAGATGCATACTACGTAAGTCACGTTCAATACTCACGAGTCGCAAAGTGATTGTTGCAATGCAAAACTCGTAATAGGCCCTCTGAGCTCCCGTTTACCTATGTGGTGGTATCGGACGTAACAGGAACCAATCTTCTAGAGCTATAAGGACACAAACATACAAACAAACAAACATACCTAAAGCCTCAAACTTATAACACCCCACTTTTTATTCTAGGGTTAAGAAAAACATAAGACACGAAGATTCTTCGCGCTAATGGAATTAACACTTTAAAAAATAAACGTATCATTCCAGTACAACAAGAAAACAACGAATTAAATGAGGATCCTCGCGCAAATGTCAAGGTGAATAGTGTTGTTAAATAAACGAACAAGACTTGCAAATGGCTTTAAATAAATTCTGATCGTTTACAACTTTTATTTTTCATCCCTAAGGTATCCCACATATTCGAGAACATTAATTTACAAATATTGGACCATGGTACCATAACACCCAGATCTGGAACAAATATTTGCAGATCATAAAACGTTTTTTTTTTTTTTTTATGCTGCTTGGCAAGCAGAAAAAAAAAAAAAAAAAATACTTTTGTCCCGTAGCGGGAATATAACCCGCCACCTCTTGCATCTCAGCCGGCTACTCGCCCACCGCACAGAGGTGGTATAGTTTAAGCAATGGACTAGTTTTTAAATTAAAAGGAAACTAGAGTCAGACGGAACAAAAAAAAACTTAATTTCTCATTAATTTAAAATCAGTAAGATATCGTCGGATAAGACTTGGGTATCGACGTGTTTGTTTAAGGTATTCGAAACTCTTAACCAGAAAAAAATTAAGCGTGATTCAGCGGATACGACTTAGTGTAGGTACGTGGCAACCTTAGGGCAGGTTATTGACCATCTCTGATACAAACTTTCGTAAGTGGTATTCATGATTAGATAGATTTTAACCGGTTTTACTTATGTACTTAGTTTATATTAGAGTACGACCCGAGGTTACGAGCAATTTAGATGGTCTTAGTATGTATGTATGTATGTATGAGTGTTATTATTGATAAGCGGAACACCAACCTAATGTTGGCGCTGAACAGAAGCAACCTTCGCATTATGGTCAAAGCCCTGACTGGACACTGCCGCCTTAACAAGCACATGTTCAAGTTAAGGCTTGTGACACGCAATCCTGCAGACTCTGTGAAGAGGCGGATGAATCGCCCCTTCATCTGCTAGGAGAGTGCGGGCCATTAATGCACAAACGCAGCATTTACCTGGGCAAGCACATCCTCAGCCCGGATGAGCTAATGGAAATCACCCCTAAGAAAATCCTACGGTTCCTAACAGCTGTAAGGTTTAACGCTTGGCTTTAGCTGTTAGGTTCATGTTTTCCAAATAAAAATAGCGCCAAAAACTGGTATAACAGACATTACGTAAATAAAATCACGCCTATTTCCCGGTGTTGCCTTTCTCCAAAACGTCTTCGATTTGGTCAGAATAAATATACCTATATACGCTGAGGTCTTCCCCTTCCAACTGGCCCATTCACACTCGCCTTATGCACCTCTGTTTCGTCAATCTTCTTTCATCCATCCTCTCTACATCTGAGCATACTTTTCTCAATCCTCATCACTAATGTCTTCTTTCACATCGCAACGCTCTCTTTTCACACTGTTTCTCACTGTTTCATTCAAAGTTAAACCATAAATGCTTCTCAGGGTTGCGATTTTTTTATGTCATCTAGTGACAAATGACAGTAAAATTGCCGTTACTACCCAATTTCCAAATTTCTATTATATTGAAACTTATTGATGACTGAAATTCTTATACCTAAAATTCTTATATTGTTAGTAGTAGAACTTCTTGTGAAAGAGTTCGTCCGGGGAAGTACTACCACCGTATACCTATTTCTGCCGCCAAGTAGCAGTGTTCGCATTGCTGTGTTTCGGTTTGAAGAGTACGGGTGCCGGTGAAATTACAGGCACATGAGTCTTTTCATCTTTATGTCTCAGGGTCGGCAGCGCGCGTGTGATGCCTCTGGTGTTACAGGCGTTCATAGGCTACGGTAACTGCTTTCCATCTGGTGGGCCGTAAGCTTGTCTGCTTGACAAGTAGAATAAAAAAAAACCTACCTATGATATTAATAAAAGTGCCTCCTCTAGTACATCTCCTGAAAAACGGTGATTTGCGGCCTTTTTGACATTTAAAAATCGCATCCCAGAACTCTCTGCATTTACTCTATTCTGATGCTTGTACCTGTGGTACAAAAGAATTTAATTCATGATATCACCACTTACTTAGCAGATTATGAAGGTACTTAGCAAATAATTTGTTGTTTTGTTATATTCGAACAATACATGCACATTCAAAGTTCAAGGTGAATGTTGCATCACAAATGGAGTAATAAAAGTGCTCAAACAACACTTTCAACTTCGGCTCTACTCGGTAGGTTCCCTCATATCGTCGTCTATAGAAGGGGGCAATTCTTGAAGCCAATCGATAAGTTTATCTTCTTCTAGGCTTGGTCGCGTTGGAACAGGAGTAATTTAATTTTATATAAGACTATTCAAAATGATCCTTGTGATTTCAATGAATAAAGTTCTTTTTGACTTTGACTTTGACTTATCGAGCTACCTCGATAAACTTTTCAATTAGCTTCATATTCATGTTCTTGAATGTTTAGTACAGTTTGGCGTGGGTTTCGTCATTAATTTTATGATAAATTCGTCTTTTATCATAAAATAAATTTTAAAATATACTAACTCATTATTATCGTTGGCCTGTAGATGTCCCCTACTGGTTTACACATAGGCCTCCCGCATAAAATGCCACGACAAACAGTCTTGAGCCGCCTACATTCAACGACTTCGTTAGACCTCATATTCTTACTACTTAAGTCACTATTACTACTATTTATATGTTTGCAGTTTCTCCTAGAACTTAATAGTGTCATTAAACGGATATACCCATGTCCAGCAATAGACTTCTACCGACTGATCATAATGAAAACTGCGGTCAATACTGCGATGCAGTAATGTCGTGTTACGGACACTATTCAATTATTTTGTGTTAGCTACATTTTAACTACAATGATGATGTTCATAGTGGATTTGAGAATAGTCCCTTGTCGTGATCGAGACCATTCTGCACGCGAGGTGGTTGCGAAGTGCTATTTAAAACTTAAAGATGGTTTCTTCAACACAGTTTGATGACGCTAATTATAGGTTCTGTCGCTGATGATAAATGTTGAACAAAATATCAAATTACGGGATATGATTATTATATTAGGGGATCTTTCGGCATCGGGTAATTTCGTCAACAGAAAAATGTAGGGTAAATTCGTCATCAGACAAATAAATTAATATTTTTAGGGAATTCTCGTCATCGATCTCCTTTATATAACATGTCCTTTATATGTCAGTCGGGTCTTAAAGTCTAGTGAGAATTTATGAAATAACATAACACCCAACAGTCACATAGCTAAGAGTCCCTGTGTCGTGGTTATCAGTAGCTACGAGTACCATGGTACAACAATACCCAGATCCGGAACAAATGATTGCAGATCATGCAAATATTTGTCCCGCAGCAGGAATCGAACCCGAACCCCTTGCGTCTCAGCTGGCTACTCGCTCGCAACGCCACGGAGGTCGTCATTGGAGCACGCGGATATAAACACTCATCTCGAAGTAACTTACTGTGAGAAGAAAACTTGATTTATCAGATAAGTTAGTGAATGCATAATTGTTACTCACTGTTACTTGTTGTTAATGGTCTAAGGACCCTCTGTCTCCTCCCGTGGATGTAGTCAAAGCCTTACTAAGCTAATCAGGCATGAGGGGATGGGCAGCAGTACCTACCTGCGATCACCAGTCCACCTGCCAAGCGCGGTGACTATGGCAAATCCCCCCAATTTTATTAAATAGGGGAGGCCTCGTTCAACATTGGACGTCAAACGGGTGACAATGATGATCTAAAAAAATTTACATATAAGTACTCTGCTTTTTAATCTTAGACAATTTTTGTAAGCAAAAAAATGTCACTGTGTGTATAAGTGTCATGTATGTGTATCACTATGTGTAGTTGTACACATATGATACACATACATATGACACTTAAACACACAGTGACATAATTATCTTGACATTCCTTTGTTTACATAACTTTTCATTTAAATAACTTTTCATTTAAAAAACCGACTTCCGCCATTGTATTCGACTAAATATTTGGATGAAAAAAAAATGATGAAAGAACCATAGTGGTGAAAGGATTATGATACTTTTTGAATGCAAATGCTTGGTTTGTTGCTGAAAATATCAAAATCGCCATATGTATGCCTACAATATTTGAGGAGTTCCCTCAATTCCTCATGGATCCCATCATCAGAACTGGATTTTGAAAAAAATGGGACCAATCTGGAAGTGTATCTATTCAAATAAAAAAGAATTTTCCAAATCGGTTCATAAACGACGGAGATATGCGGTAACAAACGTAAAAAAAAAATTAAAAAAAATACAACCGAATTGAGAACCTCCTCCTTTTTTGGGAAGTCGGTTAAAAACCGAGTTCCGCCATAGTATTCGACTAAATATTTGGATGAAAAAAAATTATGAAAGAACCATAGTGGTGAAAGGATTATGATACTTTTTGAATGCAAATGCTTGGTTTGTTGATGAAAATATCAAAATCACCATATATATGCCTACAATATTTGAGGAGTTCCCTCAATTATGGATCCCATCAGAACTGGATTTTGAAAAAAATGGGACCAATCTGGAAGTATATCTATTCAAATAAAAAAATAATTTTCCAAATCGGTTCATAAAAGCCGGAGATATGCGGTAACAAACATAAAAAAAAAAAAACATATTACAACCGAATTGTGAACCTCCTCCTTTTTTGGGAAGTCGGTTAAAAAATCAAGGAATTTTAATACTAACAAAAATTGTCTAAGATTAAAAATCAGAGTATAGGTAAGTATATCTTTTATTTATGTTTTTCAAAACAGTACTAAATTGCGGTGTTCTTTTTAGGTCAGCATAATTAATATTTTTTTTTACATTTTTGTCACAACTAATGAAGTAAAAACTTAGTGAATGTAGGTACGAAGGTCTTTTGAAAGTGACTTCACGTCAGAGGTTAAACATTATGTAACCTAACCATTGGTATGAAGATGGTACTGTAATTGAGTTTTATGTTACCTTTATACAACTTGAGAACTCCATCGAAGATAAACGAAAATAGACTGATCCAAAATTAAAATAATAAATAATTGCGGGTTCAATTCCCGCTGCGAAACAAATGTTTGCATGATCTTAATATTTGTTTCGGGTCTGGGTGTTGTGATACCATGGTACTCGTAGTTCCTTGATACCCACGACACAGGGAATCCTAGTGTGGGAGACTATGATTGTTGGGCATGTTATTGTTGTTGTGTATTCTGGTACCATGGTACTCATAGTTCCTTATACCCACGACACAGGGAATCCTAGTGTGTGATCATGACTACGTCTATGTGACTGTTGGTTGTTATGTTTATGTTGTATTTTGATTACGTGAGAGTTAGTAGAGACATCTTTGCGATTACAGCATCTGACCTTTTTGCTAAGAAAATAGCTTTTGTAGAGTGATTGCTGAATTACGACGGAAACTCATTCTTTGAATAAGTAAACAGCTTAGGCAACGATTTTAAGAGAGGTTCATCCTTTGTAGAGCTGGGAGAAGTCCGGCTATTTTAGGTCCCAGCGAGAATATAAGTACAAGTGCGATTCTATAGAAAAGCCTCTGTTAAGATGACCAACAAGCAAAAAAAAACCGGTCAAGTGCGAGTCCGACTCGCGTGGAGAGGATAACAGTAGGTTACCATAGTAACCACCAGCCCCTACCACCTATTCCCTATCAGACCATCAATTGACAATTCTTAATAATAATTTTGAGCAATTGGTGGTAATTTTACTTGTCAAACGTTAGTCACCGAGTGACTTTCAGTTTGAGAATAGTTGGGCTGACCAATTTTTATACACAATTTCTCTTTACGAATATATCAAGTAAATAATATCCGTCTTTTTTCTAGACTTCCCAACTTTTCCGGCATTTTCCATGCATCACTATAAGTGAAATATTTGTTGATCTGTTTCGTAAGCCTCGATGCAGCAAACTAGTACACTCGTACATGCTGATTGGCAATACGTGACAAATCAATGTGAGTATTGCTTACTTATTGGAATATGAGTATTGTGAACCGAGACTTAGTTATTACGAGAATATGTTGTAAGTGGACATGCATTTACGAGATACTTAAAATTTAAAATAAAAAGTGACATTTCACAATTAAAATACACGCAATAAATACAATATAGTTGTTCCGAAGGGCAGACGACTGTTAGCTAAAGTAGCTAATAGCTTTTTATGCATAAGCATAAATCTTTTCAAGAAATTGCGTTTGGACATTAGAATTTAATTTTAAAAGAAGATACTTTTTACTAATATTTCTATAACATTGACGAAGCTCTAACTGATGACTTTATTACCTAAGTAATAATATATAACTTGTGTTTGAATTTTTATAAAATTATCTGTTATTATTAGAATATTATATACTTATGTTGTATCAAAACTATGAAGAATTTGCCTTTTCCTAGTGTACCTACTTACAATATTACTTATCAAGACGGAATAGATAATTGTGGATTTGAATTTGACTTAAAATATTCAATTGGATGATTGGGGTAGGTATTATTATTACTATTATTTCACATCATTTAATTCCTGGACTTTTATGAGGCATCCCTAGGGCCGTATTAACCAACAGGAAGAGGCCCTTTTACAAGTAGGATAAAAACATTATTATGGTGAATGGTTAAACTATTGTGGAAATGGATGAAAATTTGTGCTATTGCAGGGAGAACATGCTAATTGAATGTTTATTGGGCTATAATAATGAGATGCGGCACCTGCCAACTCTAAATTATTGAAAACTAGTTGCGCTCCGCGGTTTCACCCGCGTGAATAATGATGAAAATTGATGATGATGATGATGATGAAAAGTAGCCTATGTGTTAATCCAGGGCGTAAAGTATCTCCATTCCAAATTTCACTCAAATCCATTCAGTAGTTTTTACGTGAAAGAGTAACAAACATCCATACTCACAAACTTTCGCGTTTATAATATTAGTAGGAGTAGGATAGGATAGTATGATTTAGACAGGTGGTGACTTGCCATTGTCATCCAATAAACGGGCCCCATAACAGGTTTGATATCATCATCATCATCAGTCTTTAGACGTCCACTACTAGACGAGGCCTCCCCATAGAACAGAATGGGGGGGGGGGGGGATATTTCCCATAATCACCAAAGCTTGGCAGGCGGATTGGTGATTTCAGTATTGGTAAGTACTCAGGTGGATGCTGCTGTTCATCCTCTGGTGTGTGATCCCTTCGGCTTTTACGTCATCCACGGAGAGTCATTGGCCTATTTTTTTTTAAATGTATGGACGTTTTTTGTCTACTGGTAGACTTGCACTACTGGACGAAGCCCCATAGATAGAGGGGGGGGGGGGGGGATTCGCTTTATACAACATCCACGGGAGGAATTGGAGGAGTCCTATTTTTAGGTAAACCATCACGGCCAATGTAATACCAAATGTATAGGTAACTTAAAGAAAAGGTAAAACAAAATGCTTACGAAAGTCAAGTTACTATTTCAATTAAATTGGTAAAGTCAATACTATTTGTACTTACTCAAATTCAACCTGTACTTGATTTAATGCAAAGGTATTCGATTGCCCAACTATGGGGTCAATGACTGCCCTATGCACGAGCAATTTACGAACACAATGATATGATACATGCTACATGTATCTATTATTAATTAAGTTAAGAGTCTATGTCGCAAGATTTTGGTGAAACTTGTATTTTCATTAAAAGCCGGATTATGACTAAATGTAAACCTCGATTTCATCATAATCCTGAGCAGATCTAGGATTTTGATCAAATAGGTACCTGGATTTGCTTAGGAATATGATAAAATGATAGAGAAAGGTAGTGGAGGAGGCCTACCACTACCTTTCTCTATTACTTTATAAACTTTAATAGTTAATGTTTTTAGTAGTTAATCTTATAGGAGTAAGTTTTTGTGTTTTTATTTTGAGCAGACTGTTTTCACATATCTTGACGACCTCTGTGGCGCGGAAGGCGATGGTTCGCCTGCGACGCAGGAGGTTGCGGGTTCGATTCCCGCCTCTGAACAAATATTTGTACGATCTGCAGATATTTGTTCAGGGTGTTCTGGGTATTTTCTATATATGATAAAAAATATCTATCTATGTATGTACCCATAACACAAGCTCTGCTTAGCTTGGAGCTAGATAATGTTGTGTGAAATGTCCAGCATTTTTTTTTTAGTTTTATGTACTAAGCCGGCAAACACTGAGGTCCAGATAAATATGACGTACCTACTTCAAGATGACTAAGTCTAAGCCTTACTTTGAAATAGTCCCTGTCTCTCTCTAATACGCGTGTTTTAACATTTGTGTGCAAGTGACAGGGACGATTTCAAAGTAAGGCTTAGACTTAGTCACCGTGAAGTACGTTCTATTTATCTGGACCTTATTATTTTGAACACACATTTATTGATGCCCCCACTCCTCAAATTTTTAACTACATAATTCGAGGAATGGTAAAAGAATGAGTATTCCGTCGATTATTCTGAGTCCATCTAAAGAATTGGTTCTAAATATAAATAATTAATCCCTGTCTAGACGGAATCATCTAAAGAGTGAAGTTTTTTATCAGAACTTCCTTGTAGAAAGTAAAAATTTTGCTTAAAACTCGAGATTTATCGATTAGACTCGTTGCATGCATTACTTAATTAATTTGCAAACATATATACGAATCATTTTGCATTTGAGAGATTCTGATAACTTGGTAGATTGTCTTCTTCACTCGAAATGAGTATTTTATTTCATCCATTCGTTGATTTCTTTTTCCAGACACAAATGGGTGTTATTACAAATATGCCAGACTTCCAGACTAAGGTCTGGGTTTAAATCAGGACTACCAGTCTAGGCTTAAATATCCACCTATGGTATATACGACTGTAATACAAAAGTAGATGGTTTGTTTTCCAGAAACAATTTTCGAGTAAGATAGTCCAAGCTTATGCCAAAAATTACATAAGCGTGGACTATCTCTGCTTTTTCTAAAACCAGGCAGCACCCTAGTTAGCAATGGTCTAGTTTACAGTTGATTGCTTGTTGGAGGTAAGAATTTCGTGATGTGACACAATCCGTCAGTTTGATAATTTGAAAATTTGTGTAGTAGCGCGAGAATTGATTTCGGAAAACAAACCATCTGCTTTCGTATTAAAGTCTTATATGCCTAATGTCGATATTTAAGCCTAGACTAGTACGCCTGGACTAAATACAGATTTTAGTCCATGTTCTGTAATAAGGCCGTTAAGGGTTGAACTATATATAAGTAATCCCGAGAGCCGCGGAGTCCGCGGAGCCCGCGCGTCTATCTTTTAAGTCTAAAGCTTACACAATATTTTTTAAATTAAGTAAATGTATTCATAAAAAAATGTTATCATAAAGATGTATATCACAAGGCCTTCGTCGATTTAATTTAAACGGAGTAAGTAATAAAAAAATTAGTGCTCAGTCGTTTCACTTGAGTTACAGTAACGGTATTAGTCGTATCTACACGTGGTTACTGTGTTTGTGGCTCAAGTGATGTATTGTTTATGCTCTTGTGATATATACCTGTGTTTTTGTAGAGATTTACAATTCCTACATCACCTATTTTATGTTTGTGTTGATTTACAAGCTTTTCACATTAAAATTGATTTGTTTCTTTTGTATGTCAAAATCTTGTGTTGATTTATTTATTTCTGTTTACAGTTTATGTGTCATTTGCTAAGTTGTTTATTATTAGCAGCACAATTTGTTGTTTTGTGTAAGTATAGCATCAGCCCGTAGCTTTGCTTACGTGGTATTGGAATCAAAATTAGCTTGTCAATTCCAGGTAACTCGTATAAGTTATATGTTTTTTTTATCTACTTCCCTCATTTGTATCTAACATTATCTTCACACCTACCTAACGTTTATTTATTCAACTGACTATTAGACTCAATAATAGCATTATCCTTACAAACGTTAGTGTTAAACCTAAAAGAAAGAGAAAAAGAAGATTATTATTATTATTATTATGTATTATTATTACCTAAAGAGAAGGGCTTACGCCCGTTTGTACGCTAACGAAGTTTGTTTCTATTTTGGCTATTATTTCATTAAATTCCATGAAATTTTGTACATATGTACAGAGGGCGTATTACAAGTTTTGCATTGCAAAAACCGGAATGCGAAACGTGAGCATTCAACGTGACTTACGTAGTGAACTTTTTACTAATCTGTACTGTTTGTCGCGACTGCGCGGCACAGAATGATGAATAGTTACTACGTAAGTCATGTTGAATGCTCATGTTCCACATTCCGGTTTTTGCAATGCAAAACTCGTAATAGGCCCTCTGTACAGTAATATCTAGCTAGACCGATGGTGCGTCAGTTTATTAAAATATATAATTTTTTGAATGCAGTCAGCGCCTTGGTATGCTTCCGTCTGGTAGTAATATGAATCAGTTGAGCTATCTTTAGATCATTTGCAATGTCTTTAGATAGCTAAAATGTTTTTTTTTTATTTTGTTTAATACTTGTATTAGTTGAATTAATATGTCTGTAAATAAATATTGTTGATTTCTCATGTTTATTTATGTACTTAATAGTTTTGAGTTTAAATGGTAAATTAAAATAAATACCTACCAAATTTTGTTTAGTCGGTCCATCCGTTATGGCATGGTCGATTCGATTAAGTCATTGTAAAAAGATTGTAAAAACATAGTAAGATTGAAGGAATGGCTCTTCCTTGCTACTTAAATGTACTTATTTATGATTGAAGGTCAAAACAAGACTCACTAAGGATGAGGACTCTAGAAGATACCTATCAACCGGCAAATGTCCTTATTTTGATGGCCTTCGATATTGTCTCCTCAAGCATGTTTATCATAACAAAAGTAAGGAAAAACATAACGGCATTGCATTGTTGTTTAACTAAAGGACGTTTTGATTATTACGTGACAAGGATGCGAGGCATGATAAAAATAATCGGCTAATCATTAAAGGTGTTTTAGGTGAAGTTACTTCAGGCTTTTGGATTCTATTCATTTGTCATGACATCATTATCTTAAACAAAATCAACATAATCGGTACGTGAAAATTTCCCGTTTTACAAAAACCGTCTGTTTGTCTATAAGTTTGTCTGGATTTTGTCACAGTGGTATATATCACGGCAGCCAGAGGTATTAGCCAGTTAAATTTTTTACAGACTATCTGTTGTTTTGCAGAACCCTACGAAAGTTCTCCAACCAAGGAATAAAACGAATAGTAGCGCGTTCTAATCTACTAGTTGCGACATCTAGTCTTAAGTTGAGTAAACTTACATCTTTGGAACTCTACATTATCTTCGTGGTTCGAGAGGAGACGTTATGTCTGGTTTATTGATGACAGTCCTTGAGTTTATTAAGCTGAAACAAAACTATTGCGACGTGCTTACTCCTTATAGAATGGGCCACAAAGATAACCAATAACCACTTGTTTTTGCTACTAACTTTAAGGCCCAATATTTTGGGCCACGACTACGAAAATAATGCAAAATGGGACGCAGAGTCAATGGTCCTCAAAACTTGTGCCACAACGACACCATCCCATTAGAAATCAGTCAGGGCGTTTTTGAAGATAAATGGTAACAGAAAAATATCTCTGTTACGTAGGGTAAACAAACACAAAATAAACTTTTGATAACTATGCGTTCAAGAGCGCATTAGTTAGTAATCTGTTCATAATTTCCACAATGAGCATGAAGATCGCCATAATACATCACTGGTAATGGTAACACGTCCAATCGCGGCCGTGAAATAAAATCTAGATTTTTGCCATTAGTCTGCTCTTGTAAAAGCTGTTTACCGTTGGAGAAAAGGATTTACTGAACCGATAAACCTAAATTATTGTGTTATTGTATGAAATTGCAATTAAATTAAAATGTAAAATGTCTTACCCCCTCATTCATAATCATTTTCGAATCCTATTTTAGTTAAAATATGTTTTGTCTTGTTTTGACATTATGACATTTTACATCAGAGAGAACAAAACAAATGCTATTTTAACTTAAATAGGTTTAAAATATGATTATGAATAAGGCCCTTAGTGTTTTATAGGCCTCTCAAAAGGCGTACACTGACTCTTATGTTTGCCAGTGGGTATGCTGATAAATTCGAGTAAATATAGTTACTGATAGATCCTGTGTTTTAAATCCTTTAGTTAGTTGTTTTTTGTTAGTAGTAGAACTGCTTGTGAAAGAGTTCGTCCGGGGAAGTACTACCACCGTACCTATTTCTGCCGCCAAGCAGTAGTGTTCGCATTGCTGTGTTTCGGTTTGAAGGGTACGGGTGCCGGTGAAATTACAGGCACATGAGACTTTTCATCTTTATGTCCCAGGGTCGGCAGCGCGCGTGTGATGCCTCTGGTGTTACAGGCGTTCATAAGGCTACGGTAACTGCTTTCCATCTGGTGGGCCGTAAGCTTGTATGCTTGCCAAGTAGGATAAAAAAAAAAGTTATACTAATAGATCCCTTATGATTATAATTTAGTTACGGATACAATTTAAAACAAATGTCTATGCTTATATTTTTGTCCATATATCAATACCTTCATTTAAAACAAATATTTTGCGATGTTAGCGGAAATACTACGCAGAAATCATGTTTGACTATGTTTTTATGGCGAATGCTCATATTAACAATTTTGGTGTAAAAACGGCTAACCAAACATGATTTGTTGGCTTACGTGATGGTAAAAAAACGTTTGCAAGTCAGTATTCTGGTCAGTTGACTTGTTATCATCGCTTCAAAATAAACTGACATGCAATGAAATAGGGTCACTTAAAAAAACACATTATGTACCTGCCAAACGAAATGTTTGTTTATATATTTAATAACTAGTTGCGCCCCGCGGTTTCACCCGCGTGAATAATGATGAAAATTGATGATGATGATGATGACGAAAAGTAGCCTATGTGTTAATACAGGGCGTAAAGTATCTCCATTCCAAATTTCACTCAAATCCATTCAGTAGTTTTTACGTGAAAGAGTAACAAACATCCATACTCACAAACTTTCGCGTTTATAATATTAGTAGGATTAAGTTTTGTTTTGTTACTAAAGTTATTTCATGCCTCATATAATAACTTTTCATTTAAAAAACCGACTTCCGCCATTGTATTCGACTAAATATTTGGATGAAAAAAAAAATGATGAAGGAACCATAGTGGTGAAAGGATTATGATACTTTTTGAATGCAAATGCTTGGTGTGTTGCTGAAATATCAAAATCGCTATATGTATGCCTACAACAATATTTGAGGAGTTCCCTCAATTCCTCATGGATTCCATCATCAGAACTGGATTCTGAAAAAAATGGGACCAATCTGGAAGTATATCTATTCAAATAAAAAAAGAATTTTCCAAATCGGTTCATAAACGCGGGATATGCGGTAAAAAACATTTTAAAAAAAAATGCAACCTAATTGAGAACCTTTTTTTTTGAAAAGTCAGTTAAAAATATGATATTTACAAATTATTTTTATTTAAATTCGATATCTTGCATAGTTTGGAAGGTATTGTTGTTTGCTGAGTGACCCTATTTAATTCATAAGTGCTTTTAAACAATAAAAATATAATCATACAATTTGTTTCAGCAATTAAGTAGTAGGTAGGTATTTGGCACATGATGCTAACTTCCTTTTTATTTGAAACTAGCAATTGCTCGCAGCTCCGCCCGCGTGGAACCTCGTATTAATTTTTCTCTCTAAAACTGTCGTACATTATTTTGATCTATCTTGGTTCTATTATCAAAAGTTTTCAAAGTATTTGATTTTTGGTAGGGATCCCTAATTTTTTTGAAAACAAAATATGTTCTATGTTACTCAGTGATAATATAGCATTCTAGTGGTGAAGTTTTTAAATCAGTCCAGTAGTAGTAATTCCAAACAAAAATGCAAAAATACAAATCTTTTCTCTTTTTAACATTAGTGTAGATAGGATAAAATAAGGCAAAGCACACTCTACTAAGCATATTCTAATAAATTAACTGACATACTACATTATATTCTAGTGCCTTATTCGGCTCAGAACTAGTTCTACAAATATTAATTTATTCGCCTGATCGCTGGTATTCGACCTTATGCTGGCATTTACGTTGATTTAAGTTAGGAATTTGGCTATAGTGCTTTACTGTGAATTGTCTAAGAATTATGCTTTTCAATTAAAAAGGGAACTTTGTGGAGCTACAATCTAGTTTCATGCAGTTTATGCAGAAGAAATAAATATCAAGAGTTAGGTACGTTTGATACTGCAGTGATGGTAAAGTAAAATACAGTAGAAAGCTGATAGCCTCGTTACTCATTTTGTTAAACGGATAACGAATATTCATATTCCACTTCGTTAAAACATTTTCGGTTTTGCTCCAATTGTATCATAAACTAATAAAAATTTCCAATTACTTGCAATTACTTGTGATTTTTGAACCAATAATAACTACATTGACCGCCGGTGTGTCCGGCCTAAGAATAAACACCTCAATCTCTTCCCATGAACGTTGTAAAAGCACTAAGGGATTACTTCAGGGGATAGCCAGCAGCATCCGCCTGAGAACTCAATACGAATACTGCGTTCACCAATCCGCCTACCGAGCCTGGTGTTTATGGCAATTTTTACAAATGTATTTTATGGGGGAGGCCTCGACGAGCATTCCATACATAGTTCATCTCTGGCTTAAGAAGAGGTGACCATTGTATGTATAACGACCGTAATATAACATAACACACACAACAGTTACAAATTAGTCCTGAGGGCCTATTACGAGTTTTGCATTGCAAAAACCGGAATGCGAAACGTGAGCATTCAACGTGACTTACGTTGTAACTATTTACTAATCTGTACTGTTCCTACCGACTGCGCGGCACAGAATGATGAATAGTTACTACGTAAGTCACGGTTAAATGCTCACGTTTCGCATTCCGGTTTTTGCAACGCACAACTCGTAATACGCCCTTTGATCCCACACTAGGATTCCCTGTATCGAGAGTATTAGAAACTTTGAGCACAATAGAACCACAATAATAAACCAAATATATGCAGATCATGCAACCTTTTGTCCTGTTATTTATAAGTATATCAAGCGTATGTGTGTACTGTCTAATGAACTTTAGCTGATTCTATTTACATTTTACTTTTCATTACCTTAGGTTTTTAAGTTCTCTTTTTCTATAAGGAACTAACTACAATCGGAGTTTTGTCATTTAAGTACAGTAACCTCTTGCGCCAAATAACAGACGGGCTTAATTTTATTGCAGCTAACTAATAAAAGGGTAATATTTTGACACAACTGGCCCTAATAAAATCTCGAATAGCCACTTGAAATTACATACATCAACAGTAACATGGTCATAAATAAAACATCACGAAGATGGAACAAGGTGTGACCAACGGTGATGTGATGACATAATGATTTCAAATCGGTAAATATGAGCAATGACATTTAGGTAGGCAACCTCCGGTCGTAGTAGGTACTTATCACCACTTACTAAGATCCACTTTAGATTGAAACTTAGCAGCTTTTAGTAAAAGGTGTGATGATGTTTATGACAACGTGATAAAGTTGAAAATTGCGTGAAATATGAAGTTAATTTTAGTTCAGAAGTAGCTTTATTGGTTCTTTAAAGTCAATGATTTTAAAGGAGAATGGACCTTTGCACAATGCCATATTATCTTGCTGGGCCTAAAAAGATAGATAGACAAACTCTTTATTGCACACCAAATACAAATACAACACAATAAAATAACGTACAAATGGGTGGTCTTATCGCTACAAGTGATCTCTTCGAGACAGCCTTTCCATGGAAATGGTAAAACCAAATCAAAAGACCGCGGTGTACACGTAAAACATACCTATATGAATTTATATATTATATATATTATATCCATATAGGTATGCTATTAATGATGATATTATTATTATATATATATATATATACATATATACACATATTTATATGTTATATACCTACTAATTAAGATAATAAGAAAAATGTTCAAAATTTCTTCAAGGTATGTATCATACCGACAATGCTTCCGGTCGGTGTTGACGGTGTCGATAAGCGAAGGTGACCACTTATATAACATCAAGTGGGCCGTATATGAATATCTAAATAGTTGATATTACAAATGTCATAATATAATTATAACCTATATACTAGGTATAGTTTGAGAGATAAATAATAACGTTACGATAATCTAACAGTTCGTGGCAAGGACAGGGTATACCTTAGCTGTGAGTATATCTTTAAAGTATGGGCAAGAGGGCGTAGCCAGGTTTTAGTTTGTGGGGGGGGGGTTGGTGGTGTTCAAGAAAATGAAATAACAAAGATGTACCTACACGAAATTACATTAATATTCATGTAAGTACAAAAACTGCCGCCCTCGGCGAGTGGAGGCAATAGTTTTAGTAGCTGTGAAAACCTTGTATTCAAGAAGTGTGAAGAGTTATGTGTAAATGTTGGCTACGCTCATTTGTTGGAGATGTACCTCATTTACCTTAGAGGGAAAAGAATAGACTGCATACCCATATTATATCAATCATAACCCTCCTGTTGCTTTGCTGAGTCGGATAAAAAGCATCGTAAAATCTCAGTTTATCGCAGTCGGTTTCAATTAAGTCGAGTCACATCCACTCCCTTCAATTACCATTTGAATATATACCATTTTGTTAACACAGAGCTTCCGTTCTAGCGATTCGATCGAGTCGAGTCGTGTGTTTATGTATTGATAGGTAAATCTGTGGTCGTGTGCTAACGAAATCTCTTTCATGGGAACTCGATTTATACATGACACGCACTTGAATTTAATCGATGCTACGCGAGTGGGAACACTGTTTGAAAATGACAAGGTCATGTTCATGTTTTCCGATAAAACAAAATAACTGAAGCAACAATAATATGACAACATTCATTTTGTAAAAACGGGAAATTTTCACGTACCGATATGTTGGTGGAATCACCAACAGGTTTCGACCCTAATCGAGGGTCTTCATCAGAAGAAACATGGGGAAACATGTTTTCAAATTAATAATTGAACTCTTGCTTATACTAACCATTTCAATTACTATTGTATGTAACATCGACTTATCAATCTAAACACGCAATCGGACACATTGGGAACGAATCGGTTGCGTCCGAGTAAAGAAATAATCGGCATGCTAATTATCGACATAAATAAACAACACTATGCTACTATAGAGATGTTAACCTATTGATGTTTGATTGGCTATTAAGTGTGAATAAGTAGTAACAAAAATCGCAGTTACTTGTTTTAGATTCATCAAAAATAATTTGTTGGAGAGGTATGACCACATTCATCTTTAGGGTTCCGTCCCGAGGTTTGTTCAACCTAAGAATAGAATACTCCGTTTCCTCCCATGGTTTTAGTAAAAGCCTTACCAAGCGATTGCGCCAGGCGATGCAGCAGTATCCATCTGAGTATATACTTAACAACAAACTGCGATCACCAATCCGCTTGCCAAGCGTGGTGATTAAAACCACCGTCTATAGGTACCTACCTTTCTCGATCGTGGATCGAGTGAGACCTAAATGTACCGAAGTATATGTATAAGTTTTGGACAAAAAACAATGCTTCAGATTGAGTGTAGTTCTGGAATTACCCCCTTATTTTTATAAACGTTATTTATATTTAAGCATTGCTTAAAATTAGTCCTGTAACTGTTTGACAGTATGTAATAGTAAGGGATGGCAATATTTTATGGATTTAGATCACGTCCACTTTCATCAGAAGCAGTTTTTTTATAATTTCAGTTCAGTTTCGTCATGTACCTATGCTGCATGCTTATACGCATCTACGCCTTTCTAAGCTCTAGAAGATAACCCTGTTGAAAACCAGGGTATAAGCGTAGTTTTCCAACTTTTGACATATCTTATAAGAAAGCCCATTAGTGTGTTGATTTGACACAGTAAGTATCACATATTATCTCAATCGTCAAACAATCAAGCGAGGCAAAGCCTTTTTTCTAAACGTCGAAGATTCAAGTTTTATAGTATGCATATAGAGTACATTTTTCCGAATTAGTAATGTTTATTGATTGGACATTTTATATTTTGTCACTTCGGAACACCTCTAGACTCTAGTTATAATGCACAATTGTGCATAAGTACCTACTAATATAATATTAGTAGTTATACAATACACGTGGAATTCCCATGAGATTATATTGCGCATGATTCTAACAAAGGGATTGGATGATTTAATAATTAATCGATAATCAAACGAACACGATTCATTGTTCTTCCTAGAATTATTTACTTAAAAGTTTTCATGGAAGAATGTACATTTTTACATTACATTTAGGGTTCCGTCCCTCAATTTTTTTATTATAATATGCCATTAATCATATTTTTCCTTTGATATTATCAAAGAAAAGGGCTCGTTATGGAGACACAATTTTTAAATATTTTGAAATGCTTTGTTTAAAATATTTATTAATTTTCTCTCCCCCCCCCCCCCCCCTATCTTCGAAACTATGGCGACTTGACCCGTATTATAAGAAAATATAAAGTATAAATATAATATATAAAGTCCTTAAATTGTTACCTACAGCAAACGGAAAATATTAGAAAAGAGACAATTCGTGTAAAATTTGTTGATTGATTAATAAGTTTAATCGATCTATTTAAGTATATTTTCGGTTATTAAGTGGTTACTTTGGTACCCTGCTTGTACGGAACCCTCTGCATGCGAGTCCGACTCGCACTTAACCGTTTTTTTATCTGCGCTCAATGCATTTCACCCACGCGAAATCATTCAACTATACAATGTATGTAATTGTTGCATGGATATTTTAAAACAACGTCGGAGAATTTACACACAAGTGGGTAATAAATATTTCACTTTTAATACATGCTACGAGTGTTTACCTCTAAATGCGCATGCATTTACTGGACGGCGTAAATCCAAACTCTGTGCCAGCGCAGACCAGCTCATAAAATATTATGAGCTGAAATTATATGAAGTAATGAGTTTTGACGCCCAAAATCTGAAAAAATACTTTTAATTTGTATTTTCGATGAATGGTCATCGAAAATACAAATTAAAAGTTTTTATCAATCTACAATCATAAATATTTACCCCTTTATTCATAATAAGTTTTGAAACCTACTTTTGTTAAAATATGTTTTGTCTTGTTTTGATGTATGACATTTTACATCAGAGAGAAGAAAACAAAAGCTATTTTAACTAAAATAGGTTTAAAAAATAATTATGAATTAGTCACTAGGTAAGTTTCTTTTTTTTTGTCTACGGCGCCGGCGCTGACTCTGAACAGATTTTGTACGATTGTTTAGCAGAGAGTTCAGTCCAATGTTTGTTGTATTGTAATGTATTTAGTACCTGCCGGTGTTGAGTGTTTGGATATACGCTACCGGGCGAAGCTGAAAATAACTTTATGTTCCTAGTTCCTACGTAACTCAATTGTCTAAGTACTCAAATAACTAGGTAAGTAGGTAGGTACTACGTACTAACTGAAGGTACTAAGACTAGGTACCTACAACACTTAGTACCTCATCCGTGAGGAGATCCTACTTGGGGTAGTCAAAGTCAAGTCCAAATTATTATTTGGTATACTTTGACACAACGATAGAACAAAATTTGGTCAAAATTAAACTACGAGTTAACAAAAGGCTTCGTCACACATGGGGCGCAGCTAGCCGACTATCTACTTCGATATCAATGTAAAACATAATGATAGATCGATTCGGGTTTTACCGCAAAAGTACAAGATGAAGTGAAATGAAAATGGTTCCTTTAGGGCAGGTGAATGCCCCTGGTGTTGCAGATGTCAATAGGCTAATGTAACAGCTTAACATCAGGCGGGCCGTAAGCCAGAGGCCCAATTCTCTAACTTAAAAAGAGTTAAAATAGAGTTCGGATCATGTTTCGATCTTGTGTCGATGTCTTAAATGTCAGAAATGGTATTCTCTAAACATAAAATACAACACTGTAATGTGATTATATCGAAATGTGACCGAAACATGAACGATTCAAAGTTTTTTCGATAATTTTAGCATTGTAGATGGAGTCTCTCTTTACTCTTTGCAATAATATATATAACTATCCTACTCTAATGGTAGTCACCGTGAATTGAAAGTAGACTAAATTGTTATTTATACGGGAGCAGAATACCAACTTTCTGTCAATTCACAATTCAGTCTCGATTCGGTTAACCTTCAGTTTTAAAATAAATTAGAGAATTGGGCCTCTGTTTGTCAGTTCGTCGACAAAAATAAAACGGACAAAAATTCGAGCGAGCCTGTGATAGCTCCGATCCGTAAATAGCCTTTTTCGAGTTTCAGCCACTGTTTCCTACAAATTACACCATTCCATTTTGGGGTTAATAAAGTCGAAATTCATCAATTTTAGACTTTTTTTACTTTATTTGTGGCACAAAATTTTCTAGTTCTAGGCATCACTGGAAGTACACTAGAGGTTTTTCATTTTCACGATATCCATACAAAAATTAAACATACGGCACAGTAAGGTCTGATACAGATCTTTATTAACCGACTTCAAAAAAGGAGAAGGTTCTCAATTCGATCCGTATGTTTTTTTTTTTTGTATGTGTTTTACGCGATTACTCCGTCAATTTTGCATTGATTTTGATGATTCTTTTTTCAGCACTTTTTGAAAAATTTGGTTTTTTGTGGTTCCCATAGAAAAAACCTAATATTTTACTGTGTCATTCTTGGTTCTGTCAGCGCTAGATGATACTGCTAGACGTCGACAGATGGCGTTATAGAAATACTTAAATACCTACCCGCCGATAGATAGCGTTTATTCAAATATGAATTACCTACATTATAGGCACAGGCTTGAAGTCGGTTTATGTTTTTTCCAAAAATTAATTATATTTGGTATTAATTTCAAGTTGATACCTTTAGCCGTTCCCGATAAAAGAGGTCTTGAAAGACATACAAACGGACAACAAAGTTAGCTATAAGCATCTCGTTTTTTCTTGGTACGGTATTTACGGAACCCTAAAATAACAAAGTGTGTGTTTAAGTGTTTTATTAAGCAACTATCGTCATTATTTCATCTGTCCAATGTCCGCCCATTCCTTCAATTACGAAACCATTGTCAAATCAAACAAAAGATTGACAAAACATATCTTGTTATTTTTTAAAACGATAGGTACCTACATCTAGTCTGGAGAAAGTCGGTTGCATCAATTTGGGGGCGTTCGTCCATGCACACACGAAACTGTTTAAAGTATCGTTATGTTAATAGCAGTCAATTGAATTATTTGAAACATTTGTTTTATTTCTGTATTTTCTTCGCTAGATTATTATAATGTTTAATGAAAGAAAGTTGTTATAGTTATTTGGGGCGTGACGTGTTCCATTTCTAACGAAAATATGACGCGGCCGGTCGCTTTTCGTACGACAATGCTGTTTTTCATGAAATCGAGTCATTTGCCTACATTTTATGTGTAGCCAAGGCCTTAAACTCAGTTTAACCGATTTTGGTGAAGTTTTATTCATAAAGATAAATTAATATGATTGTCAGAAATGTTCTTAGAATAATTTTAGATCCCATACACGACAATAAAATGCATTTTTGAAAATAATAATTTATATTTGTTGGTTTCAGGTAATATTTTGTAAAAAGTATCTTTCTACCGAAAGTTGGACACCGTTCAAAGGAAAATTGGTGGTGACCTGAAGGTCAGTAACAAAATCTAGGTCTGTTGGTCGGCCTACTCTCGACTTAGCCACTGCTGGACAAATACTCCCCCATGAAATACAATGGGGGGAATTACCATAATCACCACGCTTGGCAGGCGAATTGGTGATCGTAGTATTCATGTTGAGTACTCAGGTGGATGCTGCTGCCCGTCCTCTGGTGTAAACCGTCAGTCGGCTTATACGACATACACGGGAGGATATGGAGGTCTTAGACCAGACACGCCACGGAGCGTTACCTACAGATCTACCTACCTAGAACTTTGAAATTTTAGTTCTAGGACCTATCGGTTGCCTAACAATATTTTCCCTTGCGTTATAAAGCGCGTGGTAATGCGTTTATTTATTTATATTTATTATATTAACATAGAAATATCGTTTACAAACTAAAATTATGAAACTGCATATCATATTGATAACTTTATTTTTAGAACCGCTTAAAATATCAAAATCTTATTCAAATGAAGGTAGCTTACTAAATATATAAGTAGATACTTACCTATATTGCGATTGCCTGATGTAACTTTGTCACAAGTACCTATTTACTATCTAATCGAGTAGGTAGGTATATCATCTTCATCGTTCCACGTCGCTTGATGGCACACATGAAAGACCAAGGAAGTAGCTTACATAACACCGCTTGCAGTCGGGCAAGTGTGAGGTAACAGGGGACTGGTTTAAAATTGCTGTCATGTTTATGATTGTTTAGGTTCCAAGTTGAGAAATGGTTGTTGCAAAAACACGTTTTTTTATGAAAGAAAGAATAAAAAGACATCAGGTTGGCCGTAAGTAGATATGCTTGCCAAGTAGTACCTAGGTATAAAAAAAGAGAATTAATTAATTTATTATTAAATGAAACTGTCGCATAGGGGAGGCCTATATGCTGAAAAGCAAAACAATCAAATTACCAATTATGTCTAATGATAAGATTTTGTAAACTAGAATTAAGATTTGTTTAACAAACGCTATTGAAATTGAAATCCCCATAGAATGCCACGATGATCGGTCTTAGGCCGCCTCCATCCACCTACTTCATCCGACCTTTAAAATGTCATCGGTCCATCGAGAGCCTTTCATATACACTGCTTTGTCGAGAACCTTTATTCCCCAAACGGTTGTCGGCTTTGCAAGCTATATGGTCCACTCATTGCCACTTCAACTTGCTATGGTTCTTCAACTGGTATATAGCCAGCTAGTTTTGGTAATCCTCTCTCCATAGCCCGCTGCGCGAGTATGAGCTTGTGTACAAGGCCAATAGCACAAAATAGTTACAGAAGGCAAGCTCAGTACAACAAGCAGTAAAAGGCTCGGTATATAGAACTCGGTCGACCTCCCCAGTCGACAGTCAACCGAGTTCTACGTGGATACGCGTGTCTATGTGTGCGTGCGCCTGTTATCGCTTATTTTACAAGCTTGCCTTCTGTACCTATATATTTTGTGCCAATAGTTTACGACCATCACGTCTCAGCGCCGTAAGTTATCACTGGCAACATGCATCCATTCTAAATAGCCAGTAATTGGCATGCGGCACTGCCATTTCAGTTGCGTGTAGACGCTACTAGGACACCAAATTAATTAGCAAAACGTTGATTACCTGTTCAAGTGGCTTTTTGCACGTTTGTACGGGCTTAGTGACCGGATAAATACATGGCCATTATGTGGGTACTTCTATGGTTATTAGCTATTCTTATGGTATATAATATATTCTATTATATACCTATCTCCACATACATAACACCCAACAATCACGTACATAGTCCTGATCCCACACTAGGATTCCCTCGTGGGTATCAGGAACTACAAGTACCATGGTACCACAACACCCAGACCCGGAACAAATATTTGCAGATCATACAAAACATTAATTTAAACATGCCACGATTTTCTACGCGACATTTTTCGGAAAGTAAGTTCCTTCGTCATGCAGAACCAGTGAGGTTCTTTCTTGGTCACCCTAAGATAGATCAACGACAAAAGAACCAGAGTTGCGAAAGGATTCAGCGAGGGTTAGGCTCAAACTAATAACTAATATAGTTAACTCAAAACTATAATATGTACCTACATAGGTGGGTATTTATGTATTTTTCAAGGGTAACAAGAAGGTATCGATGAGTTTTTAAATGTGATTTTTGAATAACCAACTAAAGGGCGGTATCTGCCAAAGCAGAGCGGTGCGGAGATGTGTTAAAATTAACCAATAGAATCACTTGTTGATGACGTCACATTTTGACACAATTTTACTAGGTGCTTGATTACATTTAATTGTTATTTATTGAATTTCCATGATTCCGGGACCTTTTTCAAATTCTTTCAGGGCGTCTCTGTTCGAAGCAAGCTTGACCCGAGAGCTAGCTTATTTCTGGCTCAGCTCAACGCATAAGTATTGCCATTTAGCGTGACAATGTAGACAATGACGTGTGATGTGTGTGTGATGTTTTGTGTGTGTCTTGGAGACGCTTCCGTCTGACAGTGATTTGGATCAGTTGGGATATCTTTAGATTGCAACAGTATATAGATAGCACTACTGTTTAATTTGTTAAAATTTTATATACATGTACTTGTATTAGTTGCATTACTATGTATGTAAATAAAGATCCGTGGTGTGTGCGTCTTAACGCGCGTCATATTTTGTGCAACGTATGCACAATATGCACATATCCCTTAGGTCTCATTTGGCCCGATCGGGCGCACGTACGTTTTATAAGTAGAGCTCCGACCGCCAGCCTGAGCTGACCTGCGCGTGTGTACCGCGTTCATATAATATAGAGCTCTAACCGCGTTTCGGCGCCATTTGACTCGTGGCTCTACTTATAAGCCTAGCGGAAAATTGCTTTCTTCTTGTCACCTGAGACAATTTGGACGATTAATCGTGTGTCGGGTTAAGAAAAGACCCTCACGTTTCTTCCTGTGGATGTTGTTAAAGCCAATTAGGGGATTACACCAGGGGATGGGCAGCAGTATCTGAGTACTCAACCCCAATACTGTATCCATCAATCCGGCTGCCAGGCGTAGTGATTATGTCAAAGCCCCCCCATTGCATTTTATGGGGGAGGCCTCGTCCAACAGTGGACGTATAACGGCTGATAAAGACGGCGAAATAAAGGCTTACTTTTAATTATTGTATCAATTAGATTATTGAGAAGTCTATCTACTTTTACTAATTTACTGGGAACTATATATTATGACAAGGTGTCGCAATTTAGTGATATGTGCTCATTTCTCAATTCACTAACAGACACGTAAGTATCTACGTATTTACCTATTAGCCTAATACCGTTAATCGACACGTGACTTATTTTTCATGATATCTACGAGCTAAATTTCAAAACTATTGCAAAATTCATGGCATTACTGGACTATTTCTAAACTCAGGGTTAATTATAGGAATCATGCCTCGGAGGTACTTAGTGTTAAATTGAGCTCATTTAGCTTAGTGTTTGAAATGGTTATGATTTTGTAAGTGTAATTTTTGCTTTTACATGAGTTAGTGGAGTATCTCTGGTATAATATTCACTAGCATATACCCGTGGCTTCTCAGTCTAAGGATAGAAATATGCCTATAATTATGTTTTGAACGATCATAATCCAAATTTTAAATTATTTTTAACTTCCGCTTTTCGTGCAAGTTGTGGAACCACAATATGGACCAATAAATAAAAAAAACAAAAGAGCATCGGCAATGCCTCTGGTACTGCCAGATTTTACTAAGCGATAGTAACTCTTACCATCAGGCAGGCTGTAACCCAGTTTATCGAGCCAAAACGGCCAAAAATTGACGACCTTTGTGGCGCGGCGGGCGAAGGTTCGCCTGCGAGCCTGCGACTCAGGAGGTTGCAGGTTCAATTCCCGCCTCGGAACAAATATTTGTACGATCTGCAGACATTTGTTCAGGGTCTTCTGGGTATTTTCTATGAATAATAAAAAGTATCTATCTATGTAATGTATTGTATTAAGTATATCAGTTATCTAGTACCCATAACACAAGCTCTGCTTAGTTTGGGGCTAGATAATGTTGTGTGAAATGTCCAGCATTTATTTATAAAACATTAAAAAAACCATCTAAATCGGTTCAGCCGTTATGACAAAGTCAAAGTCAAAATTATTTTATCATTGCACTCACACGAATGATTTTGAATCGACCTATAAATTAAAATCAGTCCTGTTCCAACGCGACCAAGCCTAGAAGGATCAGGGCAACAAACACGGCTTGGCTTGATTTGATGATCCTTATCTTACTACTAGATGAGAAGCGCCTGGAAGAATCCTTATAATTCTTTTAATACATTATTGCACACAGAAAATATTTACAAACAAGTATCAATTAAAATACAAAGGCGAGCTTAACCCTTAAAAGAGTTTTCCTCCAGCAAATCTTTGAGGCTAGAGAGAACGTAGAGGGAAGGAATTTTCGCGTTTATAATGTAAATTTTAAGTTGGTAAGAAGTCATAGAGAAATGATTTCACATAATCTCTCCACTCCTCATTTTATTGTTCTCATTTGTAACATGTTTATGGCTAAAGAATTTAGCTTTGCCCTAACATTGTAACAGCAGTTACCCTAAATAAAGCCGGCAGACCACATTGTCAACTTAACAATCGTTTGTACCGCAGAAAGGCGTAACAAAAGCATCAATTTAACAAAGTAAAATGTACCTGCTTGTACATACGTCAACAATGCAAACACACCTCGTACGGTTGGAATATTGTGAAATCTGCTAAATGATATTACTCACATATTAACATTTTTCATCCATTTTAATTTAAATTGCAATGTATAAATACTTTTTCATTATAATTGGGCTTCAGCTTACGCTTTTCAAGTGCGTTCGTATTCATTGCAAGAATTCATCCCGCGAATATTCATTTCCGGATTCTGCCCATAAGACGTAGCCCGTATTAATCCCAAAATGTTGTCCAGATTCATCCTACAGCATATAAAAATGGATATTATACAGTCAGACAGAAAAATCCAAGATTCTGACCATCATTTTAAAGCTTTTCTGGGAGACGTGCCCTCAAGTTTAGCTATAATTTGTTCAAAATAAATTACATATTTCTTCTCTTTTTCTGTACATTCCAATCCATCAAAAGGTTGCTAGGCAAAGATTGATGTTAGGCTACACGTTGTATTGCCACTATTAAAAAAATGAGCCATAATCACCATCCTTGGTGGGTGGATTGGTGATCGCAGTATTCAGTACAAACTTTGTCAACACTCAAATATGGTTTACTTTTTTGTTAACAATTAGTTTTAAGCCTATTTGATTGTTGAAAATAAATAGTTTTTTCATTTCCTTGCACATCTCCGCTCTGCTTTGGTGGGTACTGGCCCTAAAGTTATAATTTTAAATATAGATGACGCATTTCACACTTTTTGTGGACATAACAAAAAAATATGATTTACAACAACGTACTTTACACGTAGGTTAGTTTGTTTGCTCATCTGTATAAACAAAAAATAACATGTTTTTCACTTACCTAATGAACTTTGAACAATGGATGTGACCTGAATTAAGACATTTGTCCATTAATTGGAAATGTGTTTTGTAAAAATGCTGAACTAAGCAACAGATACCTATTTGCTGAATCAAGAATTATTTTTGTATATACATATATATATTTATGTAACCTACTTGCAAAAATATCTGACAGAGTTTATTACCCGACTAAAGCAAAGCAAAAGAAAGTTTATGATTTAGTAGTCAATGTAATATGTATGTATGTATGTTTCTTCATCAGCTGTTCTCTCGTAAGCTCCAAAACTACGTGACGGATTTTGACAAGTGAGATATCATTATGAGCCGTAGTAGTCTCAGCCTAAGAATAGGACTCCTCCAACTCCTCCTATGATGTATGTCGTGAAACGCGACTGAGGGATTACGTCAGAAGGTGCTTTTTTACGTTTATATTAACTTAATTTCAAATAGAAATAGCATTATAACGGAGGCTCAGTACGAGTTCTGATAGTTTTCGAAACTACATGAAGTTGATTTTTCTTCCACATAGGTACATTTACTTGCAGCGCCCCTAGTGACAACGTGAAGAAAACTAAGGACGCTGTCAGTAAATGTATGGAAGGAAACGAAACTTCTTTATTCTTTATTCTTTATTCTTTATTGTACACACATATACATAATAAGAACACAAGACAGAACTAAAGGACATGTACAAAGGCGAGCTTAACTCTAACCCTTTGCTGGAAGAGTTTTCTTCCAGCAAACCTCTGAGGCTAGAGAGTGGTGATTATAGAGGTAGGTTTGTGCACACATGTAAAAAGACAAGTGAGAAACAAAACAAATTAAAAATTATATATTAATTAAAATAAACATACTTAAACATAGATAAATATATATTAAATAGCAAATACATGTCATAAATATACTAATATATATAATTAGGTATTATACATAAATAAAAATATAAATTCTACCAAAGAAACAATTTACAGAGAAAGGTAGTAACTTCATAATAGTTTCAAAAACTATCAAAACTCTTTTACTTAGCCCCCTGATAGCAATGGAATTAAATAATCGGCCATCTGAAAAGATTCAGATGACAGTTGAAATATATGTAAGGAATGCTTGGATTGAATCAGACGGACCATAGATGGACTTAGAACGGCACGCAATTTATTTAGCATAGATTTGCTTAACTTCTTATTCCAGAGGAAAATGCTAGGAATTTTGACTGGGTTTCCGTTTGTTGGAACTAGGCAAACAGCTTTTATAAGCATCAGCATTTAAAGTTGTGTTTTAATTTGGTTTAATTTCAGTACAAGCAATTAACCGTGTTGACCTAGTGGGAGGTACCTTGACTTTCAATACTAAGGTCGGGGGTTGAAATTCCAGGCTTGCACCTATTGATTTTTTCATACGAAAAATTGATTATGTGCTCAAAATGGCTAAGGAGAACATACACACACGTACGTGTGTATTTGTGTGTGTTTATGGATGTAGTGCAAGTGTAGCCACGTGGCTACACTTGCACTACTTTTATGAACCACAGAAAGAACAACAACTTGAGCCACCTTTATCCACCGTCTAAATAAAGCATGTGTTTTGATAAGTCCTCGAAAGACAGTTTAAAACACACACGTACGTGTGTGTTTGTGTGTGTATGTATGTACACCACAGAAAGAACAAGCCGAATAAAGCATAATAATCAACCTGTAGAAGTCACTGCTGGACATATAGGCCACCCCATAGAATGCTACGCTCCCTTGAGCCGCCTCTATCCACCGTCTAAATGAAGCATGTGTTTTGATAAGTCCTCAAAAGGCAGTTGACTCCGAGTTCTTGCTTGAAATACAATACCTTCCCAACAAAATATCATGTGTCGAATCAATACTATGAGTAACTTAGAAAAGAGTGTTACTAACCTGTAGTTTTAATAGATAGGTAGATACGTGGATACCTAATGGTGCTTAGGCATAATATTTACAAGCTCTGGCCGCATTCCCTTCGTGAGCACAAGTGTACGCAATTACCTTCCGTACAGTACAACACAGTTTAAAGGCTCCTTTGAACACAAGATGAACGGCATGTGATCAGACTTATTTATGTCATAATTTTAAGTCCTGTCCATTGACCGATGAACATTATTATACGCATTATAGTATTCAAATTTCAGTTTTTTTCCAGATACATCACTACAATGTGTATCAAAATACCCCTTTAAGGTTGAAGGGAGGGTATTCCACTGTTTATTTGACCTCTATGTCTGAACTCTGAATGTTGTGATAGGGCAGGCCCATGTTGTGTTAGGTACATTTCTAAAGGAAAGTTTACGAGGGATTTCATGAATGAAAAACTTCAAAATTTATAAAGTCTGACAACTAAAGTGGTTCGCTATGACGTCTGGAATACCCTCCTCTCGGATTTATAGGGATATTTTTTATAATAAATAGCCCTTCTCAACCAAACTAAGCAATAAGTTAGAAACTTGTGCCTTGATAAGTAATGCTTTCCCTTATTTTTTCATTGACTTATGACTATAATGTACCTACGTACATGGTCGTGTGTATGCAAAGTATTCTTTTATTAACTTATTTAGTGTAGATATTAGTAAAGACATACGTTTTCTTGGGAATTGGCAAAACGAAACGAAACCGCGCCGTTGAGTGGCGACGCATCGTAAACTACTAAAATGGAGATGGTGGGCAAACTTGAAAGTTTTTCCTGATGAACTGAGCAGTCATAGCATAGAGTTGTGAAGTTTAGAAGGATGAGGGAAGCTTATGGGGATACGATGGCGGATGAAATTCATACGTTTCTGGGAATTGGATAGTCACAGTTAGAAAGTTTTTATTATTTTTTTTTACTTTTTTCTTATTTTTTGTTTTGCTGCTTAGCTTGGGCTAGATAATGTTGTGTGAAATGTCCAGCATTTATTTATTTATTTATTTAAGTATGCAAATAAGTAGACATTTCATAATACATTTTGTATGATTCATTGTGTTGAAACGAAATTGTTTTTCAATACACGGACAACATCAACACGACATTTTGATGGCTGATTCTATTTCCTTTGCCGAGATTAAACCTTAGCAGATAAAGTTTATCCAAATAACTTATAATAAAAGCATTCCTTTGATTTACTTAAGGTCACTTGTTTGACTTAACCCAATAGTAAAAGATGACAATATTTTAAGCATTGCTTAAATTTTGACAGATTTTTTATATAAAGCCCATAACAGTTTTCGATGATCCGTTTGAAAAACTTGACCTGTATATCCTCTGAGTTGTGCAGTACTGTAAAGTACATTCCTCGCTGTGCAGTGCATTGGGAAACGGCTCCGGTAGTGGCTGGAGTCGGAAACATTCTTTCGAATTAAGGAGGGACCTTAATAAACTAGCTCTAAAGGTGAGCTTGGTATAAGCACTAATATCTAGTACTTATCTTCTAAATAGAACTACTATATATTACCTACTAAGTATAGTATAACTTCACCGGTTTAATTTATATTGGTTTGGTGGAAACTGGGCCTTAAGTTCAGTGCCAGTGTCATCCAAACCGGAACAAAGCAATGTATCTATCTATATGTGTACAACTGTGTGCAAAACCTAACAGTCTATAATCTAAGATCCATACAGCGCACTCTACAGTAGAGCCACTTTTTGACAGGTTCAACTTTATCAAGAACTGTAAGCCGATACCAAAACAACCGTACCTAATACAAAATTCTTCCTCAGAAGAGTTGTTTTTTAACCGACTTCCCAAAAAAGGAAGAGGTTTTGAAGTCGGTTGTATTTTTTTTTGTTGTATGTTGTATCTCCGGCGTTTATGAACTGATTTGGAAAATTCTTTTTTTATTTGAATAGATATACTTCCATCCATGATCCATGAGGAATTGAGGGAACTCCTCAAATATTGTAGGCATACATATGGCGATTTTGATATTTTCAGCAACAAACCAAGCATTTGCATTCAAAAAGTATCATATTCCTTTCACCACTATGGTTCTTTCATCATTTTTTTTTCATCCAAATATTTAGTCGAGTACAATGGCGGAAGTCGGTTTTATAAATGAAAAGTTATTTTTGTTCTAAGGTTGGTTCGTTGTTCGATTTTTACGCAACTCCATAGAAATGCAACTGTCTAAAAGGAGTTATAAGCATGCCCATACTGTAGCCTGGTAAAATAATTACCTTACTAATTGTTACCAAGACAATGCAGCCAGATTATGCTCACGAAGTTAATTCAGCATATTTCACTCATATAATCCTACTTTCGCTAAGCACTATTGTTTACAAAAATAAATTTCATGTTTTTTATTAAATCATAATTACAAAAGAATTGTAATTCGCTAATTAAAATAAACAATGTCTTGCGTGGGATGTCTGGTTTCTAACACACATATTCACAAACAATACTAGAGAAACTTGTAAGAAACTTCTTTATGCGTTGTCATTGGACGATACTGGCATCATTGATTGATTACAGTATTTACAGTTATTCAATCAATGACGCGACAATTTTTGTGGCGGAGTACCCATAATTAGGGCCAAAATCCACTAAACCAGAGAGAAGACGTGGGTGCAATAATTACGATAATATTATTTAATTTAATAATATAATCTTATCTAATATAACTTTTCATTTAAAAAACCGACTTCCGCCATTGTATTCGACTAAATAATTTTGGATGAATTTTTTTTTATGAAAGAACCATATTGGTGAAAGGATTATGATACTTTCTGAATGCAAATGCTTGGTGTCTTGCTGAAAATATCAAAATCGCCATATGTATGCCTACAATATTTGAGGAGTTCCCTCAATTCCTCATGGATCCCATCATCAGAACTGGATTCTGAAAAAAATGGGACCAATCTGGAAGTATATCTATTCAAATAAAAAAAGAAATTTCCAAATCGGTTCATAAACGCAGGAGATATGCGGTAACAAACACTAAAAAAAAAAAAAAAAAAAAAAAAATACATCCGAATTGAGAACCTCCTCCTTTTTTGGGAAGTCGGTTAAAAATTGCAGCGCCCTAACGGGGTTTATGTGTAAGTACTTAACTAACCTAGTATAATAAGACCAATACTTACTAATATTAATGTACTTACTGCATAAGAGCAATAAATAAATGAATGAATGATCCCTATCAAAATAAAGACCTTGCCATTTAATGGTGATTAAAAAGTTTATATAAAAATTTCAGTTCTGCTCTACTTTAGCTGGACCTATCGGGTGTTATTACAAGACATGCCCTGAGTCTGGGTTTGAACCAGGACTAACAGCCTAGGCTTAAATATCGACCTATGGTATATACGACTGTAATAAAAAAGCAGATGGTTTGTTTTCCAGAAGCAACTTTCGAGCTAGATAGTCCTCGCTTATGCCAAAAATTACATACCTAAACGTGGGCTATCTCTGGTTTTTCTAAAACCAGGCAGCTCCCTGAAGCTCTAGAAATTAACATTTGATTGCTTGTTGTATTGTAAGAATTTCGTGATGTGACACAATCCTTCAGTTTGATACTTTGGAAATTTGTGTAGCAGCGCGAGAATTGATTTCGGAAAACAAACCATCTGCTTTCGTATTAAAGTCGTTTATGCTTAATGTCGATATTTAAGCCTAGACTTGTACACCTGGACTAAATTCAGATTTAGTCCATGTTCTGTAATAAGGCCGATCGTGTTGCTGGACATAGGCCTCCCCTAAGAACGCCTCGACGAACGGCCTTGGGCCGCATCAATCCTCCAACCTTTATAATGTCGGTCCATCGTTAGAGGCTTTCTTACACTGTGTTATACGGTAGGTATACGTATAAAAAACCTAGGTTAAATTTACATGATGATGTATCCATCATTGTCTTGATGGATAAAAATTACCGAAGCAGTAACAGACAGCTAGGTGCATAGATTTAAAATGATGATGGATACAAGTTCTATGCAATTTTATTGTAAGTGTTGTTTATGAATACGGCCCCCATATTGTGTATTGTGCACACTAGTTCGCACGGTGAAAGCGGCAGAAAATATTGTTAGGTCGAGTCTATAGCACACATGTCGTAAAGATATAATACGGAAAATAGAGACAAATCTAGGAATTGACTTACTACTTACATATTAGTAAATTTTGGTTAAGTACCTATCTTTAACTAATTACAGAAAAAATAATACAACTAACAGAAGTACATGCAACATTAAACAAAATGCAAAATAAACAGTTGAGCTATCTAAAAAAGGTTGCAAACGATCGAAAGATAGCTCAACTGATCCAAATCACTACCATAAAAAGCATTTTTATGAGCCGCGAGCAAATGCTTGTATATATTTATATAGAAACGCCTTGCCTGTGCCCGCCTGGAGGTAAGGGCTTTTTGTCAAATGTACAAATGTAGGTAAATTCAAAATAAATCAAATAAAAGGGCATTTATTCACTCACACTGTCATACCTAAATGGGTTGACCTTGATTGGGTTGAGTTAAGAAGCACTCATTAATTATTATTACAAGTATAATATTAACTTTTCTTATTAGCCAGATTTTACCTATTATAGTATCTAGTGATCTTGCCTTTGGGTACCTTCACGGCGTGTAGTACAGTCAGCTCTGAAAGTCTAGTCATGATAATAAGGAGACACGCGGACATCAATCGCGAGGTTGCCTGGAAGAAATCGCTAAGGTTTGACATTGCACATGCTAATATTGGTAAATTCTATTATGTAGGTACTCCTTGTGTTGCCTGGAATGAAATACATAGAATTAAAAAACTCCTGTCTGTCCGTCTATAAGTACACTTATACAGTCGAGTACTGAAAAAGTGGAATGCGAACACGGTCGTGTTTTTATTGAGGAAGGTTTTCAATCCATAAAACGTAGTTTAAGTATTTAGATGTCATAACATAACACCCAACAGTCACATACATAGTCATGATCCCACACTAGAATTCCCTGTGTCGTGGGTATCAGGAACTACAAGTACCATGGTACCATAACACCCAGACCCGGAACAAATATTTGCAGATCATACAAACATTTGTCCCGCAGCTGGAATCGAACTCGCAACCTGACGCTTCTCAGCCGCGCCACAGAGATCGTGATGTCACGCGGGCGGAGTCGCGGGCTTGGTCTTATATTAGAATTAGGTAAAATTTGTTTGTTTGTAGGGGGTTTAGAATTTCTAAACTGATTCCAAAAATATTTCTCCAGTAAAAAGTTACTAGGCTATATAAAACGGCGGACGAAGTCGCGGGTATTCAGCTAGTTCATTATACAAAGGTGCCGACTCATAGATATTACCTAAGTAATTACTTTCGCCTACTTCTGTTGTGGAGTTCGGCATTGATCCATTAAAACTTTTACACTGTTGTCTTTTATGAGCAGGCTATAATAGTTCCAACGGCGAAACTTTGATGGGCCTTTAAAAAACAAATCAAATCAAAAGAATGGGAAGTTTTCTGACAGCTAAAAGAATATAGTTCTAAATCCATGCATAGATGGCGCCTGTCCTGGTTTGGTTCTCTAAATTTTGTCGGTCAGCCCCAACTGTCAGTGTCACTGACTTCAATCGCTCATGCTCGTACGCGTTTGTTGGTGAAATAACTGCGTAAAAAGTTTTTGTTGAAATTCTGATATTTATTAGTGCTACGTATGCTTCTTCGTTCTCTGCAAAAAGAATTTGTTCTCTGTGGTGCTTTTGCAAATCTTTAGAAGACAGAACCATGTCGAGTCATCGCCATCTACCGGATTTTTAAGAACTATTTTTTCTTTTTAATTACCCATTGTAGAAAAAATAATAAAAAAGAGAAGGAAGAGCAGAACGCTGGATGTTGGTGGATGGAACAAGACCATTTGTCGTGGAATTCTAGGTTCGAGGCCTATGTCCAGCTGTGGACTTCTACAGGCTGATGATAATGATGATGACGATATAATAAAGGTCTTTAAAAAAAACGACATAGATGCTGTGAGCTTTTTTATCTCAGCATCAAACATGGTGTTAGAAAACCTATCCATCCCGTTTCTAAAGCTGCATGGGAGTGCCTTGCACATACACATCCACTGTCTGCTATGGTGACCACATAATATACCATCAACACTGAATGGGTTGGCATCAGATAGACGGGTTAAGGAACTATATTTAGGAACTTATATTTATTTGTATATACTTATATGTACTTTTAGGATATTAATATGTATTTATCTTTATTGTTATTAGTATTTAGTTTATTCAGGTTATGTAAGTTAGTTATTGCTTAGCAAATTAGTTTGTAAGCTATCTTGTATTTTAATTTTAGAACACGCGAACCTCTGTTTTTTATCTTCTTGGATGACTGGCAGATAATGCTGCATAGCATTAAGTCCTCCATTTGTACTATTATTTTTTAAATGGTGCAACTTAACAAAGAATTAAACTAACAACCATCCGATCCATTCCTCTAGTAGCAGTAGTCCGGTTATAAGTCCAATTGACCAAACTAGTGCTACTTTTCAGTGGCAGTAGTTCGATATGGTACAAATTACCGAACTGTTGATTCCGACACTGGACTGAGACCCGTGACATATCAATTTTCTTCTTTTCAAAATATGTCCATTATTATTCTTTCTCAGCTGGATGCTGATGGATGGCTGCTTCGCTGGCGTAACCCTTAAGTGATCTTGTACGATATCCACGCGAGGAGTTGGAGGGTTCTATTCTTAGGTCGATACCATTTATAACCTCAAATTTACAGATTCAGATTAAGTATTTATTTGAACAACATTTTAAACAAGCAGAAGTCAGTTTAACTTTTTTGCCCGGTCAATAACTTGCACTATATGTGTCGTGGTATGTCAGGCCTAAGAAAATACCCCTCCGTCTCCTCCCATGGATACAGTATAAGGCTTAGTAAGGGATTACATCAGGGGATGGGCAGCAGCATCTACGTACCTAAGTACTTATCACCAAATTGCGATAACAATTCTCCTGCCAAGTGTGGTGTTTATGACAAATCCGCCCATTGTATTCAATGGGGGAGGCCTCCACCAGCAGTGAACGTCAACAGGCTGGCGATGATAATGATGATGGTGAACTCGCACTATTAGATCGAGTGAGTTCAAGATAGTGCGGGCAGCTCTCTGCAAAGCTTGCAGGCATAAAATTACACAGATCTCTTGTAAATATTTTTCTTCTTCAAGTCATGGTCACATGAGCCCTTTGGCCTACTTTTAAGACGTGCGTATCGCAAGGGCGACACACTTCAGAAACAATGACAAACTAGGTAAGTAGTCTGAAAATGTATTTTCACATTACTTTAGAGCGGCACTAATTTTAACTTCGTAGAAAACACGACTGTGGAAGCTATTGTACAGAAATTATGTCTTTTGTTTGTAAGCTATGCTTGAAGTCTCTCCGAGGGATATGATCCGAAACGAGGCTAACCGACAGAGCCCAGAAGATTAGCAAGCCGAAGTGGCAGTGGACCAATCATTCTCCCAAAGAACCGATATCATCAGCATCATCATCGGCTTGTAGATGTCCACTGCTGTGCACGTGAACGGTCTTGAGCCATCTCCATCCACCGATGTCCTGCGACCTTTATAGTGTCTTTAGTCAATATAGAGGCGAGGCCTTCCTCTATTGCGTTGTCCGGTTTGTGGTCTCGAGACCTTTATTCTTCAACGGTTATCAAAACCAATTTAACTTAATAATTCTGATGTCGGTGTTCTTAATTTTAGCAGTTACCATACACAATACATAAAAGTTATGCAGAACTGTTATCACGTGACTCCAAAATAACTAAACAGCAAATGCAACTTTGTATTCAGTAACTATCATAGTCATAGTCATAGTAATTTATTGATAACGTAAACGGTTACAGGTCATTAAACATATTCATAAGTAGGTATAGGTAAAAATAATAAGCAGTATAAAATAGACGAACAAATATATAGTAACAATTACGCTCCTCTCGAAAACCACGCCTCTCTAGCACGCAGTGAGCCTACTGTTTCCTGAGGATGCTTCGTTGAGAGGCAAAACACGTGTCGAATTCTTTCAGAGTTTTCGTTGGATAGGAGCGGAATTGTTACTATATATATATATATATATATGTTCGTCTATTTTATACTGTAGAATGGATTTCCGCAAAGTCACACTTGAATCAATTAATTATAATAAGCAGTGTTAAACTAATAATAATGTCAAATAATTCATATTAATTTTAAATAAATCCTGAAATTGATAAATTGTCTGATCCACAAGCCATGTTTTTAAATTATTTTTGAAAGATAGCGCCGAACTTGAGCTTCTAACACTTTCTGGTAGTGCGTTGCATACCGCGGGAGCTATAACATGCACTAGTTTTGACATTTTAGTGAGTCGCCTACGTACCGCACTCAACTTGTGAGCGTGCCGCGTGTTGTAAGTATGGCCATCAACACAAAAGCTCTTCACTTACCGTTACCCCATAACTCTAGAGCATGGTGCACATAACCTACCTTAACCTCACAGAATAAAGCATAGCTCTGCTGCATCCGTGGACATCCCAACAGGTTTCAAGAGAAAGCAAGTTTACTTGACTCTTTATTGACTTAAGATATTTTATTTGGAGAGATCTATGGTATCCCGGTTTGAGATCAATAGTTTTAGAGATTTGTTAAGACCGTATTTAGCTACGTGTAGAAAGTAATTATAAAATGGTACCAGAATCTTATAAACTAGTGGTTCGCCCCGAACTGAGACCTCGCGATAACACCTTTATCAGCCCGACTACTTAACTAAGTAATTTCCATATTTTCTATTATTATTTTTGAAAATTTTCCACTCGTGGTCTACCAGTACAGTACAGGATCTACCAGTAACTACTCTAATTTCCTACACATCATCGAAATAACCTTTGAATAGGGCTAAGCAACGGGGCGTAGTTATACTACATACCTGTTAGTACCTATATCAAGTACCTGACGAATTAATTGATAACGTCCTTTTGATGAAAACCATAGAACTCCAACGTCATTCCAATTCTTAGAAATGGGAGGTCAACAATGGATGTTACATTGGTTTCTGTTTTATGGAGTACATGTTTCTAAATTCTTCAATTTCAGACTTTTCCCTGTAGCTGTGACACAAAAGCCACAAGCATACCAAATTTCAGCATTGTGGGATTGCTGGAAGTACCCTAGAATTTTGGGTTTTTACGTTTTTTATTTTCCCTAATATCTCAAAAACTACTAAGGCTAAATAATTATTAAAAACAGTTTTGAAATGCCCAACCAAAGCGCTTTCATTAGACACCCCACTTGATCTGACTGTCTCACTTTTATTTTTTTTACCCCCTCTTGGACCCCAAATCTCAGCAACCCCTTGATCGATATAGCTCATAACCTTACCTACAAATTGTACCAATACTATCTACCCCCATATCAAATTTCATGAAGATCGGATTAACGGTTTGGAAGTTTTCATCGGACAAACATACATACATACATACACACATACATACAAAAGCCGATTCTTCCAACTTGACTCAGAGAACTCGCTTCGCTCGTTCAAAAATGGTATTTTTTAAACTCTCGCGATTAGAACACATATTTATTATATTGTCACGGGTATTTATCGCGTGTTACCTTATTATTTATTATTACCAACGTTTCGAATGCGTTACAGCAATCGTGGTCGCGGGCTGACTTATAAAAAACATTTAGTCTGTGATAGAATAAGCAAACATAATTTTGTCCAAACAGTTATAATAAAAATAGATTATAGAAATATCAAAATACATGACTATAAAGACCGAAATGGCAACACCATTAAACACCAACATTTCCACTGAACTACAAAGTCGCTAAACTACTCTAATAAACGGATACTTAAAGTAACTTTGAAAGTATCAAAACTTTGTAGTGTGTTGTTATTTTTACATTTTATTGGATTGTATTTCTTGAGATATCTACCTGTATTTCTAGAAATCTATACCTATGTATTACAACCTTGTGAATATAGTAATAGAAAAGCTTGCAGTTTAGGCTTTTATAATACCTGTGCATGTATTATTTCGTCAAAGAGGTCAAACGAATAGGGTTTTTTTTTTTTTTTTTTTTATGTAATGTCTCGACAAACTGTCATACGGCCCGCCTGATGGTAAGCGGTTACCGTCGCCTATTGACATCTGCAACACCCGAGGCATTGCCAATTCACAATTTGCACGTATGTGGGAGAAAAGATCTCGTAAAGCGAGCTGTACGAGATACCAACACATCGATGATGTGTGAATGAGCTCCCAACCGGTGTCGAGATAGTGCTATGATAGAACCTGGCAGCGGGTATATGATCAAATAATTCCTCGGAGCACAAACAAATCCAACTCGGATAGACAGCGTTCGGGAAACTACGCCATATCTTCTTGTCACAGATACCGCAGAGCCTCAATACGAAAGTAATTTCGTTATTAGTTTCGTGTTGCCAGTGGTGCCTATAGATGTAGTCGCTAACTATTGGCCGTGTAGACCAGCTCAAAGTCGCGCAGCGGGCTATAGAGAGAGTTATGCTAGGGGTGCTATGCTACGCTACGTGATATATTTCGAAATGAGGAAATCTGTAGAAGAACCAAGATCACTGACATAGCTCTCTGAATTAGCAAGTTGAAGTGGCATTGGGCAAGTCATATAGCTCGCAGAACTGACAACCGTTGGGAAATAAAGGTGACTTTTGACTTTGACTTTGACTTTATCGAGTGGCGACCACAAACCGGGCGATGCGGTAGAGCTGATGCGATATTGTAGGAAGTCGGTGGATGGAGGCAGCTCAAGAACGTTTGTCGTGGTATTCTAGTGGGAGGCCTTTTGTCCAGCAGTGGGCTTCTACAGGCTGATGATGATGTTGTATTATTTTATTGAAAAGAGTAGGTACCTATCTGGTTTCTACAAGAGTACAAACATTTTAAACGTAATGTTCTTATATTTTCAATACTTTAGATTTGCTATAAAATGGAGTATCTATAAGACGTCGCTCTGAACGGGAAATAACTAGGAACGTTTTACGATTTCTACTGTTTGACTGTAACCTAACGATAGTTTTACCATAACATGACACGAAGACTTATTTTTAGAAGGTTAGGTAGCCTAGGCATCGAATTCTTTGGAAATAAAAACATTTTGTATTATTTCTAAAGATTTTATAAGAGGTTGACAAAGGTTAGGTTAAATAGTACCTAGACAGGTAGTTTTCACGTCAACAGGTTGTGTTAAGTCTTTTGCCATTTGTAAAGGCCGGTGTTCATCAACACGGAGGGGAGAAAAGGTGGCAGCTGACTAACACGGTAACGGCTGTTATGCTAACCAATTATAATTATTCAAAACAACTTCCTAGTCTCCTGGTATTTTAAGAAAGATATTCCAATATAGTTACTCTTTGAATATTCGCAGACTGTACTTCAATAGCAAGATCGTCACTGAATTTATAAGTAATTCAAAAACTGCCTAAAAACATAATTAGTAACATCAAAGTTCACTGAAACATACCAGGGGGGTTAGTACGGGTTTTGATAGTTTACGAAACTATATGAAGTTTATTTTCCTTCCAAACATTTACTTGCAGCGCCCCTAGCGAAAACGAGAAGAAAACTAAGGACGCTGTCAGTAAATGTAGGGAAGGAAACGAAACTTCATATATAGTTTTCGAAAACTATCAAAATTGTACTAGACGTACAGAGCCCTCTTATTCCCTAACTGAAAGTCAATTCTTAATTTTCACAATTCTTGATGGTAATTTTGAGCAATTGATGCTGGTAGTTTTACTTGTCTAGTAAAATTATGTCAAATCAAATCAAATCATTTATTTCTCTTTTTGTACAAATGTTTTAAATTGCCCTATTTGCCAAACTAAGTTTATAAAAAACTTGTATTTTGCCAATTAGTGGCTTCTTTGAGTGTTAATTATAATTGTACAGACATTGGTATTGAACTTAGAGAATTTATATAAATTATACATGCAATTAATAAATCGTTAGTCACCGAGTGACCTTCAGTTAGGGAATAGGGCGGCTGATCTATCAATATACTTACTCTTCTTTTTGGCAGATATTTTCATACATAACCGCTTGTTTCGTAAACTAGGCTTGGAAATATTATCACGGGGTCACTATCCACTAGAACTGAACGGAGGAAATGTGTAAAATCGACTAATACGAGTCAACTAGCTTCACGTCAGCGTCAGCGAAGCGTGGCTTCCTTGTTTGATTTGTACGTACACAACTCCAGATTGGACATTTCCTATTATTTCCTTTTTTTATGACCTCTGGGGAAATATCTCAAGTGTCAAGTAGGTATATTAATTCGATAAAACGAGGTCAAGTCATGTTCTAGTAAAGCGATGCCAGTTTTATAGATGTTCATGGACAATTTCCACCCATTTGAAAAGACACGCAATACACAGTTAAATTCAGTACCATGTGCTCTTTAGATAAGCTTCATCGGTTAAAATGCCACCAAAATTACACGATATTATTAAAAAAAAACACTAGATTTTGAAATGAATTAACAACGACGACGTTTTTGAAAAAGCGGAATCCATGTTTTCCTTTAACACAGTAAATATATTCGTTAATCTTTGATATACCGCTACTATTGATAATAATATAATGTCAATGCATATACCGGTATCATTTGGTCCAACTTGGCTTACTTAAAAATATTCCAATATTTGTCTATTTTTAACCGACTTCCCAAAAAAGGAGGAGGTTCTCAATTCGTTTTTTTTTTATTTTTATGTTTGTTACCGCATTTCTCCGGCGTTTATGAACCGATTTGAAAAATTCTTTTTTTATTTGAATAGATATGCTTTCAGATTGGTCCCATTTTTTTCAGAATCCAGTTCTGATGATGGAATCCATGAGGAATTGAGGGAACTCCTCAAATATTGTAGGCATACATATGGCGATTTTGGTATTTTCAGCAACAAACCAAGCATTTGCATTCAAAAAGTATCACAATCCTTTCACCACTATGGTTCTTTCATAATTTTTTTTCATCCAAATATTTTGTCATGTATAACTTTTCATTTAAAAAACCGACTTCCGCCATTGTATTCGACTAAATAATATTCGATGAAAAAAAAATTATGAAAGAACCATAGTGGTGAAAGGATTATGATACTTTCTGAATGCAAATGCTTGGTGTCTTGCTGAAAATATTAAAATCGCCATATGTATCCCTACAATATTTGAGGAGTTCCCTCAATTCCTCGTGGATCCCATCATCAGAACAGGATTCTGAAAAAAATGGGACCAATCTGGAAGTGTATCTATTCAAATAAAAAAATAATTTTCCAAATCGGTTCATAAACGCCGGAGATATGCGGTAACAAACAATAAAAAAAAAAAAAAATACAACCGAATTGAGAACCTCCTCCTTTTTGGGAAGTCGGTTAAAAATGGCGGAAGTCGGTTTTTTAAATGAAAAGTTATGCATCGTTACTCTCAGTAGCATCAAATCAAAATCTTTTACACGCCCACTGCTAGACGTGACCTCCCCCATAAAATACAATGGAGGGAATTTTTATTGAGCAGGCGGATCGGCAATATTCGTGCTCACTCAGGTGGATGCTGTTGCTATCCCCTGGTGTAATCCCGTAGTTGGCTTTGACAACATACACGGGAGGAGATGGAGGAGTCTCTTCTCAGGTCAGGCACAGCACGGCTATAAAATCTTCTTGACTCTCGTCAAATACTTGTTTAATTACAAAGATATCATCTAAACGACCTCTTCGAAGCCTTCACAAGCAATTAGAATGACACCAATCTACATTATGACTGAGATGTCTAGAGATCATTAGAGATGTTATTACGTAAGATATCTGAGAAAGGTCAACGATCTCAGATGTGTGATATCAAATGTTACCAGGTTTTTGGCCTCATTTTTATGGATGTGGTTCTAGATTTTATCAAAATTATGAAACTGTTTTAGTTCCAAATTGCGGTAATTAAAGTTCTTCTTATATTGCGTCATTGGTCTTGATCTCGCGAAGGCTCAAAAGGATCATTCATTTTCTTGAACTTATCTTACTAATAGGTGGAGTCGGAAGGGTGCCGATGAAATAACAGGCATGGCACATGAGACTTTTCATCTTTATGTCTCAGGGACGGCAGCGCGCGTGTGGTGCTTCTGCTGTTGCACGCGTCCATAGACTACGGTAACTACTTTCCATCAGGTGGGCCGTATGATTGTTTGCTAGCCAAGTAGTATGAAAAAAAACGGATGTCAGCATAATCAGTCAAGGAGAAACCCTGATGAATCAGACTTAAGGCTGGTTTACACATTGATTAGTGCAGGTGTTTAGCGCAGGTGCTTAGTGATTAGTAAAATACACGTGTGGACAGCAACTGATTAGTGCGAGTGATTAGTAATCAGCGTAGTAAAGTGAATAGAAGCGAGTTCTATTTTTTTGCGAGTAGCCCCGTCCCGCGCGCCCTTCCTTCCCCCTGACTCGCAGCTTGCCTGGTAATAAACTCGTTTGGACATACTTGTTTAGTGATTAGTGTTTAGCATTGTTGCGCGGACGACGCTCGCTGAGCATTGTTATTGTATTTGCAACTGAATTTACTAATCGTAGCAGCTAACAGTATTGGACACAACTAAGCACTAAGCACTCGCACTCGCATTCGCAATCAAGCCTACTTGCACTCGCACTAATCAATGTGTAAACCAGCCTTTAGAAGAAAGACCTTACCCTCCTTTTTTGAAGTCGTTATAAATAATTGTATCACCCACAGAGCTAATGAATTGATAGTTTAAGGCATGTAGGTCTTTCTATACAAGGATTGATCTGTCATAAAGACTATAGTCGGTGTCAAGGCAAATGTGTCGGCGCTTATGCCGCATAACAATACGATATTATCAAAGCTGTTGACCACTATGTCTATTTGTGCCATACCATTCAACTAAGGTCTTCATTTTTAACCGACTTCCCAAAAAGGAGGAGGTTCTCATTTTTTTTTTTTTTATGTTTGTTAGCGCATATCTCTGGCATTTATGAACCGATTTGAAAAATTCTTTTTTTATTTGAATAGATATATTTCCAGATTGGTCCCATTTTTTTCAGAATCCTGTTCTGATGAGGAATGGAGGGAACTCCTCAAATATTGTAGGCATACATATGGCGATTTTGATATTTTCAGCAAGACACCAAGCATTTGCATTCAGAAAGTATCATAATCCTTTCACCACTATGGTTCTTTCATAATTTTTTTGTTCATCCAAAATTATTTAGTCGAATACAATGGCGGAAGTCGGTTTTTTAAATGAAAAATTATTTGGGAAGTCGGTTAAAAAATATACAAATTTATAAATTACACATAAGATACATCAATTTATCTGCCCTACTCAAAGGTTAGCTAGTACTAGTAGAGAATGCTTCCTAGCATTAAGTTCGCCTATACAATGATTTGTTATTTGATGTTATAAAGAATATTCTAAAATCTTATTCTATTCTATAATAGTTAGTTAGATAGTTCGATTTAAGGCGCTACCCTGACCGAATGACCTTGAGGACTTCGCCTCTACAATACATCGCAAATTATTTATTTTAGTGACACCTATGTAGTCCGTTCTAATAGTACTGCCATCTAGCCGTCCGTCCGAGAACCGGCGGCTGACTGGTCCGCTCCTTGCGCACAGCCAGATTCGCACGGATTCATGAAATATAATTCATAAAAAATAAAAAGAACCCATTTTAAAAAAAAAGTAATCGTGTAATAATTCTACTATTAAATTAACTATCCAATTGTGTAAACCAAAAAATTCAGTAACGTGAACTTTAAGAGAAGATGTACAAAATCATGATTTATTTCAATTTTTTCATGGGTTTATTGTCGAGTACTTACGACGTTAAATCATTAAACCAATCGTGGAACTTGATGACAAAATGTCAAATATATGTGGTGACTTTTAATTTTTTTCTACCTGCTTTATTTAACGAAGAGAGAGGCTTGAAAAAAACAGCTTGACGCCGTGTTTGCTAGGGGTTCTGCCTTAACTACGAGAAGGTACTGAGGTAGTGACTGAAAACGTTATACGGTTTAGTAGGTATTTATATAAGTCCCCTGTCTCGATTCCTTACACACTCCCTAGGTAGTAAGAACATCCATTATCTAACTTTTGCCACTAATAGGTAAGAACGTGCGATGTAGGTATATATAAACCGTAACTTCAGGTGATAGACACCATCACATAATCCCCTATCCAAGGTGACGCTATTACCTCGAACCCATTACCACTTTCAAGTATCGCTGACACGCGAGGATTGAATCTGATTAGCCATTACACAAAATATATAGGTGTTTATACAGGTACAGAAGGCAAGCTCTGTAAAACAAACGGTAACACCCGCATGCACACATAGACACGCGTATAAGTAGCGGCACGTAAGTCTAGCGCTGAGCGAAACGTGTAGGGGATAGTTGCGCATGTTTACTGTTGCGCACGTAATATATTTAGTATAATGTTAGATAGAAATAGAGATCCCCCCCTACCTTACTTTTGACTTCTGCGCAATAACGGTCAGCGCTAGTGTTTCGTGCCGCTACTTGTACCCACGACGATCTCGGTAGAACTCGGTCGAACGCCTGTCACTAGTCAACCAACTACTACGTGGGTACGCGTGTCTGTGTGTGCATGCGCATTGTTATCTCTTGTTGTACTCTGCTGGCCTTCTGTACTTATATATTTTGTGGCCATAGACTGACGATCGTAGACCAAATCAAGCGCAGCTGTTTCTTTGATTGCGTATAATAAACCTGAGAAAACTAATGCTTTTGTGGATTTATTGATGTTTTAACCGGCTTGAAGGTGCTAAAGTTGAAGCATTCAATTAATTCAAGCAAAATCAATTTGTGGTGTGTCATGAGTGGGGGACAGTTTGCACTTTTTTCCAGTGTGTCCCAGCGGGGCCAAATAGTTGGGGGACAATAGGAATGAACCAAAAAATCACATCGGCCATATTGATTATTAAATTTAAAGTTGCAAATTAACAGGTCACGATTTTTTTGCCACAAAGTGTTATTTTTTTTTGCCACAGGTGTTACCTGGTAATGAACCGGATGTTGTCTTTGTGGCCCGAGGTTTGAGGACCATTGACTTTGCGTCCCATTTTGCATTATTTTCGTTGTCGTTGTGGCCCAATTTGCAAAAAAGAAGTGGTTTTCTTTGTGGGGGTGGGAACGGCTTTGTTGAGTGTTGACACTGACAAGATTCTATAGCTGATTTTACACTTCTGTCTCCTCCGCGTTGGTGGATTGCGGCCCTTATGTATGCAATGCTTATGTAGTACAAATATATGAAGACAAAATGTTTATGTGTAAATTGCAATCTACGACAAAAATAAATGTTTGCTAAGTAATTTTTATGGGTCAAGCAAACAGTATTTTGCAATCAACTCCACCTACCTTATTGAACACCTATTCTTTATACCTAATCCTTACAAATATCTACATCTACAAGTAAAACGTTGTGTTTGTTTGTATTAATCTATTTGTTTTTGATGAATTATGGTACCTACATAGAACAAAACCTGGATCCCTTGCTACGATGTTTTCCTACACCGTTTAGAGCATATTTTATGTCAGCTAGACATCATTATAGTTGCAAATAAACGTTTCAACTTACCTTGCAGTCAATATAGCAAGAGTGCGGTTATGATCGTATTATAAATCGTAGACTCGGTAATTTGTTTCAAGCTAGCTCTTAAAACTGGGTCATATGTGCTCCTATAAATAACAATCATGCTTAGTTTATAGAGTAAATGTAGCGTAGGCCTTTAGGGGTTTGATAAGCTTGTCTGCATTAGGTTATCTGGAAGAGATCGCTCTCAGCGATAAGACCACCTAATATGATGGCCTGTAGTTTTTCAGTTTACCATTCAATTGTATAGAGTCAAACTATTAGAATAGCTTATAAGATTTTCGTACAAATCTAATTTGGAAACTGTAAGTATAATTTTATAAGAAATTGAGAAACCACGGGTCTAATGTATATGTATTATAATATAGTGTATTGATTATGTTTACAAAATGATATGGAGTTTAATTAGATAATATCCAAGATTAGGAGCTAACTTCGATTGTAAGCAAAGGGTTCAAGCGCCCTATAGGTACAATCCTCTTAACAGTGGTTCAGTTCAAATACTATTCAGTACAAAACATCGGTTCCGTGTTGATATTCCGTAACTGTTTTTACCCGACTAATATTTATGAGGTCCTGTTATTAGTTACCATTTTACTTGATTTTCGGTGAGATCAAAGCGTCATACTAAGAAAAAAACATTCAACAAATTGTTTCTGTAAACGAAAAAATTATGATAGTAGTCATAACTCGTTTGTCATCGTATGTCAACCCAAGTTTCACCACATGCTGTGAGTAACTTTGCGCCAATTCGAAACTTAAGTCAAAGTTTATAGAGTGTCATTTTGATTGACAATATACTGAAATGGAAGATTTTTCGAGTAAGGTAGCGTAGCGTATTATCACATTGGTAGTTCCCAATGTGATAATTGGAAGGCAAGATGGACTTAGGTACTATACATTAAATCTATATTTTTTTCAGACTACAAAAACACACGATAACACTTTTTCTTTAATGAGTCCTTGAGTAAGATTACTTAGTGGATGCTTTCCTTTTGTTCATAAGGTATTTTAGTAGACATTATTAGTTAAAGCTTTAGCTTGTATAATGTAGTAGAGACTACATAGTGGATGCTTTCCTTGCGTCTGTAATAGGTATGTACTTATAGTGCTGCTGAAGAGACGAAGTAAGAATTTAAGCGTTCGATCAAAGAAGGATATCTAAGCACAAACAGAGCTTAATAAATATTTACTCAATATATTTATTGATAGTTTTTGTTACATCGGTCCATTGACGGAGAAATCAGTGAACATACATAAAAAAATACATTATTATAGTAGAACACACAACCTCTTAATTTTTTGAAGTTGGTTAAAAAATCACAATTAAATCAGGGTATCTGCCCCCAATTATAGTCAATGGGGAATGCAAAAATGGGGATCATTTTGGCAGCCTTAACGCTGCCCAAATATTTTGAAACTTTTAAGGTGGAATATTTAGGTTAAGAAGTTTCCGCTATTCAAGTTATATAAGATTTAGGTAGCGCTAAGGCTCCCAAAATGATCCCCATTGTTGCGTTTCCCATTGCCATTTGCTACTGTAAATGAGTGATTGTTGGCCTATATACATATACATAACTAGTTGCGCCCCGCGGTTTCACCCACGTGAATAATGATGAAAATTGATGATGATGATGATGATGATGATGATGAAAAGTAGCCTATGTGTTAATCCAGGGCGTAAAGTATCTCCATTCCAAATTTCACTCAAATCCATTCAGTAGTTTTTACGTGAAAGAGTAACAAACATCCATCCAAACTCACAAACTTTCGCGTTTATAATATTAGTAGGATAGTAGGAAGTAGGATAGGAAGGAAGTAGGATTTCACATCAAATGTTAAACTTCATGGTCTTCCTTTTATTTTTGACACTATGTTACTTAGCAAAAAATAATCCTTTTGATGTAGCCTTACGATCGGTATGATAAAGCTACAGGTGATTATTTTTCTCGTGTAACGGGTTCGAATCCCGGTTCAACCATGTAATTATTTAAATATCTATGAATGCAGTTTAAATTGTTTTATGAATTCAAATAATGTCTTCTTTCAGTAAAATGTTCCATCTACAATATTCAAGGTACTTTCCCTCCATGTGGCATAACCGTGGGACGCCCTGTATACACTATGGCCTCATACTCACCCTCTTTTTAGTCGTGGGCATTAGAATGGCTTGCGCACACGTCTTCTTATTGGGACTTGTTCATCATAGTGGTCATTTCCATAATGACATTCACCTTTTACGTCCTACATGATTCAGACAGGTAGTTTCTCACGAGGCGCGTGCGGTCTTGCATCAAAGCCGGCGCATAACCACAGAATAATAACTCGTACATATGTATAACCACAATATAAATACTATGTTAGTAGGTATAACCACTGCCACGCTGGTGGATCCATGCCCTTTCACTTTCTAGATACGACTCCATTGAGTTACGGCTTTGTTGCTCCGTGAGTGTGAAGTCTGATTCTACTTAGGGATAAAGAGTTAACAATAATAATATTAATATTAATAATAATGCCGGAAGTATCCCGTTTTGATATATATTTTTTACTAAAAAGTTTTTTATACTATAATGTTTTTGTAGATAGTATTTATTTTTAGTAAAAATTGATTTTTTTAACGAGATTTAAAATAAATTAGTGACATAATAATAATAATAAGTAAGTATTTATTTTCAATAAAGGTTAACAAAGTATGGTTATATGTAGATACGTAAATTTAAAAGTCCTTTTAAAAGTTCGATGTAAGTAAGTTGTGTAGGTATTGCGTTTGTTATGGGCTAGGGTTACCGCTTAACATCAGGTGGGCATGTGGTCCGCCAGTTCCGTCATTGACACACATAAAAAAAAACATTTTAAGTGGGTCTCACCGGCCCAATCACAGTAACAAATATCAATGGGGAATGCAACGTTGGGTATCATTTTGACAGCCTTAACGCTATATAAATCTTATGAAACTTGAACAGGGAAAACTTCTTGTCCTAAATATTCCTCCTTCAAGTTTCATAAGATTTAAATAGCGCTAAGGCTGCCAAAATGATTCCCATCGTTGCGTTCCCCATTGCCATTCGCTACTTTTATTGAAGGGCAGGTCTTCGTGTCGGATTAAACGATGGAAACGCAAGATTTCCTCCCTAGGCAGTTCCGCAAGTTTTTGCTCGCACCTCCAGGCTGAAACGAAAGCCGCCTTCCGCTATCAAACTGATCATTAATCGTTCCGATGTCTATGCTGTTAGTTCTAGGAAGTTCCTAGGTATTTACCATGAACAAGGAAGTGGTGTTCAAAGGGATGTAATTCCGCATTAGTTCTCAAAACGCGAGCAGTCGATGTTATGCAATAATTTGTAATGATTTGATTGGAAACCGGTCCGGTAACAGCGGGGTTCTTTGGTAATTTGTTTTGAACAGGGAAACGGTTTGAAGGGAGTTAGTTCCGCATCAGTTTACCGGCTGGCTAGTTGTGTTTGATACACCCATAACAGTCAATAAAGATAATACCTATCTAACAGATGATACATTGTATCAATCTATGGTGTTAGCTAGTGAGGCCTTTGCAGCCTTTGAGTTAAGTTTGAGTTAAGTTATTAAGTTAAGTTATTAAGCTTTTTAAATTGAAAAAAACAGCAAGTTACCACTGTTTTTTGTAACTTTCAATAATAAATGAAGAGGTTTCTGAACTCAACGTCAGCAAAAGTGACGAAAAACAGTGGTAATTAGTCGTTCTTAACGTCAGCAAAAGTGACGAAAAACAGTGGTAATTAGTCGTTCTGAACGTCAGCAAAAGTGACGAAAAACAGTGGTAATAAGGCGTTCTTAACGTCAGCAAAAGTGACGAAAAACAGTGGTAATTAGTCGTTCTTTATATTTAAAATTATTCCCAACCACGAAAGTTGAAATTCTCTAAGCATCGATGAGTTCCGTTGTTCACCTTCTGTCTCCATCATCAGATCAGCTTATTGTCACCAAAATAATGTATTGTCATCAGAATTTGACAGGTATGTAAAATTTCAGCTCAATCGATTGGGTGGAACTAATTTAAAATTGAATTGCAAGATTAGATCACCTATTACGCCGCGTTTTCATTTTTCGTTCCTTTTTAACCGACTTCAAAAAAAGGAGGAGGATTCGACTATGTTTTTTTTTGTATGTATGTTACGCGATTACTCCGTCAATTGTGCATTGATTTTGATGATTCTTTATTTGTTTGGTAGGTCATACTTCAGAGGTGGTCCCATATAAATTTTATCGACATTGATTCAGCACTTTTTAAACATTTTGGTTTTTTGTGGTTCCCATTGATGAAACCTAATATATTATACCGAGATAGATATGCCACTCTTGGTTTGCCTGTGGCATCATGACAAGGAGTGTCAGCGCTAAATGAGACGTGGATAGATGGCGTTATAGTAATACTTAAATACCTACCCGCTGCTAGCCGTCGATAGATGGCGTTGATTCAAATTTGAATTACCAATTATATATAGGCTTGAAGTCGGTATTTCAAAAAATTAACTTTATTTACATACTAAAATGTGAAGTTTTTTAAAAAACATAAGCCTCCTACAGTTGGGCAGTCGAGTAAAAATGAATAGGTACTGACGATGACGCAGCGTCGCCTTTTTACATCACCCAAAGCCTACTGCGGTGGTCCGTTGCTTTCATACAACGCCCCTTCATAAATCGCTCGCCGTCTTCGAACATTTTTGGCAAAGTCAGCAGGTTTCTTAAATAGCTTTCATTTTTAATGGAACACCAATTATTCATATTTTTTTCAGCGAATTAAAAGCCTCTTGCCTGAATGGGCAACTCTCGAGAAGGTGGTCGATAATTGTCTTACGTAAATGTTAAATTGGTATCCCTGTAGGTACTTACCTAACACCGGTATAGTGTCATAATTATATTTAAAACTATATGTTATGGTTTTCGACCAGTTGATGTGTAAGGATTGTATAATCAAAAGAAAAAAACTACGTTTTTTTTCAAAATCATTTACAATCTACCTTTAATATTATATATAATATTATATATATATATATATATATAAAGTTATTATAATAAAGGGGGTAAGTACCACAACTAACAATAAAGGCACTCAGGAAACAAAGCATTTATCAATCGTTAATCACTCGTTATCGATCCGCGATCACTTTCACTCTTGATAAGTAAGTGGGAACCACTGATTGTGTAGATAGAGTTGGGGCTGTGTGGATAATATTAAATAATGTATGAAATAAGTTTATTTTCAAAAAAGGTTACAGTATCTCAAAAGTAGTATTTTGAACGCCCAGTGCGACGTAACGAGATTAACGACATATTGATAATGGTAATATAACAAACAAAAATCAAATTAAATTTTGTTATAAAGAAAAATTGATTATATTGAAATCTATAATAATAATAAGCTATAAATCTTGATAACAAAACTAATAATTGATGCATACAATAGTGTAGGTAGAACAATATACAAACAATAGTTGTAACCCAGAATTTTGAATATAGTGGGTTTGCAAGTAATAATCGCAGAAAAAAACCCTAAAAAACCCTACCACCCTAAAAAAGTTTTGGCATTCAAATGCTCCTAATTTTGAATGGCAACAAACTTTTTCTCCGTAGTTGTAGGCAGAGCCTCAATACAGCTTTCACTGCGTCACACTAATCGTAGGAATATAGACGAGACCAGCCATTGATTTATTACGTCTACTAACTCACCAAGCGCTTTCTTCCCTCTCTGTGCTCAATGCTCTCCTGATGCGAACTCTTAATTTGACGTGTTTGTGGTTGGAAGGTGATCCTGGGCTTCTGTTAGAAGAATGTCTGAATTTTGCTGTTTGACATTATTTTTATATATTTCTTTTGACTATATATTTTTTTTTTATTGAATTTTAGTGTGTAATTAGTTGTTCAATTGTTAATGTAATTTGATTGTGTGTTAAATGTACCGTTTAATTATTGTAAGTGGTATGCCGTTCTATTTAAAGTAAAATAAATAAATAAATAAAAAATAAATAACACATTCCAAAATAAACCAGGAGCCAGGAAAAATCTTACTCAATCGGAGAACTAGGTCTAAATCGACATGCAAGATTTGACCCAAATATATTAAGACAAACACACTAACATACATAATATGCATATAGCCAGATTACATATTAGTTAGTGTATAAGTTATGTCCCAGTTTTAAGATGCAATTGGCTCGGCTTACATAGTGTAGCCAGAATAAAACCCTAGCCTATTAATACTTTTATTTCTCTAGCGTGGCGGTAAAGTAGCCGGACGCAAGAGGTGCGGGTTCGATTCCCGTTGCGGGACAAATGTTTGCATGATCTGTTAATATTCGTTACAGGTATGAGTGTTGTGGTACCATAGTGTGTAGTTCCTCATACCCACGACACTGAGAATCCTAGTGTGGGATGAAATATCAAATATCAAACATATTTATTGACACCTTAAAATCTGAACACGTTACAAAAGTAAGGACATAGTAAGTACACAGCCTTAAAGGTAACTATAGTATCAGTTTTAGTTTTTTTTTTTTTTTTCTAATGGGCAAAATGCAGTTGGCCTCAGACGGCCGATGCTGCGTTACCGGACTTTAACAGTTTTAGTGTCGCAACTGACTCCTTAACTAAGATAATAATATCCTGTATGATATGTGTCAGCGCCCACCCTCAAACTAAATTAAGAGAGATTAAGATTTTATGCCAATAAAGTTAAATTTTAAACTTTAAAACTAGTTAAGTTTTAGAATTATAATTTATGTAAGTAAGTGTTTTGTCAAATTAATAAATTTTTATAAAAGTGTCCGTGTGTTGAATTAAAAATTAGATAAAATAGATCAGGATCTTATATGTGACTGTTGGCTGTTATGATGAGTTATAATACATCTTGACTGTGCCACATAAGACTACGATTTAAGTAGAGCTATGCAATCTTCACATCACTAGCAGCGCCGACGTTTCCGCTCACATATCAACTACCGAATTATGTAACGGCTGGTAACTGTTACACCATTACGCAACATGTATTCGATTGCTCGTTATAGAGATCCGAGATAATTGAGGTTTTATTGTTTGTTGATATAGGCTGTTCCGGTTTGGGAACTTCCTATATAGTTAGATATGACGCCGTGGAATACCTGGCCTAAGAATAGACCTATCTGTCTCCTCCCTTAGAGGTCGTAAAAGCCGCAGCATCCACCTAACAACAAAAAGTCAAATTATAAATGTCGACTAATGGCCTTATTCATAATCATTTTTGAAACCCATTTTAGTTAAAATAGCTTTTGTTTTTCTTCTCTCTGATGTAAAATGTCATACGTGAAAACAAGACGAAACATATTTTAACTAAAATAGGTTTCGAAAATGATTATGAATAAGGGGGTCAGAGTATAAACACGGATAAAAAAGAACTTCCCGTGGTACTACTGGATCGCTTGGTAGTTCTACGGGTTTTTTTTTGTTTGGTGCCACGGGCAACTAACTTCTGACACGGCCGATGGGTTGCCGCTAAAGAGTTCTAACAATCTGTTTTTATTTGTTACAGGTCAGTTTGTGGAGTTGTCTTTGCTCAAATAAAGCTTGTCTAATGAGGAGGTTTTACCCGTGGTCTCATTTGAGAAGAACACAAGGTAAGTGACTTTGTTTTGAACTGATTTAAAAACTTTATGACCGGAACTCATCACAAATTAGAAAGGCGCCTAAAATATTGATTGTTTTTTAAAGTTTGACAACTGCCCCCTTATTCGCTATGACCAAACGTAACATAACGCGGGCTCTTTACGATATCTGCGTAGAATCATCGCTGAATCTATATGGGTGACGTCACACGTTGTTGACAAGGAATCTCTTTGGTCATTGCGAATAACCACCCTGTTGTGGTGGCAGTCATTAAAACTAATAATTAGGGTACTCTATTATTTTGTTGCAAAGGAAGAAAAAAATGCTGGACATTTCGCACAACATTAGCTAGCTCCAAGCTAACCAGAGCTTGTGTTATGGATACTAGATAACTGATATACGATAGATATTTTTTTATTATAAATATAAAAATACCCAGAACACCCTGAACAAATATCTGCAGATCTTACAAATATTTGTTCCGAGGCGGGAATCGAACCTGCAACCTCCTCCGTTGCAGGTGAACCTTGCCACAGAGTTCGTCAAAAGGAGTGTTTTTCAATGGTTATTCCTCTATATCTGTTATATCTGGCCGTGATAGCCCACGACTGGCTTATCATCACGTTTTATTACGGTTATCAATACAACTTCAATCATTCGATTGTCATTTTCTTACGCACGTTTTTGACTGTTTGTTGTTGCTCAAGAGTCGAAAACTAACCAAAGATTTAGAAAGTCTTAAGTCACTCTCTATCCCTGGATCTATACTATTATGTAGAGTTAGCTGGACAGGTAAGATAGGGTTAAGTAGTAAGGTATATAAGCAAGTTGAAGTGGCAATGGGCAGGTCATATACCTAGCTCGCAGACCTGACAACCGTTGGGGAATAAAGGTTCTCGAGTGGTGACCACAAACCGGCCAACGCAGTAGAGAAAAGCTCTGCTCTCGATGGACTAAAGGCATTATAAAGATCGCAGAAAGTCGGATGGAGGCGTCTCACGACGTTGTGGCATTTTAGAGGGTAGGCCTATGTCCAGCAGTGGACTTCTGCAGGCTGATGATGATGATGATGATGGTCACCGGTAGCTAGCAAAAGGGCGCTCACACATGTGAACGATGTTTGCTTTTCTAATTTAGTTTTAATTTGGTTATAACTCCATGAAACTTTGTACACAATTGATCACAAAAAATGTAATCATGTAGTATTAGTATCACGACCTCTGTGGCGCGGCGGGCGAAGGTTCGCCAGCGACGCAGGAGGTTCCGGGTTCGATTCTCGCCTCTGAACAAATATTTGTACGATCTGCAGATAATTGTTCAGGGTGTTCTGGGTATTTTTCTATGTATAATAAAAAATATCTATTTATGTAATGAATTGTATTAAGTATATCAGTTATCTAGTACCCATAACACAAGCTCTGCTTAGCTTGGGGCTAGATAATGTTGTGTGAAATGTCCAGCATTTATTTATTTTAAAAAAAATACTACATGATCACTACACCTATGGTCTAGACCCGTGGTGCGTTAGTTTGTTATAAACTCATAAATGGTTACCAAAACACAAATTAAAACCGGTAACCCCTCTTAATAAGACCCTGTGCATGTAATTAGTGATAAGAATCGCGAGCTAATCAAAATGAGCCCAACACTATCACTATTATTAGACGAATAGTTTCGTCGATAAACAAATGCATTTTCGTTCGTTCTTTCTTTCTCTCTTTTGTTATCCACCTTGCAACTCCATCAGTAGATAAGCTCGTTATAAATTAATGAATTGTCACCATGATAGATTGTTGCTTATATGGTTTATGGATTCAAACGATTACGTTTCAAAGCTACAAAGTATTTGGTAGATATTATTTTGCATGCAGAAATTACCAATCTACATAATAAAGCTTCCAAAAAGAATATCCGGAATATCCGTATACGTGAAGCGCATTGCAATGAGCAGTTAGAACAATGCAGCTCCATACAATTCCATGGTGATTCACCTGTATTGTTCATGAATGCGTCAATCATAATCATTCAAGGACATGATGACTCTAGGCTATAAAAGCCCCAGCAGATCTGGAAATGAATCACAAGGGTAGGTATCTATTACATCTCCAAAGACTTAAGGTTAAAAGAAAAGCCTCTTTGGCTATTGAAGGCGTAGGTAGGTACGCGAGTAAAAGAAACAGTATGAACCAAACAATTTGAAACCTTACAAATACAAATATACATAAAAGTGAATACAAAATTGTCCCAAATTTCAATTTATGTCCAATTTTCATTGGTATAAGATTTGTCCTGGCTGCTGGCTTATTTAAAAGTGTGTTATTATGTGCGTTAGCCGAGTTAGTCGTGGAAAGCAATGGCGGCGATGAGCTCACCACTTGTCACGTCTATGCGACTGTGCAACCCACGTTGAAAAGAGGCCCTTTGAGGCTCTGCTTACTCCTTTGAGGAAAAAGCGTGTGTTTATGTATGTAGGTATGTATAATTTCTGTGTTGTGCTTGTTTGTTTGTTCGTTTCTCGTAATTTCAAGTCGAAACGGCTGGGTCAAATTATGATGAATTAATTTAATTATATAATTACGTGTAATCAAAAATCAAAATCTTTTTATTAAATTTAATTGCCTTGATTGAGTTTGGTGGGTTAAACCTTGGGTGTTTATAGACAAATCTTCCTTCCGCAAATTGTTTATAGAAAGAATATGCTATCCTGGTTCTTTTTCATATAATTTACTAAAGTCGGAGTAGGATAGATACATTTTAAAGCCAGAAAACACAATATTATATGTCACGTGCGATCGACCTCCAGACTCCAGAGGGCCTATTACGAGTTTTGCATTGCAACAATCACTTTGCGAGTCGTGAGTATTCAACGTGACTCGCGCGACACATACGCGTTTTTAGGCATCGACCTCTAGGAGGTCGCTCGACAGACGAGGGATGCCAAGGCACATTAATTTCGTAATAGTACTGTAAATATTACACGAGTACCTAGGAGTTATTCTTCAATTGGATATTTTTAATTTCAGGTTTGAGGTTTAATCTAAAAGGATCTTTACAGATTAAACCTGGACCTTGTTGTTATTCACAGAGAAATAATTTACAATACACCATAGTTACATTTTTATGGTCTCTAAATCATTATCATCTAATTATGGACATTGGACACAACAATGACAATACTCATTCATTGAATGAATGAATGAATGAAGTAGTAAATCTATCTCACGTTTAGAAAGAAGATAGATTTAAGACTGATATTTTGATAGCCATTTTACGAGCATTGATAGCTTCCATAAATAGAATAGGTATTGAATACGAATATGGATGGACAATAAAATAGTCTAGCTAGGTCATCATCATCATCAGCTTGTAGAAGTCCACTGCTAGGCATAGACCTCCCTCCCAGAATGCCACAACGAACGGTCTTGAGCCACCTCCATCCACCGACTTCCTGCAACGTTTATAATGTCTTTAGTCCATCGAGTGTAGGGCCTTCCTCTACCGCGTCGTCCAGTTTGTGATCGCCACTCAAAACCTTTATTCCCCAACGGTTGTTAGTTCTATATGTTAGTAGCTATATATGACTTGCCCATTGCCACTTCAACTTGCTAATTCTGAGAGCTATGTCGGTGATCTATGATCTATGATGGCGATAGTAGAGGTAAGCCAAAGAAACGATGGATAGATTGTGTTTTTTTTAACAATACATTTCTTAGAAATCAGTGAATACTTAGTAAACGGCTAATGGACTAACAGAAAAAACTTAATGAACCGACCGCGTTGTGAGGACGTGTTCAGAAACACCATGATTTTGGACCTTATCAAAGAAGTATACCTGACCCCTATTTCCTAGGTATAACAAGCCCCATTAAATTCTGCTTTATCCCTTTAGAAACATAGTCACAACTAAACAATGCAAAGAAAACAGTAAAAGAAATTAATATAAAGTCAATCATAGAACTCTTTAGACAAAATGACTCATCAAATCAAACTACCACTTGATATGTCACAAGCCATCAGAACATCAAGACGTTTTAATAGCGCCATTCATCGACTGACATCTCATTACTGTAGAAGCCATATTTAAAAATGCTTACACGGGCGATTTAAGTTGACCAACAACACCGTTTTGATGCAAACAGTTGCGCAGCAGTTTTTGTTTTGTTTTGTTTGTGGGCTTCGTACGAGTTTTTATAGTTTTCGAAACTATAAAAAGTTTCGTTTCCTTCCATTTATTTACTTGCAGCACCCCTAGTGAAAACGAGAAGAAAACTAAGGACGCTTGTTTGTACCTAAATGTATGGAAGGAAGCGAAACTTTATAATAGTTTCAAAAACTATCAAAACTCGTACCTACTTAAGCCCCCTGGGCAACATAAAGCGATATAAAGAAAAAGTCCGGCAGAAATGTTACTCAGTAGTCGATGAGTATAATATTATGTATCAAATAATATCTACTGCTGATATATAGCGGTCACTGCCAAAACACACACGAAATTAATCCAGACAGCTACTCTCTGCACCAAAGATCGCTGAGCGATGAGATGCAATTTACACATAGGTGATAACAGAATCGCTTGACTTGTAGTGTGTGTATGATATGATGTAATTTGTTAAAATTAGCCTCTCCACTCTCTTTTGATGAATATTGAGTTTTTATTCAACTGAGTTCAGCAACTATCGCGCCCGGTTGCTCAAAAAATTGCCCGCGTAAATTCACAATGAAAGCGAACTACAGAAAAAAGTAATAGCACTCTCGTTTTCATTGTGGCGATGGAAAAAATAATCTTTTATCAACGAGAACAAGCAATGAAATCGTGTCTATTGTACCAGCAGGCCTTTGTGAACTTGGGTTTTACAATAGTTGGTTTTAGCCGTTTTGGTTGTTTTCTTACTTGATTGTAAGCTTTTTTTGGTTTAACGATAAGAAATTTTATTTTGGAATAACTCTTGCAGTTAGTGATTGAATCTTGTGTGGCTATTGTCTAGTTATTCATAGTTTTCTATTGTGTAGTTTCAAAATTGCTTACTGAAGAGTCTGTCTGTTTAGACAAATGGTTGAATTGATGTGCGGATTCTGAAGATAAATGGCCACTTTGGATGAATACCTACAGGTACTTGATTGCATTTTATATCTACCTTTGATAATTCTCTTGTTTAATGCTTCTGTATGATTGGGATCTTAAAACAGAGCACTGGCAAATCCCATTGCATACTATGCGGGAAGCCTCGTCCGGCAGTTGATATAAGCATATTATTGGGTTAACTTGTTTATTGTTTTATTATTAAGTACTTTATTATGTCGTCTACTATTACTGTTTTCATTCCTACTCTTCTTGCATGTCTGCGGAAACTTTTAATGGGAAGTTTTCTGACAGCTTAAAGAAAATAGTTCTAAATCCATGCATAGATGGCGCCTGTCCCGATTTGGTTCTCTAAATTTTGTCGGTCAGCCCCAACTGTCAGTGTCACTGACTTCACTCGCTCATGCTCGTACGCGTTCGTTGGTGAAATAACTGCGTAAAAAGTTTTTGTTGAAATTCTGATATTTGTTAGTGCTACGTATGCTTCTTTGATCTCTGCAAAATTAATTTGTTCTCTGTGGTGCTTTTGCAAAATCTTTAGGAGACAGAACCATGTCGAATCACCGCCATCTACTGGATTTTTAAGAACTATTTTTTCTTTTTAATTGCCTCCCTGAAAACTTCCCATTGGCCATCAGCGTACATGTAGCAAATTAGGTATACCTGCATGTGTTTATAAATCAGCCTACTCTATTGTAACCCTGTAGCTGAAAGTTTTCCCAAAACTTAATAATAAATAAAATATCTACCATATTTGGATTTGCCATATTTGACATAGGGGATTTGCCATAATCACCACGCTTGGCATACGGATTGGTGATCGCAATATTGGTGCTAAGTACTCAGGTGAATGCTGCTGTCCATCCCCCAGTGTAATCCTTTAGTCGACTTTTACGACATCCACGGGAAGAGACGGAGGGGTATATTCTTATGCCGGACACACACGACTATATTACGTATTTCTTGATTTGCTTCTGTGAAATATTTCAATATAGGTAGAGCAAAAAGCACTATCCAATTGTTCGTTCAATAATTTCCCATTTCCATCAAATGAATTCAACATTTTGCAAAATGACTGCGTAACAAACAGCACTGCCTTGACCAATTTGAATGCAATTTTTTTACGATTTTAGTTCCCATACAAACAATAAAGTTGATGCCGCTTCATCGCGCATTGTATTGACCAAATGTAAGCATCGTAAAATTTTTGCAACGGTCAGTGACCTTCAGTAATTCTTTAATTGCCAGAATGTCCTCAGTACTTTAGGATAGTATTGGGTTAGGTATGTTTTTACCGCGTATGTATCATCATCATCATCATCATAACCATCATCATCATCATCATCATCACTATCATTATCATCATCACCTTCAGCAGCAGCCTTTAGACGTCCACTGCCGGACGATGATGAGGGGATATAAGGGGGGAGGGGGGAAGTGGATGCTGTTCTTCATCCCCTTGTATAATTACTTAGTTGGTTTTTATGACATCCTTAGGATGAGATGGAGAGGTCTATTCTTAGGCCGGACACACCACTACGCGTATTTATGGATTCGTTATAATAAATGAGCCGTCTTTGGACTTGTCTCCTATGAATATAAATCTATATAATTATATAAAATCATTACGTGACTGACTGACTAATCAATGCACAGCCTAAGCTGTCCTAAGTCCTAGAGACCTGAAATTTGGACGGTCCATTCATTTTGTGGTCTAGGGAAATAATTTCCGAAATTGATTTCAATTAAGAAAGGAATTTCCGAAATTGATCCCCTATAGGGGTGCGATGGGGTGATGAAGTTTGTGTGGAAAACACTCCACACGGGCGAAGTCGCGGTCGTTCCACGTGGTCATAAAATATCCATGAAGGTTCAAAAGAACAAATATGGCCGGCAAATATATGCATAATATTTTTTTTATGCGATTGTATTATGGTGCCACTTTCCTCTCAAAAACACAACGGATATCCGTTTCCTACCCGGTAACCGGCGTATCCAGACATTTTTTAACAATCTGTTATTCAGCTGGATAGTGAGCTATATCCGGTTCAGATACCGGATAATTGATTATGAAAAAACCCATTTAAATAACAAGATTCTCTATTTATTACCTATCCAAACATAAGTAAAAACTGGTTGTTTTACTTACATACGCAAGACTAATAATTAAACTTGTTATAGCAAATTATAATTTATATACATGTTTTTCTGCATTCAATAGAATTAGTTAATTACGTTTAATTTAGTAAAGAATGCCACCTTCTGAAAACAGCCTCTCGCTGTATACACTACTACAAGGCAAAGATGTGGAAGAGTAAGAGGGTAAGTAACAACTTGAAAACGAGCAATTCTGCACCGGATATCTATCTACCAAATATCCGGCGCTCCGATCTAAGCCTTTGCCGGTTATCCGTTATCCGGCCAAATTACTATCCGTTGCATCTCTACATTAAACACATGCAAGAAACCGTAATTTTATCTCCATAAATCAAAGGAGGAATCTCCCACGAGGCATGGCTTCCTCGTACGATGAGCTTGATACTATCAAAACCATCACAATTATGTAACACATGTCTCATAACAATAATGCTAGCAATGGATGAGGCATATTTTCTTATATAAACTACTAGAACCTTCATAGAAACTACGTGGACCTTTATGATAAATTATCCTATCCTATCCTACTAATATTATAAACGCGAAAGTTTGTGAGTACGGATGTTTGTTACTCTTTCACGTAAAAACTACTGAATCGAATTGAGTGAAATTTGGAATGGAGATACTTTACGCCCTGGATTAACACATAGGCTACTTTTCATCATCATCATCATCATCAATTTTCATCATTATTCACGTGGGTAAAACTGCGGGGCGCAACTAGTAGCCTATAATTCTGATATATAAGCTATTATATTGTACAGTTTCATCAAAATCCGTTCTGTAGGTTTTGCGTGAAAGAAGAACAAACATCCATCTCACAAACTTTTACATTTTACAATATAAGTAAGAAGTTAGATGGCTGAGTTTCTACTCTTGAATGACAGCACCAATAAGCAACACAGATGATTATAGAGATAATAAAAATTAGGAAAAGCGAGGAGTGCTAGGGCTAAGTAGGGTGAGAACAGTTTAAGCTTTAATTAATGATTTATCAGATCAAAATCCAGATGAGTATGGTACAACAACATTACATTGATTGAATACAATCTAAACAAGATTACTGTACTCGAAAGCATAAGACACTTATATAAAACAAAAGAAAATTTATAGAAAAAAAAACAAATACAAAAAGCACGAAATAAATTTTGATAAAACTTATATGGGACCTACCAAACAAAATAAAGAAAATTCCCAAAGAATCATTAAAATCAATTTATAGTTGGTGGAGTAATCGCGTCACAAACATACAAAATAAACATACAGTCGAATTGAGAACCTCCTCCTTTTTTTGAAGTCAGTTGAAAGAAGTTGGTCAAATCAGTTTGACTAAATAGTTTGACCGGAGAAACCGCTATTAACAAGTCACCTCCCTTCATCCTTGCAATGGATGAGGCATTATCACTGTTTTTTAATATAAGCACAGAATAAATAATAGTACAAACATAAGCAAGAAGTAAGCAGTGTTACGTCGCTAGGCTCCTTGATGAACTTGTCCGTATGATGCAAGTCGAGTTGAATAAACATCATGAAAAACAGTTATTCGTATGTAAACCGTTGTTAATACACAATTAATGATACTTACGGAAGCTTTCAAACCAAAATAAACAATAAAGAAAAATGCATTAACACATTTTAAATTGACTTCTGATGAAAACCCCTGAATGCATAACACGTGCCATGTAACAGTGGCACATTTCCACAATAGGTACGTTATGCATAGACATTTCGAAAATGTTGCCCGTAAGGAAGAGTAAACCGGTAATTACCTACAACAGTAAAAACTTTTTGTATCATCTTCGTCGAATTTCGCACTTCTAACATAGTTGTTATTACATAGACCACCTTATTCTTACTCAATTTGGCATCAATAATTTATCGTCTCTGAACAAAGTTATCAGTTAAAAGTTATGATCTATGTGATATAGTAGCATTCCTTTGGGCTATGACCCCCCGTGTATGATTTCTACTGGCTGATGATGATGATGTAGTAAAGCCACTCTTTACATAAGAGTTCTTATTATTGTTAAGAGTCAAAGTTACTAATTGTAAAACAAAGTGACCAAGTGATTATGTATGTATATTATAATAAGTGTTTATAGATATATTGCGATAGATATTACTGTAAGAATGTTAATTTCTTCAATACGTTCCTTTTCACGGAACTCTATTTTATAATAGTTGTAGACATTGATTCATTAATAAGCTTTAGATCTGTCAATTTTGAAAATTAATGAAGTAGGTATCGTCTTCGAATAGGATTGTGTCACTTAGATCTTTTACAAAAGAATAGTCAATGTATACTAGAAACAAAGAAGGCCCGAGTATTGTACTCTGTTGCACTCCCATGTAAATAGTAGTAGAATGAGTACTCACGCTGCACTAAAATCTAGTTTAGAACTGAGTGCCGAATAGATAATTGGATTGTTTTAATTTATTTTAAAATAATTTAATAAAATGTAAAAAATGCATAGAAGTTTCAATCATACATAATTCGAGAATAATAGAAAATAAAGCTACCGAGCGACTGGTTCTTTAGTGCCGTAAAATTACCATGTCCGTTACACAATCCATCAGCGGATCCGCATTAGCTGAGAGCCTGGGAGACCACTAAAGGTACTGTGAGACCACCCGATCTGGCGTCCATTTGCGTAGGCCTGAGCTTCGTATCCATTTGCCTTGACACTTCCTGATGGCCCGTATCGCATCGTAGTTCCATTACGCTATTCTCTTATCCTCCATAGATTTAATAATACTTATATAAAGTGTATTATTAGTTTGCGTTGTCTAGGGCCCATATTTATAAATTGAACTTACCTCTGAAAACGATGTTGAGTGTGTTCCAATTTCAAAATTCCCATACAAAAATGTGTATAGCCTATCAAACTGTAATCGCTTTTAATTACAATTTTACAGTACATTGCGCTGCGTGTTTTAGCTTCTTATCGAAGAGCAGAAATATTCGAAACATAAAGCGCAACGTACCTTAAAATCGTATTCGAAAGCGATTGCCAGTTTGATAGATAATATGGGGGCAGGTTCTCTGGAATAAATCCATAAAATGGTTTATGTCACACGATGACTACATTGTAATGGTGAGTGAGTGCGGGTGTACAGGCGGAAGGTCGTCAGCGGAACTCCACAATGGATAATAGTAGATTTGTCGTGGTTGGGTTCATTATTCTGAGCGCACCGTTCTGTACCTATACTTAATCATTATATCACCATAGTCAATACCAAGTATAATTCAAAAAAGCTTATTGAAAAAAAAAATCGACAAAAAACTTAGCTACCTACCTAGTATACATTTATACACTTTTTTGCATTTTATTGTTTTTGTATTTTATTATAATTTAACTGACTACCTTAGATTTATACTTTTTTTGACCTCAATCAATTCTCTGAATCAAATAATTGACGACAATCACCGAATCATAATTTTCACCCTGTGATAATCAACTTGAGACGAAACATGTCATTCAATAATTGCAACTTACTACAAAGTAGCTAGTTTGCTATGGATTCTGAACCTTATCATCTTAAAGATAGAGTCATTATTGTGTAGGTGTGGTCCGTTTATCACCGCTGCTTTCTCAACATGATATAAAGTAAAAGTGGAAGAACTTTACGGCCGCTGGTGACACTGAATTGTAACAATGTAGTGATTAAACGTGACACAGAATAGATATTGATGCTAAGGTCCAGTGTAGAAAGAAAGAAAACAAAAGAAAATGTATTTATTTTTCCCTAAAAACCACAACACAAGAAAAGGAAAGAAATTAAAAGCTACATTTAATTTTTTAGCTATTAAGAGTGCACTTTAATAAACCGGTCCAATACGTATGGGACGCATGGTGGTGGGTTCTGTTTATAAGTCACAGTTTCCACTACGTAACTCTATAGACAGTAAATGTGAGCTTATTTGAGATATTATGTGAGATAAATACAGATAATGATAATGATAATGATGATAATGATAATGCTTAGCATTGTCCTTGTCACTCTCTAACACGCGTGTTATAACATTAGAGTAACGAGGACAGTTTAAGCTTTAGTACGTTCTAAGATTCCTCTATGCCGCCGTGGTGTATCCGGCCTAAGAATTTACCCCTCCTTCTCCCGTAGATGTCATAATAGCCAACTAAGGGATTGCATCAGGGGATGGGGAGCAGCATCCATCTGAGCACTTAACACCAATACTGCGATCACCAATCCGCCTGCCTAGCATGGTGATTATGGAAAAGAAGAAGAAGTATACTCTATTTATCTCGGTATTATCAAAACTTTTTACTGTCGACAAACGCCACGTTCAAAACCTTGTGTGCGATATATTCTGCACTTTGCATTACTCAGTTTTTCTCGTGTAGAGTGTGACAGACGCAGGAATGGTAGAACTAGATAATGACGAGAGCGCTGGATTTTCAGTTTTAGATACAGTACGGTGCAAATGGACTCTCAAAGTGTTAATAAGTCGGCAAGAGCAATGTGCGCGCACTAAAACGAGATTGGCTCATTATGTCCGAATTATAAAATTTAAAAACACTTAGCGCTTTCTATAGATTTCTAGTTCTTTATTTTGTATGTCATGTGAAACTAGTAACAAGTATCTAATTGTTATTTAATGCTTATTTAAATAGAAAAATTAACTAAAATTAACTATAATTTTAAGTCACCAGGCCATTCAATATTATTGTAGATTGTGAATTATTTTAACTCGCGGTCAGATATAAGAGGTAGCTTTCGGTTAAGCGTCAAAATTGTTCAGGGCATCTGGAAACGCGAAGAGCCCCTTTTCCCCTCGGAGTCTTGATCCCGAAAGTCTCAAATACGAGCTTACGTATTTGTCGAGACTTGCATATTTGTCCCTACCTTCCTCGCTGTATCCACCCTAACTGATGTACCTACCGGGCAGATAAGATTGCACAAGAGTATATCAATATCAATGAACGTATAGAGCGTCCCTCACCAAAGGCGTACGCCTTAAAACTTTTACAATTATTAGTTCATTATTTTGATAAATATTTACTTGACGACCTCTGTGGCGTGGCGGGCGAAGGTTCACCTGTGAAGCACGAGGTTGCGGGTTCAATTCTTGCCTCGGAACAAATATTTGTACGATCTGCAGATATTTGTTGAGGGTGTTCTGGGTATTTTCTATGTACCTATAATAAAAAAATATCTATCTAAGTATTGTATTAAGTAAGTATATCAGTTATCTAGTACCCATAACACAAGCTCTGCTTAGCTTGGGGCTAGATAATGTTGTGTGAAATGTCCAGCGTTTATTTATTTATTATTTATGATTATGGCAAATCTCCCCTTTGCACACCATAGGTTCTATGCTATGCATGCTATGGGGGAGGCCTCAACCAATAGGGATGTTTACTGGCTGATGAAGAACATTAATAAAAGTTTTTAACTGTATACCTATTAAAAAACAAATAGACGCCTTTTCTGCCCAACAAAATATTAAATTGAATTAAATACATATAACCACCTTGAATTTAGGTCTTTATAGAGCTATATTTATAGAGCTCATTAATAAAACAATTTTAAATTTTTGCACCAATTGTGGTTGACTTTATTTTAAAACTAACCTTGTTAGTGTTTTCATTAACTGTTTATGGTCACATGAAGGCAATTATCTCTGTGCCTACAGTACTAGGTCAATGGTGAAGCAGTCGACGAAAGTGGAAGTTGGCCTTCCATTCGTTACGATTCTTCCGAGTCGCAAAAGGGCATAATTGATCATGACCTTCCTAAGGACATGAGGAAGTGATTCTTAGCCCAGTGAGCCATAACATTGTTTTCGCAATCATCCAATTACCATAATTACCTGGTAACTTGTTAAAATTTGGGTGCTATTATTGGTTTTATTACATGTTTTGAGCGTGTTTTTGTTGTTAAATTTTTTAAGCCAGGGAATAGAGGCCTATTTGCAATTGAATTACTACATAAGAAGTTTTTAGGAAAATGCCAAAAAAACTTCCCCCAAAACCCCACCACGCAATTACTGGCATGTCAGTGGAGATTTTGAGAATATCGAATTAGATTAGAACCCCACCAGTAGTGGGGTTTTTGGGAAAATTCAAAATAAACTATTCCCATATCCCCCACCGCACGATCAAAAGCATCATTCAAATCTAATCAAATCAAACAATTTTATTTCAGATTACAATGATCCATTTGGTTAGTAAAACTTAAGAGTAATTGTTAATACTTAAATATAACACAGAAATAAATACTTTTAAAAGGACACTTTGCTATGAAGGGGGCCAGAAATAATAAATGGAACACACATTTAAATTCTATTCAAAGGCCACCCTTCTAACAAAATGTTGCCAAATGGGAGAGGTACATCTCTCCGCCACTGTTTTCAGGATACTGTTGTGACTACCTCGTATTCTGCGCATCAGAGATGCAGTCTTTTTACGGATGACGGCATGAAAGCCATCCGTCCTGGCCTGCGCGAACATATCATTGTCAATGCTTTGCATTTAAGCTTCTTTCAGTAAGAAAATCTTGCCCTTCACCTTGTCTAAGTACTTTTGTTTTTTTTATATTTTATCTTCTAGTTTGTGAATGGGAGTGTTGTTTTACCCACATGATTAATAGAAAACGTGTGAGGGCTTTCATTCCATTCGAATCAAACGGACACGACAAGTAAATAACTATGTGAAAAAGCATTGTCACAGTGAAATCTCACAGTCTGGGAACCTCCGATTCTGGAGATAGTCGAGAAATTGTTTCCGTGTCTTTAACGCGTTTATTTTCTTTTACTTAGGTTTTATATCATTTCTAGTGTGGATTCTTTCCTTCTCTTTTCCTTTTTTTTTCTTCCTTCTCGGAGAACAATAGGGTTTCATTTAGATCCTTTGGATGAGGGTTCCTTATCCAAAGGATCTAAATGAAACCCTATTGTTCTCCGTTTCACATTTGTCTGTATGTCAGAAGCTTCTAATTTTAAAATAAATAAAATAAAGATTTTGTTTTATTTATTTAGGTGTACCAACACATACATGGAAGATTTCATTCACGCATAAATACAAAACAAAATATATTGAAAGTTTAAAACTTTGTTTCGGTGCTCATGCGCCGGTACCCCGTACACAAAATTAGGTACATTAGAGAATAAAATCGTCTCAAATTAACCATTTTGGGGTAACCATTAAATCATCAACCAACCACAGTAATTTTTATATGTTTTGTTACCAGGACTTTAGCAAAAAACAACTATATTTAAGGAAGTACATAACAGCAAATAAGTAGGTGCTTACTTAAAATAAGAAAGCCACTTTATCAAAACTATTTTAAAACTAGAAAACTAGTTTTTTTAATTTGAACACCCTGAGTGCACAGATCCGACTTGCAATATTTAAGAGCTTTTATTTAACTTGCAATATATATATGTTTGTCCGGATAGAATCTTGCAAATTAATTTTAAATCAGTTATCTTTAACAGATTGAGCTGAAATTTTTTCATACTTGTCAAGTTCAGATGACAATACAATATTATGGTGACGGCGAGCTGATGTGATGATGGAGACGGAAGGTGGACAACAAAGCTCCTCAATGATTAATAGTATTATTACATTTACTGGCATTATTTGGGCTCATGTTGATCAATCAGCTCACGGTTCCGATCACTAATTTAATAAAAGCTTGTTATAAAAAAACTTTTTTTTTTATATTCATGGATTATTTAAAGAACCTTCATTGAGATAATAAAATAACATAAATACATAACATAAAACCCAACAGTCACATACGTAGTCATGAACCCACACTAGGATTCCTTGTGTTTTGGGTACCAGGAACTACGAGTACCATGGTACCATAACACCCAGACCTGGGACAAATTTATATAAATATATATAGGTATATATCGAACTTATGTTAGTATTAAAATCCATATAATTTGTTATGTGCATGCATACATAGACTGCTAAAATCATAACTCTCCTTTGCTTTGCGACTACGGTAGCGATTGCAAATGTAATGTTTTATTCATCATCTAATCACGTTCACCTAGTTTTCGCTGGGATTCGGAAATGCATGATACCTATTATGTAAAATGTTCTCATATAGGTTTACGAATACAGCTACAACCGAGTGCAGATTGACAGATGTCCGCAAATACATTTCTGATCAAACGAAAAACTACAACATTTTCTTTAGGCCATTTTGAACATTTTGACTTACAATTTGTATGAGAAAACATTTTATAAAATTTGACTAACTTCTGCTGCTCAGATTTTTTTCTTTCGATACAATGAAACAATCCTTACATGAAACTGAGTCGATACGCATAAAAAAAATGTTTGATCAAAACTACTCATTTTTATGGAGCACTCGCGCTTGACCAAAAAAATAACTATGCCAAAATCATTTTCATACAAAATAAGCAAATAGTTCCAAAGACAGTTTTCCCGTATCTCTTATGGATTCGGATATCCCCATACTGTCCCATTTAAAAAAAACACACTGTATATATAAAAAAAAAAAAAAAAAAAGTGTTGTAAAAAGTCTACTCCCGAAAACTGAAATAGTGCACTCAGACCATGATTCTGAAAATATTTAAATTGAAAAAAAAAGCGAAAAAAAAATGCTCACTTTTGGGCCGCTTTTTTGTGTTTTCTTTAAATATAAATAAAACATCATAAAAGAAACACAAAAACCTAATTAAATTAATTTATTAATTATTAAACCTAATGTAATAAACGCCAAAAAAAGCAACGAAAACCACCTAAGAAATGTTCAGCGCGTCGATCAGCTAACCGGGAGCGTTGAACTCGCGCTATTTTATATAGCTATGATATAGGTAGCTTTACCGGTACCTTCAGTATTCGGGAGCTGTCTTTTTACACCCTGTATATTCCACGGCAATTCATTAGCTCACTAGGAAGCTCACTTCTTGCCGAGATTGTCACACGCCAACAAAACTATTGTTTCCAGCTTTTTAGGGTTCCGTAGCTCAAAAGGTAACAACGGAACTATTATAAGATCACTCAGGTGTCTGTCTGTCACAGCCTATTTTCTGTTTATCTACCGGATCAAAAAAGTTGAAATTTGGTACATATATAGAGTTAGGTGATCTAGTCACGGTCGTATAGCGTTAATTAATGTATTTTGATTTCGGGGGTTGACTCTGGGGGCAGACTAGAAATTAAAAAAAAACTTGTTTTAAATAAAATAAAAAATAAATAAAATAAATATCATGTGACTAAACAAAACTAAATGAAAGAACTCGTTATGAGATATACAAATGTTCATGTTTACAAATGTACTTTTAAATGCTTAGTTTAAAAGATATTAAAGAAAATATGCGAAAATGTACCGTTCCCACCCTCATCAAAAATCTTCAAAAAAACGGAACCATAAATTTTAAAAACTATAAGTAAGGAATATTCAGCCTAAATCATATTTAACAGGAAAACTTAATTAAAAACCTAAGTCCTTCAATTTCCACGGAAAACGGAAAATGCTGTGAAAATTGTGTTGACTGACAAAAAGTTGATTGCTCTAGTAGTTACTATGGTCGCCTACTTGTACGGAACCCTCTCCACGCGAGTCCGACTCGCACTTGACCGGTTTTTTAATAATACGTTACGGGGCTAATGGTAGCTTTCTCTACACCTTCATTTTAATTGTACACTTGGGAACTAAGCGATTTCCAACTCAATTTAGGCTTTTGTTTTGAGTTATGTCATTTTATTTAGTAATTTTCTCAACGTTTGATGTATGTGGTGTAATATTTTAATTTTATAGTTGTGAACCACTTCTCTATCAATATAAGTCAAAGTTGGTTTCTCAAGGATGATATCTTTTAAATTGATGCGGTGCAAAGATTGATGTCAATTCAAAAAAACTAAAACCACTGGACCAATTTAACTAAACTTTTTGATATAACATTAAAACAGTAAAAATATACATTTTTTTTACACGATTTTTGTCCGTTTCATATTGGAATTGTAAGTCGTTAATGTTTTCCTGTAAACAATGAGACCTATATTCCACATTTTTTTTAAATATTGAAAAAAAAAAGTTCTATGAATTTTCTAATTTGCCCCCTAAAATACCCCCAAAGGCAGAGTTCGTTTAATTACGATATACACACCACGTACGTACCAAATATCAAACTATTTTTTACGAGTCTTCCCCCATAAAATATAATGGGGGGCATTGCCATAATCATCACGTATGGTAGGCAGATTGGTGATCGCATTATTGGTGCTGAATACTCAGATGGATGCTGCCCATCCCCTGGTGTAATCCCTTAGTCAGCTTTTACGACATCCACAGGAGATGGGGTGGTATATTCTTGGGCTGGAACCATGACGGCGCTACCCACGATCCTAAAAGGGTTCCACATTTTCATCGGATGTACGGAACCCCGATTAATTAATCGCTTGTGAATGTCATGTTCCCAGTTTCTATTAGTGGTGTCCTCCGCTTTAATGGATACCAGCCCTTAGTTTGCCTACATGACTTGGCCACTTATCAACATTGATTGAGTTTGTACACGCTCACGAATTTTGTGTCGTGTAAAGTTATTTAACGCTACCAAAAAACGGGTTCTGTCGAACTAACGAAAGTTGTTTTAAATATCAAACGTTTAAATTTATTTATGTTATAGGTAATTATGTAATGTAAAAAATCTTAATTATAATGTGAAAGTGGTATTAGAATGTAGGTGTACGCAATCCGACCCTGTTTCAGTACATATTCTATTACCAGTAGTTTCATCACAGATATAGTTTCGATTAGATTTAGTAATGTAGTTATTAAATCATTGTTTGATTGGTTCGGTACTAGAATAATATTGAAGGTACTTATTTCCATAATGGCAGAGGTGTGTCCGGCCTGAGGAAATAACCTCTTATCTCCTCCCGTGGATGTCGAAAAAGCTGACTATGGGTTTACACCATGCAATGGGCAGTAGCATCCACTTGCTTACCTTAGCAGACTAGTTCGGTAGGTAGCAGACTAGTTTGGCACAAAGGGCCTTATCGTTTCGAGCGATCTCTTCTAGGTAACTTTTGGATGCAATGGATTGCAAAAACGTGAGGGGCAAACGTGTAATATGTTATTGTAACACCTCCTGTTACAATAAAATATAACAAACCTACAATAACAAATTACACTAACACAAAATTACGCTATGCAGAATTATTGACTTCTTTTTTGTCTATGAAATTTCCATGCTTGTTTCAATCGTGATTTTTTTGAGTAAGTACTTACAAATTACAAATCATTTATTTGTTTCCAAAAAACACTGAATTCATACAATTAATCATGTAAATAAGTTATAGGCACCTTAATATTATCGTAAGTACTTAGGTACTTACTTCTCGTACAATAATGATAATAGAAAGCAAGAGAAAGCGAACATGTTAACATCACAAATTTAACGTTTGCCTTTAAAATATTTGTATATTGACCATTTCTGAATAGCGCTAAAATATATACAGGCTGTTATAAAAGTTGCTCAATACGAAGGGGTTATGAAATCGGAAAAGATCTTAGTATTTTTGTCACGAAATTATGAGATTAATATAATAATAATGTAAAAAATAAGAGAATCCTTCACCTGGATATATGAAAAAAAAATAATTTCGTAAATCGCTGCTAAAATTTTTTTTTAAATCACCGTGTTTCATATTGGACAGGCATTTAAGGTGATATGTTAAAATTTGGAGTCACTGCGTTACATGCTCACTCAGTAACGGTACAGGTTACAAACTTGATGTTAATATAGTGATTACTTGAGGATGTAATCTAAATAAATCTAAAACAGAAACACGATTGGTGAAACTTTTCTCGATAGATTTATTTTTTGAAATCGGTTCTCCTAATACCCGTTTTACGTCCATCCTTCCTAGAAAATATTGACGGTTTATTTTTATACTATTCGATAGCTAATCAAAGTATTTAAACAAATATAAAAAGATTTAATTTTGTATTTGCTAATTTTAAGCAAAACGAATGTTTATCATTTGTCGCTTACTCCAGTTACTTCTGAGCGGCACAAAGCTATACTTTATTCACTTCCCGGCGTGAAGTGAGTAATCGCGCTATCACTTTCTTGCTGTGCTGCTACCTCCCCCCCCCATCGATGTTCGAAACCTTTTAACATATCCCCTTAACACCCTGTTGTTGTGTAGTGTCAATAAATTCCGTGTAAAGAAATCATAGTTGTTCGATAAATATTTTACGACCAATTTGTTTCTTACAGTCACGTTTTTAACAAGCATGGTAACTACCGTTCTGTATTTGATTGGATGTATCCAAGTGGATGCAATTAGACACGCAATTTTAACAGCAATTTTAAAAGCTAACTTTCATTCTTATGCTGGTTATATTTTTGAATAAGTTTATCTTTTGGGAAATCAATTATTAGATTATACAAAGATCAGAGTCAGTATGATGATGATTGGGCTATAGTTATAGGTCATAGAAATCTGAAGTCAGATTTCCATGGTGTAGGTAGATATTTTGACGAATTGTAAGATGAGTGGAGGGGCGAAAATCAATGGAAATGAATGGCAAAATGTCAGGTTATGGATTGTTTATTCTCATAAAGAATTAAAGAATTCGCTTACATGAGAAATTACATAATAATATTAATCAAAGTTGTATAACGCACAGTGCTGAGTGTAGGTACAATAAAATAAATACAAAAATTGTGGGTAGGTTGGTATACAATTTCTAAAAAGTAAATTTTTTGAAAAAACATAAACCGACTTCAAGCCTGTGCCTATAATGTAGGTTATTCATATTTGAATAAACGCTATCTATCGACGGCTAGCAGCGGGTAGGTATTGAAGTATTACTATAACGCCATCTATCGACGTCTAGCAGTCATCTAGCGCTGACAGAACCAAAAGTGACACAGTATAATAATAGGTTTTTTCAATGGGAACCACAAAAAACCAAAACGTTCAAAAAGTGCTGAATCAATTTTGATAAAATTTATACGGAACCACCTCTGAATTATGAACTACCAAACAAAAAAAGAATCATCAAAATCTATGCATAATTGATGGAGTAATCGCGTAACATACATACAAAAAAAACTTACGGGTCGAATTGAGGACCTCCTCCTTTTTTTGAAGTCGGTCAAACATAGCATAATAAAGTAACAGAGTCGTCCTCGTTGAATTCACAGGTATACAAGACGTGATATGGATGCGGCATCTTCTGAGATATTGTTTGATTATTTTACAAAACGATATCGTAAATGTTTGTTTTGTTTAACCTCTGAAAACTTCGTTGAAACGTCTTGCATTTTTAAAGCCTTTAAAAATTTTGTTTGTAAAACAATAATAAATAACGCCATTTCTTATTGTTACAGAAATAAAATGACCGTGAAGAAGACGGCCCGCACCGGGGGCTATGCGGCCCTGGTGGGGCGGCAGAAATTGCACACAGCCACACAGCAGGTGGACATATCCTCCATCACAAAACCCTCAACCATACAAACATACAACATCATCGTCGGCTTCAACGAGAAAGACCAATTGCAACTACTCACTAGAGAAGACACCTCCGGTGACGAAAAACGTGAGAAGACAAAACTGATCAAGGACTACGCAGAGCTCAAGACTAGCAAATACGAAAACATACCTGTAGACAATATAGAGAACTGTATTAATATTGAAAACTACCCGAATTGCGAAAACACTATAGTCTTCTACGTGACCAAGAACACCACTCGAGAAGCGGTGGTACTTAAATTTGAAAACGAACAGGACTTCAAGAGAATATACTTCACATATAAATACTTTAAAATGCGAAATCGTTTGACAAAAAATGCCAACAACTACTCAAGCAGTGATACTTTATTCTCAAAGAAGAAGACTTATGATATATTCAAAAGCAGAAAAGCTAGTTCAGATGAGTATGATTTGCTACAGAGAACAGACAGTGATGGTTTGATGCATATATCAGTTCAGCAGAAGAATTTGAACTTGAGGTTTGATCAGCCAATGAGTCTCATTGGTTTACGAAACGATTCACACGACAACGAGATTGATAGTGTAATTTACACTGATATAGATATCCCATCCAAACCTGATAGAAAAAGACTCTTTCACAAGAAACCAAAAGCGCCACCACCTCCTATTTTCAAGGAAACTCCTAAAGTGCTCAAAGGAGAGTTTGTACGAGTTAACGTTGATAGGACACCTGATGTAATCCCGAAAGAAAGCAAAGCTAATAAAGTGCCAGATATCCTGATGTTCAGAGATACGAAGCCGAAAAGGCATAGCCCGACGAATCTCTGGACGGCGAGCAATAAAGGTAAGATTATCATTACGATATGAACTGAACTTTATGCATATTTTAATAAAAGTGCTAAAAGCGATCACGTCAAGACAACCGTTGGATGTACAGGATAAAGTTCAACAAATGAGGATATTTACGTTTTTGTTTGTAAAAATATCGCGGGTCTAATTAATAACAACTGACACAGGTCTAATATCGTGTATTGTTGTAAATATTGGAATTTTTGATTGTATGACAGTTTCCTCCGAACTTCTTTTGGGTAACTAAAGTAAAGCAATAGAGAAAGAGCCAACCCACAGTCTTTGTTGCTTTGGATTAAAATGCTAGATCAGTTTCAACCACTCAAGACACTTATTACCAAATAACATACGTAAGAGATGAACGCACACAGACAAACATGTAAATTACGTATGAGTACTATGGATGTAATCATCTGAAGTAGTTTTTCTACGTCAATAAATGATGCAACTATCTAACATTCATAGAGCGATTGGTTTCGTTACAGTAATTGTGGAGATAAAACAATAGAGAATTTGGAATCTGTAATTATAGTGGTAAATCATGCAGCAATTTATTGAGAATTTTCTAAACTGTGTGTGTTATGACCGCACCCAGAGGCCTCAGTGAATTTATGAATGAGGGGTTTCACGGTCGACTCGAATCATGCTTTCAGCGTTTTTTTTTTTTTTTTTTTTTTTTAATATGGCATCTGAGGATTTACTCAATTTTGCCAATGTCAAGTTATTGATAATCAAACAATGTCCAGTCGTCAAAGTCTTCTGTCAAGTCATGTTCTAGTAAATTGATGGCAGTTTACTAGAATGTTCCTGGACAATTTCCACCCATTCGAAAAGACACGCAATACACTTATTTTATTTAAATTCACTACCATGTGCTCTTTATGAGCTACACCGGTTAAAATGCCACCAAAATTACACGATATAACTCAAAAAAACACTAGAAATTGAAATAAAATAAAAAAGGACGACCGACGTCTCCGTTCGAAAGAGCAGAAAAAGTCCGCTTTCAGCGTTGAAAATAAATGGCGCTACACTGTGAATAAGCTGTTAGTAAAAGGTTTGACTTGGTGCCAATGTGACTTTGACAAATACAACAAAAATGAACCTGAAAAATTGTTGACAGTTGAAATTAAGTTAGAGCCATCTATCGAGCCACTTGGACTTATTTTTTTGTTTTTAAATCGAAAATGAAAGGCCCTCATTAAATTGAACAATATTCTTGAAATTCAAATCGACCATAGATGCAAATTCAACATTCTAGGAAATTATACATTTTGGTATTTCAACATTTTGCAAAGTCAACCGAATGGTCCTAAAGGAGAATATCTTCATTGATAGTTCACCTTATGGCCATTGACTTGTGACCATGGAAGTAATAAAAACTACGTACAACAGGAATGAGCTCTATCTGTGCATCTTGCAGCTAAAATAAAAAAAATACTACCTTATGCTAAGGTCGTAAGAGTCTTGTTGCGCGCAAAAATAAAAATGAAGCCGAGTGAGAGGGCAACCTCTGAACGCTGTGTCCCGTTCTAACAGTGACTTAGAGTTGCCAGAGTTAAGTTGATTTCAATCCATTCGTTGTTTGTAGAAAAATCTGCGATTGATGTAATGTAATGAAGTAAAAACATTTACTTCTAAAATGTTTCCAAATATAAATAATAATTTATTACCGACATGTTAAAGCAGTATTATTTGTTGCTACGTGTAAAGCCTTATTTACGCAAAAATTTTGCGATTGGCGTATAGGTTTTCTTTTATTTATTTATTTATTATTATTTATTAATTAACACGTTTAATTTACCAGTTACATTAATTAAAGACACATACAATAAAACAATTTAACAATGTCAAAAATGAAACAATAACAATAGGTACCATACAAGTCAAAAAAGAAAAAGTAAAGTCAACAAAAATTAGATAACGTCATGCATGTCATTAGGCTACAGTCACATCATACCATTATATCCATTCATACATCACGCTCACAGAACTTCAAGCATTCTGACAATATATTTGTCCACCCATCCGCAAACAAGTCAAACTCAGGATTGGCATTCAGGAGAGCATTGAGTGCGGCAAGGCAGCGAGGCACAGGCGAAGAAGCCCGAGCCTTGGTGCGACAAAACGGCTCGGCAAACAATTTATGCTTTCGGGCACTACGATAATTCCTCATGACGTAAAATCGGCAAAGCTCATCACTTAGGTCCGGAACGTCAATTTGTATGCATGGAAGTAATGATGGCTTTTCATCTTCGATTTAAAAGAAAAAAAGTAGTTCAAATTGGTTCGATAGATGGCGCTGACTCAACTGTATCAATCAAGATTGTCTGTGGTAAAAATAAATAGGTACCACGAAACGAAAATTATTTCTACGTTGGCGATGTTGGCATTTCACTTTATTTTGACACTTGACTGCTACGTTACAGAGCAGCGCCATCTATTTTCAACGCTGAAAGCATGATTTGAAACGGCCGTGAAAACCCCTCATTAGTACTGTACGTAGTACTTATTACTTCCATGTTTGCATTAAATACGGACACCTGACCTGACAACCCCACATGAAATCGCCGACTCGGACGTTAATGGCGGAGTGTTTTTTGATTTCGTGATATTTTTGAAGAATTTTAGTTAAAATGGGGAGAATTTGTGTCGCGGAGGCTTGCGGAAGCGAGTATTATCCTGATTGTGGTTTAGTTTTTCACAGGTAATAGTATTAAACATAATTTGTTAGTGAAGAATTACGGTGACCATGCACGACTATCCAATCCTAGTTCAAGAACAAATAACATAAATACCTACCTATGCATTTTTTATTCCTTTCTCTATTAAAATAACTTTGTTTCAATTTCAGATTTCCTAAAGATCCTAATGTTAGGGAAATATAGATAAATATTATACCCATGAGCTCTACCCACATCCTACTCAATCTATATTTGAAGATCCACATGATATTCAATTGGTGAAGGCGTTAGCGAATTCATATCTCAATTTACGTTTAACTCATAATGTAAAATTAGAACCAATGAAACATATAAGGAATAAGCTGGGTTTGCGGCAGAAACTTCACAAGACTGTTTTATTTAGCAATGTCTGATTAAGAATTATACTAAGTAAATGTAAACTTAACTGATTTTTTCATACCTAATTAATTAAATATAGGTACCACAATAGGTAGCTTATCGTAATTTTATCCGAGTCCAGCTGCATGTCGTGTCCCACAAGGACTAGTTAGGTAAGTACCTACCTATATGACGCGAGTGTGAAAAGCAAGCAAAAACAGCAAATGTATAGTGCCGCAAAGGGCAAGTTTATCATTAGTATCTTTGATTTAAATCCATCTGCTGACGTCAGATCACAAATTATTTTTTATAATGAGGGTTTTTCACGGCCGTTTCATATCATGCTTTCAGCGTTGAAAATAGATGGCGCTGCTCTGTTACGTAAATGTCAAGTGTCAAAATAAAGTTAAATGTCAACATCAACAACGTAGATATAGTTTCCTTTCGTGGTATTTATTTTTGCTTACTTCTAAAAATATCACGAAATCACTAGCGCACACTCAAGAAGCAGACACAAACAGAATATCAAGACTAATAGCCACAGAATAGTTAGATAATAGCTAAGTACGCGTACACCACAACGACAATCTTGGCATTTACAGTTGAGTCAGCGCCATCTATCGAAACAATTTGAACTACTTTTCTTTTTTTTAATCGAAGTTGAAAAGCCCTCATTTTTGTCCTTACCTTAGAATAAAGACTTGCTTTTAGCTTCAGGTCCTTACATCATATTTCAATATAGTCACCATCGCCAGAGAGGGATAAGAGATACAGTTACTGAGCTCTCGCTCGGCTTCAATTTTGTGACAACAGCTCATTCCTGTTGTACGTAGTACTTATTACTTCCATGCTTGTGACATCTTTGATTGCGGTCTTATTCTAAACAGAACCCCAAAACTCGCATTGGATTTTTAAGACTGTCTTTCTCTGGCAACTAAATATTTCTACTTAGATATATCACGTGCGAACACAATACTTTGTGCTCATTAATTTAGATTACGATTTTAGATTTTAGACTTAGTTCTACGAATCTCATAATCTCACTAATAATAAATGTGAAAGTTAGTTATGTTTGTTACTTCCTCACGCTTCGATTTGAGTCAAATTCGTAATGTAGATACCTGGATTAACACATGCTACTTTTCATCATCATTATTTGACGTCCTCTGTGGCGTGACGGGCGAAGGTTCGCCTGTGACGCAGGAAGTTGCGGGTTCGATTCCCGCCTCGGAACAAATATTTGTACAATCTGCAGATATTTGTTCAGGGTGTTCTGGGTATTTTTCTATGTATAATAAAAAATATCTATCTAAGTAATGTATTTGTATTAAGTATATCAGTTATCTAGTACCCATAACACAAGCTCTGCTTAGCTTGGGGCTAGATAATGTTGTGTGAAATGCCCAGCATTTATTTATTCATTTATTATCATAAATTTTCATCATTGTTCATACGGGTGAAACCGAGGGGCGCAATTAGTATGACCACACAATTTTAGAACTAAGAGACCAATTTAAAATCTAAAATGGTATTGAAAGTTTTGAAACCCCTATTTATTTGAGCATCCTGAATCACAGAATAAAAGACACACGATGACTCTCGTCAGTTGGGTTGAATAAAAGCATCATAGGCCCTTACTGTAATGATAGTAATTTGCACACGATGGCGGAAGTCGGCTCACAGCAAATTAAAGATGATTATAAGATTATGACGTAGTAAATAAACTTGATTTTACTTTAGTTGGTATTCAGAGTAATTAGAGAGCTAAGACCACCAAAGCAGTGTTTTAAACACAGATCACGTTAAAGTTGATCAAATGAAAACAAATAATATGTCAGGAATTTTAGACACTTCGATGCGCTCTTTTTGCTGTCCCGTGTAAAGCTTCCTCTACACGTCAATAGATGCGTCCGCGGACTCTGATAGATGCATCCGCAGATGACGTCTGCAGATGCATCTGTTGACGTGTAGAGGAGCCAAAGGATGATTTATTTCAGATGTTTAGATACTAGGTACTCACGGATCTCTTCGGGATGTCTTGATAACAATAATAATAGTATGATGTTAGAGTTTGACTGATGTTTGATACGGATTTCATAAAGATAATCAATCTTTTATATTATTAATATATTTTTTTTAATTATGGCCTGTGAGGAATCTTTTCCTCAATTTAGCCAAAGTCAAGTTATTATTTTGATAAAGTTAAAGGTCCTCCGCAATCCTCATTGCAATCGTCCTTTAGAGCTACCACTTTCTCCGTTCACGTACCCATCGCGACATCGAGGAGTTTGTCAGCCAAGGTCGCTTGCGCAATAGGTCGTTCACTTGCTTACAAAGCTGTGCAGGTAATGCCAATTACTGAACTGTTGTTGAAAGTCACGCAGAACGTTGAAAAGCAACGTTGTTTTTGGAATCTGGGCCAAATCTTCTTCGTGGTAATCTGTTATGGGTTTTTTTATGCTTTATTTTGGCAATACTTTGTTAATCTATGGTGTTATTTGTGGCGGCATATAGGTATCACTTAGGGTGCAAGTTTTAGGACATAATGATTAGTTGAGTAAGTGTGTTGTCTGAGGATCGACAACACATCAACAACTAGTCATCTATTCTTCAATACAACTTACGCGTATTGGACCTGCAGTACCCCCTTGTGTCCTGAGTCGATAAAGTGTCTTTCACGTTGGCCAAGGGAGGGGAAGATTTTCTGAAGGCTGCAACTGTTTTTTTTAACACTCTTTTTTCGCATATCCGCACATGTGTCGTGGGTATCAGGAACTATGAGTACAATGGTACCACAACACCCAGAGCTGGAACAAGTATTTACAGATCATGCAAACTTTTGTCCCGTAAAGGGAATCAAACCAGCACCTATTGCGTCTCTGCCGGCTACTCGCCCACCGCGCCACTGAGGTCAAATGCGAGACCAATTTTTGATGATATGCAATATTTGCTCCGGGTCTGGGTGTTACCATGGTACTCGTAGTTCCTGATACCTACGATAACAGGGAAATCTAGTGTAGGATCAGAATTATGTATGTGACTGTTAGGTGTTATGTTAATGAGATACGTTTCACAAGCCGGTTGATAGAAACCGCTCCTATTAAATGAACCGATGACATTGTAGTGTCCGCAAGAAGTCGGTGGATGAAGACGGCTAAATGCCAATAGTCCTGGCATAGGAGAGGCTTATGTCCAGCAGAGGTCATCAATCTGCTGATGATTATGATGATGCAAAAGTAAAAAACATATATAAACATACTCCTTTTTCCTCGAAGGGGTAAGCAGAACCTCAAAGGGCCTCTTATCACTGTGGGTTGCGCAGGAATATAGACGTGACAAGTGGCGAGCTAATCGCCGCCATTGCTTTCCACGACCAACTCAGCTAACGCTTTCTTCCAGTAATAATACCCCTGCTTAATAAGCCAGCAGCCAGGGCAAATCTACCAACGAAAATTGCCCAACAGTCAGAGTAAAAACTCCTAAAAAAACCCCTAAACCCCCATATCAGACCGGTACCTATTGAATAAGAGACTTTGTTTGGGAACTGGGATGTTTCCCGGATAATTATGAATATGAATATAAAATTCTAATGCATTGGGATTTTTATGTTAAACTAGTCTAAGATAACTGTGAATCCTAGATAAATAAAAAACATTATAATTTAGATCGTTTTCTCTGCCCCAAACTAAACTTAACTTGGTAACTTGTTTATTATATTTCAAAGCTAAAGACCAAACCTTTGACACTGGATGTCTCGTTCAAAGATTTCACAGACACAAATTGAATAGAAGCGACGTAATCGCAATTATCACGGCACGGAACCAATCTATCGATCAGTCGTGTCTTACGACACACGCCGTGCTGACCTGAAGAGCCACTGAAGAAATAGGTGAAATAGGTTTAAGACGGAGAGATCAATAGAATATTATCATTAGTGTGGGATCTATGTCGTGGTGTGTCCGGCCTAAGAAAATACCCCTTCGTCTCCTCACGTGGATGCCGTAAAAACCGACTGAGGGATCACACCAGGGCATGGGCAGCAGCATCCACCTCAGTACTTAACAACAATATTGCTATTGAGTACTACTAAGTTAGAGCTAATAATGCGATTACCAGTCCGCCTGCCAAGCGTGGTGATTATGGCAAATCCCTCCATTGTAATTCTATGGGAGAGGCCTCGTCTATCAGTGGAAGTCTACCGGCTGATGATGATAATAATGGCACAACATCAAATTATATCAATTATGAATTTATAGAGAGACCAAAATGTATAAAAAAATAACGAAATTGAGGTCTACCAATACAATTTTCTATACAAAAGACATGAACGCGCACCGACGCGTAATTACATTGTAATTATATTCTATCTATGTCAATCAAGCAGTTTATTCTTCTCATTATTTGTAAATCTTTGTGTAGAAAACTTTTATGAACTTATTGAATGGTGGATAAATAAAAAGTTACTGTTAAGAATTTATTGCTTGCAACGAAATAAGACCGACCTTTGTATTAATGTATCGTTTTCAAAATATATAGATAGATAGAAAATACTTTATTGTACAGTATATAAAAAAACACAAATAGAACCTAAACATAACTATGTAACCTAAGTAGCTGAAACTCGAAAAGAGCTCGAAAGATTTCGAAATAATTTACGGATTGGTCATAATTAAAGATGGTTTGCAAGTCGCAACATAGTTATTATAAAATCGAGCCATCCGTGGTGAGTCCAGCCTAAGAACAGAGGCCTCAGTCTCCTGCCGTGGATGTCATAAAAGCCTACTAAGGTCTACCAGTGAATAGGCTGTAGCATCCACCTGAGTACTCAACACCAATCCGCCTGCTAAGGGTGGTTATTATGGAAAATCCCTTCAACACATTCAATGGGGGAGGCCTCATCCAGCAGCGAACAGCAGCGAACAACGTTATTGTGCGTCCTACTTCAGATAGAACTACTCTCAACATGTTTTATCACGGTCAGATAATATTGATTCCTAAATCAATATTATTAAATAGCCTAATCAACAAACATTTTTATATTTATCATAAAAATGTTTGTTGATTAGGCTGTTTGGCCTTATTAAGTTGAATCACGTAATCAAACAACTTGTTCTTCTCCTTCAGTAAGTGGATTTTATGTCTATGTATGCTTCAGACAAACCTTTCAAATAATCTTGTTCAATAGGTAGGTACATATTCTATTTTTACCTAGACTGTGCCTACAGCTGTTTTTGTTGACCAACGCAAACATATATCCAGGATGTGTCTAAGTAATTCCGTCTCGAAGCCAGCAGTTATGTTAATAGAGTTTATTTAAGCATAGTGGTTTAAGCTAATAATAACTCAATAGTAAATAGGCCTCTGTTTCTCAAACAGGCTAAGTGTTTACTTACAAAATTGCGTGAGCAGAAGCGCCTGCTCTTTTTTGGAGTCGTAACATTGATATGACAATTTTACTGAGAAACTAGCAGGTGAAAATAAATAAATAAATGCTGGACATTTCACACAACATTATCTAGCCCCAAGCTAAGCAGAGCTTGTGTTATGGGTACTAAATAACTGATATACTTAATACAATACATTACATAGATATATATTTTTTATTATACATAGAAAATACCTAGAACACCCGGAACAATCGCCCGAATATTTAAAGAAACTTAAAAATTCTACGTACATACACACAAACGCACTGAACTTTATTCGTTATGGAGTATATTCTTCAACTCCCGTTTTCTACTAGGTCTAAGTCAAAAGTGTTTTATTTATTGAAATCGCAAGGATACATTTTGAATAGTCTTATAAACTAAAATTACTCCTGTTCCAACGCGACTAAGCCTTATTAATAATTTCGCCATTATCTTTCGTACCACGGTCAACCGTAGAACAATCTAGAATGGATTAATAATAATAATAAAAATGTGTTTATTTCAGGCTACTAAATAATCCCTTATGATCGAGTAACGCCTCTCTCCCCCCGATAAATAGACCCAAAAAATTACTACTGCGCGTTGGTCAGCGCTCCTAACTTGTTGCGCGACCTATACTTGTATTCAACCTGAAGTGTTATTTACATTGATCTAATATATTGTTAAAAATAGGGCGAAATTCGGAAATTTCTTGGCTTTTGAAAACAACACTTTTCAAGCGTTTTCACAGAGGGTTACATAGTTACCCAATATGTTGGTTCGTCACAAAAGAGCATTAATTTGAAACCGTGGCTTACCGCAGCTTTGGGCTTGGCTCGTAAAACGTGTTTCCACACTAAACATGCAATGGCGTATACGATAATACTGCAAAATAGAGGTTTCTCTAAACGCTCGTAGTCTCGAGATGTTTATATACATTTATTTAACCGCAAGGCATCAAATGGGTTGGCTTTAAAAGTGCCTGGTGAAATAAACTAATAAAAAATGTAATGATGTGGCATAATTTTAACACCCAACACTCCATTGTCCTGATCCCACACTAATGCCGAGATAAATAGAGCACGTACTAATGCTTAGACCAAGCTTAGACCTGTCACTGTCACACAAATGTTAAAACACGCGTATTAGAGAGAGACAGGGACGATTTCAATGTAAGACTTAGTCACCGTGAAGTACGTTCTATTTATCTGGACCTAAGATTCCCTGTGTCGATGTCGTGGGTAACTACGAGTAAAATGCGACCATAACACCCAGACACGGAACAAAGATTTGCAGATCATACAAATATTTGTCCTGCAAAGGAAATCGTACCCGCAACCTCTCGCATCTCAGCTAGCTACTCGCTCGCCGCTCCGCAGACATCGTCAAATATATAATATAATTATATTTGTGGGAATAGTTATATATAGGATGTAAATATCTTTTTTATAATTTTAATAAACCTACTCGATAGGTCGTTTAGATCAATAAAAGAGTCAATAGGTACTTGAGTTGAACTTCATGCAACAGTGACCATCCTGTGTATCTCGGAAGCTTTGCACGTGTAAGTGACACGCGCGGGAACCGAACCTGCCCTTCATGCTCGGATTGCGTAGCTGATCTGTTACTGGAGTCATGGTTTCAGATTACTTGCACGGTCTCATAAATCTAGGTATAAATCACTTTACAATAACTACCTTCATATTATTATACCAACAGGTTAATTAAGAATGTTGCCAGAATTTTCCAAAAGATTATTTTATCTAAGGTCAAATTATATGTTAAAAACGTAATTACCTACCAAAACATGATATAAGTAGTGATGATAATATTGCGCCTTTGCTGGAAAGCAAAGCAAAGCGCGAAAAACAATCTTACAAATTTATTTATTTGAATTTACAGAGGAAGATAATACAAAAAAAATGGTAAATAATTTTTGATTTTTTCATAACAAGTTCTTTAATTTGATAATTACGTCGAAATGATGCATTCCATAAAAGTTTTTTTTTGAATTTCTAGTTTTCGCACCAAAATTAACCTTTGAAATCAAAATGATTGGCAGAATTAGTGATTCAGCTTCACCTTATTCTATATACCAAATTTCAAGGATTCGGAGAAAATAAGCTGTGACCCACAGACAGACAGACACCTGAGTGATCCTCTAATGGTTCCGTTGGTACCTTTTGAGGTACGGAACCCTGATGAATATAAAAAATATTTTAGGCATAAAAACCACGTTGGTGAGTAAAATCAGTAAGATAAATGTTGACATAAGGTAAAGAGAGCAGTTCTAAGAATTACCTACTTCACAGTCGTCTGTCCTAAGTCAGACAGTTTGCTAAGTCCGGCACTTCATTAACCCTTTAACCCACATTTCACTCAATTAAGAAACCACAGTGTTTAACTAATCGCCCTTAAAGTATGTTAACGAAACCTACACAATGTTCCGGCTTGATAGTTGACACATATGACATGATTTCGACATAATATGACGGATGTTTGTGAACCGCAGAATATCACTCGTACATGAGAAAGTTTCAAATAATTTCTTAGTAAACTTTAGCTAACACCTGTTAATTTTTTGTCCTCAACGTTTTCCTGATTTTATATAATCATTATCGGCCTGTAGAAGCCAACTGCTTGACATTGGCCTCCTCCATAGAATACCACGACGAACAATTTTGAGCCGTCTTCATCCACTTACTTTCTGCGACCTTTATAATGTTTTTAGTCTTCCTCTACTGCGTCCTCTGGTTTGTGATCACCACTCGAGAGTTTTTATTTCCCAACGGTTGTCAGTTCTGCGAGCTATAATGACCTGCCCATTGCCACTTCAACATGCTAATTCTGAAAGCTCTGTTGATCTTGGTTATTTTTCTAATGCCATATAACATTAGAATATTTTAATATTTGTATTATTTTCATTTAAAATATGAATTACTTATACATAATAATAGAAAAGTCGCTGCACTACATTAGCAAGTGAATCCTGCCCAATTATTACGAAAGCCAAGCAAGAGTTTATCAAAAAGTACTTAACAAGTGCTTCCTCCAGGTGAGCCCTGTACAGTGATTTTCGGTCATTTTACTGATATTTTGATGCTCAAGGACGTCAAAAATCACATTATTTATATAAACTTGACGCAATAATTTACATGAATTAAAATTGAAAATGTATTAAAAAGTGGGCCAAACTCTTACCCTTGTCGGACACCATATAGTAATCGCTATACAGTACTGATTAACTACCATGAATGCAAGCTCGTTACTTGGTTTTCACCTTGCTATTTGTAAAAGGTCTCCCTGCATCACGTTTCTATCATATTTAAATTAGGCAATTCGTCAAGCCTTTGTCTGATGTTGTCGATAGTATCAGACGCTTATTACAAGTTTTTGTTCGTAATATAAAAAAATATTGTCACACAGGAAAACCTCAAGTTAATCTATTTGAGGTTTTTCTAACTTAAATTAAGTTGCCCAATACGAACGTCAATTTTGTGTTTATTTTTGCAACTTAGGTACCTACGTAATGATTTTGAAAATATCAAAAATACCGTTTTGAAGTAGGAAGGTAGTAATTTGGGAGAGGATGTTGGTTGGTACTTATGTAAATATAATATTGGCCTTCTTTTTGTAGACTTGACAAAAGATATTTCCTTATTGCAAAAGCTTTTCAACATATCCTGCTAGTGCAAAAATACTCGCAGTTCGATCAGCTAGGTCATTAGCACTCACTTGAACTTAATTTTCTAATCTGTATGCGACGGGGCACGGAAATATCGACGTGATCAGAATAACTACAGAAATACAAACATACATTCAAATGAACTGTCTGATGTAACTTATGAATACAGTTTAACATATATCAAGTAGGTAGGTAAATTACGAAGTTTGACCCAAAGCAACCCATGGTGGCCTCTTTATTGATTTACGATTTTTTTTAAACTCGAAACCATTTTTCTTATAATAGGAAGTATAAACTTGGATTAAAAATCGTTTATATTAATTTTATTCACAATTTGTACATCTACGATATTATTGTACGAATGATACTTGATTATCATCGTTATTATAATACTATACCTACCTATCACAACAGGTGGGTAATTTGCTTCTTTTCCAGTGTATTTCGTTTTTATATTTTCCTATACGTCTAATATATTTTTATTTCTACGTTTCAGCTGCCGGCTATGAGTCCGACCGCGAAGAGTGGAAGAGCAGCAGGTCACAGTTCTCCACGACGGCCTTTGACAGCCTCGCGAGACCGACCAAGATGGCGATGGCCCTCACACTGAGAAAACCCCAAAGATTAGAACCAGTACCCCAATATTACCGACTACCTAGCGAGCCGAAACCCAAACTTACCCCTCTACCGTTCAGACAAAACAATTTTGTTCAAAGACCTCGACTACCAAGACCGAACACAGAAGTGAAACGAAATCTTCTGAATACAGATCATAGAAAATTCACATCATTGCAGAACTTAGAGGTTCCTAAAAAGATGAGTGAACCAAAGAAACAGATAGAACCGAAGAAGAACAACTATTCGAATATATCGCATAGGATTACTGGTTTAACGAATAAACTTAGAGATTTGGGAAATCCAAGCAGTACCTTGGGAAGGTTCAAGGCACAGTCACATGGAGACGTGGCAAACTTGAAGCCAGTGCTGAAGACGAACTGTCAAGAGAAAAGGTCAGTTGTGAGGACATGCAGTGCAGAACCACCAAAGAAAGTTACGTTCAGCGCGTTCGCTACTGTTCAAGTAGTCTAATAATTTATTGATGGATTGACTGATTTTATTTTACTGTACACTGATTCGGTAAAGAATAGAATAAGGTAGCGTATAGGCCGGGATTCTTTTGTAATTCATTCTTTATTGTCGTTATTGTCAGATGCCTCTAAGGTATTATCGTCAATATTTAAATTATCGCCTGTGTTATTTTAATAATGGACCTGTTTGTATGTTTCCATTGTATTTGTTACAGTTTTCTAATTGAAATGTAAAAAAGCTCATACCAAGAAATTTATGCCTAATTATCATAATGCTCTTATATATTTTCCAAATTGGTTTATTATCAATCGGCCTGAGTGATTTTCAATCTGGCAATATCATGAAATGCCACCAATCTTTGTGTCAGAGATTGATGTCGGTCAGTTTCGGGCAAATTGTACAAATTCATTGTATATTGTTATTTATTTATTCATTGTAAATATATTGATATACAGCGTTTATACCAGCCAAATGTTCCATAAATATTTAACTTACACCAACGTTTAACGAATAATTTATAAATTACGGTTTTAAATGTCTATACCATTTTGTTATGAATGGTAAATGCCTGGGATTCATTTGAAATATTTCAATTTACATCAAAAACAAATTCCTTGAAAATTACCTTAATTTTGAAAAACTAGTCGAAAAAAATTATAAACTGTTTGTATCTTAAAACATTATTCTATTGCTTCATAAAATTATGAATCATAGGTATTTCATGTGTTTTAATTTAAGTGTGTCGAACCGAATTTCTAATTTATAGATAAGTATAATGTCTGTGTCTAATATAATTGTAAGTTTATTACTGTAAGATACAAAAATAGTTATAACGATGCAAGTCATATGTACGTAGCAGTTCAAATTTATAATCACCACCACCATCATTATCATCTGCCGCGAGAATTCCACTGCTTCCCCCATAGAACGATGCCAGTCCTGCCCCCTTATTCCCAAACTGAAAGTCACTCAGTGACTAACGTTTGACAAGTAAAATTACCATCAATTGCTCAAAAATATTATAAAGGCCAAATTTACACCGGTAGGCCTAGTGTGAGCATCGCGTTTACGTGACAACCGCCGTAAACGCGCGTTTGTTGAGTAACCGGCAAAATTAAATTATATGTAAAAACTGCGGAGTGCGAGCAGTTTTTACGTATACTTTAATTTTGCCGGTTACTCAAAAAACGCGCGTTTACGGCGGTTGTCACGTAAACGCGATGCTCATACTAGGCCCTCAGATGCGTATGCAGCACGTAACGTAGACACGCGCGTCACTTTGTATGTACACGCTTGCGTGCACGTCACGCAAGCGGTGTGCCATGTCTCATAGAGTTCCATACATTACAACTTCATGGTACGATGACGTGCACGACGATGTCTCCGCGTACGCAGGCGGTGTGCTGCAGCCTTTAAGTATTGTCAATTGATGGTAATTTTACATTTCAAACGTTGGTCACCGAGTGACTTTCAACATAGGGAATGGGGGACTGAGTCGCATCAATCCACGGACTTCCTGTGTCCGTTACAAACTTTGGTCCATCGAATGAGCAGAGGTCCAACACTGCGTTTTCCGGTTTATAGACGTCACTTGAAAACCTTTATTTAAACTAGCTTAAGAAAAAAACTGCATGTAATAACAAACTTTTGTTGTCTATCTTTTTAGATATCGAGCTAGATTGAATATTATTTTTTCTTTATGTAAGGAACGATGTCTAGAATCGTCTAAAAAAATCGGGAAAAAATATTTGTTCTGTTCTATTCTTTTAAGTTAATACGAAATTGTGTGACGCAGCGAAACAACCTCAAAATAGCGGCATCCGCCGTGTGCGTCACAGTCCTCACTCAACGTAACAAATTCTTTAATCTTTTAGCTATCGAGTAGTGTAATTAAAATGTGGATGTAGATGACAGATTTGTAGACAACACAAAAAACACCAAAATGTATCCCCGATTTTGTTATCATCAGTTTTCTGAATTGCCTTCCATTATGGCAGCAAATCTAATGACGTATTCACGTCAAAACTATTCGTAAATCAATCGAGGCAACAATTTATTCTGTTAAAATTGTGGTTTTACATGCTGTATACGATATTACATTCGATTAAGTATTTGTTTCTTATTAAGAATTAGTGTTATTCGTGTGATTTTCTGTTGTTAACTATTATCTACTTGTTTTAAGATTTTGTTTCAAAAAGTTAATAAAATGTTTATCAAGATTTTCTATACATTTGTTTATTTTTACCCTACAGCAAAGCAAAATGAGGGTTATGATTTTAACAGTCTATTTATGTATGTATGTTCATCTTATCCCTCGTGACTCTGAAACTACTTGACAGATTTTGACAAATGAGGTATCATTATGCAGCGTCTTGACCATGGAAGAAGAAATCCAATGGAAGTACAACTAAAATAGCTGCTGATGTTTATAGTGTGTTGCTTCTTACACCTATACTAGAAGGCACTATGTTAGAGATAGACAAATGTTTTGTCATAGAACAGTCTGTTTTCCTTTCCGTACCGCTAAATATTTGTGAAGTTTTCCGTAGTGAAGGGAACATAGCATAAAAAAAAAAAAAAAACATTTTTTTTTTAATTTTTCTCTCCTGTCAAAACGTCGTTCACATGTAAACATAACCCGAATACACGAAGATGTCCTAAATCACAAGGTGATTTAACTATTTAGCTGGACCTCTTCAATTTGATGTTATATTTTAATAGTGGTAACATGACGTCATAAATGGACCCAAGTACCTGGTACGATGCAAATAAAATAAGAACAGATTTCTAAATGCTTTTCTCATTCCAACACATTAAAACATTCATTTATAAGAATGAGACGGATACAATTAAAAAACGCTTGCTTTAAATCTTACTTCCATTGACATTCATTCTTCCGTGGTCTTGACTTTCCGCGTGTCATAAGCATTTAGTGACGTCACACAAAATTTAATATGGCGGAAATCAAACGCAATTTTTCAACCTGAAAACAAGTAAATTGAACATAAACATAACACCATAACACATAATATAGTCACAAATGAAACGTAGTCTTGATCCCACACTAGTATTCCCTATGTCGTGTAATCAAGAACATTGTTCCGGGCTTGGGTGTTATGGTACCATGGTACTCGTTGTTCTTGTTATAAGCGTTTGTTTCTGTGGCGCGGCAGGCGAGTAGCTGGCTGTGATGCATGAGGTTGCGGGTTGGATTCCCGCTGAGTGGCGTACAGTCACAAACGAAACGTAGTCTTGATCCCACACTAGTATTCCCTGTGTCGTGGTGGGTATCAAGAACAGACCTGGAACAAACATTTGTTCCGGGACTGGGTGTTATGGTACCATGGTACTCGTAGTTCTTGATACCCACATTACACATTGACAGTGACATGATTGAACATTTGATACCAAAATCAAATAAAAAAACTTGATGAGTCCATTTCAAAAATATATCACACTAATCGGTAATTAATAATTACTCCACTAAAAAGTTGCAGAAAAAATTAAAAACTAAAACCCGAGTACGCAAAAGCTGAAAATAAGTAACAATAAAATTACATTACATTATTTTAGTAAAACATTAAAATGTTGTAGATTTTTGGAAGGCCGAATCCACGATTTTGGAAGAAGGCAGTGGACTTCTACATTCTTATGATGATGATGACTATTTATATCGATAACTAAAATGCTAAATTTTGTTTCTTATTTATCTGTCTGTTATTTTCATCGCAATATTATAACCACCAAACAATGCTTCGGTTATCGAGGTATTATCTCTTAAAATGCGATCAATGTCAGGGTTATCAAGTAATGTATCAACCATAATTAATTTAATCTTTTACTTCATTTCACGGCAACTTTAAAATCATACATAATTATGTGAAGAAAAGTTTATCTCTTTCAGTTTCGTATAGAGAGAACGAGATGGAATTATGAAATTATTCGTGCTGACCGCATTCAATTTATGTTAGCTCGAATACTTTGAGAGTTTCCATTCATTGTTTTAAGAGTGACCGTACTGAAAGAACGACCGGTAAGTTTTTTAAATAAACTAATTTTGTTATAATACTTTAAGTATTATATATTTACATAACCTTGCTCTTTTTTATTATAACAAATGACGTTAACTGGCCTGTGGCCCACTTAATGTTCAGCGGTAAACTCCGCCCATTACCAATGTAATACTGTTAAGTCATGTCCAAGAAGGACGCGCGCTACAAGGCATTTCACTGCGCCCTTATCCTGAAACGTAAAGATGAAAAATCTCATGCGGCTGTAATTTCACTCCTTACCCTTCAAACCGGCAGAGCTATATTCTCTATCGACAATTTAGAAACAGGCGTAAATTGTGCAATCAGGGGTGCGATTTTAGGATGTCACTGAGTGTCAAAATATCACTAAAAAGGCCGCAAAACATAGTTTTTCAGGTGATGTACTAGAGAAGGCACTTGTATTGATATCATTATAGAATTTTAGTCATCAATGAGTTTAAGATTTATAGAAATTTGGAACTCGGGGTTTTACGGCAATTTTACTAACATTTAGTTACTGGATGATATTCAAAAATAGCACTACTTACTAGCACTATTATATACTTCCCCGGACGAACTCTCTCATAAGGTCTTCTACTACTAACAACTATAGCATTTTATAAAGATCATCACATAATATCACCAGCCTGTTTACGGCCACTGCTGAAGGAGAACTCTCTCATTGCATACAATGGGGGGATTTGCCATCCCGTGGATTTCATAGCTGACTAAGGAATTACACTTTCTTTCTTTGTTTTTTTAACACGGCATAAATCATTCTTTTCAGGCACGATGTCTCTTGTAGCTCAAGCATTTGAGTCCAGCAAAATAGTGCCGGATGTCATCCCCACACCACCTACCGCCAATATTGAGGTAACTAATAATTAGATCTATGCAATATAAGATCAAAAAAAGAAAGAACTTCTTTCTTTATTTCAAGCATTTGTTTGTGCCAATGATGCAGATGAAACAAATAACCAAGAAAATTAAACTACATAGAAGACAAGCATTACTTTTGTTATAATTAGAAATAGTGTGCCTCTCAGTAACCAGTCGTGTAACACTGACACAAATTCACGTCCAGCTCAGCATTTGTTGTGCTAGATCAGAAAGCATTACTAGTTTTGCATTGCAACAATCACTTTGCGAGTCGTGAGCTTTTACCGTGACTTACATAGTAACTATTCATCATTCTGTGCCGCGCAGTCGATAGAAACAGAACAGATTCATAAATAGTTACTTCGTAAGTCACGTTGAATACTCATGACTCGCAAAGTTGTTGTTGCAATGCAAAACTCGTAATAGGCCTTCTGATTATAGCGGCTCCAGACTCGGGCAGCCGAAACCACCAGCACCGCATCACTCCTCGCCACTGTAGTAGTGCTCGCAATGTTGCGTTTCAAGTTGAAGGGTACGGGTGCCGGTGAAATTACACGCACAGTTGTCTTTTTATTGTTATGTCTCAGGGTCGGTAACGCGCGTGTCCTCTGGTGTTGCAGGCGTCCATTGGCTACAGTAACTACTTTCCATCAGGGGGGAAATTTTTGGCATTTTTGCTACGCACGTAGCACCTCGTAGAGGCACTGCTACACGCTTACCGAACCCTTTGTCGCGTAGCGATTTTATGACATAATTCATTCTTATTTGATGACTTTGTGGAAGAGTGCCGCGACGGAAGAGGTGTGGGTTCAATTCTCACTGTGGGACAAATGTTGTGTTGTGGTACCATGGTACTCGTAGTTTAGTTTATTTTTATAGTAACATAAATTTAGTGCCGTGTTGTCCGGCCTAAGAATAGAAACCTGCGTATCTTCCCGTGGATGTCGTAAAAGCCATACTAAGGGGTTACACCAGGGGATGGGCTGCAGCATCCACCTGAGTACTTAACACCAAACTGCGATCACCAATACGCCTGCCAAGCGTTGTGATTATGGAAAATCGTCCAATTGTTTTCTATGGGGAAGACCTCGTTCAGCAGCGGACGTAAACAGGTGTTGATGGCATAAAGTTGATTCTGTTGTAGCCAAATAACGCAAATATTTTAATTCATTGGATTGTTGATCGCAGTAGGCTGAGACAACCACGGCCAATATACCTACCTGCCTATACCTGTAATATTAACTAGATCACTGTAAACATACGTGATATAATATTGATAAGTTTGTTCATTTGTTTTGATAAATATTAAAAACATAATGATAGGCAAGTACTTTATAATAATGTTGTGTGATACACGTACGTACTTTACATTATTTAGATTATGATTTGTATGTGCTCGGTTAATTGATGATAATTTTATCTGATAATTTGTTTACCTGGCAGATCGTATTTAGGCTAAAAATTTAGTACATTACTGTTGAGGCCTGAATTCAAGCCATTTACGGCCGACTAGTATTGGAAGGATAAGGCGTAGCATAGTCATTCGAAAGTGATTTTAATAGAATGAGATGTCAGCTGAGTCCTATTGACGTGGATAATGTCTATAAATTGGGTTTGGTAGCCTGGTCAAAGTTTTCGATGCAACGAAATTATGCCGAACTTCGTGACGCGATAACTCTGAATAATGGACCGATTTGACCGAAATTACCGATTATATTTAGCAACTACTTAATAAGGTTCTATAGTTAGTTGATTTCCACATTTTAAGCTAAGCGGCGTTTGTGAAAGAGACAGAAATATAGAAGTGTGCCTATTTTACAGACGGTCTACCTCGCGAACGCGTGAAGTTTGGACACAAATCGACCAGTAGTTCTAAAACGACCTTAAGCGATATTGGCTTTAATAACAATGATAAAATTTAATGACTTTGCAAAGTTGAATTATTGATTATTATTGACTAATGTTTCAGAAATATCGATACTTACAGAAAGAAGTTTCGACTCGAGCCAATTTGAAAGCGCATTCTTTTTTCAAACTTTTCATATTAATTTGTTTCAAATACATAGGGAATTTAAGAATACTTATTTTCGACATTTTATTTACATTTACCTATCAATTAAAAAAAAAAAAAAAAAAAAAATTTGGTAGGTACATGTTTTAGTTGCAGCTGTATAGGGGTTATGTCCAATATAATACTCATCTAAAAATTAAATAATTACCTACGATGAATGAATAACTACGCCGAGAATGTCTGAGACGCCAGCAATATACACTCGAGAGCAATGAATCCGGGTCACTTAAAGAATGTTAAAATCTCGGAAACTAAAAATGATAGATTAATGCAATAAATTGTATTTAATAGACAATGTAATACTCCTTAAATGAAGGTAAAAAAAAATATGAGTCACCATACATTTTATTAACACAAAATTACATAAAGAAAAAAACTGCTGATCTCTCCTTAAAACAAAAATAGGAAACATGAAATTTTTGAACTTTATTACGATTTTCTTGAATTTTAATACTTCGTATTGCCTCCTCGTGCTTTTTTAATTTAATTTTAATTTAATTTTTTTTATTATTAAATTTTAATTTTAAATTTTAAATTTAATTTTTTTTTAACTTAATTTCGTAGTTCCATCTTCGAAAGTGGCCCTTTTTCAAATTTGTTTTTTTTATGATATAACTTTACAATAACTAAGAAGTTTTAATACCTTCATTTAAGGAGTATTACATTGTCTATTAAATACAATTTATTGCATTAACCTAGCATTTTTAGTTTCCGAGATTTTTAGGATTCTTTAAGTGACCCGGATTCATTGCTCTCGAGTGTATATTCTTGGCTTTCTAACCCATAGACTAGCCACGTACTTATAGTGCTAGCGATTGAAGTTTCATTCAGAAAAAAGCAATTATCGTATGCTTTTTTTAAAATTGCGACGATATAGCAAGGTGGAGAAAAAATTATTACTTTCGTAAATGCGATAAAATGCCGAATATTCACGTTTAAATCACTTGTAACATTGTGAAGCGCTACAATATGAGTGTACTAACCGATAAGAGTACTCAAGGTTATGCGGCGCAGATGATGTAATACAAAACAACAATAGGTACCTACTATCGTGCCTAGGTACAGGTTAGGTTAGGTATAATGTTTTGAATTTATAATTCATAATAATCATCAGCCTAAAGAAGTCCACTAATGGAAATAGGCCTCTCCCTTAGAATGCCATGATGATCGGTCTTGAGCCGCCTCCATCCACCGACTTCCTGCAACGTTTAAAATGTCTTTAGTCCATCGAATGTAAGGCCTTCCTCTACCGCGTCGTCCGGTTTGTAGTCACCATTCAAGAACCTTTATTCCCCAACGGTTATCAGTTCTTCGAGCTATATGACCTGCCCATTGCCACTTCAGCTGAATGAGTAATTAAAGCATTTAAAAATGTGTTTTATTTCAGTTGAAATACCCTAGCGGCGTGCTCGCATCCCATGGCAATGAGCTTACCCCAACGCAGGTGAAGGATCAGCCCAGTGTCTCCTTCCAAGCAGACCCTAACGCGTACTACACTCTTGTATTCACTGGTAGGTTACAATCGTCTTATGTACTTTGTCAACCAACTGAACAACTAGAACTGATAATTTGGCCCACCTGCTGTGAAGCGGTAACACCTGCCTAGTGGAAAATGCAACCTCTTAGGTCACGTCTATGTTGGACGTGACCTACGTGACATTACATATCCGATTCTTGCTGGCACTAGCATTACTTTCATCATCATCATCAGCCTTTTGACGTCTATTGCTGGACGAGGACTTCCTATAATCACAACGCGTAGCGGAAAGATATGTAAGCGCAGTATTGGTGTTAAGTACTCAGTTGGATGCAGCTGCCTATCTCCAGGTGGGATCCATTTGTCGGCTTTTTCGTCATCCACGGGAGGAGACAAAGGGATTTATAACATGATAACATAATACCCAGCACTCGCATACATAGTCCTGATCCCATACGATTCCCTGTGTCGTGGGTATCAGGAACTACGCGACCCTGTATCACAACAATCGGACCCGGAACAAATTTTGCAGATTATACAATCATTTGTCCCGCAGTGGGAATCGAACCCGCACCTCTTGCATCTCAGCTGGCTACTAACCCACAGCAACACAGAGGTTGTTTATGTTGTGCTGGACACACAACAGCTCCTAACATTACATTACACAGCCTATATTTACGTTACAAGGCCAAAACAAAATCAAAAAGCGCGCACACACACACACACACACACTACAAAACACACACACACACACACACACACACACACACACACACACACACAAAACACACTCATTTTTACTATAAAAAACTTTCGTTAGCTATAATTAATTACCATTCATTTTGTAAAAAACGGCAATCTCTCTATGATGAAGAACTTCGAAATTTGAGTTAAAACTTGGCGGTTTTGTTAGGATTGAAACTTGGACGTTGTCGTTTTTACAAAATGAGCTATATACATACTAAAAAGATTTTGTTTTGGCCGAATAAAGCAAAATATATGCAAAAAGATCATTTGAAGTGCCAGCATAATAAAATTAAAAACTGTGCTTTCTCTTTCAGACCCTGACAACTACGACGGCCCAGAGCTAGTCTACCGCGAGTGGCATCACTGGCTGGTGGCAAACATCCCAGGGGGCGACGTCTCCAAGGGCGAGGTCCTATCAGCCTACATCGGCTCAGGGCCGCCGGCAGGCACCGGGATTCACCGCTACGTGTACATCTTGTACAAACAGCCGGGGAAATTGGAGTTTGATGAGAAGAGGCTAACCAACAAGTAAGGCTATCTTGTCATAATTAAATACATTTTCAGATAGCCTGGATACAGACTATAAAGGCATCATCATTATCATCATCAATCAGTTGAAGTCCTCTGCTGGGCATAGGCATCCCCCATAGAATGCCATGACGAACGGTCCTGAGCCACCTCCATCCACCGACTTCCAGCCACTTTAATCTATCGAGTGGAGGACCTTCCTCCGGCGTCGTCCGGTTCCCTAAGTCCCAGATGTACCATTGAGTTGTACCATTGATGGTACAATTGGTACTGATTTGTGGTCGCCTCTCGAGAACCTTTATTCCCCAACGGTTGTCAGTTCTGCGAGCTTTAAGACGTGCCCGATGCCACTTGAACTTGCTAATTCCGAGGGTTATGTCGGTGATCTTGGTTCTTCTACGGATTTCCTCATTTCGAATTCTATCACGTAGTGAAACGTAGCATAGCTCTCTCCATAGACCATTTGAGAGGCATAGGAATCCCTTTAATAAGCTGGATTACCTCTTTAGGTTAACGCGGTCGAATTCAGCCGCAAAACAAAAGTACTTTTAGACTTTCTTTTGTTTTGCCATTTCTGGCCGGGTATTTTCTCGTCTTGTTTCTTGAATTTTCTTGGTTAAAAAAAACGTTAGGTTGAAAAAGGCTTTATGACCGATTGTTAAAAAACTGTGGAAAGAGGATTCTGAGCGCCTTGCAAAGACTCTTTTGCTCAGTTAATAGTAAAAACGGTGAAGACTCTAAATTGTATTCTTACTTCCATAGATCCATCGACGGGCGCGCAGCGTTCTCTACAAAGAAGTTTGCAGAGAAGTGGAACCTCGGTGCCCCCATCGCTGGCAACTTCTACCGTGCTCAGTTCGACGACTATGTTCCTCTGCTCTACAAGAGCTTAGGAGTTTAAGCCAAAGATAATTTTAAGACTAATAAGTTAACAGAATGAAGTGGCGCGATGAATTTAGCTTTTACGAGGACTGGGGCGATACATGCGCAATATTCATGATTCGTGAGGAAATTAGATAAATTAAATTATAAAGAAATAGTATAATTCATTAATTGATAATTAATTTAAATATTTTTTTGGACCTTTGCCCTGCATGTCTACGTAGACTTAAATAAAATAAAAAAACTTTGCTCCGGGATTATGAAAATATATTTTGCAACACAAAACTTAAGCATATTTATTTACTCCATATTTTTATGAAGGCAATTACCACAACCCACTAGACTCTTTTTTTTTCTAGCTAGCTGGTTTTTTATCAGCCTTTAATTTTGTTTATTTACTTATTTATTTTATTAATCTAGGATTCACAGTTATCTTATGCTAGTTTGTATGCAATTAAATATATGCCGTGCTTAAACCAAATCGAATCCACATTTTATAGGCAGATATTTTATACAGTGGTATATTATTTATTGGTTTGTATTTATTTATTAACTAAATACTTACTATTTTATAACGCTGTACGGCACTTTATTTTATACATTATCTTAAGTTTTATCTGTAAATGAATTTGTATTTCTTTTAGAGAAATAAATATCTTTAACCTTAATTATTAACATAACATAAACATAACACCCAACAGTCACATACGTAGTCTTGATCCCACACTAGGATTCCTTGTGTCGTGGGTAACAGGAACTACGAGTACCATGTTACTATAATACCCAGACCCGGAACAAATATTTGCAGATCATACAAATATTTATCCCGCAGTGGGAATTGAACCCGCAACCGCATTTCTGCCGGCTACTGGCCCGCCGCGCCACCGAGGTCGTCAAATTTCAATCGTCGTCGATTATACCTAGGTACCTACCTACCTACGGTATGATTACTATTTAATTCTGTGCGTAACTACCTCAGCTAGTTAATGGTGCGTATACTTTCAGCATGAGAAATATGCTCTTATTTGAATCAATTAAAAAATATACGCGCAGATGATTTCAACAAAGGAACAGACCCCCAATTACAGGAAAGGGCAAAGGGGAACACAACGTTGGGGATCATTTTAGCAGCCTTAGCGCAATCTAAATCTTATGAATCTTGAATAGGGGATACTTCTTGACCTAGATATTCCTCCTTTCAAGTTTAAAAAGATTCGGACAGCGCCAAGGCTGCCAAAATGATCCCCATTTTTGCATTCCCCATTGCCATTTGCAACTGTACAGAGCATGTACAGTATAAAGGCGCCCAGTGGACCATATGGTCAAGCTTGCCCTTGATCTGCCGACGACAAAACGAGGACGCGGAAGACCACCTTCCACTTGGTTGACGATGGTCGATAAAGAATTAAAAGAAGCTCAGCTCGACAAAGATATCGCACAAGACCGTTCGAAATGGAGAAAATGGACAAAGAAGGCCAACCCCAAGTAAATGGAAAAAACGGTCGAGGGATATATATATTGCCATATTTGCTGCTGTAACTAGGTAGCTGGTGCTGATTCAGGAAATGTAGAACTTGCGGTGATCTTACGTTGCACAGCTAAACCTAGGTAACATAAGAAGGCTTACTAATCTGGAAACACCTGCGATCACGGTCCATGGGATTGTATGAAGCTCTGCACTTACTCTCACTTGGTAGCATTGAGTCTTGAAATAATCAGAAAAAAATAATCAGAAATAATCAATATATTGGTAAATATAACATTTACAGGTCAATAGAACAGATAATAGTATTACATTGTCACAATAATACTTCAAAAAATGTATACAGGGCTAAATTATAATTACATAACTTAAGTACCTACTTAATATAAATTAAGTCAGTAATTCAAAATTGTAAAAAATAAAATAAATTAGATACAAATTGTCATATTAAACGATTCAAACAAATTTCAATGATTAAAAATTATTTTGATTTGAATTGATTCAATTAAATGTAATTAACTCAAAATCTAAAAAAACTATTTGACTTTCCATACAAAATCTTCCACATTATAGAACGCCTTCTCGTTGAGCCATAATTTTAATTTAGTCTTGAAAGATGTAAGGCTACCTGATACTATAATATGCTCTGGCAGGCGGTTATATACAGCAGGTCCCAAGATGTGTGTGAGCCTGTCTGATTCGGCAAGTCTGTGAGCTACTGTCGCGAGCTTACCAGCACCACGGGTGTTACAGTTTAGAGCGTGTCCGTCTCCACGAGTTCCGAAGGCTTCTATATTTTGCCTCACGTACACAGCAACCTGGAAGATCACGAGCGAGGGCAACGTGAGTATCCTCAGTGAAGTGAAATATGGCCTCGCCGACGTACCCCGCGCTACTTTTGCGATCACCCTCACAGCACGTTTCTGCATGCGGAAGGCACGCTCCCTGTCGGCAGCGCGCCCCCATAGTTCAGCTCCGTACTGGAGAAGCGAATGTACAGTCGCGAAGTAGCAGGTACGGACTACATCAGCTGAGACCACGCGAGATATTCTGTATAGAGCGTAACACGCGCAGCCCAATTTGGCACAGAGTTTGTCTACATGTGTTAGGCCTCTGTCAATATGAAACCCCAGGAAGGCGGTTGACTGGACTTGCTCTATGGCTCTTGACTCGATCGATACCGATAGCCTCCTGACTTGATGACCAGAGATGGAAAAATGAATGAAGTGCGTTTTTTTGAGGTTCAGGACGAGTCCGTTCCACTCAAACCACTGGGCCACCTGGCAGGCCGCCTCATTCAACCGCTGCTCAAGCTGATCGAGAGACTGAGCGTGGACAACTGAAGCTACGTCATCTGCGTACATAAACACTTCTCCTGCCGTCACGTGCTCGGGTAAATCATTCAGTAGTAGCGAGAAGAGAATGTTGGACACCGAAGACTCCTGCGCCACGCCCATCACCGTCCCTAGGGGTTCAGACCTAGTCTCACCTCCGTCGCTTACCACCATCTGATGGCGGTCACTTGTGGAAAAGTTATTTGCTAAAGAATGACTGTTAAATGTTAATGTTAAAGAACTCCCTTTTCCGCATTCGAACTCTATATAGGTGGTCCATTATGCGTGAGAGTTATCTGGCTAGGTAGTTAGCCAGCCTATATCTCCGTTCAGAAGCACAAAAGCTTCCTGAGGTCTTCGCAGGCTTAGCGAAGGGACCTCTGGTTGTTGCGGGTTTGTCCAACGTTAATTGTGTTGTTTTAGGGTGGTTTAATGCATTGACTGATGAGAGATTATCACAGCCAGCGACGCGAGCGAGTCGTCACACATAGGTTAGGTGCCATCAATAATTGATCTTAACTGTGTTAGATATAATAATGATTGAATGTATAGGTAGGACCCATTGATTTAGATTAATATACATATGTCTATGGTAGGACCTCAGAATAATTACTCTGAGGGTAGGACAACAAGACGGGCGACAACCCTGTCAGTCGCTGCGGGCGAGCGCGAAACGTCGGCGAGCATGGGTAGTAGGCGGCATCAGGGCAATTACAAAGAGAAGTACCTACTTAAGTTGTAAGTAGCATTTCTATAAAGAGATTATCTAAATTCTATGCTAAGTATAACCGAGGCCACGTCAACGCATAAGTTATGCTTAGAAAGTTGGCAACTTATTCAATGCGAATGAAAACGCGAGAAAAAGAAAATAGTTTTATAATATTATTTAGTTTAATTATTTATTTTGTGATACTTAACTAATTTGTTCCATTAAGTGTTATCTAAACGTTTTTAAAACACCTCATTAACACACAAGTTTTCCTATAAAAACACGTCTCTATATTGCTATAAAAAATAGTTTTTGTTTTTAGTGAAGCCTCTACATAAACCTTACAAATATTACTTACGTATGCTTTCAAAATACAAGATTTATTTAATAGTCCTAATCAACCTATAATGGGTTTACTTTTCTTCTTGGTTTTACTTTTGACATACCGAACGTTTTCGGCAGAAACTGAAGTGTGTAATATAGATTCAGGGATTAACACCGAAGTTTTTAGATCGTTCATAAAAAACCAAATTGTTACAGATGTTGTTTCCAACGCACCCATAAGGTTGGTTCAAGTAAGTTGATAAATATTTTACTGCAGTATTTAGTTTTACACGTAGCTAATAGAAGACGCTCCGAACTATTGTACACGCTAGGTACCTAATATCTTAATAACTCTTGTTCTGGCAGAATTTATATATATATTTTTTACAAATAATAGTAATTAACATAGTCTTGTTCCCACACTAGGATTCCCTGTGCTGGTGGGTATCAAGTAACTACGAGTAGGTACCATTATACTACAACATCCAGACCTGAACAAATATTATGCAGATCATGAAAACATTTCTCACGTAGCGGAAATCCAACCCGCACCTCTTGCGTCTAAGCTGACCACGGAGGTCGTCAAGTCATTTTCGTGGTAGGTATATACTCAGATAAAATTTCATGGGACCACCTCGACACCATTCTGAGAGAACCATTAAAAATCCCACAAACAAATAATATCGAAACGTAGATGGAGCTAAGAGACACATTTTTTGTGTAATTTTTTGTTTTCTATGCATCTTAAAGTCAGAGACCCTTTATAGAAGATCGTTGGGTAAAGTCATAAAAGTGAGACAATCGGGTCATATCCAAGTCAATCATCATTGGTCATGGAATTGGAATCATCATTGGAATGGTCATTCCAGTTCAACTCAAAGTACAAAGTCAATCAGGTGTCATAATTATGATAGGAATTTTGCACAAAGTTGTAGTTTTTTAAATTACAGATAACATTTTAAAAATAAATCCTCTAATTTACATCCAGTAATCCCACAATACTGAAGTATGGCATGCTGGTAACTTTAGTGCCAAAAATAATGGAGAAAACTCCCTCGACACAAAATAATACCTATATTTTGTGTCGAGGGTCTTCTTCAGGGTGAGTGCGATCTGTGCTACACTCTCTCCGCGTCCCTCGCACTGGGTCGCTGAGCTCACTCCTCACGGCTCGTCTGGCGTGGGGGCGGGGGGAGTGCTTGTGTCCGCGTCATCACGCGTTCTTTGGCGACGTCAGTTCGGTCGGGATGGTGGTGCTCCTTCATTGTCACTGCTGCTTCCGCCGCTACCACCGGGCGCGCCAGAAGCGACCAGACAGGCTACACTAATACAGACTCATATAATTCGCAATCGTTCGTCCTATAAAGATAGGATTTTCAAGCTTGTGCTCTATCATTGTTCAAATTGGGCAGTCGACTAATCTCTAAATGTTACTCTAAAGGTTAATAACATGTTTGTCCTTTGGATACCTACTCTTGGGAATTGCAGATGGATTACAGCGACGAAGCAAAAGTCCGCCTCGGCAATGAGTTGCCGACCACTGCGGTCGCGACTATGCCTAGATCAGTCTGCTGGAGTGCTGATCCCGCCCGCAATTACACCCTGGTCATGGTTGGTAAGTAGACTAACTGCGCTGATTGAAAAGCATGATCAGGGGATGGGACAGCAGCATCCATCTGAGTACTGCGATCACCAATCCTGCGAAGCGTGGTAATTATGGCGAATCCACCCTATTCTTTGGGGAGGCCTTGTCAAGCAGTATACGGCGTGATGAAGAAGAAGAGTTGCCTTTAGATTGTAAATTGTCCTCCACAGTGAGGTGCGAGCATTCTGACATTCTATTCAGTACCTAAGACAGCTAGAAGGTACCCTATTACACAGAAGAAAATATATTGAATAAATACTACTACCTACTAGGTACGATACCAGGGTAAGGTTTTCGAGAGGCGACCACAAATGGAAGGGTTATTTTCTATCTCGCGACAGGCTTGCAACAGGCGTAAATTGTGCAATCAGGGCTGTCAACCGGTAACTTTTGTATGTAAAAAGCGACGTTAATCATAATAATCATCATCGTTAATCATCATCATTGTTAATCATCGTTAATCAAGCCATGATCGCACAATTTACGCTTGTTGCAAACCTGTCGCGAAATCGAGAATACGGGGGCCGGACGAAACAGTGAAGGAAGGCCCTCTTGATGGATCAAAAACATTATAAAGGTCGCAGGAAGTCCGGCACTGTTCCTCGTGGCATTCTATGTAGGTCTCTAGGCTGATGATGACGAGGTACGATACCTTGATTGAATAGGAACCTACTTAATTTATGCCTTTGCTCAATGAACTAAGAATTATTAAAAGGAAAATAAAGAAAGAAAAAGCATTTATATGTGCCAAAAATTACAAGAATGCCACGGGACAAAGATACACATACAAACAGAGATTAAAAAAGATTATTAAAACTACAAAGAAGACAAGATTAAATCAATAAAAAAAAATAGTGTGCCTCTCAGTACCTACCTACCAGTCATACAACACTGGCACAAATTGAAGTCCGCAACACAACGCTGATCTTCCGCTGAAACCATATACAAGTGAAAACACAGATGTCTGCTTCACAACCATATATATTTAATATTACATTTAATTTAATAATCCTCCAACTCCTGTGGATTTCGTAAAAGACGACTAAGGGATTACGCCTGGGGATGGGCAGCAGCATCCACCTGAGTACTCAACACAAATACTACGATCACCAATCCGCCTGCCAAGCGTGGTGATTATGGCAATTCCTGCCATTGTACAGCCACATCGTTCTACATCGTAGATATGGCTGCTTCTGTTCTTCAAGTATTTTTACCTAGTGTCAATTTTATTTTCCTTCAGACCCTGACGCACCATCGCGCGACAATCCAGTCTTACGTGAAGTAAAACACTGGCTGATCGTAAATATACCCGGGAACGACTTTCGTAAAGGTCTCACTCTGGCCACGTACCGGAGCCCATCCCCACCCCCGGGGTCAGGCCCGCACCGCTACGTGTTCTTGGTGTACCAACAGCCACAGGGTCTGGTGAAGTTCAACGAAACTGTAGCCACATCGTAAGTGTAAAATATTTCCGGGAATGACATCCGTAAAGGATTCACTCGGACCCCGTACACCTAAGCCCAGAACCACCATCCCCAGGAAAGACATCCGCAGAGGTCTTTCTACCAGTAGGTACCTACCTAAGCCCCAGCAGGCCATCCTATTAATTTTCTTCCACAATCACGGAGTTTCACACGTAATAGAATTGAAATGAGGAGATCCGTAGAACTAAGATCACCAACATCAACCAATAGCTTTCAGAATTAGTAGGTTAAAATGGCAATGGGCAGGCCATAGGTATAGCTCATACAACTGACAACCGTTGGAAGAAGAATATAAGCTTCTGATTGGTGTCCACAAACCGGACGACGTAGTCGATGGATCATTATAATAGATAGATATTAAAGGTCGCACGAAGTCGGTGGATGGAGGCAGCTTCAGACAGTTCGTCTTATTCTATGGGGCAGGCCTATGCCCAACAGTGGACTTACTTGACTTGGACAGTGACCTATAGGCTAATGATCTTTGCTTCATTATTTTACACCCTTTCACCACAGTTTGGAACCAGTTCCACCCAACCGATTGAGCTGAAAACTTTCATAGCTGCCTGTCAAGCTTAGATGACAATACAATATTATGGTGACGGCGAGCTGATCTTATGATGGAGACGGAAGGTGAACAACGGAACTCCTCGATGACTAATAGTAGCCTGGCAGTGTTTGGGCTCATTCTGATCAGCTCACGGTTCCGATCACTATTTTATTAAAAGCTAGTTTTGAAAAATACATTTTCCAGCAAAAAACTTTATGAACAAGGGTGTAAGTAATTTTAGATGTATTGTTATAGTAATAGTTTGCATTTTTGTTACAGAACTGTGGGCAGGTTTAATTTCTCCATTAGAAAATTCGCAAGAAAATACAAATTAAGCCTTTATGCTGGTAATTTTTTCAAGGCACGCCACTCTGATAAGGTCCTGTGAATGGTACCTAGCTTTTATCTATGCAATTAAATGATATATCTACGTTCATATGAAATTATTTATAAAGGTACCTACAACCCACGCCAACGTATTCGAAAATGATGAAATAGGTACAGTTACCATACAAAAGGAAGTTTGCTCCTCTTTTGGTTAATTCATAAAAGTCAATTAAATTTTGTAGACACATAACTTTTCATTTAAAAAACCGACTTCCGCCATAGTAGTCGACTAAATATTTGGATGAAAAAAAAAATTATGAAAGAACCATAGTGGTGAAAGGATTATGATACTTTTTAAATGCAAATGCTTGGTTTGTTGCTGAAAATATCAAAATCACCATATGTATGCCTACAATATTTTAGGAGTTCCCTCAATTCCTCATGGATTCCATCATCAGAACTGGATTCTGAAAAATGGGACCAATCTGGAAGAATATCTATTCAAATAAAAAAAGAATTTTCCAAATCGGTTCATAAACGCCGGAGATATGCGGTAACAAACAAAAAAACATAAAAAAAAATACAACCGAATTGAGAACCTCCTCCTTTTTTGGGAAGTCGGTTAAAAAAACAAACCTCAAGGGGGCGCACTCGCAGACCCGCAACCTGCGTCATAGTAACTTCTTTTGCAGTGTTGGCTGCTGTCGCTCCTAAAAGCCACAGAATTTCGCGGCTCGCTCTGCTCGCCTTTAACTTCTATTGGAGTGTTGCCTAATTTCACTGTTAAAATACTTAATTAATGTACCTATGAGTAACTAGTGGTTCGCCCCGAACTGAGACCTCGCGATAACACCTTAATCAGCCTGACTACTTAACCAAGTAATTTCCATTTTTCTATTATTATTTTTGTAAATTTTCACCTCGAGGTCTACCTACCAGTACAGTACAGGATCTATCAGTAACAACTCTAATTTCCTACACATCATCGAAATAACCTTTGAATAGGGCTAAGCAACGGGGCGTAATACTACATACCTGTTAGTACCTATATCAAGTACCTGACGAATTAATTGATAACGTCCTTTTGACGAAATCATAGAACTCTAGCGTCATTCAAATTCCTTGAAATGGGAGGTCAATAATGGATGTTATATTGGTTCTTGTTTTATGGAGTACAAGTTTCTAAATTCTTCAGTTTCAGACTTTTCCCTGTAGTTGTGACACAAAAGCCACAAGCATACCAAATTTCAGCTGTGTGGGATTGCTAGAAGTACCCTAGAATTTTAGATTTTTACGTTTTTTTACTTTCCCTAATATCACAAAAACTAAATACTTATTAAAAACAGTTTTGAAATGTCCAACCAACGCGCTTTCATGAGACACCCCACTTGATCTGACTGTCTCACTTTTTTTTTTTTACCCACTCTTGGACCCCTATATCTCAGCAACCCCCTGACCGGTATAGCTCATAACCTTACCTACAAATTGTACCAATACTATCTACACCCATACCAAATTTCATGTAGATTGGATTAACGGTTTGGAAGTTTTCATCGGACAAACATACATACATACATACATACAAACGCCGATTCTTCCAACTTGACTCAGAGAACTCGCTTCGCTCGTTCAATTAAGGTTAATTTATAAAGTTGTTGAATTGTTTCACTTCCTACAATATATTTTTTAGGGGGGAATGGGTTCGCAAAACTCAAATCTCGCGCAGGGCGCTCTGACCTTGGCTACGACACCTAGTCAGTAAGTCTGTACCTAATTGTAGTAAGTCGTCGTCACTGGTCGGCGTGATTTGGAAACTATAATATATTTTTATAAGAAACTGACAAAAACTATAAGTAAATACTATATAAGTAGTAGTATAAGTAGTATGTACTTAGTAATTTTGACGCTTTTTTCTAGATTTCTCGATTACATTTTGAAATTGAATCTTATTCTGGTATGTTCATAAAAGACTATACACTTTATTTGAGCAATAGGTATTATTCATTTTAGCTTATTCTATTACTTATAATGCAATCACTGGTCCGTGTGAAGGGAATATTTTAACCATGTTTAAGGTTAGATACGTTTAGTAATAAGCTGTTTGGTGTGATTGGTATACACAATGGATTTAGATTTAACCTCACTTGTTTAAGAGCGTCAGTACACACAGTAGGTACTCTTAGAGGCGTAAATGCACATTAATATGTAAGTACCTACCTACCTACTAAAAAAAATTGAGGCCTTTTAGAAACTTAAAAAAAACGCAGATGTTTAGTGTCACAAGATAGTGTTTAAAAAAATAAAAAAAAAACAATACTGGACATGGGGGCATAACGGGGACATGTGTACGGGGCAGTATGGAGTACCCCATCATGCCCTGTACCACCCGGATACTGACCCCTGGTACAGCCAGGAACGCCGCCGGTACGCTGGTACGTGCCTGAAGCACGTAGGTAAGTAGTAGGTACTTACACGTTTTTTATTTCATTAATGAAACAGTCGTATTCCTTTTGTTTTGATAAGAAAAATGGTACGAACTTCAAACTTCAGACTTTCTAACTCCAACCCCCTATAAAAATGAGCTGAAGCAACTTAAACAGTCGAAGAAGTGTTCGAAACCAAATTATCCTAGATTGAAGAACATTACTAAGACTAATAAGAAACAAAAACCCAGCAACATAGTTCCAGGACAGAAAATGATGCCGAGGATACCATAATGCCTGTATTGTGTTGTGTGGATGTTAACCACACTGTAACTAATCATAGTACTGACAAAGATTCGTTTACTTTATAAATTTATTTAAGTTTAAGATCTCATTAGGGACCAGTAAACTTTCACTTATTTTACTAAATAAATGAAAGTTAAATCTGAACGCAGTTAAGGTAACCTAGGTACTCTGTTAGGATACTTTGTTCAAGGAAGATACAATTTACCTTCAAGTATTTACAAGCAAGATCAGAGGAGGTTGCTCATAGAATTTAAGTAGGTGTTATGATAGTGGATTTCCACTTTGCTTTCCTAACAAATAGAGATTAAAAGAGAAGCAAAAATATGTATTAAAACTTCCTTAAAATTAAGCGGAAAACATTCTGTGCGCTTTTATTATAGGAGGAATCATAGTTTTGAAAATATCTTAAAATTTTGTCAAGCCTAAAGGAAAGGAGAGAGAAGTTTGCTCATGACTTTTGAGCAGGAGTTTGTTAACAATTTTCAACCCAAATTTTTAAACAAAATTACTTGGAGATAGGAGTCAGAACCTGTATGGATACTTTATTAGGATTAAACTGAAGGTACCTTCTATATTCTTATTGATAAAAGACTCATTGGATTGAAAATAACTTTTTTTTTTTTTTTTTTTTTTTCTTTATTATTTAAAAGGAGTTTTGTCACATAGTGACCATGCCACTCCCGTACAGGCTACTCCCACACAGTACACACACACACACACAGTACACACAGTATGTACAGGCACTATATTTTAAACTACACTTAAATAAAGCTTAACGAGCATCTCGGCTTCCTCGGAAAGCGGGGAAGCCAAGACACTGTTACATATACCTATATTAAAATTATACAAGAATCTCATGTGTTGACGTTGAGCCTCATTCCGAACACACTCCGTCAGCACATGATGTACGTCTTCTTCAACATTACACTCTGAGCACTTTGGGGAATCTGAAATTCCCATCAAAAATGTAAACTTGTTTGTTGGAATGTGTCCGGAACGAAGTCTCAACAGTGCTACAATATTTCTTCTATTCCATTCTTGTTGGTCAAACCACGGGTATAGAGGAGGTTGATACTGTATGGTTTTATACCATATGCCTTTTGTTAATGATCGTTCATCAAAATACTCGTGCCACAGCTGTCTACAACTTGTTTTAACCCCACTCAATAGTTCGCTATGCAGTGGTAAACATCTATACAAAATACCGTCGCTTATCGCTTGTCTCGCCGCGCAGTCGGCCTCCTCATTACCTGTGATACCCACATGGGAAGGAATCCATTGTATAATTACCTCTTTATTACTACCACAAAGCTTACTGATGGTATCAAGGATACTGTAGGCTATCGGAAGTCCTCGAATACTCGAGGTCAGCCGAGCCAAATGTAAAAGAGCGCTTTTTGAATCTGATAAAATGATAAATTTATTGTGATCGACAGATGTAACGTACGACAACGCTTCTGCTATCGCGATAAGTTCACAGTGCATTATAGAAACATCGGCACTGATATTGAATCCAATACATATATTCATCTGTGGATCAACAAAAGCTGACCCACATCCAGATGCATCTCTTGACCCATCTGTGTAAACTTCATAGTATGAGCTATATTTGTCATGCAGGTACTCAGTACATATAGTGCGTAACGCATTTATACTAACATGTCTCCTAGCGCACGCCAACCCCTCGACTGTTGTCTCAATGTTCCTAGATAAATCATACCTACTTATCCAGTCATTGAGAGAATAGATCAACAGCTTGGGGACCGAATACAAAGGTAAGTTAAAGTACTTTCTATGTGTTTCCACCAGCAAAGGTAACTTCTTTCTCCTCCAGTATTCCCCTTGACATAAACTGTTTAGTTCCTCTATAACACTTAGATTTATATTAGCCTTAATTGATTTAGACCTTAACCAAAATTTTGCAGCTAGGTATTTCCTACGAATGAACAATGGTTGGAGACATAGTTCACTCTCCATTACATGGATAGGTGTGCTTCTTATAAACCCACCCATTATTCGCATCGCTTGATTCTGTACTTTATCCAGCTTGTATAAATGACTTTTTACACTAACGTCATATAAAAAACAACCGTAGTCTATTCGGCTTCTAATCAATGAGATGTAAAGATGTCTTAAATGCTTAGGATGAATACCCCATTTTGCCCCCGCCAAAACTTTAAAAACATTTAGAAATTTTAATATTTTTTCACTCGTTTCATTTATATGTCTACCCCACCTTAAACTTCTATCAAACCATATACCTAGATATTTAACACTATCGACTTGTTGGACACACCCGTTATTTATATTTAAAGTTACATTATATCTATCTAAATTCCTAGTGTACGGTCTTGTAAATACGCAAACTTTCGTTTTCCTCTGAGAAATACTTAACCCCAACTCTGTTATCATATTATTAAATGACAATAATGCATCCTGAGTAACAGTAACCGCATCCGACAAGTTTTGACGGCTAGTATAAAGTACAAAATCATCAGCATATTGCGATATAAACACACCTTGATCTAAGTCCTTACAGATATTGATAGTAGCTACGTTGAACAGTATTGGAGATAGGGGATCACCTTGTGCTATGCCCATTCCCGTCATCCTACTAAGCACCTCGTTATTATGTAACTCAATAGATAGGCATCGAGAGTGTAAAAATTGCCAAAGGTAGTTACATATTATGGCCCCTACTCCAAGACTATCTAAACCAACTAACATCCCTATTATATTAACATTGTTATATGCGCTTTCAATATCGATAAAACATCCCACTGTAACAAATCCTCTACTAAAGCCACTCTGAATACGCGAGACCAATCTACTCAAATTATCCATACACGATCTTGATCTTCTAAAACCCACTGTTTCATCTGAGAAACAGCAGTTCTTCTCTAAGTACCATTCCAGTCTACGCGTGATAATGGTATGAAGTATCTTACATAAACAGGACATCAGAGCAATGGGTCTGACATTTGAGCCTGAGCTATTATCAGCATTCGGTTTCGGTACAGGAACTACCCTAATGTCCTTCCATTGACTTGGTACAAAACTTGAGGACAAGAATCTATTATATAACGATATCAGTATGGATTTGGCTACATCTGGTAGATTTTTAATCATAGAGTACGATATGTCATCTGTCCCTGGAGCTGTATCTGACTTTTTGATGGTATTAGTTAGCTCCTGTACCGAAACCGGTGAAGATAGATGTATATTTTCACTAGAAAATACAGGGCCAGAAGGAGTCACGTAATCAGGCGCTAGGCTAGATAATAAAGATTCTGCTGTATCACGGGTGATACTGTTCCTTACACGTCTGCGTCCCTTGATCCATCTCATTTTAGACCACATTTCACTTGGAGATGTCACACTATCAATTCCATCACAAAAACTACGCCACGATCTGCATTTACCACTGCGAATCATTCTTTGTGCCGCGCTGATCTTGTTTTGTAGAACTTCTGAGTTAGTAGGTGTCGGGTTTCTCCTAAAGACAGCAAGCGCCTGGCGTCTCTCGGCTACTGCTCTTGACATGCCCTGATTCCAGTAAGGTCTGGGTGTAAATTTTTGTTGGTGCAGAGGATTGGTACAGAGCTTAATAAATGGAATCGATTCTTCAGCTGCCGTGTTAATCACATTAATAAATGCATCATACGCTGTCTGATCATCATTCGGTAACATAAAGTCTACAAGATCTCTCTCAATGATAGTTCTATATTTCAGCCAATCTGCCTTCTTAAAGTTGCGCTTTCTTTTTGCGGTATTATAAGCACCAATATTTGTCTTCATCTTGATCATTAAATGATCGCTTCCCAGATTTTCATTCAAGACCATCCAGTCAAAGTTTAAAGCTATATCCAAGGAAGCCAGAGACAGATCAGGAGAAGATCTTTGTATAGTGCCGTTGACTAGTTTGATTCTTGTATTTGTGCCATCATTCAGTGAAATAAGATTATTGTCTAAGATAGAGACCAAAATCTGATTACCTCTTGAATCAGTCCTATTTGACCAATTAGTATGATGGCCATTAAGATCTCCAGCAATAAGAGTCTTTCGTCGGGCTAGAGCGAAGATTTGGTCCCAGTTTCTTATTGTTGTGTAGCTATATGATGGGCAATATAATGAAAACACATTTTCTAAATTGTCACAGTTTAAGATCTTGACATGAAGGATTTGAATCTGTGGATTACTTGCTACCACATGGCATTGTTGTGCTCTTATCGATCTATGGGTCAAGATGGCTACGCCTCCATAACCATCAGCGCGATCTGCTCTAAAAACATTGTATCCACTTATTCTAAAATAACTTCCCGGGTCTAGCCAAGTTTCACTAATAATAGCAATATGTATCTTTTCTTGGTTTAATAAGGCTTCTACCTCTGTACTTTTCGGGCGAATGCTTTGAGCATTCCACTGTAACACATTTACGAGGGATTGTGAGGTGTTGCAATCCATAATTGTTTTATGAATTTACAACCAGGCTGATCTCCAATAAACTGCAAGACTAACGATAGCATCATTTCCCAAATTATACTCCCACAGCTTTTAATCTTATCTTCCCAACTTATATCTTCAAATAACTTCTCTTTTAGCTTATTAAACAATAGTTTCCACGAAATTTGTTCTTGGTTCTTGAATCTTCTCTCATCATTAGGCTGATTTTCCTTAATACTATCCTCTTCACTGCTATCGAAGGCACATTCGAACATGTCATCCTCCTTACCCTTCGTTTTATTTCTACTCCTTTGCTTCTCTGCCTTAGATTTTTTCTTCAACTTTCTTGGAACTTCTTTCGTAATCTTGGCGTATGTATGAGTTAAACTTTCTTGTGGCGTCAAGCTGGATTGGGGTTCATTTGTACAAACCGCCGATGAAATAGGTAGGGGAGGGTCTTCATATATATCCAGTGGTCTAGGCGATGGCGGGACATATATGGTAAGGGCTTTTTTATACGAGTAGTTAAACTCTGCCATCAGCTCTCTAATTTTTTTCTCCTTAATGTACACTGGACATATTTTAGCCATGGCCATGTGCCTACCCGTACAGTTGTTACATTTATAGTTTATTGTCTCACAATTAGAGTGACTTTTGCCACATTTTGGGCAGATGACTTTTAAGGAAGGGCACATTCGTATCGAGTGACCAAATCGCCAACATCGGGAACACTGCGTCACTGGGTAGGTGTAGGGACTCACATTCACTCTAGTGTCATATATATAAATATGCGAAGGTAAAGACGACCCTTTGAAACATATCCTTACAGATTCGCTAGCCTCCCAGTGGCCATCATTAGTGTTCTTACGTTTCAGACGTTTTACCGCCAAAATTTCAGTCTTACTACTGAGTTCCTGTAATATCTCTTCCTCCTTCAAATCCAAATCTACGTCTTTTATGACTCCGTACGATTGGTTTATTTCTAAAGTTCTTTGACATTTAAATCCATTCTCGTTAAAACTCTTACAATGAACAAAATTATAGGCACTTTCTTCGTCGCTAAAATGTATGAGCGCCTTAAATGAGTTTATATATTTTATCTTCAAGACATTCTTAATATTTTCCGTTTTCAGCATTTTAGCTATTCCAAACTGTTTCGGGAGTTTTTCTGTACAGGTAACACTTACTTCAATTTTATATTCCGGAGTTCTCGTAGATATACTATTTTTTGTATGGTCCCGACTAAATATTTTTGCCTTTCGTACCGTCGTCGTCCAAATTTCCTCTTGATCCAACTCTCGACTTCTCTTTTGGGGCCTATCGAAGGTAATATTCCTATCCTCCTCCATACTAATCGCCTCATCGATTTTTTCACTACTCCTTGTCATCTCACTTTCACTATATTCTGTAATCTTATCCATCTTTTCCACATCCTCCTCCACTGGCAAAATTGCGAAGCTGTTCATTGTTGTATTAGCACTCGATTTATGCAGAATTGCGCGTTAAAACGTGCGGGGCGCGCGAGGCGCGCGCCGCTCAAACCGGTATGGGATTGAACAATAAGTCAACGCGTCTCAATGCAACGGGCGCCTGCACGCGACTGGAAAATAACTTGTTTTGTATACATTTTGTCGATTTCAGTGGAATGGGATCGCCTACGGCGCGGGTCTTTATCTAAATCAGAAGATGGAAACAATTCTAATTAGCCCATTTTGATACTATGAGAGGGGATTCAAATGATGTAGTAGTCATTTTCGTCAGATACTGGATAACACCCTGAACAAATATCTGCGGCCCGTACAATTATTTGTTCCGGGGCGGGAATCGAACCCACAACCTCCTGCGTCGTGGGTGAGCCTTTGCCCGCTGCGCCACAGAGGTCGTCAATTGACATTGAAGAAAAGAGGCTAAATTATCTTATGTGTAAGGCAGAATAATGGGATTACGTTGTCTTCTAAGTAATAGGTACGTAGTAGTATCTACCGACAAATATTTATAGGGTCACCTTAAATATAAATTTAAATACTTGATGGAGGAATTGGTTCAGTAGTAGGACAGCTCATTCATACAAACATATGTCTCACAGCGGGAGTCGAACCTTCTGCCTTTCGCGTCTCGATCGAATATTTTCTCCGCCGTGTCACGAAGATCGTCAACAGCTAGTAGGCACAAAACATGTTAATCAAGATAGCAACGCGTCCTAAACGAGCTCCCCGACTGGCTGTCCAGATGGCGGCTGTCGGTCAATGTGGGAAAAACGCAAGCAGTCGCCTTTACAGGAAGAAAAGCTCCCCCGCCGAAACTGTCACTCGGGGGCCAAGAGATTCCCTGGTCCCGGACGGCCAAGTACTTGGGTGTCACAATTGACAAAAACCTGACAATGGCCCAACATGCCAAGAATACGAGGAATTCCGCGCAAGCGGCCAGAATAGTCCTGAGGCCAGTACTGAAGTCAGATCTCCCGCTGCGATTAAAGATAGGCATCTTCAAATCGTACGTCCGCCCGCGTCTCACATACGCGGCCCCCGCATGGTATGCACTGGTGGCAGAAAGCCACAGAAAAACATTACGCCGCCAACAATCCATATGCCTACGCACCGTTACAGACGCGCCACGGTACGTACGGAACGCCACAATCCAGCGGGATTTAAAGATGGAAAGTCTCGATGACTTCATCGGCCGCTTGGCCAAGGGGATGTTCGATCGGGTGAAGGACTCCGTATACCCGCACCTGCGGGAACTGGCGCCATCGTACGAGAGAGCATCCCGCTCAAAGGCATACCCCCGCGAACTGGTTGAGGACAGAAGCCAAGAAGAGGAGCCAGAGCCGGGTACCACGGATAGGGTATCCCCCCAATTCCTCCCCCCCCAACCCCCTCTCCCTTGCACAGGGAAGGCACCGGTCAGTCACGACCGGCGCCCACTCAGACTTAGTGCAGTGAAACCAGAGGCTCCATGAGCCACCCAAATGACCCCCTCAGTAGATGCTGGGGGGAGACAAGATACCGCAGAAAAGGGCACCAAGCCCGCAACTGCCTCCCCCACACCGGCTTCGCCGGTGTGTGAGACGACGAAACAATATTATTCGGGCTCTTTTGGTACGCGGAACGTGGACGAGAACAAATGTGAGTCTTAGATTTAGTAATTATCTACCTACTTGTGTGTACTTATGGAATCATTTCGTGAAGTGTAAATTCTTTTAAAGTGGTACTGGATAGTAATTCGTTGTTAGTGATTACCTCTGATTGAGACCAACTAAAGTGGCAATCATAGGGATTCCTGAGGTATTATTTACCACCGAATAAAGAAAAATATTTTTATTTCGGTTGGTCTTTGGATGTTTCGGGAATCATAGGCGGGCTGTGATCCTATACCTACAGTGGTTAACGAAATGATTGCATAGGTTTTTCATTTTAAACCTGAACTATTAATTACCTATAGTGATATTAGTTCTTTCCTTTTTCGGTGTAAATAACTGAGAAAATTTTACTCAGTTGAGTTTTCTGGTGAGTACGATTGGTGATATCTGTTCATGGCTCATAGTACTATGGCTGAATGGTCATCTGGTACGCAAGAATTTTAGGTTCGATTTCTGTTGCACCTTACTAGCATATCCTTACACTACCTTTCCCATTTATTCTAACAAGTGGTGGTCGGACTGGAAACGCTTCGATAGCCATTTGAAGGAATAAAACCTTACTAACATATCCTTACACTACCTTTCCCATTTATTCTAACAAGTGGTGGTCGGACTGGAAACGCTTCGATAGCCATTTGAAGGAATAAAACCTTACTAACACATCCTTACACTACCTTTCCCATTTATTCTAACAAGTGGTGGTCGGACTGGAAACGCTTCGATAGCCATTTGAAGGAATAAAACCTTACTACACATCCTTACACTACCTTTCCCATTTATTCTAACAAGTGGTGGTCGGACTGGAAACGCTTCGATAGCCATTTGAAGGAATAAAACCTTACTACACATCCTTACACTACCTTTCCCATTTATTCTAACAAGTGGTGGTCGGACTGGAAACGCTTCGATAGCCATTTGAAGGAATAAAACCTTACTACACATCCTTACACTACCTTTCCCATTTATTCTAACAAGTGGTGGTCGGACTGGAAACGCTTCGATAGCCATTTGAAGGAATAAAACCTTACTACACATCCTTACACTACCTTTCCCATTTATTCTAACAAGTGGTGGTCGGACTGGAAACGCTTCGATAGCCATTTGAAGGAATAAAACCTTACTACACATCCTTACACTACCTTTCCCATTTATTCTAACAAGTGGTGGTCGGACTGGAAACGCTTCGATAGCCATTTGAAGGAATAAAACCTTACTACACATCCTTACACTACCTTTCCCATTTATTCTAACAAGTGGTGGTCGGACTGGAAACGCTTCGATAGCCATTTGAAGGAATAAAACCTTACTAACACATCCTTACACTACCTTTCCCATTTATTCTAACAAGTGGTGGTCGGACTGGAAACGCTTCGATAGCCATTTGAAGGAATAAAACCTTACTAACACATCCTTACACTACCTTTCCCATTTATTCTAACAAGTGGTGGTCGGACTGGAAACGCTTCGATAGCCATTTGAAGGAATAAAACCTTACTAACATATCCTTACACTACCTTTCCCATTTATTCTAACAAGTGGTGGTCGGACTGGAAACGCTTCGATAGCCATTTGAATGAATAAAACCTTACTAACACATCCTTACACTACCTTTCCTATTTATTCTAACAAGTGGTGGTCGGACTGGAAACGCTTCGATAGCCATTTGAAGGAATAAAACCTTACTACACATCCTTACACTACCTTTCCCATTTATTCTAACAAGTGGTGGTCGGACTGGAAACGCTTCGATAGCCATTTGAAGGAATAAAACCTTACTACACATCCTTACACTACCTTTCCCATTTATTCTAACAAGTGGTGGTCGGACTGGAAACGCTTCGATAGCCATTTGAAGGAATAAAACCTTACTACACATCCTTACACTACCTTTCCCATTTATTCTAACAAGTGGTGGTCGGACTGGAAACGCTTCGATAGCCATTTGAAGGAATAAAACCTTACTACACATCCTTACACTACCTTTCCCATTTATTCTAACAAGTGGTGGTCGGACTGGAAACGCTTCGATAGCCATTTGAAGGAATAAAACCTTACTAACACATCCTTACACTACCTTTCCCATTTATTCTAACAAGTGGTGGTCGGACTGGAAACGCTTCGATAGCCATTTGAAGGAATAAAACCTTACTACACATCCTTACACTACCTTTCCCATTTATTCTAACAAGTGGTGGTCGGACTGGAAACGCTTCGATAGCCATTTGAAGGAATAAAACCTTACTACACATCCTTACACTACCTTTCCCATTTATTCTAACAAGTGGTGGTCGGACTGGAAACGCTTCGATAGCCATTTGAAGGAATAAAACCTTACTAACACATCCTTACACTACCTTTCCCATTTATTCTAACAAGTGGTGGTCGGACTGGAAACGCTTCGATAGCCATTTGAAGGAATAAAACCTTACTACACATCCTTACACTACCTTTCCCATTTATTCTAACAAGTGGTGGTCGGACTGGAAACGCTTCGATAGCCATTTGAAGGAATAAAACCTTACTACACATCCTTACACTATCTTTCCCATTTATTCTAACAAGTGGTGGTCGGACTGGAAACGCTTCGATAGCCATTTGAAGGAATAAAACCTTACTAACACATCCTTACACTACCTTTCCCATTTATTCTAACAAGTGGTGGTCGGACTGGAAACGCTTCGATAGCCATTTGAAGGAATAAAACCTTACTAACACATCCTTACACTACCTTTCCCATTTATTCTAACAAGTGGTGGTCGGACTGGAAACGCTTCGATAGCCATTTGAAGGAATAAAACCTTACTAACACATCCTTACACTACCTTTCCCATTTATTCTAACAAGTGGTGGTCGGACTGGAAACGCTTCGATAGCCATTTGAAGGAATAAAACCTTACTACACATCCTTACACTACCTTTCCCATTTATTCTAACAAGTGGTGGTCGGACTGGAAACGCTTCGATAGCCATTTGAAGGAATAAAACCTTACTAACATATCCTTACACTACCTTTCCCATCCATCCCGTAGTCTTTAGTATTAAGGAATGCATGCATTAGTATAACCTTAACCCGTTGGTCTTTGGAGCATTAGACACCTGGTTAAAATATTAAATATTAAACAAATAAAAAAAAAACTCATCCTGTGTTTTCTTTCTATATTTTTATTGGAGTCTATTGACTTTGATACGTACTGTTTGTATGATTGTCTTTCATCTGTGTGACAAATTTTATTTGAATACTCCATTTTTGTGTTCTTCCATTGTGTTATGTGACTTTACAGGTACTACTGATCTTTTGTGTACTATCTACCTTTACGTATGATTTTAATTCTGATTTATTGAACCTCATGTGTATTCTTCAAACAAAATTTAATTGACTTTACAGGTGTCTACTGAAATTATTGATTACATTTTACTCCTAAAAACATTTGAATTTATTCTTAATAGCCCAGCTATTATTATTGTCGAGTATTTTAATCTGACTTACACTTTGAAATAACCATTAGGTAGGGTTTATTTCTGACAGGCGTATTCGAATTACAGTCTATTATTTATTATGAATCTTATTCATTGAATAAATCTAAAATCCAACCTTTTTACAAAACTTCTGTGTTGAATTCGAAAGAAATTAGTCACAATTATTTACATAGAGGTATCGATTGAGGAGAAAGAAAACTCAATTTTGATATCCTCGTTTATACACATGCCAAGCAGAAAGCCGTGCAAAGAGAATCCTGACTAGAATAGAGGGAGGACCTTGATGTCCCTAAACGAGTTTATCAAACACAGATACCTACTATCTTAAGTTTTTAAAAAAAAAGATGTTTTGAATTTTGAATTTAATTCAGAAGTTTCTTTGATCGGATTATCTCATTTTTAAATTAACAAGTTAGATTTATTTAATATTTACCTGCTCAAGTTGTGATTTTGGATTGTTACTTTGAAGTCAAATAAATCAATATTAACTTCAAAATTGAATATAATTTAGTGTCAAAATTTGTAGCAAAGATAGATATCCTATCTAAAATAGAAGGACGATTTTGGTGTACCTGGTCAGATCTATTAAAATACTGTCGGTCCTCTTCTATGCTACTTTATATTCAAAGTCAATTATTTTAGTACTTACCACCGATAGTTCTTCAAGTCAAAACAATTAAGCTCACTGAACGAAATCAAACCATGGCCATATTTATATAAATAAATATTTACTATCATCAAATCATGGTGCTACTGGTTCTAAAATAGCTCGTAGAGTCTAAAAGAGCTTAGTCCTATTCATACCAAAAATTCATTAAGAGTCTGTAGGTCAATTTGAGTTTTAAAACCCTTAAGAGGCGGGTAGTTATAATCTTACCTATACTTGGCTATTTAAGTTCTAAGTTAATTTCAAGCTAATCAATTGTGATTACTGTCTTAAAAATAGACAAGCCTATATAAGTACACACCTATAATATTCTAAGATGAATTTCATAGGTTAAACATTATTCTTAAATGAATAAATTACCTTCAAGTTATAAACGAAAACTTCTGTCTTATAAATAGACATACCTATTTAATCAAGACATACCTATTTAATAGTGAACTCTTAGTGTTCTTGGATGAAATTCTTGGTTTGAACATTCATCTAAAGAGTAAATAGTTATATTTATTCGGAATCAATAGAAATCCCAACATCTGTCTTATAAATAGACATACCTATTTAATAGTGAACTCTTAGTGTTCTTGGATAAAATTCTTAGTTTGAACATTCATCTAAAGAGTAAATAGTTATATTTATTCGGAATCAATAGAAATCCCAACATCTGTCTTATAAATAGACATACCTATTTAATAGTGAACTCTTAGTGTTCTTGGATGAAATTCTTAGTTTGAACATTCATCTAAAGAGTAAATAGTTATATTTATTCGAAATCAATAGAAATCCCAACATCTGTCTTTTAAATAGACATACCTATTTAATCATGAACTCTTAAGTGTTCTTGGATGAAATTCTTAGTTTGAACATTCATCTAAAGAGTAAATAGTTATATTTATTCAGATTCAATAGAAATCCCAGAAACTTTAAAAACAAAGTTGAAACTTACAGTTTATAGATAAATGAACTTATTCGAATTATGAACCAATAGAGTTTAAACTTAATTAGAAAGTTACAAGATAAGACTTTATTCAATTAATAAATATATTTAAATATATATATTATATTTACAATCCTATAATATTCTTAGATAGAGTTTCTTAAATAGTTATCCCTATTAGGAATCAATAGAATTCCCAGAAATATTTTTACAATAAAACTTATAGCTTATATATAAATAAGCTTATTTGTATTATCAACCAATATAGTTTAATTTTGGTTGGAATTCATAGAGTAAACATTATTATTGCAAGTATGAAAATAGAGATAATATTCAATTTATGAATATATTTAGATATAAATATTTTACCTAATTAAAAGGGAATTGAAGATATCATCCCTTAATTTTAAAGGTAATATCTTTTGAAGTTTTCCTAATCTATTAAATATTTGTTCCTTTTCCACTATTAAATATATTTATATTTGGCGTTGGTTTGGAAAGACAGTAGTGGGGAGGAGGCTGTACTGTCCCGCATAAATTTATTTATGCGGATCTAAACATTCTGCATAAATGTAATTATGCGGCCCTTTGTTTGTCCCTATAAAGAACTAAACAGACATCGATTTGAAAAGCAGAGTCTTTTGCTTTTCAAATTGGTTTCTTCAAAATGATTTTCAACCCCCTGATTCAGTATTCATATATATATTTAATAAACTCGTAGAAAGTTTTAATTATTAAATGATGTTTATATCTTATGAAATTCAACTAAATATATCAAACTAAATATATTCATTTAGGATATAGGAATTAAAAGTTTCTAAATAAAGAATACTAGTGGATGTAATAGGAAATTATAGGATAAACATTTATAAATATACTAGTTTTACTACCGTTCTAAATATTAAATAAGGATTTTAAAATTCTAGTCTTAGGAAGTTTTCGATCTTAAAGTTTATTCTTTAATATTCTTTGTTTAATTTATATTATTCTTTAAGAATATTGAACAGTAATATATTAGTTTATAACTTTATTAGGTATAACCCTTTTATTTTATTATTACTTTATCATTTTCGTAAATAACCCTTCAATTTAGTACCATTTATTTATTAGAAAATTTAGTTAGAAATAAAATAGGTAGTGTAGGACTTGACTTAATAACTTAAAAGAACTCTGATTACTGCGATCACACAACGTACGGTCCTACCACTAAAACTAGACGATCACCTTGGCCATTTCAATTAACAGCAAATCCATATCTAGTAAAGCATAACACATTTCAAAGATCCATGCATTACCTACTATGATAATATAAATCCGCAGCAGTAAAGTAAGTACGTAATAGTTCGAGGGTAATAGTAAAATTGGTGTTGGGTTAAATATAGGAGTTCTTAGTTTAGAGTTTTAAGTAGGTTCCGAGGTAGGTTAAAAAAGTTTAAATAGGGGGTGCGATTGACGAAGGGGCGGAAGTTACAATATGGTATAGCCGTGACCAGGATATGTTATTAGTGTCCTCATTTATTAATTTTGTTTAAAATTTATAAAGCGTTAGTAATCTTATCCATCTATTTTATTTTGTTTTTGTCTAAAATTTTATTTTGATATTTTTGTTTTGTGCTTTGCTAATTTATGGGTTGCTGGTTTATTACTCTATTTATTATTATGTTGCGGGTTTCCCGCACAATTTGTTGCCGTATATAAAGGAAAGTTTTAAGTCAAGTCATAATAAATAGGTATTATTTTAGTGAATTTATCGTGTAGTTTTTCATCATTAGGAAGTTATGTTCTTAGGTTAGTTGGAAGGTAGGTAGTATCTTTTTTATGTTAACGTACATCAATTCTAAACAATATTTTATATGGTTCAACAAGTAGTGTTACAATTAATAGGTAGATAAACTTAATTTATATGTGGGGAAATATGTAGCTGTCAGATTAGTCTGCTTTGATTATTTAATATTTCAACTCTAGGTACAATATTTTAGGTCATTTATCGTAGGAAGAACGAACAAATATTATAAATACGAAGCAACTAAATTATAGGCAAAACACATTTATATTAATAGCGAGATACAATGTTACCGAATTAATTTGAACTAAATATTTATTCGATACTTCAGATTTGAAATGCTTATCATTCAGTTATAGTAGTGATAAGATTTAACCACTCAGCAGTTGTATTTTTCGTTTTATTAGGTATTAAGTTTCATAAACTGGGGGTCGTTAAGTAAGTTTCTTAATAAACTTTGTTATGAGAGGGTGTATATTTTTGTAAAATTAGATATATAATTCTATAAATGGGGGGGTCGTAAAACAATTTATTCTATTGTAAGCTTTGATAAATTCTGATAAAGGTGTAGGTACTTTTTTTAGCAGTAGGTTCATACTTCTTTAAAAAGGGGGCTGTGATTTAACTCATTTTATTGTTAGCTACGATGATAAAATAAAATTCTTCTTTATAAAAGTAGGTTTTATATAATCCTTTAATTGCGGGGGTTTCAATTTAATTATTTTATTGATAGTTATGATATTTATATAGAAATTTTTATAAAAGGTATATGATTCTTTTGATGGGGGGTCGTTTATGAATTGTCTTGATGTAAGCTATGATATTCTAATATAAATTGTTCTCTTAAAGTAGGTATAATACAATCCTTTGATTGGGGGGTTTTCAAACAAATTATTCTGTTGTTAGCTATGATATTTTTATTAAAATTCTTTTATAAAAGTGGTTACAATTGTTTTCTTGTTAGCTATGCTATAGTAATAGAAATCCTTCTTTCATAAAAGTAGATACATAATTCTTTAAATAGTGGGCTGTAAAACGAATTCTATTGTTGTTAGCTATGACAATAAATCTAAAATTATTTCTGATACAGTAGGTATACGTTAATTTCTTAAACGGGGGGTCGTAAAATTAATTGTTTTCATGTTAGCTTTGATATTCTAACATTTATGTTTAGTAAAAGTAGATACATAATTATTTAAATGGGGGGTCGTAAAACGAATTCTTTTGTTGCTAACTATGAGATTTTGACAAAAATTCTCCTTGATAAAGGTAGGTACCTCTAGTATAATTCTTTAGTTAGGTAGATTGTAAAACAAATTGCTTGAGGTAAGCTATGATATTTCTATATAAATTCTTCTTTTATAAAAGTAGATATATAATTATTTCAATGGGGGGTCGTAAAACGAATAGTTTTGGTAGCGATGACATTAAATTTAAAATTCTTCTCTTATTAAAGTAGGTATAGTATGATTCTTTCAATGGGGGGTCGTGAAACAAATTATTTTGATGTTTAGCTATGATATTTTAATAGAAATTGTTCCTTCATAAAAGTAGGTACCCCATGAGTCTATAATTTGGGGGTCGTTAAACGAATTATTTGTTTGTTAGCCGAGACATTTTTATAGAAATTCTTCTTTTATAATAAATTTAGATACATAATTCTTTAATTGGGGTGTGATACAAATAGTTTTATTATTAAACTATGATATTTTATTAAAATTCTTCTTTTGTAAAAGTAGATACATAAATTTTAATTGGGGGGTCGTAATACAAATTGTTTTATTATTAAACTATGATATTTTTATTAAAATTCTTCTTTTGCAAAGTAGATACAAAATTTTTAGTTGGGGAGGACATGAAACGAATTGTTTTGTATATTTTTATAATAATTCTTCTTTTATAAAAGTCGGTTTAAAATTCTTGAAATGGTCGTCAAACAAATTATTCTGTTGTAAGCTATAATATTTCTATAAAAAAAAAAAAACTTTGAAAGTAGGTATATAATTCTTGAATTGGGAAATCGTAAAATGAATTGTATATTCGTATGATTGATGATTCTTACTTTATAAAATTTTGGTTTATAATTTCTGAATATAAGGGCCCCTATATTATAGTTTATTTTGGAGATGAAGTTGATTTTGAAACTTTTAAATCAATATATTTTCAGTAGGAGTACCATAATTCAATTTTATGAATAACTTAGAAATAGGAAGGTCAGTCATAATGCTTAAAATTTTTTAGAGTAATAGCTTCAATTATTCTTTAGAGTTGAATATAAAAATAAATTCAAAAATTAGATAGATTACTAATATTATAATATCCTAATTAGTTTCTTAGGTAACAATAATGGTTTTATTTGTCCTTAAATTAATTAAGTTAATCTCGATTAAGGTTATGTAATTTATTTAAAAGTTATCATTATATTCTAGATAATCTCTTTCTTTCTCCTTAATAATTCAGGCCGTGTCAGCAATTTTGTTTATTTCATTTAACCACTTCTCTTTTGGTTCCCCGATCCTTTCATTATAATATAATGGTCCTGTCCATGTTGCTATTTTTTCTTTTCTCCATTATTCAGGTGCGAAACGTTAGAGTTAAAGAGGTTTTCAAAATAAGTTAGTGTTTAAATTTATTACAAGATTTTTGTATTTTATATTAATTATTATAAATTTAAAGATAGGAAGGTAAACTAAATATGAAAAAGGAGGGACTTTAATTTAACTGTTGAATTTCATTCCCTTTATCAAAAGATTTGAATGAATGGCGTTTAATTAATTTTAATTTACTAATTTAATTGAATGTCTAGATTTTTCTTAATCATCTCTGAATTATTTTAAATTAAGATAAGTAGTCAATTATGTTTTGATAGAATTATAGTTGGAACTTATCCAAATAGTTTTTTAAGTTATTAATGTTTTATAGAATCATAGTAAAACATTTTCAGTAAGTAACTTTGAACAAAAAATTTTTGAATTTATAATAATGTAAAGTCAAAAATTAAAGTTAAGATTTATATTATATTTTGATAACAAATACAAAATATAACATTATAATGATTTGCTCGGAGGTTTGAGTTAAGGCATTGCTGTGAACACTAAATTAAATTCATTTCGAAAACATTAAGTTAAGCTTTTATTTTGAAAAAACAATTTAGTAAAATAAAAGTTAATAGTATTTACTGCCCATGTATGAATGTAAGAAAATTTGCTAACCATGAATTTTGAAGATAGTAGGTAACTTTTCTCATTCATAAAATAGAGTAGGATTTATACTAGACTAGGAAAAAAACTTCAATGTAGGTATAGCATGATATAAATAAGGTAGTAGAACTTTCTAAGTTAAAGTACCGTAATAGGTTTTGACATCATTGCAAACTAACTTCGTAGCTACTTATTTCTAAAGAAAATTCAAAGTATTGGTTGTAGGTCATAAAATATTTTAAGTTCTGAAAAGCGAAATTTGTTATGTGAGCTAAATAAATAAATTCGTTATGTTCCTAGTTAAATTTTGATAATCTTTATTACCTTAGTCTTTATTTGCCATTGGTTATGGTTTGATTTCGTGAAGAAGTTTTACAACAACTGACCAGTTTCAGTATTATTCTTGAATATTTAAAATTGTGCATTCCAATAAGCTTTTAACCTACAACAAGTTTTAGTAATACGGCTATTACATAAGGAGTTTGATGTTTTGACTTGAAGAGAGAAAGGGTATTATGTTTCAAAGGTGTTTATTTTCATAAGAACTTTTAACGAATTTTGCGATAGGATAAACTTAAATTGAATGAGTGAGATTCATATAAAGTTATAGGTAAAAATTAGTTCTTTAAAATAAAATCATGAATTCAGACTTGAGTAATGCTGTTGGAAAGCTAGAGTTGTATGAATAGCAATGAAACATGTTAAAAGGAGCCGTGAATGATGAATGGAGTAAGTTTTACATGTAAAACTAGATTTTAAGTAAAATTTTTGTGCACACCAAAAAAATAATGTAGGGTTAGATTTTGAGATTTATGGAGGTCTCTAGTGTTTCAACAGCATTTAAAATTTGAACCTTGTAAATTTATTGAAATGGAGAAAGTGTAGGAGATAACGCAACTTAATTAGCGCTTTCGCTATTGATACTTATTTATTCCTTAAAATAGTACAAAAATAACACAAATAAATTAGAAAAAAGAAATTAATTGCTCAGATTTATAATCGTTCGTACTTCTTGATATTTAAGACGCGGAACTGAGATGCAGAATCAGTACTTAGTAGGGGATTGTCGCGTTATATTACTAATATTTTATTAATTGTCTTCCCATTTTCTATACCTTATTTAAATTCAGTTATTATTCTGTAAATAAATTTTTACATTTTATATCATACAGGATTTAACGATTTTACTTTATTGAAGCATTATAGTGCAACGCTCAACATGTCATAATCATGGCTAGCCTTCTAAAATGATAATAATAATAATAATGACATGATAAATAATAGTATGAATGCCCATAATCTAGTTTTACAAACATACATTCACAAAATTATTTTACAACTTAAACTTCAGATTCATTTATTAATTTATATAAGTTTCTTACCTAAATTGACTTGTTGGGTTAGTTAAGTAGCGTGAAACACTGCGAACAAAGTGAGCAAGGAGTTCTGTTTGATGTGTGATTTCGGTTTTTTTTTTTTTGATTAAAAAAAAAAAAAAAAAAAAAAAAAAATGTAGGAAGGGCTTAGTTAATTCCACTGTGTCAAAGGTTTGAAACGGTTGCTGGTGCTTTATTTCATATATGACATTGACTACACAAAGGATGGTTAATGAAAGAGGGGATTTGGTGTTAGGAAAGTCAGCAGACAAAATATCTCCGTCACGAGTTGCTTTCATTGTAAGTCCTACTACACGTGGTTAGGATCGGACTAAGCACACTTCACATGCGCCGAATTGAAAATAGTTCATTGTGGGTTTTAGCTTCAGGGGAATAACTTAATTATTGTGCCCTGTCAAGCTTATCATTATTGGTTAGTCGTGAGTAAGTAGGGGGGAAGTAGAATTTCACTTCAAAACAGGAGCTTTGATAGGAAAGTATTGCTTTCTACTACTAGGGTTGAGCGGAACTCACAACCCGCTTCCTTTGCTGAATCTAGATTAAACAGATGGTCGGTATGGGAGGGCATCTTAATTAAAAAAAAAAAAAAAAAAAAAAAAAAAAAATCGTTTGAAGCTCGAATTTCTAATGGACTGTTTTCAGATTAGGTTTAAAAACGCTTTACACATTATACACACCCACCCGTACACACTCGAGATTAAATATATATTTGAATTAAAGCATTATCAATTAATTCTTTAAAAAAAAAAAAAAAAAAAAAATTCATTCAAAATGATTATTAGTGTAAAATTTCATCTTTATTTTGTGAACAAATTTGGTTTATGACAAATTTCCTTTCGACAATTTTGGGAAAATTATCTGCGAAAATTTGCAGGGGGTCGAGCTGTAACTAATCATAGTACTGACAAAGATTCGTTTACTTTATAAATTTATTTAAGTTTAAGATCTCATTAGGGACCAGTAAACTTTCACTTATTTTACTAAATAAATGAAAGTTAAATCTGAACGCAGTTAAGGTAACCTAGGTACTCTGTTAGGATACTTTGTTCAAGGAAGATACAATTTACCTTCAAGTATTTACAAGCAAGATCAGAGGAGGTTGCTCATAGAATTTAAGTAGGTGTTATGATAGTGGATTTCCACTTTGCTTTCCTAACAAATAGAGATTAAAAGAGAAGCAAAAATATGTATTAAAACTTCCTTAAAATTAAGCGGAAAACATTCTGTGCGCTTTTATTATAGGAGGAATCATAGTTTTGAAAATATCTTAAAATTTTGTCAAGCCTAAAGGAAAGGAGAGAGAAGTTTGCTCATGACTTTTGAGCAGGAGTTTGTTAACAATTTTCAACCCAAATTTTTAAACAAAATTACTTGGAGATAGGAGTCAGAACCTGTATGGATACTTTATTAGGATTAAACTGAAGGTACCTTCTATATTCTTATTGATAAAAGACTCATTGGATTGAAAATAACTTGTTTTGTATACATTTTGTCGATTTCAGTGGAATGGGATCGCCTACGGCGCGGGTCTTTATCTAAATCAGAAGATGGAAACAATTCTAATTAGCCCATTTTGATACTATGAGAGGGGATTCAAATGATGTAGTAGTCATTTTCGTCAGATACTGGATAACACCCTGAACAAATATCTGCGGCCCGTACAATTATTTGTTCCGGGGCGGGAATCGAACCCACAACCTCCTGCGTCGTGGGTGAGCCTTTGCCCGCTGCGCCACAGAGGTCGTCAATTGACATTGAACAAAAGAGGCTAAATTATCTTATGTGTAAGGCAGAATAATGGGATTACGTTATCTTCTAAGTAATAGGTACGTAGTAGTATCTACCGACAAATATTTATAGGGTCACCTTAAATATAAATTTAAATACTTGATGGAGGAATTGGTTCAGTAGTAGGACAGCTCATTCATACAAACATATGTCTCACAGCGGGAGTCGAACCTTCTGCCTTTCGCGTCTCGATCGAATATTTTCTCCGCCGTGTCACGAAGATCGTCAACAGCTAGTAGGCACAAAACATGTTAATCAAGATAGGTATAAATCTGTTTCCTTTTATCACTCAGCTTTAGTGAGGATAACGTAATATAGACCATCGAGAAGGCTATGCGACTTATTTACGTATTTATGAATAAAATAGGATCCATTAGGGTCAGATCAGCAGATTTTAATAAATCTTTGTCAACGCAAAATAGTACTTATTTACTCTAATTGCCGCAAAGACATCAGAAAAAAGTTGATGTGGGTAGACAAACACCAACAAATGCACAAGTCAGGCAAAGAGCGATTAGGGAACGAGGCGGTGCGAGCGGGGGACACGACGGGGGGAGTTACGGAGACGTACGAGGGGGGAAGGGTATTGGCATGATAAAAGCCGATGCAGCGAATGTTCGGGCTCTTTTGGTACGCGGAACGTGGACGAGAACAAATGTGAGTCTTAGATTTAGTAATTATCTACCTACTTGTGTGTACTTATGGAATCATTTCGTGAAGTGTAAATTCTTTTAAAGTGGTACTGGATAGTAATTCGTTGTTAGTGATTACCTCTGATTGAGACCAACTAAAGTGGCAATCATAGGGATTCCTGAGGTATTATTTACCACCGAATAAAGAAAAATATTTTTATTTCGGTTGGTCTTTGGATGTTTCGGGAATCATAGGCGGGCTGTGATCCTATACCTACAGTGGTTAACGAAATGATTGCATAGGTTTTTCATTTTAAACCTGAACTATTAATTACCTATAGTGATATTAGTTCTTTCCTTTTTCGGTGTAAATAACTGAGAAAATTTTACTCAGTTGAGTTTTCTGGTGAGTACGATTGGTGATATCTGTTCATGGCTCATGGTACTATGGCTGAATGGTCATCTGGTACGCAAGAATTTTAGGTTCGATTTCTGTTGCTTCTTACTAGCATATCCTTACACTACCTTTCCCATTTATTCTAACAAGTGGTGGTCGGACTGGAAACGCTTCGATAGCCATTTGAAGGAATAAAACCTTACTAACATATCCTTACACTACCTTTCCCATTTATTCTAACAAGTGGTGGTCGGACTGGAAACGCTTCGATAGCCATTTGAAGGAATAAAACCTTACTAACACATCCTTACACTACCTTTCCCATTTATTCTAACAAGTGGTGGTCGGACTGGAAACGCTTCGATAGCCATTTGAAGGAATAAAACCTTACTACACATCCTTACACTACCTTTCCCATTTATTCTAACAAGTGGTGGTCGGACTGGAAACGCTTCGATAGCCATTTGAAGGAATAAAACCTTACTACACATCCTTACACTACCTTTCCCATTTATTCTAACAAGTGGTGGTCGGACTGGAAACGCTTCGATAGCCATTTGAAGGAATAAAACCTTACTACACATCCTTACACTACCTTTCCCATTTATTCTAACAAGTGGTGGTCGGACTGGAAACGCTTCGATAGCCATTTGAAGGAATAAAACCTTACTACACATCCTTACACTACCTTTCCCATTTATTCTAACAAGTGGTGGTCGGACTGGAAACGCTTCGATAGCCATTTGAAGGAATAAAACCTTACTACACATCCTTACACTACCTTTCCCATTTATTCTAACAAGTGGTGGTCGGACTGGAAACGCTTCGATAGCCATTTGAAGGAATAAAACCTTACTACACATCCTTACACTACCTTTCCCATTTATTCTAACAAGTGGTGGTCGGACTGGAAACGCTTCGATAGCCATTTGAAGGAATAAAACCTTACTAACACATCCTTACACTACCTTTCCCATTTATTCTAACAAGTGGTGGTCGGACTGGAAACGCTTCGATAGCCATTTGAAGGAATAAAACCTTACTAACACATCCTTACACTACCTTTCCCATTTATTCTAACAAGTGGTGGTCGGACTGGAAACGCTTCGATAGCCATTTGAAGGAATAAAACCTTACTAACATATCCTTACACTACCTTTCCCATTTATTCTAACAAGTGGTGGTCGGACTGGAAACGCTTCGATAGCCATTTGAATGAATAAAACCTTACTAACACATCCTTACACTACCTTTCCTATTTATTCTAACAAGTGGTGGTCGGACTGGAAACGCTTCGATAGCCATTTGAAGGAATAAAACCTTACTACACATCCTTACACTACCTTTCCCATTTATTCTAACAAGTGGTGGTCGGACTGGAAACGCTTCGATAGCCATTTGAAGGAATAAAACCTTACTACACATCCTTACACTACCTTTCCCATTTATTCTAACAAGTGGTGGTCGGACTGGAAACGCTTCGATAGCCATTTGAAGGAATAAAACCTTACTACACATCCTTACACTACCTTTCCCATTTATTCTAACAAGTGGTGGTCGGACTGGAAACGCTTCGATAGCCATTTGAAGGAATAAAACCTTACTAACACATCCTTACACTACCTTTCCCATTTATTCTAACAAGTGGTGGTCGGACTGGAAACGCTTCGATAGCCATTTGAAGGAATAAAACCTTACTACACATCCTTACACTACCTTTCCCATTTATTCTAACAAGTGGTGGTCGGACTGGAAACGCTTCGATAGCCATTTGAAGGAATAAAACCTTACTACACATCCTTACACTACCTTTCCCATTTATTCTAACAAGTGGTGGTCGGACTGGAAACGCTTCGATAGCCATTTGAAGGAATAAAACCTTACTAACACATCCTTACACTACCTTTCCCATTTATTCTAACAAGTGGTGGTCGGACTGGAAACGCTTCGATAGCCATTTGAAGGAATAAAACCTTACTACACATCCTTACACTACCTTTCCCATTTATTCTAACAAGTGGTGGTCGGACTGGAAACGCTTCGATAGCCATTTGAAGGAATAAAACCTTACTACACATCCTTACACTATCTTTCCCATTTATTCTAACAAGTGGTGGTCGGACTGGAAACGCTTCGATAGCCATTTGAAGGAATAAAACCTTACTAACACATCCTTACACTACCTTTCCCATTTATTCTAACAAGTGGTGGTCGGACTGGAAACGCTTCGATAGCCATTTGAAGGAATAAAACCTTACTAACACATCCTTACACTACCTTTCCCATTTATTCTAACAAGTGGTGGTCGGACTGGAAACGCTTCGATAGCCATTTGAAGGAATAAAACCTTACTAACACATCCTTACACTACCTTTCCCATTTATTCTAACAAGTGGTGGTCGGACTGGAAACGCTTCGATAGCCATTTGAAGGAATAAAACCTTACTACACATCCTTACACTACCTTTCCCATTTATTCTAACAAGTGGTGGTCGGACTGGAAACGCTTCGATAGCCATTTGAAGGAATAAAACCTTACTAACATATCCTTACACTACCTTTCCCATCCATCCCGTAGTCTTTAGTATTAAGGAATGCATGCATTAGTATAACCTTAACCCGTTGGTCTTTGGAGCATTAGACACCTGGTTAAAATATTAAATATTAAACAAATAAAAAAAAAACTCATCCTGTGTTTTCTTTCTATATTTTTATTGGAGTCTATTGACTTTGATACGTACTGTTTGTATGATTGTCTTTCATCTGTGTGACAAATTTTATTTGAATACTCCATTTTTGTGTTCTTCCATTGTGTTATGTGACTTTACAGGTACTACTGATCTTTTGTGTACTATCTACCTTTACGTATGATTTTAATTCAGATTTATTGAACCTCATGTGTATTCTTCAAACAAAATTTAATTGACTTTACAGGTGTCTACTGAAATTATTGATTACATTTTACTCCTAAAAACATTTGAATTTATTCTTAATAGCCTAGCTATTATTATTGTCGAGTATTTTAATCTGACTTACACTTTGAAATAACCATTAGGTAGGGTTTATTTCTGACAGGCGTATTCGAATTACAGTCTATTATTTATTATGAATCTTATTCATTGAATAAATCTAAAATCCAACCTTTTTACAAAACTTCTGTGTTGAATTCGAAAGAAATTAGTCACAATTATTTACATAGAGGTATCGATTGAGGAGAAAGAAAACTCAATTTTGATATCCTCGTTTATACACATGCCAAGCAGAAAGCCGTGCAAAGAGAATCCTGACTAGAATAGAGGGAGGACCTTGATGTCCCTAAACGAGTTTATCAAACACAGATACCTACTATCTTAAGTTTTTAAAAAAAAAGATGTTTTGAATTTTGAATTTAATTCAGAAGTTTCTTTGATCGGATTATCTCATTTTTAAATTAACAAGTTAGATTTATTTAATATTTACCTGCTCAAGTTGTGATTTTGGATTGTTACTTTGAAGTCAAATAAATCAATATTAACTTCAAAATTGAATATAATTTAGTGTCAAAATTTGTAGCAAAGATAGATATCCTATCTAAAATAGAAGGACGATTTTGGTGTACCTGGTCAGATCTATTAAAATACTGTCGGTCCTCTTCTATGCTACTTTATATTCAAAGTCAATTATTTTAGTACTTACCACCGATAGTTCTTCAAGTCAAAACAATTAAGCTCACTGAACGAAATCAAACCATGGCCATATTTATATAAATAAATATTTACTATCATCAAATCATGGTGCTACTGGTTCTAAAATAGCTCGTAGAGTCTAAAAGAGCTTAGTCCTATTCATACCAAAAATTCATTAAGAGTCTGTAGGTCAATTTGAGTTTTAAAACCCTTAAGAGGCGGGTAGTTATAATCTTACCTATACTTGGCTATTTAAGTTCTAAGTTAATTTCAAGCTAATCAATTGTGATTACTGTCTTAAAAATAGACAAGCCTATATAAGTACACACCTATAATATTCTAAGATGAATTTCATAGGTTAAACATTATTCTTAAATGAATAAATTACCTTCAAGTTATAAACGAAAACTTCTGTCTTATAAATAGACATACCTATTTAATCAAGACATACCTATTTAATAGTGAACTCTTAGTGTTCTTGGATGAAATTCTTGGTTTGAACATTCATCTAAAGAGTAAATAGTTATATTTATTCGGAATCAATAGAAATCCCAACATCTGTCTTATAAATAGACATACCTATTTAATAGTGAACTCTTAGTGTTCTTGGATAAAATTCTTAGTTTGAACATTCATCTAAAGAGTAAATAGTTATATTTATTCGGAATCAATAGAAATCCCAACATCTGTCTTATAAATAGACATACCTATTTAATAGTGAACTCTTAGTGTTCTTGGATGAAATTCTTAGTTTGAACATTCATCTAAAGAGTAAATAGTTATATTTATTCGAAATCAATAGAAATCCCAACATCTGTCTTTTAAATAGACATACCTATTTAATCATGAACTCTTAAGTGTTCTTGGATGAAATTCTTAGTTTGAACATTCATCTAAAGAGTAAATAGTTATATTTATTCAGATTCAATAGAAATCCCAGAAACTTTAAAAACAAAGTTGAAACTTACAGTTTATAGATAAATGAACTTATTCGAATTATGAACCAATAGAGTTTAAACTTAATTAGAAAGTTACAAGATAAGACTTTATTCAATTAATAAATATATTTAAATATATATATTATATTTACAATCCTATAATATTCTTAGATAGAGTTTCTTAAATAGTTATCCCTATTAGGAATCAATAGAATTCCCAGAAATATTTTTACAATAAAACTTATAGCTTATATATAAATAAGCTTATTTGTATTATCAACCAATATAGTTTAATTTTGGTTGGAATTCATAGAGTAAACATTATTATTGCAAGTATGAAAATAGAGATAATATTCAATTTATGAATATATTTAGATATAAATATTTGACCTAATTAAAAGGGAATTGAAGATATCATCCCTTAATTTTAAAGGTAATATCTTTTGAAGTTTTCCTAATCTATTAAATATTTGTTCCTTTTCCACTATTAAATATATTTATATTTGGCGTTGGTTTGGAAAGACAGTAGTGGGGAGGAGGCTGTACTGTCCCGCATAAATTTATTTATGCGGATCTAAACATTCTGCATAAATGTAATTATGCGGCCCTTTGTTTGTCCCTATAAAGAACTAAACAGACATCGATTTGAAAAGCAGAGTCTTTTGCTTTTCAAATTGGTTTCTTCAAAATGATTTTCAACCCCCTGATTCAGTATTCATATATATATTTAATAAACTCGTAGAAAGTTTTAATTATTAAATGATGTTTATATCTTATGAAATTCAACTAAATATATCAAACTAAATATATTCATTTAGGATATAGGAATTAAAAGTTTCTAAATAAAGAATACTAGTGGATGTAATAGGAAATTATAGGATAAACATTTATAAATATACTAGTTTTACTACCGTTCTAAATATTAAATAAGGATTTTAAAATTCTAGTCTTAGGAAGTTTTCGATCTTAAAGTTTATTCTTTAATATTCTTTGTTTAATTTATATTATTCTTTAAGAATATTGAACAGTAATATATTAGTTTATAACTTTATTAGGTATAACCCTTTTATTTTATTATTACTTTATCATTTTCGTAAATAACCCTTCAATTTAGTACCATTTATTTATTAGAAAATTTAGTTAGAAATAAAATAGGTAGTGTAGGACTTGACTTAATAACTTAAAAGAACTCTGATTACTGCGATCACACAACGTACGGTCCTACCACTAAAACTAGACGATCACCTTGGCCATTTCAATTAACAGCAAATCCATATCTAGTAAAGCATAACACATTTCAAAGATCCATGCATTACCTACTATGATAATATAAATCCGCAGCAGTAAAGTAAGTACGTAATAGTTCGAGGGTAACAGTAAAATTGGTGTTGGGTTAAATATAGGAGTTCTTAGTTTAGAGTTTTAAGTAGGTTCCGAGGTAGGTTAAAAAAGTTTAAATAGGGGGTGCGATTGATTAGGGGGGGGAAGTTACAACACATATGTGAAGTCGTTACGAGGGTTAGGTGGGCTGCCAGCTATGTGAATGATGGCCTCATACGGGTTGTGCTGGTGTTGATGACAACAACGCTGAAGAAGTACATTTATGTCTGTACTGCGAAGCAAAATTACATTTTAGTTCGTACCCCATACTGCCCCGTTTTCAGTACCCCATACTGCCCCTACCCCGGGGCAGTATGGGGTTTTCTTAGGGTTGCAAATAATTAAAATACTGATGTTATTTAACTTATATTTCAACCGAAGAATATGGCCATTTTGTAGTTTAATATGTAACAAAAGTGATATGATTTGTAACAAAAATTAAAAGTACGTTTTTCATAATATTTTTGTTGGTTTTTCTTTACTTTTGAAGACTCTAAACTGTAGGGGAAATGCGTACAGAATGACATAGGTGGACGACAAAACGACATAGCGGTATTTTCTCTGAAACCACAGGCTGTTTAGTTCCCGCAGCAAAACACAGAGGTCCGCCAGTAACCAGTCGCAACCTGTCGTAACGCCAGTCACACCCGAACTGCAATTTGACGCGGATGAAAATTTTATAGCACAACGAGTTTTGTTCCCATGGATTTTGTGCCGTTGTAAAAGTAAGTTATTTTCTACTTTGATTTGACTTTTATGGTGTCAGTTTGTTGTGATTGAACTAATTAAGCTTGGGGATGTGTAGAAATCTCAAAAAAATAAGTGCATTTTTTGTTTTTCTTTCCAAGGTTATGAATTTCTAAAGTGTACAAAATTACATACTCCTTGTCAGGGTAAAATGGTATGCTATGTCGTTTGACCCACGTATTTTCAATAACCTCTGTAGCATGGTGGGCGAGTAGCCAACTGAGATGCAAGTGGTTGCGGGTCAATTCCCGCTGCGGGACAAATGTTTGTATGATCTGAAGCCAAGGAAATTTTGGTTACTAATACAACAAAATTAAAGAAAATTTTTATGAACAATTAATATAAACCGATTTATCCATCATGCGCCGGCAAGATGACATAAGTACACCGTGTGGATAAAATGGAATACTAACATTGTCTAGGAAATTAGTCCTCTACCTGCAGATTTCGCATATAAAAGCCTTCGTCTTTTCTGGAACATCTGTACATGATGCATGATCCCTTGTAGTCAATGGTTTCATGGTTTCAATTCATGATTTTAATAAGGTACTGAACGAGGGTATAAAATGACTGATAACATTGTTAAAAACAATTAATAAAAAAGATTTATGACTGATTTACCTGAGGGTATGTCATTTTGTCACTTTCCCCTATTTTTTCTCCCATAGATCCATCGACGGCTGCGCAGCGATCTCTGCCAAGAAGTTTGCAGTGAAGTGGAACCTCGGAGACCCATCGCTGGCAACTTCTACCGTGCTCACTTCGACGAATGTTTCTATATATGTTATATATGTTATGTATCTGCTTTACAAGAGCTTAGGAATTTTAACGCTAATAAGTAAACAGAATGAAGTGACAATCAGACGAATCATGCGCAAAATTTATGATTCGTGTGGTAAATAGATAAATGAAGCCTTTGCCCGCATGCCGATGTAGCCTTAAATAAAAAAAAATATTGAAATTTTGCTCCGGACGACATAAGAAATATGCATTTCCGACCCTTCATTTAAGAAAATACATTTTTCAACAAAAATCTTAAGCTAAATTATTTGCTGCATAATATTATTATGAAGGCAATTATTAACATAACATAATAATTATATACGTAGTCTTGATCCCACACTAGGATTCCGTGTCGTGGGTATCAGGAACTAAGAGTACCATGGTACCATAACACCCAGACCCGGAATAAATATTTGCAGATCATACAAATATTTGTCCCGCAGCAACCCAGCAAAGGAATCGAACCCGCAACCTCTTGCATCTCGGCCGGCTACTCCCGTACTAGCACTTATCACCGTAGCTAGGTACTCACTTGGTAGCACTGAGAGTCTTGTGGAAAAGTTATTTGCTAATGACTGAATGATGAATGACTGTTAACTGGTTAATGTTAAAGTTAAAATCCCTTTTCCACATTCGAACTCTATAGGTGGTTCATTATACTGAGAGTTATCTGGCTAGGTAGTTAGCCAGCCTATAATCTCCTTTCAGAAGCACAGAAGCTTCCTGAGGTCTTCGCTTAGCAAAGAGACCTCGGGTTGTTGCGGGTTTGTTCACGTTGAGCTGCTACTACCACGCATTCCAGGACTACGTGCAGAGTGGGCTGTCTGTGGCTCTGATGTTGTAGAGGTGTTTGTTCAGGAGACAGTGTCATGTGATTGTCCCCACGATGGTACGAAGGTCTAGTCTTGAAAGGTTGAGCAGACGACGCGTGAGACATGGTGAGACTGCCGGTATATACCTAGGGCTGCTCTATACTATCTGCAGGCCGTACTCCGTGCCCAACATTCGTTGTGTTGGTTAAGGGTGGTTTAATGCATAACTGATGAGAGATTATCAGCCAGCGACGTGAGCGAATCATCACACACACTAATAGGTTAGGTGGAGACAGTCAGGGATACGAAAATCAATAATTGATCTTAATCAGTTAAGAAAGATATAATAATGATTTAATGTAGGTAAGACAACATAGCTGCGCTGCCTGCCGCTCAGCGAAGGGTGCGCTGCGCAGCCGCGGTCACCACGCCGTGCCTGTGCAGCTTGTAGCCATTCCAGGGGGAGGGGAAGATGATGAATGATTGATTGAGATGGCGGCTATAGCCGCCCAGTATGAGAGTGATTAATACCGCCAGATTGCGGAAGGATTTCGTTCCCGTGGTCTGGCAAACATGGCGAGAGAGGAACACCGGAGGGGTTTTAGTGGGTATTCTGCCCTGTTCAGGGCGGCGAGTCCCACATAATTCTGGTTCCCCCCGGACTGGTTTGTTCGTAAATGAATTACCCATCTGAAGACAAAAAAAAATAAAAAAAAGGTAGGACATGACGGACGACAACCCTGTCAGTCGCTGCGGGCGAGCGCGAAACGTCGGGGAGCATGGGAAAGTAGGCGGTATCGAGGCACGCACAAAGAGAATTACTTAAGTAGCACTTCTATAGAGTTTATCTATTCTATGCTATAACCTAGGCTACGTCAACGCATAAGTTATGCTTAGAAAGTTACCAACTTATTCCATTAATGATAAAAACGCGAGAAAAAGATAGCTTTATAAATTTATTAAGGTTAATTAAGTATTTTGCGATAACTAATTTTGTTATCTAAACGTTTTTAAAACACCTCATTAACACGCATGCATGTTTTCCTATAAAAACATGTCTCTATTGCTTTATAAAATAGTTGTTGTGAAGCCTATACATAAACCTTACAAATATTGCTTACGTATTCATTCAAAATAACAGGATTTATTTAATAGTCCTACGTACTTATCGACTTAAAATGGTTCCGCTTCTCTTTCTGGTTTTACTTTTGACATACCGAACAATTTCGGCAGAAACTAAAGTGTGTGATATAGATTCAGACATTAACACCGAAGTTTCTTGATCGTTCAAAAAAAACCAAATTGTTACAGATGTTATTTCCAGTGCTCCCACAAGATTCGTTCAAGTAAGTTTGATAAATAGTTTACATATTATTTAGTTTTACACTTAGCTAATAGGGGCCGCCCGAACTGATGTTCATGTTCCACACCTGATGTAGGTATACGTGGTACCTACCTAATTAATATCTTAACAACTCTAACTCTAGTTCTTGCAGAATTCGTATATATAATATAGGTATATTTTTATTTATAATGTTTAATTACTAGTGGTTCGCCCCGAACTGAGACTTCGCGATAACCCTATATCAGCCCGACTACTTGAGTGGGGTAGAAAGGGTTTTGTATTTAACGGCTATGTAAGTATGTTTGTATGGATGATCCATCAGAAATCTAAAACTACCGAATCAATTTCTCTAATACTACATTCTTTACATGGGTACCTACCTGAGAAACGAGGTGTCAATCTTGTAGTGTGCCGACTTTTTTATCTAGGTTAGGTTACAAATAAATTAAAATTGTTCCTTGCCATGATCGTCGCAAAGTTTCCATATAACTCTGTCCCTTTTTTTTCTCCCCAGCACTCTCTTCTGTTAGTCATTCCTCATACACTGCCTTTTGATGATGCTGTTTTTTACGTCTACCTACACCTCAACTGCACGACATGTTGACGTACAACTTTTAATAACGTACACGTTACGCAACACGTAACTTTTCATCCAACATCAGCGAGGAAATGGCTAAATGCAAAAAAAAACATTTACATTCACAAGATACTTTTGCGCATTTTTATCAGTTACAGTCAATTCTATTGGCGTCAAATAAACTTCCTCGTCGCTAGAATCCTTGGAATAAGGACTAATTAGGTTTTTCACTTGTTTTCAAGTTTCTGCTGGTTTTCTAAGACACTTTTTAGTTTAGTGTATAATATTATTAGTTGCAGTTCATCATTCGCTGGGTTCTTAAGTTTTTGTTGCAAGACGCGGCTGACATAGTCGCAAAGCGACACAAAGAATTTAAAAATAACAAAAAACCTAAGGTTTTAACCTCAGAACAATGACAAGGAATGTTTTAACCTTAGAATAAGGACAACATTAGTACAGTCAAATTAGGTGTTTTTTTGCAAAAGTGTGGAACTAATTAGATGTAGTCATGAAAACTTTTCTAATTATTTTGTATGATTTAAAAATCACCTCTAATAATAAGCATCAGTAATTTCACTCTCCGGAACAGGGTGAAATAGGGTGAAAAACCTTAAAATATCCGTAACTTAATGGGGGAAATAGAAGTAGTCGGTGCAATTTGGCATAGACTTTGAACCGTTATGATCTACATTTGCACCAAGTATTTTTTAAATCCGACATACGGAACATACAAAAAAAATCGTTTACAAAAAAAACTTTTTGTGATTATTACGGCTCCGGGAAAATTAAGGTAGTCGCTGCAAATTGATAGACTTATCAGAAAAATGATCGAAATACATTACCAGGTTTGCACCTTGGTGCATCTCACGGAAGGCACATTTCCATATTTAATCGTCGCTCTACTTCGGGGAAAATTAATGTACCTAGTTCTGGAAATTGACTTAACCTTATTCATTTAATTAGTACTACATCCGCCGGAAGTTTTATACTGGTTTTTTTTTACGGAACATGCATTTGTTTAACACTGTGTTCCTTACATGCACGTGGTTTTAAAAATTTAGAATTTACTTTATTCTCTAGCGGATAAAAACAGCTTTTACACTCAGATATCGAAGAGCAAAAATACTCTTTCCCAGATGGTGGGATGAAAAGTATATTAAGTATATAAAATATGCTAAAATAATAAATTTCAGCCCATTCGACTGATCAATCAACTTGAAGTATCTTCGAGATATTTTTTGCATATTTTACTTTCCTCCCCCTCTCTCCCTAACCCTTCTAACCGATTTCTAAAAACATTTACTGAGATAAAATTTTAACCTCGAGGTAATTTCCTACACATCATCGAAATAACCTTTTCACTCCTCTTGCTCAAAAATACCGTCATTGTGGAGTACCAGAGCGAAGAAAAAATAGCATTTCTTCCTTAGAATAAGGACCAAGTGGTCCTTATTCTAAGATTTCTTCCAATAGTAGTCCTGCTATATAGTATTTCTATAGTAGTTCTTCCTTTAGTATAAGGTCAGTTGTATGTCCTTACGGCAATGTCAGCTTTTCATTTTTCTGAACAAAATTTCACATCAAATGTTTTTTCATTTCATGGTCTTACTTTTATTTCTGACACTATGTTATTCAGCAAAAAATAATCCTTATGATGAAGCCTTTCGATCGGTATGATAAAGCTACAGGTTGATTATTTTTCTTGTGTAACGAGTTCGATTCCCAGTTCAACCATGTAATTATTTAAATATGTATGAATGCAGTTTAAATTGTTTTTTAAATTAAAATAATGTCTTCTTTCATTAAATGTTCCATCTACAATATTCAAGGTACTTTCCCTCCATGTGGCATATCCGTGGGACAGCCTGTATTACCCCGCACCTCTTGCATTGGTCTATTAACATTCCCCACACACTCATACACTTCGCTATCGTTAGTCTATATATAAAGATAGGATTTCCAAGCTTGTGGTAAAACCCATCCTCTAACCCTGTTGAAGTCGACTAATCTCCAAATGTGGTTTGGTACCTACATGTTTGTCACTTGGGTTATTGCAGGTGGATTACAGCGACGAAGCAAACGTCCGCCTCGGCAATGAGTTGCCGGTCACTGCGGTCGCAACTTTTCCTAGATCCGTCTGCTGGAGTGCTGATCCCACCCGCAATTACACCCTGGCCATGGTTGGTAAGTAGACTACTGCGCTGATTGAAAAGCATAATATGACTTTAAATGTATTACGCCAGCGGATGGGCAGCAGCATCCATCTAAATACTGTGATCACGTGGTTATTATGGCGAATCCACAGAATAGGGGTTCTGTGGGGAAGCCTCGTCAAGCAGTAGGTATAGGTACGCTCAGGCCCCAAGGGCTTCTACAGACGTCCATTTTGGTAGAAAATTTTGGAAAATTTGATATTTTGGCGCTCGAGTGGATATACGTCAACTAGCTGATGATGAACAAGAGTTGGTTAAATAGGATCTAGATTGAAAGTGGTTGGTAGTAAATTGTCCTCCACAGTGAAAGTGCAATCACTCTGATATTCTATTCAGTACCTAAGGGAGCTAGAAGGCACCCTCTTAGGTACACAAAAGAAAACATATTGATTAAGTACGTAGTAGGCACATACTTACTTACCAGGTACGATTAGATAAGGTCCTCGAGAGGCAACCACAAACGGCAGGGCTATTCTCTATCTCGCGACAGGTTTGTAACAGGCGTAAATTGTGCAATCAGGGCTGTCAAACGGTATCTTTTGCATGTGAAAAGCGACGTTTGACAGCCATGATCGCACAATTTACGCCTGTTGCAAAAATGTCGCGAAATAGAGAACCGGCCGACGCAGTGAAGCAAGGTCCATCTTGATGGATCAAAAACATTATAAAGGTCGCAAGAAGTCCTGCACTGTTCCTCGTGGCATTCTATGGAGGTCGATAGGCTGATGATGACGAGGTACGATATACCTTGATTGAATAGGACCTAACCTACTTACTTTATGCCTTTGCTCAATGAACTAAGAATTATTAAAAGGACTCCTCCAACTCCTGTGGATTTTGTAAAAGACGACAAAGGGATTACGCTTGGTGATGGGCAGCAGCATCCACCTGAGTACTCAACACAAATACTGCGATCACCAATCCGCCTGCCAAGCGTGGTGATTATGGCAATCAAGGGTTTTCACGGCCGTTTCAAATCATGCTTTCAGTTCAGCGTTGAAAATAGATGGCGCTGCTCTGTAACTTAGCTGTCAAGTGTCAAAATAAATTAAAATGTCAACATCAACAAAATAAAAATAATTTTCGTTCAATTCGTGGTGTTCGTGACGCTATCATTACTAGCGCACACTGAAGAAGCAAACACAAATAGAATATCACATGGAAGAAGAAATCCAATGGAAGTACAACTAAAATAGCTGCTGATGTTTATAGTGTGTTGCTTCTTACACCTATACTAGAAGGCACTATGTTAGAGATAGACAAATGTATTGTCATAGAACAGTCTGTTTTCCTTTCTCAATTTTTTCTTTTTTGACATTCATTCTTCCGTGGAATATCATGACTCGTAGCCACAGACTAGTTAGATAACAGCTTAGTACGCGTGCACCATAGATAATACATTTTACTATCCAGATTTTACAGCCAGAGTGGACTCAGCGCCATCTATCGAACCAATTTGAACTACTTTTTTTTTATCGAAGATGAAAAGCCCTCATTCCTGCCATTGTATTTTGTGAGGGAGGCCTCGTCCAGCAGTGGACGTCTAAAGACTGCTAATGATGAATTAAACAGTCGTGCACGTTGGTTGTGAAGGTATTATGTGAGTGGAGTTGTATTTAGCTACGTACCTTAGTTGAACAGCCTTCCGGACCCATGGCACAACTACTATGCTCAACTGGTTGTGCCGTGGGTATAACTGCTACATCGTAGGTATGGCTGCTTCTGTTCTACGTAGGTACTTATACGGTCAATTTTGGTTTCTTCCAGACCCTGACGCACCATCGCGCAACAATCCAGTCTTACGTGAAGTAAAACACTGGCTGATCGTAAATATACCCGGGAACGACTTCCGTAATGGTCTCATACTGGCTTCGTACCAGAGCCCAAGCCCACCTCCGGGGTCAGGCCCGCACCGCTACGTGTTCTTGGTGTATCAACAGCCACGGGGTCTGGTGAAGTTCAACGAAACTGTAGTCACATCGTAAGTGTAAAATACTTCCGGGAATGACATCCGTAAATGGTTCACACTTCACACCTAAGCCCAGCACCACCATCCCCGGGAAAGACATCCGTAGAGGTCATTCTACCAGTACCTACCACCCTAAGCCTCACCAGAGAGCTGATTCTGAGTTTTGACAAGCAATTGGCACGGACGTATGGTGTAGTGTAACACGGATTTTTGTATGGAAAATGAAGTTTACAGAGTGTACGCTAGGGGCGCTCATCGGTGTCGCCATACAAACATCCACACTACACTACACCTGACGTCCGTGTCATTTGCTTGTCAAAACTCAGAATCAGCTCTCGGGCCATCCTATTAATTTTCTTTCACAATCTAGGAGTTTCACACGTAATAGTATTGAAATGAGTAGATCCGTAGAACTAAGATCACCGACATGCAGGCTTTCAGAATTAGCAGGTTAAAATGGCAATGGGCAGGCCATAGGTATAGCTCGTAGAACTGACAACCGTTGGAGAATAAAAGGTTCTGAGTGGTGTCCACAAACCGGACGACGCAGTCGATGGACCATAATGATGGATGGATATCACACATCACACGAAGTCGGTGGATGGAGGCAGCTTATGACCGTTCGTCGTAGCATTCTATGGGGATGCCTATGCCCAGTAGTGGACTTCTACCTATAGGCTATCTTTGCTTGATTATTTTACACCCTTTCACCACAGTTTGGAACCAGTTCCACCCAACCGATTGAACTGAAATTTTTCATACCTACCTTTCAAGTTTAGGTGACAATACAATATTATGGTGACGGCGAGCTGATTTGATGATGTAGACGGAAGGTGGACAACGGAACTCCTCGATGATTAATAGTAGCCTGGCAGTGTTTGGGCTCATTTTGATCATCTCACGGTTGCAATCACTAATTTCATAAAAGCTAGTTTTGAAAAATATTTTTTTCAGCAAACATTTTTTTGAACAATGGTGTACAGTTTTATCCAAAATATAAGTCGCCCCGATGTAAGTTCTTGCGCCGTAGACCAATTTCTATAGCGCGGAAACCTTCTTTCTACCAATAGCAATCGCGCGCTAAAAAATCTTGCGCTGTTATTGGTTAATCGATTTCGCGGTAAAATCACGGCCGGTCGTGGTCCATCTTGTACATCAGTCGACTCCGTCCGACACTGTACGAATCATGTTAGCGGGACAGAGCTATAGGTAGGTACTATACGTTCGGCTACTGTCGGATATCAGTCTGCGCTTTTCTGCGCAAACGAAAACAGCCGATCAGACTTATTTTCTGGGTAAAACCGTAAGTAATTTAGATGTAAAATAGTAATAGTTTGCATTTTTGTTTCAGAACTGTCGGCAGGGTTAATTTCTCCATTAGAAAGTTCGCAAGAAAATATAAATTAAACCTTTATGCCGGTAATTTCTTCAAGGCAAGCTTACCAGTCTAATAAAGTCGTAAACATTTTCATAAACCATAGACTTAGCGCGGCCACAGACCTGCTGCTTCTATTCTGTCCTACATAGAACAGCAAAGAACAGAATTGAAACCGGCTTCATCGTCACAAACTTAGGGCGCCGGGCTTTCTTGATTGGCGCTGAGTCGTAATCTAGTGCTTGTGTGTGACTAAGGCTCTTTCTGAACTGCCAGAACGTTCGAATCGATCGAATCGATTGAAATCATTAGCAACAGAATTCCGTAATCACCCGCCTGTTAGGCGATGAGGAGAGGACGGCTGCTTGCTAACCGGGTGTTCTTGCCGATTAGGTTTGATAGGTGTGTGACGAGTGGTAGGTAGGTACATTTTGCATTGCATTCTAGCCTACCGATTTCAATTCTTTTCTAGGTAGAACAGACAGGAACCAACAGGTCTGTGGCCGCCCTTATTTTATGAAACACTACGAATTTACGCTTGTCACGTCAGAGACCGAAGCCTGAGTAACAAGCAATTTACTCGTCCGTACGTCTGTGTCAATTGTTTGCTAAACATTTTGCTACTATCGTCCGTGTATTACGCTGTGACTAGACATTAATCTGTGCGCGCGTTCAATTGAAATAGCACAGAATGGCTAAGTACGTTATAAACGACTATAATAAAGATCCTTATAGCGATTGGAGCGGCCATTGCCCATTTACGTTATTTTTGTGTTTTTATTTCTTGTGCAATAAAGAGCTCATCTGTCTATCAATTTTCATTTTACCCCTCCGGTATTTGGTGTGGTACCCCCTGCCATTTCTAAACCATTTTACCTAAAAACCGGTAGTAAATGTAACGTGTAACGTTGGTGTAATTTTTCATCAAAACTTATCTCGGATATGATATACGATGACGACCTCTGTGGCGCGGCGGGCGAAGGTTCGCCTGCGATGCAGGTGGTTGCGGGTTCGATTCCCGCCTCGGAACAATAATTGTTCAGGGTGTTCTGGGTATTTTCTATGTAAGTATAATAAAAATATCTATCTATGTAATGTATTGTAGGTATTAAGTACTTATATCAGTTATCTAGTGCCGATAACATAACCTCTGCTTAGCTTGGGGCTAGATAATGTTGTGTGAGATGTCCAGCATTTATTTATTTATTGATTTATATCCTGCAATTAAAACATTTCAAGGAAGAAAATACTGTAACAAGACTTCGTAATCCTACACCATTATGAATAGCCAATAACAGTATAGAAATGACACTGGCACTAGTGTCGAACTCAAGGCTCGCGCTATATTTAGCGCGAGCCTTGAGCCTTGGTACCTTACCAACTCACTCGCGCATACTAAGTCTGCTAATCAGTGCGGGTTGGCGCGCGACGGCGCAGCAGCGCGGATAAGGTCCATGCTGCTGCCACGCTATTGCGATGTTTAACATTTGTATGTTACATACGCAATAAACTATGATTGAATGATGTGTCATGTGATGCGTTTAAATAGGTTCATGTAAGTACCTATTATCATATTTTTTTGCTCCATATCACTATGAAGGCTAGTAGATATACCTACCACCAGTGGTATTATATTTCTATTCAATTCTGTACGTACCTATTACCTACCTCAGGTAGTCACGTTAGACCTACTAATAATTATTGAAAGTAGGTAGGATAACATACAACCCTCTGACAACCCTGTCGGTCGCTGCGGGCGTCGGGGAGTGTGGGGTGGAGTAGGTATTTATGTCGGCGACATCGTGGCACACGCAAATAGAAGTAGTACGTAAGTAGCACTTCTAGGTGAGTTAATCTATTCTATGCCTATACTATGGGCTACACGCACTTGGACAGTTTTATATCAAACATCGACAATTTGACATTTTAAGCGTTAGATACCGCCGTAATTAATTGGTAGAAATGAGTGTTACGATTAAGGGCAAATTAAATATAGAAATTAACAAGAACTGACAACCGTTGTGGAATAAAGAACCTCGAGTGGGGAACCAACCAGACGACGCAGACAAGGAAGGAACCATCTCGATGGACCAAAGAATTTATAAAGGTCGCAGGAAGTTGACGGATGGAGGTGGCCCGAAACTGTTCGTCGTGGCACTCTATGAGGGAGGCTTATGTCCAGCAGTGGACTTCTATAGGCTGATGATTTAATTTTGAAATTGGAACGCACTCAAGATCGCTTTCAGATATGTTAGATCAAATGATAAGTTCATAAAAGTCTTTATACTTATACTTTATTTGAGCAATATTAGGTATTCATTTTTGCTTATTCTAGTACTTATAATACTTTCACTGGTCCGTGTGAAGGGAATAATTTAACCATGTTTAAGGTTAGATACGTTTAGTAGTATTAAAGTATTAAAGTTTATTTAGATGTAACAAACTTATTAATAATACAATCGTTACAATTAATAATTATAAATATTGTTGCAAAGTGTTAAAATACAAAAACATAATCTGGATTGACGAATTAATTTGTTATTATGTATTATAGTAGGTAGGTAATAAGCTGTTTGGTGTGATTGGTATACACAATCGATTTAGATTTAACATCACTTGTCTAAGAGCGTCAGTACACAGTTCTCTAAGAGGCGAAACAACACATTAATTATGTACTTGGTCTTTTAGAAACTTTAAAAAAATGCAAATGAAATATATTACCTTGGTGCAAAATATGTGAATTTGAGACTAAACTCAATCCGAATCGAGTCTCAAGAACAGTTTCTTTCCAGAATTCAATGAATTAAAATCCAAATCTAAGGCCGAGACAATAGACCAATAAGAAAATGACAATAGTATCACGTGACTTGCGCAGTAGCAATTTCTAATACTTACAAAATCCTTTATTGCGCAGTAACGTGGGACGCGCGCCGGGGCTTATTTGCCGCTTACTATAACTAAGGTCCGTGGAGGCTATTGCAACTAAAAAATATATATGATCAATAATTTCAACTGAGGTGCCATCGTCTCTAGTAATCATGGAGTTAAAACAATCGATTTAGTTAGTTACAAATATATAAATGAATACTCTTCATATGACACTAAGCCACAAAAGCATTACGTGAAGCGTCAATTGTCATATTTCTTCCACAGTAACCAAAATAGTTGCAATAACCCCTTACCGAGGTAAATGCAACTAATAGTTGCAGGTATGATTTGCATCAGAATTTAAAGTTAAAAGTTTGTTTACGTAACATCAAAATACCTATTTTCTTATAATGGACTTTATGCCATCGCAGGAAGACTTAATTTACCGGAAACTTTCCTAAAATATATTGCGGGGATAGTGGTGGGACATATTACAAAACGGTGCGTTTATCGATACTCGGTAATATTTATCTCATCTTACTTCTTATGCAGGTACTGCGAAGTCGAATCTTTAATAACTATTTAATGTAGGTGGTTAAGAAAAACAAGGTGAATAATCAGGTGAAATAAATAAATACGGTATAAATACTTATTATACACAGCCACAATTATTAAAAAATAATTTAGGATCTACCAGGACTATGGTAGTTTTGCAAACATCCAGGCTCTGAGTCTTACCCATAGGTCTTATAAATATTTGCCGATAATACTTTAAATACTATTGTTTTACCTTACTAAAACATCGACAAGAGCCCATCACTAGCTATAATCAATTTCATAGAAATTTGATGGGGTAATTGCAACTAACCTAAAAGTCACAATATAGATACATTAGCCCCTCTTCAAAATTTCGAGGGGCTAATGTATCCTTGGCCATATTTCACAATTAATGCAGTATTTCTTTCAAATATATAATAAAAACGGACTAGCCGTGTTCTAACTCTGCTCTCCACTAAAAACACAGCCGTAAAATTAGGTTTTTATATTTTTTTTACACAAACTTCGTCATCTGTCCTTTCGTGAATATCGCCATAAAAATGGCGGATATTAAATGTCACTGCAGATACAACAGTTCGCACGATATTAGATCAATCAATTATTTTCTATGAGTAGTCTTTGTTCCACTATCGTTTCATATAGATGTCACTATTCTTAGAAAAAAATACAAAAGAAGTTATTTCAATTAGTTGCATTTTCCCGGTAGTTACAATAGCCTCCCCGGACCTTATCCTTATTTATCTTTAAGATTTTGTAACGCTTATTTTATGCAAACAAACTTCTTGAATTCTAATTCAGTATGAGATTAATTCTAGAATGGTTGATAGTGGAGTTAGGAAAGTCAGGCCCATTTCCTAACTCTACTTTGAACCAAACAGCCTCCAGTTACTTTATTCGCCGAGTTGATTGTACAGAAGAGGCACGTAATCGTCGAATTGTGCCTGGTATAAGTTCCCAGCGATAGGGTCGCTTAGGTTGTACTTCTCAGTGAAAGCAGCGATTGAGAACTTTGCAGGGTTCGCTCCGGAACTGAGATAAATAACGATTTATCAAAGATTTTGGAAAAAATAACAAGCAAAAAACAACTTAAAAAGGCCTAATAGAGCCTTTTTAAGCTTTTTTTTGGGAGGCCTATGTCCAGCAGTTTTCTTCTACTGGCTGGTGATGATGATGATACTGATAGGTTTTTTAATAGTGCGTAGATACAGTCAGTGCGGTGTCCGAGTAAATAACACGGGCATTTCGGAATACCAATTAACTTTTAATAATAATTCGGAAGACCAAGTGATGGGGGTAAAGGGGTAGCTGCCACTGATACTTGACAGTGGCTCCATATACTCTAGTCACACACCACGACCAGTGGTGTGACCGGCCAAGAACAAACCCCTCCCTCTTCTCTCATGAGCAGCAGCATCCGCCTAAGTACTTAGCACCGATACTGTGATCACCAATCCGCCTACCAAGCGCGGTGATGAAAACCCCCCCTCATTATGATGAACACAAAAATTCATGGCATTCTATGGAGGAAGCCTATGTCCAGCAGTGGACTTCAATAGGCTGATGATGATGATGATAACTTTTGAAACTATATTATGTTTTTATGCTCAGTTGATTGTAAAAACGGTGAAGACTCTAAACTGTAGGGGAAATGCGACTAAATGACAGGTGGACAAAACTACATAGCGGTCTTTTCTCTTCAGAGAAAAGACCGCTATGTAGTTTTGTCCTGCCTGTGGTTTCAACCACAGGCTGTTTAGTTCCCGCAGCAATACACAGAGGTCCGCTTAGTAACCAGTCGCAACCTGTCGTAACGCCAGTCACACCCGCACTGCAATTTGACGCGGATGTGGGATTGAAAATTTTATAGCACAACGAGTTTTGTTCCCATGGATTTTGTGCCGTTGTAAAAGTAAGTTATTTTTTTACTTTGATTTGACTTTTATGGTGTCAGTTTGTTGTGATTGAACTATTTAAGCTTGGTGAAATGTGTTGAATCACAAAAAACTAAGTGCATTTTTGTTTTTCTTTCCAAGGTTATGAATTTCTAAAGTACTTATACAAAATGACATACCCCTTGTCAGGGTAAAATGGTAAACTATGTCGTTTGACCCACGTATTTTCAACAACCTCTGTAGCATGGTGGGTGAGTAGCCAACTGAGATGCGAGAGGTTGCGGGTCAATTCCCGCTGCGGGACAAATGTTTGTATGATCTGCAGGTCTAAAAAGGCCACTTTATATGAATCATAATACGATTCATATAAAGGAATTGCTAAGAATCTGCTGAGAATTTGGAAAATGAATTGCTACCAGATAAATTGCTCAATGTGACAAATTCATCTGACAGTAATTCCTTTTCCGAATTCTCAGCAGATCCTTAGCAATTCCTTTATATGAATTGTCGTATTATGATTCATATAAAGTGGCTTTTTTAGACCTCCTAAAGCCAAGGAAATTTTGGTTACTAATACGATAAAATTAAAGAAAAAAGAAGACCCTTCATTTTGGGCCCAGAAACGGAAGTGCCGGCCAGTAAAAAAAATGATTTTATAATGTTTGGCACGTTAATTTGAGCATTTAATACTATTACACGAAACCTGTAGATCCAATATTTTAGCTGCTATCGCAGTTTGAAAAAAGATACTTCCCATACATTTTAACAAAAATTAAAGATATTTTTTTGTGGTTTATATATGTGGGCTTAACAATTGGCCGTATGGCAAGCTTAAAATCGTGCAGCATGCTATGGCGAGAGCTATGCTAGGAGTTTCACTACGTGATAAAATCCGAAATGAGGAAATCCGTAGAAAAACCAAGATCACCGACATAGCTCTCTCAATTAGCATGTTTATGTGGTAAAGGAAGGCCCTCCACTTGATGGAATAAAGACATTATAAACGTCGCAAGAAGTCGGTGGATGGAGGCGGCTCAAGACCGTTCCTCGTGGCATTCTAGGGGGGAGGCCAATGTCCAGCAGTAAACTTCTAAAGGCTGATATGATTAATATGTTGGCTTAAATCATAGGTCATTCTCATTTTTTTTTACTATCGGGGTAATAATAATTTACGACCAGTCATTCAATTGTTGAATGAATGAAGGAACAGACACTTTTTTATACATATTGAAATAAATAGTGAAAATATTATTTTATATACAATATTATGTAGCTATTTCTAATTCGGTCGAACTAATATATTTTCTAATCCCATTGCTGGAGATCGTCCTGCATTTCATATATCAAATCTTGCATAAGATATAAACCACACAATGCACATAACATGTGCGCAGCACCCTACTGTCTTTTTTTGACCTTCTTTTCTCTCTGTCTCTTTTGTCTTTTGACGACCTCTGTGGTGCGGCGGGCGAAGGTTTGCCTGTGACGCAGGAGGTTGCGGGTTCGATTCCGATCCTCGGAACAAATATTTGTACGATCTGCAGATATTTGTTCCGGGTGTTCTGGGTATTTTATATGTATAGTAAAATATATCTATCTATGTAATGTATTGTATTAAGTATATCAGTTATCTAGTTACCATAACACAAGCTCTGCTTAGCTTGGGGCTAGATAATGGTGTGTGAAATGACCAGCATTTATTTATTTATTTATTTTTACCAATATCACACGTACAGTAGAAGTGGGCGATAGCGTGACTTGTTATAAACACAATGTACAGTGCGAACGTTATTGAAAAACACGATCGGTGAAGATCGCGTTATTCTGGAGCTAGCTTTTAAGGATTCTTCAATATAACTAACTAGTTGGAACGTAATAAGAAAATAGGTACAAAGCCCTTGATCAATAATTATGTTAGTTACCACTTACCTAATTGACTAACTAACTAACATAAAAATAAATGAAAATAAAGAAAATGATAATGGAAAGGAAGAGGAAGACCTAAGAAAAGATGGATGGATTGCGTGAGAGATGATATGAATGAGAAAAAAGTGAATGATGAGGTGACGGCTGACAGGAGAGAGTGGAAGAGAAAGGCGTACTGCGCCAACCCCAAATAAATCGGGATAAGGGAAAGACAATGATGATGACCTCTTGATCAATTAGTTCTTGAATCACAATCTGTGCGATGTCAATATGCTGGTCCTCTTGCGAGGTTTAAGAGTACCGCCTCCGGTCTCACATAGATTCACGACACCGAATACACACAATTTCGTCCATTTTAAATAAGTCCAAAGACACAATTCTGTCACAGAAGCGCTTAGTTTAAATTCAACTAAAATAGCTGACGGCCGCAACACCTCACAGGTCACAAAAAAAATGCTTTACACCTCACGATACGTTTTTAACGTAAAACATAAAACAAATAACCATGGTGGACTTTGAAGATAATAAATATGTACCAAGTTCAGTTTATACCACATTGAAGACAAATATTATAAGTTTATTTTTTTATTTTTAAAGTGTTTTACTATAGGACTCGATAAGCCAAGTTTAAGAAAACTTGGTTCTCAGAAGTACTGACAACTTTATGGAAAAAAGAACGGTATTTCTTAGGTGACGACCTTTGTGGTGCGGAGAGCGAGTTACCGGCTGAGATGCAAGAGTTTGCAGGTTCAATTCCCACTGCGGGACAATGTTTGTATGATCTGCAAATATTTTTTGCAGGTCTGGGTGAAGAACTACAGGTACCAATGCTACCTTATGGTAGTACAAAAAGAAAAGTAGTTCTTGATACCCACGACACAGGGAATCCTAGTGTGGGATCAAGATTACGTATGTGACTTTTGAGTGTTATATTATGTTATGTTAGAATATTGTTTTCCCGAATCCAAACAATAAATGTATTTTTCCTTGTGTCCTTCTTGCGACGTTTATAATGTCTTTAGTCCATCAAGTGGAGGGCCTTCCTTTACCACATCAACTTGCTAATTGAGAGAGCTATGTCGGTGAACTTAGTTTTTCTACGGATTTCCTTATTTCGGATTCAATCACGTAGTTTTACTCCTAGCATAGCTCTCGCCATAGCCTGCTGCATGACTTTAAGCTTGACATACGGCCAATTGTTACGCCCACATATATAAACCACAAAAAAACATCATTAATTTTTGCTAAAATGTATGGGAAGTATCTGTTTTCAAACTGCGATAGCAGCTAAAATATTGGATCTACAGGTTTCGTGTAATAGTATAAAATGCTCAAATTAACGTGCCCAACAATATAAAATCATTTTTTTTTACTGGCCGGCACTTCCGGTTCTGGGCCCAAACTTGTATGAAGCGTGAATGGTCTCCTTTATGAACAATTAATAAAAACCGTTTTGTCCGTCATGCGCCGGTAAGATGACATACACCATGTGGAGAAAATGGAATACTAATATTGTCTAGGAAATTAGTCCTCTACTTGCATATTTCGCATATTTAAAAGCTTTCATCTTTTCTGGAACATGATGCATGAACCCTTGTAGCTCACGCACCTTTAGCATGAGCTACAAGGGTTCATGGTTTCAATAAGGTACTGAACTAAGGTAGGTATAAAATGGCTGATAACATTGTTACAAAGAGTTAATAAAACAAGATTTATTACTGATTTAGCAGAGGGTATGTCATTCGCCTTTCCCCTATTTTTTTCTTCCATAGATCCATCGACGGCTGCGCAGCGTTCTCTGCCAAGAAGTTTGCAGAGAAGTGGAACCTCGGAGACCCATCGCTGGCAACTTTACCGTGCTCACTTCGACGAATATGTCCCTCTGCTTTTTTCGCGCGCAAGCAATGCGTACGGCGAGAGGACAGCTGCTTATTTGATTCCACGGTTGATTAATGAACTACCTACTGACTTACTCGATAGCATTACACAAAAAACCTCAGGCATAAATTAAAATCATATTTTCTTGCTAACATGGGAAGATACTAACAATAATAACGCACTTACCTAGTTCCAAGTATGACGAATAAGTCTCTGTTTAAGAAGGTATCTACTTTATTTTTAACTGTATCTAATCATACCTACATTCCTAATGTTTATGTATATCAGCTAAGACTCACTAATAGCACTATCCCTACAAACCTTGGTGGTTTTTTAAGTGCTATTTCTATATAATAGTTTTAATACAATGTTAAATGGTAAATAAATAAAGAATAAATAAAAAAAGAGCTTAGGAATTTTAACGCTAATAAGTAAACGGAATTTATTTATTTATTTTACTAGAACTGAATGAAGTGACAATCAGACGAATCATGCGCAAAATTCATGTTTCGTGCAGTAAATAGATAAATGAAGTGTGTGTAAATGTTTTTTTCTTCATTAAGAAGGCGTTATATGTGATTTTGCCCAACAAAATCGGTTTATAACTCAGTATGTACGGGTTCTACGAGTTAAATATTTTGGAATATGAAAATTTTATATTTTTGCATTTATTTTGTAAAGTTGAAAACACGATATGTAAAAAACCTCGATAGTTTTATTTAATGAAAAATCCTTGTTTCCCACACGTTTTGAAAGAAATCTCAGGAACCCTACGGTTTTTTAAGATAAATTTTACTACAACAAGTAGGTAATAACTATTTATTCTTATGCTAAAATCAGTTTTTTGATAAACACTTTATTTTCGCCATAATAAACAAAAAACTTTTTTGTGCACGACACTCGCTAGCGCGAGCGAGATGGCGCGCGGGTTATCGCGTACGTTAAAGAGGGAGCTAATTTGTAGAATAGTGCCCTCTTAAGTCATTTCTTCGCTGAGGTGGGATGAAAAGTTACGTGTTGCACTCGAGTGCAAAGATTTTTCACCTCGTGCTCTTTTGATACCCTCGCTAACGCTCAGGATTCTAACTTTTTAATGTTAGAATCCTTCGCTTGCTCGGTCATCAAAATTGAGCACGCGGTTAAAAAGCAACTTTGCACTCTTGTATAACAAATAACTATTTTCAACAAAAATCTTAAGCTTAATTATTTTGCTCCATATTATTATGAAGGCAATTATTGAACGAGCGAAGCGAGTTCTCTGAGTCAAGTTGGAAGAATCGGCGTTTGTATGTATGTATGTATGTTTGTCCGATGAAAACTTCCAAACCGTTAATCCGATCTTCATGAAATTTGGTATGGGGGTAGATAGTATTGGTACAATTTGTAGGTAAGGTTATGAACTATATCGGTAAGACCGTGTTGCTGAGATATTGGGAACCAAGAGGGGGTAAAAAAAATAAAAGTGTCAGATCAAGTGGGGTGTCTAATGAAAGCGCTTTGGTTGGACATTTCAAAACTGTTTTTAATAAGTATTTAAACTTAGTAGTTTCCGAGATATTAGGGAAAATAAAAAACGTAAAAATCGAAAATTCTGGGGTACTTCCAGCAATCCCACAATGCTGAAATTTGGTATGCTTGTGGCTTTTGTGTCACAACTACAGGGAAAAGTCTGAAATTGAAGAATTTCGAGACATGTAACCTATAAAACAAAAAACCAATATAATATCTGTTGTTGACCTCCCATTTCTAGGAATTTGAATGACGTTGGAGTTCTATGATTTCGTCAAAAGGACTTTACCAATTAATTCATAACAGGTACTTATGTAGTATCAGAGACAAGTTACTTGTCTCTGGTGGTATGAAAGCCCCGTTGCTTAGTGATATTCAAAAGTTATTTCGATGATGTGTAGGAAATTACCACGAGGACAAAATTAAAAAAAAAAATGGAAATTATGGAAATGTCTTACATTTAAGTAGTCGGGCTGATAAAGGTGTCATCGCGAGGTCTCAGTTCGGGGCGAACGACTAGTTAACATAACATCACATATCACCCAACAGTCATAATTATATACGTAGTCTTGATCCCACACTAGGATTCCCTGTGTCGTGGGTATCAGGTACTACGAGTATCATGGTACCATAACACCCAGACCCGGGACAAATATTTGCAGATCATACAAATATTTGTCCCGCAGCGGGAATTGAACCCGCAACAGTTCGACAGCCGATGCTGGTACCATGCTTTTAGAACACATATTTGAAGCATGGGAGAACTCGCAGGACACCATCGGAGTTTTCTGCGACCTGTCCAAAGCTTTTGACTGCGTGAGGCATGATACTTTAATTGCAAAGTTAAAACATTATGGCATACAAAATGAGGCAATTAATCTTGTCCAATAGAGTCTAAAAAGTTGATGTCGGTGGTGAAAGGTCTTCAGGATCGACTATTGCCATGGGCGTGCCACAGGGTTCAATACTAGGCCCTTTTTATTCCTAGTTTACATTAACGATCTCCCTATGGTATCATACTGTGGGGTAAGGCAGCAGATATCCAAGCTATTTTTGTCTTACAAAAACGGGCAATACGTGCCCATTTATAAAATGAAGTCGCGCGACTCCTTGAGGGAGCGTTTCAAAGAAATCAATATTCTTACAGTAATATCGCAATATATCTATGAAATATTATTACATACACATAAACACTTGGATAGTTTTATGATAAAAGGTGACGTGCATGGTATTAACACGAGAAATAAACACAAACTAAATATACCAAAATTTCGATTAAAGAAAGTAAGTGACCGTTTTATGGGGAATTCTGTGCGGTTCTATCTAATAAACTTCCAGAAGGTGCATCTAAACTTCCTATTTGAAGGTTTAAACCCTACATAAAGATTAATCTAATTAAGAAAGCGTATATATTACACTCTTGATGACTATATTAATGATAAAGCCGCGTGGCCTGATGTTGTTCTGCCCCTCGACTGCTAAAATGGAAATTTGCAATATCTGTACTTATGTTTCTATTAGATTATTATTTATAAGTATAACAAGCGTATAGCGTGTGCTGTCTTGCATATTTTTGCTGATGTTTATTTACTTTTGACTACCTACCTTCCTAAGGTTTTTAAGTTCTCATTTACTATGTATCAGCAACTCCTTGCTCCGAGGCACCTTCACACAGGCGCTTCTCACCTAGTGGTAAGACGGACCATTTATGTAAGCCAAGCCGTGTTTGTTGCCTGATTATTCGAGGCTTGGTCGCGTTGGAACAGGAGAAATTTTAGTTTATAAGACGATTCAAAATTATCCTTGAGATTTCAACGAATAACGTTCTTTTGACTTTGACTTTGACTATGACAACCTCTTGCATCTCAGCCAGCTATTCGCCCGCCGCGCCAGAGTTCTATTATAGAGAGTTTATCTATTCTATGCTATAACCTAGGTCACGTCAACTTATGCTTAGAAAGTTATATACCAACTTACTCCATTGCTGATAAAAACGCGAGAAAAAGATAGTTATATAAAAATATTTAGGTTAATTATTTATTTTGTGATAACATACTAATTTGTTCCTATAAGTGTTATCTAAACGTTTTTAAAACACCTCATTAACACGCATGTTTTCCTATAAAAACATGTCTCTATTGCTTTATAAAATAGTTGTTGTGAAGCCTATACACAAACATAATAGCCTTACAAATATTGCTTACGTATTCTTTCAAAATACAGGATTTTTTAATAGTCCCACGTACTCATCGACTTAAAATGGTTCCGCTTCTCTTTCTGGTTTTACTTTTTACATACCGAACGTTTTCGGCAGAAACTGAAGTGTGTAATATAAATTCAGGCATTAACACCGAAGTTTCTAGATCGTTCATAAAAAACCAAATTGTTACAGATGTTGTTTCCAATGCTCCCATTAGGTTCGTTCAAGTAAGTTTGATAATTATTTTACATATTTAGTTTTACACTATGCTATTTTTTAGCTATATGTTCATGCTAGATATCTACCTAAATCTAGTGCTTTTATCCTAGGAGAATATACCTACGGGAATACTAATTTTCTATTTACAATAGTACTTACCTACTAGTAAGTTTACTTACCTACCTACTCATGAACTTCGACAATTCCATTATTCGACGTTCATAGCATAAAATACAAAAACCGAAATCAGGACATAATGGAGATCAAAATTATTTCGTATTGCCGTGTCTGTTCCTTCATGGAGCTATAAATTACACACGCGACTTTACATAGTGCTCAAGTTACTGGCTATATGGCTTATATTTCGTCATTGTAGGTATTTTGTAATCAGGATTTCATGGAGCCACCTCGAAACCATTCCGAATAAGAACCATTATAAATCCCACAAACAAATCATATCGAAAACGAAACGTGGAGGTGGATGGTGCTAAGAGACACATTTTTATTTTGCGTCGTTGGTTTGTTTTGTATGCATCTTCATTTTGTGTGTCATCATTGTTGTAAATAAATCAGTGGTTGGTCCCGAACTGAGACCTCGCAAAAACAGATTGTATTCGCATCTAATCGACTTCAATAAAACATTTAGGTAGATACCTAATACTTGACTCTGAGAACGATCTTGAGTACATGTGTTCCAATTTCAAAATTCCCATACAAAATGTAATTTTTGGTGTTCTCAAGATCGTTCTCAGAGTTGACTTCGGTCTTTTAACATTCCCTAGACACTCATACACTTCGCTATCGTTAGTCTATATAGAATTGGTTTTCCAAGCTTGTGGTAGAGCCCATCCTCAATCATTGTTCAAGTAAGGCAGTCGACTAATCTCTAAATAATATGGTTACCTATATGTTTGTCACTTGGATACCTACTCTTGGGTATTGCAGGTGGTTTACAGCGACGAAGCAAAAGTCCGCCTCGGCAATGAGTTGCCGACCACTGCGGTCGCGACTATGCCTAGATCCGTCTGCTGGAGTGCTGACCCCACCCGCAATTACACTCTGGCCATGGTTGGTAAGTAGACTACTGCGCTGATTGAAAAGCATAATAAGACTTTAAAGGAATTACGCCAGGGGATGGGACAGCAGCATCCATCTGAGTACTGCGATCACCAATCCTGCGAAGCGTGGTAATTATGGCGAATCCACCCTATTCTTATTAACGAAAACATCCTAACACTCATTGGTATATATATTCTAGAAATAAGTATATTTGTCAGAAAAAACATGGATTTTTTCCAAGAATATTCGCGCCCTCAAAATCTTCGCCCCCATAGAAAATTAGCCCTCCCCTTTTCTAAGCTTCAGATTTTTAATTCCGGAACACATGCTATGTCGATAAAAATTTATAATACTATTGCCCAAGACATTAAAAATGAATCCAGCTTTTTAAAATTCAAAAATATTTTAAAAGCATACCTAATAAAAAAAAGTTTTTATAACTTGGAGGAATTTTTTGAAAAATAACTTCTTACGGCACTTATTTATGTTATCTTAAGTTAAGACTGTAGTACTTTTATTTTTAGGTATAAAATTGTAGCAAAAATTTGTTACCACCTGGAATTTATGTTCCATATTGCAGTGCCCAACCCGGGCTCATGTTGAAGCTATAACTTAACCATAAGATCTTAATTTGTACAACATGAACGCAATAAAACATTTTGATTTGATTTGATTTTGAGGCCTTGTCAAGTAGTATACGGCGTGATGAAGAAGGGTTGCCTTTAGGTTGTAAATTGTCCTCCACAGTGAAGGTGCAAGCATTCTGAGATTCTATTCAGTACCTAAGACAACTAGGAGGTACCCTCTACACAGAAGAAAATATATTGATTAGTTACGTAGTAGGCACCTACTTACTTACCTACTAGGTACGATACCAGGGTAAGGTTTTCGAGAGGCGACCACAAATGGAAGGGTTATTTTCTATCTCGCGACAGGTTTGCAACAGGCGTAAATTGTGCAATCAGGGCTGTCAACCGGTAACTTTTGTATGTAAAAAGCGACGTTAATCACAATAATCATCATCGTTAATCATCATCATTGTTAACCATCGTTTAGCGATCAAGCATGGCTGTCAAGCCATGATCGCACAATTTACGCCTGTTGCAAACCTGTCGCGAAATAGAGAATACAGGCACCGGACGAAACAGTGAAGGAAGGCCCTCTTGATGGATCAAAAACATTATAAAGGTCGCAGGAAGTCCGGCACTGTTCCTCGTGGCATTCTATGTAGGTCTCTAGGCTGATGATGACGAGGTACGATACCTTGATTGAATAGGAATCTACTTACTTTATGCCTTTGCTCAATGAACTAAGAATTATTAAAAGAACTCCTCCAATCTCCTCCTGTGGATTTCGTAAAAGACGCCTAAGGGATTACGCCTGGGGATGGGCAGCAGCATCCACCTGAGTACTCAACACAAATACACCAATCCGCCTGCCAAGCGTGGTGATTATGGCAATTCCTGCCATTGTATTTTATGGGGGAGGCCTCGTCCATAGCAGTGGACGTCTAAAGGCTGCTAATGATGAATTAAATAGTGGAGATTGCACGTTGGTTGTGAAGGTATTATGTGAGTGGAGTTATATTTAGCTACCTACGTTACTTGAACAGCTACATCGTAGGTATGGCTACTTCTGTTCTACGTAGTTACTTATACCTAGTGTCAATTTTATTTTCCTCCAGACGCTGACGCACCATCGCGCGACAATCCAGTCTTACGTGAAATAAAACACTGGCTGATCGTAAATATACCCGGGAACGACTTCCGTAAAGGTCTCACTCTTGCCACGTACCTGAGCCCAACCCCGACCCCGGGATCAGGCCCGCACCGCTACGTATTCTTGGTGTATCGACAGCCACGGGTTCTGGTGAAGTTCAACGAAACTGTAGTCACATCGTAAGTGTAAAATATTTCCGGGAATGACATCCGTAAAGGGTTCACTTAGACCCCGTACACCTAAGCCCAGAACCACGATCCCCGGGAAAGACATCCGCAGAGGTCATTCTACGTACCTACCTACCTGAGCCCCACCAGAGAGCTGATTCTGAGTTTTGACAAGCAATTGACACGGACGTATACGGTGTAGTGTAACACGGATTTTTGTATGGAAAATTACGTTCACAGAGTGTACGCTAAGGGCGCTCATCGGTGTCGCCATACAAAAATCCAAACAAAAATACAAAAATAGTTAAAATAAATTATAATAGTTAATTAGTTCGGATCATGTTTCGATCTTGTGTCGATGTCTTAAATGTCAGAAATGGTATTCTCCTGACATAAAATACAACACAGTAATGTGATTATATCGAAATGTGACCGAAACTTGGAACGATTCATAGTTTTTTCGTTAATTTTAGCATAAGTAGATGGAGTTTCTCTTTACTCTTTCCAATAACCTATATATATATATATATCTATCCTACTCTAATTGTGGTCACCATGAATTGAAAGTAGACTAAATTGTTATTTATGAGGGACTAGAAATTCAACTTTCAGTCAATTTACAATTCAGTCTCGATTCGGTCAACTTTCAGTGTAGTTTTAAAATAACTTAGAGAATAGGGCCTCTGATGTCTGTCTCAATTGCTTGTCAAAACTCAGAATCAGCTCTCTAACCATCCTATTAATTTTCTTTCGCTCATAGAACTGACAACCGTTAGAGAATAAAAGGTTCTGAGTGGTGTCCACGAACCGGACGACGCAGTCGGTGACCAAAATGATGGATGGATATTTAAGGTCACACGAAGTCGGTGGATGGAGGCAGCTTAGCTCGTCGTAGCATTCTATGGGGCCTATGCCTAGCAGTGGACTTCTACATACTTATAGGTTAATGATCTTTGCTTCATTATTTTATAACGAGATTGGAGCTTATCGCCGAAAAAATTCCCCGTTTAAAAATTCACACCCTTTCACCACAGTTTGGAAACAGTTTCACCCAACCGATTGAGCTGAAATTTTTCATACCTACCTGTCAAGTTTAAATGACAATACAATATTATGGTGACGGCGAGCTGATTTGATGATGTAGGAGGTGGACAACGGAACTCCTCGATGATTAATAGTAGCCTGGCAGCAGGCATTTTGATCAGCTCACGGTTCCGATCACTAATTTATAAGAAGCTAGTTTTGAAAAATATTTTTTTCAGAAATAAACTTTTTGAACTAAGGTGTAAGTAATCTTAGATGTAAAATAGTAATAGTTTGCATTTTTGTTTCAGAACTGTGGGCAGGTTTAATTTCTCCATTAGAAAATTCGCAAGAAAATACAAATTAAACCTTTATGCCGGTAATTTTTTCATGGCAAGCTTACCACTCTGATAAAGTCGTGAACATTTTTATAAACCATAGACTTAGCGTTCTACAGACCTGTGGATTCTATTCTGTTCTACGAAGAACAGCAAGGAACAGAATTTAAACCGGGTTCATCATCACAAACTTAACGGGCGCCGGGCTTTCTTGATTGGCGCTGAGTCGTAATCTAGTGTGTGACGACTTAATGGCTCTTTCTGAACAGCCAGAACGTTCTGAGGGCCTATAACGAGTTTTGCAACAATCACTGTGCAATGAGTTGTGAGTATTCAACGTGACTTACATAGAACTATTCATCATTCTGTGCCGCGCAGTCGATAGAAACAGCACAGATTCATAAATAGTTACTACGTAAGTCATGTTGAATACTCAAGACTCGCAAAGTGATTGTTGCAATGTAAAACTCGTAATAGGCCCTCTGATAGGCGATGAGGACGGCTGCTTGCTGACCGGGCGTTGTTGCCGATTAGGTTTGATAGGTGTGTGACGAGTGGTACATTTTGCATTGCATTCTAGCCTACCGATTTCAATTCTTTTCTTTGATATTCTAGGTAGAAAAGACAGGAACCGACAGGTCTGTGACCGCCCTTATTTTATGAAACACTACGAATTTACGCATGTCACGTCAGAGAGTAACAAGCAATTTACTCGTACCTACGTCTGTGTCAATTGTTTGCTAAAAATTTTGCTACTATCGTCCGTGTATTACGCTGTAACTAGCCATTAATCTGTGCGCGCGTTCAATTGAAATAGCACAGAATGGCTAAGTACGTTATAAACGGATGATCCGCTCCGTCCCAGATGTACCATTGAGTTGTACCATTCGTTTTATAGCGATTGGAGCGGCCATTGCCCATTTACGTTATTTTTGTGTTTTTATTTCTTGTGCAATAAAGAGTTCATCTATCTAACATTTTTTTATTTTAACCCAAAAATGTGGCGTGGTACCCCCTGTCATTTCTAAACCATTTTTAACTGACTTCCCAAAAAGGAGGAGGTTCCCAAATCGGTTGTCTTTTTTTTTATGTTTGTTACCGCATATCTCCGGCGTTTATGAACCGATTTGGAAAATTCTTTTTTTATTTGAATAGATATACATTCAGAATCCTGTTCTGATGATGGGATCCACGAGGAATTGAGGGAACTCCTCAAATATTGTAGGGATACATATGGCGATTTTGATATTTTCAGCAAGACACCAAGCATTTGCATTCAGAAAGTATCATAATCCTTTCACCACTATGGTTCTTTCATAATTTTTTTTTCATCCAAATTTATTTAGTCGAATACAATGGCGGAAGTCGGTTTTTTAAATGAAAAGTTATACCTAAAAACTGGTTGTAAACGTAACGTGTAGGATAACATACAACCCTCTGACAACCCTGTCGGTCGCTGCGGGTGTCGGAGAGTGCGGGGTGAAGTAGGTATTTATGTCGGCGACATAAAAAAACACACGCAAATAGAAGTACTTACGTAAGTAGCACTTCTAGGTGAGTTAATCTATTCTATGCCTATACTATGGGCTACACGCACTTAGACAGTTTTATATCAAACATTGTCAATTTGACGTTGTAAGCGTTAAGCTGGGGTCCCTCGGCCTGATTTCTCGCAGGTACAGACGCAAAATTACAGGCGACACGCCGTGGGAACACCTCGCCTGCAGACGCCTGTCGTTGCCTCAAGACGTCGACCAATCAGCATGCGCATGGCTGTGCCGGCAAGCGGAATCCGATCGCGATGGATTCCGCGTGCATGCACAGGCGTGCCCGGTCCCACGATCCGTCGGCCTGTACCGGCAGGTACAAGAGGGCGGGAAGGGAGCGTGCGGACTCATGCTGCCGTCGTCGGCTTGAGGCAACGACAGGCGTCTGCATAGGCGAGGTGTTCCCACGGCGTGTCGCCTGTAATTTTGCGTCTGTACCTGTGAGAAATCAGGCCGTGGGACCCCAGCTTAGATGACGCCGTAATAAGTTGGTAGAAATGAGTGGTACGATTAAGGGCATAGGTGAAAATTAAATCTAGAAATGAACAAGAACTGACAACCGTTGTGGAATAAATCTCGAGTGGGGGACCACAAACCGGACGACGCAGTAAACGAAGGTGCCGTCTCGATGAACCAATGAATTATAAAGGTAAGTAACAGGAAGTCGGTGGATGGAGGCGACCCGAGACCGTTCGTCGTGGCACTCTATGTCCTTATGTGGCTTATGTCCAGCAGTGGACTTCTATAGGCTGATGATGATGACGCTTTTTTCTAGATTTTTCGATTTAATTTAGAAATTGGATCGCATTCAGATATGTTAGATCAAATGATAAGTTCATAAAATACTTTATACACTTTATTTGAGCAATATTATTCATTTTAGCTTATTCTAGTACTTATAATGCAATCACTGGTCCGTGTGAAGGGAATATTTTAACCATGTTTAAGGTTAGATACGTTTAGTAATAAGCTGTTTGGTGTGATTGGTATACACAATGGATTTAACCTCACTTGTCTAAGTCAGTACACACAGTTCTCTTAAGAGGCGAAAATGCACATTAAAATATGTACTAAAAAAATTGGTCTTATCGAAACTTTAAAAAAACAGATTAAATATATTACTTTGCTGCAAAATATGCGAATTTTAGACTAAACTCAAACCAAATCGAGTCTCAAGAACAGTTTCTTTCCAGCAATTAATCAAAATCCAAATCTAAGGCCGAGACAATAGACCAATAAGAAAATGACAATAGTATCACGTGACTTGCGCAGTAGCAATTTCTAATACAAAATCCTTTATTGCGCAGTCCACTTGACGTAAGCGCGCCGGGGCTTAACTTAGGTATTTACCGCTTACTATACTGTCCTTATTTATCTTTAAGAACGTGTAACACTTATTTTATGCAAATAAACTTCTTGAATCTCTGTCACTCTCACACAAATGTTAAAACACGTATGCTAGAGTGAGAGGGACGATACTAAACTTTAGTTCATGCTAGCTAATGTGTATTTATCTTGACCCGAGTCTCTCTAATTCAGTATGAGATTAATTCTAGAATGGTTCATAGTGGAGTTAGGAAAGTATAGCCCACTTTCCTAACTCCACTATGAACAAAACCCCCTGGAGTTACTTTATTCGCCGAGTTGCTTGTACAGAAGAGGCACGTAATCGTCGTATTGTGCCTGGTATAAGTTTCCAGCGATAGGGTCGCTCAGGTTGTACTTCTTAGCGAAAGCAGCGATAGAGAACTTTGCACGGTTCGCTCCGGAACTGAAATAAATAACGATTTATCAAAGATTTTGGAAAAAAATAACAAGCAAAAAAACAGCTTAAAAAGGCCTATAAAGCTTTTTTTTGCTTTTTTTGGGGAGGCCTATGTCCAGCAGTGGATTTCTACAGGCCGATGAAGATGATTATAGGTTTTTTGATAATGCTTAGATACAGTACGGACATTTCGGAATACCAATTAACTTTTAATAATAATTCGGAAGACCATCTATGGAGGTCCTATGTCCAGTAGTGGACTTCTATGGTGTATCCCACTATTTCCATGGAAATACAAAATAGAAAAAGTGGGACTAGCGTTTTTTCCAAATTTTATCCCATTACATATTTATATTGCGGCCAAAGAACGCAGTTTTGTGTTATATGAGAATCTGTTTCCACTTTAATATTTATGACGGCCTGATAAATTACTGATAAATAAATTTCTTAAGAGATATTGAGAATATAATCAATAGAATAAAATAAAAAATAAAAACTTTCTACGAGTCAATTACTACTTTGTTCATGGGGTTTTCTCCCCGGCCGCGTTCGAAACAGAAGGTTTTATCTAAAGAGGAAATAAATAAATAGTTTCTATGTGCACGCCGTCATAAGAGGTGATGCAGCGTTTTTTTTTGCCGCGGCCGCTAGCTATGGAAACAGTGGGAGAATCAGTCCCAGTATTTATCTAAAATATTAATTAAAATTAAAATTCTATCTCTCTTATTAAAATTAATAGCCTTCTATATTCAAATTTTATTATTATTATTATCATCAATAGAAATACTTAATGGAAATAGTGGGATACACCCGACTTCGACAGGCTAATAATGATGATGATGTATGAAAACTCACGTGTTGGTCAGTCTAGGCTCGTCAAAGTTCAGTTTCCCTGGTTGCTGGTAGACGAGGAATACGTAGCGATGCAGGCCGGTTTTGGGCGGAGGACCGGAGCCCACGTACGCGGAGAGCGTCTCGCCAGCCGCCACATTGTTGCCGGGAATGTTTCCGACGAGCCAGTGGTGCCATTCGCGGAAGGTCGGCTCTCTGCGGGAGGGCGCGTCAGGATCTGGGCGAAAAAGGGTGGAAATCATCATCAGCTATTAGACATCCACTGCTGGACTTAGCCCATGCTACTTCGTGTCGTCGATTCTTGTTTACCCTGCAATACGTCAGAGGCCCATTAAAGGGATGTAGTGAAAAGCGACGTTTGACAGCCCTGATTAACTACAGTAGGGCCTCGATAATCCGTACCCAAGCTAATCCGAACGCCTCTATAATCCAAACGACCCCCCGAACGGCATCTGCCGTTTCCTAGTACCTCGGTATGCCACGCGCATATTTTAGTGCCGAGTTAAACTTTCTGGACGCTACACGTGTTGTACGCTACCGCTCCGCGCGCAATTCCTTGCTTTTGCGTAAATTAAGAGATAAAGCGTTTTCAATGTCGCTAAAAAATAGCCGTCAAAGTACTTTATTAGACTTCTTCCAAAAAGTATAAACATGTATGAATATATAATAACATCATCCTATATCAGTTTTGTGTGATTAAAACATAGTTGCGATAGTAAACAGTATTGTTTTATTGCCAATATACCTTTTCAAATGTCTACATACTATAATCCGAACGCTGCGTGCATCCGAACAGGGTATAAATTTTGGGTGTTCGGATTATTCGGATTATCTGTATAAATAAAATAAATAAATAAATAATTGCTGGACATTTCACACAACATTATTTAGTTTCATGAGCCTCATTTCGACTCATGAGAAGTCTCGTCTTTCCAATCTTTCTCTACGAAGCTGAGACGTGGACATTGAGACTGAAAGATCGGAGAAAGATCAATGCACTGGAAATGTGGTGCTAGAGGCGCCTGCTGAGAATTCCCTGGACAGCGCGCCGTACCAATGTATCGATTTTACAAGAACTTAAGTTCTTGTTTAAAGAAAGATTATCGTCGACTGTTCAAATACGAATTTTAAAGTTCTTTGGTCATGTAACACGCAATGATGACTCAAATAGAGCGTCTTGTAGTGCAAGGCAGGATGGAAGGTAAGAGACCACGGGGTCGCTCTGCCACACGGTGGTCAGACCTTATAAATTCCAGCACACAAACTTCCATGACCGAATGTTCTCCAGCTAATAGAGCCGAGTAGAGACGCATCGCAAGAGCTGCCACTCAAGCAAGACCTACATAACCACGACCACTCTGTCACGACTAAGAAGAAGAGATTATTTAGCCCCAAGCTAAGTAGAGATGTTATGGGTACTAGTTAACTGATATACTTAATACAATACATTACATAGATAGATATTTTTTATTATGCATAGAAAATACCCAGAACACACTGAACAAATATCTGCAGATTGTACAAATATTTGTTCCGAGACGGAAATCGAAACCGCAACCTCCTGCGTCGCAGGCGAACCTTCGCCCGCCGCGCCACAGCGGTCGTCAAAATATCGTAATATTTTGTACTTATATAAATAGAGATTAAGAGCGTAACATAGATTGTAATATAAATAGAGGTCGTAATACTTACTACTATATGAATAGGTAATAACTACGTAGACGACACTGGCGCTAGTGTCACACTCAAAGCCGCGCTAAATATAATGTCCAGTTGTGAAAATCTATCGGGTGATGATGATGATGATGATGATGATCAGGTAATTGTAGCGTTTTTACCAGTCATAGCCAGAGTGTAGAACTTGTTGGGCTCAGCAGTCCATGTCACAGTGGGGGTATCCTTCACCTGGGTGGGGGTCAGCTCATTGCCCTCGTTCACTTCTACGCCGCTTGGGTATTTCACCTGGAAATAGAGAGCATTGTAGATATAGACAGAAATGTCATTTAAATTCTGCAGTCAGGGCCTACAAGTTATTTATTTATTTTATTTATTTATTAAAAACTATTATAACACCTTAACAGAGTAGGACCTAAAGCGATGTTATATGCACATGATTATATAAAATAAAAACAAAGAAGCAAGCTTAAAAATAAGTAGGTAGGCACCTACTGGGGAATACCTATAATATTACTAATAGGCACCACTACTATTCAACTTTCTTCAAAACAAGCTGCGCTATCTCCATGAGTTTCGGCAGGCTGTGATGAAAAATGTCAACATTGTTCTCCGAAAGAACATTAACTAAACGGATGGCGTGTGACATTGGGGCAAATTTGAGTAAGTTTGTTCTAAATATTGGCTGGCAGAGCAAGGCGGGGTGGCGGCGCGCGCAGCCGCAACGCCGCCAGCACTTCCTAGTTAGAAGAGTCTTAAAACTCAGAAGGCTGATTGTAGGTATAGACAGAAATGTCATTTAAATTCTGCAGTCAGGGCCTACAAGTTAGCAGAGTCTTAAAACTCAGAAGGCTGAGTGGGAGCTCTGAAATTCAAAGGCCATTGATACATTTCAGTTGCTCCGGGTGCAATTTTAGAAAGTCATCTTAGTGACTAAAAGTCAGTAAAATTGACTTTTATTCCACGATTTCCAAATTTCTATATATCTGAAACTCATTGATGACTAAAATTCTTATACCTATGTGTTAAATTATAAGATAATAATTAAATAATAAATAAATGCTGAACATTTCACACAACATTATCTAGCCCCAAGCTAAGCAGAGCTTGTGTTATGGGTACTAGATAACTGATATACTTAATACAACAACATTACATACATAGATATTTTTATTATACATAGAAAAATACCCAGAACACCCTGAACAAATATCTGCAGATTGTACAAATATTTGTTCCGAGGCGGGAATCGAACCCGCAACCTCATGCATCGCAGGCGTACCTTCGCCCACCGCCCCACAGAGGTCGTTCATCATATTAGACAAGTAGTTAAGGTTTACTAAATAAACACTGCTTGTTAGTATGTTGGAAGCCACACTGTCGTTTCATTATAGGTTATGGGTCCAGCACGCTTTCACTGCGCTATGATATCAATAGTGCCTTCTCCAAAAAACATCTCCTGAAAAACGGTGATTTGCGGCCTCTTTGATGATATTTAGTCACTCGGCGAAACTCGCACCCCTGTGTCCGAAATGCCTGGAATCGGCGGATAGGTATAAAATAACATCTTAATTGGATAAAGACCTATGTGATGTGCCCGTTGAGGACTTTTTGGGCAATTTTCGTTGGTATCGTTGGATTTGTCCTGGCTGCTGGCTTATTTAGGTGTGTGTGTGTGTGTGTGTGTGAGGAGTGTGTGGAGAGCAACAGTTTACATTCCTGCGACTGTGTAACAATGAAAAGATTCCCTTTGAGGCTCCGCCTACCCCTTCGGGGAAAATGGCGTGTGTTTATGTATCAATGTATGTCTTGCCTACAATGGGGTGATTTGCCATAATCACCACACTTGGCAGGCGCATTGGTGATCGCACTTTTGTGTTAAGTACTCAGGTCAGGGATTGTTTTATAGGAAGCCTACAGAGGTGTTGATAGAAAGACGGTATAATGCACACTGGTTTAATGAACGATGGGCTACGCGTAATATGGTCGCGCAGCTACATCTACTTATAGATATGTACATACATAACACTTTTCCCCCCTCTTAAAAGAAGAAAACCAAAAGAAGAAAATGGAAAACAACTCAAAAATATTTCTTATAATCTATAATAGGTCTATTTCTACGACCGTGGGCCGGCATAGGCGTGTGGGAGTCATCATCAACATCATCTTGTGCAGCAGGCTGTGGCGTACTGAACTCAAGGCTGCCACTACCTCTAGAGGAGTTCAAAGGTGTTCCGGGTGTCCCTGGCTCCGTGGATGCTATACCTGTTAGACGTGGTGACTCTGCATATGAATTTTCCATTGCCGTGGTGTCAGAACAGGTATCATCATGTTCTGAAATGACATTGGCAGAAGAGCCTGTGGACGAAGGTGGCGAGTTTTCTGGTACCGAAGACACATTACTCGTCTGAATGCTGCTGTTTTCTGGATTTACCTCTTCTTGAGGCAAAGTTACATCCCACACGTCAACCCTGCTGTCGTTACCTTTGTAAGAAAGGAGCTGGTTTCTATGTCTCATAATATTCTTACTACTCAGAGGCAATTTAATTTTGTACATAACCTTGCCGAATTTTCTTATAATGGTACCTTTTGACCATGTAAATTTACTTTTGTTCATAAATTGTTTGAACCACACTATATCACCAATAGTAAAATCTTTTTGTCCTTTACCGCCGTAATGTTTAATCTGTGAGCACTGTTTTAGTTTAACTAATGCCGGTAACTCCGATGATAAGGAAGGGTCAATAACCTTTTTTGAAATTAAATCCAATCGCGAGCGCAGTTTCCGACCAAAAACTAACTGAGCTGGAGAAGTCTCGGTCGTGCTGTTAATAGAGTTTCGATAATCAAACAGGTACTTCGATAAACAATTTTGAAAATCATCTTTACAAGCAGAAATCAAAATTGAATTTATTCCTTTTTTAATTATTTTTACAAAAGATTCGGCTTGACCATTACTCATAGCGTGATAGACAGGTGAAAACAAACGAGATATATCATTCAACCTACAAAAATTTGCAAATTCCTGCGATGCAAACGAAGTTCCGTTATCAGTCACAATTATCTTAGGCATGCCAAACCTAGACATAAAATCAACAAGTTTCGATATAACTGCCTTAGTTGTAATGTTATTGTTCATCACATAGCACTCAACCCACTTCGAATATGCATCTACTATTACCAAAAACATTTTGTTATTCATGGGTCCTAAAAAATCCATGTGAATTCTATGGAATGCATGCGGCGGGTGAGGCCAGGGTGCAAGTGGAGAGCGTGGCGGAGAAGGCCGTAACTGTGCACAAACTTCACAAGCACCAACTAGTTTTTCCAAGGCGCCATCTATGCCTGGAAACCATAAACGAGACCTAGCCTCAGCTTTCATTTTAACTATTCCGAAATGTGAGCTATGCAGTTCATTTAATATTTTGTTTCGCAATTTTTCTGGAATAATAACTTTGTGACCTCGCAATAAAATACCATTTTCAAGTGATATTTGCATTCGACATAAAAAATATGGTTTGATCCAATCACCTGTTAATTTACGAGGCCAGCCACTCTGAACAAATTTGGTAACAGTCTTTAAAACAGAATCCTTTTCAGTTTCTATTTGTAATTCCCGCGCAGTAACAGGCAAACACCCATCAATGGCAAAATTAACATACGCAGCTACCTCCCTCGAACCTAGCGCGAACACGTCCTGTCGCTGCTGCTCCGATGCGCTAACACAGCTATTGTTCGGACACGCACGAGATAAGAAGTCAGCTGTGTTTGCCGCGCTGCTAATGAACTCGATTTCATAATTATATGCACTCAGAAATATTGCATACCGCTGTAACCGATTTGCCGATACTTCAGGAATGCCACGGTTTTTACCAAATATTATAGTCAAAGGCTTATGATCCGTACGTAAGGTAAAAGGTTCTGACCTACCATACAGATATTGATGGTATTTTCTAACACCGTAAATTATAGCTGTAGCCTCCTTTTGTATTTGTGAATATTTTTTTTTCAGCCACTGTTAGTGAGCGGGACGCGTATGAAATTGGTTGTTCAACACCATTACTACATACTTGCGATAATATTGCACCTAAGCCGACTGGGGAAGCGTCAACGGTTAATATTATTTTTGCATTATTGTTAAAATGTGTGAGGACCTTATCAGAGGCTAAAATCTTTTTGATGGTATTAAAAGCATTGCTCTGCTCATCATTCCAGCACCACTTGATGCCCTTTTTTAACAAATCATGCAATGGACTTAATATCGAAGACGCATTTGGAGTAAAATTCCTATAATAATTTATCAGACCCAAAAAAGACTGTAATTCATTCACATTTTTGGGTACAGTTGCTTTCAAAATAGCATCAACCTTCAGTGGATTTTTTCTTATACCACTTTTGTCAATAATATATCCCAGATAAGATATTTCAGTTTGAAAAAAAACACACTTATCCTTTCTTAAAGTTAAACCCATGTCTTGTAAGCGCCTTAAAACTTCATTAAGCCGATTCATGTGCTCAATTCTATTTAGACCAGTAACGCATACATCATCTTGGAAAACTAGAACTCCCTCCATATTACCTACTATAGATTCAATAACTCTCTGGAAAATTGAGGGAGCGCTAGCTAACCCGAATATTAAACGAGTATGGTTAAACAAGCCCCGCGGAGTATTTATGCAAGTGATGTTTTGCGAGCTTTCGTGAATTTTCAGTTGATTGTAAGCCATTGATAAGTCTAGTTTACTGAATTCTTCCCCGCCATGCAGTTTGGTGAAAAGTTCTTGTGCAGTTGGAAGAGGATACTTTTCCACAAGAAGCTGTTTATTAATAGATACCGAGTAATCAGCACAAATGCGAACACTGCCATCCCGCTTTAAGACGGGCACAATTGGCGATGCATACTCTGAATAAGTAACCGGTCTTAATATACCTAACGCTACCAATCTGTCCAATTCTTTGTTAACCTTATCTCTTAAGGCAAATGGCACTGGACGAGACTTAAAAAACACAGGTTTTGCATCTGATTTCAAAGGTAATTTAATTTCAAATTGTGTAAAACAACCTAACTCATCTGAAAACACTTTCGGATAGGCCTTAGTTAGGTCTTGCAAAACATTATCTGTATCAGACATATTATTACAGTAACCGAGATTGGATACAAACCGTAATTCAAATGCACGTATAAAATCACGGCCAAGGAGGGGAGGGCCGCCATTGCGAATAACATGAAAAGGCAGTTTTATCGTACGGCCTAAGTATGTGATGTTCAAAATCATGCACCCTGTTACTAACATTTTGATGCTAGTATAACTCAATAATTTTTTAGTAGGTGCTGACAACGGAACTTCGGAAAAAGTACTTTTATATAGACTTTCAGAAATAACAGAAACCGGAGAACCACTGTCTATTTCACACTTTATTTTTCGACCCTCCAGACTCACAGTTTGAGTCATAGGCACTTCATTTACGGAGTTAATAATATTTAGACGTAACTCACCATCGTCTCCCTCGTCATCGGCGTTACCTTGCTCAACATAATTCACTGTATTACTCGAACACATTTTACGCAGATGACCTTTACGGTTGCACAATTTGCACGTATAGTTAGAGAAACGACACTCCGACGTTTTGTGATTCTTGTAACCGCAAACCGAACACTTCTCACTATTTCTACGCAATCCTTTAGTATTTCCTCGTTGATCGATCTTGAACACGGCGCTGGCGCCGGCATCCTGATTAGCGTCTGTGATCCCCGATGGCGCCACCGCGGCGCCTGTGCGCGCACAGCGGACGCTCTCAGCTAAGTCCACAGCTTTGCTCAGCGTCAAGTCCTTGATGTCTTTGGCGAAGAGCTTATCTCGTTCATGCCCCGGTAGAATTCCCATTACGAACTTATCGAGAAGATAATCCTCCAGATTCTTGAACGCACAGTAGGTAGCGAGGCCACGTAACCTTGCGGCCCACTGCGAGTGCGTCTCGCCGGGTTGCTGCACTGCTGAATAGAACTTGTGCCTTTCCGCAAACCCACAGCGCTTTGGCAGAAAATGGTCGTCCAAAATTTTGACGAGGTCCGCATAGTTCTTTGTATCCAATTCTTCAGGTAAAACGAGATTACACGCTAGTTGGAACGTGTTTTCCGTGAGTGCGCTCAACAGTACCGCTTTTCTCTTCACTCCAGCTTTGTCTTCTGTCTCGCCGATGCTATTGGCAATGAACCATTGCTGAAGCCGCCCCTTGTAAAACTTCCAGTCTTGGGTGAGGTGATCAAAATTGGAAATAGCTCCCAAAGTAGAATTTGAGCCAAACATTTTTCACTTTTTTATATGTGGGTAGGTATAGTAATCGTCGTCACTGTTTTATAGGAAGCCTACAGAGGTGTTGATAGAAAGACGGTATAATGCACACTGGTTTAATGAACGATGGGCTACGCGTAATATGGTCGCGCAGCTACATCTACTTATAGATATGTACATACATAACAGGGATCATCCCCTGGCCTTCCTTAGTCGCCTTTTAAGACATCCACAGGCAGAGTTGGAGTAGTCCTATTTTTGGGCCGAGACTACCACGGCTAATCTTCGGCGGCTATCTATGTATGTAGAATTGGGTAAAGGACAGCTTATGTGGTTTTCAATTTTCATCGTAATTTGTCGTAGGTTTGTTGAGATATATAGGGGTCCAAGCGGGGGTAAAATTAAGCCAAGCCGCGTTTGTTACCCTGATTCTTCTAGACTTGGTTGCGTTAGAACAGCAGTAATTTTAGTATAGTATAATGACGAACGATTAAAAATTAACCTTGTGATTTCAATGAATAAAATACTTTTGAACTTTGAAATGGCTTGGTGGGGAAGGTAGAGATCATAACAAGAGTAACCTACATCGCGTGTATTCGCAAGGTCTTAGTTCCGAGCGGACCACTCTCTCAAATTCAAGAACTGCAGGGCTATTTTAAAACGTTCCGAAGGGTTTCCGATCGGATTTGTTAGATTTTCATTTCCCTGCAGGTAATCCTTGCTACATAAAATAGGTTATCCGACTCCAGACGATCTGTGGCGCGGCGAATAAGACACGACTGAGACGTGAGTGCGAGTTCGATTCTCGCTCTACCTTGTAAATCCGATACGCTGTAAGTTGAACAAGACTGCGCTTTAAGCAAACGGACAAATTAACTTTTTAGGTTTTTATCTTATTGTTCTTTGACGACCTCCGTGGCGTGGCGGGCAAGTAGCTGGCTGAGACGCAAGAGGTAAGGGTTCGATTCCCGCTGCGGGATAAATGTTTGCATGATCTGCAAATATTTGTTACGGGTCTGGGTGTTGTAGTACCATGTTACTCGTAGTTCTTGATACCCAGGACACAGGGAATCCAAGTGTGGGATCAGGACTATGTAGGTATGCGGCTGTTGGGTGTGATGTTATGAAGCGAGTGCTAATTATGCCCTTTTAAAATTAAAACCTATTATTGACAAAAAAACACTAATCACAGTTTACTACGCTTATGTCCATTCAGTAATTATGTATGGGGAAATAGTTCCAATATACTTAAACAAAGTTTTGATATGCCAAAAACGATCTGTATGAATAATATGTGGGCTAAGGAGGAGAAAATCGGCATGTAAATATTTTGAGAATAATAAAATAATGACAGTGATATCAAGGTACATTATATAAAAGCCTATAGAAATACAACAAAATTTTAAGTTTAAAATCATACTGGTAATAAATTACCAACGATAATAACAAATTTGGAACATATGTCAAAGTTCAAAAAGAAAATAAAACACTTTCTAGAAGGAATTGCATTATATAACATAAGCGAATTAATTAATTTAAATTCACTGTTTCTCAGTTATTTTTATAACTTTTGCAGTCGTCAGCGTTTTTAATTGTTACTATTCCATGTGTTTTTAGTTCCTAGTAAATAATAAATTAATTTTGAATTTGTTGGACTCGTCATTCATAAATTACCATGAAACTATATTTGCTTACGTATTTAAATTTTGTTGAAATGATTTTTTTATTGTAATTATATTATGTGACATCCATTGTTACAAGGCAATAAATAAAAATGTAAATGAATATGCTATGTTGTATTGTTCTTTTTTTGTATATTATATTATCTATCCAGTTATGACTTTTTACTCCGGTATTATAAAAAATAAGCAGAAATTCTTCAAAAACATTGTTTTGTCACTGTCCTTGTGGGTAATGGTGCCATTGTAATTGCAAAACACTATACGTCACATTACAGTGTTTTGCCTTTTTAATGGTACTTTATTTCATAGCTAATTGAGTAATTTACTGTATCTTATACTCATCGTGACCAGTCTGTTTAAGTCCTCTTCCGGACGAGGCCTTCCCCATTGAATACTATTAGGCGATTTGCCATAAGCAGCACGCTTGGCAAGCGGTTTGGTTTCAAGTACTCAGGTGGATGCCGCTGCCCATCCCCTGGTGTTATCCCTTAGTGAGGCTTTTACTACATCCACGGGAAGAGACAGAGGGGTATATTCTTAGGCCAGACACACCACGGTTTTTTTATACTAATAAACAAAGATTGTTTACATATGACGACCTCTATGGCGCGGCGGGCGAGTAACAGGCTGAGATGCGAGAGGTAGCAGGTTCGATTACCGCTGCGGGACAAACGTTTGTATGATCTGCAAATATTTGTTTCGGATCTTGGTGTTGCGGTACCATGGTACTTATAGTTCCTGTGGGGTCAGCACGAAAAATTTACGTTACCAAGACGATCGTAAATGTCAAATATTGGCCAATGACATCAGGGTAACTTGAAATCTTAGTAAGTTGATTGGTTCAAATTTGACGTTTACTATCGTAACGCTAGCGTCTCGATAACGTTAGATGTTCGTGCCTGGGCCTCTGATAACCACGACACAGGGAATCTTAGTGTGGGATCATGACTATGTATGTGACTATTGGGTGTTATGTTGTGTAGGTAATATGAGTAAGTATATAGATAAGTGGAGGCTAGAGCTAATACACGGCTGAATAAAAGTCTGAAATGAATAGGCACCATCATACTTTAGTTAACTGATGCTAACGACATTTAAATTATAGGAAGGGAGACAAATTGTAGGTCGCGTAACGAGGAGGCGTGGATGGATTACAATACTTAATCATTTCGACTATGATTTAGGGAGGCTAAATTGATTATTGTTAACTGTAGCTAGACCAAAGTGACATGATTACAGTAGAAAAATCACAGTAATGGATGGGCATTTACAAAGGGAGGTATAGAGCTATTTAATACTCTTTGGTCCTCATTATCTGTTATGGAAAGTTACTATGTGCATGCCTGTTCCAACCGCCAAGCAACATTGCTGTTTCGGTAGGCAAGGTTTCGGTTGAAATGTATACCAATTAAAAGTCTGTGAGCTTATAGTACCGTAAAAAATTAAGCTTCCAACTTTATGCATTAAAAAGATATGGAAAAGATCGCGAAAATGAAAAACCTCTAGTACTTCCAGTAACCTTACAATACTCAAAATTTGGAATGCTAAGAGCCTTTGTGACACAATGAAGGAAATAGGTAGGTATCTAACATTGAGGAATTTTATCTTTTTACTACTAAAATGGGAAGTTTGTAGGAAAAAGCGCCTGAAACTCGAAAGGGGTTCGTTTTAATTTTGACGTTTTTTTTAATTTATTTATCTTGCCAGTGCCGTGGTTGGCCCGGCCTCCCCCCCATACATATCCCTCCTTCTCCCGTGGATGTATTAAAAACCTAACTAAGGGTTTACACCAGGGGAATTCAACGAGGGAGGCCTCGTCCAGCAATGGACGTAAAAAGGCTGGTGTTAGTGGCCACAAATAATAACTTATATTGCCTAGACTAGACGTGAAAAAACTGGGATGTCGTCTTTGTGGGACAAGTTTTGAGGACTCTGCGTCCTATTTAGCATTACTTTCGTTGTCGTTGTGGCCCACAAACTTGGGCCTTAAAGTAAGCAGCAAAAACAAGTGGTTTTTGGTTGTCTTTGTGGCCCATTCTATTTTCTAAGAACAAATGTGCATTATAAGTACAGTCAGAGCAAAAAGTTATTGAATTTGGTTATAAAGCAAGTTATTGATGAAGCATTGATACGGAACCAAATAAACTCATAACAATGGAGTAATTTCTAAGATAGCGTAGGTATATTGACATAGTTTAAAAAATGTTATGTAAATTTTTTAAATCAATGAATGTCCAGTGAAGCGTACAAATGGTTACACTAATTAAAATAAACAATATTGTAGGTAGGTACAAGAGCTGTTAGCCTAGTGGCCGACTTGCCTTAACAACGGAAATCATAGGTTCATTCAATTCTAGCAACAGGCAAAACGGATTAGGAACGTCAGACACTTAAGAATAGAAATTGACACAAATAAAACACCAATCTTGATACATAATGGACATTGATGTTATAACCCAACATCCTATGTTGTTGTATAACACCTATGTTTCACAATTCATGATATTTAATTTGATTTGGTCATAGTGGGAGAGACCCCGACTTCCAACATTGTGGTTGCGGGTTCAACCCCGGTCGTGGACCAATGGATTTTTCCACTCGGAATGTTAAGGCGCTACCCTGACCGAATGACCTTGAGGATTTCGTTCCTCTTCACCGCACCTTGCCTCTACAAATACATAGCAAATTATTTATTTTAGTGACACCTATGTAGTCCGTTTTAATAGTAGCTAATCTAGCCGTCCGTCCGAGAGCCGGCGGCTGACTGGTCCGCTCCTTGCGCACAGCCAGATTCGCACGGATTCATGAAATATAATTCATAAAAAATAAAGAGAACCCATTTAAAAAAAAAATCATCGTGTAATAATTCAGCTATTAAATTAACTATCCAATAGTGTAAACCAAAAAATTCAGTAACGTGAACTTTAAGAGAAGATGTACAAAATCATGATTTATTTAAATTTTTTCATGGGTTTATTGTCGAGTACTTACGACGTTTAATCATTAAACCAATCGTGGAACTTGATGACAAAATGACAAATATATGTGGTGACTTTTTTTTTCTACTTGCTTTATTTAACGAGGAGCTAGCCGCTTAAAAGCTTGAAAAAACAGCTTGACGCCGTGTTTGGTCGGGGTACTGCCTTAATATAAATACAAGCTCTCAAACGGTGAAAGAACAAGTAATTAAGTCAGGGCAGTAATTAACCGAAGTATTTACGCCTAGAGATTGTCTGCTTATTAGGGACTAATATTGCCTGTCGGTGAACCAAGGTCACCGACATAGCTCTCAGAATTAGCAAGTTGAAGTGGCAATGGGCAGGTCATATAGCTCGAAGAACTGATAACCGTTGGGAAATAAAGGTTCTCGAGTGGCGACCACAAACCGGACGACGCGGTAGAGGAAGGCCGCCCACTCGATGGACTAAAGACATTATAAACGTCGCGGGGAGTCGGTGGATGGAGGCGGCTCAAGACCGATCGTCGTGGCATTCTAAGACGGAGGCCTATGTCCAGCAGTGGACTTCTATAGGCTGATGATGATGATGATTGCCTATCACTCCAACAATAGTGTTTGTAGGTGTTGACATTTATCTGCAGCGGGAATCGAACCCTCTTTGCGTCTCAGCCTATACGAGGGCGTCCATTGACGCTCCATTGCAGACTGCTATAATATGTGCGAACATTTAGTTGTAAATTAAGTTAGATAGGTTTGTGAAATTTATGGGCAATGCTCAAGATACATGAGGGCTAGTAAATATTGAATGAATGAGCAAAGGAAGTTCTCCAAATGAACGAATCGGCGCGTATTGTAACTGTTGCGTTGATCAAATATTTATGAAATTTGGTACACAATTTGAAAGTGACAAATCTGTGTGTTCGAAATATTGTGGTCCAAGAGCGATTAGAACAAATCAAAGTATTAAGGATATTCAGGTCGAATGGGGTGTCATATGAAAGGGGTATATGTAAATTTCTAAAAAGTTTGATTTAGTATACTTAATTACATAAATTGACTTTTAGAGTTTTTTCTTAGGGCGAATTTTTTCCTTCAACAGGGTTTGTGTTGCAATTCGAAAAACTGTATATTTACACGCGAAACACGTAAAACTGTCTTCAGCCAAAGTATGAGCATAGGGTGGCATAAAAAGTAAAACCTCTAGGGTGGGTAAAAAAACAGAATCGATGTCTTTTGACATTAACCCCCTAAAATGGGAACATGAGCTCTCACATCTTTCAATACGAGACTTATGCCGTCGTGGTGTGTCCAGTCTAGATTAGACCCACAACTAACTTTTACTTCCAGAAAATTCTTCATTCTACCTTAGATTTGTAGGTTCAATATGGTGTTTACCATATTGATGGGTCTGCCATAATCCCTTTTGATCGATATACAGATAAAGAGATATAAAAGTATAACCTCCTTATTCATAATCATTTTTGAAACCTATTTTAGTTAAAATAGCTTTTGTCTTGTTCTCTCTGATGTAAAATGTCATACGTCAAAACAAGACAAAAGGTATTTTAACTAAAATAGGTTTCAAAAATGATTATGAATAAGGAGGTTATACTTTTATATCTCTTTATCTCTATATCTGTATATCGATCAAAAGGGATTATGGCAGACCCTTCAATATGGTAAACACGCTCATTCGTCGTGTCATTCTATAGAATGAATAGTCCCCGTAGTATACTACGGGGGAGGCCTATATGTCCAGCAGTGACCTATATGCTGATGATGATGACCCCCTAAAATGGGAACATGACCTCCCAAATCTTTCAAGACGATGTTGTCAAAGTTCTTGTAACCCGGTTGAGAACAAACTTTGCATACTTGTCAGATTCCGATAATACATTGGCCTACACAAAATCTCATGGTCGCCAATCCCTTGAGAACATTCGTGTATGTATAGTGGTAGTGGAGTGGGTCACTTCGTCTAAGTCGGCAGGAGCGAAAGAGACAGCAAGTAAACAACATCTGAGTACGGTGTAGGAGTGTGGTCAGTCAAACAAACGACAGTTATTTTCGGTCACGTCTCTCAGGTCACTTTTGGCCAATGGTGAAAAAACCAGTGTGGTGAAAGATTCAGTGCATTTTGCTCCTTTCATACACAAGCTTAGAACAATTAAAAAAAACTCACCTGAATCAAAGCAGATGGAGCCTTGGGGACGACATCCGGCACCACCCCATGATTTTCGAAAGACTTCACCATTGTTGTCGCCATTCCTTTTGCTAGCACCCTAAAATTGACCATATTGCTGTCTGCTATTAACAAAACAATCGACAGTCTCAAAATACGATACATTTTCGGATAAAAAACAAAAAAAATCGATTGACAGTCAACTGTTTTAGATTCAAGAATAGGCTCTTGACAGGTACAGACGCAAGCGCCGATTGAGAGTGATCGTAACTGCGTTTCGTTATTTATAGACCGAGTGACCAGTTTCAATCAGTGGTTGAGTACAGTTATGGACAGAGTTTGTTATGAACGTTAACAATAGATATTTTGCTTTCCAGTTCGAGAATGATCGTATTTAATGGTGAAGAAGAATGGTGTTATGTGAAATAGGCTACAAAGCTATAGTACCAGTAATACATAAATTAATGAGTTAAGGGAAGATTATCGGTATCAAACTCCATGAAATGTTGTACACATGATCAGAGGGCCTATTACGAGTTTTGCATTGCAAAAACCGGAATGCGAAACGTGAGCATTCAACGTACATTGAATGCTATTAATGTACAACACTGTACATTAATATCTATACCCTGATTTTTAATTTGAGACAATTTTTGTAAACAAGAAAATGTCACTGTGTGTATGAGTGTCATGTATGTGTGTCATATGTGAATTTACACGTATGCTACACAATCATGACACTTATACTCACAGTGGCATATCTTGACATTTGTTTGTTTACAAAAATTGTCTGAAATTAAAAATCTGAGGCCCAATTCTCTAATTTAAAAACATTCAATTCGCAGTATAATCTCGTGTCAGTCGCACTGTCACGTATAGTGACTATTACTTAATCTTCGCGTTTCTTGCGAAGAATATGTAATAGTTGCTATACGAAACAGTGCGACTGACACGAGATTATACTGCGAATTGAATGTTTTTAAATTAGAGAATTGGGCCTCTGGGTATAGACCCATGGCGCGTCAGTTTTTGAAAAAATAGTTTTTTTTTTAAGAAATTATTTGGTAACCATATTATTTTATAAGAAACTAATGCACCACGGATCTAGATATTAGTGTACTGATTATGTGTACAAAGTAGAAAATATAGCCAAATTAGAAGTTAAACTTCGTTCGCGAGCTTTTGCTTTCGCCCTTTTGGGCGTAAACGCCCTTTTGATAGCTAAGATAAGATAAGTTTATTTGCCAGAACATTGTACCTAAATACAACAAGGTCTTAAACTAGAAAAAATCCAATATGTTCTACCTTATAACCAGGCATGCAAATTTCCACATGGGTAATATTATGTTTTTTTTTTAGCTACCTGTGACATTCTCTTAAGCGCTCACAGGAATTTACCTGCATGAATAGATGAAGGATGATAACATTCTCACATAAGTGATGTTATGGGTGAGTGCTTAACACTAAACGCCGATCACCAATCCGCCTGGAAAGCGTATTGATTATGGCAAATTGAGTCCTTATTCTAAGTTTAAGGGTGTGTGTATCATCTGTGTACTGTGTATCTAAGGTTTTACGCGGGAGGAGCCACGAGCAATAATAGCTATAGTGAAAGAAAATGATTTCTTAAATCAATAGGCATACTTATAAAAACAGCCTAACAAACACTACACATACATGTTTATTGTTTAGTTATGCATTACTTAACTAAACAATGATTTGCGCTCTGAGCAATATTTACATTTTTCTCACTCATAAATGCTATTTACATGTTATTTAGTTATTCAATACTTTTCTCATTGCAAAATGTTGAACAAAATTAAGCGCTTATGTTATTTTCTTATTTGTTCTCTTTATAAGTACCATGTTTATGGTAGGTTAAAATAATTATATATATATAAATTATAATATGTATCTAGTTATTTTAATTAGGTAATTAATTAATTATGTTAACTTTATAATCACGTTATGTATTATTTCCTAATAGCACTACCACCCACTCTATATTACACAAAGGTTAGCTGAAAGAAAATGGTAACGAGCATTAAGTTCGCTTATGTACTTGTTTTTGTTTTGTCTTGTGCAATAAAGTATTTTCTATCTATCTAGCTATAACTGACTGACGAATATTCCAACAACATTTAATTCCGGCCACCATGATACACGAATTTTTTTGAAGTGGGTGGGTGTCATATGATAGGACTATGAATTATGAAATGCTTTGTTTTTGTTTGGACATTTAATAACTTTTTTTAATTTGATGTTAGACTTTGTTGCTTTAAAGGTAAGTATACTTAACCAAAAATTGAGTATTGAGGTTTGTTGTTGATATGGAGTCCGAAATTGAAGAATTTCACCATTTGTACTTCCTCAATAAAGCTAGTAGTTCGTCCTAAACTCAGACCTCACAAATACACCCCATGTAGGTTAACTACTTTCTTTACCTTTCTAACCGCCTCTCTCAGATGTCACTAGGTAGGTTATTTTTTTTTTAATTATTTTACTATCTGCCCGTTGTAGGAAACATGACAATGACAAAATGTATACTTACTTACTAGTTAAGAAGTCATTGAAAAAAAACAGTATACTTAATTGCAAGAATTGCTTGAGAACCATAAATTTCACAGTTATTATAGAAAATGCATGTAGGTACCCTACCTAGTTAGATGTTAGATGACTAATCTAGATAAACACTACACACAACAGTAAAAAATGCACTTGAGCCCATCCTGTAGAACTAATATAGATCCTGTATATAATATGTACAAACAGACAGACAGAATTGCCTTATACTAGTGGTTCGCTTTTTTCATGCTTCACAAAGAGATTTTGTGAAGCATGAAAAAAGTTTTTTTTAATTATGCAGTGCCATCTAGTTGTAGTTTTGCTACCTAATTTTAAATTTTCTACTCTAAAAATGGATATTACACAGAAAAAATCCTCAATTTTCGACTTCTCCCCGTAGAACAAAATATACTTAAATAATAAATTTCAGCATTACCAGAGAACTTGAAGTATCTTCGAGATATTTTTTTTTGCATGTTTTACTTTCTTTACCCTTCTAACCGATTTCTAAAAACATTTACTGAGAAAAAAAATTAACCTCTATAGGTAATTTTTCTACACATCATCGAAATAGGCTTTGAATAGGACTAAGCAACAGAGCGTAAATACTACATACCTGTTAGTATTTAAAGTACTTGACGAATTCATTGATAACGTCCTTTTGACGAAAACATAGAACTCCAATGTCATTCAAATTCCTAGGAATGGGGGGTCAACAATGGATGTTATATTGGTTATTGTTTTTTAAGGTTCAGGTTTCTAATTTCTTCAATTTCAGACTTTTCCCTGTAGTTGTGACAAGGTCACAAGCATACCAAATTTCAGCATTGTGGGACTGCTGGAAGTACCCTAGAATTTTTGATTTTTGCGTTTTTTATTTTCCCTAATATCTCGGAAACTACTAAGTTTAAATACTTATTAAAAACAGTTTTGAAATGTCCAACCAAAGCGCTTTCATTAGACACCCCACTTGATCTGACTGTCTCACTTTTATTTTTTTTTACCCCCTCTTGAGCCCCAATATCTCAGCAACCCCCTGACCGATATAGCTCATAACCTTACCTACAAATTGTACCAATACTATCTACCCCCATACCAGATTTCATGATGATCGGATTAACGGTTAGGAAGTTTTCATCGGACAAACATACATACATACATACATACATACAAACGCCGATTCTTCCAACTTGACTCAGAGAACTCGCTTCGCTCGTTCAATAAAATAGAGAGTGGTCAGTTTTCAAATTACAATATCAGTCTGATTATAATAAGAAAACTGACTATTATACTAGGTATGTGTGATGTAGTGAAACTGAATGGATTCTTCTCTATGTAAGTACCACCTATGTGTTAGACATAACATGAGAAAGTTACTTGAAGGTAGGTAGGTACCTAGATAACTCCAAAGTAGGTAATAATAAAGTTCTAATCGCCAGTTCAGACTCTTATTGTTTTGTTGCATAAATGTACAGCTGAAGAATTACGTAACTGTTGATAAATACAGCTGCATAAGTAGGCACTAGATAAACCTGCTTGTTTCATGTTATTGCAAGGAAGGAGGCTAGTTGTGTCTGGCTGGCTTGCCTATCGATATTGAGTGATGATCAGAAAAACACACGCAGGATGAATACAACATCAAAAAAGTATAATTCAATCATAGTTACCTTTTCTTTTGAGAAACTGAATCTAAATTCAGAGACAGGAACCGGCCGCTTTCGCCGTTGATAAGATTACGATAACCTGAAAAATAAAAAAATGTTTTGATATGACGCGCGCGACGCGACCGACATGTCTACTTTTTTATTTGTTTTTTTTGCCCTTTTGGGCAAGCTTAATCCTTAAGGCCATACCACCTTGCCTTACGTAGTGCTTCGTCTTTCATTATATTACTTTCTTCTTGAAATTATGTTTTAGTCAAATCTTCAAAGATCTTCAAAGTCTCAGAGATATGACGGTTCGCTGTTTGCTCAAAAGATACCCTGTATGGATTATCTGATGAGGCGTCTCGCCTTTCTCTCTTTCTAGATCGATTACCCGTAGCTCGCCAGTTGAGCTAACCAAAGTTCGGTTTACGCAGAACGGATTTCAATAAGGTATATTAATTTCTCTGTATGTGGACCAGTCTGAACTTGGTGAAATTATCTCTCTAGGGCTTAGAGAATTTATAGTAAATTCTCTAAGCTCTAGGGCTATTGTTTTCTATGGTTTATGCTTGGACTTGGATTTCTTCTTCCATGATAAAGACTGAAGCACGGTTTATGGATCTGTTATGACCGTAGACAGAGGTTATGACTCTGCCACTGGCAGAATTGTGACAGTTAGCCACAGATGCCATAAACTAAGAAGTGAAGTGAAGTGAAAGTGTAGTAAAGTTGTGGTTTGTGTGTGTAGTGTATTTATTCAGCGATACTAAAATCAATCATTTTAATATAAAATCTTTGTTTCCTGTCTCCAAGAATACTGCATTGTCTTGTCTGCATTTCAGACAAAATGATTGAAGTATTATGGTGAACGACATCCAACTCACTAAACGCTTAGTTGTCATCGCTGTAGTCCTGGGTATTATTTACATATTGAAGGAATACGTGTTTGTGTCGATATGACTCAACACAGGGTAGCGTATTTCTATAATGTGGATGTTGGGAACTTCCACTATGGACCTGGGCATCCGATGAAGCCACATAGATTGGCAGTAACCCACAGCTTGGTTCAAAACTATGGCCTTCATAAGAAAATGCAGATTTATAAGCCATACAGAGCCAATGCGCATGATATGTGTCGGTTTCACAGTGAAGACTACATTGAGTTTCTGCAGAATGTTACCCCCCAAAATATACAAAGTAAGTTTACAAACTATTGAAACCTGCTCATTTTTTCAGGTACTTAAAAATATTTATTTTTACTTATCTAAATAAATAACAAAAGTTGAGCTTGTAGTGACAAAGTATGCCAATGGATATAGTACCACGAAACCTATTTCGGCTTGCATGTGATAACTCGCATTGCTGTGTTTTGGTTTCAACCAGTAGACCATTATCGAGCTATTTTTTGCGATGGGCCGTATCGGTCCCGGATCACATGTGCACCACGAAAATCACACACCCGCACCATTACCCCCACCTCAAAGAAGTGAGGCTCTACAAACCTATAGGAGTTAGTATAGAAGTTGAGGGTATGGGTGCAGGTACTTCGAGTCTTTTTTGCTATGTCACAGGGTGTTTGGTGGGTACAGTGCAATGCCAAGTAAAGCATGCCCGGATGGACATGTCTGAGTTGTCATCATCATTAGCCTGTAGAAGTCAACTGCTGGACATAGGCCTCCTCCTTAGATGCCACGAAGAACGGTCTTGAGCCACCTCCATCCACCGACTCCCTGCAACGTTTATAATGTTTTTAGTCTATCGAGTGGTGGATCTTCCTCTACTGCGTCGTCCGGTTTGTGGTCGCCACTTGAGAAACTATTCCCCAATGATCAACGGCCTGAGTTGTAATCGAATATATATATATATAATATATATAATTGTAATGTTATGCACTTAGCACAAGGGTGACAGCAGCCAGTTTCGTCACCTGCTAATAAAAAAGAGTGCCTAGGTGCCATGAGTACCTAGATTACCCTACAGTGAATATGGAAATAAAACTCGTACTCTAAAAGAACACACCACTCTGCTAGCAAGATATCCTGGACAACCTTCTTTAATGAGAGAAGAAGGACAGCACGTCTGGTACGGGTTTTGATAGTTTTCGAAAACTATATAAAATTTTGTTTCCTTCCATACATTTACGGACAGCATCCTTAGTTTTCTTCTTGTTTCCGTTAGGGGCGCTGCAAGTAAATGTATGGAAGAAAACGAAACTTCATATAGTTTCGAAAACTATAAGAACCCGTACTAACCCCCCTGATGAGTCTACATGTAGAATCCATCCATTAATCCAATAGTCAACAGACTGATATTAAAATTAACATAAATTCTTTTTATTTCAGGCTACTCCAAAGATTTACTTCACTACAATGTAGGCGATGACTGTCCAGTGTTCGAGGGCTTGTTTGACTTCTGTTCGATGTACACTGGAGCTTCCTTAGAAGGGGCCATGAAGCTGAATAACAATGCTTGCGATATAGCCATCAACTGGTCTGGTGGACTGCATCATGCAAAGAAGTTTGAGCCTTCTGGTAAGACGTACAATGCTCACTGTCACTAGTAAGGAGCCCTACTCTGGGTTTTGCGGCAACTATCGTTACATTGACGATTACGACGGTTGTTTGTGTATTATGTAGTAGCTATACATTAATCTATGCCATTTCAGTCAAACGTGCTCACAGTTTAGTTGATAGGTAATACATAATACATGGAAAATTTACTTTATCGTCATCATACAATGGTTGCTGCAAAACTCGAACTCAGGGCTCCAGTGTAGACGCATGATTGTTGAAGTGACTTTTAAAATATACAAACCATCTATTATATATTTTTTAAGTACAAGATCTTCATAATCTTTGGTGGCACATGAATCAACCAAGGTAACTTGAGTTTATTTACTGCCCAACTGCACCATTTCTGAGCCAGATCTTAACTTAGGGTTAAAACTTTAACTTTGTATGACATAAGTGGCACACAGTTAGTTATCTAGTTTAAGTTGCCTCAGCTAAAACATGTCAATGTTTTGTAGTATGGTTTGTATTAAAGTTTTTTTGTCAAAATTGCTAATAAATAAAATAAATTTCTAATAAAAAATTGCTATTTTGAATTGTATAAAAATAATTTGTAACTTGACGTAGCTAAGAGTTCCCATTGTGTTCCTAAAGTTGGAATAAATTATATGAATAATATGAATATCAACATCAAGTTGACATTTTCAAGTTCAACTAAAGATCATTATTCTGTAGAATTCAACTGCTGGAAATAAGCCTAACACGCCACGACGAATGGTCGTGAGCTGCCTCCATCCACCGACTTTCCTTTAAAACGTCATTGGTCCATCGAGAAGGGGACCTCTACAGTGGGTCGGTTAGAACAATAAAATGCTTCATAAGTTCTTAGTTAAAAAATCCTCCACAACAAACAACTTGTCATTTAGAATTGATATTTTATCATTTCAATTTTCATCACTCGGTCAACATTTTACTACTGGGACGCATGACAATTCAATCACCTCTGTGGCGCTGCAGATGAGTAGCCGGCTGAGATGCGAGAGGTTGCGGGTTTGATTCTCGCTGCAGGACAAATGTTTGTATGATCTGCAAATATCTGTTCCAGGGCCTGGGTGTCCTAGTGTGGGACTACATATGTGACTGTTGGGTGTTATGTTATTTTTGGTACACAAATGACAATAACTAACAATTTTCAGGTTTCTGCTACGTAAATGACATTGTCATAGCAATCCTGGAACTCCTTAAGTATCATCCTCGGGTTCTGTACATAGATATAGACGTCCATCATGGAGACGGGGTCCAAGAGGCGTTCTACCTCACTGACAGGGTCATGACAGTGAGCTTTCACAAGTATGGAAACTACTTCTTCCCTGGCACAGGAGATATGTATGAGATTGGTGCAGAGAGTGGGAGGTACTACTCCGTAAATGTGCCTCTAAAAGAGGGTATTGATGATCAGAGCTACGTGCAGGTATGTTGTTATTCAGTATAATGAGATCCGTAAAAAAAACAAGTTGAAATGGCAATGGGCAGGCCATATAGCTCGCAGAAGCAACGAGCGCTGGGGAATAAAGGTTCTTGAGTAGCGAACATGTATACATGATTATGTAGTGTAGGATGCTCACTTGATTTGGTGGATGTAAGATGCCTTGGATGTCTACCTGCTGCTAATGATGATAGCGTTTGGCCATGATGTGTGGAAAGACGCCTCTGTGGCGAATTTGGCGAGCAGCCGGCTGAGACGCGAGAACCGCGGGTTCGATTCTGAACGTTATGGTGCCATGGTGCTCGTAGTTCCTGATACCCGCGATACGGAATCCTAGTGTGGGATCAGGACTATGTATGTGGCTGTTGGGTGTTATTTATTAAAGGTGCAGCTTCAGTTGGTGTATATTCGCAAATGTTTACGTTATTTATCCAAGGCAAAATCAACCATGACTCCATCAGAACACAAACCAAACCTTGGTAAATACGCCAAGTGAAGTGCCACCATAAAAACTAGCATTTGCCCACGATGGCGCAACGTTCCGTTACACGGATTCTATAGACTAACTAGAAACTTTATGAACTTCATCAAGAAAAATAAGCGCGACTTATCACAGCTTTTATTTTGTTATTTGCTGAGCAAATAATTTTTATTGGAAATTGATACTGCGCAAGTCACGTACGGCGTAAGCCAATTTTTTTTGCCATCTATTATAATTATTCCCGTGGTGTGTCCGGCCCTAAGATTATACCCCACCTTCTTCCGTGGATGACGTAAAAGCCGAAAGGGGTTACATTAGGGGATACATTACATTACGAAGCTAAAACCTGGCTGCGCCCGTGGTGTGGATAGTCTTTTATTCTGGCTACTTTCGACCAACTATTTTCAGGTCTTCAAGCCTGTCATACAAAATGTGATGGAGTTCTACCGGCCGACGGCGATAGTGCTCCAGTGCGGCGCCGACTCGCTCGCTGGCGACCGGCTGGGCTGCTTCTCACTGTCCACGCGTGGGCACGGCGAGTGTGTCAAGTTTGTTAAGAACCTGAACGTGCCTACATTGGTTGTGGGCGGTGGAGGGTAAGTAAACAATATTGCGATATACTTTTTAAAAAACTCAAGCGCATATATACATGTGCATAGTAAGATAAATATTTTTTGTTTGGGGCGTGTCCGGCTTAATCCGTCTGCCAATCGTGGTGATTATGGCAAATCCCCCCTATTGCGTTCTATGGGGGGACGTGTTGATGTTTATTTTATAATAAATTTATAAAAAAATTCACATTGCCCTTCTGTTAGCAGAATGCCACGACGAACGGTCTTGAGCTGCCTCCATTCACCGACTTCCTGCAATCAGCTGCACCTGCTTCTTGTACAATTATAGATCCCGGGTCTATTGTTAGACTACTGTGCACACCACAGCACAAGAAGGTTAATCAAAGCGTACACGGTTTCTAATTGGTTTCAGATACACCTTGAGAAACGTGGCTCGATGCTGGACATACGAAACCTCACTCCTAGTCGATGATAACATCTCCAATGAGCTTCCCTACACCGAGTATTTGGAATTCTTCGCACCGGACTTCCAATTACATCCAGAAATTAATGGGTATGGATGGAACTAACTTTTTTTTGCACCCATCTTTCGCTTACATAGTCCTGGAGGTCTACTCTTGTTCTATACATCCGCAGTTGCGGCTCCGAACGAAGAACATCTGCAAAACGTAACTTGTAGTTACTCTTGTTTACTTTCGGATCGGCCGCTTTCGTGCGGCGACCAGAGACGAGAGAGAGAGAGAGAGAGAGAGGGTGCGCGACGCACGAGCTGTCAAACTACGAACTTCGTGCCGAAGTTTCGGTTTTTCGCTTGATAAGAGTACCGATCGCACGAAACGAAACACGAAATTCGTAGTTCGGTATATTAGAGTAGACCTCCTGATCTCACAATAGGATTCCCAGTGTCGTGTGTGTCAGGAACGATGATTACCATTATACTACAACGCCGTAGTCTAAGTTTTTAGCAAAACATTGACACGAACGTGTAGTGTAGTAGACACACCGATGAGTGTCCCTATAGCGTACACTTCTTCATAAGCCGGTAGACATCTACTGCTGGATGAGGCCTCCCCATAGCGTGCAATGTGGGGGTTTGCTGTAATCACCACGCTTCGCACGCGGATTGGTGAACGCAGTTTTGTGCTATGTACTCAGGTGGATGGTGCAGGTGGAGGTGCTGCCCATCCCCTGGCGTAATCCCTTAGGCGCTTTTTACGACATCCACAAGAGGAGTTGGAGAAGTCCTATTCTTGGCCGAGACTACCACGGCTAGAGTATATGTACAGCAGTATGCAGTATATGTTTTTTTTTGTTTCAGTACAAATAACGCGAACAGCAAGCAGTACCTTGAGGCGATAACGAAGCACGTTTACGACAATCTGAAGATGTGCCAGCACTCGCCGGCAGTGCAGATGACACATGTGCCAGGTAATCATCATCTTATAATGTTCCCACTTGTGGGACTCAGAACCCCAAGCCCAACCATGCGAAAGCCTGAAACAAACTATCGGACGCGACCTGAGTCGTGACTGTCGGACGAGACCTGAGTCGTGACTGTCAGCCGCGACTTATACAGTGTGAACAATCGGCATCCGACGAGATAGAGTTTTACCGGACTTTTGACCAGACACAGCTTGAGTCGCGACTGTCGGACTGCGTCCTTTAATATGTTTCAGATTTTTCATTTGTAGGCGTAAAATTTCGCTAAGTACCAGTACAGCTAGTAGGTAGTATATCAATTTGTACGTTACACAATGGAGATAAAGTTTAAAATGCTATGTATGTGTGCGATACTTCCCTTCTCTTTCGCAGCAATGAGAATTGACCAGCTATGTCCGAATTATCAACAAAGTTGCATTTGCCATTTTGCTACCGTATTCGGCCCGTATTTCGTTCGTAATTCAAAACTTTTTGTGATTTCTTGGCGATGCGCTATCTCTTTAATAAGCGCTGCGTCACTTCGTGGTAGCATCTGCTTGCATTAAGAAGTTTTTTAATGTTGTAATTGGGGTCACCCACAAGTGTAACGTTGTAAATTGCATTCAATGGATTGATTTTATTAAAATACTTGAAACTATATGTATAGCAAATGCACCAGCCGTATCATATTCTATAATATATATACAGGGTGTTTTTTTTAAATGGGACAGTATGGCGAAATCTGAATCCATAAGAGATACGGGAAAACTGTCTTTGGAACCATTTGCTCATTTTGTATGAAAATGATTTTGGCATAATATTTTTTTTGGTCAAGCGTGAGTTCTCCATAAAAATGAGTAGTTTCAAAACTACTCATTAACTCAAACTACAAAATGAGCAAATGGTTCCAAAGAGAGTTTTCCCGTATCTCTTATGGATTCAGATATCCCCATACTGTCCCATTTAAAAAAAACACCCTGTATATGTCGTGATAGTTTGTGAGTATGTTTGATACTTCTTCACGCTCAAACGGCTGAACGGATTTGAGTGAAATTTGGAATGGAGATACCTAATACCCTGGATTAACACAGGCTACTTTTCATCATCACCATCAACATTCATCATTGTTCATGCAGCTGAAACCGTGGGGCGCAGCTAGTAATAATATCATATGCTAAATATAAAAACTAAACTATAGTTTATGTACTGTAATTAATTATTATTCAACTTTCCAGGTGATTTCTTCCCCGACGAGTACCGGATAAAAGACGACCCGGACCCAGATGTCCGGATCAGCCAGGAGGAATCCGACAAGATGGTCGACCCGAAGAACGAATTCTACGATGACGAGAAAGATAATGATAAGGATACCAATATAATAAGGATAAGGGATAAAGAGATGGTAGTGCCTGAGGTGAAGGAACCATAGCATACGGAAGCCCTCGCTGACCCCCTCGCTATATGACACGAGGAGTTCAGGAGGTATGGGAAGAAGTTCTATGTGAACGTTGAGCGGCTGAACACTGAGAAGCTTAAGTTTCACAGTGAGAAGCTTAATTTGAACAGTGAGAAGCTAAAGTTGAGCAGTGAGAAGGTAAATGAGAAGTAGAGTGGAGTAAAGTGATTACTAAAATGAACTACAAAATCACTTTACTTCCAGTTTTGGGCTTCAGTACGAAGCAAAAACGAAACCATCTTTTTCAATAGTTTTTGTTACAGGTTTTGAGTCTTAAGGCTCGTATTTCAGAACGAATCTCAAACAGACTATATAAGAAAGCATAGGTTTTTGACAGATTTTTATTGTAAACTGTCAAAAGTTTCTGCTGGAGTCTTGAATCAGATACACCTTTATTACGCGAGTTGTTAACTCAGGGGCCCAATTCCCGCGTCAATAGACAACATGTTCATACAATATTTTTTTATATTTATTAAATTTTCAATGTTTAATCTTTCCAAGTCGTTAATGTCTCAGTCATGTAAAAAACGGTAATGTATTAAGTTTGATTAAAACTTTGGTAGTCAATTTATACTCCTTTGAAAAGTCGAGGGGGTCGGGGGTGTACACTTCTATGCATATAATTTCACTACACTTATGCTTCTTAGAGCCGTGTTATGTCCAGCCTAAGAATAGATCCGTCTACCTCCCGTGGGTGTCGTAAAAGCCGACTAAAGGATTACACCATGGGAAGGGCAGCAGCATCCACCTGAGTACTCAGCATGAATACTGCGATCAACAATCCGCCTGACAAGCCTAAAAGATGCTGATAATGGTGATGATGATTATGCTTGTTAAAATAAGTTAATCATCATCATCATCAGCCGCTAGACATCCACTGCTGGATCTGGCCTCCCCCATAGCACCCATAGCGTGCAATGGGGGGGATTTGCCATAATCACCACGCTTGGCAAGCGGATTGGTGATCGCAGTTTGGTGCTATTTGGTGGCGTGATCCCTTAGTCGCCTTGTACGACATTCACAGGTGTTGGAGGAGTCCTATTCTTAGGCCGAAACTACCACGGTTAAACTAGAACTTTTTGCGCGAGAATCGGGTCCCTGGTTTCAAAATATCCATCTCACATAGTGAGACCGTTTGAGTTTATTTCTGGTATACGAGACTAAAATCGTTAGTCGCTTACAATTTAGTGGGTCTTCTCATCTCATCCAGAACATTCCATTTAATGTCGTAGCTTGATATCAGCGAGGCTCTCCCTATACCATGATTTTTTAACGTCAGGCAACACTGCTTATTTACAATTGCCGTCGATTCTGCAGTATACTCTTAAGATAAACCACTTTAAAATTGTCGCGAGCCCTTTTTAACAGACTAAAATAAAAGGGACCGCAATCATTTAAAAGTGGTTTTGCTTTATAGAATTCTACACAGTACACAGAATCTATGCAACTATGTTGTCAACATTGTGACTTCTGCAAATACCATTGGAAACAATTCGAGAATATTAATACCTTCATTCTCCTAATTCCTTTTGATGGACATTACACACAAACACTGCGCGCCATCCCTTTCATTCCCGTGCAAGCCGTCCTCTATTTTCGCTACTTAGCGCTTGATCGCTTGAGCGTACGATTGTCTATGTCTATAAGAAGTAAAGTAGGTAGGTGAGAGGATGAACACTGAGAAGCTAAAGTTGAACGCTGAGAAGCTAAAGTTGAACGTTGAGAAGCTAAATGAGAAGATGAAGTGTTTTCAAATGGTTTTGTTCGCGTCTAACATAATGCTCGCTCTGAGCTTAGGCACGAGTCGCGTCGCAGTTCGCGTGGAAGGTTGACGTGCTTACGTTCAGATCGGTCATTAAGGTCGGCGCGGCTTATACTGAAATGTAAGTATTCATAGTGCTAGGTTGTTCATCGCAAATGCTAATAAACATACTGAACGCAATGAGAGCAGAGGGCCTAGTCTAAAAATGTAATAAGCAACTACACGGTTGTGCGGTGTACACTACACGGATTTTTGTATGGAAATCGTGGTTTTTTTAAAGTGTCTGCTATGGGCGCTTTTCGGTATATACAAAAAAGCTTGTACACCACAGGCCCGTGTAGTTGCTTGTTGTTTATGGAGAGTTGAGTCTCTGAAAAGAGTGGTAAAGCGAGTGTGGTGAGTAAGAACCTCCTCCTTTTTTTGAAGTCAGTTAAAAGTTCGGGTTGCGCGCTTGTAAATATTGCTTGTATTGTAGCTTGTAATGTAGTGTCTTGTATGTGCTTCAAATTAGAATAAGACTGCAATGACGCCATGTTGTCTCGCCCTGTTGCTAACTTCAGGCATTAGGATGACACAAAATGTAAGCGTTTCGACAGTCCTGTTTTTAATTGAAACGCCTAAAATTCCTAAAAAAAAAAGTACACCCAGTGTTAAAAACTAGGCGGCAGAACTAGGTAGGGTAGGGTGGGAGCCATTGAACCACTAAAAGTTTGAAGGCCAATCAGAAGAAATAAAAGATAAAATCACATGTTTTTCTTTAACAATAGTATTACGTAACTAACGGGAATCATTAATTATTTTAAATATCAACCCAAAAATAGAAACAATGCAAGATTACAACCCTACACCTACAACCTTAACCTATCAATATGTTTTGTACATAAGTACAAAAAAACTAACTAGTAGCTTGTTGACAAGACATACTACCTCTCAATTTAGGATGTGGAGAATGTATTTTATATCTTATCTCACAACTGCTGCTGTATCGGATTCCAGTAGTACTGAAAACAACTGCTTATCCTTGCTGTTCAGTTTCAAATACGATACAAAATTTGTGTCCAAAACTGTTTTTTCCTCTTCAGATTCACTTATAAAACTTCTCGTTTTGTACTCATTTGTATCATGGGAATCCCATGATGGGATATCTGAAGTGCTCTTGTTTATATAGATAGGATCCAAAAGGTGATCTGTTAGCCCCCAAAAAAATAAAGCATTAAAAAAAGCCTCACCGAGTTTGGAATAAACGTTTCTTGTAGAGTTCTTTAAAAAATAAGATTTATATAATAACAATAAAATTAAAAAATAATTTATAGGTAAGCAAACTATTATTATTATTTTATCTATGACGAGGAAAGTAGTTGTATCTATTTGAATGGTGTAAACGATACATAGCAGTGTCATCTGCACCATTGAAGAAAGAAAGAGAAAGAAAGAAAATACATTTATTTGTCTCCACTTCAAAAATAAATCAAATAAAAACAACAGTAGTAACATTTATAGTGTATGTCATGCATGTAGAACTCAAAGTCATTGGTGGGCCAAATGCTTAAGGACCGTAGAATCAGTGGGCCGCAAAACCCAACCACAAAGAAAACAAACTCATTGCATAGATATACCTGGTAGTACTACTGCCCCCTATTCCCTAACTGAAATTCACTCAGTGACTAACGTTTGACATGTAAAATGACTATCAATTGACAATTCTTTTTGATAATTTTGATCAATAATTGATAGTGATATTTTTTCTTATCAGACGTTAGTCACCGAGTGACTTTCAGTTAGGGAATAGGGGCGCAGGACGATAATCGTTTATTTAATCATTGTTTAATACATAGTAAAATTACAGGAAAATATACTTTGTTCTAAAAATTGAATCGGGCCGCAGTCAAAGTTGTAAAGGGCCGCATGCGGCCCGCGGGCCGCATGTTTGACATGCTTGGTGTATGTCAATGGTGTATACAGTACGACGGGGTTCTGCTAGGGTAATTAAGTTTCAGTGGTTAATGTATTTAATGGTGTTGGTATTTATTAGGTAAAAGGCTGTGCCGACAAAGATGTAAAGGTTGTTGTGGAAATAATTTGTAAGGAATGCATAAGTTTTTTTTTTAGTTCAGATGTATGAAATTTTGAGCTGATTGTGCATCCTACAGTTCTGCCCATGGAATTTGACCAAGCTGAAGTTGGATGTTATGTTGCAAAAATTCTATTGCGCAGTTAAACAGATGTTCAACTCATCCAAGACCATCAGTAAAACTGTATGTAGCTACTAAGTAGTACTATCACCTACTATGATGTATTATATATGTATTGTATGTATGTACCTACCTACCTACATTTCCATTTGTCCATTGAGTTAGTAAGGTATACCTTAGTGTACCCTGTAATTTATTAATAAGTTATTGTAAATCAGACAAATATAATTATAATTTGTATACTATACTACTGTGTTTGATATTCACCCAGGGTTGATAAAATAAAACACAAACATGTAAAAATATTTATGTACTGCCAATTAATTAGTACCTACATAACATTGAATGAGTAAATTATTTAACTTATTTGTACTGGCCTCAAGCAATTAAAGGCACATAAAATAATAACAAATTAATAGTAATTAATCCATTATGTGGTAAAGTTTAAAAAATTACTCAAAACCTCTAGGCCTTTGACATTAAATTCCTCATCTTCATACATTTTTTAAGCGATAGCAATTGTCACTTGCTCATCTAATTTGATTGCAACTTGTCTAATCCCCAGCAAAAATAGGTCTTATACAAAACTAATAGCTACCTAACCTCAAATCTAAATTATTGTCACAAATATATTTGTGAATTTCGCTTACACCACCATCTAAATCAACTGTCAGCATTTTTAAATTTTCACACAATTTAATAATTTCTTTCACTGTATCCTTGGAAACCTCAAAAGTACAGTCCAACCACAAACAATTTACATTTCTAAAACAACCTTTCTGAAGCAGGTGAATTAATATACCATCAATTTTCGTTTTTGTCTGATATTTAACCACTAACTTTTGCATATTATTTGTATTGTCAAGGAAGAAACTTAGCATTTGCTCAATGTTGAAGAATCCATTTCCAATTGTCAGCATTTGAAGTTCGGAGAATATTTGACTTTGTTTTTGAAAGTATTTTGGCATTATTAGATTGGGTGACTGAGTGATAAGGAACAGCGTGTTGAGATTGGGACAACACTGTCCGATGCATAATAGGGCATCAAAACTTAATGATTGCTCACTATCCCAAAGACAAAAGTTTGTTAAATAACAGCCTTTAACTGTCAGAAGCCGTTGTAGTGAACCTGTAAAGGTGAAGAAAGACAAATCCAATCGGTTCAGCTTCAAGTCACTAACTGAAATCTCATTAATAATATCATCCTTATTATTTTCAGACAAATGTGTGACTGACAATTCACTCAAATTGGGACATATTTTTAACAACTTTCTCATACCATCAGCTGCAGCAAAGTGGTAGTTTATTTTTCGAAGGCTCAAAGGTCCTACTTGGACCTCTGTATTGATAAGAGTTGAACCAATGTCGCAAGTGTCGATTCGTAGCTCCTGCAAGTGTGGCAGACTGCAGATTAACATGATGATTCCAGTTTGTGAAACACACCTTCCTATTTTATTGTGCCGCTCATTCCTCGGGGGATCCATTGATAGTATCCTCAACTTTTTCAAATATGCTACTGATTTAAGACCAACATCTGATACATTTCTTATGAGTACAGAAGCATTAAAAACTGATTTACAGATGTCTACTCTAGAGACAATATTAACTTCTTGGAGTTGAAGGCAGTATAGGCCTATGACTTCTAGGATTTCATCTGAGCAGATGAATTTGAGGTCAAGAATGATTAAATTACTGAAGTTTGGCAGGATGCCGAGCCAGAACTGTAAGGGTATACTGTTGTCAAGGTCTGCTTTACGGAAGACTGTCATGTTTGGATGGGTAAGAACCAAAACCTGGTTTCGCGGGTCACTGTATAAGGGCTGGCATGTTCTTTCAGAACAGAGGACATCAAATAACCTGAAATAAAAATATAAATAGAGCATTATTTTAGTAACTATTTCAAAATGTACTCGTGAAAGCATTTCTAAGTAGATAATCCATGAAATACCTGGCTGGTAGCAACGACATTAAGTACGATCTCAACGACAATGCCTCTCTGTCACACTCATTATATTTGTTTTCAGGGTATTTCATTTCAATTGCATAAATCGCGGAGTTAATGATACTAATACTATTTTTAACACACAACTTGAACAAACTATTGGGCTGTTTTCTTGGCGACATATTTATCACATCTAAACTATTGAACAATTAGTATGTAAATAATGCACGAGTCCTATTCAACTCTAGAAACCAAAGTAAAGTATGATTAATTTGTTTTCATGTTATAATTATCTTTGTTTTGTATGGTTTCATTGTTGGTTTCTTTGATTTTGATTTGATTTGATTTAATTTCATGGATATATGGATACTCTCTCAACAGTCAGAAAAATGGTGAAATTAAATGTCAAATTGTCAACAAACAAATTAATTTGACTTTGACAAGTGATTTTGATGAGGATTTTGACAAGAACTTGACATTTTATTTTTTCGGATATAATATTGGCAGCGCACGTTTTTTAAATTCTACTTTGTTTTCGGTCAGTGGCATTTTCGTATTCACATCAAGTAGCACTATGGACGTAATAAAAAAAGGTGCAGCTGTTACAATATCAATTATACCTAGTTCCGATGACCATATGATACTACAAGGAAGGACTTTTATATATAAGGGTACCTAATACACCTAATATAGAATATTATAATGTATATTAGAGGGGATTTATATCCCGCGTTCAAATTGCGCTACTTGAGCAGAATACGTAGCCTCGTTAGTTCCGTGAATTATCTGTCGTCTTTGTTGGCTTCCAAAAGCAAATCTGATAATACCATGCATTCCAAACTTCTGACACGACTTAAAAATACAATACAATGTATAAAAATTCCTTGCATACAATGTATTTGACGTGGAGTCGCACATAGCTTAGTATGCTCACGGTCCTCAAGCTTTGAGTTGAGGTCCTTGATCATAACACGAGATTTTGGTTTTGTTCACTATAGGTAATATTGGCGAACAACGGCACATTGTAGGTACTTTATTTGGAAAAGTAGTTTTTTTGGTTGCTGTGATGAATTTATGTGAATAAATTCAACGAATATAAAATTGAATGAATTTAAATGATCTCGGGGCGAAATCGTGTAGGTAGGTACCTACCTACCTACTAGTGACTAATGCTTAAAAAATGATTTGCTAAAAATTAACACATCATCTAGGTAGGTAGTTAGCCGAATACATTCTTGTTTTTTTAGTAGAAAGTTTGTGTTTAAGGTTAAAGGTTAGGTTAATTTAATCTACCTACCTTAACATATAATTTGCATGTAGGGGTATACCTACATACCTAGGTACCTACTGTAACTAACCTATAATAGCTAGGTTTTCAATCAAAATTTCCCAATTTAAATTTCAAATTCTTTATTTTCTTTTCGGTTTACACATAAAATTAAAATAAAATTTATGATCAGTTAAAAATATCTTTGTAGGTATAGTACCTAACTTCTATCTCACTATTTTGAATTAATAATAATTATACATTTTACAATCTAAATTGAGAATTATCGTGCAAGAAGCATCTTACGATGTCTCCTAACCTAGGTATTTGTTATTCTAGCTTCGAAGTAGGCACATACCTATAGATACATGTTTACTTAGTTATTTATTTACAAATATTTATATATTATTACTCTACATTTTCATATAGGTTGTGCTATATTTTCATCTAGGTACCTACTTACCTACTTATAACCCTACTGCATTAGGTAAGTTATTGGGTATGTACCTAGGTCGTGTATAGGTATATTAGGTATATTCATATCTCCTACCAACCTAAATGTGTAGGAGGGTAGGTTTCTTATAGTTTTATTTAAATAATGCTACTTTAAATACTACCTAATTATAACAATTATGATTATTAATCATACCTACATTTTATGGCTAGGTAGGATTCATCTTAGTAACATGTAAGTAAGTACCTGCCTAAACGTCATTTGGCACATCCCTAGACTAATTATATACTTTATTAAAATTGAAAATCTAACTAATGTACTTCTAATGATTACCTACTTACAATAAATAACCATGTAGGTAGACCTAAGTGAACAACATTTAGAGAAATCAATGAATGTTTCTTGAATTTACTCAGTCAATGGGATAATAAGATTTAGGAGAGCATTAAGAAATAAACACTTACCTACATAGATAAATAGTTGGTAACGTCAATAAAAAAAACCGTTTAAGTAGATAGGTACTACCTACGTAGGTATACCTATTACAGTGACACAGATTCATTTAACTTTGTGCATAAAATTTTGCAACCAATAACAATAATTTACTTCTTAATTCAAGCACTATACAATTACTTACAGAAGTTTGACTTCCAAAATTATATTAAGAACAACTAAATTACTTAATATTAGTAGAGATTAGAATAGAAACTACTAAGATTTTGGAAAGAAATAATTATTGTAGAAATAGATTTATTCCTAATCTAAAACTTATTTCAATCATTCAAAAACTAAAATCAATACATAGCCATCGTCATCAGTTACTTCGTAGATTAAGATTATGACCAATAATTGACCATCATTCACACTTTGGTCATGCACTCCGATGCTATTGTTATTCTCTCTTCCACTACTTACTTCGCTATTCTCTCTTTCTCCTTCATCAGGATTACCATCTTCGTTTAACATATCACTTTTCCCACTAACACTATCATTCCTAACATTTCTTTGAAATTGATTAATATTATCGGCTTCATGCCAACTATTGGTATTTTTATCATTATTACTCATTACAACATAATTACTTGATCGGGCGTCTACCTGATTGCTTTGGCTTGGTATATCACCATACCAATTTTCTTCACTACATCTAGCTAAATCTATATTTCTCTCTAGTTTCTGACTCATTCGTTCTCTGTCTTTTCCATTAGATACTTTTGCGCATTCATTGTTTTTGTTGCCGAAGTTTTCATTTGATTGATTGATTCCATTGTCCCAGGTCTTGGTATCCAATTTATCTTCTTGTTTATTTTTTTTATTACATCTTTCACCAGGTCCTTGATCCGTATCTGATCTACAGTTCCCGAATCTTTGGAAAGATCCGCGTTGCACTGCCTTATGACAGTGACTTTGATTACGTTCGAATCTTTCCAAAGATCCGATTTGCGAAACGGATCAGAGTCTCTTGTCTGAGTCGGTGCTTGCACTTTTGAGTGAGCCAAAGCGTCGTGCTTGAGCTGACGCGGATGTAGCTCGGTCTAAGCTAGCTGCTCGGAGGATGAGACCTCTTGATTGGCGTAGCGAGGATTCTGGTCGTATCTGGAAAATGAAAGAAAAGTCATTAGATTGGGTACAGTTGATTGAGGAATCGTTGACGTTGCCCGTTCAGGCCTTAAGGCTCGCGGGGCCTTGGCCCCGCACCAACAACGGGGGAACAACACCGCTCGGTCTGTGTAATAATATGTAAAATATCTTCCCTTATGATAGGAGGACAATAATTTCTACCTATTGCTCTTCATAATGGTGATCTTGTTAGTGTCTAAAGATCGATAATGGTAGGTTCTTGGGTAGTTTTTCTTATTTAGGTACCTAGGTAGTTATTTGTTATTTTAAAGATAAAAGATAAAGATAAAGATAATTTATTTGTTTTGAATATGGTAATTTTACATAGATGGTCATAATTCACATGTCCAACATACTCAGTCATACATATGACATACAAATAATTTAGTTCCCATAAGTAGGTACTTGGTAGATACATCCATTACCATGTCATTATAAATAGTACCTAATAATTAAAAAATTAAGAAATATATGTCAAAGAGATAAAAATAAAAACAATTCAATTTTACAACACAATACACACAGAACAATATAATTTTACATGTCAAGAAATTCTTCAATTGAATAGAAACAATTTATAGCAAGCCATTCCTTTAGTGCATTACTAAAAGCATTGCCTCTCTTTTCCAATAACAATTTTGGCAGTTTATTGTATATTTTGCTTGTCATATAAACGCAATTTCGCTTATAGAGTTTTAGTTGCGGTATTGGCATTACTAATGGTCTTAGTGTAACAGCTCTCCGATTAGTATTATCTCTATGTTCAAACAGGTCATAATGTTTTCTAACAAACATTGCAGATTCAAATATATATAATGACGGAAGAGTCAGAAGTTTATGTTTTTTAAAAACAGGCCTGCACGATTCTAATTGCTCCATCTCCCAGATTGCTCTTAGGCATTTTTTTTGAGCAACAAATGCCTTCTGTAAATCTGTGGAATTCCCCCACAATAATATACCATACCTGAGGATGGACCCTACGTAACTATGATAAACTACTAATGCTGTCTTTATTGACGTTACTTTTTAACGTTTTTTTTTTGACGTTTTTTTTTTATTTCGTTAAACCATAACAAATTTTGTCAAACCCCAAACTCATTGATGGACTTTGTAGACAAATGTTAAACAATGAGGTTCAGATAAATAGAACGTACTTCACGGTGACTAATTCTAAGCCTTACTTTGAAATCATCTCTGTCACTGTCACACAAATGTTAAAACACGCGCATAGAGAGAGAGACAAGGACGATTTCAAAGTAAGGCTTAGAAAGTGAAGTACGTTTTATTTATCTGGACATGAGAGTTTATCAACGAATCAGAGGCCAGATTATACCTAAACTCAGTTAATAGATTTTATTGATATGCCACCTGGGTAGTACCTAAGTGATCTTACCGGCTCTCCAACGGATCCCACCCGATGCTGCCTCATTTCTCTACCAGAGAGCCCCTCTGTAAAGGAAGTCTCCAAAGACCTCTGCGAAGGGTCGCTGATAGACTGCGAGAGGAGGTGAGTAGTGGATGAGGAGTTTGAATCTTCAATGTTTGAGAATTCGTCTGGACTGTCTTCTCTTTGGGGATCAGATTCCTAAAAAGAAAAGAGGTTTTTAAGGTAATGTAGGTAACGGACAACTAAACACCTATATAAAATTCCCGTAGATGCCTTAAGCTTTTTGCTTCAACTTTCAGCCAGAATTTCGCCAGAATGCTCATCTAGCGTGTCTGTTACCCGATCACTTACAAACTGTACAAGTTACAAGTGTCTTCAAGAGTAGAAGGAAGTGGGTGGAGTGGAGTGGTTGGTCAGATAGTGATGAATCGTTGTCTTATGCTTATTGTGTGGGCCGTGCCACTCTTCATAATTATCGCATCTTTACTCACTGCTGTATGAAGCCCCTTTCAGTTTGTGCCATTACCTCAACTCTGAGCTAATTTATCCTCAACGCCATTCGTAACAAAAATGTAGCTAACAAACCATACATGAACACCCAACAGTCACATACGAAATCTTGATCCTACACTATGATTTGCTATATCGTGGGACTACGAGTACCATGGTATCATAACACCCAGACCCGGAACATATATTTGCAGATCATACAAACATTTGTGTCACAGCTGGAATTAAAACCGCAAACTCTCACATCTCAACCGGCTACTCGCCCGCCACGCCACAGAGGTCGGCAGCTATAATGTTACCTCTTCAAGCTCCCTTAAAGTGCTAGGATAGTGCATTCTTCTGACGTCATCCTGCTCCTGCTCCCGCTCTCGCTTCTCCAGTTCGTGAGCTAACATCATCACTTCCCAATCACCTCCACTGCCTGGCAATGGTATGGGACAAAAAAAACTGATTAGCTATTGAACAAAGTCGACCAAAATGAAGAGTTCAGCCACTAGTTATGTCTTTGGCATGTCAACGTAGCTCATAGACGTAGCTTGAAGTAACAGAAAGTAGCGTGGATGAGCTAAAGTACCTAGATAGGTACCTACTTAGATTGCAACAATACGATTATTTATCGTATTAATCTAATAACATGCGTTTCGAAATTCGAATTCAGGGCTTTTAAATTTTGAACCAAAGGTTCACAAATTTTACCTCTTATCGGGGGAGAAATTCCATGGCTTGAGCTGCTTGGTCGACATCGCCGGGAAGTATGATCAACAAACTCCTCAAACATAGGAGTACGAGGTAGGGATTCCGAGTCACTGCTGGATGATGTTGATCTATGAAAATAATAAGATGTTGAGGATGTGGTTTTGAAATCGGTGGATCGTCTTGTCAGAGCTGAAACCTGAAATGCATGTAGGTACCTTACCCAGGTAGGTACTACCGGCTACTTTAGATGGCCAATTTGCGTTATTTGTTCAAAACAATCAAAATCTACTAAACTATGTGTGTGTTCTACATGAGGTTAATTTTCTTTTGGCTAAAATTGCAAATATTTGTAGCAAGACTACAAATATTTTCAATTTTAGCGTTCCTAGTGGGAACATGATGATTTTGAAGATCTACATACGTATCGCTCCAGCTGTAGTCACTGCCTATGCCCATATCAAGCACGACCTCATTGCAGCTATTGGTTGGCTTGTGGTGGACACCTTGTTTGTAGCCAAAGAATGACCCCAGGCTGAATTTGCGGTGCTGCCTTGGCCGACCTGGTTCTGGAAACATAAGAAAGGACTCTTCAAAATGTAGCAGTGCTTGACCTTTTCAAACCACTGTCTTGTTCTGACCGAAGGACGATGGGCTTGAAAATGCTAGCCCATCGCAATTTTTACCCTAAGTCAACATTTATAGTTGAAAACGGTAGTGGAAACTTACGAGGAAAACGACCACAAAAGCTAAAGCTAAAGTTGCCGATAATTTACTCAAAAGCTCACTCACTTCGCTCATTCCTTCCAGTATGATGCATCCCCGTATCAACCGAAAGCGTCTTCTTGATCTTTGACTTTGTTGTGTCTAGGTGGCTGCCGAAGAAGTGAAAAGGCATGGATCGCCGGCTGGTACGGAGACTTGACAGCTCCGGGCTTAGGAGCGAGCGGTCTTCGGATATCGTATGCGGGGAGAGTGGCCTGTGGAGTTGGCTGTTGTTTAGGTAAGAGCATTGTTCTTTACTAGTCTAATAGTTAGCTTATACTTCACACCCTTTTCTGGTCACTGGTTCAAAAGTTGGTAAAGGTTTGGAACTACAAACAAGCAATGCTATGTATGTGGACCCAAAAGTTCGTAAGTACCAGTCGACACCTGTTGGATTATGATGGTAATCTTGTTGTTAATAAGTATGGTTGATTTTAGGCAATTGCGAACACTAGATTATAGGTCAGCCACCAATGAAAAACATTGTGATGGAGGCTGTAACCGGATGATAATATTATGTAATGATGATGAATGATGATCACATTTCATGTTTTACGCTCACCTAGTTAAGTCATGCATCTCCATGCTCTCCTGATCGTTTTGGTCCTCCCATGACTTCCTCTGCCTCAACTTAGCTGCCCGTTTCCTCGAATACGTCCCCGCTTTGCCATCTAGATTCAAATCCAACCTCTTTGACTTGCTTACTGTCCACTCCTCTCTGCTTGAAGAGGTTTTACCAGTTCTGCTCGATAGGGACTCTGCTAAGCTTTGTAGCTCTGAGTACGATAGTTTTCCTAGTTCAATCCCGCCCGTCAGTTCTGATAGTTTTTCATCTGTTAAGTCATCGGTTAATGTTTCTTTTGAAACAGTTGTAAGTGTTTCTTCTAGTTGCTCTTCTTTGTCATCTTCATCGATACTGGCTGTTGGTGGGGATGTAGCAAAAACTGTGTCGAAAGAATCTCCTCGCTGCAACGAATTCTAATATTAAATTCATTGGTTACTATTATTTAATATTAAATGTCTTTAATCATCATCATGATAACCAGAAAACGTCCAATACTGGACTAAGTCTCCCCGTATAGTGCCTTAACAAACGATCTTAAGCTGCCTCCATCAACCGTATTCCCGCGACCTTTACAAAGTCGTTAATCCGGAACCGAAATACACTGTGTTTTCCGGTTTTATCGTGTCTTTAAAACTTACCATGAAACCTTCAGCACATGAACCTTCATCACTTCCAGAGCTTCCGTTTTTGTTTGGTTTAGGTTTATTCTTTGGTTCAGTGTCTGGATCTTCATCACCTGAAGGCTGAGCAGATTGACTGATACCAGAAAGTCCTAGCCTTTCTAGTTCTTGTATTCTCTTTTGAAGTTGACTTATTATTTCATCTCGTTTCCGAACTTCGTTTTCCAAACTGTTGAACCTGGAGAACATACTTTTTACATCATTATAATTAAAGTACCTTACTGATTTACTCAGATAATTAAGAAGCAAAATATACAAACAGAAATTTGAATAGATGAATACGTCTAGTAACTTCTTACCTTTCTTGAAACTTTCCTTGTACATCGTGAAGGTGGCCTTGTATCACTTGTTTTATTCCGAGAAGCACTTCGCCAAAATACTCTTGCTCTTCCAGAGATCCTGCGAACGTAAACATGGTATCTTATTAACGGTGAGAGTGAAATTTGAATTCAGTTAAACAATTTACTAAAAATTAAAAATGTTATGTGTCGTACCTCGGTTGGTACCTCGCAATAATTTTCTTTGATTGGCTACCGCCGATATCAATGTGAGTTTTGGTTTCTCTAAAGGCACCTTTATTTCTTCAGGTCTCAATGATTTCAAGTCATGCGAAGGATCTTTATTATTTATCTGTAAATCTAATTTAGGTTGTATATCTTTAGTATCTAGCGCAGGTGAAATATCTTCCATAGATCTGGTTATTTGGAATGGACATTCAGCCTGTGAAACTTCAGCGTCAGTTTGTAGACAAATTTGAGGTATGGATTCAGTTCTGACGTCAGGCATTAGAAATACACTACTTTTTGAATCAGCTGGGGCACTTGCTGGTGGTGATGGTAGTGTATGACGATGGAATGTAACACTTTTCGCAAACTTGGAATGCCTGGCAGCGAACCCTTCTAATGTTGGAGCACGGCATAGCTTTTTCAGCTCATTACTTCTTTCGGGACTCTCGGATGGCGTAACATCTTCGGATAATTTCTTCAAAATAGACTTTAGAGTTCGCCGTTCTAATGTCTCATTAGATTCGTGACTGCATCCAGAATCTGTTGATTTTCTTTTGAATTTTCTTTTATCCATTGTGCTACCTTCAGATTGACTTCTGGTTAAGGTCTCACCTAGTAAATCTTCTGAAGAACTTGTGCAGTCAAGACTTGAACTACGAATTTTTACTACTTTTTCTAGTTCAGCTAGTTTTTGTCTTTCATTCAATATTTTAAGCTTCTTCACAAACGGCAACCCTCCATATTCTGGAGAAAGATCGTCTATTGATCTGTACTTTTTAACTCTTGGTAATAACGTTGATGGGTATCTAGTGGGTATGCTATCGGGTTTAACAATAATTCTTTTAGGAGTTTTAGGAGATAAAGTTAGTAAATCTAATGACTTCTCTTGGACGGCTTCTAAAGGGCCTGTTAAACAGATTTTAGGTTTAGGTTGTTTACTAAGATCACTCCCACCTTTAATATTATTATTGTCTATCTTTACTAACTCTGCCGTAGTGACATTAGGCACTATATTTATAGCTGCCTTAGGTTTCGTTTCTTCTTTACTTGCAGTCTCGAGATCTTTTTTTTCATCTATGCTCGGTTTGCTTGTTTTAGACTCACCTAATATAGCTGCTTTTTTGAGCTTGGTCCATGGTTTTTTACTAATGATTGGTTCCTCCTTGGCTTCACATGTTGGAAGTAGAGCAATTTCTATTGAAGTCTTATCAAGTGTTATGGGTTTACTTTTATCTGTGACAGTTGTGTCTTTTGGTCCACTTTGCAACAGTTTTAATTTATCTCTAAAAGTAGAACCAACAGCTTTGGCTGGTGATTTTATTTTGTTAACTACTGAATGAGGAATGGAGATCAAATTGCTTTCTGTTTTCGGCGTAGGCTCGACTACTGCTGCTGCTTTCTCGCTTATGTCTTTATTTAATGGTTGGCACACAGCCTTTCCATCGCCATGGACTTGGAAGATTTTGTCCCTAAAACTAACTTTTGGACGAGAAGTACCATCACTTGATCCTGAGGAATTCTTTCTGGATGTCCTTGTCGTAGGACTTTGAAGCTTACCCGGGGAGCTGGATTCGGAACTTTTTCTGAGAGGACTTAGTGTTTTTATCGTGGGGCTTAGTGGGCTTTTTATGGAACTAGGGCTGATAGTTTCTGAGCTGGATGGTAGGTTGCTGTTTGGTGTAAGTTGGTTCTTATCTTTTTCCTCCTTGGCTTTGAGTAGCAGTAACCTTTGAAGTAGAGGAAGACCAGCTCCTATAACTTCAGGTTCGTGATCTGGAGCTGAGCTTGTTGATGGGGTGGGATGTGTCATTGATACCATGGATGATGTTGAATTCCTTTGTTTTACTACCTTCTCTTCACGATCCTTGAACAAAACAAGTGTATCGAGTAGTAAAGTAAATCAGTGATCATACATTAAAAAATATAAACTATCAGATTGTAGGTTCTTACTTGTTTTTCTTTTAGGAGTTTTAACCGTGAAAGAAGAGGTAAACCAGCTCCAATCGGTGAAATGCTTTTCTCGCCTTCTTTAATTCCTGATGTTGTTTCGCCGTGGGTATCCTAGAGGGCATCAAGATCATTTATAAATTACATAATATCATTATAACTAATCGTTTTTAATGGCTTATTTGATGTAATCTTAAGTTTTACCTCTTGGTTATGTGGTTGGGAATCATCACTCTCGACTCTGGGCATTCGTCTAAGCACGTTTCCATCTTTAGATGTCCTCTCTGCCCCGGCCAATGCTTGGAGCTCTAAAGATTCTCCTGATCTACGCCCAGCTCTGCTAGATCTGCTGCGGATGGCATTGCGTATACCCTAAAACATGTCATTTTTATAATCTGGGTTTTGACTTAGTTGAATTATTATTTATTTAGTTTTAATGGATAAAATTACTATGTTGTCTTCTTCTTATCATTATAAGTCAATTGTTCTTTCTTGGCCTGTCTGAGTTATGTGGCTCTGTGGCCTTTGATTGTGAACGTTGCTGGTTGAACCAGTGTGATGAAAGAATTAGGGTATGTCTAGTAATGTTGTTTTTGATTTGGTTCTTCTTACCTTGACATCACTGCGCAATTTATGAACTATCTTCTTAGGTCCACTATCTTCATGTTTACCTGGACTTCTTAGTAAGGCATCCTCTGAAATAGGCAATAATATTTATTACACAGTTGGCCTAAGTGTAAAATAGTTCGAATCGAAGGAACACGAGTCGTATGAATTTCATAGACTAACCTTTGGCATATTTCCTGGACATGTTTTTCGCTTCTTGAAGCCTTTTACGTCCCAAAGTCTGGAGGATGTCCTGGGCTTCAGGGTAGTCTTTCATTGCTGCCAACACGTCCTCGCGTGATAGGGAGAACAATTCGGAGTATCCTACAGAACGGACGTCAGCTGTTCGCCTAGGAAATTATTGTTATGATTTCAATACAGAAAAATCTCTTAAAATCCCTAAAACAAGTTAAATTATAAAATGCATAAAACATGTCTGCGAAAACAAATTAAGTGTTTTTTTTTCTAAACGTAGTTAAGTACTTATATTTTAAAAAGCTTGAAATGTAACTTCATCCTACTGATGATTATGATAACAACTAAACAACTTTAAAAATATACAAATTAAACAGTTAAAAAAAAAGAAAGGGCATTTATTCACTTACACTAACACTTATATTAGTTACAAAGGTACAAGTATAATATAATATAATAGTTAGTGTAAGAGAAAAGGACGAGGGCTCAGCCACGCTGTTTTTCAGCCTCACCTTAGAATGCTGGTGTCGTCACAGCAGCCATGATACTCGGAAGCTAGTTGACCTATCTTAGGTTAAAGATGGATTGGATGGATTGTGTGAAAGATGACATGGGTTAAAAAGGAACGACTACCGAGATGACGGCTGATAGACAGGAATGGAAGAAGAAAACATGCTGTGCCGACCCCACCTGTTAGTGAAATAAGGTGATGAAATATGATGTATGAAGGTGTAAAGGTGATGAATGGTGGTAGAATGATGAGTTAGCCATCTTAAAACCGTTGCAAATGATCTAAAGATAGATCAACTGATCCAAATTATTAACAGACGGAAGCGAAGAAGTTTGACTCACTTATTGAGACCATCAAGATTTAAAATGCCAATTTCCCCGAAGAAGTCGCCTGCTTTCATAGTGGTTAGCACCCTGCCAGTCTCTGATATAACTTCTAATATACCGTCAGCTATTATGAACATTTCTCTTGCCACTTCACCTGTGGGAAAAATAAAAATATATATCCGGCTCGAAAGACCAAAGTCCACCATTTGAACTCGTGTTTAAATATTGCCTGGTCATCAGTTTAGCTTTTGTTATTATTTTGCAGTAAAGGTGATCAGTTATTTTATTTGCGAAGTCGCAAACATGAGCAATAACTTCAATTTGGAGCAATATTTGAGGACATAAAAACGAAAGCAATGGAAAAAGAAATTGATACCATTTTAGGCACAAACAGTTTTACGATCTACCTTTTCGGCATATTGAGTCCCCTGGTGTAAATATGTAGGCCTTCATCTTCAAAACTAGGTCATGGAGAAACTCCGGTTGGCATTCTTGGAATATTGTCACCTGAAATTGTTACAAAGTTGAGGAGCATCCTACTATTTATATCATCATCATCATCATGATCATCATCAGCCTCTAGAAGTCCACTGCTGGACATAGACCTCCCCCTTAGAATTCCACGACGAACGGTCTTCAACAAGCGCGGTCTGGCAACACGCACTGATTATAGACTTTCGTCTTGAGGCTCTGCGTTATCTGTGACGAGAAGATATGGCGTAGTTACTATTTATATATTTATGTTTAAGTTAAAAAACTTGAGCAAGAAACTTTATGCTTATTTGTAATAAATTCACCAAGAAGGCAATGTTTCTTTTATATAATACCTATCCCAAGTTTTTGTCGATAAACTTTGTTATAAATTCGCAAAGTTTTTATAGAAACTTCAGAATAGTTTGGTCATTACTTTGGGATCTCATCGCGATCTAGATAAATTGTATTAAAAAAGTTTGTCACCTTTTTGAGGACGCTCAAGTTGACGTGCAAAGCGAGCTCAGTCTTTAATTTGTCAGGCAGTAGACCCAAAGCAGTGTTGATGTCTCCCCCGCCTTGTATTCTTCCTCTAGACCATGAATAGTCGTACCATCGGAGCACGCGACGTTTCATACCACCTGGCACCTGGTAAAGAATAGTACATTGTTCACGGAGGGGAGAAAGTGACCGATTCCCAACGATGGTGTAGTTTGAAGCCTGTGTGCTTTAATACACACGAGGTGGGAATTGCACTTTCTCTCCAATGATAGATAGTGCTTTATACTATACCTACGTGGAAAATAATAGTACTTTTTAACATAGAATACAAAGATCACATGGTCATTTGGCTTATATTTTTGCGGTTTTTTCACTAAAATAAACACTTTCAGAAAAACAATGGATTTTTCACGCTGTTCCATTTTAAAGAATCTGCATAGGTTTTGTTATATTTATTCCTGGATTTCTTTGCCAATAAGTTCTCCATAACTGTTTGGGCAGTTTCTTTTAATTCTGGCGGCGTCAGCAAATCTTTTTTATCACTACTAGATATTACTATTATCGGCATTTCGAGTAGATAAACACAAATTGAATATTCTACAAAATAAAACAAAAGAAAGCGCGGCGCGCGATTTTCACTTGTTAGTTCTATTTTAAAACTAATTTTCAGAAAAAGTATCATTTTGCGGACTTGGTGACAGAAACTTTTTGTAATTGGTTTTTACCCAAACTTAAAAATAAAACATCACGTTATCATTTTCCTCCCGCATATTTGTACAAACTTATAACTATATTATTCTCCTAACGATATTGTAAAAAGCTATAGTTATTGTATTATTAAGTATTTTACGCCCATGCATTTTTACTTCCAATGCTCATTTCATGGCTTTAACCATTTCCGGTAAAATATAAACTTATTTATTTTTGAGGCTTTGGTTAGATTTTTATTTAGTTGGCTGCATTAAAAATATTTTTGGTTCATTTGCCACAAATAAGATAGCACAGTTTTATATCAATCTGAATTCATTCACTCGAGTTTGAAGATGAGAGAAATTTATACTAGCTCAAAGTGAGCTCACATAATAAATCAACGAAAACACGAAGATCCTTGGAGCTTTTGCTGAAATAGGTAACCCTTATATGTTTTTCAAAGAAAAGTAGCCGAGAAGTGGATGTTTCCGGCCTTTTCGGTGGCGAACGTGCTCCAATGAGTCATAATGTGATTTATGTCTGCCATTTATCAGTTGTTTTAAAGTAGTAATCCAAAACATAAGAAAACTGGCAAGTAATCACTTCATTTTAAACAAATAGATTTCCTACGCCGTAGATGCTCTACGAAACAGGTTCTACGGCGTAGAGATCTTTTAGGGGTCTTTCTGGAGTGAGGTCTGAGTCCTATGTCGAACATTATTCTATAATTCATTTGTTGGTAATAATAAGCCATGGAGGCTCTGTTATGCATGTTTTATTTCACCAACCTTATGATGTCTCATGTAAGTCTTCGCGCCATCGAGCAGTCGTTCAAACTCAAGCCTGTTCGCGTTCCTATTGGTGATCACGTTGCCCACTTGTCCCACTATCGTGGCAAATATGAACACTCCAATCAGATAGCTCACTATTGTAAACACGTATCTGTGAACAGAGTTTAAAATATTATTACCATTTTAATAAACGAGAGAACGACGTTGTTTCCTAATTGTGAATGCTTTCATTTATGAAACACAAATCTGCTAAATTCAAATAAAACACGAGAGTGAAAATTGTACATGTGCACTTGTGGCACACAATGTCGTGCAGATTTTGTAAGTGTCACATCAGTGAAAAATTAATGGTAAGGGGCAAAACTAAATAACAGGACATTTTAAGAGCTCCAGTCATGATCTCTACCATTCATATTATGCCAAACGATGCAGCCGTTGTGTACCGAATACTATACACAGGGAAGGTACACATATGGAGCATTGAATGGCGTGTGCATACGAACATCCCTCGTACGGTACGGTTGGATGGTAGGCACGTTTGTATTACAAGATATATGGATAACGGAGCAGGAAATGAAGCACTTTGCTCTACTTTTGTGCTACTTAAATTTCTAGATGTTTTTGTGAGAGTTGAGAGATTTTATGGCTTAGACAGTTGCAAAAATACGACCCCTGTTTTTTAAACAGTCTGTTTTTTTTAGAGATCTGTGTTTTTGCAGCTGTTTGAGATGATTCTTAAAATAAATTGCTGGTTTTTGCGAGTAATTGTTTATTTAAAAAATTAACATTCACTAATAAATGTTGGTCATTAGTGTCACAACATACATTGTTAATTAAAATAAGCAAGACGCTAAGCATGAAACATAGTGAAAAAAATAAGCATGCAGTAATAAATTGTGACAAAACTAAGAACAAAACAAAATAATTGTGCAAAGTTTTCGAACAGTTGCAATGGAAAAAATACCCCAAAGCTACAAAACATTCTATAAGCGACTTTTCAAAATGGCGGTTCAAAGTGAAGGCTGTTCGAAAACTTTCTAGAAACTTCGTATCGACATCGATGGGTGACAAAATATAAGAAATAAAAACAACTCCATAGCAAGACTATTTCACATTTATTTTACCCGAAGTTAGTCGGTGCGAAGCGAACAGCCTCCAAATTTCTGCCGCCGTCATTTTTATTTTATTGCCCTTCTCACGGCTGTTTTCCTCATACAAAACGTTTTATTTGGACAAGACAGTGTTTATGTATTATCAATATCTGGCATAAATATAGCACTTACATTCCTTGTAGTAGGGTAATTGTTTTATATAGTTATTTGTTTTTTTTTCTCAGGAAATAATAATTGGCTCACAAAAAAACATTTCGTATTGTGAGTGTAGTTAATTTATAACGTGCTCATTCATGTTTAGACAGCAGACACATATATTTGACTCCTTTCCTATTAAACACATTGAGGGGTCAAATAATACTGCAGCTGTCTTTTGATTTGTGTGGAACCTACATGAAAATGGTCTCTAAACAAAATTTCTTAGTGCCCCAGAACGTTTGTAATAGGAAAACAACATCTCTAAAAGTGTTTTGGTGTAGTGCAAACATATTATAAAGTACGTTTACAAAGTGTTTTAGCAACTTTATTCACTTATAAATTAGCAATCGGTCAGATCGTAAAGACGTTTTCACATAGATACAAAATTATCATAATAGCTTTGTTTTCCCAGAGGTTCCATAGCTGTGTCACGGAAAGTAATGTTTATGTAAGACGAGTGTTTGCATTTTCTTCAGGTAAGTTATTATTGGGGAACGCTGTAAATATACCTAAGTGATACCTTTTTACCACACATTTGATATGTTTTACTCAGGAACCTTCCACTCGCATTATTGCAATTTTTCAGCACAATTATTCTTCCAGATGCTTACAAATCTTTAACCAACAGATTACGATAAACCAGAGGCCGATATTTCTAAAGCTAAAATTAATAAAGGGCTTTATTGTGTGGCTTCAAGTTATATAAAAAGAAGGGAAAGCATTTTAATGAAAATGACAAAATAATACGCGGATGAAGGCAAGCTTACGGGATTTCCGTAGTATCGAAGACAGATTTTCGTCAATGACTACTATTTAAACAGTAAAGATTCTAAATTATTTTTTTCGTAGCGTGTCCACCCTTAGAATAGAAAGCCCCCTCCATCTCCTGTCATGAATGTCATGAAAGCTTTGAGACTATGTGATTACACCAGGGGATGGGCAGCAGAATCTACCAGAGTACATTAAACCAATTTGCCTGCTAAGTCTGGTGATTAAGGCAAATGCTACCCATTAAGTTCTTTGAAGTAGCCTCGTTCAGCTGTGGGCATCTACTGCCTAATGATAATTATGAAGTTTTCATCAATAGAATTGGTTTCGTAGTTCTTATACACTTTCTTTTTTGTCGTGTAAGGTCTGTCACTGTCGATCAAGAAAAATTAAAGTGTATTAAACATCAGAGGAAAAGTGCGTTTATTTAGATTGACAAGAAAAAGTGTGTGCAAGAATTCTCAACACACATTTTTTGTGAGCATTTATTGGGTTCCCTTTTCAACTCGACTGACGTGAATCATGTCAGCAGAACAAATTAAATGTCGAAAGGAAGACTCGAAAGAAAAAACCCCATTTTCAATTCGAATGTATAGGTGGCGTTAATTAAAACCATGAGTACCCAGGTACCGGTTACGCTGACTCTATGGTGCAGAACAATGCTGGCAATTTAGAAAGCTTTCGTTTTTCACGAACCCGGGCTAATGGAAGATTTAAGGGGAGTATGGAGTTACCTAGATGTGAACGGTTACTGTTTTAACTGGGTTAAATTTCATTTAAGCCTTTCGGGAAATATTCTGTGCAGGTATTTTCGTTAATAGATCTGAACTATTGCCAATGTTTATGTGTACGCTTATTTGATTGTAATCTGTTTTGTGAACCCATTAAATAAATAAATAATTTGGCACGATGCCATAACTCAGTAAGTTCTGGAGATGATAATTCAATTTCTGAGATTACTCAATTGGTTTGTAACAATACAATACGTTTCTGAGCTGGTTACCTATTTAGTTTGTAACAACACAATACGTTTTTGAGATGTTTCCTCAATTATTTTGTTACAACACAATACGTTTCTGTGATGTTTACTCAATTATTAACAACATAAAACGTTTTTGAGATGGAAACTCAAGTAGTTTGTTACAAAAGTATGAGATTTATAACAAGATATGTGTGACCGACTAATTTATTGTGTTGTTCTCATTGCACATTATCAAAACATTCAAGAAAATGATAATTATGATGACAACAATCACAAACGACTTTGACATCCATGCTTTGAGATCACAAACTTTGACAAGGTATTCGTTCACCCCAGCCAGAGTGTTTTATAGGTTCACTGAAGGTTTATAAGGTTATCCTGGAAGGCAATACTTCACGGGAAATGAAAGAAGTTGGTAGTGACCGCAGACCTGTTATTTATTAGTAGAAGTTCACTGACTTACGACTTATTAAGTTTACAGGTGTTTTTTATGATAGAATATTAAATCACAAGCCAAATATGAACCCTGTGTGCGTTAAAAGACTACATCCAAAAATGTAATTTTACTCTGTTGAATTTTGTTTTTTTACAGAAAAATTAATGCAACTATTTACATATCTTCATATCAATATAATTTGTTTATTATTACATACCTGCATATATAAATTTATATTGCATATACATAAAAATGTTTAGATAAAAAATACAAATTAAACAATTTAACTATCTAATGACCGTCGCAAACAATCTTTAAATAGCTTTACTGATCCAGATCACTAAAACAAAAACAAATGGCTGCAATTGTACGTGAACGAAGTTTGATTCTATTTTGCCTATTACTTCCATCAAACTCCATGAAATTTTGTACACATGATCAGTACACCAATATCTAGAAGTCTCATGGAGTTTGAAGAAAATATAGCCATATTAGAAGCAAAATTCGTTCGCGTGCGCCCTTTTGCTAGCTACCAGTGACATTCCCCTAATGTGTATTAATTTCATTACCATCTCCATAACTATAATAGTATTTTCAAAACTCAAAGTCTCCTCAAAATATGTTTTCACAGCAGGACCTTTTAAAACAGTAATAAATTAAACGTTTCCTCCTAGATGATGAAGCTAATTTATACCTCTGTATTTGTGAGCTGTCTTTTTATATCCTTTATTGTAATCACAAGAAACCGGAAACGAAACTGTTCATACAAGGATAGAACATACAGTTAAAATAGTAATGAGTATTTTTAAGGCGGAAGTGGATTTTTTAATGTGTGATATATTTTTTCGTTTATATTTTCTGATTTTTAATTTCAGACAATTTTTATAAACAAGCAAATTTCAAGATATGCCATTGTTAGTAAAAGTGTCATGATTGTATAGCATACGTGTAAATTCACATATGACACACATACATGACACTTATACATACAGTAACATTTCTTTGTTCACAAAAATTGTCTAAAATTAAAAATCAGGGTTATAGGTAGTAATCCAAATTTTTGTTTAGAAATAATCTTTATTTTTGAACAAGGGGATTTCAAATTATAGCTTGTGAAATAAACATAAACCTATCTAGTATAAAGTTGGTAGATCCTATCGGTTTTCCGCAATATTCTACACATTATTGCTTTGCGAGTAAACCAGTCGATCAAAGCTCTGACAGGCAGAATAACAGTTTTGTGATGAGTAAAATAATATGTGAGAAAAGATAGTACTGTTATCTCAAAATTAAATGAATATAAATATATAATAATATATTTCAGTTGAATAAATTCATAGTAAATAAAGGATACAAACATAATATCATTATATTTCGCTAACTGTTTCAATTGGCTCGAAAATTAGTAAGTACCCAGTAGGTATGTTATCGCGAAAGTGAATGACCCATAGGTTATTATTATATGCCTTTTGTTTTGTATTTTAGTTGTTTAAAAAATAATAATTATATGTTTCTATAAGTCCATAATTTCAAGTTCATATATACGTTCTTTAAATGGTCTCAAAGGTAGGTACAATATTAGTAACCATTTTGTTTTTATGTGCCGAAGGTTTTCGTAAAATAAATAAATAACACTTTTGTATATTACTTTCAAAAACTTAACTACAATCCATACAGACTTTAAACGCGTTGCTATTCAGAATAGAATCCAGGGTGCCTTTTCACTGGCTTTCGAGCTTTTGTACTAAGTTGTATTGCAGCTTGTGCTAAATGGAATTCCACACCGAGAAAACATTGTGCGCCTGTATCATAGAGCATACTGAGCTACTCTTCAGGCTGGTTTTAGAGTAACGCTGACTGCGCGCTGACCTTCAGCGCTGACAGCTCAGCGCGTAGCTTGTCTAAAGTTTTTTGCGCTGATTGCTACGCGTTATTCTAAAACGCTTCCTAGAAGTTCATATGTTTCGGCTATCAGCGCCGACGGTCAGTGCGCAGTCAGCGTGACTCTAAAACCAGCCTCAGGCCCGTAAATTTTGCTGACAAGCTATGCACGTTCTAGTATGCCTGCCTCCCTATTCCCTAAATGAAAGTCACAGAGAGCTCTACTACTAACATATTATTACATATTTATAATATAATGTTTTCAAATAGCTAAATGGACGCTGCTGAGACAACTTTCGTAGCATGAACTCGTAGAACCTATAATAATGCTTCTTATAATAAAAAAGGTTTATTTATTTCGTCGTGGTGCAATAATTAACCTTATTGCTGGATACTTAAATGTCTTGATTCTTCTTCGAGCCCCAAAACTAAAACTTTTTGCGAAACCGCAAAAGGTTCGATCGACCTTGTTCGGCTTTCGACGCACCCCGATAAAGCGCGAGTCATGCCCCAAAAGCGTGTATTTTCAGTGATTTTGTATCTAGTGTGGTATATTTACTTTAAGATCTGACCAAACGCTGTGTTATATTTACCCTCGGTTCGATCTGAACTGCAAGAGGCGGGATTTGAGCCCACGGCGTGGCAGAAATTTGGGGCCTCCGTGCGTGCTACATACAACCTTGTTGTTAGTTTCTATAGATTATAAAAACATTTTTAAAACTAAAAATTTACAAATAGCTGAAAAATAAAGAAGTTTCTTATTTGTGTCAGATAGGCATCAGTTTCAATATGCAAGACAGTAGCACTTGTGAGCGATTTAATTATGCTAACATTAGCACCACAGTGCTTACATACCATCGCGGATAAGTAAAATTGACACCAGCTAATATGTCAGTGTAACCTTAACAAAGACCCTCATTCGATAAACAGAAACATTGGGGATAACGCCTTATTTATAAACTGGAATTAAGCATTTGAAAGACTATTCAATGATTTTTAGGGTTTTTATGGTGACAGATACAATTCCAAGACATATCTGTTTCAAAAGCAATTAAATTATTTATAGAAAAGCTCTCTCATTTCTCAATAAAAGCTCCTATTAGAGCTCTTGAGGTAGGAAAACGAACGTGACTGCACTGCTATAAATCTTCTCTTTATTTACCGTAGATGAAATAACACTGTCATTCCGTCTAGCAAGGTAAGACAAAGCCCTAACAGCATAGTGGCTAAGTTGACCTCAGAGGGCCTTGTCTAGAAATATATCAAGCAACGGACTTTTTGTATGGAAATTGAGGTTCTCCATAGATGTCCGCTAGGGGGGCACTTTTCGGGGATTCCATACAAAAATCCGTGAAAACACAACACGCCCGTACTTAATAATAACACCCAACATCACAGATGTAGTCTTGTTCCCACACTAGGATTGTGTTGTGGGTATCAGGAACTACGAGTACCATAGTACCATAGTACTTGCTTGTTAAATTTCTAGACTAGGCCTTCAGAAGCGATGGCTGATAACTTTGTAGCGGCATTAGGACGACAATGGACTAGAATTACTCGAGTTTGAATAAGTTGGTGTGATAGAGAGGAGGCCATACTTGGGTATGGGCAGTGGATGCAAGAGGCTGGATTAGATAGATATTAAGTAACACAGTTGTAGTTGCAATAGTAAGATAGCATCTTGTATCTTGTAGACTTTCTCTCGATGGACCAAAACATTATAAAGGTCGCAGGAAGTTGTTGGTTGGAGACCGTTCGTCGTGGTATTTTATGAGGGAGGCCCCAGCAGTGGACTTCTACAGGTTGATGATGATGATAATGATGAATTTTAGATATTAGCGGCTGCCCACAGGTTCACTCGCTTTATTATGTGACAGCACGACGAAAATCATCATCATCATTTATTTAATTTTTATACATTGCTAGCTGTCCCGCCCTCTGCTTTATTTGCTAGTAATCTTCCATTAATTACTTAAAACATTACCCAACCTAAATCTTGGTATACATTAGGTTTTATCTATGATACTAAGCTTAAATTTAGTATTTTTTTCTAATCCGTACTCATTGGTACACGCTGTAGAAAAAACTATTTAACGTTTGGCAGACACCTGACTTTTCAAAATTGCATTAGCTTTGAAATTGAGGTTCAACGTAAAACCATGGATATAGTACCTAAAAAATTCCCTATGTAAAACATACTATTAGAGCGCTGCCACACGGGCGTTGCGGCTGCGCTGCGTCGTCGCTTCGTCGCCGTCGTCGCAGCGCCGACACAGCGCAGCCGCATCGCCCGTGTGGCAGCGCTCTAACACGTTCCGTAAGATTTTTGGGTCTTTAACAATTTTTATACACACTAAACACCCTCTTTTATCCAACGGACCTTCTTTTTGGTTCTTCTTATACAATAGCAGGGATAGGGGTGATCCCTTTTGGGATAGTATTCCAATTCTGGGACAAACAGGTTAGACTAGGTGTAGGTAGGGTAACATATCAGACAATCAATTAAGCAAAATGACGGAACATAAGAATGTCTACCATCTATTGTGTTTTATGAAATGTCTAAGTAGCTAAAATTTTATGACACAAAGAGCTACATATAAATGTTAATAAGAAAAACCAATTTATAACAGAAAAGAACCTTGTTAGTGACAAAATTAAAACTTTAGCGTTCGAACAAACAATCAAAGGACAAAAGTACAACCATAAAAAGTATTCACAATTTGCTGGACAGTGGAACAGACTACCTGCGGAATGAGTTTTCAAACTCCGCAGCTAACTAGTTTAGTAATTCATGATAGTTAATTCACAGGATTCAGCTCTTAGTTGCTTCCTGTGGTGACTAGAGTGTATTCACGTAGATAGAGAAAACTTCTACACATTGTTCAAACTTACGCTAGAAAGCGTAGGTTTGAACAATGTGTGTAAATGTGATTTTTATAACAATTTTTTGTAGTCGTGTTATTGTATCGTAAACATAAATATTGTCATGTTAAGTGTGTGTGTGCTTCATTGTTCTTGTGTTAAATGAAAGGAACTAATAATACCTTAATACAGGCTTAGTTCACAGAATTCAGTGACTAGACTATATTCATGTAGATAGACAAGATTCTATTTCTCTACCTTCTTGCATAGGTTTGAACTCTGCGAGGTTAGGGCCTCGACGATCGTTATAAAAATGTGTGTAAATGTGATTTTTATGTAATTTTTTTGTAATCGTGTGTCATTAAACATAAATATTGACATGTTAAGTGTGTGTGTGCTACACTGTTCTTGTGTCAAAATTGTTCTTATTAAATTAAATGCTACTTAGTAGTAGACTCGTAGTACATTTTGTCTTTGTCTATACACGAAGTATATTGTCAATGGCGTGCAGCTCTCGTAAAATTCTAAATACTTTTAAAATAGTTAACGACGCTGTAAATAATAAGGTGCCATTGCGATGCAAATAAAATGGACTATTCGCTTTAAATGGAACAGTTTGGTCGACCAATTAATTTTTAGAAGGGATAATTGAAAGTTTGGTATAAATAAAAGCTTTTTCAGATATTACGAAACCTAGTTGAGAGACCTTTTAGTCTGGTATCATTATTCAGTCCGTATCTAGCGACTTCTAGATTACTACAATTAATATACCTAATTCTTCTCTTATTATTGTTATCTCGTTGCGAGACTACCTGAATCCTATCACTGGTTCTCAATGACAAAAGAGAAAGACAATCTCCAATCGACGTCAGAGTCTCCAGTTAGAAGAGAGTTCCTCCTCTACTGTGCATTCGATTGAAAATGAAAACAACCCCTGATTTTCAATCAAGCAAAGCGTCGAGATAAATTAGAATCCCGAACTTTAAGTTTGTTTGAGTTTGTTATATTCTTAATTAATTCTGTACCTATTGAGCGAATTTATTTAAATGTATTTTGCTGAACTGAAATTTTGTTATTGTTGCTAAATTGTTAAAAAGGTAAAATAAAACAACAATAAGTATATTATGTTTTTGTCCATCTAAATATTTAATACTGTGTGCAGGCTCGCTCACGTGAGACGCTTTCATTTATTTTCACACCTATACAATCAAAACTTGAGTCAATTTTAACCTATTTTCCGATGTTCGATTGGACCGAGTATTTGCATAATTCAATGTGTAAATAAAATATTAGAACATCGAGTCGCGGTGATTTGACTATGGAACAACGAAATTGCCGATGGATATCTATTTGCGATCGTTCTAATTACTAATTTCAGCATTATGCATAACCCATCACAACTTAACAACTGTTTTTGTTTTTAGTTTTGAAAATGTTGAATCCAGTTAAATGGTGTTATTCTAGACGACCTCCGTGGTGTGGCGGGTGATTAGCCGGCTGAGAAGCATGAGGTTGCGGCTTCGACTCGTGCTGCGGAACAAATGTTTGCATGATCTGCAAATATTTATTCCGGGTCTCGTTATTCTGGTAACATGGTACTCGTAGTATCTGATACCCACGACACAGGGAATGCTAAAGTGTGGGATTAAGGACTATAAATACTAAATGTCCAAAATATAGTCCCCAAAAAAAGTAAAGTGTAAAGTAGTGAAGTGAAAACAAAGTAAAGTGTTAAGTGGTGTGTAGTGTAGTGGTGTTGGAATTAAATTCTCGTTTTGTCACACTGTTCACAAAATGTTGAGACGGTGAGTCTGAACCCCTAAGGGCTCATACGCTACTCGAGAATAAGCCTGTAGGCCTAGCCAAACGGCATTCGCTTCGAAGCGATTCCATTTCTACAGTCGTAATACAATACAAAAGACCACGTGACATATCGATAGCTTACGTCAATCTTATACATTTTGGACTTTTCTACTAGCGTCATCGCTATTAGAATGTTACTTTGTCTACGGCCTCTGGACAGTGTTGTAGTGTAATGTTTGTTAATGAAGCAAATTAAATCACACAAACATAATCACTCTACCTATCTCTACGGTTTTATCATAAGTACCTAAACGGACACTGGCAGTTTCTCCTCAGGGACATACCCGCTCAATATTACCCATTTAGGTTTCATTGACTTCCATATCGATTGAAATTGAATCTTTAATTGAATTTTCAAGTAGAACAAGGGCATGTTGTAGTTGTATGCAACAAAGGTCAAAAAAGGTTGTTAGCGCAGCTAATGACAATGAAAATTGGTTTTGAGACGTGCAAAACTAGTTCTATTTGAAAAACTTATTGGCTTTACTTAGATTTAAAAAAACCTTTTAAGGTTTTGGTAGGGTGTTAAACAACACGATGGGTTACCAAATAGGTGAGATAATATAGATACTTGGTAATGGTAATAACTAAAACAAGACAAAATTAAGAACTTGAAGAAATTGAGACTGTAGAAAGGAAGACAATTAAAAAAAATATAATCATTAATAAAATTAATTTTGAATTTTGTAATGATCAGGGTTCCTAAACTTTTAATAAAGGTGCGCTTCAGGAATGCGAAGTTTTAATGACTCCCACCATAAGCAGTGATTAGGGAAACCAATTTGGAATTCTTTTGGGTTTTAATGAGATTTTTATGGATCGTCCTATGGTGATTAATAGGCATAACTTCAATAGGGGCTAGGGGCTTTCCAATTAGTGCAAGGGTAATTTAAGGCTGGCCGCAGATGCACGGTTTCCTGATTAGGTTTCCGAATTAGGAATTTAGATTCGAAATTCCGCGTGACTAGCGCAAACGTTCGTATTTCTTCAATCGAAATGTTTACACGTCAGAGGGGTCAGCACGAATAATTTACGTTACCAAGACGCTAGCGAGACGATCGCAAATGTCAAATATCGGCCAATGACATCAGGGTAACTTGAAATCTTAGTAAGTTGATTGGTTCATATTTGACGTTTCCTATCGTAACGCTAGCATCTCGATAACGTTAGATTTTCGTGCTTGGGGCTCAGTACGGATAGTGATAGCGTGGTGAACGCACGACGATGGAGGACGACGATTTATTAGCATTTGCTTTATAACCTCATTGAATACATTCTCCCAAACCAAATCTTTGACATCTCTGTTGTGGTAGTCGTCATGAATATTCCACAGGCAAGGGTATTTTTCAGCAGCCAATATTAATGTTTCTACCTCACACATAATTATCGTGTTGTGATTCTATGCGTAACAAATACAAAGAATACGTCCGACGCGCGCGGCGCGGGCGCGATTCGCGTTACTGAATATAAATTTCCGAATGTGTGCGCCGGTACAAACAAAATGTATGCAAACGCTGCGTTCCGCATGACGTCATTAGGTTTTTCCAGATGGTTTCTCCAAACGCACCGGCTTGCATTCGAAACGTACGTACGAAATTTGTTCCGTTCTGAGAAAAAGCGAACTTGTGCTTCAGTTAATGTATTTTATATTGATTCTATGCATTCGGAATACGGAAAACCTGTGTATGCGGCCAGCCTAATAAATGACACCTACAGATAGAAGCATACAAGCTTCGTAAAAAAATGTTTTTTTGTCGAATCGAGGCGAAAAACTACTTTGGTTTCTTACTGTGTTTTGTTGTTGTTACTTTTGTTGTTGTGTCTTAGGAGAAACATCCATGTAACTTTGAGGCTCGTATTCAGAACTAAACCAAAGTTCAGTTCGAGACTCAAACATAGATTTCTTAACAGATTTCAATGAAAAACTATCAAAAAGCGATGCTCGTATCCTGATTTGGTTTGAGATTAGTTTTGAAAGTCAAATACGGGTCTAAATTTGGGACTGTACTAAAGTTTTTCCCTTAATTCCTGCCTAGACAAAACCTAAGCATTGAAGCCTTTAGAATGCTTTGTCTTATTCGTCATATTTCAATCTTCAGAAGCTGGGACATGGCATTCTTCGCCATTCCTATCCTGTCACGCGCTTCTTTCTTGCACCATCCATTATTACCAAATATACACCACTTTTGAGACTCAGCTCCAACTGCCATTCGTTTCGCTGGTGACCGAAAGAAATGGAAGATCCTTATAAAATAGAGAATCATGAAAAGAGGTATCGACCCTCTACAGTGGGCAATCGGAGAGAGATAGAAAGACATAAAGCCTTGTGGCCATAACACGTTAGTTGGAAAACAATCTACGATTATTTTAACATGAGAATTGGATCCAATCTATTCAACGCTTATAGTTAACCCCGTGGTTATAGACATACGGTCTTCCGAAAACATTCTATGTAAACTTTGAAGTGATTTTGTTTCTTTTCAATTTATCTCATAAACCAAGATACAGCTTCAATATCTTACGTGATAAATGGATTTCTCGTGTCAACCAGAGAAGTCTGAAGATACAAGATGCTCGTAAAACAGAATACGTGACTGAAATTTTGATAAATATTGCAAAGATTTTGCAGTGCACCCTATTCTTAGCCGTCATGTTTTACGAAGTTGTAGCAGAGCAGTCACCCTATTCTTGACCATGTTTGAATCGTTATATTTTTTTTTCCTCAATCGTTACTTTACAATTGATCTAAGTCGTATATTACATATTCAATCTAGTATTCACTCAATTCACCAATTGGGCTATTATATTTCACTATGTAGATATTCGTAATTAGACGAAGCTACAAGTATCTCCAATGTTAATAAACGATACCAAATTGAGCGTGTAACAGGGTCCTAACAATTGGAAAATCAAAGGTATCGGATTTAATCATATGTGGTAACTTGACATACAAGTTATCAACCAAAATATTAATAACAATCATTGTCTGTTATTGTTCTGTATCTGTTGATTGTTGATTTACTCTCACGCCGAGAAAGACGAGAATGAATTGGTGACATATTTTTCAGGTTTAAGACGAGATGTTTTAATCAGGAATTATCAGTGAGTGTGAGCTAATAGTTTTCGTAAAAGTTGGTACTTACTCGGCATTGGTTTCTGGTGTGGGCAGATCACCGATGGTAGTGAGGGTTAGCGTGGACCAGTAAAGAGAGCCAAGATATTTCCTTGTCAAGGTAGCATAGTCGCCTGGCCGGTGGGGGTAAACCCAGTCTCCCTGTAAAATAAACATTATTTAAAACCACGGGAAGAACGCGGATTATTTCACACAAAAAGTCAAAAGTCAAAAAGTATTTTATGCATTGAAATCACAAGGATCATTTTGAATCGTCTTATGAACTAAAATTACCTACTCCTGTTTCAACGCTACCAAACCTATAGAAGAATCAGAGCAACAAATACGGCTTGGCTTAATATTTTTATAATCCTCCTTACTACTAGTTGGGAAGCACTTGTGTGGTGCTTCGAAGCAGGGAGATGCTGATTTATAGAAAATTAGAACTTACAAACCTTAGGTAGGTCGTCGAAAGTAAAGAGAATCAGTAAAAGTTTATAAGACGGCACACGCTACGCTTGATATACTTATAAATAAAAAACCTAATAAAACCGTGTAAATAGGTAGGTACAACAGGTATTGCAAATTTACATTTTAGCAGTCGAAGGGCAGAGCGACATCAGGCCACGCGGCTTTATCATTAATATAGTAATCGAAAGTGTAATACACTTTCTTAATTAGATTAATATCTGATTAGGATTTAAATCTTCGAATATATACAATCACAGTAGGCAACCAGAAGAAAAAGATTATACTACCCTTTAAGTGGGATGGCGTAGTTTGTAGGTTTTTTATTTCGACCTCTGTGGCGCGGCTGGCGAAAGTTCGCCTGCGACGCAGGAGGTTGCGGGTTCAATTCCCGCCTCTGAACTAATATATGTACGATCTGTAGATAATTTTCCAGGGTGTTCTGGGTATTTTTATATGTATAATAAAAAATATTATCTAGTACCCATCACACAAGTTCTGCTTAGCTTGGGGCTAGATAATGTTGGGTGAAATGTCCAGCATTTATTTATTTATTTTATTATTTATTTACTACGCATCCTCAGAGCGCGAGTCTCACTTGCATTTATCCGTTTTATTGTCGTATTTATAAATTACTTTTTTCTAAATTTCATCATAAAAGTACGAGCCGTTTTCGTGATTTTCTGTCCAGATAAACATACCTACGTTGCTCCTTTAAATAGGTGGGCTTCAATTTTAAGAAACTAAAATATTTTCTAATTAAAGTTCAAAAGGAACTCACCGTTTGTGGCAGCTGGTGGTTTTTTTTTGATATCTATACATCTAATGTATATATCTTATGGCTCCTACACACAATGCCGGCCGCACAGCCGGCGGCTTTTTGCCGCGCGTGTATGCCGATATACGCCGCGGGTACACAGAATGCCCGCTGGCTGTGCCGCCGGCATAGTGTGTAGGAGCCTTTAGGCTACATAATAAACTTCGAATAGGCTATAAAACACGGTAATCAAGACGTAAGACGCTCATCAAGTTTTAACACTAATAACAAGGATATTACCATTTTAATGTTGTCCATGTAATTAAAAATTAAAGAACTTGCGTACACCGTATTCAAGATATAGTTTTTTCTTAGAAAACCTTTGTCTCGTGTATGTCTATTGTTAACCGACTTTACAAAAATAAATATTGTAAGAAATGAGGTTAGATATATTACTGTATATTTTTGAACGATACAAAAGATTGCTAAGCGCCTACGTCGCTTGTTTTCTTTTCTCCTTGGCATTCATTCTCAAAGGTATTGACAGAAGATCTTATATCACTAAAATAAGATTTGTATAGTTCAGTCCTCAGCCAGATTATCAGGAATCTCTCATATTTTATTTTTGCCCAGGGAATGAGATTTTTCCCCAACAATAGCTTATAATTTGAACAGAAATCGAATATGCCTACCGTAAGCGTACCTATTGTGTGCTTCTTTTAATACTAGCAGAAATATCAATGGATACTTCAAGTTTTATTAAAACCCATTGAGAATTTGATCCTAGTTTGTTCATTTTGACGAGGGTAATCGAAGACCGTCAAATCTGAACCTAATAACGTGTTTCGTGTGGCTAGGGTAGGGTAAGTACAATACCGATCTCACAGTTGGACGTGATCGGCTTTTTGGACTCGTGTCTACGCCGGTGGTAGTTTCTGATACCTGATGCGACACGGAATCATAGTGTGGTATCAGCTTGCAAATTACATTCTGTTACTTTCAGTTTAAATAATTTTCAATGCTGTTTCTATTTGAAACAACGTTTTTGTTTACCTAATTAACGCAAGGACCTCAAATGAAGTATATTTTTTTCTAGATCTTTCTATAGGTTTCATTAACAGCATGTAGAATTCCACTGCTGGTTTTCGACTTCTGTCATACATTGCCACGAATAATGGTCTTAAGCCGCCTCTATATGACTTCCTGTGACCTGCGTCTTTTTTTTTATACTACTTCGCAAGCAAACAAGCTTGGCCCACCTGATGGAAAGCAGTTACCGTAGCCTATGGACGCCTACAACACCAGAGGCATCACACGCGCGCTGCCGACCCTGAGACATAAAGATGAAAAGTCTTATGTGCCTGTAATTTCACCGGCATCCGTACCCTTCAAACCGAAACACAGCAATGCGAGCACTACTGCTTGGCGGCAGAAATAGGTACGGTGGTAGTACTTCCCCGGACGAACTCTTTCACAAGAAGTTCTACTACTAACAATCCCCCCCGTCAATGGGTCGACCGTCGTCCCGTTAATGGTCGCCACTCGAGAACCTTTACGCCCCCAAAGAATGTCAGTTTTACGAGCGATATGGCCTGCCTCTTGCCTTTTCACCTTAGTCATAGGTTAATGCATCTCATTAATTCGTTAGTTTTGGCTTCGTTGTCTTAGCTTTTGAGGTATAATACCTACTCGACGTTACCCAGATGGTTGCCAGATGGTTGTCCGGCTATTTATATGTTTCCTCTGCAAACCCTAGGTGAGGCCAATACCGGAAGGCAGCGGCTTTGTGGGCAACCGCCTTAATGAAAAGGTTGGTTTGCTACGTAGCAACTGTTTTGATCTTTCCCGTGGTTCATTTCCGGCTTTGATAATGTGATGAGATGTTTTAGATACCTATTAGCTTTTTGGAAATATATTTATGTTGAATGCTTTCCAGTTCTGAGCGATCTGCTGGTAAATTAATCACTTATCAACATAGGTTGGCTGAATTTACATAATGAATAATAATTAATAATCATATATCTGGTACGAGTATTACACTTCACATAAGTAGGTATGTACCTATATTTACTATACTACAGTATAGTATAAGTACGAGCATACAGTATTAAATTATAAAAAAACAAATATATAATTAAAATTAATGAATTAATTACAATTATAAATTAAATTAAATTCAAAAACACTGAAATATTAGTCAGGTACAACATATTGTTTGAACGCCATCTACATAGATTTTTACATCCAATGCTTTGTTTGTATCGTCTTTTTTGTCAATTTAATATATTATTCTGTAAAAGCCGCATTGTGAGAATCTGTCATTCATTCATTCATTCATTCATCGTTGAACGGTCACGCGCTGAAAATGTTCGCTCACCTGAGGCCCAAGCATGAACATCTAACGTTACCGAGAACGTAAAAAAACGTCAAAAATTAACCAATCAACATACAAAGATTTCCAGCCACCGCGATATCATTGGCCGCGATCGCGATTATCGCGATATATTTGACATCGACTATCGTCTCGCTAACGTCTCGATACCGATAGATATTCGTGCTTATCCCACTGTACGTCACTGATTCAAACAAGCAAGGAATGCTTTACTTCGCATAGTTTATAAAAATCCTATTGATCCTTGTAATTTCAATGAAATACTATTGACTTTGATTTGTCGACTTCCGCACTTTCACCCTCAATCGATGAGCGCGAAATATATGCTTAAAAGAAGTGTCTAGATCAGTGGTTTTCAATGGATGTAATGGTGTATGTGGTAAATACTTTATCATACCTGGAAACCTTCAGCCTCTGACAGCAAGAAGTAGAAGCACCCGAACCAATGAGCTAAAATCAGCAGGATATGAATGAGGTTGATGACTCGCCAGAAGTTTGGGTATACTGTTCTGGACTCCACTATGTAGTAGCAACTGACTGCCCTATAAACCTGAAACAGTTTTTTGATGGTAATAATTTAAAAAACAAACTTTTAAAAAATTAGTCTCCGAGCTAATAACATAACACTCAACAGTCACATACGTAGCCTTGATCCGACACTAGGATCCCTTGTGTCGTGGGCATCAGGAACTACGAGTACCGTGGTACCATAACAAATATTTGCAGATCATACAAACATTTGTCCCACAGCGGGAATCAAACCCGCAACCTCTAGCATCTCAGCCGGCTACTCGCTCGCCGCACCTCAGAGGTTGACAAATCAAATGATAATGATAGTGATGAAATGACTTTCATGAATCATATAATTAAATTTGAGAAATTTTCATATTGCGAAGGCACCAAGGTTTCAACCCTAATCGGGGGTCTTCTTTAGGGTGAGTGCGAACCGCGGCTAGCCCATCTGCGTTTTTCCTCGCACACTATCATATATATAATATGCTATATATATTACATACATATGCTATCATATATATATATATATATAAGTCGCGAATTACAAGATGGTCAAACACGATGATCATGAGCCCAAACACAGCTATGGCTATATTAGCTACGTTACTATAACTAATAAACATAGTACCATATAGTGATAGTTCATCTATGCTATAGATTAATTATAATAAAAACAATGTTCAACAGTAAACACGCTATACCGCGTTTATTAGTGATCAGCATGTTCTGATAACATGGGAATTAAATTATCAATTTGTTTTGAATACAAGTGAAATTTTGTTATGCTAAAATAACTTCGACAACCAATAATTCTGAAAACTCAGAATTTGACTAAAAGGCACATAAAGGAATATTCCCCTATTCCCGTTATATCTAAGAACAAGTGTATCAGTTGACAGACGGAATCCAAGGATAGTTCACAAGTAAGCAAAACCATCCTTGAACGGAGGCTCTTATCCGTAATACGAGAAGTCACACGCCGGTTATCGGAAAGCAATTTTGTCGCCCTTTTGACAACCCTTATTGACTTTTATCTATAGAGTATGTAGAATCTGAAACATGATCTAAAAAAGAATAAAATGGAAGAAAGGAAACAAAGAATGCCGTGTGCTTATAATGAGGTGCCTCTGTGATGTGTGCTGGGTATCACATTAAATTTTTCCCTCGCTCAATTTAATATAACATTTCGTTAAAGAGTATCTAAAAGAACGATTTTGTTGCGGAATCACCTACTACGTCTAAGAAGTTTCTCTCACGCTCGCAAAAACTTTACACATCATCATCATTATCAGCCGTTAGATGTCCACTGTTGGATGAGGCCTCCCCCATAAAGGCAATGGGGGGATTTTCCATAATCAACACGCTTAGCAGGCAGATTGGTGATCGGAGTATTGGTGTTGTGTATTCAGGTAGATGCTGCCCATCCCCTAGTGATTTCAATTTCCTAAGGCTGCTTTAACTACATCCACGGGAGTAGACGGAGGGACATATTCTTAGGCCGAACACACCACGGCACTTTACACATACCTAACATGAAACCTTTTAGATCTATGTAGCCCTCAGCACGTGAGTTTCTCTCGTCCTTGACTTCATATTAGGCTCGATAAATTAATTAAAAGCAAATGTTTTCGAAATCTGGTATGAAATTATGATGAACACACAAAGCTGTGATGTAATTTGGTCATACACGTTTATGCTATAAGAAGTGGCAGAGATTAATACCTTCGTGGAAAATAAAGACATACACACACACTCACACACTACACTACCCACACACACACTTACACACTACACTACACACACACACACTATACACACACACACTATACACACACACACTATACACACACGCACTCTCAGATTCTTCTGATATGTGGGAACAAAAACTTTTATTTTTAGATTAGTTTTTGTATACCTTTTACCTGGTTGGAACTTTGTTGCTTTAAAGGAGGAGGGCGTTGGTGTCTGTAACACAGTTTTCATACTTCTACAGGCATCATCGTTTCAAACTGTACACATGATTCTATATTTTTGGTGTGCCTCAATAAATGCTTATTATTAAAGACGTGTAAGGTAGCGAACCACGCCACGGCCATTGGGTTCTGCGAAATATGCAGTGAAAAGACATGACATAGATTCTAAAGCAAGTACCTGGAATTTTACCCATAAAAGGGTATTTCTATCTTTGTTTGACCCTTTTAAAGCAAACCCTAAAATTGTCACATTGTGCTTTTGGTCCAGTTGATACAATTTACAAATTATTCAAGTCTCGTTTTATCTAATTAAGCGATATGGATGCTTCACGTGCTAATTTGATTTTGAATTAAGATAAAAGGATTGGAATCACTGGACATTTTTTGAATGCCAGTGAGCATTTAAATAAATATCTTTTACTGATAACAATGCCTAAAATTTTATTTTTCTTTAATAAAATACAGTTAATGAAATGTATGCAACAATAAAATATGTACGCAAAGTCAAAAACAGTAAAAATTTACATCAAATTGCTACAGACATAATTCGCAAATACAGTAACATAATTCCCGTGTCTTCATCAATTATTATTTCCCTCGAATTCCCAAACAGCAAACGAAGGTGGTAACTTGATTTATTTACGCCATTAAGAGCCATTCACAGCAGAACACAATTAATTCTGTTAACGCTATCGATACAGGGTGTGAAAAGACAGGTCTTGAAAACTGATGGCATTAATACTGCTACCCCTTCAATAGGCTCTAGGTTAAAAGAAAATCTCTCCAAGGAATGGTACCTCTCGATTTTTTTTAAGTTGTTTCTATTTTTTTACAGGTCCTGAAAAACAAGAGCCCCATAAAGACCTGATGATGCCTGAGACAATGAGAATGAGAAGAGATAATGATTAAGGTTTTTTGGTGGTAATCGATTGAGTCGATTGGGGATTGGTTTGGGTAATAGATAGTCTGAACGTCCTATTTAAGTTTTAGGGAGTACCTAGGCTTTTTATACCCTGTATTTGTCTGTTCTTAAGGGTTTTAAGTCACAAAAGCTAAAATTATCGAGTGCTTACTAATGAGAGTTGATACTAATCAACAACAAGAGTGGGTGTGTTTGTTACAACGTATATACCGCGAAAATAATACATTGGTTTGTTTGTATCTATGTATAATTCATCATCATCAGCCTGTAGATGTCCACTGCTGGACAAAGGCCTCCCCCGTAGAATGCCATAACAAACGGTCTTGAGCCACCCGCATCCACCGATATTATTAATCGGATATTTAAAAATTGATGAAAATTGTATTTTTGAAATATTATTTCATCATTATGGTTTCAGCTGAAAATCAGCGTTGGGTGTTAACACATCCAAAGTTATTTTATGCTGAGCTGAACGCCATTTTGGCACACAGACACAATACATGAGTCGATTTATTAAAACCTCTAGTTTTTTAAATTCACAAAACGTCTAATTACCACTGTTTTAGATAAGGATTAAAAGATTATTGGTGCCTAAAAGTTACTACTCATTGGCAGATGCTCTGAATGATGTTAATTTTGGTTTATATTATGTCCTAGCTATTAGTATTTTAACACAATTTTATTTTGAATTGCATTTATATTTTACACATTTGACAAGGCCATTTTACTGCCGCAATTGATTTCATTTATAGTAGAATTAATTAAAATATGACATGGCAACATTATTCTTGACCAATACCAAGTTATTACCTGTAGCTTGGTAAATTTGTTGTATACATAATTAATTGCTAATTTATTATTTTCTATTGTACCTAGTACTTACCTAACTATTTGTTTGAACATTTGTATTCTTTTTTTTGACGTAACTAAGTGTTCCTTATGATCCCATGGTGGAAATAAATGAAATAAAATTTTTTTTCGTCACTTTTTCTGATGTTTCGAGACTGAGTTCAGAAGCCTCTTCATTATGAGCACCGCCTGTGATCGCGACGGTTCTCTAGTGGTTGTTTCTCTCTAGTTTTTAGTTTCTAGTTTGTTTTAATTTTATGTAATTACGTTCGTTTGATGTTTGGTATCGGCATTGTATGTCGTTTTTTTGTGCCAAATAAACGTTTTCCTTCTTTCATTCTTAGTGGCTGTGAAACAGAATCTTGAATGTTTATAAGAATCGTTGCTTTGTAAGTCAAAGACAGGGGCGGTATACTTAATTCACCTGGGGTAATTCACCTGGGTGCACTAAGTACACTATTTTGTAGACTAGACAAAGTCAAAAAGAATTTTATTCATTGAAATCTCAAGGATCATTTTGAATCGTCTTATAAACTAAAATTACTCCTGTTCCAACGCGACCAAGCCTAGAAGAATCAGGCAACAAACACGACTTGGCTTACAAAAATGGTCCGTCTTACCACTAGGTGAGAAGCGCCTGTCTGATACATAGTAAATGAGAACTTAAAAACCTTAGGAAGATAGTCAAAATAAAATAAATAACAGCAAAAAAAAAATATGCAAGACAGCACACGCTAAGCTTGTTATACTTATAAATAATAAGGTAAGCAACCTGTAATCTTCTGTCTGTAATATTTGAATGCACCAAACTCATTTTATTTGAGTTGACTGGGTGCATAAACTTTTAACTTCTCGTAATAGTGTCTCTGCGGTCAAAATACTTCTCTAACATAAACGATTTTTATTGGAACATGGTTTTATTGGTCATGAATCAAGATTAAGACAATGTGCGTCCACACGATAGTTTTTATAGTAAAATGTTCGTCCACTCGATATCAGTTTGACCGTTTCATAAAAGTTAGAACGTTTAGCGTTTATGGCAATGCTGACTTCGAATATTCGAGACTTGTTCAAAATATTGTCAAAGTTCTACGCTGTAGCTGCGTAGCACTTCCGTAGCGAATGTCGTAGAGGGCACTAAAATGTGCTCACAAATTTTAAGTATTCAATATTATGCTGATTATTAAGTGCTCTGACGTTTTATTATTTTGATTTTATTTATACTGTATTAATTAAAATGCATTGTTTTAAAAAAATATGTTATTTATATATAAAAACAACATTAAACCATTTTCTAAAAAACAATATTCCACTCACGAAAATAAAGATGACGGGTTTTTAAAAAAAAATCCAACCAGATGGGATTCGGTGCCTCAGAGATAACCTCCTTAGGATGCGGCCTGTGTCAAGCACATACTTGACACAATTGTGACTTATAACAATATACTCTCAGAAATATAACAATAATAACCAATAAAAACATTGTAACATTTGTAAAGAAATAATTTCTAAAGTGGTGTTTGATGCTTCAAGAATATAAATAGCTAACTGCACCTCGCGGTTTTACCCGCGTGAACAATAATGAAAATTGATGATGATGATAATTAAAAGTAACCTATGAGTTAATCCAGGGTATGAGGTATCTCCGTTTGAAATTTCACTCAAATCCGTTCAGCCGTTTAAGCGTGAACAAGAAACAAACATACTCACATACTTTCGCATTTATAATATTAGTGTGATTATAAAATATGTATGTAAAATATATTAATTTTGACTGAAGTAAAGCTACTATGTCTATCTATATTATATAATCTTTTGTAACTCGTGTTTCGCTATTATGATAATGATAATGAAAATTAATTTGTATGACCGAACCGACCACGAACCGGAAAACGCAGTGTAGGAAGTCCTGCCCCTCTCGATGTACCGATGATATTTTATAGGTAGCAAAAAGTCAGTGGATGGGGGCGGTTCAAGACTGGCATCTGGCATTCTAAGAGGGGAGGCCTATGTCCAGCAGTAGACTTCTATTGGCTGATCATGATGATGTATGTAGTTGAGATTGTTTTTATTTTATAAGTGAGAAAAAACTATCTAAGATAATACCTAACATAAATATTTCTAACATCTTTACGAACCCAATTTGAAACGATCTATCTTCATTACTTCGCTCCGTGACCCCTTCTAAGGTGAGGTCACACACTAATGAGTCTAACAGAATATCTTTCCACGAAATAACCTTGGAAAAATCTATAATATCTTACCTTAAAGAACCTCGGGAAGCGAATGATAGGATTCGTGCCGAACTTAAGCTGCAATAGATCAAGTGGTGTCAGCGACGCTATGTCCAACAGAAACGGTCTCGATGACAGGTAATGCTTTGCTAGTTTTTTCGAGTCGTACACCTAGAACGGAAATCTTCGTAAGGAAAGATAGATATAATATTACAGACTATATATTATCAAATGTAGCACGTACTTTAACTATTCTCCCGACGATTTGTTGACCGTTTAGACACAAAATCGAAAACGCGTGCCACTTTTAGGTAATTTTAATAACTGGTATAGATATCATTAGAATCATCGCGACCAAGGTGAATGGTTGTCAGCATGAGATTAAAAAAGTACGTGGTACAAATATTTTTATTTCTTCATAAAAACATACATAAACACACGGCTTTTCCCCCGATGGGGTAGACAGAACCTCAAAGGGCCTTTTATCAAGAGTTGCACAAAATGTTTATTTCTAAAATGATATACTTAATGTCCTTATAAATTTAAACCAAACTATAAGCTAGTTGCAAAAATTACTGTTCAAAAAATTAGAATCATCTAACGTGAACCCCATGAAATGGGCTGTGTTAATGTAGGCACTTACACGATGAGAGGGTAACGTATCTAAATTACAGGACAAATCAACACGGTCAATTAAACTTAAATTGCAGAACTGTGGGATTAGTGGCTCAAAAAAGCCTTTACAGTTTGCGTTGATAATGGCTGTAGGAACAATTTTCTGCCCATAATTTGTAATCTTTATCAACAGTACAGCGGTTATTATTTCTATAGGGTTTTAAGTAGTAATGTTTGCGTAGTAGAGCTTCTTATGACAGCGTTCATCTAGGGGAAGTACTGTCACAATACCTATTTCTACCGCCAAGCAGTAGTGGTCATAGCTGGTTTGAAGGGTAGGTATGAGAGCCGTTACGGGTACAATGAATCATTGAACCCGTGAAGGGTATAAGGGTATGAGAGGGAGTGAAATTAAAGGCACGAATGAGATATTTCATCGTTATTTATCTCAGGATTACGGGTGCAGTGCCAAGAATAGTAAGTCCTAGTGGTTCTAGTTAGACGTGACCAAGTATTATTCATCATCATCGTCACCATCCTGTTTCCGTCCACTGATGGACGAGGCCTCCCCCATTGAATACAAAGGGGGAATTGCCATAATCACCACGCTTGGCAGGCGGATTGGTGATCGCAGTTGGTGATAAGTACTTAGCGGTTGCTGCTCTAAATACCCTGGTGTAATCCCTCAGTAAGGCTCTTACTACATCCACGGGTGGAGTAGGGGCCTATTAGGCCGGACACATTACAACACCATGATGGCATTATTATTATAATGCATTATGTTATTATTGTGTATTAGGTACTGCGTTTATGATGGACTAGGGTTAGCGCTTAACATCAGATAGGTCACATGTTAGTCCAATTTAGTAGGTACCTTACTTCTCAATTAAGAGAAGGTAATCGGTAAAGATTACGCCCTTTTGTACGTGAACAAATTTTGATTCTATTTTGGCTATAATTTCGTCAAACTCCATGAAATTTAGTACACATTATCAGTATACTAATATATAGACCCGTGGTGCGTCAGTTTTTTAAAAACTAGTTTTTTTGAAGTTCATGATTTGGTAACCATATAGTTTTATAAGAAACTAACGCACCAACGGGTCTAGATATTAGTGTACTGATCATGTCCACAAAGTTTCATACGTTTGAAAAAATAATAGCCAAATTCAAAACAAACTGAAGTACCTTTTTAACCTACCGGTGACCTCCACTTAAGGAAGTTTCCATAGTGACGTCATACGAATAAAGTGTCACTCACCATGAGTCCCTGTTCCAAATATCCAGTTCTAAGTTGCACGACGAGATCCAGCGCGAACACAATGTCACTCAGCCCGTCGCAGGTTAACCAAAAGTAGTGACACAGTATCTGAAAACAAAACCGTATTTACAAGATGAGACTTTAATACTGAGCCAATCTTTATACTAAAACGAAAACCACAAGTCATTAGAAATAAACTGGCGTGCAATGTAATAGGGACATTTAGAATAAATAAATAAATGCTGGACATTTCACACAACATTATCTAGCCCCAAGCTAAGCAGAGCTTGTGTTATGGGTACTAGATAACTGATATACTTAATACAATACATTACATAGATAGATATTTTTTTATTATACATAGAAAATACCCAGAACATCCTGAACAAATATCTGCAGATTGTACAAATATTTGTTCCGAGGCGGGAATCGAACCCGCAACCTCCTGCGTCACAGGCGAACCTTCGCCCACCGCGCCACAGAGGTCGTTAAAAAAGAGGTATCTTCCGTACCTACCTGCTGATACCATCCAACTCATATACTCGTAGCTTATAGGTATGTTATTCTTTAGCTATATAAATTATTAATTAGTACTATGTAACATATTAATGTTTGTTTGCGTTTTTTAAGCTAGTTTGTATCAATCCGTGAGGACCATTTATTGACTTTTCCGACGCCTATTTTTGTTTGTATAGATTATTTTTAATTTAAGCTGTTGGTCTTCCTTAAATAAACAAATAAAAACCAGTGAACCAGATTCATTATTTGTTGTTTTTTTCGAAAGTTATTGTAACTAAATAATAACTTTATTTCGTAACATAAAATATGGATATTTACAGAGTGCAAATTTAAACAGAAGAGACAACAATTATTACGACTAGAAAGTAGCGTAGACACTATGAGGTTTAGGAACATACCTTCCGCGCTAGTTGAAAAACTGTGTTACGGCGAGGTAATATTGTAATTATATAGGTATATATGCTATATAAAATATATTTTAATATGATTTTAATTTCAATTCAATATCTTGCTTAGTTTGGAAGGTAATGTGGTTTTTCTAAGTGACCCTATCCAGTTTAGATTATCTACACGTTTAACGTTAAACATGTTATGCGACAAAATATCTCAGGAGATACAACTTTTATTAAAGTGACTATAATACAAAGTTCATCTGCCCTAAAGTTTCCGGAAGACAAACAGCTTTGAAGACTCACTGCAAAGTAGAAACAAAATTCAATTTGTATTCTTTTCACTTCGTTATTTCTTATATTTGGGAATTATGATTTAAGCTGTTAAATGTTGTAAAATTTCTTCTGATACTCCAGTATAATCGTTTATCGCAAAGTTGAGTAGGTACTATAAAACTCATCGAAACTTAAGTACTCGTTTTATATTTCGTGGATATTTCAACTTTGTTTATGCTTATTTCTCAAGTTGATAAACAATAATTTATTTCGGCTATACGATGAAAACTATAGCAGTTAAATGCACCTAGGTATACGTTTTTAAGTTGATAACAAAAGTAATTTTAGTTAATAAGACGATTCAAAATGATCCATGTGATTTCAACGAATAAAGTTCTTTTGATTTTGATGCATCACATAAAAATACTTCTAAATATAAACACAGACAAAAAAAAACTACAAGTAGCTAATAAACTAATCAGCTTCATTTGAATTAAGACAAGATGAAATACTTTGTAGCTTTTATTTTAAAATTGTTAAATACCTATTTCAATTAGATTATTTTGCCGTTTAGCTTGATTCCGGCCTTATTTTACTTAGTTTGAGAATCACGTGACGTTTTTACATTTCTCGTCTCATATATTGATCTACTCACATACTATTTACTAAAGCCCACTCACTCAGGTTCTCAAAACTCATAAAATTCGAAATAGAAACAAATACTGCTTTGTTCAATTGTGCAGATAGCACGTGTACGCAAATAGAAGTTAGAAGAACAGATCGAGTATCCACATTATGGTCTCGAGAGGGTCAGAGGGAACGGTTAGGACCTCGTATCGAATACACCTATTTACTCAGGCACACATCTCGGGAAAGTAAAGGTATTGGTTTCGTATTACATCCGGAGACGAAAGCGGTACGAAACGTTACTCGTAGTCACTCGTAAACATAGTATTTTTAATCAGGAATAGTGCTTGGTGCTTTTATGCACAAAGTACGGTGCATAAAAACACCAAGTGCGCAAAGTGGTGCGTAAAGTGACGTTGAAATGGTGACAGACATATGATGCACACAGAAGTTATTGAGAAAAAGAAGGCTGGAAGAAGGATCTAGCAACGACTTTAGACTGCAAATTACGGAATGTAATCGAGGAAAAGCAAAAATAAACGTTACTGTTACGTATTGTTAAGAGGTGGTCACCGGTTGCTAGCAAAAGGGCGCTTCGAAGTTTGCATCTAATTTGGCTATTATTTTTTCAAACTCCATGAAATTTTGGACACATGATCAGAGGGCGTATTACAAGTTTTGCATTGCAAAAACTGGAATGCGAAACGTGAGCATTCAACGTGACTTACGTAGTAACTATTTACTAATCTGTACTGTTTGTCGCGACTGCGCGGCACAGAATGATGAATAGTTACTACGTAAGTCACGTTAAATGCTCACGTTCCGCATTCCGGTTTTTGCAATGCAAAACTCGTAATAGGCCCTCAGTACACTAATATCTAGACCCGTGGTGCCCGTGGTGCGTTAGTTTCTTATAAAATTGTAATGTAACCAAATCATAAATTAAAAAATACTAATTTAAAAAAACTGACGCACCGCTGGTCTATATATATTAGTGTACTGATCATATGTACAAAATTTTATGAAGTTTGAAGAAATAATAGCCAAAATAGAAGCTAACTTCGTTCACGTACAAAAGGACGTGAACGGCCTACCGGTACGCTTCTCTTAAGTTCCTTAGTCTCCGTGTAGATGCCATACACGTGCCTGTTGTAATAAGGAAAGACCTAAGGATCCCAAAGGACTTTGCAATAGAGGTTTTTTCTAGTTAAAGTAGAAAAGAACTCGTATTTTCAAGAATAGAAGTGTATATTGGATTGTGATTTAGAGTACTTGTCGAGCTTGCTGTTTTAAGAGACTGTGGTTGGTTTTGCTGTGGATGTAGAAATAATATCATTGAATAGAGTTTATTGGTCATGAGATTGACGACTTTAAATGTGTACTAACCAAGTGAGGTTTTATGAGATTTTTGTTAGCCACTTCAGCGTTTAAGAATTACTGATTTAATATCAGCCATTTTGGTATCCAGTAAAAATTGTTTTAAAATTGATGATACGATGATATTGTATCGATCACTGGAAGTCAGTGGATCGTCATCATCATCATCATCAGCCTGTAGAAGCCCACCTTAGAATGCCATGACGGACGATTTTGAGCCGCCTCCATCCACCGACATTCTGCGACGTTTACAATTTCTTTAGTTCATCGATTGTAGGCAGATCGGTGGATGGAGGTGGTTTAAGACCGTGCTTGACCATAACAGCAGTGGCTGACAACTGGCTGATTATGATAAAGGCATGGACTTAAATAGTATGTGTGTCACACACGTAGCAGATGCAGTAAGATATCTGTATCTGAGCGCGTATCTGCCCATATCACTCTCTATACTAAACTCAAGGAGCAACACACACGTAGCAGATCACTTATATTTTACCGTCAAGCACCTGTAGGCACCGACATATTATATCAAACTAGTTGCGCCCCGCGGTTTCACCCGCGTGAAAAATGATGAAAATTGATGATGATGATGATGATGAAAAGTAGCTTATGTGTTAATCCAGGGCGTAAAGTATCTCCAAATTTCACTCAAATCCATTCAGTAGTTTTTACGTGAAAGAGTAACAAACATCCATCCATTCTCACAAACTTTCGCGTTTATAATATTAGTAGGAAGGAAGATGGCCAGATGATATCTGTGTATACAAATTGAAATACAATACAATTTGATGGTTTCCGCGTAAATGTTTCATTTTCGTATATATATTATCGTATCTGCTACGTGTGTGATGCACTTTAAGTCCATGGATAAAGACTATTTGAAGTGTAATCAGCAATGTATCTGTCTATTTCTCGTATCTGTCCATATCGCTCTCTATACTAAACTCAAGGAGTAACACACACGTAGCAGATCGCTTATATTTTACCGTCAAGCATCTGTAGGCACCGATATATATCAAAAGATGGCCAGATGATTCTGTGTATACAAATTGAAATACAATACAGTTTGAAAGTTTCCGCGTAAGTGTATCATTTTCGTATATTATTGTATCTGCTACATGTGTGATACCTTCAGATGCGATATGATTTTATACGCATATAAAATATTACCGCATCTGCTACGTGTGTGATGCACTTTAAGTCCATGGATAAAGACTATTAGAAGTGTAATCAGCAATGTACCAGTCTATTTCTCGAAACCTCACGATAATAAGTTCGGGAATGACACTCTCTGGAGTAAAAACTTGTTTCAGTGTTCGAAACAGGGTACAAGGGTTAACTCATCAGAAATTGTGGGTCACAATGCTAGAATATTCGCAACTATCTGTCAGGTTTGAAAAGGGTACGGCTTACTTTTCGCTCTTATTCCAGTTTACATTGAATTATTTTGTTTTGTGATTTATTCAACTCCATACAGACATTTACAATGCCAGAAGTGTAAAATGAACTTGAATGTAATCAAAAAAAAATGTGAAATAGCAATGTAAATGAATAATGCTTGGAAGTTGACGAGTTTATCATCAGTTATCAAGGGCTCGACAAATGATCGACTATCCACAAGAGGATAATCTCATAGTTTTTTTTACCGACTACCGAACCCCCCAAGTGTAGGTACATTCCTTTTGTGATCTAGGGGTACACTGAGAAATTAATTCCCGAAATTTATACCCTAAGTTAAAGGAGTTGTTCCAAAATAGCCTATGTCTATGTCCACCAGACAGAGAATGGCGAAAAAATCTGTGATTTTCGAAAAAATACTCTTACTCTAATTTGAAGCTTAATTATCTGCATAAAAATGTTTCAAATTCGAAGAATTTTTACAATGGTAACATATTTTCCTGGGCAGCCATGAAAGTGAATGTTGCGTTTATTGCTCTGTGGTTGCTTGATTCATTTGTTTGTGGGAGTTGTGTTTAAAAACGTAGTGTTTCTATACTTTTTACAGTTGTCAACTGCTGTCGAAGCATTTTACTACAGAGTATGTATCCGCCCAGCCATTTTGTTATGTTTTGTGTTGCTCTCCGTGAGAAACATATTTTAGGAAATTGCATTAAATGAAGCGAAATAATAAAAAAAATTACAGAGGTTTTAAATATATTTAGCCACGTATATACAAATGAACACCGACAAGGGCTAGGTTCCATTCATTGTGAAACAACTCCTTTGTATGAAAAAACTCCACGTGCACGAAGGCGCAGGCGTTCTACTGGTTAGCGATAAAATTACCTCAAAATTAAGTTAAAATTAAGTTTTGGTACAAAAATAGGTTGAAAAATGAGGTTTTTTTTTAAATGAAATGTAATTCCCAATTTGGATGATATGCCTTGTATAAATTCCCAACTACTAGTACTTCCCACTACTCCCTCTTTTGTCTTCGTAATAATTACATCAAAACCATCAGCTTGATAAACAGACCAACACACGAAATCAATTTTATACAGGGTGTATAATACAAGTATCCAATTAATTCAGGAATCTTGTTTATGATAGGTCATATTAATTTTGAATTACAATATAAGCCTTGTTAATGGTTTAGGGTTCCGTGCCTCAAGGGTATCAACGGAACCAGTATATCACTCAGATGTCTGTATGTCTGTTTGTCTGTCACAGCCTGTTTTCTCCGAATCTACTGGACTAAAGAAACTGAAATTTGGTACATATGTTTAGCGTAAATCAACAAATCTGATTTCAATGGTTAATTTCGAGGGGCAAACTAGAAAATAAAAATTAAAAAACTTGTGTCAAATGAAAGAACTTATGAGAAATACAAACATATTTTTTTTTTCAATTTTTAAATGCTTAGTTTAAAAGATATTAAAGATAATATGTGAAAATTTACCACTAATCTAACACCTATTATACTAGATTACATTTGTTATGCACATACACAGCTAAAATCAAGATGACAGGGGGGGGGGGGGGGGAGTTATTAACAGTTATAGACAATTTATATTCTGTCATTACTTTGGCGCCACCCAGTATAAATGATCTGACGCAAAACAATATAAATGTCAAATTATAATTAAATTACAGTCGCCAGCAGAAGTATCTGTTCACTGCTGAAAACACAGACACGTCTGTGTTCAAGGTTTTTGGGTGATTGCATTTCTTTTGTTTTTCTGCGATTTTATCTTCGCGTGATTTTTTACTTATGCTGGGGCTACATTAGTTGGCTACAGCGAATGTTTGCGTTTTGTGTCCCTGTCTGTCGTTTTGCGAATGATGCATACAGAGACACACAAAGCAATCATTCGCCGTAGCCCGCTAATGTTGCCCCATTAAACAGGACGGCGATTCACAGACGTTGGTGTTTGACGCGGCCCTACAGAATAATCTAAGATGAGATTTTACGTGAGATATCGATGATAAATGCATGATTATAGATAGGTGGTGGACTGAGATAGATTATATAGATATAGATAGTGGTAACTGTTACATTAATTATCTTCGCATGCTTACGTTATCTTTATCGCTCGAACGAACGCGAAAGGTTAATGATTAATCGAAAGTTAGCTGAGATGAGATTATACAATTTAATGCCAAATAATTACAAAAATTGGGTTACAGAGTAGGTACCTTAAATACACGTCACACGTGTAAATTAAAAATATGCATATCGTGCAATGGATAAATTTGCCATAATCACCACGCTTGGTAGGCGTATTAGTGATCGCAGTTTGAAGTTAAGTACCTACTCAGGTGGATGCTGCTGCCGATCCTCTTGCGTAAACTCTTAGTCACCTTTTACGACATCCACAGGAGGAGTTAGAGGAGTCCTATTCTTAAGTTGAGACCACGGCACCGGCACAAACATACTGAGCTCAAATAAAACTTTTATATCATTCATGTATTTTGAAAATGGGAATTTGAGTGCGGTCGTTGTTTTCTTTCTAAATTGAATGCATAATATTTGCCAAATACTGTTTTAATGTTAAGATTCTTGGCTATGAATATATAAATATATAACTTCTCGTATGACCATAAAGTCATATTAACTCACACTTTATTATTCACTTACACAAAATATTTTATATCGTGAAATGATAACTTTTCATTTAAAAACCAACTTCCGCCATTGTATTCGACTAAATATCTGGAAGATATTTTGATGGTGAAAAAACCAGAGTGGTAAAAGGATTAAATCACCAAATTATACTTTCTGAATGCAAATGCTTGATTTGTTGCTGAAAATACCAAAATCGCTATAAATATAATATTTTAGGAGTTCCCTTAATTCCTCATAGATTCCAACATCAGAACTGGGATTCTGAAAAATGCAACCAATCTGAAAGTCTATTCAAATAAAAAAGAATTTTCCAAATCGGTTTATAAACGAAGGAGATTTATGAGGAAACAAACATAAAAATAAAATAAAATAAAAAATATAACTGAATTGAGAACCTCCTCCTTTTTGTGAAGTCGTTTAAAGATAACATTAGCCATATACCACATATGAACTGCATTTAAGATTAATTAAATTGAGAACTAGTGAAATAATTGAAGCAGATGCTTTGCTTGTCGCTTAATCCATTTTAACCAGTAACTTAAAGTACTAAGGTTACATTTCCTTCAATCTCATAAATCTGATTGGATAGACTAGACTGCACTGAATAATTTAGTATTGGCGTTGTGCCAAATAACGAACGGAATAGGTTAAGATGAATGGAAGTTACGCGATCTGAGAAGTGGATCAAATGTTGCAAAAAAGAGATCTGATTCAAAAAGTTCAAACCTAAGTGAATGCAATAATTAGTTTGATTACGCTTGTTCATACTAATCATTCGTTCACCAGCCCCCCTATTCCATAACTGAAAGTTACTCGGTGACTAACGTTTGTAAAATGACCATCAGTTGCTCAAAATTAACATTAAGAATTTTCAATTGATGATAATTCTTTTAGGACGTTCTGCTAATCGGGCGTTCTGTACGTCTAGTACAGGTTTTGATACTTTTCGAAAAGTATATGAAGTTTTGTTCCTTCCATACATTTCTCGTTTTCTTCTCGTTTTCGCTAGGGGCGCTGCAAGTAAATGTATGGAAGGAAACGAAACTTCATATAGTTTTCGAAAACTAATAAAATATTGTTTTCAGTGAAATCCTCTCTATAGTAAGGGCAATGACCCTATTACATTACCCTGTTTTCATTGTCTTTCTTACTAACTAATTCGTGAAAGACTCACCTGTAACTCAGGAAAGCTTTGGCGCACGATAAGTGTCCACAGATTATACAAGACACACAACGTGATTAGCCACAGCCAGTAGAAGTAGAAGTTCTCGTCAGGGTTCACCACAGTCCGCGGCACTCGTATCCGTTTCCGTCTCGTTCGGTGTGTAGCTCTGTGTTCGCCGGTCGCGCCTTCTGATCCGGTATCTTCTACCTGCGGAGAGGTAGTACTGTTTTGGAGGTTTCTTATTACTCTGCCGTGGTGTATATGGTTTAAGAATAGACCCCTTTGTCTTCTTAGATGTCGTTAAAGGTGACTAAGGGGTTACACTAGGGGACCTTAGTGCTCAACACCAGTACTGTGATCACAAATCCGCCTACCAAGCGTAGTGATTATAGCAAATCCCCTCATTCCTAACTATCAGAAAGACCTCGTCCAGTGGACATCTAACGGCTGAAAGAAGAAGAAGACTGGTTCCGTAAGACCGACTGTTAAACCCGTTCGATGTGGTTCTACGGCCAGCAGTAAGCTTAAAAAAAAAGGGCATTTATTCACTTACACTAAAACTTATCTTAGTTACAAAGGTACAAGTATAATATGGTTTAATAGTTAGTGTAAGAGAAAGGGTCGAGGGCTCAGCCACGCTGTTTTTAAGCCTCACCTTAGAATGCTGCTGTCGTCACAGCAGCCATGATACTCGGAAGCTATCTGCTGTTCAGCAAAGGAAACAGTAAAACAACCACCGAGAACTCGTTATTATAAACTAGGCCTTAGGCACTTACCCATATAGCTAGGCACCCAAACAGGCTTATACTTAAATGCAAAAGGGTAAGTTGTGTGCTTCTACAGGCTGATGATGATAATGATGATGATTTTTACCTAGGTTGCGATCTTTGCCGGCCTAACTGGTGTTTCATAATATCATTATGGCACAGTAGCCCCAATTCTGATCGAAATAAGATCTATCAAAAGTACTCAACCTTGGAGGCTATTGTATCGAATATTGTGAACTGGCCTCAAAGTAGGTACTAAGTAGAGTAGGAACAGGTATCCCTCTCAATGAACCGACGACAGTCTAAAGGTCACAGGAAGTCGATGGATGGAGGCGGTTCAGGACCGTTCGTCGTGGCATTATACGGGGGAGGCCTATATCTAGCAGTGGACTTTTACATGACAATGATGATGATGATGGCACCGTTATGTATCATACCTTGAGTCAGTAAGTCATCTGAATTAAGCGGTCCGAGTATATCGGAAGGCTAATGATATATTTTACTGTGGACAAATGTGGCTGAGAAAAGCTGGAAGCAAATAGTCCTAGACTAAAATATATAGAATGCAGTTAAATGGAAAAAAGATTTGGTGACATTATGGTTCATAACTTTATTAGTTTTGATTGAGAACCAAGCATCCGCCTGTATCAGAGGCCCAATTAAAACTTTGATTCGTTCAATTTTCGGTGACATTTGGATATAATCACATTACCGTGTTAGAAGAATACCATTTCTGCAATTTAAGTCATCGAAACTAGATCCTCCAAACTTTATTTTGACTACTTAATTTTTATCACGAGAATTGGACCTCTGAGCCACCATAAATTATTCACCACTCAAGTATATATTCGGTAGACAAAGAAAACCATGACCCCTAGAGTCAGTTCTGATTAAACTATACTCGATAAAATGTATATATTCGAATATCAGAAGCTATTTTCATTGAAACTGTGTTCAATTTTGCAGAACGAGCATGCATGACTACATCTAAACGCAACGATACAATGACTCAATTCAAATGCAATGTGCCATTAGGGCTTCATGATTCATTATCTATTACATTGAACCGAATAGAAAGTTAGTCTAGAAGCGAAATCGCAATCATTTGAATGAACCTTTGTAACTTGAACATGCAAAACGTTTTCAATATCAAATCAAATGAGAATTATTAGCATCGTAATAAATTAACTTCGAATTGAATGGAAAATTGGAAATCAAACTTGAGCTGTTTGATATCTAAATTACATCAAACTATAATCCTGGGACGTGCTAGGAATTTCAAGCATCCAATTCTTGTACTAATCGATAGGGCGGCGAATTCCAGAAAAAAAATTCCGGTCGAGGTGTCTCAGTACTAAATCATTATTGTAGGTAAATTACTAAATCATCATAAAACTGATAAATATACAAGAGTTCTGATAATTTTGCCTATTGTTTTCTTGTATTCACATATAGTAATCTAAATTAGATAGTAAAGACCAAAAAATATCAAAAATAATAACAAATGCACGCCCAAATACAAATCTGTGGGTTAAATCGGTGATTACCACTTTTGTATCATTCATTTATTTTCGATTGATTTTAGTATAGCTATTGTTGTTACATCTGAATTTATGACGTTATGAACAATAATCTCGTGTCTTCCAAACCGGTACATAATAATAATATTATAACAGCCATTTCCGAGCAGACAACGTTGTCGTGCGTACACCGCGTGTTTTCAATGCATTGACTGTCGCGTCGGGGCTTCGAAATTCAATAACGTAGCTAGGTACTGGTTGGTACAGCACACAGAAATTCCTTTAAGCTTATAAATAAATAATAGATACGTTTTTAAAGCTGTATCTATTCAAAAATTATTTTGTAATTTCACCGGCACCCGTACCCTTCAAGCCGAAATACAGCAATGCGAGCACTACTGCTTGGCGGCAGAAATAGGTACAGTGGTAGTACTTCCCCGGACGAACTCTTTCACAAGAAGTTCTGTTCTACTACTAACGAAAACTTTACTTATTTTTACTTGACTTTTTAATCATAGCAATTACCCCCATTGTATTTAATAGAGGAGGCCTCGTCCAGTAATGGATGCCTTAAGGCTAGTGATGATGATGGTGACATGATAAAGAAGTCTTTGGAAATATTTACACACACTCACAGTTTCCTGCGTCGTCGGCGACTGCCTAGTGGAAAACCTCTTCAAAAACGAGTCCTCCCTCTTCAGTGGTGGCTTCTTCTGTATTGCTGAACTCAACTGTACTGTGGTCCTTAGTTTCATCCATCTTTGGTTCGACTTTGTTCTGTCATTATTGAGAAAATAATTAAATTTTACAGTAAAACAAACACACCACTTCTACAGAGTATTTCAAGATAAACGGGAAAGTAAAACAGAAGTTGAGAAATGTATCCTATTAATTGAAAAGTTTGCTTAACTTCAAGCTATCAAAGTTTTCTTTGAGTTTAATTTAAGAAATATTGTTAGAAATATAAATTCAAAATGTGTTATTTTCAGTGCATCGCAAATACACAGATAAATTTAAATGAAAATTCGTGCAGAACAAAACTATCGACATGCGGCATGGCATACTAGAGAAACTAGGAAAAACTGTATAATAGTTTGTAGAGTAAAATTTAGTCGAACCTATTGCTCATCTAATGCTAATCTCTATTCTAAATTAGGAAGTTTGAACTATAAAAATCTAACAGAGATGCATTTTAAACACGGTCTGTTCTCCAGTGATAGGAAGGTCCAGGGTGATCTAACATAATACCGAAAAACACACAAAATCGAGTGATCCAAAGTACCATTCCCGTAGTCCTATACACAGAAGGTATTACATAGGGAAAACCAAACAAACAATTAGGTATACAAAATTGACATCGATGCGGCGTTACTGTCAACCGCTTTTTGTCAAACCTCTTTATTTTCCTGAGGGCTTGGTAGTATGCCATGACTGCTTGGACATGCCTCCATTTATGTCCGCGTTTTTCTGAGTCTGAGCAGCGCCTCTCGTCCGTCTCGGATTTGTGAGAGGGAGACGAGCTCGATGCAATGATCGCTCGCCTATAAAGGGATTGTTATGTTATATGGAGGAAAGAGTGTAGTGTGATTTGTTATGCCGAAGCACCTAAGGAGTTGTTGCAACGCTACGGTGACAGTACATGAATGAAGATAAGGAAGAATCTACAATGCTGGATTATATTCTATTGCTAAAGTTATCTATGAGATTAACTACCGAAGCTTGCATCCACATACAATTTTTTTTGTTATTACTGTTCACCGGAACGTCACAACAAGAACTCTCAGAGACGGAACAGTAGTAACGAGACTTCACAAGAGCACATGCGATTATTAAGTCAGCTTCACTATCGCTGTATTCGTGTTTTTGCACTTTGCATAACAGTGACTCTGTGCGGGTCGTGTTCTAACTTTACTATGCATTGCACGAATGTATCTGTGATAGGCAGGGTCGCCAATTACGTATTGGAGAATGACTGTTATTACTATGACTATAGAGTCGTTTAATTGTTAATTACATTAATAACAGCGACGGATCACACAGTGCTGGACAGTGCTGAAGAAGTGCAACTTCACATATTTTAGTACGCGAAATTCTGCAAAATTAAATACAATGTAGCACAGTTTATAACGTGCTATCATCTATTGCAAATGGTTTATGTCTCATCCATAGAACCTGTGAATATAGAGAAAATAGTTTACGATGTTAAGACGGTATAGGTTCACAAAATGCTTTTAATGAGCTCCAGAATATTTAAGTTTTTGATATTTTGAGTTCTTAAGTAAAAAAAATATGTTTTTATGTATTGAAATCATATTTCAGTACTCAATTTGAATTACTCCACTCGATAAAAAAAAATAAACAAAAATACCTCCTTTTTAACCTTTTTTAAATTAAAATCTAGTTTTAGACTAACTTCTAACACGTTTTAATTTTTAGATCATTTGGTAACTTTTATGTTATAAATTAGGTTAGTGAATTCATCAACAAAATTAAACAAAACTTTAAAGGGAATTTTAAATCATTTTTTTATACACAAAACTAAGGTATCAGAGCGTGCGCTCGCCTTCATTAGTTCATACAAAAAATTTTGCTGAACCTATAGCGTCTTAAAGGTAGATTATAGCTGATTGTGGATAGAATATCTCGTCACGATGAAGTGCCACAATAAAAGCAAAGGTACTTTTTAATGAATTTGAAGATTTAAATAGTCACAATAACAAGGTCATTTTGATACTCTCAACAGCAAACGCTATACGTAATCAGCTTTCGGTTCGTGCTCTAGGATCACTAAGCGTAAGCCGCTGAGCTACTCTGCGACTTACATGTCGTCTGGTTTCGTATTTGGTGTGAACGAAGACAACTTGTTCAACAATCTAGAGTACGAGAAAATTCATATCATTTCAAGTTTTCCGATTGTAATAATAAATTGATTGATAGATTACATAACACCCATAACATAACACCCAACAGACACATACGTAGTCTTGATCCTACACTAGGATTCCCTGTGTCGTGGGTATCAACAGATTTGTGGGATTAGGATAACCTTACATAAACAAACTTCCGTAATAATAAAGAAAAAAATATCTTGCTAAGTTTTAACGATTGATTAATTAAAACGATTTACAAAGTTCTGTGACAATACAATGGTTCTATTTTTCACTCCCGATAATTGGATTTTGGCTCCAAACATTTAATTAGTATTATAAAATCTGCTGATTGGATGGGATTAACAATTGTCTCAGAACAGATGGTGTAGTTTTATAGTGATACTAAAGTCGATACAATTGAATTGTCAAAATCAGTCTAAATCAGTCTACAATTGTAATAATAGCTTCGATTTAGCCTTATTGTTTTTATCGAAAGTGGTGAAGTGAGTAGGTATTATAATATTGCCAAACACTAACAAAAACTAAACAAACAAATTAAGAATATACTTTTTTATTTTTATTTAGTACGTTATTGCTTGACCAACAGCCGCCTGATGGTAATGTTACCGTCGTGGGGCATTGCCGACGGCGTTGAAAGAAAGAAAGAAAACATAATTTGTTTGGGGTTCCATATCTCAAAAGGTACTAACAGAACCATTATAAGATCACGCAGGTGTCTGTCTGTCTATCTATCACAGCCAATTTTCTCCGAAACTACTGGACCAAAAAGTTGAAATTTGGTACATATTTATGTTGAATTAGGTGACCCAATCACGGCCGTATAGCGTTAATAAACGAATTCTAATTTCGCGGCAAACCAGTAAGTTAAAAAAAAATATATATGACTATTTTTTTGTGAATATATATATACGGGGTGTAAAAAGACAGCTCCCGAATACTGAACGTACCGGTAAAGCTACCTATATCATAGCTATATAAAATAGCTTTCGCCTGAGAGGTGATTCATACCGGAGAAAACTTTTTTTTTCGTTTCGTATCGTATTTGTCAGCCAGCAATGTACGCATTTATTCCGGCCACGCGAGTTCAACGCTCCCGGTCAGCTGATCGACCCGTGGGGCCAATATTTCTCATGTGCTTTTCATTGCTTTTTTTGACGTTTTTATTTATTAACGTGTTTTTAATGATGGAAAATAGGTTTTTGTGTTCATTTAACGATATTTTATGGATACTTATAAAGAAAACACGAAAAAAGCGGACCAAAAGTAAGCATTTCTTTTTCGTGTTTTTTCAGCTTAAATATTTTCAGAATCATGGTCTGAATGCACTGTTTCAGTTTTCGGGACTAGTATTTTTACTCCCAGTATATATATATGGCTTATTTCATGATGCTCCCATTCTTATGATCCCAGTGGGATCATACAAAACTTTTGAGTTCATTAAGTTCCCACTATTTGTGGGATTTAAAAACTCCTTCGGTTTTATTCCATATTGATCCCAGCTACATGAAAAAATATGGAATATTGGGCCTTACTCCATACTTTACAGGAAAACCTAAATGAAAATCCTATATCTTCAAATTCCTACGGGAAATAGAAAACACTCGTAATGAGAAAATGTGTATAAATTTGTGTTGATTGACTAAGTTAATTGGTCTTTGGTTAATGCTAGCCTACTTGTATGGAATCACGCGAGTCCGACTCGTACTTGACGAGTTTTTAAATATAAATAAGGATTTGTCTTGGAGATTGTATAATTATCATTGTAATTATTATAAAAGTAACAAGCCTTGTTCTATTTTCAAATTTACTTACGTAAATCGCATTTACGGAACAGTTAATCTAACCCACTATCTAGGTAAATACGCTGCGTCATTTGACCGAAAATTTTCTTAAAGTTCATGAAGGTTTTAATCTTAAGAACGTAAGATTGTTTTTTTTATTTCCCCAGTAGATAAAACTGATTGGCCCATTGAATTCAAATCCTACCAATTCGCCAGATTGCGAGTTTAATCCATTAATTAAGCTTCTGGCTATAAATCTGTATCGAACGAAATGGTCGTCAAATAGAGGGCGGACAAAATTACAGCTTGGTATGGACTGGTTCCGTAATTATATAGCAGTTAGACTAACTTATTTAATGGTGTTATTATTATCATAACCATCACTGATATCAAATCGGGGTCTATAAGCGGGCTAAATGTGAATGAATCCCTGAATTTCAGTACATCTTTTTTTTTAATTTGAAAATAAGGTAACTTAAAAGTACGACTGAACTGATTTGACGGTACCCTTGAAGAAAAATCTAGTTAAAATTTTTATTCGAAAACGCTTTATTTTATTCCATCATGAATAATTCAAACACTTTATGTGTTAGTTTCCTAGAGTGCCAGTCTCAACGCATTTTTATTGAACAATTTAAACGTCTGTGGCAGAAAGCTATTTTGCGTATTGAAAGTTTTTATCAGCTTTTTAGCTCTGATTTTTGCTTAAGAAAACTAAGTTGAAAATAAGCTTGATCAGGCTTCATTTTCATCTCAATATTGTTGCATAGAGGACGCGACTTTCGGCTATTAATTTAAAATTAGCATTATATACTTATGGTCTGTCTCATAATCATTCTGTAAACCTATTTTAGATAAAATAGCTTTTGTTTTCTTCTCTCTGATTTAAAATGTCATATGTCAAAACAAGACTATAGTTATTTGTTATACAAGAGTGCAAAGTTGCTTTTTAACCGCGTGCTCAATTTTGATGACCGAGCAAGCGAAGAATTCTAAAATTTAATCACGAGCGTAGCGAGTGATTTAAAAGTTAGAATCCTGAGCGTTAGCGAGGAAATCAAAAGAGCACGAGGTGAAAAATCTTTGCACTCGAGTGCAACACGTAACTTTTCATCCCACCTCAGCGAGGAAATTACGAAATGCAAAAAAAAAACACTTACAATCACAAGATACTTTTGCGCATTTTTAACAGTTTCAGTCCATTCTGTTGGCGTCAAATAAACTTCCTCGTCGCTAGAATCACTCATTTTAGGTTTTTCACTTGTTTTCAACTTTCTTGTTTTTAACCTAAGGATTTAACAATATGGCGTGAAAAGAAAATGGCACGCGAGTAATATACCAAGAAGGTACCGAGTCTGAGTTTTTAACAAATTAAAAAAGGTTGTATGATAAATTCGGCACCATGGAGGTAGAAGTAAATAGGTTTAATGATGTTTTGAATTCACAAACTTAGTGCACACTATGTTCTAAATTCAATTTTACTTTATCCTCTAGCGGATAAAAACGGCTTTTACACTCAGATATCGAATAGCAAAAATACTCTTTCCTAGATGGTGGGATGAAAAAGCTATTTTAAATAAAATAGGTTTAGAGAATGATTATGAAACAGGGGCACTAGCACTTCTCATCAAATAGATCGAAACACTACAAAAACTTTATTTCTGGCAACAAATAACCAAATAAGATGATTATTTCTTTAAGAAAAGCCATCATTATATTTGCTGGCAGTTTGTAACTTTGTACTACCTACTGTTATATGACAATTTTTATTATGCGTTTATAACAATACTTTTCTAATAATCCATTAAACACATGCACTTGAGAAGTGTTTAGATTTTTTCATGAGAAGTGAAGTTGAATATATAAAGCTACACATAGCTCTCAGAATTAGCAAGTTGAAGTGGCAATGGGCAGGTCATATAGCTCGCAGAACTGACAAACGCTGGGGAATAAAGGTTCTTGAGTGGCGACCACAAACCAGACGATGAGGGTAGAGGAAGGCCCTCCACTCCATGGACATTTTAAACGTCGCAGGAAGTCGGTGGATGGAGGCGGCTCAAGACCATTCGTTGTGGCATTCTGAGGAGGAGGCCTATGTCCAGCAGTGGACTTTGATGTTGATGATAGTTAAATATTATGCTAAAGATAGCTTGGATATATGGAGTCTTAAGATGCGGTCGTTAAGTATCTTGTTGCCGCTGATGCTGAATCTGTTGTTAGGTGGTGTGACACGTGGTAACTATCATAATGGAAGCGGAAACCAGCCGTACAGCAAGCGTAAAATGTCGGATGCGCATCTTGCGAGTGACGTTTCAATGGAATGTATCTTTCTTTGAAAGTCTTTCTTCGTGTATGTGTTAAATAAAATAAATGTTTACTTAAGTATTAATTATTTTTTGTTTCTTAAATGGTTTACATACCTTATTGAAAATATTAATATCAAGGTTTTTATATTAAGTATATCAAAAATTAATGACGGTGGTGGGTCGAACCCCGCAGATACGGAGATGGGATTATCGCTGTACCACCAGTTTTAAGACATTTTGGCATAGATAAAAAAAAATATAATTAGGTAATTTTTGGGAATATAAAAAACTTTTTTATTTTTATTTTCCGAAAATATGGTATGGAGTAAGCCTACATTTAATATTGGGTGCCAAAGTGAATTAGTAAGATGAAAATATATAATAATAAACAAAAGTAAAAAAAAAAATTTTTGTCTATATCGACTCCGTTTCTTAAAAGTATAATTTAATTGTATGAAAAGATAAAATCGGGACAGCAGAAGTTGGTAAGTAGTATAAATATCAACAAATATAATGTAAGTTAAACTGGTGTTTATAGACAATCTATCTTATATATTATATCCATATAAAAATGAATCCCTATATCCCTTGGTCACGCCATCACGCGTGAACGGCTGGACCGTTTTCACTATTTTTTTTTGTTGTGTTTGTTATTGTAAGGAGAAGGTTCTTCAGACGTTTGTTGACAGAAAAAACGGGACAACCAGGAACACGGGAACAATCGGGAACACCGGGACTAAGTGAAAGAAGATTATAATAATAATGCTCAGAATATCAGGCGCTCATGGGCAGGGTAGAAAGTGGATGCCTACGCCAACAAGTGGTCTTAATTTGATCAAAAACATGTCAATTAGGCCAAATACCGGGACCACGCGAACGAAGTCGCGCGCGGGCAGCTAGTAATAATAATAATTGTAATAAGTGTGGTACTTATTACATATTATCATTACATATTTGATGGTATTTAATAAGTGAGTTCCTTAAATTACCCTTCACTTAAAAATCAATAATCATTTGAAAAACTAATGCACTAATGCGACACCTCTCGTCAATTATTTAAACTAATTTTAATTACTGAACAGGCTTGAATAACCTTTAATTTTTCCTATAAGTGAAAATGATACGCGCTGTATACGGCGCTTTTAGCCGATTACCACCCTAAAACTTTCATAAAATAACTGACTCATACTATACAGGTACTAAAAGTGCAATTACCTCTGGCCAGGACTTTTGCTCTCACTGCTCGCGTTGTTGCTTGAGTCATCATCCTCTTCCCTGGACGTGGCTGCAGACAGCACTCTCGATGATCCTGCGTTGACTTCACTGCCTTCATTGTCTTCTTCTGACGTCCGATTTGTGCCTTCTTCTGCCTGTGGCAAAATATTGGTTTCATTAGTGCTAATAATTGTAACAAATCTATGGTGTCTTATTGTGTTGCTACTTAATATTTTTATCGTTTTTTATGCACTATGAGCGGATAAATCATAGTTAAATGTCCATTCATATGTTGTTGGCGTTGTCATGCTCTTTTCTAGCAATAGAAGCATAACTTCATACACCCTATATAATAATTGGAGGGTGTCCACTATCGTTATAATCAACAACATCATTAATGTTCTCACGTGATCGTTGTTCTGTTTATAGGTTGTTGCCATTTCATCCGCTACGTGTGCATTGCTCGTGTTACCCTAGCTTTGAATAATAAACACTTATTTGTATTTCAATATATACTTACACAGTAACTTGAACGTGCAAATATCTACATGCAAATTCAAGAGGTGCACAATCGTTCTCATTTGTTTATACAATTTACCTACAATGTGAAACTTTACACAAAATTATAAGTGAATCTAGAACAGTTAACTATACACATATTCCTGACTGTATATTCAGTTGGAGGGCAAGTACGTGATTTTCCATGGAACTAATAGTTCTGACTAGACTTTATTCCGACCTGCAGGGTTACCATGAACTCTTATAGCCATTCAGTTCAAACTATTCAGTACAAAATATCGATTCCGTGATGTCCACAGCTATATTTAAAGACACAGTAGCAGAAGGTCTATAGACTTGTGCGATTAAAGTTATTCAATGATGACGATTGTCAACGAAGAACCGATATTTTGCACTGAATAGTTTTTGAACTGAATCGCTATAAGAGCTCATTGTAACCCCCAGTGCTGCAAGTACGGATCTCTGAATTTATAAATTTTGAGATTGTTATTCGACAAAACGGGACTATGTCGAGATCGGTAGCATCGAACTCACTATATCGATTGTCCGATAAATTCGACAATTTTTTATTGAAAACTCTAGCATGGATCTTAATACTGACATTTGTCTCAGGTAACATTTGATAAAATGAAAATCTCGATATACGTTATCGAGGCTAGTTCCATGCACTCGATTTGACAGATAAAGTCAGTATACAAAGATGTCGAATTTATCGACCAACGATCCATGCTTGCAAGTATTAAATGAATTCGTTGTTCTTTGTTGTGTTGTCTTATGTGATTAATTTTGTATTGTGTTGTGTTGACGTTGATTATATGTTGTATTTCTTAAAATCACGCATGTTTTGAGCATGTTTTTGTCATGACTGCTGAAAAATAATTTTCTCCAAATCACCATCATTAATGTCCTCACTACTGGAACTCGGTGTACATGGCATTACACTGAAGGTTTTCCTCCTTTTCTTGTATTTACTAATGAATTTAGTTAACCAATTCAGTTTTGGATAGATAGGTATATTTAAGTAGACAGAGTGAAAAACCTACAGATTAAACTATGCAGAAGATTAATTCTCCTTTACAATGGATTACCGCAGGTATTTCTGCTGGCGCACTGTAATCCAATCACAATCTCAAATTGCAGCATCCACTGCGATTGGTTGGATCGTAACTAGTGGCTGGAAGTTGTAGGTACGTCTAAGATGAGACTATAGAGGCAGAATAGCTGACTTATTTCAATACCTACCTACTTACTTATTTTACTTTACAGTAACTGAGATGTGTTTTTTGTGAAGCATGAACGTTACATTAGCTTGGATTTAAGTGTCTCTTAGAATGTAAGTTGCGAAATGAAATTTATTTTCTGAATAATGACATAAGAGTCAATACTAGCATACTATACTCTGATTTTTAATCTTAGACATTTTTTATATAAACATTATGATACACATACATGACACATATACACACAGTGACATTTCTTTGTTTAAAATGCCTAAGATAAAAAATCAGAGTATAGGTCAGCTAGCGCTTGTAAGACATTTAACGAATAACAAATTTATCATTTTTTTCAAAGAAACCTGACAATTTGACATGCCATAGGGTAATGATACCAAGCCACGATAACTTCAATTCTATTATGCCATAGGGTCTTGTAAAATAAGAATTGGTTGATGAAAATAGGCATGTCTTACATAACAAACGTTGTTTCACTGATCTCAAATGTTCAGAGTTCACGCATACAAATGCTCAGACAAGTGGGTGGAAGGGTGTGAGAGATTTGTCTCTGTAATCTCTGTATGTCCTACTGGTGTCTACACACTCATGGCAAGTCGCTTAAGCAAGAACGTGCTTTAATCTACCTTCAGTACCTACTAACAAGCTATGAAGCCACTTCTGAAAGCACATTTGTAAAAATGTATAGGTTTTTTGGAAATAAATCGAACAGCAAAAGAATCGCTTCACTTTTACTCAAGGTATTTTTGTTTCAAAATGGTTTTGTAGCACGGTAAGTTCTCGAGTGGCGACCACGAAGCAGACGGCGCAGTGTAGGAAGAATTATGAAATCGATGGACCAAAGACATCAAAGGTCGCAGGAAGTCGGTGGATAGAGGCGTCTCAAGACCGATCATCGTGGAACTCTATGAGGGAGGACTATATGCCCAGCAGTTGACTTTTAAATATAGGCTGATGATGATGATGATTTAAATTAAATAAGTAATTAAGTATTTAAATTGTCTTGTAGTCAGAAGCTGTCAAAAGTATCTTTATAGCTTGTTTCATAATTACGATTTATGTAAAACTGAAAGAGACGCCAATCTCGACATTTCACAAGCGCATGTAATAGCAGGTTGCGTCCGGTCGCCATAGTGTGTAGGCATCATTATTAATTTCTCTTCACTGTAGGTATATCGTACTAGAGTGACGTGTTATGACAGCCGTAAACCGAGGAGAAATGCTTCCCATTCCATGAGAAAATATCTCCCATCCGCTCGACAAAATTGTTTTATTCCATTTCTGTACCTAATAGATGAGTTCTTTGTTTTGAACTATACGTATTACGTTTCACGGATACAAGTAAGAAGTAGTTACTTTTAAGTGTGCTTGTACCATGTTAAGTACTCTTAACTAACATCGTTTGTTATCTCATTCATATACTAACATCGGGGAATGTGTCTAGGAACTACATCTGCCTACCAATGGTGAACGCAAAAATGGGTAACATTTTGGCAGCCTTAGCGCTGTCCAATTCTTTTGAAACTTGAAAGGAGGAATATTTAGGTCAAGAAGTGTCCCCTATTCAAGTTTCATAAGATTTAGACAGCGCTAAGGCTGCCAAAATGATCACCATTTTTGCGTTCTCCATTGCCATTTACTGTAATTGGGGGGCTGATCCCACTATCTCTTTTTCATCATAGGACAAGCAAGCGCATGGCTCAGTACCATTCTTACCTAATTAACATAACACACAACGGTCACATACGTAGTCTTGATCCCACAATAAAATTCCCTGTGTCATGGTTATCAAAGATCTACGAGTAGGTACCATGATAATGTAAATTGACTCAGTTTCCTATAAGTATAATTTTAATATATCGAAAGAAAAAAATCGGGACAGCAGAAAAGTTAAAAAAAAACTTTAATACTCTACAGGCTGATTAATTTTATTGCAAATTTTCATTTTAAAACCGACAAATGGGTAATGCATTGTTATATGCAGTAGTGCATATAACATATAGTAGTGCTTAGCATCAGGCAGCAATGAGCTCGTTCCGGCACATTAATAAAATAAAAAATAGTAAGTAACTAGCTTTTGCAGTTCCTTGATAATAACATGAAATTGGTTGGGCTCATGTTTCCAGTAACCACACGGAGATCTATATCAATCCTACATCCTAATACTAATATTAGAAATGCGATAGTTTGTTTTGATATTTGTTTAATTCGATGAACTTTGGTAGAATAGATGGATTAGCATCAAGGTTAATTTATATTCTAGTACCACGTGAGTGAAACCACGAGCGGGTGGTAGTCATTAATATGTAAGCTGGAATAATTCAATTCAATTTGGATTATAAAAATTACAAGTATATATGCAAAATTTTAAAACATACAAATTAAATAGTTGAGCTATCTAAAGAGAGTTGCAAATGATCTAGATAGCTCAACTGTTCTAAATCCTTCGTGAGATGCTGGATTAGATTATATGTATGTTATATTATTATATTGTATTGTGTATTATTGAAAAAACTTACCTGAATGCGTATCAGTGGGATCGTCTCTTCTCTGAACATAATATTGAAATTTCAATTTCATGTATCGTCTGTGGCTTCTTAAACTTAACAGTGCACTATTTTACAGGCGTTTACATTACTCTACCGTTGAAAATAAACTGTTGCTACCTAAATAAATAGTTTACCCTAGGTTAGTATACACCGAATCCAAAATTTGGCTACACCTACTCAAATGTATCAAAATAAATATACTTACTAAGCAAAATTAACATACTTAGGTACCTATTCTATTTTGCTATTTGATAATCAAAATCGATGTTGTCTTAAATGTTTGTTCTAAAACTATCTAGAAACTTATTTCATAGTTATTTTTGTCATTCTACGACATTTTAAATTTAAAAAATCGAATGAATCTATCTAAATAAATAAATGTTTGTGAGCATTTTTGTTTCTCCTCAGAAGTTTATCAGAAAATATGTAGTTTAATTTCTTTACAATGTTCTGAAGAGTAAGTCCCGCTGTGAGGGACATGTAAGGGGGGTGTGTGTATACTGTGTAGTGCATTGTCGCATGTGCGCTACTCTGGTTGATTCTGAAGTTCATAATATGATTCACACAAAAGAATCACCAAGCAGCCATAGGATACCTAATTGAAACTTCAATTGCCATGTGATCGCTCAAAGCCTTTGCCTGTGGGGTTAGCAAGAAAATCTACGGTATTGAGACGATAGTCGATGTCAAATATTGGCAAATGACATCGTGTTGGCTTGTGATTTGATATTTGATTAGTCAATATTTTACTTTAAAATTATTTTTCTTGTATTTTCTTAAGGTACCTACAATAAAGTATTTTCTATTCTATTCTATACAAAATTGTTATTTCAGTTACAAGATGAGATAGGATGAGATGAATGAAACCAAGCTCTTGCTCTAGCTTAGCACAATTCCTGGCACTTTCCAGCACTTTTGTTTTGACAGATGTGATACAGAGACGGTGTTGAACATCTATGTAGGTATCTTTGCCGAGGACCTTTCTGTCTAGATAAATTACTGTACTCATAGCATAGCCAAGTATGTCTTATCTCATCTTGAGTGTACAATATTTTCCTCTAGTCCAGCGAGGCTTATCTGACAGATTTATTTACAAAAAACCTTTCGGGGATAATGGACCAGATGAAAATCCATTATATGATTTGTTTGTCAGTATCATAATCTTATTTTTCTTGAGCAGATTATTTTTGGAAGATTATTTTCTTTGCGAGACTTAGTCGCTAACTATTGCCCTTATACACAAGCTTAAAGTTGCGCAGCGGGCTATCGAGAGAGCTTTGCTAGGAGTTTCACTACATTATAGATTCCCTAATTAGGGAATCCGTAAAAGAACTAAGATCACTGACATAGCTTTCGGAATTAGCAAGTTGAAGTGGTAAAGAGCAGGTCAGAACTGACAACCATTGGGGATAAAGGTTCTCGAGAGGCACACAACCAGATTACGTAGTGTGGGAAGGCCTCCTCGTTGGACCAAGGATATTATAAAGGTCGCAGGAAGTCGGTGGATGGACGCGGCCTAGGACCGTTCGTCGTGGCATTCTATGGGGGAGGCCCATACACATATAAATCAACATTGACACATATTGAGGACATATATAAAGGTTATGTTATATGTTAATTTAATGAAGTTAAATTGTTTTATAATAACACCCAATGTTTATCTACAACCAGGCAGCCCCTAGTTTTAGTCCAGTCAGTGAGGGGGTTTGACCCTGACAATAATTCCTCTGTCGCTGAAACTTTGCAGTGTGATAAAGTAAAGTTCATAAATTACGGTTGACAAGTTATCCATGATTTTTTTTATTTCTAAATGTTGTATTTCTACCTAAACATGAAAATCACTAATAACTTTTGGTGGAAAATTGCTCTGTCCAAAATTCCTTCGGTATATGTTAGTATACATTAATAAGTATACATATGTAACGGTATCCAGGAATATTTCGATTTCAGTAAGACAGAAATTTAAGAATATCTGTATTTTTATCACAACTTTTTCAGGAAAATTGCTCCGTCAGTTTTAATTTTTTTGTACTTGTAAGGTTGTTTAAACTAATCGCCTTGCAGAGTTATCCAAAAGATTTGCCTTTTTGTTCATAGTTTTATGGATTTTTGGAAATAACTTACGGCGGAAAATTGCTCCGTCCATTTTTATTCATTTGTTAGTTACAGTATACTTTATTATAATAGAATTTTAAGTTATCCAATAAAATTTCGTCAAAACACATAAACACATAAACTTTTAAATATCAATATTTCATACTTAGTCAATTTTCGTACCGCGCGGGGTTCTGTGGGCTCAGCACGAACAATTAATGTTACCGAGACGCAATCGAGACGATCTCAAACGTCAAATATTGGCCAGTGACACAGGAGTGACTTGAAATTTTCAATATTTGTGAGTAGATATTTGAAGTTTACTATCGTGTCTTCGTAACTTTAGATGTTCGTGTTTGGGCCTCTGATAATACAGCGGGGCACCGCACCACGCATGCGCTCCGCGCAAGGGCTGCCAGATATACCGCTTTTTCTTTTTTGACACAGCTTTTTTGCTTAGGGATCCGCATTCCGTTTTTGGTTATCGAGGTTCTGTTTTTTTGGATGATACTATGAGCAACTTTTTTATCACTTTTACACCGAAAAAAAACGCCTAAAAGTAGTTGTCCTTAATTTTATCTCCAAAATAACGTAAAAAAAATGTGGAAAAAATAAGAATATTGAGAACACGATGAAGAATTAAACGAAAGTTATTGCGAGTGACTGTTAAAACAATCAAAACTATTACGCTATTGAAAATTCTCCCAGGGACACTCAACTCGTTTTTGAATAAAAAATTAAAATAAATTACTTACTGAAAATATATCAAAATCATGGAAAACTACCACATTCAAAACCGTCAGTCAGCACACCTACTCGAGTACTTACGACTCGCACTTGGCAAGCTTATTTTGTATGTAAAGTCGTACTTTTTTTAAATCTCGTTAGAAATCAATTGAAACATACTGGCCACCTAGAAGTCGTCATAAAAACAGCCAACGCATCGAAGAAGAAATGATCCACGTTACAAAATTTGACAGTTTAGGTAAGACCACAAAATATAGAAATAGACAGAAGGTCCGCTCCCACCGTCCTTGAAAATAATTACCTAAACTTGCCTGACTCACTAAGGTTGCTACTGTATTCATTCAGAATTTTGAAAAGGATTAGATTATTAGGAGTTGGAACAAGTAACAAACAATCTCGTTTGGAAAGGTGAAGAACGTTTGCATTTGGTTGTATTTAAACAACCAAATACACTGCAAGCGTAATAATACCGCTACTCATTTTGTTAACAAGTGACAAATGCCTGCACTCGCTATTATAGTCGCGACTGAGCTCTGCTCGAGATTGCGTGAGAATACATGTAAACGTAAAGTCAATGTGTGCTTACCAGAAATGGCGCTATGTTCTGAGTGGACCCTCTGTAGCTGTTTGTTCACGACGACTCTGTCTCTCATTTTTTTTCGTCTGAGAAACTTTACGATTTTGCTTCGGCTTTCAACTTCTATGTGATGGCATATGCTGTAACGCGTAGGCGTTAGGTTCAATTTGGCTCTAACTTTTTTCATATAAATATTAAACTTACAAGCACTTAGAAGCCGAAAGAAACATTATTTATTATTATTTCGTTCTTGAGATATCGTGATGAGTCAGCAAGTAGGTGAGTGATATTTGCCTTATATGTATATTGATTCTCATTGATCAAAACTATTGTCTCAAGATGTAGTAAAAGTAGCTCCCGGCGGCTGTGCGCGTAATGTTGATAGTTTAAAATGCGTATGCTACGCCGAAATTTCATTGGATACTTTAAAATGCTGTTGTATTTAAGTGTACTTTAACTAATAAATGAATAAAAAAGGACGGAGCAATTTTCCGCCGAAAGTTATTTCCAAAAAACCATAAAGCTATGAACGAAACGGCAAATCTTTTAGATAACTCTGCAAGACGATTCGTTTAAACAACCTTACGCGTACAAAAAAATAAAAACTGACTGAGCAATTTTCCTGAAAAAGTTGTGATAAAAAAACAGATATTCTTTAATTTCTGCCTCACCGAAATCGAAATATTCCTGGATACCATTACATATCTATACTTATTAATGTATACTAACATACACCGAAGAAATTTCAGACTGAGCAATTTTCCACCGAATGTTATAAGTGATTTCCATGTTAAGGTAGGAATACCTAATTTAAAAATAAAAAAAATCCTAGATAACCTGTCAACCGTAATCTATAAACCTTACTTTATCACACAGCAAAGTTTCAGCGACAGAGGAATTATTGTTAGGGTGTGCATACAAAGAATTGCCTCGTTCATCGGACTATTTAGCAATGGTCTATAAATTTACAGTTGATTGCTTGTTAGAGCTAAGAATTTGGACATCTCAATTGTGATGTGACACAATACGTCAGTTTGATACTTTGGAAAATAAAGTAGCGCGAGAATTTATTTCGGTAAACAAACCATTTGCTTTCGTATTAAAGTCGTTTATGCCTAATGTCGCTATTTAAGCCTAGACTAGTAACCCTGGATGAAATTTAGATTTAGTTTATGTTCTGTAATATGGCCGTATGTTTATTTTTTATTTTAATTTATTATTTTTAAAAGAAGTCTTATTCAGAATCGACATTAACATTTATATTAAGATTATTGATAGTGATTACTTTTGTGGTTCAATAATAATTTCAGTCTAAGCATTTAGTAGATGCAAGCACTATACCTCTCGACCACAGGTAAGCATACTAAAAGAAACAAGAACTACGAGAAAAACTGCATTAAAATCAACATCCGACTCGGCGCTCATAGTCAAGGGCTCATAAGTGCCAGATTATCATGACCCAGATCTGCACTGTTTTATACTTACTTAGCAAGACAATAAAAATTTTTAACCGACTTCATAATGAGGAGGAGAGTTCTCAAATCAATTGTACTTTTTTATGTTTGTCTTAACTTCGTCAACAAACCAATTTGGAAAATCCTTTTTTTATGTGATAGGATATACTTTCAGATTGGTCCCATTTATATCAAAATACAGTTCGGATGATGGAATCCATGAGGAGTTGAGGGAACTCCTCAAATATTATAGGCATACATATAGCAATTTTGGTATTTTCAGCAACAAGTTATTGTTTTGTATACCAAATAAAAATATGCAGATTGCCGAAGTCAATGGCGGAAAGTTATTCAAGTTTTGAGTTGATAATATTAATAGCAGTGCCGTGCTGTGGTGTGTCCGTACTATGAATAGACCCCTTCTCCTCCCATGGATGTTGTAAAAACCAGGGGATGGGAAGCAGCATCCCATACGCAGTATAACAAGCGTAGCGTGTGCTGTCTTGCCTATTTTTTTGCTGATGTTTATTTAATTTTGACTACCTTCCTAAGGTTTTTAAGTTTTCATTTACTATGTATCAGCAACTCCTTACTCCGAGGCACCACACAGGCGCTTCTCACCTATTGGTAAGACGGACCATTTTTGTAAGCCAAGCCGTGTTTGTTGCCTGATTCTTCTAGGCTTGGTAGCGTTGGAACAGGAGTAATTTTAGTTTATAAGACGATTCAAAATGATCTTTGTGATTTCAATGAATAAAATTATTTTTGACTTTGACTTTTGACTTTGACATCCATCTGAGTACTTAACACCAATAAATAATACGATCACCAATCCGCCTGCCAAGCATGGTGATAAGGTAAATCTCCACATTGTATTCAATGGGGGAGGTTTCTTCCAGCAGTGGACGTACACAGGCTGATAAAGAAAAAAAAAAGATAATAGTTTAAGGGCCACATTCAAAATCATTTTTTAAACCTATTTTAGTTATAATTTTTCATTTAAAAAACCGACTTCCGCCATTGTATTCGACTAAATAATTTTGGATGAAAAAAAATGATGAAAGAACCAGAGTGGTGAAAGGATTATGATACTTTCTGAATGCAAATGCTTGGTTTGTTGCTGAAAATATCAAAATCGCCATATGTATGCCTACAATATTTGAGGAGTCCCCTCAATTCCTCATGGATCCCATCATCAGAAGTGGATTCTGAAAAAAATGGGACCAATCTGGAAGTATATCTATTCAAATAAAAAAAGAATTTTCCAAATCGGTTTATAAACGCCGGAGATATGCGGTAACAAACATTAAAAAAAAAAAAAAAAAAAAAAAAAAAAAAAAAACCGAATTGAGAACCTCCTCCTTTTTTGGGAAGTCGGTTAGTAAAAATAGCTTTTGTTTTGTTCTCTCTGATGTAAAATGACATACGTCAAAACAAGACAAAAGATATTTTAGCTATAAAAGGTTTAAAAATTGAATATGAATAAGAGGATTAAAATTTACAATATCTTTAAAAATACTATGTAAAAACTACTCACCATTGGTTCACATTTAATAAATTGTTATCAGAAAGTCACGTTTGAATACCTCAAATGGGACCAATGCCAATGGGAAAAATAGGAAACTGTAATTGAAGAACCTTTTCAGGCCAATTTCTTATTTGGTTAGGATACTACTGGGCACAAACCGTCTGCTCCGAAACCGGAATGTCTCTTGAGGATTCATGTTGGGATATTATTATCCATGGACCTATTCGGAGAAAAATCTACACCTTCACATTCAAATGTAAATAGTTTCTTTTACTGCCCCAGGCATATTGAACCACGACATGCTAGTGTTCAGACGTTGGATGTTTGAGCCTACAAACTACTAATGGACAGTTCAAAAACTACAGTGAATCAAGATATATAACAATATTTTCAGTAAATGCTATCTTCATGCTAATGGTAAAAGAAAACAGAGCTTATAGTCATAATAACCTCATAGTAAAGACCTTTTCAATGATATACTACACATACATGAAGTTAAACAGACAAGTGCGAGCGAGGCTTGCGCTCTGAGGTTTTCCGATCAGTAAATGATTTCGAAATCCGCAGAGCTCTTTTTGAGTCAGTTTTTCCTTCAACTTCATCATCCCACTTTAGGGGTAAAGTATTTGTGTTACAAAGCCTCCTAGCATTCCAAATTTCTGAATTATGAGGTTACTGGAAGTACCCTAAAACTGTCCGTTTTTGTGATTTTCATACAAATATAAAACATTAGTTACCATATTATTTGAATGTATTGATTGATAGAAATGTGTTTATATGTAAGGCACTATGAGTCACACACTTTTATACGTGGTACAAATTTAAAGTTGACACCAAAGTTGATTTCAAGTCTTTTCAGAGATCTTGACCATGAAAGTAATAAGTAGTTGTACGTAGTACTTATTACTTCCATGATCTTGACAGACAGACATACAGACAGCCAGACAACAAAGTGATCCTAAAAGGGTTCCGTTTTTTCTGTTGTGGTAACCCTAAAAAATGTACATTCTGGTGGTCTGCCCCACTGGTTTTCATTTTCTTTCATATATAATTTAAATGAAAAAAATAAAAAACTGTTTATTTTAAACAACCAAATAGGCTTAAAACTAATTGTTAACAACAAAGTAAATCATACAATTTGAGTGTTGAAAAAGCTTGTACTAAAATGTTTATTTAATTTTGAAAAAGGTGATTTCTCAATGAGTCTTTAATGCTAACTGTGGTTAGTGCAATTGGGCCTTAACCTGGTGCAGCTAAAGTCCTTTTATCAGAATCCTTATGTCAGAAGGTCAGAAGCTGTCAAATGTGAAAGTTGATAATTAATTTTGCATTAATCCGCGTAACTTGAGAGATTGTTTGTACACCCATCTTCCGGGGGTAAACGCTTTTCTTATTAACGATCCATCACTGATGCTATTGTAGCACCAGACGGCATAGCTAATTGGTAACCCCTGCTAACACATACTTTACCCTGCATATACATAAATGTGGTACATTTTTATCACAAGTTGTGTATGTAGTATATCGTATTTATGATATATATTTAATCTATGAAGGTTTAATAACAGTTACTGGATCCCGCGTCCCGAATAATTTTATTTTGCATGCATTGACGTTGAATGGCAATGTTGTGTCACTTTTTAACCGACTTCAAAAAAAAAAGGAATAGATTCTCAGTTCAAGTGTATGTTTTTTTTATTAACTGACTTCAAAAAAAGGTGGAGATTCTCAATTCGTTTTTTTTTAATTATGTTTGTTACCGCATAACTTCGTCATTTATAAACCGATTTGGAAAATTATTTTTTATTTGATAGGATATACTTTCAGATTGGTTTAAAAACCCAGTTCGGTTGGTGGAATCCAAGAGGAATTGAGGGAACTCCTCAAATATTATAGGCATACATACTTTGGTATTTTCAGCAACAAGTTATTGTTTTGTATAACTTTAGCAAATAAAAACATGCAGATAGCCGAATTCAATGGCGGAAGTCGGTTTATTAATGAAAAGTTATTTCGTAAATGTTTGATATGGATACACCATCCAAACTAAAAGATATAAGCCATGCTTCTTAAAACCGATTTAAAACCGGTCAGTATCAGAGAAAATGCCATGAAATTCTTTAGCAAATGTACGGTGTTAATAAATAACTTCAGAGCAATTTGTGCGCTGACTTCCGCCTGAAATGTACAGTTTTATGTCGTCATAACTGTAGAATACAGAGCAGAGCTCGTGGTATCTAGTATCTACCCAGGATATTAGGTAGTGACCTTGTCTTAGCATTATATGTATACGGGAGCTACTGACTTACGTTTTAACGACACGATAAATATTAATAGCGCACGGTTATAATTCATGTAGTTTGAAATAACTGGAGATACAGTTTCTTTGAAATTGGAATATTTTTCGGGTAGGAAAATTAAGTTTTAAGGATTAACGGTGATAAAAAAGGTTGAACGTTTGTCTCCACAAACCTTTTTTAACCAATCCTCTTTTGTCATAATCATCATTATAACCATATTTACGCCGACTGCTAAACGAGGCCATTGAATACAATGGGAGCATTTGCCATAATCACTACGTTTGGCAGGTGGATTCGTGATCGCAGTTTGCTGTTGAGTACACAGGCGGATGCTACTTGCTATCTCCTGGTGTAATGCCTTAGTAAGGCTACATCCACTGGAGGAGGTTAGGAACCCCCCGTGGATATAGTAAAAGCCTTATTAAGGGATTACACCAGGAGATGGGCAGCAGCATCCATCTGAGTACTAATAACCAACTGTGATCACCAACCCGCCACTCAAGTGGGGATTATGGCAAATCCCCCCATTGTATTCAATAGGAGAGGTTAGGCCTCGTCCAGCATTGGACGTAAACAGGCTTGGGATGATGATGATGAATTATTCGGAATTATTAAAAGCATATTCTGAGAACCACTTTGCTATGTTTTGGTTTGGGATCAAAATTAATAAAGTTTTGGATTATCAATTTGAAACAAAACTAAACAGGATGTGTCGAAGTTAAACAATTATCCCTTTTAGTGTGAAACTACTAAAATAGTTTGGCTAATATTCCATTAACGCAAACCTTACAGGTGTTTTAAATGTTAACTGTTGATTTTACATTTTTATCTACTCTCATACTAAAATATAAAGATTAAAAAATTAAAAACAATACTTAAATGACAACCTTTATGCACATGCCATCGAAATAAATTAAAAATGTACATTACGATACAGCTCTTCTATGGACAACTATATCATAATATAACTTTTTTTCCATTACGATAAAACTTCAGTTAGACCAAGGAGGTTGCAATATAGTTTTTCTACATAATCTGTGGATGCATAGCGTAGCACGCTCGCGCATATGGATATTGGCGCTAAACGTTTACAAATGAATGCTAACATAAGCAAATTTTATTGTCAAATTAGTGTTTGTTTTAAAAAAAATGGTCGGAAAACGACAGTAGCGATACTGAAGAAAATTTTACACCACCGGACGTTCTCGAAGCTGCAACAAACAAATGCACCTCTTACCGGCGAAATCTAGAAGCTATTATTATAAATGTTACAAAGACTTTAAAATATAATATTATCTATTTCATGAGATTAGATAAAGTTGTGTATGAAACTGCACATAATTTAGAACTGGTTTTTTTTTTAAAACTCACTCTCTTATTTTAAGAACCCTTATTATGCAACAGTTTCATAAACTAATATTATTAGCATTGGGAATATTATTCCTGGGGAAATAAACATTATGCATGTAAAGTTCTTAAAAACCTGAGGGTTCCGCCCCTGTATTCTCTATATAACTTCACTTTTCTCATACAAAAGTTACCATTTGACAGCAATGATTGCACAGTTTACGCCTGTTGCAAACCTATCGCGAGATAGAGAATAGCCTTGCCAATCTGCAATGTGTGTGTGTGTGTGTGTGTGTGTGTGTGTGTGTATGTTCTTTTTGAGTTTCAGCTGCTTTTTCCTACTTTTACCATCCCATTTTAGAGAAAAAACAAAATGTCTTAATTTAAGTTTTTTTCTTTTTTTGTGTCACAAATTCCAAACATTTCCAATTTTATAATGAGGTGAGGAGAGAAGGGTACTGAGGTTTATGGTGAGGTAACTTGGAAGTACCCTATACAAATTTAATTTTCGCCGGTTTCATACAAAAATTTAACAGTCTTTGCCATATCTTTTTATTGCTTCAAGAAGCTTGATTTTTTTACGGCACTTGAAGCTTACATAACTTTGTATTTGGTTTATATTTCAAGTTGATACACTTAGCCGTTGCTGAGACGAAAAAAGGTCTGACATATAGATAGACGGACAGCAAAGTGACACTATAAGGGTCCCATTTTTCGTGTTCAGTTGCGGAACCCTAAAAGCATCACACGAAACCAAATTACACATTTCGAAGCACAAGTTATGAAAACAACCTAATTTAAAATCTTGTACATCAAATTTTTTCGTAGAGCAGTAGAATACAGAAGCGTATGTAAATTTATGAATAATCACACGATCTTCAGAATGCTTTGATCTGCTATTTATGAAAACACAAGCGGGTAAGAGGTTCATGTTACAATAATTTGCAAGAAATACTACCCCTTCCCCCCCCCCCCCCATAGGATACCCTCATAGATCTGAGTTTTATACCCCTCATGACTTTTATCGTTAACTGCCTGAATATCGAGTCACAAAATATATAGGTACAGAAGGCAAGCTCAGTACAACAAGCGATAACAGGCGCATGCACACATAGACACGCGTACCCACGTAGAACTTGATCGACTCGCGACTGGCGTTCGTACGAGTTCTACCGAGATCGTCGTGGGTACGCGTTTATGTGTGCATGCGCCTGTTACCGCTTGTTGTAATGAGCTTGCCTTCTGTACCTATATATTTTGTGAGTAAGTGGTGCAAATATGTTTGAGACTAACTTGAAGAGCTTCTTGTGAAAGAGTTCATCCAGGGATGTACTACCACCATACCTATTTATGTCGCCAAGCAATACTGCTCGCATTACTGTGTTCCGGTTTGAAGCGGTGAAATTACAGGCACATGAGACTTTTCATCTTTATGAGTAAGGTGACGAGCGCTGTGCAATGCCAAGTAGGGGCGTCATACATGGACGTGATTTTTTTTTATACTTCTTGCAAGCTGACAAGCATGCGGCCCACCGGACAGTAGTTACTTCAGGTGTTTATTTTTTTATGCTACTTGGCAAGCTAACAAGCATACGGCCCACCTGATGAAAAGCAGTTACCGTAGCCTATGGACGCCTGCAACACCAGAGGTATCACACGCGCGCTGCCGACCCTGAGACATAAAGATGAAAAGTCTCATGTGCCTGTAATTTCACCGGCACCCGTAGCCTTCAAACCGAAACACAGCAATGCGAGCACTACTGCTTGGCGGCAGAAATAGGTACAGTGGTAGTACTTCCCCGGACGAACTCTTTCACAAGAAGTTCTACTACTAACTGTCTAACTGTTGTATTTGTGTTATGGGCTGGGGTTACCACTTAACATCAGGTGGTCCACATGCCAGTTGCCAAAAAAACAGACAAGTGCGAGTGAGTTTCGCACCCTACGGGTTCTCTCGAGTTTCAGCTACTTTCTCCTACAAACTTCATCATCCCATTGTAAGGGTAAAAATGTCTAAATTCTTCAAGTCTAAACTTGATCCTTAATTTTTGCCAAAAAGTCTTCCATTCTATCATTCCTAATTTCAAAATTGTGAGGTTACTGGAAGTACATACCCTAAAGGATTTTCATTTCAGTGGTTTCTGTACAAAAATAGACATTGTCATATCTTTATCATGCATGCATCAAGTTAGAAGCTCGTTTTTTTACAGCACTATATGCATACGGTCACAGTTTTAACATAACATAGGTAACATCCAACATTCACATACATAGTTCTGATCCCACGATAGGATTTCCTGTAACGTGGGTATCAGGAACTACGAGTACCATGGTAACACAACACCCAGTCCTGGAATAAATATTTGCAGATCATGCAAACATTTGTCCAGCAGCGGTAATCGAACCCGCACCTCTTGCATCTCAACCGCCTACTCGCCCACCGCGCCACGGAGGTCGCAGATTTTTATATTTGGTATAAATTTCAAGTTGATCAAAAAGGACAGACAGGCACAACGGACACACGGAACACAGACGGACAACAAATCCTATATGAGTCTTGTTTTTCCTGTTATGGTACGGAACCCTTAACTCAAGATTATGTCACGTAGAGATAGCAGTGTATAGAAAATTAGGAAAATGATAACGTAATACAGGCCCCGTGAACCATTGACGGCCTTGAAAGGCCTTGAATAAGAATAGATCACATTGCGACCTTCTGACCTAAATCCAAGCATCAGCAGTCATGCCATTGATTTTATCGGCCTTAACCTGCACGTTAACCATGTCGTGTCAAAGCACCCTTCTCTTTCGACCGCCATGACAACTAAGTTTCGCAACCAATTACGACTGAGGATGGTTTTATGGTTTCCTGTTTGTTTTTTTTAAATTATTCTGTAACGGCTGGAACAATTTAGATGAAGTAGCGAAGCTGATTTTATCCTGGTAGTTTGTGAGCGATGCCGCGGGATGCTCAGTTAACAGGAGGTGATTTGGCTATTATTTCTTCAAACTCCATGAAACTTTGTACACATGATCAGTAAACTAATATCTAGACCCATGGTGCGTTAGTTTTTAACCGACTTCCCAAAAAAGGAGGAGGTTCTCAATTCGGTTGTTTTTTTTTTATGTTTGTTTCCTCATATCTCCGGCTTTTATGAACCGATTTGTAAAATGCTTTTTTTATTTGAATAGATATACTTCCAGATTGGTCCCATTTTTTTCAGAATCCAGTTCTGATGCTGGAATCCATGAGGAATTGAGGGAACTCCTCAAATATAGTAGGCATCCATATGGCGATTTTGATATTTTCAGCAACAAACTAAGCATTTGCATTCAAAAAGTATCATAATCCTTTCACCACTATGGTTCTTTGATAATTTTTTTTCATCCAAATATTTAGTCGAATACAATGGCGGAAGTCGGTTTTTTAAATGAAAAGTTATTTATAATTATATACAGTTACCAAATCATAAATAAAAAAAAACGAATGTTTAAAAAACTGGCGCACCATGGGTCTAGTGTACTGATCATTGTGTACAAAATTTCATGGAATTTGATGAAATAATAGCCGAAATGGAAGCAAACATCGTTCGCGTACAAAAAGGCGTAAACGCTCTACCGGTAACCTCTCCTTAACATTAATTTAATTTATAACTTACTAGCTGTCTCGCTCGCGACTTCATCTGCGAGAAGTTTAGGAAGATACAATATTCCATAATTACATTATAACACTTAATTTTTTTTAATCCTATCCGGACCTTTTGTTTTTAAAACCTCTTATTTTGATCTCCCTATGCATAAAATTTTATCAAAACTGGTTCAGCTATTTTGGCGTGAGAGCACGACAAATAGAAACAGATGTTTCACTTATACAGCGATAAAATGAGGCTCAATAAATTTTCAATGTATTACAGAGCTTGTTACTGTTTGTCATTTTGTTACAACTTGAACCACTCACGCCAACTACTTACTAACTTACTAACGCTTGTGACCTGCCAAGTTAAGGAGTCACCTTTGGTAATAAAAAAACTTTCCTAACTGTATTTCGGGACAGTAGTCTGAGGTATCTCTGTCAGTAATTTTATCCTCTCTTGCGCGAGATCTCATTTACGATAAATTTTTGTTTATTAAGATATTATTTTTGGTGAGTATTCAGAAAAATACTAAATTTTTTAATAAACTAAATTGCACTACTTGTTTATTTTCTTTAATTAGTAGAACCATTTGCAAAGGGCATCAGCTTCATCAGCCGGTAGACGTCAATTGCAGGACGAGGGTCCATAGAATGCAGTGGAGGGATTCACCATAATCACCGCGCTTGACGGCGGATTGGTGATCGCAGAATTGGCTTCTAGTACTCAGGTGGATGCAGCTGCCCTTCCCCTGGTGTAATCCCTTAGTTGGTATTTATTAAATTCATGGGAGATAACGGAGGAGTGTTTTCTCAGGCTGGGCACACCACGGTATATACAAATAGATTTTTATTGAAAACTTGTGATCGCCCGTGGTATTCCATGATATTCTCTTGCGAGAACGACCTCTGTGGCGCGGCGGGCGAAGGTTCGCCTGCGACGCAGGAGGTTCGATTCCCGCCTCGGAACAAATATTTGTACGATCTGCAAATATTTGTTCCGGGTGTTCTGGGTATTTTCTATGTATAATAAAAAAATATCTATCTTTGTAATGTATTGTATTAAGTATATCAGTTATCTAGTACCCATAACACAAGCTCTGCTTAGCTTGGGGCTAGATAGTGTTATGTGAAATGTCCAACAATTGTTTATTAAAAAAAATATATATATTTCCGTGGATAAAAGTATACCATGGTTTAATTTAGAATTAAATCATCAGAATCGATGTTCGTCGTGCTCAATCAATTGAACACGACGAACATTGATTCTGATTCTATTCTCACTTTCTATCGGTGGAACATCTTACCGTGATCATAATATATTTCACTTCATTAATATTTGCAGGGATGAGAGAGAATTTATTTAAGGTCTATTTGATTTATCTATGCCTATTTACCTTTTTCAAATGATTCAAAAATCCTTAAGTAGAGCTAACAAGACCCTTTTCGACTTGAATAAATAAATGAAATCTAGATAAATGTTTCATTTCAGATTATTATCTGACAGAACCGACTGAGATGAATGATGTATTAAACTATTCATCTAGATTTGGAACGGTCAGTTTATTAAGGATTTGAGATAATTTAAGGTTCACTAAAGGTTTATCCATCAATTTCATTTATAGATTATTCTATTCATACAGACATACTTACATACATAAACACACCTTTTTCCCCGAAGGGGTAGGCAGAGCCACAGTCCTTCATTTCTGTTGACACCACCATTTGTTCACTATTCCCCGTGACCATTTTTTTTTTTTTTTTTAAAATGGCTTCATAAAATTTTTAATAGCCGTTTTTATCGCTTTTTTGTGTGCGAAATTTGTATATTTGCTAAAGCAAAGCCGTTCCGTCATGAGTTTTTAAAATCCCCTCCATCTTCAGAATTAGCATTTAGATCCGTTTCGAAATAATTATTAAAGCAATAAAATGAAAGGAAATGACTATGCAAATTGCACTACGCAGTGACAATATTATATCACAAAAAACGGAAGCTAGTGTCACAGAGATAATTATAAACATTAATGACATTACTAATAAATAAAACTCCTTGAATTTATTTGAGTTATCAAACTTACCAACAACTGAATAAATAACTAACATAATATAATAGTAGCGTATGCACTAAGGAAATAAAGCAGTGTCTTATGTCGCGGGCGGTCTATTGAATCCTGAGCGTAACGAGGGACTCTAAAGTTAACTTCCGAGTGTAGCGAGGGAGTTATATAGAGTACTTAGTGAAGCGAGGGATTCAAGCTGCCCAAGACGAAGACAGGCTTTATTCCAGAGGAGCATGCTCTACTTTTCACACTTTCTGCGAGACAATAAAAAGCCAGGGCTTGTTTTGATTTTTGCGGTAGTAGATTATCAATAATCTCTAAAGCGTCTGTTTTGATAAACTTTAGAGAAGAATCACTATCGTTTGTAATTTTTTATCAAAATGAATATTGCAATAAAAAACAAAAGAATCTTTTGTATAGTACAGTCAAATTAGGTGATTTTTTGCAAAAGTGTGGAACTAATTAGATGTAGTCATGAAAACTTTTCTAATTGTTTTGTATGGCTTAAAAATCACCTCTAATAATAAGCATCAGTAATTTCACCCTCCGGAACAAGGTGAAATAGGGTGAAAACCTTAAAATATCCGTAACTTAATGGGGGAAATAGAAGTAGTCGGTGCAATTTGGCATAGACTTTGAACCGTTATGATCTACATTTGCACCAAGTATTTTTCAAATCCAACATACGGAACATACAAAAAAAAAACATTTACAAAAAAAACTTTTTGTGGTTATTACGGCTCCGGGAAAATTAAGGTAGTCGGTGCAAATGATAGACTTATCAGAAAAATGATCGAAATACATTACCAGGTTTGCACCTTGGTGCGTCTCACGGAAAGCACTTTTCCATATTTTATTGTCGCTCTACTTCGGGGAAAATTAATGTAGTTCTGGAAATTTACTTAAACTTATTCATTTAATTAGTACTACATCCGCCGAAAGTTTTATACTGGTTTTTTTACGGAACATGCATTTTTTCAACACTGTGTTCCCTACATGCAAGTGGTTTTTATTAAAATCATAATGCACTAAGACAGTCTCTCTATACGTAATTTAACTTGCATCAAGTAATTTCTTTCAATTTTAAAATTTACGGCCTTTTTAAGTTTGTACCTAATATTTAAAAGGGTTCCGTAAGCGCCAGAAACGGTGCAAACCTAGGATAAGCTTCTTTTCGTGTCATCTAACGTTTCCATAAGAATCCACGACTACACGACTTAGGTCCACACTTTTTGCTAATTTGCCTGTACTATTGTTACACATTCTTTGTAAACGCACCTTTTTTTTTGAGTTCTGCTTATGGTGGCCAGTTCGAACCTCTTTACAATGCCATATGGGCATTTCTTTACTTAGAGTTTTCCACGAGTTTCCACACGAATTTGACGTTCCAAATTCAAATCACTTTAATCCCTAGTGAGTTTCATACAACTTTATATCCCTAGAGAGACAATGCTTTACTTTACGTTGAGGTTGCATGATTTGTAATTGGACATTGTCGAGCAGGTGGTGTGAAAAATACATTACATTATCACATGCTAATACTTTAGCTTTAGTGTGCCATGGTGTGTTTGACCATTTTTTAGATGTCGTAAAAGTCGATTAAGGGATTACACCAGGAGATGGGCAGCAGCATCCACCTATGTACTCAAAACCAATACTCCGATCACCAATCTGCCTGCCAAGCGTGGTGATTATGGCAAATCCCCCCCATTGTATTCTATGGGGGAGGCCTCGTCCAACAGTAGACGTCTAACGGCTAATGAATAAGGATTTGTGGATGTCCTTCATTGGGTATATAGCCGTGCTGACATGTATGTTGTTAGTAGTAGAACTTCTTGTGAAAGACTTCGTCCGGGGAAGTACTACCACCGTACCTATTTCTGCCGCCAAGCAGTAGTGTTTGCATTGCTGTGTTTCGGTTTGAAGGGTACGGGTGCCGGTGAAATTACAGGCACATGAGACTTTTCATCTTTATGTCTCAGGGTTGGCAGCGCGCGTGTGATGCCTTTGGTGTTACAGGCGTTCATAGGCTACGGTAACTGCTTTCCATCTGGTGGACCGTAAGCTTGTCTGCTTGCCAACTAGCATAAAAAAAAATTAAATTGTAATCAACAGAAATGCAATTTTCCTATCCTTTTCACAGCTACGGTAATCCAATTTTCATCTACATAATACTATGGTATGTAATAAAACACGCTAGCTCAATAAAAGTTCTCCTATTGTGGTGTTATTTCAGTCCTAGTGGGCTGTGCTCTCCTGAATAATAAGTGAAGTTACCACTAGTATTGATTGTTGTCATCTATACCTATATCTATCTTAAGGGGCCAGCGTAGGATAAAATGCCCATCCAAACGTTATACCATAATCATTTGTAATTTAAAACATATTTCCACCATATTATGGCATTATTCGGATTTGGGTAGTATTTATCTAGATTCCTTTCTTGTTTTAAAATACTTACCTAAAACTAAATGTAAGCGAATTCCATTTTGTAAATTTTTACGACATGTTTTCATCTTATTTGTTTCGTATTAAAAACAACGTATTTTCTAGTATACTGTGATTAGGAACATAGCATGTATTATCAAGTTACAGAATAACAACAAGATATGAAAAATACATTAAGTTTTTATTAATCATTTTTGGTGTTACGGAACACAACCTAATTTGATACAAATTCGGAACGGCTCGCGTACACCCATCGCGCATGCAGAGAGGCGCCGGTGCCAAACAGGGATAGCTGATTTTGATACTCGCTTCAAATTAAATTGCTTGCGGCCTTCGCAGGCCCCTTAAGCATAAAGTACGAGAGTGGACCATAGCTTTGAAAAGGATAGGAAAATTTCATTTCTATTGATTATTACATCTATTTATGTAATAATCAATAGTCACACGGCTATATTCCCAATGCAGGACATCCCCAAATCATTCTTCATCAGCCGTTAGACGTCTACTGTTGGACGAGGCCTCCCCCATTGAATACAATGTGGGGGGTTGCTATAATCACCACGCTTGGCAGGTGGATTGGTGATCGCAGTATTGGTGTTAAGCACTCAGGCAGATGCTAATGCTACTGCCCATCCCCAGGTGTAGTCTTTTAATCAACTTTTATGACATGCATCCACGGAAAAAAAAAATAGTTTTTAAAATTTCACTCTTCTTAGTCGTACACTCTTGACAGAGTGGTCGTGGTTAAGTAGGTCTTGTTTGAGTGGCGGCTCTTGCGATGCGTCTCCACTCGGCTCTATTAGCAGCATTGCGAGAACATTCGGTCATGCAAGTTTGTGTGCTGGACTTTATAAGGTCTGACCACCGTGTGGGAGAGCGTCCCCGTTGTCTCTTACCCTCCATCCTGCCTTGCACTACAAGACGCTCTATTGAGCCTTCATTGCGTGTTACATGGCCAAAGAACTTTAAAATTCGTATTTGAACAGATAAATAGTTGATAGTTTTTTAACTAGTGGTTCGCCCCAAACTGAGACCTCGCGATGACACCTTTATCAGCCCGACTACTTAGGTAAGGAATAAACGCAATATCTCTATAATTTCAATTTTTTTTTATTTTCTCCTCGTGGTAATTAACACATCATCGAAATAACTTTTGAACGCCTCGTTGCTTAGGACTAAGCAACGAGGCGTTCATACTACCAGAGATAAGTAACTTGTATACGATACTACATACCTGTTAGTATATCAAGTACCTAACGAATTAATTGGTAACGTCCTTTTGACAAAATCATAGAACTCCAATGTCATTCAAATTCCTAGTAATGGGGGGTCAACAATGGATGTTATATTGGTTATTGGTTTTTTATGGTTCAGGTTTCTAATTTCTTCAATTTCAGACTTTTCCCTGTAGTTGTGACACAAAAGCCACAAGCATACCAAATTTCAGTATTGTGGGACTGCTGGAAGTACCCTAGAATTTTTGATTTTTGCTTTTTTTATTTTCCCTAATATCTCGGAAACTACTAAGTTTGAATACTTATTAAAAACAGTTTTGAAATGTCCAACTATAGCCCTTTCATTAGACACCCCACTTGATCTGACTGTCTCACTTTTATTTTTTTTACCCCTTCTTGGACCCCAATATCTCAGCAACCCCCTGACCGATATAGCTCATAACCTTACCTACAAATTGTACCAATACTATCTACCCCCATACCAAATTTCATGAAAATCGGATTAACGGTTTGGAAGTTTTCATCGGACAAACATACATACATACATACAAACGCCGATTCTTCCAACTTGACTCAGAGAACTCGCTTCGCTCGTTCAAATATATTATTTAGTAACCATATTATTTTATAAGAAACTAACGCACCACGGGTCTAGATATTAGTGTACTGATCATGTGTACAAAATTTCATGGAGTTTGATGAAATATAGCCAAAATAGAAGCAAACTTCGTTCGCGTGCTTTTGGGCGTAAGCGCATTTTTGCTATCGGTGACCTCCTCTTAATATCTATTTTATTTAGAACCTTGTGTTGTTCAGCGTGGTTCCGGAAACATTCCATTAAAACATGGTACAGAAATACCTACATTTTCTGATAAAATTCCCAGAATCGCCAATGAATATTATGAGAAACAGTAATATATTTTTCCATAAATAAGTTACCTAACTTATTTCTTATTACTCTTGCGAGTTCACACCTAATTAATGATCACTTATGATTTGTTCGGGTATTTGGAACTTTATATGAGGGTTTATGAAGGAAACATTGCTATATTACTGCTTTTTCCCCGCAATATTACGACTCGTGTAACTTTGCCGAGTTTATTGGGATCTAATATTATTTATTTCCTGAAATAACATTTATTAGGAACATTTAAATTTATTATCAGAAATCTATCTATATATATAAAAATGAATCCCTATATCCCTTGGTCACGCCATCACGCCGTGAACGGCTGGACCGATTTCAATTTTTTTTTGTTGTGTTTGTTATTGTCAGGAGAAGGTTCTTATGACAGAAAAAACGGGACAACCGGGAACATGGGGATAGTCGGGAACACCGGGAAAAGTGTATATTATAATAATAGGTTGTTTGATGCTCAGAATACCAGGCGCTGCTCATGGCAGGATAGAAAGTGGATGACTAGACAACCGGGACCACAGCACAGGGAACAACGGGAACACCGCGACCAAGCGAAAGAACAATACAAACGACAGGTTGTTTGATACTCAGAATACCAGGCGCTCATGGCAGGGTAGAAAGTGGATGCCTACGCCAACAAGTGGTCTTAATTTGTTCAAAAACATGTCAATTAGGCCAAACACCGGGACCACGCGAATGAAGTCGCGCGCGGGCAGCTAGTATAACATAAAAAAAGCAGAAAAAAGAAGCAAGTAGTAGTAGTGGAGGAAGTCGGTGGATGGAGGTGGCTAAAGGCTGTTCGTCGTTGCATTCTAGAGCAATAGGCCTCGCCTGTGTTTAGCAGCATACGTGTTTAGCAGCATCACAGGCTGATGATGATGATGATGATGATAAAGATAAAAACAAAACCCTTGCATACAAAACATGCCGGGTTTATATTCATTAATCATTAAGTAAACAGTTTTATTAATTTGAGAATTTCATTTCAATTTTATTAAATAATAGCAATAACTGACGACCGAATCGACGCGGCGGGCGAGTAGTCAGCTGAGATGCAAGAGGTTGCGGGTTCGATTCCTATTGCGGGCAAATGTTTGTATGATCTGCAAATATATGTTCCGGTGTTATAGTACCATGATACTCATAGTTCCTGATACCGATGACACAGGGACTCCTAGTGTGGGATCAGGACTACGTAAGTGACTGTTGGATGTTCTGTAATTTCCGAAATTGCAAGATTCATTAGTGGAAATGGTGAACGTAAGTAGAGTTCGCCTGACCTCTTTATTCTGTTCTCAATCTCTTTTTATGGAAAGCGAGAAGAGAAAGTAAATTTACGGATTTAATTTAGGTGTCCATAAATACTATCGTATGCGGCCGTGTTAGTTTCAGCCTAAGAAAAGCACTCCTCCAACTCCCGTGGATGTCGCAAAAGGTGATTGAGAGATTACGCCAGAGAATAGAATAGAATAGAATAGATTTATTCGCAACAACATTCAGAAAAATTAACAAAATTAAAAATATCAAATACAATAAAATCAAACAGTATAAATAAATGTTGCTGCAAAAAAGCCCCAACTCAGCATATTCAGGTTGTAAACAACCTGCGCTGGTCTTCCGTTGGAGCCATTTTGCAAACAATGTAATAAATTGGTAAAAAAAGCAGAGAATGGAGTCAGAGAATGGACAGCAGCATCCACAACTTAACACCAATACTGCGATCACCAATCCGCCTGCCAAGCGTGGTGAATATGGCAAATCTCCGTATAGGATAGGACTTACACGCTATGTAGGTTCTATGCTATACGTTCTATGGAGCAGGCCTCATCCAGCAGTAGATCTCTACCGGCTGGATGAAAAAGAATACATATTTGCGTTCATATGTACTATACCTACCTGCGGTTCTTTATGTACCTGTTTCTTACTCTATTTTCTTATTTCAGTATGTTTACGGGTGTTGTAAAGCTCAAGTTAAGTGATTTTACGCTTGAGTCGGGTTTAAATTAAGTTTTAAGGGAAATGTGTCCCCTGACCTTTCATTATTATGTTAAAATACTGTTATAGCTTTTTGAAGTAGACGTATTTTGGTTAATTGAAAATTCGCCTTGGATTTTGTACATTAGAGAAAAAAAAAACCAGTACAATTGCTTTGATTTATGTAAATTAAACCGAAAGAGTTACAATTAATATTCTGCTTTGGTTTGACATATAATAAAAATAATACAAGTTTGGTCGTAAAAAGTTAAGAAGAAAGTCGCGTATCCCAGACGGTCAGAGTTATTTAAGTGTTCCGTTTTTCCATTTTGGTACGGATCCCTAACAAGATTGGTTTCTCAAAAACTTTGATTATTTTCTCGACGCCGTGGATTATTGAACTGCCTCTGATCTTATGATCCCTGAGTATCATAAGATGATTCGAATTTTTGCGTTATTCATCAAATCGAGAAGGGACCAGAATGCCATCATCCCTTTTCAATATATTTTCTTATTTCCTGAAATCCCAACCAAACGGAAATGTGGAATTTGGTGACCTTACCAAGAGACCGAAAGGTTTATCGAAGTGACTAGCGACTTTGGCTTGTGTAATGGATTTGTATAAAAACTTTATTAACACCACTGGGGTTGTGAATAGCTAATTGAAAATGCGCTACAAAAACCATTTGGTTCTGTAGCCTATATATTGCAAATATTTTGGTATATAGAGAGGATGGATGAAAGAAAATTGACGAAACAGGTGCATAAGGCAAGTGTGAATTGGTCAGTTGGAAGGGAAAGACCTCGGTGTACTTATTCTGACCAAATCGGAGAAGTTTTGGAGAAAGGCCAGGTCAAAAATATCCTAAACTAAACGGACACAAATGTTTGATGAATGTTATGAGAGTTAATGAAGCATATAAGGTATGTCAGGATCGTAGCAAATGGAAATCCGTGGTCTCTGCCTACCCTTCCGGGAAACAGGCGTGATTTTATGTATATATTTTGGTAGAGGGGAAATGTGTGACAACAGTGTAGGTCTCATAATCTATACTGAGTATTACCACCCGAGAAAGATGAACGTTCGGTACATTTACTGGTAGCTTAACCGGTCACAGCTCTTTGGGGTGTATTCTGTATGTGAATTGTAAGTGAATTTGCACATCATTATCATCATCACCCTTTAGAAGTCGACTGTTTGACGAGGCCTCCCCCATAAAGGGGGGGATTTGCCATAATCACCCCACTTGGCAGGCGGATTGGTGATCGCAATATTCATGTTGAGAACACCGGTGGATGTTGCTGCCCATTCCTTGGTGTAATCCTTTAGTCGGCTTTTACGATATCCACGGGGAAGATGGAGAGGTATTTTCTTAGGCCATACACCACGGCACCACGGCGCGGAGAGCAAGAGTACTAACAAGAAAATAATTTGCGTTTTCAGAATATCTTCAACTGTCGGTAATATTGTTCACTTAGAAAAGGCGGACAAAGATATAAAATTATCCCGTATACGTGAATTGAAAAGGAAAATATCATAATGATGAGAAATTACATTAATTAGGTATACAACAAAATTACGATCTTACTGTCCTCATCACCATTGAAGTGGTGTTGAAGTGGTCGATATCGGTATGATCATTATATCATTTACTTGCAAGTTTCAAGTCATACAAGTGACATATATATATCATTAAAATAGGCTCTCTTGCGGACAGTAGTCTCAGTTGATCCAATTGTGACGTTCTTAAGGTTTCAAGACACTAATATAATGTTGTACACATTAATCATTGTATTTTAATATTAAATTCTAGTGTTTGAACTGTGATAAATATCGAAATAGGTATAATTTCATATCTTACATTAAGCACCAAAGGAAATCAAAAACCAGCCCCCCACTTGATGGACTAATTAAGCAGTGGATGAAGGCGGCTGAAGAGCGTTCGTCGTGTTTTTTCTTTGAGAGAGGCCTATGTACAGCAGTGGATGATGATGATCATGAGGGTTTAGAGGAGGAATCAGTCCAAACCACACCACCAACAGTACCATGGTACCATAACACCCAGATCCGAAACAAATAATTGCAGATCACACAAACAATTTGTCCCGCAGCGGGAATCCAACCCGCAACCTCTCGCATCTCAACCGGCTACTCACCCTCCACGCCACAGAGGTCGTCAACAAAATCAGTAGTGCCTTTAAACTACAAGTCCTGTGAAATACTTTAGATAACAGTTATATTTCTGCATCACTGTCTGAGGTGACAAACACGTTACTTCAATATCCGCCAGATATTCCTACGTTTTGATGCCAAAGTATCGGCATCTGTCAGTAGCATTAGATACCAACTGTCTGCACAGTAATTGCCTTCATGTGATATAGGCACAGATATCCGGCAATAACTTAGGAACCTTAGTCATTTTGTTACGTTACATGCGCAACCAATCCAAAAGCCAAAATGACACCCTAATTTTTTTAATTTTAATCTTAATCTTAATCTTAGGATTTTCTCATATGCTACACCGGTTAAAATGCCACAAAAAGTACACGACATAACTCAAAAAAACACTAGAAATTGAAATAAAATAAAAAAGGACGACGTCTCCCTTCGAAAGAGCGGAAAAAGTCCCGACCCACGGAAGAAACTCAACTCAAACACGATAGAGCCTATGCTCATCGCCTTGTTGGAATACGGGCTTTAGATTTCTAAATACGCATAAGTTGTATATACACACAAATATCACTGTATTTACATAGGTGTAGAAGTGATTCATTGGATTTCTTCTTCCATGTCCCGACCCTAATTTTTTCTCGAAAATACAGTGTTCACTCAATGTCAAATTGACTATTTAGTCGTACTGACTTGTCTTATAAAAACTTTTCATTTAAAAAACCAACTCGCGCCATTGTATTCGACTAAGTATCTGGATGATATTTTGATGGTGAAAAAACTAGTGTGACGAAAGGATTCAATCAAGGCCACAAATAATATACGACTGAAGTAGTGCAATTTAAACGTGGGATATTACCATTAAAACCATTTATAGCCAGAGTGCATCTCATGACAATTTCAATAATACACTTTTATAAAAAAAAAACTAAGTATCTGTAATATATATTTTGTGCCTTAACTGACACCTTTTCATTCATCTTCCGTTGATGTAGGTAACCATCATGCGTCTAAACGGTAAGAAGGTCCATAATTGATTGATCGATTTATCTATAAGTCTTAATTCTGCTTGCTTGATGTATTATGTTTCTTTCTTTTCTTTATCAACAAAATTTATAAAAGAGGCTTTAAAATAAGGATCTGTGGTTAATTATTGTCGTTAATAAAGCTGTGACGTAAAAGACGCATTTCTGACAAAACGTTGACAAGGGTGAGTAAGCTCAAATTGCCTTGGGAAATCCGACCTTGAGAACCAAGTTATTAATTCGAATCTGGCAGCAGGCGTGTACAGAGAAGGGCTTCTTGGAGAAGCTATAAGAGAGAACTACTACAAGCATAACTTTTCTTCCGTTTACCCGTGATCATGGCGCATGAAACTGTGCCGAAATATCGGTAATTAATAAAGTTCAAAAATCATGGTAGATATCCCGTTTCTAGTTATAATTACTACAAGTATGCTTATAAAAGAACAAAGTTCGACGAAGCTGACATATGTTGTGTGTGAACTAAATAGCAATGGCTTTATATGACAAATACCGGACTTGTTAGGCAATCAGGAATAGGGGTCATTTCTAATTTATAAGACTATTCAAAATGATCTGACTAGAAAAGTTGTTTTTTCACATCAAAGATATGAAGAAAACACCGTATATTTTTAAATACACAGCAATACTTTAGTTTTCCTACCTCACAACAATCCAATTAGAATAAAACCGTATGTGACTATTTCAGTAACAAAAAATGGAATACGTAACTTCAATATCGCCGAGCTCATGAAAATGATGATCCACAACAAAAGGAATTGAAATAACCCGAAATTATACACAGAATGCCCTCACATGGAAATGTCACAATGAGATTACGTCACAACAATTCCCAACAAATGAGGTGTCCCGACAATGGGGACACCCCATTTGTGTGGTAGCTGAGATTTGTCAGCGAATGTGAAAGGTTAATGTGATCACTGGCAGTTGTGCATGAGCTTTATGTTGTAACACTAGATTTAAAGTTCAGTCGAACTATATGTTACATTAAAATAGTGTAAACAAAATAATAATGTGAACAAAACATGTTTAATACATATTTATTGATATTGTCACGAGTATTTATCGCGTGCTACCTTAATAAATATAACAAGCGATAAATACCCGTGACATTATCAATAAACATGTGTTCTGATCGCGAAAGATTAAAAAATACTATGTGTAATACCTAACCCTTTAAACTTTTGCCGTGGTGTGCCTAGCCTAAGAACAGACGCCTCCATCTCCTCTCGTAGATATCATGAAAATCGAATAAAGGATTAAACCAGGAGATGGACAGCAGCATCCATCTGAGTATCTACTCAATACGAATACTTCAATCTTCTTCTGTTGATGAACCTTTTAAATTATCTGTGTAGTTTTCAAACTTAATGGCATGGAATACCAAAACTGTGAGTTTTTGACACTGGTTTTAGAGTTCACTCACTCATCATCATTATCATCAACAGTATTAAGACGTCCATTGCTGGACGAGGCCTTCTCCAGTCAAATTACATACTTGTTATTAACACCTGTTATTAAGCAGTGTGTGTAACGATTCGCGATGATATTTAAAGATTATGAAAATTATTACAGTGGAAACCACAAATTTTTAAATAAAACTAAGTCATCATCATCATCATCATCATCATCATCATTATCATCACCATCATCATCATCACCAGCCTATTTACAGCCACTGCTGGGCGAGGCATCCCCCATTGAATACAATTGGGGATTTGCCATAATCACCACCCTTGGCAGGCAGATTGGTGATCGCAGTTGGTGATAAGTATTCAGATGGATGCAGCTGCCCATCTCCTAGTGTAATCTCTGAGTAACCTTTAGTCCACGGCAGGAGTAAGAGAGGTCTATTTTTAGGCCGGACAAACCACGCCACAAAACCAAGTAAATACTTAAATAAACAGAATATAAATTGGATTGTAAGCCATCCGGCAAGAACATTGTTCTGTGGTGATAATGAGCAGACTATAGTACACGTCTGGTATACCCTTACAGGAGTGTACTCTACGCCTTCTCTGAGTAGTCTGCTAGTCATCCATTTTAAAAATAGCTTGTCTGTGGTCAGCAAACTTTGAACAAATTCAAAAATCGAACTGTCACGGTATATCCTTTTGGAATCATTGTACGCCTAGTTAAATAAGACAAAAATATTGTGTTCGAGGACAATAAATCACAATAAATCATCCATGAGGAATAGAGTTTTTTTAAAGAGTGTGTTAAATTGTGCAAAATTAGTTAATTTTCCCCCTTCTTCCCCCATCCCACCCCCCTCCTGCCAAACGATTCTAAATTCTAATATTTGGAGTAGATGACTCACTTGTGTTTTTATGTTTTGAGGTTTTTAGCCTCCCACAAAAATTAATGAAAAAGGAAAGGAAGGAAAATTAGGGAATAAGCCAATGGACCTCTTTTCACCGTAGGCCGCACGGTGTTTTCAATCGTAGAAAACTAGTGACTCATCACCGCCATTACTTTTCCACGACCAACTCGGCTAACGCTTTCCGGTAATAACACACTCCAATGACGGAAAACTACGAGTAGACTAGAATTATGTAATTTTTGGTAAAAGACACCGGTTATTTGGGAGTGAACAAACATAATCTGAGAGAGCAATTTAAATTGCTATATAGTGGGTATAGAGTATGTGGTAATTTAACGTATAAATAACCTTTTGACATGGGTACAAAGCCCACTAATAACCGTGCCGATAACTTAGCGCACGTAAAAGAAAATAGAGCGTTATAAAACCTGCTTACGCTTGACTACGCTTTCATTCTTGTTTTATGTTTTCCTTATAATTACTCCAAGGTTTTACACGTTTCGAAGTTGACTTTATTCACGAATTGTTTGTTTTCCTAGGTTTTCCTCGTATTTTTATCATGTTTTGCTTGTTAGTACACGGAGTTTTCAAATTATTGCGATTCATTTGGTATCACGTTCAATGAAATAATACAATCTGGCTATGCAATTTAGATACAACTTAGCGCAAAAGGCCAGGCAATAATTTAAGTACTATGTTACTCAATTATGCTTCCATTTAGTCCTATTCATACTAAGGTTTAGCCGTGGTGTGTCCGGCCTAATATACCCCTCTTTCCCCTTCCATGGATGTAATAAAAGCCATACTAAGGGATTACACTAGGAGATGGGCAGCAGCATCCACCTGAGTACTTAACACCAAACTGCGATCACCGATCCGTCTGCCAAGCGTGGTGATTAAGGCAAATCCCCATTGCATTGTATGGGGAAGCTTCGTCCAGTAAGTGGACGTCTAAAGGCTGTTGACGAAGAAGATACTGAGGTTGTCTAGAAGAAGTCGCTATAAGCGATAAGATTGTCCCTTGTAAATTTATTTTGTTTATTGTTAATTTGTTAAGTTTTATATTTCTGTGTGTAAAGACTGTTGTTTTATGCAATCCTCCATATATCAACCTATTTATGTAAATTGACAAATTTGCCATTGAGATGGACTACATCCTAAATTACTTTTGATTTTTCACAGATGTGGACCCAAAATGAGCTTGTGTTTATTTTCGGTTAATCTGGCTACACTGTAATCAACTTTATCAATCACAGTCAATACTTCACAGCCAACCTTTAATTATTATACGCAAACAATTTTATAGCCAATCCAAGTTTATTTGGTAAATTATATTTAGGTAACATATATATTTGGTATGTTTGTAGGTTTGTATGTATATAGTAGGTATTGTATTATGTAGTTGATAGGTACTTTTTATTTCGATAGTTTTATTGCAAAAATTCAAAATATTGTTTGTTTTGTTTTGATTTCAGTCAAATGAAGTACAATAAAGTATTTTCTATTCTATTCTATTCTAAGCTTATCAATATAAACTAAACTTACTACGATTGAGAGAAAAATACGAGTTCTTATCTAACAAGGTCATCTCTTAAGAACCCAGCGAAGGATGAACTGCCCATACAAACGTAATACCGACGTCATTTGTAATTCGAGCATATTTCCACCATATTATGCTATTATTCGGATTCGGATAGTATTTATCTATGTTCCCAGATAGTTTTTTTTTCAAAATATATACCTAAAATGAAATGTAAGCGAATTACTTTTTGTATATTTTTACGACCTAAACGACATGTTTTCATCTTATTTGTTTCGTATTAAAAACAACGATATGTTACGTATTTTATGTGTAGGAACATAGCTTATATTGTCAAGTAACAGAAAAACAACACGATATAAAAAAAACAACAAGTTTTTATTCATCATTTTTGGTATTACGGAACTTGAACAAATTTCTAAACAATTCTGAACGCCCATATTGCTATCGCGTCAGAACCGAGGGCCGGTCGGGGAACTACGGTTGTGTGATGTTTGACAACTCGACAGGCACTCACACTAGTACACTGTGTAACCCCGCGCTTCGCTTGCTCTTGTGTTTGTTCACCTATTTGTTTGTTATATATGACATTGCAATATTTTTGTCATTGTATTTAGATTTGCCTTGTGATTTGGAATGAAGTAACCTAGGTAACTAACATACCTACGACTTGTGCTTTGTTTACCATTCAGTACCTAGTTTTAGCGTGAAATAGTAGCGGCTCAACTTTCCAATAGCGACTGTGAGCTGTGTGAGGTTCATATTTTTATCACATGAAGTTTCACATTACACAAGCCTAAATATGAAATGGCGTACTGCGGAAACCAATAGTTTTAGCATTGAGAGCTATGACAAAAAATCAAAGAAAAATATTTCAAAGTAAATGCTCAACTTTCCTTTAGCGACTGTGACCTACGAGGTTCATATTTTTATCACGTGTAGGTTCACATAGTACAAGCCTGAATATGAAATATCGTACTGCGGAAGCCAATAGTTTTAGCATTGTGAGCTATGACAAAAAATCAAAGAAAAATATTTCAAAGTAAATGCTCAACTTTCCTTTAGCGACTGTGACCGACGAGGTTCATATTTTTATCACGTGTAGGTTCACATAGCACAAGCCTGAATATGAAATGGCGTACTGCGGAAACCAATAGTTTTAGCATTGTGAGCTATGACAAAAAATCAAAGAAAAATATTTCAAAGTAAATGCTCAACTTTCCTTTAGCGACTGTGACCTACGAGGTTCATATTTTTATCACGTGTAGGTTCACATAGTACAAGCCTGAATATGAAATAGCGTACTGCGGAAACCAATAGTTTTAGCATTGTGAGCTATGACAAAAAATCAAAGAAAAATATTTCAAAGTAAATGCTCAACTTTCCTTTAGCGACTGTGACCTACGAGGTTCATATTTTTATCACGTGTAGGTTCACATAGCACAAGCCTGAATATGAAATGGCGTACTGCGGAAACCAATAGTTTTAGCATTGTGAGCTATGACAAAAAATCAAAGAAAAATATTTCAAAGTAAATGCTCAACTTTCCTTTAGCGACTGTGACCTACGAGGTTCATATTTTTAACACATGTAGGTTCACATAGCTCAAGCCTGAATATGAAATGGCGTACTGCGGAAAAAAATAGTTTTGGAGCTATTCATTGTTGAAATTTGCTAAAAACCGGTTTCCGATCTCAATATTTTGGTGATATTTTACTATTTGTCAGTGTTCGGATAGGATTTTCGGCTTTTGACATTGACCCCCCACCCCTCCCCTCTCCCTCAAGCCTTATACTTACAGTCGCTAAAGGAAAGTCCTTCGATGAATTCTCAAACAGGAGTAAGCACGTAAACAATCTCAACTCTGAGAACACAAACGATGACAGAGTTCATTGACGTTCAAGGAATACGTAACCGACTGGACCGTAAGAGCAAAAAACACGACTAGTTGAAAATTGAGAAACCACCAATTTTTAGCAAAATATACCATTTGGTCTGTCACTGTCATTGTCAAAAGCCGAAAATCGTATGGGAACACTGATAAAAATTGGTTGTCTGTAAAGTCGGTTTACTGACTATAGTTGAACGTGACAACGTCTGAAGAACGTGCTTCTTTGTCGCTCGTTTCGCGCTCTCGCTTGCACTTCAAGCCTGACATGGAACGCCTCAGAGCGAGGTAACGCCGCATGAGTCATGTTTTTTCGTGCGTGCAGTCGGCTCTATCGAATTATAAGACGTTGTCACGTCAAAAGTAAAATATCACCAAAACATGGCGTTCGGAAAAAAAGAAGACCATTCATATTGGGCCCAGAAACGGAAGTGCCGGCCCGTGAAAAAAAATGATTTTATATTGTTGGGCACGTTAATTTGAGCATTTTATACTAGCACACGAAACCTGTAGATGCAATATTTTAGCTGCTATCGCAGTTTGAAAAAACATACTTCCCATACATTTGAGCAAAAATTAAAGATATTTTTTTTAATGGTTTATAATGTGGGCATTTGACCATATGGCAGCTTAAAGTCGTGTAACAGGCTATGGTGAGAGCTATGCTACAAGTTTCACTACGTGATAGAATCCGAATTGAGGAAATCCGTAGAGAAACCAAGGTCACCGACATAGCTCTCTGAATTAGCAAGTTGAAGTGGCAATAAGCAGGTCATATAGCTCGCAAAATGACAACCGTTATTGGAGAATAAAGGTAAGTACTCGAGTGGCGACCACAAATCAGACGATATGGTAAAGGAAGGCCCTCCACTCGATGGACTATAGACATTATGAACGTCGTAAGAAGTCAGTGGATGGAGGTGGCTCAAGATCGTTTGTCGTGGCATTCTAGGGGGAGGCCAACGTCCAGCAGTAAACTTCTACAGTCTGATATGATATAAAATGTTTGTTATATGTGGGCTTAAATCATAGGTAATTCTGAATATTTTTTACTATATCGGGGCAATAATTACTTACAGCCAGTCATTCAATTTTTGAATAAATGAAGGAATAGACACTTTTTTACAAATATTGATATAAATAGTGAAAATATTATTTTATATTCAATATTAAGTACCTATTTCTAATTCGGTCTAACTAATATATTTTCTAATCCCATTACTAGAGGTCGTCTTGCATTTGGTTCATATCTTGCATAAGATATAAGCCACACAATGCACATAGCATGTGCGCAGCACCCTATTGACCTTTTACCAATATTACACGTAAGTAGTAGTGGGCGACAGCGTGTCATGTGTGACCATTTAAAGTTTTGTCGAAACCTTTATAAACATTACAGGTTTTGGCACTGACGTGACGGGATTGGATCCGTCCCCGAATAAAGAATTTTTTTTATTGCTATTTTAGTTTGAATAGCTTTTATCTTGTTTTGGCGTATGACATTTAACACCAGAGAGAACAAAACAACAGCTATTTTACCTAAAATAAGTTTAAAAATGATTATGAATAAGGCCCTTAGACTTTATATGTAGCAGATCCGTACAATTGTAAAACTAAATCAATCAGCGAAGTGTTGTATTTGTCTTAGGTAGGTCTCAACTATAGGTACTTTGCGTCTCAGATAAGAAGAGAATCCACCCGTGGATAACTTCACTTGCTAGCCATATCTGTCTCTCGCTCTGTATAGCTATTGTGCGCGAGAGAGCTACAGTAAAATGGCGTCCTGACAGTTCTATCCTTATTCGAAATGCATAGTACTAACAATATTCTGGAACGCCATAACATTGATGAGGAAAGCGACGTATTCAGAAAGTACAAACTCGGAAAAATCCTTTTATCTGTGATTTGTTATAAATACAATGTACAGTGAGAACGTTATTTAAAAACACGATCGGTGAAGATTGCGTCATTCTGGAGCTAGCTTTTCAAGGATTCTATAATATAACTAACCAGTTGGAACGTAATAAGAAAATAGGAACATACCCGTTGATCAATAAGTTCTTGAATCACAATCTATGCGATGTCAATATGCTGGTCCATTTGCGAGGTCTAACAGTACCGCCTCCGGTCCCGCATAGATTTATGACACCGAATAGGAACACACAATTTCATCCATTTTAAATAACTACAAAGACACAAATCTGTCACAGAAGCGCTTAGTTTGTGTTCAAAGTAGCCATCCGATGTAACCAAAGCCGCATGGATGGACATAGATAATAATAATAGAATTGTTATTGCACAAAACTACAATTATTGTGCGAGAGTAAAAGAGACAAACAAACAAGCTCACCCTTAGCTTGTCTGTTTGTCTCTTTTACTCTTTATGCCGAAAATAAATATTATAGGTACCACTGTCCAAGTTTTGCCATCAATAAAAATTGAATGACTGGTCGTAGATTACTACCGCCCTAGTAAAAAATGTTGATAATGGGCCCTTGAATATGTTCACATTTAAATATCATTAAAATATAAACATGAATTTTTCATTGAAATGTATGGGAAATTGGATTTTTCAAACTACGATATCAGCCAAAATATTGGTTCCCTAGTTTTGGTGTCATAGTAACATAAGCTCAAACCAATGTGCCCAATAGTTTAATAACATTTTTTTTCACTGGCCGGCACTTCCGGTTCTGGGCCCAAACTTGTATGAAGCGTGAATGGTCTCCTTTCAAAAATGAATAGCTCCAAAACTATTGGTTTCCGCAGTACGCCATTTCATATTTAGGCTTGTGCTATGTGAACCTATATGTGATAAAAATGTGAACTTCCTAGCTAGCAGTCGCTAAAGGAAAGTTGAGCGTTTACTTTGAAATATTTTTCTTTGATTTTTTGTCATAGCTCACAATGCTAAAACTATTTGTTTCCGCAGTACGCCATTTCATATTTAGGCTTGTGTCTACATGTGATAAAAATATGAACCTCCTAGCTCACAGTCGCTATTGGAAAGTTTAGCCAAACTCAACGATCATCAAAGCACCAACCTGCCCCCTTATTCGCTCTGACCAAACGTAACATAACACGGGCTCGTTACGATATCTGCGTGGAATCATCGATGAATCGTATGAGTGACGTCACACGTTATTGAAAAGAAATCTCATAGGTCATAGCGAATAACCACCCTGATCACAATTATTGGAAAAAAGTTTGTGCTCGCGAGTTCTAACTGTTCGCAGAACTAGGTACCAAGGAGTTTTTATTGCTAGATATATAAATGTAAAAGTTTGTGACAAATGCCAAATATGCCAAGAAATTATTTTTGTCAAATGCTAGTTTGCATAAAAAATAAATACCACCTTCGAATTATGAATGGTAACGGCCACAGAATAGAAATAAGTGTTCGGCTGTGCCCCGCGTGCGCCTGCGTTAGCCAAACAGGGACAGCAATATGCAGGCCGACTTTTGCGCTATTCTCGAGTTGATTTAGCGTGCGGCCATCCCCGCCACCTTAAATTGAATGAGGTTGACGTAATACCTCTTGTCAACAATGGATGTATTTGAATATTCAAACAAAACAACATTTTATTTTTGATTAAGCAATCAAAAATTATTTTATTGTATATCATGAGTGTATTTCATTGTGTTGGTGATGGAAAAATAGCCTATATTGCACTCAGGGAAGCTTATTAGTGAAATAATTTTTTGAATCATATCAGTATCCTCCTACATCCAATCTCACAAACTTTACTCCTTGATAATATTTGTACATATTATATAGATTATCCGTCTACGGCACAAACAAATAAGAATTCAGCAAAAAATTTGTAGTCCCAGGGACAACCAATTTGATAGTGAGATTCGAGAATCTTAAAACATTTGATTCGCGTGGGTCATGTGGATCCTCTATCCTGGGACATCCTGAACTAGGATAGTTGATAAAAATAGTGAGCATCTAATTTAGATATCTTTAGAAGAACCCAAATCATAGACATAGCTCTCAGAACCGACAACCGTTGGAAATAAAGGCTGTCGAGTGAGGATCACGAAACTCGATAGACTGATGACATTAAAAAGTTTCCTGGAAATCGGTGGATGGACGCGAATCAAGTCTGTTTATGATAGCATTCAATGGAGAGGTATATGCCCAGCAGTGGACGTCGAGCCGCTGAAATGATGATAATTATGAATTTAGGAAAATGCAGATCAACTGTGCTTGGTAATAATGGACTGATTCAATTAATTATGTCTATGCTAGTACTCGTTGACGTGTGTCCAGCCAATGTGATCTATTATTGGATGAAACTCGTGCATAAATTATACTTGCAGTCCTGCCCGCGACTTCATGTACGAATAATTTTCGAAACTACAATAAACAATAACAAAAACCGTACTTTCTGTTTTAAGTTTGAATACATCGGCTTTCAAAACGAATTTCAATGTAAAATATGCTATAATGCGCTGACGTTAGATTCAATTTGGCTGTATAACTTGTTTCATACAAACTTTAAACACGGGGACAAAACACTTTTATCCCCTTAGGGACTGAATTTCGTAAAATGCTTGCTTAGAACCTAGTAGCCAAACGCTGCTAAATTTCAAGTATGTAAGCTTTATAGTTTTGGAGATGAGACGGTCTGTCAAACATAAAACAGTTTTTTACTACTATAGGTAACATTATGTTTGGATACGGCAAAAAAAATAAGATTATCTTGCAATTAATTTTAGAAAAATATTATTATTATTACAAAAGTTCGTTGATGCTAGTAAAAATAACTTGATGTAGCTAGACCACAAACGCTAGAATTCTACATAATAAATAAATACTATTGTTAAGAATCTTTGAACCTTGTTCTTTTGTGTATGTAAATCAGAATAATAATACCAAGAGAGTAATATGTATCTACAAAAACAACTGCCGACTAAACAAATAAAAAACTGTTCATAACAAAGCCATGCAAAACTACTCTAAAGTATGTAAAGACCTGTAAACATGCCACTAAACCATTGTCATTTTATTTTTGGTGCATTACATTCATTATTTCTTACCACTGACGGCAAACGCACAATTTTATTTTTTTTATTTGCCATTTAATTTACTTTAAAAAAAACTTTCACATATTTATGGATTCACTTCCTTTATATATTTGTTTTTTTACACAAGAAGTACATCCATCTTTGTTAGGGTTGGCACTACACTTTGGTGTATTTTTTTTTATTTTCGTTGTGTAACTGCCCGTCCCGAGTAGGCTGTCGCGTTTCGCGACCGACGTTAGACTGAGTTGTACCTACGACGTACAGACGAGCGCAGAAGTTATTTGTCTTTGCGGTTTTAATTAGCTATTCGTCTGGAGTTTCAAGTGAATAATGTCACTTGAAAGTTTTTGCGGTGCTGGGATTTGTGTTCAGGGAAACTAGTAAAAGTGGTGTGAAGTTTGTTTTGCTTGTCTTTGAGCGTTCATTTTCTGCGTTAATTTTGGAACTTTTGATCTAACATGCTAAACTAATTGACTAATAGCATTTTACTTGACTACACGTCTGTACATCCTTGAGACATTAACATCTGTGAAGACTTTGTAAAGCCTTCTTGTTAACGGAAGATTAATTGGAAAATTATTGAGAATAATAATAATGTTAAATGATAATGGCACTGCCAATCAAATGTCATAATCTTTTCTCTTTGTATTATATGGTAACTAATATCCATCTACGGCTCGACTCGCGTGTTATCGGGATAAAATGTTGTATCAATCGTTATAATCTTTTATCTTTGTTGGTCACAGTCGGGTTTTGAGGGGTCGGAATTCCGACAACGAACCGTTATAGTTCTGCCAAGTTTTTCTGTTTATCTGTCTGTCTGTCCGTCCGTAGTCAAAGCCGTTTAACTCGTAGACTATTAGTAATATCATGCTGAAATTTTTAAAAGTAATACAAGTTGGTAACATCTACGAAGTTATGAAATAAAAACTGCATAAAATCATTTTTCGGGGTACGTACATGTAAAAAGAGATGTTTTCTTTTATTTATATTCCCTATTGTATGGGATATCGTTGAATATATATCGTTTAAAAATATTACGAGGTTTCATGAACAATTTTACGATACAAAGATCCGTTTCATAAATATGAAGCTATGAAGTGGTCATTATTGTTAGAGTCAAGTGTCTTGTAGATTACGGGTTTAATTTTAAGGTGAAATCAAAAGGTGTTGTGGAATGCGGCCAGCGTCTTGGGGACGCTTCCAATCTGTTAGTGATTTGGATCGTTTGAGCTATCTTTAGATCATTTTTCATTTGACGACCTCTGTGGCGCGGCGGGTGAAGGTTCGCCTGCGACGCAGGGGGTTGCGGGTTCAATTCCCGCCTCGGAACAAAAATTTGTACGATCTGCAGATATTTGTTCAGAGTGTTCTGGGTATTTTCTATGTATAATAAAAATATCTATCTATGTAACGTTATTGTATTAAGTATATCAGTTATCTAGTACCCATAACACAAGCTCTACTTAGCTTGGGGCTAGATAATGTTGAGTGAAATGTACAGTATTTATAAAAAAAAAAAATTGCAATGGTCTTGAAATGATAGAAAACTCAACCATTACATTGTATTTTTTTAATTTTGTATATACTTCTATTAGTTGTACATTTATAGTACCTATTTCTTAATTTTTACCTATTTTTTTATTTTTTTTATTTTGTATATACTTCTATTAGTTGTACATTTATAGTACCTATTTCTGTCGCCAAGCAGTTGCGTTTGCATTGCTGTGTTTTGGTTTGAAGGGAACGGGTGCCGGTGAAATTATAGGCACATAAGACTTTTCATCTTTATGTCTCAGGGTCGGCAGCGCGCGTGTGATGCTTTTGGTGATGCAGACATCCATAGGCTACGGAATTTGCTTTCCAACAAGTGGGCTGCAAGCTTGATTGCTTGCCAAGAACTATAAAGAAAATATTACAATTAATGTTGTTATTTAAAGTGGTAGGAGTAATAGCTAATATATGAAAAATAACATTTAAAAATTTCTTTATTAATAACTCTGAGTGCTCAGATTTTGGAGTGCGACACATGCAATTTATGTAGCGGTTTACGAGGGATAGGCGGAGCTCATTATGTAGTTTGGCCGAGTCTTGATTACTTACTGAATGAGCATACTAACTGGCTTTTAAGTACACTATTACCGGTAGTGTACATTTGCTTATTTAACACGATTTTATTATTTATCCTTTTTGTCCCCGCAGATGTTATAAAAGCTATTTTTAATACAAGTTTTTAGAACAATTCTTCAATTTTAATTAACTGTTGAAGTTATTTCTAAGGTCAACTGTTAATTCAAATTGAAGAGTTTTTTGTTCATTAAAATCACAATGATCATTTTCATTCGTTTTGTAAACTGAATTTACTTCTGTTCCGATGCGACCTATCCTAGAAGAATCAGATTTTGATTTTGATAATATTGGTTGATTGTTTCCATCACATCCAGATCACATAAATCAGAATTTGATTACTGTTTCTTCTCACTATAATATTATGTGTTTTGTTTTAAACTGTCATTTGGTTGGTTTTTTTTTGGTTTTGAATTTAGAAAATATTTTTTTAGGTTTGATGTACCCCATAATATTATACAACCTATCGATATAACAACAAACAAATTAATATCAATATCCAGCAATACCTGAAATAAAAATGATAAATAAAAAATTCTAAAGTTATGATAAGAATATTTGTTTCAAACTTTCTCCCGCCAACCAAACCAACCAAAAAGGTTTAAGTACAAAAAAATATATATATTTATTCGTAAGATACTTTAAACGGTTGTCAATACCTTCAAGAGCGCCTATAATAAGGTAATATTTGAGAGTAAATATTCGAATTCGAAAAATAACTTCGTGAAAATTACTATGCGTCTCAGGTTTCAATTTGTCTCAAAATCCTTGCCCGACCTTCATATTTCTCGTGTTATTTGCGAACTATTCAGAATTCTAGTCTTACGTGACTTTACAATGGGATTTTAAAATGAATTTGTTTATGGAATACTAGATTTTATCAACTTTGGCTCCAGCGAATGATGAACCAAATTTCTATGAAACTTTATTTATATTCGTTTTCATGACCAAGAATTTTGAAAGAAAGAAAGAAATATAGAAAAATATTAATTTTGCGTTTCAGAAACTTACTTACTAAATATCCACATAAATAATTTAAAACAAAATGAGTCACCACTGTAATGAGCCACTAGCAATGAAGCTGCTGTAGCGCTGGTTTTCTGTGTTGCCGTGCCTGCGTATGTGGCAACAGCTGCGATACACGTTTTATTAAATAAAATATGTCAGTCTATTTGTCAGTGTATTTGAACACACTTCTTTAATAATATGTATATATTACGGTCAATGTAATATATGTGGTAGTTATTAATAATTACCAGAACGTGTTAATAATAACCGAATCGAATGGATGAAAATAATCATTATTGCCGTTAATTATTAACAATTTATTAATGATTCCGGTTAACGTATAAAACACAAATAATTAGATTAATTATATAAATAACCTAACAACATACCTAGTGACCCGTAATGGTATGAGGGAGTTGTTAATAAAAACCGGTCTATGAGATAAACTTATCACTTCAACCTTATTTGTTGATTTGAATTAATAATAAACAGTAAATGTAAATAATTCCCAATTCTAAACTCTGGCCGTGACTAAATATATATTTATACAAACAATCTCCTTGATAAAAAGGTTATCGGGTAGTGACTGAAAACCGAAAAATGCAATGTAGGACGGCCCCCACTCGATAGACCGTGACAATGTAAAGGTAACAGGAAGTCAGTGAATGGAGATGGCTCAAGACTGTTCATCTTATCAATCTGTGGAGGCCTATGTCCAGCAGTGGACGTCAACCAACTTATGGTGATATATTTGTAGGCTTTTTCCCAAAACGGTGTTTTAAATCTTTGTGATGTTGAAGAATCTTTGAACCTTTTTTTTTGACTGAATCTTTGTTGTCAATTGCACGAAATGTCTGTCTCGTAGTAAGTAAAACCATGACAGATTGCATAATTAAGCACTTCATGATTCAATGAATACTATTTTGGCTACGACAATAGCTACGACATATCACATAATGCTACAGGCTTGCTACACGCTTGCTACACAACATACTACACGCTTGCTACACGCTTGCTACGCAACATGCTACACGTTTGCTACGCAATATGCTACACACTTGCTACACGCTTGCTACGCCGTAGCCTCTAACGCGTAGCAATCGTGTAGCTAGCGTGTAGCATGTTTCGTGAAGCACATAAAACAGAAATTACTCATTTTAAACTATTTAAACACTTGGAACAGCAATACTACAATCAACAATCTGCCTGCCGCAATTATGGCAAATCCCCCCATTGCGTTCTGTGGGGGAAGCCTCGTCAAACTGTGGACGTGTAACGGCTGATGATGATAAATACTTGAAATACGTAACACAACACCCCCTAATTGAATTATGTAATGGGTAATGGATTGGGGAATAGCAAAATGTACTTAATATAAGATTATATAATGAATGGAAAACAGGCATAAGTGTACTTACATGTATGTTGATAAATTATTATCACGCATTGAAAGATAATTATCGTATGATGGAATTTATGTTTCTGTAATATACTCATGGATATTGAGGATAAAGGATCATTTTTATTTAGTTTTAAGTGTCTCCATTCTGTTTCTTTTCAAATTGAGGAAAATTACAAAGTTTGAGTTGACTTAATACTGAAAAAATGTGTTCAACATAATAAGGTTGAAAAATTATCATAATTTGCTGTTTTGATCTCTCAGATTCGAGAAACATCAGGATTCGTAGTATCGACATTATTATGTTTAAATGAGTAACATAATTGATTTTATTTAAATGCCCGTCTGAAACATGGTTTTCACTCAGCTCTAGAAATTTGGAGTGCTTTTAAATATTTATCAAAGAAATTTATTTTATATGATAAGCATTATTTATATTTTATATAAACCTATACCTTGTTCCATTGAAAATAATATATTATTACTAACGACCCGCCCTGACTTCGTTGATATATTACAATAGTAGATTGTATTATAAGGGAGCAAAATAATATTATCCAGAGCGAAGTGAGAGATTCTAGAGTAGAATCCCGAGCGTAGCGATGGGTTCTTTAGTAGAATCCTGAACGTAGCGAGGGATTCAAAGTACGTCGCCCGAGCCAAAAATATATTTTACGCCCGAGTGATACACTCTACTTTTCATCACCCACTATGAGAAAATAAAAGGCGCCTCATATATTATTTCAAAACAAAACCATGAATTTCTAACAATCCGTGAAATTTGACGAAAACGCGGGCTGTAGTTCGCGCGTTTTTAATTTGTTATTTTTTATTCAGCCAGCGGCGCGACTGTGGGCCGTCGTACCAGCCAGTATTTATTCAAACAATATTTCCGTTCGATTTCTTTGGCGCTGAACACTAAGATGTTCCAAATCCAAAAAGTGCGCGGCAAAGACAATATAGAAGTTTCTTATAGAAAACACAAACTTTGGGTGCACTTAAAGGCGAACCAAGTCGTCCTTTTCGAATAGATGGGATGAAAAACATATTCTTCCATTCTTATATCTTCTTCTAAATATTCCGACCACTAACCGGACGATACAGTAAAGGAAGACCCCTCCCGATGGACTAAAGATATATTATAAAGGTTGCATGAAGTAGGTGGATGAAAGAGGCTCATGACCATTTGTCATGGCATTCTATATGGGGGAGGACTATGTCCAGTAGTGGACTTCTATAGGCTGATGATGATGATGATATACAGTATCCGGAACTCCCTGCTCCAAGGCACCACACAGGCGCTTCCCACCTAGTAAGACGGATCATCAAAGTAAGCCAAGCCGTGTTTGCTGCCTGATTCATCTAGGCTTGGTCGCATTGGAACTGGAGTCATTTTAGTTTATAAGACGATTCAAAATAAATCGTCGATCTTTGTAATTTTAATGAATTAAATTCTTTTAATTTGATTTGGTCGCAGGGAGTTGGTGGATGAAGGTGGCTCGAAACCATTAGTCTTAACGTTCTATGGTGGAGGACTATGTCCAGCAGTGGACTTCTCCAGGCTAATGATGATAATGATGATATCTTCCTCAGAAGATGGCGGTAGTCTTTCAAAGGCATTTTTAATAATCTAAAATTACGTATAATTATAAGTGAGATTAAAACGAGATGACAACGGTAACGATTCTGTGGATCATTCTCTAAATTTGAATTGCGCTAAACTTATCACGGTCCCTTTTATTTCAGTCCATTAGAAATAGCCGTGTCGTGTGTGCCGTGATGTGTCAGACGTGAATAGACCCCTCCGTCTCCTCCCATGGATGTCGTAAAAGCTGATTAACGGGGTCACACCAGGGGATGGGCAGCAGCATCATATTATTATTATTATCCATCTGAGTTTTCAACACCATTATTGCGATCATCAATCCGCCTGCGAAGCGTGATGTTTATAGAGAATCGCCCCCCCACTCCATTTCCTTAAATGGGGGAGGCCTCGTCCAGCAGTGGGCGTCAAAAGACCGTTGGAGAAGAAGTTGGAGAGAAAAAGCGCGCGACAATTTTAGTGCACTTTTTTAGGTAATACTGTACAGAATCGCTACCATTATCAGAGTATGTACAATTATATTCAACATAAATCTACTAGTCAACAGTATAATTTCTTGTGAAATCGATAAAGTCATTAACGAGCATAGTCAAAATGGCTTAAATGTTATGAACATGGCATTAATCGCATTCACTTGTAAATTTTGTTGAGTACGTGCAATAAGTTTTAGTTTTATGACCAAAACGGTTGTTAATGGTAGGAATAATGGTCTTTTAAATTTGTGGATTTATTTAAAACTAGCTGAGTACCCGTGCTTCGCAACGGTCAATCCCATATAACAGAACTGACAACTTCTATTAATGATGATGATGATGATGATGATGGTGATGAATGGGACTGACGGCACGTGGCGCCTGGAACTTAGAATTCTGGAATATATTTGACGACCTCTGTGGCGCGGCGGGCGAAGGTTCCTCTGCGACGCAGGAGGTTGCGGGTTCGATTCCTGCCTCTGAACAAATATTTGTACGATCTGCAGATAATTGTACAGGGTGTTCTGGGTATATTTCTGTGTATAATACAAAATATCTATCTACGTTATTTTATTAGTTTATTTATGTTAGTATATTATAGCCTTGACGAGTTTTTTAATGACAAGACATTTGTTTAATTTTTAATTTTTATTTTAATTGTGTTTTTTACCGTACTTACTTGTTTGACATTTTTTTTTTTTTATTTACGTACCTACTATTTTTAAGTTTAAATTGCGACACCCATACTGGGTACATAATTATGACACCTACCACCTAAGTAGAATAAGTTTATTACTCATGACATTACTCTTCTACATAATTATGATGCAATAAAGAATTGAATTTGAATTTATGTAGGTAATGTATTGTATTAAGTATATCACAGTTATCTAGTACACAAGCTCTGCTTAGCTTGGGGCTAGATAATGTTGTGTGAAATATCCAGCATTTATTTATTTTATTTATTTATTATAGCCCTGCTCTACTACATAGTTATAGAACTCGCTATGAAAAAAAAAAGACATAAGAGGCAAGATACTCAAGAATAATTAGAACAAACTAATTAGCACATGATTGGTTCGTGCCCACGCTGGGTTTTTTCCAATCAAATCCAATCATCCTTCGACTTGTTGTCCTGACAACATACAGATTAGCACGGATCATTGTGCAGCGTTTCTTGCGTAGACTGGTCAGTAAACATGTTCATACTATACCTGGTTAGAAAATACCACAGAACTTTTTGTGAATGAGGGAGAATGTACATCATTACTATACGTTACATTATGTACAAATGTGCGGGAGGGAAAAGTGTGTATTAAATCCATTGATAACATGTTTTATTTTTAAATTTGGGTTTCCCAAACACAAATAGTTTTTATCACCAAGTCCGCAAAATTATACTGGCTTTTATGAACATTAATTCAAAGAACTAAGAAGCGGAATTCGCGCGACGCGCTTCTCGTTTTATTTAAAGAATTTTCAATTTGTGTTTACTATTTACTCAAATTGCCATCTAGTAGTGATAGAGAATATTTGATGACGCCGCCAGAATTAAAAATCTTTTATTTTCTTCGTTTAATAGTATAAAGCAGTATTATCACTCCGGAGAAAGTGCTATTCCCACCTCGTGTGCATTAAAGCCCTGTGGGTTCGTTGGGAATCAGTTACTTTCTACCCTCACTGAACAATGTAGATACTATTATTGTATAATAAGTAAATACACTCGAGAGCAATGAATCCGGGTCACTTAAAGAATCCTAAAAATCTCGGAAACTAAAAATGCTAGGTTAATGCAATAAATTGTATTTAATAGACAATGTAATACTCCTTAAATGAAGGTATTAAAACTTCTTAGTTATTGTAAAGTTATATCATAAAAAAATCAAATTTGAAAAAGGGCCACTTTCGAAGATGGAACTACGAAATTACAGCATTTGGTTTTGCTTTTGTTTGTAATCTGTCATTTATCATTGTTTGATTTCTGTTTTTTGTTGTTTTTTTTCTGCGTAAACGCAGTAATGGAAGCACGAGGAGGCAATACGAAGTATTAAAATTCAAGAAAATCGTAATAAAGCTCAAAAATTTCATGTTTCCTATTTTTGTTTTAAGGAGAGATCAGCAGTTTTTTTCTTTATGTAATTTTGTGTTAATAAAATGTATGGTGACTCATATTTTTTTTACCTTCATTTAAGGAGTATTACATTGTCTATTAAATACAATTTATTGCATTAATCTATCATTTTTAGTTTCCGAGATTTTTAACATTCTTTAAGTGACCCGGATTCATTGCTCTCGAGTGTATTATATATAATTTTTGGGATTATACATATAGTACAGGCAAATTAGCAAAAAGTGTGGACCTAAGTCGTGTAGTCGTGGATGTAAACGTTAGATGACACGAAAAGAAGCTTATCCTAGGTTTGCACCGTTTCTGGCGCTTACGGAACCCTTTTAAATATTAGGTACAAACTTAAAAAGGCCGTAAATTTTAAAATAGGAAGAAATTACTTGATGCAAGTTAAATTACGTATAGAGAGACTGTTTTAGTGTGTGTTTTAGTGATTTTAATAAAAACCACGTGCATGTAGGGAACACAGTGTAGAACAAATGCATCTTCCGTAAAAAAAACAGTATAAAACTTCCGGCGGATGTAGTACTAATTAAATGATTAAGTCAATTTCCAGACCTACATTAATTTTCCCCGAAGTAGAGCGACAATAAAATATGGAAAAGTGCCTTCCGTGAGATGCACCATGGTGAAAACCTGGTAATGTATTTCGTACATTTTTCTGATAAGTCTATCAATTTGCACCGACTACCTTAATTTTCCCGAAGCCGTAATAACCACAAAAAGTTTTTTTTGTAAACGATTTTTTTTGTATGTTCCGTATGGTGGATTTAAAAAATACTTGGTGCAAATGTAGATCATAACGGTTCAAAGTCTATGCCAAATTGCACCGACTACTTCTATTTCTCCCATTAAGTTACGGATATTTTTATGGTTTTCACCCTATTTCACCCTGTTCCGGAGGGTGAAATTACTGATGCTTATTATTAGAGGTGATTTTTAAGCCATACAAAACAATTAGAAAAGTTTTCATGACTACATCTAATTAGTTCCACACTTTTGCAAAAAAACACCTAATTTGACTACATCTAATTAGTTCCACACTTTTGCAAAAAATTACCTAATTTTACTACATCTAATTAGTTCCACACTTTTGCAAAAAATCACCTAATTTGACTACATCTAATTAGTTCCACACTTTTGCAAAAAATCACCTAAGTTGACTGTACTAATAGGTAGGTTTAAATCAATATAATTCATAATTACTTCATTAATTTGGAATACTTTTTAGTTTTGCTTTGTAGGTAACTGCAGTCAAATTGTAGCATTATTATTATAGCGTTGTTAATTTCGTTCCACTCAAATGTTGCCTGGAAAAGATCGCTCTCAGCGATAAGGCCACCCTTTTATTGTAAAATTATCTGTTTATTGCTTCTATGTGGTGATTAATAAAGTGTGAATCAATCTATATATCCATTATTGAAACCACTTGGCCAAATAGTACGGTAACAATACCCAAGTTTTCCGTGAAGACTTTTATCGTACTTTGTAATAACAAAAACAGCTGCATTTTACTATCCAAACATTGACTCCCATGTGGTAATTAGCTACACGCACTCAGAACAGAAGTGTATATCGGTCTGTCTACAACCGTTCTCGACGGGACACCCTGTATACATCGTTAGTTGCCAGCTGTGAGAAATGGAAACGGTAGAGAATAATAGCTTTCATTCTGTTTTTGAAGCGAATGAACTGTCCGTTTCTATGTAACAGATAGGTCTATAAGTCAATTCAAGGGCTGAATGCAGCCCTATTTATTTTTAACTTACTGCCCAGAAGAAGGGTAATGTTTTTGTTTATGTGTGTCCGTTTCTTTGGCGCATCCTATAACCTAATCAGTTTTATGAAGCTTGATAAATGACGTGTCATTGAGTTTTTCGCAAACTCGACATAGAATATAATGAGGTGTCACGAAATCTATTAAGGCGGCTGCATGGATTTCCAATGAAACATAATAACTTTTCATTAAAAACCGACTTCCGCATTGAATTCGGCTATCTGCATGTTTTTATTTGCTAAAGGCATACAAAACAATAACTTGTTGCTGAAAACACCAAAATTGCTATTGTATGCCTATAACATTTGATGAGTTCCCTCAATTCCTCATGGATTCCATCATCAGAACTGGGTTTTGAAAAAAATGGGACCAATCTGGAAGTATATCTATTCAAATAAAAAAAGAATTTTCCAAATCGGTTCTATAGTTAGTACTTATAGTAACCACTACACCAATTATAGTTATTCGTCAATCATTTATACGCATTTTTTCTTACAAATATTTTCCGTTTCACGTGGAAATTTCAAGAATTAGGATTTTCATTTATGTTTTCCTATAAGTAAACAATGGGAGTGGCAACCAATATTTTTATAAAAATATATCACATTTTTTTTTTAAATTCGCTCGTTATTTTCTATGACAGAGGAGGATATTCGCAAATTTCCATTTATATAAAATCATCTTTAAAACTATGTACGTTCATTTGATATGTATAAATGATGATATCGATATATTAATATGATATATTTGACAACAGTTTTTTTCATTTCCTAGAACGCCCCCGAAATCAAAAAATCGTTTTGAATTCAATACAACACGACGACATAATTGAATACTTTCCCTTTAACCAATTCTGGTTATGATCTGATGATGGAGACGGGAAACAGTCAAAGGAACTCTGGAAAGACTAGTTTCAAAAAAGATTTATTTGAATAATATCATGATAGAATTGAAGTTATCGTGGCTTGGTATCATTTTAGAAATATTACGACTATACACCACGTACTTTACTATTCTCCTGCTGACGTTTCGTTGACCATTTTGAGGTCCTTCCTCATGAGCACCGACCGCGACCACGCTCAAAGGTCGTGCGACGAGAACACCAAAACATGGGCAACGAAACGTCAGCAGGAGAATAGTAAAGTACGTGGTGTATAGTCGTAATTTTTCTAAAATAATATCATGATGAAATATATTCAACAAAAGCTTTGACATACATGATAATTTTTTTAAGTAATAATAATAATAATTATTGTATTTATTTCACGCTACATGAGAAATTTACAATAAAATTTAACCTGAGCAATAAGCCCATAGAAATATGTATCTTATAGGCTAACATACTATACACTTAAACTAACAACATATTTGAACTACAATTATTTATACTTAAAACTAACAAATACGTCATTGATTTAGCACTGAGTAGAGTTTCTCAGTATCAAAAGTTACAGATTAAAAGCATGCCTGTTATTTTATATCTGCAACGGAGTACATTATCTTAGATTCACTATGGTACGGTCGAACAACTATTTTTATTATCCTTCAAATGAGCCCTCCGACGACATTGCACGCCTGAACATCTTAATGGCACTTGCGCCCTCTGCTAATGTCCCCGTTTTGTTCTCATTAACAGAATTAGCTTGGGTTGTGGCATAGTTTCTGAATGGGGCCAATTTGGAAATGTACACGTATTTACAGATTGTAACAATGTAATTTTGTGTCTTGTGCCGTAACGTGTCCGGCCTGATAATATACTCCTCCGTCTCCTCCCGTGAATGTGGTAAGAGACTTACTAACGGATCACACTAGGGGATAGGCAACATCATCTACCTGAGTTTTTAACACCAAACTGTGATCACCAAGCGTGGTATGGTAAATCCCCCTATTGCATTCTATGGGGGAGGCTTCGTCCAGAAGTGGACGTCATCAGGCTGTTGATGATGACTTTTAAGTTTGTATCTACTGTCATACTGAAATATACAGATTAAAAAACTAAAAACAGAACTAAAATGACGGTCTTTATGCACATGCCATCGAAATAAATTTAAAAAATTACGTTACGATACAGCTCTTCTATGGACAACTTTATTAAATTTAACTTTTTTTCTATAACGATACAACTTCACTTGGACCAAGGAGGTTGCAATGCAGTTTTTCTATACATAATCTGTGGACGCGGCGCAACACACTCGTGCGTATGGATTTTGGTTTGGCGCTGAACGTTTACAAATGAATGCAAATTTAAGCAGTACTTTTACGCAAATTTAATTGTCAAATTAGTTTTTGTTTTAAAAAATGTCTGAAAACGACAGTAGCGATACTGAAGAAAATTTTACACCACCGGACATTCTCGAAGCTGCAACGAATAAATGAACCTCTTACCGGCGAAATCTAGAAGGTATTGTTACCAAGACTTTAAAATATAATATTACCTATTTCATGAGATTAGATAAAGTAGCGTATGAAACTGCACATAATTTGGTCTTAAAACACTCGTGTTTTAAGAACCCTTATTATGCAACAGTTTCATAAACTACTATTCTGTCATATGTTTTTTCTGAGAGTGCCTTTTGGGTTGGACTTGATTCTATTTTAATCTTCGTCATCTATAACGTACCAATTTTAAGTGTGATAGTGTGTTTATAATTGACTCAATGTTATCCTACCATAACAACTGAATTGTTACTATAGAACCACACCCCTTTATTATCTGAATATACTTAGGTACCAAAATTTTTACAACTTATCTTTTTGTATTTAAGTATAAGCCTGTTTGTGTGCCTAGCTTTCTGGGTAAGTGCCTGAGGCCTAGTTTATAATGAGTTCTCGGTGGTTGTTTTGCTGTTTCCTTTGCTGAACAGCAGAAAGCTTCCAAATATTATGGCTGCTGTGACGACAGTAGCGTTCTAAGGTGAGGCTGAAAAACAGCGTGGCTGAGCCCTCGTCCTTTTCTCTTACACTAACTATTAAACTATATTATACTTGTACCTTTGTAACTAAGATAAGTATTAGTGTAAAATAAAATAAAAGGGGATTTATTCACTGCCCTTTTATTTTATTTTAAAATAAACCAATTTTGTTGATAGGTGAGTCTACTAACCTAATAATCTTATATTAAAAAGGTACCTAATTACTTATCTACGTATCTATTTCCAGCTAGTGTTTCAAGCCACTTTTAGAGAGAAACTTCCTACATTCGACACTCCATGTCAATTAGTTGGTTATCTTTAACAGAGACAGCCTTCACCACGACCTTTGCTGCGCCAAAAATAAACATAACCTCATTGCTAGCTCCGTCAGCGATCGACATCGATTTGTGGCTCCCGGCTGTTACTGTGCCTCATTGTGATACATTAGGTAGTCCAGCTAGCTAGACAGTCACAGTCGTTAACATAGTCCTGAGCCTACACTGGGATTCATTTCATTCGTAATATCTGGTTATTTTTGTCTTTGAGGAGTTGCATCCGTTTTTTTTGTATGGTTTAAATTTTGCAAGCCAAAAAGTATATTATTCAAAAAACTAATTACCGCAGGAGAGTGAGTGCGCGATGATACTGGATTGCAACTAAAACTGAGACATTGTGGCCATCAAGACATGCTGTATTAAGGTTTTATAATCTCTTGTGAAACCAATGGCAACCTACCTAATAAATATTCCTGTACCTATAATTTAATCTCAATTAATTATTGGATTAATCCCCTACCAAGACTTATTTTCTTAATTAAATTTTTTGTTTAATGATTTTTAAGCTTTTATTGTAACTTTGAAGTCCCTTGGGATAAGTTGCATTATTAATATACCTACTTCGGAGTTTGAAGATCTGAGGAATGATTATTTATAACTACTCGAAACTTTCTCATTAACTATTCCAAGAAATTTGGACAATTTGAAGTAAATTTAAATCCAATCGTTCTATGGCAAAACTTCTTAGAACAAGTCGTTCTATTTCAATTTCACAGTTGATTATCATCAGCAGAATTTAGAAGTCTACGATGAAGCATAAGATATCCTCCTCCCACGATATACTATGATGCGAATTGCCATAATCACCACGCTTGACAGGCGGATTGGTGATCGCAGCATCTTTGTTGAGTACTCAGTTGGATGCTGCTGCCCATCCTCCGGTGTAATCCTTTAGTCGGCTTTCACAACATCCACGAGAGGAGATAAAGGGATCAATTCTAAGGGGGAAACAGCACACACATCACCGCAGTTGATTATGAGATAGTAATTTTAAGTGTCGGTTTAGCTAGCTAGGGCATATAAAAATGTAGGTAGGTATGTATTAATTCTTAATAAATAAACTCGATAATAGAATTGGAATTATCGTGGAGTGGTATAATTTTAGAAAAAACGAAACGATGATTTTTTAAAACATTAGCTAGAGCTTGTAAAGTAAGTGGTGTATAGTCGTATTTACTCGATATTTATAATTAATTCTAGTTTCATTCGATGTAGATATTCTCACCTCAGGAGGCTTGAGTCTAAGTTTTTTGCAAACAATTGACATAAACGTATGGTATAGTGTAACAAGGATTTTGTATGGCGACACCAATGAGCGCCCCTAGCGTACACTCTGTGAACCTCATTTCCCATACAAAAATCCGTGTTAATACACTACACAATACGTCAGTGTCAATTGCTTGTTAAAACTCAGACTTCGGTCTCAGTACTTTATTAGAGGTCGGTAGAAACCATGGATTTTAACTTGCTTAGTCCAGTCACAATTTTTCTTATACCTCTTCAATATAACTTATATTACTTAGTTAATTCGTACTGGAACAAAGCACATTTACAAACTGATTTAAAAAAGAAACGATGAAAAGTTTAACCATTGAACCAAAAGTGATCTAAAATATTTAAAACAAAACAACGCCCACACTTGAGTCGACACCAATTTGAATCAACGACAGTTTAGGAGTCCCGGCAAAAGTTAAATAACGAAGTTCGTACTTGTTTAAGGTTGTTGATCTTTAAGCTTTTTGGTTCCCCAGAGGCCTTTCAGCTCTTATAGCGATTCAGTTCAAAAACTATTCAGTACAAAACATCGGTTTGTCGTTGATATCCGTCATCATTTAATAACTTTAATCGCAGAACTCTATAGACCTTCTGCCTGAATCGCTATAAGAGCACATGGTAAGGCCTCAGTTTATTGATAAGATTGAAATTAAAAAAAATAACTTAGCTTTTGGGAAATGACATTCAATTTTAATAGAGAAGGATAAGAGCAGCGTGAATATAGGTTGCTATCGGACATACAAAATATTGATGACGTCACCAACGATGAACTTTGCTTCACGTGATGACACCGACGTTGAACAACCGTCTCCCAACGAAATATATATACGCGCCATCGATGCAATCTTTGAAGTACAGACTCTGAAAGTGTTGTTTAACTGACATCAAAAAAGGAGGTTCTCAATTCGACTGTATGTTTTTTTTTTATGTATGTTACTCGATTACTCTGCCAATTATGAATTAATTTTGATAATTCTTTTATTGTTTGGTACGTCATACTTCAGAGATGGTCTCATAATTTTTTTATCGAAATTCATTCAGCGCTTTTGAACAAGCCGTTTTTTGTTTTTTTTTTAAATAAACTTTATACAGAATGTTTTTTTTAAATGGGACAGTATGGGGGTATCCGAATCCATAAGAGATACGGGAAAACTGTCTTTGGAACCATTTACTCATTTTGTATGAAAATGACTTTGGCATAGTTATTGTTGACGTGACAACGTCTTATAATTCGATAGAGCCGGCTGCACGCACGAAAAAACATGACTCATGCGGCGTTACCTCGCTCTGAGGCGTTCCATGTAAGGCTTGAAGTGCAAGCGAGAGCGCGGAACGAGCGACAAAGAAGCACAATCGGCCACAATCGTCAATCAATCGGGGATCGGGCAATGGTTGTCACGTTCAACTATCGTCAGTAAACCGACTTTACAGAAAACCAATTTTTTTTTTGGTCAAGCGTGAGTTCTCCGTAAAAATGAGTAGTTTTTATCAAAAAAAAAACGGTTGTCTGTAAAGTCGGTTTACTGACGATAGTTCAACGTGTCAACGTCGTTATTGTGCTTCTTTGTCGCTCGTTCCGCGCTCGCGCGCATGCGCATATATATATATGTATAGTAGTATGGTGCGCATGCGTTTTGCGAGGTGACGCATGACGAGGTAACGACGCATTAGTCATGTTTTTTCGAGCGTGCAGCCGGCTCCATCGATTTATAAGACGTTGACACGTCAAATTTTTTTTATGCGTATCGACTCAGTTTCATGTAAGGATTGTTTCATTGTATGGGAAGAAAAAAATCTGAGCAGCAGAAATTAGTCAAATTTTATAAAATGTTTTCTCATACAAATTGTAAGTAATCTGGTACCTACGTTAATAAAACTATCGCAATAAATTTTCAAAATGGCCTCCCTCTTGCTGTTTCCAGGTACGGGTACGTTTCAGAATACCTCTTGTGGCCTTAGACAAAGATTTTCTTATTAAAGTTTGACTTACTTCTACAGCTCTGATTTTTCTCATTTCACGAGACCATCAGAGCAGTAGAACAACATTCACCACACATCTTTGTCTAATGCCACTAGAGATGTTCTGAAACGTGCCCGTACCTGGAAACAACAAGAGGGAGGCCATTTTGAAAATTTATTGCGATAGTTTTATTAACGTAGGTACCAGATTACTTACAATTTGTATGAGAAAACATTTTATAAAATTTGACTAACTTCTGCTGCTCAGATTTTTTTCTTCCGATACAATGAAACAATCATTACATTAAACTGAGTCGATAGGCATAAAAATTTTTTTTGATAAAAACTACTCATTTTTATGGAGAACTCACGCTAGACCAAAAAAATAATTATGCCAAAATCATTTTCATACAAAATGAGCAAATGGTTCCAAAGACAGTTTTCCCGTATCTCTTATGGATTCGGATATCCGCATACTGTCCCATTTAATAAAAACAACCTGTATAATAATTATTATTAACAAATATCTTGATAGCTGGTTATGAAAAACAGTTATGAAAATGGACCAAAGGGATTATTTAGGTATCACTCTTTTCAGACTACAAAAAACTTGTTCTTAAGTGCCCTAATCGCCTAACATGGCACATGCCAACAAATTGGCACACAGATTTGGGTAAATATAGCAACAAAAACAACCCCTAGCTTTCTACGCTAAAATTACAACCCTCCATGTTGGGTTTTCCTTGTACGTTGTCTTGATAGTTCCATCGCTACCCACTAGATGGCGATATTCTAAGACAAAAAAATACTGTGAGGTTCTTCTTGATTTTTTAGTTATTTCTTAGAGCATAACTTTAAGCACGTTTACTTTTGTTTTAACAGAAAAGTTATATAGTTTATCTTAGCTAGCCCTTAATTTGTATTTATTTGTATGATTTAAATCATTCGAGGCAATTCTAACGCTATTGGGCTATTATTATAATTGTTAATGCAAAATGCCAATCGTAGATTTGATGTTTACCTGGATAAATCAAGTACAGTAATATGATTAAAAATATGCATGCATATTCGCTAACGGCTTTCTTCTTATACACTAAATTCGACCTATCTACATCATCACCATCATCATCAGCCTTAGAATGCCACGAAGAACGGTCTTAAGCCGGCTCCATCCACCAACTTCCTGCGACGTTTATAATGTATTTAGTCCATCGAGTGGAGGCCTTCCTCTAACGCGTCATCCGCGGTTGGAAGGTCCAACGAAAAAGAGGTGAACCGAAGAATCCAACTCGGATGGGTAGCGTTCATTTAATTATTTTCTCGTCACAGATACTCAAGACCAGATCAGAGAGTCTATAATCAATGCGGATCACTGAGACGTGGTCGCTAACTATTAAACGAATAGACAAGCTCAATGTCGCACAGCGGGCTATTGAGACAGCTATGCTAGGGATTTCACTACGTGATAGAATCCCAAATGAGGAAATACGTAGAATACCCCTGATCACCGACACAGCAGACATTAGCAAATTAAACTGGCAATGGGCAAGTCATATAGCAGAACTGAACTCGCAGAACTGACAACGGTTGGGGAATAAAAGTTCTCGAGTGGCGACCACAAACCGGACGTCGCAGTAGAAAAAGGCCCTCCACTCGATATAATATGCATGGATATATATATTATAATTCCGAGGAATCATTGTACTAGAAACGCAATAAATTCTCGATAGAAAAAATCACAGAATTACCTCTAACTTTTAGCTAGATTTGATTGTTTATTAGTATGATGGAGATTGGTTAAAACTAAGATAAATAAAATCAATTCCAAAGAACCAAAGATTTGCTATGAGGGTTTTGTAAAATTATCTATATTTTAAAAGATATTCACTGAGATATACATTTTTCGAGAGGTGCGAGCAATTTTTTTTGTATGAACTTTTTTCTTCGCACAGCAGCCGTATCTATGTACGTGTTAAGTTTCGATAACAATACAATATTATTATAGTGATAGTAATATATAATGTTGGAGACAATCGGATCAATGGCTAATAGGAGACCGGCATCGGCAGTGTTCGGTTTAATTCTGATTAGCTCTAGGTATCCAATTTCAATGTAGTCCGTAGCGCGGCGATCGATTAGCTGTCTGAGAAGCAAGAGGTTGCAGGTTTGATTCCAGCTGTGGTACAAATATTTGCATGATCTGCAAATATTTGTTCTGCAAATATTTTTTCTAGGTCTAGGTGATGTGGTACCATGGTATTTGTAGTTCCTAATACCCACGATATAGGGAATCCTAGTGTGGGATCAAGGACTATGTATGTGATTGTTGGGTTTTATGTTATGTTATGTTATGTTATGTCAGCAGGGAGACTAATTATGTAAAAGGCTTTTCCCGCCATTATAGAAAAGAGATGTTGCATACTTTTATTTTATTTCATTTTCTAGTGTTTTTTTTAAGTTATTTTGTGTAGTTTTTGTGGTATTTTAACCAATGTAGCTTTTATAAAGTGCACAAGTGTAGTGAAATGAAATGGAAGTGTATTGCGTGACTTTTCAAATCGGTTGAAATTGTCCACCGAAGTTCTAGTAAAACTGCCAACGCTTTACTAAAACATGACTTGACTGAGACTTTGACGACTTGGAACGAGTTTAACGTTGCAAATTACAATGAGGGATTTTCACGGGCGTTTCAAATCATGCTTTCAGCGTTGAAAATAGATGGTGCTGCTCTGTTACGTAGCTGTCAAGTGTCAAAATAAAGTTAAATGTCAACATCAACAACGTGGATATAGTTTCGTTTCGTGGTATTTTGCTTACTTATAAAAACACCACGAAATCACTAGCGCACTCTCAAGAAGCAGACACAAACAGAATATCATGACTAATAGCCACAGATTAGTTGAATAATAGCTTAGTACGCGTACACCACAGATAATACATTTGACAATCTTGTCAGCTGCAGTTGAGTCAGCGCCATCTATCGAACCAATTTGAACTACTTTTTTTTTAATCGAAGTTGAAAATCCCTCTTTAATTTAATAATACTTGAAACTGACAAATGCACAAGTCGTGCGACGCCAATTAAGAAGAAAAAATGAAAAAGCTTGTTTTGAATAATATATTTGGAACAAAAAAACCTATTATCGGATAGATTACTAATATTATCTAAATCGAGGCCACGGCCACCGGGGGACGCAAACAGCCCGATACTAAATGCTCATTTCGTCGAATATTCACCGCATAACCGTTAATGTCAACGTTATTGAGTTCCATTACCCGAATTGGATATTAATAAGGTGCAAAAGAATAAAGATAAATAGGGTGCGGACGATTACATAATAATAATGTACAAATTTGTATCTATCTACTTTTACTACTTCGTGTCACTGGCTCTTTCTTGGTCACTCTACGCTATGACCAGCCAGAAATATGTTGGCTCTAAAAAGGGCCTAGTGACTATGGAACCAGAACCAATGTGGTGAAAGGATTGAGTAAGTACCTACATCCTGTAGAGGCTCCTCTTATGAACATATTAAATGTTTTTTTAAAGTTTTGGTTCTAAAAGGTGCCTGTTTTTTTTTTCACCCTTCACGTTTGTATATTTCTTTGAAATCACGTAATAATGCGTACGTTTTTCAATTTTTCAAGTGAAAAAATCCATTGGTTCGTGTCCGGAATTGGAACTTATGGTCATTAGACCATTTATCTCTAGATCTATCAAGAGGATTATAACTTAATAGTTCTCAGTCCTTTGTAACAGTTCTGTGACCCTTGTCCGAGTATAGCATCACTTACACTCACACTCGTGAGCATTACACTTGTTTTTGTTTTTATATACCAAAACAGCGCCTCTAGTGGAACCATAGAGAAGTTATCCCATGTGGAACTGACAAATAGTCCAACTGATATAAAACGGTAATTTAATGTAAATAACATAACATAACACCCAACAACCACGTACGTTAGTCTTGATCCCACCCTAAGATTCCCTGTTTTGTGGGTATCAGTAATTACGAGTACCATGGTACCATAACATTCAAGCAAAATATATGCAGATCCTGCAAACATTTGTCCCGCAGCGGGAATCGAACCCGCAACCTCTCGCATCTCAGCCAGCTACTAGCCCGCGATGCCACAGAGGTCTTCAAAATAAATTCCTTTTTCCGCATTCATACTCTGCGCGGAGGGTCATTACGCGTGAGAATGGTCTGGCTAGATAACGGGTGGGCTATTTAAACCTACGGCTTCTGGCGACCCTGTACTTTTGACATATGTTGTCAGATCGGCTTATAACAGCCCGCGTTTGAAGCGACAGTCCAAGCAAATTTGTGCGGAAAAAACATTGGATCATTCTTTTTCGAATATGATGCCGGAGCAGTCGTAATCATCAATGGAAAACTTTATCGGGCAATGATAACGGATTTTTAATGTCAGTTCTAACTAATAACAGCATAGACAACTTTTGGTTCAACAGGATGGCGCCACAGCTCTACGTCCAAGATCGCTTTATTCCGTCCTTTATTCCTCGGTCATCTAATGTAGAAAAACTGTGTTTAGACATTGACATATATATTACTAGCGTAGTTTTAGATGTTTTCTTCCTGTGGGGTTATTTTAAGTGCTAAGTTTATGTCAACAAGCCACGGACCGTGGAAGCCTTAAAAAACAATATCCGACAGGAAATGGCCGCTATTGGACCCGAAACACTTAGAAAAGTGATGGGAAATGCCGAAAATCGAGCAAATTGCGCCATTTGCTCTGGCGGCGACCATTTACGCGATATCATATTTTAAAAGTAATCTGAACATTTTACAAGGTTCAAAATGTAAGAAAAATCTTTTCACAGCAAATAGTTTGTTCTTTTTAAGCAGCTGCTATGATATGAAATGGTAATCCCAGCCCACTACAATAATAATGCATTTCACCCACCATAGAGTAGGATTAGGCCTCAAACTCCAAAATTAAACACAGATCACAAAGATATTTCTGGATTTTATTCCTTTTCCAATGTCTTTGTCCACCATTTGACGTCAAGTCCCAGTTCAAGCCCAACTGACAAGCCAGCGCTATGCATCTGTCACTGTCAGTATTGCACCGCCAACGCCAACAGATTCTCGTCACCACAGAACATCACTGGATATAAATGCTGAAACTCCTACATCAGTTCAACTAATACTAGTTATAATTATGGTTAATATGATGATAGTCTTACAATAGTGAGACAGTGTTGAAAGTTTTTGTGTGCCATTTATGGTACCAGAGCTGATTTTTGAATAAACTTTTGTAGATAAGTTAAGTTTAGATAAGCTGTTGACTACTATGTATATCGAAATAAATATATAAAATTGTATAAAAAGGTTTTAGCAGCATCGAAAAAAAACATTTAAATATGAATTAGAGTTGGCAAAAAACAGCACGAAACAAATTTGGAAGATCATAAATAAACATAGAAATAAGAATTACGTTAAGACCTACGAGAACTATCTACTTAAATGCAATGACAGGATCACTGACAATACCCAAGAAATAGCTGACATTTTTGCTAAGCAATATGACTATAGTATAGAGGACGCTGAGTTTAAGGGGAAAAAAACCCTAGCACTTAAATATATGACTGATTGTACAAATAGAGTTAACATTGACATGGAAATTGGTGATACGAATAGAAATGAGATTAAATTTATAGTAAAAAAAATGGAAGTTAAACACTCACATGGCTATGACGAGATTCCTATTATAGTCATCAAGGAAAATATTGACTTACTTGCAGAGCCAATAGCTAATTATTTTAACAAGTGTCTAGGTTTGGGAATTTTTCCAGATCAATTGAAAATTGCCAGAGTTTTGCCGGTTCATAAAAAAGGTAAAAAGACAGACCCAAAGAACTTTAGGCCTATTTCGCTACTGCCAATCTTTTCAAAAATCTTTGAAAAATTTATTAAAGCTAGGCTTGAGTCACATTTAAGAGAAAATAATATCCTGAATGAGCGCCAATTTGGTTATCAGAAAGGTGTGGGAACCGTTGACGCAGTTGATCTGCTAATTAATGAAGTGCTGGTTAATGTAAACAGCAGAATGAAGGTAGCAGGCCTTTTTCTAGATCTTTCTTCTGCATTTGACTCGGTAGACCATGAAATTTTGATTGCAAAGCTAGAATTTTATGGAGTAAGGGGCAATGCTTTAAGTCTTATGAAATCGTACCTAAGCAACAGGTCACAATTTATTGAAATTAAAAATATTGTTAACAGACACGAAGTTGTAACCAAGTCCGAGGTATTCAACATTAAACGGGGAGTCCCACAAGGCTCTATACTAGGACCTATATTTTTTGTAATTTTTCTGAATGACCTCATCAACTTTATAAATAATGCTGTTCCAGGTATTAGCCTGGTAGTGTATGCAGATGATACAAATGCAATAATCCCAGCGACTAGCATTACAGAACTTACTAATAAGATTGATATTGCTCTAGAAGCTTTTGATAGATGGTTTGACGCTAATAATTTGAAACTTAATATAGATAAGACAAATGCAATTATATTCAAAACGACTGCTCATAAGCATGAAACTATTGACTTAATAAGAAATGGAGTAAAGGTTAATTTCGCTGATAGTGTGAAATTTCTGGGGGTGATAATTGATCAGTTCCTAAACTGGAAAACAGAACTGGAAGCAGTCGAAAACTCGGTTAGCTCAGCATGTTATGCTTTAAGAAGCCTAAGAGACGATGTTAGCCCAGAGCAACTAAAGACAATTTACTATGCTCTAGTAGAATCAAAATTAAGATATAGTATTAAATTCTGGGGAAATAGTTACGCATATAATATTAATAGGGCTTTCGTTGTACAAAAACGCGCTATTCGTACCATTGTGCGAATACCACCATGGGAATCATGTAGAGATCACTTTAATAAACTCGAGATTCTGACCCTTCCAAGTTTGTACATTTTAGTGGTCCTCGTGGATATTGTACGGCATCCACTTAAGTACGAAACACCTGAAAATAGGACGATAAGACGTAACACTAGGAGAAAGGACCTAGAGGCCCCTTTATGTCCGAGGTTAAGTGTGGCTAGGCATGGCTGTCGATATCAAGCGGTGAAACTTTTTAATGCTCTTCCGATCGATATGAAAGCAATAGATTGTCAATATATATTTAAAAATAAATTAAGAAAGCTTTTGTTGGAAGGGTGTTTTTACTCTGTTGACGATTTTATGACACGAAATTTATTATTATGACATTTAATTTTTGTGACATTTATATTTTTAATTCTATTGTAGTTGTAATAAAATTGTTGTGTGATATTTAAATTATGGAGGCGTTATTTTAATTTGTGTTTGTTCTATTGGTTTTAATTATTTATATGAGCTACAATTTGATATATGTGTATAAAGAAATAAAATAAGTAATAATAATTAATTAGTTAATTAGTATGTAAGACATTCAAATACGATTTTTAAGACAATTGTTCTGAATAAATGAAATGAAATGTCTATTTAGGTCAGATGGTACAACTAAAAGAGTCCAAATTTGACAAAGTGGTCAACCGACGAATCCAACTTGGATTCGGGAAACTACTACATTACCTTATCGTCACAGATACCGCAGAGCCACAAGACGAAAGTCTATAATCAGTGCGTGTTGCTTGTGATGACTTATGGCACTGAGACGTGGTTGCTAACTTGGTCGTATTGACAAGCTCAAAGTCGCGCAGCGGGCTATGGAGTGAGTTATGCTAGGGGTTTCCTATTGAATCCGAAATGAGGAAATGTGTAGAAGAACCATGATCACCGACATAGCTCTCAGAATTTGCAAGTTGAAGTGACAATAACGTTGGGGAATAATAGTAGATTATGCACTAAGGGAATAAAGCAGTGTCTTATGTCGCGGGCGGTATATTGAACCCTGAGCGTAACGAGGGACTCTAGCGAGGGAGTTATATAGAGTCCTGAGTGAAGCGAGGGGTTCAAGCTGCCCAAGACGAAGACAGGCTTTATTCCAGAGGAGCATACTCTACTTTTCACACCTACTGCGAGGCAATAAAAGGCCAGGGCTCCATTAAATAAGTATCGTCTGTTTTGATAAACTCTGAAGTAGAATCATTATCGCTCGACATTTTTTGTTAAGACTAATATTGTCACTGACATAATATTATATTACAAAAATATTGCAATTAAATTCACTGAAAATCACAGCACCAAACATCTCTTTTGTTTCACATTCTTTAAAATCGTGCCTATTTCTTTTTTTTTTCGAGTTTTGATATAGTGGCCAGTTTGATTTTCGAACAAACCTCTTTATAATGCCATATGGGCATTTTTTTACTCAGAGTTTTCCACGAGTTTCTAACACGAATTTGACGTTCTAAATTCAAATCACTTTAATCCCTAGGGAGTTTCATACAACTTTATATCCCTAGAGAGACAATGCTGTACTTTACGTTGAGGTTGCATGATTTGTAATTGGCCATTGTCGAGAAGGTGGTGTGAAAAGGTTCTTGAGTGGCGACCACAAATCAGATGACGCCGTGGTAAAGGAAAGTCCTCCACTCAATGGACTAAAATATATGTTTATAATGTCATGAGCCTTGCAGGAAGGCGTTGGATGGAGGTGGCTCAAGATAGTTCGTCGTGGCATTCTAGGGAGCAGGTCTATGTCATGAAGTAGGCTTCTACCGGCTAATGATGAAGATAAATAGAATTTAGTGTATAAGAATGAAGCCGTTAGCGAAATGTCTCGGCAAACTCTGGAAAACTATCAAAAGACACACTTTAAAAATGCATTTGTCTTCAAGACTTAGCCCAAGTCTAGACTTCATCTCGACAAATAGGATTAAAGTTTGGAGCTTAAATTAATTGTCTTACTTTTGCTTTTTTCTTAGCAATTTGTCATGCAGCACTAATGAGCTTTGCTCATAGAAGAAAGCTTAATGAAAATACATACATACGGACATACCACACCTGCCCCCCTATTCCCTAATTGAAAGTCACTCGGTGACTAACATTTGTCAAATAAAATGACAATCAATTGCCCAAAAATATCATAATAAATTGTTAATTGATGGTCATTTGACTTTTCAAATGTTAGTCACCGAGTAAATTTCAGTTAGGGAATATGGGGGCTGATCTCATCCCACACTAGGATTTTTTTCGTGGGTATAAGGAACTTCGAGTATCATGGTACCATAACAAACAGACCAAGAACAAACAGCTATTAGGAACGAACTTTTTTATTATAATATATTACAGAACGGTATCAGCTAGTACCTACTGGCTGACTAACTTTACCCCATGGAAGAATGATTCCATGCGATACCCAGACGCTAGCAAGACGCAAATGTTAATATTGGCCAATGACAATGAAATCAATTGAATTCTTTGTAATTTGATTGGTTAATATTTGTAATTTACTATTGTAACCTGTGCTAGCTGTACTGGCATGTTGCCCATCTGGTGTCAAGTGGTAAGCTCAGCCCATTACAATTGCCATACCTTTTAAGTCATGTTCACCTAAGACGCACTCTACTTGGCTTTTCACTGCGCCCGTAATCCTGAGTCAAAGATGAGAAGTCTCATATGCCTGTTATTTCACCGGCACTCTTCAAACCAGAACACCATAATACTCACACTGCTGCTTGACGGTAGAAATAGGTATGGTGGTAGTATTTCTCCGGACGAGCTGTTTCACATGGAACTCTAATACTAGCAAAGCTACTTGGGCGACCGAACTTCACTCTATAGTCAATTTTCCTAATACCTATAAGTTTATTTTATGGTTCCGTACCCAAAGGGTGACAACGGGTCCCAATTAATAAGCTTACGCTGTCTGTCTGTCTATTTATCGGGTATAAATCTCGGCAGCCGTATAAGGCCAAGTGGCTGACTTTTTTTTAATTTTGCAAACAAACTTGGACCCCAATACACTGTTTTCTGAATGCCTTCTCAAAGTACCTCATTTGGGGTTGACAATGTTTCATGTAAATTGTTTAGGTAATAAATGAACGCTTGTCAGGAAAACTTTTGACATATGAGTGTTCTTACGTAACAATAATACTAATAGCATATAGAAGTGAAACTCCCATACTTAATACATATGCTTTTGGAGTAAGATCTTTCAATCACCACCAAATAGTGGTTGAAGAGTGGACAATGTTGAAGCTTTCTGATGCTTCGAGAGGGCATTCAGATAAGCGTTGGGACGGGCCGATTGAAGGAAATTTTCTACAAGTTTCGCTTCTATAGGGTACGGTTGAATAATTACCTAGTTTATAGCAGAACCCTGTAACAAATTAGGGTCGTTACACTGGCGTGACACTTACGCCTTGTTTGGAATTTCGCAAGTTACGATACAATACAATTTTAATTTATTACGTGACACATACGAAAAGATAAATGTCTCACTATTGTTGAACTAAATGGTTTGTCTTCGAGCCGGAAAGTATTTTATTACCTGTATTTAGATGAGTAACGGCCGAAATATACAAATTTGCTTGACGCTCAGATTATTTATTATTGCGGAAACTGTAGCAAAAGCTACGCGGGTGCTACGAAGGTTCTACGAATTTTTGCTACATTCAATAATTGGACAGTATAGCACAGTATTTTTAGCTGGTGTATGCAATAGCTTGTAATAGATTTATTCTAAGCAGACTTAACCTGTAACTTGTTTTGTAAGAGTAGACTTGAGTCAGTCAAATAAAACAAAAAAACATACTGTTGAGGATTAATATAAATACTTCTTGGATATGAAACTATCTTTATAATGAGTTACAGATAGGTTCAAGATGTAAATATAATTATTATGATGCCGCTAGTACGGCAGTCCACGGCTAAGTGAGTTGTCTTCCTGGCGCAGGGGCGCTAGCGGCAGTCTTCTCGTATTTGTTTGCGTAAACACATACATTATACATAATATTTTTAGGTGGTGTATGCAATAGCTTGTAATAGATTTATTCTAAGCAGACTTAACCTGTAACTTGTTTTGTGAGAGTAGAATTAGGTCAGTCAAATAATATAATATATATATAAATAAAATTTTTTTTTTTACATTATTCGTATATGGGTCTGCATTTAAGACCCAATATACTCTCATGTCAGTCCACAAACCAATTGTTAATCCAAACAGCCAAGCAGTGGTACTTGCTCTGCTGTATTCCAGTTTGAAGTGTTATATATAGCTGCCTGTGAAATTACAGGCACATGAGACTACATCTTTATGTCTCAGGGTGACGGGCGAAGTGCAATTTTTCCGTAGGCCGCGTCATAGGTGGACGTGACCAAAGAGGTAATGAATTCGTTATAGGCTAGAGTTACTGTTTAAGTTCCGTCAATTACCAAAAAACATAAAAAAAGCTTTAAAAACAAATAAAACAATATTACACTCTTTATTGTACAATTAAAGTGCTTCAAGAGTAATAAAAAGTTTTTTTGCATTTCTTGTGGGAACTTTATCATAATAAATTTCACTTGCCACAATTAAATTAATAAACAGTTATAATGAAATGCTTTGGGCACGCGGCCACACCATTTGCCACTGTTGCCAGCTTTTGTACACTTTAATCGCATACAAACAATGAAAAGCAGTTAGCTACTTAAGAAGTTATTTTCGTTATTTTACAACTTACAAATTAAAATGCTTTTTTGATGAATTTATCTTCTTTTTTTCTTTTTTTTTATGCTACTTGGCAAGCAGACAAGCTTACGGCCCACCAGATGGAAAGCAGTTACCGTAGCCTATGAACGCCTGTAACACCAGAGGCATCACACGCGCGCTGCCGACCCTGAGACATAAAGATGAAAAGTCTCATGTGCCTGTAATTTCACCGGCACCCGTACCCTTCAAACCGAAACACAGCAATGCGAACACTACTGCTTGGCGGCAGAAATAGGTACGGTGGTAGTACTTCCCCGGATGAACTCAAAACAGTAGGTACCTGAGGCCTTAACATGAACTCTTATAGCGATTCAGTTCAAAATATCGGTTCTGTGATGTCCGCAGCTATATTTAAACGCACGGTAGCAGAAGGTCTGTAGACTTCTGTAATGAAAGTTATTCAATAATGACGGATGGCAACGACGAACCGATATTTTTTACTGAATAGTTTTTGAACTGAATTGCTATAAGAGCTCATGGTAAGGCCTCAGATGTAATCTGTTGAGTTGAATTAAAAGTTGATGGTGGTTTACACCAATTACTTTTCAAAAGTAAAAATGGCATTTAAAGGTTTAATAAGGATGAGTAAGATGGAGTTAGTTAAGTAGGAAGACAATGTACAAATTACACAATACATCCCACTGCGGGATGTCAGTGCAGATCTTATTTCCTCCCTTTCTCCCCATCCTCTTGAATTAGAATAACAATTAGATACGTAATATAAGAACAGGCGTTATAGTTAGCGTGTTTCACATTGTATATTATGTAGAGAACCGTTTAGTTAGAGCAAGCAATACATAATCACTTAGTCAAACTAATGTAATTACTTATTTTATGGATAGTAATGTTATGACTTTTTATAGATTATAGTCATGTCTTATAAATACATGTCATAATATTCAATAAAACGAATATGAGCTCACACAACAAAGTAATGACTCTTATTTACAATATGTTTACAGCACCGCTATGAAAAGGTTCATAGTGCTATTTGTTCATGTTATATTCCTAAAAAGCTAATTTCATATCATAACGTATAAACAACATGGTGAACTGAATGGTTTTATTATGATAATCGCCTAATGGTGATTACTGAGAATCAACACTGCTTGGCAGTTGTGCGGGGATAATTAAGGTTTTTTCATATTCTCTGACTGCAATGTGGGCATAGAATATTCGTTCTTTGAGGAGTGCCTCTGAAAAATAAGCGTCAATTAAACTATATTACTTAGATGTATTAAATTGACACTATCATGGCTTGATAATAATTTTAGAAAAAATATGATTATGCACCACTTGATGCAATCGACGCGAGCGACGATGAACGGGTGCATCTACCCCATTACCCCACCTGCACTATGGTCCAGCCAGCTGGGTAAAGCGTGCCCGAACCGTAACTGAGCTAGATCCCATCTCAAGAGGAAGCACATCTAAACGGCCAACAAAGCGTCAACAGGAGGATAATAAAATACATGGTGAATAATAGAATTGAAGTTATCGTGGCTTGGTATCATTTTTTTTTGTTCTCGTCGCACGACCCTTGAGCGTGGTCGCGGTCGGTGCTCATGAGGAAAGACCTCAAAATGGTCAACGAAACGTCAGCAGGAGAATAGTAAAGTACGTGGTGTATAGTCGTAATTTTTCTAAAACATGGTGAATTGTCGTAATTTTCTTAAAAGTACTTAGTAACTATCTTGCTATTATTAAAAATACTGTGTTTGAAAAAGATACATACCTCATCATACATATTTGAACAAATTTCAGACTACTTAATTGTTTGAGTAATTTTTACCAAAAACTGGTTTGTGCGTTAGGTGCAATCTTGATTTGAACATCTATTAAATATTTATTTTGAGCTTATGTGCTCATAGGACCCATGGTAATCTAAGTTTTGAAATGATAAAATAATTTCTTTATTTGTTTAAAATAGGTTCTACAGGATAGATAAATCAATTTAAAATATAAAATTCATATTCCGCTATTTAGTAGGATATCATACAAAAGTAAAAATCAAAACTAGTTATGATGAAATTACACAGTTTGAAGTAATTAAGTAAGTAGGTACATCTTTAATTTAATAAAGAAGTTTACCGAGTAAATACCATGATCTAGCAGCCAGGCCCTTAACATACCTTTAAATCTCATAAAAAGTCGCTCCTTAATATTTTTTACGCATATAATAGTAGTTTTTTTGTACCTTGGAATTCTCGGAGTTAATTTGTTGACAAGACACGAATTTTAGTTGTGAAAATATTAGAAAGTAACATTTGGATACTCATGGACTTTTGGATGCTCGTACTAGTAATTTTCGCCACACCACTTACCAAAACTGAATTGTTCAAAGTTCACACAGTTTTCATTCATGTTCTGTTCATAAATTGTTCAAACAATACCGCGGAATACCAATAAAGCGAGCCTTCGAATAATAGTTCAACTCCAACGATGTATTCGACCAAACTCTGTTTCAATTCAGTATTCTGTGTTAACTTTATTTTGCACCCAATCATTTTTACTTTCATTAAAAAAGGTTTTAGCTGTGATAAGAGAAACACTATACGTATATTATGTAATAGAGTATTCGGACTTAGAGCACATGGTGGTGAATTTAAATATAAGTGTGCGTGTCTTTTCTAATAAGTGGAAATTGACCATCAACATTTCAATAAAACTGCCACTGTCTTACTAAAACATGACTTGACTGAGACTTTAACGACTTGACCTAATTTTATCAAAATAATATACCTACTAGACACTTGCAAAATTGAGAAAACTTTCCTTAGAGGCCATAATTAATAGAAGAAAAATAACATTTTCTCAGTGGATTTTGTTGCAGGTTTTGTCGATTTGTAAATGCAATACGCCAATGATGACGTCAACAGTTAATTCCTTCATCAGCCGGGAGACATCCATTGCTGGATGAGGCCTACGCCATAGCATGCATAGCAAGAACGCATAGCGTGCTATATGAGATTTGCCATAATCAGTACGCTTGGCAGGCAGATTGATAGATAGATTAACACTTAATTGATCACAACATAGAAACAATAAACAAGTAATTTTGCTATAGAAAGGCAAAACAAAGGGTGGTCTTATCGCTGAAAGCGATCTCTTCCAGGCAACCTTGCAACCACACTAGTGTTGCTGAATGCTGCTGCCAATCCCGGCGTAGCGTAATCTCTTAGTCACTTTTTACATCCATGGGAGGAGTAGGCGAAGTCCTTTTCTAAATAAATGTATAATAATACATTATATTATAACTGAGACCTAATTAATATACTCAAATCTCTCGGAAACATTTAATTAGAGCTCTTACAATTCAAATGAAACATTATTTAATGTTTTCACGGCATGAGTAATGTTTGTACAAATGTAGTTCTCCACGCAGAGCAGTAATTATCTATAAGCCATGATACGTAGAACGCGCCCAAATTTCTAAAACACATCACAACAGAACAAACAGTGTTCAGTGATCTACTAAACCAGCGTCACAGGAATGAAAAAAAATAGAATAGTTTTAATGATCCGATGTGAAGCGCACCTGTGCAGCGTCTTGTATCAGGCGTCAGGTTGTTTAGAATTTTCTGTCTATATCTTTATCTTCAACATTATATTACCTTCCATAACATAACACCCAATAGACACATACATAGCTCTGATCGCATATTGGGATGTCTTGTGTCGTGGGTATCAGGAACTACGAGTACCATGGTAACAACCAGACCAGGAACAAATATTTTCAGATCATGCAAACATTTGTCCCGCAGCGAAAATCAAACCCGCACCTCTTGCATCTCAGCCAGCTACTCGCCCACCGCACTACTTATGTCGTCAAAATGTTAATTCACCACGCTTGTACCTCTCTTCAGCCAGTTTGCCTCCTCCCAACAGTATTTTGCAAATCATAACTCTATCTTGGTGGATTGTTCCTGGGACCATAGATAAACTACGAATACTTTTTTGTTAGCAGTAGAACTTCTTGTGAAAGGGTTCGTCCGGGAAAGTACTACCACTATACCAGTTTCAGCCGCCAAGCAGTAGTGCTCTCATTATTGTATTGCGTTTTGAAGGGTACCTTTTCACCTTTATGTCTCAGGGTCGGCAGCGGGCGTTGATGCCTCTGGTGTTGCAGACATCCATAGGCTATGGTAACTATTTTCCATCAGGTGGCCGTATGCTTGACTGCTTGCCGCAAGTAGTATAAAAAAAACATTATATGATAAAAGCAATACTCTGACACCGTTTGTGCTCTACAGTAAATTTTGTCTCTATGAATTTCCACTATCCTAGAGAGAAGCTGGTTATGCTAACAATAGCAGTGTTTACGAGGAATAAGCAACCATTAAACTTGCTCTGAGTTAACTGAAATGAAATTGAATTATTAACGTAACGAACATTCATCATCATCATCATCAACCAGTAGGAGTGCACTGTTGGATATAGGACTCCCCCAAAAGATTACCACCACGAACGGTTCTAAGCGTCCTCCATCCACTGACTTACTGCGACCCTGCGTCGTCCAGTTTGTGGTCGCCACTGGAGAACCTAAATACCTCAACGGCTGTCAGGCCTGCGAGCTATATAACATGCCCATTGCCACTTCAACTTGTTATTTCTAAGAGTTATGTCGGTGATCTTGGTTCTTCTGCGGCTTTCGTTATTTTAAGGCGATATGTGAAAATTTTGGAGTCGCTACGTTACATTCTCACTCAGTAACGGTAAAAGTTACAAACTTAATGTTAGTATAGTAATTACTTAAGGATGTAATCTAAATAAATCAAATACAGAAACACGATTGGACAAACTTTTCTCGATAGACTTATTAAGATTACCAAGCCTTGTCTGTTGCTTTTGTGCCTCTAAACAGGGTATAGCGAGGAATAAGCATATAATACTCACTAAGTTTATACTAGCTTAGGTTAGATAATAAGTAGTAGACACAAGTAGTAGTACACACAAACATACTAACAACCTTCTATAGGCCAAATATATTCAACGCTCCTGCTATGATCGCTGGTAAAATTAACTACGCAGTACATTAATCCAAAGTTAATTTGTTAACCCTGTAGACGTAAATGGCACTTATTAGATTAAGTTTTCCCAATGTGACTTTCGGAAGTCAAAATAGCAAGACCGGCAGGGCGATTCTAAACGTCGGAAACGTTCCGTTCGGATTCGTTAGTTTTTCATTTCGATGTGGTAACTAACTAAAACAATTTTATAACAATTTTCTTTAGCAAAACACAGTAATATACAATATTTATTGATTTTTACTGTGTTTTACTAGAGAAAATTGATTTAGTTACTTATCACATCGAAATGAAAAACTAACGAATCCGATCGGAAACCTTTCCGACGCTTTAGAATCGCTCTGCTGATTGCCATCAGTCATAATAAAAAGCGGTCACGCAGACCCATTAATCAGTCACCGGGCATTGTCATCATAGTTAGGAACAGTTTTGACCTTTTTGAGTTAGTCAAAATTACCCTTTGATGGTTCGGTTAAACGATCGGAAAAATGAAAAGACGATTAGATGGAATAATTACAAAGCATTCGATTGTTTGAGTTATTGGATTGAATAAATTTAAATTGGTTAAAATAGGCATTTCTCAAGTAATTGTAAAGTGTTAAAGTGTTATCCCACACTTATGGGAAATATTATGAGTGGCACAGCGGTTAACGCATCTCCGTATCAAGGAGACGGTAGTGGGTTCAATTCCCGCTTGGTTAGTAATTTTTGGGATATTATACAATTTTATTTAACACCATGTTTTTATTAAAATACTTTTGTCATCTATCTGCTTCCTTTCTCGATAAAATACTTTTAATCCAAATCTACAACGTCTAAACTATAGTTATTAAAAAGGTCAGAGAAGGAAGAAAATGGGTCATAAACAACCTCGCTGGTTACATAAATAATATTATACAGAAGTGAAACTCGAAAAAAATCCTGTGAAAATATAAATTATTTTCCATTTAAATTTTGCTCGCTGCCGCACCGTTGCGTATGACGTTTTAACTGATTAGTAACTGCCAGTTGCAGTAGTAGAATCAATAGGTGGTTGACAAAAGTCAACAAACTAGACTTATTTGACGAAAAATATATTGTAATTTATTGAAAAAGTTGTCAGTTACTAAGGACAGAGACCTTACCATGAGCTCTTATAGCGATTCAATTCAAAAACTATTTAGTACAAAATATCGGTTCGTCGTTGACATCCGTCATCATTGAATAACTTTAACCGCACAAGTCTATAGACTTCCTGCTACTGTGCCTTTAGAAATAGCTGCGGCCATGACGGAACTGATATTTTGTACTAAATAGTTTTTGAACTGAATCGCTATAAGAGCTCATGGTAAGGCCTCAGGACTGGTGTTTCGCTTCTATCTAGTGTTGTTTATCTGGGCTGTCTGTTTACAAAATACACGAGCAAGGGAACTTAGTTATCATTCTCTTTCTTTTTGCGTAGCCATTTATCAAATAGATACTATTTTTTAAATAATTTGGACCAAGTTACAACACGTCAAAAATCAATACTAAAATTCAAAAATAATTTGGAAGACAGGGTGCTGCATTGATAAGCAAATTAAAAAAAAATGTCTGTCTTTCAAATACTGATTTTTAGGGTCTAAAAACAACCAACGTGTTGCTCTCTAACAACTCTCTACTCCCTTTGTTGTCAGTTCGTCCCCCTGTAACTACTTTAAGAACACAAGAAACAACCCCTTCTAGCGCCCAAGGTGATGGTGAACTAGAACTGGTGGTGCTGCATTAGAATTGGACAGAATTATGTAGAATATCATGCAAGAAATATTCCCTGCCTTATTCATAACCTTTTGTTTTGTTCTCTGTAGTTTAAAATGACATATAGCTACGCCAAAACAAGATAAAAGCTATTTTAGCTATCAACGGTTTTAAAATTGATTATGAATAAGAGGGTAAGTAAGAATTGAAATAAAAAAAAATTGTCGGTGATTCGTTCATCATCATCTGTAGAAGCCCAATGCTGGACATAGACCTCCCCATAGAATGCCATAATGAACGATCTTTAGTTTTCTCCATCCACCGACTTCCTTCCACTTACCTTTATAATGTCCTTGGTCTACCCCCAGGTCCTCTTCTAGTCCTTGGTCCTTGGCCTTCCTTTCTGCGTTGTTCAGTTTGTGATCGCCACTCGAGAACCTTTTATTCCCCAACGGTTGTCAGTTCTGCGAGCTATTGTCCTAATTTTGAAGGTTATGTCGGTGATCTTCATTCTTCTACGGATTTCCTCTCGGAGATTTGTCACAATCACATAAAAGTGGCAATAGGCAGGCCACATAACTCACAGAACTGACAACCAATGGATAATAAAGGTTCTCAAATGGTATCCACGAACCGGACAACGCAGTGTAGTAAGATTTCTATGGACTAATGGCATTTTAAAGGTTACAGGAAGTCGGTGAATGGAGGCAGTTCGAGACCTAAAAGGTGTCATCATTTTTAACCGACTTCAAAAAAAGGAGAAAGTTCTCAATTCGGCTGTATGTGTTTTTTTATGTTTTCACACAGCTATCTTCCTTTAGACTCAACTATGGCTGATAAAAACACTTCCATTTTACGACGCAAAACCACATTCCAAACATCAAGTAATACTTAAACTTGATATTCGATAGCCATAAAAACATCGAAAATATATTTTATCATGGCTTTTATCATAAAATAACATGTAATAATTATTTTTTCATCAAATATATTTCATCGATTTTTTATGTGAGCAAAGTAAGGTGATCTATCAGATTGTACCTATATTTATTAACATTGTCACGGGTATTTATCGCGTTTAATAAGGTATATTATTTATTATTCCCGACGACGTTTCGAATGCGTTACAGCAATCGTGGTCGCGGCTGCTATTGTAACGCATTCGAAACGTCGTGAATAATAAATAATAAGGTAACACGCGATAAATACCCGTGACAATGTTAATAAATATGTGATCTGATAGTTAAACGATCGTACTGAGTTGTACTTTGCCTGATGTAGTCTTGATCTTTGAGCCTGTCTTAATGGAGACAGCAAATCCTTGAGACCTAAGCTCAGGTCAAAGTTAGTTGATGACTTAAGAAAGCTGTTCATCCTTCATTATTATGCATGATCATGCCGCTCTAAATTAGATACAATTTGTTTTGAGTAATAAAATATTGAACCACCTACTTTTTGCTGGTAAATATTATTGTACAAAAAGCTTCCGAAATCGAACAAAAAACTTAAATGGACTTAGGATAACCTCAAACAACAATATTGGTAAAGTCATCTAATTTTGATTTTTGTTATGTTTTCGTCTCATATAAGCTGCTATTTCAGAAAAAAGATAATTCTACGTTACAATGTCATCAAATTTTAAGATTGTTATTAAAATAATTAGTATTAATTAAAGACTTATTAGAACCACTTAAGGGATTCCCATGAACACCTCAAACGGCGTCCTAGTTTTACGTGTGCATGAGGTAGATAGCCGGTAAAGTTTAGTAATGAGTAAGCTTCTATTTTTTAGAGTTATTGTGGCACAAAACTCTGCATAATTTCACTGCATCTAAATTATATAAACCTAAATAAATTATATGTATAATCAAAATTATAGACATTTACGGCCTTATTACAGAACATGGACTAAATCTGAATTTAGTTCAGGCGTACTAGTCTAGGATTAAATATCGACATTAGGCATATGCGACTTTATATACAAAAGCAGATGGTTTGTTTTCCGAAATAAATTTTCGCGCTACTTCGCAAATTTTCAAAGTATCAAATTGACGGATTGTGTCACATCACAATTGAGATGTCCTAATTCTTACCTCTAACAAGCAATCCACTGTCAATTTATAGACCATTGCTAAACTAGGGGGCTGCCTGGTTTAAGATAAACCAGAGATAGTCCAAGCTTATGTCATTTTTGGCATATCTAGCTCGAAAGTTGCTTCTGTAAAACAAACCATCTGGTTTTGTATTACAGTCGTATATACCCTAGGTCGATATTTAAGGCTAGACTGGTAGTCCTGGTTTAAACCCAGACTAAGGGCATTTTTTATAATAACACCCTTAATGTCAAGATTGGTTCGTTGTTCGATTGATTTCGATAACACTCGTTAAATTTTTAAGAATAAATCAGGTCCTGGTTTGTTGATTGATTTTCACGCTTAAATAAAAATCTTAAATGGAATGCTTACTTACTTATTCAAATAATTCAATAAACAAAAAATAAGAACCCTTAGGGTAATTGCACAATTTACAAGTCAAGAAAAGACTCGAAATTTATTGAAATTGGTCCCCCATTCTGAGAAAATTGGCGTACTTCTCCCAGCCCATCCTTTAAATGCAAATACGCGATATAATAACCTGGAAAGTGGAATTACTTGGCCGCAATATTATGGATTATTTATGCAATGCTGTTGAGTTTAAGACGTTTAATGGATATCTTAAGTCTGATTTACATCATTTTATGTCATTAGGCGTTTTATTGAATGGTTTTTGACGAAAATATGATTAGTTACTAAATTTTTAAAGGTGTTAATAAGGGCGCATTCCCGCTCCAAATAAAAAAATAAAAAAATATTGGTTGGTCCAAGAGGAGCAGCTCACCTAAGATACTGCGTTTATTCAAGTTGTTGTTGTATTCTATGGTTGGATAAAAAATGTAACCGAATGAGAAACTCCTTTTTTTGAAGTCAGTTTATAACTAAGGTTCAAAAATGTTACTCTGTATGACGAAAATGTCATGTGTTTGTGTCTTGCCATTGAGCCACCAGATATATGTAAGTAATTATTAACTAACTAATTATTTACATTATTCATTATTATTTTGGTTTGTTTAATATTTTCTAAAATTTACTTTCTTTACCTATCATGAAAGTTTTTTATTATTAAAGTATGTAACATCTCACACTTCACTTGCCTTGTTACTTTTGATTAATACATTATTCAAAACCACTATAGCTATGAGAAATAGCTATTGCAATTCAATTCAGTAGTTTTCACGACACGATTGCGAAAGAAACTACAAAAAAACAATAAAGTCGTGTTGGGATTTATATAAAATGGCACCGGATGGCCAGGCATGGTACAAATGATAAGGATGGAGCGATATATTTAAATATAATGTTTGTTGTGGCATTTAAGGGGCCTTTGTCCAGAATATGGCTTCTACAGGCTGATGATGATGAAGCCTTTTTATAGGCTCAAACATTTGTAGAAAAGAATAAATACTATATAATGTTTTTTATTATACATCCTAAGTATAATAACAAATAAGCAAAACTTAACCTGATAATTAAAAGTACAATGGGTGGTCTTATCGCTTTTTCCAGACAAACTTTGTCGCACACAAGCACTAGATTACGACTGAGCTCCAATCAATGCCCGGCGCCCGGTAAGTTTGTGACGATGAACCCGATTTCAATTCTGTTCTTTGCTGTTCTAGGTAGAACAGAGGCCTTCAACAAAGTAACATTCTAATAGCGATGACGCTAGTAGAAAAGACCAAAATGTATGAGATTGACGTAAGGTTTTTTTTTAATACTACTTGGCAAGGAAACAAGCATACGGCCCACCTGATGGAAAGCAGTTACCGTACCCTATGGACGCCTGTAACACCAGAGGCATCACACGCGCGCTGCCGACCCTGAGACATAATGATAAAAAGTTTCATGTACCTGTAGTTTCAGCGGCACCCGTACCCTTCAAACCGAAACACAGCAATGCGAACACTGCTGCTTGGCGGCAGAAATAAATACCTACGGTGGTACTTCCCCGAACGAACTCTTTCACATTAAGTTCTACTATTAAAAAGCTAAGCTATTGATATGTCACGTGTTCTTGTATTGTATTACGACTGTAGAAATAGAATCCCTTCGAAGCGAATACCGTTTATCTAGGCCAGCAGAATAGAATCGGCAGGTTTGTGACCGCATTTAATCTGCGCTGTAACTTAAACCGCTAGAGCTTATCACATGCACCGACCCTAGGGAGCCTGCTTTACGACATCGGCTCATACAAGTGAACTATTTCACGAGATGATCTTTATAGCGCCGGAAGATGAAAGTTTACGGATTATAAAGTACGGGTTGGCTGAATTGAATTAGAATAGCTCAGAGGTCAGCTCTGGGAGATTATTCTTTTATGCGAGGAAATTGAATGATAAGTCTTAAGGCGCGGACTGATCTCAATAGTAGTATTTTGAACGCCCAGTGCGACGTGATGAGATTAAATTTAATAATGAGATGCAAAAAATAGTGTATTTAGAAAAACATACCAATAATAGCCGTAACAGATCATAATTTTGAAAAAAAAACTGGTTTTGGATGGATGGATCTTTATTACTCTTTCACGCAAAAACTTCTAGAGTGAGTAAAAGACATACACACTATGGGCCACAAACTTATAGCTATAGCCTCATTTTAGTCAGCGGTTAAAAACGAATGTAATAAACTCTCTCCGCGTCTCATGTTCTTTCAAATTCCCCTTTTAAGGCGCAGACCCACCGCGGAGCATGCTGTGCACGAGCACGCGGCGCATTTTAGCTGCGTGGATTTATTTGTTCGACAACGTGGGTCTACGTTTCCACTGCAGTACACTCTATATACGAATAACCCACGACTATTTACAGCGCTAGGTAGCCGTGTACCGCATGCACAGCGTGCATGGCGTTTGATAGCGATGAGCTATGTAAGCGCCTATTCGAGCAAGCCACGCATGTATCAATGACGTTAATTGATGCGTAGCGTGTGCGTGGGTTACAGTTGACACGATCACATATATTTTCTTGCAAAGCGAAGCTTAACACACGTGCGTAGACTCTCCGTGCGCGGCGGTGGGTCTGCGCCTTTGTACCACAAAATAAATTATTCATAATTCACAATAATTTTTATAATTATCAGGAGATTTAATTGGTTTAATTATTTTATTAACTCAAATTGATCTTCTTTGTTCCATTTTAATCTTGAGATGATTTAGCGCAGTTCCTCAGGTCATGGAGGCGAGAGAGTACGAAGTGGGATGCACATATTCCTTCGCCTGCATGGCCTCAGGAGCGGAGCATCGCTGGACTTCTTTCTCCAAGTCTTCGTACCTTGCTTACAATGCTAAGAACAATAATATAGAAACATCCGAGTTGAGACGTTCCAACATGTTCACGTTTTCTGGAGAACTAGTTTCTACGGAGGCGTGCATACTAGTTGGATGTGTTATTGGGTGTTCGCAGCATGCACGCCACAAACTAGTACTTTAGAAAATATGTATAAACGTGTTATCACATAGGGTGTTCGCAATATATCCCTGGCATATTAGTGCACTGTGTACATCTTACAGATAAAAAGGGAAACTGCTTTATTAATGATGTTTATTTGCATAAATCAGTGTTCAAAGGCCTTATGACAAAAATGGTCGTCTGTAAGACTTGGTAATATTCACATTACAGGTTTTTTTTATGAAAGAAGGCAGATGAAGTCTTTTCTTTATGCCATTTAATGAAGAAGGCTTATGTCCAGGGGTAGACCCATCTAATTATGACCATGGAAGCACTATCAAAACGCGAGCGAATCCGGGTAAATAATTGAGGCTACATACATACAGAAAATTGCAAAAGTCAGGGATATATCATTAACTAATAACCCAGAACCAGCATGTCCCACCCACTCATCATCATCAACAGCCTGTAGAAGTCCACTGTTAAACATATAAGACCCCCTGTTCCCCCTAGGACGCGCACGACCAAGCCTTGAGCCGCCTCCATCAACCGACTTCCTGTGACGTTTATAACGTATTTAATCTATCGAGGGGGGGCCTCCACCGCGTCGTCTGGTTTGTGTTTTTCTCATCCACTAACCATCCCCAAAAAGAAACCAACTTGACTCGGGAACTCACTGAAAACTTGTATCGTATTCAATACACAAAAGAAAGAAATGCAATTTTAACAATACTGTACACACCACATTAACACACCGTCAGACAATTAACATAAATAGTACAAAGACAGTGCTGACTAAAAGGTTCGTGCTCAGCATATAGCTGAAGCAAACTGCAGCACTGATTTGTAGAGACTAGCCTGAGTTTTGGCAAACGTTCGACACGTACGAGTTTTACACGTCATGGCGTATAGTCACTACACCATACGTCCGTACACTACATGTCCACTACACAATATTGTGACATGGATTTAATGAGTAGACACTGCACTGATGGGCGCTCCTAGCGTACATCTTGAGAACCTAAATTTCCATACAAAAATCTGCACCACACTATACGTCCGAGTCCATTGCTTGTCAAAACTTGGACTACGACCTTAGCACGGACCTTCGTTGACGCATGGAAACGGCACAACAGAGACACAAGGATGTTAGGTTGTATATTTAACATACATATTATAAAGGTAGCAAGTAGGTTAAAGGACTTTATGATACTTCCACTGTGTCGTGCGTACAGTGTACATCAAAAAATTGTGTGTCAAAATAAAGTTCGATCCGAACTTTATTTTGAAATTATAGCGTGTATTCTAGCCGTATTTGCGAGATTGGAACGTGATCCACGTTCCGATCTCGCAAATACGGCTAGAATACTAAGTTGTATTTCCGGCTTCATCATCAAATCTGCCCCCCTATTCGCTAACTGAAAGTCACTCAGTGCCTAACGTTTGACAAGTAAAATTACCATCAATTTACAAATGGTACTTTTATTACATAAAATACATTGTGATTATATCGAAATGTGACCGAAACTTGAACGACTCAAAGCTTTTTCGAAAATTTTAGCTTAAATTGATAGTCTCTCTTTACTCTTTCCAATTATATATATAACTATCCTATGCCCTAATAGTAGTCACCGTGAATCGAAAGTAAACTAAATTGTTATTATGAGGGAGCAGAATACCACACTGTCAATTCACAATTCAGTCTCGATTCGGTTAACTTTCAGAGTAATATTAAAAAAATTAAGAGAATTGGGCCTCAAATTTTGTGATAAGTTGCTAACGTGTCGACCTGCTAATTTCCATCTGCTTTTGTGTCGATATTATAAGAAAAGATCTATACAATGACGATAAAACAGTTCGCCAAGATAGACTCTGTCTACCATTATTTGCATAACACTTAGCTATTCATCCTAATGCCAGTGATATCACGTGTGAGATCTCAACAATGTATTTAGGCTTCACAGTGTGTTAATCTCAGCTTAGATATAGCAGAGTTGCCTAAGCTGAAGTATCTGAGCGACTTAACTAAGCCGTAGACTTATGTACCTAGATTTTCGCATAGGTGAAAGGTTAAACGTCATTTAAGTATAATTATTACTAAACGAGCAAGCTTTGCTTGAAAATTATGACTTTGCCAAATGTTGGACCAAGCTAGATCGTTTTGTTGTCAGAAAACATCCTATCATCTTCATCATCAGCCTGTAGAAGTCCACTACTGGACATAGGCCTCCCTCTTAGAATGCCACGACGAACGGTCTTGAGCCACCTCCATCCACCGACTCCCCTATATATACAGTAAATTCCAGTAATTAACAAAGCAGGTATCGTATACATACCAAATTTTTTACAGAAGTTTGTTAAAATGTAGATATTGGTTAGTAGGGAATATAACAACGAACCAATCTCATCTCTGGAAGGCTTTAAATGCTGTATTATCTACTGGTGCTGTGATGTATCCAGCCTAAGAATAGACCTCTCCCACTCCTCCCATGGATGCCATAAAACCTATCAACCAGAGGATGGGCAGCAGCATCCATTTTGTGTACTCAACACGAACACTGCAATCACCAATCGTGCTTGCCAAGCGTGGTGATTATGTTAATTCCCCCCATTGTATTTTATGGTGGAGGCCTCGTCCAGTATTAGCCTGTGATGATTACCTATGATCTGAGGCCGTAGACAAAGTAACATTCTAATAGCGATGACGCCAGTAGAAAAGTCCAAAATGTATGGGATTGACGTTAGCTATCGATATAGATGGTTAGCTATCGATTCCTCTCCGCCCGGACCTCAGTTACGAGTAGACGTGTTACCATCCACTTACAACTTTAATTTAAATGTTTAATTCAAATTCGTGACTAAGTATTCGCTTGCAATATTCGGAGTGCATAAGCCATAAGAAGTTCGCTATAGCCGCAGCGTGTGCCGCTCATATACCTACACTTGGACGACGGATGACGTAGCCGTTTGCGTGCGCGTGAGTCAGTTTATGTAAACAAACGCACACTAGCGCATCCCCTCACGCACACCCTGTAGGCAAAGTGTCTTGCCGCACGCGTTAAGCGCTGACCTGTTTGCTTTTATAGTTGCCTGGTACTTTTTGTGAGTGAAGCGCCGTGTTTTGTGCTGCATTGCCAATTGCCACGGGCAAGCTGCCGTGCCACCGCTATAAGCCCTGACTTCGCTCGGAAATTTTCGCTTTTAGTTCCGCTGCAGCCTGCGACGGTTTTAAGGGAGCATTTTCCGTTCCACGATCAACTGCAATATCTATCTATCGAACTCCGGAAAAGGCTGGTTCTGACTCGGACCTACTCAAAAGAGCTGATGTTGATATTACTCCTCGTAGAGCTGGCGTGCTACCCAGAGGTAAGCGTAGGCACTCACCGGAAGTAGACGAAAAGCTGTCTATTTTTGAAGAAAGGATCTCTGCCATGTTTAAAAATCTAAAAGAAGACATTGACTTAAAATTTAAAAAGATTGAATCTAAATTATCTGATATATGCAAAAACACAGGCGAAATTGAAAAATCGATGGAGTTTCTGGCAACAAACTTTGAAGAAATGAGCAAGAAAGTTGATTGCCTTGAGCAGCAAATTAAGGACAAACAAACGCTTATCGACGACCTTGAAGACAAGTATGAGACCCTCCAACGGAGCGCAAGAAGCTCAGCTCTAGAGATCCGGAACGTTCCGAACTCTACTAATGAGACCAAGGAAGTCCTTTCGAGCTATATTGTTCAGATGAGTGACGCTGTAGGTGCCAAGTTGTCTTCAAGTGACATCAAGGATATTTTTAGAGTGCCTGGCAAGGCTGATGCGAACAAGCCAATAATTGCTGAGCTGACTACTACCATACAGAAGCATCGGTTAATTAAAGCTGTCAAAAGTTTCAACGTCTCCAACAGGCAGAATAAACTTAATGCCTTCCATCTGGGCCTTCGAGCCCATAGCTCTCCCGTATTTGTTGTGGAGCATCTAACTAGCAAAGGTAATCGATTGCATTACCTTGCAAGAGAGCTCACTAGAACAGGCCAGTACAAATACTGTTGGACCTCGAACGGCAAGGTATTTGTTAGAAAGATGGATGGTGCTCCTATAGTACTGATTAAAAGTGAGGAGCAGATCGAAGCACTAAAATCTCCGAAGTGACTAGTTTTTAACCTAATCCATACCTACCTTGTTAGTTTAAATTGAATGCTATTTATATCATTTCACACTTACTTTACTCTATTTAATTTAACTGTTGTAATATTTTTAAATCTTATAACAAACACATTCACATCAAAATCCACGACTATCAATTCTTGTTTGTGCTCTTCAAGTAGCGTATGCGCATATTCCACTTCGATTCAATTTCAGTTTCAATGTTTGAACCACTTTGTTTCCATGATTAAACTAAACAATGGATAACATCCATATTCTTGATGAAGTAGATAACTTAAATGTAGCTCAGTCCTTTGAATGCTCTGTAAACGAATGTGATAGTATCATAAATAAGCCAGAAATGTACTTAAAAGTAATAACCCAAAATATCAGAAGTATTTACAAAAATTTTGATTCGTTCACTGTCTTATTATCGACCCTTAACTTTGGCTGTGACATTATGATACTAACTGAATGTTGGCTAGCTGAGGACAAACTCTTGCCACAACTTCCCTGTTATAGTCTGCATTCCTCAAATAGGTCCATTAACCAAAATGATGGAATCGTAGTATATTGCAAAAACAACATCACCTGCTCTATCGAAGAGCCATCTTTCCCTGAAGCAAACTGTCTTGTTATCAAGATAGGTGACCATACAGCGATTATTGCCATCTACCGACCTCCATGTTTTCGCAAACTAGATAGCTTTTTGGATTCTCTAGAGGCTGTTTTGAGCTCCTTTGATAGCACAAAAAACGTTATTATCATGGGAGATATAAATATAAATATAAATCCAAATACTATCGATATCAATAATACCTCAAAGGAGCGCATGAGAACGGCCTATCTTGACTTCACTACGGAATATGGCTACTTACCCGCACATTATTTTGCAACACGACATGGCAATTGCTTGGACCACGTTCTACTGAAGACAAAGTCGCAAGCTCTATCGTTGGTTCTGCAAAGCCCTTTGACCGACCACCTGCCAGTCCTATTATGTATATCAACACAAGCTGATAGAGAGCGCCCACTTACTACAGTTTACAAAAAGCTTGACTTTAATAACGTAAAAAAGCTACTAAAAGAGTCTAACATTTCTGATATTTTACAAATAAACGACGCTGATTTGGCTGCTACCACCCTTGTTCAAATCTTGATGAATTCTATACAACTTAGCACGGTTTTCAGACCACTACCATGTAGGCAACGAATATCGAAGCCTTGGATTTCTCAGGGACTACTAAGGTGCATACGTCATAGAGACAACATGCACCTTAAAGTTAAAAGATACTCTAATGACCAAGCTCTTCTAAAGTCCTATCGGAGATATAGAAATTTCTGCAACGGTTTGCTCAGGAAGCTCAAGTTAGCATACGAGCGAGCTGAACTTGAGAAAGCAAGCAAAAGTGCAAAGCAGACCTGGAGAGTTATCAAAGCTATAACTAATATTTCCCAAACGAAAGCAGCCCCCTTAGAACTTCTAAAATCTGGTTTAAATCATCAGATAGCAGTCAACAATGTAAACGCATACTTTGCAAATGTAGGAAAGAGCTTGGCCACTGATATGGCGAGAAATTTAAACGACCAAGCTATCGAATGTGAAATTCCGACTCAAACGCATTCACGATCATTCGTTTTACTTGAAACAGATTATGATGAAGTTGAACAAGCTATACAATCTCTAAAGACAGACTGCGCAGCTGGGTGGGATGGTATAACAGCCTCACTACTCAAAACTTGTAAGGATATTGTTGTAACACCTCTCACACATATCGTTAACTTAATCTTTACGACAGGTATATTTCCGAGTGCTTTCAAGAGAGCGATAATTCATCCAATACACAAGAATGGATCCCGTGACAGTGTCAGTAACTACAGGCCAATCTCAATACTGCCTGCCCTTTCTAAAGTTGTAGAAAAACTGCTTAACAAAAGACTCATGCGGTATCTTGAACATGAAAAAATTTTGTCTAACTGTCAATTTGGTTTTAGAGCAAGCAAATCTACAGAACAAGCAGTCTCAGCTCTCACGGATTGCATAGTTGCTAACTTAGATACCAAAAAGAAATGCATAGGAATATTCTTAGATATAGCTAAGGCTTTCGACACTGTTTCAATCCCTCTTCTTTTGGCAAAATTGGAGCGTATCGGCATTCGAGACGTCGCTCTCAGGTTATTTGGAAACTATCTCTCTAACAGGACCCAGGCTGTAACCATAAAAGGTGTAGTGAGCTCTGATGAAACCGTTACCTATGGTGTTCCGCAAGGTAGCATTTTGGGTCCTAGCTTGTTTTTAGTTTTTATAAACGAGCTGTGTCAGTTCATCCCTAATCACGGGAGAATATTTACTTTTGCTGATGATACTGCTATTTTGTTTCAAGGTTCGTCTTGGGAGCAAACTCAGGCTTATGCTGAACAAGGTCTACATAGTGTAATTCTTTGGCTTCGTAAAAACTTGCTTTCATTGAACTACACGAAAACAAAATACCTCTGTTTTAGCATTCGTAGCCATAACACCCCACGCACCGAAACATTTCAAATCTATGCTCACACCTGTAGTGACTATCAAAAGCGTTCATGTGAATGTATTTGCCTAGAAAAAGTAGACCAAATAAAGTATTTAGGAGTAACGTTAGATTGTCAGTTAAACTGGTTGCCCCAAATTAATACTATTGCAACTCGTCTTAGGAAACTTATATGGATTTTTAAGAATCTACGTAGCATTGCCACACCTGATCTTCTTAAATCTGTTTATTACTCTCTTTGCCACTCAGTTCTTAGCTACTGCATCTCGGTTTGGGGTGGAGCATGTAAATCAAATTTGATCATTCTTGAAAGAGCTCAGCGATCGGTGTTGAAAGTAATGTGTTTCAAACCCTATCGCTACCACACCGAACGGTTATATAGGGACTGTAAAGTATTAACCATTCGCCAATCTTTCATTCTCCAATTGATTCTAGCATCGCATAAGAAAATACCATTTAATCTAGATCTAGCTCTTCTTAACAGACCTAGTAATAATAAAGTATGCAGCATTCCACGGTGCAATACAACATTCGCTAAGCGCCATTCCTTCTTCTTAGGGCCTTATTTGTATAATAAGCTAAACAAAATGCTTCAATTTTACGCGATGACTACCCCTTTCTGCAAAAAAACTCTAAAAACTTGGTTACTTGAGCGGAACTACACGGAAACTGAAAATATTTTCATATTTTTATCTTAAGTAATAACTTTGAATAAACTAGCACTAAATAAAACACACACATAACACACACAGCTAACTTAAACTATAGTTAATAATTATAAGGTAAAACTAAAAACTAACATTTATTTTTCTATTTTGCATTTTTTTTAGTTATGTATTTATTTAAATAATTACTTTTACTTTTTCACTACTTGTATCTAACTGTAGTGAAGTACAACTTGAAAATAAATTAATGATGTTTAAACTTATTGTCCGGCGGAGGGTATAGGTACGCCATCATACAGGATTTCCTAGTTTGGGTACCTATGTCATCTACTCAGGATTGTAATAATTTAAGAGTCTAACCTGATGTACACACACCAAATTGTTTTGTGAAGTTTGTTAACGCAATAAAATTATTATTATTATTATTATTATTATTATTATTATATGTCATGTGGTCTTTTGTATTGAATTACGACTGTAGAAATGGAATCGCTTCTAAGCGAATGCCGTTTGGCTAGGCCCTCTGATCTGATTTACCAATTTTTTTATTATCGGTATTTATTGACTGTCAGTAATGATTGATGGAACCACACCTAAGCATAAAAAGTTATTTTTCATCCCATCTATTCGAAAAGGACGACTTGGTTCGCCTTTAAGTGCGCCGTAATTATCTTTGCCGCGCACTTTTTAAATTTAGAATATATCGAACTCAAATAAGTGCGCCGCAATTATCTTTTACGCGCCCTTTTTGAATTTGGAACATCTTCAAAAGAATCAAACACAAATAAGTGCGCCGCAATTATCTTTGCCGCGCCCTTTTTAAATTTGGATCATCTTAGTGTTCAGCGCCAAAGAAGGCGAGCGCAAATATTGTTTAGATAAATACTGGATGGTACGACGGCCCATAGTCGCGCCACCGGCTGAATAAAAAAAAACAAATTAGAAAACCGCGAACTACGGCCCGCGATTTCGTCATTTTTAACCGACTTTACAAAAAGGAGGAGGTTCTCAATTCGGTTGTATTTTTTTTTAATGTTTGTTACCTCATATCTCCGGCGTTTATGAACCAATTTGGAAAATTATTTTTTATTTGAATAGATATACTTCCAGATTGGTCCTATTTTTTTCAGAATCCAGTTCTGATGATGGAATCCATGAGGAATTGAGGGAATTCCTCAAATATTGTAGGCATACATAATATTTTGATATTTTCAGCAACAAACCAAGCATTTGCATTCAGAAAGTATCATAATCCTTTCACCACTATGGTTCTTTCATATTTTTTTTTTCATCCAAATATTTAGTCGAATACAATGGCGGAAGTCTGTTTTTTAAATGATAAGTTATTCATGGATTATTAGAAATTCATGGTTTTGTTTTGAAATAAAATATGAGGCGCCTTTTATTTTCTCATAGTGGGTGATGAAAAGTAGAGTGTAACACTCGGGCGCAAAATATATTTTTGGCTCGGGCGACGTACTTTGAATCCCTCGCTACGTTCGGGATTCTACTAAAGAATCTCTCGCTATGCTCGGGATTCTACTCTAGAATCCCTCACTTCACTCTGGATTCAAAAAAGCGCCCTCGCTGTAAAAATATTATTTTGCTCCCTTATGATACAATCTACTATTGTAGGTTGCCAATAATATAATACAAGTAACTTCTTATTACAACAAAACTAGCAATGTTGGTTAAAAATTTACTTGTAGTATCTAAATCATTACATGTATTTGTACAACACAATAGGTACCCATACCAGCCATATTTTTGTGCATACGTTAGCCACAATAATGAAACCTTCAAAGTTGAGCATCGGTTTATGATGACAAATACGACTTACGCATGACCGTTTCAAAATGAAGACAATGTTGGCACTTTTATGCGACTCTTCCTTACAATCCTTTTATTTTACATACCGCTGTATCATAAAATCTTCTAGTAAGCTGTGGTACAATGTTGCACAGTATTTTATGGCTTAGAAGATAACTTACATAACACATTAGCGTGCGTTACATTTTGATACAAAAAGGCAATAAAAGATGGTAGTAGGCAAGCACCCTAATTTTAAGAAAACTATAGCTACAAAACAACTAGAACAGTAATCTAGCAGTCCGTGCACTAAGGTAAATAACGCTGAATTAAAATTAATGGTGGAAACCGATCCTTATCAAACAATCAAGGAATCATCGTCATGGTCACGTTGAAAAAATACAAAATACAAAACTATTGAAACCTATTAAATTATTAAACTATTTTTTTATTTTATTTAACAACAGAATTATTTATTAGGAAATAAAAAAACATGAAATCGTTGAAAACTGCAAAAGTTTGAAAAAAAATTGAGAAGCAGTGGCAGCGCCCTCTCGGTTTCAATAAAAGAAATAGAAAACTTATTAACTTAAATAACCAAATTAAAAATTAAAATGCAAAAGGAAAATAAAATTAATACTGTGAGATCGTGAGTTAATTAACGTTAGTTTAACCACAACATTAACACATTAGCACCATATTGGTAACATAAATAAAATTTGAGAATTGGTGCCTCACGAATTGACTCATGCGCATAGAAGAGCACGCGTTGAAACTTGATTTGAATTTAAAAAAACACTTAGTAGTTCCTGTGTACGTCTAATATAAAACAACACGCTCTAATATTCCATTACGAAAATTCCATAACCCGTAACCACAAGGATCGTTTTTGAAATAAAAGCGTTGGAGCGGCGTGCAGTTATAAACTAGACGCACCCTTACTAACCTCACTGTCCCACTCACTTCTCACCCCTTCGTATAATTCACTAATCAACCTTAAGCACGGCTCCACGAAGATCCCATTTTATATTTCCACGGTGTGACTTTGGAGGAGCGCGGCAGATTAGGGATAAGCCTAATCTGCATTGTAAGGTGCGGACCAAATCTGTATCGACTTGTTTACAATGGTAAACAAGTCGACGATACAAAAAACTGGGTTTAGTTGCCATAAGAAAATATAATAAATAATGTAACTCCATGTCACGTTTTAAATAAGCGCACAACATAATCTAAAGAGAGAAAGAAAGAAAACGTTAGCCGAGTTGGTCGTGGAAAGCAATGGCGGCGATGAACTCACCACTTGTCACGTCTTTATTCCTGTAAGTCCAACTCAAGGTGAAAAGTGGCCCTTTGACGCTCTGCCTACCACTTCGGGATAATAGTGTGTACACGTATGTATGTAACATAATCTACTTGACTCTACAAACCTCTTGGTCATGTAGCATAATCATTTTCTGAATTCTTTCCATTTACTCATCATAACATCCAACAGCCATATACATAGTCCTGTGAACCTAGGATTCCCTGTGTCGTGTGTATCAGGACAACGAGTACCATGTATCATGACATAACATCTAGACGCGGAACAAATATTTGCAGAGCATGCAAACATTAAAGGCCACAGCACACCGGCTGCGTATGCGTAGACGTAGACGTGCACGTCGACGTACCATTACGTTGTAATGTATATAACTGTATTATTATTATTATTATTATGTCATTTATTTTTCAATCAACAAGGATCACTGGGTTTGTAAAATACACCAAGCCTGCCTATTCTATGGTTAGTGAGAATATTTACAATAATTTAAATATGTCATCATCAACACCAGCCTGTGGAAGTCCACTGCTAGACATACCCAACCATTTGATCAAAATAAAAATCAACACAGGTACTTAATTAAATTAAAAATGTCAATACACGGCATGCCATTATTAAAATTACTTATAAATGTCATATTTGAAGTGATTGTCATTGGTGAGGGCATGCATCATAGTGCAGTGGTATATGTATACACAGTCAGACCTATTTACAAATATGCTCAAAATACCGTTGGAGCTGGCCCGAACCCTGCGCACCAGAGATGTTCCCCGCTTGCGCATGATGCTGTAGAAACAGTCCACGCGCTCCTCAGCGAACATCCCCGACGCGCTACAGAACCGAGGCAGCCCCATCAGCATTCTGAACGCATTATTATACTGCACACGCAGGGCGCTGTACTGTTTTTGCGTATGATTTACCCACAGGCTGCATGTATGAGACATGGCACACCACTTGCGTAACGTCCACGCGCGTCTCTACGGCGTTGAGACGCGCGTGTCTACGTTACGTGCTGCATACGCATCCGGTGTGCTCTGACCTTATCCCGTAGCGGGAATCAAACCAACACTTCTCAAGTCTCTGCTGGTTCCTCGTCCGCCGCGCTAGAGGTCGACACTGAGGATATAAAAGTAACTTGTCTCCAAAATATCCTGATTTTTTACGAAATTAAGTTTTAACAACTTATTAAAAATTCAAGCAAAGAATAGCAATCTTGTCTGTTTTGCCTTACGTGACAAAATTTGTATTCCAGCTCTATTCATAGACAATTTTGTCAGGAATATGCTGGAATTGTATTTTGTATCTAGCTACTGAATACTTTTTAAAAAGCTTTTACTAAGCTCACCTTAATAATATACTAAGAGGGCTTTGAAATCATACATAAATGTAGATTGGCTTAATAACCTTACTCTTACTGCACTTACATTTTCTTACTTTTTTACTTTAATCTAGCTTGTGTCTTAAAAGTACCTAGGTATTTAATTTTATATAAACTGCTGACAGACCCTCCGTCATGTACTAACACAGATTGTACCTAAAATATATAATTTATAATATATTTGACAACCTCTGTAGTGCGAAAGATTGCGGGCTCGATTCCCGCTGCGGGACAAATGTTTATCTGATCTGCAAATATTTGTTCCGGGTCTGGGTATTGTAGTACCATGGTACTCGTAGTTCCTTGATACCCACGAGACGAGGAATCCTTGTATGGGGTTAGGAATATGTATGTGACTGTGTCATGTTATGTTATGTGATATAATGTAGTTGTTTATTTTCCCAAATAAATCAAATAAAATGATTTTTTTATAATCGTTCTTTTTCTCTTGACTTATTCTTGATGTGAGTATAACCTACACGTCCTCACAATGGAGGAAAGTAGGAAGTGGGCTTCTGCTCTGCAATTTGTCACTTCCGCCCGCGTCGGCCTTTAATTGGTTGAATTTAAATTAAATTCCGAACGTTAGATCGCGCCGTGATTGGTGTTGAATAACTTAGTCAGTGGATGTAATTGCGCGATATTTAGTTTTTTCTTGGTAAAACAAGGAACGTTTTAAATTGAATTGGTCAATTTTATCTCGATTATTTTTGGCTGGGTCTAAAAATTTAAACTAGGTACTTTTTACCTCTTTAACTAACTGGCTGAGAGTTAAAAATATATTTTTTAAACAAAAAGCGTTAAGTACAAAATAAAATATATAAAGTGGGTAAAAACTTGGCAGATGTTTAATTGAACATTGTTACGGTTTTCATTTTACTCTTTCCAAGTTTTAAACTAAATTGGTAAAAATAAAAGGTTGTATCTGCCAATTAAAAACGTTTTGGTGAGAAGGTATAACATACCTATACAATATCATCATCTTCATTAATAGCATCTTAATAATAGTTTACGTCCACTGCTGAAAGAGGCCTTTCCCATTGTATTCAATGGGGGGATTTGCCATAATCACCACGCTTGGCAGGTGGATTGGTGATTGCAGTTTGCTTTTAAGTACTCAGGCGGATGCTGCAGCCCATCCCCTGGTGTAATCCCTTAGTTATTTCTTACTACATCCACGGGAGAAGGAGGAGTATATTCTTAGGCCGGGTACACCACGGCACATATATATATACAATAATATAATATAATCATCATCATCAGCCTGTAGAAGTCCACTTCTGGGCATAGACCTCCCCCTTGAAATTATACGACGCACGGTTTTGAGCCGCCTCCATCCATCGACTTCCTACGACGTTTATAATGTCTTTAGTCCAACGAGTGGAGTCTTTCCTCTACCGCGTCGTCCGGTTTGTTGTCGCTCGAGAACCTTTAATATAATATAATAAGTACCTATATTGTTTTTTTTATATTTATTTTCTAGATAGTAAGGTACAAAGTAAACATAGAACCACACCATTAAAACTTTCGCTGCCTTTCCTAACTGACACTAGCGGTGTACTATAACGGTGACTAAAACTGATAACTTCATTAATAATATTCTTCATTTTAACTTTCTTTTCCTGTTAACTGGATGAAGAGAGAACGTTCCAGTTATTAAACTTTTAAGAAAATAACTGCAAGAATTTGCTTGTGTGCTATACAAGCAAACTCTTATTACACACGTAGACACATGCCTTTTTTTCGGGGTTTTTTTGGGTAGGCAGAGCCGTAATGGGCCTCTACATCGTGAGAAAAGACGTGAACAGTGGTGAGTTCTTCGCCGCCTTTGCGTTTATTCGATTAACTCAGCTAACTTTTCTTCTAGAACACACATTCATAAAGATTTTATGACATGCCAAAACTTAGTTTAAAATTTATTGGAAGATTCAACACAATTTTTAATTGATTCGTTGATACTGTGATTAATCTTGGCCAGTGGCGCTGCGGTTAATGCATCTCTGTATCAAGGAGACGATCGTGGGTTCGATCCTCACGTGGTTGGTAATTTTTGGGATATTATAAATTCTTAATCTTACCAACCCCAACCAGCGCTGCTCCATATGCATAGGCTTGTGGAGCAGCAATAAGGCCTATTCGGCTTCACACACGCATCGCGCAGAGCGGACTTATTAGTTTTTGTGTTTTTATTATTTCAAATATCAAATCTTTTGAATTTTTTTTATTTTTTATTTATGTATAATTATAATGGCATGTTTGTGTCATTGTTTGTAATTTCTATGTTTTCCTTTATTCTATCTGTCTGTTTTGATTATATATCTGTGTGTTGTTGAATAAATGTATTAAATTTAATTAATATTTATTTAATCTTTAATTAATACCAAAACACGAACGTATTAGAAGATTTAAAGAGGAAAGGTGCAGAACGTAATAAGTAATGCAATTACAATGAAAACAATAAAATTAAAATTAAAAAGACAATTGCATTTAATCAGAGCATTTAGTGCTCTGTAAATATAGTGATCAGTGCTTATAGTCAGCACAATCGAACCCGATGCGCATTTCCGTTCACCAGTCGTTTCCGTTTAGTCACAGTGCATGTGTACACAGTACGCCATCCGCAACATCTAGCGCAGTAGAAAAGAGATATTATGTTTTCGGGTCATACTAGAGAAATAATGAGAAATGAGAATGGGAAAAGAGCTTTTTCTAATCACAATCATCAATGACATAAAATTCTCGTGCAACATCATGTGACATTTGTACGAGTATCACTGAAAATTTTTACCGACAAGCAGCCATAACAAATCAATTACAATAATACTGAAGACAGCTTAAATTACTTATACATCTTTATTTAACGAAAGAATAATACCTAGAAAAATTACGAGTATATACAAATTTATAAATGAAACAGTTGAGCTATATAAAGACCGTTGCAAACGATCTAAAGATAGCTCAACTAATCCAAATCACTACCAGACGGAAGCGTATACAAGACACTGGCTTTGCCACGCTGAATGGCAATACTTATGCGTTGAGCCAGATAAGAGCTAGCTCTCGGGTCACGAGTCACTTCGACCAGTTGCCCTGAAAGAATTTTGAAAACGTGAAGGGCCTGGTACCCTGCTTACCCGGAATTTTGACACCGTAAATATTTCTTAATGTTTAAATTTATTTCATACTAACTTCTTTTCAGTTTATTATGTGTAGTGTTAACCAACTTTCCTCATATCTTGCATATTATTATCTCATCAATATCTGCAATTTGTTTTATCAATACATATGGTTTCCAAATCAAACCAACATAAAGATTTGTATAGAAAAAAAATAAAACACTTATGGAATCATTTCGGTTTTTATCCATCCATGTATGTCCAGTCCATCTATCCATTCTTTTGTCTATGTATGTGTTACCGCCATGGATATGATACGTAGTATAAAAATACCTTGGTTACCGCTGGTTCAAAAATGGGTCAAATTTAAATTTCCACTTAATTTACTCCACTGTGACATGAGAAGCGAGCGCCTGTACCGGAAGCATCCCACTAGCCACCAGATTAGATGCTCTATTGAGATTTGAAGTAGGGAATTAGCTCGGTCGCACAAAGGGTTGCCTAAAGATATATAAATCAAAGAATAAAATAGTCGGAAAACTGTAAAATACTCATCTACACAATAGTATGAAAATTAATAAATACGGTGTCATAAAAGATCTTATGACGATCAATTCTCGTAATTATTTAAAAACCACACTGAAAGTTGTCGGAATCGAAACTGAATTGTGAATTGACTGAATTTATATTCTGCTTCCTCGTAATAACAATTTAGTCTACTTTCGATTCATGGTGACTTAAGGTTAGAGTAGGATAATGTTATATTATATCATTGTAACGAGTAAAGAGAACCTTATTAACCTAAAATTCTTGCCACAACCGTTAGAGCCGTTTTAAGGATCTCAAAACATTATATTTAATCAACAATATATATTTTTTAGCTTATTATTATTTTTTGGTTCAGACTCGTTCAAGTTTTGGTTACGATAACGATCTCACACATTCACATTTTTGTTTATCGTCAGTTGAGTTGCCATTTGTATGCATTCATGAAATCGAGACTAGATCGGAACATGATCCAAAAGTTATTACAATTATTTATGAGTACCTATTGGCCTTAAGATCTAAAGCTGCTTGCTCTGAGTTAAACACTTTAAAGTTAAGTGTGTCACACGCGTAGTAGATGCGGTAAGATATCTGTATCTGAGCGCGTATCCATATCCATATCGCTCTCTATACTAAACTCAAGGAGCAACACACACGTAGCACATCACTTATATTTAACCGTCAAGCATCTGTAGGCACCGACATATATCAAAAAATGGACAAATGATATCTGTGTATACAAATTGAAATACAATATAGTTTGAAGGTTTCCGCGTGAATGTATCATTTTCGTATATTACTGCATCTGATACGTGTGTGATGCACTTTATACTTCCGTGTATTTCTTTGTTCAAATCTATTAATCTAAGTATTTCAAGGCCGGACACCTAACATCCCTAGTTGCACTGAATGTTCAAATAGAGCGGTCGGGCAACCCGCTTTTAATTTCGCTGAATTGCGTGCATGATTGCGACACTGGATGGCTATCCATGGCTATGGAACGTATCTCTTCTTTAATTATGGCTTCAGTGACTTTAGTTTCCGCCATTTTGCCAAGTGCTCATCAAATCGGTGCTTTTATCTGGCAATCAGGCATGTGACATTCCAAATGTTGCTGTCAGCTTGCCTTTGAGCGTTATCAAAAGTGATTATGTATGACAGGGCTTTGTAACTTCATATTATTAACATTGGTAAATTTATATGCTTAGTGGAAACCTCAGAACAATAACTAAAGCTAGTAGAATAGTAGATTATGCACTAAGGGAATAAAGCAGTGTCTTATGTCGCGGGCGGCATATTGAACCCTGAGCGTAACAAGGGACTCTAAAGTTAAAGTCCTGAGTGAAGCGAGGGGTTCAAGCTGCCCAAGACGAAGATAGGCTTTATTCCAGAGGAGCATACTCTACTTTTCACACCTTCTGCGAGACAATAAAAAACCAGGGCTTGTTTTGATTTTTGCGGTAGTAGATTATCAATAATCTCTAAAGCATCTGTATTGATAAACTCTGGAGTAGAATCACTATCGTTTGTTATTTTTTATCAACATGAATATTGCAATAAAATTTACTGAAAATCACAGCACCAAACACGCGCACAGCGTGTCTTTGTAAACGCACCTTTTTTTTTTTTTTTTGAGTTCTGCTTATGGTGGCCAGTTCGATTTTCCAATGAACCTCTTTACAATGACATATAGGCATTTTTTTACAAAGAGTTTTCCACGAGTCTCCACACGAATTTGACGTTCCAAATTCAAATCACTTTATTCCCTAGGGAGCTGCTACTTTACGTTGAGGTTGCATGATATGTAATTGGACATTGTCGAGCAGGTGGTGTGAAAAGACTTTTTCTGCTCTGCACTTTGTGACTTTTAACGACTTGACCTAACTTTATCAAAATAATTGACAATAGCAAAGTGAGGAAAATTTGCCTTACATGCCATAATTAAAGAATACTTAATATAAAGCTAGTGAAAATCAAAGACACAGAAGGCTTAAGAAAAAGAAGAAAAAGAACGACATGAGTACATAATTTGGCTTCATAACTTTTGTAAGAGTCCGCAAAATTTATCCATAAACCGTGGTAGTCTCAGCCTAGGATGACTCACGCTGGACTGTGTTCGGTCCGAGCCGAGCGTTGGCCGTAGCATGGTCAATTAATATTACATATATTTTATATGGACACACTCACGCTATACCGAGCGTCCGTTGCTCGGCCGTCACTCGGTTGCCGCTACGTAGTTACGATTGCAGCCGTAGCACGGCTATAGCTGTGCCGACACTCGGCTCGGACCCAACACGGTCTAGCGTGAGTCATCCTTATGAATGGGCCTCTTCCAACTCCTGTGGATGTAGTAAAGGGCGACTTGGGGATTACGCCAGGGGTTATACACAGGGCGTACACGCTATGGTTGTACTCTATGCATGGGGGAGACCTCATTTAGCAGTGGATCGCTACCGGCTGACGAAGAGGAAGAAGACTATTAATAAACATAATAATTAATAAATAACTATTGAGTTGCACAACAACACTTTCTGCCACAATTTAGTTTGAATATTTATTCAGAAAAATAAATTCAGCTCAGTAATTGAGTCCGTATTTCTTACAATAGGCGACCAACGGCGAGTGTACCGTAATGAAACGAGTAATTGGATAATTATTATCCAATTACACGTTTCATTACTTGGGGGATGTTAGGTAATAGCTTCGGAGCTGTAAGAAGTTCGTCTTGGTACAGATTGATTTAGGATAATCTTGTTGTAGGTTATTGTGTAGTATTTTTAGGCAACGCCAATCGTGCTTAGATTTACCTACAACCTTTAAAATAAGATTTTCAGTCCACCAATTAATAACGAAACGTCTAACACTTACAAGACACTTATGTTAAATTACTAGGTTTAAATTAAAACATTACAGTAGTTTTTAGGTTGTAAAAATTGGGTTTTCACGTAAAAGGATAGATAGATAGATTAACACTTTATTGTATACCAGGAATACATAATAGGATTTATTAAAATTAGCAGTAAGGGCGGCCTTATCGCTGAAAGTGATTTCCTGGCAACCTATTGATGGACAGTAACAAGCGAAGCAGTAACGAAACGGTGGTGCACAGAGTAAAAATAATAATAATAATTTTAGATGGATGATAAAAGGATGTATACCCAGAAATCCACACTGTAATTACACAATGTTTTCGTGAGCACGCATGTCAGTTAAAAGTACAACCGTTGGATACGTGCATAAAAGTGCATACATTTTACTAAAGAATTAGGGCCTTATTCATAATCCTATTTTAGTTAAATTAGCTTTTGTTTTGTTCTCTCTGATGTAAAATGTCATCCGTCAAAACATGACAAAAGCTATTTTAACTAAAATAAGTTTAAAATATGATTATGAATAAGGAGGTTAAATCTAAATTCCATCACAAAAAAATATTTGAAAAAATAAACTTCAAATAGCGATACATCTCGGAAATCGCTTCAGTCCGAATGGGCAATTTTCTTTAGCCAATGCGCACGGCTCTCAATTCAATAACTTCGACCCAATGACGGGAGAACATTGGATATAGTTTTTGTAGTGTTATTGTGTGATATAATGACGATCGTGATGTGATGGAGGAAATATAAAATCGAGTGCACATTTCACGTCTCTTTCCCGTGCAGGACACCAAATTTAAAGTTGCTATTTTGCCCGATACACGACTTACTATGTCTATATAATAGACTTAAAAGTAGTTAATAGATAATCATTTCCAAGAAAGCAATTAAAAATTTATTAAAATTTCTCGTTAGTAGTACCTTTAGAACTTCTAACCTAGGTTTTCATGGAAACGTCTCAAATATGGCTGAAGACTTTCATTGTAGATATATTCTATAGAATATTCTATCTTGTCTCTGCGTATGTTTTGTCCTGGTAGGGATCGCTACTTAGTGATAAGACCGCCCTCATGGTGTGCAATCAAATATTTTCTATCTATCTATTTGTATTTAATACTGAGTATTAGATATATAGATAGATAGAAAATACTTAATAATTAGATAATAGATAATTAGTAATTAGATATGTTTATAAATTTTATGGTTTGTACAATAATATTACTTTTAGTTTGGTTTACTTGTTTAATAAGTACCTACTTAAGTAAGTAGGTACTTATTAAACAAGTAAACCAATTTGATTTGATTTTAGCGATAGATGCAACGACTTAGATTTTACTTCATTTTATATACAACTGAATAAATTAAGGTTGAGTCCTTCATATGAACTAAATAAAATCCTATTTTCAAATAATTGTAAAATATAATGTCAATTTGATTTATAAATTCATTGCATAGTAAAAATGTGGAGAAAATTTATTATAAACTGAAACGAGGAGTCTCTCGAAGCAATTTCCAATTTGAGGAATCTTGCAAGTCATATTTTATAGCGGTAACGAGAAAAGATGAACTCTCAGCTGACTGGCCTGTACTGATAAATGCTTTTTAGGGTCCCACAGTGAGAGTTAAGAACGCCAAAAGATAATTTAAAACCCTCTGCTATTTTAAAATTAGAAAAACGGACGACTTATTGAAACACATAGTTGCACTCTAGATGCTATTCATCTTGTACTATTGATCATCAGACCCTAGAGTATACGAAAAAAATACATAACATCATTATTTTTATTTGAAGCTTGAACTCAAACTTGAACTTTCAGCTTTACCATTATCCTAGATTCTGTTCATCCTATACTGGTCGTCATCAGATACTGGAGCCTGATGTCAAAAATTATAATCTTGAACTTAAAAGGTTTTAGCTGTCAAAACGCATGAGTTCCCTTCAAACTAAACGCGTGGAGTTGCGTTAATGGAATGCGTGCTGATGAATCTGGAAACGGCTGAACCAATTTCTACCAACCATAGCTAAAAACCATCTCACAAACACTTACAGCATTTAACGAAAATGCTCTAAGTGCAAAACACCATCTTTTATACAAAAACTGCATTCAAATCAAAATACCCGTTCCGGAGCTATGAGACCATAAACAAACTGACATACAGATAAAAACACTACGGCCTTAAACTTCTAACACCTCTTTTACATCGTTGGTTAAAAATATAGGTTACAACGAAATTGTAAGTAGCTACGTTTTATTTATTTAATGCTTGGTGGTAAGTTACAACCGTGGGAGCAATTCTGAAAGTATTTATTGCATTGAAAATCACAAGGGTTGAATCGAAGGCTGTAAAATCATAACAGTTACAAAGTGAGGTTTATACTGAACATAAATTCTTCTTTGCTTCCAGTTGGGTTCCACTTTGTTGTCACTTGGGTCCAGTGCTAATACTAACCAGGTTTAACCGATCAAAACAGATAAATTGATGTTTGCAATCGTTATCTCGTGCTGCCACTATATGATGCTATATCTATGTCTAGAGTATGAAGTTAAGTCTATAATAATTCTGTTTACAGTGTGATTTAAACCAATAGGGCTACTTTTATACTGGCACTTCACTTGGTGTATATTCACAAATGTTTGCGTTACTTTTCCAAAATAAAATTAACCATGCGTCTATCGGTACATAATGTAGTTTTTCTTGGCAAAATAACTCAAACATTTGCGAATATATACCAAGTGAAGTGCCAGCATTAAATTTATTAAAACTGGAATCACCAATCCGCATGCCAAGCGTGGTGATTATGGCAAAAACCTCAATTGCACGCTATGTATGATATAAGGGGTGCCTCATCAAGCATTGGATGACTATTAGCTTATGATGGTGATGATGATGAAATTTTTTGTTAGGAGTAGAACTTCTTGTTAAAGTTGAGTTGTTGAGTTCGTCCGGGGAAGTACTACCACCGTACCTATTTCTGCCGCCAAGCAGTAGTGTTCGCATTGCTGTGTTTCGGTTTGAAGGGTACGGGTGCTGGTGAAATTACAGGCACATGAGACTTTTCATCTTTATGTCTCAGGGTCGGCAGCGCGCTTGTGATGCCTTTGGTGTTGCAGGCGTCCAAAGGCTACGGTAACTTCTTTCCATCAGGTGGGCCGTATGCTTGTCTGCTTGCCAAGTAGAATAAAAAAAAATATTAATGCTCCATGCACTGTGCAACTAAGTTCGGACTGGTCGCCCTGGCAATATATAACATAACATATCACCCAACAGTCACATACGTAGTCCTGTTTCCACACTAGGATTCCCAGTATCGTGGGTATCACGAACTACGAGTACTATTATGGTACTATAAACACCCAAACCCGAAACAAATATTTACAGATCATACAAACATTTGTCCTGCAGCGGGAATCGAACCTCTTGCATCTCAGTCAACTACTCACCCACTGCACCATTGATGTCGTCATATAGAGAAGACCTACGTCCAGCAGTGGACTTTTATAGGGTGATGATGATGATGATGTCAATACAATGAGCTTACTAGAGCCGTTGAATATTAAATATTTCAACATGCCTCATATGTTGGAAATTTTTGATCGATTCGTCCATAGCAAACATTCGAGGTATCTACAATATAACTTGTCATTTAAAAAACCGACTTCCGCCATTGTATTCGACTAAATAATTTTGGATGAAAAAAAAATGAAAGGAATGAATGAAGTAGTGAAAGGATTATGATACTTACTGAATGCAAATGCTTGGTTTGTTGCTGAAAATATTAAAATCGCCATATGTATGCCTACAATATTTGAGGAGTTCCCTCAATTCCTCATGGATCCCATCATCAGAACTGGATTCTAAAAAAAATGAGACCAATCTGGAAGTAAAAAAAAGTCAAATAAAAAAAGAATTTTTCAAATCGGTTCATAAATGACGGAGAAATGAGGTAACAAACATAAAAAAAAAATACAACCGAATTGAGAACCTCCTCCTTTTTTGTGAAGTTGGTTAAAAAGGTTCTTACTTTACACTCTTAGAGCCCTCCCGCTATCATATAATGAAGCACGTAGGCATTTTCTAGTTTAATATATTGAGTTCTTCCTGCTTGCACTGTGACATTACTAACATGGCCGACGGCTTGTTATCGCTCTCATGCATTGTGAAAGTACCCTCTGGTTCTATCTGTATATGCAACCTTTGTACGTGTATGCTCGAGCGTATTGAATATTAGACGTTAAATATCTCTCGGGTCGACCCAGTCTACGCAATTGAATTATATTCAATTCAAATATTAATATTCTATTCAATGCGCTCATGGACTTTTTTTTTATTTGGCGTCGCATTTCTTTTGCTCTCGCCAGTTTCAAGTATTTTACAATTTGCAACGTTACATTATTTCCAAGTCGTCAAAGTCTCAGTCAAGTTATGTTTTAGTAAAGCGGTGTGGACACTTTCCATTATGAAAAGTCACGCAATACACTTCTTCGTAATTTCACGACAATGCTCTTAAAATTAGCTACACCGGCTAAAATGCCACCAAAATTACACGATATCACAAAAAACATTACAAAATAAAATTTAATAAAAATAGTTAAGAAAGCGTCAAAAAGGCGGTAAGAGTCCATACAAAGGTTGCATAAAAAATACCGTAGCTGAGTTTAAAAAACAAGGACACAGAGGTATATAGTGTAATGTAACACGGATTTGTATGGAGACATTGTTGAGCATGGTGTACACTTCGCGAACACCAATTTCTATTCCAAAATCCATGTTACACTACACCATACGCCCGTGTCAAGCTGTGAGCTGGTAACAGCCCCACACTTATCTGGACCGGCATTATCTGAGAGCGTCGCTGTTATCAAATTGAGTGTTCAAATGTAATGACTTAGAAAGTGCGTGGTTAGTTCCACTGTTGGCCACTAGGCCTGATTAGTTTGTGGGGCTGTAGTTATAACAGTAGATCATATTTACCATGAGTTATCATCACAACATTTTGCAAACAGCCACATATTCAAGTGCAAAGCTATAAATAGCTATTTTCGCTCCAAATCCGGCCGTGTTACTACCACATGGAAAAAGCTTAGTTGAACTACCTATGTCCACAGTGTAACCATAATTGCACGACTTGCTAACTCATGCATTGCGCAAGCGCCCTTAGTTCTTTGAGCATTTACTGAGTTCAAGCTGATAACAATGAGATATATTGCCCGCCAGATGGGAACTTATTGCGAATAATGCGAAAGCTGATTGTCATTTACAATTGTTGGAATCAGCTTGTTTAAATAATGTAGTGAACGACACAGTACAATTAATAACATAACATAACACCTAACAGTCACATGCGTAGTCCTGATTCCACACTAGGATTCCCTTGTCGTGGGTATCAGGAACTACGAGTACCATGGTGCTATAACACCCAGGCCTGGAACAAATATTAGCAGATTATACAAACATTTGTCTCTTGCATCTCGGCTAAACGCCCGCCACGCCACAGAGGTCGTAAAAAAATGAGAACCTTTCACGAGTTTGTTTTATTTTTCTATATTGCGGTTGTTTATTATTTTTTTTACTTAATAAGCTCATATCTGGTTCAACGCATTAGTACCTATTGCCATTCAGCGTGGCAATGCAGCCAGCGTTTTGAGGATGCTTCTGTCTGGTATAGATTTGTATCAGTATCTATCTTTACATGTATCGTTAACAACGGTTTTTAGAAAGGAAGCGCAAATGTTGGATTTGTATTTTTATCATTTTATGTTCAATTTTATAAGTTAGTTTTATTATTCTTTCTGTTATTTCTTTAATTTTAATTACGACAAAAGAATTGAAATTATTTAGTTAAAGTTGGTTTTTTAATTTATGTTTAAATTTACCAAGATAAATAATGTGTTATACTGACTTGAATATTGTAATAAGCCCATTTAAAATTACTTATACTATCTCGCGGTAGACGAAGGCTCCCCACTCGATGGACTAAAGATATTATAAACGTCGCAGGAAGTTGGTGGATGGAGGCAGTTTAAAACTGTTTGTCGTGGCATTCTAGGGAAGAGGCCTATATGGCCAGTAGTTGACTTCTATAGGCTGTTGATGATGAACACTGTCTAAAAAAATGATGTAAAAAATTGGGGTTATTATAGTTAAACTATTATCGATCGATACAATGACTATACAAACCACAAATTTCTTTAAGGTTTTTTTTGTTGATTTTGGAGGGTATCCTACCAAGTTTAGTATTTACGTTAATTTCTAGTTAGATATCCTACTTTCTCGCAAAGTTCAGTTAGAAGGGGTAACATTTTCTTATTAAGAAATAGGTAGACTCTACATATTTCTTATCTCTCTATCTGGTAGAGGAATAGATAGATTTAAGATCAAGGCAAAATGTACCGGCAATAAATCTCGACATAGTTTCATATGAAACGTTTTTGTTGCTACGCGAATACGAGCGTGCTACGTGCTACGCTATGCCCTACGTTACGTGCTACGCTTCTTGCTACGATTTTACACATTTGTGCTACAATTTTTATTATAAATTAATAATAAAAAAACGGTAAAGTGCGAGTGAGACTCGTATACTAAGGGTAAAATATTTCGAAATCGTCAGTGGGCTTTTTGAGTTTCAGATACTTTTTCGCCATCTGATTTATGGAGTCCAACTTTCTCAATTTTATACTTTTTCCTTTATTTGTGTCACAAAGCCTCCTTGCCTTTGAAATTGCAGAATTGGTAGATACCCTAAAAAAACCCTAAAAAACCCCTAGAAAGTACTCTAGTGGTTTATTTATAATTTTAACGATTTCCATACAAATAATTTATATATTATTGTCATATCCTTTTGATGCATTGAGTAAGAAGCTTGATTAAACTGACAGACCTACATTTAAACAGACTTACTGACAGACAGACAAAAATACAGCAAAGTGAACCTTTAAGGGTCTCATATTTTCCTGGTGAGGTGCAAACCCCAAAAATCGATAAAAAGATGAATTTATTAGAGATCCTTATAACTTGTACTTATACTTTGTACTTTTCGTTTGACAAGTTCTGTTTAATCTTGTTGGTACCCTGACGGTTATGGACGTTTATGTTTAACGCAAACTCAACAAAATCAAAAGCAAAGCTAACGATGTTACCTATCGAAGACTTTAACTTGAAAACAAACTTTCACCGGTTTCCTAGTTATTTGGTTTCGCAACATGATACGTTGAAAATACAAGTTCTCACTAATCTGAGGTGTTAAAGTAGTTACTTCTTAGAAAATAAAGTTTCTTACTCATTTCAGTAGTAATCACCTACTAGTACATTAAAAGTTTCTTAAGGTGGATCGTCTTGTATGTGGCGTGAAATTCAAATTTATTCGTGTTTTTTGCTCATCACACTTCATCAACACCTTGTTGTGATAACAAAAACCGATTTTGCGAAAACTAAGAGACCAATAGACACACATGTTTTAAGTGCATCACACACGTAGCAGGTGCGGTAATATTTTATATGCGTATAAAAACTTATCGCATCTGAAGGTATCACACACGTAGTAGATACGATAATATAAGAAAATGATACATTCACGCGGAAACCTTCAAAGTGTATTGTATTTCAATTTGTATACACAGATATCATCTGTCCATCTTTTGATATATGTCGGTGCCTACAGATAAAATAGTCAGAGCTTGACGGTAAAATATAAGTAATCTGCTACGTGGGTGTTGCTCCCTGAGTTTAGTATAGAGAGCGATATGGACAGATACGCGCTCAGATACAGATATCTTACCGCATCTGCTACGTGTGTGACACACTTCAGTTGTTAGTATCCATTTGCGCTAAAAACAGCTTTTACGCGGTGTTGCTGACATTCCATTATAGAAGCGATGTTGATACATTCGACAGTGTTGAAGCTTGACCCAGAAATTACCACTTTGCAGCAGCTATGGTCACTTACCATCACGTTGGTGCTGGTCATGTAAACAAGGAAATGCTTTCACTAACCTGAGGTGTAAAAGCCGTTGGATTGCAAGGAGGTGGAGCCGCGGTGCTCCCATAGTGGTGTTGGTACGATGACGTGAGAATCTTCTTGTGCGCAGACGCGTGCGCTCGGTACGCACTCACGCTTAATTTCATTATTCACTTACAAAAATAGTTCTTACTGCTATACAGTTTAAGGTTTCACTTATAAACGGACACTATTCATGATTTGGTGCACAACCGTTTTTTTTTTTCAAATTATGCGCGATGTCGTTCATCTGAAACAAAAGAAAGAAATGATTAATGATAAACATAGTAATATAAAGCGATGATGCTTAGTAGAAAAGTCCAACAATGTATGAGGACGTTAAGCTAACGAAATGCCACGTGCCTATTGTATTGTATTACGACTGTGGAAATAAATCTGTAATACCGGCTGTTCACATTCTGTGTAGTTTCTCACGTCTGGTGTGAAGGCGGCGAATGGTAGCCAAGTATTGATAGAAAAAGCTTTGGACGTTCAGCCATAGAATAGATATACTCTCCTTTTAAAAGAGACTTTTTTTTTGTGCGTGCCTCTATGCCACCGTAATAAATACCTACTTCCCCCCACACTCCCCGACGCCCTGTGCTCGCCCGCATCGACTGATAGGTTTGTCTACCATCATGTTGTCCAACTTACTTTCAGTCATTATAAGTATCTTACTTAACTACCTAAGGTAGGTACGTAAATAATTTAATAATACCGTAGGTAGGTAGGTACTTACAATTGCCTCCATAATGAGATGGATCAAAAATATATGCATAAACTTACATGATAATTTCAAACACATCATATCATTAAATCATAGTTTATTGCGTAAGTAACAAATAAATGTTTTACATCGCAATAGCAAGGCAGCAGCTTGCTCTTCATCCGCGCTGCCGCGCCACCGTGTGCCAGCCCGCACTGATTAGCAGACTTAGTATGCGCCAGTCAGTAGATATTTAGCACGGCTTTGAGTGAACCAGCTTTCTTCTAGGCTTGGTCGCGTTGGAACAGGAGAATTTTTAGTTTATAAGACGATTCAAAATGATTCTTGTGATTTCAATGAATAAAATTCTTTTTGACTTTGACTTTTTTTGACTTTGACCAGCGCCTGTGTAATTTATATTTGGTTATTGGTTATTCATATGATTCAGCGTTGATTTGGGCTGGCAGCAGTCAGTGTCATGTGTCCCTTACTTTTATAAAACTAGTCCGCAGTAGGGCCCTATATCCCTCATATAATTTTCCCATTCAATCCAATTCTATATTGCTTATTTCCAGTTCGTCATTCTTCCAATATTATTATTTTTCCACTTTATCATATGACGCTTGTTCAAAACTATTTATTTCCATTCCGTCATTCATCCCTTTTCATCTGTTTCCCATTTAATCATACGATGTTGACTCTATACTGCGTATTCCCACTTCGATGCTACTTTTTAAACATGATTTTTTATTTTGTTAAAAACTCCTCTGTGTTGTTCATAGAGGTTTTAATGATAGCATATTGATGACTAGTGTTGTGCCGAAACTGAGACCATCGTAAGTATTTATGCCGCCATGCAGTAGTGCTTCCATTGCTGTGTTGGGTGCCGGTGAAATTGCAGGCATGAGACTTTTCATCTTTATGAAATTGAAACAACTTCAACATATACAACTGAAGTCTCTAAAGATCTTCGTTTACCCATTCAAGAAGGGAGATTTTCAGTAAAATATTATACCTCAAGTATAGGGTGCTTAAGTTTTATAAAGGGAATAAATTACAATTTAGAGCTCAATTAAGGACTTAAGGTTCCCACGTACTCCACGTTGAACTTTTCGGCAGAATTATGCTTAAACTCTCTCTCTGAATTATTTTTTATTAATTGTTTCGAAAATCTAGAACACTCTGTACCTTGATATGTCTTATCCGATTATAACTACATATACCTATGAGTTTAACAATCATTGACAAAATAAAAGGAAAAAAAACATTGTCAACCATATTCAAAATATACAACAAATTTGTTTTCACACCACCTGCTCGACAGTGTCCAATTACAAATCATGCAACCTCAACGTAAAGTAAAGAATTGTCTCTCTAGGGGTAGATTTGAATTTGGAACGTCAAATTCGTGTGGAGACTCGTGGAAAACTCTGAGTAAAAAAATGCCCATATGGCATTGTAAAGAGGTTTATTCGAAAATCGAACTGGCCACCATAAGCTGAAATAAAAAAAAAAGGTGCGTTTACAAAGAATGTGAAACAAAAGATTCTTTTGTTTCACATGACATTTTTTATTATTTTTTATTCATGTTGATAAAAAATTACAAACGATAGTGATTCTACTCCAAAGTTTATCAAAACAGACGCTTTAGAGATTATTGATAATCTTCTACCGCAAAAATCAAAACAAGCCCTGGCTTTTTATTGTCTCGCAGAAAGTGTGAAAAGTAGAGTATGCTCCTCTGGAATAAAGCCTGTCTTCGTCTTGGGCAGCTTGAACCCCTCGCTTCACTCAGGACTCTATATAACTCCCTCGTTACACTCGGGAGTTAACTTTAGAGTCCCTCGTTACGCTCAGGGTTCAATATGCCGCCCGCGACATAAGACACTGCTTTATTCCCTTAGTGCATAATCTACTATTGTTTGCTTCTAAGAAGTTTTAATTCGAATAAGCCATTTATATATTATAAGTTTTAATATTATGTAGCTCATTAAATTCTCTTTCACATTCAATTTATTTCAGGGATCTATCTTGCATAATTTAGGATATATTTTGGCTCTTCCAAGTAATCCCTTTTTCATTGTACGCCTAGTTAGTATATAGTTTAGTTTATATTTGCAAAAGTTTTTGAAACATCCGTAAAACCACTAACACCGCGACCTTAATCTGCAATAGGAGTCAGATCCCCTTTGTGCGAGTTCCTTAAATATATAATGAATATTGAAAATAAAACTGGCCAAGATATGTCGAGGCATGTCAGTGTAAGGGTTCTGTTGCTTCTCCAATCAGTTTAATTGAGGTTTCATATCAAATGCTACACCCTACAATTAGTTTCAAATACAAGGTAAAAAGGATACAGAGAGACGGAATTTTAGCATTTTTGAAGCCCTACATTGATAAACTCCAAAGGTCTATAAAATAAAATATACCGGTCGAGTGCAGATCAGACTCGCGTGTGCGTTTCGTAGAAGCAGGCTACCATAGTAACCATTGTACTTAATAGTCATTCAGAGCATTTTATTCACATTTTCTCTCCACGAGTATTTTCCGTTTCCCGTAGGAATTAAAATACTTAGGATTTTCGTTTAATTTTTCCTGTAAACTACGAGTAGAGACTGACTATGAGATTCTATATTTTTTTCAAAGTTTTTGTCTCATTAGTTTCGGATAAAATGGGGTGGGGGGAGTGTTGATTTTTTTGTGTTATCAGTTTTTTACATGCCTGTGATGTACGTAAAATTGAGGCAGCAATCGGAGAGTGACATACAAATATATTATACAAATATACAAATAGACGAAGCGAAAATTATAAGTGTTCCATTTTCACCATGTGAATTTGGAACCCTAAAAATATTTTACTTCACTCCACCCTCGGTCATAGAGATGTGCCATGGTGACGTAGTGTATTGTTATCGATAATCATTATTCTACGGATTGTGATATTTTTGAAATGTTTTTCAACAACTAACGTATAATACGTATACAAAACTCACCTACTAAGAATTTTACGAGCAAAGTTGCAAGAATATTTTAGTAACACTGCCTGTTACTGGTTTTACCTTTTTGACAGAGAATCATAAATGTTTACTTCCGAAACCCATCATAACATTACGATTTAGATATTATTATAAGCTATTAATAATATCTAGATATTATTATAAGCTAATAATAATATCTAAATGCAATATAATCTATGCATCGACGCCAAGTTGCCGAGAAACACCGTTAAGGACCTGAATATTGTGAATGGCTACCAGTCTTATTGATCTTATCTCAAAGAAGTAATGCAAGGGGCGTTAGAACCACAACTCGCAGGAGCAGAAACAATTCACAATAAAGAAGTTGAAATTCTCAAAAACCAGAACGTTTATCAACATTTAAAACATGTTTTTAAAACATGTATCTTTGTTTCTTTGTTTCTCCCCTATGCAACCACTATGCCGATAATGATGAAATGTTGGTGAGTTGCTGTCAGTACGCCGGGGAAGGTTTCTCAAAAACAACCGGGACCACCGAGTCTACGCGAACTAAGTCACGAGCGGACCGCTAGTTATCTATATAAACAACATAATTATGTCGTTACCGATGCCAACGATATAATTTTATCGATTTTATTGCTATCGATATTTTATTGAGTGGTGCAGCACTATGCATTGGCGCCAACTTGTCGAGAGAGAGCGAGTGACGAGGGCCTGAATATTGCGGACAGCAGAGCTTTATTGATCTTACTAATGTCCCTATTATGATACGAATTCGAGATATTTTTATTTTTTGGTTGATGTCCGGGTTTTAGATTAGGTATTTTTAGCACTTACAAACTATATAAATATTTTAAGTTAAAAGGCTTAGAGAAAAATCTTCTACTCGCACAAACTATAGGTAAGAGATTTTATCGTTTGATGTGGCTTGTCCGGCCTTAGAATAAAGCTCTCCTTCTCCTCCCGTGGACGCAGTAAAAGCCATGCCAAGAAATTACACCAAAGGATAGGCAACAGCATCTACCAGAGTACTTACTAAACTGCAATCACCAATCCACCTGCCAAGCGTGCATGGTGGTGTAAATCCCCCATTGTATTCAATGGGAGAGGCCTCGTCCAGCAGTGGACTTAAACAGGCTGATGGTGTTGATGATAATGATGAATAGATGTTGTGATTTGTATACGTAGTACACTTCTAATCATCGGATATAATTATGGACAGTTCAGCAGACTACTACTTAACCTAAGATCCTAAAGAAATTAACCTGTTTATGTCAATTCCATTCATTTTGAAAATTTACAACACCCCATTGACCCATTTCGTTGGCTAAAATCAGTGTGATTTGTATGAGAAGGTAGATTTTCATAGATTTATTGTTCAGAAACTCGGGCAGAGTAACCTGCGTAAGTGCGAGTTTTCTGATTAACATCCTGTATACAGGGTGTTTTTTTTAAATGGGATAGTATGGGGATATCCGAATCCATAAGAGATACGGGAAAACTGTCTTTGGAACCATTTGCTCATGTTGTATGAAAATAATTTTAGCATAGTTATTTTTTTGGTTAAGCGTGAGTTCTCCATGAAAATTAGTAGTTTTGATCAAAAAATTTTTTTATGCGTATCGACTCACTTTCATATAAGTGTTGTTTCATTGTATAGAAAGAAAAAAATCTAAGCAGCAGAAGTTAGTCAAATTTAATAAAATGTTTTCTCATACAATTTGTAAGTAATCTGGTACCTACGTTAATAAAATTATCGCAATAAATTTTCAAAATGGCCTCCCTCTTGCTGTTTCCAGGTACGGGCACGTTTCAGAACACCTCTAGTGGCATTAGACAAAGATGTGCGGGAATGTTGTTCTACTGCTCTGATGGTCTCGTGAAATGAGAAAAATCAGAGCTGTAGAAGTTAGTCAAACTTTAATAAGAACATCTTTGTCTGAGGCCACTAGAGGTATTCTGAAACGTGCCCGTACCTGGAAACAGCAAGAGGGAGGCCATTTTGAAAATTTATTGTGATTTTCAATAATAATTTTTACAAATTGTATGAGAAAATATTTTATTAAATTTTACTAACTTTTGCTGCTCAGATTTTTTTCTTCCTATACAATGAAACAATCCTTACATGAAACTGAGTCGATAAGCATAAAAAAAAAATAAGATCAAAACTACTAATTTTCATGGAGAACTCACGCTTGACCAAAAAAATAACTATGAGACTGTGACGACTTGGAAAGAGTGTTACGTTGCAAATTGTAAATTATTCTAAAAATACTTAAAACTTATTAACGCACAAGCCGTGCGACGGCAAATACAATAACTTTTCATTTAAAAAACCGACTTCCACCATTGTATTCGACTAAATATTTGGATGAAAAAAAAATGATGAAAGAACCATAGTGGTGAAAGGATTATGATACTTTTTGAATGCAAATGCTTGGTTTGTTGCTGAAAATATCAAAATCGCCATATGTATGCCTACAATATTTGAGGAGTTCCCCCAATTCCTCATGGATTCCATCATGAGAACTGGATTTTGAAATGAGACCAATCTGGAATTATATCTTCAAATAAAAAAAGAATTTTCCAAATCGGTACATAAACGCCGGAGTTATGCGGTAACAAACATAAAAAAAATACAACTGAATTGAGAACCTCCTCCTTTTTTGGGAAGTCAGTTAAAAACAAGACAAGACAAGATAATAAAGTAAAAAAAATGTAATTACTTATAATGGATATAACTTGCCACATACATTTAAATAAAATATACTAGCCATGTTAACAAATAAAAAATTACACAATAAATCGGATCACATAGGCTTACTGCCTGCATTATAAACTTCTGTGCGATTAAGTAGGGTCTGTGACTTGACTTCAGAACCCACTCTGCGTGGTTAAATAGGAGACACATGGCCGTTTTACCACAAAGTAAGTAAACACTGCACTGTAGTTTTACTTGAGTTACGTAGATGAAATCCGTTTAGATAGGCCACGTCAAGATTTACAAACATCGCAACTCTTCGGATGTTTCTTTTAAGCAAATGTACCTAAAAGGGATAAATATATAACTGCAATTCGTCTTTGGAATCATCTCCCTCTCAATTTTTGTGAAGCCACTTCAGTGGAGGTGCTCAGATCTAGGATCTATAATCATTTCCTCAGTAAGATAGACTAAATAAGCAATTTTTTTTTTAAGTATGTTTATATATCGTTCCTTAATAATTATAATAAATTGTAAATATATTAATATAATTTTCACACCACCTGCTCGACAATGTCCAATTACGAATCATGCAACCTCAACGTAAAGTAAAACATTGTCTCTCTAGGGATATAAAGTTGTATGAAACTCCCTAGGGATTAAAGTGATTTGAATTTGGAACGTCAAATTCGTGTGGAGACTCGTGGAAAACTCTAAGTAAAAAAATGCCCATATGGCATTGTAAAGAGGTTTGTTCGAAATTCGAACTGGTCACCATAAGCAGAACTCAAAAAAAAAAAAGGTTCAAGCGCACCTTTTTCTTTTTTTAGCACCAAATACGCTGTTCACATTATTTGTAAACACAAATAATGTGAACAGCGTGTTTGGTGCTGGTGATTTTCAGTAGATTTTATTGTAATATTCATGTTGATAAAAAATTACAAACTATAGTGATTCTACTCCAAAGTTTATCAAAACAGACGCTTTAGAGATTATTGATAATCTACTACCTCAAAAATCAAAACAAGCCCTGGCTTTTTATTGTCTCGCAGAAAGTGTGAAAAGTAGAGTATGCGCCTCTGGAATAAAGCATGTCTTCGTCTTGGGCAGCTTGAACCCCTCGCTTCACTCAGGACTCTATATAACTCCCTCGCTACACTCGGGAGTTAACTTTAGAGTCCCTCGTTACGCTCAGGGTTCAATATGCCGCCCGCGACATAAGACACTGCTTTATTCCCTTAGTGCATAATCTACTATTATGTGGATGGCATTAACATGATTTTTTTACCATATCATAGTGACCTTTTATCTTTAGTCAAAGAAAAATGTAAACAAGACTGGAAAGAATATTTCGACGAGAGATCGCTCAGTAAAGGTATTTGGTATAGGACAATACAGCCAGGCCTAGCTAGATCACCGTGGTTCGATGGTTCGGATATGACCAGGTCTGACATCGTAACTTTGATGAGGCTTAGATCGGGACACATTCCACTGAACAGGTTTGGACATCTGATGGGTAAGATTAGTTCACCAAACTGTACAGAGTGTGAGGTGATAGAAGATGTATACCATATTGTCGTGGAATGTGTCCGGAACGAAGCAGAAAGAATTATATTTATGTGCAAAAATAGTGTGGATCTATTTACTATTGGAATATGTAATAATATTTTGGCTTGCCCCTTATCGGCGCAAGCCAAAATGTTACTTGATTTGGTTAAAATTGGTATCAAGCGTAGAAAGTAGTTCTAGATAGTATGTGGCTTTTCGAGGGTGACATAATCTATTGATTAAAGCCTCATAAATAAATGAAGATTAAAAAAAAAATATAATTTATAAATTTATATATAAATTAGTTTATTTAACATCTTAGGCATTATTAGTAGGTGCTTAGTTAATATTAGTTTTTATTTTTGCAATTTTTTCTGTTTAACGGTCATTATTCCATTTTCTGTGCACTAACACATCTTTTTTCCACAATACACCAAGGTGTATCTGGAAGAGAATGCTTTTTAGCAATAAGTTCGCCTTTGTACTTTTATGTGCAATAAAGAATTTTCTATCTGTCTATCTATCTATATAATCTATAAATAGTGATGACTGATGCCTTTCTGCCATAAAACTTGCGATGAAATGTAAAGCCAGCTATGCATACACCTGCCGCAGGGGTAGGTAATCTAGGAAATGCCTCTGCTTGCCTATAAATACACATCACAAAAGGTGGCAATTAAGGGTCATCCCTACTTTTACACCCTAGATTGCCCCTGCGGCAGGCGTGTGAGTAGCCGGCTTTAGCTCAATAGATGAATTACCTAACAAAGACACAATGAAGTGGACACTTAAATAAATAAACGTCTTGTTTTATATAAATGGTTTTTCTCGACGCCTAGAGTGGAAATGTCCATTAACGATAGTATTTTTGTAAAACTAAATTAAACCATTGGTACTTTCCTACTTTAAACTTACGCATTATCAATATTAATTTGATACACATATAAGAAAATTTTGGGTTAGAAAAATGTTGGAGGATAAAGGTTCTCGATTGGTGACCACAAACGCGGACGACGCAGTACAGGAAGATCAAATATTTTTTCACACCACCTGCTCGATAATGTCCAATTACAAATCATGCAACCTCAATGTAAAGTAAAGCATTGTCTCTGTAGGGATATAAAGTTGTATGAAACTCCCTAGGGATTAAAGTGATTTAAATTTGGAACGTCAAATTCGTGTGGAGACTCGTGGAAAACGTTTAGTAAAAAAATACCCATATGGCATTGTAAAGTGGTTTGTTCGAAAATCGAAATGGCCACCATAAGCAGAACTCAAAAAAAAAAGAAAAAGGTGCGTTTACAAAAAATGCTATACACGCTGTGCGCGTGTTTGGTGCTGTGATTTTCAGTAAATTTTATTGCAATAAAAAATTACAAACGATAGTGATTCTACTCCAAAGTTTATCAATACAGACGCTTTATAGATTATTGATAATCTATACTACCGCAAAAATCAAAACAAGCCCTGGCTTTTTATTGTCTCGCAGAAAGTGTGAAAAGTAGAGTATGCTCCTCTGTAATAAAGCTTGTCTTCGTCTTGGGCAGCTTGAACCCCTCGCTTCACTCAGGACTCTTTATAACTCCGAGTCCCTCGTTATGCTCAGGGTTCAATATGCCGCCCGCGACATAAGACACTGCTTTATTCCCTTAGTGCATAATCTACTATAGTCCTCTCCATGGACGTAACATAACATAACACCCAACAGTCACATACGTATTAGTCTTTATCCCACACTAGGATTCCCTGTGTCATGGGAATCAGTAACCACGAATACCATGGTACCATAACACCCAGACCCGAAACAAATATTTGCAGATCATACAAGCATTAGTCCCGCATTGAGAAACGAACCCACAACCCCTTGCATCTCAGCCGGCTACTCGCCCGCCATGCCACAGAGGTCGTCATAAGGAGTAATGAAAATATCATGAAAAATCTGTTACATTTGTATCTAATTCACAATAAATTGACCTACGAATCCACACGCTTTCCCAAACAACAACTATGTCAAGATTTTAAAGTAAGAGTGGTTCCAATCCACATCAAAGTGGTTAGAGTGGTTTTTGCCGTGACCTGTGATTTATATAGGGCGCTTACATGCGGACTTCACTGGCACAACCGTCAGGACTTTTGCAGTGTAGTTTACAAGTTCGACTGCACCATGACTGCATGTTATCTGCATGCTCAACTGCAATCGTACGGTCAGTCTGAATGCATGCCACTTAATACCATGCAGGCGTAAAGTACCAGGAGGGTGATTCTCGGAGAAATCACGTATACGTGATGACGTCAAATCTCGAATGATTTCCATAATTTTGTATGAACGTCATACGAGATGTGACGTCATCTCATGGACGTGATTTATTCGAGAACACTGCGCGCAGTCTTGGTTGTTAAGACCAAAAACGCTAGCGCGGAGATTTCAAATATAATAAATGACGTAGAAGCCAAATCAAAATAAATATTTATTATTGAAATTAAATTTCTGTATACCAGAATACTATAATGTACAAAATCTACTTATGGGCAAAAAAACAAAGATTAAACGGCATTTTGAGATGCCAAGCGAAATATTGAATACTACTAATTGAATAATTGAAATAAAAATTAAAATGATTGAAGCCTACTTTGAAAAATATTCGATTTTTTTTTTATGAAATCGTATTTTCCTTTTTTCAGGTTTTAGAATAAAAGCTCAAACTTAATATACCTATTTAAAAATGATATACACACCTATTTTGCACATACTAGATGCGCACTGAATCAAAATAATGTGTTTTATTCAAATCGTGCGCCTTAAATGGAAACGTGCAGTTTGCCTAATAGGTAAGTCCGTCTGGTAGCACCTTTAGTTCACAGGGAACTTTTATAACCGCTGTAAAATGAGTAATAGGAAGGCCCCAATTAACCCTTGTTTGGGCCGTCCGCATGATTACCCATGTAATTTAGGTGCAAGTTTATATAAGCTAAATTGTTGTTACAGGACGACAAAACGTGGTGTAGTTAATTTTGACGTAACACAATAGGATAGAACCTATTTGTTATATTATAAAGTTATGGTAATAACGTTACATAACGAATAGGTTGAACAAGTACCTATTGTATTCATCAAAATATAATAGTGTGACTGTGAAGAATTTAATTTTTTGTTACTAGTAGAACTTCTTGTGAAAGAGTTCGTCCGGGGAAGTACTACCACCGTACCTATTTCTGCCACCAAGCAGTAGTGCTCGCATTGCTGTGTTTCGGTTTGAAGGGTACGGGTGCCGGTGAAATTACAGGCACATGAGACTTTTCATCTTTATGTCTCAGGGTCGGAAGCGCGCTTGTGATGCTTCTGGTGTTGCAGGCGTCCATAGGCTACGGTAACTACTTTCCATCAGGTGGGCCGTATTTTTCATCTTTATGTCTCAGGGTCGGCAGCCTCTGGTATTGCAGGCGTTCATAGGCTACTGTAACTACCTTACATCAGATGGACCGTATGCCTGTTTGCTTAAAAAATTGTACATAAAAAAAAAACTTCTGTTTCAGACTGGAGTGACAATATGGTGTGAGGGTGAGTCTGGCCCCAAATATGACACATGCATCAATTTGATGAAAATGGCGTGAATTTTGCAATTCATTTAAAATCACTGGCCAAGTTACACCGCATCATATAACAGCTTTTGACGACCTCTGTAGCGCGGCGGGCGAAAGTTTGCCAGTGACGTAGGAGGTTGCGGGTTCGATTCCCGCCTCGGAACAAATATTTGTACGATCTGCAGATAATTGTTCTAGATGTTCTGGGTGTTTTCTATTTATAATAAAAAAATATCTATCCATGTAATGTATTGTATTAAGTATATCAGTTATCTAGTACCCATAACACAAACTATGCTTTAGCTTGGGGCTAGATAATGCTGTGTGAAATGTCCAGCATTTATTTATTTATTTATTTTATAACAGCACCTCTATCTGGATCATTCCCAAAAACTCCACCAGCAAAACCCGACCAGTCAGATTTATGCGATCGCTGACATGTGGTAGTGAGGTTTTTAGAGATTATCCAACTCTTAGTTTTAATTAAGTATGGTGTTAACATCCACGACCGTAGTGTGAATGGTTAACTAGTTAACTACTAATAGTCTACGAGTAAAACTTGCCTAACTACGGACGCACAGAATGGAGACAGACATGGCGAAACTATAAAGTGTGTTACACACGTAGCAGATGCGGTAAGATATCTGTATCTGAGCGCGTATCTGTCCATATCGCTCTCTATACTAAACTTAAGGAGCAACACACACGTAGCAGATGACTTATATTTTACCGTCAAGCATCTGTATATAGGCACCGACGTATATCAAAAGATGGACAGATGATATTTGTATATATATGCAATCCGCACCAAGAAACAAGTATAGACAGTTTGAAGGTTTCCGCGTGAATGTATCATTTTCGTATACCTATTATCGTATCTGCTACGTGTGTGATACCTTCAGATGCGATAAGTTTGTACACTTACGCATAAAAAATATTACCGCATCTGCTACGTGTGTGATGCACTTTAGGGTTTGTTGTTGAATTTCGTAAACCTAAATACCTACTAAGTACATATTTTAATATTTCAATTGCAAACACAGCGCTCTTTCATTGCAGTCCAAAAAGCTCAGACCTTTTTTCTGTGTAGGTAATGATAAAATATTTATTTTAAAGTTGAAGTAATAAACAACATGGCATCAATGGTATGAAGCAAATCTTGTTGCTAGCATATTTACGTTCCAGCTATGGAAAAAAGCGCCCCGGGCTGCGCAGAATTATTTATTTCGATTCGATGCCAACCTAAATTGCTTGGAAAATTGTAATTTCAAACTGGTTTTCTAGATTTTACTCGTATAAAAATGTATCGTATAAAAGATTGCCGCTGTTTCTGCCAACATTGTGACATCTAGAAAGAATCTTCATCAGCTTGTAAATGTCCACTGCTGGACGAAGCCTTCTTATAGAATAATAGTTATTTGTTATACAAGAGTGCAAAGTTACTTTTTAACCACGTGTTCAATTTTGTCATAAATTAGAATCCTGAGCGTTAGCGAGGGAATCAAAAGAGCACGAGGTGAAAAATCTTTGCACTCGAGTGCAACACGCAAGATACTTTTGCGCATTTTTAACAGTTTCAGTCAATTCTGTTTGTCAAATAAACTTCCTCGTCGCTAGAATAACTCATTTTAGGTTTTTCACTTGTTTGTTTTCAAGTTTCTTGTTTTTAACCTAATGTTTTAACAATACGACGTGAAAAGAAAATGGCGCGCGTAAAGAAAATTAAAAAAAAGTAATACACCAAGAAGATTCCGAGTCCGAGTTTTTAACAATGGATGTAAGATAAATTCGGCAGAAGTAAATAGGTTTAATGATGTTTTGAATTCACAAACTTTGTACACACGATGTTCTAAATTCAATTTTACTTTATCCTCTAGCGGATAAAAACGGCTTTTACACTCAGATATCGAATAGCAAAAATACTCTTTCCGAGATGGTGGGATGAAAAGGAAATTTGCCATAAACATACAACTAAGTACATGGCAACCAAATCATAAATAAAAAAAAACTACCACGGGTTTAGATATTAGTGTACTGATAATGTGTACAAAATTTCATGAAGTTTGATGACATATTAGCCAAAATAGAATGATTTAAACGTAAACTTCGTTCGCGTACAAAAAGGCGTAAGCGCCATACCGGTAACCTCTTTAATAATTCGATATAAGACCTTAAATGTGTTTGTTTTAAAATGTAAATATATTATTAACCAGCTAATTGGTACATCCTTTTGTTCCAAAAGGTTTCCTAATTGCGTTTACCCTTTTAATTCTGAAAGCCTTTTCTCTAACCCTGGCTTGGGAAAAACTTTGTTGACAAAATTTAGGGGTCTATATTATATGGTTCTTGGCTCGCTTCTTTAGTTTTCAACCCTCGACTTAAAAGAGGGGTGTTTTTAGTTTGAGGTCATAGTGTGTTTATTTGCTTGTGTGTCGGTTTGTCTGTGGCCTCATAGCTTCGGAACGGTTACACTAATTTCAATCCTTTTTACAGACTTCGCTGAACCTTACCAAAAAAAAAACCAAAATCAAAATCAATCCATAATTGGCGGAGTAATCGCGAAACAAACATACAAAACAAAATTCAATCGAATTGAGAATCTCCTCCTTTTTTTGAAGTCGGTTAAAAAGATCCATATTATTACGTGACCGTCAAACAGGCACAAACTATTTAATAAAATAAACAGTGGAATCAAAAGATTATCTGCCTGCTCAAAACTCACTGTAAATAAAAAGTTTATTCCAAAATCGTTTTAACTGTGAATCTCCAATTTAAGCGCAAACAGTTAAAGCCACTGTGCTATAATCTCGTTAAAATTAGTGATGGACCATGCCTCGATTTCGTAAAAGATTTTCCTCTAGGAAATTGCACAAAAGTTTTTAATGAAGGTATACCTACCCGCCTGCGCGTACCTTTGTTTTAATGTTTAATTTTAAAGAAAATATCATCATTGTCAGCTTATAGATGTTCTATAGAGCATCCTCAATTTGGGATTTTGATTTTAGTAAAGTTCAAAACATAAATATTTAAATTCAACTAACTTGCTATTGAGAGGAAAGTTTCCATAACTACCATAACATCTAACATCCAATGCTGTATGAGGCCTCCTATTACATGCATAGCGTTTAAACATAGCGTGCAATGTAGGGATTTGCCATAATCACCACGCCTGACAGGCGGATTGGTGATCGCAGTTTGGTGTTATGCACTCAGGTGGATGCTGCTGCCCATCCCCTGGTGTAATCTCTTAGTCGCCTTTTACGATATCCACAGAGATTGGAGGAGTCCCGTTCTTAGGCAGAGTCTACGGCTAACAGGTTGACCTAACAGAAAAACAGTTAAACCTCTCGTTTTGCTTTGATGTAGTCGGAAAACAAGCTATCCCTACCATACTCTGTACTGTATTCCATTGAAACACGGTTTAAAATCAAATAAATTGAAAGATCAAATACCAGTGCCAGCTCATTTGATTTCCGCCAATCCTCTCAAATAAAATGGATGGGACGTGAAAGGGTTGTCAAACACAATGCTCTACAATGAATGAACAATTTACCTGCCAAGCTGTTTTAGAATTGGAAAAAGCCCAATTGCGCCAACTAGCGCCACTATTTTAACTCTGGGTTAATATTTATATCAACATGGCGCAGTACAAAATGACTGAACAGTTCAAGAGCCAATCATCCTAATCCTGATGGGTGTGTATAGGTAATAATAATCATAATAATAAATTTGTTTATTGACATAAAAATAATGTTACAAACATCTGTGAAATCCCTGACTCCAGAGGTCCAATTCTCTAAATTATTTTAAAACTACACTGAAAGTTAACCGAATCGAGACTGAATTGTAAATTGACAGAAAGTTGGTATTCTGCTCCTTCATAAATAACAATTTAGTCTACTTTCAATTCACGGTGACTATATACCATTAGAGTAGGATAGTTATTTATATAATTGGAAAGAGTAAAGAGAGACTTCATCTACTTATGCTAAAATTATCGAAAAAACTTTGAATCTTTAAGTTTCGGTCACATTTCGATATAATCACATTACAGTGTCGTATTTTATGTTAGGAGAATACCATTTCTGACATTTAAGACATCGACACAAGATCGAAACATGATCGGAACTCTATTTTAACTATATTTTAATTAGAGAATTGGGCCTCTGAGCTAGGTTCGATGACCTGTGTAGGTCTAAGTAAGTTGGAATGTTTGCATATTCGTTACTCTTCGTAAGTTTTTACATTTCATCAAGCTTTCGACAAACCAACAGCAAGTCAAGGCTCCTATGTTTTGAATTCAAGATTTACATTGGAGATTTTTCATTTCATATTTTAAATAATTTTAATAATTTTAAAAAAATACCTACTTACCTACGATTCATATTTTTTCTACCTATTTATTTACCTGCTGGTACCGACGGTAATCTTTTTCGGGGCCAAAAGGTAATGGGGTCTTATGAACCTAACCCGTACATATAACGCCAAAAGGCAAAACCACATGATAAAAGCCAATGACTTTACATAAGTTGATAAGTACAGCAAAATAACATTAAAACAGCACAAACTTTGTTTCATCTGTGGTTGATCCCGGTTGGCATCGCGCCAGCTCACATGTTCAACTTGAGAACCTGTCCAGAATCAGAGAGGTCACAAATTCACATCTACACAGTGTCAGTGTAAATGCCACAAAGGAAAGCAACTATTAGGGCCGGTTTCCACCAGGGCGAAGAGGAGACGAGATCAAAGCTGGCAGGTTATTGACAGGCAGGCTTGACAGGTAAAAACGAAAAGGAAATAACGAAATCGGATTGTTTTATTCAAACACATCTCCTCTCGTCTCCTCTCCTCTCCACCCCGGTGGAAACCGGCCCTTAAGGTAATCTCTTATAGAACTAAGGAAATCCTTGTGCTTTGTTGTGCCTTATGATATAATGTAAAACTGTTTGACAATAAACATTATCTTATCTTATCTTATTATGTAAGGGCGATTAATCTTCTTCATGAGCCAGTAGACATCCACTGCTAGATGAGGCTACCCGCATAGCATGCACAGCGTGTAATGTTGGGTATTTGCCATAATCACCACGCTTGGCAGGCGGATTGGTGATCGCTGTTTAGTATTAAGCACTCAGGTGGATGCTGCTGCCCATTCCCTGGTGTTATCCCTTAGTAAGGCTTTAACTACATCCATGGGAGGGGTAGGAGGGGTCTATTCTTAGGCCGGACACACTACGGCAAGCAAAGCAGAAAAATAAAAATAACTGGTTCCATAAAAAACGAAATGAATTTTCGGATCTTTCACACGTATCAAATTATTAATATTAAAATGCTTTAAAAAGTCCATTACCATTGGTTTTCTGTTCTAGATAGAACTGTAATCATTGAAGCAATTATGTACTTACTTTGTTCCCAGGTTCACCTAACTACTGTGCGAAACTGAAGTCAAAATAAGATGTCTATTTTGTCATTTTCGTATTAGCTTCATTTTTTATGTCATTGGTTAATTAGGTATTGAAAAAAAAAATCACTTTGAGTGTGCTCCATAGTGAAGCTTCTTTTATACATTAACGTTATTTCAATACTTTAACGTAAAAAATCAGGTATACGAAAAAAAAATACATTTCCAAAAGTCAAAATTAAAAATATTTTATTCATTGAAATCATTTTGAATCATCTTATAATCTAAAAATACTCCAAATCCAACGTGACCGGTTGGTTCACTAGAAGAATCAGAGCAACAAACACGGCTTGGCTTGATTAAATGATCCTTTTTACTAGGTGGGCTTCGTACAATTGATACAAGAATAAAATTGTTCAGTGATAATATTGTGATCATGAATGCAAAATCGAGTCGAACCGTTGGTAGGGCTGGAAAAGGGCCGCGAGAACTCACGAATAATGTAATAGAACACGCAAGGGATTTCCCTAAAAATGATCTGGTGGAAGTGACGCCTGCGATTTGGGAACCTTTTCACACCTTTTACCTGAGCTTTGTTGAAACGACGAATTAACATTTTGTTTATTCTGCGTTGAAAACAAATCTTCGCCTTAGATACATGTTGACGTCTGAGATTCTCATTGTTCGAGTTCAAGGAAACAGATGAAAGTTCTGAGTCTGTCTGGGATATATTACAGAAAAGGGTAAAGGAGAGGTCTTATCAATAGATTATAGGTGGCCAGTACTTCAAGAGCAGTTGAGCAGTAGGTAATTAAAATGTTCGATAATTCAAACAATGTCCTCTTGCTCAACTGCAACACTAGTTGAGCAATCTAGTTGAGCAGCGGGGAAGAATCGCTCTTATCACCAAGATGGTTATTTGCTAAGACCTAAGAGATTCCTTGTCAATAATGTGTGATGTCACCCATACGATTCAGCGATGATTCCACGCACATATCGTAACGAGCTCACGTTATGTTACGTTTGATTATAGCGAATAAGGGGGCTGGATAGTTAAACGCATTTCAATGTGTACTTGCTGGGGTACAAAAATAAAGCTTCTTCTGTGGTTTGACAGTAAGACAAGAAGCCAGCTATATAGTCATCATTTGAAGTAAGACTACAGATCTCGGAAGTAGAGAGATTGATTGAGACATTGAGTCCTCTGGTTTCATGAAACAATTGCTCTGCTTTTGCATTCTTGTTAGTGTACAATTTTGTAAAATTTGTGTAATGATAAAGCTGCGTGGCATGATGTCGCTATACTGTCGTCTGCTAAAATATAAATTTGCAATATCTGTACCTCATGGTATTTGTTGGGTTGTTATGTATAATTAATAATATTTGCTGATTCTTTTTAGTTTTACTAACTTTTTTAGACTACCTACCTAAGGTTTTTAAGTTCTCTTTTTATGTGTATCAACTTCTTGTTCTCAAGGCACAACACAGACGCTTCCTATCTAGTAAGGATCATAAAATCAAGCCAAGCCGAATTTATTACCCTGTTTTTTCTAGGCTTGGTAGCGTTGGAACAGGAGTAATTTTAATTTATAAGAAGATTCAAAAGTATCACTATTATTACTTATTAGTATTAACTTTGACTTTGACTTTGTATATTCTCCAGACGCATATGGCTGTGTAACTGCTCTTAAATGCACGTGTGTAAGACAACACACGTGCATTTAAGAGCAGTCAGAAAGTTAAACGGCGTTCTCAAAGTTTTTTAACATAAAAGTTAAGTTATTTAAGAAATGTTGTTAAGTTTTCACCAATGAATGCAAAATGTACAAAATAAGCTATTCTGGCACTGACACCGTGGCTTCGTGAAATATCGGTGGCGGTGCGGACGGCTCGTGATGGATGGGCTCACTTGGGATGGCTCAGGAATTTCACGCTGGCCCGAGGGACTGTTGGGGCTCGAATTAGTCAAATTTTTGAGGTGACCGTGATTTATTGTAGAGTCACCTGGGCAATATTAAACTCGCGACATCATTATTTGTGAACCAATTTTGATGAGAGTTGCACATTTGAGTACTTTGATAACTGCTAATGAGGGAATATAATATTTACAAAAAACTAAGAACCGACTTCAATTCCTGAATATTTACACTGAAAACTTTACAAAGTCCTAACAGTTAAGGAGTGCTGTGGCTTCCATTGTCAGCTCAGCTGTATGAAGTGATGAGTCCTAGACCCAAACACCTGAAACACCTGAATCATTAATAGATTTCGTAAGATTTGAGAGAGTTCAACAAATATAATGTAATTGATTATAAATTTTGAGGATTTCCCTCAATTTTCATGGGATCCCTTTATCAGCTTCTGACTTGGTGATAATGGTACCACCTGGAGAGAATAACCTTTCAAACAAAAAAATATTTTTTAGAATCGGTCCACAATTTGAAGAGAAAATCGATAAACACACAAAAAAATTACTTATCTGTCTATAATAATGCATAATGCCACTTACACCTGGAAAGCACCTAAGGGCATTGCAATGAGCCTAAAAAATATAGCTGAAATGTCTCATGTACCTACCTGCACTGTAACATCACCTTAGGACTCATTCACACGGGATCCGTCATTGACGATTCGTCAAAAAACACGAATCATCCTCGTGTGAATGAGCTCTTAGCGCTCTTATACACGAGCGGCAAATTGCCAACGCCATAGGCAACTGTAGCCGTCGACATCTGTCGGCGGTAGCCGTCAACGCATCGGCGGCAGCCGTCGACCTATAGCGACGCTTGCAGTTGTTGCAGCAGCTCGATGGCTGCCGCAGAACTACGATGCTGACAATGTCAATGGCTGCCACCGACGGGTGCAGTTGCCTCTGCCGTTGACATCGTGCCGCTCGTGTATATGAAACCTTAGTTGGTCGTTTCGCCTGTCATTTCACGTGTGGATTATTTCTTGTGTTGGTCATTTTGCATGTTGGTCATTTAGCTATTGGTAATTTCGCTTATTTATGACAGTAACCATCATTGGTCATAATGTGTATTAGTCATTGTGCGTCCAAACGTGTTGGACTTCCCGGCAAAGGACATGTTCCAAAATGGCCTATATCGATGTACACCAGACAGAAAATGGCGAAAAAATCAGTGATTATCGTAAAAATACTCTTACTCTAATTTGAAGCATAATTTACAGCACAGAAATGCTTAAAATTCGTTTTTTTTTACAATGGTAACATATTTTCCTGAGCAGCCATGACAGGGAATGTCACGTTTGTTGCTCTGGGGTTGCTTGTTTTATTCGTTCGTTGGGAGTAGTGTGTCTACATAGAATTTGTTGCCTACGCTAGCTTTATTACGATCATCACATCAGTACAAGTTCTTCAATTCTACATTTCGATTCTATGCAAAAATATTTTCCTTGCTCCAAGACCTTGGAGCCAAGACGCGAACGAAATGCAGTTCTGGGCAAAGTTGTCAACAGCTGCCGAAACATTTGACCACAGAGTAAATTTTATCCGCCCCGCCATATTGTTTTGTCTTGTGTTGCTCTCCGTGAGAAAGATATTTTAGGAACCTGCATTAAATGAAGCGAAATAATCAAAAAACGACAGTAGGAAAAGGTTTTACATATATTTAGCCACGTTTACACAAGTGTACACCGACAAGGGCTAGGCTCCATACATCTTGGAACAACACCTTTGAGTTATATATTTTTCTAGTCTTTATGATAATTCGGTACGGTAATGTACCTACAGGATAAAGCAAAATGTTGATATGTGATGCGAGATTGGAGTCAGAAGTTAATAATAACTGTCGGGATGGATATATCGAGTTTGAAATAGGATTAGAGGCACGTGGAACGCTTTCAAATGAATCATGTGTCACGTGGCGTCCTCACTCGAATCACATTTCAGTTTTATGATGTACCTTTCATTATTATGAGCTCGTGGTATCATTATAGTCAAACACGGTTTCATCCGGATTTATTTTCCCGGGGAAACTGTTGTTATAATAAAAGTAAACATTTTGTAGGATTATACTAACTTTTCATTTAAATTCCGCCATTGTATTCTACTAAATAATTGGATGAAAAAAAAAATGATGAAAAAACCATAGTGGTGAAAGGGTTATGATACTTTCTGAGTGCAAATGCTTGATTTGTTGCTGAAAATATCAAAATCGCTATATGTATGCCTACAATATTTGACCAGTTCCCTCAATTCCTCATGGATTCTATCATCAGAATCGGATTCTGAATGTGACCAATCTGGAAGTATATCTATTAAAATAAAAAAAGAATTTTCCAAATCGGTTTATAAACGACGGAGATATGAGGTAACAAACAATAAAAAATAAAATAAAAATACAACCTAATTGAGAACCTCCTCCTTTTTTGTGAAGTCGGTTAAAAATAACAAATGTCCATCTGCCAGTTGCGTTTTAGACCAGTTTGTCCTCAGACCAGCTACTTTTTAGACCAATTGCTAATTAGACCAGCTGCTTTTTTAGACAAAATGATACGAACCCTAGTTATTCAACAACACATAACAGACAGGTAGAAGAATGGAAAAGATGACCTCTGTGGCCCGGCGGGTGGGTAGCCGGTTGAGATGCGAGAGGTTGCGGGTTCGATTCCCGCTGCGTGACAAATGATTTTATGATCTGCAAATATTTGTTCCGGGTGTTATGGCACCATGGTACTCGTAGTTCCTGATACCCACGACACAGGGAATCCTAGTGTGGGATCATGACATACGTATGTGACTGTTGGGTGTAATGTTATGTTATTTAGATAACATAAAAAAAACAAACGAACCATTACATATATAATCAGTAGTAGGAAACCTTCTTTCTTTACCTTTCTACTCCTTCATCAGCCGGGAGACATCCACTGCTGGATGAGGCCTCCCTTTTAGCATGCATAACGTGCAATGGGGGGAATTTCCATCATCACCACACTTTGTAGGCAGATAGGTGATCGCAGTAGGTATTCGTATTGACTACTCAAGTGGATACCGCCCATCCCCTAGTGTAATCCCTTAGGGCGCTTGTAAACGTCCGTTTTTTTCACCGGATAACAAACCGTATTTTTTACCGGATTCGCGGTGGTGTATGGTTTATAATCAATGTGTATACATGAACCGGGCATCGGTCCCACGAACAATTTACGCCGGATGCACCACCGCTTCCCCTCGGCGCGACGGACACCGGTCCGGTGTAAGAAAGAGCGGTCATCCACGTCAGTGTATTGGTGCCTGTTGATGCTGCCGGACGTATTGCCGGTTTTCTATAAATTTAGTGCCGTCTACCTATCTACTAGCGCATATAGACCACAGTCCAAGCTAACAACCAACCGGTAAAAAAAATATATGTATGCAAGGATATCCGTTTATTGACAGTCCGTTATCCGGTGAAAAAAACGGACGTTTACAAGCGCTCTTAGTCGGATTTACGACACCCACGGAAGGATATGGAGGGGTCTATTATTATGCCGAATAAACCACGGTATTCAAATAAAATTAAATATAAAACAAATATTTATTCGCTTAAGAATACTTTTTCGTTTAAACAAACAAGCAACTGAAAACAACAAAATCGATTTCATTACCTTCAAACACAATGTCCGAACCGGTCAAATGAAATAAAAACTTTTAAAAGCGACGCCCTCATTCGTATTGCAAAAGGTAATGAACAAGAAGGTCACTCATCATTACTGGCTTGTTTTTGTTCGCTGACTGTTGTCTCTTAATGACTGTGTAATTAATGGACCAGCGTAGCTCTTCTAGTTAAGATGAGGACTTATCTCAAAAGCTAGTATTTTTTAACGCCCTGTGCAATGTGAAGAGATTAAATAATGAGATGAAAAAAATAGTGCATGATAACAATATAGTAATGATAGTAGTAACCGAAAAAATTTTTGAAAAAAAATCTGGTTAAACAAAAAAAATCGCATAAATGACCACCCTAAGAAAAGCTTTGGCATTCAAATGCTCTTAATTTTAAACAGAAACAATACAATTTTTTTACGAATTAAATAGCTAGGCTATTTTAAAGTTAGTGCATATTTTTTATCTTTGATTTTTATATTTCGATTAATTCAAAAAACCCTCAAAATGAAATACAGAATGAAGTGCAAACCAGTTTTATCATCAAATATGACACGCGATTTTCAACTTTAAGCAAAGCCGTTTGGATATATTTTTTAGATTTTTGGATGTTTGGATTTTAGGATCATAACTTCATAGGCCTTAACTTCAGTGCGACTGTGTCTACAGGCAGCTAATAAAGTTTTTTTTTATTTACCACAAGCAGTCACATAGAACAATCTTACTTATCTTCTCTGCTGCCCATCTCCTTGTGAAATCCCTTAGATAGCTTTTACAATATCCACGGGAGAAGACGGATGGATATATTCTTAAGCCGGACACACCAAGGCAAAAATAATTTAAACTCTGTAAATTATTTTCAAGAATGTTCAACTATTCCAACAAAATACTTTACCTACGAATTACTTACGAATGGTAAATAGTACACAGTCGGAGAATCTTCTGAATAATACATACACTCACAGCAACGAGGGCGCCTTTGCAAACAAAATAACACGGATGTAAAGTTTGCGAAGAGACTGTGATTCTACACCAGTCAAACAATCACCAGTCCAGCTGACAACTTAGCATTTTTTCTGGCTGCTGTACAGTGCTCTTTTAGAGCAGAGAGCCTAATTCCATCGTGAAGGGATGACTTCTAGCTTTTACTGGCAAGATTATTACGGCTACAGCAAGATCGGGGCCACCACTTTCCAGCCGCGGTGAAAACAACCCATGAATACGTTTTGTTTTTTTTATACTACTTGACAAGCAAACAAGCATACGGCCCACCTGATGGTAAGTATTTACCGTAGCCTATGGACGCCTGCAACACCAGAGGCATCACGCGCTGCCGACCCTAAAACATAAAGATGAAAAGTCTCATGTGCCTGTAATTTCACCGGCACCCGTACCCTTCAAATCGAATCACAGCAATGCGAGCACTACTGCTTGGCGGCAGAAATAGGTACGTTGGTAGTACTTCCCCGGACGAACTCTTTCACAAGAAGTTCTACTACTAACAGTATTCTATGTATTTATGTTATATAAAAGTCCGTGGCTGGAGAGATCTTTTATTTATTAATTATAACATAACATCATACAGTCACATACGTAGTCTTGATCCCACACTATAGGATTCCCTGTGTCGTGGGTATTAGGAACAACGTGTACCATGGTTGATTGAAATACCAACTTCATGTAGTTTCACAAAAATTAACATTGGAAGTTATACTAAGTCGCAGGAAGTCGGTGGTTGGAGGCGGCTCAAGACCGTTCGTCGTGGCATTCTAAGGAGGAGGCCTATGTCCAGCAGTGGACTTTACAGGTTGATGATGATGATGACTATGAGTTCTAGGACGGGTTTTCATGTCAATCTGCCCTAACTTGCTATAATGGAATATGATAAAGACTTATGGATATGTCTTTTATCACCAATATCGCCGCCAAAAGCAACCACTTCCAAAATTGTTATGTCTCGAAAAGAATAAAGTGCAAATAATGGCCTTCAGTACAAAACGGAGGCGCGAAAATATCGCGCCTACTTGAGCCTTCCCCATCCACGCTACGCTTTCTACTTTAAATAAAAAGCTATTATTTTTATCTCTCTTCATACTAGCACAGTAAATACACAAGCAGTAAATCGACCGTAGTTTTCATAAATATATATACAGGGTGTAAAAGGACAGCTCCCGAATACTGAAGGTACCGGTAAAGCTACCTATATCATAGCTATAGAAAATAGCGCGAGTTCACAGAGCGCACCAGCTGCGCGAGTTCAACGCTCCCGGCCAGCTGATCGACGCGCTGCGCAAATATTTCTTAGGTGGTTGTCATTGCTTTTTTTACGTTTTTATTTATAAACGTGTTTTTACTTATGAAAATTAGGTTTTTGTGTTCCTTTTATGATGTTTTATTGATATTGAAAACACGAAAAAAGCGGCCCAAAAGTGAGCTTTTTTTCAGCTTAAATATTTTCAGAATTATATAGTCTGAGTGTACTATTTCAGTTTTCGGGAGTAGTCTTTTTACACCCGATATATTTAAATATATGTATTTCGAGTGCACTTTATAATGCAGCTTACCTCAGATGGTCGTTACCGAGCTTTTGACAAGCGCAGAGGGCGGTTATCCAGATAAAAAATATTAGGTTGGGATAATGAGCGCACAGGCATAACTTAGGTACAGACCTGCTTGGGCCGTTGCTATTGAGAGGGATAGGAGAAAAATGCCTCGGAACATGCTTGTACCGGTTGTAGGGTCGAGATACTGAGGGAACTAAAGAGACTCGTTGACCCCGCCGGTGGGGTTGGTGTATTGGTTCAGTGTTTGCTCTGTCGTGATTGGATGACATCGCTGCCATAAACAGCAGTGGTTACGTCATCAAAATCACCAAGAACATGTCTTGGTCTACGGAGGAACCAGCCGTTTCGATAAGTTGACTGCCTATGCCGTGCCGTGATGTGTTCGGCCTAAGAATAGACCCCTCCATCCTCCTGTGGATGTAGTAAAAGCCTTAGGTAGGGATTACACCAGTGGCGGATTTACCAGCAGGCTGAGTAGGCTGGAGTCTAGGGCGGCTGATTTTAGGGGCAGCAAATTAGGGGCCAAATTTTTTTTCTTTTTCGAAATCATCTTCGAGATCCGAACTCAGTTATTCACGAAAAAATTGCAACTAAAATTACAAAAAATTTGGCTGTTCACATTTCTGAAATACGAAATTTTCGAATTACAGAAATTTCTCAAATGTCGTTCTTTTTAGGCTGGTTTGGTTCGGTTTAAAGAAGTTTATTATCACTCATAAAGAACTTTACAGTTCACTTAAAATGAGCTAAATTTAATTCAGTAGGTATATAATAAATTATATATAATAATTAATAAATAAATATTTCATTTCATTTCAATAAATATTTCATTTCATTTCATATTTCATTAGATTATGTAACTGTTTTGTATAAAAGTAGGCAAGTAGCAATGACATAAATATTTAAATAAATTATAGGTATATTAATGGCAAGTAGACAACGTTTTAGATAGATACAGAGTACCTACCAAGTTAGTAATTGAGAACTAATGATTACCAAAATACACTCGAGAGCAATGAATCCGGGTCACTTAAAGAATCCTAAAAATCTCGGAAACTAAAAATGCTAGGTTAATGCAATAAATTGTATTTAATAGACAATGTAATACTCCTTAAATGAAGGTATTAAAACTTCTTAGTTATTGTAAAGTTATATCATAAAAAAATCAAATTTGAAAAAGGGCCACTTTCGAAGATGGAACTACGAAATTACAGCATTTGGTTTTGCTTTTGTTTGTAATCTGTCATTTATCATTGTTTGATTTCTGTTTTTTTGTTGTTTTTTTTCTGCGTAAACGCAGTAATGGAAGCACGAGGAGGCAATACGAAGTATTAAAATTCAAGAAAATCCTAATAAAGTTCAAAAATTATAAATTTGGTAATTTGGTAATATAATATTTTTGGTTACCAAAATCACAAAAATTTGAATGTTCACACTTCTTAATTAGGTACGAATAGTTCGTTAGATAAATATGAAAAAGGACACCCTAATGATGACCCCCCGAAATCTTTGCCTGTGACCGCGCCTGGTATAGAATTGTAGAGGTCGGTAGGGGCGACAAAATTTGAATAGCCTACTGGCGGCAAATGTGTAAATCTGCCACTGGATTACACCAGGGCACGGGCAGCAGCATCCACCTGAGCACTTAACACCAAACTGCGATCACCAATCCACCTGCCAAGTGATTATGGTATCTTCCATTGTATTCAATGGGGGAGGCCTTGTCTAGTGACGTAAACAGGCTGGTGATGACGATGATGCCTTGAATACAGCTGTCCCTTAATCTCGCAGCGTCACAGCTATATTGGTCGAAGCTGTCGCAAAATTCTAACCGTCAGCAAATGCCAGATTTGGTCCTAAAGTGGAGCTTGTCACTCCGGGTTACACCAATGAATTATGGGTGAGACCTCAATTTAGACCGTGTAAACGCTGCACTGTGTGGGTGTGTGTGTGTGGTTTGAAATAGATAGTCGGTCTACTGCTTGATATACTGTGATACCTACCACCGTTTTACTTAAAATCTTCGTATTTCTTTGCTATTAAACCACGCGTTTTATCACGTATGCTACCGTGGATGAGATATTCTATCTTTACACATAACATTTTATGGATCGAAAACGTTGAAATGTTTTACTGTAGTACCTACTAAAGGTTTTTCTTGAAATGTTAAGAAGTTGATTTGTTTATTTCAGTTAAGACGCCAGCTGAGGATAAAATGCTCATTCAAACGCAATACCAATATCATTTGTAATTCAAACATATTTCCACCATATAATGCCATTATTCGGATTTGGGTTGTATTTATCTAGGTTCCTTGATATTTCTTGTTTTAAAATACTTACCTAAAACGAAATGTAAGCAAATTCCATTTTGTATATTTTTACGACTCTTACGGCATGTTTTCATCATATTTGTTTCGGTTTAAAGAACTGTTTCGTTTTAAAAACAACGTATTTTCTAGTATTCTGTGATTAGGAACATAGCATTATATTGTCAAGTTACAGAATAACAACAAGATATGAAAAAAAATATTAAGTTTTTACTCATCATAATATTTGGTATTACGGAACACGACCTAATTTATTACAAATTCCAATCGGCTCGTACATCCATCGCGCACGCAAAGGCCCCGGTGCCAAACAGGGATAGCTAATTTTTGCACTAGCTTCAAATTGTATTTGCTTGCGGCCTTCGCCGGCCTCTTAAGACACACGTAAAAATTTTAACTCTGACTGGCATATACCGACCGACACAGTTCATTGGCTCGCAATCTTACAATTACATCACACTAATATTATAAATGCGAAAGTTTGCGAGTATGTTTGATACATCTTCGCGCTCAAACGTCTGAACGGATTGAAGTCAAATTTAGAATGGAGATACCTTATACTCTAGCTAGATTAACACATAGGCTAGTTTTCATCATCAACATCATCATCATCATCATAGTTCACGCGAGTGAAACTGCGGGGCCTAGTAATATAAAAAATCGTTTCGTGACTTACTGACTGAAGCCACCCAAATTATAAATTGTAAGAAATATAGATGCTGAAAGAAAAGTCCCTATTTCTGCCATCCTCATGATAAAGAAAAACGATTAGTTATCATGATTGTCTGACAACATCAAACAATCAAAGGCAAACAACCGAAATCTATTGCTTGTCTTGTTTCCCAACCGATTACGAAAATACCTGTTAAATGGTGAATAAAATAGGAGTTAAATTGATTTTTGCCCTCCTTGTTATCTCAAGTGTCGGCTTCATTATAAAGTTTGTGGAACTCTGGCAATTACTTCTCACCAATTCTAGTGAAATCACACTAAGATAGTTTATGACCAAAACTAACTAGTACCTAATCACCTAATATAACATAGCGATCTGAACTGAACGTGATCTTGGTAAGTTCGTTTCACATGAGTTGTTTATGACCTAGATTTGTATCTCACGAAAATCAGGCGTTCACTTGAGATACACAAGCATGCTTCCAAAAGCATGCACCGATTTTTATGATTATTAACTTAAATTGACTTAACTATATTACCTATAATTTGTTTTTTTCTTTTAAAATATGATACAATATTCCTAGGAAAAAAATATAAATAAATATATATAATTATATAAATAAATGCTGGACATTTCACACAACATTATCTAGCCCCAAGCTAAGCAGAGCATGAGTTAAAAAAAAGTTTATGTGTTAGAAAAATACGCAGAGCATCCTGAACAAATATCTGCAGATCGTACAAATATTTTTCCGAGGCGGGAATCAAACCCGTAACCTCCTGCGTCGCAGGCGAACCTTCGTCCGCCGCGCCACAGAGGTCATCCAAATATAACTTAAACTACGGGCCTGGCGGCTCGGGCGTCATTCGAATTCAACTAATTTGCGCGCTGCCTTTGACTATGCTGGCTCAAGGTCATACAATATTAATCACCTTAAGTACTGAGATGGACTCTGCTACCCATCCTCTGGCGTACAATCTACTCAAGAATGCCAAAATGTTTTTCTGCGTGTTCCAACTGGTTGACATTTATCGTGAGTATTCTTCAAAGACTCTGCAGTTTATGACACATTAGTGCTATAAAAATGGCAACTATCTCTTCCAGCAGTCGTAACTGTATTGTTAAGATCCATTTAACGATTTCTGACAATTTGTTGTTGGATGGTAAAGGGTCCTACAGTTTGGAGATCATAAAATTGGACCAGGTTTTTGTTCGGTTTCAACTGTTGAGAAAAATTGCAAGTAAGCTGTTTTTTTATTTGAACTAGTGAGGGAACAAGTAGGTGGTGATGTTAAGCGGTAAACCTCTGCCTATAATAATGCACTACATAAGAGGTAACGGTGACTTAGGACGCGCCCTACGAGGTAGCACTGCGCCTGCCACTCTGATATAAACATAAATAGTGTCATGTGCCTGTAATTTCACCGACACCCATACCCTTCAAGCCAAAACATGCGAGCACACTGCTAGGCGGCAGAAATGGGTATGGTGGTCGTCCATCAGGTGGGGCATATGCTTGTTTGCTTGCCTATTATAAAAAAAAAAAACTTTCTCGGATGAACTTATTCGCAAAAAAGCTTTACTAATATTAAGGTAGTAAAGAGGCTAAGTCAAGCTTCATGCTAGGTATGAAGTTATATATTAGGTAAAAGTTATATACTAGGTTTAAAGGTATATACTAGGTAAGAAGTTATATACTAGATATTACTAGGTATTATATATACTAGGTATGAAGCTATATTTTAGATAGTAGAGAAACTAAGCTAAGCTTGATACTAAGCTATTATTAGCTATTGTGTGCTTCAGTATATCGTCAAAACGTGCTTTGTATGCCCAACGAGTGTGATCGCGCGCGTTTGATCACATACAGACGTCAACTTTACAAATAATATACAAATAATAAAATACACTATTATACATATAAACCATACAACATACAATACAATTTTAGTTTATAGGACGACTCAAAATGATTCTTGTGATTTCAATGAACACCATTCTTTTGATTTGATTTGATTTGAGCTAAATAGCATCATGTAAAAATCTAGTAAGTATCATAGCCTGTTTGGGTGCCTAGCTTTATGGGTAAGTGCCTAAGGCCTAGTTTATAATAACGAGTTCTCGGTGGTTGTTTTGCTGTTTCCTTTGCTGAAACAGCAGATAGCTTCCGAGTACATGGCTGCTGTGACGACAGCAGCATTCTAAGGTGAGGCTGAAAAACAGCGTGGCTGAGCCCTCGTCCTTTTCTCGTACACTAACTATTAAACTTTATTATAATTGTACCTTTGTAACTAAGATTAGTGTGAGTGAATAAATGCCCTTTTATTTTTATTTTATTTTATTTATAATGGCGGTGTTGAAAAAAATTTATAAGCAACATTGTAAAGCTTGGTGTAGGTACCTATCATCCAAACTAGACTAAACTGAAACGTCTTTCAAATTCCAACAAATAAGAGTTCATGTTATATTAGATATCCATTTAAAGGATACAAATTTGGGGAATAGGTATGTAGAAAGGATAAATAACCACGCAATACTGTTCTGTCTACTTGTAAAGATATTTATTCGCAGGTGTTCAGACATAGCATTCACTGAAGTAACACGGGTTACACTATCGGTAATCGCAGGATCATACCACTGCTCTAAGAAATATCTTATTGTGTTCGGTACATCAATGGACACAAAGAAGATAATCCAGGATGGAGTAGCCCGAATAAAGCTATATTTTTCCGAGAGCTTTCAGAAAAATTATTCCTTCCTTTTGGAGACCGGATGAAATTTGAAAAACCTCATGAATGTAAAAAATTCGCCATCTTGTCTCCTTGGTCGGCCATCTCGCACCGGTGAGAGCTTTGGTCAAAAATGCCACACCATATCAAAATTATTGTAGCTAAGATTACTTTATTCTTCTAACTGAGAATATTTCAGAAATTGCCTCAACTATTGATAAATAACAGATACTATTCATATACAAACGATGATAAAGTTCCTCAAAAAGCTAGAAACTACCCATAACACAAAGCGAACCATCTATCAAACACAACGCCCACTTACTTACGACAAACAACGTTCTGTCGGCAATATATCTATATCCTTATTATACAGGGTGTAAAGAGACAATTTTTAAACCGACGCCTCTGTGGCGCGGTGGGCGAAGGTTCGCCTGCGACACAGGAGGTTGCAGATTCGATTCCCGCCTCGGAACAAATATTTGTCCGATCTATAGATATTTGTTCTGGGTATTTTGTAATGTATAATAAAAAATACCTATCTATGTAACGTATTGTATTAAGTATATCAGTTATCTAGTACCCATAACACAAGCTCTGCTTAGCTTGGGGCTAGATAAAGTTGTATGAAATGTCCAGCATTTATTGTTGTTATTATAAAATTTCTGGAATATCAAAACATAGATACAGCTAACCCTATATAACATAACACCCAACAATCAAAAAAAGGTAAAAAAATGCACTATCTATAAGGTTGTTCAAGTTGAGAGAATTTTCATAGTCCTTGTGTGTCAATGTAAAAAATATGTGTCAAAATAAGGTTAAAATGATCCGAACATACAAAAAAAATATTAATTTCATTCCATGTTATCTGAATACTCCATTTTAGTTTTCGAATATTTAAGTATTGATCTGCACTCTCGCCAATTTATGAAAGTTACTTTGCCCGAGACCCTGTACACTAATAATGTAAAATTTAAATTCAATTTTCATGTTAAAAGTCCACGTTCACATACAAATGCTTTAGCTTGATAAATACCATTAAACCTTGCCAAGTTAGTCTCGGTGCTGAAACACTCTCTGTTAGCACAAAAACCAACTATTATCAAAAATCTTTTAAGCAAAGTAAATAATAAGCAGTTCTAACATAATTATTACAGGTTTGATTAATAGTTAGTAGTCGTAGCTTCACAGTAATAGTTAGCTAGTAATACTATAGTCAACTTGAACATTGTATTGAATAAAACATAGACACTTCAGGATCTCGGCAGCATTACCTCCGTATTAAATAATGCGTGTGTATAAATCGACACCCTGTATTTGTATGTCACATGTAATTTTTCTAGAGCCTTATCTTTGGAGATTCATGGCCCTTCAAGAGCTTAGGTGGTTTGAAATCCCTCCATCCGTACTCAGCCTTTAAGTCGGATTTTTGGCTTATGTTTTTGGTCTACCCATCGTTTTGTCTTTTAATATGATCGCATTGTAATCGACTGTATATTGTACAAAGTGTCTCGTTATACTAACGGTTTCAATTTGTGTCTTTGGAAACTAAATACCACAGTAAAAGTATCGCATAACATAACAACCAAAAGTCTCATGTTCATTGTCCTGATTAAAAACTAGGATTGTGTCGTGTATATCAGAAAACTACTAATACCTACCATGGTACTAGAATATCCAGACTCGGAACAAATATTTGCAGAATATGCCAACCTTTGTACCGCAGCGGGAATCGAACACGCACCTTATATATTGCAAGTGAACAAACATACAGCCCACCTGATGGAAAGTGGTTACCGTAGCCTGCAAAAGCAGAGGCATCACACGCGCGCTGCCGACCCTGGGACATAAAGATGAAAAGAACTGTAATAAACCAGCTACAACAAGTAAGAAAGCATGGTGATGTTACCTCGTTGGATGCCAATATTCTTTGGTCACTGGTCCCGTCAACAAATATGAACAGGATAATGAGAAATGCATAGCATTGTGTTAGTCATACATAATCTGATACCCAATTATGAGCAACGTTCTTACAAGTGTCATTAAAATGTAAATTTTTCACGCAGCCTCTCAAATATCATGATCCCCCCAGATTAATAAAGGACAGCGACCGGGATGAAGGGATTCCGCGCTGATTACCAGCGAGTACCAATTAAACATGATTGTGGATTGCCATTGAGCATCCTCAAAATGATTATAGACAGTGCAGTGAATGACGCTCGTAGTGCATTCCCACAAGGCGCGTTTCAGGTGGACGTGACCTGGTAATTTATTGTTAAAGGCAGTGGTTACAGCTTAATATCAGGTGGGCCAACTGATTATTCCATCATTATGTAATCAAATAAAAAATATTAAAAAAAACTCATAGACACGTCATTAACATAATCAGTCTGTAGAAGCCCATTGTTGGACTTAGGCCTCCCCATAGAATGCAGACAAACGGTCTTAAATCAGGTCAGACGACTGTGTATTTCCCTAGAAGGAATTCCACGTGTTAGCCCATGTACAACTAGTTTCTACCAGCGGCTTCGTTCACGTGTTACGGGGATAAAAAGTAGGATGAGTGTACACAAAGTTACGTCGAAACTCGTTTACTATATATGAGTAACAAGCATCAACACATTCACATGTATAGTGGTCTTTCTTAGGCTGGACATACAAACATACCGAAATGAAGACCATACTGTAATATATACGATATATCTACACATGAAGGTTATTTAAAAACTCGTAACTTAAGAACATTGACAGTATTTGGGCAATTCCCTTTTATTCGCAAAACAATATATTTGAAGAATATCCCGTTTCTGTCCTGATTGCTATGAAAATAGCCATTGTAACGCAAAACCTCTGTACTTACTTCTGTAATGGCTTTGTTTCGTTTAGATAATAGTCTCTACATTTCTCTTTAATTTCACTTATGATTTTTATAAAGTATAATTATTATTCATAGCTCAAATATAACATAAAATGTATTTTTTTAATCTCATAACTTTAGACTTCTTTAATATTATGAAAAAGTTTTCGATGATGTAATTTTTGACCATCACTGTGACGCCCTATAATTATATCTTTGTATTATATTTTTTTTAAAGCTTTTATTTAACTTGCAATGTATGTATGTTTGTCCGGGTGGTATCTTGCAAATGAATGACTTATTCGTCATCTTTAAATCGGTTATCTTTAACCGATTGAGCTGAAATATGATGGCTGGTGATGGCGAGCTGATGTGATGATGTAGACGGAATGTGGACAACGAAACTCCTCGATGATTAATAGTAGCCTAGCAGTATTTGGGCTCATGTTGATCAGCTCACGGTTCCGATCACTAATTTAATAAAACTTTAAAAAAGTATCATAATTTTCATTTCGGAAATATTATGTAACACGGTTGAAACTGCGAGTAAAACTATTTCAACAAAAACGGAAGATGCAATCTGATTGATTCGAATAGTTTTTCCTTGCGTTGCTGTTTTATTGTGGACGGTGAATCATATCTTGATAGGTAGCCATTTTTATCGACATTTTGGCACGGAATACGGCCTTCTGAAAATATCTTAGTTTCTTCGAGAAAAGTTCTCTCTTTAGAGTTGTGATGAATTCCAATTATTTTAAAAACTACCAAATCTTAAGGTGGTTCAGGATTCCTTAACCAATTAATAACACTTTATTAATTGTAATTTAACCTCATTTAATCAAATTAGCATTTTTTTATTCACTTTCTTCAACGACAAATTTAATTATTGTTTTGTTTGAATAAATAATGTTTATTATTTATTAAAATAGGTTTAATGTGGTACGTTTATGGTTAGTGTGTTCCCATATGATATAGATCTGCCCCCTTATTCGCTATAACCAAACGTGACAACGCAGGCTCGTTACGATATCTGCGTGGAATCAACGCTGAATAGCATGGGTGACGTCACACGTTATTGACAAGAAATCTCTTGGGTCATAGCGAATAACCATGCTGATGAAGTAAAAGGCTCGACGAAGCTGTTTTTTTTTAAAACTTCTACAACTAGATTACCGTTCCAAGCATAGTTAAGCTTGTTATAACTAGGGCCAGAGTATACTGGGTGGCCCATTTAGTGATAAAAAAATATCTGTAGTTTCGGTTCGTTAAATTATTTCCAGCACCAATTTATTCAATATTTTTGCAGTTATTCATTCACGTGTGTGTATGTGTGGCTAAGGAACCGAATCCAATGTGCATGATCTAGTTCCATTTCTCATAAAACCTAACGGTTAAATCGGCTGACCAAGCTCACATCAAAATCGATAATGGCACAAAGATGTGAGCGAACATCAAAGGGGGGAAGCTCTTGTTCCATTAGTTTATCGAAGATCACCAGTCGAGTGGAAAATCGGCTCGTGGCAAACAATTAGTGATTGTGTTTTGGTGTAGCTTAATGTAAACAGCTCATTAGAAAGTAGTAGCAGAGTTTCTGAGTTAGGTGAGTATTAAAGTAGAGCATCATACATTCTAGTGATATTCCTCCGCCCTGCTTAGATTTTTCAGGTATGAGATAGGTACATTCGAGCAACACGGGCTTCCTGCCGCGGGCCGGAAGGGAGTAGCCTTAGCGATATATTACCATTCAAATAGTTCTGTCTTTTTTTGCGGGGAGAAATGTGCACACAAGCGCAAGTCCGCATATACACATCCAAATACAACACTGTAATGACGACACTCACACTAACAAACCTTGCACACCTCCTCAGAATAAGAATAAACCTCAACTAGTTTTATTAAACGCTATGCCTACTTTGGCTTGTAGTTTGACAGAGGGGAACGCTGCGAATGGCACTCCCTTCCGTGTTGCTCGAAGATAGGTACTATCGTTGATAATGGATCTCCCAGTATACTTCTTTTTCGATGAAATCTTTATTGCTGCCCGTCTTGAAAAGGCCTTGGTATAAAATTGAAGAGCTTTTTCCACGCCACTGTGTCTTTGGCTTGTCTTAGGGCGGTAGTGACAAGGAGGCCCGTTAAGGTACCCACGTACACCTCGTAGAACTTTTCAGCTAAATTACTCTCTCGAAATGTTTTTCTGGATCATTGTTTCAAAAGTCTAGCTAGAATACTTACTTCGTACCTTGATTAGTCTTTTCCGATTATATCTACAACATTTTAATTTGTTTATTAGAAAATCAACAGCAAATACAATTTATATTGTTACATTTAACTTATGCTATCAAAAAGCCAATAATAGATCTTCCTAAGGTAAATTACAATTAAATAACTTTTCATTTAAAAAACCGACTTCCGCCATTGTATAAGACTAAATACTCATACTCATACTCATATTCGTTTATTAAACCGTAGGAACAATTAGAACACTTGGTCACGTCATACATCAGTTACAATAACAGTTGCAATTCATTATAAGTTACTATTATTAATGTACTTAAGTAACTTACTACTTAACTGAAGGGGCGCTAGAAACAGACAAGCATTTCACATACCTAGTAATTAATTAAATAAGTAAATTTAACAAAGCATAGAATAACCAATATTCAATTTTTGTTTCTGCTGTAAAAAGCATTGTCCAACAAATTAAATACCAAATTTAAAATACATAATTGAATTAAAATAACGTGTCAAAATTATTAGCTGCTGATTGAATTGATTAAATATTTGGATGAAAAAAAAATGATGAAAGAACCATAGTGGTGAAAGGATTATGATACTTTTTGAATGCAAATGCTTGGTTTGTTGCTGAAAATATCAAAATCGCCATATGTATGCCTACAATATTTGAGGAGTTCCCTCAATTCCTCATGGATTCCATCAAATGGATTTTGAAAAAAATGAGACCAATCTGAAAGTATATCTATTCAAATAAAAAAAGAATTTTCCAAATCGGTTCATAAACGCCGGAGATATGCGGTAACAAACATACAAAAAAAAAATACAACCGAATTGAGAACCTCCTCCTTTTTTGGGAAGTCGGTTAAAAAAGGGACTTTACAGCTTAGGTACACGAGAGTGAGCGTGAATGTGTAATTATGTGAGTGAATGTGTGGGTGTGTGTAAGTGAGGGAGGGCACTCCTGTTACCACAAGCCTCTTAAGAGTCTGGTTATCATAGGAGTAACCTCGTGTGAATGTCAGGGGTGTGTGTGAGGGTATGTTGGTGTAAGCTTGCGCATGAGTGTGTATAAAAGTATGTGATGGTGAGTAAGTGTTTGTGCAGTGTTTGTGGTTTTATGAAGATCTGGCTTGTAGTTCTACCGACACTCGCACTAGGATTCGCTGTGTCGTGGTTATCAGGAACTACGAGTACTATGGTACCATAACACCGAATAGCTGCTTCCATAGGGATCTTCAAGTCCAAACAGTAACAATACTTTGTTATTGCAAAATGTTCAACAAAATTAAGCGCTTATGATATTTTTGAATACCTTTTAAGTATGTACATGTTTATGGTATGTTATAATATAATATTATAATCTGTAAGGTATATACCTATCTAATTTTAAATAAGTGACTAATTAGGTTTACTTTATAATCTCAAACTATATTTGTACTTTATATAGCACTACCACTCACTCTACATTACACAAAGGTTAGTTGGAAGAAAATGCTAAAAAGCATTAAGTTCTCCTATGTTTTTGGTCTTGTGCAATAAATAAATTTCTCTCTATCTATCTGACAGCCAGACACGGAACAAATATTTACAGATCATGTAAATATTAAATAAACCTCATCATGTAAAAATTAATGAAATTTGTTCGAAGCGGGAATTGAACCCGCACCTCTCGCATCTCAGCTGGCTACTCGCCCGCTACACCATGGAGGTCACACCTATCACTGAAATCTCTTACCTCCCGGCTACCGACTTTTCTGAGAATTTTGTGAATAAACTATATTTACTATGATTGAGCTAACTTCGTTAAGCTATGGTTCTGGTCTGTAATGTAATGTCGTTTGTGGTGGCGATTGGACGGAAGATAGATTGTGCTCCATTTATTTTAGTTGCTACTCCAAAAGAGCAAAGTGCTGTGTCTAACAGAAATTAAAGACAGAACAATGGAATTATCAGCGAGCATTTTGTTTTGAGTAAAACCTTATTATAAAAGCTTGTTTTTTGTGTTTGTGGCGACCTCTGTGTTGCAGCGGGTGAGTAGGCGGCTGAAACATAAGAGGTGTGGGTTCGATTTCCGCTGCGGGACAATGTTTGTACGATTTGCATATATTTGTTCCGGGTCTGGGTGTTGTGGTACCATGGTACTCGTAGTTCCGGATACCCACGGCACAGGGAATCCTAGTGTGGAATCAGGATAGAGGAAACGATCCTAACTCGAAAATATTAAATGAAGAAACAGCACAAATTCTGTCCTTTCCAATAATCAAAGAGCGTATGGAAATAAAATATCAACATGTAGGAGTAAATGGTCTTTCGAATCACAGTCTATCTCTGTTAGGTAAACGAGCTTAGAAAGGGATAGTTGGGAAAGGAAAGTAATGCTGTACGTTTCAATATGGCTATGAGATTGAGTTTATACATTTGCCCCTCATATATCAGCAGCGCTTTGTTTGGGTCAGGGTCACTATCGACTGATTCCAGCACAGGCTATTTGGATAACTGGTGTTAGGATGGTTAAGTGATTAATGCACAGTGCCAATAAATGCCGAATACTTTCACCACTCTGGTCCTTTCATTAATTACAATTAATGGTTGTTCTCAGACATACCTCAAACTGACCACCAGGAAACCAAGAAAGAACCGTGACACTAGAAAGAATGAGTATTTGAGTAACATTTGAGGAATCCGATTGAAAAACTGGCAAATAATCGTTTACTTCATAATCAGCTGTTGGACGAGATTCCGATTGGTGTTGAGTACTCAGGTGGATGCTACCCATCCCCTGGAGCAATCCCTAAGTCGGCTTTTAGGGAGGATATGGAGGGATCTATTCTTAGGCCGAACACAATCGTTTACTTATTTCTACAACAATTTTAAAAGACAGATATAACGTAGCTACAATGAAATTGTTTGATTACGAAAGTAGTCAAATCAGTACGAAAATAAAATATAAAGAAGTAAACACAACAGATGACAAACTCGAGCGCACTCCACGAGTATGACCTCTACGACAGAGTTCATTAGCGTTAAGGTGTCAACTTGAGGCGAGAGGGTAGAGGAGCTTTGCCATCGTACATCCGCCCTTATAGGCTTTGCTTTTTGCGTAAGGATGTGGCTTGTTTTATAATTGACGTTAAAATTTAACTTTTTTTAACTTTTTGTTAGTAGTAGAACTTCTTGTGAAAGACTTCGTCCGGGGAAGTACTACCACCGTACCTATTTCTGCCGCCAAGCAGTAGTGTTCGCATTGCTGTGTTTCGGTTTGAAGGGTACGGGTGCCGGTGAAATTACAGGCACATGAGACTTTTCATCTTTATGTCTCAGGGTCGGCAGCGCGCGTGTGAGCATGTCTGATTGCCAAGCAGCATAAAAAAAAAAAAAAAAAAAAACTAGCGTGTGAGAATTCCGTAGACCAACAAGGAACCCTCATAAGATCGTTCATGCCGTCCGTCCGTCCGTTTTTTCCGTCATAGCGTCAGAAGATACCTTACGTAAAAAAAACCAACAGAAGATTATTTTACTAAAATAATTTTCGTGAATTATATCATTCATTTTTTTAAACGAAAAATTTTTACGATACGGGAAATTTTTACCGATATCTTGAGATAAATTGTTGTTAATATTATTTTTTATGAAAATAATACAACATGGATTTATATTTTTTGGGATATCCCATAAAATATAACCCTTCATTTAGTGTATCATTAGAAAGGTCTTGTAAAATATAGTGTTGTTTGCCAAAATATTTTTTTAACGGATACCAACCAACGGATACTTCTGTAGAATAATGGTTCTCGAGGCGAGCCGCCTCCATGCACCGACTTCCTGTAACGTTTATAATGTCTTTAGTCCATCGAGAAGGAGGGCCCACGTCGTCTGGTTTGTGGTCGCCACTCGAGAACCCTTTTTCTTGTTTCACTTTATCAAAATTATAAACATTAGTAAATAAACACAAGATTCACTTTATAGAAAGTTGCTGAGGTAAATTCTCCGCGCTTTTGATAGTGCATCAAGGTAAAATAAGTACCACTACATTCTACAGTGTTCTTACTGCTGGGTCGCCTCAAGGTATATTATCGACAAGCATGAACGAGCTTTATCCTAGTCCAATGCGGGTTAGTGGTATTTGTAGGCTCAGCAGGCCGGGTTGATTTTACAAGCTTATATTCAAAAATCATAACACAAGCAAATCTTTGTACTAGAAATATGAAGGTAGTATTTTCGCGAAAACTGGCTGCATGAAAAGCTCTACCATAACTCGGGTTCAAAAAACCATATATTTTGAGTGTTGACCCCGCCTAAATGCGTCCGCAAAAATCGACAAAATCGGACAGAACGCCCTCATAAATCCAATGAGAGTCAGACCGAGATAGGTATAGCCGGATGTCATCAATTTATAGCCAAACCTATAGAAATGGAATAAAATAGGAGCAAGACAATGGACCACAAGAATTGTGTAACCCGTGTTCAAATAGAAGGAAAGTTAAAAACTGATATATTGGCAAATAAAAGTTCTGGGAAATGTATTAAGTTGTGAAACGTATTGAACTTGAAAACATATTTTAAGTTTTATTGTGCAAGAGAAATATGAATCAATGATATCCGATTTCTATACTTTGAAGTTGGAAAAAAAGCAGAAAAAGGAAATTAGCGTGTGTCTTTGTATAATAATAATAATAATAAGTATTTATTTTCAATAAAGGTTAACAAAGTATGTTAATGCAGATATGTAAACTTAAACTAAGTAAGTAATGGGTAATCTAAGGATGTTACTTTTTAAAGCTCATTGTAAGTAAGAAGTATACTTTGAAATAAAACCTTTGTAGAGTCAAAACGTTGACTCCTCGCTCTAACTATATAAAATATATACTTGTATGTATGTATAATGTTGATTCCATTCCGTGCCTGATTGATGTGCCGTGGTGTGTCCAGCTTAAAAATAGACTCCTCCTTCTCCTCCTATGGATGAAGTAAAAACCTTACTAAGAGATACACTAGGGGCTGGGCAGCAGCATCCGCCTGAGTACTTAACACCTAACTGCGATCAACCAACCCGCCTGCCAAGCGTGGTGTTTATGGCAAATCCCACCATTGTACTCAATAGGGCCTCGTTCATCAGTGGACGTAAAGAGGCGGTGATGATGATGATGTAAATAATGGAACTTGCAGTGTCATGACAGTTAGGCATCTATTCAAAATATCATAGACAAGTCCATCCAGAAAATATATTCAATTTGGCATCGGTCCAATCCATTTGTGATGTGGGTGGGCTTCGATTGTTGTTGTGCATTGACTGATGGTTTGAATCGTGAAAAAAAGATCTTATAGGATATCTTCAAACACGAGCTCAAGCGACTCGTTGCGCGAACGGATGTCATTTATTTCTTTGACAGGTTGAAATTCACGGTTACCCAAGCGTAACATAGCAATGACTAAATAATTAGAATTTTTCGTCAAACGACGAAGTATCTCAGGAAACCCTGGTTTTAGTATTGTGAATATAATTCATCTCTATCTCTTGCTCTATCTAGATATCAAATCAAACTAAATCAAAAGAATTTTATTCATTGAAATCACAAGAATCATTTTAAATCGTCTTATATATTAAAATTAACCTCCTGTTCCAAGGCGACCAAACCTAGAAGAATCAGGCAACAACATAATATACCTTCTTATAGAGTGTTCGCTTTGTTGGACAGGAATCATGTTATAAGTTTTGAAACTATCATGGTTATTAACATAATTATCACTAGAAACGGGATATTTACCATGATTTTTGAACTTTATTGATTCCCGATATTTCAGTGCAGTTTCATGCGCCATGATCACGGATAAACAATAAAGCTCAAAAATCATGGTAAATATCCCGTTTCTAGTGATAATTAGGAATCATCTTTTCTTTTGGACTGTTATTATTTTTTCGTATGCTTATGCCATGCCTTATGCATTATATATATATTATGTATTATTCACCACCTACATAAATTTATCCGCATTACACAAAGGTTAGCTGGTAGAGAATGCTTCTTAGCATTAAGTTCGCCTATGTACATGATTTGTTTTTTGTGCAATAAATAATATTCTATTCTATGCCTCTACCATTGAATAGGTTAAAAAATAGCGCGCTACTGATAAGTAAAGTATTAAAAGTAAGTTTGTTAATAACTAAAAAGCGTAACATCTTTTAGGCCAAGTAGCACTGTCTACGCCGTGATCTACAAAATCGAAGTAGATTGTACTCGCGCATAGTACGGCTATCTACGAAGTGTAGCATCTTGTAGCTTCTGTTATTTTTATTTTGTTGCTCTACAAAAAAACTTACGGCCAACCTGATGGTAAACGGTTACCGTCGCCTACATCTACAATACCAGAGGCATTTTCAGCCCTTAAGGACTGTTTTTATTAAATGTTTTGAAGCGTTCTACATTTATATTTATATTTTAATTTTGCTGCAATATCTCGCAAGCTTGCTGTATGAAATACCCACGTGTCGATAATGGGTGTATATACCCAACAGTCACATACGTAGACATGATCCCACACTAGGATTCCCTGTATCGTGAGAATCTACGAGTACCATGGTACCATAACATCCAGACCCGGTGACAAGAGATGCGATGGAACCTGGATGAGATGGGAGAACCTCGATGCGGGTATGAGATCGAACAGGTCCTCAGAGCATACCCCGTTATAAAGTCGATGGAACACACTGAGCAAGCCGAGTGGTGCTAGGTAGTAGCACTTAGCACTGTCTACGCTCTAATCTACAAAGCGTAGCACCTTGTCTTGCAGCATCGCGGAGCAACACGTAGCATTATCACCGCCTTATGGAACTGATTGTGTTTTGTTGTGTGATGGATTACAAGCATTTCTGTTAATCGGGTTCTAAGCTTGTAACCCATCCATTATACTGGCGTACACATGTACGAAGTGTGAACAATATTTTTAAAACTGTAACGTTTTTCACGAACAAACAGACTTTCCGATTGAATTCTATCATTAATCTTGTTGTTAAAGCGCGGACGTGAAGAGATCGTGATTAATGGTTTTGTGAATTAATTAAGGGTGAATAGATATTTATAAAAATGTCTGAGTTAAAAATATGTTTCTGTTTTTCGCGTTTCCCGTTACATCACTGATCGCATTGCTCTCAAGAGTCAAGAGTAGGTCCAAAGGTAGTCAATGGTGATATATAGCCTGATGATTTGGCCTATTAACAGCTTCTTTATGCTCTTTTTTATATTTTAATCCGAAGATCGTGGCTTCAAATCTAATTAGTAGAATTTACGTGTACCCGTTTTACACCTGAGGCCCAATTCACTAACTAAAAAATAGTTAAAATAGAGTTCGGATCATGTTTCGATCTTGTGTCGATGTCTTAAATGTCAGAAATGGTATTCTCCTGACATAAAATACAACACTGTAATGTGATTATACCGAAATGTGACCGAAACTTGAACGATTCAAAGTTTTTTCGTTAATTTTAGCATAAGTAGATGGATTCTCTCTTTACTGTTTCCAATTATATATATATATATATATATATATATATATATATATACTATCCTACTCTAATGGTGGTCACTATGAATTGAAAGTAGACTAAATTGTTATTTATGAGGGACTAGAAATTCAACTTTCAGTCAATTTACAATTCAGTCTCGATTCGTTCAACTTTCAGTGTAGTTTTAAAATAACTTAGAAAATTGGGCCTCTGATTTGAAGTCGCAAGTGGGCCAGTTAAAATACTCATTATTTTTTAATAAAAATTCTGATTATGTGCTCTGTTGTTTGTATAAAATCTTTGGATTTCTCTCTATCCCTATTCCCTGAAGACATTAGGAAGTGTTGTGTTCGGCGAATATCAAACAATTTGATTTGTGTCACTGTGATGTGGGTCGTTCCTTGTAAAAACTTATTTCATATCTATTAGCTTCGATCAACTTATATTAGGTACTTAGTGAAGTTCTAATAAAATAAAAAGAAAGAGGCTAGAACAATTTTTCTTCCTAGTATTAATAACTTAATATTTTGTTCAGGATATTTAATTAGCTGACAAAAATGTAATGATTTAGTGCGTCAGACATGTTTGCCGATGTGTTATCTAAAGATCGTTGCAAACAATCTAAATATAGTTCAACTGACCCAATTGTTACCAACTGAAATATGGATCATGGTCTGAAATAGGTTTTTTAAATATATTATTTTATTTAGTTAAAATATAGCCACCGTATCCAATAGCGGCATCCGTCATTTGACGAAGATTTTGAAGATGTGGTGGTGGATGTACTTCAATTATTTCTTAGCAATTTTGTTTATTACAGTAAATGACCGATCTGACATGTGGGCCACATTTTAATTTTTTTTATATTACTATTGGCAAGCAAACTAGCATACGACCCACCTGATGTAAAGTAGTTACCATAGCCTATAGACAACTGCAACACCAGAGGCATCACATGCGCACTGCCGACCTTGAGACATTAAGATGAAAAGTCTTATGTGCCTGTTATTTCACCGGCACCCGTACCCTTCAGACCAAAACACAGCAATGCGAACAATACTGCTTGGTGGTAAAAATAGGTACGGTGGTAGTACCTCCCCGGACGACCTCTTTCATGAGAAGTTCTACTACTAACTAACATAACATATCAATTAGTTTGTTGTTAGTACCGAGCCCATTACAAATTCAATACCACTTACGTCACATACACCTACTTGGGGTATTGTAATTCACCCATCATCATTATATCACTTCCATGGAGATTTTCTTCTGTCTACAATTTAGTAAAACTTTCTAAAACTATACATAGTATTTAATAGTAACAGATATTTTTTTTCACAGAAAAGGATTGTACAAATATGTTTTTAGGACAAACTGTTCGCCAACTGAAGCCATCCGGGTGGTTAAATAAAGGCCTTTATTTCTCAAACTTCAAGGATCCATCTTCAGAGCTAGTGACCTCCTTTTCCGAGCTATTAAGGCTGCGGCAGTCTCATTAGGAGCATCTGTCATATCTCTCATCGGATAGGTATCGTTTTACAAGTCTTGAACGTTTTTTCCGAGCTATTGGAGGAAAACATTAATCATTACTTGGGAAACTGTCTATGAAGATTTTGGTAGTCTTTTGAGTTAGTGGTTGAGGTTTTGTTGAGTCTGCTTTTCTATTCTTATCTTGCTTCGTAGAAATTTTATGGTTTCATACAATTTTGTTGATAGGCGGAATTAGCCAGTGAGATTGCCAAAATGGTCGCATTGTATTATTAGTGTGGGTTTAGTATTTTTTGTGAAAGAGTTCGTCGTAATACCACCATACCTATTTTTGCTTCAAATAAGTTATGATCGCGTTGCTGTGTTCCGGTTGAAAGGTATGTATTATAATTTAAATATTCTGGTGAAATTACAGGCATATGAGACTTTTCACTCATATGTCTCGTGCACTCTATGCACGTGGAATTTAAGGTAGTGCATTATTACAGGCAGAGGTTACCGTTTAACATCAGGGTGTAATTTTCTGAGTACCAACACATAATCAAAAAAAAAAATATGATGTTAGTTAAAATGAAGACATTGAATTAAATATTTTAAAATAGTGTTTTCGTAAAAGTGATGTTCGAATGTTGGTTCTTTCAATAATTTCATGAACTATAAATTTGTATTTATATTTAATAAGTGCTGCTGTGTGTCCAGTCATGTAATCCCTTAGGATTAAACCAGAGTATGGGCAGCTGCATCCACCTGAGTACTTAACACCAATACTGCAATTATTTATTTGTTTATTGGTAATCAACAGCGTTTTCTTAAAATGTAGGCAAAAAACATGTGTGACAATCATAAGGCCAATAATAGATTACCCCGATTTGTGAATAATGTAGTTTAATTGTTGAGGTAAGGAAGAGTTTCACAAAATCAAAGGCATATGTTTAGATACAAAATTTTGAATCCAAAGTGACTGATCGCGTTAAGTGATATATTTATTTCCAACATACAGACACTTTGAAAGCATAGATAACTATCATTTATGATCTCAATACAAGTTAGTGGTTGACAATTTTAATTAACCTGTCCAAGTATACTTGTAGTTTATTCTTACCAAACCGCCTGCCAAGTGTGGTGATTAATGAAAATCCCCCCCATTGCATTCTACGGAGTGATTTATAGGTTTTAGGTCAGACTTTGCAAGCTGATTTTGAGCCATTCTACAATTAGCATAAATTTCGCATATCTGTCAAGTTCCGATGGCAATGAGGTGTTTTCACGGCCGTTTCAAATCATGCTTTCAGCGTTGAAAATAGATGGCGCTACTCTGTAACGTAGCAGTCAAGTGTCAAAATAAAGTGAAATGTCAACATCGACAACGTAGAAATAATTTTCGTTTCGTGGTAAGTATTTATTTTTGCCTACTTCTAAAAACACCACGAAATCACTAGCGCACACTCAAGAAGCAATCACAAACAGAATATCATGACTAATAGCCACAGACTACTTAGAATAATAGTTTTGTACGCGTGCACCACAGACAATCTTGATTGATACAGTTGAATCGGCGCCATCTATCGAACCAATTTGAACTACTTTTTTATTTTTAATCGAAGATGAAAAGCTCTCATTCAATTAATCATGGTGAAAGCGAGCTGATCTGAAGAAGAAGACAGGGCTCATCGGTGATTATAGTGGACTGAGCGTATTTGTGCGACCAGCTTGCAGTACCGGTTACTCATTTCATCATTATCTGTAGCCGGAAGACGAATTCCATTAGAGTTTGTCTCAAAAAGAGAGCTTTGCTTTTTTACAAATAATAATAGTAATATAATTAAAGCATCGTCTTAAACTTACATTAAATGCCCTAACATTAAACTGAATTGTCCAGATATCCTGAAAAACAGCTCGTTTATAAACAAAACGACTGCTTAATTAAGATAAGGGTCGCGAACAGCGTAATTGGTGCCTGAGGAACCCAACCTTCATTCCCTTCATTAGAAGTAAAAGAGCAACTAATATTGTTGAGGAAATTAATAAACCCTTTACAAGCTTTTATTAAGTTTCAGATTTTTGTGTCTTATAAGTCAAAAACAAATAGCCATAATTTGTTTCTGTGATTGATGTGTGTCAAGTTTTAAGATTGACAGTAACAATGTCATCTTTTTAGGCTAGGTCAAAATTCCTACTCTTAGAATAAAGAGTGCTTCAGTCCTTATTCTAAGCTCCTACTAGCCTTTGGCGAGACTGTATGCCTCAAAGGCTAAGTCATAAAGAGCTGAGATAACTCCTAACTTGTTTTTCGGATGATAAACCAAATTTTTAAGTTAAAATAAACAGACAAATCGAATATATTATTCTGTTATAGCCTCGTAGCTGAGGTTTTGCAGGTCTTAAGAACTAATTATAAAATATTATATATATAGTTTCTTTAGTCTTTGGTTTAACAAAATTAGCCAAGATAACCTGCTAAGAATCCATTGTAAACTTTCTAGCGAAATTGTCTATAACATAAAACCGCTGTTTAAAAAAGTTCAACACTTGTTCGTTATCTGTTACGTATTAAAACTTGGGCCTCTGAACTTTAATAGAGTTTGTACAGCGACAGGAAGCATTAAAATTGCATTATATTACGAGTTTCGTGCGAAGAGATCTGGTTTTTGATCAGATAATAATCTTCTGAATAATGTAAAAGTATTTTTTTAATGGAATTGGTTTGCCTTCTCAATAGCGGCCGCACTTCCCAAGGGATGTCTTGAATTTTGATCAGATATTTATTTATTTATTAATTTACACCAACAATTTGCATACATCGCTTTCAAAGGAATAGTTCTAGTATGTAAATCACTAACAGGCGTACTCGACATTTGCCATGAACATCCCAAGTTTGGAATTGGTACATTATAACTTTTCATTTAAAAAACCGACTTCCGCCATTGCATTTGACTAAATATTTGGATAAAAAAGAATTATGAAAGAACCATAGTGGTGAAAAGATTATTCTACTTTTTGAATGCAAATACTTGGTTTGTTGCTGAAAATATCGAAATCGCCATATGTATGCCTACAATATTTGAGGAGTTCCCTCAATTCCTCATGGAATCCATCATCAGAACTGGACACTGAAAAAAATGGGACCAATCTGGAAGTATATCTATTCAAATAAAAAAAGAATTTTCCAAATCGGTTCATAAACGCCGGAGAAATGCGGTAACAAACATAAAAAAAAAAAATACAACCGAATTGAGAACCTCCTCCTTTTTTGGGAAGTCGGTTAAAAATATATATTGCCATCATCATCATCACCAGCCTGTTTACGTCCACTGCTGGACGAGGCCTCCCCCATTAAATACTATAGGGGGATTTGCCATAATCACCATGCTTGACAGGCGGATTGGTGATCGCAGTTCGGTGTTAAGTACTCAGGTGGATGCTGCTGCCCAGCCCCGGGTGTAATCCCTTAGTAAGGCTATACTTAATCCACGGGAGGAGAAAGAGGGGTCCATTCTCAGGCCGCTAGTATGTAAATCACTAATAGGCATACTCGACATCTACCATGAACATAGGAACGTTACCAATTGGTACAATAAAATGGAATGTAAAATGTAATAAACTCAGAAACTAATAAAAACTTCAGAATTGAATTAGCTTGGCTCTAATTGACTTTAAACTAGTTTATCAGCAAGGCTAAATAAATAAACTAGAGGACAATTTCACAATGATTATTCAAACACTCTTGTCCGAATGATACCATCTAGGACGCGACCTGCTTGGCACTGAACAGTGCCACCACTCTGTTGCATAAAGATGCTATAATGTGCCTGAACACCAGAAATGCGAGCATTTTCGTTTAGCGGCAAAAATAATGGTCTTTCCCGGATGAAATTTATCACAAAAAAGCACTACTACTCACAAAATAAATAAAATACCTCAGAACCTTGAGAAATCGGCACCTAGAGACAGATTAGCAAATAAATAATCAAATAGCACAGACCGGGATTTATGTAAAAGAAAAAAACCAGCCAAGTGCGAGTCGTACTCGCTCACGAAGGGTTCCGTACCATTATCTATAAAAATGGCAAAAAAACACGTTTGTTGTATAAGAGCCCCCTTAAAAATTAATTTTATTCTGTGTTTTAGTATTTGTTGTTATAGCGGCAACAGAATACATCATCTGTGACAATTTCAACTGTCTAACTATCACGGTTCATGAGATACAGCCTGGTGACAGACGCACGGACAGCGGAGTCTTAGTAATAGGGTCCGTTTTACCCTTTGGGTAAGGAACACTAAAAAACAAGTCACCTGCTTTAAAAAAATTCTGCCTGCTGCGAAGTGTTTTTAACCGACTTCACAAAAAGGAGGAGGTTCTCAATTCGGTTGTACTTCCAGATTGGTCCCATTTTTTTCAGAATCCAGTTCTGATGATGGAATCCATGAGGAATTGAGGGAACTCCTAAAATATTGTAGGTTGTATATAGCGATCTTGATATTTTCAGCAACAAACCAAGCATTTGCATTCAGCAAGTATCATAATCCTTTCACCAATATGGTTCTTTTATAAAAAAAAAATCATCCAAATATTTAGCAGAATGCAATGGCGGAAGTCGGTTTTTTAAATGAAAAGTTACCATACACCTTATGTATGAATACCATAAAATATTAAGAAATCGAAACACATAATACAACATTATGCACCGCAATATCATCTCTCGCGTAAACAAACGAGAAGCCCCTGCGGCTCTTATGACCCACCCGTCACTTAACAAAACGCTACGTGACGTAAAACAACACTATTTTCACAGCTATTTCTGTTCCGGGTTTAAGAATTCCTTTGTAAGGATTTTCTTTACTATCTTACTTTGTTATAATTTATTAGCTGTCACGCAAGAAGAGGGATGTTATGAGTTTTAAGCCATAGAGTGCCTGTGAGACCATAATTTTAATTTAAGAGAGACTTTAGGCTCTATTTAGTGCTTACGGATGTCCGTTGTCCGTAACTATCGTATAGAAATCAATCGCTCCGCGGGTCGTGCATTGCTAAAAGCAATAAAAAAAAAATTTTTTCACACCACCTGCTCGACAATGTCCAATTACAAATCATGCAACCTCAACGTAAAGTACAGCATTGTCTCTCTAGGGATATAAAGTTGTATGAAACTCCCTAGGGATTAAAGTGATTTGAATTTAGAACGTCAAATTCGTGTTGGAAACTCTTGGAAAACTCTGAGTAAAAAAATGCCCATATAGCATTGTAAAGAGGTTTGTTTGAAAATCGAACTGGCCACTATAGTAAAACTCGAAAAAAAAAGAAATAGGCGCGATTTTAAAGAATGTGAAACAAAAGAGATGTTTGGTGCTGTGATTTTCAGTGAATTTTATTGCAATATTTTTGTAATATAATATTATGTCAGTGACAATATTAGTGTTAACAAAAAATGTCGAGCGATAATGATTCTACTCCAGAGTTTATCAAAACAGACGATACTTATTTAATGGAGCCCTGGCCTTTTATTGCCTCGCAGTAGGTGTGAAAAGTAGAGTATGGTCCTCTGGAATAAAGCCTGTCTTCGTCTTGGGCAGCTTGAACCCCTCGCTTCACTCAGGACTCTATATAAAGTTACGCTCAGGGTTCAATATGCCGCCCGCGACATAAGACACTGCTTTATTCCCTTAGTGCATAATCTACTATTAAATGCTGGACATTATCTAGCCCCAAGCTAAGCAGAGCTTGTGTTATGGGTACTAGATAACTGATATACTTAATACAATAACATTACATAAATAGATATTTTTTTATTATACATAGAAAATACCCAGAATACCCTGATCAAATAACTGCAGATCGTACAAATATTTGTTCCGAGGCGGGAATCGAACCCGCAACCTCCTGCGTCGCAGGCGAACCTTCACCCGCCGTGCCACAGAGGTCGACTCAATAATTGATTTCTATACGATAGCTCTGGACAACGGACGTCCGCACGGACCATCCGTATATAGCACTAAATAGAGCCTTAATTGTCATCCAATGTGGATTGGTGACACATGCTTTATTTAATTATTTATGTATGTTTTTTTATACTACTTGGCAAGCAAGCAAGGATACGGCCCACCTGATGGAAAGTAATTAAAGTAGCCTATAAATGCCTGTAACAGTAGAGGCATCACACGCGCGCCGCCGACCCTGAGACATAAAGATGAAAAGACTCACTCATTTCACCGACACCCGTACCCTTCAAACCGAATCACTGCAATGCGTGCACTACTGCTTGGCGGTAGAAATAGGTACGGTGGTAGTACTTTCCCAGACGAACTCTTTCACAAGAAGATCTACTACTAACCAAATTCATCATTTTTCATTGTTCTATCAAATGTAAAATATAATCAGATAAATAGATTTCCATAACATGGATAATAGTACAGGCAAATTAGCAAAAAGTGTAGACCTAAGTCGTGTAGTCGTGGATTCTTATGGAAACGTTAGATGACACGAAAAGAAGCTTATCCTAGGTTTGCACCGTTTCTGGCGCTTACGGAAGGCTTTTAAATATTAGGTACAAACTTAAAAAGGCCGTAAATTTTAAAATAGATAGAAATTACTTGATGCAAGTTAAATTACGTATAGAGAGACTGTCTTAGTGCATTATGATTTTAATAAAATCCACGTGAATGTAGTTTTCTGATATGTCTATCAATTTGCACCGACTACCTTAATTTTCCCGGAGCCGTAATAACCACAAAAAGTTTTTTTTGTAAATGGTTTTTTTTTGTATGTCGGATTTTAAAAATACTTGGTGCAAATGTAGATCATAACGGTTCAAAGTCTATGCCAAATTTCACCGACTACTTCTATTTCCCCCATTAAGTTACGGATATTTTTATGGTTTTCATCCTATTTCACCCTGTTCCGGAGGGTGAAATTACTGATGCTTATTATTAGAGGTGATTTTTAAGCCATACAAAACAATTAGAAAAGTTTTCATGACTACATCTAATTAGTTCCACACTTGTGCAAAAAATCACCTAATTTGACTGTACTATAAATATTATCATCAACATCAGGCTTGAAACTTCCACTGCTGGATGAAGCCTCCTACTACGGAATTTTCCATAATCACCTCGCTTGGCAGGCGGATTGGTGATCGCAGATACTCAGGTGGATGCTGCTGCATACCATCTCTTGTAATCTCTTAGTCGGTTTTACGACATCCACAAGAGGAGATGCAGGGATCCATTCTCAGAACGGACACTCCACGGGTAAGTAAACAAACTTCCAATTAGGTTATATTTTTTACTAAAAAAACGCTTTTAATCTATTTATTCAGGCTAGAACTACATTGCCTCAGACAATATAACTAACAAAAACTACCAAACTAAAAATTTAAACTTTTTTCAACTTGTTCTGTGTCTAATTTAAGCTGTTGGTCCTCCTAATACCTAAATAAATCCTACTAATATTATAAACGCGAAAGTTTGTAAGTATGGATGGATGGATGTTTGTTACTCTTTCACGTAAAAACTACTAAATGGATTTTAATTAAACTTTACAATAATATAGCTTATACATCAGAATAACACATAGGCTACAATTTATAAAGATATTGTGTGAATTGTCCATAATATGACGATAAGTGTCAAGTAAGTAGGAAAAAATCTACCATCTGCGAGCTATTCTGGCGTGCGCTGCCAAAACCGCTAGAGTTACACAATTGTAATGTATGATGGAAATGTTTATCATAAATAGTCCTACAAAAAATCGCCCACCGTATATATATAGGTTATATTCTTTTCTACGCCACGATAATATAAGCTACTCGAAATACTAATCCTGCGCAGACAAAGTCGCGGGCACCAGCTAGTAAATAAATAAACAAACAAAAGGTTCTAACATTAACACCTCTCATTTTAGTCACGTAAAAGTAGAAAGATAAAAGTTGTGCAACTGTGTGCGCGTAAATCCTGCCCGAATGCACTGCGACGTAACACCACAATGAAACGGAAGTTTACATTTTAACAGTTGTGCCGAGTTTCACACATTATCCAGGTGAAGGAAATGGTCAAAAGTTTTGTGGATACCAGCACAAATTGTAAATGGATGCATTTAAAGTTAGCACGTTGTAAAATGGGTTTGATTTGCTGAACCCAACACGTTTCTACGTACTACTGATAGTACTAGAGATACAAAGGTGTGTCATTTGTACTACCAGTTGTTGTTCTTAGTAGTACAACTGACACGGAGGCCACAGAGGTCATCAAACCTACTACATTCTCATAAAAAGTTTTGAAAGAAGGTTTTTAATTTATGTAAAATAAAAATCGGAGGCACAAAAGCTACAGCTACGCACAGAATGCATCATCTATACAGGGCGTCCCACGGCTATGCCACATGGAGGGAAAGTGCCTTGAATATTGTAGATGGAACATTTTACTGAAAGAAGACATTATTTTAATTTAAAAACAATTTAAACTGCATTCATAGATATTTAAATAATTACATGGTTGAACCGGGAATCGAACCCGTAACACGAGAAAAATAATCTGCCTGTAGCTTTATCATACCGATCGGAGGGCTTCATAATAAGGATTATTTTTTGCTAAGTAACATAGTGTCAGAAATAAAAGGAAGACCAAGAATTTTAACATTTGATGTGAAATTTTGTTCAGAAAAATGAAAAGCTGACATTGCCGTAAGGACATACAACTGACATTATCATAAGTACCTATTACTAGTAAATGTACCCACTTGAGAAGTACGCATCATTTCCCTATTAAAAATTTAAATGCATGATAAAATGTTAAAGAGATACGTAATTAGTAGATACCTGGTTGTATGCAACAAATCGAGCCATATCCTGAGCCGAAAGACGCGTAAATTATTTTGTTCATCGCATTTGAGCATAATTTGATAAATTGATAAATTTTGTATTCAAAATGTTAAAATTCATGGTCTTCCTTTTATTTCTGACACTATGTTACTTAGCAAAAAATAATCGTTATGATGAAGCCTTTCGATCGGTATGATAAAGCTACAGGCTGAATATTTTTCTCGTGTAACGGGTTCGATTCCCAGTTCAACCATGTGATTATTTAAATATATTATCTATGAATGCAGTTTAAATTGTTTTTTAAATTAAAATAATGTCTTCTTTCAGTAAAATGTTCCATCTACAATATTCAAGGTACTTTCCCTCCATGTGGCATAGCCGTGGGACGCCCTGTATACTACTCTATGATAGCTATGTCTACAATAGGTCGCATGTTACGAAGATCGATTGAGTCCATTGACGTCCGCGCCTCGTTACCCGGGTCCGAAAGTGTCGAGTGACTACACGGAGATCATTTATACACTTCGCTGGGATGAACCGACAGAATATTGCCATTTTTTAGGGAAGTTACCGAAAGATTAACTTTACACACTTTTCACGTGTTACTTTCAAAATTAAATATCGGAACTATTTACTGTGATCTGATTTTAAGAATCTAAAGCCAATTAATATCCCCTAAGTGTATGTTATAGCGTCCGTCATATCATCCATCATAATCATTATTATCGTCATCATCAGCCTGTAGGCCGTATACGTGCTTTATGACGTACGTATGACGGATGCTATAGGTTGAAAATCGGTGTCGGTCCATATCTCCGCTATATGTATTTTATGGCTGGCATACAGCGGCTGTGTGGAAACCCTGGCTTAAGTACATATTGTCGTTAAGGGCATAACGCAATGTTAATGTTAATGTAATTAAAATCTTGCAAGCCTATTTTCAACCATTTCCCTTTTATGTTCCAATTTGGATAACATAACATTACATCCAATAACCCAACAGTCACCTTTGATCTTCCTTTGATACCACACTAAGATTCTCTGTATCGTGCGTGGGTATCAGGAACTACGAGTACCATGGTACCATAACACCCTGACCCGGAACAAATTGCAGATCATACAAACATTTGTCCCACAGCGGGAATCGAACCCGCAACCTCTTGTATCTCAGCCGGCTACTCTCCCGCCGCGCTATAGAGGTTGTCAAGTAACTGTAAATTTTCGATGACAATACATTCTTATAGCGACTGTGAGCAAAGTGGCGATTACGTAATTATGTTGCTATTGATTTCAATCGATTTCAATGTTGTTTCTATTTGAAATTACATTTATGCGATTACCTAATTTACGCAGTCTTGTTGCAATTAACCTTTGAAAGCAATATGCGTAAATTGGGTAATCGCAAAAGCGTCATTTCGGAAAGAAACAGCATTCAAATCGATTGAAACCAATAGCAACAGAATTACGTAATCGCGCCACTGATCTCATGATGGAGATAGAAGGTGGTCAATGGAACTCCTCGATAGATAATAATAGTAGTAGTGTTTGGGTTCATTTTGAGCAGCACGAGGTTCCGATTACGTACGTACTAATGTCATAAAAAGGCTTTTTTAAAAGATTATTTAATAAAAAAAACATTGTTCTAATAACCTACTTAATTTAAGTATCACCACGCTTTGCTTCAAATTTGAATGCTGTAGAAAGAAAGAAAATTAATTATTTTTTCCCAAAAACACACAAAATTATTATGGAACAAATTTCCAAAAAAACAAGACATAAGAAAAATAAATTAAAAATACATATGAAGGTAGACATGTGATGTACGGGGTCAAATAGGTAGCTAATTAATTGTAATAACAATTGTATAAATTGATCTATTACTTTGTGTATTAATTGTATCTGTGTCAATAAACTCCATTTGCTAAAATACCTACATGATAGTCAGGTTTGAAGACTACTTGTAGAAGGCGCAAAGAATCGTAGCGAATACATGCGCCCTCGCTAGCACCTGTGGATTCATTTCCATCTGTTAATTACCAACTGTGCACTGCAGGAGTTGGAAGCAGCTGCCTTTGGTGCTAGGTAATAAATCAAAACTTCTCGGAACTTCGTATCTATAAGCTATGACAGATTGTTTGGGACAGTGCCACAAAGAAGGTAGGCGACTTTTGACCCAGGTCAAAGAAAAATTTACCTGCAGGGCGATTCTATAACGTCGAAACGTTTCCGATCGGATTCGTTAGTTTTTAATTTTGATGTAGTGTAACTTAAATAATGGAGTCCCCTTCATGAAAGCAATTAGTATTGTTCTAATAAATATTTTTGACTCGATTTTTCTATAGACCTTCTATATTTTTAGAAGTAGGGAATCAAAAGTTATATCTGCATCAATTTATAGCAAAAACTTGATAAATCCTTCCTACTAATATTATAAACGCGAAAGTTTATGAGTATGGATGTTTGTTACTCTTTCACGTAAAAACTACTGAATGGATTTGAGTGAAATTTGGAATGGAGATACTTTACGCCCTGGATTAACACATAGGCTACTTTTCATCATCATCATCATCATCATCAATTTTCATCATTTATCACGCGGGTGAAACCGCGGGGCGCAACTAGTACTATATAAAGAAGAGTAACCTATATAAACAACTTGTTTTACTTTCGACCATAGGATAGCTAATTATATACATATATACTTGAAAGGATAGTTTTTTACAATTTAACCTAAAATAAAACTATTACTAAATTGAATATTTGAGGAAACGTTGATGGAGATGTTTCATGTCAGTCGCTGTGTCATACGTATTCCAACCGAATTATGTAAATAACCTCTACCAATTATTTTCCCCCAACTTCTACACACTTCATTCATTTTGATTTTTCATTCTCTTAACATATACCAATAACCAAAAGTATCACAACCGAAGGTTACGTAAAATTGTAAAAAAAGGTGGATCAAAAAATGTATGGAACCTCGCCATCCTTCTTTATATGGCCCGTTGGCCTAAAGTAGAACCACGCCCTTTTTAAATACGAACACTCAATTTGATTACAGTGATGCCGCTTCACAGCGTGCGGTCAACGGGTCAGATAAGTTTATATAGGGTTATTTAAGGGCTATAGCTATCTAAGATTATGTCTGCTGTTTGCTGGCGTAATGCATTAAGATAACTTTAAAATAAAAGTCTTGTTAGGCATTTACAGGGCCGGATTTAAATTTGTGCCGCCCTGGGGCACGAAAATGCTTGAAATGACTTAAATTTTATTTTAATAGTTATGATATCTTATTTTTTAAGAATTAGAATAACTAATTGATTGCAGGAAATTTATTATGTATTATATAGCATTTATTATACATTATGTTTTATTTATATTAAATAATATACAAAATTTTAATGTGATACATAATACTTGAATTATTGAACGAGCGAAGCGAGTTCTCTGAGTCAAGTTGGAAGAATCAGCGTTTGTATGTATGTATGTATGTATGTATGTATGTTTGTCCGATGAAAACTTCCAAACCGTTAATCTGATCTTCATGAAATTTGGTATGGGGGTAGATAGTATTGGTACAATTTGTAGGTAAGGTTATGAACTATATCGGTTAGGGGGTTGCTGAGATATTGGGGTCCAAGAGGGGGTAAAAAAAATTAAAGTGATACAGACCGATCAAGTGGGGTGTCTAATGAAAGCGCATTGGTTGGACATTTCAAAACTGTTTTCAATAATTATTTAGCCTTAGTAGTTTTCGAGATATTAGGGAAAATAAAAAACGTAAAAACCCAAAATTCTAGGGTACTTCCAGCAATCCCACAATGCTGAAATTTGGTATGCTTGTGGCTTTTGTGTCACAACTACAGAGAAAAGTCTGAAATTGAAGAATTTAGAAACATGTACTCCATAAAACATAATCCAATATAACATCCATTGTTGACCTCCCATTTCTAAGAATTTGAATGACGTCGGAGTTCTATGGTTTTTATCAAAAGGACGTTATCAATTAATTCGTCAGGTACTTGATATTATAGTAACAGGTATCTGGTATCAGAGACAAGTAACTTGTCTCTGGTAGTATGAACGCCCCGTTGCTTAGTCATATTCAAAAATTATTTCGATGATGTGTAGGAAATTACCACGAGGTGAAATTTTTAAAAAAATAATTGAAATTATGGAAATGTCTTACTTAAGTAGTCGGGCTGATAAAAGTGTCATCGCGAGGTCTCAGTTCGGGGCGAACCACTAGTATTTCTTGAAAGATAAAATGTTTATTTAAAAGAATTAGTTAATTATATATTGTACAGAATTTTTTTTTTCACTTTCCAAATTTTGCCGCCCTACAAAATTTGCCGCCCTGGGCACTAGCCCCGACTGCCCCTAGTATAAATCCACCACTGGGCATTTATATTGATGCTGGTTTAAGAACAACAAGGCATTGACTGACCGAGTAGAACGGAATAACGACAGAGCTTCTGAATGCGAACACCGGTACTTAAAGTCCTTCAGAAGCTATTTTAATTCCGTTATTTTGAGAGTATAATGCCGTAGGCGTGGAACAGGAGCGTGGTGGTACTGTTTTTTTAAGAAAGGTAAGGATTACACCCTTTTGAAAAATTGTATACTCATTTCGCTACTGCGCCACGTATAAACTGTTTTCGTGTTACTTAATTACCAATCCTACATCATCATCATCATCATCAGCTTGTACAAGTTCACTGCTGGACATAGGCCTGCCCCTTAGAATGCCACGACGAACGATCTTGAGCTACCTCCATCCACCAACTCCCCTACAATCTATCCAATCCTACATAAGTAAGTTACATTTAAACCCTAGTTTTAAAACAGATAACTTGTACTTTCATAGCTAGAGTATTATTAATAAACATCCTATAGCCATTTCCGTTCCGGTACAGGGCGATAATCTTTAGAAGTTTATCGTTCACGAAATTCGATAAACTTGATGACAGTTTGCTCGAGGGCCTGTCAAAGTTTCTGATAAATATTATTATTAGAATAGATATCTGAAGACAGCGAAGTTAGTTCAAAGAATCCGTTTATGAGTTTTAGGGTGATATACGACTCTCACTTAAGGTTCCTACGTACACCTCGTCGAACTAATTTGCTAAATTACGCAATGAAACATTCTGCTTCTTTGTTTCAAAAATCTAGAACACTGCGTACCTTGATAAGCTTAATACAATTATTGTTACAAAAAAAATTAATATAGCGGCTTATTTTCAAGGAATTTTAGGTACTACATCCATGCTTATTAACCGACTTCAAAAGAAGGAGGAGGTTCTCAATTCGACTGTATGTTACGCGATTACTCCGTCAATTGTGCATTGATTTTGATGATTCTTTATTTGTTTGGTAGGTCATACTACAGAGGTGGTCCCATATAAATTGTATCGACATTGATTCAGCACTTTTTGAATATTTTAGTTTTTTGTGGTTCCCATTGATGAAACCTAATATATTATACCGAGATAGATATGCCACTCTTGGTTTGCCTGTGGAATCATGACAAGAAGTGTCAGCGCTAAATGGTACTGCTAGACGTGGATAGATGGCGTTATAGTAATACTTAAATACCTACCCGCTGCTAGCCGTCGATAGATAGCGTTTGTTCAAATTGAGATTATACATAATTTATATCTATGAATTATACCACAGATACTTTTTAGTTTAAGTTTGTACATTAAGGCTTTAAGTCGGTACTTTAGGCTACGGTAACTGCTTTCCATCTGGTGGGCCGTAAGCTTGTCAGCTTGCCATGTAGCATAAAAAAAAAAGAAAGAAAAAAAAAGAAAGTCGGTTTATGATTTTTAAAAATTAATTTGTTTCATTCAGTTACAGTTTTTGAAAGCAAGAAGGTGTCACACTTACTAAATTAACGCTAATTACTGTTATCGTGCATAATCTTTAAAGTAACATTACTTAACACTTAAAAGTATCACTTATTTAAACATTTCCCTTTAAGATTAAACTTCGTCAGGTCCCAACCCTGTTATCAAACCGCTAACTTAAGTGCCATGATTATAAGTCCCTAATTACCGTCGTTTGTAAAGAGATTCACTTTCCCTCTCTTTCCTTGAGAATTGCTTAATTAAGTTGATGTTGTGTAGACAGTTTGTTTTTCAGCAAAAACATTTTGTGAAGCTATATTTTTTGACTAGCGGTCGCCTGCGGTTTCACCCGCATTATTCTACCGAGAAGACTGAATTTCAGGATAGTATTTTATGGTTTAGTCTAGGTTTTATCTATCTGTGTTAAATATGACCACAAACCAGACGACTCGATAGAGAAAGGCCCTCCACTACAGACATTATAAACGTCGCAAGAAGTTGGTGGATGGAGGCGGCTCAAGCCGTTCGCCGTGGCATTCTAGGCCTATGTCCAGCCGTGGACTTCTACAGGCTGATGAGTGATGATGTGTTAAATAAAGGGGGAGCAGTTTTGGTGAAAAAAAAAGCAAACAGTCAAATTAACAGACAACTATTTATTTATATTTTTAGGGATAAGGCAAGGTTTCTATGTTTAACAAAGTTGTTATAATGTTTAGGGTTCTTAAGACAATTGTCGTAAACGAATACCACACACCGACAAAGTTAGGGGAACACGGAAGAAAATGATTGAATTATATTTTGTTGAGTTTTCGTGCAAGTGGGTTTTGTTTTTTGTATTGCTAGCCTCTTAGGAAATAACATTATGTTGAGTAATGGCATCATTCATTGTTTTATAAAAAATGATAACCTCGTAGTGTTTGTTGACGACCTCCGTGGCGTGGCAGATCAGTAGTTGGCTGAGACGCAAGAGGTGCGGGTTCCATTTCCGCCTAATTCATTCTGTCTGTCTGTCACAGCATATTTTCACCGAATCTACCGGACCAAATTGTTGTTATGTGACATATCAAATGAGAAAATATTAGAATTAACCTTCATTGTATAGAATGAGAAATACAAGTGTATTTTTTATAATTTAATTATATTAGTTTAATATTTATATTTATTTATTTATTTCAAATCCACAGCTCTTAGAAATAAGATATTAAACCAATGTTCCAAACCGACAGCCAATAACGGATTTACATTATAATTAATAGAACAAACCGACATTATCAAGTAGACATTAAGTATAGGTATGTATTTATGAAGTATAATTATATTAGTTACAAAAAAATATGCGAAAATTTACCATTAAATTTCAAAGCTCTCATTTCTAATGTTTCTGTATTTTTGGAACAAGAACATGAATAAATAACAATAACAACAGAAAGTTGAATACTTTTGGAGTTATGGCGGGAAAACTTTCACTTCGTCTTCAGAACCCTACACTAAGCGTGGTCCGACACGCATCTGGCTGGTTTATTTTAACTATTTACTACCTATACCAAGTACCTACCTGAGTATGTTTTGTTAGTAGTAGAACTTCTTGTGAAAGAGTTTGTCTGGGAAGTACTACCACCTTTCCTATTTCTTCCACCAAGCAGTTATGCTAGCATCTATGTTCCGGTTTGAAGGGGGTCTTACTATTAGAAAGCACGCCAGTTATGTCAAATAACTTTTCATTTAAAAAACCGACTTCCGCCATTGTATTCAACTAAATATTTGGATGAAAAAAAAAATGATGAAAGAACCATAGTGGTGAAAGGATTATGATACTTTTTGAATGCAAATGCTTGGTTTGTTGCTGAAAATATCAAAATCGCCATATGTAGGTATGCCTACAATATTTGAGGAGTTCCCACAATTCCTCATGGATTCCATCATCAGAACTGGATTCTGAAAAAAATGGGACCAATCTGGAAGTATATCTATTCAAATATAAATAAAATTTTCCAAATCGGTTAATAAACGTTGGAGACATGCGGTAACAAAAAATAAAATAAAAAAAATACAACCGAATTGAGAACCTCCTCCTTTTTTGGGAAGTCGGTTAATAAAATACAAAGGATCGTCATTCCCGGCAAATTTCAGGCATACTTAGCTTACAGAACATGCGTAGCTTATCAGCAGACTTAGATACGGGCTAACAGCAGCTCAGTTTGGATATATCTCTGTGACACTGACACAATACAATACAATATAATACAATACAATTCTTTATTAGTAACACCAAGTCACACGTCAGAATTCAAACGGTGCTTTCTCGGTGTGGATATCCATTTAACACAGACTACAATTACGACTTGACGAGTGCAAAATCAGACGGGCCATAAGCCCGTCGTATATTCGTAGTTTCAAACTCCTGTACCGTAAGGAAAAGTTGGTTACTACTAAACAAAGCGAGAGAGAGAGATCTCGCCAGGATTCCGTAAATACCTACCTATTTGCTTTTCACTATTGAAATTGTTTCCATTTTCATTTCTAAACAGAATCACTGTTCATTCTGAACAGATCGAATCACAAGTTTTCTTTTTAACCGACTAATGCAAAGCAAAAGAAGGATTATAATTTTAGCAGCTTATATATTTTTATTTTAACAGATACATAACATAATAATAATAATGTATTATGTAATATATACATGATAATATAAAATTATATGGTTACCAAATCATAAATAAAAAAACTGATACACACGGGTCTTGATATTAATGTACTGATCATGTGTACAAAAATTTATGGAGTTTGGTAAAATAATAGCTAAATTAGAAGCAAATTTCGTTCGAGTACAAAAGGGCGTAAGCGCCCTATCGGTAATCTTCTTTTAAGCGGTAACCCTAGCCCATAACAAATTAAAATACCCTTAGGTCATGCCTACCTAGGGCGCGCTCTACGTGACATTGCAATACGCCCGTCACCCTAGAGATATTGTGGCGGATGGCCTTCCCTTCCTATTGTGTGGACTATACTATCTGTATACTTCTTTCTTCCTAGGGTTCCTAGCTTGGGGTTTCTTCAATGAAAATGCCAGGTTACTAGGAGAGGTCGATTCGCGCAGGGCCGAGAGGTACCGCATATACAGGGTGTCCCACGGCTATGCCACATGGAGGGAAAGTACCTTAAATATTGTAGATGGAACATTTTACTGAAAGAAGACATTATTTGAATTTAAAAACAATTTAAACTGCATTCGTAGATATTTAAATAATTACATGGTTGAACCGGGAATCGAACCCGTTACACGAGAAAAATAATCATCCTGTAGCTTTATCATACCGATTGAAAGGCTTCATCATAAGGATTATTTTTTGCTAAGTAACATAGTATCAGAAATAAAAGTATAAGTATGCGCGCGGAGGTGAAACAATAACTGACTTTTTCCGCCCGGTCTTGCAAATACTTATATGCGGCGAAGTCCCGCCCCTAGCGCTATCCGAGACAAGTACAAATTTTTATTCAATAAAATTCCGAGTTTAGTTGTACAGTCACTTAACTTATACCTACCTATTATTTATACTCGTATTAGCTTATTTGAACTTAGAAAACTTAATAATATTTCATTCTTACAAGCTAAGACCTTAATGGTCACTAGGCACTTGAAATAACTAAAAGTCTTTTATGGCGGTCGTGCACAGATATAAAGATGAAAAGCCACATGTGCCTGTAATTTCACCGGCACCTTATATCCTTCAAACCGGAACACAGTAATGCAAGCCCTACTGCTTGGCGGCAGAAACAGGTATCTTCTATAGATTTCAGATTTTATCACGTAGATAGAAGCTGTCTAATGGCGGGTCAGCAGGCCACACTGTGGAAACCCGGCATTGCTTGTCTGCGCGTATCTACAAAACAAACCCGACTAAAGTAACTGCGGTATTGGTATTCGTAACATGTAGCACAAAAAGGGTCGACAAAAACAACTTATCTTAATGGCTACGAACGGATTAAGGCTGGCTCAAAAATGGGCCAACAGTAATTGCCCAAATGCTTTTTGGTCTGGCACTGCCTTTTAAAATTGTATTTTACTGTGAGGTTCAAAAATTTCCGAGACTTTGTAAGTGTTTTCAAAATATTGCCCACCGCTTATCCGCTTGGTGGATTGGTGATCGCAGTTTGGTGTTAAGTGCTCAGGTGGATGCTGCTGCCCATCCCGTGGTGTAATCCGTTAGTCGGCTTTTACGAAATCCATAGGAGGAGATGGAGGGGTCTATACTTAAGTTGGATACACCACGGCGCAGCTTATGACTCACCATTTACTTAACTATTTAAAAATTGACTGAATATTAATTAATACGTACTGCTTAATATTCTCATTTGATTTATTATAATGTTGTATAGTACTTGCTGACATTAATTATAAGATTCCATTATTAACAAAATGGATACATAAGTGGTCTGCTTAAGCATTTGCCAGTTTCAAGTATTTTTAGATTATTTTGCAATTTGCAACGTCATACTCTTTCTATGTCGTCAAAGGTTTGAAGGGTACGGACGAGTGCCGGTGAAATTACAGGCACATGAGACTTTTCATCTTTATGTCTCAGGGTTGGCAGCGCGCGTGTGAAGCCTCTAGTGTTGAATCCGTATGATTGTTTGTCTACTACAAGTATTAAAAAAAATACTGCTTAATTCAGGTTTAGTAAAGTGGTGGTAGTTTTACTAAAACTTTGGTGAACAATTTCTACCCTTTTGAAAAGTCACGCAATACTTCTATTTTATTTCACTCTACTTGTGCTTTTATAATAAGATACATTGGTTAAAATACCACTAAAATTACACGATGTAACTTAAAAAAAACACTAAAATAAAAGTAAATAACGTCTCTTTTCGAAAAAGGCGGGAAGATCATGTTATTTATTATGTGTGACATAATGAAAAAAAACAATTGACATACCACCTATCTCCATCTATGGAATAATCCCAACGAGTTACACCCAGGCCATAGTGTTACTCAAACATAGTCTCATAGTGTGGCTCATAGTGTTAAAATTATCCCCCCCTCCCTCCCCTCCTCCCCCCATCGACCCCTCGAACCCTATGTTATATAACCCTATGCTGTCTATGCTAACAATATTATGTAAATTTTCTACCCACAATCAATGGCTCAATCAGTTTATAATTCAATGCAACATAAATAACCTCTAACTCAGTTTCAACAATGCAATTCTATGAACATTTTCGATCTCATTTCCATTTTTCCGGCCGGAATGCCCAATGTAAGATTCTTGTTAAGCTCAGTCACGTACAGAACATTGACCTATTATACATTATTAAGTTCGATATTCTCTTTCTATTTTCTCTGAATTTCCCAGAAATAGCCGGGAAATATCTTAATTGGACATCTATAGGGATCTGCAGAGATTTATAACCGGTATGATGATAAATTGCAGAGCTAGTGACCTTATTTCTTTAGTATACAATATTAGGGTTATGTAAGAAATTATTTGTAACAGCCATTTTTCGACGCAAACAATAGTTTAAGTGAAAATGAAGATGGCTAAAATTATTATTATTTCAGTCATTTATTTTCAAACACAGGCTTAACCTGGACTTTTACGAGGCATTACTGGGCCCGTATTAGCCAACAGTAAGAGGCCCTTTTAGAATAAGAATATAAAAAACATTATTGTTATGGTGGATGGAAGACAGATGATCAAACTATTGTGTAAATGGATGAAAGTTGGTGCTATTGCAAGGAGAACATGCTAATTGAATGTTTCTTGGGCTATTATAATATGAGAAACGGCACCTGCCAATTTTAAATTATTGGAAACGTTTTAGGCAGGTGATTAGCCGTTTACTAAACGGGCCCCTTAAACGTGCCACCAATGAAGGCAGCGTAAGGGGCAACGTTGGCGTGGACGGCTAAAGGGTGTTGAGAGGTGTGCTGCAGTTTCGCTAAGCACTACTCCCGGCTTTATGCCTTAAACACTTCCACCCTTGGAGCATAGGTTTCGCTCTTGCGCCTCCACCCTCGGCTAGCCGGCTAAGGCAAGCCGAGGGTCAGGGTTCTCTGTTGTTATTATTATTGTTATTATTTATTTATAGACGAGCAGCGTTCGCTGATGTGTCTACGTCACACAGTGTTAATATTTAGTTTAAATATTGTCTCTTAGTTTTGGTAAACTTTTTGGAGCACTGATGTTTATTTGTTCGAAGTCAGATGTTGAGTTTGTTTTTGGTACCGAAGTCAAAATTTGGAAAAGCTAAATTGGTCCTGCCAGGAAGTATCACGCTTTTGAATGCATTGACAGAATTAGCAGTAACGACGTCATCTGATAGCGCGTTCCAATTATAAACCACTCTGTTGCTGAAGAAGTGATGGACGGCAAGTGAGATGTGGCGGCGGGTGACCATCTACCGCAAAATTTTGGCATTGATTGGATGATTTCGAAACAGCTCCATAACATGCAACTGAACAAACCGTTTCACGACGGATTTATATATATTTTTTTTTATACGACTTGGCAAGCAGACAATCATACGGCCCACCTGATGGAAAGCAGTTACTGTAGCCTATGGACGCCTACAACATCAGAGGCATCACACGCGCGCTGCCGACCCTGAGACAAAAAGATTAAAAGTCTCATGTGCCTGTAATTTCACCGGCACCCGTACCCTTCAAACCAAAACAGCAATGCGAGCACTACTGCTTGGCGGCAGAAATAGGTATGGTGGTAGTACTTCCCCGGACGAACTCTTTCACAAGAGGTTCTACTAACAAAATATCATATAAGCGTGTAAGCCAAAAAATTACTAAATAAATGTAAATTTCAAATAAGTAATATTTACCCGGACTTGTTGGTAAATTTTTGTAAGTATAAGATATGTCCTGGCTGCTGGCTTATTTAGAAGTGTGTTATTTCTGGAAGAAATTGGAAGCCGAGTTGGTCGTGGAAAGCAATGGCGGCGATGAGCTAATGAGGCCTAAAAATGAACACCCAACAATAGTCGTATACACTCACTTGGATTCCCTATTGTGTGGGGGGTATCAGTAACTACGACGACTATTGTACCACAACACCCAGACACGAAAAAAATATTTTTAGTTCATGCAAACATTTGCTTACAGCGAGAATCGAACCTGCAGCTCTTGCGTCGCAGCTGATTACTCGTCCACGGGACCACAATTGACCTTTCTAACCTACCGTCAAATTTTTACGTAACTAAGTTTTCCTAATAGTTGAAATAAATGAAATTAAATTCGTGCACAGTATCCCGTACTGTGCACGAATTTAATTTCTTTTGATAAAGAGGTCTTTTCACTTAAAAAAAACCTCAATCTCAAACCAACTGTGACGATTGTGATCCACTTGTACAAATCGTGTCATCCGTCTTTTGAGAGAGAGGGAGAAAGAGATAGATTGGAGGAGACATCTCTGGAACGCGGTAATCTACGTGAGAAACGAAAAGCCATCAAGTAGGTGGCTTACAAATGGGTGTAAAAACTGTTTTACGACTTTTCTGCCAGGTATGAGTGATGGTTTAAGATCGTTTTTGATGTAGGTGGTCATGTTTTATCATATGTCGTGTAAAAGACTTATTAAGAAAATGTAAAAAAAACTTTAAGGCGGATTATGATCCTAAAATCCAAAAAAAGATTAAAGATGAAAATCGCGTGTATATTTGACGATGAAACTGGTTTGCACTTCAGGTTGTATTTATTTTGAGGGTTTTTTTGAATTAATCGAATTATACAAATCATAGATAAAAAATATGCGGTTAGAACTTTGAATGAAATGACAAGTCCAGTTATTTAATTCGTAAAAAAATTGTGTTGTTGCCGTTCAAAATTAAGAGCATTTGAATACCAAAGCTTTTTTAGGGTGGTCATTTGTGCACGGCTTGCCAAGTAGCATAAAAAAAACTTTAAACTTGGTTAAACTTAATACCGAGTTAGGTTATGCATTTACAGACTTTAAACGTTCATTTTCATATTCTGATTACGGAGAATAATTATGGTGGGGCAAACAGGAAAATAAAAAAAAATGCATTTTGTGACCATACCAAATGAAAGGGCTCGTTATGAAAATACAAACATTATATTTTTAAAATGAGGGCTTTTCAACTTCGATAAAAAAAAGTAGTTCAAATTGTTTCGATAGATGGCGCTAACTCAATTGTAAATGCCCAGATTGTCAAATGTATTATCTGTGGTGTACGCGTACTAAGCTATTATTTACTAGTCTGTGGCTATTAGTCATGATATTCTGTTTGTGTCTGCTTCTTGAGTGTGCGCTAGTGATTTCGTGATGTTTTTAGAAGTAAGCAAAAATAAATACCACGAAACGAAAATATATCTACGTTGTTGATGTTGACATTTAACTTTATTTTGACACTTGACATTTACGTAACAGAGCAGTGCCATCTATTTTCAACGCTGAAAGCATGATATAAAACGGCCGTGAAAACCCCTCATTTGTAAAACTCTTAGTCCCTCCCTCCTATCTCCAAAACGGCTGAACAAAACAAACAAAAAAAATGTAACCTTATTCAGAACCTCCTTTTTTTGAAGTTGGTTAAAAAATACGCAATATTGGGCCTTACTCTTAGTTTACAGGAAAACTTAATTAAAAATCAGTCTTTAAATTCTTACGGAAAACGGAAAATGTTTGTCAAGAGGAAATGCATAATGAAATGTGTTGATTGCCTAATAAGTTTAATTTGCCTAGTGGTTACTTTAGCCTTTTTGTACCGAACCTTCTCCACGCGAATCCGAATCGCGCTTGACCGGTTTATTATCTCGGTAACGCGTGAGCAAGGCCACGGGCTTATGCTAGTTACTCATCAATGTTGTACAAAGACATTTCCCAATCAAGTTGGATTTATGAGAATAAATTTGAATACTTGCAAATCTGAAACATCTCTCCATGTTCATCAGCCAAACCTCACTTAGCGGATTGGTGATCGCAGTTTTGTGTTAAGTACTCAGGTTGATGCTGCTGCCCATCCCCTGGCGTAATCCCTTTGTCACCTCTTACGATATCCACAGGAGGAGTTGGAGGAGTTATATTCATAGGCCGAGACTACCACGGCCAAACATATTTCAGTTTAAAATATTTTAGGCGACTTTATCACTCATTTACATGAATAAAGTTATGAATATTCTATTTCACTCTGACTTACTTGAATAAATGAAATAAGTAATACTAAAGCAAGTGCTAGAAACAGCTGATTTCCATTTTTAAGCTTGGCTCACAGCCATATAGTTCAAAATGAATTGAGTCGTATTGCATTAAGTTCTCTTAATGTTTTAGTGTGAACTGAGCACGTTTGATCAAAGTAGCATTTTGTTTAAGTGTTCATAGCCCTCTCAAGTCGATACGAGTTAGTTACATGAACGAATGATGAACGAATGAATGAAAATTATGGGTTCCGCTAAAATTAGCTTCGCCGCTGATTGATTGGAAAACCATTAAACATTTCGAGCTCTGTTATTGTTGCTCTGTGTTGAAAGTTTTGTTTTTATGCTGCTTATGAAGTTTTTTCTAAATACCAAATTTATTTTTGGATTTCGATTCAGTGGCCTATTTTAGAGAACCATGTTCTAAAAAAAGCAATGTTTAGATACCTACGTGTTGTAGGTAGTAGGAGAGAACATTGCTTTTTTGTGTCAACCATTACATTAAAACCTCATTAGATTATGACTTCAACACATCGTTTGAAAAGAATAAATTTCGTCACTCCATTTGATCACATTTAGATTTGATATACACTCAGTTGCAGAAACGATCTTTGAATATTAATTGAATTGAATATTATTACGATTTTACTTTAAACAAAATCGCAACGACTATTAGTGTTTTAGGTGGATCGTCTCACATGTGGCGAAATTCAAATTTATTCGTGTTTTTTGCTCATCACAGCTCATCAACACCTCTTGTGATAACGAAAACCGATTTTGCAAAAACTAAGAGACCTAAGAGACGAGTTAGTATCTCATAAAGATAATTAGTGTAGCTCCGAATATTGTTCAATGATTTTTACAGTGATTAATTATTTTTATGAAGTCAAAGTCAAAGTCAAAGTCAAAGTCAAAAAGAACTTTATTCATTGAAATCACAAGGATCATTTTGAATCGTCTTATATAAAATTAAATTACTCCTGTTCCAACGCGACCAAGCCTAGAAGAATCAGGCAACAAACTCGGCTTGGCTTACATAAATGGTCCGTCTTATGAGATACTATCAATTAAAACATGTGTACTGGGTCCCCTAGTTTTTGCAAAACCTGTTTTCGCTATGTCAAGAAGGGGTGATGACGAGTTAAAAACACAATAAAATTTGAATTTCGCGCCACATACGAGACAATCCACCTAATGTCGTCTTTAAAATTTAAAGCTCGTTTCTGCACCTAAGTGCAGACATAATATATTGTAAATACTGTTGTTATAGCTGCACGTCTGCGTGAATTCTGTCACAATAAGTGAATAGTTTTAAGAGTTAGCCAGTTGAATTTTTCACAGATAACGTGATGTTGTAGCATGAACCATAAGCAAATAATAAAAACGGAAAAAAATCCCAAGGAGTGTCCCCGTACAAGAGTTCTTTAACCAGGATTTATTAAGGAACAAATAAACAATCGTTTACCGTAGCCAATTAGTCAATTTGACAGATAATCTTTGAGAAAACCTGTCAAAAAGCATTGGTTAGGCTGGCATTTGTCATTGTCTTGACGTCTTTACTGTCATCGTCAAATGTAGTATCATTTTATAAATAAACCGGACTAACATGAGTGAGACTTTTCTCCGTCGGAGCTCTTTTCGAGGTTCAGTTTTCTAAAAACTTCACGATCCCATTTTAGGGGTAAAAAAGGTCGAAATTCCTCAATTTTAGACATATTCTAGTAGCACAAAGCATTCCAAATTTCAGAGTTTTGAGTTTACTGGAAGTACCCTAGAGGTTTTCGTTTTCATGACTTACATTAACAAAAATATATTTACTGCTATATATCCTTTTAATTAAGTTGAGCTAAATGCTCGATTTTTGTACGGCAACAGTTTGCTACAGTCAATCATTGGTGATCGCAGTATTGGTGTTAAGTTCTCAGATGGATGCTGCTGCCCATACCCTGGCGAAATCTTTTAGGCACCTTTATATTCACGGGTTCAGAATGAAATTTAGCTATAGTTAATTTATAAATTTAGATCAACGTTAACTTATTTATTAGCTTGCCTTATAGCTAAGATTGTAAGTTTATCAGGGTAAGTACATTAATATTACGGACGAAAGGAAAAAAATAAAGGACGTCTCGGAATATCGCCATTAGTAACTAAAGGTCCATTTGATCGAGTGGATGACGAGTTCACGGTCTCGAAAACCTACTATCGAGACAAACAAAAGACTCCCTGAAACTCAAATAAGGTCTGTTTGCTGAATACTTACGCAAAGGTAAGAAACTGTAGCGCTTATAGTTGGACGACCCTGTTGTCGTGTAAGGGCCGGTTTCCACCGGGGCGGAGAGAAGCGCAGACGAGAGCAAAGCTGGCTTATTGGCAGGCAGGCTTGACAGGTAAAAACGAAAAGGAAATAACGAAATCGTATTGGTTTATTCAAACACATCTCCTCTCGTCTCCTCTCCTCTCCGCCCCGGTGGAAACCGGCCCTTAGGGTTAGGCCTGACTTATCCGCGAGGAACAGCATTTTGGTATATTTTATCGCTAGAGTGAAAGATTGCTTGCAAGCGCTTGCGTTGTTCGGCATCAGCGAACAGCAATTCTCTCTATATCAAACTCATGGAAGTAATAAGTTGTATGTAGTACTTATTACTTCCATGATCAAACGTTGTTTCTGAGTGACAATAAAAGTTACGGGAAAATGCCGCCAAGTTATGGTTGTAGTCGCCACAAGCCGCTTTGGCCGCGGTTCGCAGCATCTGCCATTGGCATTGTTCTACCTGCATGTCGGAAGACGTAGAAAAAAATATGTTCTCATTTTTTCACAAAATAAGAACCAAAATCAACATGGGTTGGCAAATATCGATTACTAGATAAATTGTATGTAAACGAATTTAACGAATGCTACTGAGAAACATAATCTTCTTTCTGAAGTATATAATAAAGTCAAAACAAAAATTAATGTTGTTTTCCTAATATCTACCGTAGATCCCAAATATTTTTGCGAGCAAGATAGCTAGCGAGTATATTGGCTATGTTTTTCGATGAAATACAGAGAAATTGAAAATCATCTCGGCGTTTCACTCTCGTCTGTTTGAACATCATGTTCGCTTTTCATTATGTCAAATGCAAGGATTGGTTTCCCAAATTCGTTTAAGTGCCCGAGGCTCAAGATATTAGCTATCAATTCAATTAACGGGAATATTGACATCGTTTCATCCGCATCTGTTAAGAAATTTACTTACTACAATTAGTTTTCATTCATATAATCAGATTTTAAGAAAATTTACATACAGACTGCTGTATAACGTTTATTTTCTTAAAACATTATTAAAAGAATGAGCAATTTATCGTACGAAATAGAGGAAATATTGACAACTGAGGTTTATTTTCGTTTTTATTTTTAAAGTCTTAATCACGAATCTTGGACACACCTTGAACCATGTAGGTTTAATTTTAATTCAAAGTGGCCACTAACATGAAAACGCCAACTTCATACTATAATCCCTTGTATTATGAAACGTAGTAGAATCGTCTGCTATGAAATGGATGAAAAGGTTTCTTTAATTGACAGCTGATATTGTGAGCCTCGGGCATTCATAGAAATAACAAAACTATGAGACAAAAAGTCCTACTAATATTATAAACGCGAAAGTTTGTGAGTATGGATGGATGTTTGTTACTCTTTCACGTAAAAACTAATGAATGAATTTGAGTGAAATTTGGAATGGAGATACTTTACGCCCTGGATTAACACATAGGCTACTTTTCATCATCATCATCAATTTTCATCATTATTCACGCGGGTGATACCGCGGGGCGCAACTAGTACAAAATAATTTTTGTAAGCTGAGAGAAAAAACAAATAAAAGAAAGTTGTTTACGTTTACTTCGGGGCTATTATGTTTTGGGCAAAGGTTTTATAGGCACAGCTGTACCAACTTTAGTTTTTGGGTCTTGTCACACAACACAACCAGTAACAAGTAACTTTACCTCGCAGTTTCACCTGTGTAAATCTTGGGACAAATGTGCTGAAAGTAAATGATAGCCAAGACTTCTTAAAGTCAAGGTGCAGGGTTAGTGTCTTCCACTGTTTCAACGGCCGTCTTGTACATGGTATAAAACTATGTAGCAGGCGTGGTGATTGATATAATTTAGATCATTTTTATTTTGTCATCCCATGCCCCATGAATGAATGAACATGAATGTTTTTAAAATAAGAGAATAGGGCCTCAAAGTAGGTCATAGTTAACTCGAAAACTGCTCCATAAAATATGCGATTTTCGTACTTTAGTTTGAAAATAGAACGAGGCTGATTACATTCATAATATGCTACAAAGAAGTATAACCTCCATGACAAATCCATATTTCTATTTCAAAAAGGAACTGGCCATAGTCAGATTGTGAAAAAAAAATTAAACTAAGTGGAAAAAGGGAACGCCATATTTCCTTGAACTCTTTAGCGTCCTCACTTGCATTGGGTGTTATTGATCGCTTACGAGCCTTGGATAGCAATATATTATTACGTTCACCGTATTATCGCATTGTGCGGCCGTCATGTGACGGTACCGCAATAAGCAAACACTGGCCTAAGAAATAGTTGGAATCACTTAGCGCATGATTGTGCTAGAACTACTTTTCTCATCTGTAAGAACGGACATACTATGTGTAAATCCGTGGTATCTATCCCATTAAGATGCGCGAGTTTTTTAATGTGGCCCTGAGGCCTTTACCATGAGCTCTTACAGCGATTCAGTTCAAAAACTATTCAGTCCAAAATATCGGTTCCGTGATGTCCGCAGCTATATTTAAAGGCACAATAGCAGAAGGTCTAGAGACTTCTGCGATTAAAGTTATTCAATAATGATGGAGATCGACAACCAACCGATATTTTGTACTGAATAGTTTTTGAACTGAATCGCTAAAGAGCTCATGGTAAGGCCTCTGTTTTGGCTAAAATCAACCACGTGACCGCTATAATACGACTGTAACAGTTTAGGAGTTATCCAAAACACACAAAACACTATCCCATTTCTTACATCATTTATGTTTACGGCAAGAAGTTATCGTAAAAACATGACATGAACTTGGAATGTGTGAAAAGTTATATTTACCGTGTTATCGTGTTTACGAGCAGGTTTATGACAACTGACAGTTAAGGTTACTGGAATGGCAGCCAAATGATTTATGTCTTTAGTGTACTTATGTTTTTGGTAAGTAAGGCTGCGTCCCCAGTAAGCAAACTGTTCACCGCCGACTGAGTTAGCGGCGTATTGGTTTAGTACGCCCTTATATTTGAAATGGAGTGTTCACAGTATGCTAGTTTTGCGCTCACTCTACGCAGTTTTCAGCGTTACGCGCGCCTACTGTCTCAGTGGGCGGCCGACTCACAGGAAAACCGGTTCCAGTCGGCAGCGAAATGGTTTTGTTCGCCGGCGTAGTGAGTACAGTTTGCTGAACTGAATATTAAACCGAAGATCAGTCGGCAGCGGCAGCTCGCAAGAGTTTGCTAGCGACGCCGGCAAATTGATCTGAGTGTGCCGCTGACTCGAATTTCAGTTCACCACAAATTTGCGGCTCGGTTTGCCTACTGGGGCCGCAGCCTAAGTGCGAGGTAAAACTGTATATTCTTATTCTTATTATATATTCTTGTCAGATGCACTGAATACTTCACTACACTGGGCTCGTTATACCAACGGTCATATAAGGCTCTTTTTAGGGCCACCATACCTTGAATGATGACTAAAAGAGAATTCGTGACACGATAGAGACCGTACTTAAGAGGGAGTTCCGATAGGGCGTTTACGGCCTTTTGTTGCGTTGTTTGCTTCCATTTTGGCTATTATTACATCTATTAAATTTTGTACACATGATCAGTACACTAATATTTAGAACCATGGTACGTCAGTTTTTAATATATATTTATTTGAATTTTTGATTTGGTATCCATATGATTTTATAAGAAACAAACGCACCATGGGTAGATATCATGTGTACAAAATTTCATGGAGTTTGAAGAAATAATAGCCAAAGTAGAAGCAAACTTCGTTCGCGTACAAAAAGGCGTAAGCGCCCTACCGTTGTCGCGCGAAGCACGAGGTCATAAAACGATCAGTAAATTTAATTTGACTTCCTGTTTCTTGTCAATCATTTTTACACTATGGCAACAGTTTTCTATGTAAAATATTGTGGGTGGTAATTTGTCATCCGTTGACAAGTTTGCGCGTCTACCCTAGGAGTAAAAGATTGTTCCGGGCCACGTGCGAAGTGGCTCAGTTCTGGGTACACCTCCGAGTGCAAGGGGGGTGTGAAAGTGAGGGTCTGCCTCGAGTGGAGAGACTTACAACCACGTGGTAAGTGCTAGCTAATAATAAAGTCACCTTTATCCCGAGGGTAGTGAGATTTTGGGAAGACTGTCTTTCGCGATAAAATCTTTCCTCCGCGATAATAAGTATAAAGTCCCCTTGTGTACGAAGGTACAACGGACTAGTTCGGTCGACCGAGAGTGCTTGTATAGTACTGGGAAAAGAGGTTCTGAATGATTCAGAACCCATCGAGCCTTGCTCGAAGAAAGGGGGGTCTGAGGTACGTGGTACTTCAGGGCTCCTGGCATAGGCCGAATGGAAGCGCCTCTGGGTGGGAGCCCCCGTTTGGATGTGGCCATCCAGAGGGCTTATTGTGGTCGACCCTATTTTCGAGAGGAAGCGGTGGTTGCTCTTGGGGAGGTTAGGTGTGAGCACTTGGTATATGTTACCGAGCCCTATTCCGGTTGCTCCATTAGGAGCTAGAAATCCGGGCGCAATCAGTGGGCGCTTGGATGATCCTTGCGTGATTGTGGATGTGGACCGGGGTCGATCACGGGCTCTGTTATCGGCGACAGATCCCCGGCCTTCAGCCAGCTTAGGGTTGTAAATTCATTTGCGAAGCAGTTTATAAAATGTTAGTGGTTGACCCATAATCTCACCCCTGTATCATTTTGTCGCAAGGGAAGTTCACCATTTGTGATAACCCTGGCATAACATTGTTATAAAAGGCGCGACAAAAATGGTGGAGATGCAGGGATTTGAGAATTTTTGGGAGCCAGATTTGATCTGTTTTTTCCCGTAGCAAGTTCCCTCTACACGGGGGATGGTATGATCCGGAGATGCCTGATTCGTTGGGTTCTCTCCAGATCAAAAGATTTACATTCATTTTTTATTATATAACTACCTTAAGAAAAAAGTAGGATTCTTTGAAATATTGATTTTGCATGGTGTTTTATTTACCCTACCCAATTTTTTTCTTATTTCAACGACTTTATGAGTTTTATGCTCGTTTACGTGTATTCTTTGAATTATTGATAAAATTACATGGTGTTTTATTTGCCCTACCCCCAATTTTTTTCTTATTCTAACGACTTCGTCATTTTTACGCTTGGTTACGTGTTATTTTTAACGTTATTTTCAATTGAAAATAGAAAAATATATTTTGTCAATTGACAACCTTACATTTATTTGCGTATGATTCGGTTATTCGGAAACACGGTCTACAAAATGATCGTGCAAAATACCCTATTTTTGGTACCTACTTTAATTAAGGTAAAAGTTATTTTATTTTTTAATATAAATTGATAGAATAAGTTATTCTTTCATAAGTTTTCAAAACAAGCTCATTATTTAGTAAGTGAATAATAAGTTATCATTGCGTAATGATAAAAGACAGACGTGTCTATATTATAGTGTGCAATTTTGCTCACATTTTGGAACTTACCGGTTATTTATATTTAAGTAAGATGGCATAGTGTTTTGTACACGTTTTGGAAATTACCGGTTATTTATATTTAAGGTATATTTTATGGTATAGTGTGAAATTTTGTTCACATTTTGGAAATTACCGGTTATTTATATTTAATTAAGGTATTTTTTATGGTATAGTGTGAAATGTTGTTCACATTTTGGAAATTACCGGTTATATATATTTAATTACGGTATGTTTTATGGTATAGTGTGTGCAAATTTGTTCACATTTCGGAAGTTACCGGTTATTTATAATTTATTCTAAGGGTATTTCATCGGTAAATACGGTTTAAAATAAGTTTTATTTAAGTTAAAAAGGCCTTAGATTTAGTTGGTTTATCGATACTAACTAGAATTTAAGTAAAGCTTGTAAGATCTAGAATAAGACTAGTCGATGTTAATCTCGAACATTGCCGCATAGATTCTCATGTATTTCCGTATCAAATAGTGTTTCTTCCGCCCAGATTACTTGGTTACATTACAGTTTATTGAATTTGATTGTTTATGAAACCTTTTAGTGCATAAAGTTTGTTGGTAAATGTGTTTGTCTAAGTGTTTCTGTACCGTAATAAGTGTGAAAATTGTCTGCAATTGCGATAACTTGACGAGAGTGTGTTCCATAAGTAAATCGCTGAATACTATAAGGTAAAAAACATACGGTCGAATTGAGAACCTTTTTTTTTTAATAAAGACGGTTAAAAACGGCATTTAGTTTAGTGAAACATAAATCAATAATATGTTAAGTTTTACATGGTTATACTAAGTATTTGCGTTCGTGTTTCAGTCAGCGTCACGATAGGAAACCATTTCGTCAAATCACCTATGGACAAACACATAAAGGAAATCACATTGCCTGAAAATCTGATACTATCATTGGGAACTTGAGTATCAGAAGAGAGAACTTTGGTACAACGAACCCAAGTTCCTCACGGATGAAAAAGCCCGGCGGCCAGTGAATCGTTATTACCACACGAATAAAACCTTCTTTTCGTTTGGGGAGGCCCTGGACGGGAGTCCAGGTGAGTTGTAGCCTCATGACTGATCAGAGATTTCCCTATGGAAATTAGCCCTGGACGGGAGTCCAGGTGGGTTGCAGCCTCATGACTGGTCAGCGATTTCCCTATGGAAATTAGCCCTGGACGGGAGTCCAGGTGAGTTGCAGCCTTATGACTGGTCAGAGGTTGCCAACATCTATAATATCCCTATAGAAATTAGCCCTGGACGGGAGTCCAGGCGAGTTGGAGCCTGAGGACTAGTCGGAGATTGCCGACATCCATAATGTCCCTTGGACTCTCAAGAAGAAGGAAACAGTAATTGTGACAACAGCCCACAAGATGACACTACAGTGGCAATCAAAAAACTACAGTTACAATACTTCCCAGATGAGCTGGTGGGCAAGAAAACTCACCTATCAGAAAAAAATGATTTATGTGTGATTTCTGATAGTTTACTTCGCTGCGGTGGTCGTATGGCTAACACGACATGGAGTTACGGCATGAAGTATCCGATTTCATTACCCAGAGATTGTAAAGATTACTTTGGCCCATTAAACGTGAGTTTACCGAATGGAAAGGAGAAAAGATGGGTAGCCTTATTCACATGTCTGTGAATGTTCGGGCGATCGACCTGGAAATCGTGAAAGACCTTTCTGCTGAAGAGCAGAAAGCTCCTAGCGTTACGTAGATTTGCTGCGACTAGAGGAATTCCAAAAAAGATGTATTTGGACAATGCCACTTGTTTCAAGCTGACTTCCGAAGTAATGAATTGTATTAAGAATAAAATCGAGTGAAAATTTATTCTCAGCTGGCCCCATGGGATGGAGGATTCTACGAACGCCTTGTAGGGCTAGTCAAACATTGCCTAAAGCGCACCTTGGAAAAAACATCTATCAAATGACAGCAAGTTGCTAACTGTCATGAAAGAGGCAGTCGAACCGGGACTGAAGAACCGGGACTGTGTGGAACACATCTTAAGATAAGCTGATTTCCTAACCTAAGGAATATGTTTGACGTGAAACCAGCACCGGTAGAGATACCAATGCACTGGCGCAAGACTTAAATCTGACTCGATGAAGGTGCAGACGGCGCACGAAGAGTCGCGAGAGTCAAGGTTGATGACTCTGTTTTCAAACGCTCTACTAGGGCACCTCTATCCTCTGGAGGAGGATTCTGAGGGAAATCCACAGCCTTTACAACCGGTAGAGCAGGAACCAGAAGAGAGCAGCTCATGTATGCCCGACTTATCAGTCATCGATTCAGAAGCTGTGTCGAGTGGACAGGTTCTGGAAAGTGAAATGCAGTATTGTGGAGAAAGGGCAACCTGTAGTCCTGAGAAGACTTCTCCAATGGAAGAAGAACTGGTCTGTGAGGGACACGGGCCAGTAAGCAGTGGTGATGACACCGAACAAGAACTACCGTTGGAGGTGGTAGCTTTCAGCCCTGATCACGTGGTTGAGTAAAGGCCCCTACAGGCAAACGAAGTAGGGGTAAGAAGAATGCGGGACGCTGCCATCCGAGCCAGAGAAAATTTCCTGGAGTGGACGCGTCATCTGCTTGCCCTGCAAAAGTAAACACCTCTTTTTGTTGGGTGTGTCGCGCGAAGCACGAGGTCATAAAACGATCAGTAAATTTAATTTGACTTCCTGTTTCTTGTCAATCATTTTTACACTATGGCAACAGTTTTCTATGTAAAATATTGTGGGTGGTAATTTGTCATCCGTTGACAAGTTTGCGCGTCTACCCTAGGAGTAAAAGATTGTTCCGGGCCACGTGCGAAGTGGCTCAGTTCTGGGTACACCTCCGAGTGCAAGGGGGGTGTGAAAGTGAGGGTCTGCCTCGAGTGGAGAGACTTACAACCACGTGGTAAGTGCTAGCTAATAATAAAGTCACCTTTATCCCGAGGGTAGTGAGATTTTGGGAAGACTGTCTTTCGCGATAAAATCTTTCCTCCGCGATAATAAGTATAAAGTCCCCTTGTGTACGAAGGTACAACGGACTAGTTCGGTCGACCGAGAGTGCTTGTATAGTACTGGGAAAAGAGGTTCTGAATGATTCAGAACCCATCGAGCCTTGCTCGAAGAAAGGGGGGTCTGAGGTACGTGGTACTTCAGGGCTCCTGGCATAGGCCGAATGGAAGCGCCTCTGGGTGGGAGCCCCCGTTTGGATGTGGCCATCCAGAGGGCTTATTGTGGTCGACCCTATTTTCGAGAGGAAGCGGTGGTTGCTCTTGGGGAGGTTAGGTGTGAGCACTTGGTATATGTTACCGAGCCCTATTCCGGTTGCTCCATTAGGAGCTAGAAATCCGGGCGCAATCAGTGGGCGCTTGGATGATCCTTGCGTGATTGTGGATGTGGACCGGGGTCGATCACGGGCTCTGTTATCGGCGACAGATCCCCGGCCTTCAGCCAGCTTAGGGTTGTAAATTCATTTGCGAAGCAGTTTATAAAATGTTAGTGGTTGACCCATAATCTCACCCCTGTATCATTTTGTCGCAAGGGAAGTTCACCATTTGTGATAACCCTGGCATAACATTGTTATAAAAGGCGCGACAACCGTAACCTTCTCTTAAGGTGGATCGTCTCGCATGTGGCGTGAAATTCAAATGTTATTGTGTTTTTTGCTCATCACAGCTCATCAACAGTTCTTGTGATAGCGAAAACTGACTTTGCGAAAACAAGGGAACCTAACACACATGTTCTAGTTGATAGTATCTTTAAAAAATAATTAGTTTAGCTACGAATACTGTTCAATTATTTTTACAGCGTTTTTTTGGTTTAGGGATATCCGTAGCTTAACTAATGATATTTATGAGTATCAATTAAAACATGTGTGATGGGTCTCCTAGTTTTCGCATAACCTGTTTTCGTTATCTCAAAAAGTGTTGATGAGCTGTGACGAGCAAAAAACACAATACAATTTTAATTTCGCACCACATGCGAGACGATCCACCTTAAGCATAATCCTCAGAAGCTGCGATCATCATTTATTTCTTTGAAGTATGGTTGTAATAATCACAGCTCGTTGTCATTGACAGCCGACCGATCCCAAGTCTTTATAAAGGGTGAAAGCCAGTGAAAGCTTATACGAAGGTCAAACTCAATCTGAAAAGGCCCAACAATCATATTACAATACAGTCGAGAGATTGAAAAGAGTAGAGAATAGAGGAATTTTATGTCTTGGACGAGAGCCAGGAAGCGATCGGCGCTATGCGAGAATATATTATTACGAATTAGTTATACTATGCCATCTAAAGGCTGTACACTGTTAGAAAAAATGTAAATTTACATGCAAAATTTTTACATAAAAATGAGAATTTACCGAAATAATCGGGAGAAACTACAGAAAAATCAGTAGAATTACATAATTTTCGTTAATTCTACATAATTTGCGTTATTATCACATATTTCTCGAATATTTTACAGAATTTATGTATTTTTGTACAGATTTTCCACAAAATATGTGATAACACATGGTAATTTGTGAATTTTTACATAAAAACTGGAATTAAACTGATCGTATATGTAATTTCACATGTTGTGATGGAAATAACACACAAAAAATTTAACTTTTTACATAAATTCTGTGATTTTAAAGTTTTTATGTAAATCTACATAGTAAGCTACACAGATTTTACAGAAAAAAAAGGAAAACAACATACTTCTGCTGTAGTGCAATAAATACCTATATATTTCACAAAAGTTTATGTAATTTATGACATGTTAAATGTGTTTTTACATGTGAGATGTAATTAATACCTTGTCTTGTGCAACTTCTACATATTTTGTATGTATATTTACAGCTTACTGTAAAAATACATGTCATTCTGTATTTTTACAAACCCGTATGGAAAACTACATTTGCAGTAGTATATTTTTTCCATAACAAATTTAATTTCACGTACCGTGATGTAACTATTACATAAATAAATTGACTTTTACAGAAACTCTGTAATTTCACATATGCATATGTAGTTTATTACATGTTAAATGTGTTTTTACATGTTAGATGTAATTTATACCTTGTTTTGTGTTATTTTTACATACTTTGTATGTATATTTACAGCTTACTGCAAATGTACATGTCATTCTGTATTTTCACAAACCCTTATGGAAAATTTTACATTTGTAGTGTATTTTTTACATAACAAAATTAATTTCACGTACCATGATGTAATTATTAGATAACAAGTTATACTGAATCTCTGCTATCGTACATTTGCAATGCTAATTCTCATTTTTAAATCTACTGATTTTATAAAAAAATATGAAAAAAATTACAGACTTGAGGTACTTAGTGCCGAAAATACCTAAAAGGTAGTCCTAGAATCATTAGTAGGTAGGTATTTATGTTTATATTTTTCTGTTAAACAAATGGCACCCAGAGTTTGATTCATTCTGCATTCAGCTTTTAGTGAAATATTAACTAAAGCAGCAATCGAATTAGTTTGCATGTAGAAGGTATTTCGCTAGATGGCTAGGTATAATCCAGTCAAACTGTTGGTGCCTTTGCCTTCGGATACCTTAAGGAGCCTTTTGCAAAGTTACGAAAATTGGCGAAGCCTTGAGGTTTGCAAGCAGTTGCTATGGATCATAAATAGTTACTTACATACCTACAATTTGCTAAATGGCCGTGACTACAGTCGCTCAAGGGGTAACTTTGCAGACATTCCCAGGGAATCCTAGGGAATTTGGAAGTATTACGAAGTTTTCTGAAAAATTCAATACCAGCAGACAATACTATGTAATAGTCAATACTGAGTTGACTTTCAAATTAATTCCATTTTGTATCTACGATTACGGTATAGGTAGGTACATTCCTCTATCACTAGATAGATACGATTGTAGGTATTATAAGGTATGTCTACTCCGGACGTTCGTTCATTCGGCTTGCGTGTCACTGGTTCTTTCTGGGTAACCCTGCGCTAGTGAGCTATTATGATAAAACCAGTGTGATAAGAGACCCTCCTATCATTGTAAGTAGACCGCATCGTTAGGTGTCACGGGACTAATGGGATTATTTCATCCAAATCATTACGGGACAATTGGAACAAAAAAATCCCATTAGTCCCGCTACGGGACATCCCAACGGGACAACTGGGATCAGAGAAAAAAACCTAAGTACTAAAATCTTCGCAATAAATTGTCGTTTGAAGTACCTACCTGCTTACTTTTACTTACCTGCCTACTTTGAATTGAAATGAATCACATCCAGTTATCTCCAGTAATAATATACTTACCTATTAAAAACACCTTCAAACTCCTTTAAAAAACAAAATTTAATGATTATTATAATTAATGTTTAGGCATTATTCGTCGCCTAGTTTCCAATCTGTCCACCGGCCAGGCAGTGGCGTGGCGCGCGCGTTTTTTGGCCGCTAGACTGCCCCGCGCCGCCGACGCCGGTGCCCTTGTTGCCAAGCGAGTTTAGAGAGTTTGTAGGTATAATTATGTGCAATGCTTAGGTTCATAAAATATTTAAGTAGGTACATATAACCTACTTAATTTGTTTACCGTAGTAGGTACCGTTAGAATATACTTAGGAACTATTGATGGTATCTACTATGTAATTCCTTTTTGGTAGGTAAGTACTTATACTTACTTAAGTACTTAAGATAGTTACCTACCTAGTTAGGTAGGTAGGTAGGTAGGTACTACCTAAGTAGATAAATACAACAATTTTGTTCCTCTATCTCTACATCTATCTTATAATAATTGTATTGCGTACGCAACAGTATTCATACGCATATGAACTATCGTTCAGCACTAGACTTACATGCTGCTTCTTATATACGCTAGATTGAACTGTTGTCTTGTTGCAGGTGAACAATGAAATAAGATAGCCAAGAAAGTATATAGGTAATAGTTTAATAGATAAGAAGATATGACAAGGAAGAGTTATTGAGTTTGAGTTTAAAATTAAGGGGCTAAAACACACGACTCCCAGCGTCCCCCACCTGTCTGGCCCACTGGGGGACGTTGGGACAAAAAAGTGCCAACGTCCCCCACTCGTGACAACGTGCAGGAATTTAATATTTAACAGTAGGAGAACTTTTTTTCTGTTTTTAAGTGTCCATTATGATGATCACTGATCACGATTCTACTGTCAGAAAAGTGATCACAGGGAACCTCAGATATCGATTTTGAAAGCAATCGGTCCGGGAACAAAAAAGTTCAAAATGGCAGCTACTTTTTAAATTTCTGACAGCAGATTCTTTTTCAGTGATCACAGGGAAACTCAGATATCGATTTTGAAAGCAATCGGTTCGGTAACAAAGAAGTTCAAAATGTTGGCAAATTTTTTAATTTCTGACTGCAAATTCTTGTTCAGTGATCACAGGGAACCTCAGATATCGATATTGAAAGCAATCAGTCCGGTAACAAAAAAGTTCAAAATGGCAGCCACTTTTTGAATTTCTGACAGCAGATTATTTTTCAGTGATCACAGGGAAACTCAGATATCGATTTTGAAAGCAATCGGTTCGGTAACAAAGAAGTTCAAAATGGTGGGCAATTTTTTAATTTCTGACTGCATATTCTTGTTCAGTGATCACAGGGAACCTCAGATATCGATATTGAAAGCAATCGGTCCGGTAACAAAAAAGTTCAAAATCGCGGCCACTTTTTTAAATTTCTGACAGCAGTTTCTTGTTCAGTGATCACAGGGACCCTCAGATATCGATTTTGAAAGCAATTGGTTCGGCAACAAAAAATTTCAAAATGGCAGCCACTATTTTTAATTCTGACAGCAGAATCGTGTTCAGTGATCATCATAATGGACACTTAAAAACTGAAAAAAAGTTCTCCTACGGTTAAATATTAAATTTCTGCACGTTGTCACAAGTAGGGAACGTTGGCACTTTTTTCTCCCATCGTCCTCCAATGGGGCCAGACAGGTGGGGGACGCTGGGAGTAAACGAGAAGTAAGGGGTCGACGGAGTTGTACTTGTCGCCAAAGTAAGTCTTGATCAGACGGAGAATTGATTCCGTTTGTCTAGTATCACTCCCCTTGCATCACGTACAGGTAGATCCGGGCAGCTCCTTCCGTTTCAGCCGGTTCTGGTAGCCACTAGGTAGGTACCTAGGTACCTAACTAGGCATCTAGATATCTCCCAGTACAGTATGTAAGTAGGTATAGCTCTCAGTACAGTTGGTAGGAAAAGTAGGTATTTATCAGTGTAATGTCAGGTGAGGTCTGCGGCTCGATTGGTTCCCTCCACGGCCGATACAACAGCGTAACAAATTGATTTTATAGCCACAAGGTCAACAGTAGGTAGGTAGGTACCAACAGTTGACAAGATAGTAAATGAGTTATGGTTTCAGACGTCCAGACAATCTCTCATCCATCGTTCCATTAAGTAAGTACCTACTTATATCACATGTAAATTTTAAGGATTGATTATTTTCTACGACAATTAATCTATAGGTAAGTACCTACCTATCGTTCGCAAGCGTGTGACTTCAAGTAGCTTGTAATGTAAATCGGGCTCTAATCGCATCCATAAACATACATAAACACACGCCTCAAAGGCCTCTTTTCACCGTGGGTTACACAATCGCTGGAACATAAACGTGACAAGTGGTGAGCTCATCGCAGCCATTGCTTTCCACGACCAACTCGGCTAACACTTTCTTTCAGTAAGTAATAAATAACACACTCCTAAATCTGACATCCTCCTTGGCGTGGCGGGCAAGTAGCCGGCTGAGAGGCAAGAGGTGCGGGTTTGATTTCCACTGCGGGACAAATGGTTGCATGATCTGCAAATATTTGTTCCGGGTCTGGGTAATAAGTACTTACCATGATACTCGTAGTTCCGATACCCACGTCACAGGGAATCCCAGCAGTATGGGGTCAGAACTATGTAAGTATGATGTAAGTAAGTTTTATTATGTAAGTGAGTATAACAACATAACATAACACCCAACAGCTGCAAACGTAGTCTTGATCCCATGTAGGTATATACCTACCATGCTCCGATAACACTCATGCAGACCCGGAACAAATACTTACCTAATTTGCAGAACATAAAAACATATTTTGTCCCGCATTTATATACTGAAGAGATTGGTTAGCTTTAAACAGGAATTTCTGAAAAACCCACGGTTCGGTAAATTTCATACTAACTATGTACTATTCTGTATCTAGAATTCTAAGAAATTGATTTTAAGCTATTTTTTATCGTCGTATCAATTTGAAACTTTGCGTATATATGTAATTCTAATGATACTGTACATAGGACAAAATTTTGACAAAAAAAAACATAATTTTAGGGTTCCGTACCCAAAGGGAAAACGGACCCTATTACTAAGGCTCCGCTGGCCGTCCAACCGTCCGTCTGTCTGTCACCAGGCTGTATCTCATGAACCGTGATGATGTACCTATTTCTGTTGCCGCTATAACAACAAATACTTACAAAACAGAATACTTCAAATAAATATTTAAGGGAGCTCCCATACAGCAAACGTGATTTTTTAGCCGTTTTTATAGATACTTAATGGTACGGAACCCTTCGTGCGCGATTTCAACTCGCACTTGGCCGGTTTTATAGATAATGGTACGGAAACCTTAGTCGTTGCACGAGTCTGACTCGCACTTAGCCTGTTTTTATAGATAATGGTAGGTACCTACGGAACCTTTCGTGTGCGAGTCTGACTTGCACTTGGTCGGTCTTTTGTTTTGATTTGGAGGATAATTTTCAATTCAAAGTACAAGTAAAACAGCAATTTCTGATAGGTAGGTACTTACTACTTACTTACTTAGGTGAGTACTTACTTATACAATTATTATTAAACGTGTTAAGCGTAAGTACAAGTACCTACTTACCTGCCTACCTAGGTATTTCAGTTTAACAGCTGTCTGTAGTCGCTGTCTAACAATCAAATCTTGTACATACTTACCTACCCAGGTAAGTACTTAATCAAATTTTCTTATTGAATTTTGAACAGAAATACCTACAAGCAGAAGCGTCCGTAAGCCGCAGTAAGGTAGGTCGTGCTCTTGTTACTATGTACTATTCCGTTTCTTGAAATCTTAGAATCTTATTTTAACCTATTTTTAACTATAGTATCAATTTGAAATTTTGCATATGTATATTCTAATGACAATACAAGAATTTGTGAATATTTTGACTTGTTTATTAGGTACATTGCCCCAACAGGTAGGTACCTGACAACAGCTTGAGTAGCATAGCAACAACGAAGGTCACGCCGTCACGCGATGATGCAATATAATATTAGTAGGTATTGGTTTGGGAACGGCATTTACCTACTTATTGAATTGACAAAAATATCGTGAATTTTATAGTCAATTAGAACAGTTAAGTAAGTATAGTTTGGTGTAAAAATAAAAGGTGGATTATGGTAATTATTAAAAGAATAAATGGAAGTAAAAAATTAAAGGTATTAAGCCAGGTTGGTTTCTATCTTTTCACCAAAAAATATTTTAGTACCTACGAAATGTATACATAAAACATTGAAAACGAACAGGTGCCATTAGGCCCAGTTTCCACCAAAGCACGAGACGAGAGGAGATGTCCTGCAAAGCTGGCAGGTTATTTCCACCAAAGCGGAGAGCAGACATTTCTCTTGATTTCGACTAGGCACTTTTCCACTCTGCCGCGCCGCTTGCTCGCTCGCCGCACTAAATTAGCTCATATCGTACTTTTTTACTACCTAACTAACAAAGGAGACCATTCATTTTAGGTCTAGAATCGGAAGTGCCGGCCAGTAACAAAAACGATGTTATTTTGATGGGCACATTAATTTGAGCATTTGATACTACTACACGAAACCTGTAGAACCAATAGTTTAGCTACTATCGCAGTTTAAAAAAATATACTTCCCATACATCTGATCAAAAATTAAAGATATTTTTAATGGTTTTTATACATGGTTTGTATATTTGCTTGACTATTGGTCGTAAGGTAAGCTTGAAGTCGTGCAGCAGGCTATGGCGCGAGCTATGCTAGGAGTTTCACTACGTGATAGAATCCACAATGAGAAAATTCGTAGAAAAACCAAGGTCACCGACAAAGCTCTCTGAATTAGCAAGCTGAAGTGGCCATGGGCAAGTCATATAGCTCGCAAAAATGACAAACGTTATTCGTTTTAAATTGAAAAAACGGCTAATTACCACCGTTTTCCGTCACTTTTGCTGACGTTTCGAGACCGAGTTCAGAAGCCTCTTTATCATGAGCACCACCCGCGACCGCGTTCAATGGTAGACCGGTGAATACTACGTGCGGCCGCACGCTCCGCTCAACGCAACGTTATTCTTCTGTATATATAAAATTCAAAGTTCTGACTGACATATCAACGCACAGCCTAAACCGCTGGTCCTAGAGACATGAAATTTGCAGGGTTTGTTTATTTTAGGATGTATTGGCGCAATAAGAAAGGAATTTTGAAAGTTCACCCTCTAAGGGCGTGAAAAGGGATGAAAACGTTTGTTTGACACGGTCAGCTAGAGGATCTGTAAACCCGTTACAGGACACATTAAGTTGATGGGCATAGTTGTTCGTTCCCAAGTGAAAGTGAACAATATTTCTATTTTCAATATTTAGTGTCATTCCGTTCACTGAGAACCAGTTAGCAACTTCGTTCATCACCTTGTTGAGTTTGTCAGCTAACTGTATAAGTGTTTCCGAAGAGACAATAAGGCACCCGTCATCAGCAAACATGACATAGTCCGCATCTACATGGGCCATCGTCAAATAATTGATAAGTATTAAAAATAGGTTAATTCTCATGATTGAGCCCTGGGACCGGTGACATCATCCGATAAAAAAGTGTCTGATTTAGTGTCACGTACAGATGTTAGATGTGTACGGTTTTTAAGAAAAGAGGTTATCATCTCGAGATGTGGCCCGTTTATACTATAGTGCTCCAGGATTGAGAGCTCCTCTAATACGTACGCGCCATACGGCTATGCTCCATGTTCCATTCCATCGCACAAATTATGGTCAAAAATCAATCAATTACACGCATCGCTAACTCTTACAATTCATTGATTAGTGGCGTAGATCCTTTTATGGCATCCAAATCAGCTTTCAAAGCTCAAGCAATAAAGAAACTTACGTTTTGCCCCGCTACGGGAATCAAACACACAACCTTTCTCATCTCAGGTGGCTGCTCCCCCGCGGCGCCACATAAGTCATCAAAATAGTGCAATATTCTAGGTTGCACCCTTTCTAGTCACATGTCCTCTCACAAAACAGAAAACCTGCAGCGAGTTGCATGCAAAAAAATAACAAATATAAAAAACAAAAAAAAAACAAAAATACAATCATTGTGCAAGGGTGAGCTTGTCTGTTTGTCTCTTAAACTCTATATACTGAAAATAAATATCATACCACTGTCCAAAGGTGTTGTTCCAAGATATATGGAGCCTAGCCCTTGTCGGTGTACATACACTTGTGTAAACGTGGCTAAATGTATACAAAACCTCTTCCCATTGTAATTTTTTGATTATTTCGCTTCATTTAATGCAGGTTCCTAAAATGTCTTTCTCACGGAGAGCAACTTAAGACAAAACAATAAGGCGGGGCGGATACAATTTACTCTGTGGTAAAATGTTTCGACAGCTGTTGACAACTTTGACTAGAACTACATTCCGTTCACGTCTTGGCTCCAAGGTCTTGGAGCAAGGAAAATATTTTCGCGTAGAATCGAAATGTAGTAGTAGTTGTTAGCAGTAGAACTTCTTGTGGAAGAGTTCGTCCGGGGAAGTACTACCACCGTACCTATTTCTGCCGCCAAACAGAAGTTTTCGCATTGCAGTGTTTCGGTTTGAAGGGTACGGGTGCCGGTGAAATTACAGGCACATGAGACTTATCATCTTTATGTCTCAGGGTTGGCAGCGCGCGTGTGATGCCTCTGGTGTTACAGGCTTTCATTGGCTACGGTAACTGCTTTCCATCCGGTGGGCCGTAAGCTTGTCTGCTTGACAAGAAGCATAAAAAAAATTTAATTGAAGAACTTTTACTGATGTGATGATCGTAATAAAACTAGCGTAGGCAGCGCATTCTATGTAGATACACTATTCCCAACGAACGAATAAAACAAGCAACCACAGAGCAATAATCATGATATTCCCTGTCATGCCTGCTCAGGAAAATATGTTGCCATTGTAAATAATTATCGAATTTTAAACATTTCTGTGCAGTAAATTATGCTTCAAATTAGAGTAAGAGTATTTTTACGATAATCACTGATTTTTTCGCCATTCTCTGTCTGGTGTACATCGATAAAGGTCATTTTGGAACATGTCCTTTTGACATCAAAAACAATTGAATGACTGGTCGTAGATTATTACCGCTATAGTATAAAATGTTGATAATGGGTCCCTGAATAAGTTCACATTTAAATATCATTAAAATATAAATATAAATATTTCATTGCAATATATGAGAAATTGCATTTTTCAAACTGCGATATCAGGCAAAACATTGGTTCCTTAGTTTTAGTGCCATAATAATATAAGCTCGAACCAATGTGCCCTATAGTTAAATAACATTTTTTTCATTGGCTGGCACTTCCAGGTTGTGGCCCAAATTTGTATGAAGCGTGAATAGTCTCCTTTCATGAAGATAGTTAGTTATTAATTTCGATGTGGTAAGTAACTAAAACAATTTTATATCAATTTTCTCTAATAAACCACAGTAATACACAATATTTATTGTTTTTTACTGTGTTTTACTAGAGGAAATTGTTTTAGTTAGGTACTTACCACATCGAAATGAAATATTAACGAATCGGATCGGATCCAACGTTTTAAAATCGCCCTGCTGGCAACATTTTTCATTTTCTGTGAGCTCACGCAGCGGGGCGGTACAAACACGTTCGTTTGTTAATTTTTCTGCTTTTTCGAAACGAAACCTCGTCCATTTTGATTTTATTTCAATTTCTAATGTTTTTTTGAGTTATATCGTATAATTTTAGTTGCATTTTAACCGGTGTAGCTTATTTAAAGAACGCGTGGTAATGAAATCTAATCAAATCAACTAAGTGTATTGTGTCTTTTCAAACGGGTGAAAATTTACCACGAACATTGTAGTGAAATTTCCAAAGCTGGTAAGTACATTTAGCATTGTTTGTGACCCTTCGAGAACACCTTATTTTATAGAAACAATTTTATTTTATCTTCAAACACGAAGACACCAAACGCCATTTTGTCGTGTGAAAAATGTGTAGACGCTTGATAATGAGTCTCGTAAAACTATGTAGAACTGTGTGGCTTTGGTTATCGGTGCGTACATATCGTGGGTCTTCCCACCCGAGTGGGGGGACCCGGTACTGCCACCAGGCATTGGCCCCTTGCTGGGGTCCTTACGTTTAGCCTATGTGACACGGTACCTATCTTGTGCCTCTGGGTGAGGCCTGCTGTATATGCGCCTCGTGGCGTCACTCTCGCTTTGGAGCAGCTTCCTTGGGTATGCCTTCCCTCGGTGGTCCTGTTCGACCGCAGGAACCCATTCACGGCCGGCTATGCGGTTGATGAATTCGTCCAGGCTCTCTATCTTTAGGTTATTTCACATTCACATTGCGAATTGGAACGATGACTGTAGCTTTCAGAGTAAACCCAAATCTCCTTCGCTGATTCCTGATAGATATTGGTCGATGGAGTTTTGACGAGGTTTTCCGGATAAGTTTGTCTCTTGCCTGTGTTCTTCTGATAAGTGTACCTTCTTAGCTTGCCTCATGCCTATTGATGTATTTTGTGTTACAGGTCAATCAGGCTTTGCAGTTATAATCATAATTGGCATGATTGCCAATTATAAAAGTGTGGTCCGCAGACCAAAGTGTAAAGAAGGCAGTTTGCCTCAACGAAATAACTATCAACCAGTTATTGGAAAAGGGTAAATTTTATCAGATGATTATTCAACTGTTGCTATCTTGTGAGTATTTAGAACCCACAGTTACTTATAATATATCTTGTAGAATAGAATACCTTACCTATTATATGATATTATAGAATAGACTGATATTTATTTCATCAATCATACTCATATACTCAGCGGCTTGATAATGTAGTATGATTCATACTACATTATCAAGCCGCTGAGTATACAAAGCGAGGGTATATTTTTGCTATCAATTTCAATGTGTATGTGTGCCGTGGTGTCTGACCCACACATTTTTTTTTATAATTTTACTTTCATCATCATCATCGTCAGCAGCAGCCTTTAGACATAACATCCATAACATAACACCCAACAGACACATACATAGTCCTGCCCCCCTATTCCCTAACTGAAAGTCACTCGGTGACTAACGTTTGACAAGTAATATGACCATCATTTTGTCAATTTTTAATGATAATTTTGAGCAATTGATGGTAATTTTACTTGTCAAACGTTAGTCACCGAGTAACTTTCAGTTAGGGAATAGGGGGGCTGATCTCACACTAGGATTCCCTGTGTCGCTTTCACTTGTTGATTGGTTTGAGAATAAGTATCGGTTTAAATGGGCTGTAGTATAAATCCGTGCCTGGCGTGAACAAGTTGACATGTCAAAAATGACAATTTTACAGGGCGGCCATTTTAAAGTTTGAACTCTTCCGGTAAATCGAGAAATTTGTTATATATTGATTTCTATGTCGTTTTAAAGCTTATTTATTGCTATCTTTCAAATTATGGCTCGAATTTAATGATTTTCTTTAAAGTTTTTGTAATAATAGACTTGTCAAATCGTTCACCAACAAGTTATCAACTTATTCACCGAGTTGTCAACTTAATCACAACAGTTATCAAATTATTTCCTATTTGAATTAGTCTATGCAACAAATGCTTTTTTGGTCAAACTTTTTTTGTCCGCTTCCGAACCATATGAACGAGATGTCATTCGATTTGGTATAACATGTAGATGTTTTTGAAAAAAAGTAATTAAAATGCCGCTTTGAAAAAAATTTAAAAGGTATGTACAAATAATTTTAAAAAATGGAGTTTGGTTTTTTGCATATACCTCAAAATCTAATTAATGTTTTTCAAATTTAAAAAATATTTCTATAAGAAGGAAATTTCCCAAAATAAATCCTACCTCCCGGTACTGTAGTACCAATATTTATAATTTTCCAGAGGGTTGAAAATACGTCATAAAACGAGTACACTGGCTTGACCTGACTGGATATCATGTAGAACCTAAGAACTAACCAAGACAAAATAAATGAGCCCAAACTCGATGGGTCTATCTTGTTTAGTTTAGAAGTTCCTATGGCCACCTTGCGACTCTATCATCAGAACAGCTCCGTGGTACCATATAAAAATATAGGGATTAGTAGTAGGTAATCGATACAACCGTAATGGCAAGATACAATTTATTATTGTTCAAACAAAATGTTAAATATAAAAAGAAAAAATCTTATTTTCTGAATCTTAGAACCAGAATTTACTGGATCTCTGAATCTGATGAAGAATCAGGGTTATCTTCGTCCAAGTCTGGGTCTGAACAGGAGTAATTTAATTTTATATAAGACGATTCAAAATGATCCTTGTGATTTCAATGAATAAAGTTATTTTTGACTTTGACTTTCTGTGGATGCAGAAGTACCACCGAGTGTTTTTAATTGAAGATTAAAATCCTTAAATGCATCGTCAATTAGCTCAATGAGAGCCATTAAGTCCTTCTTCTTTTCTGTGCTGATTGCCAGTGACTCCTTGGAGATTGGGTTCAATCTAAAGTGATCTATTAAACTTTTTCCTCTTTTCTTAAAACTCACTAACCGGAATGGGGTTTCGCGATCCAGACTTTCCTTGTAATACAACTTTCCCACACTAGTTGTAGTATATTGCAGCCATTTAATAGGTTGCCACAAAAATTTTTCTCCAGCGTCATCCAACAATTTGATAGCAAATGGTCCTTTTTTGGTTTTCAAGTCGGCAAAATCCAAAAAATCTTTTACTTCATTACCACAACTTTAAAAGGTTTCTGAATTTTGCATGATCTCACCAACTGAACCCAATCATTTAAGTGTTTATTTTCATTTGCGTTCTTTTCTTAGCTTTTTCTATAATCGCGTGGTCAGAGTCACACTCCATGTGAGTGTGCCCACTTATAAGAAATTTGTGGTTTATTTTTTTTAGTGTTGTATGACTGTTTAATAAAAACATAAACATCATTGCCACAATGTTGTTTTTATTTTGGCCACCACAAGTATCAGAATAAAAAGTGACTTCTTCCACTTGTGCTGGTAGACTATGGTAAAAGTGCCACAAGCATGACGCAATTTGATTTGCTCCTCGAGCTCCTATAGTCTCGTCCCACATGTAGCATGTTGCTTCATTACTTGCCAAATCGTGTATAGTCAAGTTAAAGGACCAAAGTTGTCTTTTATAAAACGAGACGGACGTTTTTAAATATGGTGTTGGCAAGCATTGCTGCAGGTCAAATGTAAATGCCTTTACAGACGATTCTGCTCTGGCATTCTCTTTATCAGCACGTTTTTCAGCATAAGCATTTTCAGCTTGATGTTGATGTTCAGCTAATTCAGCTTCTAAATTTATTTTTCGGTCTCCTTCTGCGACTTTAATTTTTGCATTTAGGACATCGCATGTGTTGCATGTGTCTTTAGAGGGTTGTTTAAACGACAAATTGAGATCGTGAAAACATTTTGCATATAAATTGAAAAAAACGGCTAATTACCACTGTTTTCCGTCACTTTTGCCGACGTTTCGAGACTGAGTTCAGAAGCCTCTTCATCATGAACACCGCCGTTTTTTTAACAATTTAAAATGATTCCCAACCACGAAAGTTTCAATTCTATTTTGCATATAATTTTAACGAGACCGGATTCGGTAAAGTATTTCTGTATTCTCTGTACATTTTGGCAATAGAAAGATCAGATGCTAAGTATATAAATCATATTATAGTATGTAAATCACAAACTATATACTCAAAATAAAAATTCGAACACTATGGTAATGATCAAATTGATAAATCTCTCGATAAAACACTCGAAAAAAATTTACGCACCGCGACCGCGCGTCAACTCACGCACGGGCGACTACTAACCTTTGACTAACACATGGGGTGTTTACCAACATAAATAAACTAGGGATGCGCCACAATATCGCACAAAATGCTTATTTAAGCGGTTGCATATTGACATCTCGTATAATATTGCAGCGAAACTTAAATAAGTCATAGCCAACAAGTTGATATCTTGATATTCATAATTTAAATTATAAAACTACGAAGGGATATAACTGAATATATCAACTTATCTAAATTTAAACGATAAAACTTGGTATCCCTTAACTTGACGTCATTATTTATCATAATTTAAACAAACCACCACAGCTGGCCATAACTTGATATCTCAATATATCACGATTTTAACAAAAATACCTAGGCTGGCCTTAGCTTGACTTCTCTATTTGTCAATTTATAGCTAGTACTCACACGCAGTGCATATATTAATGAGTAGAGATATCAAGTAACGAATAAATGTTGGCTAGTCCGCATTACGTTGATAAAACGAAATATCAAAGTACGTTCATTAAAACCAGTGCATCGTTAATTTGACATCATGATTTGTCAAGTTTTGTTTGCTAAAATGCAAGTTGTCAAGTTATTACCACTGGCTTTTTCGCAAAAAGTTGTGTACATTAAGAGATGTCAATTTTTCACATACAAATATCGAGTGCGTAGAATGCATTAAGATAATATAAAAAAAAACTGGCAAGTCGAGATGTCAACGTGTTCACGCCAGCCACGGAAATAGTACCTATGTTTATTCAGGGTGGTCTATTTATAGTAGTCCAAATAAAAACCAGGGGTTGGGGACCTCATAGCATAGATTTAAAATATTTATTACTCCTAAACTATTCAAAATCGTAGAATGTAGACTCGTGGGGATAACTCAGATATGCCATGAAGTCCTCTAAGCCCCGGTTTCCACGTGGGCTACTAAAATATGTCACCCAGACCCAGTACGTAGAACTTGTAGATTGTAGAATTAATTTTTAGTTTTTCATATACAGGGTGTTAAGCATATACAAGGTGTAAAACAAATTTTGGTTTGTCGATAAGGGGGCATTCAGGAAAAAATACTCAATATATCGCAGAAAAAAAATACTTGGAAAATTCTTCAAAATCGTGACAATACTTTTTTTTGTTTTTTTTTTGGCCTACCGTGTAGCTTTTTTCTCGGCCATCAATTAATGTACCTTGTAGAATTTATTTTTAGTTTGTCATATACAGGACGTAAAGCACATACAAGGTGTAAAAAAATTTTTTGGTTGTCGATAAGTTTTTGTCAAAAATTCCTGCGCCCGTAAGTCAAATAGCACGACAAAAAAGGACTGTCAAAATTTTTTTTTGGTTATTTTTTTTTTGCCTACCATGTAGAGTTTTTCTTAGTCACCGTTATTGAGATATTAACACTGAAATATGTTCAAAGTAGGAACTATTTTGGAAAATACTGAATAATTAGGTAAGAAATTATGTTACTTATTGTTTTACTTAAGACCTTTGTCTGTCATCTCAACATGCCCTTTCATGTTGTCGTCCTTCATTTGCCCCCATATATTGTTTTGATGGTGTACCTGCTTACATAATATAGTTTTACTGGCTATGAATGTGCAGTAATATAATTATTATTTGATATAATAAATTGTGTTGCTTTCAGATCAGTTACATGAATGAAGAAATATGTTGGAGAAGTTAAGGATTTTCGAGGCTAGACAGATGAGGTACAGTTTGTTTTCTGATCGTAATACCTTACCTGTATAGATAGAACAATTATATGACATTTATTGACTGTATAATTAAATTACAGGTGGATTCGAGCTCGCTTCAAAGAACCAAGTACAACTGTACAAGAAATTTCACATATGTGATTGTGTATTTTGCTAAAACAAGAACTCATGTTGTTTAATACATTTGAGTTGATTTGGCTCAAAACAAAAGCTTGAGAGCAAAATCAGGATCAGTCTAGGAGTGTTATGTATGCTGACATTATAATATTTATATCATTAACGTAAGTTTGAATATAGATTTATAGCTTTAATATTTTTTCAGACCCTCTGACCCTGTGTTTTGGACATAAAGTTTTAACTAAATGCATTAATGGATAATAAATAATTATCCTTAGTACTGCAGTAACTGAACAAAACACTGAAGAATTTGGGGAGATCGTTTCCATCACAAATAAATTGCCATTGTCTGAAGATTTGGAGACTGTAGGAATTATTTTGGAAAATACTGAATAATTAGGTAAGAAATCATGTTACTTATTGTTTTACTCAAGACCTTTGTCTGTCATCTCAACATGCCCTTTCATGTTGTCGTCCTTCATTTGCCCCCATATATTGTTTTGATGGTGTACCTGCTTACATAATATAGTTTTACTGGCTATGAATGTGCAGTAGTATAATTATTATTTGATATAATAAATTGTGTTGCTTACAGATCAGTTACATGAATCAAGAAATATGTTGGAGAAGTTAAGGATTTTCGAGGCTATACAGATGAGGTACAGTTTGTTTTCTGATCGTAATACCTTACCTGTATAGATAGAACAATTATATGACATTTATTGACTGTATAATTAAATTTCAGATGGATTCGAGCTCGTATCAAAGAACCAAGTACAACTGTACAAGAAACACATATGTGATTGTGTATTTTGCTAAAACAAGAACTCAGGTTGTTTAATACATTTGAGTTGATTTGGCTCAAAACAAAAGCTTGAGAGCAAAATCAGGATCAGTCTAGGAGTGTTATGTATGCTGACATTATAATATTTATATCATTAACGTTAGTTTGAATATAGATTTATAGCTTTAATATTTTTTCAGACCCTCTGACCCTCTGTGTTTTGGATATAAAGTTTTAACTAAATGCATTAATGGATAATAAATAATTGTCCTTAGTACTGCAGTAACTGAACAAAACACTGAAGAATTTGGGGAGATCGTTTCCATCACAAATAAATTGCCATTGTCTGAAGATTTGGAGACTATAGGAATTATTTTGGAAAAAACTTAATAATTTGGTAAGATATTATGTTACTTATTGTTTTACTTAAGACCTTTGTCTGTCATCTCAACATGCCCTTTCTTGTTGTCGTCCTTTATTTGGCCCAATATATTGTTTTGATGGTGTACCTACTTACAAAATATAGTTTTACTGGCTATGAATGTGCAGTGATATAATTATTATTTGTTATAATAAACTGTGTAAATCAATTATGTTCCTTTCAGATCAGTTACATGAATCAAGAAATATGTTGGAGAAGTTAAGGATTTTTGAGGCTATACAGATGAGGTACAGTTTGTTTTCTGATCGTTATACCTTACCTGTACAGATAGAACAATTATATGACATATATTGACTGTATAATTAAATTTCAGATGGATTCGGGCTCGCTTCAAAGAACCAAGTACAACTGTACAACACTGTGTAACACTGAAGAATTTGGGGAGATCGTTTCCATCACAAATAAATTGTCATTGTCTGAAGATTTCGAGACTGTAGGAATTATTTTGGAAAATACTTAATTTGGTAAGAAATTATGTTACTTATTGCTTTACAAGGGCATGTTGTAGTCCTTCATATGCCCCCATATATTGTTTTGATGGTGTACCTACTTACATATTATAGTTTTACTGGCTACGAATGTGCAGTGGTATAGTTATTATTTGTTATAATAAACTGTGTAAATCAATTATGTTCCTTTCAGATCAGTTACATGAATCAAGAAATATGTTGGAGAAGTTAAGGATTTTTGAGGCTATACAGATGAGGTACAGTTTGTTTTCTGATCGTTATACCTTAACTTGTATAGGTAGAACAGTTTCATGTGATAGTTATTTGACTGTATTATTTAATTTCAGATGGAATCCGGGCTCGCTTTAAATAATCAACTGTACAAGAAATTTCACACAGTGTGAAGAGGGACGCGGAGAGAGTGAAGCGTGGATCACACTCATTCCAAAGAAGATTCGATCCTCATTTACAACTCCAAAAAAAAATAGCAAAAATTTCACGGTAATGTTCACATAAATCTTGATCTATCACTCTATACAGGGTGTTTTTTTTAAATGGGACAGTATGGGGATATCCGAATCCATAAGAGATTACAAAATTGTATCATCAATAAGTGTGTTATTTTTAACTAGTTAACATACATTGACTGTTATTTGATTAATTTTAGTATTTATGATTAACAGAATATTGTGAACCAATATTTTCTACTGAATAGTTTTGCACTGAACAGCTATAAGAGCTCATGGTAAGGCCTCAGATCATGGGTTAGTGTATCTATCTTGTATCTAACTATGTGATAGATAGCACGCATTCTTAAAAAAATATGTTTGTTGTGTATTGTGAACTTTATATACACTGTATATCAGTAATTTGCTGTCACTGTCTTACTGTACAACATGCTTTCTATAGTACCTTTGCTACTGTATTATGTAAATTTTGATGTCAATATCAACTGAATTGTATGTTTGGTTTTTAAGTTCAATATTAAGGACGATTTTGTATTATTGGTAAAATTGTATCGTATTTCATTCAGTAAGTTGCTGTCACTCTCTTATTGTGTAACATTCTTTTTTTCGTACTTTAGCTAGGTACTGTGTTATGTAAATTTTTGGTTATAAGGTTCAATATTACGACCATTTTGTATCTGTTGAAATTGTATCATCATTAAGTGTGTTGTTTTTAACTAGTTAACATACATTGACTGTCATTTGACAATATCGCTATACCAGTTTCTAAATGACATCTGTTTCATTTAAATTATGTATTTATGATTAACAGAATATTGTACAAAATTGTATTATCAATAAGTGTGTTATTTTTAACTAGTTAACATACATTGACTGTTTATTGACAATATAGCTATACAGGTTTCTAATTGACATTGGTTTCATTTAAATTTAGTATTTATGATTAACAGAATATTGTAAACGAAGTCAATTTATTTGTGAATCTACATTATTGGTATTTATGCTCACACTCAAACAGTAATATTCTTTCTTTCAGTAAATTACAGGCTTGGTAATTTCTATCGCATGGGCCTTCAGGACATAACAATCAAGTTGATCTTGATGTTATATGCTGAAAGCCGATGGATAGGAACAAAATACCTGTAATTTTCTGGTAGAAAGAATATTACAGTTTGGCTGCATAATTACTATTAATGTATGCAAATTCACATTTAAATTGTGTATTTTCACATACAATATTCTGTAAAATTCCCCTGGTAGTATTGAATATTACATTTTATTAATGTAATTTTATCACATAAATATATGTGAAAAATTACAATTATTAGGTAGATTGACATACATAATATGTAGTAAGTACTACATAAATGTATGTAAAAACATTACAATTATTAGGTAGATTTACATACATAATATGTAGTAAGTCTACATAAATGTATGTAAAAATTCTGCACTTTCTGTAGAATTACGTATGTGTATGTAAATCTACATAACATCTAGGTAGATAATAATACATATTTTTGTGTAGTTCTACCTATATATACGTAAAACTACATAAATGTATGTGAAATAATTACATAAACTTATGTGGAATAACTACATTTTTGCGTAGATTTACCTACATTATATGTAAAGCTACATAAATGTATGTGAAATAATTACATAAACTTATGTGATAAATCTACATTTTTGTGTAGATTTACCTACATTATATGTATTTTTTTTACATAATTTATGTATATTCACCTTACATGTTTTTGATGTGAAATCGAAGTACATAATTATATGTAATTTTGGATTACATAATTTTATGTGAAATTTATGTAAAAAAATATATAGGAAAATGAGTTATGTAAATTTACATAATAGAATTCACATAAATTTTATTCACATTTTATGTAAAAAAGTGGTTATGTAAATTTACAGACAGAATGGATAATCACATAAACATGTAACTTCACATAAAAGTGAGGGCTACGAACGTGGCCCGAACTTTTATGTAATTTTACAGAAATTTTTCTAACAGTGTAGATAACATTTTTGTTTGAAGAAACTAAACAAGAAGTAATGGATTAATGTAGGTATTTAAAGATTCTGAATCGGATAGATTATTTCATAATTTAATCCATTCAAAAATCGCTCGCAAAAAGCGATAAAGCCAATGTTTTTGCTTTTTAATTTGTATTTTAGCGCTGAAGTTTATTTTTCTTATTATTTAAGTTCAATAGTATAAATTTAATTTTTATAATTATTGTTTCATAAGCGGCTGTGATATGTCCGGCCTAAGAATAGATCCTTCCGTCTCCATCCATGGGTGTCGTAAAAGCCAACTAAGGGAATTCATCAGGGGATGGGCAGCAGCATCCACCTTCCTTTACACCAATACTGCTGTCATCAATCCGCCTGCCAAGCATGATGATTATGGTTTATCCCCCCGTTGCATTCTATGGGGAAAGCCTCGTCCAACAGCTGATAATGATAATAAAGATAAGATAAAGATAATTTATTACAAATTTGAAAGTACAAAATCTTTGTAATTTCACAGGCAACAAAATGTTGCTTATAAACTAGAAATAATAAATTACGAACATAAATAATGTAAACCGAAGTTTGGCTTACTTTATAATAATAAAATAATAAAGCTTTATTTATCCATTGAGTAACAATTGTAATTTTTAACATAAGATTACTAATTTTTAACATTATTTATGTTTCATAAATGTAGGTAGGTAGGTGCTTCGCTTCGAACTTCAAACCAAACTTTTGAATGCTCACATTCTTGTAATAGACCACGTTTATTAAATCGTCGCGTGGTCGGTGAAAGCCGTGCCAAATTGTCAAAACTATTTGTACGATGCCACGTATAATTAACAAAAAAAAACATCTGTACAAGTAAATGTGATCATTAGCACTTAGCAGTTATCTACAAAATGAGCGTCACATTTCGAAACCGAACAAAGAAAAACTGCCGTAATTACGATAAGCCAAAGTTATCAGATGCTTATGTTTTCTTACGTCATACGGTCTTGCTTGGTTGCTTGAACTGCCTGGTATCTGCTTGTCTTTTTCATTTCGGCAGTTGGCGGTACACACATCAAAACGTCTAATAGGTTTAACTGTCTATGAGTCAAAAAAGTATGTGCAATATACAATGGTATCAATGTTAAAGTGACGAAATATGTCAGTCAAACTATGTGTTAAAAACGAATTTGTGGTTAATGCAGTGGGCTACATTAATGTTAAACTTATCTTTATCATCCTTCTATAACCTAAGATATCAGCCTTTTTGCTGGACGAGGTCTCCCTCATAAAATACAATGGGAGGAATTGTCATAATCACCACGCTTGGCAGACGAATGGGTGACCGCAGTATTCGTGTTGAGTACCCAGGTGGATGCTGCTGCCCATCCCCTGGTATAATCTGTTAGACGGTTTTTATGACATCCATGGTTGGAGTTGGAGGGATCTATCTTAGGCTGGTCACATTATGGCACGGAGTACTTATAAAAATTTATTGTCCCTGAACAAATTGAATTAAAAAACAACAATGGCGTGGATTACCAAATTACACGTAATTGTTATACCCTGCTGAAAACACTGACGTCTGTATTTTTGATGTGTGTTGTGTTTCGATTCGAAAAAGCGTATTTATACGCGAATCACGTAAAACAGACCGCAGTCATAGTTCTTTGAGGGGGCTTTGAAATTAACTGTTGAAAAATCGATGAGCTCAATAGAAAAATAAAAACTGTTGAATAGGAAGTTACTACAGAGCATAACACTAAACTACTTTGATAACTAATAGAGAGATAACAAAAACTCGTTACAGCACATCGGAATTCGAGCCTTTAATTCAGTAGGCGGGGGTCGGGTTCGTTGCCAATAGGCTCTTCAGTTCAGTAATTTGACGTAAGATAATGATCACTGGCTCCGGGGCTCTGTTTGTGGGCTGCTTAATGACCCCACATTCTTCTTCAGAACGCTCCCATTCATACATAAATCAACTTTATCCAGCTTCATTTAAATACACCCCGGTTATTTGCGTGAAAAGGCTTTTTTGTACGTATCACACTTTACGTACGGTTATGACCTATTTACGGCTTATCAAAATTTTTATTGTTTTGAGACGAATTATCTGTTTAAAGCTTTACCTGTGAAATTAAACGGGCAAGTGTGCATAAGACGCGCGCCCTGTGGATTCCAATACGTAAATTATTTTTAAATCATCAAAGCCCTTTTCGAATTTCAGCCACTCATATACCTATAAACTTCACCATCTTAAAGGGTAAAAAGTCAGACCTTTATTTTTGATTTTGATGCTTATCAAAAGCTTTTATTTAGCTTCGTTTGTGTCTGTCTTCCCGATTAAATATTTGTAATCCATTTTAAACCACTTGCTGGCATCCAATTGAGCTGAAATTTGACATACCTGTCAAATGCTGAAGGAAATCCCCATGGAAGTAATAAGTACTACGTACAACAGGAATGAGCTCTATCTGTGCATCTTGCAGCTAAAATAAAGAAAATACAACCTTATGCTAAGGTCGTAAGACTCTTGTTGCGCGCAAAATAAAAATGAAGCCGAGTGAGAGGGCAACCTCTGAACGCTGTGTCCCGTTCTAACAGTGACTTAGAGTTGCCAGAGTTAAGTTGATTTCAATCCTTTCGTTGTTTGTAGAAAAATATGCGATTGATGTAATGTAATGAAGTAAAAACATTTACTTCTAAAATGGTTCCAAATATAAATAATAATTTATTACCGACATGTTATTTAAAGCAATATTATTTGTTGCTACGCGTAAAGCCTTATTTACGCAAAAATTTTGCGATTGGCGTATAGGTTTTCTTTTATTTGTATGCATGGAAGTAATGAGGGCTTTTCATCTTCGATTGAAAAGAAAAAAAGTAGTTCAAATTGGTTCGATAGATGGCGCTGACTCAACTGTATCAATCAAGATTGTCTGTGGTGCACGCGTACAAAACTATTATCTTAGTAGTCTGTGGCTATTAGTCATGATATTCTGTTTGTGTTTGCTTCTTGAGTGTGCGCTAGATTTTGTAGTATTTTTAGAAAAAGGCAAAAATATATACCACGTAACCAAAATTATTTCTACGTTGGCGATGTTGACATTTCACTTTATTTTGACACTTGACTGCTACGTTACAGAGCAGCGCCATCTATTTTCGACGCTGAAAGCATGATTTGAAATGGCCGTGAAAACCCCTCTTTAGTACTGTACGTAGTACTTATTACTTCCATGTTTTTATGAAATACGGACACCTGACCTGACAACCCCACATGAAATCACCGACTCGGACGTTAATGGCGGAGTGTTTTTTGATTTCGTGATATTTTTGAAGAATTTTAGTTAAAATGGGGAGAATTTGTGTCGTGGAGGCTTGCGGAAGCGAGTATTATCCTGATTGTGGTTTATCTTTTCACAGGTCATAGTTTTAAACATAATTTGTTAGTGAAGAATTACGGTGACCATGCATGACTATCCAATCCTAGTTCAAGAACAAATAACTTAAATACCTATGCATTTTTTATTCCTTTCTCTATTAAAATAACTTTGTTTCAATTTCAGATTTCCTAAAGATCCTAATGTTAGGGAAATATGGATAAATATTATACACATGAGCTCTACCCACATCCTCCTCAATATATATTTGAAGATCCACATGATATTCAATTGGTGAATGCGTTAGCGAATTCATATCTCAATTTACGTTTAACTCATAATGCAAAATTAGAATCAATGAAACATATATTTATAAGGAATAAGCTGGTTTTGCGGCAGAAACTTCACAAGACTGTTTTATTTAGCAATGTCAGATTTAGAATTAAACTTAAATGTCTGACTGTTTTTTTCTTACCTAATTAATTAAATATAGGTACCACAATAGGTAGCTTATCGTAATTTTATCTCAGTCCAGCTGCATGTCGTGTCCCACAAGGACCAGTAGGTAAGTACCTACCTATATGACGCGAGTGTGAAAAGCAAGCAAAAACAGCAAATGGATAGTGCCGCAAAGGGCAAGTTTATCATTAGTATCTTCGATTTAAATCCATCTGAAGCAATGATCTGCTGACGTCAGATCACAAATTATTTTTTTACAATTGTCCTTAATTTATTTCAATATAGTCACCATCGCCAGAGAGGGATAAGACATACAGTTTCTGAGCTCTCGCTCGGCTTCAATTTTGTGACAACAGCTCATTCCTGTTGTACGTAGTACTTATTACTGCCATGGAAATCCCTCAATTTTCGACATTTTCCTTTCTTTATGTCACAAAACCTCTAAGAGTGCTACCTCACAGGCGGGCGTTGCTGCTGCGCTGCGTCGTTGGTGCTGCGGCGACCGAGCGGTGACGCAACGCCCGTGTGGCAGTGCCTTTAGATTCCAAATTTCAGTTGTGTGAAAGTAACTGGAAGTACCCTAGAGGTTTTTCATTTTAGCGATTTCCATACATAAATTTACTGCCATGTCTTTTTAATGCATTGAGTTCGAAGCTTGATTTTTGTACAGCACTGTAAGCTCACACAGCTTATCAAGATGATTGATGTATGCCATCAATTTCAAGTTGATACCTTTAGCCGGAAAAAGGATCTTAACAGACAGGCAGACAGACAGACGGGCAACAAAGTGATCGTATAAGGGCTCCGCTTTTCCTCTTGATGTAATGGAACCCTAAAAATGTCTATATGAACTCTTACTCCCTTTTTCATAATCATTTTTTAAACCTATTTTAATTCATATAATATATGTTTTGTCTTGATTTCACGTATGACATTTTACATCAGAGAGAACAAAACAAAAGCTATTTTAATTAAAATAGGTTTAATAACTTTTCATTTAAAAAACCGACTTCCGCCATTGTATTCGACTAAATATTTGGATGTAAAAAAAATGATGAAATAACCATAGTGGTGAAAGGATTATGATACTTTCTGAATGCAAATGCTTGGTTTGTGGCTGAAAATATGAAAAATCGCCATATGTATGCCTACAATATTTGAGGAGTTCCCTCAATTCCTCATGGATCCCATCATCAGAACTGGATTCTGAAAAAAATGGGACCAATCTGAAAGTATATCTATTCAAATAAAAAAATAAATTATCCAAATCGGTTCATAAACGCCGGAGATAATGAGGAAACAAAAAATTTTTTTTAAAAAAATACAACCGAATTGTGAACCGCCTCCTTTTGGTGTGAAGTCGGTTAAAAAATGATTATGATTAAGGCCCTAAATGTTTGTTCCTAGTCTTTGTGCTGCCCTTGATATAGCATACCACAATACAAGCACATGCAGTGGTGCCAATCGACGCCACTAAATGTGGCTTTCAAATAATGTTTTTAACAGGGCGTCAAACCTATTCCTATGTTTTTCTAGCACCGAAAATGTGGTATAGCCAGATGTTCAACGACTGGCTCACACCATTTAGCAAACTAGCTGAAATATGTTCAGAAGCTCAGTTCGCTATCTGTCGTAGGAACTTTACACCAGTGGTTTGACGTCAAATTCGCCATTTGTGTGAATTTAAATGGTTCGTGGTTCTGATTAAGCATCTGGTAGCCAACCGTGCTATTTTTGAAAGTTAATACTATAGCGAAATCGTTACGTTAAGTAGATTTCGTGAAGCGCTAATCAATTGAACGTAAACGAATTAGCTCTATTGTGGAAGATACGTTAAGGGATCCTATCTGCAATTGGTCTGATATTTTTAGAGGTCTCTATTTTTAAAAGTTAATACCAAAGCAAAAAATTTTGTGCAGCGCCAATAAATAAATAAATAAATGCTGGACATTTCACAGAACATTATCTAGCCCCAAGCTAAGCAGAGCTTGTGTTATGGGTACTAGATAACTTATACTTAATACAACAACATTACATAGATAGATATTTTTTATTATACATATTATAAAAATACCCAGAACACCCTGAACAAATATCTGCAGATCGTACAAATATTTGTTCCGGGAATCGAACCCGCAACCTTCTGCGTCGCAGGCGAACCTTCGCCCGCCGCGCCACAGAGGTATGAATAATAATAATATATAATTTGAATGTAAACGAATTAGCTCTGTTGTGGTAGATACGTTGAGGGATCCTATCTCCAGTTGGTCTGAAATGTTTCAGAGGATTAAGTTAATAATAAGGCCGTGGCGTGTCCGGCCTAAGAATATACGCCTCCATCTCCTCCCGTGGATGTGGTGTGTGCAGGGCAAGCATGTCAAACATGCGGCCCGCGGGCCGCATACGGCCCTTTACAGCTTTGACTGCGGCCCGATTCAATTAACAACATATTATAGTATATTTTTCTGTAATTTTACTACATATTACGTAATGATTAAATAAACGATTAGCGTCCTGCCCCCCTATTTCCTAACTGATAGTCACTCAGTGACTAACGTTTGACAAGTAAGAATATGAAAAATTATCTTAAAGAATTGTCAATTGATAGTCATTTTACTTGTCAAACGTTAGTCACCGAGTGGCTTTCAGTTAGGGAATAGGGGGGCAGTACTACCTACTAGGTATATATAGATATACCTAGTAGGTAGTACTGCCCCCTAAACCCCCTACAGTTTTTAGAGTCCCTAGAGTTTGTTTTCTTTATGGTTGGGTTTTGCGGCCCGCTGATTCTATAGTCTTTAGGCATTTGGCCCACCAATGACTTTGAGTTTGACATGCATGGTGTAGGGGATGAGCAGCAGCAACCGCCTGAGTACTCAACACGAAAATGCGATCATCAAACCACCTGCCATGGTGATTAATATCATAAATAATTATCATCATCATTAGCCTATAGAAGTTTAATGCTGGACACAGGCCTACGCCTTAGAATGCCATGAAAAAAATATATATATAAATAATTACATAAAATATTTTTTTAATATTTAAGTTTTAGTGTGGTTATTGTGTAAAAGCCACACCAATATGACCCTTGTCTTTTTCTGTTTGTTCCAGCCAAAAGTAGCCTAGCAGAGATCGCCGTTAGCAATAAGATCGCTTATTGTAAAATTATCATTTTTTATATTTCAGTGTGGTGAACCATAAAGATTTATCTATCTGACTCTGAATACCTTCCAAGTGTATTTCCAATCAAAATACATGTGCGTAAGGATTCATACAATCGCTTTATTTAATATCTTTACAAAATCAGATCCAACGGTTCATTGACTCACGAAAACAAGACTCGGACTTTGTTCACGATGAAAATACGCGAAAAAGGTATCTTTATTTTAGAAAGTAGAGTTGAAAATGCAATGGTGGTAGAATACAATATCAGTGTCCGTTTGAGTGCGTCCGGTGAATACCATTGTATTATTCGAGTTATTCATAGATAAGTAGAATATCGTATCACAGTATTCGACTTATGTGATGTGATTTTTTCATGGCCGTGGTGTGTCCAGTGGTCGAGGTGTGTCCGGTGGTCGTGGTGTGTCCTGTGTTAATGGTGTGTCTGGTGGTCGAGGTGTATCCGGTGGTCGTGGTGTATCCGGTGGTCGAGGTGTATCCGGTGGTCGTGGTGTATCCGGTGGTCGTGGTGTGTCCGACCTCAGAACCCATAGAATGACACACGCAAAAGCTATTTTATCTATCAAAGGTTAGAAAATTGATTATGAATGAGAGGGTGGGGGGCGGGGCAACTGTTAGTGGAGTTACTACAAAGCGGTGGAAATGTCATGACAGCTGGTATGAAAGGAGGCGCTGAAGACGATACATATTATATTGACGTAGGTTTAAAAGTCGATGATACCGGAATATGAATTTCTTATGAAATCAAAGTGTGGAGACAAATAGTCAAGAATGGGAGTACCCCCCCCCCCCCCCCCAGTGGTCGACAAAAGTGAATAATAATTTTAGAAATGAAGGGAGAAGAGGTGCATTATTGTCGGTAAGAAACTCAATTATAAAATTGCTTGTGAAAGCCCCTGGGCTGCGTTTATTTGTAGCCTTTTGCAAGGAAATTACATTCTGTAAATGATTGAGTTACTTTCATCGATTTTGAAGAAAGTAGAATTTTTAAAGGCTTGACTGACTTTTGACGGTGATATAAAGTTTATTTAGGACGAAGACATGAACTAAACTATTTTAAACTAAATTTTTCATGGTTGCACTTCGATAGAAAAACGCTCATATTTCGGTTTGTAGTTAGCCCCATTTGGCTGCCTTCTGCATAACTCGGTCCAATTATGAATTGAATTTTAGGATTCTTTTTTTGGTTGAAAGGTCACTTCAGAGATGGTCCCATATAAATTTTATCGAAGTTGATTCAGCGCTTTTTGATAGAAGTCGGTTTTTGTTTTTTTTTTATTCAAAATTAACTTTATTGAGTGATTACTATCTACTTTATGGAAAATGAGGTTCACAGGAGTGTACGCTAGTGCTCATCAGTGTCGACATACAAAATCCTTGTTACACCATACGTCCGTGTCAATCGTGTACTTAAAACTTAGAATCAGCTCTCTGAGGCCCAATTCTCTAATTTTAAAACATTCAATTCGCAGTATAATCTCGTCTCAGTCGCACTGTCAGCTGTCACCTATATAGTAACTATTACTTAATCTTCGCATGCATACGCGAAGATTAAGTAGTAGTTACTATACGATACAGTGCGACTGACACGAGATTATATTGTGACTGGAATGTTTTAAAATTAGAGAATTGGGCCTCTTATCATGAGAATGAGCAAGAAAGAAAAAAAAACGTTTATTTGGCACAAAAACCACACACAATGCTGATACTATGACAGCAAATAAACGTAAGTTATATAAAATTCAAACAAACTAGAAACTAAAAGTTTAAATAAATCACTCGAGATATTCTATACTCGACCTATATCCCCCGATCTCTCTCCGATTTATTATTTTGTAGCGTGTCTGAACCCAGCTTAATTGTCTCTGATCGTAATGTATTGCGCCAGAGACAGCGGTTTATTGAAAACGTTTGAAAATGTAATTGCTTTCCAAAGAATTCGACCGGCTTAATTGCCACTTGAAGAAGTCTCAGTCCAAAAGAAGCTTGGTGAATTGTGTTTTTTATGTCCCCATTATTATACTTAGGGTCTCCGCACATGGATCGTATGCGTAGTCGTCTCGTAAGCGTATCGTCAAGACGCAACGAGTACGAGACACGCAGAGTTCTACAAGTAAATCGTCGCGTAGACGTATCTCAGTTGAAATCATGGCGTCACTGGCATCATTTACGGCGGTTAGAAAAGTTTTTATACACTTGCTTTTTCTACGCCAGTACGCTACGACTATCGTAGTTATACTAAAAATGTCATACGATTCGCTGCAACGCCGCTTCGTGTGCGGACTTGTTTGAACATGTACGTGCTCGTATCTCGTCCTACGCGCGTATTACAATACGCTTACGATACGACGCCGTGTGCGTCTTAAGTCCATCGAGAGGAGAGCCTACCTCTACTGCATCGTCATAGTAAAATATTGGCTAGCAAATAACATAGCATAATAGGTATAACATACACTTAAGAGTTACATGTATACGTAATCCTGACACCACACTAGGGTTTCCTGTGTCATGGGTATCAGAGACAATACCCAGACCCGGAACAAATATTTGCAGATCATGCAAAAATTTGTCCCGCAGCGGGAATCGAACCCACACTCTTGCGCACTCTAGCGTCTCAGCCGGCTACTCGCCCACTGCGCCACGGAGGGCATCAATTGAATTCGTAGCTCTGTTCACTGCCAAAAGCAATGTTACAAACGATATCATTAATGGGAATCATGTATTCTGATATTTTAATATTTCAGGAATTATTGGCCAATTTTGCGTCTGTCAGCCTGTGCTAGCCTTATGAATGACAGCGTTAAATACTTTAAGCTATTTTTCAGTGAAAATAAACCCTATGAAAGGTAGTTAATTTAAATAAATGAACTCATTAGCAGCAATACAGAGAGACGCAGACTGAATACGAATGCTGGTCAGATATTATATAACTAAAGAGTTCAGCGTCCGTGTTCCTATGCCAAATCAATCGTCATTTTCGAATCTTTCATTCTCAAACCCTTTTGCTTTTGGATTTTAGATGAATTTTGGAAGTATTGAAACACCTTTTGAACTGTAATTTTTCCTTCAACTGTGTTACGGGATACGGGTGTAGATAGTAATATTAAATTCGTTCTTCGGTTAAAATGAAGATTCTCGTGACAGTATACTGGAAATTTCTGACAAAATAAAAAATAATGTTTTTTTTGGTTTCTCACTGATTGTGTATTTTGGCAGTGTCAAGTTTGACAATTTGAAACGTTACGTCTCAGTTAAGTCATGTTTTAGTTAATCAGTTTTAGTTAGGCACTTTTACAATAACTGTGGTGATAAAAGTCAAGTCACACTTCTTTTTCATTTCACTACACACTTGTGCTATGTCGACCATTGTTTCATAGTGGTCTGAGCAAATTTTGGAAAAACGGAAAAACTGAAATCACTTAGAGTCATTCACGAGGGCCGTTCCAAATCATGCTTTCAATGTTGAAAATAGATGGCACTGCCAAAAAAAAAACTGTCATACTCATACTCATGTATACCATAGAAACAATTATTAAGAACACCTTTGTCACGTGTCATACATTATATGTACTTTGAAATTAGGTAGGTTATGTAAGTAACTACTTAACTGGAGGGAAGCTAGAAACAGACAAGCAATAACTTACCAATTAATTATAATATATCAATTTATCAAAATACACAATCCATTTTCAGTTTGTTTTCTGCTGTAAAAAGCATTGTCCAACAAAGTAAATACCAAATTTAAAATACGTTATTGAATAAAAATAACATGTCAAATATTAGCAGCTGTAAAATGGCATCAACAATACAACATTAACACACAACATTGACAATGGGAAGTTTTCAGGAAGGCAATTAAAAAGAAAAAATAGTTCTTAAAATTCCGGTAGATGGCGGTGACTCGATATGGTTGTGTCTTCTGAAGTTTTTGCAAAAGCACCACAGAGAACAAATTTTCTTTGTTTTCTCTTTTTTTACTCCAAGTTTCATGTTGCGATTCCGAAGCTCGTTTTTCAAGTCTACTTTACTAAGAAAACTTTACGTAGGTAGATACTTACTTCACTTCACCAACGAACAGTATGAGTGAGTGAAGTCAGTGACACTAACAGGTTGGTGGCTGACTGACAAAATTTAGACAACCATATCTGGACTGCGCCATCTATGCATGGATTTAGAACTATTTTCTTTCAGCTGTCAGAAAACTTCCCATTAATAAACATTTATGTCAAAAAAGTTTGACTTTATTACTAATAGTGACTACATACAATAAAAAAAATAAAAAACAAACAGATACAAAAAAAATACTAAGAATATTTGATTTGCAATGTTTGGTCAGCGCAATCTATCGAGCAAGTTAGAACTACTTTTTTTTAATTTAAAAAAAGGACCTCTCTCCAACATAGTTGAGTTTGCATTGAACTGCTGAAAATCTTCAGTCACTAATATGTTCATCGTCCGAATCATGATCGTATCGTCGAGTGTCTACAACAAAACTTTGTTATTAAAAATGCAATATAAAAGTTGAATTGAGTTTGAGGCTTTTGTCAGATTGCCTTCTGATGGCTTTGTTTCGTACATATGGGAATTGACACGAGTTCAGTTCGAGTCAGAAAATAAATTTAACGTTATTATCCATTATTATATTATTATAATTATATTATTATCATCATTATTATTATTGCCTGACTGACAATCAACGCAGAGCCTAAGTCCTGAAGTCCTACAAACATCATCATCAGCCGAAAAAACCAGACCATGGAATGTCACGTCGAATGGTCTTGTGCCGCTTCCATCCATCGACTTCCTGTGACCTTTATAATGTCGTCTATAGTAATATCAACAATTTTAATACCGTGTACACATGATTTACCAACGAACCTAGAATCATTATCATCAGCAGCGTCCACTGCTGAACAAATCCTCCCCCTTAGAATGCCACGGGTATGGGTACGGTGCGGAGAAAGAATTAAAAAAAAACAAAAACGTATGAACATCTAAACGTAGAAACATCCTATCTTTCGCATATATAGAGTGTATTTTTGAGACGCAACAGTAAGGGCAGGTACCTTAACCGTTATAGTTACAGGAAAACGTTCCTAGGAGACCATCCATAACTTTTTGAGATATTCTGATCTGCATTCACAGATTTTGTAAAAAATGTACAGTCAGCAAGAAAATGGTAATTTTACACAAAAACTTTTTTTTGATGCCATTCGATCCTTTTTCTTTTATAGATCAAAAGTATATTACTAGTGGTATGTGACTGTATTGGGCAGAGGGCACTTACTAAAAAAATAAAGGTGGTTTCCTATATACCTATTACAAAAACGTAACCTCCGTCCTAGATTTTATCTTTGTTACGACAGGGTACATTCTTTAACTTCCTATGCAGGACTTATTTTGAGTGAAGCAGTCGAGCATCAATGTACATAATACTTCTCATCAAAAAAATTGAAACACTACCAAGATTTTCTTTCGGGCAACAAAAAACCAAATAAGAGGATTATTTCTTTAAGAAAAGCCATCATTATTATTGGCTGGCAGTTCGTTCGTAACCTTGTACTACCTACAGTTATATGTTTTTTTTTTTCGTTTATTACAATTTTTTTCTAATAATCCATTATACACATAAACATGAGAAGTGTTTCGATTTTTTTGATGAGATGTGTATATTAAATGTCGACATTTAAAAAAAAATCTTGACTAAAAATGGTGATGATGATGATGACCAAAACTCGATTTATTGCAGGTGAAATTTTACTTTGATCTGCAAAAAATCTTGTACACATTTACCATTACCTTGATCCAAAAAATCCTTGATCAAATAAAATCAGTCAACCGAGTCGGCTTATATAAACATTTAGAAGTTGGTCGGGTTTGGAGTAAAATTTAATAATTTTATATCCACATTTGTCCGCGTCCTTTGATCATGCGAACCGATGTTTGCTTTTATCGGGTTGTGTTTAAATTGGTTGTTTCATGGATAAATTGTTAAAAAAATATCAGTTGAAACGTTGATAAATATCTGTGGTTATTGTGGTTCGATAAAAAAAAGCTTGTTAGAAAGGAAATTAGGAAGTCAATCAAAATTACCTAGGTACAGGTAATTCGATCATAAGGGCTCCGCTTACTGTATTATTCATCATATAATTGTTGATAACTTGCATGGCAAATTTTTGCATTATATGTTTACTGGAAGAAGGTTTTTTACAACGTTTTTGCTCATGTCTCAAAAACTAAAAACTCGACAGTAAAATTCATAATATTTGTTGATATTGTCACGGCGATGTTCGTGTGCCTTCACCACTAGAGGTGAAGCCACTAGAGGTGTTCTGAAACGTGCCCGTACCTGGAAACAGCAAGAGAGAGGCCATTTTGAAAATTTATTGCGATAGTTTTATTAACGTAGGTACCAGATTGATTACAAATTGTATGAGAAAACATTTTATTAAATTTGACTAACTTCTACTGCTCAAATTTGTTTCTTCCACTACAATGAAACAATTCTTACATGAAACTGAGTCGATATGCATTAAAAAAAAATTGATCAAAACAATTCATTTTTATGGAGAACTCACGCTTGACCAAAAAAATAACTATGCCAAAATCATTTTCATACGAAATGAGTAAATGGTTCACAAGGACAATTTTCCCGTATCTCTTATGGATTCGGATATCCCCATACTGTCCCATTTCAAAAAAACATCCTCTATAATACAAATACAAATGTATGCCAATACAAATGCCAATAAACCCAAGTTGACTAAGAAAACTCGCTTCGCTCATTCAATTAGTTTGTTTATGACTATTAACATTTTGGTCAACTACCTTGTCGCTACTTTTACCACAGAATAAATATTAGTACACTAGTAGTAGTAGACACTGTGCGAAAAAATCACTTGGTTCATAACATTCCCAAGGTCTGCTTCGTTAAAATACACTTCAGTGGAGAGCAACGCCGCCTGATTGGACAGCCCTCGAGCTGTCAACCTCCCTCAATCGACCACACCCATGAATTGTTTTGCCCACGTTGGGTAGCCTGATTTCTCGATATAGGAAGAATGCAGATTTAGCGATAATTGACCCTTTCGTATGAAAAACATAACATTAAACTTGCGAGCGAAGCGAAAGCCGACAATAGACACCACGTCAGTAGAATCTGTTTAGAAAGTTCAATTTAATTCATGAAATTAAGGCACGGAATGATCATAAAGCCGCGTGGCCTGATGTCGCTCTGCCCCTCGACTGCTAAAATGGAAATTTGCAATATCTGTACTTACCTATTTACATGTTTGTATTAGATTATTATTTATAAGTATAACAAGCGTAGCGTGTGCTGTCTTGCATATTTTTGCTGATGTTTATTTACTTTTGACTACCTTCCTAAGGTTTTTAATTTCTCATTTACTATGTATCAGCAACTCCTTGCTCCGAGGCACCACACAGGCGCTTCTCACCTAGTGGTAAGACGGACCATTTATGTAAGCCAAGCCGAGTTTGTTGCCTGATTCTTCTAGGCTTGGTCGCGTTGGAACAGGAGTAATTTAATTTTATATAAGACGATTCAAAATGATCCTTGTGATTTCAATGAATAAAGTTCTTTTTGACTTTGACTTTGACTTTGAATCCAAACATCCAAAAATAAAAAATAAATATCCAAACGGCTTTGCTTAAAGTTGAAAATCACATGTCATTGTTGACAATGAAACTGGTTTGCACTTCTGATTGTATTCATTATGAGGGTTTTTTGAATTAATCGATATATAGAAATCATAGACAAAAAAAGTGGTTAGAACTTTAAAATACAAGCAATCTGAGGCCCAATTCTCTAATTTTAAAACATTCCAGTCACAATATAATCTCGTGTCAGTCGACTGTATCGTATAGTAACTACTACTTAATCTTCGCGTATGCATGCGAAGATTAAGTAATAGTTACTATATATGTGACAGCTGACAGTGCGACTGAGACGAGATTATACTGCGAATTGAATGTTTTTAAATTAGAGAATTGGGCCTAAAAGCAAGCTATTTAATTCTTAAAAAAATTGTGTTGTTGCCGTTCAAAATTAAGAGCATTTGAATGCCAAAGCTTGTTTAGGGTGGTCATTTGTGCGATTTTATGTGCAAAAGCAGACTTTTTTCAAATTTTTGTTCGGTTACAACTATTATTAGTATATTGTTCTACCCACACAATGTTTTGCATCTCATTATTTAATTTCATCCCGTCGCACTGGGCGTTCAAAATACTACTTTTAAGATTGTCCTCGCTTTAGGGCCGGTTTTCACCGTGGCGGAGAGGAGAGGAGACGAGATCAAAGCTGGCAGGTTATTGGCAGGCTTGACAGGTAAAAACGAAAAGGAAATAACGAAATCGGATTGGTTTATTAAAACTCGTCTCCTCTCCGCCCAAGTGGCAACCGGCTCTCTAGGAGTAAAATAGTCCTTTCTAGACGTCAGTGCCTTTTACTCTTTAAACAAAAGCTGAAATAATCGTATAATACCATCACTAAGTGCGGGGCTCAATAGAAGGTGAAGACTGTATGCTCTTAAGCGAGGCCAAAAGCCTTGTCTGGCGTGATGGATGTGTTAATACTCTACATAATGTACGTGAAGAATGCCGCTTAAAGGCTGTTTGCGCATTGTTACGAAAAACTGATAAGTAATGATAAAATATTTCTTGAAAATTGCCAACAAACTCTACCTACACATGCGTCTATTCTCGGGTTTGTCTCGCAAAGTATTGAATAGCTTATATGGTCAGACTCTCGGCAAACGGACTGTTTTTCGATGATGGCTTATTTTGATAGATTAACCATTAGGTAGCTGTTATACTAGTTGTTTGACTCCAAATCTTTTCCTATTGTGTACCTAACTGTATTTATTATATTGTCACAGGTATTTATCGCGTGTTACCTTATTACTTATTATTCCCGACGTTTCGAATGGCGTTACAGCAATCATGGTCGCGGGCTGACTCAAGCCCGCTGAGTCAGCCCGCGACCATAGTTGCTGTAAATACCTATATATGTAATAAGCTATAAATACCTGTGAAAATATAATAAATACGTGTTCTAATAGCGAGAGTTTAAAAAATATAACTGATTATATTCTGGGCATCCTTATGAGTAGTTCTAAATGCCACATTAAGTAGAAATAGCCAGTGACTTGTAGTAAAATAATTTAGCACGCCTTGAAAGGGCTCGTTTTTCTCTTACAACGCCTTCCTCACCCTTTTTTAAGATGAATACTAGACCAGTGCATTTTTTTACGGCCCATCTGTTGGAAAGTAGTTACCGTAACCTATGGACGCCTGCAACACCAGAGGCATCACACGCGCGCTGCCGAGCCTGAGACATAAAGATGAAAGATGAAAAGTCTCATGTGGTCGCGTTGGAACAGGAGTAATTTTAGTTTATAAAACGATTCAAAATGATCCTTGTGATTTCAATGAATAAAATTATTTTTGACTATGACTTTGGCTTTCCTGTAATTTCACCCATCAAACTGAAACTCAACAATACGATCACTACTCCTTGGCAGCAGAAATAGGTAATACTTCCCCGGACGAACACTATCACAAGATGGTCTACTACTAACAAAACTTCGGGTAGAGTGCGTCTAGTATACAACTGCACGCCTCCTTACCAGTTTTATTTGGCATTTAATACAATCTTGAAGTTCGAAAATGGGTTTTTCAGTTTTAGACTGGACCAACTCTACCTACCTGATTTAAGGAAAGGGGTTGTAAATTATGTAACAGCAAATAAACCAGTTTGTGCAGCTATAATTGTCCAGTCAAATCAGCTGACAAATAGGGCGCAAATCATTTTCGTTGCCACTAATGAGTGACTTAATTCTCCGCCCATTGTTACTGATTGTCGCTTTTTTGTTGTTATCCCTCCATCATACGTTTATATTCTGTGCCACCATTCTCTTTCACTGGCCTGTAGCTATTACGTCACGTTCAGAATAATTTACTTCTTTCCACGTATCACTTGTTTTTTATCGGTGGGTTCAGGATCTAAATAAAACTTTCGATTGTAAACGTTGGTTGAAATATCTAGTTTCAATTCAATAATATTTATTAATCTTAATATATATGAATGAGAATGCAACCCAAAAAAGCTCTATTAATTTATATAAAAATATAACCTTTTTTTATATTAGAAAGTATGGTAAAAATAAAGTTATTAATTTATTGAAATAATGTGCAGATTTTCTTTGATTTACTCTTGCTCTACTTCACAAATTAATGAAGATAATATGCTGGGTTATGCTCTAGCAACTTGATATGAGATTTCTTGTAACAAAATGAATGTATAAGTAATTATATAAGTTTTATAGTGATCTCCTGATCTACATTGAAGCATACGTCTGTCACATACACTTGGGGACAAATGAACGCACCACGGCACAAACAATGCTGAGATGAAGAAGTATTGTGCTACATTTCATAACGTCTCACAGAATAGCGAAGTGTAACTCGAATCGGGGCTCAGACAGAGTTTTGCGAGAGCAATTTCATTGTAGAAATTGTAAGAAAAATATTTCATATTCAGGTTTTATATAGTGTTGGAGATTTGAGCATCGTGGAATTACAGATTTAGTTTTATTATAAATAAACGAGCAATATTTTTATGTATAATTATAAGTTTTGAGATGTCGAAAACTATAACGGTTTCGATCTTTGCTTTAAGAGGATTTTCGGGGGCAAAAAATTGATCTAGATATTTTATTGGTTTTATCACTGGGAAAACGCGTTTTTCCGAGTTTTCCGATCAAAGCTCGGTCACACAGGTACTTTATTTAAGGTGAAACCACAGAATAAATATTAGTACAAGATGAAACGTTTCTTAAGTGGCGCGAAATTCAATTTTTATTGTATTTTTTGCACATTATAGCTCATCAACACTTCTTATGATAGCGAAAACAGGTTTTGCGGAAATCAGAAGACCTAAGACACATGTTTTAATTGAAAAATGTGTTATTATAAAAAATGTCCTTAGTCTGGGTTTAAACCAGGACTACCAGTCTAGGCTTAAATATCGACCTAGGGTATATACGACTGTAATACAAAAGCAGATGGTTTGTTTTCCAGTAGCAACTTTCGAGCTAGATATGCCAAAAATTACATAAGCTTGGACTATCTCTGGTTTATCTAAAACCAGGCAGCCCCCTAGTTATGCCTATTGTCGATATTTAATCCTAGACTAGTACGCCTGGACTAAATTCAGATTTAGTCCATGTTCTGTAATAAGGCCGAATTGGTTTAGCTACGAATGTCAATAAATTATTTGTATAGTGTTATTTTGGTTCATTGACATTCATAGTAAAACTAATGATATTTATGAGATACTTTCAATTAAAACATGCGGGTTAGGTCTTCTGATTCCCGCACCGATTTTCGCTATCTCAAAAAGTGTTGATGAGCTGTGACGAGCCAAAAAACACAATAAAGTTTGAATTTCACGCCACATGCGAAACGTTGCACCTTAATACAAGCAAACCACCCTGATTTACACGAGTACAAAACTCGGCTACCCCGTAAATATAGACTGTACAAAGTACAGCTCGGAGCCGCGACTAGGAATAGGTCTAACCAGCAAGGGTTGTTTGGAAGCAAACAATTAACTCTTGGTATAGGTTTATTGTCATGGGCGATATGAATGCAAAAATAGGTAAACCAGAATGCGACGAGAGTACGGTTATGGGACGATACGGATATGGCAAGCGTAACGAAAGAGGCCAAAGATTCATCGAATTTTGTTTTCAACATAAGCTGAAGATTGCAAGCACCTTATTCCAGAAATCTAACAAGCTCAGATGGACATGGCTTTCGCCTAACGGTTTAACCAAGAATGAAATTGATTTCATAACAACAAATCAACCCAGATATGTAAAAAATCTTGACGTACTCAGCAGATTTATACATTCCAGCGACCATAGAATGGTCAGGATGACCATAACTGTACAACCTCAAAAACTATCAAGAGCTAACTATGGAAAACGTCCCACGCAGAACCAAGACCTAGATTTCACTAATTTAGACAAAGAACTCACAATATCCTCAGAATCAAAAACAACCCAAGCATTCTATGACAACATTGAAAATAGCCTTAAAAAATGTACAATACAGGCGCATAAGAAAACAAAATTATCAGAGTTAATAATTACTGAAGAAATATTAGAGCTCTACAGTTTAAGAGACGAACTTAGAAGCAAAACAAACAGATCAAGGAAAGAAAAGCTGAAACTTAGTAAACTATTTAGAACCATAAATAAAAAAACTAAACAAAACTTACACAAGTACAGAATACAGACCTTGCACCATTTTTTGGATAAAACAGGTGGAGTGAAAAAAGCATACAAAAAGCTAAACACAACAAAGGAGTTAATGACTCACCTCTGTAACTCTTCTGGCACAACAGTTACAAACAGGAAGGACATACTGAACATAGCGACTCAGTTCTACCAACAACTCTACAGCAGCAGCGGCAGCAGCACGGAGACATTTACAAGCCGGTCGATAAACTTGGACCCAGCTCCACCATTTTTGGAAAGCGAAGTAGAACTTTCCATAAAGAGGCTCAAGCCAGGAAAATGTCCCGGTCCAGATGGAATTACCAGCGACATGATAATAAAAGGGAAACAACCACTAACTAAAGTTCTTGTTAAGTTATTCAACCTCATTCTGGATGAGAAAAAAATACCACACCAATGGGCAGAGTCAGAGATAGTACTACTCTACAAAAAGGGAGACCCAAAACTTATCACGAATTATAGACCCATTAGTTTAATGTCGTGCTTATATAAAGTGTTTGCATCAACGCTGCTTCGAAGAATATCGAACTCAATAGAAGAGAATCAGCCGGTAGAGCAAGCAGGTTTTAGAAAAAACTATTCTACTGTGGACCATATTCATACCTTGAAACAGGTCATAGAAAAGTATGTAGAGTACAACCAACCGCTATATATTTGCTTTATCGACTATTCTAAGGCATTCGACTCGATATCCCATACATTTATATGGCAAACACTTGAAGTACAAGGCATAGGCAATGATTATATTAATTTGATCAGAGAGATATACAGTAAAAGCACTGCAAAGGTTAAACTTGACATAGCTGGACCAGCTTTCCGCATTGAACGAGGCGTGAAACAAGGCGACCCGCTCTCGCCGAGTATTTTTATAGCCATCCTAGAAAACATATTCAGATCACTGGAGTGGGAGAAAATGGGAATAAAAATCGATGGAAAGTATTTAACGCACTTGAGATTTGCAGACGATATTGTGCTTCTTTCTGAAAATCCAGTTGAACTACAATGCATGGTAGAGTCTCTAAATATACAAAGTAAGAAGGCTGGGCTAGAGCTAAATCAGGACAAAACAAAGTTGATGACCAATAAATCCAGAACACCAATCAGGGTCCAATCAACTACTCTAGAATATGTTGAGGAATATATATACCTAGGCCACCTTATCACATTTGATTCATGTACCCAAAGAGAAGTAAACAGACGAATAAAATCAACATGGAATAAATACTGGGCCATGAAAGAAATCTTTAAGAGCAGGCTACCCATAGAACTGAAAAGCAAAGCTATGGATATCTGTTTAACACCCTGCCTAACATATGCATGTCAAACTTGGGCTACAACAAAAAAGATGCTAGAGAAACTAAGAATTTGCCAGAGAGGTATTGAAAGAAGTTTTTTAGGTATCAAGCTCAAAGACCGAGTAAAAAATACTGCGATTAGACATAAAACAAAAGCAAAAGATGTGGTCAAAAGGGTAATGGGTCTGAAGTGGAAATGGGCAGGACACATACAAAGAATGAAGCCACATAGGTGGCCCCACATTGCTACGAACTGGATACCCCTAAGCATAAGAAGGAAAAGAGGAAGACCATTTAAAAGATGGAATGACGACCTTGTTCAAGTGGCTGGGAAAGTCTGGCCAAGAAGAGCAAGAGTCAGGGAGGATTGGCGATCCTTGGAGGAGGCTTATACCGCCATGGGCGGTCCATACTTAAATTAGTTAGTTTTACGAACATTTTTAATTTATAGGTGTATATTTTTTGTGTGGCAATAAAGCTATTTTTATTTTATTTTATTTTATTTATAGGTTTATTTATTGCGTTCAAAATTATGTTGTATACGGTACGGTAGTCATTTCCAGCTGTGCGTTTTCGTTAGCGCGTTCTAGGATCGGTACAAATTTACCCTTATGATCGAATTACCTTAAACGCGAGATGCCAATGAAGGCATTACACCTAAACATGAGATTTGCCAAAAAAGCTGTTTACCCTGAACGTAAGATGCCAAATGAAGCAGTATGCCTAAAATGTGAAATTAACAGAGAAGCAGTTAGTCTAAATTTAAATTACCTGTAAAGCAGTTTGCCTTAAATACAAGATGACCTAGAAGCGGTAAGTCAAATAAGTCAGTTGACTGTTAGCAAAGCCTTAAATATCAAGAGAATTGGCAGCCATAAAGTCGATTTCATAGTAAAATATTGTCTCATAAATTTGCTAATCTCTATTGAAAATTACTGTTATTGTGGTTATTTTTTTTATGAAGTAGGTCTCTGAAGTATATTATACGAATTATACTTTAATGAGACAGTCATCAGTTAAATGAGTCAGAATAGAAGGTAGCCTGCATAATTATTACTTAAGGCTGATAGGTAAAATAAAAACCATAAAAAACGAACCACTATGTAAATAGACAATTACCTGTATAGGCTTTTAACCACCTAGACATTTAACCACTTAGGCATTTTGTTTTGTAGGCATCCACTTTAGACAAACTGTTTCTTTGTCAATTTCACATTTTAGGCATACTGCTTCATTTGGCATCTTACGTTTAGGGTAAACAGCTTTTTTGGCAAATCTCATGTTTAGGTGTAATGCCTTCATTGGCATCTCGCGTTTAAGGTAATTCGATCATAAGGGCAAATTTACTAACGACCTCTAGTTCGGAACAGGCACACTAATTCTCACAAAAGTAGTTAAACAATGTTATATAACAATACACTAAATAAACTGTGTTAAGTTTCAAAACTAATTGCTTACCCTTATCAAAATTAGTTCCATTTATATCAATACCAATTACAATAGTGGTGTATTTAGGCTGCGTTTCCACCAGAGATAAGCGAGGATGCGCAGCGACGGATTTGTTTGTTAAGAACCAATAGAACCACTTCATTTACCTAGCCTCGCTCAGCGCAGCTCTGGTGGAAACGGCTTAGCGAGCGAGGTTTTTATGCGTACAAAACAAGCGAGGGATGTGTGCGCGAGATGTGCGTGAGCGAGAAACTACTAGCAGTCAGAGGCCCAATTCTCTAAGTTATTTTAAAACTACACTGAAAGTTGACCTGGGACTGAATTGTAAATTGACTGAAAGTTGAATTTCTAGTCCCTCATAAATAATAATTTAGTCTACTTTCAATTCATGGTGACCACCATTAGAGTAGGATAGTTATATATATAATTGGAAAGAGTAAAGAGAGACTCCATCTACTTATGCTAAAATTAATGAAAAACGTCGACGTTGAATCGTTCAAGTTTCGGTCACATTTCGATATAATCACATTACAGTGTTGTATTTTATGTCAGGAGAATACCATTTCTGACATTTAAGACATCGCCACAAGATCGAAACATGATCCGAACTCTATTTTAACTATTTTTTAGTTAGTGAATTGGGCCTCAGTTTGAAAAGAGCCCGCTACACATCCTCGCACCGCTCATCTATGCACCGTTCCACAGCCTCGCTACGCATCCTAGCACCGCTCATCTACCTCGCACATCTTTGGTGGAAACGCAGCCTTAGTTATGTTAATAGCAGTGCCTGAAATACTATGTGGCTAGTATTATGTATTCATAGTCTCTATATGTCATATAGCTAGCAGAACCGACAATCGTTAGGGAATTTTATTGGAACAACGTTCCATAACACTTGTCGAATAGAGCTAGGCCGAAAAAAACAGTCATGATACTTTTACTTTATGCATATAGTGTAGTGTAATTATATTCGTTGTGTTTACAAGTGTATGGTTATGTATAGGCATAATATTATTGCAGTATAGACATGCAGTGTGCGCGTCAGCTGTTCGTATATTGCTTCGGTGTTTAGCAAGCCGTGCAGAAGTCTGATGCTATATATTCAGAAGAAATACCATTTGAAATTCAGGCTGCAATTGATTTTAATGATATTTTTCAAGAGCAAAAGACATTCTTTTTTAACCGACTTCACAAAAAGGAGGAGATTCTTAATTCGGTTGTTTTTTTTATGTTTGTTAGGTGCCTCATATCTCCGGCGTTTATGAACCGATTTGGAAAATTCTTTTTTTATTTGAATAGATATTCTTCCAGATTGGTCCCATTTTTTCAGAATCCAGTTCTGATGATGGAATCCATGAGGAATTGAGGAAACTCCTCAAATATTGTAGGCATACATATGGCGATTTTGATATTTTCAGGAACAAACCAAGCATTTGCATTCAGAAAGTATCATAATCCTTTCACCACTATGGTTCTTTCATCATTTCTTTTTCCATCCAAATATTTAGTCGAATACTAAGGCGGAAGTCGGTTTTTTAAATGAAAAGTTATTTTAAAATTCGAACCTTTCTATTCAAAAACTTTCTGAATAAAGAGGTTCGAATTTTAAAAACCTAGCTAATGCTAGCGGCTCAAAAGCACTTTTGCAAGCAGTTTTTGAATGATAATCAAACCTTTTACGAGTTTGTGAGGCAAAAATAGCTTTTCCGGTATTTAAAATGAAGCACAGTAGTACTCAGTTAATTTCTTGGCAGCATCACCTATTTGGCGGCGGCGATGGCGCGGTGGGTCGGACGGGTCTGACCCCAAATTAACTTCTGAATGGGAACGGTATAGCTATAGGGCTGCTACCTGCGAGATCTTAATCTAATTTTGGATTTAGGTATTCCTCAACATTCAACCGTATACACCATTGATTTATGATATTTTGAAAACTAGTTGAGCTTTCCTTAACCACTTTTGATTTTAAGAACCCGTTTAGGAAATGTAGGGATTCAAAGTTGCCAGAAAAGAACCCGATGGACCCGCTCCCGGTCAGCTGATTGACCCGTAGGGCCAATATTTCTCATGTGGTGTTCATTGCTTTTTTGACGTTTTTATTTGTTAACGTGTTTTTAATGATGGAAAATAGGTTTTTGTGTTCCTTTAACGATATTTTATGGATATTTATAAAGAAAACACGAAAAAAGCGGACCAAAAGTGACCATTTTTTTCGTGTTTTTTCAGCTTAAATATTTTCATAATCATAGTCTGAATGCACTGTTTCAGTTTTCGGGAGTAGTCTTTTTACGCCCTGTATAAGTACATAAAATGCATAACACTCCTTTTACTTTCTGTAATCGGGACAAAATATGAAGCTAATTCTTTTAGCAAAAGTGTTTCATAAACAGGAGTCCCTATCAGGGTTCAAAGAAACTACAAGATGAAAGTTGTTATAAAAAGATTCACGCGACTGTCGCAAGATTCGAGTGCTCGAGCTTAACAAATGGAGGATGCAATTACGTCCTGAGGGAAACAAAGAGATCCCGCGTGCTTCGAGTATGTACACTGTGGGACAAAGAAATGAAAGTTTTAGAAATAAAGTGAATACCTAATGGTTTAAAACGAGACAACATGCTTTTACTGGCAATATGTTGCGATTCCTTGTGGCGACTTTGTGAAGAGAATATTTTTATTTTTTTATGTGTTCAGTGGTGGACAATAGCTGCTTTTCATTAATATAATATATACTTTGGTCATAATAATTAGGTTATAAATTTAATATAATGCGCCTGGTATTCTCTTTCCATGATGGCCCAAAAATACGTCGTTGCTAGATTGGGGCGAGTTCCCTGCAAAGTAACTCTATTTTCGTAGTCTATTTTTTGTCTAAGGGGATAATTTTGAAATGGGATACGTTTTAAATTATAAGTATTTTAGCAATTATTTCAATAATAATCAACCACCAACTGATTGAGTGAATGAATCGATCATCACAAACACAATACTATAATGAAGCATGGTATTGGAATGAATGAGCTTAATAGCTGACCTCATTCATTCCAATACCATGCTTCATTTGCATTCATTCATTCATTAATTCATTCATTTGTTCATGGTTGAACAAATTAATTAATTAATGGAAAACATGGAACGAATAACAGGTATCTGTTTTTTTCTGTTTGTTGTTGTTGCAAATGTGAAATGTTGTAGTATGATTGGTGCAGTGGTGGTGCCTAGTGTGCGTGCATTGGAGAACAGATACTTAAATGAGTGCATAAAATTGTGAGTTCAAAATTAAATAGAACTGACACTGAAAGTGATGTTTTAGTTAAGTTTTAGAAGCTATGAGTTAAGTGTAAAAATAAATAAATCAAAATTATCTAAGTGTGATTTTTTTTTCTCCTTGGAATGAATGTTTCCACTTTGGGGTTTTTATTTTCGAAATACTTACCAATTGTTGGGCAGATTTTGTTTGCGTTTAGGTAGGAAATTCACACAGCCATCTGGCAGCCCTAATCACAGCCGATGACGTAGACTTGGACCAATTACGTGACTTAACTCTCACGGAAAGAGAATACCAGGTGGAGTACATTATTGTACTATGGAAAATTCAAACGACTCGAAGTCAAAACGAAATGTTGGCGTTATGCAAAGATTCGTTGATATTTTTTTAGTATTTTAGATATACGACTTAATTATTCAAACCGAGAGTATATTTAACGTGCTGTGTTGTAGCTTTTACTAAATTAAAATACATAGGTAATAGGTACATATTTCCTTCTACCAATGTAAATTACCACGTGCTAATTCCCATACATATTTTACCACTTTTTTATAGGTTTGTGTTGGGTGAAAAAAACGCCTAAAAATTTCACAGTTAAAAGTTGCACAAAAAATACCGTAGCAAAATGAACCAAGTGTTCATGTACTTATGTAGAGGGGAACGCCTGGCACTTGGCTCATACAGTTCTTGTTTTATATCTAAGCCTTCGACACACTTATCGAGCCACAAGTGTAGAGCATAGCGCCGACCTCTGCAGATAAGGCGTTAGAATTAATTACTTTGGTATTATCCTCTTGTTCAATTAAAGTGTGTTTTTTAAACCGCTTTGTGGAACTTGAGAGTGTGCAAAATGTTTTTTAAACCCAAAACAAAATAATTAATTTGAATACATTTTAGGCTACTGTGGATAACTGAATGTGTTTTTGCAGGGTTTTAGTAGCGACAATGGAAAGGTGTATTTCCTTGTGGCTTATACAACTGTCAGTGAACCTAGCTATTTATTCACTAAGGCTAGCACAGGCTGATTAACGTTAGTACTATGTAACTAGCGAGACGTTAGTCAAGGCCACAGCACACCGGCTGCGTACGCGTATATGTCGATGTGCACGTGGACGTACCATTTCGTTGTAATGTATGGAACAGTTTGAGACATGGCACACCGCTTGCGTGAAGTGCACGTGGGCGTAAACGCAACGCGTGTAGTTACGCATTGCAGCTCCCATGAGACAGACAGACGGCCCTACGCAGAGCGGAACGTCAACGCGTGCAGTGATGATGTATTCAATACCATTTCCCATCGGACGTCACAAGGTGCGTAACTACGCGCGTGACAGTTGAATTTGTTTACATAGATAGATTAAATAGAAAGCGATACTCGTACGATTCAAGGCTGGGTACGCAACGGACCGGTTGCGTTGCGTGTGCAGCACGTATGCGTAACCCGGTGTGACAGGGGTCACACCGCGTGTCTACGTTACGTACTGCATACGCATCCAGTGTGCTGTAGCCTTTAATGTCTAATCACAAAGATTTCAAGCTACCCCGATGTCATTGGTCAATATTAACATTTACGGTCGTTTTGCTAAGCGTCTTGGTAACGTAATTCAGCATACATTTGGTTCGCAAATCAAGCAATTGCTCGATGGTGCAGACGACCCTGCCAGAGGCATTTTCGTAAGTGGTTACGCAACTTTGTCTTATACGATGTCAGGTAATTTTTCAACAGTTTGAAAGAGACCTAGGTTATTAAAAAACAACTTAGTTTCAACTTAAGGTAAAGCTAAGTATAACTGGCCTGATAAAAAAATACATACTTTGTAAGTATGTGCTATCGGCAAAAAATCGAATCCAGACATTATATATAGAATAACCTAGATATTTTACACAATATTACACGTGAGAGATGACTCACGCTCCACTGAGATCGAGCCGGGTCCAATGCACGGACGAAGCACAGCCGTAAAACAAACGACTACGTTAGATTATGTGACCGTGCCGTGCCTATACCGTGTCCGTGCCTCTACTGAGGCTCAGCAAGTTTGGGCTCTACTCGGGCCCGGCAAAATTTAAGTCATCCCGCCCTAGTTTCTAGACAAACTTTCCATTTTATTTGTTCTTCCTAATTGTTTAGTGAAATGTGTCCTAATGTCCAATTTCCATTCAGACCCTCATTATAGCTAGTCCATTCCGTGACCTAGCTGAAGTTGAAACTAGACTAATTGATGAACTCCCTCAAGTGATTTGTTGTTGTTTGCTCCGCGGCGGTGTACATTATTGTTTATAATATAACGGACTGGGTGTGGTGCTACTTTGACAACCTCGGTGCAGTGACCGATAGTAGCCGGTTGAGATGCGAGAGGTTGCGGAACAAATTTTTGTGATCTGCAAATATTTGTTCCGTGTCTGGGTGTTATGGTACCATGGTAGGTACTCGTAGATCCTGATACCCACGACATAGGGAATCCAAGTGTGGGATCATGACTACGTATGTGACTGATGGGTGTTATGTTACTGTTGATGAAAATGCTTTATTTCTTCAAATTCACAATAAGGTGGCTCTATAGACTGTTCATTTAAAGAGGTGATGCATGAAAGGAGACAAACACCTTTCACCACACTAGTTCTCTGTACCAATGTTTGCAATCAAAGGCTCTATTCAGAGACACATAAAAATTCATAAAAAATACATAACCTGAGTGTCAAATGCGAGGGAAGTAAAAGGATTCGTATGTACAGACAATATTTATCAACGAAGTTGTATTCTGTGATCATTGCTGTGAATTTGATTATTACAAATTAACAAATTGAATTATTGTTACCCTATTTTACTATTTGTTAAAGTGGTCATGAAGTTTCCAAGAAATTAGTTTTTTGCTTATCGCTAGCACTTGTACCGTCCGTGCTAGGAAAGTAATAAACGAAGACTTAAACAATTAATTAATTATACCATCAGTCACTCCTATCCTCCTAGTATCTTTTACTCCATAGCTATTGCTACATAACTTTTTTTTTATGCCAGAGACACCTCTAGAAATAAACTGGCGTGCAACGAGATACCACTTACAAAAACCACAATTTTTAGGTAGGCGCGATTTTTATTGAACAAGCGAAGCGAGTTCTCAGAGTCAAGTTGGAAGAATCGGCGTTTGTATGTATGTATGTTTGTCCGATGAAAACTTCCAAACCGGTAATCCGATCTTCATGAAATTTGGTATGGGGGTAGATAATATTGGTACAACTTGTAGGTAAGGTTATGAGCTATATCGGTCAGGGGGTTGCTGAGATATTGGGGTCCAAGAGGGGGTAAAAAAATAAAAGTGAGACAGTCAGCTCAAGTGGGGTGTCTAATGAAAGCGCTTTGCTTGGACATTTCAAAATTGTTTTTAAAAAGTATTTAGCCTTAGTAGTTTTTGAGATATTAGGGAAAATTAAAAACGTAAATATCAAAAATTCTAGGGTACTTCCAGCAATCCCACAATGCTGAAATTTGGTATGCTTTTGGCTTTTGTGTCACAACTACAGGGAAAAGTCTGAAACTGAAGAATTTAGAAACTTGTACTACACAAAACAAAAACCAATATAACATCCATTGTTGACCTCCCATTTCTAGGAATTTGAATGACGCTAGAGTTCTATGACTTCGTCAAAAGGACGTTATCAATTAATTCGTCAGGTACTTGATATACTGGTATGTAGTATGTACGCCCCGTTGCTTAGTCCTATTTAAAGGTTATTTCGATGATGTGTAGGAAATTAGAGTTGTTACTGATAGATCCTGTACTGTACTAGACCTCGAGGTGAAAATTTTCAAAAATAATAATAGAAAGATGGAAATTACTTGTTTAAGTAGTCGGGCTGATAAAGGTGTTATCGCGAGGTCTCAGTTCGGGGCGAACCACTAGTTATTTGCATATTTTTTATACTATGCGTTCCATTGGGCCGGATTACCTCGTCAGCATGCTCAGCTTGAGTGGAAGAGAGAGAATCAGATACTTAGGTACCTACTACCACAGAATAAATATTAGTACAAGTACTACTTGAGAGAGGTGTGAAAGAAAAGCTTTATCTTTCAAGAGTTGAATGAGTTTTATTCAAACATACCCAAAACTTGAGTTTCACTTTCCAACTCTAATGTTTTCCTACCATATATCAAAAGCAAACTTTTCAAATAATTTTTGAACATATCTGAGCAAGTTGGCATTAGTTGGCGGTACAGAATAAAGACTAAAACGTGAATGAAATAGTACAAACTATTGTATTTTGTTAGTATTTAAGCAATACTTCTAATGTTTTAGTCATTATTCTGAGGTTGGCAGTAGCCTATCCAACAATTTTTTTTTTAAACTGCTTCGCAACATACAAGCTACCAAACGGCCCACCTGATGGAAAGTAGAAACCTACCTATGAACGCCTGCTATAGATACAACACACATATATAGAACAAATTACTACCTTGTAGCAATCTAGTATATTGCTCTAGAGAACAGAAACTAAGGAAACCAATTTCCTTCCAGTCAATTCAAACCACAGATTACTCTCGACCCAATGCCTATATTTACATACCACCAAAAACAGACATCTAAAGACATCACAAACATCTCTCAATATTGTTTTGTAGCATGCGGGCTTGTTGAAACCGCAAACAATTAACCCCTGTGTCACTACAATAGCAAGACGAGACAATACCATGTAGGTACCTCACTTTTCAATGAACATATATTGTGGATGTGTATGTGAAACAAGGTACTTATGATATGTAAATTCGCTGCTACCGAATTCGATATTTAAATGTAAGGACCGGTTTTCACCGAGGCGGAGAGGTGAGGAGACGAGGGCAAAGCTGGTAGGTTGTTGGCAGGCAGGCTTGACAAGTAAAAACGAAAAACAATAAACTAAATGGGATTGGTTTATTCAAACATATCTCCTCCCATCTCCTCTCTTCTCCGCCCCGGTGGAAACCGGCCCTAAAGGTCGGTTTAGGGTGGTCACAGACCTGCTGGTTCTACTCTTTTCTACGGCAAAGAAAAGAATTGAAATCGGGAGGCTAGAATGCAATACAAAATGTACCACTAACCTATGTTTATTTAAATAAATAAACAAACAAACAAAAATATACGAAGTTAATCTATAATGAAAGCGTGTTTATAAACGCGTGTTAAAAAACGAAACAAACGAATTACGATGGTTTGAATTGAACAATTCCTCAATTTGTGAAGTTGGTAGAAAATTGTTATTGAAGGATCCTTATTTCATATTCATAGCTTTGTTCTCTGAATTGTTGTTGAGTGGTTTTAAATCAATGGAACTTCAACCACAGACGAAGGTCAGAGAGACCTTAACCACCTTAACTTAAGTCACCTTTACCACTTCGAGTAGGTATCGAAAAACGCATCACTTCACACCACTTCAAACTTTCCTTTAATCTTCGTCCCTTGAAAGGAAGCAGGACAAAATTGTACGGCAAATGGATCAAATTTTTCAGGACTAACGGTCCACGCACAAATAAACCTTACTTAAATTAAGCGTAATGGATAACGATGCCTGTTATAAATTAGCCAATCACAGCCCTTGAAATCGATCCTGAGTATATAGATTAAAGTAGCTTAAATTGCCTCTCATAGTCATTTACAATTATCTCTAACTGTTCAAAGATCTTTACTTAACGAATTTGATGTCAACAAAGGTCAGATCAAGAAGTTTTTTTTTTATCTTTTCGCCCTTTTGGGCATGCTAAGGTCATACCACCTTGTCTTACACAGGGCTTCGTCTTTCGTGTAAGTCAAATAATTTATCCCCACTCCTAGGGTTATTTCACAAAAGTTGGCATATCAAAATTATTTCTATAGAAAACTGTTGCCAGTGTCCTGAGGTGCTGCCTGGTCAAATAAATTGTTTCTTCTTCAAATTGCCTTTCGTTTTTTTTTATTGTTTATGTCGATTAATCAAAGTCTCAGTCAAGGCATGCTTAGTAAAGCGGTGGCAGCTTTACTAAGAATTTAGTGGTCCATTTCCACCCATTTGAAATGTTATGCAATACACATTATATTTAAATTCACTACACACTTGTTCTTTTTAAATAAGCTGGACCGGTCAAAATGCCACCAAAATAACACTATATTAGGTACTCAAAAGAACCCTAGAAAATGAAACGAATTAATAATAGACGGCGTCTCTTTTCAAAAAAGGTCAGAAAAATAAAATCAACTGTTACGATATATTGAGAATAAATTGATCCTTGTAATTTATCCTTTCGATCGGTTGTTTTTTTTGTAATTTAGCTGGTTCGATTCCCGGCTTAGGCAAGTGACTTTTTTATTACCTATCCTTGAATGTAGTATTATATGCCTATGTATGCGACTGTTGGGTGTTATGTTACGCTATGTTATGTTTTTACTGACTTTCAAAAATATAGGTAAGTCTCCATTATGTAAAACTTCATAACTTCAATATTCTTCCCGGTAGCATGGCCGTGGGACTAGGATTACCAGATAGAAAATATCAAAGTCCGGGAAAAAACTAGATTTCCATTGAAAAATCCTGAGATTTTCTCTAATTTTGCGAATTCTCTCACATACCTACTTAATTTACAGCTTTCTAAAAAACAAAAGTTTCCTTAAAAAGGTATCACCACAAAATAAATATGATAAAACTGATGATTATAATACGTAAAGGTCGAGCTCACCAACAGATGTTGATAATTTAAACAGTTGTTTAAGTCATAAACGGCTGTTTAACAATATTTTGCTGTTCACCACACACTAACCATTGATTAAGTACTGTAATCGACTTATTAGCCTAAGCGTAGAAGCCACCTTAGTTTAACCATTGGTTTATTGCTCCGTGACGTGAAGTGAAGTAAAAACAAGAATAAGTACAACTATTATTGGAAGATGCTTTGAATTATTCCGAGGAATATGACGAGAGAGCATTTTGGTACAAGATTTCATTTGTACAAACGATTATCTTCCATATTCACTGATTATTCCAAAGAAAACAAAACTTAAATGTTGATTTTATTTATGTAATTCACATGTTCGAAGTTTATTTTTAAATAAATCTCTCTAAAAAGAAGATAGTACGTCGGGAATTACAAGTTTCTAGGTAAAACGATTTAGAAATGGCGCGGGAGGGGGCACGTTGTTAACCACTTTGGCGGAGTACATCTGGATGACGACGCTAGGGCTAAAAAAAATGCTGTAAGAAAACACTGCTCATTTAACGACAGAACCTTTTTATCGAATTTTCACACATGCTCTACAAAAAGCACCCCCACTTTTAATGCATACCCGCATACATATATGTATACATATCCGGCCAGAGAATAGGCCTCTTCTTCCTCCCGTGGATGTCATAAAAGGCAACTAAGAGATTATGCCAGGGGCGAGCAGCAGCATTCATCATACTGCAATCACGAATCCCCCTAAAAAGGGGATTATGGCAGGACATAGGCCTCCATCTTAGAATGCCACGACAAACGGTCTTGAGCCGCCTCCATCAACCGACTTCTTATGACGTTTGTAATGTCGTACCAAGATCACCGATATAGCTCTCAGAGTTAGCAAGTTGAAGTGGCAATGGGCAGGTCATATAGCTCGAAGAACTGACAACTGTTGGAGAATAAATATTCTCAAGTGGCGACCACAAACCGGACGACGCGGTTGAGGAAGGCCCTACACTCAATAAAACAAAAAAAAAACAAAAAACAAAATATTTATTTTACAAAACAATAATAGCTGATGATTACATTTCAATGGGCTCCGCACTAGGACAAGCCTGTATCACGGATACCCGGACTGGAACTGGCAAAAATTGTTTACATACTAATGCAGAAAACAATATGCGAGGCAAACATTAGAAATACAATTTTATACAAAAAGATAACTAGGTTATTAAAAAATAAAAATAAAATAATTAAGTTTAAATTTAAACTGTGCAAAAAATAAACAATGAACTCAACACGGAGGTATCATCAACATCCTAGCCTGTTTACGTCCACTTCTGGCGAAGCCTCCCCCTTTGAATACAATGGGGGGATTTGCCATAATCACCACGCTTGGCAGTCGGATTGGTGATCGCAGTTTGGTATTAAGTACTCAAGTAGATGCTGCTGCCCATCCCCTGGTGTAATCCCTTAGTAAAGCTTGTACTACATCCACGGTAGGAGACGGAGGGGTATATTCTTAGGCCGGACTTACCACGGCCACTGAGATATACTTAGATTAAATAGTTAACCGGTCACTTTTTGCTTGATTGTGGAGGGTGTTGTTCAGTTTTATTATTATTTAAATTGTTTATTTCTAAAAATCAAAACCCTCCTTCAGTCGGGAAAATAACGCCAGCAATCGCAGCTTAGATTGTATAATAAGCTGGCATGAAAACCTCTCATCTCGTCTACATGGAATGTAATAAAAGTTCTCATGAAATCTCGTATGCTAAATTAAGATGGCTATGAGGTTGTTCCGCAGTTTATGAACTTATAAGCATTCTTTGTCGGATAAAGAGAAATTGTAAACCATGAAATCACTATACTGTAAGTCAGAAAAAATATGTATTAGGTAAAATGTTTTCATCTAGTTAGAATTTTTGCTGAAATCAGCTGCGTGGGTTCCTAAGATATTATCATATTTTGATGGTTCCATTTATTATTCTTTATTATATATGTAACCCTAACCGAGGCCCTAAACCATTGTTAATCGTATACGTAATCACGATACAGATTATTATATAGCGTGGGTATCCTATAGGAAACTGGATCATGATTCTCATCAGCAAATCAAGATGAGTACTTAGAACCAAACTACGACTACCAATCCTCCTGCCAAGCGTGGTTATTATGGCAAATGATTACCAATCCGCCTGCCAAGCGTGGTGATTATGGCAAATGATTACCAATCCGCCTGCCAAGCGTGGTGATTATGGCAAATGATTACCAATCCGCCTGCCAAGCGTGGTGATTATGGCAAATGATTACCAATCCGTCTGCCAAGCGTGGTGATTGTGGCAAATGATTACCAATCCGCCTGCCAAGCGTGGTGATTATGGCAAATGATTACCAATCCGCCTGCCTAGCGTGGTGATTATGGCAAATAATTACCAATCCGCCTGCCAAGCGTGGTGATTATGGCAAATGATTACCAATCCGCCCGCCAAGCGTGGTGATTGTGGCAAATGATTACAAATCCGCCTGCCAAGCGTGGTGATTATGGAAAATTATTACCAATCCGCTTGCCAAGCGTGGTGATTATGGCAAATGATTACCAATCCGCCTGCCAAGCGTGGTGATTATAGCAAATCCTCCCATTGTACTCAATGTGAGAGGCCTCGTCCAGCAATGAACGTAAACAGGCTGATGGTGATGATGATGATATTATTATACGCCTATAGCATGTGATTGAAAAGAACAAAATAGCTTGCGGACGAAGCTGTTAGAATCATGTTTTAAAAACAAAAATTACCATTAATTATGCTATAATGAAAAGGCTTTATGAGACCCACGGCCAATTTGGCTTTGTGGGTAAGTGAATGTGAGTGGCCCTTGAATTAAAATGCTCTCCCGGCGCGAAAGAATTTATTAAGGACGAAATACCCCGGTACACCCTGGGGCTTCCGGATTTAAGGATTATGATACACACGAGGAATAAGTGATTGCAGACATCGGAACGGAATTCATTTCTTTTCTACCATATTATTCTACAGATAGCTTGAACAATTTGGAGAATTAATTGACTATTTCAACTATGTAGGTAAGTACAATACTTTACGATTTTATTAGAAGAAAGTTCATCACGTCATCGTCAGCCAATTGACATCCACTGCTAGATGAGGCCTCCCCCATACCATGCATAGCGTGCAATGGGGGGATTTGCCATAATCACCTCGCTTGGCAGGCGGATTGGTAATCATTTGCCATAATCACCACGCTTGGCAGGCGGATTGGTAATCATTTGCCATAATCACCACGCTTGGCAGGCGGATTGGTGTCCGCAGTTTGGTGTTAAGTACTCAGGTGGATGCTGCTGCCCATCTCCTGGCGTAACCTCATAGTCGCCTTTAACGACCTCCACAGGAAGAGTTGGAGGAGTCCTATTCTTAGGCCGAGACTACGAGACTACGAGTAGTTAAATAAATAAATAAATGCTGGACATTTCACACAACATTATCTAGCCCCATGCTAAGCAGAGCTTGTTTTATGGGTACTAGATAACTGATATATTTAATACAATACATTACATAGATAGATATTTTTTTATTATACATAGAAAATACCCAGAACACCCTGAACAAATATCTGTAGATCGAACAAACATTTGTTCCGAGGCGGGAATGGAACCCGCAACCTCCTGAGTCGCAGGCGAACCTTCGCCCGCCGCGCCACAGAGGTCGTCAAAAGTCGTCAAATGTACACAAAGTGACATTAATATTCATGGTAAAAAAAAACATATTCTCCACACTAGTGTTTCTTCAAAAAGTATCAGATTTTGTCAACATTTTGAATATTTTGGGGGGGGTTGAACCCCAAAACCCCCCCTGTCTGACTCCCGAGTTACTGATAGATCCTGGTGGTTATGATCCTGTGAATTTTGGTGTTACTAACAGATCCTTTAAATTTTTAGGCAGTTTTCGAATTACTAATAATATATCCTTGTGACGAACTTTCTATTAAAGCTCTTAGAATGTTATTTGCTAAAAATTTACCAAAAATAGTACTTACCTTTTGCTTGAAGGTTAAATGTTTCTGTTATGGTTACTAATTGTATCACGTTCGCCCTTTTCGTAATAATACAGCAGATTAATTTGATAAGAGTTTGTTTTGAAAAACATATTTATCAGCAAAAAACTAAAATAATTTTCCTTGAGCATTCTTGAAAGACTCTGCCCGCGGCCTGATTAATCATCCATCTTAGATTACTTATATTGTTTTGTCTATTATTTATATTTTCTGTTGGAAAATAATGTTTAAAAAGATTTGTTTTGTTATTTGAGAAAAACAGCTTTGCCATACCTGAAACAACGAATAACATCATTAAAAAAGTTCCAAAATAGTGGAAAATTGAGCTGATGTTAGGTAATTAGTTTAGAACATGAGTTAAACAGGAGTCATTTAATTTATTTATTTAATAACAAAATCACACAGCTCTTAAGTACTAGGTACGGCTTAAATAATACACATGTTACATGCATGTTACAATGGGAAGTTATCTGACAGCTAAAAGAAAATAGTTCTAAATCCATGCATAGATGGCGCCTGTCCTGATTTGGTTCTCTAAATTTTATCGATCGGCCCCAACTGTCAGTGTCACTGACTTCACTCGCTCATGCTCGTACGCGTTTGTTGGTGAAATAACTGCGTAAAAAGTTTTTATTGAAATTCTGATAGTTGTTAGTGCTACGTATGCTTCTTCGCTCTCTGCAAAAAGAATTTGTTCTCTGTGGTGCTTTTGCAAAATCTTTAGAAGACAGAGCCATGTCGAGTCACCGCCATCTACCGGATTTTTAAGAACTATTTTTTCTTTTTAATTGCCTTTCTGAAAACTTCCATTATAGTTTATAAGACGATTCAAAATGATCCTTGTGATTTCAATGAATAAAATTATTTTGATTTGGTTTGAGTTCATGAAATTGCTGATTGCTGAGAACTCATTCAAGAGAGTACTACTCACCGTTAGATAAATAGGTATAACCTTGATTATCTATTAAATTTGAATTTATCCAAGTAAATTGAATAATTGACGCGATAGAAGAAGGGTCTCTTTTGATGGACTAAAGACATTATAAACGTCACAGGAAGTCGGTGGATGGAGGCGCTTCAAGACCTTTTGTCGTGGCATTCAAGGAGAGAGCTATATCCAGCAGTGGACTGCTGTGGTATGCATGGATCATCATCACCAGCCTGTTTACGTTCACCGCTGGACGAAGCCTCCCCCACTGAATACAATGTAGGGATTTGACATAAACACCACGCTTGGCAGGCGAATTGGTGATTGCAGTTTGGTGTTAAGTAGTAGGTAAAAACATAACTTTTCATTTAAAAAACCGACTTCCGCCATTGTATACGACTAAATATTTGGATGAAAAAAATGATGAAAGAACCATAGTGGTGAAAGGATTATGATACTTTTTGAATGCAAATGCTTGGTTTGTTGCTGAAAATATCAAAATCGCCATATGTATGCCTACAATATTTGAGGAGTTCCCTCAATTCCTCATTGATTCCATCATCAGAACTGGATTCTGAATAAAATGGGACCAATCTGGAAGTATATCTATTCAAATAAAAAAAGAAATTTCCAAATCGGTTCATAAACGCCGGAGATATGCGGTAACAAACATTAAAAAAAAAATACAACCGAATTGAGAACCTCCTCCTTTTTTGGGAAGTCGGTTAAAAATTAAACTACATCTTACTAAGGCAAGAACAAACTATGGAAAGAAAACGATATTGTTTGGGGGATCACAGCTGTATAATAAGTTGCCTAGCAATGTAAAAGAGTGCGAGAATTGAAATATGTACTTATCTATAAAAGTAAACTTAAAAAGTATATTACAGTTTATGGTATAAGTACATTGTCTGAGGCTTCAGAGGCCAAACAACATTAACATAATATTAGTATTATTTATATCTCATTGGAAGTGAACTATTTAGTTTTTATGAGAAATAAAGTTCTTTAAACCTAGGTTGATGCTGCTGCCCATCCCCTGCTATAATCCCTTCGTAAGGCTACGAAGGACGCTACGAACACGCTACGCCCACGGGAGAAGGAAAGGGTCTATTCATAGGATGAACACACCACGGCACATGCGGATACTACATTATAACTAAAAAGGAATCACTACTAAAAATACAATAGCAGAATACGTTCTCGATAAGAAATAATTACAAAGCTACCTTTAATTTTTGGCTAGATTCATTAGTTTGCTCTCAATATGGTGCAGATGCAAAATTGCAATATGATAAAAAAATATAAATCAAATTTATTGACATATACAGGGCTGTTTTTTTTTAATGGGACAATATGAGGATATCCGAATCCATAAGAGATACGGGAAAACTGTCTTTGGAACCATTTGCTAATTTTGTATGAAAATGATTTTGGCATAGTTATTTTTTTGGTCAAGCGTGAGTTCTCCATAAAAATGAGTAGTTTTGATTAAAAAAAAATTTTATGCGGATCGACTCAATTTAATTATGCCAAAATCATTTTCATACAAAATGAGCAAATGGTTCCAAAGACAGTTTTCCCGTATCTCTTATGGATTCGGATATCCCCATACTGTCCCATTTAAAAAAAACACCCTGTATATTACTAGCATAAAATCTATACAATAAAACCGAATACTTACTGTGAGGGTTTTGTAAAATTATATGATAAAGATAAAGATAATTTTATTTGGTCTGAATATGGTAATTTTACATTGGTGGTACATACATTCACATATCCAACATACTCAGTCATACATTATGACATACAAATAATTTAGTTCCCATAAGTAGGTACTAGAGTAGATACATTCATTCCATGTCATAAACCAGTCAAAGAACCAGTGATACCAAGTCAAAGCTACAAAGTCCAAAATTACACTATTTTGATTTCGATGTATTCTTAAAATGCCATTTTCGAAGTGCAAACGGCATTTTTTTGAATGAATTAAGATTCTCCTCTGACGAGCTCTGTGGCGCGGCCAGCGAAGGTTCCCCTGCGACGCAGGAGGTAGCGGGTTCGATTCCCGCCTCGGAACAAATATTTGTACGACCTGCAGATAATTGTCCAGGGTGTTCTGATGGGTATTTGTCTATGTATAATAAAAAAAATATCTATCTATGTAATTTATTGTATACTAGCTGCCCGCGCGCGACTTCTTTCGCGTGATCCCGGTGTTTAGCCTAATTGACATATTTTTGAAAATATTAAAACAATTTTTTCGCGTATGCTTCCACTTTCTACCCTGCCATGAGCGCCTGGTAATCTCAGCATCAAAAAATATATTATTACAATCTTCTTTCACTTTGTCTCAATGTTCGGGAATATGAATTTCTAATTTAGGATTTTTAATTACATTTTTATTCTATGTCCTTCTCCAGTTCTTCCCCACCAATTTTCAGCCGAATCGGTTCAGCCGTTCTTGAGTTTTAAATAGTGTAACTAACACGACTTTCTTTTATATTAGAAGATAGAAGACATAACACAAGCACTGCTTAGCTTGGGGCTAGATAATGTTGAATGAATGTCTAGCATTTATTTATTTATTTATTTGTTTGCGTTAGGCCCAGCCTATACAGTCGTAAATCACGGCTGACTTAGTAGTCTATTTCATCAGGCTTTCTGTCGATCACAATACACTTGCCACAATGGTGATTCATTGGCCCTCCCGGGACGGAGGCTTTCACGATTCTTCGATTTCTTTGCCTTATTGTACTCTGCTTTGTAACAGTGTCGTTTTGATCGCGTCTCGGTTGTCGATTGAGCAAATCAAGCGTGATTGTCTACTGATTTACCAGAATTTACCTACAGAGTACCTACCTTTATTCGTTATAATTTTTTTAACTGACTTCACAAAAAGGAGGAGGTTCTCAATTCGGTTGTATTTTTTTTTTATGTTTGTTACCTCATATCTCCGGCGTTTATGAACCGATTTGGAAAATTCTTTTTTTATTTGAATAGATATACTTCCAGATTGGTCCTATGTTTTTCAGAATCCAGCTCTGATGATGGAATTCATGAGGAATTGAGGGAACTCCTCAAATATTGTAGGCATACATATGGCGATTTTGATATTTTCAGCAACAAACCAAGCATTTGCATTCAGAAAGTATCATAACCCTTTCACCACTATGGTTCTTTCATCGTTTTTTTCATCCAGATATTTAGTAGAATACTATGGCGGAAGTCGGTTTTTTAAATGAAAATTTATCATTTTCTAAACCTATTTTAGTTAAAATAGCTTTTGTTTTGTTCTCTCTGATGTAAAATGGCATACGTCAAAACAAGACAAAAGCTATTTTAGCTATAAAAGGTTTAAAAATTTATTATGGATGGTGTATTTGCGCATCAAATGTTCGGATTTCAAATTTTAGTTCTAAAATTAAAAATGTAGTATTAAAATACCTATCCTAGAAAGACACCTGCTTGAATGAGGGAAAATTAAAACGCTAATTTTTGAATCCACGCGACAAAAGGAGGCGGAATGGCGTTGTTCGTTTTTTAAACGTTTTTTTTTAGTAAGCGGTTGTTCTATACGTCCTTGATTGGGTTACCTAACTCTATACATGTACCAAATTTCAGCTTTTTTGGTCCAGTAGATTTGGAGAAAATAGGCTGTGATAGACCGACACCTGCATGATCCTTTTTTGGTTCCTTTGGTACCCCTTACGGAACCCTAAAATCAATTGAAAGTCGAACAATACAAAAAAACACATTAAAAAACATATATATGTATAAAAATATAAACGAAAAAAACGTTGTAGATATTTAAACAAAAAAATTCTAGATTTTGAAGCAATTAATTCAAAAATATAAGATAGCGTAATCCAGCCGTAAAGTTGGCAAAGTGTACGAGGGACCCTTAAATTAAAATTCATCGACATTACAGGCACATGACACTTCATGTTATGTCGGGTTTGCGAACGCAGAGCAAATGCCACGTATAGGGCACGTCCTAGGTGGACACGTGACCTGCGAGGTAATGCATTGTAATAGGCAGAAGTTACCGCTAAACATCAAGTAAGCTGATGTTATATATTGTTAAGTGATGGATAAACACTTAACAAAAATATGCAAATCACTTGGATAAAATCGCATTACAATCGGTTAAGCCGTTTTAGGGATTTTGGACAGAGTTGGGACGTGTGATGAAAAGTGGAATCTCTACGACAATCCCAAACGTAAAACGCAATGTATATTTGTTTGTTTGTATATCCTTTATTGCACACAAACTGAAAGTAAATGTACAAATGGAGGGCATAATGCCAAAGTTATTTTCTACCTGCCAACCAAGAAGGTGGTTACAATTAAGGCGTGATAACACATGATTCAATCTAAAAAAAGCACTTGAAAAAAAATATAATAATTTGAATTGGAGAAACCTTATACCCTGGATTAACACCTAGGCTACTTTTTATCATCTCTAATTTTCATCATTGTTCACGCGGGTGACACTGCGGTCATAGCTATATATGTTCCATACTCAGAATAATGACAAGCACGTTCCATATGGACACCAAAACGGCTCGAACGATTTTGATGACAGTTTCAGGCAGTTTTCAGATTAGCCCGGCGGGTGATCTTATGAAGTTTGGTAGCGATTGGATCAATTTTTTTTGTTATTGCTATCCTTGCGGAAACGGGCTGGGTCGCTAGTACTTTATGATATTAAATGATTTTCATTCCCACACCTCTCAGGCACGTGGAATCAATTTATGTTTCTACGATTTTTCCAATAATATACTGCTTATTGCAAGAAAGTTTCTTCGTCCGATAAACGCGTAGGAATACTACCCACGGCAAGTATCGATTGTTACGTGCTTGATTGAATGGGATTAATAGTGGTGAGAGTTGGGTACACAATTTACCGTGGAAAAATAATTAATAGGTGAAAACGCATTCTTAAGATAGCCCAAGGAGTTTATGCAAGATCGTATGTCTCAAAAGAGTTTACAACTTCCTTATATTAACCAAAATACATAGGCTGATTTTGACGACCTCAACGGCATGGCGGTAGTCGGCTGAGACTCTTGCATCTTAGGTTCGATTCCCGCTGTGGGAAAAATGTTTGCATGATATGCAAATATTTGATCCAGGTCTGAGTGTGGTGATACCATGGTACTCGTAGTTCCTGATACCCACGACACAGGGAATCTTAATGTAGGATCAAAACTATGTATGTGACGGTTGGGTGTTCTCAGGAACTCGGCATTAAGCGGCGTCTATCAGACTTAGTACAAACTCGCATCCTTAAGTTCTTCGGACACGTCTCGAGGCGGGACACTGATTCGATTGAACGTCTTGTTGTGCAAGGACGAGTAGAAGGCACCCGACCGCGCGGAAGATCACCCATGCGTTGGACTGACCAGATCAAGTCTGCAGTGGGTGGAAACCTACATGAATGCACGAGGATGTCTACCAATAGGGATAAATGGCGAGATATCGTGAGGCGAGCCACATCTGCCCCCAACAACAGTACTTCATGACGACCACGACCACTCTGTCAAGAGTGTAACGACTGAGAAGAAGTTGGGTGTTATTATTATTATATAACTCAATGCATTAAAAAGATAATATGTCAATGAATGTCCAATTATAATTTTATTTATATTTTATATGTATGACTGTTGAGTGTTATTATGTTAATAGGCCATAAGAATGACTTCATCATCATCATCAGACTTTACATGTACACTTTGACAGGCCTCCCCCACGAAATTCAAAGGGGGAATAGCTGTAATCACCACGCTTGGGAGGCGGATTGGTGATCACAGTATTTATGTTGAGTACTCCAGGTGATTCCTGCTGCCCATCCCCTGGTGTAATCCCTTAGCCAGCTTTTACTATATCAACAAAGATGAATGGCTCTTCTCAGGTCGGAAGGCAATGTTTTCTATTCATTTTAGAAAACTGACGACTATACACCACGTATTTTACTATTCTCCTGCTGACGTTTCGTTGACCATTTTGAGGTCCTTCCTCATGAGCACCGACGTCCCCCCCGTTTCTCCGCTGCCTCTGCCCCGCTGCCCCATTGTCCAGAGACGGGCTGAACGTGCAGAGCGACGGAGCTAAGCTAGTTCTCGTCGCACGACCTTTAAGCGTGGTCGCGGTCGGTGCTCATGAGGAAGGACCTCAAAATGGTCAACGAAACGTCAGCAGGAGAATAGTAAAGTACGTGGTGTCTATAGTCGTAATTTTTCTAAAATGATACCAAGCCACGATAACTTCAGTTTTCTATTCAAATTATCAAAAAATATTTTAGGGTGTTGGAACGTTAGGTGCTTTTCTCTTTATAATTTTATTACTGTATGATAAAACTAGTCAGAAATTAGTTAACCATTTTAGAACTAGATAGCACCACTAGTAGATTAGATGGCGCTATCGTTGCGTTTTGGGCAAATGGTTACTACGTAAGTAGAATAAAAATTCCTTGTGGTCACTAGACCCGTCCTTATTACTTTTTATCTTTTATTCGAGCAATAATTAGAGCAAGCAATAATATAACCTCTACATCAAATTATTCAGTGTTTTATTGTTCGCCACCCGCTGGGTATCCTCTAAAGCTTTAACGGTGTTCGTTCATACGGTGAACATCACTGACAGTAAAATATGGCATTTTTGCTTGAATATAAAATGTTAGAGACCCTCTGATTAGCATTATCATGTTCTTCATGCATGTACTGCCAGCCATGTCTATTCTGAACACCGAGCGAATACCAATTATGTAATACACATACCAAGATCTTCATTCGTAGATCTTCATGTGACATATCAAATAATTGAACTTTTTATGAAAAATAAAGTTTTTTTTTTTATAATTTTAAAATGTTTAGTTTAAGAGATTATTAAAGAAAATAGTATGCAAAAAACTACCATATGACCACTCTCCATCTCCAAATTTACAGAGGCAAAAATTTTGAAAAAAAACTTGAAACTTGTGTTTTATGTATAATAAAAAATATTTAACTATGTAATGTATTTTATTAAGTATATCAGTTATCTAGTAGCCATGACACAAGCACTGCTTAGCTTGGGGCAAGATAATGTTGTGTGTTCCAGCATTTATGTATTTATTTTGACTACCTCTGTGGCCCGGCAGGCGAGTAGCCGGTAAGGATGCGAGAGGTTGCGGGTACGATTCCCGCTGAGGGACAAATGTTTGTATAATCTGCAAATATTTGTTCCGCGTCTGGGTGTTATGATACCATGACCCACGATACAGTGAATCCTAGAGTGGGATCAGGACTTAGTATGTGACTGTTCCGTGTTATGTTATTATTATGTTATTAAAAGTCCGTTTAATTTAATGCTGAGAACGACATCCTCTATTTCAACAACTTGAGTGGCTGAGTCGCTCGATCATTATTTTGAGTGTATCATACTGTGCTCAATCAAATATACAAATTTGACAACAATAAACATTTATTATTGTCAAAGTTGTATATTTGTATTTGTATAACTTCTAAGTCCTCGAACCTTCCCAGCTTGCTCGGTGTGGTTACTTATTTTTGATGTGGGCACATATTTTTATGTTGCTTCCAAGATCAAAACAATAAAATAAAATAATAAATAATTGCTGGACATTTCACACAACATTATCTAGCCCCAAGCTAAGCAGAGCTTGTGTTATGGGTACTAGATAACTTAATGTTATTGTATACTTAATACAACAACATTACATAGATAGATATTTTTTATTATATACATAGAAAAATACCCAGAACATCCTGAACAAATATCTATAGATTGTACAAATTTTTGTTCCGAAGCGGGAATCGAACCCGCAACCTCCTGCATCGCAGGCGAACCTTCGCCCGCCGCGCTACAGAGGTCGTCACAAACAATAATTTTGTTATCTCTTTTTTATATTTTTTTGTGGTTGTGATGTGTTTTGTGCGTGTAAATAAATAAATAAATAGACACAAATTTTGAGCTGACATAGTATCCCTTAGAGACCCTTGTGAAAGACCTCGTCCTGGGAAGTACTACCACCATACCTTTTTCTGCCGCCAAGCAGTAATGCTCGCATTACCGTGTTCCGACTTTAAAGGTATGGGTGCCGGTGAAATAAGGCACGTCCTAGGTGGACGTGACCTGTGAGGCAATGCAATTGTTATAGGAAGAGGTAACTGCTTAGGCCTGGGCCATGTCACTGACTCAAATAAACTAGTGGTCCGCCCCGAACTGAGACCTCGCGAATACACGCGATGTAGGAAACCGACTTTCTTTCTAGGTACTTTAAAAAAAACATTTAGATGACATTTTCACAAGATCACCAAAATTCTTCGATTTTGTACTTTTTCCTATAATTGTGACAAAAAAGTGAGTAAATAATACTCGTCTCTGCTTTTAGTATTGTGGGATTAGTGGATGTACTACCCTAGAGGATTTTTTTGCAATTTTTCTTATTTCTTAAAAACCATTTTATTTATTTATTTATTTATGTTTATTTACTTTTGACTACCTTCCTGAGGTTTTTAAGTTCTCATTTACTATGTATCAGCAACTCCTTGCTCCGAGGCACCACACAGGCGCTTCTCACCTAGTGGTAAGACGGACCATTTATGTAAGCCAAGCCGAGTTTGTTGCCTGATTCTTCTAGGCTTGGTCGCGTTGGAACAGGAGTAATTTAATTTTATATAAGACGATTCAAAATGATCCTTGTGATTTCAATGAATAAAGTTCTTTTTGACTTTGACTTTTGACTTTGACATGTAGTTTTAAATAAAACTAAAAATTGTTTTAAAAGCCCTTTCATTAAACACCCCATATAATAACGTGATTATGTAACTTTTCGCTCTTTCAAGAAAATAAGTAATACCTACTAAAACCTCAGACAAATAAAGAACATGTATGCCCTAAATGAAGATAAAGCTAATAAAGAATGGCTAGTAAATGTTTGAAACACATAAAAACATGATTATCGTTACGTGATTCAAAGTTAGTTTCAAATGAACAAACAAAAAATCATATTTTTACTGAAAAAAATATCTTTCAAATTAAGCATTCATGAAATGTGTTTGGATGATGATGGAGTTAGTAATAAAACGTGAGCTGATCAAAATGAGCACAAATCATCATCAGACGTTAGAAATCCACTGTTGTACGAGGCCGTCCCCATAGAATCCAATGGGGGGGTTTTGTATGAAATAGTTTTTTTTTTACTACTTGGCAAGCAAACAAGCATACGGCCCACATGATGGAAAGTGGTTACCGTAGCCTATGGACGCCTGCAACACCAGAGACATCACACGCGCGCTGCCGACCCTGAGACATAAAGATGAAAAGTCTCATGTGCTTGTAATTTCACTAACACCCGTACCCTGCAAACCGAAACACAGCAATGCGAGCACTACTGCTTGGCGGCAGAAATCTTCCCCGGACGAACTCTTTCACAAGAAGTGCTAGTACTAACAAATATATTTGAATATTATTTGTATTTCAATTCGATATCTTGCTTAGTTTGAGAGGTACTGTGGTTTTTCTAAGTGACCCTATTTCATTGCACACCAGTTTATTTTTACCTACTTTTAACAAGTAAATGGGAAAAGAACCCGAATAATCCTTTTCCTAGTTTACATTCAAAAATCTTCTCATAAAATTAACCGTTCAAAATCGCGATAAACCATCGTGTATTATCCTCTTGAGACATTAAAGTTTCAAGTTAGCATAATGTACCTACCTAGACATTGTTCAGTAGGTATTTCATCTGAACAAAAGTACCTACCGCAGGCATGTCGGCTGCCGAGACGCGTTAGTTCCGGATTGTTGGAGAGCTGTGCCCTCTACGAAATACCTACGTATCATCATCATCATCAGCATTTAGAATTCCACTGACATAGGCCTCCCAATCAAGAATAGAATATAATGCCACGGGGACGGTCGCCCCCTCAACCATCCACCGACTTCCTGCGACCTTTATAATGTCTTTAGTACATCGAGAAGGGGTCTTCCTGGTCACCACTCGAGAATGTTTATTCCCTAACGGTTGTCAGTTCTGCGAGCTATATGACCTGCCCCCGTATTGTCTATCAAACTGGTAATCGCTTTCGAATACGATTTTAACGTACATTGCGCTTTATGTTTCGAATATTTCTACTCTTGGACAAGAAGCTAAAACACGCAGCGCAATGTACTCTAAAATTGTAATCAAAACCGATTACCAGTTTAATAGACAATACCCCCCCTGCTCATTGCCACTTCAACCTAAACAAGTAGGTTAATGCCCATTTTTAACGATCAATACTTATTTTAGGGCAATTGAGGGTTTTCTATGAAAAACTGTTAGATTTGTCATACTTAAGTATCCCATAAGCCTTAGGCATCTCATAACAAGTTCATGAAATAACACTAATATTATAAACGAAAAAGTTTGTGAGTCTGAACGGATTTGAATGAAATTTGGAATGGAGATACCTGTATATATATATATATATATACTACTTTTTATGATCATCATCATCAATTTTAATTATTGTTCACGTGGGTGAAACTGCGGGGCGCAGCTAGTGAAACATAAGCCTCGGACACACCAACCTAAGCGTGGTTGCGGCTGCGGCTTGTTCGTTTGTCGTGACACTAGTTGTCGCTTGCTTACTCTTAGGTTATTGACCTACTGGAGGTGTGATGACCTTAAAAACGGCTAGGTAACTGATGCTAAAAGAACCAATGTGGTGACAAGATGCAGATTGTGCCTCACAGAGGTTAGGTACGTTTGTACCTACACTATCATTATTCAAAAAAACAAATCAAAATCAAAATGTTACATATTATTTGTGTAACCCAAGGTGCTGTGGTAGGTGTCCGGCCTAAATAAACCCCTCCGACTCCTCCCGTGGATGGCGTAACAGCTGAGTAAGAGATCACACCAGGGGGTGAGCAGCAGCATCCACCTGAGTACTCAATACCATTTTTTTTTAGACGACCTCTTTGACTCTGGTGAGTAGCTGGCTAAGATGCAAGAGGTTGTAGGTTTGATTCGCGCTGCGGCACAAATGTTTGTATGATCTGCAAATATTTGTTCCGGGTCTTGGTGTTGTGGTACAATGGTACTTGTAGGTTCTGATATGCACGACACAGGGAATCCTAGTGTGGGATCAAGACTACGCATGTGACTGTTGGGTGTTATGTTGTGTGTTAGTTTTTTTTCTTTTTTTTCGCTGTATACTGGCTATTGTAATTTTGTTAATACCTACTGCAGAACACACAAAAAACACAAAAATGGAATTGAACGATCGACGTCACACCAAACCACAACCGGCCCGCACCGGCCCGCACCGGCACGCACCGGGCCCGCAACCGTTAGTGTGACAGCGTCACATAACATATAATGATATAACTTAACTTCTAATGGAGTTCTTATTCTATATTATAGGAACTCCTTCACGTTTGCTAAAGACAAACTTTTTCAATTTCCCGATCTGATATGAAGAAATGGTTCTAATCTTGAATGTTTAATTAAAACAAGTATGTGTCCGGAAGAAGCGATGAGTAATGAGGGGTCAGAACTTGCTGTTATTTATCGGAAGGACGTGAGGGGGTGCCCGCATTCTTGCCTCTGGAGCTATATAGGTTGAGGACACGATAGTATTACCATGATGTATCTACGCCGTTACTCAATAAACTTATACAATATGTCAATAAACTTATGCAAGTTTTGGATTTGTCTTATTGACTCGTAGACTTCGGGACGACAATAGCGTAGATCAAGCATGTCAAACATGCGGCCCTTTACAACGTTGAATCGGGCCGCATGCGGCCCTTTACAACTTTGACTGCGGCCCGATTCCATTATAAGAACACAGTATATTTTTCTGTCATTTAAGTAATTATTAAATAAACAATTAGCTTGTCAAATGTTAGTGACCGAGTGACTTTCAGTTATGGAATAGGGAGGCAGGACTACTAGGTAGGTATATCTATGCAGAGAGTTTGTTTTCTTTGTGGTTGGGTTTTGCGGCCCACTGATTCTACGGTCTTTAAGCATTTGGCCCACCAATGACTTTGAGTTTGACATGCATGGCGTATTATCATATTATCATCATCATCATCAGCAGCCTCTAGAAGTCCACTGCTGGACATAGGCTACCCCCTTAGAATGCCACGACGCATGGTCTTGAGCCGCCTCCATCCACCGACTTCCTGTGACGTTTATAATAATGTCTTTAGTCCATCGATAGGAGGGCCTTCCTCTACCACGTCGTCCGGTTTGTGGTTGCCACTCGAGAACCTTTATTCCCCAACGGTTACCAGTTCTTCGAGCTACATGACCTGCCCATTGCCATTTCGACTTGCTAATTCTGAGAGCTATGTCGGTGACCTTGGTTCTTTTACGGATTTCCTCATATTCTATTACGTAGTGAAACGAATATACCCTGTATTTTGTCTATAACGGAATTACCCTGTGACGAAAGTTTGAACCCAACTCAATCTTTTAATTTAGCGTCCATGTTTCAATCGTCCGTGCTCTATGCGCTTATACTTGACTTGAACCCATATAACGCTTAGAACCTTACTTATGTTAAGCCTGTGGGACTAATATGGCATTTTGTGAGTAATCTTAGTTCGGGCCGGCAATAATACGACACAAATAAGCCTATAAATGTATGAATTTGTAACGAAATACGTACCCTACTGTGAGGCAACTACTTTTAGAGATACCTACTACTTTGACGTCCTTATCCTTCTTATAGTACTCAAACCAAAATAATGACGTGTTTTGCAAACAAATGTGTCTTTCTAGATATGACAGATTCTTAACTATCAGAGGTGCGATTTTTTGAATGTCGTCGAGAGCTAAGGCTCTACCTTATATATTACTAGTTGCGCCCCGCGGTTTCACCCGCGTGAATAATGATGAAAATTGATGATGATGATGATGAAAAGTAGCCTATGTGTTAATCCAGGGCGTAAAGTATCTCCATTCCAAATTTCACTCAAATCCATTCAGTAGTTTTTACGTGAAAGAGTAACAAACATCCATCCATACTCACAAACTTTCGCATTTGATGATGATGATGATGATGAAAAGTAGCCTATGTGTTAATCCAGGGCGTAAAGTATCTCAATTCCAAATTTCACTCAAATCCATTCGGTAGTTTTTACGTGAAAGAGTAACAAACATCCATCCATACTCACAAACTTTCGCATTTGATGATGATGATGATGATGAAAAGTAGCCTATGTGTTAATCCAGGGCGTAAAGTATCTCCATTCCAAATTTCACTCAAATCCATTCGGTAGTTTTTACGTGAAAGAGTAACAAACATCCATCCATACTCACAAACTTTCGCATTTGATGATGATGATGATGATGAAAAGTAGCCTATGTGTTAATACAGGGCGTAAAGTATCTCCATTCCAAATTTCACTCAAATCCATTCGGTAGTTTTTACGTGAAAGAGTAACAAACATCCGTACAAACTTTCGCGTTTATAATATTAGTAAGATTATTATTGTATGGTATGTCCGGCCTAAGTATAAACCTGTCCGTCTCCTCCCGTGGATATCGTAAAAGCCGACTAAGGGATTACACCAGTGGATGGCCAGCAGCATTCGCCTAACTAAACACCAATACTGCGATCACCAATCCACTTGCCAAGCAATGGGATTAGGCCAGATCCCCCCCATTACATTCAATGGGGGAGGCCTCGTCCTGCAGTGGATGTCAAAAGGCTTATGATGATGATGATGATGATGGCTTTACCTACTGCAGAAATTTCTCCAGACTGGGTGTGTTTAGGGCTTTTTTTCCAGCCCCTAACTCCAATTACCTTTTCATCCCATCTATTCGAAAAGGACGACTTGGTTCGCCTTTAAGTGCACCCAAAGGTGGTGTTTTTTGTATGAAACTTCTATAAGTGCGCCGCAATTATCTTTGCCGCGCACTTTTTGAATTTAGAACATCTTAGTGTTCAGCGCTAAAGGAATAAATGCGCCGCAATTATCTTTGCCGGGCACTTTTTGAATTTGGAACATCTTAGTATTCAGCGACAAAGAAATCGAACGACAATATTGTTTGAATAAATACTGGCTGGTACGACTGCCCATGATAGTCGCGCCGCAGCAGGCTAAAGCAAAAAATTAAAAACGCGCGAACTACAGCCCGCGTTTTCGACAATTTTCACGGATTGTTAGAAATTAATGGTTTTGTTTTGAAATAAAATATGAGGCGCCATTTATTTTCTCATAGTGGGTGATGAAAAGTAGAGTGTATCACTCGGGCGCAAAATATATTTTTGGCTCGGGCGACGTACTTTGAATCTCTCGCTACGTTCAGGATTCTACTAAAGAATCCCTCACTTCGCTCTGGATTCAAAAAAGCGCCCTCGCCGTAAAAATATTATTTTGCTCCCTTATGATACAATCTACTATTATGTTCTGCTGTATTCGATCTAGCCTAACTTTGGTTCTGCCACGAAGTCTTTGGCCGTCGGGTTTGCTATTCAGTGCATTGGTTTGTAGTATTGTTCTACGCTTCGGTGTTCTGTAGACCTCCATTCATTTTACGAGACAAAGTGATGTTGAAAGGAGTGCCTGAGAAGCCTGAGTACAAATTTATTCATTTTTTTCATCGTTTCAGCAGAAATAAACTTTATTTATGCTTAGAAACCATCTTGTATGTAAAATAACTTCGTACTTATTCAGCTTTTTTAATAAGCTTTTCTATGAATAAAATTCAAAATAACATGTCTCAACATAAAGCTCAACGAAATGAGATGTCAAAATTAGATAAAGCGGTTTCTGAGAAACTCCGTTACGGTATAAAATACCAGACTCTGAAACAGAACTAACAAAATCTCTTTACATACATGTGTAACTTATCGATCCCTACAAAAATATTTAAAAAATTGGATTGTGGCTGTGTCTTGGATATGGCCGTGTATTTTACGTGAATACGAAATTAAAATTATGTGACGTAGCGAAACGACCTTAAAATAGCGACGCTTCCCCCTCAGCCGCGCGCGATGCATCAAAGTCACTTACTCAACTTAAAGAATTCAGCTATCGAGTGGTGTAATTGAATTTTGGATGTAGATGATAGATATGTAGCTGCAACACCAAACTATTATCATCAGTTTTCTGGATTGCCTGTGAAAGCAAATTTAATGACGTATTCACGTCAAAATAATTAAATCGGATTGATTGTTATACATTTTTTATCAAATATTATAAAGATCAACATGAACATAGCTTAACTTTAAATACCGAAGTTTAAAATATATCTTAAATAAGTTTTACACACTATAAAACTTACCTTACACCCAGATCCGGAACAAATATTTGCAGATCATACAAACATTTGTCCTGCAGCGGGAATCGAATCCGCAACCTCTTTGTATCTCAACCGGCTACTGACCCGCCGCGCCATATAAGTCTTCGGCCTCAAGGCCGTCAGAGGCCTACACTGTTAGAAAAAATGTAAATTTACATGCAAAATTTTTACATAAAAATGAGAATTTACCGAAATAATCGGGAGAAACTACAGAAAAATCAGTAGAATTACATAATTTTCGTTAATTCTACATAATTTGCGTTATTATCACATATTTCTCGAATATTTTACAGAATTTATGTATTTTTGTACAGATTTTCCACAAAATATGTGATAACACATGGTAATTTGTGAATTTTTACATAAAAACTGGAATTAAACTGATCGTATATGTAATTTCACATGTTGTGATGGAAATAACACACAAAAAATTTAACTTTTTACATAAATTCTGTGATTTTAAAGTTTTTATGTAAATCTACATAGTAAGCTACACAGATTTTACAGAAAAAAAAGGAAAACAACATACTTCTGCTGTAGTGCAATAAATACCTATATATTTCACAAAAGTTTATGTAATTTATGACATGTTAAATGTGTTTTTACATGTGAGATGTAATTAATACCTTGTCTTGTGCAATTTCTACATATTTTGTATGTATATTTACAGCTTACTGTAAAAATACATGTCATTCTGTATTTTACAAACCCGTATGGAAAACTACATTTGCAGTAGTATATTTTTTCCATAACAAATTTAATTTCACGTACCGTGATGTAACTATTACATAAATAAATTGACTTTTACAGAAACTCTGTAATTTCACATATGCATATGTAGTTTATTACATGTTAAATGTATTTTTACATGTTAGATGTAATTTATACCTTGTTTTGTGTTATTTTTACATACTTTGTATGTATATTTACAGCTTACTGCAAATGTACATGTCATTCTGTATTTTCACAAACCCTTATGGAAATTTTTACATTTGTAGTGTATTTTTTACATAACAAAATTAATTTCACGTACCATGATGTAATTATTAGATAACAAGTTATACCGAATCTCTGCTATCGTACATTTGCAATGCTAATTCTCATTTTTAAATCTACTGATTTTATAAAAAAATATGAAAAAAATTACAGACTTGAGGTACTTAGTGCCGAAAATACCTAAAAGGTAGTCCTAGAATCATTAGTAGGTAGGTATTTATTTTTATATTTTTCTGTTAAACAAATGGCACCCAGAGTTTGATTCATTCTGCATTCAGCTTTTAGTGAAATATTAACTAAAGCAGCAATCGAATTAGTTTGCATGTAGAAGGTATTTCGCTAGATGGCTAGGTATAATCCAGTCAAACTGTTGGTGCCTTTGCCTTCGGATACCTTAAGGAGCCTTTTGCAAAGTTACGAAAATTGGCGAAGCCTTGAGGTTTGCAAGCAGTTGCTATGGATCATAAATAGTTACTTACATACCTACAATTTGCTAAATGGCCGTGACTACAGTCGCTCAAGGGGTAACTTTGCAGACATTCCCAGGGAATCCTAGGGAATTTGGATGTATTACGAAGTTTTCTGAAAAATTCAATACCAGCAGACAATACTATGTAATAGTCAATACTGAGTTGACTTTCAAATTAATTCCATTTTGTATCTACGATTACGGTATAGGTAGGTACATTCCTCTATCACTAGATAGATACGATTGTAGGTATTATAAGGTATGTCTACTCCGGACGTTCGTTCATTCGGCTTGCGTGTCACTGGTTCTTTCTGGGTAACCCTGCGCTAGTGAGCTATTATGATAAAACCAGTGTGATAAGAGACCCTCCTATCATTGTAAGTAGACCGCATCGTTAGGTGTCACGGGACTAATGGGATTATTTCATCCAAATCATTACGGGACAATTGGAACAAAAAAATCCCATTAGTCCCGCTACGGGACATCCCAACGGGACAACTGGGATCAGAGAAAAAAACCTAAGTACTAAAATCTTCGCAATAAATTGTCGTTTGAAGTACCTACCTGCTTACTTTTACTTACCTGCCTACTTTGAATTGAAATGAATCACATCCAGTTATCTCCAGTAATAATATACTTACCTATTAAAAACACCTTCAAACTCCTTTAAAAAACAAAATTTAATGATTATTATAATTAATGTTTAGGCATTATTCGTCGCCTAGTTTCCAATCTGTCCACCGGCCAGGCAGTGGCGTGGCGCGCGCGTTTTTTGGCCGCTAGACTGCCCCGCGCCGCCGACGCCGGTGCCCTTGTTGCCAAGCGAGTTTAGAGAGTTTGTAGGTATAATTATGTGCAATGCTTAGGTTCATAAAATATTTAAGTAGGTACATATAACCTACTTAATTTGTTTACCGTAGTAGGTACCGTTAGAATATACTTAGGAACTATTGATGGTATCTACTATGTAATTCCTTTTTGGTAGGTAAGTACTTATACTTACTTAAGTACTTAAGATAGTTACCTACCTAGTTAGGTAGGTAGGTAGGTAGGTACTACCTAAGTAGATAAATACAACAATTTTGTTCCTCTATCTCTACATCTATCTTATAATAATTGTATTGCGTACGCAACAGTATTCATACGCATATGAACTATCGTTCAGCACTAGACTTACATGCTGCTTCTTATATACGCTAGATTGAACTGTTGTCTTGTTGCAGGTGAACAATGAAATAAGATAGCCAAGAAAGTATATAGGTAATAGTTTAGTAGATAAGAAGATATGACAAGGAAGAGTTATTGAGTTTGAGTTTAAAATTAAGGGGCTAAAACACACGACTCCCAGCGTCCCCCACCTGTCTGGCCCACTGGGGGACGTTGGGACAAAAAAGTGCCAACGTCCCCCACGCGTGACAACGTGCAGGAATTTAATATTTAACAGTAGGAGAACTTTTTTTCTGTTTTTAAGTGTCCATTATGATGATCACTGATCACGATTCTACTGTCAGAAAAGTGATCACAGGGAACCTCAGATATCGATTTTGAAAGCAATCGGTCCGGGAACAAAAAAGTTCAAAATGGCAGCTACTTTTTAAATTTCTGACAGCAGATTCTTTTTCAGTGATCACAGGGAAACTCAGATATCGATTTTGAAAGCAATCGGTTCGGTAACAAAGAAGTTCAAAATGTTGGCAAATTTTTTAATTTCTGACTGCAAATTCTTGTTCAGTGATCACAGGGAACCTCAGATATCGATATTGAAAGCAATCAGTCCGGTAACAAAAAAGTTCAAAATGGCAGCCACTTTTTGAATTTCTGACAGCAGATTATTTTTCAGTGATCACAGGGAAACTCAGATATCGATTTTGAAAGCAATCGGTTCGGTAACAAAGAAGTTCAAAATGGTGGGCAATTTTTTAATTTCTGACTGCATATTCTTGTTCAGTGATCACAGGGAACCTCAGATATCGATATTGAAAGCAATCGGTCCGGTAACAAAAAAGTTCAAAATCGCGGCCACTTTTTTAAATTTCTGACAGCAGTTTCTTGTTCAGTGATCACAGGGACCCTCAGATATCGATTTTGAAAGCAATTGGTTCGGCAACAAAAAATTTCAAAATGGCAGCCACTATTTTTAATTCTGACAGCAGAATCGTGTTCAGTGATCATCATAATGGACACTTAAAAACTGAAAAAAAGTTCTCCTACGGTTAAATATTAAATTTCTGCACGTTGTCACAAGTAGGGAACGTTGGCACTTTTTTCTCCCATCGTCCCCCAATGGGGCCAGACAGGTGGGGGACGCTGGGAGTAAACGAGAAGTAAGGGGTCGACGGAGTTGTACTTGTCGCCAAAGTAAGTCTTGATTAGACGGAGAATTGATTCCGTTTGTCTAGTATCACTCCCCTTGCATCACGTACAGGTAGATCCGGGCAGCTCCTTCCGTTTCAGCCGGTTCTGGTAGCCACTAGGTAGGTACCTAGGTACCTAACTAGGCATCTAGATATCTCCCAGTACAGTATGTAAGTAGGTATAGCTCTCAGTACAGTTGGTAGGAAAAGTAGGTATTTATCAGTGTAATGTCAGGTGAGGTCTGCGGCTCGATTGGTTCCCTCCACGGCCGATACAACCGCGTAGCAAATTGATTTTATAGCCACAAGGTCAACAGTAGGTAGGTAGGTACCAACAGTTGACAAGATAGTAAATGAGTTATGGTTTCAGACGTCCTGACAATCTCTCATCCATCGTTCTATTAAGTAAGTACCTACTTATATCACATGTAAATTTTAAGGATTGATTATTTTCTGCGACAATTAATCTATAGGTAAGTACCTACCTATCGTTCGCAAGCGTGTGACTTCAAGTAGCTTGTAATGTAAATCGGGCTCTAATCGCATCCATAAACATACATAAACACACGCCTCAAAGGGCCTCTTTTCACCGTGGGTTACACAATCGCTGGAACATAAACGTGACAAGTGGTGAGCTCATCGCAGCCATTGCTTTCCACGACCAACTCGGCTAACACTTTCTTTCAGTAAGTAATAAATAACACACTCCTAAATCTGACATCCTCCTTGGCGTGGCGGGCAAGTAGCCGGCTGAGAGGCAAGAGGTGCGGGTTTGATTTCCACTGCGGGACAAATGGTTGCATGATCTGCAAATATTTGTTCCGGGTCTGGGTAATAAGTACTTACCATGATACTCGTAGTTCCGATACCCACGTCACAGGGAATCCCAGCAGTATGGGGTCAGAACTATGTAAGTATGATGTAAGTAAGTTTTATTATGTAAGTGAGTATAACAACATAACATAACACCCAACAGCCGCAAACGTAGTCTTGATCCCATGTAGGTATATACCTACCATGCTCCGATAACACTCATGCAGACCCGGAACAAATACTTACCTAATTTGCAGAACATAAAAACATATTTTGTCCCGCATTTATATACTGAAGAGATTGGTTAGCTTTAAACAGGAATTTCTGAAAAACCCACGGTTCGGTAAATTTCATACTAACTATGTACTATTCTGTATCTAGAATTCTAAGAAATTGATTTTAAGCTATTTTTTATCGTCGTATCAATTTGAAACTTTGCGTATATATGTAATTCTAATGATACTGTACATAGGACAAAATTTTGACAAAAAAAAACATAATTTTAGGGTTCCGTACCCAAAGGGAAAACGGACCCTATTACTAAGGGTCCGCTGGCCGTCCAACCGTCCGTCTGTCTGTCACCAGGCTGTATCTCATGAACCGTGATGATGTACCTATTTCTGTTGCCGCTATAACAACAAATACTTACAAAACAGAATACTTCAAATAAATATTTAAGGGAGCTCCCATACAGCAAACGTGATTTTTTAGCCGTTTTTATAGATACTTAATGGTACGGAACCCTTCGTGCGCGATTTCAACTCGCACTTGGCCGGTTTTATAGATAATGGTACGGAAACCTTAGTCGTTGCACGAGTCTGACTCGCACTTAGCCTGTTTTTATAGATAATGGTAGGTACCTACGGAACCTTTCGTGCGCGAGTCTGACTTGCACTTGGTCGGTCTTTTGTTTTGATTTGGAGGATAATTTTCAATTCAAAGTACAAGTAAAACAGCAATTTCTGATAGGTAGGTACTTACTACTTACTTACTTAGGTGAGTACTTACTTATACAATTATTATTAAACGTGTTAAGCGTAAGTACAAGTACCTACTTACCTGCCTACCTAGGTATTTCAGTTTAACAGCTGTCTGTAGTCGCTGTCTAACAATCAAATCTTGTACATACTTACCTACCCAGGTAAGTACTTAATCAAATTTTCTTATTGAATTTTGAACAGAAATACCTACAAGCAGAAGCGTCCGTAAGCCGCAGTAAGGTAGGTCGTGCTCTTGTTACTATGTACTATTCCGTTTCTTGAAATCTTAGAATCTTATTTTAACCTATTTTTAACTATAGTATCAATTTGAAATTTTGCATATGTATATTCTAATGACAATACAAGAATTTGTGAATATTTTGACTTGTTTATTAGGTACATTGCCCCAACAGGTAGGTACCTGACAACAGCTTGAGTAGCATAGCAACAACGAAGGTCACGCCGTCACGCGATGATGCAATATAATATTAGTAGGTATTGGTTTGGGAACGGCATTTACCTACTTATTGAATTGACAAAAATATCGTGAATTTTATAGTCAATTAGAACAGTTAAGTAAGTATAGTTTGGTGTAAAAATAAAAGGTGGATTATGGTAATTATTAAAAGAATAAATGGAAGTAAAAAATTAAAGGTATTAAGCCAGGTTGGTTTCTATCTTTTCACCAAAAAATATTTTAGTACCTACGAAATGTATACATAAAACATTGAAAACGAACAGGTGCCATCAGGCCCAGTTTCCACCAAAGCACGAGACGAGAGGAGATGTCCTGCAAAGCTGGCAGGTTATTTCCACCAAAGCGGAGAGCAGACATTTCTCTTGACTTCGACTAGGCACTTTTCCACTCTGCCGCGCCGCTTGCTCGCTCGCCGCACTAAATTAGCTCATATCGTACTTTTTTACTACCTAACTAACAAAGGAGACCATTCATTTTAGGTCTAGAATCGGAAGTGCCGGCCAGTAACAAAAACGATGTTATTTTGATGGGCACATTAATTTGAGCATTTGGTACTACTACACGAAACCTGTAGAAGCAATAGTTTAGCTACTATCGCAGTTTAAAAAAATATACTTCCCATACATCTGATCAAAAATTAAAGATATTTTTAATGGTTTTTATACATGGTTTGTATATTTGCTTGACTATTGGTCGTAAGGTAAGCTTGAAGTCGTGCAGCAGGCTATGGCGCGAGCTATGCTAGGAGTTTCACTACGTGATAGAATCCACAATGAGAAAATTCGTAGAAAAACCAAGGTCACCGACAAAGCTCTCTGAATTAACAAGCTGAAGTGGCCATGGGCAAGTCATATAGCTCGCAAAAATGACAAACGTTATTCGTTTTAAATTGAAAAAACGGCTAATTACCACCGTTTTCCGTCACTTTTGCTGACGTTTCGAGACCGAGTTCAGAAGCCTCTTTATCATGAGCACCACCCGCGACCGCGTTCAATGGTAGACCGGTGAATACTACGTGCGGCCGCACGCTCCGCTCAACGCAACGTTATTATGACTGACATATCAACGCACAGCCTAAACCGCTGGTCCTAGAGACATGAAATTTGCAGGGTTTGTTTATTTTAGGATGTATTGGCGCAATAAGAAAGGAATTTTGAAAGTTCACCCTCTAAGGGCGTGAAAAGGGATGAAAACGTTTGTTTGACACGGTCAGCTAGAGGATCTGTAAACCCGTTACAGGACACATTAAGTTGATGGGCATAGTTGTTCGTTCCCAAGTGAAAGTGAACAATATTTCTATTTTCAATATTTAGTGTCATTCCGTTCACTGAGAACCAGTTAGCAACTTCGTTCATCACCTTGTTGAGTTTGTCAGCTAACTGTATAAGTGTTTCCGAAGAGACAATAAGGCACCCGTCATCAGCAAACATGACATAGTCCGCATCTACATGGGCCATCGTCAAATATATGATAAGTATTAAAAATAGGTTAATTCTCATGATTGAGCCCTGGGACCGGTGACATCATCCGATAAAAAAGTGTCTGATTTAGTGTCACGTACAGATGTTAGATGTGTACGGTTTTTAAGAAAAGAGGTTATCATCTCGAGATGTGGCCCGTTTATACTATAGTGCTCCAGGATTGAGAGCTCCTCTAATACGTACGCGCCATACGGCTATGCTCCATGTTCCATTCCATCGCACAAATTATGGTCTAAAATCAATCAATTACACGCATCGCTAACTCTTACAATTCATTGATTAGTGGCGTAGATCCTTTTACGGCATCCAAATCAGCTTTCAAAGCTCAAGCAATAAAGAAACTTACGTTTTGCCCCGCTACGGGAATCAAACACACAACCTTTCTCATCTCAGGTGGCTGCTCACCCGCGGCGCCACATAAGTCATCAAAATAGTGCAATATTCTAGGTTGCACCCTTTCTAGTCACATGTCCTCTCACGAAACAGAAAACCTGCAGCGAGTTGCATGCAAAAAAATAACAAATATAAAAATCAAAAAAAAAACAAAAATACAATCATTGTGCAAGGGTGAGCTTGTCTGTTTGTCTCTTAAACTCTATATACTGAAAATAAATATCATACCACTGTCCAAAGGTGTTGTTCCAAGATATATGGAGCCTAGCCCTTGTCGGTGTACATACACTTGTGTAAACGTGGCTAAATGTATACAAAACCTCTTCCCATTGTAATTTTTTGATTATTTCGCTTCATTTAATGCAGGTTCCTAAAATGTCTTTCTCACGGAGAGCAACACAAGACAAAACAATAAGGCGGGGCGGATACAATTTACTCTGTGGTAAAATGTTTCGACAGCTGTTGACAACTTTGACTAGAACTACATTCCGTTCACGTCTTGGCTCCAAGGTCTTGGAGCAAGGAAAATATTTTCGCGTAGAATCGAAATGTAGTAGTAGTTGTTAGCAGTAGAACTTCTTGTGGAAGAGTTCGTCCGGGGAAGTACTACCACCGTACCTATTTCTGCCGCCAAACAGAAGTGTTCGCATTGCAGTGTTTCGGTTTGAAGGGTACGGGTGCCGGTGAAATTACAGGCACATGAGACTTATCATCTTTATGTCTCAGGGTTGGCAGCGCGCGTGTGATGCCTCTGGTGTTACAGGCTTTCATTGGCTACGGTAACTGCTTTCCATCCGGTGGGCCGTAAGCTTGTCTGCTTGACAAGAAGCATAAAAAAAATTTAATTGAAGAACTTTTACTGATGTGATGATCGTAATAAAACTAGCGTAGGCAGCGCATTCTATGTAGATACACTATTCCCAACGAACGAATAAAACAAGCAACCACAGAGCAATAATCATGATATTCCCTGTCATGCCTGCTCAGGAAAATATGTTGCCATTGTAAATAATTATCGAATTTTAAACATTTCTGTGCAGTAAATTATGCTTCAAATTAGAGTAAGAGTATTTTTACGATAATCACTGATTTTTTCGCCATTCTCTGTCTGGTGTACATCGATAAAGGTCATTTTGGAACATGTCCTTTTGACATCAAAAACAATTGAATGACTGGTCGTAGATTATTACCGCTATAGTATAAAATGTTGATAATGGGTCCCTGAATAAGTTCACATCTAAATATCATTAAAATATAAATATAAATATTTCATTGCAATATATGAGAAATTGCATTTTTCAAACTGCGATATCAGGCAAAACATTGGTTCCTTAGTTTTAGTGCCATAATAATATAAGCTCGAACCAATGTGCCCTATAGTTAAATAACATTTTTTTCATTGGCTGGCACTTCCAGGTTTTGGCCCAAATTTGTATGAAGCGTGAATAGTCTCCTTTCATGAAGATAGTTAGTTATTAATTTCGATGTGGTAAGTAACTAAAACAATTTTATATCAATTTTCTCTAATAAACCACAGTAATATACAATATTTATTGTTTTTTACTGTGTTTTACTAGAGGAAATTGTTTTAGTTAGGTACTTACCACATCGAAATGAAATATTAACGAATCGGATCGGATCCAACGTTTTAAAATCGCCCTGCTGGCAACATTTTTCATTTTCTGTGAGCTCACGCAGCGGGGCGGTACAAACACGTTCGTTTGTTAATTTTTCTGCTTTTTCGAAACGAAACCTCGTCCATTTTGATTTTATTTAAATTTCTAATGTTTTTTTGAGTTATATCGTATAATTTTAGTTGCATTTTAACCGGTGTAGCTTATTTAAAGAACGCGTGGTAATGAAATCTAATCAAATCAACTAAGTGTATTGTGTCTTTTCAAACGGGTGAAAATTTACCACGAACATTGTAGTGAAATTTCCAAAGCTGGTAAGTACATTTAGCATTGTTTGTGACCCTTCGAGAACACCTTATTTTATAGAAACAATTTTATTTTATCTTCAAACACGAAGACACCAAACGCCATTTTGTCGTGTGAAAAATGTGTAGACGCTTGATAATGAGTCTCGTAAAACTATGTAGAACTGTGTGGCTTTGGTTATCGGTGCGTACATATCGTGGGTCTTCCCACCCGAGTGGGGGGACCCGGTACTGCCACCAGGCATTGGCCCCTTGCTGGGGTCCTTACGTTTAGCCTATGTGACACGGTACCTATCTTGTGCCTCTGGGTGAGGCCTGCTGTATATGCGCCTCGTGGCGTCACTCTCGCTTTGGAGCAGCTTCCTTGGGTATGCCTTCCCTCGGTGGTCCTGTTCGACCGCAGGAACCCATTCACGGCCGGCTATGCGGTTGATGAATTCGTCCAGGCTCTCTATCTTTAGGTTATTTCACATTCACATTGCGAATTGGAACGATGACTGTAGCTTTCAGAGTAAACCCAAATCTCCTTCGCTGATTCCTGATAGATATTGGTCGATGGAGTTTTGACGAGGTTTTCCGGATAAGTTTGTCTCTTGCCTGTGTTCTTCTGATAAGTGTACCTTCTTAGCTTGCCTCATGCCTATTGATGTATTTTGTGTTACAGGTCAATCAGGCTTTGCAGTTATAATCATAATTGGCATGATTGCCAATTATAAAAGTGTGGTCCGCAGACCAAAGTGTAAAGAAGGCAGTTTGCCTCAACGAAATAACTATCAACCAGTTATTGGAAAAGGGTAAATTTTATCAGATGATTATTCAACTGTTGCTATCTTGTGAGTATTTAGAACCCACAGTTACTTAGAATATATCTTGTAGAATAGAATACCTTACCTATTATATGATATTATAGAATAGACTGATATTTATTTCATCAATCATACTCATATACTCAGCGGCTTGATAATGTAGTATGATTCATACTACATTATCAAGCCGCTGAGTATACAAAGCGAGGGTATATTTTTGCTATCAATTTCAATGTGTATGTGTGCCGTGGTGTCTGACCCACACATTTTTTTTTATAATTTTACTTTCATCATCATCATCGTCAGCAGCAGCCTTTAGACATAACATCCATAACATAACACCCAACAGACACATACATAGTCCTGCCCCCCTATTCCCTAACTGAAAGTCACTCGGTGACTAACGTTTGACAAGTAATATGACCATCATTTTGTCAATTTTTAATGATAATTTTGAGCAATTGATGGTAATTTTACTTGTCAAACGTTAGTCACCGAGTAACTTTCAGTTAGGGAATAGGGGGGCTGATCTCACACTAGGATTCCCTGTGTCGCTTTCACTTGTTGATTGGTTTGAGAATAAGTATCGGTTTAAATGGGCTGTAGTATAAATAGTACCTATGTTTATTCAGGGTGGTCTATTTATAGTAGTCCAAATAAAAACCAGGGGTTGGGGACCTCATAGCATAGATTTAAAATATGTATTACTCCTAAACTATTCAAAATCGTAGAATGTAGACTCGTGGGGATAACTCAGATATGCCATGAAGTCCTCTAAGCCACGGTTTCCACGTGGGCTACTAAAATATGTCACCCAGACCCAGTACGTAGAACTTGTAGATTGTAGAATTAATTTTTAGTTTTTCATATACAAGGTGTAAAACAAATTTTGGTTTGTCGATAAGGGGGCATTCAGGAAAAAATACTCAATATATCGCAGAAAAAAAATACTTGGAAAATTCTTCAAAATCGTGACAATACTTTTTTTTGTTTTTTTTTTGGCCTACCGTGTAGCTTTTTTCTCGGCCATCAATTAATGTACCTTGTAGAATTTATTTTTAGTTTGTCATATACAGGACGTAAAGCACATACAAGGTGTAAAAAAATTTTTTGGTTGTCGATAAGTTTTTGTCAAAAATTCCTGCGCCCGTAAGTCAAATAGCACGACAAAAAAGGACTGTCAAAATTTTTTTTTGGTTATTTTTTTTTTGCCTACCATGTAGAGTTTTTCTTAGTCACCGTTATTGAGATATTAACACTGAAATATGTTCAAAGTAGGAACTATTTTGGAAAATACTGAATAATTAGGTAAGAAATTATGTTACTTATTGTTTTACTTAAGACCTTTGTCTGTCATCTCAACATGCCCTTTCATGTTGTCGTCCTTCATTTGCCCCCATATATTGTTTTGATGGTGTACCTGCTTACATAATATAGTTTTACTGGCTATGAATGTGCAGTAATATAATTATTATTTGATATAATAAATTGTGTTGCTTTCAGATCAGTTACATGAATGAAGAAATATGTTGGAGAAGTTAAGGATTTTCGAGGCTAGACAGATGAGGTACAGTTTGTTTTCTGATCGTAATACCTTACCTGTATAGATAGAACAATTATATGACATTTATTGACTGTATAATTAAATTACAGGTGGATTCGAGCTCGCTTCAAAGAACCAAGTACAACTGTACAAGAAATTTCACATATGTGATTGTGTATTTTGCTAAAACAAGAACTCATGTTGTTTAATACATTTGAGTTGATTTGGCTCAAAACAAAAGCTTGAGAGCAAAATCAGGATCAGTCTAGGAGTGTTATGTATGCTGACATTATAATATTTATATCATTAACGTAAGTTTGAATATAGATTTATAGCTTTAATATTTTTTCAGACCCTCTGACCCTGTGTTTTGGACATAAAGTTTTAACTAAATGCATTAATGGATAATAAATAATTATCCTTAGTACTGCAGTAACTGAACAAAACACTGAAGAATTTGGGGAGATCGTTTCCATCACAAATAAATTGCCATTGTCTGAAGATTTGGAGACTGTAGGAATTATTTTGGAAAATACTGAATAATTAGGTAAGATATTATGTTACTTATTGTTTTACTTAAGACCTTTGTCTGTCATCTCAACATGCCCTTTCTTGTTGTCGTCCTTTATTTGCCCCAATATATTGTTTTGATGGTGTACCTACTTACAAAATATAGTTTTACTGGCTATGAATGTGCAGTGATATAATTATTATTTGTTATAATAAACTGTGTAAATCAATTATGTTCCTTTCAGATCAGTTACATGAATCAAGAAATATGTTGGAGAAGTTAAGGATTTTTGAGGCTATACAGATGAGGTACAGTTTGTTTTCTGATCGTTATACCTTACCTGTACAGATAGAACAATTATATGACATATATTGACTGTATAATTAAATTTCAGATGGATTCGGGCTCGCTTCAAAGAACCAAGTACAACTGTACAACACTGTGTAACACTGAAGAATTTGGGGAGATCGTTTCCATCACAAATAAATTGTCATTGTCTGAAGATTTCGAGACTGTAGGAATTATTTTGGAAAATACTTAATTTGGTAAGAAATTATGTTACTTATTGCTTTACAAGGGCATGTTGTAGTCCTTCATATGCCCCCATATATTGTTTTGATGGTGTACCTACTTACATATTATAGTTTTACTGGCTACGAATGTGCAGTGGTATAGTTATTATTTGTTATAATAAACTGTGTAAATCAATTATGTTCCTTTCAGATCAGTTACATGAATCAAGAAATATGTTGGAGAAGTTAAGGATTTTTGAGGCTATACAGATGAGGTACAGTTTGTTTTCTGATCGTTATACCTTAACTTGTATAGGTAGAACAGTTTTATGTGATAGTTATTTGACTGTATTATTTAATTTCAGATGGAATCCGGGCTCGCTTTAAATAATCAACTGTACAAGAAATTTCACACAGTGTGAAGAGGGACGCGGAGAGAGTGAAGCGTGGATCACACTCATTCCAAAGAAGATTCGATCCTCATTTACAACTCCAAAAAAAAATAGCAAAAATTTCACGGTAATGTTCACATAAATCTTGATCTATCACTCTATACACGGTGTTTTTTTTAAATGGGACAGTATGGGGATATCCGAATCCATAAGAGATTACAAAATTGTATCATCAATAAGTGTGTTATTTTTAACTAGTTAACATACATTGACTGTTATTTGATTAATTTTAGTATTTATGATTAACAGAATATTGTGAACCAATATTTTCTACTGAATAGTTTTGCACTGAACAGCTATAAGAGCTCATGGTAAGGCCTCAGATCATGGGTTAGTGTATCTATCTTGTATCTAACTATGTGATAGATAGCACGCATTCTTAAAAAAATATGTTTGTTGTGTATTGTGAACTTTATATACACTGTATATCAGTAATTTGCTGTCACTGTCTTACTGTACAACATGCTTTCTATAGTACCTTTGCTACTGTATTATGTAAATTTTGATGTCAATATCAACTGAATTGTATGTTTGGTTTTTAAGTTCAATATTAGGACGATTTTGTATTATTGGTAAAATTGTATCGTATTTCATTCAGTAAGTTGCTGTCACTCTCTTATTGTGTAACATTCTTTTTTTCGTACTTTAGCTAGGTACTGTGTTATGTAAATTTTTGGTTATAAGGTTCAATATTACGACCATTTTGTATCTGTTGAAATTGTATCATCATTAAGTGTGTTGTTTTTAACTAGTTAACATACATTGACTGTCATTTGACAATATCGCTATACCAGTTTCTAAATGACATCTGTTTCATTTAAATTATGTATTTATGATTAACAGAATATTGTACAAAATTGTATTATCAATAAGTGTGTTATTTTTAACTAGTTAACATACATTGACTGTTTATTGACAATATAGCTATACAGGTTTCTAATTGACATTGGTTTCATTTAAATTTAGTATTTATGATTAACAGAATATTGTAAACGAAGTCAATTTATTTGTGAATCTACATTATTGGTATTTATGCTCACACTCAAACAGTAATATTCTTTCTTTCAGTAAATTACAGGCTTGGTAATTTCTATCGCATGGGCCTTCAGGACATAACAATCAAGTTGATCTTGATGTTATATGCTGAAAGCCGATGGATAGGAACAAAATACCTGTAATTTTCTGGTAGAAAGAATATTACAGTTTGGCTGCATAATTACTATTAATGTATGCAAATTCACATTTAAATTGTGTATTTTCACATACAATATTCTGTAAAATTCCCCTGGTAGTATTGAATATTACATTTTATTAATGTAATTTTATCACATAAATATATGTGAAAAATTACAATTATTAGGTAGATTTACATACATAATATGTAGTAAGTACTACATAAATGTATGTAAAAACATTACAATTATTAGGTAGATTTACATACATAATATGTAGTAAGTCTACATAAATGTATGTAAAAATTCTGCACTTTCTGTAGAATTACGTATGTGTATGTAAATCTACATAACATCTAGGTAGATAATAATACATATTTTTGTGTAGTTCTACCTATATATACGTAAAACTACATAAATGTATGTGAAATAATTACATAAACTTATGTGGAATAACTACATTTTTGTGTAGATTTACCTACATTATATGTAAAGCTACATAAATGTATGTGAAATAATTACATAAACTTATGTGATAAATCTACATTTTTGTGTAGATTTACCTACATTATATGTATTTTTTTTACATAATTTATGTATATTCACCTTACATGTTTTTGATGTGAAATCGAAGTACATAATTATATGTAATTTTGGATTACATAATTTTATGTGAAATTTATGTAAAAAAATATATAGGAAAATGAGTTATGTAAATTTACATAATAGAATTCACATAAATTTTATTCACATTTTATGTAAAAAAGTGGTTATGTAAATTTACAGACAGAATGGATAATCACATAAACATGTAACTTCACATAAAAGTGAGGGCTACGAACGTGGCCCGAACTTTTATGTAATTTTACAGAAATTTTTCTAACAGTGTACTATAAATGAATATAATGACGGATTAACTTATTTAGACATTATTTTTAGTATTTGATTTATAATTTTCTATTTGATTATATTGTACGTATATAACTGTGTTGTTGGAATGTATTAATTTATTAGTAAAATAATTATAGCTACCTAATTTATTAAGATTTATGTAATTTTTGCATGCTTAAAATGGTAGAAATATTTGGTACTTTTTACCCGACTTCACAAAAAGGAGGAGGTTCTCAATTCGGTTGTTTTTTTTTTTTTTGTTATGTTTTTACCTCATATCTCCGGCGTTTATGAACCGATTTGGAAAATTCTTTTTTTATTTGAATAGATATAATTCCAGATTGGTCCCATTTTTTTCAGAATCCAGTTCTGATGATGGAATCCATGAGGAATTGAGGGAACTCCTCAAATCTTGTAGACATATGACGATTTTGATATTTTCAGCAACAAACCAAGCATTTGCATTCAGAAAGTATCATAATCCTTTCACCATTATGGTTCTTTCATCATTTTTTTTTCATCCAAATATTTAGTCGAATACAATGGCGGAAGTCGGTTTTTTAAATGAAAAGTTATTTATAATTAACATCTTAGTATCTAACCCTATTTGAAGCAAATAAACAGTTTGATTGGTTTGTTCGAGGTACCGTGGTGGTGTAATGTATAATAACAAAATTCAATTATACCATCTCTATTTTAACGTTAACAGAAGCGTCGAGAGCTGTGTAAGCCTCGCCGTTTACGTCAACAAAACTTAGTTCAATCAATAGCAAATAATCTATTTCTGTGCTAGGGCAATCCCAAGGGATGTGAGAAATAAGAAAATCCTACCGCTGAAATAGAGCTCTCTCGGTTTGTGCACTCCTGGTGGGTCTTAGAAGGTCACCGTATAGAGTTTCTTAATCCTGAGCGATCATAATGACATTGACAGCCGTAATTAAGCCGTTTTTTTACTCTGATTTTTATCTTGGACAATTTTTGTAAACAAAGAAATGTCAAGATATGCCACTGTGTGTTTAAGTGTCATGTGTATGTGTATCATATGTGTATATTAGTGATGTAACGAATATTCGCATTTGCGGATATTCGCATATTTTTTTTAAATTCAGTCTAAGATTAAAAATCACTAGACAATTTTTGTAAACAAAGAAATGTCACTGTGTGTATAGGTGTCATGTATGTGAATCATATGTGTATAATACACATATGATACACATATATGACAGTCAAACACACAGTGACATTTCTTTTTTTTACAAAAATTGTCTATGATTAAAAATCAGAGTATAGCGTGGAACTTATTTTTTACCTTTGTGTTACAAGAAACATAATTGACGATACCTGCGTTTCCGCTTTATTATAACCGTTATACAACCAGTTGACCAGATCACAAAGGAAAGCAATGCTTAACCTAGTAAGTATATTAAAGTGGGTTTTTTCTGTACACACATACATAAATACACGCCTGTTAGACGTGGCAAATGTTGAGCTCATCGCCGCCATTGCTTTCCACGACCAACTCTGCTAAAACTTTCTTCCAGTAATAACACACTCCTAAATAATCCAGTAGCCAGGACAATTCTTAGACCAACGAAAATTGCTCAACAAAAAAAAAAAAAAATTCATAAAAATCTTACCTATGTCAATTGCATATAACATCAAGGAATGTAGATTATAGATAGATAGATATAAGCAGTAGTTTTGTAAAGAAAACTTTTAAAGGCGCCAAAAAAATCAATCAAAGTTAGGTATACACTGATTTTTAATTTCAGACAATTATTGTAAACAAATAAATGTCAAGATATGCCACTGTGAGTATAAGTGTGATGATTGTGTAGCATACGTGTAAATTCACATATGACACACATACATGACACTAACACACACAGTGACATTTCTTTGTTTACAAAAATTGTCTAAAATTAAAAATAAGAGTTTAGGAACTTCACTTAGCTCCATCCCTTTCAATCATATCTACGTAGGTAGGTATAATGTGAAACACATTTCAAAATCCGATAATCTAATCCAAACCTCATTTGCTCGTAGGTAACAGCCAGTTCCCCCAAATCGGCGTAAAATGTTTCAAACTTATACAAAAATAAAAATTACAGCTTAAATTAAGTTATAAGCTTTGATTATATACACACTAGATAGAGTTTCGTCCTGCAATCACTACAAAAGAAACAGGCCAGCCTTTGCTAGCGCGTGTGCGTGTCTACACACACAAACATGCGCGCAGCTTTGTCTTACACTCGCGTCACGTCATTGCTTTTGTGTCTGTTTGCGTGCGTAAAGATAACAGCTACTGACATATTTCCCAATTTATTGGGAAAAACTGACTATGTTCGGGTAAGTAAGTTTTGCCGGTTACTAGAAAACAAACAGTGGAATCTGTTCATTGTTTTACAGAATGGAGATACCTAGATAGACTAGCGATATTGTGATTATGTCGAGCCCACGACTTCGTGGGCAACAGCGTGTGGGAAAAAAGTCAATAAAAAGCAAACTTGTTTTTTTTTTATAATATTCACCCGGTGACTGTGAACTATAGGATCATTAGGTATTCTGAAAAAACTGAAAAAAAAAACGTTTCAGAACACCTCTAGTGGCATTAGACAAAGATGTGAGGTGAATGTGTAGAACAACATTAGACAAAGATGTGAGGTGAATGTTGTTCTACACATTCACCTCACATCTTTGTCTAATGCCACTAGAGGTGTTCTGAAACGTTTTTTTTTTCAGTTTTTTCAGAATACCTAATGATCCTATAGTTCACAGTTTGCTTTTTATTGACTTTTTTAGTTTTTTTTTGCTCTGATGGTTTCGTGAAATGAGAAAAATCAGAGCTGTAGGAGTTAGTCAAACTTCAATAAGAGAAGATTCTAAGAGGAGATACCTAGATAGACTAGCGATATTGTGATTATGTCGAGCCCACGACTTCGTGGGCAACAGCGTGTGGGAAAAAAGTCAATAAAAAGCAAACTTGTTTTTTTTTATAATATTCACCCGGTGACTGTGAACTATAGGATCATTAGGTATTCTGAAAAAACTGAAAAAAAAAACGTTTCAGAACACCTCTAGTGGCATTAGACAAAGATGTGAGGTGAATGTGTAGAACAACATTCACCTCACATCTTTGTCTAATGCCACTAGAGGTGTTCTGAAACGTTTTCTTTGACTAACTCCTACAGCTCTGATTTTTCTCATTTCACGAAACCATCAGAGCAAAAAAAAACTAAAAAAGTCAATAAAAAGCAAACTGTGAACTATAGGATCATGTTGTTCTACACATTCACCTCACATCTTTGTCTAATGCCACTAGAGGTGTTCTGAAACGTTTTTTTTTTCAGTTTTTTCAGAATACCTAATGATCCTATAGTTCACAGTTTGCTTTTTATTGACTTTTTTAGTTTTTTTTTGCTCTGATGGTTTCGTGAAATGAGAAAAATCAGAGCTGTAGGAGTTAGTCAAACTTCAATAAGAACATCTTTGTCTAAGGCCACTAGAGGTATTCTGAAACGTACCCGTACCTGGAAAAAGAAAGAGGGAGGCCATTTTGTTTTTTTTGCGATAGTTTTATTAACGTATGTACCAGATTACTTACAAATTGTATGAGAAAACATTTGATTAAATTTGACTAACTTCTGCTGCTCAAATTTTTTTCTTCTGCTACAATGAAACAACCCTTACATGAAACTGAGCCGATACGCATAAAAAAATTTTTGATCAAAACTACTCATTTTTATTGAGAACTCACGCTTGACCAAAAAAATAACTATGCCAAAATCGTTTTTATACAAAATGAGCAAATGGTTCCAAAGACAGTTTTCCCGTATCTCTTATGGATTCGGATATCACCATACTGTCCCATTTAAAAAAAAACACCCTGTATATTTTCAATTTTCATTTCACAATATAATCTCATCTCAGTCATCTTTTGATTAATCATCGCTATAGGCGTTCGTTAGAGTGGATAAGATAACGTATGTATGCCTTCGCCCGCCGCGCCACAGAGGCCGATATATTGTACATACCTACTATACTTTCATAGGTAAAAGTGAAGTAAAGTATAAAATCAGGTGAACCCAATCGACGTTCTTACTTTATAAGGAATCATTTATTCAGTTACCATAAGGAATTTAGCATTCAAAAAGTGGCAACACAGACAGAAGTGCCAAGCTTGAGTTGAATAATCGGGGCTAATAAGTTGATTGTTTTTATGGAATACTTTTGAAAATACCATAAATTCTGGATACTTATCGATGGTATGTGAATTTACTAGTTGTTTTTAAACGTTCTCTGTAATTTCTGCACACTTTTATGGCGCTAATCGTCATTGCTAGCACAAATTTCAATTCACTTTGCGACCGTTCGCCTTGACAACACAATTGACAATGAGGGGCGGGAAGCGACTTATCAGCTAACAGTTAGCTGATATTTTTTTCTACGCGTTTGTGTCATGAAGCTCTATCTAGTGTGTATATAATCAAAGGTTATAAGGTATCTCGGCAGGTTCATGCCACTCAAACTTACTTATTTATAACTTGGAAACTTTTCCGGAGGCTTTATGATTTATTTTCTGGATTCTATGGAATTAAGGATATATTTCAGAGAGAGGTTCTCATGAAGTAAGGTAGGAAAAGTTATAACTTTCATCTGTCATGAATTCAACAATACCTACATAATAAACATTTTCTGGATAGAAATACCGTCATTATGTCAAACAATTAATACGCCAATAAAGAGTTTTCACGGCCATCTTGAATCATGTTTTCAGCGTTGAAAATAGGTGGCGCTGCCTGCGAAATAAACTTGCTTTAGTCATAATTCTGAGAAATAAACTATCAAAAGAAATGTTGACTCTGTGACATTGTGACCACAAAAACTACAAAGTATAAACCAGGTATAGAGATTTAGATAGATAGAAGCTAGAAAACACTTTATTGCACTCCCAATTATAATATATTATAAGTACAATGGGCGATCTTGTCGCTGAGAGCTATCTCTTCCAGACAACCTGGGATGGACTGGGAATTGATGAAAACGTTAAAGGACAGGTGTAAAAACAATAAAACTAGAAAATACGGTGTACTTAATAATATATAAATATATAACTTAACTACTTCCATCATCAACATCATCAGCCTGTTTACGTCCACTACTGGACGAGGCCTCCCCCACTAAATACAATTGGGGTGATTTGTCACCACCACGCTTTGCAGGCGCATTGGTGATCGCAGTTTGGTGTCAACTAGGTACATCAAATAAAATAATATATATTTATCCTAATATAATACACTCGAGAGCAATGAATCCGGGTCACTTAAAGAATCCTAAAAATCTCGGAAACTAAAAATGCTAGGTTAATGCAATAAATTGTATTTAATAGACAATGTAATACTCCTTAAATGAAGGTATTAAAACTTCTTAGTTATTGTAAAGTTATATCATAAAAAAATCAAATTTGAAAAAGGGCCACTTTCGAAGATGGAACTACGAAATTACAGCATTTGGTTTTGCTTTTGTTTGTAATCTGTCATTTATGTGGGTACATAAACCATGTTGATAGTGCTCTATATTCATTATTCAAGCTGAAATTATGTCGCTTACGCCTGAAGAATGCACCAGAATACTTACAATGCTGGAAACCGGCCGGAGTCAGCGCGATACAGCCAGGACTGTCGGTGTGTCGCTGTCAACAGTACAAAGAGTTCTCCGACGTTACGAAGAAACTGGTTCTAACCTACGCAGACCAGGAATGGGCAGAACCAGGTGTACCACAGCACGAGAAGACCGATACTTGGTGAACACCATGCTTCGAAATCGCTTTCTCACAGGAACTGAACTCACAAATCAGTTTCGACGCCTCGGAGGAAGTAACCCAAGTGCATGGACAGTAAGACGTCGGCTTGCTGAATCTAACTTAAAACCCCTTAGACCTGCAAACGGCCCTAAACTGGAGCGTGGGCATCGTATTTCAAGACTAAGATATGCCCAGAGCCACGTAAATTGGAGTATTGAAGATTGGTCAAAAGTTATGTTCTCCGACGAATCAAAATTTATGCTCTACAAGCACGATGGAAGACACAGAGTGTATCGAAGACCAGGGGAAAGATTCAAGCAAGCATGCATCGAAGAAAAAGTAGCCTACGGTGGTGGGTCTGTACTTGTGTGGGCCGGAATTTCTTCTGAAAGTCGCACAGAGCTGGTGATCATAGAAAACGGCTCTTTAACTAGCGTAAGATATGTGGAAGAAATCCTCAATGATCACGTTGGTCCATTTATGGTCAATTTAGGTGAGGATGCTATATTTATGCATGACAATGCCCGACCTCATACAGGTAGGATTGTGAATGACTACCTTCAAGAGATGAACATTACTCGTATGGAGTGGCCAGCGCGCAGCCCGGATATCAACCCGATCGAGCATGCTTGGGACGAGCTAGGCAGATGCGTAAAACAACGAAACCCTCCCCCAATCACGCTTCGTGAGCTCAAAATTGCTCTCACAGAGGAATGGGAGAATATTCCCCAAAATCGTATAAGGAACTTGGTGTACAGCATGCCAAACCGCGTAAACGCAGTAATGGAAGCACGAGGAGGCAATACGAAGTATTAAAATTCAAGAAAATCGTAATAAAGTTCAAAAATTTCATGTTTCCTATTTTTGTTTTAAGGAGAGATCAGCAGTTTTTTTCTTTATGTAATTTTGTGTTAATAAAATGTATGGTGACTCATATTTTTTTTACCTTCATTTAAGGAGTATTACATTGTCTATTAAATACAATTTATTGCATTAATCTATCATTTTTAGTTTCCGAGATTTTTAACATTCTTTAAGTGACCCGGATTCATTGCTCTCGAGTGTATTATAAACGCGAAAGTTTGTGAGTATGGATGGATGGATGGATGGATGTTTGTTACTCTTTCACGTAAAAACTACTGTATTGATTTTAATGAAACTTTACAACAATATAGCTTATACATCAGAATAACACAAAGGCTTCAATTTATAAAGATATTGTGTGAATTGTCCATAATATGACGATAAGTGTCAAGTAATTAGGAAAAAATCTACCATCTGCGAGCTATTCTGGCGTGCGCTGCCAAAACCGCTAGAGTTACACAATGTAATGTATGATGGAAATGTTTATCTTTAATAGTCCTACAAAAATCCCGCCACAGTATATATCTATATCTTATGTGTAAGCCATTACAGCCAAAATGTGTACCTATAATATTATAAACGCGAAAGTTTGTTACCTATTATGTTAGTTACTTCTTCACGCTCAAACAGCTGAATGAATTTGAGTGAAATTTGGAGTGGAGATACCTTATACCCTGGATTAACACATAGGCTACTTTTCATCATCATCATCATCATCAATTTTCATCTTTTTTACAGGGGGTGCAACCGCGGGGCGCAACTAGTATATAATATATATGTGCATATTACTAGAGCTAACTCATCAGGTTTTGCGATACGGTCAATATGTAATTTGAACAATAGCTTTTTAATGAAGATAGGAAGAGATTCGCCTTAGAATTTGGAAGTATGGTATTGCCCTGAAAAATACCTTTTGAATGAATTTAAAAATTCCTTACGAAGCTCATACATAACAGAACAAGAAGCATTTGTCACGTGTTCTAATATACATTCCGGCAGTCCGGACCTCGCCATTCACACTAATACGACCCACTTTATTACGAGCTAAACTATTTACCTACTTTTCCTAGAGTTATGAGCCTATATTATTATGATTTAGATACTACTAGCTACTAAACGAGGAAATCCGTTGAAGAACCAGTATCACTGACATGTCTCTCAGAATTAGCAAGTGGAAGTGGCAATGGGCAGGTCAAGTTATCAGTTCTGCGTGCTTTATAATAATAATAATAATAATAGTCATTTATTTCAGGCTACATGGGAATTGTACATTAAATTATACCTAAACAATAAGCCTATAGAAATATATATTAAAATAATAATAGGTTATAATAATATTTACTAAAACACATAGGTAACACAAGGATAAGATGTATAAGTACATAAAAAAAATACCTAGGTATCATTTTTGGTTCTCGCGCTGGTGCACAGAGATCCAAAACCTGTACTATATAGGGCTATAATATAGGCCTTCAGACATACATTGCAAAATGCCGTTTTTAGAATTCCTGAGCCCACCCCAAAAAGACGCTATTCGTGCTCTTATGATCGAGAAGAAATCCCGATGACCCCCTTTATGACCAGCCCATTGTCACTTCCACTCTTCTAAAAGCTATATCGGTGATCTTGGTTCTACGACGGATTTCCTCATTTCGGATTCTATCACTTAGTCAAACTTCTAGCATATCTCTCTCCATAGCCTGCTGGGTGACCTTGAGCTTGTCTATAACTGTTCGGTCAATAGTTAGCGACCATGTCTCAGTGCTGTAAGTCATCACCGGTAACACGCACTAATTATGGCCCTGTGTATTTCAATGGTATAAAATTTATATAAGAAGGGAAGAGAACACAAAATATAATTGCACACGCGGTAAAAAAATCATTTCTGCATGGAATACTTACCTATCTACATTTATTATAGCCGTATTTATTAAAAATCTAAACAATTAATAAAACAGTTGACTCAAAAAGTCTGTAAGTACGTAAACATAATTTTTGTTTTGAAAACTAATAAATAGCATTAACTTATTTTTTTGTTTTAATGACTTTCTCTAGTCTTTTTCTTTGTTCCCAAAAGACATGAAAACTGCTACTAGACGCGATTTGTGCGCCGACACTGGAGTTAACAACGGAGATGGTCGCGATTCGTGCGTCGACACTTCGGAGTAAACAATAAAGATGGTCGCGATTCATGCGTCGACACTGGATTAAACAACGAAGATGGACGCGATTCATGCGTTGACACTGGTATTAACAACGAAAACGGTCGCGTTCATGCGTCGACACTGGAGTAAACAACGAAGATGGTCGCGATTCATGCGTCGACACTGGAGTTAACAACGAAGATGGTCGTTATTCATGTGTCGTCAGTTGAGTAAACAACAAAGATGGTCGTGATTCGTGTATCAACACTGGAGTAAATAATGGAGATGGTTAGGATTCGGGCATCGTCACTGTATTAAACAACGAAGATGGTCGCGATTCATACGTCAACACTGGTGTAAACATCGAAAAAGGTCGCGATTCGTGCGTTGACACTTTGGAGTAAACATCGAAAATGGTCGCGATTTGTGTGGCGACACTTTGGTGTAAACAACAAAGATAGTCGCGATTTGTGTATTCTACGAGTAATCCCAAGAGTTAAAAAACTGTCAAATTGTCATTTTGACAATTTGATGAAACGTCTGTTACTCTAGAACCCAAGGAGTTATAAAAGGTTTATTTATTACTATGTTAATGTTCTAAGTTCTTCATTCCTATAAATAGTTATATAGACAGATAACATCTAAGTAGATTAAAATACAGTTATTAGTTAGTATATTTTAATCAAATACAGTTATTAGTTATACGTACGAAGTGGCGGGCTACAGCTACTAAATATTGTAGCCGGAAATTTAAATACTCCCAGGATTAAACTCTGAAATCCTTATAAATCCTTAAGCAGATAAGTCTCAAGTTGATTAAATCCCTGTAATGTCGTTTACATGAAAATGATACTGCTTTGTAGCTTAATTAGGAGATTGAAACTTTATGATTTATCATTTTAATTTCGATTAATGGAGGAAGGCTGATAAGAAAGGTGAGGGTCATTTTCGACGAGATTCTTGCGCCAGATTCAAAACTAATGGTCATTAGTAAGAAATAATATTTCGAATTGTTTTTTCCTCGCTTTTATTCTCTCATCAACTACTATTAATAACTTTACTAGAACATAACAACAGTTAACATAAAAACAAAATATCGTTTTAGAGGTTACACGTACGGGTTTTTTTTTATTTCAGTTTAATGTATAATTTCGAAGTTCCTACCAAAAATACAAAAAAAATTATTTATTCCGCAGAGCAATAACTTCAGTAGGATTTTTAAAATCTTTTCAACATGTAATTTTTTTTATAAAATATTGCAGTTTTAATATTATTTTTTACATTTGTTTGGACGTGTTGAAGCCAATTCAGTCCCAAACTTTATTATCATATAAGTAATGAGAGATTTTATAGTTCGCTTTTTTAGAAAGTTTATGTTTAATCAAGTTTTTGAATTTGTTTATCGACAATTTTAGCTCGTCGCTTGGGATTTTGTTGTAGAAGCGTACACATTGACCTGTAAACAATTTTACTTTACAAAGCCTAATACTGGGATCAGCGAGTTTATCTTTGAGTTTATTTTTGTGAAAAGATAATATGGAATTTGACGATTTATTCAAAAAAGCATTCGTTCAATCTTGGGGTAGAAAATGAAATGAAATTGTTTATTGTCCAAAGTATGAGCTACACAACATTTTAGTTTGTTTAAACTAAAAGAGCGCCACAAATACAACGAACATGCGTTTACATTAGTAGATTATATCGTAATTTTATGTCATAATATAATTAACCTAGTATATGCTATTCATTTAAATCATTTAAGATAATTCTAATATAAAATAAATTAATTAATTTTAAAATTATGGGCTGTGAATGGGCCACGTCGTATAGAATATAAAGAATAGTGTTCTTATCTCTCCTAACAATGCTTTGTAGTTGCAGTGGTGTGTCCGACCCAAGAATAGACCCTTTCTTCTCCTCCCGTGGATGTAGTAAAAGCCTTACTGAAGGATTACACCAGGGGATGATCAGCATCATCTACCTGAGTAGTTAATAGCAAACTGCGATCACCAAATCTGCCTACCAAGCGTGATGACTATGGCCAATCCCCCTATTGTATTCAATGGGGGAGGCTTCGTCCAGCGTGGACGTAAAGAAGCTGATGATGATGACCCAGGTGGATGCTGCTACCCATCCCTGGTGTAATCCCTTTAGCTAGCTTATAGGGCACACCACAGCAACGCAAAGATGTAACAAAAGAAAGGTTATACTTAAGTGAATGTAAGATTGCCAACAAGATCACGTTAAATGAAAAGCGCCACAAAGTTTTCTCTGTGAGCCAAAACATTTGTTTATTGAATTGATTAACAGCGGGAGTGAGTTTGGATGCAAAATGGTAATCCTCCCAGAACTGTAGGTAGGTACTGGCTGTAACGCGATTAGGCAGAAGCCGTACGATCGTGACAATTCATGTTCCGAGTAGTGGTGAACTGTGAAAGGTCTGTTCTTAGACGGTCATAATACCTATTCATTAGTCCCGGCTAGGTGGAGCTATGATCTAATGGTGGGACTTCACTTGGTGTATATTCGCAAATGTTTGCGTTATTTATCCAAGGCAAAATCAACTATGACTCCATCAATACAAAATAACCGTTCTGACGCATAATGACCAATATAATCTGTTTTTTTTTATAACGCAAACATTTGCGAATATACACCAAGTGAAGTTGCACCATAATGGTAGCACTTAATTTGGTGTATATTCGCAAATGTTTGCGTTATTTTTCCAAGGTAAATAAATGAAATTTATTGCAGAAACTGTTTACATAAAGATCTTAAACGCTAGCTGGAAACAACAGTTTATCCATTAATTATGGACGTACAATATTTAACTTATATAACTAGGTAATTTATTGATTATAGAATTCTTTAATGTCATAAAAACATCTTTCTATGAGCCACCTACGGAATTTTGTCTTAAAAATACTAGTAGGCAGTTCTCTTATGTCTCTAGGAATTTTGTTATAAACTTTTACTGTCATGCTAGAGCAATTTTTCCCACTCAGTGCAGTATTGTGTGCGGGCAATATAAGCTTAGTGGGATCTCTATTCTTTATAACGGAGTTATTTTTGTCTTTATACATGTTAAAGAACGAAGCATGCTCCTTTACAAAACAGCCAATTTGGAGGATGTATAAACTAGTTAACGTTAGGAGTTCATGTTTCTTAAAGAGAGGCTTGCATGACTCTAATGGGCCTATACCAAAGACGGCTCTTACGCACTTTTTTTGAATAATGAAAGCTCTTTTGTGTGCGTAGAGTTACCAAAAAGCAAAAGTCCATACCCTAGTACTGAGGTGAGGTAGCCAAAATATGCGGGTAATGCATAGCTTTATTAAGTTATTCGAGTTGTTCGAGAGATAAGATAAGAAAAATTTATTTTTAGCAAACACAATTACAAATCACATCAATAAACACAGAGTATGTAAAAACTATACCATATTGGAATTCAGGCCACCGCGTCTTTGGTCTGGTAATTAGAAACACTTCCGAGGCTGCTAACCAATCAAATCTAAATTGGCAAGTGTAGTAAAGTACTTTTGATGTATGATGTACAAACTGTGTACAAAAACTTATCTGCTCGGTGACGGTGGCACTGTTCAAATTAAGTGTTCGAATAGTGATCTGTATCGTGGTGTGTCTGGCTGGCCTAAGAATAGGCCCTTTCTTTTCCCGTGGATGTCGAAAAAGAAATCGTATTACACTAATGATGACTATATTGATGATAAAGCCACGTGGCCTGAAGTCGCTCTGCCCCACGACTGCTAAAATGTGCAATATTTGTAACCTACCTATTCATATGGTTTTACTAGGTTGTTATTTATAAGCATATCAAAGCGTAGCGTGTACTGTCTTATAAAATCTTGCTGGTGTTTTTTACTTTTGACTACCTCCAAGGTTTTTTAAGTTCTTATTTACTATGTATCAGTAACTCCCTGCTCCGAGGCATCACACAGACGCTTCCCATATCTAGTGTTAAGACGGATCATCAAAGTAAGCCAAGCCGTGTTTGTTGCCTGATTCTTCAGGCTCAGTCGCCTGGAACAGGAGTACTTACAAAATTTTAATTTATAAGACGAGATTCGTCAAGTCATATATAAGTCATGACGTATGCATAAGTTGTTTTCTTTCTTTTATGACTGCGATGGAAGTTATCTAGTTGTCTCATAGTTGTCTATTGGTTACTCTGTCTACGGTGGGTAGGTAGCATGGACGTTATTATTCTGAGGCATGGACGGTAGGTACAAACATGGTACAAATACCAATTTGACAGCAAAGTAGCAGACCCAAACAAATATTTGCTACCAAACGCAAAATCGAAGCAATCAAACATAACGTCCTCTTTACTGCGGCATCAACACACATCGCTGTATCTGACAAATTTTTATCTTTACGACTGATGAAACGGTTTATTTCGCTCACAAATTCAATGGCATTTGAACCCAGTAACGTTGGGGGGTAACCATGAGCTCTTATAGCGATTTAGTTCAGAAACTATTCAGTACAAAATATCGGTTATTCGTTGACATTCATCATTGGTTTATTTTAATCGCAGAAGTCTGTAGACCTTCTGCTACTGTTGTTTTTAAACTGAATCGCTATAACAGCTCATGGTAAGGCCTCTGAAGTTTGCTCCTAATTTGAATATTAATAATTAGAAGTAAATTAAATTTTGTGGAAACAATCAAGAGACTCATATCCAAGCCTGTGGTTTGTCAACGTCCCATTAAATTATACAGTTTAATGATAGCATGGGTTATAAGTTTTCCATGCAAATCTTTGAACCGATCTGATTTGGAAACTATGTATTTTAATGGGAAACAGACAAGCCACAATCCTAGATTATAGCCCTCTTATTCATAATAAATTTTTAAACCTTTGACAGTTAAAATAGCTTTAGTCTTGTTTTGGTGTATGTCGTTTCACATCGAAGAGAACAAAACAAAAGCTTATGATAAAATTGATTATGAATAAGGCCCTTATAGGTTAATAATATGCACCAATTTTTTATGTAATTTTTGCAAGTCAAATTTATAAGCATTTTATTAATTTAAAACACAAGGACTATTTCAAATCGTGTTATAAACTAAAATTACTCCTGTTTCAATGCGACCAAACCTAGAAGGATTAGAGCAACAAACAAGTCTTTGCTTTTTTGATGATCCTTGTTAGGTACTACTAGATGGGAAGCGCCTGTTTGGTGCCTCGAAAACAAGTAGAAAAAACCTTACACAGAAATTAAAAACCTTAGCTAGTAAGATCATTCTAAAAAACCATCAGCGATTAAGGAGTCTAAATTCTGACCTATCTGAACGCAAGTATCTGATTTATGACAGAACCTTTTTCTATCTGCAGTGAGTTGCTTTAATTAAGCCTCCTTTATGACCGAGCGAGCTCAGCCTCCAACCCGAGGTACGGTTTGAGGCAATCTGTGGATTCGAGGGATAGAAGTAAAGAGTAGATAAAATACACTATTTAGATATTGTACGTTGGTATGTACAGGGTTTGGATATCAAGTCCATGGTACATGTACTGCTCACTAGTGAAACTAGGCCCTTGTAATCTTTGGCACAGAACACTGAAAGTATTTTGATACTTTGTGTCATTCATTTGGTTACTACGGCTGTCAAAAAGTGCCAAGCTGGCAATTACCGGAAATTACCTACATACCTACTATAATTATCTAACAAATTAGTTCTAAACAGAACTTTGATTTAACTTGAAGTTGGAAACGGCCGGGTTGAGTGGCCCAAGAATTGATGTCAATATAAGCGTGTGTTACGACATACTTACATTTATCAAACTTTATTTGACCTCTAAAATGTAAGCCCCTCAACAACGGTGTATTATAAGATCGTTGCCCCTCAACGAAAACAACCTGACATAAATTGTAAGTGACAATGAAAGACGCCGTTGTGCCGTCAACAGTCCTATCCAATATACAAATTGTAAATTAATTTATACCAGATTCGTGCCTTCAAGTAATCCGACTCGAAGGTCATTGGCGACCCCTGATGTTTCGGGCCGTAGATAGTCGGGAGTGCACGGAAAATAAATTCACTGTCACTAGAGTAAAATGAAAAAAAAATCAAATATGTGACGTATTCACCCCGTCACTTTCATACAAAATTGAAATAAGTCGTAACAAAGTAGAGGTACTGGAAAGTGTTTTAGAAAGATCAAATTAGAGCTTGAACAAAGTATTTAAATTACATTGAAAGGATCCCGTTAGGAAAAAGGACTCCGTTACTGGTCTTGATATTAGTTTAAGTACTGATTATGTTTACAAAGTTTCATGGAGTTCGAATAAATAATAGCCAAATTAGAAGAAAACTTCGTTCGCGTGCAAAAGCGCCTTTTCGCTAGCTACGGCTATCTCCTCTAAAGCTGCCTCCGTCCACCTACTTCCTGCTACCTCCCGAGAGGACGACCTTCTACATCGTCCGGTACGTGTTCGCCACTCGAGAATCTTTATTCCCCAACAGTTGTTAGTTTAAGAGCTATATGACCTGCCCATTGCCACTTCAACTTGCTAATTCTGAGAGCTATGTCGGCTTAGAGGGAGCTATACAATTGTGTTTGCTTAAATGATAAGCTGGTCGCTTTGTCTGTCTGTGTATGTTTGGCAAACAGTTCCTGGTAAATCCTTAGTATTCGTGTGTGTAAGCAGTACATTGTCTCTCTGGTAAGGGACTTGAGAAATCGTGGTACCGAGTATTAAGCAAATGTACAACATTTATACATTGTTTTTATTATATATGTATAGTACCTACCTCTCTATCTGCGACATTTTAGAGTCGTTGAAAGTCGGTGGTTGGAGGCGGCTCAAGACCGTTCGTCGTGGCATTCTAGGGGGAGGCCTATGTCCAGCAGTGGGCTTCTATAGGGTGATGATGATGATGACCTCTCCATGGAGCGCAATGGAATCCATTCACCATACTGTTATTTCTACTAACGGTCACTATTTGTTTTTTTTTCAGAGTGTCTGAGGCAGGATTACCATGAAACAACCAGTGATACGAACAAAGAAAAGCGAACTCAATAAAGTTTTATAGTAGGTACTATGATTATTGCATGATCCGTAATTATTTTTATTTTCAAAGCTAATAAGAGAGTTGATAAAGATTTTCCAAGGCCCAGGATTTCGTACGAAGCAATTTCCGTCATATGATGTCCGTAATAAGTGCTAAGTGCTTTTAGCAAGCTGGCTTAAGCAAATCACCTCAAAAATTGCAATTCACAGCTCGCTGCCTGCCCCTAGGTATATAGAATCGTGGATTTGACTTCCTCTACGACATTTTGATGTATTAGAATTGAAGTTATCGTGACTTGGTATCATTTTAGAACAATAACGACTATACACCACGTACTTTACTATTCTCCTGCTGACGTTTCGTTGACCATTTTGAGGTCCTTCCTCACGAGCACCGCCCGCGACCACGCTCAAAGGTCGTGAGACGGGAACCGTCAGCAGGAGAATAGTAAAGTACGTGGTGTACAGTCGTAATTTATTTTGATATATGTTTTCAGCTTTTGCGTAGTCGGATTTGGTTTATAAACTTTTAATTTTTTGATACAAAATTTCTTCGAAATTGTTTCAGCCTTTCCGGTGTAATTAACTAACAATCAAAAACAAACTTTCGTATAATATCCTCTAGGTATACGCTAGGTTCGTAACTTCAAGTACCTAATCGTAAGATGCCTTTGACGGTCCCACTTCTGGGAACCTCTTCTCGATCAGTGATAGGGCACGCCATTGCTTTGCTGGCCTTGTGAATATTGGTAAATGTCATGGGTTTTCGTTCAAAGACAAGGTGCTTTTACAAGCGCAAGTAGTTAATTAATACTATTGTATGTCCTACCTACTCTACTTCTGTTCTGTTTGCTTGTTATTTTTTTTGTTTTCGTGTCTAATATTTTTTTTTTTTTTTTACCTTTTGTGGAATGCAAGGTAGTTTTGCAAAAATCAGACAAGCTTAAGTTTTATGTTTCAAAGTTTTCAGAGTTTAAAAATTAGTTTGTTGTTGAAAAGCTTATTTCATAAGATCTTTTATTATGTCTCACGGCTGAGGATGATGATGAAATGGAACCGCGTGTTGATTATAATGAGCTATAGCACGGCTAGTCTACCCTTATAAAAAAGAAAAAAATAAGAAGATTATGATACTTTTTGAATGCAAATGCTTGGTTTGTTGCTGAAAATATCAAAATCGCCATATGTATGCCTACAATATTTGAGGTGTTCCCTCAATTCCTCATGGATTCCATCATCAGAACTGGATTTTGAAAAAAATGGGACCAATCTGGAAGTATATAAGTATATATCTATTCAAATAAAAAAATAATTTTCCAAATCGGTTCATAAACGCAGGAGAAACGAGGTAACAAACATTAAAAAAAAAAAAAAAAAAAAAAAACCCCCGAATTGAGAACCTCCTCCTTTTTTGGGAAGTCGGTTAAAAACAAAACTAAAATGACAGTCTTTATCCACATGCCATCGAAATAAATTTAAAAAATTACATTAAGATACAGCTCTTCTATGGACAACTGTATCATAATATAACTTCTTTTCCATTACAATACAACTTCACTTGGACCACGGAGGTTGCAATGCAGTTTTTCTATACATAATCTGTGGATGCGGCACAACACCCTCGCGCGTATGGATTTTGGCGCTAAACGTTTACAAATAAATGCAAATATAAGCTGTAATTTTACGCAAATTCATCGTAAAATTAGTTTTTGTTTTAAAAAATGTCTGAAAACAACAGTAGCTATACTAAAGAAAATTTTACACCACCGGACATTCTCGAAGCTGCAACGAACAAATGAACCTCTTACCGGGAAAATCTAGAAGATATTACAATAAATGTTACCTAGACTTTAAAATATAATATTACCTATTTCATGAGATTAGATAAAGTAGTGTATGAAACTGCACATAATTTGGTCTTAAAACACTCGTGTGATGCTATAAAAAAACTCGCCTCCGGTTCTTTTTATTAACTCACACTCGTGTTTGAAGAACCCTTATTATATACAACAGTTTCATAAACTACTATACTTACTTACATAATACTAATTAATTAAACCACTCACATGAATAGCTTCATGATATTCTAATATAAATATAGCTTACCAATCAATATGTTTGATTAATACTTCCTTCCGAGTTCACATAAATATGCGTATTGAAACTTCGAAAGGTGAAAGAAACCTTATAGGTACTTAGCTACGTGGGCGAAGTAAATTACCTCTTCAATTAAACATATTTTTAGATATATCCGGATACCCCAATCGAAAACAATCCAAGTTAGCAAAGTAATGAATGTGCTCAAAGTCTTCATAAAAACTTAGGCCAGTGAATCTATTCACACACATCCGTATACTGTCAGGGACGAGGGCGACCTTGTTCCGGGGGAGCCGTAAACCACAGTAATATACAATATTTATTGTTTTTTACTGTGTTTTACTAGAGAAAATTGTTTTAGTTACTTACCACATCGAAATTAAAAACTAACGAATCCGATCGGAAACGTTTCCGACGTTTTAGAAATTAGAATAGCCCTGCAGGTTGAGTATGCAACTGCCCATCCTTCTCTAAGGCCCATCCCTTGGTGTAAGCATAGAGATATACTAAGGACACGACGGACGCTCGCTAGATTACCGCCAACTCAATTGGTGTCAAAATCAGTAGATTGCCACCGACGATAATCAGTCTATGACGTACATCGCACGTGATCGGTGGTGTTTATGTCAGTAACAAAATGCCTAATTGTGTAGTAAAAACCTGCAAAAACTACGTCAGAAAGTGCAACATAAAAAAGGTGGCATTTCATATTATTGGTAAGTCAAGATTTTGTATATTGAACTTTCCTAAATTATAGAAAACAATTTTATTTTGTATTCCGGTTTTTGCTATTGTGATTATTATGTACAAGCATGATTTTGCACGGCCTGATATTGAGAGATGGCGCTGATTTTTCTCTAAGGAGACATTGCTTTATTGTTTTGTCTGTCAGGCGTATCTTTACTATCTAAATCTATGGGTGTAACTACATCCACGGGAGGAGGAGAGTTCTATTTTAGGCCTGACTGGGCCGGACTCGTAGAGTAGTACTAGTACAGTACTAGGTACTAGTACCATAAGTATAAGTATTAATGCCCTCAATGTCAATATCAATGTTGAGCAGGAAGGTTTCCAAATTAAACACCTGTAGATAGCATCCATTGGTGCTTGCTTATACCAGAGTTGATGGTGCCCACAAAATTCGTCTTCAGCGATAGCTCGATCCATGGAGGCGAAGATGCCGATGGGTACGAGTCTCACTTGAACGAAATTATTGGGTCAAAAAATTAAAAACAAGTCAAACAAGTGTTTGGTTTGATGATAAATGTTTCTTGCGATATTTCCATTGGTGTGTGTGGGCCCGCGATGGAGCAATGCTAAACACTTTTCCGCCCCGGACACAGCTTGGGACTGTGTAAAATAAATTTGGCCAGACCCTAATCCGTACAAGTCGGAACGCTCAAGAAACTTTCCGGTGTCCGAGGCACCTTCGAGAAACTTCGCGATATTAATTCTTCACTTCTGTTTCTGGTGTGAGATCTCTTGATAGAGAGTATTTACCTGAGTAGGTAGATGATTAAGTTTCTTAGCCATTAGGGAGTTTATTAAGGTATTAAGGGTAGGTATATCTGCACGATATTTTGGCTGGATTACTCGAAAAAATCTGGACGTAGGTAAGTACCCGATAGAGGTTTTTTAAACGTAATATTTGCTTATATCTCAAAAATACTTAAACAATATTAAAAATGGTTTTAAACGTCCAAACCAATTTTTTCAGATTTTGAATTTGTTACTTAACATTGGCAAATATTTTTTTTACCCACACTTGAGCCTCAATATCTCAACAACCCCTTGATCGATTTAACTCATAACCTTACCTGCAAATTTTCCTAACACTATCTACCCACCTACCAAATTTCATAAAGATCGGGTAAGCGGTACGAAAGTTACCTCAGAGTAACAAACACCTCACTCAAGTTGACCATCACTCAAAGATCTCGCTTTGCTCGTTCAATTATATTTTCTGAATTCCCGACCTATTATGAAGTTTAAGTAACTAATTTCATACATTTGTTTAGCAAGTTTAGCAGGCTCGTATCAACAATAGATCGAATTCAACTCTTAGAAAAATCTTATGTTCACCAAAAAACATTTTTTTTTGTATAGGAATTTTGAAATTGGAACACACGTAACTAAACAAATGCATAAATGAAAAAGTTCTAAATAACTCAATGCGCTACCTACCGGAATACCAACCTATCAATACAATGCAAAGGTCATAAAACAATAGAATACCACGTGTGATATTCATCCATAGACTATAGATGCTAGTATCGTCCATAGACTATAATAGAGGCAGGTATTTCATAAGAACTGAATACTTCGTTCATTTCTAGCTTCAATGACAGAGAGTAATTTCAACCCGATTCCTATAAACTTTATTTATGTAATTAAATGTACCTAGATAGTAATGTAAATTTAATTATGTTATTTAGCTATGTTATTTAATGTTAAATGTAAATTTAATGTAAACTGTGAAATTCTGATTCGTGTTACCGATTTTTTCTTGGTTGCGTTAGGTCAGAGACTAGCTGGTGTTGTGGCTGAATAGGGCCCCTTGACCGATGGTTAAAAACACCAGTGTGGTGAAATGGCTCAGTGCGCCTAGCAGATAATCTTTTCATGCTCATTCCACGTTTTCGAATTTTTGGTTCTATGGTACGCTGGTTTCTACGATATTTTCCCTCATCCCTTGAGATAAACTGATGGGGAAAAATTTATTAAAGTCAAAGTCAAAAGTATTTAATTCATTAAAATCATCATCATCATCAGCCTGTTGTGGTGGTGGACGAGCCAAATTGACTGCAAAGGATATCACCATAATCACCATGCTTCTTTGCAGGCGGATAGGTGATCGCAGTATTGGTTTTAAGTGCTCAAGTGGATGTTCCTAATGGTATGTGGTGGTAGGAGTATGTATAGTATTGAGTATGTAGTAGTATGACATTGGAGGAGATGATGGGATCTATTCTTAGGCTAGGCACACCACGTAAAAAGCTTTTATAACACTTTAATCTCTAAAATATTTTATGCTTTTAATATTTTTTTATTTTCGAAGAGAATCTGTAACATAAATCAGTCCAAGCCCGAGATGTGATTTAAATTCCATTTAAATCGATTTTACAGACGACCATCTCTCAGCAACGTATCTCACTCGCAATATGTTATCCAGTATTTTTAACGGACGTTCAACCCCAGGTTGGATAGTAGGGTTTGCCATCGACACACCTATACCTACGTTTCAAAATCGGAAAGTCGGAGAAATTATCTGATTTCGTATCAAAAATTAACACCTCTTTTACCCGACTACGATAAAGCACTTATAATAGGGTTGGAATTTTAGCAGTCTAATGTATGTCTGTGAGCTTCGAGCAACACGGAAGGGAGTAGTCATTCGCAGCGTTCCCCTCTGTCAAACTACAAGCCAAAGTAGGCATATGCGTAAAACTAGTTGTTATTCTGTGCAAGGTTTGTTAGTGTGAGTGTCGTAATTACAGTGTTGTATTTGGATGTGTATATGCGGAATTGCGCTTGTGTGCACATTTCCCCCCGCAAAAAATGACAGAACTATTTGAATGGTAATATATCGCTAAGGCTCCCTTCCGACCCGCGGCAAGAAGTCCGTGTTGTTCGAAGTCTGTGAGTGTGTTCTACTGTTACCTTGTAGTCCGAATTATGACAAAATTAAATGGTATCATTATGAAGTCTTGACGTTCCGCGTGTCAGAAGCTGTAATGACGTCACACTACATTAAATGTAGCAAAATCTGGAAGCAATTTTCGAACTTCGAGTAAAATGTTATTGGTTTTTAAAATGTTTAACCCACACCTAAGGGAAATATTAGGATTACTATTGTAATTAGAACTATCACGATTGTTTAACTTGGACAGTTTTGATTTTATCCATCTATTTAAACTTCTTTAACCGCTCACCACCGGTACCATGGTGCGACCGGTCTAAAAATAGACCCCTCCGTCTCCTTCCATGGATGTCGTAAAATTCTACTTAATTGTTTAACCATGCAGGGGATGGGTCAAAAATTACAGCTTATTATGAATTTTGATAGTTTTCGAAACTAGGTAAGTATATGAAGTTTCGTTTCCTTCCATACATTACTTGCAGCGCCTCTAGCGAAAACGAGAAGAAAACTAAGGACGATGTCAGTAAACGAAACTTCATAAATAGTTTTGAAAACTATCAAAACTCATACTAAGCTTTCTGGACAAACAACTTTTTGCCGGAAAAAAACTGCTTCCCAACTCTACTGCTCAGGATCACGCTGACGAAGGCAATCGATTGGGTCTAATATGGAAGGAGACATTACCTAACTGCTGACTATATTGATATTGGTGTATATTTTGTTCTTGTAGAGATAATTAAAGATATTGTGTTACTGTCTTCGTGTATAACGGTTGCCTCAGTGAATACCGTGTTATTGGGTTTTTCTGCTTCCATTCAATTAGGGGTGAGATAAGAAGTTGTTTTAAGATAATTAATTGATTTAAGCGTGACTTTGCGGAAATCCATTCTACAACATTGAATAGAGGAACAAATATATAGTAACAATTCCGCTTATCTCCAATGAAAACACTGAAAGATTTTCCCAAAGTCTTCCAGAATTCTTTCAGAGTTTTCATTGGAGAAGAGCGGAATTGTTACTATATATTTGTTCGTCTATTCCATTGTCGTAAGTTATTTTAAGGCAATCCGCAAACGACTAAAAACCCCAATCCTTATTCATCAAATTTTACCGTTTAAACGCAAACTTTTGAGGAATTTCTCTTTTTAACCGACTTCCCAAAAAAGGAGGAGGTTCTCAATTCGGTTGTATTTTTTTTATTTTTTTTTTGTTACCACATATCTCCGGCGTTTATGAACCGATTTCGAAAATTATTTTTTTATTTGAATAGATATACTTCCAGATTAATCCCATTTTTTTCAAAATCCAGTTCTGATGATGGAACCCATGAGGAATTGAGGGAACTCCTCAAATATTGTAGGCATACATATGGCGATTTTGATATTTTCAGCAACAAACCAAGCATTTGCATTCAGAAAGTATCATAACCCTTTCACCACTATGGTTCTTTCATCATTTTTTTTCATCCAAATATTTTGTCGAATAAAATGGCGGAAGTCGGTTTTTTAAATGAAAAGTTATTCATTTTACTATATAAGGGTTTATCGAAACTATTCGAATAATAAAAAACTAAAAAAAAAAAAAAACATAAAAAAAAAAAATAAAAAAAAAAAAATATAAAAAATATAAATATTAAATAGAAACTATTTGAATTTATTTTTGCTTACTTAGAAAAACACCACGAAATCACTAGATTTCGTGGTGTTTTTCTAAGTAAGCAAAAATAAATACCACGAAACGAAAATAAATTCACGTTGTTGATGTTGACATTTAACTTTATTTTGACACTTGACAGCTACGTAACAGAGCAGCGCCATCTATTTTCAACGCTGAAAGCATGATTTTAAATGCCCGTGAAAACCCCTCAATAGACAATGGCTGAACTTCCAAAGATATATTTATGACCGAAGTTTTTTTAAACGATGGTGAGTAATATATTCTACCTTTCGTTTCTGTCATACCACCTTCAGCTTGGAAATCATTAATGTTTAATGAAGCATCAAATACAAAACTATTAGATGAAGCTAAACCGGACGAAAGAGACTATCTCCCACAACACCTGTACCTAGGGTGGGAGTGTTCTGTTCCTGCACCTACCTACTGCAACAAAGGTTTTTTATAAGTATAACATTGATGGTACCTAATTAACTGTTAAATTGTTCATTCTAGTCTTATTTTACATTCTTTTATATTCGTTACGGACCTACACTGCTACTGCGTATGAAGCTTTGAAAAGAGCAAGTCTTGATTGAAATGCACTTGAGTAGTTAGTTCCAGTTTCTACGAGTGCTACTTATTCTGGGTGGAGTTCCACAACTCATCCATCATGTGCTGGGTCATTTCTCTACTGGGGCGAGTGTCGATGGAACATGACGGCAATCGGAGCACTAATTACATTGCCATGTCAGGCGCTGGAATCACAAATTGGAATGTGTGTGTAGTTACAGCTTAACCGCAACTCAACAACAGTGGATTAGGCGATGATTCTGGTGCTTCACAATGTTAAATGGAAATAGGCATTTCTTGTTACCCAGGAATTTTGAATAGTAAAGTCAAAAAAGTCAAAGTCAAAATAATTGTATTCATTGAAATCACAAGGATTATTTTGAATCGTCTTATAAACTAAAATTACTCCTGTTCCAACGCAACCAAGCCTAGAAGAATCAGGCAACAAACATGGTTTGGCTTACATAAATGGTCCGTCTTACCACTAGGTGAGAAGCGCCTGTGCCTCGGAGCAAGGAGTTGCTGATACATTGTAAATGAGAACATAAAAACCATAATAAAAAAAAAAATAAAAAAAAAAATAAAAAAAAATAAAAAATAGCTTTATTGCCACACAAAAAATATACACCTATAAATTAAAAATGTTCGTAAAACTAACTAATTTAAGTATGGACCGCCCATGGCGGTATAAGCCTCCTCCAAGGATCGCCAATCCTCCCTGACTCTTGCTCTTCTTGGCCAGACTTTCCCAGCCACTTGAACAAGGTCGTCATTCCATCTTTTAAATGGTCTTCCTCTTTTCCTTCTTATGCTTAGGGGTATCCAGTTCGTAGCAATGTGGGGCCACCTATGTGGCTTCATTCTTTGTATGTGTCCTGCCCATTTCCACTTCAGACCCATTACCCTTTTGACCACATCTTTTGCTTTTGTTTTATGTCTAATCGCAGTATTTTTTACTCGGTCTTTGAGCTTGATACCTAAAAAACTTCTTTCAATACCTCTCTGGCAAATTCTTAGTTTCTCTAGCATCTTTTTTGTTGTAGCCCAAGTTTGACATGCATATGTTAGGCAGGGTGTTAAACAGATATCCATAGCTTTGCTTTTCAGTTCTATGGGTAGCCTGCTCTTAAAGATTTCTTTCATGGCCCAGTATTTATTCCATGTTGATTTTATTCGTCTGTTTACTTCTCTTTGGGTACATGAATCAAATGTGATAAGGTGGCCTAGGTATATATATTCCTCAACATATTCTAGAGTAGTTGATTGGACCCCGATTGGTGTTCTGGATTTATTGGTCATCAACTTTGTTTTGTCCTGATTTAGCTCTAGCCCAGCCTTCTTACTTTGTACATTTAGAGACTCTACCATGCATTGTAGTTCAACTGGATTTTCAGAAAGAAGCACAATATCGTCTGCAAATCTCAAGTGCGTTAAATACTTTCCATCGATTTTTATTCCCATTTTCTCCCACTCCAGTGATCTGAATATGTTTTCTAGGATGGCTATAAAAATACTCGGCGAGAGCGGGTCGCCTTGTTTCACGCCTCGTTCAATGCGGAAAGCTGGTCCAGCTATGTCAAGTTTAACCTTTGCAGTGCTTTTACTGTATATCTCTCTGATCAAATTAATATAATCATTGCCTATGCCTTGTACTTCAAGTGTTTGCCATATAAATGTATGGAAATAGAAACATGTAAATAGGTAAGTACAGATATTGCAAATTTCCATTTCAGTAGTCGAGGGGCAGAGCGACATCAGACCACGCGGCTTTCACGCGGAACGCGGTATAATATACATACCTATAAAATATACCTATTAGCTATAATATTCTCCAATGCTCTCATTTAAAAACTCTCATGGCAAAGATTTCTTGGTAATTGGAGACCAAATTTTTTAATTGGAGCCGGGTCGATGTTTGTCCGAAAACACCTCTCATTTTCATCATCATCATGATCATTATCAGGCACTGCTTTGACAAAACCTCCCCCTTATAATTCAGTGGGAGGATTTGCCATAATCACCACGCTTGGCAGGTGGATTGGTGATCACAGAATTGGTGTTGAGTACTCAGGTGGATGCTGCTGCCCATGAGAACACAGGGTCTATTCTTAGGCAGAACACATCACGGCTAGGTAATAGGACAACAGATTTTTAGCTGGAAACCGTGTTGATTTTTCTTCCGAAAACCTCTCTATTATATATGTGTTAATTTCACCAAAATCATCAGCTTTTTGCAAAAACGTTACTTTTCTATTAATACTTGGATGAAGTGATATATCTTAATAAAACCATGTAACTAGGTATGTATAATCAATAACCTCCCTCATAAAACTACAACAGGTTTATTTATTTATTTTTTATTCCATCACAAATCTGTTCTTACATTATTTTTCCACCGCGATATAATTTCGCGGGCGTCTCCAGGGAGATCCTTCTAACTTATATTTCTTTATAGTACACTAATTTAGGAGATGGCTAGGCATAAGTAATTACTTAGGTACTAGTATTTATTTCGTGGTTTTGATAGATAAATCTATTAAGACTTGTGGATTGATGTGATTGCTCAATAAGTAGGTCATCAGTTCAGCAGACTTTAAACGTCCAATACTGGACGAGGCCTCCCCCATAAAGTACAATGGGGATTTACCATAATCACCACGCTTTGCAGGCGGATTAGTGTTCGCAGTATCGGTATAGTACTCAGGTGGATACTGCTACCCTTCCCCTGGTGTAATCCTTTAGTTCTTTTGGACTATCTAGCATGGCAGTTGTTTTTTTTTTAATCTACTTCGCATGCAAACAAGCATACGGCCCACCTGATGGAAAGCAGTTACCGTAGCCTATGGACGCCTGCAACACCAAAGGCATCATACGCGCGTTGCCTACCCTGAGACATAAAGATGAAAAGTCTCATGTGCCTGTAATTTCACCGGATTTCGGAAAACAAACCATCTGCTTTTGGTTTTAAAGTTGTATGCACCAAAGGTCGATATTTAAGACATAAACAAGTAGGCTGGTCTAAACTGAAGTTTAAACAATCTACCGTAAAGAGGCCGTAGTAGATAGTAAAAAAAAAAGTTAAATTTGTATTTATTCTGTGCTTTTGGTACCAACCTATCGGGCATGAACGTCCGGTTCGAATGAAACTAAGATCCATTTCCATCCATAGAGTTTTTGAAAACAAAAAACAAATACAATTTTATTGTATACATACATCGTGTACATATTTATTTTTTCTTTTGTGCGATGCATGCATACTTTATGCAATAAGGTACTGTTGTGCCAAAAAAGTGGGTCGTAGTATGTTTTTGTGGTTTTGTACTGTGAAAACGACAAAAAGTGCTGGAAAATGTAAATAATAACTATTTATCTATCTGTTTTCGATAAAGTTCACATAAATACAGAAGTTTGATTATAAATAACTGAAAAACCAAAAAAAACACAACAGGTATTTTTTTATATCATTTTTTTATCAGATTTCTACATGTTACCTATAAACCAATAATAAAATAAAGGTATGTATTCGTTTTATGATTGCTTTAGTAATTAGTCCACAATTAGTTAAATAAAAAATCTTTTTTGATCATTATATTTGTTCCCAGAGTACGAAACCCTCAATGCGCAAGTCCAACTCGCACTTGGCAGGCTTCAAGCTGATAGAAGGTACAACTATCTTAAACGACGAGGGGAAAACACTCATAGAATCGATTATAGCCTCAAACGATAGGAACGCAATGGGCAATAACAGGTTAAAACACTTCTTACTGTAGTGCTAATTTCGTGAACGTATAGAATAGTGTGAGATCTGTCACCATGCACGTCCGTAGAATGCTGTAATTGGTGGGAATGCAATTAGCCGTGCTTTTATGGCGTGTAATAAAAAGAACGTCTCTGTTTACGGGATGGCGCGCGCGCTATTATAGAGCCTTTCCACGATAAGGCTGTGTTTCCACCAGAGATGTGCGAGGTAGATGAGCGATACGAGGATGCGTAGCGAGGCTGTGGAACGGTACGTAGATGAGCGGTGCGAGGATGTGTAGCGGGCTCTTTTCAGACTGACAACTAGTAGTTTCTCTCTTTCTCTCACGTCCATCGCTGGCGCATATCTCTCGCACACATCCCTGGCAACACATTCCTCGCAACACATTCCTCGTAACACATTCCTCGCAACACATTCCTCGCAACACATTCCTCGCAACACATTTCTCGCAACACATTCCTCGCAACACATCCTCGCTACACATTCTCGCACGCACCTCGCTTGTTTTGTACGTATAAAAATCTCACTCGCTAAGCCGCTTCCACCAGAGCTGCACTGAGCTAGGCTAGGAAAATGAAGGTGAATGATTCTATTGGTTCTTAAAAAACACATTCCTCGCTACGCATCCTCGCTCATCTCTGGTGGAAACACAGCCTTAAGCAGTGACGTTAAAGGTATACCGATTTGCCTAAATTAAAATTTTATTTATTTAGGAAAGTCATATGCTACTTCCTCAGATGTAAGGGTAGGAAAATTTGGATAATTTGGGTTGTTCCTTTTACCTTTTTAATTGCCTTTGGGGCGGGTGGTAAGTAGTAACCCGAATACGAATAAATTAGAGTAATGTAACGGTTTCAACAGGGTTCAGAAAAAAAGGACCTACAAACAGGACAAGGGGCTTCGACTTCTACAAAAAACAGCTCACTCATTCACTCTTTAAAAAAAACCAAGCGTAAAAACCGCGTTTAAATCCGTCCAGTAGAACTACATAACATAACATATGAACATAACAGCCAACAGTCACATACGTAGTCTTGATCCCACACTAGGATTCCCTGTGTCGTGGGTATCAGGAACTATGAGTACCATGGTACCATAACACCCAGGTACCCTGAAAAAATATTTGCAGATCATATAAACATTTGTCCCGCAGCGGGAATCGAAACCGCAACCTCTTGCATCTCAGCCGGCTATTCGCCCGCCGCGCCACAGAGGTCGTCAACTCGAGTTATGCTACGTATATACATACAGACAGGCAAACGTTACCTACCTTTTTAAAATTCAGAGAAGCAATATCTAGTCTATTTCAAAAGTTGTTAAAGAACCACTCGCCTCAGAGCTTCCTTCTTTTGTTGGCAAAAGTTGAAAATAAAGTAGGTAAGTCTAAGTAGCTTCTTTTTGTATTCGTCGCCGCTGAATCCTTTTTTATTTGCGAACCCACCTTCAGAAAACGACATAAATTGAAACTTTGTTCAATTCAGGATGGAATTCTGAATTCCTTGATAAAATGCCTAAAGCCAGCTCTAGACCCGCGAGTCCTTGCGAGATTTGTCGCTGAAAGAACCCGTTTAATATTAAAACTCGTATACCCATTTAAAATACGTAAGCAAATACACAAATATATAATATATTTACGATATAAATATATAATATATATACAAATAATTATATAAAAAGATTTTTAGGTACAATCACGTAATCGTTCTTTTTCGACGCAAGTCTAGATTTGCTTTAATTACAAAGTTGTTTCAATGTTATGTGCTTTTTAGATAGTTTTTTTAAATAAAAAGGGAAGTTAAAATAAATAAAGATCTAAAGTACTTGCACATAAAGTCTAGTCTAGGTTGTGGTCTCGGACAAAGTATCACCAACAATTACATTGGCGACACCAAATTGAATCCCCTACACTTTCTTATTCAAATGAGACTCTGGTTTAATTTAAATTTATAGTTACTAACTCGTTTTAAAACCATTTACTTTGTGGATTGGTTTGGTTAGTTAGTAAGTTTTGTAATAAAATTACAAACTCCAGTACGTACCTACCTACTTATCAGTGGCGAAGGGTCCATATAACACGATTCCTGTCCTCCCTTTTCAAATTTAAGTTAGATACCCGCTCAGGTGCCAAGGGCTTCTACAGATGCCCATTTTTGTGGAAAATTTTGACATTTGGCGCTCGAGTGTATACAGAACAGTCACCTCCTGATCCCACACTAGGATTCCCTGTGTCGTGAGTATCAGGAACTAGGAGTACCATGGTACCACAAACCCGGAACAAATATTTGCAGATCATACAAACATTTGTCCCGCAGCGGAAATCCAACCTCAACCTCTTGCTCAACCTCTTGCTCCTCGCGCTACCCCTACATATTTTTATACCTGCATATTTTTTAAAAATACTTACCTAGCTTGTCCAAGTCGCGCATGCATGTATGATATTTTTTACGTAACGAAGCACCGAGACTCTTTACGTTACAATAGAGTTACAATAGAGCTACTAACAGTTAATAGTTATTAGAATACACAGCTACCCGTGCCTCTACCCGGAAAATCACGGCTTACAAGCTGTTCACTTTATTCACGTAGTTAACTACTATTATATTCAATATCTGTGACACTATAAGTAACTGTATGTTACCCGGAACTATCTATTCTTTCATATTCATGATCTTATTTGTTTGCTATGTACCTACCTACTTAATAATGTTTGTTTGTCTACTTCTAAATTCTCGTTTTTTTTTATATTGTCAGAAACTGTGTGTGGAACCTTGCCTTGTGTTGGCTATCTTTACTACATTTACTTGTTTGTTTGTTTACCTTAGCTGTAAGTTTTCCAAATATGGATAAATTAAAATAAAATTTCTCAATTATCTAAATCAAAAATCGGTCAAGCACGAGTAGAACTCGCGTGGAAATTGAATGTACAAGTAGGTTACCAAGTAACCCTAGGCTATAGATCAATTAAGTAACTTTTTAGTCAATCAACACAATTTTATACAAATTTTCACATTACGAGAATTGCCCGTTTCCAGTGAGAAAAAAGACTTATGTTTTCCTGTAAACAAGAAAAGAGGCCGAATATTGAGTTTTTTTTTCATTACTTTTGGTTCAGTTGTTTCGGAGATTTTTAAATTTTCGCATATTTTCTATAATATATTTAAAAGTAATAATTTTAAATTAAATAACCTTTTTTTTATATTCATATCAAATTTGTATTGTGATATAAATAATATATTTCACATGATGCACCTTCGAAATCAAAATTCGTTTATTAACGCTATGCGTTCGTGATTGGGTCACCTAACTCTATAATATAAGTAACAGTAGTAGATTGTATCATAAGGGAGCAAAATAATATTTTTACGGCAAGGGCGCTTTTGAATCCAGAGAGATTCGATGATGATATTGATGATATTGATATGATATTGATATGATGAGATTGAGATGAGAGATTCGCGAGGGATTCGCCCGAGCCAAAAATAGATTTTGCGCCCGAGTGTTACACTCTACTTTTCATCATCATCTATGAGAAAATAAAAGGCGCCTCATATTTTATTTCAAAACAAAACCATGAATTTCTAACATTCCGTGAAAATTTACGAAAACGCGGGCTGTATTCGCGTTTAATTTGTTTTTTTTTATTCAGCCGGCGGCGCGGCGCGACTATGGGCCGTCGTATACCAGCCAATATTTATTCAAACAATATTTGTGTTCGAACACTAAGATGTTCCAAATTCAAAAAGTGCGCGGCAAAGATAATTGCGACGCACTTATTTGAGTTCGATATGTTCCAAATTCAAAAAGTGTGCGGAAAAGATAATTGCGGCTGACTTATTTGAGTTCGATATTTTCCAAATTGAAAAAGTGCGCGTCTTAGATAATTGCGGCGCACTTTCATAGAAGTTTCATACAGAAAACACCACCTTTGGGTGCACTTAAAGGCGAACCAAGTCGTCCTTTTCGAATAGATGGTATGAAAAATTTATTTGGTCCAGTAGATTCAGAGAAAAAAACCTGTGACAGAAAGACAGCCATTCACCAAAGTGATCCTATAATGGTTCCATAGATACCTTTTGAAATACGGAACCCTAAAAACTATTGAAAAAACTGAGTTTTAATCGGTTGAGCTGCTTTAGAGATAAATGGAAACATCCAAACACGCGAACAACCTTTTTAAATAAATAATAAATAAATAAATGCTGGAGACATTTCACACAACATTATATAGCCCCAAGCTAAGCAGAGCTTGTGTTATGGGTACTAGATAACTGATATACTTAATAAAATACATTACATAGATAGATGTTTTTTTATTATACATAGAAAAATACCCAGAACACCCTCACCAAATATCTGCAGATCCTAACAAATATTTGTTCCTAGGCGGGAATCGAACCCGCAACCTCCTACGTCGCAGGCGAACCTTCGCCCGCCGCGCCACAAAGGTCGTCAAATAGCTACCTCAGTACCAATTCAACAATGATAATAAATAACTCACGATCTCTATGGGCTGACGAAAGTTTATAAATTGCTGAGATGGTGGATGCAGGCGTCTCAAGACTGTTTATTTTTGCATTCTATGGGGAAGGCCTATGTCCAGAGTTCTACATAATTAAATAACTTATCAATTAGGCAAAATCACGTCAAATCAATTTGCAAAACCGTTAAACGTGTCAACTTAATTCCCGAAGTATTTAAACCGGCTTACTAATATTTGATCAAAGCTCTTCGTATTTACCAACAAATTAATTGATTACTCCATTTAAGGCTTAGGAGCGATAAGTGATGGGAACGTTTACGGATAACTCCTCATCCGTAAATTTACGTTTTCCGTTAAAATTTTGTCGAATCGAAATAGTAGAACGATTATTTATTTTTCCATTGTCTATCTGCGTTGCCCAACTGGGTTCACCAATATAAAATATGATACCTACTTGGGTCAGACGATCCAAATAGATAATTCCTAACTGGTAACTTCGACGAAGAGGTCTGCAGGGCTATTCTAAAACGTCGGAAGCGTTTCCGATCGGATTCGTTAGTTTTTCATTTCGATGTGGTAACTAAAACAATTTTCTAACAATTTTCTCTAGTAAAACACAGTAATACAATATTCATTGTTTTTTACTGTGTTTTACTAGAGAAAACTGTTTAATTTACCACATCGAAGTGAAAAACTAACGAATCCGATCGGAAACGCTTCCGACGTTTTAGATTAGCCGTGCAGTTTACGACTCCAACATTGCTTATAGCTATGTATAATACTAGCTGGTGCCTGCGACTTGGTCTGCGCAGGATTAGTATTTCGAGTAGCTTATATTAGCGTGGCGTAGAAAAGAATATAACCTATATATATATACTGTGGCGGGCTTTTTTGTAGGACTATTTAAGATAAACATTTCCATCATACATAACATATGTGTAACTCTAGCGGGTTTGGCAGCGCACGCCAGAATAGCCCGCAGATGGTAGATTTTTTTACCCTCTTGACACTTATCGTCATATTATGGACAATTCACACAATATCTTTATAAATTGTAGCCTATCTATATTATTGTAAAGTTTCATTAAAATCCATTCAGTAGTTTTTACGTGAAAGAGTAACAAACATCCATCCATCCATACATACAAACTTTCGCGTTTATAATATTAGTAGGATGTACTTGTAGTTCCTGATACCCATGACACAGGGAATCCTAGTGTGGGATTAAGACTAGACGTGTGTGACTGTTGGGTGTTATGTAGCTATTTCTTCCAGAAAACCTTAGGATGGAGAGGTCCATAAATGGAAGAATTAGGTAGTTATGTTATCACCTTGTTCAAATAATTAAAGACACAAATCATTTGTCTTCCAGACAAACTTTACCATGAGTAAATCATATCACAGGTTTTACTATAGGTTTTACCATATGTAGTAAAGTCTACATTCCTAAAGGTGCCGTGGTGTGTCCAGCCTAAGAAATTACCCCTCCTTCTCCTCCCGTGATTGTACTAAAAGCCTTACTAAGAATTCACACGAGCAGTAGCATCCGCCTGAGTACTTAACAGCAAACTGCGATCACCAATCCGCCTGCCAAGCGTGGTTATTACGGGAATTCCCTCCATTGTATTCAATGGGGGAAGCCTCATCCAGCAATGGACGTAAACAGGCTGGTGATGATGATAAAGACTCCTCACAAAGCACTATTGTAGATACCTATACCTAAAGTAAGTAGACAGGTACCGACTTGACGCCAATAGGAAATTAGACCACTCAGATTAACTGTGTTTGCGGGACGTGAGACAGTGATACCTACAATAACGATTAGTAGTTACCTGTGGCCTTGGATAAGGTGTAGGTACCTACCATATTGCATTCATGCAATAGGATATTGGCTAATGCAATAATGGTTAATGTTATCGCTAAGTGTGTAATATTATAATGTCATGATCCACTACCATTCGAAATTACAAGTTTCTAGGTAAAAAAGTTTAGGAATGGTACGTAAATATTTTTGGCGGTGTTAATATTTCGCTGATGGTACCGCTTAGAAACAATAAATCGGCCAAAAGCGTATTAAAACACGTATAGTGTAGGGTTCCCAAGTAAAATTCACTCCATAACTCAAACAAAAAAAAACACTTAATTGGTACCTACATAAATGCAATAACTAGCCCTTCCAACCAAACTAAGTTAAAAAACATATTGGTTAGAAGTACTTTCCCTATTTTCTTTCCATTTAAAATCTACATGCTCATAATGTGTGTGTGACAAGAAAATAAATAAAAATAAAATATAGAAATTAAGATTAGTCTAAGCAGTACTTATAAAAAATAAAAAAAAATAAAAATAAGATTAAAAAAATAACTGCAAAACTATTAATCACAGGATAACCGAGATTAATTTTGATGAAAATTCCTTTAATTTGATTAAAAGGTAACTTAACTATTTATTTAATCAAAACAATTATTCAATTTGTTCATGACAGTAGTGACTTAAGACGATATGTTAAAATGTTTCGAAACATGAGTGGGTGGAGCTAGCAGAACTGCAAGAAAGTGACAGCGCAATTACTCACTTCACACCGGGAAGAAGATTAGAAGGATGGGCGTAAAACGGGTATTACGAGAACCGATTTCAAAAAATAAATCAATCGAGAAAAGTTTCACCAATCGTGTTTCTGTTTTAGATTTATTTATATAACATCCTCAAGTAATCACTATATTAACATTGAGTTTGTAACCTTTACCGTTACTAAGTGAGCATGTAACGCAGCGGACTCCAAAATTTTAACATATCACCTTAATTTTAATGTCTCAGGGTAGGGCGCAGTGCAGTGCCAAGCAGGCCGCGTGGACGTGACCCGTGTGGTAATGCATTGTTAAAGGCAGAGGTTACCACTTAACATCAGGTGGGTCTTGTGCTTGTTTCGTAATATACACAAATAAAAAAATAAAAAACGATTTTGGAGTCGGATATCACCAAAACTGACATTGAGAATTCAAACTGAAGTTTCTAACTGCATTAATGCCCAAGGTATCTTCAAAAACAGAGACAAGAGCTGATGACCCTGGAAACGACTGCACCAATTTCCACTTCACAGCTAAGAACCATCTAGCAAACACCAGCTTTGACCCTGGCACCTCTCCCTCACAAATAGTAGGACATCATCTTCTGATGTCTTCTCGGTTATTCACATACAAGTAGGTATATTTTAAATATTGTCCGTGGTGTGTCCGGCCTGAGAATAGACCCGTGGATGTAGTAAAAGCTAAGGGATTACACCAGCGGATGGGCAGCAGCATCCACCTGAGTACACCAAACTGCGATCACCAATCCACCTGCCAAGCGAAGATTGGCAAATCCCCCCATTGCATTCTATGGGGGAGGCTTCGTCCAGGAGTGGACGTGATGTTGAAGATAGTTTAAATATGAAAGGCATGGCATCTATCATTCATCTATATAAGTAATAATAGTTGATTACTTACTAATGAAACTAATTTCCTTTTTTATTTATTTTTACAAAAGTTCCGAATTCACATACGTATGTAAGAGGTTATTATTACATAACCTATCTCGAAGATCTTAAGTATTTTGTATGACACCTATAACTACTGGCCAGAGTGTCATTTAATGGCCCATTAAACGATTCCTTAATATAAATCTCTGCTAAGTAACATTTAATGACCATTTCATTACTTTGAACGTGGCTATAACTGATATTTAAATTTTTAAGAGTTCTGTACATTAGCACTTACCGAAGACTAAAAGTATTAAGTCTTTGAGGAAACTTCTTCAGTAAGTAACAATAATTAATCGTAATTTAGTAGATCAAAATTAAATTGAAAATAAACCATGTATATGCCTGCCTATCCTAAATAAATTTAATAAAATGTTATACTTTGGTTTTTTTTATAACTTGTCTTAAAAAAACACTTACCATTAATAAAAGTTCCATTACCAGAAAAGTCTCAATACTGAACTAATCATACAACCCACAGTTTTTAAACACAACCGAAAACAAACTAAACTAATTTAAAGTTAAGTTTTAAGTTTCAAAATTTAATAATTATTATTTTTCATAATTAGTTTGACTGTTATTAATTTTCAAATTAAACGTTTGATTATGAAACCGACAGCGAGAGATCATGTGGTCCGCGCGGTTCCCGCCTGTCTCGTACATTTTAACACACTGAAGTCTGAACGTCGCTGAAATCTGCTGTTAGAGACGTACCAAAATTGTTTGCAATTATGCTTTTATCGACAAGGCCCATCACTAGTAGAAAAGAACAGTGCAGCTCTGTCCCACCTTGGACTTTAGCAATAGATTTAGGTACATACTTCAGCATACAGCATACAGCAGTATAAAAAGGTGGATAAACTACATTGTACAATGCAAACTTGGCGCTCAAAAACTATATTATTCTCCAGCAAACTTTTGAGCATTATTTTAAATTAGAATTAATAAGAATTATTTTAATTATTTTAAAATTTATTTATTAATCATTTAAGTTATTCCAGTGTATTATGTACATACAGTAATGTTATCTAATATTTCTCTTTAAGTGAACCCTGTTCTAAATATATTGAATCACAAGTTAGTAACTTGCAATCACTACCGTCTAGGAATGGACTTCTACAAGCTTATGATGATGATGACTCTTTTTAAGTGATGTCAAGCTTAATTTGTTAAAAAACATGCGGGTAACTTCAAAACGGTTACAAAAATTATGTTATTATTACTGGAAGAAAGCGTTAGCCGAGTTGATCGTAAAGCAATGGCGGCGATGAGCTCACCACTTGTCACGTCTATATTCTTGCGACTGTTTAACCCACGTTGAAATGAAGTCCTTTGAGGCTCAGCCTACCCCTTCCTACCCCTAGAAAATGGCGTGTGTTTATGCATGTATATAATGTATGTTCTTAATAGCTGCAATAAAACGTACAGCCGTAAAGAACCAAGCACGTTCAGTTAAAAACTTTAATTACTCATTTCAACCTAAGTGGATGTTAACTAGGACGTTTTATTTAGAACCATTAAAATGTAGAGCTCTTTGTGCTGCTCTTGAAAACACAGTTTCAGATCAGCAGAACATAACATAACAACCCAGTAGTAGAACTTCTTGTGAAAGAGTTCGTCCGGGAAAGTACTACCACCGTACCTATTTCTGCCGCCAAGCAGTAGTGCTCGCATTGCTGTGTTTCAGTTTGAAGGGTACGGGTGCTGGTGAAATTACAGGCACATGAGACTTTTCATCTTTATGTTGGCAGCGCGCGTGTGATGCCTTTGGTGTCGCAGGCGTCCATAGGCTACGATAACTGCTTTCCATCAGGTATGCTTGTTTGCTTGCCAAGTAGTATAAAAAAAACCCAACAGTCACATATATAGTCCTGACCCCACACTAGGATTCCCTGTGTCGTGGTTATCAAAGACCTACGAGTACCATTGGTACTAACAACACCCAGATACGGAACTAATATTTGCAGATCATACAAACATTTGTCCCGCAGCGGGAAACGAATCCGCAACCTCTGGCTGCTCACCCGCCGCGCCACAGAGGTTGTCAGAAGCTTCAAGACATCAGATTTTGGGTTTCCTACAAGATGTTGCGTGATTTATCTGTGATTACGGTCCCATACGGTATATAATTGAAACACAAAAGAAATCTCCGAAAATAAATAACATGAACATCTGTTTTTTTTTTAGTACTCTGGTGGATGCAACTGTTCATTCGCTGGTGTAATCCCTTAGTCGGTTTCTACAACATCCACGGGAGGAGACTGAGGGGTCTATTCTTAGGCCGGACACACCAAAGCACAAACCTTGCTCTGAATTTGATGTGTTTGTGGATGGATGGAAGATGATTCTGTCGGAGTGCCTGGGGTTCTGTGAGAAGAATGTGTTAAAGTTGATGTTCGACATTTTTTTACACTATGCTTGTCGTTTTTTATGACATTGTTTTTATATTTTTATTTTTATTATTATTATACTTGTTTTTTTCTGTTGTTTTGACTAATGTTATTTTTATTGTATTTCTATTCTTTAATATTATTTGATTGTGTTTAATTAGTGTAATTGGTTACCTTGCCGTTCTAGTTAAAGTAAATAAATAAATAAATAAACTCTCAAGGTTTATCTAAAAGTTATTAAGATATAACATTTTTGAATAAGCTGTTGTGTGTATTATTGAATACAAATATGCAACTTAACTTTCAATATCTCTGCATCATCAATCGACTATCGATAATATTCTATCGACAACTTATCCTGTCTACACATCTCGGGATCGTCACGCACTACCCTGACAGGGCACAAGATTGGCGCGCTCTACGCATGCGCAGAACCTGTTTTTCTCAACAAACTTGAATTTTGTGCGTTTATGGTTAATGTTACCCTATAAATCTCAACACCAAGACGACAGGCGATCCGGAGACTCGTTTGCGTGGAAATCAAAATTTTTATAAATGAAAAACATCGACCTGTCTCACTCTAACAGAGAGTAACGCCCTACCTACCCTTTCAATAATCTGCCGAGCAATTTAAAGTTCTCCAAACCATTTTATGGTATTTGACTTGTAATGCCGAAAGTTTCAAGCCGTTTCATATTTTTCGTTTCATTATACTTGACTGCGTACAACACGATAATTTAAGTTTTTCAATAAAGCACTTGAGAGCTTTCTGATTAAAAGCTGCGGGTATATTTCTTTTGGAATCCATTACCATTCTTTCTCGTAACTTTCACGACTGATTCCCCACTGCGGATGTTTTTGGATTTTCTTGAAATAAACAGCCATGGAACCAATAAGTTAATCAATGCCTCTACAAGGGCATCAATACATTTAATTATAGTTCAAAATAACTATAACATCGACAGCTATTTACACCATAACATTTTTTTGCCAAACGTTTAAATTAGCAGCATTATTTCTCTGTTTGCAGCAGTCTTGTTCTAAGTGCTACGCCTACATGGCGCGCTACGGAGCGTAGCACTTTACGTAGCGACACTACGCATGGTCTACGAAGCGTTGTAGAGTAATTTTATTACGATAATTTCAAATTCCGTTCAATTACTGAAGTAATCATTATCATCAGCCACTAGGTCCACTGCTGGATGAGGCCTCGCCATAGCATGCATAGCGTAAACCCCATAGCGTGCAATGGGGGGATTTGCCATAACCACCACGCTTGGCAGGCAGATTTATGATCGCAGTTCAGTGGTAAATACTCAGGTGGATGCTGCTGCCCATCCCCTGGTGTCTCCTTAGTCGCTTTTTACGACATCTACAAGAGGAGTTGGAGGAGTCCTATTCTTAGGCCGAAACTATCACGGTAAAGTAATAAAGTAACTAATAAGTAGTAGTAATTAGTTAGTCCTCTTCGACCCGAGAGACCGAGTCAAGGTGTTCGACCTCTGTGGCATGGCGAGCGAGTAGCCGGCTGAGATGCAAAAGGTTGCGGGTTCGATTCCCAATGCGGGACAAATGTTTGTATGATTTGCAAATATTTGTTCCGGGTCTGGGTGTTATGGTACCATGGTACTTGTAGTTCCTGATACCCACGACACAGGGAATGATGAATACGTATGTGTCTGTAGGGTGTTATGTTATATTGTTATATGTTAAGTAGTAGTAAAGAAGTAATGAAGTAATAAAGTTCGTTAAATACCCCGCGTTGGGCCTTTGATAAACAATATTGTTTTCACACCACCTGCTCGACAATGTCCAATTACAAATCATTCAACCTCAACGTAAAGTAAAGCATTGTCTCTCTAGGGATATAAAGTTGTATGAAACTCTCTAGGGATTAAAGTGATTTGATTTTGGAACGTCAAATTCGTGTGGAGACTCGTGTAAAACTCTTAGTAAAACAATGCCCATATGGCATTGTAAATAGGTTTGTTCGAAAATCGAACAGGCCACCATAAGCAAAACTCAAAAAAAAAGAAAAAGGTGCGTTTACAAAGAATGTGAAACAAAAGATTCTTTACACGCTGTGCGCGTGTTTGGTGCTGTGATTTTCAGTAAATTTTCATGCAATATACATATGGATAAAAAATTACAAACTATAGTGATTCTACTCCAAAGTTTATCAAAACAGACGCTTTAGAGATTATTGATAATCTACTACTGCAAAAATCAAAACAAGCTCTGGCTTTTTATTGTCTCGCAGAAAGTGTGAAAAGTAGAGTATGCTCCTCTGGAATAAAGCCTGTCTTCGTCTTGAGCAGCTTGAACCCCTCGCTTCACTCAGGACTCTATAACTCCCTTGCTACACTAGGGAGTTAACTTTTGAGTCCCTCGTTACGCTCAGGGTTCAATATGCCGCCCGCGACATAAAACACTGCTTTATTCCCTTAGTGCATAATCTACTATTATCAAAGCGTTGGGCCCATCCGTTTTCATCAGACTGTCAAAGAGGATTAAGGCTGCAACTTCCACAGCCATATTTAAAAGCAGGCTCTAGAGGTGGTTGTGGGGCAGGTATTCTACTGTGTGAACGATTTTTATGATATGCCTGAGCAGTAGAATACTTCTTTAAGCACTGTACCCGATTAATTGAATCCTACTAATATTATAAACGCGAAAGTTTATGAGTATGGATGTTTGTTACTCTTTCACGTAAAAACTACTGAATGGATTTGAGTGAAATTTGGAATGGAGATACTTTACGCCCTGTATTAACACATAGGCTACTTTTCGTCATCATCATCATCAAACGCGTGTTTGTTACTCTTTCATGTAAAAACTACTGAATGGATTTGAGTGAAATTTGGAATGGAGATACTTTACGCCCTGTATTAACACATAGGCTACTTTTCGTCATCATCATCATCATCAAACGCGTGTTTGTTACTCTTTCATGTAAAAACTACTGAATGGATTTGAGTGAAATTTGGAATGGAGATACTTTACGCCCTGTATTAACACATAGGCTACTTTTCATCATCATCATCATCATCAAACGCGTGTTTGTTACTCTTTCATGTAAAAACTACTGAATGGATTTGAGTGAAATTTGGAATGGAGATACTTTACGCCCTGGATTAACACATAGGCTACTTTTCATCATCATCATCTTCAAACGCGTGTTTGTTACTCTTTCACGTAAAAACTACTGAATGGATTTGAGTGAAATTTGGAATGGAGATACTTTACGCCCTGTATTAACACATAGGCTACTTTTCGTCATCATCATCATCATCAAACGCGTGTTTGTTACTCTTTCATGTAAAAACTACTGAATGGATTTGAGTGAAATTTGGAATGGAGATACTTTACGCCCTGTATAACCACATAGGCTACTTTTCATCATCATCATCATCATCAAACGCGTGTTTGTTACTCTTTCATGTAAAAACTACTGAATGGATTTGAGTGAAATTTGGAATGGAGATACTTTACGCCCTGGATTAACACATAGGCTACTTTTCATCATCATCATCTTCAAACGCGTGTTTGTTACTCTTTCACGTAAAAACTACTGAATGGATTTGAGTGAAATTTGGAATGGAGATACTTTACGCCCTGTATTAACACATAGGCTACTTTTCATCATCATCATCATCATCAAACGCGTGTTTGTTACTCTTTCATGTAAAAACTACTGAATGGATTTGAGTGAAATTTGGAATGGAGATACTTTACGCCCTGGATTAACACATAGGCTACTTTTCATCATCATCATCATCATCAACCGCGAAAGTTTGTGAGTATGGATGGATGTTTGTTACTCTTTCACGTAAAAACTACTGAATGGATTTGAGTGAAATTTGGAATGGAGATACTTTACGCCCTGGATTAACACATAGGCTACTTTTCATCATCATCATCATCATCAATTTTCATCATTATTCACGCGGGTGAAACCGCGGGCGCAACTAGTTAATAATAATAATCTAACATGATTCTATAATAAATAAGTAAGTACCAACCAATTAATGTCATTAATAATATTGTACGAACCTGACATGTAGCAATGGTGCTATAAATAAACAATAGTACCTAATGTATTGAACATATTGTTAATTTTGTAAGTCTCAACAACTTTTAGCAAATAAAGGTTTTAAAATCACTAAGTTAATAGCGAAATATAATTCCATCGACTTGTGCCGTTATCTACAACGGTAACTTCAACTACTTAATTGATAATAAATATATGTAATAACCCTCCTTCAGTCGGGCAATGAAAAGCATGAAAGTAATGAATTTGACGATACTCAGAGCCAGAGAGAGAGATAAATGCGAAGGTTTTGATTTTTGTTACTCAATTACGCCGTAAATTGACCAATTTAATTATCACAGGCTAATTTTATACCGGTACTACGCGATAAGAAGACGCAGGTCGATACCTACTAGTGGTACCTAAGTATTGAATTAAAATAGTTAAATAGTGGAAATGGAACAATAATATAAATATCATCATCATCAGCCTGTAGAAGTCCACTGCTGAACATAGGCCTCCTCCTTAGAATGCCACGACGAACGGTCTTAAGCCGCCTCCATCCACCGACTCCCCGCGACGTTTATAAGGTTAGTCCATCGAATGGAGGGAACGAGGGAGTATGTTTTACGTGTGAAATAGGACCACCAATGTATAATCACCATATTCAAAACAAATAAATTATCTTTTTCTTTATCAATATAATTATAATGAACCCTTAACTTAATTGGGGACTCGAGGGATTGTCTTAACATCTTGCTGATGTTTTTTACTTTTGACTACCTTCCTAAGGTTTTTAAGTTCTCATTTACTAAGTATCAGCTTCTCCCTGCTCCGAGGCACCACACAGGCGCTTCCCACCTAGTGGTAGGACGGATCATCAAAAAGCCAAGCCGTGTTTGTTGGAGTCGCGTTGTTAGTAGTAGAACTTCTTGTGAAAGAGTTCGTCCGGGGAAGTACTACCACCGTACCTATTTCTGCCGCCAAGCAGTAATGCTCGCATTGCTGTGTTTCGGTTTGAAGGGTACGGGTGCCGGTGAAATTACAGACATACGAGACTTTTCATCTTTATGTCTCAGGGTCGGCAGCGCGCGTGTGATGCCTCTGGTGTTACAGGCGTCATACGGTACTACTTTCCATCAGGTGGGCCGTAAGCTTGTCTGCTTGCCAAGTAGCATAAAAAAAAAGAACAGGAGTAATTTTAATATTTATGACGATTCAAAAAGATCCTTGTGATTTCAATTAAAAAAAAAAGACCGAATGCGGCGTGCCATGGCATGTACCTACGGGCCAAGAATAGAGACCTCTCCGTCTCATGATAGCTCATTGATATAAGGACTTAGCTCTCAGAATGTTTAATTGACTATTTGTGTTATCAGAACAGAGGCCCAATTCCCAATTATTTTAAAACTTCACTGATTGTTGACCGAGTCGAAAGTGAATTGCGAATTGACAGAAAGTTGGTATTCTGCTCCCTCATAATAACAATTTAGTCAACTTCCGATTTACGGTGACTACCATTAGAGGGGTCATTCCCAGTAGAGTAGGATAGTTATTTTAAGCTAAAATTATCCCAAAAAACTTCGAATCGTTCAAGTTTTGGTCACATTTCGATATAACCACATTACCGGGTTGTATTTTAAGTTAGGATAATACCATTTCTGACATTTAGGACATCCACACAACATCGGCACAGAATAAATATTAGTACAAGTTACGAGACACGAGCTCTAATATTATAAACGCGAAAGTTTGTGAGTATGGATGTTTGTTACTCTTTCACGTAAAAACTACTGAATGGATTTGAGTGAAATTTGGAATGGAGATACTTTACGCCCCGGATTAACACTTTTCATCATCATCATCATCAATTTTTATCATTATTCACGCGGGTGAAACCGCGGGCGCAACTAGTTTTAAATAATTTTTAATTAGAGAATTGGGCCTCTGGTCTTAGCTCGTATGCTATAACTAACATTAGGGAAATGTTTCAGGTACCTTTTGACGACCTCCGTGGCGCGGTGGGCGGTGGGCGGTGGGCTGAGACGAAAGAGGTGCGGGTTCGATTCCCGCTGCGGGACAAATATCTGCAAATATTGTTTATTCCATCCAGTCATATTTGTTGCGGGCCTGGGTGTTGTGGTACCATAGTACTCGTAGTTCCATATACCCATGACACAGGGAATCTATGTAGGTAAGTTGACAGTGGGGTATATTATGTTAAAATAATAAGTGTCATAACTTCGAATGTGCTACTTTTATTCCAAAGAAAACATTCTTAAATACATAAGCAGTAAGAATATTAAAGCTTGGAGTAAACAATAAAATATCTATTGTTATTTTTGTGTTTGCCAGCGAAATTTTAGTTTTTTACAAGCTTTTATTTAACTTACAATGTATGTATGATGAATTTTAAACCAGTTATCTTTAACCGATTGAGCTGAAATTTTTATACCTGTCAAGTTCAGATGACAATACAATATTGTGGTGATGGCGAGCTGATCTGATGATGGAGACGGAAGGTGGACAAAGGAACTCCTCGATGATTAGTAGTAGCCTGGCAGTGTTTGGGCTCATTTTGATCAGGTTCCGATAACGAATTTAACAAAAGCTTGTTTTGAAAAAATCATTTTTCAACAAACTTTTTTATAGCTCTACGTACAGGCCTATGGCCCGCCTGATGGTAAGCGGTTACTGTCGCCTATTGACTTCAGCAACTCCAGGGGCATTACCGATGCGTTGCCTGTCCTAAAACACTCTTATTTTTTTTTATTTCTATTATTATTTTGCTTCTTTGCTTGTTTGACATGGTTTTACGGCTGGACCAATTTTGATAAAATTTGTTACACGGATAGATCAAAATCTGGATTAAGTGCCCACGAGTAATTATAGAGAGTGAAATAAAAAGCGACCGATAGTGTATTTTTATAAATGCATGTTGTGTAGCTACATAGGAACATTTTTATAATTTGGGATTTATGCCATGTCATGAAATATCTATGTACTTAGAAAGAGCAACGCTTCTAATATTAGTTTTTGTAATTTGGAATGTAGATAATTTCAGCCAATTCAGCCTGGCTTCTAAATGTTAAATGTTATAACCTCATCTTGTTTGTGTTACAAGTAAAAAAGTTAGACCAATTGTTTCTGTAACAAATAACAAAGTTCGACCTAATATTTATTCGTTCAATTCTACCATTCCTAATGTGTTTGCGAGTCAAGTTCAGTTTGAACAAATCATTACAATACTAACATAATACTCTACTTCAGTATATTTATTTCTAACAGTTATTCTTGCTCGTCTTACGAGTCGAGCTACAAATCGTATGTTTTAGCATCGCATTCAGTTTTCTATATAAAATCATAAGCATCGCTTACATATATATCATACATTAAAATGTATGTGATAAATGCCGCGCATTGCTGAAGGCACAGCTGTAGCATGTACATGTAGCTCAACCCTAAATCTCCTGTTTATATCTTTTTCCTCCTCTTTTCCGGCGTCGACGGGAACATGGCTTCGTCGGCGCGGATCAGCCGGTTCACTGCGCGACTCAACGACACATCTGTTTCCAGAAAACATACTGTTATGAGGTGTAAACATCATATTATGTAGTGTAAAAATAATTTTATATGGTGTAAACATCATGTTATGAAGTGTAAACACCATTTTATATGGTGTAAACATCATGTTATGTGGTGTAAACATAATTTTATATGGTGTAAACATCATGTTATGAAGTTTAAACACCATTTTATATGGTGTAAACATCATGTTATGTGGTGTAAACATCATTTTATATGGTGTAAACATCATGTTCTGTGGTGTAAACACCATTTTATATGGTGTAAACATCATGTTATGTGGTGTAAACTGTGTAAACATCATTTTATATGGTGTAAATAATGTGTTAAAGTGTAAATAAATATTATTTGGTGTAACCATGTTATTTGAAGCGAAAGCAATGTAATTTTTACTGCATGTTTGCTCAATTTCTGTAAAGTCGCACTTATCTGACCTGACTAGTCGGCTACCAGACTAAATGACGTACGAGTTATCAAGATAACTTATTAGGTAAAGATCAAGGGGTTATTTTAACTTTAAGCCTAGCTTTAAGACAAATCAACAGGTAATGTATAAAGATTGTTAATAAATTAGCCAGTTTGGCACAAAGCAAAGCAAGCCTTGGGCTGAGTACCAGTATTTTGTACGTCAAACTCGTATACCCTGATCTTTTATCTTAGACAATTTTCAGATATGCCACTGTGTGTATAAGTGTCATGATTGTGTATCATACGTGTATATACGCATATGATACATGACACTTATACACACAGCGGCATATCTTGACATTTCTTTGTTTACGAAAATTGTCTAAGATTCAAAATCAGAGTATAGTTGACTTTAGATTTAAATAGCAATGTGTCAGATTAGTGCAACTCTACATTATGTATTTCTATCTTTCTATATCGTCTAAGATGTTATTTCTACACTAACGTTTACACTACAATGTTTTCGGTAAGCAGATTGTGTCAACTGAATCACGCAAGCCAATCGTTAAGATATGATTTTATGAAGGTTGAATACAAAATGAAAAACTTAAACTTTTTTTAAAACTTTTAATGTGATATAATTTTAACAGTCCACTTACTATCTTAACATTTAAATAATTATGTAAAAATTGCACGAAACAAAGTAACTAGATTTATATTTGGTCCATTTATTGTTCATGCAATTTCTACAATAAATGTGTACTATTGTTTCAGAAATTGTACTCGAAACAGGCAACAATGTTTATTGTAATAATAATAACCTACATATATTTAAGTATAATATTATAGTCGGAGCGTGAGTCACTGACCGGGTTCTTAACGACGACTGACAGAAGTAGCTATCTACGCTATTTGTGATACGACTAGTTTAGCGTTACGAACGTCTGCCTAAGGTGCAAGCCACATAGGAAATAGCGCGGGCGCGGACATGGCATGGGCACAAAATATATAGGCACAGAAGGCAAGCTCAGTACAACAAGCGGTACAGTTTTACCCAGAAAATAAGTCCGATCGGCTGTTTTCGTTTGCGCAGAAAAGCGCAGACTGATATCCGACTGTACCCGAACTTATAGTACCTATAGCTCTGTCCTGCTGACATGATTCGTACAGTCGGACAGATTCGACTGATGAACAAGATGGCGGACGACCGGCCGCGATTTGACCTCGAAATCGATTAACAGCGCAAGCAATTTTTTAACGCGCGATTGCTTTTGGTAGAAGAAGGTTCCCGCGCTATAGAAATTGGTCTACGGCGCAGGTACATCGGGGTGATTTATATTTCGGGTAAAACTGTAACAGGCGCATGCACACATAGACAACACGCGTACCCACGTAGAACTCGGTCGACTCGCAACCGGCGTTCGACCGAGTTCTACCGAGAACGCCGTGGGTACGCGTCTATGTGTCCATACGCCTGTTATCGCTTGTTGTACTGAGCTTGCCTTCTGTACCTATATATTTTGTGGCACGGGCTTCTTTCCAATCCATTCAAGTTTCGTACAAGACGCCCGTGCTATATCCGCGCCCGCGCCTATGTGGCTTGCGCCTGATTTTTTCCGGTCAACGACACGCAAGCTGCCTATAAATTAAGTAATTGAGCCAACACATAATATTAATATATGCGAAATAACGTGATCTAGAAAAACAGTCTCAAAATTTTTAAATAATTTAAATACTTTAACCCACACTCTTTCAAACCAATTTTAACGACACAAGCTTGAAAACATCTTTAACAGTATTAATAAGCTTTATTCCCTTATTCCGTTACCCAAAACCTTCAAAATAATTTTCTTTCTATTACCTCTTTACTTATATACCTACCTAGTTTGCGAAAGAGTTTTTATTAAGGTACTGATGCCTTACCATGAGCTCGTATAGCGATTCAGTTCAAAAACTATTCAGTACAAAATATCTGTTCGTCGTTGACATCCGTCATCATTGAATAACTTTAATCGCAGAAGTCTATAGACTTTCTTCTGCTACTGTGCCTTTAAATATAGCTGCGAACATCACGGAACCGATATTTTGTACTGAATAGTTTTTGAACTGAATCGCTATAAGAGCTCATGATAAGGCCTTTGCTCGTTGAACTTTGTGGGAACCTTATGATTGCTCCTTTGCCATTCATAAATAGAATATTTTGACTAAGTAATAAATAAGTAATACTTTTTAACGTACAGATAGTATTTATTGTGAAAACACGTAGTTTTAATTCAATTGTAAATTGCGATAATGTTAAGTACGACTCTTAAGCATAACAAATATATTATCAAAATGATTTATAAATATTTTAACAAAATTTGTGAATACATGCAATCTTACTGAGCAATCCCAGCTAGAATATAATAGTATATTATGCTAGAAAAAATATATCCACCATAAATATGTGTTTTATCAAACACATGAAGAAAAAGAGGTTCTTCTATAAATATATAGATATATATATATATATATATATATACAATGTGTAACAAAATAACCCTATAAGCCCGAGGGGAGGGTAATACAGACGTCATGGCGAACAATTTTAGTTCTACGACTTTATAAATTTCCAAGTTTTTCATTCATGAAATGCCTCGTAAACTTTCCTCCAGAAATGTCATGGAGCTACCCTACTACAGCTATTCATTTGATCCCTATGCGTGAACTCTGAATACGGTAATAGGGAAGCCCCATGTTGCGTTAAGTACGTACATTTCTGGAGGAATTTTTACGAGGAATATCATGAATAAAAAAAAAGGCGTAGAATAAAAGTTGTTCGCCATAACGTGTGGAATACCCTCCCCTCGGGCTTACGGGGGTATTTTATTACACATTGTATATTATGTAAACGACCCTATATTTCGATTTAATGAGACCCTTGTCTGACCCTTATGTCTTAGAGTTAGAGAGGTGGCTCTTTTCTGGATCAACGCATTGGTATTGCCATTCACCGTGGCAATGAAGCTAGCGTCTTAGGGACGCTTCCGTCTGATAGTGATTTGGATCAGTTGAGCTATCTTTAGATCGTTTAGAACAGTCTTTAGATGGTTCAATTGTATCATTCGTATTTTTTACAATCTGTACATAATTAGTTGAACAATAATTTCTGTAAATAGCGTATTTAATTTTAAATAATAGTTTATTTAATATTTATAAATACTGTATAAATAATGCCTCATCTGTTGAATCTTTTGACTTAAGTAAGATTCAAACAATAATTTAATCCTATATGTTCTTTGATTTGTATAAATCTGTTGAGATAATGTTGATAAATGTTTACCTCCAAGCTCCTTTAAAGAACCTGTTTCATCGGCGACGATTAGCGAGGAGCGAATCATGATAGAAACTCTCAGCGAGTGTTTTGACTACCAAGGGAGCGTCACTGAGCGAGTTTGTTCTTTGATCTAGTGGTAACAGAGTTTTCGCCGGCATTGTGAACAGCGATAAACTATTAATATGTGCATCTCCAGGTGTACGCTAGGGGCTGGGCAGCAGCATCCACCAGAGTACTTAACACCAGACTGCGACCCACCTACCAAGCGTGGTGGTTATGGCAAATCCCGCCATTGCACGCTATGCATGCTATGGGGGAGGCCTCATCCAGCAGTGGGAGTCTACTGGCTGACGAAGAAGAGAGAGAAAGAGATAGATGTATCTCTTTTATTTACATGAAATTATACGTTTCTTGAGCGAGAAAATAGTCAATCGCCAGTCGCTTCCTCGTCGGCGAGGAAGAGAGTAAGAATAAGTGTCATATCACATATTAAAAGTGACAGTTTCATTTTCGCCCAATAGCAGAATCTTTCAGCCAAATTAAACCTTTTTAAGGCTTGGCGTACTAAAACGGTGCCAACGGGACCCCATTACTAAGCCTACGCTGTCCGTCCGTCTGTCTATCTGTATTCTGTCACAGGGGTATATCTCACCAGCCCTAAGATGTAGCCAGTTGAAACTTTCACAGATTATGTGTTGTGGAATGAACCTCATGCATATAACTAAAATGCAAAAAACTACATCCCAAAGTGGGTATAAGAGTACTTCAACCTAGGAATAAAACTTTATTTCATTGTAATTTAACATCTCGTAACCAAACTGGCATTTTTCATTTATGACTTCACTGTCATCGATAAATTTGATTATTGTTTCATTAAGCCGGTCATATTCTTAAGGAATCTATCATGACTTTGACACTGGCAGAATTGTAACAGCTAGCCACAGATGCCATAAACTAAGAAGTGAAGTGAATAAATTATGAACTTTGATAAAATTAAGAGGGAACGTTAGCAAAGGGGCGCGGAATTCTATTTTTATTGTGTTTTTTGCTCATTACAGCTCATCAACACTTCTTGAGAAAGCGAACACTGATTTTGTGGGAATCAGGAGACCTAACACACATGTTTTAATTGATAGTATTTCATATATATCATGATACATGAACCAAACCAACACTATACATATCATTCATTGCCATTCGTAGCTAAACTAATGATTATTTATGAGATACTAATAAATAAATAAATGCTGGACATTTCACACATTATCTAGCCCAAGCTAAGTAGAGCTTGTGTTATGGGTACTAGATAACTGATATACTTATTACAATACATTACATATACTCTGATTTTTAATCTTAGACAATTTTTGTAAACAAACAAATGTCACTGGGTGTATAAGTGTCATGTATGTGTATCATATGTGTATAAACACGTATGATACACAATCATGACACTAATACACACAGTGGCATATCTCATATTTGTTTGTTAACAAAAATTGTCTAAGATAAAAAATCAGAGTATAGATAGATATTTTTTATACATAGAAAATACCCAGAACAAACCAACGCTGGCCGCGCCACAGAGGTCGTCAATTAACTAATAATTTAAACATGTCTGTTGGTCTCCTGATTCCCGCAAAATCAGTGTAAAATCCTGACGGCTGTTCTGCACTAGCTGGATGATTTGTCTCGACTGACGGCGGTCGCAGCTGCCAAGATCCGAATGCTACCGTAGCAAGTTAGCTGGCGAATTCACAATCAAACAGTTAAAAAACTGTTGAAATAATTTTCCGTTCTTGAAGTTAGACGGCAATGACCAAAACTGCCAGAACAACAAAGGCGGAAACAAAACGACCTAAACATTCCTCTTTTCAAATTTTGGAAGTTTTGGACTTTGTTTTGTCAGTTTATCGAACGCTGACCACGAGAAATTTACTAATCATCTGTTTTTTTTTAAACTATAAAGCGTTTATATTTATGATAAGTGAAGACTTAAAATTAGCCTATTGATTCTAAATTTCACTTTTTATTATGTTTTTATATGCTGTTAGTTTTCCCAAAATAAATAAATAAATTACTTGTATATTTCAGTTTAACAATTATTCTGTACAAAATAAATAAAATATCGGTATTTTGTACTGAATAGTTATTGAACTGAATCGCTATACGAGCTCATGGTAACCCAGCAGGTCACTGATCTTACCCAATGTGAAGTTTGAACATATCTACTTGTATGGCTGGGATATAAGTATGTAAAAGCGGTTTCGCACTACGTCCGATGCTAGTCCGATCCGTATCCGTGAAAATTCGGATATATGAAGAAATCGGATGACGGAAGCCGGATCTAGTGCGTAAACTACCATAGAAATAATTCTACGATTAATGCGGACCGTATTTTCACGGGTTCGGATCGGATTCGGATTGGACATAGTGCGAAACCGCTCTAACGGTCTAATGTCCAGAATATAACGTACTTCACGGTGACTAAAGTGTGTCACACACGTAGCAGATGCGGTAAGATAATAATACTAAACTCAAGGAGCAACACACACGTAGCAGATCACTTATATTTTACCTTCAAGCATCTGTAGGCACCGACATATTATATCAAAAGATGGACAGATCATATCTGTGTATACAAATTGAAATACAATACAGTTTGAAGGTTTCCGCGTGAATGTATTATTTACGTATATTATCGTATCTGCTACGTGTGTGATACCTTCAGATGCGATAAGTTTTTATACGCATATAAAATATTACGCGTCTGCTGCGTGTGTGATGCACTTTAGTCTAAGCCTTACTTTGAAATCGTCCGTCTCTCTCTAATACGCGTGTTTTTACATTTGTGTGACAGTGACGGGGCGATTTCAATGTAAGGCTTAGACTTACAGTGAAGTACGTTCTATTTATCTCGACCTAAGTCGTCGCTAGTAGAATAGTGAGCGTGTGGTTACCAACCGGGCGTGGTGTTGGCGAGGCGTCGCATGCGGCGCGTGTTGCGATCCTGGTCACGGATTTTCTTCTCCATCTCTGCGTTGGTGAGCGTCTCCAGGTGCGGCGCCCACTGCTCCGCCTCCGACGGCTGCCGGTACGGCGTCTGCAGGGCAATCGTTCACTCAGTGGCGTATCCAGACTTGAACTCAGGGGAATGCGGATCAAAATTGAATCTCAGGGGGTGGCGGATCCAGCCATTTATAATTTAACTCAGGGATAGTGGATCAAGCCATGTGATCAAATGATCGAGGCTGGCTACCTAGGGTTACCACAAATTCCGAATCGCGTAACTATAGTTTGCCGACGCGTAACTATAGTTTGGCGCGGCGGTCGAAGGTTCACCTGCGACACAGGAGGTTGCGGGTTCGATTCCCGCCTCGGAACAAATATTTCTGCAAATATTTGATCAGGGTGTTCTGGGTATTTTCTATGTATAATAAAAAATATCTATCTATGAATTGTATTGTATTAAGTATATCAGCAGAGCGATTCTAAAACTTCGGAAACGTTTCCGATCGGATTCGTTAAGTAACTAAAACAATTTTCTCTAGTAAAACACAGTAAAAAAACAATAAATATTGTATATTACTGTATTTTACTAGAGAAAATTGTTAGGAAATTGTTTAAGTTACTTACCACATTGAAATTAAAAACTAACGAATCCGATCGGAAACGTTTCCGATGTTTTAGAATCGCCCTGCAGTTATCTAGTACCCATAACACAAGCTCTGCTTAGCTTGGGGCTAGATAATGTTGTGTGAAATGTCCAACATTTAATATTTTATTATTATTATAGTTTATCACTCTAATGTATCAGTTTAGTGTGTCAGTCTAGTGTAGTTAGTCTAATGTGTCACTCTAGTGTGCCACTCTAACCCCCTTATTCATAATCATTTTTTAAACCTATTTTAGTTAAAATATCTTGTCTTGTTTTGACGTATGACATTTTACATCAGAGAGAACAAGACAAAAGCTATTTTAACTAAAATAGGTTTCAAAAATTATTATGAATAATGCCCTAAGTGACTCTAATGTCTCTCTAGCTTGTCATTCTAGTGAGTGTGTCACTCTAGTGTGCCACTTTACGATGTACCGCTATGTGCGAAACTCTAGTATCTCTAGTGTGTCAGTCTAGTGTCACTCTAACGAGGTGTTTAACTCTGATGTATCTCTAGTGTGTCGTCTAGTGTGTTACCCTAATGTGTCACTCCAATGTGTCACAATAGTGTGTCACTCTAGAGTGCCACTCTAGTGTTCTTACCTCCACAAGTGGTAAAGGCGCCTCGCTAAAGGCATAGGTCCGCTGATGCCAGCTCAGCTGTCCTCGGATGCTGTAAGCGATGCCCGTCACAAATTCCCCTCCCAAACCGAGCTCGGAGCAGAGTTTCATCGCAAACTGCTCAGGATTGTTCTCTTTCTCGGCCATGTCCCATTCAACCTGAAAACACGTAAATGACGTACGATTTAGGCACAAGTTCACCGATACGTTAACCGGTGGTTAAGCTGTTAAGCATAACTGACGATTATAGCCGACTGTTTGTGTTGGTGAACTTTAGGCATAAATTTTAAGATAAGCCATGACGTATACCTACTAGACCAGGACCAACAACCGATGGGGAATAAAAGTTTTTGTTGATTATAAACAAAATAAATTTCGGTTCATACCTGGTCAACAAGCGACGTGTTTCCAACATGTACATTCAGCTTGATAATGACTCTTTGATCTGGATTCTCTTCTGAAAAAAAAACAACTTTTACAAAGACATCATTTAAGAAACATTTCGCAATCACCCGCTGCATTCAATATAAACAGGCAAGCGCGAGTAAGATTCACGCCCTGAGGCCCAATTCTCTAAATTATTTTAAAACTACACTGAAAGTTGACCGAATCGAGACTGAATTGTAAATTGACTGAAAGTTGAATTTCTAGTCCATCATAAATAACAATTTAGTCTACTTTCAATTCATGCTGACCACCATTAGAGTAGGTTAGTTATATATATAATAGGAAAGAGTAAAGAGAGGCTTCATCTACTTATGCTAAAATTAACGAAAAAACTTTGAATCGTTCAAGTTTCGGTCACATTTCGATATAATCACATTACAGTGTTGTATTTTATGCCAGGAGAATACCATTTCTGACATTTAAGACATCGACACAAGATCGAAACATGATCCGAACTCTATTTTAACTATTTTTTAGTTAGTGAATTGGGCCTCTGAGGCATACAGTTATTTTGACTAGCGACATCTAGTTGTGAATTTTAGCACTAAAGTGAATAATGCATAGAAAATCCGTAAAAACTCTTTACGGCTTTAGACTTCAGAGTCCGACAAGGAACCTTTATATAAGATCATTCGGGTTTTCTGTCCTTCTGAGTCATAATTTTTACCATTTGTCAATTATACTATTACTTTTTATTTTCTTTATTTTCTTTCTTCTTTAACTATGAACCAAAATGCACAGGGGCAGATCTATATGATGGCTTTTTGGGCTGCAGCCCAGGGCCCCATGGATATAAAGGGCCTCCAGCCCCCATTCAAATCAAAATGGACAATATTGTGAATTACAAAAATAACGAAAATTTTAAAAAATACCCTGAGATCAATTAAATCGTTTGCAAATTAACCTTCAGAATCCTCTTTTTTTCCTGTACCTAGTATTATTTTAAAATGGCAAAAGGTATTTAATATTTAATTATGTAGGCCCCTAAGTAGTATTAGCCCAGAGCCCAAACAACACGGTTCGCCCCAATGCATGAAACTTGGTATACCTAGTGTTAATTTCAATTTAAAGAAAATAAAACGACAAGATCATTTTTAGGGGTGACATGTAAAATGGGGGTGTTTAGTGCACCCCTCAGTCGATATATCGTTAAAAAGGTCTTGTTAAATGAGGCAGTATTTCCTACACCATTTTTTTATTAGCACTACCATCAGCAAAATATGCCCCACCAAAAAGACAAAGACAATAATATGGTCCTCATCTGCCATTTCTAAATCGTACTGTTCACCATTAAAGTGAATCATGGTGATAACTTTTATCAAAAATTATCTAGGATATACGAAAACTTTTCGAGTTATACAGGAAAACCAACTACACTGGACTTGACTTCAGTACCCTACCTACACTATGTGTGGTCCAACACGCACTTAGCAAATTATAATTCCTTACAAGCAATTTGGGGGTTTGAGTTTCCTGGTGTCATAGTACCATGGACTTTCAGATTCTTATTCTGATGACACAGACTATGTATATAAGTGGTCAGTGGGTATAATGTACCTATGATGGCAGGTGGCTCGCTCGGGTACCCCTCAATCTGCTGGCGGATGGACATTGCTATTGCCGGGATGAATGTGCTGGTGTTCAGCTCGAGGTCATCGCAGAGGACCTCCGCAAATTGCTCAGGAGTTATGATTGATTCTGGAACATATATGACAGATTTATAAATTACTAGCTGTGTCCCCTAGCTTCACTTGGGTGAGAATAACACAGGTGGGACGACAGACGATCGCTAGACTTTTACACATACCATTCTTGTTCCAAGTGAATGTATCTCTCAGCTTTTGACCCTCAATCTCCATGTCAAGTCGGATCGGCACCAATACTTGCTTTTGTGAAGAGTTCTCTAACATGGCAGTCATGTCTGTGTCATCAAAACACAGAGGGAATGTTCTTATCTGCAAAAGATGGTACGGAATCCGTATATTATGCTACTTTGATTTATTGACTGGTTTGAAACCTTTTTAAAAGTAAATAATGTACAAACTTGAAAATGTGCATACAAGGAGCCTCTGTGAGTCGCTAAATCTTTTCACCACAGTGGTTCTTTCACTGTCAGTTACAGGTCACTAGGTCCTATACGAGCAATAGGTCCTACCGCAGAGTGACCAAGAAAGATCCAGTGACACACAAACAAACAAAACTCACGACGTTACCTTTTTATTGTGTACCCGAGTCCTGCTAATAGGAGTGGCTTGAGGCACTGCATCCAAATGTGAGGAGTTGGGCATCACGGGCAGCCATGATGGGTTCTGAGATTTCTTGCTCTTACTCTCTCGGGGTGTGGCCAGCTCCTGGCTGACTGATACTGCTTTGTACCTAAAATAATAAATAATAATATATTTATTTCAGGCTACATGGGAAATATACAATAAATTATACCTAAACAATATAAGCCAATAGAAATATATACCTTATAGACTAACAAACATATTTTATACCTAAAACTATCTTTAGGAAAAAGTTAAGTAGATGGTTACTGGAGAAATGTTTTTATAATGTGAAGGAAAATTTGGAAGTTTAAATAGTTAAGTAAGTAAATAATTTTAATAGTACCTAAGTATAATAATATGACTCACAAACAATTTTGCACGCCTGCGTGCAGGCTGAATACAGTGACTAAATTAGTTATAAGACCTGACATTTTAAAATAAGTATTCTTGCAAATAAATGATTGATTTGATTTGATTTACATATTTTGAGGGATTTTGTTTTAAATCTGCTTCCCTATAGCGTTGGTTGGTTTATCAGAATCAGAAAAAGATTTATTGTTCAACTATTGTACAAAAAAAGGTATACAGGTAGGTACAAGTATAAAACAGTTTGCCCATCTAGGACGTACAATATACATAGTACACTTAAAACAGTAACCTAATACCACAGAGTAAAAATAGACTGTGCTAATATAAAGAAAGTATGTAAAGCTACTGTTTAACATATTCACTATCTCTCTCATAATACTCGCTTAGGTTATAGAACACATTTAATGTAAGCCATTTTCTGAGATGTTTTTTAAACCTGGTTCCTTCGAGGAGTTTTATTTCTAATGGTAAACTGTTGTAAATCTTAAGCGCTGTTACAAAAGTACTTCTATTATTAATTGCATTATTAATTTGGGGTATGCACATATTGTATGTGTTTTGTTCTTAATGAATCAAGTAATTAATTCAATTTAAGTTTTGTGCTGACAGGGGTCAGATTAGCAGGGCCAAATTCATCCACTTTGAATGATTATTATGATCGGTGCTGGTGCCCCGGTGCTGGTGTCCCGTTATGAAGTGTATTGTGCATTGTCTTCTTTCATACTCAATAATCAGATTTGAATGATCTGCAAATATTTGTTTCAGGTCTGAGTGCTGTCGTACCATGGTACTCATAGTTCCTGATACCTACAATATAGGGAATCCTAGTGTGAGATCAGGACTATGTATGAGACTTTTGGTTGTTATGTTATTGTATTGTTGTATTATCAGCTCAATCCAAGTGGGTCCAAATTTACTAGCAAGATATGATTGCAGTTAGTAAACTAAATAAATTCTTGCAAAAATACACACTTATCATCATTTCCGTCAATTATATCTTCTACTTCGGCAGCTTTCAACAGCGACACAGAACTGGAGAGCACATGAGGGCCGAGCCCATTGTCAACCAGACGTTTCCTTTCTTCATTGGTCAGGGTTCTCCTGACCATGCCAGGGTACTTCTTGTAAAGAGACCCGCGGAAGAGTCGCAGGTAGTTTCCGACCTGAAAAGTAACATGGAATGTTATGGATTTCCGAGTATAAGGAAAGTCTGGTGATCTAATCGAGGGTATTGAACAAGTATGAATATAAATAATAAGTCAAATAAAAGCCGGGATAGGTACACCAAGGTTGAACACCAGAGTTATTTACATTTCATTTACCTCTGAACCAACACAGTAGAAATCTCCACCCTCTTCTATTTGGAAGCTTATCGGCTTATCACCGTACGTCCGCAATGCCATCTTTGCAGGATTTATTTCAGCTTTTCCGAAATAATAATTGAGATAAACATAAAAAATATAAAAATAGACGCCACGAACAGCACACTGCACACAGCCCGCCCACAGACTCACAAACTAGTAGGATGCTAACGCATCACAGACTTAACACAACCACAGTTTTAACACAACCACAGACACGCAGTAGTATATAGTAACACCTTATATCTGCTTGTCTGTGACTCTGTGGACTACAAGCAAGAAGCTTAGTGTTGTCATGGAAGTAATAAGTACTAGTTGTACGTAGTACTTATTACTTCCATGAGTGTTGTATATAAGCTTCTTTTCTTGACTACAAGACAAAACCAGGGTTGCTAGACCGAGTTTCTGAATGTTCCCCATATTCATATATTTTTCCCCAAAATTATACGATTTGAAACTCTTTTCCCCATACTTTTTAACCAGTAAATAAAACAAATGATTATTATGCATAGTAATAGAGAGAGTTAAAGTGTATTAACAAATTGTGCAGAAACGAAGTAAGTTTACAATTTTTTATAACAATTGAAGGGGAATTCTCCTCTTATAATCTATCAGCCATCAAATAATTGATGAATTAGGCATTACAGTTGCCTTAACTGATTCAAATATGGTTTTTGTCAAGGTTTTGGATGACTTGAGCAGGTTCTTAGCTTAGATTTTATCACCCAAATCTCAGCAATCTATAGTGGAATGTTAATTTAAAAAAACAGATTTGAATGGTAGTGCCAGGATTTCCTTCTGAACAGGTTTATAGATACTTTTCCATCGAGTAGAGACGCTGCAATAGCCGATGGAACTTTACCTATGTAAATGTAAAATTTATATAGATAATTTTTTAAATTAATTTTAATGAGTACAGAGTTTTAAAAATAACTCTCAATAATATTGATCCATACATACATAAACACATGCATTTCTCACCGAAGGGATTTGCAGAACCTCAAAGGGCCTCCTTTCACCGTGGGTTGCACTGATTCATTACATTTAAAATGCATATCATAGCGGCATGACACTTGGAGGTTTACTAAACACGTAAGGTTGACTCATCTGTTTTCTTAAAATTTAAATGAGTAGACGCTCACCAAAAAGTTTTAAAGTACTAAAATATTTATGCGACCGAATTAACAACACGTTTTTGAATTAACTGAACTGAATTAACGTTTTGAATTACAAAACTGGGTTGACTAACCAATTTTGTGTCTGTGTCTTTCGGCATCCAATATTATGAGCAACACTGAAATTGATGAATATGTAATATTGAATAAGGCAAGTTCAAAATAACCCCAACATTTCGCCGATTTAATTTCCTTACCTACCCCAAACATTTCCCCAAGGATTTCATTTCCCCAAAATTGCGAAAAAAACCTCAATCTACCAACCCTGGACAAAACTACAAGATGTGCCCCATATAGACCTATACTTATAAATCTGTGATATAGACAAAATAAATATGGTGTGCCCGACGTCTGCCCCATTTATGTTTTTATCCATTCCATTATGTTCCTTGCTCCAGGGACTGCCATGCTCCAAGCTGCCATGGGACTGCCCGGAGCTGAGACCTCGCCATCATTTCCCTCCGAGTCACCATCATTCTCTGGATTTAGCAATGTCACTGTCAGTGCGTGAAACAAATTTAAAAAAAATTATAGTAAAAAAAAAACAGTTTACTTTGGACCAAAAAGAGCGACGGTCGTCGCAGCCGTTGCTTACAAAATTTGCGTGTAGGTTTATTCCAAAATAATGTCTTCAAGGACAGGAACATTCAAGAATCCGTTCTCTAGACCATGGATGTCAGAGACGGGTGCAGCGGCTGCGGCAGGAGGCGGTGGTGGGTCGGTTGGCATGAAGGGTGTTGTGGCCGGCGGTATCACTGGAGGCATTGAAATTTGTATTACATTCCCCACTGAATACGTGAAAACTCAGCTCCAGCTGGACGAAAAAGGTCAGTCGGCAATCTATGCACTATCATTTATCACATTCCTTTTTTAATTACATGTTTTGCTTTTTAGACGAAACAATCCATTCATTAAAAAATTACAAACAACTGAACAGATTCTAAATTCGAAATTAGAATGACCTTGAAATTCTATATTTACGATAATTTATTTAAAAAAAAACACTGGAATATTTCACGCGATCGATGTGTGGACTTTGGTCTTTAGCTGTTATGTCAGAACAAATAAACAAGAACCAAGGTCTTATCTATTGATTGGATATAAAACCTTATTATTTAAAAAAAAAAGACAACTATTATGTTTTTTTCAGTAATTTCTAAACCAATTTAGATGTTTTTTTTCTTTACTGCACAGATTTATAAGTATAGTACTAAACTTTACTGCAAGGAATGATTCTGGGTGGTTCCTTTTCCTTACAAATTTTATCTAAATTGGCTATGCAGTATTTTTATTGAAAATCCTTTTAACTACTTACTCTTTTTACCTATATCTCAACAACCGTAACAACCGTCAACAAGTTGACCACTTGTAATTTATGACTTGACAGTGACTACTAATTGATCTTAATTAATTAACCTTATTTTATGGCTAATGACAACAAATAACGTTATAAACACCTATTCTAAATTCTAACCTCAGAACAATAACTAAAGCAAATTCTAGCAATTCCAAGTACTCATATGCTAAGTAAACTTCATAAATGAAAGACAAAATGCATAAAACCTATAGAAATATTTTGGAGACTGCCCCAAATCTATGCCTACCTTCATGGGCAAACCTACATTCTTATATCCTTTCAACATCATAGGTCACAAGGCGCTTTACACAGACATCATGCCTCAAACTGGCTTGATTTGGCACCAACTTCAAAATATTTATAGTTATTTATTTATGTAGATTATTTACTTCTTGAAACTGGTTCTTTTTTTCTTTTGTATAGACTACATACATAGGTATTTGCAACACTAAAAAACGAAAGTGCTAGCATTAGATACTTGTTAAGTATTATGTTCTTGTTATCACTTCTCATTAGATAACAAAACAATTCATAATTACATAACTGTTATCAGTTTCCTATGATCAATCACTTAGGGCTGTTCACCTTACGTTTAACGTACCTGACCTACAAATTCATGGCCAAATAAAAATAATGTCTGAGCCATGCTTGATTGAATGTAATATAACCAAGATACTCTTACTCTCTCCTGAAGTAGATTATAACTCTTTTAATGCATTTGTGGCCTCATCCTTAGAATAGGACCCCTCCAACTCATCCCATGGATCTCGTAAAAAGCGACTAAAGGTTTACACCAGAGGATGGTCAGAATCCATCTGAGTACTACACCAATACTGTGATCACCAATCCGCCTGCCAAGCGTAGTAATTATGGCAAATCATTCCTTTTCTATAGGGAGGCCTTGTCTAGCAGTAGATGCCTAACAACTGATGATGATAATGATGATACACAAAAACTAACGGTCTTCAGCGGTTTTACCTGCGTTATTCACCCAAAGGAACTGAATTACAGATAAAAGTATCAATTATGTTTTAATCCGAACAGTGGTAGAGTCTGCCTAACTTTAGGACTCTCCAACTCCTCCTGTGGATGTCGTAAAAGGCGACTGAGGGATTACGCAAGGGGATGGGCAGTAGCATCTACCTGAGTACTTTACACCAAACTGCAATCACCAATCCACCTGCCAAGCATGGTGATTATGCAAAATCCCCCTATTGCACGCTATGCATGCTATGGAGAAGGCCTCAGCCAGCAATAAATGTCTACCGGCTGATGAAGTGATGATGTTTTAATCCCGGTTTTAATTAATCTGTGTAATTTCATTAAAATTGGCCCAGTTCTTTCATAATTCATATGTCTTTATTGCACACACAGAAAATATTTTTGAGCTTTGAAATTTTTTAACGCTTTACATTGGTAAAATTGCGCTCGATATCTGTGTATTGAGTGTTATTGATGAAGGTTTGCAAGGTATAAAAATGAAAATGCCCGTATTTACTTACCGGATTGTATGTGGCTTGCAGGAGGCACCAAGAAGTATGCCGGTATTGCTGACTGCGTCAAAAAGACAGTTCAAGGTCATGGCTTCCTCGGCCTCTACAGAGGACTCAGTGTGCTGCTATATGGCTCCATTCCCAAATCTGCTGTCAGGTACCTATGTTTTTAATCAACTAGCGGCCTGTTTGCGAATTCGTCTGCGCGTAGTACGCGCGTACCTACCCAGAAACCGGCGCTGCGGATATCTACTCACCAAGAGTTTCATTGCTATAAATAATATATCAAAGCGTTTGATCAGCGCATGCTGATAAAGCAGCCATCATCATCATCATAATCAGCTTGTAGAGTTCCACTGCTAGACTTAGCCCTTAACCCCAAAAATGCTACGACGAACGGTCATGAGCCGCCTCCATCCACCGACTTCCTGCGACGTTAATAAATATTATAGAGATTCTGATGATTTATTTTGAAGACAGATTCAATCAATCTAAACTAGGTATTAGTATTGAAACTTGTGACTATAGTCAACAAACAAGCTATAAACACAAAAACCTTTTTTAAAATTTCGTAAATTTAATCATAATTGATATAGCCGATTTTAAGATGCGAATCAAATTAAATCGAATATTTTGTTAGGCAAAATGAGAACCGCCTTTGTGGAATTTTTTCTTTCGTTTTCATTGCAAGATACCAAAAATACCGCTCAAATCCATTACACGGAAATAGCCGCGAACCAGATGTTGTTGTGTGTGTGTGTGTGTGTGTGGTGCAATTTTCATAAATCTCTCTAGCTTTAAAAATATTCACTATCATCAACCAGACAAACCCGCCCCGGGAATACTGACGGCGCCCGGGAGCCGCGCAGCCCGTTGGCACGGTTGGGGTGGGGACAGAGAGCTGATTCGCGTTGGCACGGTTGGGGTGGGACTGGGAACAGAGAGCTGTTGCACACAATACACTCTGAGAACCTCATTTCCCATACAAAAAATCGTGATCACCATACGCCCGTGTCAATTGCTTGTCATAAACTCTGAATTTGACGTGTGTTCCGCGCGCACCGCGGTTACAGAGACCGAAGTCAACTAATTGATACGGATCTAGGGTGCTCCGATTTCAATGCGGTATTGAAAACTTGTTTCCTCATCATCATCATCAGCTTGTAAAAGTCCACTGCTAGACTTAGGTCTCCCCCATGACGAACGGCCTTGAGCCGCTTCCAAACGACTTCCTGCTACCTTTAAAAGGTCTTTGGTCCTTCGAAAAAGGAGACATTCCTACATTGCGTCATCTGGTTCATGGTTCCATTTGTTGTTGTTTGCCACAATTTTACAATTAACATAATTGCCACTTAGTTCTGCTAAGCTGTATCGATGCCCAATGGTATGATGAATCATCATAATCTTGGCCTTATCCCAATTTATTTGGGGTCGGCGCAGTACGTCTTTCTCTTCCACTCTCTCCTGTCAGCCGTCACCTCATCATTCACTCCCTTCTCATTCATATCATCTCTCACGCAATCCATCCATCTTTTCTTAGGTCTTCCTCTTCCTTTCCATCCACTAACCTTCATATTCATCACTCTCCTAGTTACATGTGTTTCATCCCTCCTCATAACATGCCCATACCAAGCTAAACAATTCCCTTTCAACTTTTCTGTCACTGGTGCAATTTTCAAACTTCCTCTTATATACTCATTCCTTATTTTATCCATTCTTGTTACTCCACACATCCATCTTAACATTTTCATCTCTGCTGCATGCGATCTTCTTTAATCCTTCTTCTTCATGGCCCAGCATTCCGATCCATACATAACAACAGGTCTTATTACGGACTTGTAAATTTTACCCGTCAACTTGAGTGGCATCCGAGGGTCGCATGTTGTTGCTGTGACCTGTCGCCATTTCATCCACCCTGAGTTGATCCGATGTGTTACATCTCGGTCAATCTCACTATCTCCCTGTAAGTGGTATGATGAATGATAATATCTAATCTAGACAATTCGTCGCCAAACTTAGATTAATGAATGGATGCTATTTCAACAAAAACAAGCAGGTTGGTATGTTATCGCTCTCTTTAAAATGTGTTATCATAATTATCAACTCTATTGTGGATGAACTGCTGATAAAACGTCCAAATAATCCTGAGATGGTATTTATCTTTGATGCTATATTAATATTAACTATGCTGTCATGTCGTTATAGAGAATCTTGGTCTACATTACGAATAACTTTTCATTTAAAAAACCGACTTCCGCCGTTGTATTCAACTAAATATTTGGATGAAAAAAAAATGATGAAAGAACCATAGTGGTGAAAGGATTATGATACTTTCTGAATGCAAATGCTTGGTTTGTTGCTGAAAATATCAAAATCGCCATATGTATGCCTACAATATTTGAGGAGTTCCCTCAATTCCTCATGGATTCCATCATCAGAACTGGATTCTGAAAAAAATGGGACCAATCTATGGAAGTATATCTATTCAAATAAAAAAAGAATTTTCCAAATCGGTTGATAAACGCCGGAGATATGAGGTAACAAACATTAAAAAACGAATTGAGAACCTCCTCCTTTTTGTGAAGTTGGTTAAAACAACCGCAAATCTTAAATACGCTCTTTTGCACGCGAACGAAGTTTGCTTATAATTTGGCTATTATTTCTTCAAACTCCATGAAATTTTGACTTTTTTTTTCTAGACTAGTCATTAGACTGATTTTGAATCTTGGACAATTTTTGTAAACAAACAAATTTCAAGATATGCCACTGTGTATAACTGTCATGATTGTGTATCATCCGTGTATATACACTTATGATACACATAGATGACACGTCTTATGCCTTGTACTAATATTTATTCTGTGCTTATACACACAGTGACATAACTTTGTTTACAAAAAATATCTAAGATTAAAAATCTATAGTCTAGACTCTAGACTTATAGACCTATGGTGCGTTAGTTTATATGGTCACCAAAAAATCATAAAGAACAAAAAAAAACAATTTGTTTTTAAACTGACGTACCACGTTTCTAGCTAGATGTTAGTGTACTAATCATGTGTACAAAATTTTATGAAGTTTGATGTACCCCCCCGAAATATTCAAAATGTTGTCAATCTGATACTTTTTGAAGAACACCAGTGAGTTCGTGTAACTACATTTTTGTTGTTTAATTTTGTTGAACCCCCCCTTAACTAAAACCTGGCTACGCCCGTGAGACACGCCATACCAATTAGGAACATCCGTCTCTCTCTGGTTACATACATAATATCTGCACGCGTTCTCACGTTTCTGTAAAGTGGACAAGCTGATAAGAAAGGTCCATTATGTCAGTCGACTCGTAACCCGAAGCTACCCGATGCATTATCACATGATACTCAATGTCATTTAGGTCGTTTTTATTTAGATCAAGATTACAAAGAAACGGACATTTAAGGCCAAAGCACACCGTATGCGTATGCAGCACGTAACGTAGACACGCGCGACTCTGCGTATGTACACGCTTGTCACGCAAGCGGTGTGCCATGTCTCAATGCGTTGTTATTGATACGGCAATTGCCGTATTATACGGCAATCCACGATTTTTTTTCTGAAAATACTGCATACGGCAGGCCTCTCATTGCCGTATCACAAAATACGGCAATTGTCTGTAGGTGAAACGAAACGTTTTTTCACTAGCGTAATGAATGAAACGAAACGTAGGTACGTAAGTAACACGAAGCATAGCGTATATTGTATCAAGTGCAAGTGAATACGTTCCACGCAGCAGACAGAGAGAGAGAGAGAGAGAGAGAGATAGATATGCTACAAGCTTAGGTGAGTATCTATTTTTGTGGTGAGTACGCACCCTGTGAACACAGCCGGGGAAACCCCGACTACAAAACAATAGCGGTTTTACTCTGCAAGCGCGTTAGTGCACTACTAACTGAGTCTGAAATCTTGCTCAGTTTGCATACTATAGAAAGAGATGCCCTCATTTAGTGCTCTGACGTAGAAATACGAGCTAAAATGAACTTTAAAGAGAAAACTTTTTTTTGAGGAAGCTCGAGGATGATTTCTCGTATAGACTGGCTTGATCTGCCGCAAGTAAAATTTGACGGTGCTACTATAGAAATAAGCGAGGTAGTAAAAAATCTGGGTGTTCTCATGGATAGACATCTATCATGGGGACCTCAACTAGCAGCGGTAAGCCGAAAAACCTTTGCTGCAGGCGCCTCTCTTAAACGGTTGCGAAACTTCCTTCCTCATTCCACCAAAATTGCGCTCGCACAATCGTTATTGCATCCTATTCTGGACTACGCTGACGCCAGCTATCTTGATTTAACCGAAGACCAGCTTAATAAGCTTGAGCGTCTCCAAAACTTCTCAATTAGATTCGTATTTGGTTTACGAAAGTATGATCACGTTTCGGAGTACCGTAACAGGCTTAAGTGGTTACCTATCCGCCTTCGCCGGAATGTGCACATTCTTTCTCTCCTATACAACATTCTTTTCACGTCTTCTACTCCGGCTTATCTGAAAGAACGTTTTCAGTTTCTCCACCTTTCTCACCCTCAAAGTTCTACAGTAGTTCTTTCACACTGCAGGCTGCTAAACTCTGGAATGCATTACCTGTTTCGATCCGGCATGCTAAATCTCTTCACATTTTCAAAAGCATGGTCACTCAACATTATTTGTCATCACTCTGTACGTCATCTTGACATTCTTCTAATATCACCATTATGTATTATTATTGTATGTAGGTTTATTATTTATCAATAATATATATGTAGGTACTTATATAATTGTGTGTATTATATTATACTGGTAGAATATATTTATAATAATATATTTATTTTTTTGTTTTTGAAATCAATTTGTTTTACTAGGTACTTGTCTTTTTGTGATTATACTAAGATGTACGCCACTGTCCTTATTTGTTAAATAGTTTCTGTCCATCCAAAGGTTGTCTGGAAGAGATCGCTCTTAAGCGATAAGACCGCCCATTGTACCTCTGATTTGAAACACTGTATCTTTATTTTTGTTGAATTTTTGTTTATGGTGTACAATAAAGTTATAATCTATCTATCTATCTATCTTTATGGCGTTACAAATATGGTTATAAGTTTGCAAAATATGAGACAACGTACTCCTAGGTACCTGTAGGAACCTTTACGGAGAAGAAACACATGAGATATAGACATTTTTAAAATAAATAATTAAATACGGCAATTTGATATTTATTTCCAATACGGCAAACCAGACTGGCATACGGCAGCTCAGGTTTTTACGATAGCAACACGTCTCATACAGTTCCTTACATTACAACGTCATGGTACGTCGACGTGCATGTCTACATCTACACGTACGCAGCTGGTGTGCTGTGGCCTTAATCCATGTATTTATTTTCTTTATGATATAATACGAGTGAGACTCGCGCCTTAAGGGTCCCGAGTCCGATCCTTAAATCATTTCGAAATCGTCTGAGCTCTTTTCAAGTTTCAGCCACTTTTTGACGTGAATACGTCATTAAATTTGCTTCCATAGTGGGCGGCAATCCATAAGACTGATGATAACAAAATCAGGAGATACTGTTTGGTGTTGCAGCTACATATCTATAATCTACATCCAAAATTTAGTTACACCACGCGATTGCTAAAATATCAAAGAATTCGTTGCGTTGAGTGAGGACTGTGAAGCATCACGCGCGGCGGAAAACGAAGCGCCGCTATTTTGAGGTCGTTTGGCTGCGTCACATAATTTCGTATCCACGTAAAACACACGGTCGTGTCCACGACACAGCCACGCCCCGATCTTTCCTACAAATTTCACCATCCTATTTAAGGGATAAACAAGTCGAAATTCCTCAATTTTAGATTTTTCCTTTATTTGTCCAACGCCTCCAAGCATTCCAAATTTCAAAATTGTGAGGTTTCTGGAAGTACCCTAGAGGTTCATAATTTTCCATACAAAATTTAGACATACATTGCCATATAAAATTCATTCATTAATTTCTGTTAATAGTTTTTTAATAAATAAATAAAATAAATAATAAATATCTCTTTAATACATTGAGTTAGATACATGTTTTTTGAACAGCACTATAAGCTCACAGACCTTTAATTTTAGTATACATTTCAAGTTGTTGTATACCTTTAGCCGTTTTTGAGAAAAAGGGTCTTAACAGACAGATAGACGCACAACAAAGTGATGCTATTAGGGTCCTGTTTTTTCCTGCTGAGGTAAGGACCCCCAAAAACTCGAAAAATATATGTGTGTGATTGAGTCTCGATTTCGTTTGAGATTAGGTATAGGTACCTAGGTACTTAAATCTGAAATAGAGACCATGTTAGATGTTAAAAAAACACCCATCCAAGATATTTTTAACCGACTTCCCAAAAAGGAGGAGGTTCTCAGTTCGGTTGTATTTTTTTTTTATGTTTGTTACCGCATATCTCCGGCGTTTATGAACCGATTTGGAAAATTCTTTTTATATTTGAATGGATATACTTCCACATTGGTCCCATTTTTTTCAGAATCCAGTTCTGATGATGGAATCCATGAGGAATTGAGGGAACTCCTCAAATATTGTAGGCATACATATGGCGATTTTACTATTTTCAGCAACAAACCAAGCATTTGCATTCAAAAAGTATAAAAATCCTTTCACCACTATGGTTATTTCATCATTTTTTTTTCATCCAAATATTTTGTCGAATAAAATGGCGGAAGTCGGTTTTTTAAATGTAAAGATATGTTTAACCCATTCGGTCCTTGAGCTGAATACTCAACTCCTCACTATTATTGAAGTCACAAAGCTAACATGTGTGATATTTTGGTACTAGGACATGCCAATTGCTAGTTTACTCACAATGTTTCTCGTTTGAGCAATTAGCACTTGAACAGCAAATGTAACATTATGGGGTGCTATTTTTTTATGTCACTGAGTGAATAAATATCAGCAATACCTTTCATTTAAAAAACCGATTTCCGCCATTGTATACGACTAAATATTTGGATGAAAAAAAATAATGAAAGAACCATCGTGGTGAAAGGATTATGATACTTTTTGAATCCAAATGCTTGGTTTGTTGCTGAAAATATCAAATCGCCATATGTATGCCTACAATATTTGAGGAGTTCCCTCAATTCCATCATCAGAACTGGATTATGAAAAAAATGGGACCAATCTGGAAGTATATAAGAATTTTCCAAATCGGTTCATAAACGCCGGAGATATGCGGTAACAAACATAAAAAAAAAATATACAACCGAATTGAGAACCTCCTCCTTTTTTGGGAAGTCGGTTAAAAAGGCCGCAAATCACCGTTTTTCAGGATATGTACTGGAGGAGGCACTTGTATTAATATCATAGGTATAAGAATTATAGTCATCAATGAGATTCAGATGTATAGGAATTTGGAAATCGTGGAATAAACGGCAATATTACTGACGACCGCTGTGGCGTGGCGGGCGAGTAGCCGGCTGAGATGAAAGAGGTTGCGGGTTCGATTCCCGCTGCGGGACAAATGTTTGTACTATCTGCAAATATTTGTTCCGGGTCTCGGTGTTATGGTACTATGGTACTCGTAGTTCCTGAAACCCACGACACAGTGAATTCTATAGTGTGGGATCAGAGGCCTTAGACAAAGTAACATTCTAATAGCGATGACGCTAGTAGAAAAGTCCAAAATGTATGAGATTGACGTAAGCTATCGATATGTCACGTGGTCTTTTGTATTGTATTACGACTGTAGAAATAGAATCGCTTCGAAGCGAATACCGTTTGTCTAGGCCGGCAGGACTATGTGACTGTTGGGTGTTATGTTACGGATTTTTAGGGGGGAAAAGTGGAATAAGCCTAGCCTCTCTCGATCCTAGTATAGCCTCTCTCGATGACCTTCAAAAATGGCACCCATTGAGCACGCGCCTTGCACCAAGAGACATTCATCAATGAATAACAGTCAGTGGTCGCGTAAAATCAGAGGCCCAATTCTCTAAGTTATTTTAAAACTACACTGAAAGTTGACCGAATCGAGACTGAATTGTAAATTGACAGAAAGTTGAATTTCTGGTCCCTCATAAATAACAATTTAGTCTACTTTCAATTCATGGTGACCACCATTAGAGTAGGATAGTTATATATATATAATTGGAAAGAGTTAGAGAGACTCCATCTACTTATGCTAAAATTAACGAAAAAACTTTGAATCGTTCAAGTTTCGGTCACATTTCGATATAATCACATTACAGTGTTGTATTTTATGTCAGGAGAATACCATTTTTGACATACACAAGATCGAAACATGATCCGAACTCTATTTTAACTATTTTTTAGTTAGTGAATTGGGCCTCTGATGATTACGATAATCACGCTAATAAATCACTGTTTCGAAATAACAATAGCCAAATGAGCACACGTAACATAACGAGATTTTAAAGACAAACATAATTTTCCTCGTAGGTACAAAGCAAGTCAACAAAAGCTGAACGGTATGTAAATGATTAGATCGTAGAATGAAACGAGTAATATAGGTATACAAACACTCGTCGTAACCACAACAACTAGGTACCTATGAAAACTTCGTTGCAACCTTGACATAATGTTTTAATCGTAAAGTGAAACCATTGAACCATCTCGTAACAGTTTGAAAGCATAATAACTCTATGTATAAACAACAGTTTATCTTACGTAATTGTTTTTCTTGATATTGGTCTACTCGAGTTTTATTGTCATACTTCATCAAGAAGATAGATTAGATACTAACGTCAATGGCTAAGCCACGGTCATGGATTTGGGTAATAAGTCCATGGCCACGGTATCAAATTGTGTCGCGGCGGGCCAGCAGTCCTATGCAGCACAATATTTCTTATAAGGCGTTTGACGTCCATTGCTGGATATAGGCAGGCCTTCCCATAGAACGGCGAACGCTCTTGTTCCGCCTCCATCCACCGACTTCCTGCTACCTTTACAATATCATCGTTCCATCAGTGCGGGTCGGTACACTGCATCTTCCGGTGCCGGTGGTCTTCGTGGTCGCTATTTGAGAAACTTCTCAGAATGTATATCTACTCTAGTTAAGTAATCGGGTAGGTACAATACCGACTAGCTAACTAGGTCACTACACTTTTCTCCATTTAATTATGTTATGGTATGGTTGCTGTAAACCGCAGACTCTGAGCCTGAAGCAGCCATTAATCTGTGCCATGTCTATCTCAACTTCTCACTTCTATCTAGTTTAATTTATCAACACCTTATTTACCGTAGTGTGGCTGGCGTAAGAATAGACCCCTCCATCGCCTCCGTGGATGTAATAAAAGCTGACCTTGTGTGCAAAACCCCCAGGTGTTCGAGGTCTGGGGTGCAATCTAGACCCGTGAGTTCAGTCTAGGTGCTGTTCTGACGCTAGTGGCTTGATGTGTGAAATTGAAGGTTTGAGTGATTTGATTTACGCTGGATGACCGCTGATATTTAAAAAACACTGAATATTGAATAAAACTGTTTATTACTGAATACAAGTTGACTTAGTTTTTGTTAGTAATAGAATTTCTTGTGAAAGAGTTCGTCCGGGGAAGTACTACCACCGTACCTATTTCTGCCGCCAAGCAGTAGTGTTCGCATTGCTGTGTTTCGGTTTGAAGGGTACGGGTGCCGGTGAAATTACAGGCACATGAGACTTTTCATCTTTATGTCTCAGGGTCGGCAGCGCGCGTGTGATGCCCTCTGGTGTTACAGGCGTTCATAGGCTACGGTAACTGCTTTCCATCTGGTGGGCCGTAAGCTTGTCTACTTGCCAACTAGCATAAAAAAAAAAAAAAAAAAAAACTTAGGAAAATGATAACCGTCCAACTACATCGCTGACCGAGACGCAAGAGAGAGTGCGAGTTGCCAGCTACAACCCTTTAAAACCTACCACAAAGGGTTACCAACTATGTTTACATCATAGATTATAAAACATGTGAATTTTCAATGAACAGACCTAGTTATTACACCAGGGGATGGGCAGCAGCATCTACCTGAGTACTCAATATGAATACTGCGTTCTCTAATCGGCTTGCCAGGCGTGATGATTATGGCAATTTCCCATATTAGTTTATGGGCAGGGCTTCGGTTAGCAGTGGACTTCTAAAGGCTTACCTATAGAACCTTATTGCCGTGGTGTGTCCGGCCTATGAATATACCTCCTTCTCCTCCCGTGGATGTAGTAAAAGCCTTACTAAAGCCGCGTGGTCTGATGTCGCTCTGCCCCTCGACTGCTAAAATGGAAATTTTACTTACCTATTGTTGTTTCTTTTAGATTATTATTTATAAGTATAACAAGCGTAGCGTGTGCTGTCTTGCATATTTTTGCTGATGTTTATTTAATTTTGACTACCTTCCTAAGGTTTTTGAGTTCTCATTTACTATGTATCAGCAACTCCTTGCTCCGAGGCACCACAGGCTCACCTAATGGTAAGACGGACCATTTATGTAAGCTAAGCCGTGTTTGTTGCCTAATTCTTGGTCGCGTTGGAACAGGAGTCATTTTAGTTAATAAGACGATTCAAAATGATCCTTGTGATTTCAATGAATAAAATTCTTTTTGACTTTGACTAAGAGATGGGTAGCAACATCTACCTGGGTACTTAACACTAAACTGTGATCACCAATAGGCCTGCCAAGCGTGCAATGGTGATTATGGCAAATCCCCCCATTGTATTCAATAGGGCAGGCTTCGTTTAGCAGTGAACGTAAACAGGCTGGTGATAATGATGATGGTAACCTAATCTCAAATCCTTTTTTCAGATTCGGCGTCTTCGAGCAAGCGAAGCTCTACATGATCAAAGAAGACGGTACGCTCTCAACGACTGCTAAACTCGCCTGTGGTCTATCAGCCGGAGTGGCTGAAGCTGTCTTCGCAGTAACTCCTATGGAGACTGTCAAAGTTAAGTTCATCAATGATATGAGGATGGAGAAACCGAGGTTCAAGGGATTCTTTCATGGAGTCCGGACTATTGTGAGGGAAGAAGGTAAGCAATATTACGGTGGCTCCCGGAATTTACGTGACATTCCGCGGTAAATAACGCTCAACTCTCGAACTATTTCGTGGTTTATTGTTTTAAAACAATAGTTAATTTCGTACCTTGATAAGTATTTTATCAAAATACATTTAATAATCTACATCAACATGATCCGAAATATGTTTTGTCAATTTTTATTATAGAATTGGGCTTCACTTCTATTGAAGTGAACCACTAAAGTCCACTAAAGTCGCCATGTATGTGTTAATAGCATAACTCAAAATATTTTTTTTTTTTTTTTTTTTAGTCTGTTTGTATATTCCTTTCGTTTCAAAGAATTTGTAACACGATGAATACACGCTTATAAAATACGCGGTGTGCATGGACTTTAATAAAACAATAAAGTGCATTTGAATGTCGTATATAAGTTTCCTTGATACAGGCCTAGCCTAGGGAGCTTCTCCTAGAGAGTATTTTGTTCGTCTAGTGAGGAAACCGACTTAATGTTAAAGCTAAAGATAATTTATTTACAACATATCGGTACGTGAAAATTTCCCGTTTTTACAAAATGAATGAAAAGTTCACGAAAGTTACTTTAATATAATTTATTTGTTTTTTTTTTGTTTGTTAATTATGTCTTTGAAATTTGTGCTAAATACCAATTGTTATATATGAAATAGTTATTATGTAAACTGCTCATTTCGTAGTAATATTTTTTTTTTTATTTAACAAGTCAAAGGTCAGTAAAAATGTGAATAAAAATTATAATTGTTGTCAGGTATCGGCGGAGTGTACAAGGGCGTGACAGCCACCGTGATGAAGCAGGGCAGCAACCAAGCCATCCGCTTCTTCGTGGTTGAGTCGCTCCGGGACTGGTACAAGGGTGGTGATAGGAACAAGCCGGTGCCCAAGTACATTGTGGGGCTTTTCGGTGGGATTGCCGGTAAGATGCGTTGGAAGAAGGCCTTCGAGGCGCATTGAATTCATTCACCACTAATCACAAGGCTAATCCTAAAGCCCCCCCACTCATTCCCCGCTCGATGGACAGATGACATTTAAAAGGCAGCAGGAAGTCTGTGGATGCAGGCGGATCCTGTCTGTTGTGACATTTGTGGAAGGCATATGTTCATTAGTCGATGATTACCGGCTGATGATGATACCTAAAGCAGGTCACTGACCAAATGCAGAAAGAACCAAGAAAAACGAAAACGTAGTAGTACGTTGCCTACTACTTTTACGAATACTGATTACTATTCGACGAATACATGACTCTATAAAGATACTCAATGAGGGGTTTTCACGGCCGGTCGTTTCAAATCATGCTTTCAGCGTTGAAAATAGATGGCGCTGCTCTGTAACGTAGCAGTCAAGTGTCAAAATAAAGTGAAATGTCAACATCGACAACATAGAAATAATTTTCGTTTCGTGGTATTTATTTTTGCCTACTTCTAAAAACACCACGAAATCACTAGCGCACACTCAAGAAGCAATCACAAACAGAATATCATGCCACAGACTACTCATATATAGATAATAGTTTTCTGCGCGTGCACCACAGACAATCTTGATTGATACAGTTGAGTCAGCGCCATCTATCGAACCAATTTGAACTACTTTTTTTCTTTTTAATCGAAGATGCCCTAATTCGATTATCACTTTTCTCATATTTTCGGGACGACAATTTAAAACTAATAGGCTCAATTTTTCGTACACATGTTGAACAGTTAACACTCAGAAAATTGCTTTGAAGTGGTCCAAATTTAACTACGTACGTGCCACCCCTACCTACCTAGCTAGTCTCTACAAACAAAACAAATAATAGAAGGTTGCCACAATTGCTGACCATGAACTAAAGGGTTGCCACAACTGCTGACCATCCGTGGATGTAAACAAAAGTTATGAAAGCTTAGTAATTTTATGAATCAATCTTTGTGTCTTTGTCGACTCGGTCGCAAAACTATCTGCGTTTCTAAGAATTTATTTTTTATGATCGGCGAATACGAATTTTCAGTAATTTGATGGTATTCACTATCTTATTTACATTATTTAAGTAATATACAAAAAAAATACACATTACATTTTATACCCAATCAATATTATGTTAGCCAACGGAGGTTATTCACTCAATGTACATTATTTTCTCAGGAGCGGCGTCAGTATTCGGCAACACGCCGATCGACGTCGTCAAAACACGAATGCAGGGCCTCCAGGCGGCCAAGTACAGGAGTACATGGGACTGCTTCATCAAGACCTGGAAGGCGGAAGGTCCCCTCGCGTTCTACAAAGGCACCGTGCCTAGGCTGAGCAGAGTCGTGTTCGACGTGGCCATCACCTTCACAATCTACGACAGTATCATGGATGCATTCAACCTCGTCTGGAAGTAAGGTTACTTTATACGAGTCAATCGCATTTTTTACGTAAACCTATGCAAGGGTCAGGCTACATATCATCGTATGCAGATGCAAGGCTTCATACACAGGAGCGGCACGATGTCAACGGCAGAGGCAACTGCACCCGTCGGCGGCAGCCGTTGACGCGTCGGCGGCAGCCGTTGACGCGTCGGCGGCAACATAGTCCCGCAGTCAATAGACCTATAGCAAGCATCGCTATAGGTCAACGGCTGCCGCCGACATATGTCGACGGCTAGAGCTGCCTCTGCCATTGGCAATTTACCGCTAGTGTACAATAGCACTAATTCTAATCTATACTAAGGATGGCATCTATGCCTTTCGTGTTTTGGATGCCGAGCAGATGCGATAGCACTCACGGTGACATTTTTTGGTGTGGCCGCAATGCTGAAGCATGCGATTATATGTAGTTTAAACCTAGTACTGTGACGATTGTCTAGTAGAAATATAATGGCTATTATTGGAAAGTTTATATTAAATCAAATATGTAGGACTAGTTGTAGGCTTTACTTCTGATATAAAGTTACTCGTCCACTAAAGCGAAGCGGATAAGTTAAGTAGACGTTTTTGAATCCATAATGATTTGAATTCAAACGTGTACAGCTTTTGAGAGATGTTTTTTAACATTTTATAGATTGATGTTTAAACACATAACTGTGCTTAGTGATGTAAGTATCAAGTGATAATGCATTACCAACATGTACGTGTATTTTTGTAGGCTTACGTTTGTAAGATTATTTTATATATTTTTTGTTGTGTATTTTGACATTTAGAGAACATAAATACGTGAAAAACAACATAAAATGTATACTCTCAACAAACAAATCACCAAATTGTAGATAAATTCAGTAAGAAATACTTTTATTTTTTTCAGCAAGATTTTTTTTGTTTTTTCTAAAATTAAGTTTTTTTTTTTTCAAGTTTTCTACAATTTGGTGATTTGTTTGTCGAGTTTTATATTGTTTTTCATGTATTTCATGTTCTCAATAATTCAGTGTGATTCAGAAATAAATATTTTAGTATTTATTTTTTGAAGTTATCTACAATTTGGTGATTTGTTTGTTAAGAGTATAATTTTATATTATTTTTCATGTATTTACGTTGTAAGTTAAGATTAATTTGTTAGATTTTGTTTTTTTTAAGCTCAAAGCTTCTATTTTTCTTTTTTTTATGGATTGTCTGTGATGCGTTGTACATATGAACTATTTCAACCCGAGGCGTCCCGATTTTAAATAATTCAATATGTAACCCACTTGTGGGATTATTTTACAAGCCAATGATTTTCTTGCTCTCAATCTATTTACAGATTTTAGATTTGCATTTTCGTACACTTTACCTCGTTACAAACATAATTTTATACAATAGCATTTATGTAATAATTACATTCCAATCATTTTATTCAATGACACAGAAATAGTTTTTATTTTATATTTTGTTATTGCCATTTTAACTTATTAGACAGAATGTTTCAATTAATTTATTTATGACTTGTTTTCTTATTAAATACAATTTTGTGAATCATTTTTTGTTTTTTTTTAATAGGCTTTTCTATCTGAACTGATAGAAAGTGACGATGTCGTCGAAGGTGTAGCACGCTTGCCTAGACCATTATTTATGTATTATAAAGAGTCGTAGATTTAAAGTGGGATGATAAAGTGATCCATTCTTTTGCAGTTAATAATGATCGTCGGCATATTCCAGAGCTTTTGGTTGTGGGGATGGGATAATTTCAAAGTTAATTGATTTTGTCCGCGCCGGTTTAGGGGACGTTTGCCTTTATCCTTTTGAAAACTATAATAAAGAAAGCCTGCAAAATAGGGGTAAGACATAAAATAAAACCTCAAATAACAAAATTTTTATATAATTTTCCAAAATCCTGTAAATTTGAGTATCTAAAATCTACTTACAATATTATATCACAAAATTCAATTTTTCACAACAGTTATTTATTGGAATAAAATATAGAGCCTGCGCAAAGAGAATAGGCGTGGGAGATAGAGTACTGCAGTGCCTACCGGTATCTGCTATCGCAGCGTCCTCTTCTTGCCTCAGAGTATAAATGAGCGAGAAGTCCATAACAGGCAAAATTTTGTTCCAACCACGTCTCTTATAACCCTTCAACAGAAGCCAGGGTGTTGGGCGTCGTAGTGGATACCACCCTTCATGCAGCTTCCACGGGCGGGCAAGTTAGTGTTCGCGTCTTCGTGAACTCGTGGGTTGTTTGGTACCGGGCGCTGAGTGCTGTACTAGAGAAATTAAGTGGTTTGCAAAATACCACAAGGTACCTCAGCCTGGGTTCACGGCGTACCATTCATACAGCACCTCAGCTTACCGGGGCTCTGCCGGCGGACTCGGCGTTGAAAGTTACAGGATGTACAGTACCAAATCACGGAAACATACCGCAGAATACGTAGGGCCATAGACACAGAAGGGATGACGTCATATCAGGATCAGTTGCGCGATGACAAGGAATGTTGAGCTGTATGTGCCAGAATGCTAGTTCCGTTTCTCGCGAAGCCTAATCTCTTACCGCGCAGACTCTAGAGTATATAATACAGGGTGTGATCTGAGCCATGTTTACGGAGGTTACATTGCCCGAAACCGAAATCTTAAACAATAATTTGGTTCGACTTCAATTTCAAGTTGAAAATTCACCTTTATCCAGTCTGTGTGTTATGGTACCATGGTATTGTAGTTCCTGATACCCACGACACAGGGAATCCTAGTGTGGGATCAAAGGTCCAATTCTCTCATTTTTAAAACGTTTAAACTACAATATAATCTCATGTTAGTCGCATCTGTCACTATTAGTATGTAGTAACTATTACTTCATTTTATACTATTTATTTTGCTTTCTTTTTGTTTAGGGGCCGTCCATTAAACACGTGATGTTTTTTTTTAGCATTTTTTTAACCCCTCCCCCTTGGTGATACGTGGTGAGGTTTAAGACTACCCCCAACCCATCCCCCCAAAATCGCGTGTATTTTTAAAATTAATGATTAACTAGTGTGACTTCGTTCGTTTCCTGGCAACGGCGAGTCAATGTCACACTACACGCCGCTTTTCGGTTTAGAAATGGTGCGCTAGTCTCTGGTTTGACGAAAAAATAAATACACGTGATACTTAAACACCTCCCCTTGTGATATTTCGTGATTGTTTCTAAACCTCCTCCCCCCCTTTCAAGCCTCACGTGATTAATGGACGGTCCCTTATACTTTTATTGTGTTCAACAGTTTCAACATGAACGCTATCTTTTTTTGTTAAAATATGTTAACTGAGGGAGAGTCCGTGGCGAATCCCTACTGTGACGCCCCTTTACAGGCTTTATAGACCTAGTGTGGGGAACACAGCCTAACCTATGATACTGTAATTTCTAGTATATTTTTATCGATTATACCTACTTAGCAAGAAATGTACCTAACTTAAATGTAAACGATTCTTACTCTATTACTCTGCGTACACTCTCTCACTCTCTAGTACTCTGTTACTGTGCGTTAGTGACAGATGCGACTGGCACGACATTATATTGTAATTTAACCGATTTTAAAATTAGAGAATTGGACCTCAGGACTATGTGACTGTTGGATTTTATGTTAGGTATGTTATGTTCAGATCAACACCCTGTATAACAACGAAGTAACTATGCAAACGGGTAGTACTTAAAATCTTTGAAGGCAGTACCAGGAACACATCTATGGTCAAAGTTATAGCTTTGTACAACGTCCATATCGGTTTTGTTTAACTCAAAATCAAAAATGTTGAGATTCTCTTCGATGCGTGATTTCGTAAAAGACTTTGGTAGAGCTGGAATACCGCGCTGGATCTGAAAAAAAAAGGGTCAAGTGAGAGTCGGCCTCGACTTGACAGGGTTCCGTACAAGTGGTACCTTGGCAACCACTAGACTAATCAAAACTTATTACTCCGTCAAAACATTTTTGACGTGTCAACGTCTTATAAATCGATGGAGCCGGCTGCACGCACGAAAAAACATGACTAATGCGTCGTTACCTCGTCATGCGTCACCTCGCAAAACGCATGCGGTGACGCTGCACTTGCAGATCATACAAATATTTGTCCCGCAGCGGGAATCGAACCCGCAACCTCTCGCATCTCAGCCGACTAATCGCCCGCCGTGCCACAGAGGTCGTCAAACACATACCACGGCATAGATATATTAGGATATCATATAGGAGACATAGATATTTGTTAGTAGTAGAACTTCTTGTGAAAGAGAAGTACACCACCGTACCTATTTCTGCCGCCAAGCATTAGTGTTCGCCTTGCTGTGTTTCGATTTGAAGGGTACGGGTACCGGTGAAATTACAGGCACATGAGACTTTTCATCTTTATGTCTCAGGGTCGGCAGCGCGCTTGTGATGCCTTTGGTGTTGCAGGCGTCCATAGGCTACGGTAACTGCTTTCCATCAGGTGGGCCGTATGCTTCTCTGCTTGCCAAGTAGCATAAAAAAGAAGATATTTTATTTTAATTTCAACTTTTTTTTTTTTATTTCTACCCGTTCTTGATATAAAAAAGGATCTTGATAGACAGACAGATATCAAAGTAATTCTAAAAGGATCCGTTTTTTACTTTTGAGGTATGGAACCCTAATGATGATTCTTACCAAATATCTCAAAGCGATCTGAGCGCGTGTCTTGCCATACTTGTGCGCCAAGTCGCCTAGTTTATGGTCCGTTTTGATAACATCCAGCCCGGTGAACTCTGGACGGGCTTCCGATATCAGGCCCAGGGGAGTGTATGCAACAGGTATCACAGAATTCTGCTTGCAGAAGTTAACTAGCTTGAGCTGAGTTAGGGTGGGGTTTACCTGAAACCAGACTTTTTTATAATAAAGGTTTTCAAGAAAAGTTTTCATTAAATTACTAGATGTACCGTCTGGGACTACCACGATGTGATGATGTAGACGAATCAACGAAAGCAACTGGTCTATATTCTATAAATGCTGGACATTTCACACAACATTATCTAGCCCCAAGCTAAGCAGAGCTTGTCTTATGGGTACCAGATAACTGTTAATACAATACATTTCATAAATAGATATTTTTTATTATACATAGAAAAATACCCAGAACACCCTGAACAAATATCTGCAGGTCGTACAAATATTTGTTCCGAGGCGGGAATCGAACCCGCAACCTCCTGCGTCGCAGGCGAACACTCACCCGCCGCGCCACAGAGGTCGTCAATATGAATATGGTCGCTATAAATAAGTGAGATTCAAAATAATCCCCTCCCCGCACCGCACTCAAAATTCATTAAATTCAAAAAATCCACCTTGTCTCATCCCTTTCTGCATGGGGGAACAAATTGAATTATGAATTGGAAATTGAATTGGGTTCACGAAAATAAAACATCAAAAATGTATCTACACGAAACTAAATTAATATTCATGCAAAAAAATGTGCCGAGGGAAGGAAATATTTGTAGTATAAAATGTATAGCCCAATTTTTTGACTCAAACATATTTTTTATCGATTTATATGTAATCATTTCAACTCCTCACCTCTCCTTATTTCAATATGACAATAATATAACATTTTAAATATTTGGGGCGGGGGGCAAAGTTAAACGTGACCTAAGAGATATTTACATTTATAATGGTCTAGGATTACCGCTCAACAGGTGGGCCAAAAGCCAGTTCAGTCATTTACTCAAATAAAAAAAAAACATTAAATAAAAAAAAAACATTAAATAAATAAATAAGTAATGCTGGACATTTCACACAACATTATCTAGCCCCAAGCTAAGCAGAGCTTGTATTATGGCAACTAGATAACTGATATACTTAATGCAATACATTACATACATAGAAAATACCCAGAACACCCTGAACAAATATCTGCAGATTGTTCAAATATTTGTTCCAAGGAATCGAACCCGCAACCTCCTGCGCCGCAGGCGAACCTTCGCCCACCGCGCCACAGAGGTCGTCGAACATTGAGTTGCAATAAAGAATTTTAAGTATATTAGTTACCTCAAACTGATTGCACACAGGTTTCACAGCAGCACTTTTCAGTAGCCTTTCTAATTGTTCCTCATTAAAGTTGGAGACTCCGATGGACCTCGTCAGGTTGGCTTTGAGTACCCCTTCCATACCCTTCCATGTTTCTACATAGTCTATACCAGTGTCTTTACCTTCAGCCTGGAATTATCAAAATGTCCTAATGTAAGGGGAATAAGGGTGAATTAACACTGGCAGCGCAGCACAGTTTTAGTGGCAAAATTTATGCAGTATTTTTAACTTTACCAGCAGGGCTATTCTAAAACGTCGGAAGCTTTTCCAATCGGATTCGTTAGTTTTTCTTTTCGATGTGGTAAGTAACTAAAACAATTAAATAGTAAAACACAGTAAAAAACAATCAATATTGTATATTACTGTGTTTTACTACAGAAAATTGTTTTAGTTACTTACCATACCACATCGAAATGAAAAACTGAAGAATCCGATCGGAAACGCTTCCGACGTTTTGGAATAGCCATGCTGATATACTGGATATACTGGAAACTGCAAGAGGGAGGCCATTTTGAACATTTATTGCGATAGTTTTATTAACGTAGGTACCAGATTACTTACAATTTGTATGAGAAAACATTTTATAAAATTTGACTAACTTCTGCTGCTCAGATTTTTTTCTTCCGATACAATGAAACAATCCTTACATGAAACTGAGTCGATACGCATAAAAAATTTTTTTGATCAAAACTACTCATTTTTATAGAGAACTCACGCTTGACCAAAAAAATAACTATGCCAAAATCATTTTCATACAAAATGAGCAAATGGTTCCAAAGACAGTTTTCACGTATCTCTTATGGATTAGGATATCCCCATACTGTCCCATTTAAAAAAAACACCCTGTATATGTATTATATTTGTTGTGGTGTGTCCGGCCTAAGAATAGACCCCTCCGTAAAAAACGACTAAGGAATTAAATCAAGTGATGGGCGTTAGAATCCATACGAGTACTTAACACCGATAGCGATCACCAATCCACCTCCCAATGGTGGATGGCAAATCCTTCCATTGCATTCAATGGTGGAGGCCTCGTTCAGCAGTGAACACCAACCGGTTACTACTATGATGATGAAGAATTAAACTGGCAAGGCAATGTGGCATTTTTTGGCAGACACCTATGTCCGGCAGTGGACTTCCATAACATAACAAAACATTAACACCCAACAGACACATACATAGTCCTGATCCCACACTAGGATTCCCTGTGTCGTGGGTATCAGGAACTACGAGTACCATGGTACCACAACAAACAGACCCAGAACAAATATTTGTAGATTGTGCAAACATTTGTCTCGCAGCGGTAATCGAACACGCACCTCTTGCGTCTCAGCTGCGCCAAGAAGATCGTCAATGATGAATTAATCTTGTTTTATTCATGGCTGCATTCAAATAAACACTGTCGATTGGGATGTCATCGAACACCAAACTATACTTACACTGACTGAAACTGGCCAATGTATCAGGTACAAGTCAACATAATTCAATTTGAGTCTGTATAGAGATTCCTTCAATGCACTTAGAACATCTTTTTCAGCATGGCAATCGTTCCACAGCTAAAAAAAAACAACCAATCAATCAGAACAACATAAAATAACCATCATCATCATCAGGCCCTTTACAGACGAGCGACGACTGCCGTCCACTGAGAGCTGTACAGCTAGCACAAGCTAATTAACGTCAGTAACGATAGCGAGTCGCTAGTAAGACGATAGTAAATGTCAAATATTAACCAATCAAATTAGAATGATTTCAAACTACCCCGATGTCATTGGCCAATATTACCATTTGCGGTTGTCTCGCTAGCGTCTTGGTAACGTGAGTCAGCCTGTGCTAGGCGTACAGATTCTAAGTTTTTAACAAACAATTGACACGGACGTATGGTGTAGTGTAACAAGGATTTTGTATGGCGACACCGATGAGCGCCCCTAGCGTACACTCTGTAAACCTCATTTTCCATACAAAAATCCGTGTTACACTACACCATACGTCCGTGTAATTGCTTGTCAAAACTCAGAATCAGCTCTCTGTAATAACCACACTAGTATGAATTGACTTCCAAATTCTATTATTTTATGTGCCGTGGTGTGTCCGGTCTAAGAATAGATCCCTCTATCATCTCCCATGGACGTAAAAGCTGACCAAAGAATTACACCAAGGGATCGGCAGCAAGCATCCACTTGAGTACTCAACACGAATACTGCAATCACCAATCCGCCTGCCAAGCATGGTGATGATGGCAATCCCCCCATTGTCCCCATTGACGTCTAAAGGCTTCCTATGATGGTAGATGTTTAGACACACTGGCAAACTGACAGTATTTGTAATTGAACATATTTGTGTGCCAATTTGAGTTAATCTCTGCTATAAGATCTCTGATATAATTTTTGTTATTTCTTAAGACAATAAAGTTCTTTAAACCGATAAGAACAACAAATTATTGCCCAAGGCCTCATTGTGATAACTGGATATCCCGATAATAAGTAGCCTACACCTATGTAGTTACATTGCTTACATAATATACACAGTTCAAAACCTTATCTATACCATTAATATTAAACAATATTGAGATAATAGATTATATCAAATATTGGCCAGTGACAATCTCGATAATGACAAATGTTTGGGCTTGCACCACTGTTCCAAATTTAATCAAAATTTATTCTGATGGCTGAATTCACTTTCGTTGACGTTTGAAACAGAGGCAGTTTGTGATTAAGTAACAAACATTCACCCACACAAATTTTCATACTTTAGGTGGTATATGATTAGTAGGCTAGGTCAGAATACAACCTTGGTTGTGACAAATAACTCCTCTCTTTGTACAACACCCTGGTTGATCTTATTCAAAATGGCCTCTCCAACTTCCTCCTCGTTCTTGTAACAAGATGCTGTGTCAATGTGCCTGTACCCTGCGTCTATCGCAACTTCCACAGCTTCTCTGAACTGGCCTGGTTCGGCTTTTCTCTGAAAAAGATGTTAAATTGTAATTTTAAGTACCTACCTACTTACCTAAAGTAGGTAGGTACTTAAAATTAATTTTAATTAAATTAATTTATTTAGGTAGGTAGGTAGGTAGGCAGGTTTGACTCGGAGCTCATACAAACTGGGCTGGTTTTTTGCCTAACAAACTCAGCTATTTTGTTACCTACCTGCTGATAAGTAGGTACTTTTTTCGAGAAATTCAATAGTAGGTAGGTAAATCTACTTAATACATCTAGATTCTATGATATGCACAATAAATAGTAGGTTACTTACTTACATAGGTAGAGAATCAAAGATTTAAATCTTTGTAGAGAATAATATATTTACTAGACTTTTGGTTGGGGTGTAGATAAGGGGGCACTGACAAAATCTCGCAGAAAAAGATAGGCAAAAATAAAAAAATAAGCAATAAATATTTTTGTTACAATATTTTTCAGTCTACAGTGCAGTGCCCCCATAATCTTATCGACACTCTGACCAGACTTTTTTGTAAAAAGTAAGTATATTCTTTCTAGATTCTAGAACATATTCAGAAAAAGTAATAGATAAGCCTGCCCGATCTTCCGAAGGTCGATGAAGACACCAACTTACAGCATAAGTTCCTAGTCCCAGCATCGGCATTTCTTGTCCATTGGATAGTTTGATAGTTGGAACTTTTGTAGCCATTGTGAGAACCTAATAAAAATACAATCTACCTAATTAAATATTCAGTCTTTACTTTCCGCAAATTGAAAATTCCAAGTGCAAGTGACTATCACTCACTACTGCAAGCAACACGAGTGCGACGCGACGCGACAAACTAACTGAGCTCACTAACCAAAAAATAACTGTAAACAAAATAAAGCCGGCAGAGTCTAGCCGAGGATATTATCATTACTTAATTTTCTTTAATATTATCACTTTGAATTTTCGAATCTAATCTAAATAATTTAAATTTTTAGGAGCTCATTGACCGATTTGACATCTTGGATGAATGAAATGAATGTAGTAGAATCTTGGAGCAAGGAACAAAAAGTAGAATAGAAAAAGAATAGAATTTTGAAAATTTAAAAATTGAAATGACGTCATCAAGTATTTCCACTTAAGATTTTGATTTTGCCCTAAATTCTTTAGAAATGATCCCTAAAAATCCCTATTTTTTTTCTAAATTCCTTAATTTAGGGCGCATGATTATTTAAAAGAAAAAATACCTTTTTGCATATTTTATTATGAAAATAAAACGCCGAAGGATTACTTTTGCTGGTTTTGTATAAAATTTGCTAACCTCTTCTATTGGAGCTTTCTTCTGTAGAACTAGAATGTCATATGCTCCCATACCGACATAGATGTGGTCGTTACTAAGGTGCATTTCTGGTTTGTCATGAAATGGTTTAGATCTCCAGGGGTCAGGTACTGTTTTTTAATGAAGTTGCACAGAAAACTTTGTAACATTCTTCGAATCATCTCTGGCAGCATGTAAAGTTCACAATCGAAAATAATGTATAAATCATGTTACTAATTTATGTCATGTCCTTTACAACAAAGGTAAATAGTAATATCCAAAAGGTAAACTAACATTGGTCGGATTATAATACGAAATTAATGGGGAGAAAAACTGCCTTTTTATCCCGACAGATGTCGATGGTGGACCCTGGCTAAATTTGACAATAGAACTGTCTAATAGTATATCCGATTTTACGTGAACGATATAGTTTTTCCCATGGAAGTAGTAAGTACTACGTACAAAAGGAATGAGCTCTATCTGTGCATCTTGCAGCTAAAATAAAGAAAATAAAACCTTATCCTAAGGACGTAAGAGTCTTGTTGCGCGCAAAATAAAAATGAAGCCGAGTGAGAGGGCAACCTCTGAACACTGTGTCCCGTTCTAACAGTGACTTAGAGTTGCCAGAGTTAAGTTGATTTCAATCCTTTCGTTCTTTGTAGGAAATATGCGATTGATGTAATGTAATGAAGTAAAAACATGTACCTACTTCTAAAATGTTTCTAAATATAAATAATAATTGATTACCAACATGTTAAAGCAAGATTATTTGCTGCTACGTGTAAAGCCTTAAAAAAAATTAGCGATTGGCGTATTGGTTTTTCTTTTATTTGTATGCATGGAAGTAATAAGTACTGTACATTTACTCTGATTTTTAATTTTAGACAATTTTTGTAAACCAACAAATGTCAAGATATGCCACTGTGTGTATAAGTGACATGTATGTATGTCAACAGCTCATTCCTGTTGTACGTAGTACTTATTACTTCCATGGTTTTTCCAAATTATCTAACAAAAGAGAAGTTGGAGACTGGTATTTCTCTTCATCTTGGAAGTCGCAATCAGCACCAGTTTTGGTAACGGTCATACGCCTCTAGTCTATGAACAAATAACAGTTTTTATTCTCAAAAACATAAACATAATGCTTTGAAAGGGAATGTAACCTGTAATTGTGTGTGTATTTTATGCTTGCTACTGTCGTATCTGTGGACTCGTGAGTGGAGTAGGAGAAGTAGAATAAAACATAGACATATTTATCTTAGAATATAATTAATTTTCTACGGTAACGTAACATCTGTGTACTACCTACAAACAAAAACTAACAAAACAAAAAAAAAACACCGAAAGAAATTTAAAAATCTGGCAGTGTGTATACAGTGTTGCAAGTACTGCGCACATCATTCCGTTCGTTCAGAATCATTATTATAGCTAAAGGCGCGTTCCAAAATTTGATTCACTCGTGTTGGTTCTAATAGCTAGATATAAAAAATACACTTATTGTTAACACTAAAAACTTTTACCTGTATAAATTTATACCTGGTAAAAACCGTCCTCAACTGAGTTGAGCATAGTTTTTACCTTGTAATTTTTAGTTTAAAGTTTTGGGGGTAAACACACAAACACACATCCACAGAACATAATAGGTACTCTGTAACGAGAGTACACATCCAACCTCAGAATAATGACTAAAGCAAACCTCTGAGGCCCAATTCCCTAATTTTAAAAACATTCCAGTCACAATATAATCTCGTGTCAGACGCCTTGTCTCGTATAGTAACTATTACATATTCTTCGCAAGAAACGCGAAGATTATGACCAAGTAATAGTTGACAGTGCGACTGAGAGGAGATTATACTGCGAATTGAATGTTTTTAAATGAGAGAATTGGGCCTCAGAATAATGACCAGTCATTATTCTGAGAAGCAAACATAAGAAGTATTTAACGGCTCCTTTCGTCGCGGGTAAAAACAAAAGAGGGCTTAGTGCGAAGTTTGCACTGCAATATCAATTTGCCAGTCGTGAGCGTTCAACATGATTTAAGTAAGTAACTATTTATTATTTTTATCAACTGCTTGGCACGCTTGCGGCCTAAATAGTAACCGTAGCCTATGGACACCTGCAACATCAGAGGCATCAAACGCGCGCCGCCCCGCTCTGACCGTGACCCTGAGACATAAAGATGAAGTCTCATGTGCAAGTAATTTCACTAGCACCCTTTTAAACCGAAACACAGCAATGCTAATGATTAATAGATACCTACTACGTAATTCACGCTCACGTCTCACAAATCGATAGTTGCAATGCAAAACTCGTAATAAGCCCTCAGGTGCCCCGGCATTAATCTTACTTTAACTAGCCTATAATGTCTAAGTTCACGAACACATAAATAGAAGGTTACCGTCACAAAGGTGCTTGATAATGTTACCTATTTTAAAAACATTTTAACCGGTTTAACCGCCTCTTAATATGTGTGAACAGAGGCCTAGATAGTAGATAGGTACGTATAGTTTAGACTAGATTTCAATCAGGGGTCCCCAGAACATCTTGGAGACGCGCGCTTCGTCCTCCGTGAAGAAGAAGTCCTTGCCGAGATGAACGAACTCTTTGAGGGAGAGCTTCCCGTCCTGGTGACAAACGAATTGGATTATTGAACGAGCGAAGTGAGTTCTCTAAAGTTGTTGGTTGTTGAGAAATGTGGGTCCCGGAGGGCTAGGAAAAATAAATAAAAGTAAGACTATCAGTTCCCTATTCCCTATCTTGAAAATACCTACTTGGTGACCAACTTTTGTCATTTTTACCATCAATTGATAATTCATAATGATAATTTTGAGCAATTGATGGTAATTTTACTTGTCAAACGTTAGTCACCGAGTGACTTTCAGTTAGGGAATAGGGGGGCTGATCCCACACTAGGACTCCCTGTGTCGTGGAAATAAGGAACTACGAGTACCATGGTACCATAACACCAGACCCAGAACAAATATTTGCAGATCATACAAATATTTGTCGCGCAGCGGGAATCGAAAACCTCTTGCATCTCAGCTGCGGCAACTCGCGCGCCGCGCCACAGTGTAGTAGTAGGTACCATGGTAGGTGGTACTCGTAGTTCCTGATACCCACGACACAGGGAATCCTAGTGTGGGATAGGACTAGGGTTGCTACCCGTACTTTATAATGAAGTATTGTAAGTACTCTATTTTGGCCAATCGTACTGCTGTATGAGGGCAATAAAGCACGTGAAAATACTTTGTTTTCACTTGTGAAGATTTTTTAAATGGTTTTTTTACGTGTAACGGAACGGACTTCTTACGTAACCTAAAACCTTAGAGAATTTATGTGTTTACTATAAATTCTCTAAGCCTAAAACGAATAAATAATCAATTATCAATTATATATAATAAACGAATAATCAATTATCATGTCATGTCAACTTGTAATTTTTGCACGGAATTTTTGCTGCTGCTGTTGTTTTTATTTTCACTCATTTAGGCTATGCATTTAGGAGTAACAAATATTTGTTGGATGACAAAAAATATGTATGGAAGAGAAATAGGCTGGTAAATAAATATTACTTTATTTTCAGATGTTGTACTTTTTTTTAGCCTAAAAAATTTTTACTCTATTTGCTTTAATAAAAGGTGGCAACCCTAGACAGGACTATGTAAGTATGTGATTGTTGTGTGTTATGTATGTATATGGTTACCCCATTGGTGTCGATGACGGCGAAGGCGACAGCCGCATGATCGGCGCTCAGGCCGAGGCATTCGTAGAACAGTTTGAACTCCTTTACGCTGATGAAACCGGACCCATCAGCATCCACCGCCTGAAGACAATGTTTCTAGTAAGGTACTTTCTTTTCATAACTTCACAATCGGTCACAAACAAGCATCAACACAGTTTTAGAGCGGATTCGCACTACGTCCGATCCGAATCCGATCCGAACACGTGAAAATACGGTCCGTAGTAGTCGTAGAACTATTTCTATAGTAGACCTTAAGTCTATATAAAGACTACATACTCTACAGCAAGCATGTCAAACATGCGGCCCGCGGGCCGCATGCGGCCCATCACGACGTTGACTGCGGCCCGATTCAATTTTGAACATAAATTACTTAGGTACATTGTAATGATTAGATAAACGATTAGCATCCTGCCCCCTATTTCCTAACTGAAAGTCACTCGGTGACTAAAGTTTGACATGTAAAAATATAGCCATCAATTGGTAAAAATTTATAATCATATAAAAAATTGTCATCAATTGATAGTCATTTTACTTGTGAAACATTAGTCACCGAGTGACATTGCTACTAACATTGTTGCTGTTTTGCGGGACAAAGCGAAAACTTTCAGTCAGGAAATAAGCAGGCAGTAAGTACTACTATATCTATGCAAGGAGATAGATAGATAGATAGATTAACACTTTATTGTACACCAGGAAAACATAACAGGATTTATTAAAATTAGCAGTACAGTGGGCGGCCTTATCGCTGAGAACGATTTCTTCCAGGCAACCTTTGGATGGACAGTAATGGAGCGAAGTAGTATCGAAACGGCGGTGCACAGAGTAAAAATAATAACAATGAAAGAATATTAAAATACAACTTTGAGAAGGCTTTTTTTTTGAACAAGGAGTTTGTTTTCTTTATGGTTAACACAACCTACGGTGCGGCCCACTGATTCTAATGTCTTTAAGTATTTGGCCCAACGATGACTTTGAGTTTGACATGCATGCTCTACAGTATGAAGACTTTATATAAACTTCCTACTAATGATATACCCAATAAAACGATGGTTTCACGGACGTCCGAAACCGTAACTCAATTATCTTGTAGACTGTACTGTTGACCTTGTAGCTATAAAATCAATTCGCTACGCCATGGTACCGTACGTGAAGGGAATCAATCGTAGCTTACGCACTAGATCCGGCTTTCGTCATCCGATTCTTCATTTAGCCGAATTTTCACGGATACGGATCGGACTCGGATCGGACGTAGTGCGAGACCGCTCTTACCAAGAAAAGAACCAGTTATCTGGTCAGTGTTGAAAAAAGACGGCCCAAATATGGGTACCTGCTTATCCTGAACTTGCTTGTACTTTCTATGCATTATGTTATTATGTTGTTGTGTACAGTTTGTTTGAATAAATGTCTTTTTTCATTCATTCTTTCATCTGCCGAACGAGTAGTTTGCCACGGGGTCTACGCTGACCGTATAAAAATGTAAAAGGCCTTACTATAAGCGAATTTAGCCCGTTTATTGTAAAAAAAAACTGTATTAAGAAGGCGTAATATGTGATTTTGCCCAACAAAATCGGTTTATAACTCGGTATGTACGGGTTCTACGAGTTAAATATTTTGGAATATGAAAATTTTATATTTTTGCATTTATTTTGTAAAGTTGAAAACACGATATGTAAAAAAAACCTCGATAGTTTTATTTAATGAAAAATCCTTGTTTCCCACACGTTTTGAAAGAAATCTCAGGAACCCTACGGTTTTTTAAGATAAATTTTACTACAACAAGTAGGTAATAACTATTTATTCTTATGCTAAAATCAGTTTTTTGATAAACACTTTATTTTCGCCATAATAAACAAAAAACTTGATTTTTGTGCACGACACTCGGTAGCGCGAGCGAGATGGCGCGCGGGTTATCGCGTACGTTAAAGAGGGAGCTAATTAGTAGAATAGTGCCCTCTTAAATTGATTACTTGTTGCAAATAAAGAGAATAGAATAGAAAATACTTAAAAAAAATTAAAGAGATTTAACTTATTTCGATTCGCTTTTCACCAATACAATAATCGAAAGAACAACCTAGTGTGGTGAAAGGGTAGTGCGTGCAAAGGCTTCTTTCACGCACAAGGTGTGACTGTGATGTTACCTTGAACAAGTAAGGCAACCAGCGATGCGCCTTCTTCTTGAGCGTCCGATCGTTGAGCACGTGGTGCATGTCCTCAAGGTATTGCTCCACGGTCACGAAGTTGTAGGGGTCCACTGCACCCCATTGCTCCTCCCAGGTTTGCTGGAATGGACGGTGAAATGAATCACAAATAATGTTAAAGAAACTTTTGAAAATAACTATTCACAGAATCCGGGACGGTAGTTCGTTGCTCTATAGCCATGCATGTCAAACTCAAAGTCATCGGAGGGCCAAATACTTAAAGACCTTAGAATCAGTGGGCCGCACCGTGGGTTGTGTTAACCAAACAAACTCCTTGCATAGATATCGTAGTACTTACTGCCCCCCTATTTCCTGACTGAAAGTCACTTGGTGACTAATGTTTCACAAGTAAAATGACTATAAAATTATGTAAATTTTGTATGATTATAAATTTTGACCAATTGATGGCTATATTTTTACATGTCAAACGTTAGTCACCGAGTGACTTTCAGTTAGGCAATAGGGGGGCAGGATGCTAATCTTTTATCTAATCATTACAATGTAACTACTTTATGTTCAAAATTGAATCGGGCCGCAGTCAACGTCGTGATGGGCCGCATGTTTGACATGCTTGTTCTAAGCCAAGCATGTCAAACACAGTACACAAAAACATGTACAGGGTGGTTATTCGCTATGACCTAAGAGATTCCTTGTCAATAACGTGTGACGTAACCCATACGATTCAGCGATGATTCCACGCAAATATCGTAACGAGCCCGCGTTATGTTACGTTTGGTCATAGCGAATAAGGGGGCTGCATTACTTTAGACGTCCACTGTAGGACGAGGCCTCCCCCATAGAATACAATGGTGATTTCAGGCACGGTCGCAGCCAGTTTTTGGAGGGTCATCCTCATTTTTTGCAACTTTCTAGACCAAATAGTGGCTACAATACAAATTTTTCTTAAATTGGATATTTTTATGAGGTTTGCTAACGCGATTTTGGGAGGGTCATGACCCCTACGAACCTCTCCCCCTCGGACCGCAACTGGGTGATTTGCCATAATCACCACACTTGGAAGGCGTATTGGTGTTGAGTACTCAGGTGGATGCTGCTGCCCATCCCCTGATGTAATCCCTTAGTCGGATATTACGACATCCACGGGAGGAGACTGTAAAGTGAAAGGCGTCTCGAGATCCTTTGGTCGTGGCATTCTTTGGCGGAGCCCTATATCTAGCAGGGAACTTCTTGCTGCTGATGAAGATTACCTTGATGATAACAGTGAACTCCTTTGCGTGGTTATCATCCAGATGCCCCAGAGCCTTGAACCGCTCCGCAAAGAGCAGGAAGTCCGCGTAACTGATCAGCCCATCCTTGTCTACATCCAGGATATTGTGGACTGTGTGCATTTTACGGCGCCAGAATTCAGTCTGAAAGATTACAAGATTTTGTTAAGTACTACATACAAGTAGCGGCACGAAACTTTATCTTGGGCGGGACCTCTATTTCTATCTATCTTACACTACAGTAAACATGCTCAAATCTATCCCCTCCATGTTTCGTTCCGCGCTAGACTTACGTGCCGTTACTTATATCTTGGGGATCTCTATCTCTACTAATTGTATTGTATTGCGTGCGCGACAGTATTCATGCGCAAATCTATCCCCTCCATGTTTCTTTCCGCGGTAGACTCACGTGCCGTTACTTTTATCTTGGGGGGACCTCTATCTATCTTATACTAATTGTATTGCGTGCGCAACAGTAAACATGCGCAAATCTATCCCCTCCATGTTTCGTTCAGCGCTAGACTTACGTGCCGCTAGACTACACAGAATATACCTATACGGTGATATGTTTCATCAACGTAGAATGTTCTCAAACATAGAAAACTGTTATTAGCCTTATGTTCCTATCTCTAAGTTTCTATTTATACTTATGTATCTCCGTTGGTTCCTCACTAAATCAAATAAATAAATGTCTCAATGTCTTAGGATGACAGACGCAGTGCAGGGCCAAGTAGGTCGTATCCTAGTTGTGGCTGATCCTCTCGTGGATGGGAATCCTCCAGTACACGGTACATACACCTACTACACCTAGGCAAAGACAAAGCAAAGGTTGTCTGGAAGAAATCGCTCTCAGCGATAAGGCCGCCCTTTGTATTGCCTAATTACTTGTTTATTGTTTCTGTGTGATCAAAAAAGTTGTGGGTGGATTTCCGCAAAGTCACGCTTGAATCAATTAACTATCAATCAATTAAAAGTATTCAAATTATTAAGTGTTAATCTATCTATCTATCTATCTAGCTACTTACTGTACCTAGCTATTACATATCAATGCGCAATACTAATATTATATCCTCCCGTGGATGGGTATCCTCCCGTGGATCAATCACTTTTATATTCCCTATAGGTACTATTTATTTTATGCCTTTATACAACAGAAAAATAAGTTCTACTGTCTAAATATTACATTTCTGGAGTTGTCACGAGTGGGGGACGATGGCACTCTTTTTCCCAACATCCCCCAGTGGGGCCAGATAGGTGGGGTACGCTAGGAATATGCGGAGCCCAACAGCTTTTTCGGCACTTAGAGCCAATTTCACCATACTCTGTTAGTTAGTAAATGTCTTGTTAAATCTAACCATTGGTCAGGGAACAGATAATCTATGTAAAACACTTGTCAAAAAGCATTGGTTAGGCTTAACAGTTGTTTAACGGCCTGTTCATTAGTGAAATCAACCCTTTAATCAAGTAAAAAAACTCACTCTGTCAAAGCCCTTGCACTCAGTGTCAGAATCGGAAGTACTGTCGCTGTCGCTCGCTTTCCTGCGTTCTCTCTCGGCTCTGCCCTGCTGTTTGCTGTAGCTGCGTCGAAGGGCTGAGGCCCCCGAGACATGTAGTCCTCTGGCCTCGGGAGAAGCCTCCTGGATGTAACACACTTGGCTGTTGAACATCGCTTTCGTGTTGAGTGACTGAAAGTGCAAAGGACGAATAATCTTTAGATATCGTTTACCTCATAGACATTGTATATTATATGGTTTACCTACTTGATTTGAGAGGTGGGTGGGGAGGTACGAATAGGGTTGCTAAACCTTCTATATAATATAGAATCCTACAATATAATGGGTCCAAATACTATAATTATAAAAAATATAGTAGGTGAAACTACTATATTTTATTTGAATTAAAATCTGAAGCAACATTATTCGTTGTTGTTCTTCTTCTCCTTCTCTAACGCATCTCTTTCTGAACGAAACTTGGTGTGTCAATGTCAAGTTGACATGAATGTAATGAATCTAATGAATGAAACAAACTGAAGAATATGCGCGATTTTTTTTATTGAATTTTTTGTTTTGTTTGATGGCCAGCCCCCCTATTCCCTAACTGAAAGTCACTCAGTGACTAACGTTCGACAAGAAGAATGACCATCAAAAAAAATATTATGAAGAATTGTCAATTGATGGTAATTTTACTTGTCAAACGTTGGTCACTCAGTGACTTTCAAGATAGGAAATCGGGGGGCTGGATTTGATATAGGGGAGGGGGTGGGGACTTCCCTGTGCATCCGTTCTTGCCGAAGACGAGGGGTTTTTTATAGGTAGGTTTTCTTTTTTGTTTGGTTTATTTGTAATATTCAGTTCAATAGTTAGGTTTATTGTTATTAAATGATAGAAATACCTAGTAAGTAAGTATACATATACTTATCAGATTTTTTTTAAATTTCAACCATATAACCAAAATGGATCAAAATCAGAAGTTCAAAGGTCCATCACTAACGCTTTGTTTGTAATCTCAGACAAACATCACCTTGTCCTAGTAATGAATGATACACAATCAAAATGGGTAATTTTAACTGAGCGGTAACTAAATAGAATTATAATCAGTAAAAAACCATTTGGTACTTTAAATACCTAACCAATTCAGCGGTAGCATTGAGCAATAAAAAACTATTTGGGCAATAGAATACGAGCCTTTGTTTATCTGAGTATCCATATTATATGTTAGCGAATACATTTATGATTTGTCAATAAACAGCAAGCTATAACAATAATAATTGATAAACATATTTAGATATCTATTACCAACGATTCCTATATTACTCGGCCAGATTTAATAATTGAGGTTCATCATTTATCGTTTTCATATTAGCGTCTCATAAAAAGGTGATCAATTAATATATTATTTAACGCTGATTCAGAATCCTATCGCTCAAATAAAGGGTTCCAAATTTTGCTGTTATTTCCTCATCAAAATTATTATGAAGAAGACCAGTACGTATAATGAGTTTCAATATTACATAATTATATTGAAGGGACCTCGCGATAGCAGCGTGCATTGAACTCATACGGTCGCTAACACAGATAGTTAAGGTAAGTAATCATTATAATGCCGCGGCTACATCAGCGGGCGAAGATTCGTGTCGCGTTGGCCCGCCAAAACATCGTGTACGGCAGTGACGGATTAAGACTACTTGATGCCCTACGCAATCCACGCCGTATGTCAACTAGAATCGGTCTTTGAACCTTTAACCCCTAAAAACATTAGTTGTTTGTAAAATAAGATGATGAGATGTACCTACCTTAGAAGTGGAGTAGGTGCGACAACAATAAAAACCAAAGCAAATGCACTAGCCGGCAGCGAGTGAGCAAGCGGGACCGGGGTTTTGATTCTAGGTCGGAATTAATTAAAATGCGCGAATTATCCAATTAGTCCTAGAAACTTTTTTTGGTGTGGTTTTTGGTGACGTGAGAGTGAGACGTGATGACCTAAGGATGGGTTTTTTTTGTGCTTCTTCGGGTCGTCACTGACGGGCGAGCATACACGATATTCTTGTCAACATTAGGAGGAAGAACACGAGCGAAGATTCATCGTGCCGGATTGTGTCGTTTGCGGCCGAGATTCAAAATGGAGGAAGTAGTGGCATTCCATTTTATGTCGGTAAATTATTCTATAATTATTAATTAAAATATGTCATAATGTATGTGTATGTTTTAATTATTATATGTCGGTAAACACAAGCACGTACGTTCCGCTACAAAGTCCGGAGCTGGAGGACACTGAAGTGACGTAGATGTAGCTGTAGCCACCCAAGCGATTATTGTCGCGAAAAATCCCTTTGATGCGCGCCAGTTTACCCGACTGTGCCCCGATAGCACATCATCTTCGCCCGAATGCTACGCGTTGCAACGATCTACCCGGCCACACTTTGCCGTAGCCCGCTAATGTAGCCCCAGCATAACTGTAAGGTCGACAATGAGCGTGTGCGTAGTTAAACTTACCTATTTTACAATGTGCTTGCTAGCTGACTGAATCGATTTTCATTCTGTATTATTTACAAGATTTGTGCATATTACCGGGTGGGTATCAGATTTACATTTATTACCGGGTGGGTATCAGATTTACATTTATTACCGGGTGGGTATCAGATTTACATTGTCAATAACCTGGAGCACCGCCCTTTTGTACGCGAACGATGGTTGCTTCTATTTTGGCTATTATTTCATCAAACTCCATTAAATTTTGTATGTAGTAGGTACACAAATGATAGTGCCATAGAGGACAATAGTGGTGCATCAGTTTTTTAAAACTTCGTTTATTTTATAGAAGATATGGTTACCATATAATTTTATGAGAAACTCACGCACCACGAGTCAAAACGTGAGAACAAAGTTTCTTGTAGTTTGAAGAAATAATAGATGGATAGGTAATACTTTTTAGAGAAACGTCAACCAGTTAGAATCAGTCATTGGTCATTCAGTAGCGCGTGGTAGCGCGCGGTAGCGCGCGAGTGTCGCGAGGGGCACCATGCGGGAGCGCTACTACAGAAAACAGGTAATAGGTACTTAGGAGAACCCGCTAGGTAGTTCCACATGGTTTGACGACCTCTGTGGCACGGCGGGCGTGTAGCCGGCTGAGATGCAAGAGGTTGCGGGTTCGATTCCCGCTGCGTGAAAAATTATGATCTGCAAATATTTGTTTCTGGTCTGGGTGTTATGGTACCATGGTACTCGTAGTTCCCTTCCACGAAACAGGGAGTCCGAGTATGGGATGATGACTACGTATGTGACTGCTGGGGGTGTTATGATTACAATCGCTCTTTGCCCGTAATCCGGTTGGGTTGTCCGGTAAACCGGACCACGGAAAAAAATGATTTTCCATGGATCTGTGAAGATACACCTGTCATCAAAAAAATCGAAACACTTCTCAAGTTTATGTGTTTAATGGATTATTAGAAAAATATTGTGATGAAATGAAAAAAAATTGGTTGTCTGTAAAGTCGGTTTACTGACGATTGTTGAACGTGACAACGTCACCGATTGTGCTTCTTTGTCGCTCGTTCCGCGCTCTCGCTTGCACTTCAAGCCTTACATGGAACGCCTCAGTGCGAGGTAACGCCGCATGAGTCATGTTTTTTCGTGCGTGCAGCCGGCTCTATCAAATTATAAGACGTTGTCACGTCAAAAAAATGGCATATAACAGTATGTAGTACAAGGTTACGAACTGCCAGCAAATATAATGATGGCTTTTCTCAAAGAAATAATCATCTTATTTGGTTATTTGTCGCCAGAAAGAAAATCTTGGTAGTGTTTCGATTTTTTTGATGAGAAGTGTATTTATTGGCCGATTGTACATCTGAAAACTGTACTCATTGTTCGTCTCAGCCATAGATTTAGATAGTACTATGGTCTCAGCCTTGAGTATAAATGGTGTTGTGTAACACGGATTTTGTATAGAGATGCGCTGATGAGCGCCCCTAGCGTACACTTTGTGAATTTCAATTTTCATACAAAAACCCGTGTCAATTGTTTGTTAAAGCCAGTTTCAGTTTTTTTAAATTTAGAACACTTCGTTGGTACAATTCCCTTGATAAGTCTTATCCGATAACATCCACAAAGTTTTATGAAGATCGTACTTTTATGGCCTTATTCATAATAATTTTTTAAACCTATTTTAGTTAAAATAGCTTTTGTTTTGTTCTCTCTTATGTAAAATGTCATACGTCAAAACAAGACAAAACACATTTTAACTAAAATAGGTTTAAAAAATTATTATGAATAAGGGGGCAAGTTTTTAGTTCATGAGAAACTACGTTTTTTGTTCCAACTCGTTTTATAATTTTTTTTTTTATTATTTATGATTTGGTAACCATACCTATAATTTTATGCGAATCTAACGCACCGAACACGGGTCTAGATATTAGTGTACTTATCATGTGTACAAAGTTTTATGGACTTTGAAGAAATAATATAGCCAAATTAGAATCTATCTTGGTTCGCGTCGCGTGCAACTTTCGCAAGCTAGCCTTTTGCAAGCTACCTCCTCTTAAATAGAGTTCTAAATTCAATATGACACTCTGAGACATGCGGACGGATGACGGCCCAAATGATCTATATATGTGTTCCTTGTCGGACTAGGACTCCAACACCCCCCACTTTCAACATCGACTGCAAAATTGGTCTTCAATTTTCGTTCTATTGAATTACTCAAGGGTTCATCCAGTGGCGGATTTACCAGCAGGCTGAGTAGACTGAATCCTAGGGCGGCAAATTTGGGGCCTTTTTTTTCTTTTTCGAAATCATCTTCGAAATTCGAATTGTATTCACGGAAACATTTTACAAACTTCCTTCCTTCCTTCTTAACAATTAAATGTAAAAGATTGATTTGTTTTGTGATTTCGGTACTCTGTCGGACCACGCGTTCATTTCATAGCCCTTTAGTTTTAGTGCAGTGAATTTCTAATTTGCTCAACTGATTTTACTGTTAATATGAATACGAAATTTTCGCGGCCAGCTCCGCTCGTCGCTGCCTCACATGTATAATTCTTTTTCGGCTGGTCTTTTTACCAAGATCACAAAAATTTGACTGCGACCGCGCCTTGTAGAGATCGGTAGGGACGGCAAAATTTGAATAGCCTACTGATTCTAATTCTAAGTGGGGGTGTTAAGACCAATAGCCTACTGGCGGCAAATGTGTAAATCCGCCACTGGGTTCATCAAACGTTACAAATTATCTTGTCCTCGCTGCATTCTCATCAATTCATTGACAGCATTGAACCTATTCGCGTGTCGGTGGACTCGCCCGAGGTCGGCTTAGGTCGCAGTCTCGCGTCCTCAATTCACAGATTATTTAAATGGACAACATTCAATCATAATCACCATCATCATCAGCCTGTAGAAGACCACTGCTGGACATAATATGTCCAGTAGCAGCAGTAGAGGGGAGGCATAATGCTTCCTCTCAAGAATGCCACGACGAACGGTCTTGAGCCGCCTCCATCCACCGACTTTCTGTTAGTCTCGTCACAGATACAACAGAGCCTCAAGAGGAGAGTATAATCAGTGCGTGTTCCCAGTGATGACTTACGGCACTGAGACGTGGCCGTATAGACAAGCTAAAAGTCACGCAGCGGACTATAGAGAGAGCTATGCAAGGAGTTTCGCTACGTGATAGAATTCGAAATGAACAAATCCGTAGAAGAACCAAGGTCACCGACATAGCTCTCAGAATTAGCAAGTTGAAGCGATAATGGGCTCATCTCATACAATAGCTCGCAGAACTGACAACCGTTGGGGTAATAAAGGTTCTCGAGTGGCGACCACAAACTGGACGACGTGGTATATAGACTCCACTCGATGGACTGAAGACATTATAAATGCCGCAGGAAGTCGGTGGATGACCGTTCGTCGTGGCATTCTAAGGGGGAGGCCTATGTCCAGTAGTGGACTTCTACAGGCGGAAGATGATGATGGTGAAATAAAATATTCCGTAATCCATAAAAACAAGGAACGTTTTCGAACATCGATCTTGTGTTACGGAAGATCGTTGGTTTTACGTTGCCAGCGTGCAGTAGAGTAGTTAGACTAGAAACACTTGTCAGCCACAGAATAAATATTAATACAAGTAATCAGCTCAGTGAGAGAGAGTGCTTCAGCTCTAGGCCAGCTCAAATAAGCTAGATCCTAGGAAGGAAAAGCAGGTTTTATGTCAATGACTTCTTTTAAAGAAAACACTTAGAATTGAAATACACTCGAGAGCAATGAATCCGGGTCACTTAAAGAATCCTAAAAATCTCGGAAACTAAAAATGCTAGGTTAATGCAATAAATTGTATTTAATAGACAATGTAATACTCCTTAAATGAAGGTATTAAAACTTCTTAGTTATTGTAAAGTTATATCATAAAAAAATCAAATTTGAAAAAGGGCCACTTTCGAAGATGGAACTACGAAATTACAGCATTTGGTTTTGCTTTTGTTTGTAATCTGTCATTTATCATTGTTTGATTTCTGTTTTTTTGTTGTTTTTTTTCTGCGTAAACGCAGTAATGGAAGCACGAGGAGGCAATACGAAGTATTAAAATTCAAGAAAATCGTAATAAAGTTCAAAAATTTCATGTTTCCTATTTTTGTTTTAAGGAGAGATCAGCAGTTTTTTTCTTTATGTAATTTTGTGTTAATAAAATGTATGGTGACTCATATTTTTTTTACCTTCATTTAAGGAGTATTACATTGTCTATTAAATACAATTTATTGCATTAATCTATCATTTTTAGTTTCAGAGATTTTTAACATTCTTTAAGTGACCCGGATTCATTGCTCTCGAGTGTATCTTAGTAAATAAATTATGTTAATTAAAATAACTTTTGACGTCAGTAAACCTAACTGTATTATTCAAAAAGGAGTTGTTATAGTCAAACCTGATCTTCAAGATCACCTACTAAACATAATGCCCCATCATTTACGTGGTGTCGAAAGTCCTAGTTTTAGCAAATTGTCACGGACGTACGGTGTATTAAAAACCGTACGTCCGTGACAATTTGCTACACCATGCTACACTATAATAGTGTAACACGGATTTTTGTATGGAAAATGAAGTTCACAAAGTGTACACTAGGGGCGCTCATCATCATAAAAAGATCTGCGTTACACTACACGATTCGTCCGCTTATATTGCTTGGTAAAACTTGACTTCGGTCTGGGGACATAGTTCTTGTGGTAAATTGCTAAGCCTTCGGGATTATGTGCTATATAGTTAGCCTGCCCTGAAGTTGGCTGTCAGAGGTACGATTTGGAATGTCATAGTGACTAAATATCATCAAAAAGGCCGCAAATCACTGTTTTTCAGGAGATTTACTGGAGAAAGCAATTGTATTGATATCATTAGTATAAGAATTTTTCTTTAATACCTATGCGCTTCTAAACGAGTAAATCCCAACTCGACCGAATTTAACTCGCCAGAGACGGTACGAGATGGAACCTTAAAAAAATATATTCCACTATTTTTCGTCCCAACTCTACCATATATATTTTTTGTTTCTAGCTTATAATTGCTTTATTACGGTCACCGACAAATGTTATATCCGTAACTCTATCGCCGTTCGCCCAATTGTAAGGTCAGCTTATCTCCAAGTAACTAGTTACTTGTTGTAGGTAGGTAAAACTGGTCAAGTGCGAGTTGGACTCGAGTGGAGAGGGTTTTGTACAAGTAGGCTACCATAGTAACCACTACGCCAATTGAACGTATTAGTCCTCGGTGAAAATAAATAACACATTTTATAAGTATTATTCTCTGCACGAATATTTTCCATTTCTAGTGGGAATGTAAATATTAGGATTTTCGTTTTGGTTTTAGGCCCTATATTCTGTGGTTTTTGCTAGGCTCAGTTGTTTTGTAGTTTGGTAGTTTATTTTAGTTATTATTACGCTCCTGCACTGTCATTAAAATTAGAAGATACCAAAAGTTATTAGATATAATAAAATTAAATGAAACCCAGAAAGCAATTCAGTGTATTCTCCAAATAAAATTTAAACTGCGCTAAATTTATAGGGGTCCTTTTTACTTCAGCCTTTTACAAAGGATGCGCGATAATGTTACTGTACTGAGATAATACTGCACAGAATCGCTACCAGTGTTGCTATCGTAAAAACCTGAGCTGCCGTATGCCACAGTCTGGTTTGCCGTATTTTAAGGAAAAAAATATCAAATTGCCGTATTTAATTATTTATTTTAAAAATGTCTATTCCTCATGTGTTTTTTCTCCGTAAAGGTTCCTACAGGTACCTAGGAGTACGTTGTCTCATATTTTGCAAACTTATAACCTTATCTGTAACGCAATAAAGTTCATTCCAGCTCGTATTTCTTTCAGACTCAGTTAGTAGTGCACTAACGCGCTTGCAGAGTAAAACCGCTATTGTTTTGTAGTCGGGGTTTCCCGGCTTTGTTCACAGGGTGCGTATTCACCACAGAAATAGATACTCACATAAGCTTGTAGTATATCTATCTCTCTCTCTGTCTGCCGCGTGTCACGTATTCACTTGCACTTCATACAATATACGCTATGCGTCGTGTTACTTACGTACCTACGTTTCGTTTCATTCATTATGCTAGTGAAAAAACGTTTCATTTCACCTACAGGCAATTGCCGTATTTTGTGATACGGCAATGAGAGGCCTGCCGTATGCCGTATTTTCAGGAAAAAAAACGTGGATTGCCGTATAATACGGCAATTGCCGTATCAATAACAACGCTGATCGCTACCCTTATCAAGTAAAGTAGACAAGGAAAGAGACGCGAGACGCCGACGACCGACGCTGCGCGTTGGTTACGTACGCTTGTTCCCACTAGCTAGAGCTAGACTCTACACTAGCTATCCGCAAGATTGTGGGCTAGCTGCATAGAAATAAATGCCTTTAAATTTGGTATATTTACTTAACTGGTTGGTAAGCGCCGCACTCGCAAGTCATTGACACTTCACCTAAATTCATAAACCGTCCGGTCTCAAACCTCAGTCTTCAAAAAACCTTATGAATTAGGCACTTACCTTACCTACCTATTAATTTATGATAAGGAATCTTGTCAGCAGTAACTAATTTAGATGTAGTTGCGTACTTACTTTGAACTGACTCTGTGCACTAAAAAGAACTGCAACATGCCTCTCCAAGTTGATCGTAATTGATCTCATAAATCCAAGTCTTGCTAACGAGAACGCCATTTTGTCACAAATCTAACTTCTAAATTAAACTAAAGTTGTAATCACACGAATCACAATGAATTAGTAATGAACTATGGACTGGACACTCGCGTTCGATACCGCATTCGAAAATGGAATGGTTCATTTCAACAACAAGCAGGGTTTCTCGAGGCGAGGAGGGAGGGCTACATACGGGGCGCGTGGACGGAACCGGTGATGCCGGTGTGGTATTATTATTGTTTGTTTGTGTTGTTGTTTGGTTGGCCACAGAATAGAGAATACTAAATTAATGATTTTGAAAACGTGGACTGTCTTGGAAACGATGAATGCTCTGCACAGTGCACTCTTTTTGCGTCGTTATAGTTGAAAACTCCTGAATAATTTGGAATACCTACCTACTTGCATTCATATTTCGATTTCTCAGTACGCTAGTAATATAATACTTAGTAAGTCTAAGATAAAAAAGGAATAAAAATTACAAATTTCCTATTAGAATATTATGTACCTACTTACCTAGTACCTATGTTTAGAAAGAGACCTGTCGAGTGGGATTTGAGGGCGCAGTTGTGCTTATCCATCCTCCGACCTCCGATCCGCCTCCATCCAACGACTTCTGCTAAGTAGCTACCTTTATAGTGTCTTTATTCGATGGACTGGAGGAGGGCAGCATACCTTCGGTTTGTATGGAATATATGAAGCGGGCTAGCAATAAGACAGAATAAGAAAAAAACAGATAAATTATCCCATGTTAAAAATTACGAAAGCAAGCGGTGTACCTACCTACCTACCTAGTGCCTATGCCTACTACTAGGGCTCGATGCTACTAGGGTTGCCAACCCTGCTTTAAAATATACTATCCTACTATATTCAGGGTCCAAATACAATAATTATAAAAAAATATAGTAGACGAAACTACTATATTTTATTTGAATTAAAAAATGAAGCAATATTTTTTTTAACGGAACTCAGCATTCCTTCTCTAACGCAGCCTTTAACTTTTTCTGAAAGATACTTGGTTTGTCAGTGTCAAGTTGACTTGAATCGCATTCATTAAATAGTATTTAACAATAGCTATGTTTTTTTTTGACATAGCTACTATTTTTTTCAGAGCAACAAAAACTGATTTACAAAAAGTTGCCAACCCTAGTGCCTACCCTAACGGAGATGCACCAAGGCGCCAAATGTCAATAACGCAGGATTTTGCAGACAACTATTTGAGACCTTATCGCACAGAAAGTAGGTACAATGTCCTCAAAATGGCCGGATCGGATACATACCTAGGTAAATAACCTTTTTAATATGTATTCTGTGTTATAACTTATACCACAGAATACATATTACTTAGTACAAATGTTATGCACCTATATTATTCTCAATGTTATGCACGGACTAAGGAGTTATACGGTATAACTCCTGAGTCTGTGCATAACATTGGGGCCGCTTTCAATTTCAACTGAGCATTTTTCATGTCTCTGTATATACCTACCCTTAGTACCTACCTAGCTAGCAAACTATGAACTACGAGCCGAAAACAATTTGTTAGGTACCTACTCGAGTTAAATACCTATACGTGACTACAGCTACTCATTGCTGTAGGCCTGTGTAGGTACATCTTCCTAACGAATGAGTCTACGACTTTTTACTATGGCTCAAAATCACCAACATCAGGGTTTAAATTTGAAATAACATAACAATAACATCCAACAGTCACTTACGTAGGTAGTCATGATCCCAGCCCACACTATAATAATATGAGTAATTTACGGCGGGCGAAGGTTCGCTTGCGTCGCAGGAGGTTGTGGGTTCGATTCCCGCCTTGGAACAAATATTTGTACGATCTGCAGATATTTGTTCAGGGTGTTCTGGGTATTTTCTGTGTAAGTACCTATAATCAAAATATCTATCCATGTAATGTTTTGTATATCCAGTACCCATAATACAAGCTCTGCTTAGCTTGGGGCTAGACAATGTTGTGTGAAATGTCCTTAAAAAAAAAATAAGATGAAGTGTCGCTTATTAGAAATGATGGTTACCACCTTAGAATAAGGACTGAAGCACGTTACCACTATGCCAGCCTTCCATACAAAGAGGTTCTAATAACCCTTATCTATAACGAATGATGCACAGAATAGCTAACATTGACAGAGACCTAACCAATTTACAAAAGATCGTTGACCATTGATTGGGCAGTGATTATACCTACCGAGCTACCTACCTACCTAACTCACTCACGCACGTCAAGGCCATCAGGATTTTTTGCTAATTTTGGGACTGATCTATGGAGTTCATAAGTTGTTGCCATGCTTCTATTATACCTACCTAACTTGCATTAATAATTATTATCTTTATTTACTTACAGAAAGAATAATACTTACAACTAATATATGTTATTAGGTATAACGTACAACATTGAAATAAGTATACAAATAAACAGTTGTTCTACCTAAAATACCGTTTCTAGATCGTTTATCTAGAAAGCAGCCAAGCAGTACCTAGTGCTCGCATTGCTGTGTTTCGGTTTGGAGGGTACGGGTTGTACTAATATTTATTCTGTGGTACGGGTGCCGGTGAAATTACAGGCACATGAGACTTTTCATCTTTATGTCAGGGTCGACAGCGCGCGTGTGATGCCTTTGGTGCTGCAGGGTCCATTAGGCTACGGTAACTAATTTCCATCAGGTGGGCCATTATGCTTGTTTGCTTGCCAAGTAATATACAAAAAATAATACGTATTATGTATGGATAACGAGATTCACAGTGTACGCTAGGGGCGCTCATCGGTGTCGCCATACAAAACCCGTGTTACACTAAACTACACAATACGATAGTTCCTGTGCCTGTAAATATAGGTCAATCAAATCTTGCGAGACGATAGTACTACCTAAATGGAGTGTTTGTTATCCGATTGAATTTAAATCTGCACAGTGAAAGAGTTGCTCTGCTAGTAGGTAGTAGCATAATAACCGAGTGTCATTCGAAAACTCGAATAGTTACCTACCTACTACCTATTTATATATTTATTTATACTTTATTGCACATACAAAAAATGTTACAAAAAGGTGGGCTACCTACACTACCTACTAAACTAACGGCATCTTTGTTATTACCTACACGCGTAGATTTAATATTGTTTACATCTAAGTAGTAGACCTTCGGATCTGGCCTACCGGACCTTGAGCAGCCCCCCGTATTGTCTATCAAACTGGTAATCGCTTTCGAATACAATTTTATGGTACATTGCGCTTTATGTTTCGAATTTTTTTGCTCATGGAAAAGAAGCTAAAACACGCGGCGCAATGTACTGTAAAATTGTAATCAAAAGCGATTACCAGTTTGTTAAGCAATAACCCCCCCCCCCCGGCTGTTAAAAAAACAATAAACTATTATGTATTAGATGCCTACCTACATAACTACCTGAGTACCGGCCAAATGTAGAATAAATCTTTAGTAGGTAGGTAGGTACTAACCGTAGGACGACGGGCGGTGAAGCACGTAGGTTATCGCCTTTTGGAGGTCCGATGATGATACGTTAATGTAACCTACATGCCACAAAACATGTAGGTATTTCATAATGCTGTATAGGCGGACAGTTATATCATCATCATTAGCAGCCTTTACGTCCACTGCTAGACGAGGCTGGATTTGCCGACACCGGCAATCAAACAACAAAGAAACAAAAAAGTTCAAAACTGCGGCAACTATTTTCAATTCTGACAGCAGAGTCGTGTTCAGTGATCATCATAAAGGACACTTAAAAACAGAAAAAAAAGTTCTCCTATTCTGCACGTTGTCACGAGCGGGGGACGTTGGCACTTCTTCTCCCAACGTCCCCCAGTGAGGCCAGACAGGTGGGGGACGCTGGGAGTAAACGGATGAGCGCCCCTAATGCTCAATTTCCATACTAAAAACCGTGTAACACTACACCATACGTCCGTGTCAATTACTTGTTAAAACTCAGTCTCTGGCGTGATCCCCTAGTCCCTTATAACGACATCCACGGGAGGAGTTGGAGAAGTCCTATCCTTAGGCCAAGACCACCACGGCCACCGAGACCACCACCGCAATTTAATATTTTTTTTACGTAAGTAAGTAATTTAATTCTAAAATATTGTAGGTAGCCTAGAAAGTTATATTTCTGTCTAATTTCGAAAAAAGTAGATGCATAAATCTTCTCCCGGAAGACATTCATCACGTCTTGTTGACATTTTAAAAGATCGCTAATAATGATATTAAGTAGTATACTTAAGTGGACCCACTTTTAATAACATCATTGTTAATTTGGCTTGGGATGTCACCAGGCGCGGTCGCAGCCAAAGTTTTTTGTGGGTCATCATAATTTTATGCAACTTTCTGGACCAAATAATGGCTACAATTAAAATTTTTCGTAAATTGGATATTTTTATGAGGTTTGTCAATGCGATTTTGGGGGGGGTCATGACCCCTACAAACCCCTCTCCCCTCGGACCGCCACTGGATGTCACACACAACTACTGCGAATTATCACCTCACCTACTTCACACCCAACAGTCACTTAGATAGTCCTCCCACACTAGGATTCCCTGTGTCGCATGGGTATCAGGAACTACGACTGCCATGGTACCACAACACCCAGACCGGGAACAAACATTTGCAGATCATGCAAACATTTTTCCCAAAGCGGAAATCGAACCCGCACCTCTTGCGTCTAAGCCAGCTGCTCGCCCGCCACGCGACGAGGAGGATCGCCGAGGAGACTTGGATGTCGCCAAGTATTATTGAGTGGACCCTTACAGCTATTCGAAATCATTAGATGGTCAACACAGTTTATCTGGGGACACGGCAGTGCCCCCGCCAAGTCGAGCAAAGGGCACAGCCGTACTATACTTTTCTTATAAGTACTCTTTGGGATGGTCCTAAAAATTACGTAGGTACCATAGGTACATTTAGACCCTTTTTCTTGACCTTCCAAGTCAATTGCAACGGTGCGCGCCAGATAAGTCTGCGCGCGATTAGTGGCGTAGGCGTATTGATCCCCCCCCCTCCCCCCGATAGAGTATTATCACAGTATAACTAAGTATAAATGGATTGTAAAACTGTGGTATTTTTATGTTCCCTAGTAGCTATAAGGGGACAGTAACTGAACTCCGACTGCAACGCGGGAGATGCACACTTCCCCTCCACCCCTGGCTACCAGCGGGAGGTAACTTCGATACTGCAAGGTTTCAAAGTTTATACCTACTCAAGATGTCGCCACTACTAGATTAGAACGCGCTACATCGATTTTATTCCTATGTTGGAGAACTCTTGTACGGGGATCCTTACAATCCCCAATTAGGGGGGTTTGTCCTTAGGATGGCTTAAGCAATTCGTTTTTTTTTTTTGCATTTTTATGAATCGCATATAGGGTGCATTAGTTCATGCTCAAACACAACCAGTGAAAAATTTAACTAGCTACCTCTTACGGCTGCCGAGATATAGGTACCCCTGTGACAGAATCCAGACAGACCGACGGATAGACGAATAGAATAGACGTATTACGGGCCGTAAAACGTCTTTTACGTCCGTAATTTACGGCATAGGCTTAGTAGTGGGATCCCGTTTGGCAACCTTGGTATCCGTATCCGTATAAGTCCCCTAAACAGGAAGAGTCAAATGAAACTGAAATTGTCTTACTTCACTATTATAATTATTCCAGTACTTAATATATACAAGTATAACATATATCAATCATTTTGTTTGTAATTCAGATATTAACAAAGTAAATATATTTACCAAAAAAAAAATTGTGTACAATAATCATAGAAATAGGTACATCCATAATGGACAGGCCATACAGTTGGCAGAACCGACAACCGCTGGGGAACAAGCCACAAGTCTATTGTGTAGGTATTCTTATTTGACGACCTCTGTGGCGCAACGGGCGCAGGTTCGCCTGCGACGCAGGAGGTTGCGGGTTCGATTCCCGCCTCGGAACAAATATTTGTACGATTTGCAGATGATTGTTCAGGGTGTTCTGGGTATTTTTCTATGTATAATAAAAAATATCTATCTATGTATGTATATTTCTATGTATATCAGTTATCTAGTACCCATAACACAAGCTCTGCTTAGCTTGGGGCTAGATAATGTTGTGTGAAATGTCTCCAGCATTTATTTATTATTTATTTATTTATTTATTCTGTGTGACATTCTCTAAATATTAATTGAATTATCAATTAAAAGAGACCACGATAATTTTAACGCAGTTTATACTAAACAAAATAGACACCGTTATACAGGGTGATGATAAGACCTCCTCTGTATGCTTAGATATTTAGAGAACCTTCTTCAAGATTAATCGAATTTTCTGGCCTAGGCCGGCAATAGTACAAAAATCCATATCTGTCGTGTGTGTGCTATATATTGTTAGTAGCTGTTCTGCCTGCGGCTTCGTCTGCGCGCAATTTTTAAAAATACCATACAATTCAAATTCGATTTGCAATTTTTTCTTATAGTACTTACATACTTAATAAAAAAAACTATTTTACATTTGAAAGACACCTAACTTTTTAAAATTGCATCGGCTTCCAAATTGAATTTCAATGAAGAATATGCTATAGCACATTGTTCAAAGATTCAATTTGACTCTAAAACTTTATTTATACAAACTTAGATTCCCTTTTATACCTTAAGGGCCATGTGAGGTGTGCCAATCACACATTTAATGCGAAACTGACAACTCACAGGCCTAGATATTAGTCGCTGTGTACAAAATTTCATTGATTTTAATTCATTCATTAATGGCTACGAAAGGACAACTCAGAACTCAAAAAAAGTTAAACAAAATTAGACATTCCTCACTATATAACTTTTTAAACTAGCATAGTTGCCCGACCTTAGGACTAATACGCATAGCGTTATTTTTATAAACTGTTACTAAGCCATGATAATAAGAGCTTTTCAACTTCGATAAAAAAAAAAGTAGTTCAAATTGGTTCGATAGATGGCGCTGACTCAACTGTAAATGCCAATATTGACTGGTACTAAGCTATTATCTAACTCTTAGAGAATTTATAGTAGAGAGATGGCAAGCACACGCTTTCCCCTCTGCCGAAGTACATGAACGGTCATTCGTGTCAGTTTATAAAAACTAGTTTAGCCACGATCGTTCGCCATTCTGCGTTCATACCTGTCGCTATACGGAGCTCCTAAAAATGGTTGGTTGTGCTGTGGTTTCGTGTAAATGGCGGTCGGAAACATCAAATTTAACAAAATATGGAGTTTCTTATCACATTTAAGTAATTGACAACACAATTAAGCCATTAATTTCACCGTAAAATATATTTTCTTACTGCAAGCTTACGACAGAAATAACGATACGTAATTTCTTGGTACGGGGACAAGTGATGTGAAAACAACGAACGAATGAATGGACGAAAGAGGCTGCAACGATTTTTATGAAATTAACAGGATAGGGAGTTTTCAGGCCGAAAAAACGATCAAAGCTGTAAAAAAAAACCTGATTCCACAGGAAATATCAATACCTACATCATTCAATACCAGCCTAAAATATAGGTTAAATGGGCTTGATTAGCTGTTTTTTGGGGTTAAAAGGGGTTGTAAGGTTATTTAAGAGGTTTGTATTTCCGTTTTTTTCGGTTTTAGGGTTATTTCGTCAATCACTATATGAAATTAGGAAGTATTCGGATTATATTCGAATCTCGTTTCGTATGAAAAAAGCAAATCCACGAAAATACATTTTGTTAACAATAAATTGATCCATTTTAAAATCAATAGCTTATATTTTCATTAAAAAAATACAATATAAAATGTCTATAATAAAATTGTTAAATCCATGTACCTATGTTGCACCGAATCATAGACCTTCTTATAACCAATACAAGCAGCCGAGAAGTTTCTCTTGCTCCTCCTGACCTTCTGTCTGATGGCCATTTCAATGAGGAGGAGCTCCTTATTACCACGGGACCCAACCTTACATCCATTCCAAGCAGGAGCCAAAATATTGTTTTTTTTAACACTCAACAGTCACATACGTAGTCTTGATCCCACACTATTCCCTGTATCGTAGGTACCTATCAGGAACTACGAGTACCTGGTACCATAACACCGAGACCCGGAACAAATATTTGCAGATCATACATGCCTGATGCGTGTGATTTGGAAACCATATAATTTTATAAGAAACCAACGCACCACGGATACAAAATTTCATGCAGTTTGAAGAAATAATAGCCAAAATAGAAGCAAACTTCGTTCGTGTGCAAAAGGTACGCGTCCTACCGGTGACCTCCTAAAAATCAATTTTAACTGACTATGTTTTTTTGTATGTTTGTTACGCGATTAGTTTTGACCAATATGATTCAATAATTCACCCATTCAAACATAATAAACATACATCGATAGACTAGATCCATAGACAATTAATAATCTTAATTTCATTCAGTCTTTTACACCCCATCACTAGTTTTTGCGCTAGTGTGCAACTAACCAATAGTGTAATTACAGAAATTATTTATTTGTGTGCTTGTTTTATGTTTGTGTGACAGTTTTTATTTCCGTGTGCGTTTATAGAGACGCCTCAAATTTCTGCATGAGTGTGCGTGAGTAAGTAAATGTGTGCTGTACGTGTTTACCTCGCCTCCCGCAAAAAGTGGCAGAAATAATTTAGTACTAGAAGTTGAGCATGCCATCTCCCTACATAAATTCTCTAAGATCTAACTAGTCTGTGGCTATTAGTCATGAGCTTCTTGAGTGTGCGCTAGTGATTTCGTGATGTTTTTAGAAGTAAGCAAAAATAAATACCACGAAATGAAAATATATCTACGTTGTTGATGTTGACATTTTACTTTATTTTGACACTTGACAGTTACGTAACAGAGCAGCGCCATCTATTTTCAACGCTGAAAGCATGTTATGAAACGGCCGTGAAAACCCCTCATTACAATTCCATGATCCATATTATACACATTAGTATGTTTTCAACATTCGCGATCATTATATTTATTAATATTGTGACAGGTATTTATCGCGTATATACCCTATTATTTAGTTTTCCCACGTTTTGAATGTGTTACAACAATTGTGATCGCGAGCTGACTGATAAGGCGACTAATAAATAACCATCACCAGCCCGTAGACATCCACTGCTGGATGAGGCCTCCCCCATAGCAACCATAGCGTGCAATGTGGGGATTTTCCATAATCACCACGCTTGGCATGGGGATTGGTGTTAAGTACTCAGGTGGATGCTGCTGTCCATCCCCTGGCGTAATCCCTTAGTCGCCTTTTACGACATCCACGGGAGGTGTTGGAGGTGTGCTCTTAGAATGCCACGGCTAATAAATAATACACACGATAAATAACAATATCAATAAACACATACTTATAGGTGCGCCGAGTACGCATCGCTTTAGTGGACATTGGACTCAACTCTCTCGTAACAAAATTAAGCCTTCTTATATTCAATCCTCTCGACCTTGACTTCGTCTCCTAGCAGTTTGTACACGTACGTTACCACCGTGGAGCTCTGGATGTCCATCAACACGAATGATGGAGTGGAACTCCTGAAAATACATACATATAGGTTCAGGGTTCGAGGATATTATAAAGTGGGGCAATTTCAGCATTGTGCGATTACTGGAGGTACTAGAGGTTTTTTTCATTTTCAATCCTACTTATGCGGGCGATCTCTAGTACTAAGTGAGCGAAGATCGTCACGCTAGCGTACCGACTTCATGAAGTCAGTTTTTTTTAAATACTACTTGGCAAGCATACAGCCCACCTGATGGAAAGCAGTTTTAACGTAGCCTATGGACGCCTGCAACACCAAAGGCATCACACGCGCGCTGCTGACATAAAGACATAAAGATGAAAAGTCTCATATGCCTGTAATTTCCCCGGCAGCCATATCCTTCAAACCGAAACACAGCAATGCGAGCACTACTGCTTGGCGGCAGAAATAGGTACGGTGGTAGTTCCTCTCCGGACGACCTTTCCACAAGGAGTTCAGTAGAACTTCAGTAGAGTTAAGAGTTAAGTTAAGAGTTGTTGTGTTAATAGTAACTAACAAAACTAATAGGTAGATATTCATGCTAAAGCCTCTACCTGCTTAAGGTTTTTAAGATCTATTTTCCTATGTATCAGCTTCTGGCGCTTCCCACCTAGTAGTAAGAAGGATTATCAAATCAAGCCAAGCTGCGTTTGTTGCTCTGATTCTTCTAGGCTTGATCGCATTGGATCAAGCATAACTTTAGTTAATAAGACGATTCAAAATGATCCTTGTGTTAGCTGGTCATATGACTCACCTGTGCAAATAACTGTATGCCCCGGTTGCAGATCCAGGATTGATGTAGAACTTATTCTCATGCTCATAAGCTTCAAAGCGGTGGGTGTGCCCTGATATCAGTATATCCACATCCAATTGCCGTTGCACAAGAGCCAGGGACTCCTCGTCCCCCCATGGTACCACCTGGTGACCGTGGATGAGACCGATGCGGAACTGACCCACTGTTATCACTTTCTGCTCAGGGTATGTTGAAACCTGGAATTGAAAATTGAACCGCATAAATCTAAATTCATCGTATCAGCCAAACTAAGATCAACAACATAGCTCTCAGAATTAGCAAGTTCAAGTGGCAATGGGTAGGGTACAGTTTTACCCAGAAAATAAGTCCGATCGACTGTTTTCGTTTGCGTAGAAAAGCGCAGACTGATATCCGACAGTAGCCGAACGTATATAGTATAGTTCTGTCCCGCTGACATGATTCGTAAACTTTCGGACAGAGTACAAGATGAACAAGATAGCGCACGACCGGCCGCGATTTTACCTCAAAATCCATTAACCAATAACAGCGCAAGCTTTTTTAGCGCGCGATTGCTATTGGTAGAAAGAAGGTTCCCGTGCTTTAGAAATTGGTCTACGACGCAAGTACATCAGGGCGACTTATATTTTGGATAAAACTGTATATAGCTTGCAGAACACCCTGGGGAATAAAGGTTCTTGAGTAGCAATCACGAACCGGATGACACAGTGTAGGAAGGCCTCTCGATTGTGGCATTCTATAGGGGAGGCTAATGTCCAGCAGTAGACTTCTACAGGCTGATTATGATGATCAACCGTGGGGAAATTGATATGTCCTAGAATAAAAAAATCCAAGACATGTGACTTTTAGACATGCCCTGATTTTTTTCACCACACTAGTTTCTTTCATGTGGTCGTAATGCCCTTCCCAGAACCACCATACCTCAACACCTTAATGCTTAACAGACTGATAATCACTTTTGGTTCAAATTTTACAGTTAATTGAGCTGTAGCTTTGAATATTTTATGCTATTGAAAACAAGCTAAAACATACACCTCACGCAATGTACAGAAAAATCATTAATCCAACGCCATTATTAGTTTGCTATTCAATAACGGCTGGTCACTAACCTAAAGCAGGGACCATGCCCAAACAAACCTCATCAAAATCCCCTCGGACTATATGAACATCACTGGCTAGGGTCTTCAGGTAGTCGTAGGACTCCTTGGTGCAGAGGTTGCCGGTGCACAGGATGTGCTGGATCCGGCCTGGCAGCAGCAGCTTCTTGAATTTGGCCGGCAGACTGCTGCAGCGATGCGGAATGTGGAGGTCACCCAGTACTAACACCAACTAAAACAAATGGAATTGGTTTAGGTGAATTGTTGACACATTACCATTCATGTTGTGTCACCAGCAGTACCAGCAACACTACTTACCATCGCTAGTACCATCTAGTACTATTAATGGTACTGGCTGCCCAATGGTACTGTACCAGAGATATTAAGACAGATCACCAACCTGGTTTTTTAGTAAATTTAATAAAAACTGTTGCTTTTGTATGAATCTTGTTCTTCTTTACGTTGTGGCTTCTATAGTTTTAGTTTTCACAATATTGCCAGTGTCAATATTAACAATGTCAATATTGCCAATGTCAATATTAACAATGTCAATATTGCCAATGTCAATATTAACAATGTCAATATTCAATGTTGACAAGATTTAAAACAGTAAGGCCCATATTCTAGAACGAAACTCAAATTGAATCGAGGCTCAAGCCTAGAATTTTTTACAGTTTTCCATGAAAACCTGTCAACAGCTCTATTCTTGAGTTACGATTCACTCTTGAGCATAGTTCTGGAATCCTGTACTGTACTGTTTAAATGGAAAGATCTACATCGTCGCACAGTTTTAAGACGATTTGAGGGTGAAAAATGGTTGGTCTTATAAAAGAGACCAGAATTTATGACAACAGAGCTTCTTCTTTTAATTATGGCTTCTGTGGCTTTAGTTACCACAATTTTGCCAAGATATAAGACGGTAAGACAATAGAGATCTAATTAAGTATGATAGTTGACCGGTTGAAATAAGGCTCTGAATGGCAATGGATTGGAGCCAGGAATCTAATTCTAACTTGTGAGCATGGGCAAATCATAGCCATGTTCCAAACTACATTGTGTGGCCCTTGACTATGACCCTAAAATAATGTCTCCTCAGATTAATGTGTGTACATAATTATATGATTACCCATGCATTGGACTGACCAGATCAAGTCTCCAGTGGGTGGCAACCTGCATGAATGCACAAGGATGTCCACCAATAGGGATACATAGCGAGATATCGTGAGGCGAGCCACATCAGCCCCCAACAACAATACTTCATGATGACCACAACCACTCTGCCAAGAATGTAACGACTGAGAAGAAGAATTGTACGATTAAGTATTTAGCTGTGCAATTGATGATTACGTATTTAAATGCTAGAAATCAGGGAATTATCATTCCCAGAAGTGGGTGTTGCTTGGTCGGTAATTGTTATGACAAAGTTATTGAAGTCCGAGATAACTCATTCGCCGGATTTCTTACCATTGTGCTGAATTTATTTGAATTTTCTTGGAATGTGTCAACGAACGTTGTTTGGGATCTTCTTATTGGAAACAAACACCAAACACAAACTAAAAGTCTTAGTTTTTCGTAAAACTGCAAAAATTCACAAACTACAAAAAGGTATACATCCTCTTTGTTTTGCTCCCACCCAAGAGTGAAGTGAGTGAAGAGACAGATTTTTTCAATTCTATTTCTATACTTCTATAAATTCTAAAAGTAATAAATTTTCGTTTCAACTGCGGATTTACGGCTTGTTTCAAAATTATTTTGACTTGAGAGCGAGGTAAAAGATACGATATAGAATGAGATTAAATGAGACAGATAGGTAACATGCTCAATATTAGATAGAAACATCCGTTCCTGACATTGTCATGCCGTTGACATTCACAAGCATTCACACCATTCACATGGCATTCTATCATTCTCTATGGATTCTATGAACTTGGCATTGGCAACACCTGGCAACACTACTGTTTGTTCTCTGTTGTCTATGGTACTCTGTTCAATGACTACATGTCGGAGAAATGGACAAATAATTAATTTATTAGACATACTTTAATCTATGGCACATTCTGTGTGTAGTATGATAAATATTTATAATGACTACTCAGGGATACTACTAGTATCCCTGAGTAGTCATTATAAATATTTTTGTGGGCCTAGTTTGAATCTCTAAACACATCCGATCATTGTTTAAAATATAGGTACAATGCAGCAAGGTTTATTATCCATATAACTTTTCTGAGAAGAAAACCGAGCCATATGAGAGGCATCTGGTTTAAGCTGCATCCTTGTCTAACATCTAAGAGCATGCCCTAGTGATAAAGGACTAATTACCATGATTTAATAAGGCCACCTGCCCACGCTGCACGCCCGCCACCCAAGCGCCTGCCGTCATTCCATCCAACGAAGATAGGAGTAGGTAGTTCGCTGCGACTGCGACCGCCAGAACTCGGCCAGAGATTATGACGGGCCGATGTGCCGTCAGTAAAAAACACGTTTGAACTTGTCTGCCATCACACGGTGCCGTTCGCCTGGTTTTTGTTTTATGTAGGTAATACAATAATTTTAATAAAAATGCCAATTTTTTTAATAAGTACGACATTTATTTGTTAAAAGTTGTAGAAACTACAGAATGTTTCATAAAACTAAGCAAAAGAATGCATGGTGCAATGTTTGCGTCTATCTGAGCCGGACTTTCGTCGCGCAACGGTTCAACCTAGCCAAGCCATTCCCTAGTTTGTTTTATTTCTACGAAAACGCGACTATCACTCACGAAGCTACAACAAACGGAACCACTGAGATCGTCGCGGTGAACACACGATCGCCGTCACGTCATCTAGAACTCGGCCCGAAATAATCTCGTTCTCGGTGACGAACGGCATGCACGGCGCGCGGCACGACGACGACGTCGGTCGTTCGTCCCGGTGACGCTAACGGTGGCGGGCGGTGGGTGGATGTGGATAATCGGCCTTAGAGAGTTGTAGTTGTAGGCGAGGAACGCAGCCCGGTGTGGAAAAAGAATAATTTAATGGTGTTGTGGGTGACACATATTACGTAGAAAAATTTAGTGTAAGCTAGAAAATTGGCACCAGCTCGCATGGAAATGGAATCAATGGAATATGAGCTCGCTAGGAACCTCACTCTGTTATTCTTCGTGGAACGCCTGCTCGACAAAGGCGAGCCGCGCACGTTGCACGATCTTTCCTGCCAGTTTGGTGCCAAGGGATTCACGAAGGAGATGCGACAAATAGCTGGCGGGTCACAGTCGGGCTTGAAAAAGTTCCTGGCTCAGTACCCGGCGTTGTTCAACCTAGACGGGGACTATGTCGATATCAACACATTCCAGAAGCATGCGTGCGGGGCTGGCGCTTCTTCAAACAACGACTACATCGAGGAGGCCAAAGAGTACTTCGCGGGCAAGATGGTGCAATACGGTGACGGCACAGAGGTGCCGATCAAGAGTCTGCTCGGCCACCGCAGCCAGGCCTCGCCACAGGTTCGTCACATCTCCGGGCAGCGCATCAAGGAGTTCAAGGATTTCCTCTTGAAGCATCCTGACGCCTTCCAGATCATTGATGACAATGTTGTTCTAGTCAGCGAGAATCACAGGAGAGGTAATGCACATACTAACTCTGAGCAGTTTCACAATCTACCGGTTGCAAACATCAACACAGATACAGCTCAGCAGCTACTTGATTATGTAGCCCAATGCATTGAGGCTAAAGGACCTGTGATGGTGGATCAACTCTTCCATTTGATTGTCTCACGCTTCCCGCAGGAGTATTGGTATCAGATGTTCAAGTCGCCAGCCGATTTGAGTGCTTTCTTGAAAATATTTTCTGATAGTTTTCATGTTCAAGCAAACTTGGTCACACTTATCAGCAAACCAAAAATACCTGTTATGTATCTAAATATGAAAGCTAAACCTTTATTGAAGTCTGAGTCACCAAAGCCTGTAATTGAAGAACAACCCGCTTCCCCTGTGCCCATGCCAACTGTAGCCAGCCCGACACCTTCAGATGGCACCAACAGTCCGGCAAACAGAATACTCAGCCCAGTTGAATCTCCACGTGGGCCTCAAGCCAATATTGCTAATCAAACATTAAAACAGAGAATAAACTCTATTGTCATAAAGAATTTGGCAGAAAATATGGTGAGAGACAGAGTCAACAATCATTTGAATGCTAGAAGTGCAGAGGAAACCAACGGCACCCCTAGTATTAGAAACAATTTGATGGGAGAAGCATGGAGGCAAAAAGTCCTTCAGTGCACTACTGTTATAGCTAATGTTAGGGATTGTGCCGCTTTGATGGAGAGTATTATGCTTCCCAAACGCAACTCAAAGAGCATTGTATCATTTGACTGTGAAGGGATAAACCTCGGCCTAAAAGGTGTCCTGACGCTATGTCAAATAGCTACAATGAATGGTGAAGTGTACATACTAGACATAATGGCATGTCCAAGCATGCTCATTGAAGGCAAAATTAAGGAACTTTTAGAAAGCGAGAGTGTTGTCAAAGTTATTCACGACTGCAGAAATGATTCAGTCAATTTGCACAATCAGTTTGAGATAGTTCTAAAGAATGTGTTTGACACGCAGGCAGCCCATGCCGTGCTGCAGCTTCAGCAACAGGGAGTGCCCGTATACAAGGTCAAAAATCTAAGTCTCAATGCATTATGTGAACTTTACAATGCTCCAATGAATCCAATGAAGGAACAGTTGAAGAATGTCTACCGTCGGGACCAGCGTTACTGGGCTAGACGCCCATTATCAAAAGACATGATCATTTATGCAGCATCTGATGTTTTGTCTTTGGTAAATCCGGCAATATATGCATATATGTCCAGCAATGTAAGGGCAGAAAATCAGCAGCTATTTGAAGAGTTAAGTAATGAACAAGTTTTCATGCACATTCAGCCAACGGAAGTCAAACTGCGCAAGAGGCAGAGAAAAATCAACACTGAAGTGGGCGAGTTGAAACAGAAATTAGCTGAATCAACTAAGAATATTGTTCTGAGCAACAGGGAGATCAGATTGCTTAGATATTTAGAGTTGACTGAAGAAGAAAAGGAGAAACTAAAAGGATGTCACAAAATATCTAAGAAATTGGAAAAACTTGAAGCCATCGGCCAAGACAGAGATTCTGATTCTGATGATGATGAAAAGGAGAATGAGATGATGAGTTTGGAATCAAACCCTTCAGATCCTATTTCATCGCCTCACTCCACTCAACCGCCGAGCCTCACTGAATCCATGCAGATGATGGACGAGATTTTATCGGACACAAACATGGACAAGGTGGAGAAGATAAATCGCCTTGAAGCCATACTGTCTGCTGTTGCACCACTGAGTGGTGAGCTTGAAGACAAGTTTTCACAAACCATGGAACAAACGCTGCCACTGCTCAAGAATAAAGATTGGTCCAATCTGAGCCAAATTTTGAACATTGGGGAACCGGACAGAAAGAACTGTTCCTGTAGATGCCATAACCACCACTCTCTTGATGATGTAAAATGTAATGATCTCAAACAAACTAAGAAGGCTGAGGTTGGCTCGCAGACTCTTAGCACAGGGGATATTGTGATCACGAGGATCCATTTCAGGGAGGAGGATAAAGCAAATGAGCGTATCCTCGATGCGACGCCTCTCAGCAAAAGAGTCGTCAACATGTCTTGATGACACTCAGCATTCTTACAACTTTCGTTTACCTGAGTGCCACAGTTTATTACACTCTGTCTATAATGTGATCATTTTATACTTAGTTTTAATTTAAAGATATTGCTCTCCCCTCGTTCATTGAATGAATCAATTACTTTGTGCTAGTTTAGCAGGGGTATGATACCGGTGCGTCTGTATGAGATAGAATAAATTAAGCATGATGTGACGTCGTGCATTGCCAAGTGTATAAACGCCTACGCTATATGTTCATTTGAGCGAAGATGAGTGTGAACACTCGAATAAATGCAACAGTAATTCGCATACTTAATAGAAAAGGCTACTTAATTCCTGTAACTGGAAGAGACAGTATTTGCTGAACCTATTGTATTTTACTTTTATTTATTTTGGCTATTGCCTGTTAGGAATTCCAAACGTTTATGTGATAAATTTCAAGGCCTTTTTTGCTCTCGCTCTATTTTAAAAAGATAAACTTTGATTAGCATGCATAATCTTCCACTTGGAAATCACGATAAGTCTTGTTTTGATAGGATTTTAGCGAGGTAAATGTAACCTACCTACTTATTTATTTTTAAAAAAGTTTAGGCAATTTTTTGCTGATAAACTTACAATGAAGGGCAATAATAGGTATACAACAAAATAACGTAAATTAACTAAGTATTTATCAAAAAATATTTAGACTAAAATATTTTAACCTGTAAGCTTAAACTTCAAGTTAAATTAACTAAAATGGTTAAGGGTTAGAGTTTATTGAATGTGAGTTCTGTAGTTGTGTGAAGTGGTGCTTGGAAAGTCTTATTCAGTTGATTCTGTTGTGTAGCAAACATTGCCTGACACTGCTTCTGAAGATGTAGACTGGTGTATGGGTAATATGCAATTGATCTTTGTGATGAATAACCCTGAGGTTGTAACATTTATTGTTTAAGTAACACTAATAATTTGTGCCTTCGAGTCATATCCAACGAATGCCTTTATTATATTGTGACTTTGTAGAAACTTTTTATACAATATTTATGTAGTACAACACAAAGTTTAGATGGTTTATTGTTTATCACTAGTGTAAAGTTTATACTTAAAATTTTATCTACCACTAATACCTACAAACAAAATGGTTTTCAAATAAGTACGTACCTTTTTAAAACGTATCATGAAGTTAGTAGTATGTACCGTAACATAAACAGTATTTTCAAAAGCTTCTTTATAGTAGTTGTTATTTCTAAGCTTGTTGGATTCATTAAATAGTTTATTTTTGTGTTATTTGATACACCTATCTAACAGTTGTGTGGATAAATGTTTCTTTAGAAATTAGAGAACAAGTTGCTTTTGTATTCACTCCTTTATTATCTTACCAGTATTTTGTAACCATTAATTTAGTTAAAACAGATGAAATATGTAGGTAACCATTGAAGATGATGAAATAGTTTTTTCATGAAATCTAAATACACTACTTAGTGAAATGCTCTACTGTGTGTTCACAGTATAAAAAAATATACTTAGTAAAACCTGTACGCTGATAAAAACAAAATTTTTGTGCCTTACTATTTGCACAGTCTAAAATTTAACCTTTTTTGCGTGGCACGTTTTTGTTAAACATTTTATCAGTGCCACAAATAGGTTTTATTATTTTTAGGGAGCATTTTTTAGTCAAATTAAGCATAATCACTCTGTTTTATTTTTAAGCTACCCACAATATTTTTAGTTAAGTACCTACCTAACTCAAAATTCGCTTTTGGCAAGAGTCGTTTAAATTGTAACGCGACAATTAGTCTGTTTACTAATTTGCGCATTGTTTATGTTTATTAAAATAAAAACTTTGAAAAATAATCTCTTTTATTTTGTTTCGTGGGTAGGTAACTACTACCGTAAGAATAAAATATACCTAGGTACATATATTTACCTACAACCATCTTCTATATAACATGTCTCTGCCTACCTAGTAGGTATTTATTCATATGGGTGGAAGGAACCCTCTGCTCTGATACTCTGTTTAGGTACCTAACCCAGGAAGCTTCTGTGCTTTGGACGGAGTTAGGCCGGCTATCTATCTAGCCAGTTATTAACCCACACGCATAAAATAATGGACCACAGAGTTCGAATGCGGAAAAGGGAGTTCTTTAGGTACCTAACTACCTATAGGTACTATTTTTGTATTTATACCATAGCACACACTAATAATAGTAGATTATGCACTAAGGGAATAAAGCAGTGTCTTATGTCGCGGGGGCATATTGAACTCTGAGCGTAACGAGGGACTCTAAAGTTAACTCCCGAGTGTAGCGAGGGAGTTATATAGAGTCCTGAGTGAAGCGAGGGGTTCAAGCTGCCCAAGACGAAGACAGGCTTTATTCCAGAGGAGCATACTCTACTTTTCACACCTACTGCGAGGCAAAAAAAGGCCAGGGCTCCATTAAATAAGTATCGTCTGTTTTGATAAACTCTGGGGTAGAATCATTATCGCTTGACATTTTTTGTTAACGCTAATATTATATTACGAATATATTGCAATAAAGTTCACTGAAAATCACAGCACCAAACATCTCTTTTGTTTCACATTCTTTAAAATCGCGCCTATTTCTTTTTTTTTCGAGTTTTGCTATAGTGGCCAGTTCGATTTTCGAACAAACCTCTTTACAATGCCATATGGGCATTTTTTTACTCAGAGTTTTCCATGAGTTTCCAACACGAATTTGACGTTCTAAATTCAAATCACTTTAATCCCTAGGGAGTTTCATACAACTTTATATCCCTAGAGAGACAATGCTGTACTTTACGTTGAGGTTGCATGATTTGTAATTGGACATTGTCGAGCAGGTGGTGTGAAAAGTAGCTTGCAAATAGGCAGCTAGACTTCTGTTGGGAAAATCTAAATAGTTATGCGTTCAGTTTTTAACAGACTTCAAAACAAGGAGGAGGTTCTCAATTCGGTTTTTTTTATATATATACCTAAACCGATTTGTAGATCACCTTCGTTGAAGGGTTGGTTTGTTACTAGGTACAGCAAGGAATTTTTATTATTATAGTAGGAAATAAATTATTATTATTATTATTATATGCAGTCACATATGTTGTCCTGATCCAGCACTGGGATTCCCTGTGTTGAGTGTTTTCAGGAACTATGCGAGTGGGTACTATGGTGTCAGAGCATCAGACCCGGAACGGGTTTTTTGTTTCATATAAATTTTTGTCTTGCAGCGGAATTCGAACCCGCAATCTCTCGCATCTCGGCGGGCTACTTGTCTGGTGTGCCTCTGAAGTCGTCTAAATGTTATACATACATACCTATACTAAATGTCTACTTGATAACTGTCGGTTTGTTCTATTAATTATAATGTAAATCCGTTATTGGCTGTCGGTTTGGAACATTGGTTTAATATCTTATTTCTAAGAGCTGTGGATTTTGTTGTGAAATAAATAAATAAATTATATACTAATTATTATCCTATACAAAATCCTTGAGGTACCTATACAGTTAGTGGTACCATTCTACCAGGGGGCCAATTCTACTATTTTTAAAGAAAAACCATTCTTAGACCATAAAAATACAATTCAATTAAAATTGTCATTAGAAACGGTCTGGGGATCAGAGAACAAAAATTATTTCCTTGCTGGATATTGTCCGAATTGAAGAAAAAATGCTAATCGGTTGGGGCTAGGTCTGCCGAATACGGAGGATGACGTAATGGTTGGTCTTGTAATAGATACCTCCGAGGCGCACTGGGCGAGTAGCCGGATGACACGCAAGAGGTGCCGGTTCGATTCCCGCTGTGGGACAAATGTTTCCATGATCTGCAAATATTTTGTACGTGCAAAAGGGCGTAAGCACCCTACCGGTGACCTCTTCCCTTATTCATGCCGTCATACCCTCTCTTAGGTACCTTCTGCGTCGTCGTACGTGGGTCAAGCTAATATGCGAAACTACGTAATAAAACCGTACCTATTACGGCTAGGTGCACGTAATGATAAGCGTTGGCGTCGTTTGCCTAAGTACCTACCTACCTAATAATTACTATCCTTACCTAAATGTGTCGTGTAATTAATATTCTCGCGCCTCTTCTACCTCATAACTATTCAATGAGTAGAAAGTGTTAACTTTAATATTTTTTTGACTGGTTTTTTGATTTGATTCGAGCAACCGCGTTTGGCTCTCAAATATGCAATGCAATTGCATACATTTTGCATTTTTTGTTAGAATAAAAAGAGTCTGTTTGATTTTGATATCGACCTTTTTGTTCTGTGTTTTATATTCCTATTGTCTGTCATTCTAGATACCTCAGAATAACGACCTAGATACCTTTGTAGGTACTTTGTCAAAGAGAATAAAGCGAAAATATAAGGTTTATCTACGCTTTTATTTATTATCTCCTGCATTCCACGTTATTAGAGCTAACATAACAATTTTGCATTGCATGTTCTCTTTAGTTTAGAGCATTTAAATATTTAAATGCTCTGAGCATGTATAAATTATTTGTATGGATAGAAATTATTACATAGATTTATAAGTACGTATAATATGTCTATGATGTTATACCTACCTTCATACTCAGATAATGAGGGCTTTTCATCTTCGATTAAAAAGAAAAAAAGTAGTTCAAATTGGTTCGATAGATGGCGCTGACTCAACTGTATCAATCAAGATTGTCTGTGGTGTACGCGTACAAAACTATTATCTAAGTAGTCTGTGGCTATTAGTCATGATATTCTGTTTGTGTTTGCTTCTTGAGTGTGCGCTAGTGATTTCGTGGTGTTTTTAGAAGTAGGCAAAAATAAATACCACTTAACGAAAATTATTTCTACGTTGTTGATGTTGACATTTCACTTTATTTTGACACTTGACTGCTACGTTACAGAGCAGCGCCATCTATTTTCAACGCTGAAAGCATGATTTGGAACGGCCGTGAAAACCCCTCATTGTATATAAATTCTCTAAGCCTACGTATTTACTCTAGCCCGTTTCCAATGAAAAACCCCTCATTGTAGTGAAATTAACCCTTAGAATTGCGCGAATCGCGAAACGCGAAATCACCTTGAGTCGCGGGGTTATTCGAAAAGATGGCTATATAATTCAATAAATAATTATTTGTGGCCTAACTACTAAAGCAATCATAAAACTGATAATTTTACAAGAATGTTGATGAATTTTCCTATACGAATCTTGTATTCACAAGTTCTAGTCTATTTAGAATTTCCTACATTTTTATTGGAAAATAAACGATAGGTAACGGAACAACTTATTTTACCAATATTTGAAAGTTTACTATTATTTCACTGTATTATCTTTATTGTGAACTATAATAAATGTTTTATCAGAATTATTAGTTGGTTTCACTCGCTAAAGCGAAAATAATAAGATATTTGGAAAATAAAATCGAGGTCAAGGTCAATGGCCGACAACACAGTGAAAATAATGCTGAGCTTTACGTAAGACAAGTTGGTATGGGCTCAAGACTTTAGCCTGCCCGACGGGAGAAAAAAAAAAGGAAATCTGTTTGGATTTTGAATATTTTGTTGAAATAAATATTACGTGAATTGTTATTGAACATGAACACAGTTTTCATTTAATTTTTCAGTTTATTAATATATATTCTCTACAGTCGATCTCCATACAAATTGGCGGCTTCATGGAAGACTTCGATATTTTCACTGACCAAATTGAGCTCACGAAGCCGTTCTACAAGAATGTACTGCACAAGTTGGTTTACGAAGCCCCCTCGACCCCGAATGGACCGAACTATCAGAGTAAGTTTCTCTCGGGAGACTAGAGAAGGGGGGAGTCCCAGCAGTGGGAAGGATAACATAATTGAACGAGCGAAGCGAGTTCTCGGTATCAACTAGTGCACTACTATTACTATTAGGTACTTAAAACTAACACTACATCTTTTGGAGGATTTTGTTTTGATACCGCTTCCTTACAGCATCGGTAAACAATGCCAGCTGGCTAGAAGTCCAGATTAAGGATCTCATTCTTTGCCTGAACCTGGAGAGAGTAGGACTTGAAGTCAGTGACCCTATTGGTCTCCAACCTGTTCTCTGGAGGGACAGAAAACGCAATTCATTTTTATGTTATTAGTGATTCTACAATTATTTTAATAGATTAATTCATAACTTTTCAGGTGGCCAGAAACTTTTAGCCGAGGAGTGTTTAGCCGACGACAATGATGCAAAGTGTGCCTTCCACTTAAGTGAAGCTGTCTCCGCATCCATACGAATGATGGCCATATACAGGGATGAGCAAATAAAAACTGCAGGTACAAATTGTTTATTTAATCAGTGTATGTAGATAATCACACAAAAAGACACATTTCGTCTGGAAAAAAGCCTTTTGATGAACGAGGCATACCGCAAGTTTACAAACATTGCAGCTTATGACCCAAGCTTACACTAGTATCATCATAAGATCGCGAAAAACCCTTTTATTAGGCCGTGGTTACTACACACTTGAATTCCTTGCAGATAAATTCACTGTCACTGAATTCACTGATGTCATTGAACCCACCTTAAAATAAACAAAACTAAATACTACATTACATACATAAATGTACGCCTTTTTCCCTGAAGGGGTAGCAGAGCCTCAAAGGGCCCTTTGTGTAACAATAGTACTCCAATATAAAGGGTGTCCCTGGAAGTTTGCATCAAATCGAATAGGTGTGGTCATTTCCAAACATTTTAACCCAGAGAATGTTGGTGCAATTTTTTACGGTTCAAAAGTTATGACCAATTTTGTTTGAGCACTATGCAATCACTTTGCATATAGTGCTCAAAGAAAAACATCATTAAATAAACTAACAGGGCTATGAATTTGTGAAAAAAAATCCTCCTTTGGAAATGGTCCTTTGGTGCTCTGCCTACCCCTTTGAGGAAAAATGTGTGTGTTTATGTATGTATGTAACTATCATTTTCAGGCAACAAGCTGCAGAATATCACCAGTTACTTAAAACCTATCAATGATTTGATAAAAATCCAGCCAGTGTAAGTCTTGACAAGCTTTTATTTATTTTTACAGCTGTTTGCTGCTTTAAGAGAGACAGCAAACAAATATAACAACAAAAAATATTATCTAAGTATAGGTACTATAAGTATAATCAGCCTTATTGTCTACGAATAGGATATAAAATATGACAGGGGCAGATAAAATAAAGCATGCAGAACATTGTTTTTTAGGAGAACTAAACAGTTAAGAATACATAATATTATTGTATGTTTGGCAACTCGATGTTGATTAAGTACATTATTTCTGAATGAGGTGGGTGAAGTTGCAAAGACCAAAGACTTGGTGGTGGACTTCTAGAGGATTATGATGACAATGTTCTGGTGAAAGACTTATTTCATGAAAGCTTGTCTATCAAAATATATCTTTTAACAAAAACTGTTGTGGGTGCCAGGAACTGCGAGTGCTGCCATGGTACCGTAATACCCAGAACCTGAACAAGTATTTGCAGTTCATACAAACGTTTGTCTCGCAGCGGGAATCAAATCCGCAGCCTCTTGCATCTCAGCCCGCTACTTGCCCGCCGCGCCACAGAGGTCGTCTACTGCTTTGCTACTAGCGCCAACTCCTCTATCCTATAAATTACCGGCCTGCTTGTGTTGTTAGTTTGTTGTCTGTTGCTTAGTTTAATTAATTGTATTTTTTTGTATCTTTAGATTATACCCTGGTTCTTCTTTTCCCTTATCACTTATCTTGTTTAAAGGTTCTCTTCTCTTACCTAATTTTATGTATTCAGTAGAGTGGAGTCCTGGTGAACACAGGTTTTTTATAAACCTATATCAGGCACCAGTCTCCCACAATACAGGTTCACAGGTTTTTTGAAATTAGTAAGGTTTTTCAGACTAAATGACCTTTAATTATTTAATTTCTGACCTCAGTTCTAGATCGAAGGCAGACCAGGAACTGTTAGACCTGCTCTCACCAGACTCCGAAGTTATCACTAAATCTCTAAAAGAGATACAAATAGAGGAAGATATCCCATTCCATAAGAAATATTTGAAGTTTTCCAATGACAACAATGTTGATAACTTCCAAAGGATACTCAAGGAATTGCCCAAAGGTAAAATTTACAAACTTATCAATAAAATAATTGTTTTCCAAAATATACAAGGGCTCTACTGGAGAACGGATTTCAAGTGTGGAGCCCAATTAAACCAAATTTGCTAGCATGCAAATGAAAGAAACCTGATAGTAGTTGAGCTCATTAAAGTTCACCTAGGGAAGTACCACCATCACCATTCGCGCCGATCCAGTTTGAAGGCTATGGGTACCGGTGAAGTTACAAGGTTATGACTTTTTGTCTCAGAATAACCGCAGTGAAGAAAGTAGGTAACCTACATCGCGTATATTTGCGAGGTCTCAGTTCGGGGCGAACCACTAGTTTAAGAGCGGACAGTGGTCCAGCTGACTGCTCCATTATAATTTCAGAGTGAATAGTGGTCCAGCTAACTTCTCCATTATAATTTCAGAATGGACAGTGGTCCAGCTAACTTCTCCATTATAATTTCAGGATGTGCAGAGGTCCAGCTTACTTCTCCATTATAATTTCAGAGTGGACAGTGGTCCAGCTAACTTCTCCATTATAATTTCAGAGTGGACAGTTGTCCAGTTTACTGCTCCATTATAATTTCAGAGTGGACAGTTGTCCAGTTTACTGCTCCATTATAATTTCAGAGTGGACAGTGGTCCAGCTAACTTCTCCATTATAATTTCAGAGTGGGCAGCGGTCCAGCTAACTTCTCCATTATAATTTCAAAGTGGACAGTGGTCCAGCTAACTTCTCCATTATAATTTCAAAGTGGACAGTGGTCCAGCTAACTTCTTCATAATAATTTCAGAGTGGACATTGGTCCAGCTGACGGCTCCATATAACCCCCACGAGAACTTGAAGCCGGTGAATGAGTATCGCAGAGAGATGGACTCTATTTACGTGAGTGTGTTCTCCAACGACTATACAGACGAAATAGGAGCGTTCACTGTCAATGTACCTGCTAATGTTACTAAAGGTATGTTTCCTGCGATGAAATAAATTTTCTACCAACTATTAAGTAATTTCATAATAATAAATAAATAATAATATATAATAAATAATGCTGTACATTTCACACAACATTATCTAGCCCCAAGCTAAGCAGAGCTTGTGTTATGGGTACTAGATGACTGATATACTTCATTCAATACATTACATAGATAGATATTTTTTATTATACATAGAAAAATACCCAGAACACCCTGAATAAATATCTGCATATCGTACAAATATTTGTTCCGAGGCGAGAATCGAACCCGCAACCTCCTGCGTCGTAAACGAACATTCGCCCGCCGCGCCACAGAGGTCGTCCGTGGCGTGTCCTGTTTTGGAATAAGCCCTCGTCTCCCTCCCGTGGATATCGTAAAAGCCATGCAATTGGATGTCACAGGGGATGGGCAGCACCACCTGACCACTCAACACTATTATAGCGATCACCAATCCGCATGCCAAGCGTGGTGATTAAGGAAAATCCCATCAGTGCTTTGAATGGGGGAGGCCTCGTCCAGCAGTGGACGTGATGATGTTGTTGATGATGATGATGATTAGATGGTATACCAAAATAACTATTACGTAACAGAAGGCGAACGAGATGGAAAGATGATTTGGAACTCACGGCGGGACACCATAGGAGAAGGGTAGCGAGGGACAGAACCCAGTGGAAAATGTTAGAGCAGGCCTATGTCTAGAGGCAAGCTGAACAACGGGACATTTTATAGGGAAACCAAAACATATTTAAAAATGTATATTAATAGTGTAGTTCAGAATAAAGGGCTTTATTATTGATTAGATTAGACCGGTTTAACTTACGTGGATTATTTTCGAGTATACAACCCGAGGTTTCAAGCAATTTAGATGCTCTTAATCATGTTTTTTTATGCTACTTTGCAAGCAAACAAGCATACGGCCCACCTGATGGAAAGCGTTTACCGTAGCCTATGGATGCATGCAAAGCAAAAGGCATCACACGCGCGCTGCCGACCCTGAGACATAAAGATTAAAAGTCTCATGTGCCTGTAATTTCACCGGCACCCGTACCTTTCAAACCGAAACACAGCAATGCTAACACTACTGCTTGGCGGCAGAAATAGGTACGGTGGTACTTCCCCGGACAAACTCTTTCATAAGAAGTTCTACTACTAACAAAATACAATAACATTGTATGAGTGTTATTCTCGTTGCGCGGCGCGGAGGGCACATAACATAATACACGTGCATAATCCACGTAAGTTGAACCGGTTAAAATCTATCTATGAATACCACATAAGAAGGCTTTATTATTATTAACAGAAGGCGAGAAGCCTCTCTTCAAGGAGTTGTACTCTATCTTAGAAGAGAATTACACAATTATCGATAACGCGCAGTTCCTTAATAACAAGCGGCTAGTGCAGAACTACTGGAACAGGCGGGAAGATATCGATCTCAGGATGATGGTAAGATGTTCAGCTATATTTACATTACACCCAAAAGTCACATACATAGCCCTGATTTCTAATTCTCTTATTTATAAAAATTCAATTCACATTATTATCACTAGAAACGGAATTAAAATATGTCGTAAAAGTCGTAAAAATATACATAATGGAATTCGCTTACATTTCGTTTTAGGTAAGTATTTTGAAACAAGAAATATCCAGGAACATAAATACTACCCAAATCTGAATAATGGCATAATATGGTGGAAATATGTTTGAATTACATATGATTTTGGTATCGTTTGGATGGGCATTTTATCCTCTGTTGTCCCCTTAATAAATGTATATGTTTAATGTTTTATAAATAATGGTGTTTGTTTAACGTGATTGTGTTTGTTCCCAGAGTGTCATCAACGTGATGGATAAGCACTGGCTTGGCGGCTGGGGCAGCCTTCTCACCGGGCGCCTCGTGGATCCCACTTGGAAGTCCAAGATCGTGCAATTAGTGGACAATGCTATCTCTGACTGGGGGTAAGACTAGCTAAACACGGGTTTATTTGTCGACCTACGTAGCGTGTCCGGCGAGCAGCCAGCGGAGATGCGAGAGTTGCGGGTTTGGTTTCCGCTGCGGACAAATGTTTTGTATGATCTGTAGATGTTCGTTTCGGGGCTACCATGGTACTCGTAGTTTCTGATACACACAACACAGGGAATCCTAGTAGTAGAACTTCTTGTGAAAGAGTCCGTCCGAGGAAGTACTAATTCCGTACCTATTTCTGCCGCCAAGCAGTAGTGATCGCATTGCTGTGTTTCGGTTTGAAGGGTACGGGTGCCGGTGAAATTACAGGCACATGAGACTTTTCATCTTTATGTCTCAGGGTCGGCAGCGCGCTTGTGATGCCTTTGGTGTTGCAGGCGTCCATAGGCTATGGTAACTGCTTTCCATTAGGTGGGCCGTACGCTTGTTTGATTGCCAAGTAGTATAAGTATAAAAAAAAAAATTTGGCCTCAACTAAAAGTCTACGTCAGAGAAAGAGAAAAGAAGGATGCGTTCCGTTTTACGCATTAACTTCCAAATCGAATTTCAAGGTAAAATATGCCATAACGCGTTGTTGGTACATTTAATTTGTCTCTATAACTTTAATACAAATTTGAAATAGCTTTTTAATATTAAATAATTTAATTTAATTTAAATTCCCTTACAGTTGTCAGTTCTGCTTGCTAATTCTGATTCGTTTATACAGATAGATGGTTAACCAGTTTTGCATGGTACAAAACAATTTCATTCGTTTTCCAGGTTCATAAAACTGACGAAGAAGCAACGCGTCCTGCTCTACAACCTCACCGAAAGTTGTCAAGCTCTGTCCTCGCACCAAATCAAGTTGTGCATCCGAAGAGTCCTCATCGAGCACGGGAACGCTTCAGACATACGAGGGGCACTAGACTCTTGCGAGAACTGCAATCAAGACTTCCAGTTTGTGAACGAGCTGTGTCTCAAGTGTTTGTCCAAGTGTTTCGAGAGTGTTCATCATGTTAGCGTGGTGGATGGTATCAGGGCGTTCTCTGAAGTGGCGAATCAAGTGAAGGAGGGTGATGAGTGGGCGAAGATGAAGAAGGCGAAGCGACATCCCGTTATATTGATTGTTGATGAAGTGAGTCTTTATCATCTGTGTCAGCCTGTAGAAGTCCTGGACATAGGCCTCCTCCCTATAATACCATGAGTGCGCGTCCATAGTGAATGCGCGGGGACGGGGGCCTTTGCGGGCGCGACGGCGGGGGCGTGCGGGTGGCCACAGTGACGTGCGAGCTATTAGACGCGGATAAGACCCTTATAAGACCAAACTGGTTTAATATCCCCGCCACTTGCGCATTGAGACGCTTGCCTACAAAGCCTGTAGTGTGTCCATAACGCGCGGATAGGAACGTTTGAAAAAAACGCGCGCTATTCGCTTAGGTTCGTCGCGCTAGGCGCCCGCCTTAGCCACTACAATATGGACGCAAACGGCGGTTTCATACGTTTGATATTTCGCGCCCGCCTCCGCAACCGCGCTAGGGGCCCGCACTGTGGCCCTGGCCTTTATCATCTGCATCAGCCTTTAGAAGTCCTGGACATAGGCCTCCTCCCTATAATACCATGACGAATGGTCTTGAGCCGCCTCCATCCACCTACTTCCTGTGACCTATATTGTCTTTAGACCATCGAGCGGAGTTTCTCTACTTTGTCGTCTGGTTTATGGTTATGTCGCTATTATTCCTCAACGGTTACCAGTGAGTCTGAAAAAAGGTTTTTGTAGCCGGCTAAGGCGCAAGAGGTTGCGGGTTCGATTCCCGTTGCGGGCAAATGTTTGAATGGTCTGAAAATATTTGTTCCGGGTCTGGGTGTTGTACCATGGTATTCGTAGTTCCTGATATACATTACACAGGGAATCCTAGTGTGGGATCAGGACTATGTATGTGAATGTTTGGTGTTATGTTATTTGTGACCATTTTCATCATCATCATCCTCAGCCGCCTTTAGAGTCATAATCTGCTGTGGTGATTTGCCATAATCACCACGCTTGGCAGGCGGATTGGTGATGAGTACTCAGGTGGATGCTAACCTGGTGTTGGATTTCGTGACATCCTCGAGAGGAGATGGAGAGGTCTATTCTTAGGCCGGACATACCACGGCAGTTAAAATTTCAGATGCTAGATACATTCCCGTGGGAGTCCCTTCCCGTCCTGAAGCATCACCCCGTGTCGCGCATCGAGAACATACACTTCCTCTACTACCTGTACGAGACTCACCGGAGTAGGATGGTGAACGGATACTTGGAGACGAGCGGACAACTCGGCAGATACCTGATCAATCCAGGTTAGTCACAGGCACGACGGCTCATTGGTTCTTTCTTAGTAACTATGGTCGTAGTCTGAGTTTTAAAAGCATCACTAATTGTCTGCCCTAAATCCTGAACCGCTCAATCTGAACCACATCATATGAATAATAATTAACCAAGTAGAAATGACACTGGCCCTGTCGCACTCAAAGCCGCGCTAAATACCTTCTCATTCGTACAAACTCATCATCATCACCAGCCTCTTTACTCTCACTGCTAGATGAGGCCTCGCCCCTTTGAATACAATGGGGGGATTTGCCATAATCTCCTTCCTCAGGTAGTTAAGTTCTTCTTTGCATCAGCCGGTAGATATCCACTGCTGGATGAGGCCTCCCCCATAGCATACAACCCGTAGCGAGCTATGGGGGGATTTGCCATAATCCCCACGCTTGGCTGGCGGATTGCTGATCGCAGTTGCGTGTTATGTACTCCGGTGGGTGCTGCCCATCCCCTGGCGTAATCCCTTAGTCACCTGTTACGACATCCACAGGAGAAGTTGGAGGAGTCATATTCTTAAGCCGAGACTACCACGGCTTAGTAGTTAAGTTAGATATTAATAATGATTAAAAGTAGGTGCATAACATGACGCACAACAAACCTGTAGATCACTGCGGGTAAGCGCGGGGCGTCGGTCGGGGAGCGTGGGGGAAAGTAGGTATTTATCTCGGCGGCATTGGGGCACGCACAAAGAAAAGTACGTAAATAGCACTTCTAGAGAGTATCTATTCTATGACACCACCATACGTCCGTGTCAATTGGTTGTTAAAACAGACTCCAGGACTAGGGGCCAGCTTGAGTGGTTCAGGGTTTGGGGGAGGCTTCGTTGTCGTCAGTAGTAGACCTCTTAAGGCTGATGATGATGATGATGATATTAATTCACAAGTAAACAATATGTTTAACTTTCCAGAGAAGAATTTGGATCGAATGGAGAAGCGAATGAGCTCCTTCGTGAAGTACTGGTGTGCGGAGTGGCTTGGTTACGTCGCTGAGCCGCCGCCACCCACAGAGTTCATCGATTACTTGAAAAATGCTGATACATTTCTGTAAGTTTTTGTTAATTAGTTATGTTGGCTTCCGATTTTAGAAATATAACAAAGTAAGATTTCGTAGAAGATTCTCTTAATTTGCTCAAAACAACAGAAACGCAAAACTTAAAGAATTAATAAAAAAACAATGCACAATGGGCGGCTTGACTTCTTGCTATTTCTTCCAGACAACCTAAGGGTGCGGAGGAGAGGACGTTGCAGGCGCCCATAGGCTACGGTTACTACTCGCACGGCTAAGTGCGAGTCAGACTCGCGCACGATGGGTTCCGTACCATTATCTATAAAAACGGCAAAAAAAACACGTTTCTTGTATGGGAGCTCCCTTAAATATTTTTTTTTCTGTATTTGTTGGTATAGCGGCAACAGAAATACATCATCTGTGAAAATTTCAACTGTCCAACTATCACGGTTAATGAGATACAGCCGTGACAGACGGACGGACGGACAGCGGAGCCTTAGTAATAGGGTCCGTTTTACCCTTTGGGTACGGAACCCTAAAAAGCATATGACATCTGTCGGCTGATGATGACGATGTTATAAATTTTAGTGTAATTTGATAAAATAAAATACCCATATTATTTGTATTACAGTTACTGCGGTCACGGCGACGGGTGTCAGTTCGCGAATGGAGGCGGCAACGGAGCGGGGGTGGAAAGTATGTACCTTACTTGATTATCATCATCATCATCATCAACAGCATGTTTACGTCCACTTCTGGATGAAGCCTCCCCCATTGAATACAATAAATAAATGCTCACAACATTATCTAGCCCCAAGCTAAGCAGAGCTTGTGATATGGGTACTAGATAACTGATATACTTAATACATTACATAGATAGATATTTTTTTATTATACATAGAAAAATACCCAGAACACCATGAACAAAATATCTGAAGATCGTACAAATATTTGTTCAGAGGCGGGAATCGAACCCGCAACCTCCTGCGTCGCAGGAGAACCTTCGCCCGCCGCGCCACAGAGGTCGTCAATATATAGGTAGAGGGTTTGAATGGATATACTTCCAGATTGGTCCCATTTTTTTCAAAACCCAGTTCTGATGATGGATACCATGAGGAATTGAGGGAAGTCCTCAAATGTTATAGGCATACATATAGCAATTTTGGTATTTTTAGCAACAAGTTATTGTTTTGTATGCCTTTAGCAAATAAAAACATGCAGATAGCCGAATTCCATGGCGAAAGTCGGTTTTTTTATGAAAAGTTATGTTATTAATTAATGAATAACGTAGAATTGAAGTTATCGTGGCTTGGTATCATTTTAGAAAAATTACGACTATACTTATTTATTTATTTATTTTATTTTATTTTTTACACCACGTACTTTACTATTCTCCATATATATACACTATTCTCTTATTCATTCTTTTTTATTTCTTCTATTTCATGAGGAAAGGACCTCAAAATGGTCAACGAAACGTCAGCAGGAGAATAATAAAGTACGTGTAGTCCGATGAACGAGGCAATTCTTTGTATGCACACCCTAACAATAATTCCTCTGTCGCTGATAAAGTAAGGTTTATAGATTACGGTTGACAGGTTATCTAGGATTTTTTTTATTTTTAAATTAGGTATTCCTACCTTAACATGGAAATCACTTATAACATTCGGTGGAAAATTGCTCAGTCTGAAATTTCTTCGGTGTATGTTAGTGTACATTAATAAGTATAGATATGTAACGGTATCCAGGAATATTTCGATTTCGGTGAGGCAGAAATTAAAGAATATCTGTTTTTTTATCACAACTTTTTCAGGAAAATTGCTCAGTCAGTTTTAATTTTTTTGTACGCGTAAGGTTGTTTAAACGAATCGCCTTGCAGAGTTATCTAAAAGATTTGCCGTTTCGTTCATAGCTTTATGGTTTTTTGGAAATAACTTTCGGCGGAAAATTGCTCCGTCCTTTTTTATTCATTTATTAGTTAAAGTACACTTAAATACAACAGCATTTTAAAGTATCCAATAAAATTTCGGCGTAGCATACGCATTTTAGACTATCAACATTACGCGCACAGCCGCAGGGAGCTACTTTTACTACATCTTGAGACAATAGTTTTGATCAATGAGAATCAATATATATATAAGGCAAATATCACTCACCTACTTGCTGACTCATCACGATATCTCAAGAACGAAATAATAATAAATAATGTTTCTTTCGGCTTCTAAGTGCTTGTAAGTTTAATATTTGTATGAAAAAAGTTAGAGCCAAATTGAACCTAACGCCTACGCGTTACAGCATATGACATCACATAGAAGTTGAAAGCCGAAGCAAAATCGTAAAGTTTCTCAGACGAAAAAAAATGAGAGACAGAGTCGTCGTGAACAAACAGCTACAGAGGGTCCACTCAGAACATAGCGCCATGTCTGGTAAGCACACATTGACTTTACGTTTACATGTATTCTCACGCAATCTCGAGCAGAGCTCAGTCGCGACTATAATAGCGAGTGCAGGCATTTGTCACTTGTTAACAAAATGAGTAGCGGTATTATTACACTTGCAGTGTATTTGGTTGTTTAACTACAACCAAATGCAAACGTTCTTCACCTTTCCAAACGAGATTGTTTGTAACTTGTTCCAACTCCTAATAATCTACTCCTTTTCAAAATTCTGAATGAATACAGTTATACCTTAGTGAGTCAGGCAAGTTTAAGTAATTATTTTCAAGGACGGTGGGAGCGGACCTTCTGTCTATTTCTATATTTTGTGGTCTTACCTAAACTGTCAAATTTTGTAACGTGGATCATTTCTTCTTCGATGCGTTGGCTGTTTTTATGACGACTTCTAGGTGGCCAGTATGTTTCAATTGATTTCTAACGAGATTTAAAAAAAGTACGACTTTACATACAAAATAAGCTTGCCAAGTGCGAGTCGTAAGTACTCGAGTAGGTGTGCTGACTGACGGTTTTGAATGTGGTAGTTTTCCATGATTTTGATATATTTTCAGTAAGTAATTTATTTTAATTTTTTATTCAAAAACGAGTTGAGTGTCCCTGGGAGAATTTTCAATAGCGTAATAGTTTTGATTGTTTTAACAGTCACTCGCAATAACTTTCGTTTAATTCTTCATCGTGTTCTCAATATTCTTATTTTTTCCACATCTTTTTTACGTTATTTTGGAGATAAGTTTAAGGACAGCTACTTTTAGGCGTTTTTTTTCGGTGTAAAAGTGATAAAAAAGTTGCTCATAGTATCATCCAAAAAAAACAGAACCTCGATAACCAAAAACGGAATACGGATCCCTAAGCAAAAAAGCTGTGTCAAAAAAGGAAAAGCGGTATATCTGGCAGCCCTTGCGCGGAGCGCATGCGTGGTGCGGTGCCCCGCTGTATTATCAGAGGCCCAAACACGAACATCTAAAGTTACGAAGACACGATAGTAAATTTCAAATATCTACTCACAAATATTGAAAATTTCAAGTCACTCCTGTGTCACTGGCCAATATTTGACGTTTGAGATCGTCTCGATTGCGTCTCGGTAACATTAATTGTTCGTGCTGAGCCCACAGAACCCCGCGCGGTACGAAAATTGACTAAGTATGAAATGTTGATATTTTAAAGTTTATGTGTTTATGTGTTTTGGCGAAATTTTATTGGATAACTTAAAATTCTATTATAATAAAGTATACTGTAACTAACAAATGAATAAAAATGGACGGAGCAATTTTCCGCCGTAAGTTATTTCCAAAAATCCATAAAACTATGAACAAAAAGGCAAATCTTTTGGATAACTCTGCAAGGCGATTAGTTTAAACAACCTTACAAGTACAAAAAAATTAAAACTGACGGAGCAATTTTCCTGAAAAAGTTGTGATAAAAATACAGATATTCTTAAATTTCTGTCTCACTGAAATCGAAATATTCCTGGATACCGTTACATATGTATACTTATTAATGTATACTAACATATACCGAAGGAATTTTGGACAGAGCAATTTTCCACCAAAAGTTATTAGTGATTTTCATGTTTAGGTAGAAATACAACATTTAAAAATAAAAAAAATCATGGATAACTTGTCAACCGTAATTTATGAACTTTACTTTATCACACTGCAAAGTTTCAGCGACAGAGGAATTATTGTCAGGGTCAAACCCCCTCACTGACTGGACTAGTGGTGTAAAAAATAAAATAAAATAAATAAATAAGTATAGTCGTAATTTTTCTAAAATGGATAGCTTGTTTATAATAGCTACACGCTATAGGGAAGCGGTATCGAAACAAAATCCCCCAAAAGATGTAAAGTGTTAGTTTTAAGTGTAAAATATATATGTTAGTCTATAAGGTATATATTCTATGGGCTTATTGTTTAGGTATAATTTTATTATACATTTCCCATGTAGCCTGAAATAAAACATTATTATTATGACACTGATTTATTTAAAAACTCGTTATAAAATACATTTTTTACTATAAAGGAATACCTACTACTTATCTATAAAAACAAATAGTATATAAAAAATAGTATAGTAAAAAATATATTACAAAACGGTAAACCACCGACCGCGGAGCAAAGGCCCAAGCGGTCGGAGGCTAGGGCTGCAGAGAGAGGAACCTCCTGACTATGCGTGCCGAGTCCAGGAGTACTGCCTTCTGAATCTGACCCTTGATCCAACCATTTAGTGAGAGCCTCTCAAGGCTCTTCGCTATCAGTCCATTCACTAAAAACAACTTTCGGGACGATAATCTTCGAATCCACATCCCACATGGCGGTAATCTCGTGGGCCAAGTCAAGGTACTTGCTTAACTTGTCCTTCTCGGCCTTCACAAGATTAGCATCATGTGGGATAGTGACATCGACAAGTATTGCCCGGCGTTCCGACCAGTCTATCAGCACGATATCAGGCTTATTGGCGACAATAGTCCTGTCCGTGATGGTATTATTATTATTATTATAATAGGGTATGACGTATAATTAATTTAAGGTGCGGTGGGCGCTAAGGCGGTGTGCATACTGTCGGGCTGTGGGTCAGTGCGCCTGGTGCACGAGGCGGGGCGGGCGCCGCCCGTCGCCGCGCATCGACGGCTCCACATCGCTGGGAGGTAAAAGTAAAAACAGTAAAAATTGTTTATTCGGAATAAGTTACATTAATTGTACTAAAGTAACTTTTGTTAGCCCGGACGGACAAAATACCTTCTAATGAAACACTTTAATAACTTTTGTAATTTCTTGTATTTACACTAATACTTTTACATTAAAAACCGTAAGAGACTTAGATAGTACTAGTATCCGTCGACCGAACACCGACTGATCATATTTTATCAACTACCATATTCTCCTTGACTTCTAGGGTAAAGCAGTATCTACCGCTCCATTAGCGCCATCTATATCCGTTTACCACTTGTACTGCTTTATCCTAATAGTATTTGCTTGCCTAATTAATTAAATTACATTCTAACAAATATAATAAAATAAAAATTAGATTTAGAAAAATATCATTAGATTAATAAGAAAACTATTATTATCAGTTATGTAGTCTAATCAAATGCATATTACATCAGTACACCACCACTTGACGTCTCGAATAAATATTGTGTTTTACACTTTCGTGAATTATGTCATTCATTTTGTAAAAACGCGAAATCCCTATTCGTATTCTATTCGGGCGGATCCTATACACACCCTTATGAAGACCCTCGATTAGGGTAGAAACCTGTTGGTGCTTCCACCAACATATTGGTACGTGGAAATTTCCCGTTTTTTACAAAATGAATGTACATTAATTGTGTGCATTTTACATTTTATTTTTATTTTTATTTATTTTATTTTTAAAGTTTTGGGCAAACTTACAGCTAGGTGGGCACAATAGAGCAGGGTTATTTATAAATACATGCAGCTATACCTAAGTTGCTACATGAACGCAGATGGCCACTTAAAAGTTTCCACAGACATGCAAAAATGAGTAGGAATAAAAATAGTAACAGTAGACGACATAATAAAGTAACTAATAATAAAACAATTTAAAAAAAGTTATTACACGATTTAAAAGTTGTTACACGATATTATGCTTGAAAAAAGTTGTCATTAAGCAAGCGTTTACTTACTTGTTGAAGTATTAAATAAATCTATATCAATGTTTGCTTTAGCCAAGGACATAATTATAACGATGACATTGCAAAAGTTGTAAAACTGTGTAACAGCATCAGCGCCCACCTTCTCCTTCACTACTGCAAAAACTCCGCAGCCATGTTGCCTCGCCGAACGCCGAACAGAAAGACTTTCTGACTTTTATTTTTGTTTGACTTTCTGTTAGGCGTTCGGCGAGGCACCATGGCTGCGGAGTTTTTGCAGTAGTGTGTCTTTGTTGTTCTAGCTACTCTTTGTCTTTGTAGTTCTGGCTACCCCATCGGGAAACAAGGGCGTGTGTTTATGTATGTCTTTCGTTTGCAGTCCAATGGTGGTTGGCATGCTGTGGGAGGTAACGGACTTGGAAGTAGACAAGGTGGTAACCACCCTCCTGTCTCTGTACGTACCATCTGATGCCCCCGTCCCATGGCCCGCTGTGGGGAAAGGCAAATGGAGTCAGGGGGAACTCGGTAAGCACTGGATTGACTATGACTTCCGTAGCGCTACGGGCTAGTAGCCGGCTGAGATACGATAGGTGCGGGTTCGATTCCCGCTGCGTTACAAACGTTTGCATGATCTGTAAATATCAGTTCTGTGTCTCTGTTGTGGTAGCATGGTACTCGTAGTTCCTGATATCCACGACACAGGGAATCCTAGTGTGGGATTTGAGGTACAATTCTCTAATCAAAAATAAGTTAAAATAAACTTTGGCTCTCGTACCGATCTCGTGTCGATGTCCTAAATGTCAGAAATGGTATTCTCCTAACGTTAATTACAACACGGTAATGTGATTATTACGAAATGTGACCGAAACTTGAACGATTCAAAGTTTTTTCGATAATTTTAGCTTAAATAGATGTCTCTCTTTACTCTTTCCAATGATATATATAACTATCCTACTCTAATGGTAGTCACCGTGGATGGGAAGTTGGCTAAATTGTTATGAGGGAGCAGAATACCAATTTTCTGTCAATTCACAATTCACTCTAGATTCGGTCAACTTTCAGTGAAGTTTTAAAATAATTAAGAGAATTGGGCCTCAGAACTATGTATGTGACTGTTGGGTGTTAAGATTTATGTTAAGAGCGGAAAGCGTGTTTTTGGAGTTTGTATCAAATTGTGCCAGAGAGAATTGGTAGGAATGGCGTCCAACAGTAGACGTAAACACGCTGGTGATTATAAAATCTTAATATTTCCCATAAGTGTGCTTTAACACTTTAAAACCAAAAACTTATATAGTTTTTTTTGCATTGACACAATCTACCTAGCTCTATATGCACCACTCTCTAGCCTCCGAGGTTTGCTTGAAGGAAACTCTTTTTAGGGTTAATCTCGCCTTTTTACATGTCCTTGATTCTGTCTTGTGTTCATATGTATGTTACCATGGTACTCTTAGTTCCTGATACCCACGACACAAGGCATCTTATAGTGTGGAATCAGGACTACGTATAGTACGTATGTGACTGTTGGGTGTTATGTTATGTTATAAATAAAATAAAATAAATAAATGCTGGACATTTCACACAGCATTATCTAGCCCCAAGCTAAAGCATAGTTTGTGTTATGGGTACTAGATAACTGATATACTTAATACAATACATTACATAGATAGATATTTTTTATTATACATAGAAAAATAACCAGAACACCCTGAACAATTATCTGCAGATCGTACAAATATTTGTTCAGAGGCGGGAATCGAACCAGCAACCTCCTGCGCCGCAAGCGAACCTTCGGCCGCCGCGCCACAGAGGTCGTCAAAATAAGTTATGTTATATGTGTGTACAATAAAGAATAAATAATCTGATTTTAGACACATCAGTGGAACAAAAGTCGCCGTTCGTCCCTGAACGAGACTTACTCCGAGCCGTCGCGCGCTCGCGGGGCTCTAGCAACTACGTGATGATAGCAAGCAGCATCGTCGCGCGTGGCCTGCCCGTCAGGACACGTGCACCGTGAGATACGAGGTACATGAGTCCGCAGAGTACCGAGGGGTGCCCCTCAGGGCTCTGCAACGGGTGTGCCGCACCCCCTAAAACCCTAGTGTGTTAGTAGTAGAACTTCTTGTGAAAGACTTCGTCCGGGGAAGTACTACCACCGTGCCTATTTCTGTCGCCAAGCAGTAGTGCTCGCATTGCTGTGTTTCGGTTTGAAGGGTACGGATGCCGATGAAATTACAGGCACATGAGACTTTTCATCTTTATGTCTCAGGGTCGGCAGCGCGCGTTTGAAGCCTCTGGTGTTGCAGGCGTCCATAGGCTACTGTAATTACTTTCCATCAGGTTGGCCGTACGCTTGTTTGCTTGCCCTAGAACACCCTGCCGGTAAAGTCAGCATTGAGTAAATGTCTAAATTATGCTTATGCTTTCAATTAGCTTATTTGCACTTAGCTTTTAGCCAATCTGCCATGATGTCTTTTTAATATAGAATTTAAGTGTACCCACTAACAAATAATGGATGTTATATATCCGGCTCAATAAATTAATTATTATTAGCTTTTAAAACCATTCCGACGAAACGAACTGCCAGCTATCAGATCTTACTGTCTCTATCAGACCAATTTACAAAAATTCCAAAAAATACAGAATATCTTTCTTAAAAAAAAAACAAAAACCTAACACTCTTGTTTCTATTATTTTTAGATTGGCGTGTAATCGAAAAATCAGTGATGTACAAAGTTAATGCGGGACCAAAAGTGTTTTTTTATTATATTGCCGTGGTGTGTCCGGCCTAAGAATAGACCTCTCCATCTCCTCCCGTGGATGTCGTAAAAGCCGATTAAGGGATTACACCAGGGGATGGGCAGCAGCATCCACCTGAATACACAACACGAATACTGCCATCACCAATCCGCCTGCCAAGCGTGGTGACTATGACAATGCCCCCCATTGTATTTTATGGGGGAGGCCTCGTCTAGCAGTGGACGTCTAAACGCTGCTGATGATGAAATTAGACTAGATAATTAAGGCTATATTTGTAATTCTTACTATTTTAACTCAAAGATTCAATTTATAATTAAGTGAATAAAACTAAGATTAATTTTTATTGTAATTTGTGTTGTATTTTTAGTTGATTCCTCAAATTAACTACTTTACATTTTGGAGTTGGGATTATTAATTAATCTATCTTAAGCCCAAAACGTGGAGTGTTGAAAAGATCGGTATTTTCATCAGAGTGAAAGAGTCAATAATATATGTTATTTATTTATGAATCATTATATATTTGCCTATGAATACTTACGTAATATGTCTTCTCCTCTCGTGGATATCGTAGAGGCGACTAAGGAATTGCGCCAGGTGATGGGCAGCAGCATCCATCTGAGTACCTAACACTACTATGAGTACTACTGAGTTAAGTGTACTACTAAGTTGAGTACTACGATTTCCAATACGTATCCGTGGTGATTATGGCAAAACCCTCCATTGTATAGGGGAGGGACAGCCGTGGTCCACCGGCTTAGACCGAATAAAAAAAAACATAACATAACATCCACAGACATACAGAGTCCTGATCCTATCCTAAGGTTTCCTATATCGTGGGTATCAAGGAACTACGAGTACCATGGTACCACAACACACAGACCCGGAACAAATATTTACAGATCATACATATGTTTGTCCCGTAGCGGGATTCAAACTTGCAACTCTCTTGACGCTTGTGCTTGTAGTGCTAGTATAGGTAGTAGTTAGTACTGTTAAGCCCGACTATAGACTGCATAGGGTAGTATTCAGCCCTGAGCTGAAACTTGTGTAGTATTCCGTGGCACGAGGCGTGGCGAGGGCGCGGCGCGCGCGCGGCGCCTGCGCGACGAGGGCGGCGTGCGCTCCTTGCTATCGTGCGCACGTTGCAGCGCCTGTAATAAAAGACCACTAGTAAATTAAATCACTAGTGTACTTAGTTTTACTCGTGCATCGTATGCGCAGCGCCATCTAAAGCTGCGTTTCCACCAGAGATGAGCGAGGATGCGTAGCGAGGGATGTGTTTTTTAAGAACCAATAGAATCACTTCATGTACCTAGCCTCGCTCAGCGCAGCTCTGGTGGAAACGGCTTAGCGAGCGAGGTTTTTATACGTACAAAACAAGCGAGGGCGAGTGTGTGCGAGGAATGTTTTCGAGAGATGTGTGCAAAGGATGGACGCGAGCGAGAAACTACTAGCAGTCAGTCTGAAAAGAGCCCGCTACACATCCTCGCACCGCTCATCTACGCACCGTTCCACAGCCTCGCTACGCAACCTCGCACCGCCATCTACCTGGCACATCTTTGGCGGAAACGCATACTAATAGTAGCAAGAAGGTGGATAGAGTTGACTCAAGACCGTTCGTCGTGGCATTTTATGTAGGCTTATGCCCCAGCAGTGGACTTTATAGGCCGATGATGTATCTCACAGAAGATGGGACCCCTAGAATTGATTATTTTCTTGCCTTCGGAAAGGTTAATTCCCACACTTTGATTATTTGCTAAGTACCTCATCAATCCTCAGGATGTCGACTATTTCAACAATCTTCTTCTCTAAGCTCTTGATGTAAAGCCGCGCGTTGTTCACGTTAATTTCAAACGCCTTGCCAAGCAGTTTCAGCAGCGGCAATGAATCGCATTCGGACGCTCTGTAAATCAACATAATATAAAATCGTCGTGTAGCTTACTGTACGTCTAGTACGGGTTTTATTTATTTAAACTTTCACACAAAACATTAGTGCAAGGAGGACTTAATGCTAATAGCATTATCTACCAGTCATCCTGGGCGTGCAGAAAGATGGTGAGGCGTGCCTTACAAACAAGGTAGTAACCAATAAAACTAAAAATATAAATATATTCTAAACTAACAAATTATAATATATACTAATAAATTATAATACACATATATATATTATACCTACATATTAAAATTATACAAAACATCAAGAATGTTAGGTTTTGATAGTTTTCGAAAACTATATGAAGTTTCGTTTACTTCCATACATTTACTGACAGCGTCCTTAGTTTTCTTCTCATTTTCGCTAGGGGCGCTGCAAGTAAATATATGGGACGAAGCGAAACTTCATATAGTTTCGAAAAGTATCAAAACCCCTACTAAGCCCCCTGATTTACTTACTGACTGTCAACGCATTCCCAATCCCACCAGTGGTGTTTTTGGGAATGTACCCCCTTATATTTCAGGTTTCTAGAATATGGAGGGCATATTCCAAATTCGAGATGATATTATTTTGCTTATAAACTGAAATGCAAAGCATTGATATTATACTATGCCTTTGATCGCGTTACGGGGGAGATGGCAAAAGTTGTTTTTTTAGTTAACCCAAAAACCGAAATGCTTGGTGGGGTGCCACGTGCTCGGCTCTCAGCAACTGTCTTCTTCTTCTTTTAATTATAGCTTCTGTGGCTTTGTCTGTCATTCGCTAGCACTTTTTGACAGTTCGGACAGTGACAATAACTACAACATTAAGAGCAGGTGCAACGTACAAAAATCCGTAGAAGAACACAGGTCCCACATAGCTCTCGGGATTAGAAAAACCTTAATGCCATGCCAGCGATTGCGCGGTGGGGTTATTGAGCATAGGTACAGTTTGGCAAAACAGTCTTGAAAATAATAGGGGCGCCACTTTCTATGCATTTTTGACGCTGTCTTGCTCGCACCTATGCAAAACATCTGCCTGTCAAATTAGTTCCATTTCTACACTTTTTGGCCAAGCTGTACTCTTTTGAATTTTCCCAAAATCCCCACTGGTGGGGTGTTTGGGAATGATCTGATTGATTGACCGATGACATTGTAACAGTTGCAAGGATAAGGCGGCTCAATACTTCTTGTGGCATTCTACGGAAAGGCTATATCCAGCCGTGGACCTCAAGCGGGTGATGATTATGATACCATCTACAGGAGGTCTACTCTTGGTCTATAAATCCGCAGTTGCGGCTCCGTACGAAGAACGACCGCAAAACGTAACTTGTAGTTACTCTTATTTACTTTCGGTGCGATGACCAGAGACGAGAGAGAGAGAGGGTGCGCGACGCTCGAGCTGTCAAACTACGAACTTCGTGCCGAAGTTTAGATTTTCGCTTGATTAGAGTACCGATCGCACGAAACGAAACACTAAATTTCGTAGTTCAGTGTATTAGAGTAGACCTCCAGAATACCCACAACGCTAATGCATGTATTTGTCGTAGCAAAGTGGCCAACACATCGGCGCTTCGCCGTGCCGATTCACTAGCGGTTGCGTTGCGCGCTGTCTTCTCTTCTAGAGTGGCTGTGAGAGACTCGATAGTGTCCTGCTGTTGGTGGAGCTTTGCTTGGTGTTTAACGTTCTCTTCGTCTGAGGAAACGAATTGAATGTCACGGCTATAAAATAAAACTAGGTCATAACAATCAGAAGGGCTTGAAAGACTACAAAAGGGTGCAAACAAAAATTAAAAGTTTAAAGTCCTTAAGAAGATTCACTGAATCCAGAATTCTAGATAAACGAATATTAATCTACCACGAGGACACTGTTTAAAGTGTGCAACGAGCATGGCTGGTTTGTGTACCCAGTAATTTTAATTTGATGGGTTAAATGTCTCACGGAGTCTTACCCCATCGCCCGAGGCTCTAGTCCGACTTTTGTACCAAACTCAGGCGTACTCGTGAGCACGATACACGGTTACAGACAAAATGAGTTACCGAAACGGTCCGCTACGGGGGTGCGCATTTTGGATGCTATCGATTAACTAAATATGAGTAAATATGAGTAAAATATCAGTTGGACACTGATTTCCAAAAATATCGTAATTAAAAAAAATTCAATGATGAAATTCTCATACGTATGATATCAATACAAGTGCCTCCAAGTATACAAGTGCAGTTGATCTGGAAATTGGTGATTTGCGGCCATTTCGATGATATATAAAATTACTCTATGTTATCCAAAAATAGCACCCCAGGCGCTGTTTCCGTTTCCATACAATACAAAAGCACTTAACACGGTCACGAGTGTGAGTGAAAGCAACAACGATGCAAAACTCTAGACTAGGGCCTCCGGTCTCGTTATTGCTCATTAAAAAATACGACAAAATAGTGGCAACCACTTTTCATCTAATGAAATCCACTTAGATAACTCACCTATACTGATGTTGAGCATCTTAACGTTGTCGCTGAGGTTCTTGAGCTCTGTGCAGACCTCGTTGATGTAGTTGAAGAGTGCGTAGTTCTCCTCCTCGCGCCGCGTAAACTCCTGGATAAGCTTGTCCACGTCTTCTTCTCCAGCAAACTCCTGGAAAGTGGAAAGTCTTCAGCCGTCAGCCTTCCCCATAGAATGCTATGGGGAATTTGCCATAATTACTACACTTGGCAGGCAGATTGGCGATCGTAGTATGTTGTTGGGTGCTCAAGTAGATGCTGCTGCCCATCCCCGTGGTGTAATCCGTCAGTCGGTTTTTACGACATCCACGGGAAGACACGGTCCAATGGAGGCCCCGAAATGCCGAAACCCAGTGCCTATGAATTTCAAAAAGAAAAAAACTCCTGTTTCTAAATCCACAAAATTTGGGAGTCGCTTCACTCGCCCCGGTGCCATCAGTATTTGAGTTCTAGCTAATATCACATCTAAAAATTTAAATTATTTTTCATGGCTCGCTCCTCTCGCTATAGAAAGGCTTTAGTGTGGGTATTCAAACAGACGACGTGTTCACCTCGAAAAAACTGTTGCTGCGGAGCAAATATTTGCATGATCTGCAAGTATTTGATCCAATTTTTTTCCCTTGTTTGGTCAAAGTCACTGTACAAAAGTACCTATACCCTGATTTTTAATTTCAGACAATTTTTGTAAACAAACAAATGTCAAGATATGCCACTGTGTGTATAACTGTCAAGTATGTGTGTCATATGTGAATTTACACGTATGCTACACAATCATGACACTTATACTCACAGTGGCATATCTTGACATTTGTTTGTTTTCAAAAATTGTCTGAAATTAAAAATCAGGGTATAAGTACATTATTAAGGGCCCCTGCGTGGCCTAAGATGGGATGACCTTACCCGTATCGCGTCTAGGATGTTGACAAAGTTGTTGTAAGCTCTCATCTCCTCTTCCTGCTGTTCGAGTCTTTTGGCCTCAGCCTTCGCGTCCGCTGCGGTGAGCCGGACGGTACCCTTGGTACGCAGGAATTCTTCAAGCTTCATGCTGTGGTCTAGCTGACGCTGGAGCTCTCTAACTTCCTGAGAAGAGAAAGAAATTGGGTTACCTATGCACACTATCACCTATTCGCACAGCAGTCCGAGGTAGTTAGGGTCAGGCTATGAGAAGCCCGTATTGTAGAACTAAAACTGAAGCGAGATCCAAGCACATTGAGTTATTCCGAGTATAGTTTTTTTTACAGGTTTCAATTAAAGTCCTTCCTTGTGTCTTGGAATACCTACGAGTCTTCAGATTAATAAATAAATAAATAAATAATAAATAATGCTGGACATTTCACACAACATTATCTAGCCCCAAGCTAAGCAGAGCTTGTTGATTAGGTAGCAGATTAGGTTCGGTTAAGTGCAGGGTTTTTTTGCTTATGGATTTTCTCGACTAATTCTGTGGTAATTTGATAAGGATCGGCTTCCTTCATTACTTTTGATTCATCGTTATTTACCTTAGTGTCTGGTCTTCCTCGTGATTCATTCTTCACGTGACACGTGTATCAGGAACTACGATTTTCCCTTGTAACGTACCTAACTGGGTTAGTAGGTACCATACCAAGCAATGCTTCCTGTAGTCGATAGCTGCCTTCTCCTTGAGCGCGTCTAGCTTGTTGCACCACTCCTCGCGCTGGTCGTACGTGGAGATGGCTTGCTCCACCAGCTCCAGTATCTGTGCTTTGCCGTCCATCAACCGCTTAATCTGGTTCTTCCATATCGTGTTGAAGAACTGCCTGGAGAAAGTCAGAGGAAAACATACAGGCTTCCAAGATCCTACTTGGTTGTTATAGTCAGAGGCAAAGTCGAAATTATTTATTTGGTAAGTACATACATACATTAACACACGCCTTTTTCCCCGAAGGGCTAGGTAGGCAGAGCCTCAATGGGCCCATTTCACTGTGGGTCGCACAGTCGCAGGAATCTGCTTGTTAGGATTCATATAAGGAAACCATTATAAGACCGTTCGGCCAATTCGTCAGTCTATGTCACAGTCTGCCACAGCGTCATAACTTTCACATCAGTTATGAACCAAAATGCATTAGCGTTCATTCTACCTAAAAGTCAGATAGGAATACTTTAGTTATAGATCGCAATTTTACGAAAATAAAACGTCAATTAATGTCAGTGATACCTCCCTTACATGTAAAGTAGGGGGATATTTTAGCGCACCCCCACGTGTTTTGTCGTTAAAAAGGTCTTGTAAAATACAGTGTTTTTTCATACCATCTATTCGAAAAGGACGGCTTGGTTCGCCTTTAAGAGCACCCAAAGGTGGTGTTTTCTATAAGAAACTTCTATAAGTGCGCCGCAATTATCATTGCTGCGCACTTTTTGAATTTGGAACATCTTAGTGTTCAGCGCCAAAGAAATCGAACGCATCTATTGTTTGAATAAATACTGGCTGGTACGACGGCACACAGTCGCGGCGACGGTTGAATAAAAAAAAATTAAAATCTTGCGATCTACGGCCCGCGTTTTCGTCAATTTTCACGGGTTGTTAGAAATTCATGGTTTTGTTTTGAAACAAAATATGAGGCGCCTTTTATTTTCTCAAAGTGGGTGATGAAAAGTAGAGTGTATCACTTGCGTGCAATAGTAGATTGTATCATAAGGGAGCAAAATAATATTTTTACGGCGAGGGCGCTTTTTTGAATCCAGAGCGAAGTGAGAGATTCTAGGCAGCGAGGGATTCTTTAGTAGAATCCCAAACGTAGCGAGGGATTCAAAGTACGTCGCCCGTGCCAAAAATATATTTTGCGCCCGAGTGTTACACTCTACTTTTCATCACCCACTATGAGAAAATAAAAGGCACCTCATATTTGATTGAACGAGCGAAGCGAGTTCTCTGAGTTAAGTTGGAAGAATCGGCGTTTGTATGTATGTATGAATGTTTGTCCGATGAAAACTTCCTAACCGTTAATTCGATCTTCATGAAATTTAGTATAGGGGTAGATAGTATTGGTACAATTTGTAGGTAAGGTTATGAGCTATATCGGTGTGGGTAAAAAAAAAAAAAGTGAGACAGTCAGATCAAGTGGGATGTCTAATGAAAGCGCTTTAGTTGGACATTTCAAAACTGTTTTTAATAAGTATTTAAACAATATAGTTTTTGAGATATTAGGGAAAAACAAAAACGTTTAAATCGAAAATTCTAGGGTACTTTCAGCAATCCCACAATGCTGAAATTTGGTATGCTGGTAGCTTTTGTGACACAAATACAGGAAAATGTCTGAAATTGAAGAATTTAGAAACTTGTACTCCATAAAACAATAACCAATATAAAATCCATTGTTGACCTCCCATTTCTAGGAATTTGAATGATGTTGGAGTTCTATGTTTCGTCAAAAGGACGTTAGCAATTAATTCGTCAGGTACTTGATATACTAACAGGTATGTAGTATTACGCCCGTTGCTTAGTCCTATTTAAAGGTTATTTCGATGATGTGTAGGAAATTACCTCGAGGTGATTTTTAAAAAAAATAATAATGTAAAATATGTTATGACTTAAGTAGGTACTTAAATAGTCGGGCTGATTATGGTGGCATCGCAAGGTCTCGGTTCGGGTCGAACCACTAGTTTCAAAACAAAACCATGAATTTCTAACAATCCGTGAAATTTTACACGAAAACACGTTTTTCATTTGTTTTTTTTATTCAGCCGGCGCGGGGCGCGACTATGGGCGGTCGTAGTATTTATTCAAACAATATTTGTGTTCGAACACTAAGATGTTCCAAATTCAAAAAGTGCGCCGCAAAGTTAATTGCGGCGCACTTATTTGGGTTCGATATGTTCCAAATTCAAAAAGTGCGCGGCAAAGATAATTGCGGCGCACTTATTTGGGTTCGATATGTTCCAAATTCAAAAAGTGCGCGGCAAAGATAATTGCGGCGCACTTATAGAAGTTTCATACAGAAAACACCACCTTTGGGTGCACTTAAAGGGAACCAAGTCGTCCTTTTCGAATAGATGGGATGAAAAATATATTTTTGGCTCGGGCGACGTACTTTGAATCCCACGCTACAATCTCTCGCTACGCTCGGGATTCTAATCTAGACTCTATCGTAATTTTGGAACTTATGCACACTTCGCCCGCTACCGGGATTTGAAGTCACAACTTTGGGATCGGAAGGGGTTCGCTATTCCCCAGTCTAAGGGCCGGTTTCCACCGGGGCGGAGAGGAGAGGAGACGAGAGCAAAGCTGGCAGGTTATTGGCAGGCAGGCTCGACAGGTAAAAACCAAAAGGAAATAACGAAATCGGATTGGTTTATTCAAACACATCTCCTCTCGTCTCCTGTCCTCTCCGCCTCGGTGGAAACTGGCCATAACATAGTTCTTTCACCTGTCACGCAGCAACTTGTCAATTTCAAGCCGAATCTTGTAGTTGTCGCTGTTGACGGTGTTGAACTTCTTCATGGCGGTGTCGAGTCGGTTTTTCAGCTGGCTGGTCATGGTCTGGTTCATCATGGCGTTCGTCACTTCCTGGAGTACATTAAGTTATCAGAACACTTTCAGCACAGCCTCGAATACCACTACTGGTGGACTCAGGCCTACTGCCTAGCGAGAGTAGAAGTAGAGTTTTTCGTTAGAGTAGGTATCTACTTAAATCAGATAGGTAGTAGATCTCTTTTGTCCTTAAGATTTTGAGATCCTTTCGTTGAGTAACACTAGATTGAGGCATGTGTGCCCTGAAAAATGTGGAGGGAGATGAAAGGAACCAGGGCATCTTACAGAGACTCCTTTATATGTACACGTCACGTGTCTTCGAACTTTTGCTTCTAGAACATGCCCGTTTCCTCACGACGTTTCTTCACCATATTATGCTATCCTAGGACTTTTTTTCGCTTTTTCAAAAAGAGATGTTCGTCACTCAAAAAAACTTAAATAAAATAAAAATATTCTTACAATTTCTACTCAGTGTTTTTTGAGTAATATCGTGTTATTTTTGGTGGCAATTTTAACCGGTGTAGCTTATCTAAAGAGTACATGGTAATGAATTAAAATATAAGTGTATTGCGTGTCTTTTCAAATAGATGGAAACTGTCCACGAACATTCTAGTAAAATTGCCAGCGCAACATAACACCCAACAGTCACGTATTCCTGATCCCACACTAGGTTTCTTGTGTCGTGGGTATCAGGAATTACTAGTATCACAGCTGGGCTACTCGCTCGCCGCGGCACAGAGGTAGACTTGACTGAGACTTTAACGGTTTGACCTCGTTTTACTGAAATACTTGCTTGACACTGGCAAAACTGAGGAATTTGAATTTTCTCAGAGATGACCTCTGAGAAAATTCAAATTCCTCAGTTTTGCCAGTGTCAAGCAAGTATTTCAGTAAAACGAGGTCAAACCGTTAAAGTCTCAGTTTTAAAAAAAAAATGTATCTATGCTATCCTAAATAACTTTTCATTTAAAAAACCGACGTCCGCCATTGTATTCGACTAAATATTTGGATGAAAAAAAAATGATGAAAGAACCATAGTGGTGAAAGGATTATGATACTTTTTTAATGCAAATGCTTGGTTTGTTGCTGAAAATGTCAAAATCACCATATGTATGCCTACAATATTTGAGGAGTTCCCTCAATTCCTCATGGATTACATCATCAGAACTGGATTCTGAAAAAAATGGGACCAATCTGGAAGTATATCTATTCAAATAAAAAAAGAATTTTCCAAATCGGTTCGAATAAACGCCGGAGATATGCAGTAACAAACATACAAAAAAAAAAAAAACAACCGAATTGAGAACCTCCTCCTTTTTGGGAAGTCGGTTAAAAAGTGACATTCGGCCCGTAAGCCGTAACCATCCGTTTGTTCTAGCAATTCGAACGCTGGATGGTAAAATGACTGCTAAATGACGATTATCAGGTTACCTTATCACAGCCAGTCCCTGTCGCCCGCAGCCCTTTGATCTCCTTCTGCACCTGTTTCAGCAAGAAGTTCAGCTCGGTGATGAAGCCGCGGTGCTCTTTTACCTCTGAAGAGCTCTTCTCGTGCTCTTTCAGCAGAGCTATCAGCGTCTCGCGAGTTCGGGCACCTTCGAGGATGTTTGATGAGCTTTTTGTAAGCTGGAACAAGCGTATTTTATGGCCCTGCTAGATGCGCCCCGCGGTTCCACCCGGTCTCAATCCGGTGGGAATATTGGGGTATGAATTGGAGGATTTGCCATAATCTCCATATGCTTGGCAGATGGATTGGTGTTCGCAGTCACTAGTCGTCTGTAAACGTCTCTGGTAGAGATTCCATTTTCATTTTGCAAAGTGCACTCCTTTGCAAAATGAAAATGATAATTTCGTCTGCAGCATTACTTCATAGAAGAATTCACAACATATCTAAGGTGGATGCTGCTGCCCATCCCCTGGTAAAATCCTTTTAGTGCTCTTGTACACGAGGCAATTTGCTAACGGCAGAGGCAACTGTAGCCGTCGACATCTGTCGTCGGCAGCCGTCAATGCATCGGCGGCAGCCGTCGACCTATAGCGACGCTTGCCGCCGCGTCCACCATTTTGCCAGTTGTTCAGTTGAGCTTCGATGTTGACATGTCAACGGCTGTCGTCGACGGGTGCAGTTGCCTCTGCCGTTGACTGACATCGTGCCGCTCGTGTATAAGAAATCGGCTTTTACGAAATCCACAGAGGGAGATGGTAGGGTCTTTTCTTAGACTGGAAACATGAATTATTGTTATGGTTCTTCTAGCGCGGACGAAGTCGGGTCAGCTAGTATCTAGGTAGGTACGCCTATTAAGTTTGTGGTGTTTACCTTCAACTCCATCATAATTTTGTCCAGATCAGCGTTGAGCGTGTTGATAACGTTTCGCTGCGTCCGAAGAGTCGGCTGGACGCTGCTCATTACACTGGCACGGTCTATCTCCATCACTCTGAACTGAAACCACAGGTAATTCGATGACACCCACCAAAAAAGTAAAGCTGGTAGTGTCTGTTCAGCGAGAGATCCGTCGTGGCCAGATTGTTACAAATTACAAATTATTTATTCACAAAAACAGAGTAACATCACAGATACATAAAAATCCAATGCGTTACATCTATTAAGCTATTCTAATTGAACGAGCGAAGCGAGTTCTCTGAGTCAAGTTGGAAGAATCGGCGTTTGTATGTATGTATGTATGTGTTGGCACTTCTAGAATTTCCAACAGTTTCTACCCTCCAGGATGCGTCAGCTAGGATGGATGGTAAAATAAAATAATAAAAATGGATAATACTCAATTTTAATATACTCCTTTAGTTCCTTAATCACCAATCCGGAAATACAGAACACTTCTTCACTTCACTACTAAACAACTTATTCCTTCCAAAATCAACGATAGACTGAGCTGTGAGCTACCGATATCGCAGCTACGCAATGTCTCATCGTTACCCCATAATCATACTCGGTGGTAGTCGGCTAAAGTCGTACCACCACCGGCTACGATTGGTCGAGTTAGTTCACTGAGGCAGTCGCTAATAAGGAAGTCAAAACACTGCTATTACATTAATTATTAAGCAGTGTTTTGTATGGTTTACATAAGCTTTGTTATCATAAAATAAACTCTATTTTAATACAACTTTAAATAATTTACAACAGTCGGCCATCCAAAATTATTTTAGCACGCCCTCGTGCTTTTAATTATTTTTTTTTTTTTTTTTTCATTTATATTTAATTACTCATTGTAATAGTTAATTGCATGAACTTAAAACTAGTAATAATACTAACTTATAACTTGGCTTAATACCCAAGTAGCAACTCTGAAGTATATTTCAATCGACAGAGCACAAACTGTAAATAACATATCCAATTTAAATTTTATTTGTTTATGCTTAATGTAATGTTAAGCTTACATCCAATAGTAGGTATAGCTACTATGCTAGTACATAGCCCCTGTTATTATAAGTACCAGTATTAGTAGTATAAGTATTGGCACCGCATGTTATTGTAAATTATTAGATCGATTACAATATTTAGAAGCGACTCGAGATTACTCACTTCTTTATGAGACTAACAGTAACATTCTTCAACATGATTATTATCTTATATAATCAAAACAGAAAGTTAAGTTTTAGTTTGTATGACATCTTATTAACATGTAATTCAGCAATATATATACTCTTTTGTCTAACACCTCTATAACATCGGAGCCACAGACAGTCCACTCTGCAGGGGGTGTCTGAGCGAAGAAGAATCGGCTGCCCACGTAGTCCTGGAATGCGTGGGAGTAGCAGCTCAACGCGAACAAATCCTCAACAACCCGAGGCCACTCCGCGAAGCCTGCGAAGACCCCAGGAAGCTTCTGTGCTTCTGGACGGAGTTAGGCTGTCTAACTATCTAGCCAGTTAACCCTCACGCATAATGGACCATACATAGAGTTCGAATGCAGAAAAGGGAGTTCTTTAACATTAACATTATTCTTTTGTCTTTTCTACGATGCCAAGATAAATGACAAAATATATATATTTTAATTTATGTGGTCAATGTTTTCAAATAGTGTCAAATGGCTTACATCTAACGGGTCTCACTCATGTAAGCACTGTAATACAGAATGGTTCGAGGAAATCCGTAGGTATAGGTGTACCTTCAAAATTCTTGCTAATTTAGTTTGGTTCCAAGTCTGTATTCTTCAATAATATTGAATACAATGAAAGTGTGCTTATGGTTGAACGTTTAAAGGCTATCTTGCTACTATGTTAATTACAATTTTAATTTAGCAGAATTACGACTATCCACCACGTACTTTACTATGCTCTTGCTGACGTTTTGTTGACTGTTTTGAGGTCCTTCCTCATGAGCAACGACCGCAACCACGCTCGGAGGTCGTGAGACGGGAAATAGCTCTGTTTCGTCGCTCCACACGCTCAGCCCGGCTGGATAGTGTGGCAGGCGGCGGGGGCGGCGCGAGAGGCAGTAACTCGTTCACCGTAGCTCGCGTCAGTCGCGTTTTTTCTAAAATGATTCCAAGCCACGATAATTTCAATTCTATTATAATTATATTGTTTTTACCAGTAGTACATAAGACTGTAGTAGTGGTATGTGATATATATTGAGTTTTAAGAGATGGAACAGTTACTTCCTGATTGTCATTTATTTTCAGTGTACCTCACCTAATTCAGGTACCAAAGCATTATAGTAGGTAGGTACTGTGTCATCTAAAAGTCATGTATACTATAATAACATTTTTAAATTAATAATTGTTTAACATTAGCTTTAAATAAATTCTCATTAAGGTTTTTTTTACAGAGTTTGGTATTTTATTATAAATACGTACTGCCATGCAGACTACTCTTTTGCAACAATGCTGTTTTGTAGTTGGGTTTATATAGTCTGTTTCCATCTCGTCTGTTCCGGACTGCAACGTCAGATATACGTGGAAACAGATTAGGATTATTTCTTACAAAGAATGCCATTTCACAAATATATAGGGACAGAAGTGTTAGAATTTTATATTTTAAGAATAGTGGCACGCAGCTATCAGTCATTTGCATTCTAAACATCGATCAAATGCACCGCTTTTGCATTTTGAAGAGAATGTCTTTGTTGGTTGAGTTTCCCCAAAATATTATTCCAAACCTGAGTATGGATTCAACTATTCCATAATACGCCGTGATTAGTGACTATGTTGACAGTTGAGGATAATTTGTATAATGCATAGGCTGAACTGCTAATTCGCTGACTTAGTGTCTCGATGTGGTTTTTTCAGTTTAGCCGCTTATCAATGTCTATACCCAAAAATGTTGTACAGTCAGCCTGATTTACGTTATTGCCTCGAAATTCTAGATTTACGTTAGTTTGATTTTGAACTCTTTGGCTAAAATGCATAATATTTGTTTTTTGTAGATTTATTTTTAAATTATTATTGTCAAGCCAGGAAGTTATTGAACTAAGAGAATTATTTATGTCAGATTTATCTGAATGAATACTATTACATTTTATAGTCACTGTGCTGTCGTCTGCAAATAATGTCAAAGGTTGTTCTACAGCATTTGGCATGTCATTCAAATATATGATAAAAAGCAAAGGACCTAATAAGACATAATTAATGTGACAAATAATGTATGAAAGCATCTGTCAAAAGAATTAGTTAGGCTACAGGCACAGTTAGGTTAGACAGTCGTTAAACCATCTGTTCATGTATTGGTGAACAGTGGCCTAAGAAGTTAAACAGCCACTTGACTGGCTTATGCTCCAGATGCAGATTTCAGTAGATTTACTGTAGTGATTATTGTTGTTATTATTATTTGAAAGAAATCCTTTGAAATTGTGGAAAAGGAACGTAATCGATGGATGAAACGAAATGTTTTGCTACGGCTATTGGTTTAGTACCTATATGATTGGGGAATACTCTTATCGCCAATTGATATTTGTAGCTATTAAGCAGTCAAAAATGTTGATTGATAAGGGCCCACCATTTTCGGTTTTCGTTATGGTTTTAATTTGAGACTTAAATTTATTTTGCATTGTAATATTTTTTTGTATGTACTTATCATATTTTGTGTGTCGTAAAACTCGAGAACTGACTCATATTTAAGCTATTCAACAGCTTATTAAACATTTTTAAGTGATTACAATTATTAGTTCAAAATATGTTGTATTTTAGAATAATAGAGAGACGATACATCAAGCAGGACAGGCAGATCAACTCCCATGAGCCTCTCGACAGTCTAGATGTTTGTTCTGTGGTCAAGTAACCATGTGGACATGTATCTATGTAAAATATATGTATATGTATGTTGTAAAATATATATAAATCATCATCATGAGAATTTTATTATTCAATGTATGCGCAAATTTTATGAATTATGGCTGCTTGTCGACTTCACTAAGTGAATGCTAGTTTTTTGTTGAATGTACCTAGTAGTATTTTCTCTTTCGAGAGGATTTAGGATAAAAGCTTAAAATGCAGATACTTAATAGTATATTATAGTAACAAGTTTTAAAATAAAATAAAATACAATACCTATCAAAAGAATAGGTGTAAGTATGTGGATTGTATCTCTCCATCGTAATAACCGACTCTCCAAAATAATATTTTGATGCCGAGTGTAGTCATGTTGTTAACGATAACAGAGTACTGTTTAGTTTTATGTCACTTTCAAGATTAACTCAGTACCTACCAAATACAATAATTAGTTACAATGATAATGTTGGGTCTATAAACATCATCAAAGTAAAATAACTTCACAAATATTAAATTTAAAATAAGCAGTCATGTTTTTTATTCTCAACTTGTAATACTTCTAGACGTAAGACTGATGAGGCTAATCTCCAAACGATATTATTTTCTAAGTGTAGGTATTTACTACTTATATTCTGATGTACCAATCCTAAGTCAACATGTTTATGGCACATGTTAAGTACGCCTGATATTGATTAAGGTACCTTTCGATCAAAACAAAGTTGAGCCAAAGGAAAGTTTGGACAAGTAATACTATTGCATCTTTATTTGTATCATTCTAAACTTGTAGAACTACATAGATACATTGATCACAAAAAAGTGCTGCCAGTAAAATGCGCGGGCCTTTTACAAATCATTGAAATTAACTCTTAAGTCATCAAAGTAATGTCAGTGGACCAAAGTCGAGCTTCAGGAAAACTTCCATTTCACACCTCCAACCAGAGACAATAAAGTGCAAAGCTTTGCGCACTTTTTATTTTATAAGAATAAGAATAAGAAGCATTTATTGTTAACTGTGTAAAAAGATCGTAGGTACAGGTAATGTGGTATCAACAGTCTGCCCATTTCGGCGTTACTTCACGATGGTTACTTTTAAACATCATTTAAAATTGATTACTAGTATCACTTAGCTGCACCAAAGTTACGTCATTCACTGCAAAAGAAGAGGGTTGTGCCTCTATTAGTTTACTCAATGGTTGATACCAACGCCAGATATTAGGCTTATAGGGTACTTTATTGTTACCAACACCAGATATTAGGCTTAAAGACAGAAATTATGAGAACGATGTTTACTTTTCAACATGTTCATTTCAAATTGATTACTAGTATCACTTACCTGCACCAAAGCTACGTCATTCACTGCAAAAGAAGAGGTTTGTGCCTCTATTAGTTTACTCAATGGTTGATACTAACGCCAGATATTAAGCTAGAGGGTACTTTATTTACCATTGGGTACTTTATTTACCATTGGGTACTTTATTTACCATTGGGTACTTTATTTACCATTGAGTACTTACTTTACCATTGGGTACTTTATTTACCATTGGGTACTTTATTTACCATTGGGTACTTTATATACCATTGGGTACTTTATTTACCATTGGGTACTTTATTTACCATTGGGTACTTTATTTACCATTGGGTACTTTATTTACCATTGGGTACTTTATTGACGCTGCGTGGCACGCTGCGTGGCTCGCTGCGTGGTCACTGGCTGGTCCGGCTGCTGGCGCGCTACGTGGCAGGCTGGCAGGTCCGGCTGCGGGCGCGCTGGCTGGACCAGCTGCAGATGCTCTGCGTGGCAGGCTGGCTGCACCGGCTGCTGGCGCGCTGCTACCACGCTGCGTGGCGCGCTGGCTGCACCGGCTGCTGACGCGCTGCGTGGCGCGCTGGCTGCACCGGCTGCAGGCGCGCCGCGTGGTGCGCTGGCTGTACCAGCTGCTGGCGCGCCGCGTGGTACGCTGGCTGCACCGGCTGCTGGCGCGCTGCTACCGCGCTGCGTGGCGCGCTGGCTGCACCGGCTGCTGGCGCGCTGCGTGGCGCGCTGGCTGCACCGGCTGCTGGCGCGCCGCGTGTTGCGCTGGCTGGACCACCTGCAGATGCTCTGCATGGCAGGCTGGCTGCACCGGCTGCTGGCGCGCTGCTACCACGCTGCGTGGCGCGCTGGCTGCACCGGCTGCTGGCGCGCTGCGTGGCGCGCTGGCTGCACCGGCTGCTGGCGCGCTGCGTGGCGCGCTGGCTGCACCGGCTGCTGGTGCGCTGCGTGGCGCGCTGGCTGCACCGGCTGCTGGCGCGCCGCGTGGTGCGCTGGCTGCACCGGCTGCTGGCGCGCCGCGTGGTGCGCTGGCTGCACCGGCTGCTGGCGCGCCGCGTGGTGCGCTGGCTGTACCAGCTGCTGGCGCGCCGCGTGGTACGCTGGCTGCACCGGCTGCTGCCGCGCCGCATGGCACGCTGGCTGCACCGGCTGCTGGCGCGCCGCATGGCACGCTGGCTGCACCGGCTACTGGCGCGCCGCGTGGTGCGCTGGCTGTACCAGCTGCTGGCGCGCCGCGTGGTGCGCTGGCTGCACCGGCTGCTGGCGCGCCGCGTGGTGCGCTGGCTGTACCAGCTGCTGGCGCGCCGTGTGGTACGCTGGCTGCACCGGCTGCTGCCGCGCCGCATGGCACGCTGGCTGCACCGGCTGCTGGCGCGCCGCGTGGTGCGCTGGCTGTACCAGCTGCTGGCGCGCCGCGTGGTACGCTGGCTGCACCGGCTGCTGCCGCGCCGCATGGCACGCTGGCTGCACCGGCTGCTGCCGCGCCGCATGGCACGCTGGCTGCACCGGCTGCTGGCGCGCCGCGTGGTGCGCTGGCTCGCTCTCCACGAGGTTGTACTGGAGGAAATAAAAATAACTCCGAAAGTAAACTTATTAACACGTGCTATTTTAAAAGTATGAGCAGCAAGGCGGGTTGTTAAAAGTAAAATTAAAACTTCATGATCATGCCTTGTAACCAGTCGTTAATTAAACGGTAATCGGAGGGTACAAAAAGAGAGAAAAAAAAAATATAAATCTAATTCTTCGTTCGAATCCCACTTCTGAGATGTTGGCACTTCTAGAATTTCCAACAGTTTCTACCCTCCAGGATGCGTCAGCTAGGATGGATGGTAAAATAAAATAATAAAAATGGATAATACTCAATTTTAATATACTCCTTTAGTTCCTTAATCACCAATCCGGAAATACAGAACACTTCTTCACTTCACTACTAAACAACTTATTCCTTCCAAAATCAACGATAGACTGAGCTGTGAGCTACCGATATCGCAGCTACGCAATGTCTCATCGTTACCCCATAATCATACTCGGTGGTAGTCGGCTAAAGTCGTACCACCACCGGCTACGATTGGTCGAGTTAGTTCACTGAGGCAGTCGCTAATAAGGAAGTCAAAACACTGCTATTACATTAATTATTAAGCAGTGTTTTGTATGGTTTACATAAGCTTTGTTATCATAAAATAAACTCTATTTTAATACAACTTTAAATAATTTACAACATATGTATGTTTGTCCGATGAAAACTTCCAAACCGTTTATCCGATCTTCATGAAATTTGGTATGGGGGTAGATAGTACCTATTGGTACAATTTGTAGGTAAGGTTATGAGCTATATCGGTCAGGGGGTTGCTGAGATATTGGGGTCCAAGAGGGGGTAAAAAAAAAAAAGTGAGACAGTCAGATCAAGTGGGGTGTCTAATGAAAGCGCTTTGGTTGGACATTTCAAAACTGTTTTTAATAAGTATTTAGCCTTAGTAGTTTTTGAGATATTAGGGAAAATAAAAAACGTAAAAATGAAAAATTCTAGAGTACTTCCAGCAATCCCACAATGCTGAAATTTGGTATGCTTGTGGCTTTTGTGTCACAACTACAGGGAAAAGTCTGAAACTGAAGAATTTAGAAACTTGTACTCCATAAAACAAAAACCAATATAACATCCATTGTTGACCTCCCATTTCTAGGAATTTGAATGACGTTGGAGTTCTATAGTTTTCGTCAAAAGGACGTTATCAATTAATTCGTCAGGTACTTGATATAGGTACTAACAGGTATGTAGTATTTATTACGCCCCGTTGCTTAGCCCTATTCAAACGTTATTTCGATGATGTGTAGGAAATTAGAGTTGTTACTGACAGATCCTGTACTGTACTGGTAGACCTCGAGGTAAAAATTTTCAAAAATAATAATAGAAAAATGGAAATTACCTGGTTAAGTAGTCGGGCTGATAAAGGTGTTATCGCGAGGTCTCAGTTCGGGGCGAACCACTAGTACTAATACAAACATATTTAGACCTAATTAAAAACTGAATTAACACCGCCATAACTAAATTAAAAAAAAATCAAACCAAAAATTACATAAGCTGTATATCTTCATTTTTAACATCAACGAACTAGTACAGAGACCTATTATGAATCCGTCTACCACGGTACTAGTGAGCTAGGTTTCTCACAATAGCGCATACAATATTGTGAACTAACGTTGTGAGCTACAAAAACCATAAACAGAGCTGAGCTGAGCTGGTTTGTTTCTGTAGGCATTTTGATAAAAAACTAAAGAAATAGTAACAGTTGTAATAAGATCAAAACGGAACAGGACGCACTACTGTATGGGCCCGCTAAACAAATAACTTTTCATTTAAAAAACCGACTTCCGCCATTGTATTCGACTAAATATTTGAATTACAAAAAATGATGAAAGAACCATAGTGATGAAAGGATTATGATACATTATGAATGCAAATGCTTGGTTTGTTGCTGAAAATATCAAAATCGCCATAGTATGCCTACAATATTTGAGGAGTTCCCTCAATTCCTCATGGATTCCATCATCAGAACTGGATTCTGAAAAAAATGGGACCAATCTGGAAGTATATCTATTCAAATAAAAAAAGAATTTTCCAAATCGGTTCATAAACGTTGAAGACATGAGGTAACAAAAAAAAAAAAACAACCGAATTGAGAACCTCCTCCTTTTTTGGGAAGTCGCTTAAAAAGGTAATTAAGCACAGCTGCGCCCTTAAATCCCAGGACGGGTCTCTTTCTGAACAGATTAGGATTCCCCTTGTAGTGCTATAATTTTTATCGACGTACCTGTCTCTGTAACTTAGACAGCTCGTCTTCAGCTATCTTCTCCATCTCCATGTCATCGGTTGGGACCACCACCGCCATATCTGGTTTTTTCTAGATCTTCGCTTATTTATTTTCTATGAGCTTTCTTGCTCCGATAAAAAACTTGCAGGACAGGTGATGTGCAGAAGTACCTTGTTGTGGCTGGTTGTTAGATCGATACCTGGTCTCTTCGTTGCTAGAAACCGGATAGCCTGAGAAGGTATGTACTGAGTTTGCATTGTTACTGGTTACTGTATTAATAATAGTACCTCATTTTAACCCGATAACAACAAAGCAAAAGGAGGGTTATGATTTTATTAGTGTATGTAAGAAGTTGCCGTTTTAACGTAGTGACCCACTTTGAAATGAAATGAAGCCTGCATGGTCCAAGATTCGTGTTTAAAACTTTCTTTATGTAAAAACTTTAACATTCTATATTCAAAAATGTTATGTCATTTTATTGTTAGTTGACCTAGAATCATGAAATTAAGTAAGAAGCAATTCTTAAGGCACAAGTAAAGGGAAAAATTCAAAAACCGTAAATTTGTATCTGATTTTTAATTAAAGACAATTTTTGTAAACAAACAATTGTCAAGATATGCTACTGTGAGTATAAGTGTCATGATTGTGTAGCATACGTGTAAATTCTCATATGACTTACAAACATGACACTTATACACACAGTGGCATATCTTGACATATGTTAGTTTACAAAAATTGTCTCAAATTAAAAATCAGGGTATTACATCACACTTGTACTTACATCACAAACTAATTTTGGTATAATTACCAAAATTATCAAGGCCCTTTTTCTCAGGAACGGCTAAAGGTATCTTGCAATGTATACCTACCTTAATATATCTGAAATAGATAAATCAAGTGCTGTACAAAAATCTAGCTTCGAACTCAATGCATTAAAAAGATAATGGTAATTAATGTTTAATTTTTATATGGAAATCGCGAAAATGAAAAACCTCTACTTCAGTAACCTTACAACTCTGTAATTTGGAATGCTAGTAGGGGTCTTTATGCCACAAATAAAGGAAAAAGTCTAAAATTGAGGAATTTCAAATTCAACTTCATTCAACTTTTTTACACCATAAATGGGGGTGGTGAAGTTTGTAGGGTAAAGTGGCTAAAACTCAAAAAGGGACGATTTCGAAATAATTTACGGATCGAAACCCGTGCGACGACACTTATTTTGAGATAAATAGACGTTACTTAGCACGTGCTTATGCTTAGCATTGTCCCTGTCACTTTCTAGCACGCGTGTTTTAACATTTGTGTGACAGTGACAAGGACAGTTCTAAGCATTAGTACGGACTAAGTAACGTCTATTTATCTCGACCATACTTTTCCGTTTCATTTTTGTTTAGACAGAATGGTGGTTTTCTGAGTTTTATTAAACCGACGAACACGTGTATGACGTATGAAGAATGTGATAAGAGTGAATGAAAGCAAAAATATTTGAGGATCGTATATACTTATAGCCTTGGAGTGAGTAGACCCCCTCCTTCCCCCGTGGATTTAGTAAAAGCCTTACTAAGGAATTACACCAGGGGATGGGCAGCAGCATCCACCTGAGTACTTACGACCAAACTGCAATCACCAATCCGCCTGCCAAGCGGTCCCCCCATTACATTCTATGGGGGAGGTTTAGTCCAGCACTGGATGTCTAAAGGCTGTTTAGAAGATATACTTATAGTAAGTAGAAATCCATCTCTGCCTATCCCTTCAATAAATAAGATAAGATAATATTTATTCACAAGAAAATTAATAAACTAAACATAAAGGAACTAAATATAGTGCTTTCATGACAGTTAAACTCAATTCAAATATATGGCGAAGTCATGTTTGTCAAGCATGTGTGATTAGTTTCAACCGACCAATCGCCAATGTTGAATAGTAAATAAATTAATGAGATTCGGATAAGGCAACCCATCTATAGCTAGTAATTTACTGCCTAGATTTTAGGCAGTAAATCAAACTGGACACTGCATAAATTTCAATAAAGTCAAGGTTCAAAATGTTCGAATTAAAACGAATTCGTCGGTATGAGATCATTTCTCAGAATACGAACAATTTGTTTTGAACATTTTTTTTTCACCTGAATCAACAATCGGTTTGTTATTTCATTCAAGCTACCGGAAACCTCCCTGTACATGTATCCTGGTGGTTAGGAGATAAAGAGTTCTCTCTCGTTATTTATTGGAATGTTGGAAGTAGCTTCTTCCGAGGCGCACTGATTCCTTTCAACAAACAGCCCTTCAATGACAGTAGTAAATTGGCAATGGGCTACGCAACAATGAGGATCATTTTGGTAGCCTAAGCGCTATCTAAATCTTATGAAACTTGAAAAGGGGAACTTCTTGACCTAAATATTCCTCCTTTCAAGTTTCAAAAGATTTGGGCAGCGCTAAGGCTGCCAAAATGACATAGAAAAATGATATCCATTGTTGCGTTACCCATTGCCATTCACGCATAATGGACCATCCATAGAGTTCGAATGCGGAAAAGGGAGTTCTTTAACATTCCCATTGCCATTTGCTGCTTTAATTAAGGGGGCTGGTCTTTTCTCCGTATGTCAAGGCCTTATTCATACCACCACTCCACCATACCTCTAGCTGGTCCCTGAGCTAACGCAGTGTTTCCAAGAAAGAACCAATGATGAGCTGATGTTCAAATAAGAATTAAACGGTCAACAGTTTTGTCTAGTAATTTTCTCTCTATGGCAAAGAAAATCCTAAAAGTAAATTCCGCTAAATTTTTTTTCTGAAATACCTAATCTTTAACTATTGGAATTCTTTTCATTTCATTGCACGTCGATTCTCAATTATTACCTATACCTATACCAAGTGGACTAGGCAAGGAATAGGTACTAAATATTACAACCTAGGTTTAACGCGCGCGCATGCGATATGAGTGATGCTGATGATAATAGATAAGATAAATAGGTACAGGGAATTTTATTAGTCACTTTGATACACTGCTGATAACTGATCAAAATATTTGTCCAAACTATAAGCTTAGGAGGAGAGAATTTCTCATAAACTATGTTAATTTTACATAAATGTCCGTTATCTGTTTGAGAAAATGCCTCAGTTGCTTTCAAGCCCTTGGAAAAACTCACCCCTATGGTTAAGAATTGGCAATCCCTAGTTCCCAAGGTGTTCTAAGTTTCAAATGTGTCTACCTGACCACTGCAATTCAAAGTTACTATAGTTTAATCTGGGGCGATGTATACGTCCTCCGCGGTCCGCGCCGCCGCCGGTGACGGGTGACGGGGCTAGCAGAGGGCTCGCAGGCTTCGCCGCGTCTGTTGTGCCCGCGCCGTTGTCGAGGCAACACCGCTGTCGCGCTATCGACTCAACAACGAAACTAAAATACGACGCGCCGCGCGTGCTGTGCAGTGAATAATGATAACAGTGATCTAAAATGGCATTCAAAAAGGATTTCGACATAAACAAAATCAAAATAAAATTACCCAAAAACGTGAAGTTCCAACAGGCAATAGAGAAATTCTTCAAAAAGAATCAGTACACAAAAATAGCGCAAAGTTAGACTAGATGGCTGGTGAAATTGCAAATAGAAATAGAAACATAGAGCCGCCGGATCGCAATAAATCACCCAAATTCATATCTGATGAGACCGAGTTCGTTGGAAGTGGAGTCATCAGAACATCTACACCTTTAGGAAAGCATAGAAGAAGCAGGAGTAGGAGCGGGACTAGGATCACTCCTGGAGCTCTAAGCGTATCTGACGAGCATTTTTACGAGGACCTGGAAGAGTACGTGAGAGAAATGTCCACCACAAGGGAACCAGGGCCAGTTGCCAGCGGGCCGCAGGAGCCTGACGTCTGGGCTCAGCTTCAGCAGAAGGAATCAGACCTTTTGCTGGCAGCAGAGCTCGGCAAGGCACTCTTGGATAAAAACGAAGAACTGAAGAAAGAACAGGACCGTGTAGCGGAAGAGTACTCCAAGAAAGTTGAGGTGAGTTAATAAATATAATTTGGTTCCCTTTATGCGAGTTTTTGTCATATTGTTGGGGTCTTATGTTTTAAAGTTGCATTTAGCGTGTTTTCTTAGGAACTAGATCAGCTGTTTGCTTGTGCAATTAGTGAATTGGTTCAATAACTTGAATTAAGTGCAGTTACAGGTTTTAAATTAGGAGCTATTAACTTGTTAGTGACATTTTATGAATGACCATTTAGTCAGTTATCAGTTATTCTTAAAATTGTTGTTCTTTGTAGCACGAAACATTCACTTTGTTCAACGAATGCAATAATCACTAAAAGGTTCACCTTGCATTCATATATTGCGAGAATGGCTAAATATGTGCTTCAAATATTTATGAAATCTTCAATTACTTAGGTTAAGTATTTTTTTATCATATTTTATTCCGCATAAACAATATCGCGAAGGTAGATTCTGATATCTAGCTGTCCAAACTCAATTTTTGAATTTACTCTATCTTTTAGAATACAATCTTATCAGCATTGAATGGTACTTATCAATGTAAGATGTAAGAAGACTCTCACCTTGGAGTCTTCTTCAAACCCAAACTTCGAGTTTTGTATGTTTTTATACAAATATATTCTCATATTATTCAAAAATATTTGCGTCATAAATTACCGAATGTAGGCCATTACGAAACATTCAATATGCTTACAAAACTTTTCACTATTAAATTAGAGCACAAATTCTTCGCACTCGCATTTATGTAGGTACCGACGAAACTAAACACAAAAATCAATTGATGAGATTTCACACTGAAAGATTGGCCCAAAAACAAAAGAATTATAGGAAATGGAGGCCTAAGGGCTTGTTTCCACTGTTGAGAGCGTAACATTGCGATATTTTAGATTGTTTATCGATTGTGTAAGCCGACTAAGGGACTACACCAGGGGATGGGCAGCAGCATCTACCTGAGTACTCAACATTTATACTGCGATCACCAATTTACCTGCCAAAAAAATGCCTTTAAAAAAAAAAAAGGCTGCTGCTGATGTTGATGATAATGATGATGAGTCATTATCATACTCTCTACCATCAAATGGCTTCTTCGCTAACGTTAATTATGTGAATCCAGGTTTTAGAATGATACCCAGAAAATCGAAACAAAAACAAAAGAAGACAGCTCATGAATAAACTCATAAAAGTAGGTCGTAAGTCAGAATATTAGGCTCACCTATGCCTTTATGAGATTAGCTTGCATTGTCGGAAAAGATTGCCAACAAAGATATCATTGTCTTCTGTTAACTTGAAACTAATTTAAGCTTGTTCTCACAGATCTTCACCTAGTTTGGCAAAAACTGGGTTTAGGTTCGGCGCTTCCTTTTAAAGTTTTAGTTTTGTATCAACGATTTCACCGTCGCGTGTCGTTGGATATTTTGTAATAACAATGTTTAAGTATTAAAGAGTTTCTGGTTTCATTGCTAAAACTCTGTATAGACTTACATACTTTATGAATTGGCTAAACTTACGAGTTTATCCGTTTGAAAATGCTTAAAGCCAGAAATATAATTATCAAATTAGAATTATGTAAGTGCCTAAATTAATAGAAGTTCCATGCCGTGGCAATGCAGTCAGCATCTTGGGTATGCTTCGGTCTGGTAGTGATTTGGATCAGTTGAGCTATCTTTAGATCGTTTGCAAACGATCTAAATATAGCTCAAATGATCCATTTGTATTTTTAAAACTTTTTTTATGCCGTACCTATAAGTTATATTATTTTTTCTGTACTTAAATAATGAATAAAAAAGTAATAGGTAGTAAATTCTTTGACCACAAGAACCTGAATATTTTGATACAACGTACCTATTTAAAATGTAATTGGTTTAACGTGATTTTTGTGGCTCTCATTAGACTTGTTACTTAGAACCATATTAACCATATTATTATTATTATTTATTTATTATATAACTTATCTTTATAGCAATCATTTTAATATTATATGCATATTATGCATAAGAAAATTAAGAAACTTTATAGCTGTTTCGTCCATAAAAAATATGCGTCACTGTTTGTAATGAACACAAGGTATATGAATTCGATTTGGTCATACATTTCGCGATAAGGTATGGTTCAACTTTTTAGTCCCACTTGCACTAAAATGAACCTCGAATGAAGTAATCAAGTTCAACCTTAATTTTCTATATGTATATACGATTTCAAGATTCTCTGATGCAAGTCCGGGTTTACGATCTCTGACGCGCACCATGCACACGCTCAATGTTGGCGCACAATATTGACACATGACTGAGACTGACGACTTGGAAAGAGTGCACTTGTGAGTTGTTGAGTGTTGGAAGAGTGAACTTGTAGTAACGTTGCAAATAACAAATTAATAAGCAAATACTACTGGAAAATGCACAAGGCGGGCGACGCCAAGTAAAAAAAAATCCCAACTTTTAAAATAAGTGGGTAGAACAAAAGAGCTGTCGCTCCAATGAACAGTTCGTCCATAAAAGCGCAATTCCTGTAATAAAATATAGTAAAAATAAACTTAGGATCGTGTTCCAACGTCGATATCATAAATCTCACAATTGGTATTCTCCTCAACTGTTAATACAACACGGAAGTGAGAATATGTCGAAACATGATCGAAACTTGAACGCATAAAATGGATAATGAATCCTTTCAAAATAAACCAAAGAGTTTTGCCTAGAATTTTAGCTTAATAGACACGTCTCTCTTCTCTATTCTCTCTTTCTAATTATATATATATCACTATACTACTCTTATCTACGATCGCCATGAATCGAAAGTAGACTAAATTGTTATATGACGGAGCAGCATACCAATTTTCAGTCAGTCTCGATTCGGTTAACTTTCAGTATGGTTTTAAAATAGTTACGACAATTGTGATTCAGATTATTGCAAGTAATCCATTAAATTAATACTATTAAACATTTCATCGTCAAAAATCATCATACCAAAATACAGTTTTCTTACCTTATCCCAGTCTTAAAGAATGTTGATGTTGTTAAACCTATTAGAAATCGATTTACTGCCGATAACGTTAACTGCGCGTTTGTAATGGTCAATGCTCACTATTTAAACACATTTTTAGTCCTTGAAGGATCAGCTTTAAGCCTTTTTAAACCCATAAACACTTTCTAGGAACGATTCCCCAAGGTGTCCATTTTATCAGGATCCTATGCTATTGAGGTATGTTTGTCTGTATCTACCTGTTATTTGGTTTTGTATTTGTATAGTATCATACAATCTTTAGATAGATGTTTCTCTTTAGATATAGCTATTGTCTTAGTTTTTGGGTCAACACCTTTATCGCACAGGGGGCCTAGGCGAGTTACCGTTATGACATTGCCCTAAATATTGATCGTACGAGCTTACCTGTTGCTAACCAAGGTTCAACTGGAATTTGCTGGGTATCCTTCCTTATAAGTAAAATTTCCTTATACTAAGGAAAGGAAAGAAAAAGGAAGGGAAGAAAGTCTTGGTAAATTGCCATGTGTTTCTTTGTATCTTCTAGCTAGGGTATACCTACCTACCAGTCTTTTCGTGCATTAATATCATATGTTATTAATATATAAGTCCGGCCTAAGAAAATACCCCTCCTCCCGTGGATGTAGTAAAAGCCTCACTAAGGGATTACAGGGGATGGGCAGGAGCATCCACCTGAGTACTGAACACCCAATCTGCTTGCCAAGCGTGGTGATTATGGCAAATCTCCCCTTTGCATTCAAATTCATTCATTGCATTTTGTTAGTAGTAGAACTTCTTGTGAAAGAGTTCGTCCGGGGAAGTACTACCACTGTACCTATTTCTGCCGCCAAGCAGTAGTGTTCGCATTGCTGTGTTTCGGTTTGAAGGGTACGGGTGCGGTGAATTTACAGGCACATGAGACTTTTCATCTTTATGTCGTAGGGTCGGCAGCGCGCTTGTGATGCCTTTGGTGTTGCAGGCGTTCATAGGCTACGGTAACTGCTTTCCATCAGGTGGGCGCCGTATGCTTGTTTGCTTGCCAAGTAGCATAAAAAAAAAAGTGAGGCCTCGTCCTCGTACATAAACGAAGTAAACAAGCTAGTGATGATAATGATGATTGGCCTTCCTATACTTGTTTTCGGCTTTTGCGTAATCAGGTGTTAGTTTCTAAAACATTAATTTACTTATTCAATAGGTAATTACGATGTTGTAAAAGAAATCTTTAAAAATACTTCTACGCCTATTTGTTTAGTGTTGATTAGATTTGAAATCGCAATGTCTGTTTTATGGCTGACTCAATCCAGTCGATATCGAAACAAATAAATGTAATTACTGTCTTATCATTAATATATCATTTGAGAACATAATGTGCTAAATGTGTAGTATGACTCAAAGCTTAAGGCACTTAATAACAGAGAAGTTGAAGTGGTATATGGATTAGGTGATGTATGAAATATTCTTTGAAATTATCAGTGTTGGTTTCTAGGTATTTTGAAAGGGCGCAGGTGTATTTAGTTCAAAGCTAAGTGCCAAGAATTCAAATTATGAAGATAATACAGGACGGATTGTTGAGACGGGACAGTAAGAATTGAGAACCTCCTTTTTTAAAGTCGGTTTAAAAGCCTTAATGTGCGGAACGCCGAGCACGCGGTGCTCTGGGTGCTATTCACTCGTCCATTCTGTCGGTATGTTTACTGTTTACCGTTACTATGAATCATCGTGTGAAATGTGTACAAAGACCTTTACAGAATACCACTGATGTAGACTAGGTGGAAAGGTTCGTGACCGTTGTGTTACGAACCCTTTGGTACGGAAATGGTTGACGTCAAAATCGTGCTCCTCTATTGAATTGAAAGGTTCAATAGATTTTTCCACTCGAAAAATTCATGTGCAAAATTCTAAGTGCTCTTAACTGGTAAGAAAAACGATGTAAAAATAAAACGGGCAAGTACGAGTGCCGCACTCATGAGGATTTCGATCCATAAATTATTTCTAAATCGTCCCTTTTTGAGTTTTGGCCACTTTTCCGTCCAAACTTCAGACAATTCAAACTTTTAAGTCGTAAATCATCGATTTTAGACTTTTTCCTTTATTTGTGGACTCCTAGTACTCCAAATTTCAGAATTATGAAGTCACTGGAAGTACCTACCTATGTTAGTACCCTAGAGGTTTTTAATTTTATTGATTTCCATCCAAAAGTTAGACATTAATTACCTACCAAATCTTTTGAATGCAATGAGTTCGAAGCTTGATTTTTGTACAGCACTATAAAATCAGACTTATGTTTGGTATAATCAAGATAGGTGTACTGATCATGGAATTTGAAGAAATAATAGCCATATTAGTTCTCGCGTGCAAATGAGCGTAAGCGTCCTTTAGCTAGCTACCGGTGACCTTCTCTTAAATATTGAATTGATCAAGGTTCTCATGATCAAGTTTTCAACAGACAGTGTTGCATGGCTTCATTGACGGTTTATATATGAACTCCATCAAAATGTCAAACAACTGTGCACTACACATTCCAACTTCTTATGAGCTGTTTTTGCTGCTACTGCCACTTTCTGGTTACTTAAACACGTTACGATTTTTCGTCGAGCGCAAAAAAGTGTGGAATTTTAATCACACGTAGCTCTTAAATCATGAATTGGCACATTACAAGACGTTTCAGCATCTGTGTCGTTTTGATACGAAAGCCTTTCATCTTTAGTTTTTTTTATATTTGATATGGCCCACCTGACATTAAGGCCAAAATTAGTATTTTGGACGCCCAGTGCGACGTGATGAGATTAAATAATGAGATGCAAAAAATAGTGTAGGCAGAACAATATACTAATATATGTAACCGAACAGAATTTTAGGTCATGTCCATTTAGGACGCGTCCTTAGCCGGACTAGGCGAGGCGCGGCCGCCGCCCGGCGCAGAAATAGAACCGTAGGTTCCTCAGACGAACTCTTTCAGAAGAATGTTGTTATAATGATAGGATTTATCAAAGTTGATGTTTACCTTGCATTGGATTGCTTGCCATTTTTGGGCGATAATGGTCAAATGTCATGACCTCCATTATTTATGTTAACTAATTAACGGATAGAATATGCTCATTGGGCTAGAAATTGAAACCGTATATTTTATTTAACAATAATCTTACGCCGACAGTACAATACCTGAGAAAATTTTGTTAATGACGAGTTTACCCTCGAAGTATGGGTGTTAAAAGTAGCACATAAAATTGGTCTAGACCAGTGATGGGCAAAGTACGGCCCACGGGCCAACTCCGGCCCGCGAAAGCATTTAATCCGGCCCGCCGAACGGTCTTTTGACAAAATGCAACCGTATTGAGAACCTTGTCCTTTTTTTGAAGTCGGTTATAAATTCAACACAAAATACATTTTTCCTATAATTCTAGCCCTCCTCGGAAATTTCTTAAACTTTCTGGCCCCCAATTAAAAAAGTTTGCCCACCACTACACTAGACCCACAAGGTTAAAAGCAAAAACCGTCTTGATTGTCATGTTAAATCGTCTCCTTTAGATAGATTAGATTGCCCTAGGCTCCACACAGTCTTAAGAGACTCGACATAAAGCCCTCAGCACACTGATTGTACCTCCGCCAGAACCGGTCGAGCCAGCCGGTTAGATACCAAACTCGTTTCAATTTCCTTATTGGAGTGGTCAGATTTACCAAAGAACTTGTGGTTGCGTTGATATAAGAGCTCTTGAAATCCAATCGCAGAACACATCAGCATGATGTGACATGATGTGGATATGCATTCTGATGCTTTCGATGTATTCTTCAGATTCAAGTTTCTTCATTCAAATTAGTTACTCACAGTATGGTAAAAAAATTACCTCTAGGTAATGGAAACTCTTGAAATATCCGAGATTATCTTCTGTGAATTAATTAGTAATATGAGTGCCGAAATAGATATACCTTTACCAATACGTGTGGAAATGGCTAGCTGCTTACCTTCCTTACTACTTCTGTATGCATTAACGACAGAGGGATTGAGCTCTATTGCAACTTATTCATAATAATTCACGCATGGGCATTTTTGATGCAATCACCTTATTGAGGGCGCCATTGCAAGTGGTGTGTGCATAAGAATAAACACTTATTATTATTTATTCTTATGGAATAACCTCAGAATTGAGGAAATTCACCATTAAATATTGTTGCTATCAAAATTCACCATATCTGACCGTATACGAGTTACGAGGTCATCTCATGCTCCGAGGCATTAGTACCGAATGTGGGCTAACAACTTCGCTTTCTGCCGGTTTATTGACCATAGCGAGCTTAGGTTGCAATCACATGCAAAAGCAGGTTCTATGCGCACTCGAAATGCTACTTCTTCTAAATGCCTGCACCTATTTTTATTATTTTTGGATTCAAATTGGCGTACTTAACTGTTACATCTATAACAACTCACACAACAAACATCTATACACTCGAACAAATCCCGAAAAATGTAGATAGATAGATAGATAAATAGATAGAATTGAAACTTTAGTGGTTGGGAATCATAATTAAAAATACGGCTAATTACCACTGATTTCTGTAATTTTTGCTGACGTTTTGAGACAGAGTTGAAGCCTCTTCATTATGAAAACCGCTCGCGACTTGAAAAAGATAGATAGGTAGATGAACTAGAATAAATTAAATAAAAAAAAAATTGCTTAACACAATGGGTGGCCTTATCGCTGAAAGCAATTTTCCCAGGCAACCTTTTACATTTTTTGTAGGTATGCTCAACGCGGTATCATACGGTGATTCAAAATAGGTTACAGTGAGGAAGCCGCCATTTCTTCGAAGCAAAAGAAGCCAAGCGAGGCGTACTGCGTCCTTTCACCACACCGGTTCTCTCACTATCGGTCACTTAGAAGGCCCTTTTGAAGGCCACCATACCTCAAGCTGGGCACTGACCTGTAGGGTAACGAACTGGCTTGAAGCTGTCTGACATTATACGCAAGTTTGTATCAAATGGTATTCCTACCGTAATCGCGTCGACAGATCTGCTTTTTGTGTGACTGCATCCTGCCAGGTCTGTGTGGTCAAATCTGCCTCGTTTATAGTGGTGTTAAAAAAGTATCGTAAATGTTATGGTAAGGCATTAAAATAACTGTTGCCCTTAAAATTTAGTTCAATTATACTATAGGTACCTAACTGATTTTGCCCGCGTCTGCTAAGTAGCTATGAAAATGAGCTTGTTGTTCAAAGGTGTTTTCTCGTTACTACTATAGAACCTTATAAACGTCGCGGGAAGTCGGTGAATGCCGGCGGTTCAAGACTGTTCGTCGTGGCATTCGAGGAGGGAGACTTATGTTATGGGAGTCAGACAGTGGCACTTTTTAATCCCCGCCACTGCCAGGGGCCGAAAAGGCAGTGGAATGAAAGGGAATGAACATTTTTGAGCCTCTATTCAAATGCATTTTTTTCTTCGCTGTTCGATACATGGCTTCAACAGCCTTTAGTTCTGATGCGCTTAGAATGCTAAGTACCTTAGATACCAATGGCAGTCGTGTCCTGAATTAAATTTCTGTGAATCATATCATTGGCGTGTGACAAGCAAAATGATGTAACTCACGATTCGATATTTTAGTGTGTGTGGAATGATAATGACCACAAATTAACAATTATTTGTAAAGCTGAAATGGTTCTAAACTTAAGTGCTTTATTGGTTGGCCGTGCCATGGAATTTAAACGTCATTGTGTAAGGACGTACCTACTTAATAAACAGTAATTTGATACTTACTTACACTAACTACAGAAAGCAAACAACATTGTAATAAATTAAAAACAGTAATTATTCCATTATCACTTCACCTCTTTTCTTAGTTAATGGCATCTGTGGCTAGTTGTCACAATTCTGTCAGTATCCGTGTCATGATAGATTCATAAACCTTATGCAAGATGGTCGTTAAAATATGATCGGTTTAAAAAAACCACCATTATTTTACAAATAAAGATGGTTTACCTAAAACAAAAAATTAAAAACACAATACAGAGCATTGTTAGTAATGTAATAGAAGACATTTAGGTTAGGTTAGGTTAGATAATCTATAATAGATAGATATAAAATACTTAATCGCATTGCACACCAAAATATTAAAACAAATATTTTACAAGCAATAACTTATTATGTTATACAATGGGCGGTCTTATCGCTTTATGGTGATTTCTACCAGACAACCTTTAGATCGGAATTGACTGTATAAAAGTATACATCAAATTGAATTGTATTAATATTTAAACATTTTCTTAGTACTTTTAAATAATAAAATATAGAGGAAAAGGTAATGGATAACTAACATAGTTTAACATCTGACAGCTAACTGACAGAGACAGGACAGGACCCAAAACACCAGTTTGTGTGTTACGCCTGTTCGTTGCGACGCGGATCAAAGTGAGAGTGTACAAAACCTCAGATTGAGGCCACGGCCTTGCTAGCTTTTTGAATAAGACCACTCTGCACTAATGATAATTCACTTTTTAACGTCGGTCGTCACCTCATTACAGAGATTATTACATTGATGTGGTGTCTGGCATCCTTTACAAAAAAATACAAGAGCGAGTAAGACTCGCGCCCTGAGGGTCATCATCATTATCATCAGCCTGTAGAAGTCCACTGTTGGACATAGGCCTCCCCCCTAAAATGCCTTGAGCCGTCTGCATCCACCAACTTCCTGCGGCCATTATTGCATCGTCCGCAAATAAAATATAATAGGACTTACAGGAGACTATAAAATAAATAAATAAACAAATAAATGCTGGACATTTCACATAACATTATCTAGTCCCAAGCTAAGCAGAGCTTGTTTTATGGGTACTAGATAACTGATAGACTTAATACAATACATTACATAGATATATATTTTTTATTATACATAGAAAAATACCCAGAACACCCTGAACAAATATGTATCTAAATACAAGAAACTTGCAACAATTCTGATTCTACTGTAATAGCGGTGTCATAAATCTACAAGACGATCGTCAAACCTGTCTTATTTGTAGGTATGGATGTGTTGGGCTATACAATTCGACGGATGAAACAAGAATACAAGCCACAGAGATGCGAATGTCGAGGATGTGTGGAGTGACAAGGATGGATAAGATCAAAAATGAGTAGAGCAAGTTTGAAAGTAGCGCCAGAAACGATGAGGAGATAAGGTTAGCGTGGTATGGGCATATGTAGAGGGAAGAAAGCCATGTTACAAGAAGAGTGATAAATATGGATGTGGATGGATACAAGGGTAGAGGCAGGCCTAAAAAGAGATGGATGGACTGTGTGAAAGATGATATGGAAAGGTGTGAGCACTGATATGACGGGAGATAGGCGAGAATGGAAGAAAAGAACATGTTGACTCCACTAAGAGCGATGACACCCTTAGTATATTCGTGCGGGAGATGAGGTGGCCAAGGGAGCTGCGTTGAAACGACGGAGTGGCAGCGCAGTATTTAATAGCATATCGAAGCATAGCTTAGCTGCGTTGACTCGGAGCCGACGCAGCGCTCGTGTGGCATTTACTGCGTTGAAATAATTGCGTTGCGATGACGCAGCGCAGCCGCAAAGACCGTGTGGCACCTCTCTAAGTGGGATAAGGGCAGGGATTATGACTGTAATACCGTTGCCAATAGCTATTTTCAGAAAGACAGCCAACGGATGGTCAGAAGGACAGACAGAGGAACTTGTAATAGGCTGTAGTTAGAACGCCATTACTGGGTTTCCGTCCTTTGATGTTTCACCTTGACAATTTGTTAAACCCTCATTTCTGCTCAAAACTTAACGTGTTCAAGAACCTTGTCTACATCCAAAGAATAATGATCTGCAGCATTTAGACGTCCACTGTTACACGAGGCCTCTCCCATAAAATACAATAGAAGGTATTGCCATAATCACCACGCTTGGCAGGCGGATTGGTGATCGCAGTATTCGTGTTAAGTACTCAGGTGGATGTTGCTGCCCATCGAAGGTGGCATGAGGGAAGAGAAATGAAAGGTCAGGGGTGCGATTTTTGAATGTCACTGAGTGACTTAATGTCATCAAAAAGGCCGCAAATCATTGTTTTTTAGGAGATGTGCTGGAGGAGGCACTTGTATTGGTATCATAGGTATCAAAATCAAAGTCAAAGTCAAAAAGAATTTTATTCATTGAAATCACAAGGATCATTTTGAATCGTCTTATAAACTAAAATTACTCTTGTTCCAACGCGACCTAGCCTATAAAAATTTTAGTCTTCAATGAGTTTCAGATGTATAGAAATTTGGAAATCGGGCAACGGCAAGTTTACTGACATTTAGTCACTCGATGTCGATTTAAATGTGTGACCGTCGTCTGGCTCGAACCCTTTTTCCTAGTAAAATACTATTACTTAAACTCCATTCTACTATTATTTAAACTCCTAAGTTTTTCTGAATTTTTATGCAGTCTTCCAAGTCATGTAGGGTATTTAATTAGGAAGGGTTTAGTGTTCAGAACAATCTTGTAGGTACCTACCTAGGTACTCAGCGTGGGCGGAGCCGCTATCAAAACTACGTTCTGCCTTTGTTATCCAATTAGTAGAACGCTTAGGTAACCTCCACTTGTTGGTACGTGTTGTATCGACATATAGTATTGATTTCGTTGCCACCAACTACCTTACCACAGGCATACCTAAAGGTGCGATATATTGGTTTTTTCCTGACCTTCCAGAGGGCGCTTGATAATTAACTTGAGGGTGCGGCTTAGTAACGAAAAGTTTATTTAAAAGTACTTACATGGAATATTTTATTGGGTAAAACCCTTTATCGTGACATCTATGGGCGAATAAGTCTATCGACTATTGATATAATGATGGGTTAAAATGCAAGTGTCAAGGAGGCTATCGAAAAACAAGGCTGAGACATAATGTATTGTGCCGTGGTGTATCCGGCCTAAGAATAGACCTCTCCTTCTCCTCCCGTGGATGTAGTAAAAACCTTACTAAGGATTGCACCAGAGGATGTTTAGCAGCATCTACTTGAGTACTTAACACAAAACTGCGATCACCAATCCACCTGGCAAATTGTTGATTATGGCAAAGTCCCCCAACTGTATTCTTAGGGTAGGCTTCGTCCAGCATTGGACGTAAAAAGGCTGGTGATGACGCCTAGTTAACCTGGGTCATATTGGCATTGGCCCATCAAATACCCTAGACTTACCTTATTCACTGCCGGTATAAGTAGCGGCATGTAAGTCTAGCGCTGAACGAAACGTGGAGGGGATAGTTGCGCATGTTTACTGTCGCGCACGCAATACAACTAGTATAAGATAGATAGAGATATAGAAATAGAGATCCTAACCAAGATACCTTTTGACTTATGCGCAATTACGGGCAGTGCTAGAGTTTCGTGCCGCAACTTGTATATAAAGTTTTATCTTTATCTATACTCCAAGATCAGTAACCATAGCATCGTTTTTAGATTAAATGGGACGTTGCAATTGATCTTGAATCATAGATCGATCAAGTATTGAAAATGGCAGTCAATTAACATGAAATGGAAAGTGAAAACAAACAAACCACCGTTTGATTTAATTCACAAATTGATAATGTTAGATTAAAAAAAGTAGTGTCAACCTCAATGTGTGAGCGGAGAAATCGGTACTGTCTGTGGTTACTTTCAAATTATTCAACAGCATTGCACAATTATTATGTTAATTCGGCAATTGCAATGCAATTTGGTGGGCAATTTTTCGATTAAGATTTGTCCTGGCTGCTGGCTTACTTTGAAGTACTATACTAATACCTATACTATTACTGGAGGAAAGAGTTGGTCGTGGGAAACCAATGGTGCCCATGAGGTCACGTCTATATTCCGTGTTCTACCCGGCGCGGCGGGGCGCGACGTTCATTCGATTTTGCGGTCCACAGTAAAAAGAGGCCCATTGAGGTTGTGCCTATCCCTTCGGAGAAAAAGGTGTGTGTTAAATGCAATCCGGTTTTGTTTATGTTTACTAAACTATCTAGGCATGATTAAAAGGTTTGTAGGAATCATGACTCTTTAAAACCACAGAAGAATGTCTGAGAAGTGCTTTATCACTCTGAAAAAGGTGGAAAAAGGAGTATAAGAAAAAGAAGCAGTGACGACTGCTGGACGAGGCCTTTACCATCGAATACAATAGGGGGATTTGCCATAATTACCATGCTTTGATAGGCAGATTGGTGTTCACAATATTGGTGTTCAGTACTCAGGTGGATGAAGCTTTCAATCCCCTCAGTCAGCTTTTTCAATATTCACGGGGGATTTTTCTGACATAAATATTTCTCATATTCATTTTCACATAAAATTAAATTTAGCAGTTTTTTTACGGCACGAGAATGAATTCGTTCCAAATTTTTTAATAGCTCGTTCGTTTCATAGATAATAATGAAACGAACGAGCTATTAAAAAATCGTTCATGGTCCATGGCTTAAGACCGTAAGTCATGGCATTCTATGATCAGCAGAGGACTGCAACATAACATAACACCCAAAAGTCACATCCATAGTCCTGATCCCACTCTATAGGATTCCCTGTGTCATGGGTATCAGGAACTACGCAGAATGATAATGATGTCCATGGTTAGTTTTGTAGCTTTCTGGGACCATCACACGCTTGTTACTGCTCTGCTGAACTGCTATTTAGTAGGACAAAAAGTAGTGATGGTATGACTATCGTGAGCGATCGGTATTTGATGTTGTTTATCAAGCTGTATGTTCCGGCTCGTACCTGATGTCAAATCGATATGTCCAACTGTTAGTATTATGTGTTTTATCGATTTTGATAGTGATAAGTGATAACGCTGTTAAAACTTTGCTTGTGGCTGTATCAGCTGTACCTATAGGCAAAACATTTCCTCTTACGATATTTATACTGTGAACTTCGAGTAGATGTTCTGTTTTCGATGAAAAGGTAGTTTTTACCATGTTGTGTTGTACTACGATGTCCTACTAAATTTTAGATCGACCTACCCTCATTTAGTTCTACCTTTTTTTTCAATAATGCTGCGTCGTCCAGTTTGTGGTCGCCACTTGAGAACCTTTTTTCCCCAACGGTTGTCAGTTCTGCGAGCTATGACCTGCCTATTGCCACTTCAACTTGCTAATTCTGAGAACTTTGTCTGTGATCTTGGTTCGTCTACGGATTTTCTCATTTCAGATTCTATCACGTAGTGAAACTCCTAGCATAGCTCTCTCCGTATTAAAGTTTTTTAAACCGAAGGTCACACCAGTCTGACTATAAAATTACTGTTGCAAGGAGTTCCAATAATTTACGTATAGGTGTCTATTGCATCGTTTTATCTTTCTTGTTGCACAAACTTCATAATTATGTTGAATTGGCAAGCAATATGATTACCAAGACAAGACCAGTGGTGGGTATAATCAGTCAGTCAGTATCCATGATTTCTCAAATTATAGATTAGCATGGCAACATCGTGTCTGACCATCCGGACTGCCTCGCGTGATCACGGAATTGAAAATACAAATTCTTATGTAGATTCAGGAATCTCTACTTAAAACATTAGCATGGCTAATTGCTGATTATCGAAATGCGTTTTGTACGGTATTCGTGTTGTGCAGAATGCAAAGTTGCAGTTTTTTATAGTTAGGTTAGGTACCTAATGTCTTGTTGGGGATACAGACGTAAATAATGCAAATAATAATCATTTCCGGCTTATTGGGAAATGTACAAAACCTAATGAAAAAGCCCATAGAAATGTATACCTTATTGACATACATATACCTAAAATTAAAAGTATTTAATAATCACACGTAAAAACTGCGGCATGTAAGCACACCTGTGCGGTGTCTCGTGTCCAATGAACTTCCTGAACATGGCTCCATTCGGCCATTACTCCTCATTCATGAAAATCGATAAAAAAAGGTTGGTCCGTTATTTCTTTGAATTTTATGTTACATACATACATTCCATTCAAATTAATGAGATAGAGGCATACATGCCTAAACCTACAGTAATTTTTGTATACACGATAATTTCAATTCTATGTTATAAAGTCCTTGGATAGAGGTGTGAAATAGGACGTTATATGAAGTTAAAACGTTGAAGTTGAAATGTTTTAGCGAAAAAACTGCTCGACATGGCGATCTACAGAAGAAAGGTTTAGTTAGGTTATAGCCAGAGCAACAAAGAATTTGGACAATATCATTGAGTCACAAGGAGTGTCGAGCATTGCAATGGAAACTGTTTCTTTGTTGCAAGTTGCAACAGTCTGAAGAATGGCTTATTATTATGTTGTCACTGTGAGAATTGGGAAAATACTTGCCCGAAGCATATTGAATGAATTTTCTTAGTTCTGATGTAATGACTGGACGTTTCATGAACCTCTGATCCCAGTTGTCCCGTTGGGTTGTCCCGTGGCGGGACTAATGGGATTTTTTTCCCAGTTGTCCCATGATGATCCATCAAAGTCAAAGTCAGAGTCAAAAAGAACTTTATTCTTTGAAATCACAAGGATCATTTTGAATCGTCTTATATAAAATTAAATTACTCCTGTTCCAACGCGACCAAGCCTTGAAGAATCAGGCAACAAACTCGGCTTGGCTTACATAAATGGTCCGTCTTACCACTAGGTGAGAAGCGCCTGTGTGGTGCCTCGGAGCAAGGAGTTGCTGATACATAGTAAATGAGAACTTAAAAACCTTAGGAAGGTAGTCAAAAGTAAATAAACATCAGCAAAAATATGCAAGACAGCACACGCTACGCTTGTTATACATATAAATATTGTATATATATAAATAATAATCTAATACAAACATGTAAATAGGTAAGTACATATATTGCAAATTTCCATTTTAGCAGTCGAGGGGCAGAGCGACATCAGGCCACGCGGCTTTATCATTAATATAGTCATCAAGAGTGTAATACGCTTTCTTAATTATTCATCATCATTTGGCCACAACGAGAGTAATGGGATTAAGACATCTCACTAGTCCCGTATATCGGCGTCTTCAACATTTCATACACGTTACATGTCTGAAGCATTGACTCGTCGGACTTGAAACATTGGGATATTATCAAACACTCATGTTTAAGTTAAGTTCGCGTAAGTACAATTGATTTGTTTTTTGGGCAATAAAGAAAATTCTATTCTATTCTATGTTTTCTCTGTAATCTTTCTCCCTTCTCCATGACATCTGTGTATTCAAACATTAGGTACGGATGAGAAATCTGGGTTGTAATTTTTGTCGCTGACTAATAATTTTGATTTGACTATCTAATGAATGTTACAACCTGTTCAAAAAACTTGTTATAAGGCTTAGGTAATTTACATAACATCATAGGTTGAAGTGAAGGGAAGAAATCAAAAGGTGGTTATATAGACACTAAGTTTGGTACTATTGCGACACCTCACTTCCTGATGCGATCAGTTTACATTATTTGGATCTTATGAAACTAACATTCACCAATTAACGAACTTTGTTTTTGCGGTTCTCAATTTAGTACATGACACGACAAATTATGTTAAAATTGTGATTCTGATGATAACTTGTTTGCAATCGTAACAAGCGATAATGGAAGTAGTCACTGATAGATAATCCTACTATCCTACTAATATTATAAACGCGAAAGTTTGTGAGTATGGATGAATGTTTGTTACTCTTTCACGTAAAAACTACTGAATGGATTTGAGTGAAATTTGGAATGGAGATACTTTACGCCCTGGATTAACACATAGGCTACTTTTCATCATCATCATCATCAATTTTCATCATTATTCACGCAACTAGTATGGTTATAATCCCTTGTACTAATAGATCCCTTATGCTTATTAATTTTGTTACTTATAGACCATGGTATCTCATTTTAGTAAATTATTTTTATTAACAAATCAAGGCTTGCTTGAAAGTATTTTGTAGGTACAACTGTCTGCCAGGAATACCTTGGGCACCTAACCAACTAGGTAATACTTAAATAGCAAGAGGACGGATATATGTCATTATAATGATAAATGTGGACGTCGTTTTATACCTAGAAAATATAATAGTTTTGCTTAATTTGGTTACCGCAGAGCCTCAAGATGAAAGCACAACGAAAGTCTATAATCAGTGTGTGTTGCCAGTGACAAAATACGGCATTTAGAGACATGATCGCTAACAATTTTGTTGTGGTGTGTCCGGCCTGAGAATATAACCCTCCTCCTCCCGTGGATGTAGTAAAGGTCTAAGGGATTGCACCAGGAGATTGGCAGCAGTATCCGCCTGAATATTCAACACCAAACTGCGATCACCAATATGCCTGCCAAGCATGGTGTTTAAAGGAAACGTTTTCGACGTTTTAGAATCGCCCTGCAGGGCTACGTATATGAGTGTTGGTTGGGTCTTATGTTATGTTGTTATTGCTTAGCTATTTCTCATTCAAGGTATGCAGGTCGCGAAGTCAATTTGCTTCGCCATTCTGTGATCGTTATGCTGGGGCCACATTATCGGACTACGGCGATTGATCGCTTTGTGCGTCCCTGTTTGTATGCATCATTACAGGGACACAAAACGCAAATGTCCGATAATGTGGCCCCAGCATTACAGAAACTAGCGCTACCGTTTCGTTCTTACTCTTAATCTTATTACGAAGCTTCCGTACTACCAAACTCAGTTACATAAGAAATACCTTGTATAAGTACATTTGCATGCGTGTATACAAATGTTGGTCAGGGAAGGCCGTTCGCGTGACGGCCGAAGCGGCGCGTTTCACTGTGTTCCCTAAATGTCTGCACGCTGTGAAATCTGACTGCGAATTCTAGACGTTTTGGTAGTTTGTTCTGTGTATATTGTAGTGTAGATAGATCCTTGATACTCTTATTTTGCTTGTGGTTTGATTCCACACTGAGAACGGTCGAGAGTTCTGCGTTTCAGATTTCAATAAAGTGCGATTCAAACTTTTCACAAACAAAATGTTTCGACAAATGTTTGTATGATCTGCAAATACACTCGAGAGCAATGAATCCGGGTCACTTAAAGAATCCTAAAAATCTCGGAAACTAAAAATGCTAGGTTAATGCAATAAATTGTATTTAATAGACAATGTAATACTCCTTAAATGAAGGTATTAAAACTTCTTAGTTATTGTAAAGTTATATCATAAAAAAATCAAATTTGAAAAAGGGCCACTTTCGAAGATGGAACTACGAAATTACAGCATTTGGTTTTGCTTTTGTTTGTAATCTGTCATTTATCATTGTTTGATTTCTGTTTTTTTGTTGTTTTTTTTCTGCGTAAACGCAGTAATGGAAGCACGAGGAGGCAATACGAAGTATTAAAATTCAAGAAAATCGTAATAAAGTTAAAAAATTTCATGTTTCCTATTTTTGTTTTAAGGAGAGATCAGCAGTTTTTTTCTTTATGTAATTTTGTGTTAATAAAATGTATGGTGACTCATATTTTTTTTACCTTCATTTAAGGAGTATTACATTGTCTATTAAATACAATTTATTGCATTAATCTATCATTTTTAGTTTCCGAGATTTTTAACATTCTTTAGTGACCCGGATTCATTGCTCTCGAGTGTATTTGTTCCGGGTCTGGGTGTTACGGTACCTACCATGATACTCGTAGCTCCTGATACCCACGACATAGGGAATCCTAGTATGGGATCATGACTAGTGACTGTGGGTGTTATGTTTTTTCATGTTATGTTATTCCCATTATTTGAATGGATCTGTAATGACAGATTTTAAAACTACAAAAATATAGTTAATAGGTTTCTTAAAAACTACTAATCACGATAATCATTATCAGGGAAAAAAAACTACTTTACAATAACATAACTTGAAAATCTACAATAATTTTAAAGGTATTCGTTATGAAAGTACGTAATAAAGTATTTACCTAACTGAAGTAAGTTAACTCAAGTTAAACCATGTTTTTCGCATCACGGTACTGCTAGTTTTTACCGAGCTGTTGGTACAGAGCTAACATTCTTTGCTACTTGGTTCTACCAGGTTCCGATACTTATCAGTATATGAGCCACCATATGAGTTTCTAAGAATATCCAAATAGGTGAAAAAGCCATTCCAAACGTACCTACCTTATAGTCTAAGACATAAGTTATATAAATATGTACTTACATTTGTTGATATAGTCGCGGGTATTTATCGCGTGAATTATCTTATTATTTATTTTCCCGACGTTTCGAATGTGTTACAACAATCGTGTTTACTGATACTCATGACAGTTGTGTTATGTGTTATTTGTGTGTGTTATTAACTATGTATACTTAATGTTCATGATGAAAATCACTGAACTGGATTTCCTGACCTATAACAATGCCACATGGAATAATTACCTTGGTATACATAGTCGTATCATATCGGCTATGAAGCAAAACGGCCCCATGACCTGATCTATCGATTTTCCATTGGCTTTCATTATTCATATCCATTTGTGACGTTTATGCTGTTGTTTGGTTTGGCCATCATATTTTATTTAGTTGTTTACCCTATGTTAAGTTGAAGGTCATGATTTCCTTAATTTGAAATGTGGAAAGTGTGTTCTACGAAATTAACATTACAGAACACACACACAAGGTTGAATCTGGTTTAACTAGAATGATTTTGAATATTGTATTAGTCGTGTCTATTCAATTTTAAGGGTTTCTTATGTTGTTTGTCATAAATTGCCGTATAACCATTGAATTTATCATTGTTATCTCAGACTTCCATCATTCAGGAGTTGAATTCCGCAATTTCGTTCACACCATGAAATTGACCATCAATTGAAATACCATAAAAATTGCGTGTATAATCGGTAGGTTTATAGTTCCCATCTACGCTACGAACAGTTTGTATTCATTTTATTAATTAGGCCTACTGTCTACTATAGCATGCATGTACGATCATCCGTGAATTACGTAGTAACCATACCAACTATCAGCTCTGAATTTTGCGCACAGATTACTTGCTAGTTACTACGTAATTCACGAACATTTTGTACATGCATGTATGTTGCTGAGGGCATAGTCTAAAAAATTTAATACAAACATCCGTGAGAGTACACCACACACCCGTGCAGTTGCTTATAGTTCTCAGAATCTGAGATCGAGGTGGTCCTTACACCAAGAGAAATGCTTAGGTAGGCATAACTTTAAAACTATGAAACTACAAATTCAGGGAATAGTGTTTTTGGAACTACAAAAACATAGCATATGAATCAGGTTCCTAGCTCATGGGTCCCAACAATCTGATGTCAATATTACATTTGTATAGACTAGGCCCTCTGTGCACGCGCTTGATAGAAATGGCACAGAACTAACCTAATACATGGACGATCGTTGCTGCAAAGCCCAGATTAGGGTCTCTGTTGTGCTTGCAATATGCACGGGAGTGTTGTGTAATCTACATGCTAGCTGCTGTGGTGTTGCAGTGACTGTGTCGCTTCAGTGGACAATGCTCTTAAGATATTTTTTATTAGATGATGATATCATGTATCATGGATTCTATTTTATTATGATTCCGGTTTATGTTGCGGTCACACTTCGGCATGTGATGTCAATTTTATTGTCAGTGATCACTGATTGGTCAGCCAGATTATAATATGCAGATGATTATATATGTATGATCTTATTCATATATAGATTTTATTTTGTTGCTGACATTTTGTTGATGCTAAGTAGCTAGGTTTGCTAAAACATTATTCGTTAGTTGAAATTCTCTATTTGGAAGTCCAGTCTCGGGGCATGTCTCAAAAATAGAATTTCCGCTTAAGAGTGGCCGATTCGTCACACAAGACCGTCGTCTTTGGGTTTAGGTTAGGTCTAGTTTTTTATCTAAGCAAAAATTAAAGCCATCAAAAATCTGCCAAAACCAATTCTACCAAGATTTTTGGTCGTTCAGTATTCTGAAAGACCAAAAATCTTGGTAGAATTTGTTCACTTATTCATTGTAAGAGTAAAGAAAATATCTAATTAGGGACCTCGCATATGTAATGGAGATACTAAAAATGGTAAAAACTTTTTTTTCACAAACTTGTAAGGATTTTTCAGTATTTTCTGGTACAAGTTTTATTAAATTTTCGCGCATTAATTTCCGTTTCGCGAGTAAGCAGCGGATTTTTCCAGATTCCAATGGACTCCGGCGCTGTTTTTCTTTTTCACAGTGCCTCTTTTACAGACATTGCGTTGGACGAACCAACAAGCTTTTAGCCCAAACCGGGAAGGCTTTTATTTTATCACAACAAATGTTCAATAAAACCCAAAATATCAATTCTTTCTAGTTGTAAACTCTAGTGTTCACTGTTTGAGGCATAACGGAAACAGATGTTTGGTGTGCATTCGGCCGAATCGCGACATCTGGACATGGGGTTTTATGGTTGAAAGATGCAATTAAGTAATATTGGAACTATTTAGTTTGAAAAAACTTATTTGTAGAATGCAAAATGGGTAATGATTGGCACAAGGCTACGCGTCGTTATAAGAACCAGAGGCAAATTAAAAGGAAAATTATTCCGCGTGGTTAAATCAGTTACTAAATAGTTTTGACCACGAGGAGCAACCCATAATTTGTTGCTTCTGAGTCCTCTTTGTACTTGAAGTAGCAGAGGGCAGGTTCAATAATACTGTAGGTCATCATCATCATCATAATTATCTGTCGTAGACAGCTTCGACTTTATTCCCTAAATTGTGATTAATTACCTATGTAGAGGTCTATTAAGACGAAAATCTACAATATTCACCTGCGTAGGGTTACCAGATCCTAAAATGAGATTTCCTGACGAAAATCCCTGACTTTTCACTAAATTTTGCTGACAGTATGCGGAGGCAGCGAGATTTTCAAAAGTAGAGCCGCGTGCCTATTTTTAAAATATCGCAATATAAAATATAATTTGGATAAATTAATTAATAAATTTATTTTAATACCTATACACAGTGAATATTAAATTCATAACCTTACTTGAGATTTCTATGCATATAACTCATTTTAAGATTTGATTATTTTTTGGTTACCAAAATTGCTCAATAAATATATAAATTCTAATAACATATTTTTCATCTCTCATTTTCAAAAATTACTTGGTGTACGGCCGATATTCCCGACATGTCAGGAAATTTTTTGTCGTCTGGCAACCTTACACCTGTGGCTTTTGGTGCTTATCGTTACAATGTATACACAATTACAGTCAGTATTACATTAATTTTCACCTACTTATTCTTTACGGGAGGCTTAACGCATTTGTTAAAATTATTTGTTCAGTGTCTCGTAAAAGCTAGGTGGTTGGTAAAAATTTGCATTATTTTATTGAAGGGCTCACTTTCTGGCAACACTGAAATAAATGCATAAACCCAGTTGTCCATTTTGGATGTGTTTCACCATCATCATCAGATTAACAAGACATTAATGATGCCGCAACGTCGCGCCTGAATGGTTCTGACGACAGCCTTAAACGGATCTAATGACCCGAGATAATCAGATTTTATGTTTAGGTAATATTCTTAAAGTTAGGAAAATATGGACAGATAGAGTTTGTTCAGCGAGAGACTGTTCAGCGAGAGACACCTGTCGAGGGAATGGAGGGTGATGCTTAGTTACCAGTTTTGTTTAGCGGTCATTACAATAGCGTGCATGTTCCGTTTTGATCTTTTACAACTGATACTATTTCTTTAGTTTATGATTCAAAATGCCAGAAAGAAACCAGCTCCTAATTATGGTTTTAATATGTAGTTCACAACGTTAGCTCACAATTTGGCCACGACGGTTCTTTCTGAACGGACTCTAGCAAAGTTATTGAAATGGAAACTACATGAAGACCAGACAGGTCCAAAGATAGAGAAAAAATAGAAGGGATCCATTTAAGTCGATGTGATTTAGAAACCGTATAAGTGTTGCAACAATCCACCTGGTACACTCGTGGACAGGGGCTAACTGGAGTGTATGGAGCTACCGTCGAGCAGCGATGGTAGCTGAAGTAACTACCCTCACTTGCTTTTCCGAATTAGAATTAGAATTATGGTTGTAATATTCGAAACGTTAGGAAAATAAATAATAAGATAATTATACACACGAAAAATGCACGTAATATCAACAAATCACCACGGCACACATATCAACAAATATGAATTACATAAGCTAGAACACACATGCCATATCATTGACAACAAATCACCACGGCACACATATCAACAAATATGAATTACATAAGCTAGAACACACATGTCATATCATTGACAACAAATCACCACGGCACACATATCAACAAATATGAATTACATAAGCTAGAACACACACGCCATATCCTTGATTGTACAATGGGCCATCCTCTCTCTATTATGCATTTCTTTATGCATTATGGTAATTTGAACAATAATGTCTAATAGTGATACAGAATCCACTTTCCACTATCCATTTAAATGTTATTGTTGGGAAAGTGACTTCGATATACGTAATGTATCCACATATTGCTCAATTACCTCCATTGCAATAATAACCAGCCCATAATCCCTCCATGTCCTCTCGTGGACGTTTGCCATGATGTGTCCAGCCTAAGAATAGACCTCTCCATTTCCTCCCGTGGATGTCATAAAAGCTGATAAAGGGATTACACCAGGGGATGGGCAGCAGCATCCACCTGAATACTCAACACGAATACTGCGGTCACTCGTTGCTGCTTGTGTTTGCCCCCCCGCACCTTAGCTACCCCTTTACAAAATATAATGGCAAAGAAAACCTAGAACTACTTGTTTTTGTTACTAACTTTAAGGCCCGAAATTTAAAATGAAAACGAAAATAATGCTAAACGGGACGCAGAGTCAATGGTCCTCTAACCTTGAACCACAAAGACAACATCCAGTCGTTTTGGTCTTAGCTTCAATCTGGGCAGACTATAAGTACTTTTCTTTTTATGCTACTTGGCAAGCTGACCAGCTTACGGCCCACCAGATGGAAAGCAGTTACCGTAGCCTATGAACGCCTGTAACACCAGAGGCATCACACGCGCGCTGCCGACCCTGAGACATAAAGATGAAAAGTCTCATGTGCCTGTAATTTCACCGGCACCCGTACCCTTCAAACCGAAGCACAGCAATGCGAACACTACTGCTTGGCGGCAGAAATAGGTTCGGTGGTAGTACTTCCCCGGACGAACTCTTTCACAAGAAGTTCTACTACTAACCACTACTACTTAGGTGGCAGATAAGAATTGGTTAGTCTAAGCAGTCGTTAAACTATCTGTTTATGTATTGGTGAACAGTGGCCTTAGTGTAGTATCTGTAGTGTATACCCTGTTATAGTCGCGTGTACAAACAATCTGTTAAACGCCGTCCATTATAGTTTTCATAACGATATTGCTACCTGTGTAATTTGCTAGATTGCCTCGTGCTGTGCAGTACCCACACCTGCAATTGAAGACGCGTGGCGTTAACTTCCGATTAGTGCTGGGAAAACTTTGAAGAGATTCTTTAAACTGGTTTAAAACCCTCTTCTCTCTCTGGGATGGTACGAAGGTGGAGATAGCCCAGTAGTGTTGATCATCATAATTTAATTGAAGTCCATTGCTGGGACATAGGCCTCCCGAGGAACGGTATTGAGCTGCCTCCAACCACCTAATTCCTGCAAATGTCGTCGGTCAATCCAGGCCTTCCTAAAATGCGTGTGTTGTCCAGCTTATCGCCACTCAAGAACCTTTATTCCCCAACGATTGTTGGTTCTGTGAGCTATATGGCCTGCTCATTGCCACATCAAATTCTGAGAGCTAAGCCAGTGACCTCAGTACTTCTACGTATAAAAATAAATAATAATAATAATAATAATATGTCCTCGTTTCGGATTTTATCACGTAGTGTAGTGAAACTCGGAACATCCGGACTTAGACTGGAAACTGTCTAGAAGACATAACGATAGAATTAGCAGACTTTCGAAATTGGACGAAAAAAATAACGAAATGTTTACATCACATACATCAACGTGGTATGTTTGAAAATATGTTTGTTAATCATTCTTTCATACTAAAACGACTAGACAGGTTTTGATTAAACGTGTATAGAGGTATTACCATGATCACTTATAGCGATTCAGTTCAAAAACTATTCAGTTCAAAATATCGGTTCGTCGTTGACATCCGTCATCACTGAATAACTTTAATCGCAGAAGTCTATTTAGACCTTCTGCTACTGTGCCTTTAAATATAGCTGTGGACATCACGGAACCGATATTTTGTTCTAAATAGTATTTAAGGTGATTCCTCTCGCATGTGGCGCGAAATTCAAATTTTATTGTGTATTTTGTAAATCACAGCTAATCAACATTTCTTGAGATAGAGAAAACAGATTTTGCGAAAACTGGGAGACCTAGCACACATGTTTTAATTGATAGTATCTCATAAATGTCATTAGTTAAGCTACGCATATCTTTAAACCAAAAAAACACTGTAAAAATCATTGAAGAGTATTCGTAGCTGAAGTAATGATCTATATGTGAAACTATTAACTTAAACATGTGTGTTAGATCTCCTAGTTTTCGCAAAATCAGTTTTTACTATCTCAAGAAGTGTTGATGAGCTGTAATGAGCAAAAACGCAATAAAATTTGAATTTCGCGCCACATGCGAGAGGAATCACCTTAAACTGAATTGTCATATCATGATAAGACCTCTGGTAGATCAAAACCTGGATTTCAACATTGGATACTTTTTATCCGTAACGCTGGTCGAAACCACAGGCGACCGCCAGATATGAACTCAACCAACGGGCAGACGTTTTATTTATGACCGCTTAAATAGCAAGTTACGGTCTGATTAATGAACATCTCTTAATTTATTACCGTTGTTTAAATGAGACTTATACAAAGAAGCATTTTAATCTCGAGTTTTAAAGTTTTTCTCATCACTATTCCGATTCGCTTGGAATGCTCGGAAACTGATCAAGGTTTGAAAATCACGCACTATTGGTCGGCACGTCGGATTGACTCGAGTTCAATTAAGTTGAATGAGCTCTAGTGATGATAACAACCTATTTCGAAGTTAGGTACTGAATTTATCTATTGTGCAATGCTTAATTATTTTCCAACGCATATTCATCAGCCGGTAGACATCCACTGCTGAATGAGGCCTCCCCCATAGCACCCATAGCGTGCAAAGGGGGGATTGGTGATCGCAGTTTGGTGTTAAGTACTCAAGTCGATGCTGCTGCCATCCCCTTGCGCAATTCCTTAGTCGCCTTCTACGGCATCCACAGGAGGAGTTGAGGAGTCCTAATCTTAGGCTAACCACGGCTCCTTTTTAAATTTTCATCTACCAATAATAAATTATACGCTCCTAAAATTTGGAACTGCAACCCTTTCTCTGAATATATTCTTACCTGCAAAGTTGTTTAGCGAAAGATGTACTCAATACGCACTGCTGAGGTCATATATAGCAATTCAGTTCAAAAACTATTCAGTATAAAATATCGGTTCCGTGTCCGCAACTATGTTTAAAGGCACAGTCACAGAAGGCCTATAGACTTCTGCGATTAAAGTTATTCAATGATGACTGTAGCAACGACGAGCCGATATTTTGTATTGAATAGTTTTCGAACTGAATTGCTATAAGAGCTCATGGTTACCCCCCCATCTTTCTACAAAGTTGTTTGTGCTATGTCCATAATTTATTTAATAGATTTCCAGTGAAACAATTACGTAGCTGGCCAAGCTTGTTTCATAGGTCATAATATACTATAGGTCATTAAAAACAACGGTAAATAGAGACATGGAGAAATTACTCACTTGACCTCCATAATGCCAACGCTATTGTTGAAAAAAGCGATCGTAAATATCAAGTCAAATGCTATTTATATTGTTATTGATAAGAGAATGTGTTTGAATGGAATTCCATTTTATGTTTTCATGTATGTATTATCAAAACATCTGAATCTTATTGCTACAATCTATTTAAGCGTACTCTCTCGTTGCTCGTACAAGATTAATAGCGTTGTAACAATTTTTTTCTCAATTTTTTTTGAGCAAATATGTATAATTTTGTTCGCATATTACTGTGTTACTCAATCGATTCAAAAAAATTCAGAAAAATTTGAGAAACAAAAGTAAAAGCTTCCAAAAATCTCACACAAATTTTACCTGAACTTTGGCCATTTATAATGTACTTATAAAATTGTAAAAGCAAAGAAAATATCTCACTAGGAACCTCGCAAATGTAATGGAAATTCTAAATGGGAATAATTTTTTTCACAAACTTTGAAGGCTTTTCTAAAAAACACGTATTTCATGGAACATATCTTGTGAAACTGCGCACTAATTTCGTTCCATAATGTTATCGCTTTCTTTCGAATATCGAATTTTCCGAACGCAAACAGCGTTCTTTTGTTTTTCACAATGACTCGTTTTCAAAAACTGCATTTGACACATGGTTAGTCGATATACACGTAGCTTTTAGACGGTGCTTTTTTTTTCTTTTTTTTTCCTATCATCGCGAATTATTTTGTTTTTGCAATCCAAGATTTTATTTCGAGTGTAATACTCGCTAAGGACGCAGAAGAGGACGGCCTTCTTCTTGATGGACTAGACATTATAAAGGTCGCAGGTAGTCTGTGGAAGGAGGTGGCTCAAGACCGTCTTGGCGTTTTAGGGAAGAGACATAATATGTCCAGGACTTCTATAGGCTGATGATAGCGTATAGACAACTTTATTATAGAAGCGACGGCGTCCGTGTATGCCTGGTTTAGAAAGTGCTTATGACATACCTATCCCTTAGTCTTATTTATTTATGCGATATGCTTCTATAGTTTACCTTCCGTTTACCTGTAACTTTCCAGTTTCTATCTCAAATGATAGTCAGGTAAAAAAAAAAACTTAGTCTAAGCAACGTTTACGAGCCTTTATTTCGATAAAGCTCTCAGAAGTTCAATGTCGTTCACACTTCCCCTTACCTTGGTTCGTATAAAGGTCGAAACCTCGAATTTACCCGGGACAGATGAGCGATAACGTGGCATGAGAACTTTTTTGTTGAAAAAACCTTTTTTGAGCGCGCGAGGTCGTCGCTCGGACAACGGTCGACCTGACTGTTCGCCAGCATTGTTGGAAATGCTGTATAATAGTTAAAGAATGAAAATAGTTTTCCGGGTCAGCGAACTTTGATATATTTTGGCTCATAAATGATTCTGATATGCTTATTTATGTGTTTTTATGAGAATCAGCTCATTTGTGGTCGGTTTGTACCTACTATATCTAAGGTCGAATCAGAGGCCCAATTCTCTTATTTTTAAAACATTCCAGTCACAATAATAATCTCGTCTCAGTCGCACTGCCACGTAGTAATTATTACTTAATCTTCGCATGCAAAGTTCGACTGACACGAGATTATATTGTAATTGGAATGTTTTTAAAATTAGAGAATTGGGCCTCTGTTTTGCATCATGGGAAGCGTTTTACACTCTAGATGGCTGTATTAATGATAAAGCCGCGTGGCCTGATGTCACTCTGCCCCTCGACTGCAAAAATGTAAATTTGCAATATCTGTCTATTTACATGGTTTTATTAGATTGTTATTTATGTTTTTATAAGTATGCCAAGCGTAGCGGCACAAGACAGCACATGTCTTATAAACTTTTGCTGATTCTCCGAACTTTTGACTACATAAGATTTTTAAGTTCTCATTTTCTATGTATGTTTCAGCTTCTCCCTATTCCGAGGTACTACACAGGCGTTTCCCGCCTAGAAGTAAGTAGGATCATCAAATTAAGCCAAGCCGTGTCAGTTGCCCTGATAATTAGATTGGTTCCCGTTACGATCGATACCACCACGTAGTGAATTGTCGCGTTAGAACGGGAGTAATTTTAGTATAGCAGACGATTCAAAATTATCCTTGTGATTTAAATGAATAAAATACTTTTGATTTGAAATCATGAGTTTGCTAAATTAAATGATTTTCCATACAAACACATTGTTGTTTACATTTATATTTACTTTTTATCTTTAATTTTAACCAAAATTCATAACTAGATGTCGCTAAACAAAATAACGGTACGGAAGCCTCAAGGCGAACTTTGCTAATACTTGTTCGTAGACTTCGTAGTTTCTTTAAAAAGACTTCAACGCGCACCATGCTCTACGACATGTCTACGAAATCCGTAGCGATCAATTAACACACAATGAACGTACCCAAATTAATCAGCAGTAATTAGTAATTTATTCAAAAACATGCTATTAACTTTGTCAAATAGGTTTTTAACGAAAACACGTAGCTTGTTAATTTCAACACAAGTGTACTAGTACAAGTGTACATAAGTTTGAAAAAAGTGTAAGAATACTTAATTATTTTAAATTTTGTGACCGATTAACACAGTTGCAAATATAAATAATTCGTGTTTAAAGTCGTCTTTCAAATTTAAATATCGTTTCTGCAACTGAGTGCGAGTTATTTTTAATCCTTTTAGAGCAAAAACTAAATATAATGACTCAGTACAAGATTGTAAGTCCATGGCGAAGGCCGAGTGAACGTAATAAAACGTTAGTTCAGTAGCCTGAAATGACGCATTGTACTTATCTATAGGCATATTATAGTCTGTGCGTGGCCATGGAATCTATACCACACAAAAACTCAAACACATCCGCTTAGCTTAATGAGATTAGTGATTACGCGATTCAATATTCATTGTTTTGAATGCGGGAAGTCAGAGTACGTGGCAAATTTGCACTACGTGAAGACAAAGAAATCATTTGCAAATATTGTCCATCTAAAGATTATCTAGAAGATCAAACAGTTGATGACTTAAATGCTTTTGAAGTTCAGTATATTCTTAGAGTATTTCTTGGGGATCAACGATTGTATCTATTTCATGAATGAAGTTATCAACCAAACAGTAAAATCCAATTTTATTTTTAACTAGTTGCGCCCCACGGTTTCACCGCAAAATGATGAAAATTGGTGATGATGATGATGATGAAAAGTAGCCTATGTGTTAATCCAGGGCGTAAAGTATCTGCATTCCAAATTTCACTCAAATCCATTCAGTAGTTTTTACGTGAAAGAGTAACAAACATCCATCCATTCTCACAAACTTTCGCGTTTATAATATTAGTAGGATAGTAGGATTTATTGCCTAAACTCAATTTTGCCAATGTCAAGTAAAGATTATTTCTAATACTGTCAAGTCGTAAAATCCTCGGTCAAGACATGTTCTTCCAAAGCGATGGCAGTTTTTTTAAATGTTTCTGGACCATTTCCACTCCTTCGAAAGATAAGAAGTTACCAAACGAAATGCGAGCAAAAAGACACTTTTAAACTGTAACACAATTCACATGTTTTTGAATGGTTTACATGGAGTTTTTCCTGGCTTTAGCTGTCATTGTGAGAAATATCACTGCTGGCTGTTTCTCTGATATTTCCTCATGCGTTGCGAGCCTCATGTCACAACGCGTTGCGATTAGAAATCTACCTATTGATGTGCTATTCTGACCGATGTTTTAATAACATCAATAAATTTTAAAGCAATTAGAGCAGTACAAATAGATCAACCGTGTTGGTTTAACTGGGGTCAATGTTACGTACTAAGTAGTCCTTCCTCGCACTGCTAAAATTTCCTCCAAATTGCATGTAATTCATTTTATTATATTATATTTTCGAGTTTTTACATAGCTCAACTGTTCCTAAAACATTATTCTGCCTATATTTCCTACCATGCAGTTCGATAGCGTTTTAAGTAAAGTAAACTTTTGTTTAGTGTGTCACACACATAGCAGATGCGGTAAGATATCTGCATCTGAGCGCGTATCTGTCCATATCTCTCTATACTAAACTCAAGGAGCAACATACACGTAGCAGATTACTTATATTTTACCGTCAAGCATCTGTAGGCACCGACATATATCAAAAGATGGACAGATGATATCTGTGTATACAAATTGAAATACAAAACAGTTTGAAGGTTTCCGTGCGTATCATTTTCGTATATTATCGTTGCTACGTGTGTGATACCTTCAGATGCGATAAGTTTTTATACGCATATAAAATATTACCGCATCTGCTACGTGTGTGATGCACTTTAAACATTATTCCGCCTATATTCCCTACCATGCAGTTCGATAGCAGTTTCAGTAAACGTCTGTTAGACTGTGTCAGGCAGCGCACTAGTTTGTCATGATTCTAGATTATAATAGATTGCCTGTGTTGTGGCTGACCGCATTGTTAGATTGCGTACCTCTTATCGCTGATGATGTCTATATTGCGTCTTTGGAGCGAGGGCTTATCTCAATACAGCTGTATCTTGGTACCTTATTTGATACGATTGCAATATCTTTATCAATACGGAGGAAAACTGATAGAAAACTATCAAATATGATAGAAAAGAAAATACTATATTGTACAGCTTAAGATAATCATTATCAAGATCAGCCTGTAGAAGTCTCAAGTCTGGGGTTTTTAGACTTTATTCCCCAATGCCCATTGACACTTCAACGTGTTAATTCTGAGAGCTATGTCTTTCTTCTACGGATATCCTCATTTAGAAAAAGATAAAAAAAATAAACAAAATATACTAATCGCTTAGAATTGATTTCATCTGAGAATTAGCATGGCAATGGTCAGGCCATATAGCTCGCAGAAACGACAATCAAATGGAAATACGATATAGTGTGATCACCCACTCGATGGACCGATGGCATTTTAACTGTCACAAAAAGTCAGTGGTTGGAGACGGCTCAAGACTGTTCGTTGTGGTATTCTATGGAGGCCTTTGTCCAGCAGTGGATGTCAAGTGGCCCATGATACTGATGTGATGGATTGTTCAGTGATCATCATAATGGACACTTAAAAACATTAAGCTGGGGACAGGTGGGGGACGCTGGGAGTGTACGGATATTTTTATTTGTTATTACTTTTGGTATTCATAATTGTTTTTTCTGTTTGTTACAGGTGAGTGTCAAGTAGCATGACCTATGAACGAGGTAACTTTTACATCATTTAAGTGGTAAGGAAATATTACAGACAAATAAAACTTAGACATAGGGCATGTACAAAGGCGAGCTTAACCCTAAAAGAGTTTTCTTCCAGGAAACCTTAGTTAGAGGAGTGTGTGTGTGTTTTAGGTGTGGCTTACACTAAAAAATATAGCAAAGTTATTTTTTAAATTTGTATTTCCAACTTATGTTTGAAGAAATTTGTATTTCATAATAATAAGTATGAAATTCATTTTTATACTTATTTTTGAAGAACATTATTAACAGAAGAATTTTAATAAGTTTAATAAAACGTATTATATTAATAAGTCAATATTAACTTATTAATAAGTTAATATTAATAAGTTAATATGAACTTATTAATAAGTTAATATTAATAAGAATTTGAATAAGTTTAATAAAACGTATTATATTAATAAGTTAATATTAACTTATTAATATAATACGTTTTATTAAACTTATTAAAATTCTTCTGTTAATAATGTTCTTCAAAAATAAGTATGAAATACAAATTTCTTCAAAAAAAAAATACGTTTAATACTTACTCTTAAAGAATGATAAAACCTCTTTTTGCATTCTTATACAGGTGTGTCACGTACGGTAAAATAATTTATTTTATTCTTCATTGCCCAACTTTCGATACTACAAAAGTAGGTTGAAATAACTGTACTGTCGATAAATATTTGAAGAGATGTTTGCGAAATAGTTTCAGTAATTACTTTTTGTTACACGGAACTATATAGAACAGCCACAAAAAAAATAACTTAAGGGAAGGTTATATTACATCATAAATCTCCATGAAATTTTGTACACATAATCAGTACACTAATATCTAGACCCATGGTGCGACAGTTTTTAAAAAAATAGTTTTTTTAACCGTCTTCACAAAAAGGAGGATGGAATATGGAGTATTTTTTTTATTTTTTTTTAATGTTTTTATGTTGTCTTATCTCCGGCGTTTATGAACCGATTTGGAAAATTCTTTTTTTATTTGAATGTATATAGGTACTTCCAGATTGGTCTCATTTTTTTCAGAATCCAGTTCTGATGATGGAATCCATGAGGAATTGAGGGAACTCCTCAAATATTGTAGGCATACATATTGCGACTTTGATATTTTCAGCAACAAACCAAGCATTTGCATTCAGAAAGTATCATGACCCTTTCACCACTATGGTTTTTTCATCAATTTTTTCATCCAGATATTTTGTCGTATACAATGTCGGAAGTCGGTTTTTTAAATGAAAAGTTATTTAATTTATGGTTTGGTAACCATATTATTTTAAAAGAAACTAACGCACCAACGATCTAGATATTAGTGTACTGATTATGTGTACTAAGTTTCATGGAGTTTAAAGAACCAATAGCCAAGTTAGAAGCTAAGTTTGTTCGCGTGCAAAAAGGCGTAAGTGCCTTTTTGCTAGCTACTGGTGACCTCCTCTTAACAAGTCCCTATTCATCATCATCATCAGCAGCATTACACATCCACTGCTGGACGAGACAACCTCTCTTAAAACAAAATGTGAAAAAAAAATAATGAATGATAATTGAAAATGAAATGTGATTTGTTTGCGGACGCATGGAAGAAGATCCTTATGGTGAGCCTGGCTTACTGTGAGGATAATTACTTTACTTACTTTACTTTACATTAATACTATTTTTATTTTTATAATTTATGACCTTAACTTTATTATCATCTAAGTGTATTCAATGAATGTTTTGTCTCTTGACCTAATGATTTTTATGTGACTGGATTATAATTGTCCTAGATTTAATTATTATATGTTGAAATGTACTAAATTATGACTTAGTATGTAATTATGTACCTATACCTACCTAATTAGGTGTAACTGGCATTTGATGCCGTTCTAATTAGTTAAATAAATAAAATGGGGGAAATCGCCATAATTAACAAGCTTGGCACGCGGATTAGTGATTGCAGTATCAGTGTTGAGTACTGAAGTGGATGTTGCTGCTTATGGTGTAATGCCTTAGTCGGCTGTTACGACATCCATGGGAGGAAATGGAGAGGTATATTCTAAGGCCGGACACACCACGGCACAAACACAGAAATAAGACGGCATTAATTAAGCTCTCTATGAAATAGATAATTTTTGTTTAGCTAATAAATTGCCGTGGCGTGTCCGACCTAAGAATAGAACCCTCTGTCTCCTCCCGTGGATGTAAAAAAGCCTTATTAAGGGATTAGACCAGGAGATAAATAATAAATAAACGCTGGACATTTCACACAGCATTATCTAGCCCCAAGCTAAGCAGAGCTTGTGTTATGGGTACTAGATAACTGATATACTTAATACAATACATTACATACATAGATATTTTTTATTACACATAAAAAATACCCAGAACACCCTCAACTGAATCTGCAGATTGTACACAAATATTTGTTCCGAGGCGGGAATCGAATCCGCAATCTCCTGCGTCGCACGCGAACCTTCGCCCGCCGCACCACGGAGATTGTCAAATGATTGGGCAGCAGTATCTGCCTGATCGCAGTTTGGTGTTAAGTACACCAAACTGCAATCACCAATCCGCCTGCCATGCGTGGTGATTATGGTAAATCCCCCCATTGCATACAATGGAGGCCTCTTCCAGTAGTGGACGTAAACAGGTTGGTGATGATGATGATAAATAAAAGTCTTGCTTGATCCCACCCACGACCACTTAGCCCACGTTTGGAAAAAGATTTTGGCAGATTATTTACTTGGTTTAAAATAGCTAAAGCACTTTTTGTGTATTCTATAATATAAATCGGCGAATACCTACCGGCATTCATTAACCTTGAAGATCCGATTTCACAAAAGAACAAAGATCGTATTGCATTTTTTTTTGTAATCCAGTCTATAGTACCTAGCAATTTGATATTATTTCCCAAGGATTTCCAAGTACATGTCTTAAAAGTATTTCAATTGTTATACCTACCAAAATTGAGCGTTGAAAAGTTAATAATACCTACCTTACATCAACAACTCGTCATATTATTAATAATAAGTATTTCGTTTTATAACCATGAAGTTTAACATTTGCTTGCTATGTTAGCTAAGTAGGTTTTATACAAAACTACTTCATGTATCTTTTTTTTTTGTTTTTTATTGACTGCCTGCCGAATCTCGTAATTATTGAACACTCAATTCACAATCTAATCTCATCTCAGTCAACTGTCATGTCTGTCACTGTCATGAGTCATGTGCGTATATGTAGTAAGTACTAGTATATGAATAAGGATAGCATAGAAACCGTCATATTACCTACAAAGCGTACATGGCCAGTTGTCAAATGTGTATCCTTTGGAGCCTTTTGAATTTTTATGTTTAATTACCTATATATTTGCTTTTTAAAGATATAGTATCATGCGAATAAGTTAATAATACATTGCCTTTCATACAGTATTGGAATTAACGTTTGAATTACCTTAAAATAAGAGTATAAAATTCATTTTTAAGATTTTCGTAGATAGTGTTGTGAAAAATGAAATCGATAAGTCTGTCGAGTTTCTAGTCGTAATGTTGTTTTCCCCTATGTGCTCTCCGCTACTGGAACCTAACTGACTGCACAATGTCCTTTATAATAATGTTGTTGTGTACAAATAGTAGTTTATGAAACTGTTGCATAATAAGTGTTCTTAAAACACGAGTGTGAGTTAAAATACGAGCCGGAGGCGAGTTTTTTTATAGAATCACACGAGTGTTTTAAGACCAAATTATGTGCAGTTTCATACCTTTTTATCCATATATATATTATATAATCTCATGAAATAGGTAATATTATATTTTAAAGTCTTGGTAACATTTATTGTAATACCTCCTAGATTTCGTCTGTAAGAGGTTCATTTGTTCGTTGCAGCTTCGAGAATGTCCGGTCGTGTAAAATTTTCTTCAGTATCGCTACTGGCGTTTTCAGTCATTTTTTAAAACAATAACTAATTTGACAATGAAATTTGCGTAAAATACAGCTTATATTTGCATTTATTTGTAAACGTTTATATCGCCAAAATCCATACGTGTGAGCGTGTTGCGCCGCGTCCACAGATCATGTATAGAAAAACGGAATTGCAACCTCCTTGGTCCAAGTGAAGTTGTATCGTAATGGAAGAAAAGTTATATTAATGATACAGTTGTCCATCCATGGAAGAGCTGTATCTTAATGTGATTTTTTAAATTTATTTCGATGGCATGTGCATAAAGACTGTCATTTTAGTTTTGTTTTTAGTTTTTTCATCTTTATATTTCAGTATGAGAGAAGATAAAGTTCATATTGTAATAAATGTAAATTACAAATAACATTAATATAATTTATTTCATCTTCCAGTTCATGCTTGGTTCTAGACAAAAGTACTGTACAAGTCTCGGTTGAAATAGCAATTAACGGCCTCATTTACTAAAAATCACTTCGGAAGGGCTCGGCTTTGCCTTGTACTTCCAATATTACTCGGCTGTCAATTGCTTTATTTCAGGCCTGGACAGTAATGTTCTATTATTATGAAATATGTAAATATAACAATGCGTGTAAGCTTATTAGATGTTTAAGTAACAAAAATGTACCTTAACAATTAAATTTTATGTTTGTAGAACTTGTTTTTATTAGTTCCTAATCGTAATTTTTTGTACGTAGGTATACTTGCACATTTTTCAAAAAATAAAAACATCATGTTTTATTCACAAAATACAAAAAGACAATAATATTTATAACATAGGTGTGTATTGAATCGACATTCACTCTTTAATCGATGTCGATAGACATCATGTTCCAATCCCTAGTAGAATGAAAATGTGTACAACCTTGTTATTTGCCGTCCTGTGAAAAGTATATCTCTCTTGTTCTGGCAATAACAATTGTGCCGTAAGAGTAAAGAGCGGTGCCATATTTAATTAGTTTATACTAAGTTTCACTATTTCTTTGTTAGTCTTTATTCTGAGAGTAAGTATTACTAAATATTCGCATGCATACGTTATCTTTCTCGCTCTAACTAACTCCTTCCCCGGAGTTATGACGCCACAAATTACAGACTGCACCAACTGGAATTAAGATATATAATAATAAATAAATGCTGGACGTTTCACACAATATTATCTAGCCCCAGGATAAGCAGAGCTTCTGTTATGGGTACTAGATAACTGATATACTTAATACAATACATTACATAGATAGATATTTATTATTATGCATAAAAATTATTATATAACTAGTGGTTCGCCCCAAACTGAGACCTCGCGATAACACCTTTATCAGCCCGACTACTTAACTAAGTGATTTCCATATTTTCTATTATTATTTTTGAAAATTTTCACCTCGAGGTCTACCAGTACAGTACAGGATCTATCAGTAACTACTCTAATTTCCTACACATCGAAATAACCTTTGAATAGGGCTAAGCAACGGGGCGTAGTTATACTACATACCTGTTAGTACCTATATCAAGTACGTCCTTTTGATGAAATCCATAGAACTCCAACGTCATTCAAATTCTTAGAAATGGGAGGTCAACAATGGATGTTATATTGGTTTCTGTTTTATGGAGTACATGTTTCTAAATACTTCAATTTCAGACTTTTCCCTGTATTTGTGACACAAAAGCCACAAGCATACCAAATTTCAGCATTGTGAGATTGCTGAAGTACCCTAGAATTTTGGGTTTTTACGTTTTTTATTTTCCCTAATATCTCGAAAACTAATAAGGCTAAATAATTATTAAAAGCAGTTTTGAAATATCCAACCAAAGCGCTTTCATTAGACACCCCACTTGATCTGACTGTCTCACTTTTTTTTTTTTACCCCCTCTTGGACCCCTATATCTCAGCAACACCCTGATCGATATAGCTCATAACCTTTCCTACAAATTGTACCAATACTATCTACCCTCATACCAAATTTCATGAAGATCGGATTAACGGTTTGGAAGTTTTCATCGGACAAACATACATACATACATACGAACGCCGATTCTTCCAACTTGACTCAGAGAACTCGCTTCGCTCGTTCAAAAATACCCAGAACACCCTGAACAAATATCTGCAGAACGTGCAAATATTTGTTCCGAGGCGGGAATCGAACCCGCAACCTCCTGCGTCGCAGGCGAACCTTCGCCCGCCGCGCCACAGAGGTCGTCGGAGAGGATATTTTTGTGGAAAATAAAAAAATAAAAAACTATAACATTATTTCCGTGATAAAAAACAAAGGTAGTATCTGCCATGGTTTCGCATTTCCCTATACTGCTCCAGTAAAAAAAAAACACACTATGTATAATATATAATACTTAGGTAGGTATCTAAAATAAGAACGACTATTTATTTATTTGTTTTAAACAGTAACTATTCCGTTGCCAGCGCATAAAAAATAAATTACAGTAAAGACCTTTTGGTAACTATAGTAACGAAATAATTGACAGCTTTCAAATGTCAAAAGAAATGTTAACCCGTTAAAAGTTCTGACATTTCTAAACCAGGTGCAATTAACAGCATCTTACAATTTTCTTTGTTGATCAAATGTCATGTGCACACCTTGTCACGTGCGAAGCATCTGTCATTTTTTTGTCAAACTATTAAGTTCCGTTTCTGACGTTTTAATTATTGTAGATCGTGTTTTAATGTTCATCTCCGGTGTCTAGTGTGCAATCTGCTTTAGACCAGCTGTTTGTTTCACAGCTGTTTACTATTAGGGTGTATTAAGTGTGTCACACACGTAGCAGCGCGGTAAGATATCTGTATCTGAGCGCGTATCTGTCCATATCGCTCTCTATACTAAACTCAAGGAGCAACACACACGTAGCAGATCACTTATATTTTACCGTCAAGCATCTGTAGGATATATATCAAAAGATGGACCGATGATATCTGTGTATACAAATTGAAATACAATACAGTTTGAAGGTTTCCGCGTGAATGTATCATTTTCGTATATTATCGTATCTGCTATATACGTGTGTGATACCTTCAGATGCGATAAGTTTTTATACGCATATAAAATATTACCGCATCTGCTACGTGTGTGATGCACTTTATGCTATACCTATCCTCATGAACATCCATAACTAAATACTCTAACTACATCTGTAAGTTACTTGTAACGTTGCTATTAACAATGAAGTATGCAACTTTTTAAATAGCCTCAAACAAAACGAATTTAAACAATTTTTAGGGTTCCGTTCATCCGATGAAAAAACAGGAATCCTTTTAGGTTCACTCTCGTGTCTGTGTATGCTCGTCTGCCATCGACTATTTTCTCCAAATCTAATGGACGCAAAAAGTTGATAAGTTAATTCTGGGGGACAAAATAGAAAATTAAAATAATTTTAGCATGCTTACTACTAAGGGATATTAAAGAAAATTAAGAAAAACGAGTGAAAAAATTATTATTCCCCTTATTTCCGAAGTTAAAAAAAACAATTAAAAAAATTTAGGACCTCGCTCATAGTTTACAGCAATACCTAAACGAAAAATACGAAATCTTTGAATTCCTACGGGAAATGGAAAATATTCGTTAAGGTTAAACGTGGCGCGAAATTCAAATTTTAGTGTGTTTTTTGCACATTACAGCTTATGAACACTTCTTGAGATAGCGAACACTGGTTTTGCGGCAATCAGGAGGCCAAACACACATATTTTAATTGAAAGTATCTCATAAATATCATTAGTTTAAAGCTACGAATTACGAAAACCAGTGTTGTCTCAAGAAGTGTTGGTAAGCTGTAATGTATAAAAAACACACTAAACTTTGAATTTCGCGCCACTTGCAAAACGTTTCACCTCAAGACAAAATGCGTATAAAATATGTAGACTGACTAAGTTTAATTGGTCTAGTAGTTACTATGTAACAACTCTCTACACGCGACTCCGACTCGCACTTGACTGGTTTTTATCTAGCTTTAGATAATATTACTAACTCGATTTTCCAAGATGAACAAAGTCTTTTGACTTTTGAAACTATCATGATAATTAACTGTGCCGAAATATCGAGAATTAATAAAACTCAAAAATCATGGTAAATATCCCGTTTCTAGTGATAATTAAAGTCTTTTAACATCATTCACAAAATCAATTTTCCACTACTGAAATCAAAAACTATCTATATCGATGATCAGTATGAACATTGCATTACTGGGTCAAATTAATATCGTTTAGATCGTGGAGCTTTAATCTAGCAACGCTCAATCACTCTAACAGATGTTCTTTATACCCATCTCGTGTTACGGCATCTCATTGAGCTGAGAGCAAGCATCCTTCCGCCCTTACTTCCGCACCATTTGAAGTTACCGCTTCCGGTACCGCATAACAGCTTTTAGATTTAGCTGCAATTAGTTTGTTCCAAATTCGAAAATATCCAATAAAACCTTTTTTTATACTGCTATGCAAGCAAACATGCATACATCCCACCTGAAGGAAAGTAGTAACCGTAGCCTATGGTGGTGGATCTTGTACTGATATCATTGATATAAGAATTTTAGTCATCAATCTGTTTCAATATATAGTGGAAATCGGGGATTAACATTATATTCAAAAAATACAACCGAATTGAGAACCTCCTCCTTTTTTGGGAAGTCGGTTAAAAATCGAACATCAGGATATTAGTGTATTGAACATGTTTACAAAATTTAATGTATCTAACATACATAACATCCAACAGTCATATATGTAGTCTTGATCCCACACTAAGATTCCCTTTGTCGTTGGTATCAGGAACTACGAGTAACATGGTACCCATCCGTAACCTCTTGTATCTCAGTCGGTTACTCACTTGCCGCGTCAAGTTGTCGGGTTAAAAACCCGACTTCCGTATTGAATTCGGCTCTCTGCATGTTTTGATTTGCTAAAGGCATACAAAACAATAACTTGTTGCTGAAAATACCAAAATTGCTATATGTATCTTATAACATTTGAGGAATTCCCTCAATTCCTCATGGATTCCATTATCAGACCTACCATTTTTATAAAAAAATGGGACCAATCTGGAAGTATATCTATTAAAATAAAATAAAAATCCAAATCGGTTCACAAACGACGGAGACGAAGGTAACAAACAAAAAAAAAATACTACCGAATTGAGAATCTCCTCCTTTTTGAGAAGTCGGTTCCAAATAGGAATAAAATTTGTTTGTATGCAGAGAGCTCTAGCAGCCCTAGGAGTGCTCTCCTCTTAAACATTTTAAAGCACAAGGTGAGGTTTCGTTAAAGACTCCCTTGTGGCATATTTTTTACCTCAGGAAACAGCTGATAATTTTTTAAACAACTTCCTTGTTCCTTGCTTTTGCAATTCTCGCTTCTTGTTTGTATATAAATATAATTTTATAGATGACGTAAGTAAGTATAGGTTAGGTGTTACTCATGATTTGAATAAACCTAATCAATAAATGTAATTCTTAGTGCGCCCTGCGGTTTCATTCGCGTGATTAATGATGAAAATTGATGATGATGATAAAAAGTAACCTATGTGTTAATCCTGAGTATAAGGTATCTCCATTCCAAATTTCACTCAAATCCGTTCAGCCGTTTGAGCGTGAAGAAGTAACAAACATACTCACAAACTTTGGCATTTATAATTTTAAGTGTGATGTGATATCTGTGCTGTGGTGTGTACGGCCTAAGAATATACCCCTTCGTCTCCTCTCGTGGATCTCATAAAACTCGACTAAGGGATTACACCAGGCGATGGGCAGCAGCATCTATTTGAGTACTCAACAACAATACTGCCGTTACCAAGCCGACTGTCAAGTTCGGTGATTATGGCAAATCTCCTCATTGCAATAAATGAGGTTTGTCCGACAATGGACGTCTAACGGCTGACTAAGAAGAAGAATATAAATAAAATTGTTGTGTGACTCAATGACCGACTGGCTATAAAATATAAGTCTAATAAGTCCCAGGCCCGTATTAATACATTGAACTCAACTTTGAGAACGGTCTTGAGTAAACACAAAAAAAAACATTTGGTAATACCTACCTATATGATAACTTTTCAAATAAAAAACCGACTTCCGCCATTGTATTCGACTAAATATCTGGATGAAAAATAAATGATGAAAAAACCATAGTGGTGAAAGCGTTATGATACTTTCTGAATGCAAATGCTTGATTTGTTACTGAAAATATCAAAATCGCTATATGTATGCCTACAATATTTGAGGAGTTCCTTCAATTCCTCATGGATTCCATCATCAGAACTGTATATCTATTCAAATAAAAAATGAATTTTCCAAATCGGTTTATAAACAACGGGTATGAGGTAACAAACATAAAAAAAAACCACTAGTATACTAAGTAACTTCATACTATTCTTATACTCTACGAAAACTCAATGTTTTGCAATATAACCTTCTTTTATTCATGGTCACAATTCATTTGTAGCCTTTTACTAAACATGTATAATAAAAGCACAGAAATACAAGATTTGTTGTGAAACTTTACATTAAAGAATTATTTGTTTTTTTATTTATTTTTGAGTTCCCGCCTCTTTCGAAAATACACTTCATGCACTATTATTTTATTTTCTTGAGTTTATCATCATCATCATCACCAGCCCGTTTACGCCCACTGCTGGACGAGACCTTCCCATTGGATACAATGACGACGACCTCTGTGGCGCGGCGGGCGAAGGTTCGCTTGCGACACACGAGGTTGCGGGTTCGATTCCCGCCTCGGAACAAATATTTGTACGATCTGCAGATATTTGTTCAGGGTGTTCTGGGTATTTTTCTATGTATAATAAAAATATCTATCTATGTAATGTATTGTATTAAGTATATCAATTATCTAGTAGCCATAACACAAGCTCTGTTTAGGTTGGGGCTAGATAATGTTGTGTGAAATGTCCAGCATTATTATTTATTTATTTATAATGGGGGGATTTGCCATAATCACCACGCTTGGCAGGTGGTTTGGTAAATGCAGTATTGGTGTTAAGTACTCAGGTGGATGCTGTTGCCCATTACCTGGTGTAATCCCGTAGTAAGGCTTTCACTACATCCACGGGAGGAGAAGGAGCTGTCTATTCTTACGCCAGACTTGAGTTTTTTTGAGTTGTATTGTATAATTTTGGTGGCTTTTTAACCGATGTAGCTTATTTTAGAAGCACAAGTGAAGTGAAATGAATTAGAACATAACCTAACACCAAACAGTTACTTACGTAGTCATGATCCCACACTAGGATAGCATTCCCTGACGTGGATATCAGGAACTACGAGTACCTTGGTACTCATACGTACCATGATGTACGTATACATGTGTATACGTGGTGGTATGGTAGATGTTTTTTGCGCGATTTTCCGATAAAGTTTTAGTAAAACTGGTGGCAGCTTTACTACTTTACTAAAACATGTCTTGACTGAGACTTTGACAACTTGGAAAGGGTATAACATTGCAAATTAATATAAAAATGCTTGAAACTGGCAAATAAATGCACGACCAGTGCGAAGCCAAGTAAAAAAAAAGTGATTTTGTGAGCAATAGCCAATCTGCCGTGCTAGTGACCTAAGATGCCCATTGTATTTACGTTTAGACATATCAAACATACTCAGACCTACTTACCTTGTTTCCAAATAACCTCAACTCCTCTAAAGCAATAACTTTCCAACAAAGGCTGCTTAGGTCCGGTCCAGCCTGACTCACTATGACATCAGCGGTGAGTCAAAGCAGAATGACCTTTAGTGGAGTCAATGAAAACTTCACAGTTGCAGAAATACCCGTTTCCGTGATAAATTTGGTGATGTTTTTGTTTATCTCTTTGAAGGCAAACCATTTGATTTTGTGTCTGGACTGGACATTTGGACCTTGATGTCTAGTTCAACTTGTATTTGTGTAAAAATCTTATCTGAATCATAACATAACGTACATTACATATACATAACATCCAACAGTCATACGTAGTCATGCTCCCACACTAGGACACGCAGACCCTAGACAAATATTTGCAGATCATGCAAACAATTGTCCCGAAGCAGGAATCGAACCCGCAACCTTTGCGTCTCAGCCGGCTACTGGCCCTCTGCGCTACCGAGGTCGTCTATTCTATGCACACCTAGAATTTTAGTTTTAGCTTTGACTTTGGCGTCATTTTACTGTAACATGTTTATTCCATTCTTTCTTGATAATCTTGTAACCGCATTATGTCTGAGATGTTTCTTGCAAAAATTTACGCCAACATCATTCTTGTACAGTCACTTAACGTTACGTTATTTTCTTTCGTAACTATGTATCTGTTTTGTTGTGATGCACACATTGAGATGAGATGGATACTAACATACATACATACATAGATACATACATACATACATAAACACACGCCATTTTCACCGAAGGGGCAGAGCCTCAAAAGGCCTGTTTCCACCGTGGGTTGCACAATCGCAGGAATATAGACGTGACAGGTGGTGAGCTCATCGCCGCTATTGTTTTCCATGACCAAATCGGCTAACGCTTTCTTCCAGTAATCCTAATAAGCAACCAACGAAATTAAATAAATAAATGCTGGACACATTTCACACAACATTATCTTAGCCCCAAGCTAAGCAGAGATTATGAGCATGGGTACTAGATAACTGATATACTTAATACAATACATTATATAGATAGATATATTTTTTATTATACATAGAAAATACCCAGAACACCCTGAACAAATATCTGAAGATCGTACAAATATTTGTACGTTGTTTGGAACAACTATGAAAAACTGAGACAAAATCTTTGCAAAATAAGAAATTAAACACCAATCCGTTGATTTAATTATCACTAGAAACGGGATATTTACCATGATTTTTGAGCTTTATTCAAGGTAGGGGTGTTCGTAATAAAAGAGTGAGAAAGAGGGTAGATCGTTACGGTTTCCAATAACAATAAAAATATACTCGCAAAAACTTCAGTTTACCCGTGATCATGGCGCATGAAACTGTGCCGAAATATCGGGAATCAATAAAGCTCAAAAATCATGATAAATATCCCGTTTCTGGTGATAATTATGTTAATAACCATGATAGTTTCAAAAGTAAAATCCGTTGATTATTGTACAATATTTTATTCGTACTACTTGTAATCGAAACTCTATAATTCTATCAATTGGATACATTATCGTCATGATGAGTGAATGATAGTGTTGTTGCTCCCATAAACAGGGTCAAGTTATTACCAATATTTAACACAAATGAAGATTATCTTTCAATATCATTCAATTGCAATGTCTATATCGTATTGCTACAACTTATAGGTTGGTAATAGGTATTACAGAACATTGATTGGCCGAATATAATTTGAAATAAACGTGGAGGTTTTAATTTTTTAATTTACAAGGTCTTTTGATACACGAGGTATGACGCTATATCTTACCTAACAATGGAACTCTTCGATGGATAAAATCAGGCTGACCGTGTTTGGGCTCATTTTAATCAGCTTAGAAGTTCTAATTTAATTAAAGATTGTTTTCAAAATATAGGTACGTTTTAACGAAAAAACTATACATAAGGATTTATTATTTATTCCTAATATGGATTATGATGAAACTACAACTAATTACAGTATTATAGCTTCATCATCATCATCCTTTAGAAATCCACTGCTGGATGAAGCCTCCCCCATGAAATTGAATGGGGGGAATTTACATAATCACCACGCTTGCGGATTGGTGATCGCAGTATTTATGTTGAGTACTCTGGTAAATGCTGCTGCCCTCCCCTGATGTGATCTCTTCATAAGCTTTTACGACATCCATGGAAGGAGATAGAGGAGTATATTCTTAGGCCGGATATACCACGGCATTATAGAACATCAGAATAACTTATAGGCTATTGTTTATAATAATAAGTTCCACGAGGAGGCGGAGCCGCAAGCAAATGCTGGTGTGTTTTAACGAAGGACATTAATTAAAAGTTAGCGATCAAGTCTTAGGTGGTAAGATAGGTACTTAAGTTATTGGAAATAATGCTTAGTAATATGGATGATGCAGAAAAGATTGTGATCATCGTTAATGATGATGTCATTGTAACATTATTTATGGAAACACTTAGGACATTCGTCATTTTGCAACTTCACAACATTGTGGTTAACTCAGCTGTGGGATGGGAATATTACAGCCTAGTAAAGGCGGGTCCAACTTGGGTTTTCGACTAAAAAAACATTTAATTCATGAATAGGGAACTAAATTAAAATTATTCGAACGTAATCGATAGCGATGTTCGTCAGTGAATGTTATAAAGAATAAGGGCCTTATTCATAATAATTTTAGTTAAAATAGCTTTTGTTTTGTTCTCTCTGATGTAAAATGTCATACGTCAAAACAAGACAAAACATATTTTAACTAAAATAGGTTTAGAAAATGATTATGAATAAGGGTGTAAGTGTCTAATTGGGTAAAAAGTCCGACTCGCACTTTTTACGTACAATGGAACAAGTCTTCCTTTCATCAGTTGTTGACGGCCACTGTTGGACGAGGCCTCGCTTGTCCAATGAGGCAATTTGCTACAATGACCACGCTTGGCAGGCAGATTTGGTGATCGCAGTATTCGTATTGCTAACTCTGGTGGATTCTGTCTATCCCGATCTTTTCACTATCTAAAAAAACGTTTGCTACGGTTTTTAGATAGTTCAACTGTTTTATTAGTATTTTTAAAGTTTTGTATTTTCTTGTAGGTTATATGACGACTTCTGTGGCGCGGCGGGCGAAGGTTCGCCTGCGACGCAGAAGGTTGCGGGTTCGATTCCCGCCTTGGAACAAATATTTGTACGATCTGCAGATATTTGTTCAGGGTGTTCTGGGTATTTTCTATGTAACACATAGAAATGATGTTCATAACACAAGCTCTGCTTAGCTTGGGGCTAGATAATGTGTGAACGGCGCCTATAAAAGTTTTTAAACATAAATACTAATTTCGTTCAATAACTTTTATAAGCGCCGTAGCCTGCAGAGTTGTTTATAGATATATTTTACTAAACTGTGTTTAGATATAATATTTTTCTGTATTTTATGAGTAATAAAGACCCTTTTAAAACAAACAAACAATGTTATGTGAAATGTCCAACATTTATTTATTTATTATTATTTATATTTATTATTTATTTCTGTAAATAAAGATATAATAACTTGCAAATTAAGTTTAATACCAAACCAATAACATCCTTACTCAAGTGTTAGGAGTCAAGAGAATGGTTGACATTTTGCTACGTTTCACACTTGTGGTCAATTAAACTATTTATACCAACTACATACTTCAAGGCTTTAGAATGTTTTTGTATGTCATTGAGGGACAAAAAAGCATTGACTCTATACTGTCTCGAACACTGAGTTGACATGGCCAAGTTAACCTCTTCGCTGGTCTCCACTATTCAAGTTTTCAAATACACAAAAATTACAGAGTACAGCCAAACATTACAACTAGCTCGCTCACAGTAGTGCTCTTGATAAACAAAGCATGCTTGACGCAATCTCAAATGACCGAGAACTTCACTATTTGCTGTAACCTTATAAACTTTATCTTCAATGGAATAAAGGCTACATTAATGCGGTAATTTGGTGTTGTGAGAACTGACAAGACAATAAACCGAAACTGGAACAGGCGAAAGTGAAGCGATGACAGCAAAATTGCTCTGTGTTTTTGAAATCCGTCATTTCAACCGCGCGTGTTCAATGTTTCCATAATTTGGTATGGTAATAATGGCCGAAAAAACTGCCGAATACACAAATGGAGAGAATTTCTACTACAACTTCTTCCACTGCTTCGAGTCGCCGGATAGGGGAACAGCGAGTTTATCTTTGCTTCTCCGCTTCTCTTTTTGCTTTATGATCCGGCGACTCCATAATGTTAGTACCTAAATCGTTTACTAACATTATAGTAACTGTACCTTCTATAACAAAATCCCAAGCAACGTAAAAAAACTTGATTAAATATAAACTTTCTAAAAAAGCGTACTATAAAATCTCAGATTATTTGATGATAGCAACGCTTGGGACTGAATTTGCTCCAATACGCAAACAAATGTAAAAATTAATATTAGAAGTTCAAACTATAATAAAAATTCTATTTCAAAGAGATTTTAAAAACCCTATTAAATAAATCAATTTTGATTTTGAACTTCTTTCGTGTTCACCCTGCGTTAGGCCAGATACCTGAGGTATGATAATTCAATGGTATCTAATCTTCTAGTGTAGAGTATAGGTATAACTAAGCCAGAAGAAGAACTAAACGAAATGTAGAACCAGAAAGTGTAGCTCTCAGCCTGTGTCACCTAGAAAGCTAGGTCATAAAAATGTCTAATAACTAGTTGTTCGCCCCGAACTGAGACCTCGCGATGACACCTTTATCAGCCCGATTAATTTAAGAGGGGAGAAAGGGTTGTATTCAACGGCTATGTAAGTATGTTTGTATGGATGATCCATCAGAAATCTAAAACTATCGAGTCAATTTCTCTAATATGAAAGAGATTTTGTGAAGCAAGAAAAAAGTTTTTTAATTAAGCCATCTAGTTGTAGTTTTGCTACCTAATTTTTCAAGATTTAAATTTTCTACTCTAAAAATGGATATTACCTACAAAGAAAACATCCTCAATTTTCTACTTCTCCCCGTAGAACTTAGAGAACTTGAAGTATCTTCGAGATATTTTTTTGCATATTTTACTTTCTTTACCCTTCTAATCGATTTCTAAAAACATTTACTGAGAAAAAAAATTTACCTCTATAGGTAATTTTTCTATACATCATCGAAATAGCCTTTGAATAGGACTAAGCAACAGGGCGAAAATACTACATACCTGTTAGTATTTAAAGTACTTGACGAATTAATTAATAACGTCCTTTTGACGAAAACATAGAACTCCAATGTCATTCAAATTCCTAGGAATGGGGGGGTCAACAATGGATGTTATATTGGTTATTGTTTTTTAAGGTTCAGGTTTCTAATTTCTTCAATTTCAGACTTTTCCCTGTAGTTGTGACACAAAAGCTACAAGCATACCAAATTTCAGCATTGTGGGACTGCTGGAAGTACCCTAGAATTTTTGATTTTTGCGTTTTTAATTTTCCCTAATATCTCGGAAACTACTAAGTTTAAATACTTATTAAAAACAGTTTTGAAATGTCCAGCTAAAGCGCTTTCATTAGACACCCCACTTGATCCGACTTTCTGACTTTTATTTTTTTACCCCTTATAACCTTACCTACAAATTGTACCAATACTATCTACCCCCATACCAAATTTCATGAAGATCGGATTAACGGTTTGGAAGTTTTCATCGGACATACATACATACATACATACATACATACATACATACATACATACATACATACATACAAACGCCGATTCTTCCAACTTGACTCAGAGAACTCGCTTCGCTCGTTAAATTATTTAAAAAAATAAAAACAAAAATCAACTTTTTTTTTAAAAGTTCTTATTGAATTTCGATAAAATTTATATGGGACCACCTCTGAAGTATGACCTACCAAACAAAAAAAGAATCATCAAAATAAATATATAATTAGCGGATTAATCGCGTAACAAACATAAAAAAACAAACAATCGATTTATAGATTGAATCGACAATCGTATTGAGAACCTCCTCCTTTTTTGAAGTCGGTTAAACATCAAATAGGTATATTATAATAGGTATAGATATAATAGGTACTTGATCGATGTTTTTTTGTGCTACTATTTGGGTGTCAAAGTCAAAGTCAAAAAGAACTTTATTCATTGAAATCACAAGGATCATTTTGAATCGTCTTATAAGCTAAAAATACTCCTGTTCCAACGCGACCAAGCCTAGAAGAATCAGGCAACAAACAGCTTGGCTTACATAAATGGTCCGTCTTACCACTAGGTGAGAAGCGCCTGTGTGGTGCCTCGGAGCAAGGAGTTACTGATACATAGTAAATGAGAACTTAAAAACCTTAGGAAGGTAGTCAAAAGTAAATAAACATCAGCAAAAATATGCAAGACAGCACACGCTACGCTTGTTATAATGCTTGTATGTGTATTCCTTTCTCTCAGGTGATACCTCAGTTTAACATAATGACTCATCCGCATCATTGATGCTGGTAGTCTACGCTAAAGCATCGAACAATTTGTTGGCCTAGATTCTTTCAAACACATTAAATGTTTATGTAAATCTTAGGTCAATACGCTGGTACTGCGCGCTGGCTAGATTCTGAAGACATGTGATCAATAATGAATACATACCTTTAGACGAACTTTTAAAGGTGCTGATGCCCATTAAGAGACAACTTAATAAAAAGTTATTTTACACCTTTCTAACCAGTTAAGCACACATAAAAGATATATTGTATATCATCTCGTAGACGAAATGTATCCAATAATACGAGCCGGGCCTAGCAAAAAGGGAAGCGTTTCAGTGGACAGTGGGCCTTAAATTCTAGAATTAACACACGGTTCAACATTCTATGTAACCTGAGCAAAACAATTTTTTTTCTTGTATTCTGAAAGAGCCAAGATAGGAAGTCTACATCCTGACTATTTAGACCTATAAAAGCTGTGTAAGGGTATCAATTATTTACCAGATTCCGAACTTTACCTGTAGAACCAGTTGTGCTGTGAATAGTGTGCTATGTAGGTAGTTATTAGGTGAGTGTGGTTGGCCTAAATGTTGTAGAAGGTTGCACGGTGTAAATTGTAATACAATGCGGGTTTTTTTACCCGACTACAGCAAAGTAAAAGGAGGGGTTATTGCAGTTGGATATAATTTTTTCCAGTGGGAAAATACATTGGTACACGACCGGGATGTGAACCCGTAACATTAGGATCTGAAGAAAATAAACAAAGATACCTCCTTTTTGACCTTTTTAAAATTGAAATCCCCAATTCTCTAACTAAAAATAGTTAAAATAGAGTTCGGATCATGTTTCAATCTTATGTCGATGTCTTAAATGTCAGAAACGGTATTCTCATAACTTAAAATACAACACTGTATTGTGATTGTATCGAAATGTGACCGAAACTGGAAGTTTTTTAGATAATTTTAGCTTAAGTAGATGGAGTCTCTCTTTACCCTTTTCAATTATATAATATAACCATCCTACTGTAATGGTAGTCACCGTGAATTGAAAGTAGACTAAATTGCTATTTATGAGGGAGCAGAATACCAACTTTCTGTCAATTCACAATTCAGTCTCGATTCGGTTAACTTTCAGTGTAGTTATAAAATAATTTAGAGAATTGGGCCTCAGAGCGTGCGCTCGCCTTCTTTAGTTGAAACAAAAATTGTCGGTGAACCTATAGCGTCTTAAGCTAGTGACGATGGGCTTCGGCGTTCATAAGAAGGTAATCCATCCAATGTGATAGCAATCCAATCCAAACCTCGTAGTTCCGTAAGCTAACACCTACCTTATGTGTTACGTAAGTTGGCGAGCGGAAAATGCTCACCCAAGTGGATAATAGTAGGATTATTGACTTGTGATTGTAGTGTGTGCAGTGGCTTGGTTTGTCCGGCCTAAGAATAAACTCCCCCCTCCCATGGATGAAGTAAAAGACTTACTGCAGGATTAAACCAGGGGATGGTTAGCAGCATCTTCCTGAACCCTTAAAACCAAACTACGATTACCAATCCACCTGCCAAGCGTTATGATCGATGCTAATTACTCAGGTGGATGCTGCTGCCATCCTCTGATGGTACAATGGTACTCGTAGTTCTTGATACCCACGACACAGAGAATTCTAGTGTGGGATCAGGACTAATCTGACTAACTAACATAACACCCAACAGGGTGTTATGTTATGTTCATCCCTTAGTCGGTTTTTACGACATCCACGGGAGGAGATAGAGGGGTCTATCTTAGGTCAAACACACCACTGCCACCATTCCCACCATGCCACCATTTATTTAACCAGAAACTAGTAAATAATATTATATTATTTACTACTCTGTAACTAGTAATAGTAGATTATGTACTAAGGGAATAAAGCAGTGTCTTATGTCGCGGGCGGCATATTGAACCCTGAGCGTAACAAGGGACTCTAAAGTTAACTCCCGAGTGTAGCGAGGGAGTTATATAGAGTCCTGAGTGAAGCGAGGGGTTCAAGCTGCCCAAGACGAAGACAGGCTTTATTCCAGAGGAGCATACTCTACTTTTCACACATACTGCGAGGCAATAAAAGGCCAGGGCTCCATTAAATAAGTATCGTCTGTTTTGATAAAGTCTGGAGTAGAATCATTATCGTTCGACATTTTTTGTTAACACTAATATTGTCACTGACATAATATTAAATTACAAAAATATTGCAATAAAATTCACTGAAAATCACAGCACCAAACATCTCTTTTGTTTCACATTCTTTAAAATCGCGCCTATTTCTTTTTTTTTCGAGTTTTGCTATAGTGGCCAGTTCGATTTTCGAACAAACCTCTTTACAATGCCATATGGACATTTTTTTACTCAAGAGTTTTCCACGAGTTTCTAACACGAATTTGACGTTCTAAATTCAAATCACTTTAATCCCTAGGGAGTTTCATACAACTTTATATCCCTAGAGAGACAATGCTGTGCTTTACGTTGAGGTTGCATGATTTGTAATTGGACATTGTCGAGCAGGTGGTGTGAAAATAATATTATATTATTTACTAGTCTCTGATTTTACTAAGTGGATTTGTTACCAAAAGCGTAATTCTTCGCAATTCTTCACATGTTTAGAGAACTCTGCTTCGTTTAACATTCATAAAAGCTTACACAAATCCGTTTTCTACTACAAAATGTTCAAATTAACGTAAATTGAAAAGAATTTGCCTTGAATTCTCCGGTACCAAAGGGTTATTATTTAATCTGTGACTAATCGCCGGATAGAAAGCCCTTCATGGTTTCCACCTTATTTAATGGATGTTTTCTAGATAATTACTCCATCAGTACCTTAGGTAAGACCGCCATGTGAATCTTGAAAGTAAAATTTAGAAGTGATGTCGAAGGAAATCTTCAATTTGCGCTACAAGTAGCGTCACGAAACTCTAGCGCTGACCGTTATTGCGCAGAAGTCATAAGTAAGGTATTTTGAGCGGTATCTCTATCTCTATCTATCTTATAGCTTTTAGCGTTGAAAATAGATGGCGCTGCTCTGTTACGTTGCCGTAAAGTGTCAAAATAAAGTTAAATGTCAACATCAACAACGTGGATATATTTTCGTTTCGTGGTATTTATTTTTGCTTACTTATAAAAACACCACGAAATCACTAGCGCACTCTCAAGAAGCAGACACAAACAGATTATCATGACTAATAGCCACAGATTAGTTAGATAATACCTTAGTACGCGTACACCACAGATAATACATTTGACAATCTTATTAGCTACAGTTGAGTCAGCGCCATCTATCGAACCAATTTGAACTACTTTTTTTTATCGAAGTTGAAATGCCCTCATTGTATTGCGTGCGCGATAGTATTTATGCGCAACTATCCCCTCCACGTTTCGTTCAGCGCTAGACTTACGTGCCGCTACTTATATACTTATTTAAAGAGTAGCAACCCACACACCTCTACGTATATATATTTTTTCCTTCAAAACAATATCATCTTCATGCAGGGCACGTTTTCAGGACAGGGGACTTCCTGCACTATCTTGAATTTACAGGATGAATATTCAGTGCTTACTCTGTTGCAAAATGTTGGAGGACCTCTCGCACTAATGCCGAGCCATCGTAGATTTTGTACAACTTTTCAACAAGTTATGAGACAGGTAATTTTGAAGTGTAGGTAACTGACTTTCCGACTGTATTATAAAAGAGTCAATCCCTTATCAATACTTAAGTGGAGAGTAGAGTTAAATAAATAAATAAATGCTGGACATTTCACACAACGTTATTCTAGCCCCAAGCTAAGCAGAGCTTGTGTTATAGGTACTAGATAACTGATATACTTAATACAATAACATTACATAGATAGATATTTTTATTATAAATAGTCATGCATGCATACAATTTAATTTAATAATATAATAATTTAATCTTATCTAATATAATTGCAGCGCCCTAACGGGGTTTATGTGTAAGTACTTAACTAACCTAGTATAATAAGACCAATACTTACTAATATTAATGTACTTACTGCATAAGAGCAATAAATAAATAAATATGAATATGAATATTATACATAGAAAATACCCAGGACACTCCTGAACAAGTATCTGCAGATCGCACAAATATTTGTTCCGAAGCGGGAATCGAACCCGCAACCTCCTGCGTCGCAGGCGAATCTTGCGCCCCGCCACAGAGGTCGTCAAAATTGGTATGATTATCATCAGCCATTCGCCAGCCATCGTCCACTGTTGGACGAGGCCAAAATAGCCGTTAATCATCGATTTCTTTAAGTTCGTGTTTTTGAAACTGACTAATACTCTCATACCTATTGATATCAATACAACTCTTCCTCTAGTTTATTTTTTTATTTTTTAGTTGATCTCCTGATAATCGATGATTTGCGGCCATTTTGATGATGTCATTCAGTGACATTCAAAAATCACACCCCAGAATAGTGTAGGTAATTTTCACATCAGGCGATGAATTATCACATTGACTTATGATGCGCCATTAAGGCCGGTTTCCACCGGGGCGGAGACTAGAGGAGACGTGTTTGAATAAACCAATCCAATTTCGTTATTTCCTTTTCGTTCTTACCTGTCAAGCCTGCCTGCCAATAACCTGCCAGTTTTGCTCTCGCTCTCCGCTCCGGTGGAAACAGGCCCTTACAACCGATAAGAACTGTTTCTATAATTCCTGGCATGGTTAAACGTACAATAAGTACCTGAGATTTCCAAGATAGATAATGGAATGTGGATGGAACGTTATGTAAGCAGTGTTTACTTATAAATGTCATGCTCCAATGAGTCTGCTCTTGCTCGTGTACTTTACTGGGAAATTTCCTTTGGTCCATTTTCATAACTTACTTGTCGCGTTGGAACTAGGGCTTGCAAATATTCGAACTTTTTGTTATTCGAATATTCGTTTTTTTTGTTACTATTCGAATTATTCGAATAATAGAATAACATTTAAGTTATTTCATTAACGCACGTAGTAGTATTGCAAGTATGTACTTATTCTTTGTCAAACTCATTTTGAGTTTTTGGTTCGTTGTCACAGCTGGAACACAAGTAAATTCACCTAAACACACCGTCTTATTCTTCCATAACGTCCACAACTTAAGATTATACAAAAAGAAAACAAACTATAAAACATAGAACCAAAAATATTAAAACGACCTCTGTGGTGCGGCGGGCGAAGGTTCGCCTGCGACGCAGGAGGTTGCGGGTTCGATTTCCGCCTCGGAACAAATATTTGTACAATCTGCAGATATTTGTTCAGCGTGTTTTTGGGTATTTTTCTATGTATAATAAAAAATATATATCTACGTAATAGATTGTATTTAAGTATATCAGTTATCTAGTAGCCATAACACAAGCTCTGCTTAGCTTGGGGCTAGATAATGTTGTGTGAAATGTCCAGCATTTATTTATTTAAAAACAAATATGAAGATAGACGTTATGTGTTGTGTAGGGTGAAATAGTGTCCCTGGCTCAGCATAAACTGCACCTGGGAAATGAAGTTTCCCATAGTCAAGTACAGTTAAGTAAACTTGTTGAAACTAACGTTTTCACATAAGTATTTTGAGCATGTTTGAAAACACTGGCTGAGCTGATATTGATAAAATTCCGTATTGTTAACGATAACGTTATCGGTTCAAAAACAGTTTACAGTGTAAACTATGGTTAAGCAGCTGCGTGTAATACATTAACTAAATTGATAATTGACCAGTGTAGCATTTCATCGTCAAATTAAATAATATAAAGTGAATTTTTAACCGACTTCCCACAAAAGGAGGAGGTTCTCAATTCGGTTGTATTTTTTATTTTTTTTTAATGTTTGTTACCGCATATCTCCGGCTTTTATGAACCGATTTGGAAAATTCTTTTTTTGTTTGAATAGATAATATACTTCCAGATTGGTCCCATTTTTTTCAGAATCCAGTTCTGATGATGGGATCCATGAGGAATTGAGGGAACTCCTCAAATATTGTAGGCATACATATGGCGATAATCCTTTCACCACTATGGTTCTTTCATCATTTTTTTTTCATCCAAATATTTTGTCGAACACAATGGTGGAAGTCGGTTTTTTAAATGAAAAGTTATAAGGAAAACAAAACAAAAACCTACTTCTTTGAAAAAGCGCTGCATCAATTTCGTTAAAATTTATTTGGGGCCACCTTGGCCCAAGTAAGCCCTCTGTAGTATGGAAATCAAAATCAATACATAATTGACGAAGTAATAGCGTAACAAACATACAAAAACATACAGTCGAATTGAGAACCTCCTCCTTTTTTTGAAGTCGGTTAAAAATTACCACGACAAGTTAAACAGGAGGTCTAAAAAAGCCACTTTATATGACGATACGATTCATATAAAGGAATTGCTAAGGATCTGCTGAGAATTCGGAAAATGTATTGCTACCAGATGAATTTGCCACATTGAGAAATTCATCTGGTAGCAATACATTTTCCGAACTCTCAGCAGATCCTTAGCAATTCCTTTATATGAATCGTATTATGATTCATATTATAATTTGTATAATTTGTATAAAGTGGCCTTTTTAGACCTCCAGGCCAAATGTGTCTCGAATCACGCATAGTGTAATTTTCCAGTCAAATCAGTCCCTTCATAACTTTAAAAGTATTCACCGCAGAATATCCGACTGAATTTTTGATGAAAATTGCTTTAATTTTATCAAACGTAAGTTCTATTATTCCATCAAAACATTTGTAAATGACGACCTCCGTGGCGCAGCGGGCGAGTAACTAGCTGAGACGCAAGAGGTTCGATTCCCGCTGCGAGAGAAATGTTTCCATGATCTGAGGGCCTAGCCAAGTGGCATTCGCTTCGAAGCGATTCCATTTCTACAGTCGTAATTCAATACAAATGACCACGTGACATATCGATAGCTAACGTCAATCCCATACATTTTGGACTTTTCTACTGGCGTCATCGCTATTAGAATGTTACTTTGTCTACGGCCTCAGCTAGTATTTGTCCCGGGTCTGGGTGTTTGTTGTTCCTGTGGTACTACGAGTACTATACTCGTAGTTCCTTGATAACCACGACACGGAATCCTATAGTGTGGGATCAGCAGGTCTAAAAAGGTCACTTTATATGAATCATAACACGACGATTCATATAAAGGAATTGCTAAGGATTTGCTGAGAATTCGGAAAATGAATTGCTACCAGATGAATTTGCCACATTCAGCAATTCATCTGTTAGCAATTCATTTTCCGAATTTAGCAATTCCTTTATATGAACCGTCGTATTATGATTCATATAAAGTTGTTTTTTTAGACCTGCAGGTATGTGTGTATATGCGTGTATGGAACTGTTGGGTGTTATGTATGTTATGTAATGACAGTAGTCATCATCATCATCACCAGCCTATTTACGTCCACTCGAGGCCACGAGGCCTCCCCCTTTGAATACAATAAGGGTATTGCCATAATCACAACGCTTGGCAGACGGATTGGTGATCGCAGTTTGGTGTTGAGCACTCAGGCGGATGCTCCTGCCCATCCCCTGGTGTAATTTAGAATTGGGTTTTTTATAATCACTTGCCGCCACATGCTTCACGTCATGTAATTCCTAAGTTTTCTCACAATATCTTGAAGATACAGATCGGTTCCAACCATTATGTTCTTTGTTCGTGATTCGTACAAGGACGGTAAACGCACGTTCTTTCGTATCTTACTTGAATTTGAGCTAATGGTTGTTCCGCATTGTGTGAATACGAGTCATCATCATCATCATATTCATCATCATCATCATCATCATCAGCCTGTAGAACATACATAACATAACACCCAACAGTCACATAGTACATAGTCCTGATCCCACACAAGGATTCCCTGTATGCGTGGGTATCAGGAACTACAATGGTAGGTACACCCGCAACAAATATTTGCAGGTCATACAAACATTTGTCCCGCAGCGGGAATCGAACCCGCACCTCTTGCGTTGCAGTATTAGTATATACACTTACATAACATAATATAACACCCAACAGTCACATATACATAGTCCTGATCCCACACTAGGATTCCCTGTGCCGTGGGTATCAGGAACTACGAGTACCATGGTACCCTAACACCCAGACCCAGAACAAATATTTGTAGATCATACAAACATTTGTCCCGCAGCGGAAATCGAACCCGCCACTTGTCTAGAAGTAACCCAACAATCACCACGCTTGGCGCGCGTATTGGTGATCGCAGGTACTGATGTTAATTGCTCAGGCGGATGCTTTTGTCCATTTTCTGGCGTAACATCTTAGTAAGTTTTTACGATATCCACGGGAGGAGATGGAGGGGTCTGTTCACTGGCCAGACATGTAATAAACGTGTATTGGAACGCACATAAATGCGTGTAATGGAACGTTGTACAGACGTATGAAAGTTACCCAAGTACCTGGGAGAGGTGACAGCGGCATCGTGGTACAGACGTGGTGTAGTAATGTTCTGATACACATTTATGGAAGCGATTACTAGAAGGTGTGTTGTGGTCAGAGGACATGTAAAAACCTGTATGAATAAAAGGATTGTCGTTCCCCCAACGTGTCGTTTAATTCCAAAACATTCTAAGAACACTATACAAGACATACCACGGTTTTTTTTATCTCAAAATTCCTTCTCTTGAAAGTACCTAGTCACCCTCGAAATCTACTCGAAATCCGTTGAAGAACAAAGATCACCGACAAAACTCTCAGAACACTCTGTGGAACTTCCTACTGGACTATGTATGCGACTGTTGGGTGTTACTTATGCTATTTGTTGCTTGTTATATAAATAAATAAAATAAATAAATAAATGCTTGACATATCACACAACATTATCTAGCCCCAAGCTAAGCAGAGCTTGTGTTATGAGTACTAGATAACTGATATACTTAATACAATACATTACATAGATAGATATTTTTTATTGAACTAGCGAAGCGAGTTCTCTGAGTCAAGTTGGAAGAATCGGCGTTTGTATGTATGTATGTATATATGTTTGGAAACTATAGTTACTGATAGATCCTGTACTGTACTGGTAGACCTCGAGGAGAAAATTTTCAAAAATAATAATAGAAAATATAGAAATTACTTAGTTAAGTAGTCGGGCTGATAAAGGTGTTATAGCGAGGTCTCAATTCGGGGCGAACCCCGTTATACATAGAAAATACCCAGAACACACAACTGAACAATTATCTGCAGATCGTACAAATATTTGTTCAGAGGCGGGAATCGAACCCGCAACCTCCTGCGTCGCAGGCGAACCTTCGCCCGCCGCACCACAGAGGTCGTCAGATATAGTAATAACATAATATTTAAATTCCTGTCCCTTTTGGATCTCACCACAAACTCTTCACATTTTATCATTAAGATCATGCATGAGAGACTAATGGGGATAAATATGTCTTTTCAGCATCAAGCGGACATTTAAATCATTTTACTAAATTGCCTATTTCTTGTTACAGGTAAAAATGGTTTAATTCTCGTCACAGGCTGGTAATTCCAGGTTGGCACTGCCTGAAGGCCTATTACGAGTTTTGCATTGCAACAATCACTTTGCGAGTGGTGAGTATTCAACGTGACTTACATAGTAACTATTGATCATTCTATGCCGCGCAGTCGATAAAACCCCTTTAAAAACAGCACAGATCCATAAATAGATACTCGTCAGTCACGTTGAATACTCACGACTCGCAAAGTGATTGTTGCAATGCAAAACTCGTAATAGGCCCTCTGATCCGTAAGTGAAGTAATGTATGAAACGTCTAAATTAAGGTTAATGTCTTTGGTCCATCGAGAGAGTGTAAGGGGGGAGGGGGCTTCCTACACTGCGTCGTCGTCCGGTTCGTGGTGGCCATTCGAGAACCTTATCCCCCACGGTTCTCGGTTCTGCTAGCTATATGACCTGCCCATTACCACTTCAACTTGCTAATTCTGAGAGCTTTGTTGGTGGTCTTGCTTCTATGGATATCTTCATTTCTCCGAGCATAGCTCTCTCCATAGCTCGGTGTGAGCTGTGTATAAGGCTAATAGTTAGCGACAAATTTTAAACGTCGCAGGAAGTCGGTGGATGTAGGCGGCCCGAGACCGTTCGTCGTGGCATTCTATGATGGATGATCTTGCTTATACTTCAGGCAGGGTTCTATGCCTACCTAGGACCTCCGCGGCGAGGCGGGTCAGTAGCCGGCTGGGATGCAAAAGTCGCGTGTTCGATTCCCGTTGCGGAATAAATATTTGCTTGATCTTCAAATATTTCTTCCGGGTCTGGGTGTTGTGGTACCATGGTACTCGTAGTTCCTGATACCCATGCACGACACAGGGAATCCTATTGAGGGATCAGGGACTATGTAGGCATAACATAACACCCGACAGTCACACTGTTGGGTGTTATGTTATGCCTCCAAAAAGATTGTAAGAACTATATTTTTCCATGTTTTCAAAGACCAGTGAGCATTTAAGTTGGCAACAAACTATGTATTTGGCTCAAAATCGTGCAACTCGAATTCCTTATAGCTGTACCACACGGCAAGCAATTAGGGTCAACTTTGCAACACTATTGTTTGATGTTTCGGGGATTATGTCATTGGCCCATGAGGTGCATGTTACATGTAAATGGCCCATGATACGGCATGTCAAACTTGTAAGGTTCCGTGGGAATTACAATGGCACAACCTTGTAGTACCTAGTATACACAAAAATTTCTTGAATAAAATATTGTTCAGTAAAACTGTTGCCAGAAATTGGTGTTACAATGAGGGGTTTTTACGGGCGTTTCAAATCATGCTTTCAGCATTGAAAATAGATGGCGCTGCTCTGTTACGTAGCTGTCAAGTGTCAAAATAAAGTTAAATGTAACCATCTACAACGTGGATATATTTTCGTTTCGTGGTATTTATTTTTGCTTACTTCTAAAAACATCACGAAATCACTAGCGCACACTCAAGAAGCAGACACAAACAGAATATCATGAGTAATAGCCGCAGACTAGTTACATAATAGCTTAGTACGCGTACACCACAGATAATACATTTGACAACTTGGCATTTACAGTTGAGTCAGCGCCATCTATCGAACCAATTTGAACTACTTTTTTTTTTAATAGAAGTTGAAAAGCCCTCATTGCAATGGCACAACCTTATAGTACATAGTCTACACAAATATTTCTTGAATAAAATATTCTTCAGAAAAACTGTTTTCAGAAATTGGTGTTACAATTATCTACGAAATCAATTTTTACTTTTTTTTTCTAAACAGTCACTTAATTATTTTTCAATTGAGTTACAGAAGAGCTTTGAAATAATCTGAATAAAGTAAAATGAGATTTTTAGATTTAACTTTTGGCATACTTCATACAAACAGTTTTGAGAATACTTAACATGGTTTTTGGTATTGGTATTAACTTGCTAAGCAAGCGGCAGTTTAAAAGTGTTTAGCCTTCAAAAAAAATTAACGAAATCCTTAAAAAATCCGTCCTAAAAATAGACCCCTCCGTCTCCTCCCGTGGATCTTGTTAAAGTCGACTAAGGGATAACACCAAGGGGATGGGCAGCAGCATCCACCAGAGTACTCAACACCAATACTGCGATCACCAATCTGTCTGCCAAGCGTGATGATTAAGGTAAATCCCCCCATTGCATTATATGGGGGAGGCCTCGTCCAACAGTGGACGTCAAACGGCTGATGAAGATGTCGGTTATATTCCAAATGACATAATTCATTCAAACTTGTGATAATTCGTCCAAGATTCAAACCGATAATGGTTGGAACACTACATCTTCAAAGTCATGAAAATATTTTGGCTAGATTGTTTAACCAGGAGGATTTACCATGAGCTCTTATAGCCCTTCGAGCAACTCGGACTTCCTGCCGCGGGCTGGAAGGGAGTAGCCTTAGCGATATATTACCATTCAAATAGTTCTGTAATTTTTTGCTTGGGGAAATGTGCACACAAGCGCAATTCCGAATATATACACATCCAAATACAACACTGCACTGTAATGACGACTCTCACACTAACAAACCTTGCACACCTCATCAGAATAACAACTATAGTTTTATTAAACGCATATGCCTACTTTGGCTTGTAGTTTGACAGAGGGGAACGCTGCGAATGGCTACTCCCTTCCGTGTTGTTCGAAGTTACAGCCATTCAGTTCAAAAACTATTCAGTACAAAATATCGGTTCGTCGTTGACATTCGTCATTATTGAATAACTTTAATCGCAGAAGTATATATAGGCCTTCTGTTACTGTGCCTTTAAATGTAGCTGCGGACATCACGGAGCCGATATTTTGTACTGAATAGTTTTTGAACTGAATCGCTATAAGAGCTTATGATAAGGCCTCTTGAAGTTATTTTTTACCGGTTTGGCCTACCACAAAGTACTTAATCTGTTATTCTCGTTGAACCAAGTTGGATAGAACATCCGAGAATCTCTACTTTCCCAAGTTAATTACATTCGAATGGGCAAATGGTTCTGCGCGCTATCTGGCAGATATCAGACGGATACGCTCCGCTGTTTGCTAATTAATAGACGCAGATGTTTACAAAAACATACGAGTTCTGTTACGTGTTCAGTTACAAATCGGTTAGATGGATATGGAAACTCGCTCACTAATTACAGTAGTAAACGGCAATGGGAAACGCTATAATGGGGATCATTTTGGCAGCCTTAACGCTGTCCAAATCTTTTAAGTGAAATGTCCCACGCACCCACTCTGAAAAAAGAGGCCCAATTCTCTAAATTATTTAAAAAAATACACTGAAAGTTAACCGAATCGAGACTGAATTGTGAATTGACTGAAATATGGTATTCTGCTCCCTCATAAATAGCAATTTAGTCTACTTTCAATTCACGGTGACTACCATTAGAGTAGGATAGTTATATATACAATTGGAAAGAGTAAAGAGAGACTCGATCTACTTAAGCTAAAATTATCGAAAAAACTTTGAATCGTTCAAGTTTCGGTCACATTTCGATATAATCACATTAAGTACAGTGTTTTAGTTTAGGTTTGGAGAATATCATTTCTGACATTTAAGACATCGACACAAGATCGAAACATGATCCGAACTCTATTTTAACTATTTTTTAGTCAGAGAATTGGGCTTCTGGCTGTGTGACACGAGAGTGGTCCTATTATGGTTCCGTTGAACCCTAAAAAACTTTTCCAATTTAAAACCCATAATATAGGGTATCAAAACCAAGGTTTTTGTTTGTCAAAGACTGGTATGTCAGTTTGAGTATCTCTGTTAATCTGAATTCAGGTTGCCGTTAATTGTTCTTGGCAGATACCATATTGATGGAGCTGATTACCTTCCCGATTGCCGTGGCTGGAATACTAATTCAAAAGTATGCATTGTCCAGCAATTTATTGTCCACAGTATTAGACACATAGCTTTATGAAGATATTCTGATATATAGCTTTAGCTATAGTAGTGCCCGCATTGCTGAGTTATGGTTTGAAGAGTACGGGTGCCGGTAAAATTACAGGCACATGAGACATTTCATCTTTATGTCTCAGGGTCGGGAGCGCGCGTGTCATGCCTCTGGTGTTGCAGGCTTTCATATGCTACCTTTCCACGCTAGTTTTATTGCCTAGGATTAAAAAAAATATTAGGTACTTATATAAAATACATAAGTAATTGTTTTTGTTTGTCATGTCACTGGGTCATTCTTGGTTTACCCTGCGTGAGGTCAGAGACTAGCATGAGGTAAAGTGGCCCTAAATGAATGAATAAATTAAGAAACCAGTGTGGTGAAAGGAATCAGTGCGCCTCCGTTCCTTCCTCGTGGTCAAACCCCTTAGAATAAAATACATAATACGTTATACTTACATAATATTGACCAGATGCATGTGAACCTAAATGCCAATATCTCATTTCTCACTGAAATAACATCCCATTGAGTCACATAAACATTTGTCTCATAACTTTGTCAATTTTCCCATGATTTTCTTATTCCTCGAATTACGCTCGTTAGTCAAAGTATTAACCTCAATTTAATCGACATTAGTACAAAAGAATTGCTCAACAACGGTATAAAAAGAGTTAATTATCGCGGAAACGTGCTAATAGCATTGTCGTTCATTAATATAGATGTCAGTTCTGTCACTAATATCGTAATAGTTGAGAATCTGATGAAGAAACTTGGCTAAACTCATGTTGGTACCTAGTGGTATTGTAGCCCGCCTGGAACTGAGACCTCGCTGTGTTTCGATATTCAACTCAACGAAATCTTTACCGATTAAGCTCCTAAAGGAACTTGCCAATGGGAAGTTTTCAGGGAGGCAATTAAAAAGAAAAAATAGTAAAAATCCGGTAGATGGCGGTGACTCGACATGGTTCTATCTTCTAAAGATTTTGCAAAACCACCACAAAGAACAAATTCTTTTTGCAGAGAACGAAGAAGCATACGTATCACTAACAAATATCAGAATTTCAACAAAAACTTTTTACGCAGTTATTTTACCAACGAACGCGTACGAGCATGAGCGAGTGAAGTCAGTGACACTGACAGTTTGGGCTGACCAACAAAATTTAGAGAACCAAATCTGGACAGGCGCATGGATTTAGAACTATTTTCTTTTAGCTGTCAGAAAACTTCCCATTGTATTGATGTCACTAACCTATAGTAACTATACCTAATTTCATGGCGATTTAAAATCATTGAATCAACAATTCGAATGTTTTCGTTGAATAAACTTCCATCGAACAACTAAACTACCTAGACTAATGTAGTATTACTCAGGTGGATGTTGCTGCTTATCCCCTGGTGTAATCCCTTAGTCGGCATTTACGAAATTCACGAGAGGAGCCAGAGGACAACAAGGGTCTATTCTTAGGCTAGACACACGTTGGGAACCTTCCCAACAAAGAGTAATATGGCCTTTGTAACTCCATTCTAAACAGCTTAGAAAGGTTTTCTTTTGGACATTAAGCACATTTTGACCTTCGCTAGGGCATTGCTGACATTGGCTGAATTATAAGCTCTCTAATGTCCTATACTTATGCAAAGGTCAGCTTCGTGACTAGACCTCAGCCAAGACCGAGATCGGTGAGGTAAAAGCAATGACGTAATTTGTTTTCGAGACACAAATAATAAAGGAAAAAATCGATAGAAAATTGACATGTCCTTGAATAAGGGTATAAGAGCTGCTCTAGCATGAGCTTCTCCATGCTCCGAGGAACTAAACAGGCGCTTTCCACCTAGTAGTAAGAAGGATCATCAAATCAAGCCAAGCCGTGTTTGTTGCCCTGATTCTTCTAGGCTTGGTCGCGTAAGAACAGGAGTAATTTCAGTTTATAAGACGACACAAAATGATCCTTGTAATTTGAAATTAAATGAAATTAAAAAAATAAATAAAGCTAAATACAAATAGAACAACAAGCAAACAAATAGAGTAGTATAAATTATATGCCTCCAAAGATTAAAAGATTTCAATTAATATAACTTTTCATTTAAAAAACCGACTTCCGCCATTGTATTCGACTAAATATCTGGATGAAAAAAAATGATGAAAAAACCATAGTGGTGAAAGGGTTATGATACTTTCTGAATGGAAATGCTTGGTTTGTTCCTGAAAATATCAAAATCGCTATATGTATGCCTACAATATTTGAGGAGTTCCCTCAATTCCTCATGGATTCCATCATCAGAACTGGATTCTGAATAAAGTGGGACCGATCTGGAATTATATCTATTCAAATAAAAAAAGAATTTTCCAAATCGGTTCATAAACGCCGGAAATATGAGGTAACAAACATTAAAAAAAAACACTTTCTTTTGACTTTGACTTTGATACGGTCCTCAAGGACTTGTGAGCTAACACTCTGCCAGGTCTATAGTATTTTTTTTTTACCTATTTCAAGGGTTAGTGTAGCGGCTAATATAAACCCTTAAAATAAGTGCAGTTGCCATTAGATGTATATATAGATTTAGCACGTCATAACCATAGTATAATCATAATCAATACTGGCAGGGCTATTCTAAATCTCGCGACGTTTGCAACAGGCGTAAATTGTACAATCAGGGCTGTCACACGATAACTTTTGTATGAGAAAAGTGACGTTTGACAACCCTGATTGCACAATTTACGCCTGTTGCGAACCTGTCGCAAGATATGCCGGTATGACGATTTGCGTGTGAAGGTGCTTTTGATGCTTTGAGCACTGGTTGTAAAGGTGCAAATGGTAACTTTTCTATAACTACAGCTCAGGCTATCTATTCTATGGGGTGTGTCCCCATAGAATGGATAGCCTGAGATGTAGTTATAAAGATATAAAGATATGTAGATAAACTCATTATGAAAATTACCATAATTCTAACAAAAACGGTAAAGTCATTTATGGTTGTAAATTACTATGACAGATTGCTTATGAAGTCATCCAATCTAAGTATGTTAAGCCTTCCTCGTCATCCATCATTTGAAACAGCAATGATGTCTGTCACACCGTTATAATTAGTTTTAAGGCGAGGACTGATCTCAAAAGTATAGTATTTTGAGTTTAGTAGCGACTTGACGAGATTAAATATTGAGATGCAAAAAATAGTGTGGGCAGAACAATTAATACTAATAATAGTATTAACCAAATAGAATTGGATTGCCAAGTAGCATAAAAAAAAAAATAGAAAAAATTCTGGTTTTGCAAATAAAAATCGCACAATTGACCACCTTCAAAAAATGCTTTTAATTTTGAACGGCAACAACTCAATTTTTTGAATGAATGAATGATTTATTTATTTGCTTAGAATGTAAGTACAGTACAAGACAGATGACAAATATAAATTATAGTTTAAAATGTCTTTACTAACTTAAATAGCTAATATGCAGGTAACGATGTTTTTTACGAATGAAATAGCTAGAGTTGTATTTTAAAGTTCTAACCGCATATTTTTTATGGAGATATTGTCGTGGCATTCTATGGAGGAGGCCATGTCCAGCAGTGTACTACTACAGGCTGATGATGATGAAATTACGGTAAACCAAACTGATGAAAATGATGATGAAAATTACAATATTATGAGCAGATAAATGGGCGCGTTTACAAGAAGTAAAATAGTGTAAATATGTGTAGTGGTATAGGAGGCCTATGTGCAGTGTTATAGTGGGTATTGGCCTGCAATAACAAATAATTAGAATAGTGAAAATAACAACATTTTACAAAACGGTCTTTGTAAGTTCTTTTATTCTTACTTGAATACAAAATTAATTGCAGTCAGACAAGACAGAGCAAATAGTGGAAATTGGACAAAAGAATATTCACCATACATACGTCAACAATATTTATTTGCACATTTGTGCAAATAGTCTGTGCAGTGTAGTGTTAAAAATGATGACGTCACAAGTCTCAAAACAAAACAGAGACTATAATATGACCCTTAAGAGTGCGCTCCGAAAATATAATATATATGAATCGCCTTTTAGACGCAAATACTAACGGAATAAGATTGAATATCGCAAACCAATATCTTGCACAGAAGTAAAGTCTCTAATCTTATTTAATTTATTATGAGAATACTAATTAGTCTAGGGAAATATTGGTTTGGTCACCTATAATAAACTATATTTTCCTTCGGTGAGTATTTGTTTTGGATATGTGACTGAAGTTGTTTCCTAGTTTAAGAGCCGGTATACAAAATCGCGCTCGGCAAGATTCGCCGATCGCCGGTACCTACATCTTATTCTGTGGCAATAGTTACTTGGAACATTAATACGCGATGTATTACGGCGCGTCAGTTTCGGACTAATTACTTTGATACTTTTTCCTAAGATTGATTTATTCTGAGCAAACGGCAATTATTTCACTAATAGAAAGATACGGACATAGGCTTTGTTTTATTAGCATTCGCCCGCGCCTACGCTCGCGTTATGTTGAGTTTCACTCAACTCCGATACCTTTGAGGTGTTTTTGATAATATTTGGTGTGTTGATGTATGCCGTTTATTCCAATCTTTCCTACCAACAGTTCGATAATCTAACTGTTTGAACAAAATTATTCCAAACTGTTAGCTGACTAGTCGGACAGATTAGAATTTGGATTTTCGCTCAGTTTTATTCCATATAGTACTACCGCAAGTGAAATACATTGAAATCAAAAATAAAAAACTTAGATAAATTATTATCAATTTATTCATTTATTCCATCCAGTCCAACGAAAATTCGAACTTTTACTAGTCGAAAGTAGATTTTGTACAGTAAGAATGACGAGCGCTCCTTGCGGTATTGTTGACAAACTCTGTAATACCATACAAAAAAAAATATAGAGTTTCGAGACGATATTTTTTTTTTGTATGGTATTGCAGAGTTTCTCAACGAGTGCTTTCTGATGATGCAGAACCATTTCGAGTACCTACCCCAAAATGTTGCCTGATGGAAATAGTTTTCGCCATTTTTTAGGGTAATTTCCAAAAAGTTGGAAAATTAAAACTCTGATGATGCAGAACCATTTCGAGTACCCCAAAATGTTGCCTCATTTTTAGGGTAATTTCCAAAAAGTTAGAAAATCAAAACTCTGATGATGCAGAACCATTTCGAGTACCCCAAAACGTTGCCTGATGGAAATAATTTTCCCCATTTTTAGGGTAATTTCCGAAAAGTTGGTAAATCAAAATTCTGATGATGCAAAACCATTTCGAGTACCTACCCTAAAATTTTGCCTGATGTAAATAATTTTCCCCCTTTTTAGGGTAATTTCACCAAAGTTGGCATATAAAAATTCTGTTTATACAGAATCCTTGCCAGTATTCTGAGGTACCCCAAAAATAAGTTTTTTTTGACTAGCCAACACCTCTAATGAGTGCTTTTCATATTCTATATTAAAATAGTAGTTTGAATTGGTTCAATAGATGACGTTGACTTAACTCTAGCTGTCAACTACCCAACTGCGCTAATCATACGAGGTGTTTATTAATGGTTTTTAATGTACTTGAAAACTTTACTAAAATCATTCCCCTAAAAATGGGGAAATATATACATATAATGTACTTGAAAACTTTACGAAAATCATTACCCTAAAAATGGGGAAATTTTATTTGATTAGGCAACACCTCAGGATACTGGTAACAGTTCTGTATAAACAGAATTTTGATATGCCGACTTTGGTGAAATTACCCTAAAATGGGGTATTTTGTACCAGGCAGCATCTCGGGGTACTCGAAACGGTTCTGTATAGGCTGAATTTTGATTTTCCAACTTTTCGGAAACTACCCTAAAAATGGGGAAAATTATTTCCATCAGGCAACATCTTGGCGTACTCGAAATGGTTCTGCATCATACAAATTTTGACTTTCCAACTTTTTGGAAATTACCCTAAAAATGGGGAAAATTATTTTCTCCATACGACACCACTGGGTACTGGAAACTGTTCCGTGAAATCAAAATTTTGATTTTCCAACCTTTTTGAAATTACCCTAAAATTGGGGAAATTTATAATGACCAAGCAACACCTCGGGGTACTCAAAACAGTTTTTTAGAATCAAAATTTTGAATTTTGTTTTTTATTACTCAAAAAAATGGGGAAAATCATTTTGACCAGAGAATGTAAATAGGTATCAGTTAGTAAGTTCCTACCTCATAAAAATTGATAATCAATTAAATCAATGATTGATCTTATTTTTGATTTCACTGTACCTACTTCACTTGCGGTAGTACTATATGGAACAAAACTGAGCGAAAATCCAAATTCCAATCTGTCTGTCTGTAGTCAGGCTAACAGATTGGAAAATTTTGTCCAAACAGTTAGACTATCGAACTGTTGGTAGGAAAGATTGGAATAAATTATGTATGCTGGGAGCAACGGGGGGAGGAGGACTGCTTTTTATGAACAAGTCAAAAGTATCTAAAGGCAGCGCGCCGTTTTCTGCGTCCTGACTGACTGCCTGACATATAGATATAGCACAGCCTACTTATTTTGATATATTGGTTAGCTATAAAGGTATCCTGAAAAAAATATCACAAGTTAGGTGATTTGAGAAGTTTGTCACATGTAAGAAATTCGTGTACTTATGCCCTTTCTCATCACAAGAAAGCGATCACGTCTGATCACGATACCAGACAGGACGGAGGGTTCCCAACGAGTAAAACTATAACCAAAATTACCACCAGGCATCACCTCAGCATACTGGCAACGGTTCTGTGTAAACAGAATTGTGATATACCAGCTTTGGTGAACTTTTTTTTTCTGACAGCAGATTCTTGTTCAGTGATCACTGGGATCCTCAGATATCGATTTTGAAAGCAATCGGTCTAGTAACAAAAAAGTTTAAAATGGCGGCCACTTTATTTAATTTCTGACAGCTGATTCTTGTTCAGTGATCACTGGGATCCTCAAATATCGATTTTGAAAGCAATCGGTCCAGAAACAAAAAAAAAACAAAATGGCAGCCACTTTTTTTAATTTCTGACAGCTGATTCTTGTTCAGTGATCACAGGGATCCTCAGATATCGATTTTGAAAGCAATCGGTTCGGTAAGAAAAATGTTCAAAATGGAGGCCGCTTTTTAATTTCTGACAGCTGATTCGTTCAGTGAGCACAGGGATCCTCAGATATCGATTTTGAAAGCAATCGGTTCGGTAACAAAAAAGTTCAAAATGGCGGCCACTTTTTTATTTCTGACAGCTGATTCGTTCAGTGATCACAGGGATCCTCAGATATCGATTTTGAAAGCAATCGGTCGAGTAACAAAAAAGTTCAAAATGGCGGCCACTTTTTTTTATTTCTGACAGCTGATTCTTGTTCAGTGATCACAGGGATCCTCAGATATCGATTTTGAAAGCAATCGGTTCAGTAACAAAAAAGTTCAAAATGGCGGCCACTTTTTTAATTTCTGACAGCTGATTCTTGTTCAGTGATCATAGGGATCCTCAGATACCGATTTTGAAAGCAATCGGTTCGGTAACAAAAAAGTTCAAAATGGCGGCCACTTTTTAATTTCTGACAGCTGATTCGTTCAGTGATCACAGGGATCCTCAGATATCGATTTTGAAAGCAATCGGTCGAGTAACAAAAAAGTTCAAAATGGCGGCCACTTTTTTTTATTTCTGACAGCTGATTCTTGTTCAGTGATCACAGGGATTCTCAGATATCGATTTTGAAAGCAATCGGTTCGGTAACAAAAAAGTTCAAAATGGCGGCCACTTTTTTAATTTCTGACAGCTGATTCTTGTTCAGTGATCACAGGGATCCTCAGATATCGATTTTGAAAGCAATCGGTTCAGTAACAAAAAAGTTCAAAATGGCGGCCACTTTTTTAATTTCTGACAGCTGATTCTTGTTCAGTGATCACAGGGATCCTCAGATATCGATTTTGAAAGCAATCGGTCGAGTAACAAAAAAGTTGTGAAAATACCGGGGAAAATTTGTTTGACCTGGCAACAAACAACTCAGGATACTGGCAACGGCATGTACACGAGATCGTCGCCTTACCCAAAAATACGTAGAAGTAGGTAGTAACATAACAAATAAAAAATAAAATAAAGTAAGTAGGTACTAGGATACTTTCATATAGGTAGGTAAGGTACCTATATGAAAGTATCAAATACGTGCGGTCGTGCTATGAAATTCGTCACACACAAGCGGTTAGCAGCGTCTGGCGAGAGCGAGTGGGATGCCATATGACGAGCGAAAGAGATAGAAGCTCGCGAATGCGTCGACACAGGTCCTACCTCGATGGGCGCTCGCGCCGTACTGAACCTGTCGCGCTTGTACAATGCAATTTATTGTAAATTTAGAGCAATGCTAAGTATTTTTTTGTCAATAATCAAACAAAGGGATTATCAATAAAAAATCAGAATCTGATTTATCAATGAACTAACTTTATTTTGATATAATATTTTGTTTAGAATTACGCTTTATTCCACACAATAAATCGTGGTAAAGTGCCGGTATAATTCGTGTAAATTGGCGGAAGTTTTTTTTTTTATTTCTTTTAATGCGTTTTAATAATTGATATTGTGGTACATTATGTGTCAACAAGGATTATTTTCCTGATGTATAGGATTTTTTTTCAGTCAATTTGATGTATATTTGTTAGAGAAATAGGAGGCTGAAGTTGACTCTTCTTCTAACTTTCAGTGAAACTAGGTGCGGGAGATTGGTTACTACAAAAAAAATAAACTAGTGTTTGTAAATGTTCTACATTATCAATCAACACAATAGATTGTTCTATATTTAGCACTTATTTAACTGTGTTAAACCCTTTCCTATCATGGTAAATTAGGCGCTTAAAATCCACATAAAACCGTGAACGTCCTCTTAAAAAAAGTCTAGTTTAAAGGCATAACTTTCAAAAAAATAATGTATCTAGTAAATTTCTGCCAATTGTGTTTCTGGCTTGGTCATCTATAGAAAAAAGTTTGAAAAATCTTTATTTCAGTTATTTTAATGATGTGATATCTTGTTTACTCACAATAACTAGGCAAATCAGCATTATATTTTCTGAGCGCACCCTTAAGGTTCCCAGGTTCCCACGCATTTAAAAGAGTTGCCGAAAAGTCCGCTGACGAGATAAGGAAGAGTACTGTAACCTTAGAAGTTAATCTACCTACTTCATTCGGCAGCGATATAGAAAATGCCATACAAACTATTCCTAATAGGTAAATACTACTATCGTGTTCAGCCGTCGGACGCTATACAAAATTCTTTGTTACACTACACCATACGTCCGAGTCAATTATGTGCTAAAAACTTCGAATTAGCTCTCTGGCGTAAGGGATGCCGGTGAGCTTTTTAAAATTATCGGAAGTACTAATGTGTGACGCAAAACCTTTGACAAAATCTATGAGAACATGCTACCACACCAAACGAAGAAACCCAAGATGTGTCATAATTCCCTACTTACCATAATCGGATTTGAGTATATACTTAATCCGTCTTTTAAGACACTTATTCTACAAAGTATGAGTGAGTACGTGATAGAGACTAATAGAATTAGCTTATAACTATTGAATTTGGTTTATTATTAGGACATTGCGTGTAGCCAGTAATGAGTTACGGCACTGAGACGTATACGCTAATCAAAATCACGCAGCGGGCTATGGAGAGAGCTATGCTCTGAGTTTCAACTAAGCGATATAATGCGAAAGGAGGAAATCCGTCGAAGGACCTAGATAACCAACACCGCCTTCAGAATTAGCACGTTGAAGTGGCAATGGGTAGGTCATATAGCTCGTAGAACTGACAACCGTTGGTTAATAAAGGTTCTCGAATGGTGACTACAAATAGGACGATGCAGTGTAGGAAAGCTTCCCAATAGACCAGGAACATTATAAAGGTTGCAGAAAGTCGGAGGATGATTAAGCTAGCCTTTGTACATGTCTTTCTTTATTACTTGTTCGTAAATAAAATTATAAGAATTTTCTTAAAATTCCTCCACCAGCATCTCAAGACTTCTCGTCATGAAATTCTATGGGGGGGGCCTATCAGTGGATTGCTACAGGTTAATGATGATAATGATATAGGACTCCATATAGTTTCCGAGTCGATTTTGAAATAGGTAGCTGTTTGAGTTCTTCTAATTAGTTATGCAGAGGTCGTGCTAAGCCTTAAGGCCAGTAAATTGGTCTAGACTTTAGACATAGGTATGCTAAGAACCTGTAGTAGGTAAAGAGTGTATTTACTTTTTACCTTTATCACTGAACATTCAATCAAAGCCTCTAATGTTAAATCTATACATAACAAATAACACCCACCAGTTATAATACGTAGTCTTGATCCCACCCTAGGATTCCCTGTGTCGTGGGTATCAGGAACTATGGGTTCACACAAATACAAATATTTGCAGATTATACAAACATTTGTCCCGCAGCGGGAATCGAACCCGCAACCTCTTGCATCTTAGCCAGCTATTCGCCCGTCTCGCCACAGAGGTCGTCACATACACATCGACATGACAGGGATGAGGTCGAAATGGCAGATGAGATAGAAGATCGGCATTGTTTTTACAAATTTCGTATACTACCTTCTGTCTGTAGGTACATATCATGTGCCAGACTAAAGGCCGTTATATGTAACTCCCAAGCATATGGAAACAGGGTTGTCGAAAGTCGATTGTCTTCACTTGATGCGACCCAGATGCCCGCTCTCATCTGTCAACTTATGTGAACTCCTGAACCATCACAAGTCCAACTAGGGCGTTTTCTCATCGGTATGACTTTTGTATGAAAACATGACTCAATGTTAATTGATTGAAGAATAGTGGTATTGTCTTTTCATATAATTTCAAAAGAAAGTTGTAAACAGTAATATTTAATGTTGGATCAGTTATTTTCAACAACAAAGGCCAGGATGGCATCTTTTGCGTTGCTATGTTCTATTCCATAAAGTTTTAGCTATTCCATGGACTAGTCTCTGTTCTCTTATGCTTCCTCGTGTCCTAAATCTCTTTTTCTTATAAAAGTACCTTTAAAGTTGTTTAGATCGGCCTGAAGCGTCGGCGACGGCAACCCGATGATTGTCACGCACGTCGCACAGCGCTGCGCAAGAGCACGTCGCGTCGTGATTACGGTTATTGTACACAGGGGTGGATTAGGTTTTATTTACTTTGTATAGGAACTTGGAAACTTGTTAAATTTAGGATACGAATTAATTTACGTTGGGGATAGTTTACTCAACTCAAGACTAGATGTCGCCACTTGTGGATAAGAACGCGCTATCGGTTTTATTCCTTGGTTGGAGAACTCTTGTACGGGGAAACCCCTTGGGATTTGTGTTTATGTATTTTCATTATATATGCATTATAGGGTTTATATTCAAGTAACAAATATTCTGTGAACATTTCAACTGTTTACCTCTAACGGCTGCCAAGATATTATACCCCTGTAACAGAATCCAGACAGAAAAATGGATGGAGACGCGGCGCCGGCGCGGGCGTAGGCTTAGTAATATGGTCCCGTTTGGCGCCGTTTGGGTAAGGAACCCTGAAAATGGGAGAGTGGGGGCACGATTGATATCTTCGAGTTCTATTTTATTTTATTTTAAATTATTTAAATAGTTCTGTAGACTTTTACTTGCGTTTCTTGAAACTTTGGTATAATCCAGTCCAACTCTGCTCTAGTCCGTGACGCGTACGCAAGCGTAGACTGGCATATTAATCCATACACATGCCTGCCTTCTTGATTCACTTTCACTGTTCATTCTCTAACTTAATTTATTTTGACTTGATGAGCGCCCCTAGCGTACACTCTGTGAACCTTATTTTTCATACAAAAATCCGTGTTACACTACACCGTGCCGTGTGACGACCTCTGTGGCGCGGCGGGCGAAGGTTGGCCTGCGACGCAGGGGGTTCGACTCCCGCCTCGGATAAAATATTTGTACGATCCGCAGATATATGTTCAGGGTGTCCTGGGTATTTTTCTATGTATAATAAAAAAAATATCTATTTTTGTAATGTATTGTATTAAGTATTTCAGTTATCTAGTACCCATAACACAAGTTCTGCTTTAGCTTGGGGCTAGATAATGTTGTATGAAAAATGCAGCATGTATTTATTACTTTATTTGTTAAAACTCAGACTTCGGTCTCAGAGAATAGCCCTGCGGGTCTGGATGTTGTGGTACCATGGTACACGTAGTTTATGATACCCACGACGCAGGGAATCCTAGTGTGGATTCAGGGCATGTGTGTACCTACACATGTTTTTTTTTTGCTTTGCCATTGTCGAGTAAGCCGACGCAGAAGAAGGGTGTGGGGAGGAGGGGATGTCCTACAATGCATCTTCCGGTTTGTGGTCGCCATTCAAATACATTACCTTCTCTGAACCTGCATTCCTTTATTGTTCGTAAGACTGGCCACACACAGCTTCATTGTAATTATAATTTTACGATGAGTATTTCCTTCGGACCCTATTGTTAGCCCTTCAATCATATATGACTTCTGGGCATGAAGTATTTCCATTGAATGGAATTAAGACAATGCATGTTAAACTACTCTACCTTGCATTATTCTATGATAATGCATAAGTTACTCCTCTGTTAGGTGGTTAGGTGGTTAGGTGGACGACCTCTGTGAGGTTGCGGGTTCGATTCCCGCCTCGGAACAAATATTTGTACAATATGCAGATATTTGTTCAGGGTGTTCTGGGTATTTTTCTGTGTATAATAAAAAATATTAAAATATTATTATTATTAGTTTCGTTGCTAATAAATATTATTAGCAACGAAGTTCAACGAAGAATAGCAATTGCATGGAAAAAATATTGGAGTTTAAAGGAAGTAATGAAAAATAGAATAGAATAGAATAGAATATTCTTTATTGCACAAAAAACAAATCATGTACATAGGCGAACTTAATGCTAGGAAGCATTCTCTACCAGCTAACCTTTGTGTAATGCGGATAAATTTATGTAGGTGGTGCATAATACGTTAAAAAGAATTAGATAGTACTACAAGTACTTAGGTATAGATTCACAATAATAAATTTTATAAATTAAGTAAACATACATGAACAACATTATACCAGGAACACACTAACAATAAATAAATACATACATTAGGTACTTAAAATACATAATATGCATAAACAAACATAACCCTAACTTACAATATTATAATATAAATACATACCTATCAATCAATATATATATATATATATAATTACAAATTAGCATTTTATGATACCGCTCACTTTATACGAGTTAATCATCTCAGTCATAAAAAGATTATACACTCCAACTCTGAAGGAACCGATAGAGGAGACATCTCGAATATGGTGTGGGATACTATTCCATAGCCTAATCGCAGTAATGGTGAAAGAGTCCGAATAACAAGCCGAATTGTGGATTGGGGTTTTCAATTGAAGTCGCTGTTGAGGGCGCACAGAACGGTCCGCACCGTGCAGAAGGGAAAAACGTTCTTTAAGGTATTGAGGTGATAAGGGATCATGCAAGATGTTGAAAAGAAGACTTAATATGTGGATGTTCCGACGCTCTCTGATCTCCAGCCACTTCAGCTGAGCGCGGAAAGTAGTTACATGGTCATATTTACGAAGACCATGTATGAAGCATCAAAAAAAGCAGCAAAAATAAGCAGATAAATAATTAGTATCAAGAAAAAACTCTATGAAATATCAGTTCTTCCAACCCTAACATACGGCTGTCAAAGTTGGTCATTGAAAAAGGAAGATGAAAAGAAGTTAGCCATTTGCCAAAGGAAAATGGAGAGAAGCATGCTAGGGATAAGACAAAAAGAAAAAAAAAACAAAACAATCAGGAAAAGAACGAAAATAAAGGATGTGGTAAAAACTATAAGATCATATAAATGGAAATGGGCAGGACATATATGTAGGATGGAAAACAGTCGATGGGCTAAACGAATATCAGAGTGGATACCAAGAAATGGATCAAGAAGTAGAGGTAGACCGGAGAAGAGATGGGAGGATATATTCTTAGAGAAAGCTGGATTAGACTAAATGTCAAAGGCCAGAAATAGGGAATTGTGGAAGGAAATGGGGGAGGCCTACGCCAAGGAGGCGACTATTACTACAGAATAATTTTAAGTTAATTAAGATAGTTACATTTAAAGTTTAAAAAAAAAAAAGAATTGTTTAGTTTAGTTTTTAAATTACTTACGGTAGTAGGAATAAAGGCTTATTTAATTTTATTTTATTTAATAAAAAATATCTATCTATGTAATGCTATTGTATTAAGTATATCAGTTATCTAGTACCCATAACACAAGCTTTGCTTATCTTGGGGCTAGATAATGTTGTGTGAAATGTCCAGCATTTATTTATTTATTTATAATGTCTGAGTTTTTTTATTTGCCCACAAGCAGACTATTTTTATGTCATCATCCTCATCATCATTAGCCTGTAGAAGTCCACTGCTGGACATAGGCCTCCTTAGAATGCCACGACGAACGGTCTTGAGCTGCCTCCATCCACCGACTCCCCGCGATGTTTATAATGTCTTTAGTCCATCGAGTGGAGGGCCTTCCTCTACCGACTCGTCCGGTTTGTGGTCGCCACTCGAGAACCTTTATTCCCCAACGGTTATCAGTTCTTCGAGCTATATGACCTGCCCATTGCCACTTTAACTTGCTAATTCTGAGAGCTATGTCGGTGACCTTGGTTCTTCTATGGATTTCCTCATTTCGGATTCTATCACTTAGTGAAACTCCTAGCATAGCGCTCTCCATAGGTTGCTGCGCGACTTTGATCTTGTCTATACAACCAATGTACCAATACTTATTTTACTCCTAAAGTAACTTATTTAAGTGAGACTTTTCATCTTTATGTCTCAGGGGCGGCATCGGCAGTGCACGTGTGATGCCTCTGGTGTTGCAGGCGTTTGTAGCAAGGAACATAATACTGGTTCATAGGTTACGTTAACTGCTTTCCATCATGTGGGCCTTAGGCTAGTTTGCTGGCCAAGTAGTATAAAAAAATCATGCCACTGGTTTTTTCTTGTTTTTACTGCGTTAGGCACTGGCCTATCACCGGTTATCTGATCCAGTGATCAGAAGCCCAATTCTCGTGATATAACCAGTCAAATGCGAGTCGGACTCGCGTGGAGAGGTTTCCGTACAAGTAGGCTTGCCAGAGTAACCGCTATTCTACAAGAATGGACGCTGTCACGCACACAGTATCTATCCGTTAAAATTCTACGTATCCGTATATTTTTACTGTTCCGTCGTCCAGTATTCGATGACAAAACGGAATGTCATTTTTTTACGGAACGATATTTTTACTGTGTACAGAATACTGTGCCATGTGTGAAGTCGCTCATACAACTACATACGCCATCGACGAAAACAAAACGTACACGATAAAACGGAACAGTAAAACGGAGACATGTGTGAACGGGCCGTAACCACTTCAGACACGATTTTATATGCATTTTTCTCATTACGTGTATTTTCCGTTTGCCGTGGGAATTTAAGGACACAGGTTTTTTAATTAGGTTTTCCTGTAAGCAATATTCCATATATTTTTCAACTGTTTTAGCTAAGTACTTTTGGAGAATGTTAAATTTTCGCCTATTTTCTTTAATATCTCTTAAACTGAGCGTTTTAAAAATTATAAAAAAAACGGTTGTCTGTAAAGTCGGTTTACTGACGATAGTTCAACGTGTCAACGTCGTTATTGTGCTTCTTTGTCGCTCGTTCCGCGCTCGCGCGCATGCGGCGTTACCGCATGCGCATATATATATCCCATGCGCTATGCGCATGCGCATATATATATATATATATATGTATATATATATGCGCTATGCGCATGCGCATATATATATATATATAGCATATATAGCGCATGCGGTGGTAGCGCACCGCATGCGTTTTGCGAGGTGACGCATGACGAGGTAACGACGTATGACGAGGTAACGACGCATTAGTCATGTTTTTTCGAGCGTGCAGCCAGCTCCATCGATTTATAAGACGTTAACACCTCAAAAAACATACATTTACAACAACACATTTGCTAATTCTCATAACGATTTTTAAATTTCAACAGAGAAAATAAGAAAATCCATTCAGAGAAAATAGGCTGTGACAGACAGGCAGACAGACAAACACCTGAGTGACATCTTAATAGACCTCTCTCTCTTCACTCTTTCCAATGATATATGTATAACACTATCCCACTTAATCAACGGCTCTAATCTGTCATGAATTGAAAGTAGACTAAATTGTTATTATGACGGAGCTGAATACCAATTTTCAGTCAATTCACAATTTCACACAAATTCAACTTTTTAGTTTGGTTTTAAAATAATTACAAGAGTTTGCTTTCAGGTAGGTGTGTTAGTAGTAGAACTTTTTGTGAAAGAGTTCGTCCGGGGAAGTTCTACCACCGTACCTATTTCTGCCGCCAAGCAGTAGTGCTCGCATTGCTGTGTTTCGGTTTGAAGGGTGCGGGTGCCGGTGAAATTACAGACACATGAGACTTTTCATCTCTATGTCTCAGGGTCCGCAGCGCGCATTGTGATGCCTCTGGTGTTGCAGGCGTCTATAGGCTACGGTAACTACTTTCCATCAGGTGGGCCGTTTGCTTGTTTGCTTGCCAAGTAGTATAAAAAAAAAAGGTAAAGTGGCTCTGAAAAGCCGTCAATTCAATTCTTACTCCTAGCTCATGCGCCGGCGCCGCTCCTAAGGCGAGTGTTGTACTATCATCTTGGAAGCAAATGTTACCAACAAATTATTGAGCAATCCGCTTAAATCAAATTGTGCAAGTAGCTAAATAACTCGTTCTATCCAGCGTTAAGCTAATTAAGGTCCCTCTATTAATTTATGGCAGAGCAATCATTAGCAATTGTTTTTGTGACTATAGATTGCTTGCTTACTTGGAGAACAGTCTCGGTCCGTAGATAGATATCAGCATTGTACAGCACTTTCATCTCTTCACATTCCTTGTGCCACATTTAGAGGAACTAGAAATACAATATGAGTTTGATCTGATACAATTCAATGTTAACATCTGACTGAGCGGTAACATGAAAGCGAGAACATAAATCATTATCATCACTAAGACGAGATTCACTGCATAGACGTCCCCAATACGACGATACGACGAATGGTCATGAGACGCCTCCATTCACCAACTTCCGGCGGCTATATCAATGTCGTCTGTACATCTAGTGGTACCTATGTTCTCCAGTTGTTACCAATCTTTGCTATAATGACCTGCCTATTGAGAAAAAAGTATATCATTTTATTAAAGAAATATATTGATGTAATGGAATCTCAAGTCTAAACCTGAATTTTTGGGGTGACTTTAGGACGAAAAATACAAATACAAAAATACATTTAAGTGTATATTTTTTTTATCGGAATTGTAGAGACATATTGGTAACAACTCTGTGCAGTATTACCTAAAAAAGTGCGCTAAACATATCGCGTACTCTTTCTAATAAACTGAAATAAAAGAGACCGCTACCATTGACGAAAACATGGAGGTAAAAGAAAGTACCTCACTGGGGAAATAATAATACATATTATAGTAATTTATTCTCTCGACACTAGGTTTATCTTAATAATAGGTACAGAAATGCAGGACTAAGTTAAAACCTGCATTTTGTGAGACTGGTGCCTGCGATAGGTTTAAAAAAAACCTGTATTAGCGGAGTAGATTCTATTATTATAGATCGTTCGCTAATAGCTTGTACCGCACCACAAAGGTCACACGAAACGATTGGGCAACGCGTGGCTTCCGCAAAAACTGGGCGTTCATGCGCAAGAGTTGATTCGGCACACTACTCTACAGTTACAGACTGTTAATGAGGCACGTCGTAGACAATCGAGGTTAAATTCTTTTTTAAATAGCGCCGTAATTTGACAAGCTTTTATCCAGTATGTTTGTTTGTATTTAAACGAGCGAAGCGAGTTCTCTGAGTCAACTTGGAAGAATCGGCGTTTGTATGTCCAAATAAAGTAATAAATAAATGTATGTATGTTTGTTTGTCCGATGAAAACTTCCCAACCGTTTATCCGATCTTTATGAAATTTAATATGGGGGTAGATAGTATTGGTACAATTTGTAGGTAAGGTTATGAGCTATATCGGTCGGGGGGTTGATAAGATATTGGGGTTCAAGAGGGGGTAAAAAAAAAAAGTGAGACAGTCGGATCAAGTGGGGTGTCTAATGAAAGCGATTTGGCTGGACATTTCAAAACTGTTCTTAATTAGTATTTAGACTTAGAAGTTTCTGAGATATTAGGGAAAATCAAAAATTCTAGGGTACTTCCAGCAATCCCACAATGCTGAAATTTGGTATGCTTGTAGCTTTTGTGTCACAACAACAGGGAAAAGTCTGAAATTGAAGAAATTAGAAACTTGTACCATATAAAAACCATAACCAATATAACATCAATTGTTGAATTCCTAGTTATAACCCAGTTCCCATTATTTATACTTAAATATTTGTATTAATCTGTATACAATTGATTTGAAATTTTGCATAATTGTGATGTTCCAATGACAATGCAAATGTCAATACAAAATTATAGAATGTAGACAACGGACCTCCTTGATAAAAGAAAGGAAACAAAGAAGAGTAAACTTGCCGTACTTGTGCTTCTTTTGATCAGCCTACAGTTTTGATTAAGTAGGTACTAATTACATCATGGTCAGCCAAAAGACTATTTTCCTTTGAAATACTTAATTATTAGGTAATTTTTTATCAAAATCAATCTTATTCCAACGTTGATTCATATAACATCCAGAGTGTGTAGTACGTACGAGAAAGAAAACGCTCTACAGAATTGAAGTTAGCCATCTTGGCGAACATCATTTTCTTGTCCACGATGTGTAATAGCAAGGGCCGTGAACTGTATCTTGCCAATTACACTGTGACACTACTTAACTGTTTTGTTGCGGCGTGAGGGTTCATTGTTTGATATCGGTAATTGAAGCCTTTGTTTTAATATCAATGGCAAAAACTAAAATATATAATAAAATTATTTTAATTTCCTGATTTTATTTAACTGCTGTTTAGGAGCTTTATTGGCACCAACGACTAAAAAAAATTCAACGTTTCAGATAAAAACATGTATAAATTAATACTATACCTAGTCACAGATTTATTCATTGAAGTCACAAGGATCATTTGTTCCAATGTGACTAAGCCTAGAACAACAGGGCAACAAATACGGCTTGGCTTTTTAAGGTTCCGTACAAGAAAACACGGAACCCTTATAGGATTACTTTATTGCCTGTCTATCTGTCAAGACCCTTTTTCTCAGTAACGGCTTAAGGTATACTGAAATTTACACTAAATATAAAGGTACTTAAGTGATCTTATAGAGCCGCTTTATTTCGATTATTTTCCTTTTTAACCAACTTCACAATTCGGTTCTCAATTCGGTTGTTTTTTTTTTGTTTTTATGTTTGTTACCTCATATCTCCGTCGTTTATTAACCGATTTGGAAAATTCTTTTTTTATTTGAATAGATACTTCCAGATTGGTCCCATTTTTTCAGAATTCAGTTCTGATGATGGAATCCATGAGGAATTGAGGGAACTCCTCAAATATTGTAGGCATACATATAGCGATTTTGATATTTTCAGCAACAAATCAAGTATTTGCATTCAGAAAGTATCATAACCACTATGGTTTTTTCATAAATTTTTTTCATACAGATATTTAGTCGAATACAATGGCGGAAGTCGGTTTTTTAAATGAAAAGTTATTTTGTTTTCTTCTAAGTTGGCGTTTCTTGGTTGGTCTTTTTAGTTAGTTGGTGTTGGTTGTGTATTTGCCAGTATCAAGTTTTAATAAACTAATTGTATTTTGCAACGTTACACTCGTTCCAAGTCAGTCAAGTCATGTTTAAGGAAAGCGCTGGCAGTTTTACTAAAACTTTGGTGGACAATTTCCACCAATTTGAAAAGTCACGCAAAACACTTCCATTTCATTTCACTACACTTGTGCATTTTATAAAAGCTACATTGGGTAAAATACCACTAAATTACACAAAAATACTTATAAAAACAGTAGAAAATTAAATAAATACTTATAAAAACAGTAGAAAATAAAATAAAAGTAGTAGGTGACGTCTCTTTTCGAAATTGGGGGGAAGAGTACGATTATTTTACTTTATTATTATTATTATTTTAAAGAACCACGGTGGCGAAAGTATACAGTACAATGAATAATAAAGATGAAGGTATTTGCAATATTTGTAAACAGCTATAAATGAGGTGCAATCAAAGGAGGTTAATTGAGGTGCGATCAGCAAAAAGTTGCGTTTCCGCGGCGGATGTAGGTACATCACCGTTTCCGCCAGCAAGCCGCCACCTAATCCTTTCCCATCTATTGTCAAGTAATGAATGTCTGGGACTAGAAAGCATAGTTTACAGGTGTTTTAATTCCTCGAAACTTTAGATTATAACTCTGATTCACACAGATTGTATGTACATTCTAAGTAGGTCTACCCGAGTACTGTGTTGAATTGAACTTTTGTCAAAATGTCTTAAGGGGCCTGCAAAGACCGCAAGCAAATTCAATTTGAAGCGAGTGTCAAAATCAGCTATCCCTGTTAGGCACCAGAGCCTCTCCCCCTGCATGCGCGATAGGTGTACGAGCCGTTCGAAATTTGTAAAAAATTAGGGCGTCTTCCGTAATACCAAAAATAATGGATAAAAACTTAATGTTTTTTTTATATCTTGTTGTTATTCTGCAACTTGACAATATAATTGCTATGTCCCTAATCACAGTATACTAGAAAATACGTTGTTTTTAATACGAAACAAATAAGACGAAAACATGTCGTATATAATTCGTAAAAATATACAAAATGGATACAAAATATACATTTAGTTTTAGGTATGTATTTTGAAACAAGAAATATCAAGGAACCTAGATAAATACTACCTAAATCCGAATAATGCCATAATGTGGTGGAAATATGTTTGAATTAAAAATGATTATGGTATTACGTTTGGATGGGCATTTTATCCTGCGCTGGCCCCAGAAGCATTTAATAGTTGAACTGTGTAAAAAGATCGTACAGTCAGGTAATGTGGTATCAACAGTCTCCCCATTTCGGACGTACAATAGTAGTAATAGTATATGTTTAATAATACTTTAGTAGTGTAATTGTCTTCACTTCGCATCAAGATTTACTCTAACCTAAAGGTTGCCTAGAAGAAATCGCTTTCAACGATAAAGCCCCTGATTGCTAAATTATGTATTCCTGGTGAATAATATGTAAAGATGTGAATCCTTTTGATGGAACCCTTTCAAACTCTATCGTGTTTATCTGCTTGTCCAACAGGAAAAATATTGACCGATTTAAAGAACAATATTGAGAAATTACTAAGACGCCATAATAATAATAATAAAAAAAAAAAACAAAAAAAGTGTAGGCCAAGAGATTCCAAGAAAAGATGAACGCTAGTCTATTTGGTTTCTTCAGGAGACTCAAGGCTCTCATCCTTTTTTTTAATATGAGTAACAAAAAACAAACAAAAAAAAAAAAATTGACGGAATTGGTTTCTGGTCCACGTGATGTTAAGCGGTAACACCAGTCGATTACAACTGCAATACTCTTAGGTCATGTCCACCTAGGACGCGCCCTAATTGGCTGACGCATTGTCTGACTTATAGGCCCCTTTCATTTACCCATTGAACCTAGAGACTTGAAATTTGGAGGATGTATTTCTTTTAGTGTAGAGGTTTACTAAGAAAGAAATTTAGAAAGTTCACCCTCTAAGGGGTCCAAAAAGGGTTTAAAAATGTTCCGCCGGACCCGACACGGTAACAATTACGTAGTTAGCATTGCACAAAGATTAGGCTTGGATGTTAACCTTTTTTTTTGTTGTCCTCAGGAGTTACAACAAGAGAAGCACCTGCTCCGACGGCGGCTGGACACCACCCAGGGAGAGTATGAAGCCAGGATACTGGAACTGCACAATGACATCAAGGAGCTCACGGCGAAAATCGGAAACAGAGACACAAATGTCAAACAGGTCAGTTACATGATGTTACTCTTTTTCATCAGCCAATCATGTTCTAACACGAAAGCGTCTTATGCTACCCTTTAAAAAAGAGCGTGTTATTTGTGGAGTCACCGACCATTAGGTAAACGTAGCAATTAAATGGTAGCCCAGACGGTAACGACTTACGTTCTGTCTCATAATCATTCACTAAACCTATTTTAGTTAAAATAGCTTTTGTTTTGTTCTCTCTGATGTAAAATGTCATACGTCAAAACAAGACAAAACATATTTTAACTAAAATAGGTTTAAAAAATGATTATGAATAAGGGGGTTGGTCTTTTCTTGATAAGGCTATGCTTTTTAAAGTCTTAGTAAAGATACTTGTCACACAATGCAATTGTCAAAAGTCTATCCAATGTAAAGTGTTTACTACATCCACGGAGGAGAAGGAGGGGCCTATTCTTAGGCCGGACACACCACGGCAAAATTATGTTATGTTGTTATTATTTACAACACCATATTTCGATTCGGCCAATATAAATCAAACTTAGAATCCAATTTAAATGTAATCGACGATAATTTCCACAGGTGTTCTAATGATACATTCTATACACATTTACATTGATGCAAGTCGTTCTAATGTCCTAGTCATGTGATGACTGGAAAATGGTACTGTTAAGGCGCGATATGATCCTATGAAATCGAAATATACAAATATCCAAAATTTTTATCCAAATGACTGCTTAAAATTGAAAACCACATGTCATATATGACGATGAAACTGGTTTGCACTTCAGACTATATTAATTTTGAGGGTTTTTTTGAATTAATCGAAATATACAAATTATAGATAAAAAATATGCGGTTAGAACTTTAAAATAAAAGTCTAGCTATTTAATGCGTAAAAAAAATTGTGCTGTTGCCGTTCAAAATGAAGAACATATGAATGCCAAAGCTTTTTTAGGTTGGTTATTTGGGCGATTTTTTAATGCAAAACTATATTTTTTTTCAAAATTCTGTCTGTTAAAACTTTTTTTAGTATATTGTTCTCCGTACACTATTTTTTGCATCTCATTATTTAATCTTGTCACGTCACACTGGGCGTTCAAAAATACTACAGTCCTCGTCTTAATGCGTTTGTCGTCCAGAGTATTAGCAGTATAACCTTCCTTTTACATCACATTTGGGTGTATATTTGTGCAATACGTTGTGAATTGTTTAAGGTTGCATAATTTGCATATAAAGCAAAATGCCAATCGTAGATTTGGATTTTCCTCAAGTAAATACTAAAAGACTCATGAGTGTCTATTCAAGTATCCATATTGTATGGTGTATATTTAAATACATATATGTTAACGTGCTCTATAGTATTTAATATATATTATTCAAAAAGTATTTTATTTATTTATATTTAATTTAATTTTTATGTTTACACAGATTTAAGTAAGTATCATACTTTCACACAACACAACATACCGCACATACCGTTTTAATGGTTTTTTTTTTGTATAAGTTAAGTCATCTGGTGACAGTCGTATATATTGTTAAAAAATGTAAATCCGTTATTGGCTTTAGGTAAAGTTTGTTAGATTTAGCATGCACAATTTAAGAGCTGTGGATTTTGTGAAATAAATAAAATAAATCATGTCATCATCATCAGCTGTCAGACGTTGACTGTTGGACGAGGCCTTTCCCATAGTGTTGAGAACAAGCAAGGACTTATTACAAAAAGGCAAAAAAAGACAACCATTTCATCCAAGGTTTATACAAGACTGACAAGAAAGAACAAGAAAGTTAATCAAAAAAGTAAAAAAGGAACTTAATATTTAAATGTTTATAATTCTTTACCAGCCAGCTTCCTTAAGTTCTTAAAGGAGACTGGCCTGGTAAGTGTTGTGAAAGGTTGGTTGCCAACACATAGAATCAATGGAAGGATTTGCCATAATCACTGCGAATTGGTGATCACAGTATTGGTGTTGCACTATTGTGATAACTTATATGGATGCTGTTGCCTATCCTCTGGTTTATTCCCTTAGTCAGCTTTTACGGTTTCCACGGGAGGAGGCGGAGGGACGGATTCTTAGGCCGAAAATACCACGGCTAGCGAAGATACCACGGCTACCGAACACATTAAACTAGTGTTGTGTGTGGTTGCCGTGTGGTTATCAAATAAATTAAGTAGGTACAAACATTAAAATAAAAATATGCATGGAAAACATCCAAGGGCTTCTCTATTCAAAAACATATTCAAAAAATAAACTGGCGTGCAATTAAATTGTATCACTTATAAATACTAAACTTTTCATTGCACGTCAATATATTCTCTACTAGTTGCGCCCCGCGGTTTCACCCGCGTGAATAATGATGAAAATTGATGATGATGATGATGATGAAAAATAGCCTATGTGTTAATCCAGAGCGTAAAGTATCTCCATTCCAAATTTCACTCAAATCCATTCAGTAGTTTTACCGTGAAAGAGTAACAAACATACAGTAGGATAAAAAAAAACACAATAATAAAATAAAATGAAAAAATAAAAAAGCCTTTTATATTCCTTCAACAAAATTAAACTTAAAATAACAATTGACTATGTATATTATTATTATGTCTTAAAACTTAGTTAAGGACCCCTTGCCTCCTACTAAAGTTGCCAAACTTTTTTTCCCTTCGCTTTCTTCATCCATGCCTTTCCTGCTAAAAAAACGCAAAGCTAACTCTAATTGTTGACTATTTTCGTTTTGTTTTCAAAATAATACGTAAAATTAGGTCAAAATTTCAATAAATACAATTCCTGCCAAATGACTGCATGAGGAGGTCTTTCGAATTTAATTTTTAGTTTAAACGTTTTAAGCCCATATTTAAGATTGACTATCGACATAATTGTTAAAATAACGATAAAGAAACAAATAACAAAGATAATCATAATTATCTGGTACACAATTTAGGACGATTTATCACAGCACCTAAAGGTGACAGATCATTAATTTGTTGACGTCTCTCACGAACACTTATCGTCATGCAACATTGTTGGTTCAATAAACTTTAATTCACTAGTCGCCAGTGCGTCTTCACACGGCGCTGGTCACGCTACAAAACGATATTTTCCGTTCCGTAACAGAGGGTGATTGGAAAATGCCTAGTTATCACTATAGATTATGCAAACATGCAACTCTGCCGTGGTTGTGTCCATCCTAAGAACACACCTCTCTGTCTCTTCCCGGACCTGGGTATGGTAGCAGCATCCACCGAAGTACCTATCAACAATACTGCGATTACCAATCCGCCTGCCAAGCGTGGTGATTATAGAAAATCCAGAATATTGGGTAGGCCTCGTCCAGCAGTGGACATAGCCGCTGATGCTTCAATCTCCATGGAGATCTTCCATCCTCAGACCTGAAGTAAGTGGTTTAATGCCGTGTTGGATTCCACCTAAAAGCTATCAACCGAGGTTTCAAGATGGTACATTTTATCGATTCGCCACCTTGCCTACTGTGAGAGGTTAAATTTATCGTTTCAGGTTTTGTGGTGATCTCATTGACCACACGTACTCACTTTTGTGCATTTCACGGAATTAATCTAGGCATGTCTGCACGAGTTCTTCGATTGAATCGATTTTTCTGACGACCTCCTTGGCGTAGCAGGCGAATTACTACCTGAGACGTGAGAGTTCGATTAACGTTTGCATATTCTGCGAATATTGGTTCTGGGTCTGGACTCTGGATGTTGTGGTACTATCACTCGTAGTTCCTGATGTACACAATATAGGGATTTGTAATGTGCGATCAGTATGTTTGTGACTGTAGGGTATTATGGTATGTTGTTATCTACTGCTTGACTTACTGTCGTAACAAAAGAGAACTCTCCTGCCTTTCAATCCTTAAAACTTACAGATTCAAGAACGGGAGTGGACTTTAAACGGTCTCATTACGAAAGATGGTTTTAACCTGAGTCTTGGATATCGAAATTCAGTATAGACGACTTTAATACGAATGCAAATGGTTTGTTTTTCGAAATCGAGCTAAATAGTAGTAATAGTAATTACTACTTTTAAACGGCGAAGGAGAACTCAAAGAGATATGCCTTCCTCATTGCCTCATGGTCTTATTGTATAAGCTTGCCCATACAGTCAAAATTCAATTTAGAACATTACCTAGTATTTCGGATGGATGACGACTGGCTATTTTTGTATTAATTCAAGATCTGATTAAGCTATTAAACACGTTCCCTAAATAAAACAAAAGATTTGCCAGCTTCGTCCTTGACCCTAAACTGGTACAAAAACTCTTTTGTCCAAAATTCGCCGTTTAGATTTAATTAACATTGAAATAAAATTGGACAGTGTACTGCGAACTAAGCCAAGGTTGGTATCGGTCGCTACTGTCAGTGGAACTATGATTTTTGTAACCAAGACCACTGTTGTGTTCAATCAAGCTTTTATGGGTTTTTGAGGCCAACAGAAATGAGTCCTAAAAGGAACCTGAAGATGTGTCCAGAATTAGGCTATGCTATTTATGTACCTAGATAGTTTATCCTATTTTTATCCAGCAGTTTAAAAGCAGTAACAGCTAAAAATCTCCTACCATCAGAATAGGATTTCAGTTAACGAATATCTATGGCAGTCAATTTTGTGTGACGGGTTGATTTAAGAGCACTGTATCTAGGGAATATTATTTTATCACGTCATGGCTCGCCATTTCTGTGATGTGACTGGACTAAAAATATCCCCTTCCCCCCTATACTAAGAGTCTACATCAAGGGATGGGTAGCAGCATCCACCAGAGTACTTAACACGAACACTACGCCTGCCAATCGTGGTGATTATGGCAATTCCTCCCATTGTATTTTATGGGGAAGCCTTGTCCAGCAGTAGACGTCTAAAGGATGCTGATGATGATTATGATATCATGGCTCTAACTATAATATTATGGATCAAATTTTGTTACTCTTGTTTCTGATTTTTTGCTGCTTGGTATAGTATTCGCTTACAGTCCGACCACATCCGAACGAAACCCTATTGTTGTTAAACGAAACGTGTCGGCTATTTCGTAGATTCTAATCCTATTTATATTCGGCAGCAGGTATAATAGGTTTGTCATTACGTCCTTGCGCAGTTTAGTGCTTAGTCACCTTTTGGGGATAAAGACCTCGTGCAAGACATCAGTCACTAGGTTTCTTTGTAAATTGCTGAACTAAACTCAGAAGGTCAAGACTTGGCTTAACTCGATGCTAACTTAATTAATTTGATGTTGTTTGCAAACCGAAAGGCAGTTTAGTATATTCTTAGGTTCCTTCCTTAACTTTTGTATAGATAAAAGATGAGGTTATTCAAGCATGTTTTTGACGACCTCTGTGGTGCGGCGGGTGAAGGTTCGCCTGCGATGCTGGAGGTTGCGGGTTCAATTCCCGCCTCGGAACAAATAGTTGTACGATCTGCAGACATTTGTTCAGGGTGTTCTGGGTATTTTCTATGTATAATAAAAAATATCTATATGTATGTAATTTATTGTATTAAGTATATTAGTTATCTAGTACCCATAACACAAGCTCTGCTTAGCTTGGGGCTAGATAATGTTGTGTGAAATGTCCAGCATTTATTTATTAAGGGAGATAGGTCTTCTAGAATTTCTCCTATCAAGCTCTTCGCAGGAGAAACGTTACCCTCTTAGTCTTTATGAATACCTTTAGATACGGATCACTTACAAGTAGGTAGGTACTCTAAGTAACACGTCACTCGGCCTCTAAATTTCAGTCCATACTTTGTGGTCATCATTTTATACCAAGGTCACCACCAAGGTTACCTATTACGCAATCCCCGTGAACTATGGGAGTTTCCCAGAGTGGCTACACCTGGTGAAAGCTTTCCAGGGTCGATAAGTAATTAGCAGCACGCCCGCACCCTGTCTAGTTTTTCATTGGACTTTTACACTTTCATGATTGTAGTTACCTACTAATATTATTAAAACCACTCAACTTCCGAGAATGCTCGTACCTATTCGTTAAAACAAATAGGCCTAACCTCAAAACGCTGTCTAAATTAAGATATGGCTTTGAATTGATGATCATTGTCGACTTCAGCTAACAGGGGGCTTAGTAACAGGTTTTGATAGTTAACGTAAACTATCAAAACCTGTACTAAGCCCCCTGAACGATCACTTCAGTGGCAAGGCGGGCCAGTAGACGGCTGAGACGTAACAGGTGCCGGTTTGAATTCCGCTTCAGGACAGACGATTGCATGATCTGCAAATATTTGTTCCGGGTCTGGAGGCAAATTTTACCCCAAGAGTCTGCGTAGTACATACTACTAGATAGATATACGTAAACGTATTTATTTTGATATTAGATAACAAAAGTGAATTAGTCAAAGCTCTTCCTGGACATATTTCTGTTTAATTTACAAGATACGTACATCGTACCCAAACTCACACCAAAACAATGTCGCAATGGATCGCCAGTCGTCACGGTTTGGATGTCCTTCCCAAGCGATTCGGAAAAAAGTTTCGCAAAATCTTAAAAGGTAATAACGGCTCTAACTCTAAAACTATAAGACCTAAATTCTTATAGCAGATGTTTCTTCTAGTAGTCAAATCTCTCAAAGATATTAGCAACTTAATAGTCAACCGGATAAGGAATAGTATTCCGTGGCAGGAGGTTCGGTTACACCTATTAACACGATTAACCACGCTTGCCTAGAACAATGTAGTTCTATATGGCTAAACATTTGATTACATTATTGGGGAGTTTAATCTGTGGAGGTAAAATGTATGTTCTTCGTAAAAAAAACGAATCTCTCCGATGTTCCGGCACTCGCTTCCTGGAAGTGTCTCACATACTATAATATCAATGAAAGTCTACCTACATTGACAGCAGGGAAATCTATTCGGATGAGGCCAAGAAACTGCTCTATTTATTTTCTTTTCTTTTTTAGATACCTTTAGCGGGGGTGGCATAAAATCACAGCGAGCGTGACTAAACTTCCACTTATAAATAAAAGAACTAAAAGAAAATATTAGATTCTCTAAGGACCATTAACTTAGTTATTCTGGCTTATTTATAATAAGGGTCGGTTAGGTTAAAAATTTTAACCGACTTCACAAAAAAGGAGGAGGTCCTCAATTCGGTTGTTTTTTTTTTATATTTGTTACCTCATATCTCCGGCGTTTATGAACCGATTTGGAAAATTCTTTTTTTATTTTAATAGATATACTACTTCCAGATTGGTCCCATTTTTTTCAGAATCTAGTTCTGATGATGGAATCCATGAGGAATTGAGGGAACTCCTCAAATATTGTAGGCATACATATGGCTGTTTTTATATTTTCAGCAACAAACCAAGCATTTGCATTCAGAAAGTATCATAATCCTTTCACCACTATGGTTCTTTCATAATTTTTTTTCATCCAATATTTAGTCGAATACAATGGCGGAAGTCGGTTTTTTATATGAAAAGTTATATTAGGGTAATACCTGAACTAGAAAAAAAAATACAACCTTATTCAGAACCTCCTCCTTTTTGGGAAGTCGGTTAAAAAACACATCACATGTACCCATTTTACCTAACAATTTTTTAAATTATTTTTTGCAGTTAGGTTTTAGTTGTTAAACTTTTACTTTATTTAAGTATAACTTTGTTGTGGAGTATTCAGTACTTAGGTAGTAGGTACTTAGAGCTCTTGGTCTGTCTAAGTCTGTAAGATACCGCAAATCGTGAGGGTTTTTAATGAGTTTTATGGCGTTTATAATTAACCATCTGAAGAATTAATTCTGGTAAGAACCACGTATACGCTTGGCTTTTGGCGAATAAAGTATTATTAATACTTTTAATAACATTTCTGAAATTTACTCATCATGTCCTTTCATTTGATACCAAAATCATTATATTATTTATATTGAATTATATAATTTCCAAGGTTAGACAATTGCGTTAAACCACCATATAGAATTTAGTGTGACGTCATGTAGTATTATTATATTCAGTTTTGTGTTTTACTTATTCTGAACTTTTCTTGGACCTTTTAAGTATTGTTATCTAACCTAAAAAAAACCTAAAATATCATAACTTTCGTTTGCCAACAGCGAGATGAAGAGAAAGCCGGTCTGATAGCGGAGCTGACAGCACAGAACTCACGGCTAACAACGCAGCTGAAGGAATCTTCAGCCACAGAAGCGAACCTCATCGCTCAACTTGAGGCACTGAAAGACCAGTGTTCTATCAGAAAGACTAGTTTACAGGTAAAATGTTATAAGTTTAAGTCAAAAGAACGAGGAAGATTTTGCATGTAAGTAGTATTTTTTACTTTCGCGATCAGTACGGCTAGCACAGGCTACCGTTACCAAGACGCTAGCGTGATGACCGCAAATATTAATATTGGCCAATTTAAAATAATAAATTAGAACACATATTTATTATATTGTCACGGGTATTTATCGCGTGTTACCTTATTATTTATTATTCCCGACGTTTCGAATGCGTTACAGCAATCATGGTCGCGGGCTGACAAGGTAACACACTGTAACTACTGTAGCTACTGTAAGGTAACACGCGATAAATACCCGTGACAATATAATAATAATGTGTTCTAATCGCGAGAGTTTAAAAAATACTAATAAATTAGAAATTAGGGAAACATAACATTTTGTAGTGCAACGCTGAAATTAGGAAAAGAGATAAAAGGATCAGCTCCGCTAGGGAATGGGGGGGCTGTAGAGTGGATAGGAATATACTTTTATTTATAAAATAATATTATTAATAATATTAGAGGATTAGTGGAATAAAAAATATTAAATTTTGTTATTATTAAAACAGATAGAAGATTCTAAAAACTGATATATACAGGGATCTAAAGATGAAAGAAAGACCACTACACTATAGAAGGAAGCGGAACATGGAACGAGATTAGGTCATAAAAAAAATTAAGATATAATAAGGAGATAAGATAAGATAAGGAACGAGTAGTCACACATTTGTAATGAAATCTTTTTCCCAGGACCACGTCACAAGCCTGGAGTCGCTGAAGTCAGAGCTGGCTCTGATGAGCGACAAGCGTGCAGACTTGGAGAGGCGGCTCACATCCTCGATGCATGACAAGGATCATCTGATGCAGCAGCTGGACGAAGCCAACGACAGGATCGTGGCAATCGAGAGGCAGCTCAAAGAACAGGTAACAATTGCAATCGACAATGTAGTTTCAGTTCCCGTCTCACGACCTTCGAGCGTGGTCGCGGTCGGTGCTCCTGAGCAAGGACCTCTAAATGGTCAACGAAACGTCAGCAGGAGAATAGAAGCACTTGGTGTATAGTCGTTATTTTTCTAAAAAAGTTTATCATTCCTATCAATGGAATATAAATCCGAAATGAGAAAATCCGTAGAAGAACCAAGATCACCGACATAGCTCTCAGAATTAGCAAGTTGAAGTGGAAATGGGCAGATCATATAGCTCGCCGAAACTGACAACTGTTATGGGAATAAAGGTTCTCCAGTGGCGATCACAAATCGGACGACCAATAACCATTTGTACCATTTATGACATGTTCCGAACTATGATTATGAGAATTCGGCTTCTGATGCCCCCTGTTACCTAACTGAAAGTCACTCGGTGAGTAACGTTTTGACAAGTAAAATTACCATCAATTCTTAATGATAATTTTGAGTAATTGATGGTCATTGTAGGGGCACAATTTCCTGATGTTGCAAACTGGCCCGCTCTCCACTAACCTGTGGCCTGGCAGGCCAGTCTTAAACCGTCCGCCACCGAGAAAAGTCTTCGGAGAATAATTGGAGAGTCTCATATAAGTACATCTCAAACTCTCTCTCTTTACTTGTCAAACGTTAGTCGCTGAGTGACATTCAGTTAGTTAGAGAATAGGGGGGCAGATCTGTACTGTAATTACCTATACCTTATTGGCGATCCCGCGTGAGAACACTTAATTTAATTTCGTTTTCTCCGATTTCGGTCACATTCTCACAACACTAATGTTTTAACATTCGCTGCCCTTTCACTATCTTTGTTACTCGACTAGCCAAAAGGGGGGTAATGCGTTTCATGTAATATCCGCTGATTTGATACAAGAACAATAGCTGTAATTAAGAACTAATCTCGACTTGAAGGTTCGTGTTGGGCAATACCATCAATTCATACAACTCTATTATGTTGTATGGGAGGAAAAACTTTGTATGAGATTTAATGACTTGTTGAATTATGAAATTTGAAATGGAAAGCAATGGGAAGTTTTCTGACAGCTGAAAGAAAATAGTTCTAAATCCATGCATAGATGGCGCAGTCCAGAAATGGTTGTCTAAATTTTGTCGGTCAGCCACCAACTGTCAGTGTCACTGAATTCACTCGCTCATGCTGTTTGTTGGTGAAGTAAAGAAAGTATCTACTCAAAGTTTTTGTTGAAATTCTGATATATATTTGTTAGTGTTACGTTATTGTTATAATTTTTTGTTGTTATTTTTGAAGCCGGACCAATTAAACCGGCCTATTGTAGACTTGAAAAACGAGCTTCGGAGTCGTAACGCGAAACTTGGAGGAAAAAAAGATATAAAAAAGAGAATTTGTTCTCTGTGGTGCTTTTGCAAAATCTTCAGAAGACACAACCATTGCGTGTCACCGCCATCTATCGGAATTTTAAGAACTATTTTTTCTTTTTAATTGCCTCCCTGAAAACTCCCCATTGTAAATTAGTAGGTACCATACCACTGGTTGCTATGGTATGTCTAGCCTAAGAATAGACCTCTCCTGCTCCTCTTTTGGATGTAGTAAAAGTCTTACTAAGGGATTACCAGGGGATGGGTAGCAGCGTCAATCCGCCTGCCAAGCGTGGTGATTATGGCAAATCCCCCCATTATATTCAATGGGGGAGGCCTCGTCCAGCAGTGGACGTAAACAGGCAGGTGATGATGTCACGGGTTTAAGAAAGAACTAATGTGGTGAAAGGGTTCTATGCTCGCAGGGGGGCTCTTAATTTTTGATGTCAGAAAGGAGCTATTGACAGAAATTACAATAACAATACTATGAGCATTTATATGTAAATGTGTTGCGATCCAGCGGGACTCAAACCCGCATCTTCGCCTCTAGTTGACAATGGCTTGACCAATTCGGCAATGGACCGAGCTGACGCTGTTTTAAAATTAATGGGCACTATCAAATTACATTTTTTTTTTGAGTCAAATTTAATTTTCTCCGTTATTGTGGCTTAGATACCCTAATTCTTGACTTGACTTGATAAATACTATAAACAATAACATTAACATCCAATAATCACATACGTAGTCTTAATCCCACACTAGGTATCCTTGTGTCGTGGGTAACACGACCTACGAGTACCATTATGGTATCGTAACACCCAGACAATATTTGCAGATCATACAAACATTTGTCCCGCAGCGGGAATCGAACTCGCAACCTCTCGCATCTCAGCCGGCTACTCACTTATAGTAATTTCAGTAGTGTTATCATAATTATGTTTCCACACCTAACATAATTCATTATTTTTATGCGTTTCAATGATAGTTACAGTACAATGGAATAACTAATGAAGTGGCTCTTGTGCATATTGGTCCTGGTGAATTGATAAGGCCTCATTATAGTTTACGTTCACTCACTTCACAAAATATATAGGTACAGAAGGCCATCTCAGTACAACAAGCGCTAACAGGCGCACGCACACAAAGACACGCGCACCCACGTAGAACTCGGTCGACTCGCGACTGGCGTTCGACCGAGTTCTACCGAATTGTCGTGGGTACGCGTCTATAACAATAATAATAAATTTATTTCTCAAATCAAGCAATATTACAATTTCAATTATTAAATCTCTAGGAACAAAATTATCTAATCAAAAAAATCGTAACTAAATTAATTTATTTGTAATGGCTTGTACCTAGTCGTATTTAGGTTTGCAGTATTTACACTAACCCCCTTATTCATAATCATTTTTTAAACCTATTTTAGTTAAAATATCTTTTGTCTTGTTTTGACGTATGACATTTTACATCAGAGAGAACAAGACAAAAGCTATTTTAACTAAAATAGGTTTAAAAAATGTAAGTGTATTACTTGTGTTGTAAATACCGCGCTAAATGTTTGCATGCGCCTGTTACCGCCTGTTACCGCTGTTGTATTGAGCTTGCCTTCTGTAGCTATGTATATTGTGCTCACTTCTTCCCTACACGTTTATTTGGTAACTCACGCGCAGTTTCAACAAACGTTTAGTTGAAAATACATTCAGTTTTGTTTAAGTAAGTTTTTTGATGTGATATTGGTTGAGTCTATTCCTATGTCATTACTCATGTTCATAAAAGTAACATTGAACCTTTGCCCCCAGGAACATCTATACCAGAACACACTTAAAGAGTTGGAGCGGCTTCAACGTTCCCACGACACGCTGGCAGAACGCATTGGCGGACCGGAGACCACCGAGCTGAATACCACCACCAGGTCGCTCCACGCCGAGATGGAGTCGGAGCCTGATGAGGAGGACAGTGGCTGGTTGAGGAGCGAGGCAGTTCAAGTGTATAAGCAGCTGAGGGCGCTGGCGCTGCAGCTGAATATAGGACATGATGATGACTCAGGTAGGTTTCTTAGAGACCTGCCCCTTTATTGGCTAACGAACTGTTAATTGCTTTCGATTCCGATTTTACAGTATATTGCGTTTTATGTTTTGAATATTTTGTTCTTGTGATAATAAGCTAAAGGATGCGACGCAGTGTACTACGAAATCGTAATTGAAAGAGATCACCATTTCGTTAGACAACGCTGGGCCAGGATCGAGAGTTCAGTCCATAGCTTTTGTCACTGTATTACTTTATTGTATTAATGCATACCATTAGATTTATAACAAGATCTACTTACTAAAATTCAAATTCAATTGAAATGACAAGGATTATTTTAACTATAACTTTTCATTTAAAAAACCGACTTCCGTCATTGTGTTCGACTAAATATTTGAATGAAAAAAAATGATGAAAGAACCATAGTGGTGAAAGGATTATGATACTTTTTGAATGCAAATGCTTGGTTTGTTGCTGAATATATCAAAATCGCCATATGTATGCCTACAATATTTGAGGAGTTCCCTCAATTCCTCATGGAATACATCATCAGAACTGGATTCTGAAAAAAATTAAACCAATCTGGAAGTATATCTATTTAAATAAAAAAAAGAAGTTTCCAAATCGGTTCATAGACGCCAGAGGTATGAGGTAACAAACATTTAAAAAAAAAATACAACCGAATTGAGAACCTCTTCCTTTTTTGGGAAGTCGATTAAAAATGTCTCCTGTCCCCCAATTAAAGTAACAAATGGCAATGAGGAACGCAATCAATGGAAATCATTTTGGCAGCCTTAGCACTGCGCTGTCCAAATCTTTTGCGCTATGGCTGCCAATTTGATCTCCATTGTTGCTTTTCCCATTTGCCGTTTGCTACTGTGATTCAGAATCAGAGCAACAAACATGGCTTGGCTTGATTTGATGATCTTTCTTACTACTAGGTGGGAAGCCCCTGTGCTATAGAGCAAAAAGTATATAAAAATAGTTGCTACTTTGTTTGGTAGCTTACTGATAAGTATAAGTTATTCTAAAGGATTATTAGCAAATTAGTGGATCAGTTTTACCCAACCCAAGTTGCCAGGTGGCGTTCTACGCAATTAGGGTCCTAACCCAAATAACCCATAATCCTAACCAATAAATTATATCTTAGACCAGTTCATTAATAATTAAACTCTCGGTAGTGATGCATCGTTGGTATAACACAAAGAAAAGGTGATTCGAAGAAGTCGCCCTACATTCAAGTCAAGGCTGCATTGCCAAATCGCGAATCAGTGCCTTCTATATAGCGACGCTATCACTTGCTCTACATCAAAATAATACATCACACCGATTTTATACGACCACGGAACTACTTAAATTGCCAGACGATTCAGGAACTAATCTTGATGGTAATAAAGCTCATGGTATGGCAGGATCACGATGCCTATTTGCCCTACAAAACAGTCACGCGATGACTTTGGTGCTTGTTTTGTACATTTCCGTGATAGGGTCGTGATTGGAGTATTTTTAATTCACTTAACCCGTTAGCATAAGGTAAATAAAAGATGGGAAAATTTTATAGATCCATTTAGAGATGTGCTATAAATGATATACACTGACGAGCAATATAAAAAAAACCACTAACTTATGAAATATTTCCGAAACCACGCAAGATAGCTTCTTGAAGTAAAAAACAACATTCAAGTGTATCTAATAACGCATAAAAACACCGGAATGGAAACAAAACACATTTAATTAAATGTGACAAAGAAGGTGAAAACAAAAAAGGAGCATTTGGATAAAAAAAACAATATCGTGTAGGTACCCATTTACCACTTGAGCTGTGTGGGGCCAAGACATTATCGTGCATAAACAATGTATTGTCCCATATTTGTCAAATACGGACCAGCATGTTCACTGAGAATCTCTACGTATCTCACAGCAGTCAGATTATGTATGTGTGTGTATGTATGTATATGCAAAGGTTTTGATGTGCAATATAAAACTGTTTTCAAGTTTTTTTATTTTATTTCATGAAGCTAAGTTGTGCGGTTTCGGAAATATATCATGATATGTTTAGTGGTTTTTTTATATTGCTCGTCACTGTAGCAATCAATTAGATAAGCATGCACGAAGAAGACTATTAGGAAAAAAAATTGCCCAATATACTACCTACTTATAATTTATGACTCAAAACTGACCACACATGACCACTTAAAGAAGCCTGTCTATTTTTCCAGTTCTAAAATGAGATCATTGAGTGGCACCTACAAAAACAAAATGGTCCCACGCTTGAGTGAGTAGTTCTAACCACAGAGGTGGTTGGATATTCAGACATTACATGTTTTCGTTTATCGCCATTTTAGTATTTATGTCCAATCGATTAAACAATAAAATCGTTTGTAATATTTAAATAATTAAATTTAGCCAAGAGCATGTACTCGTACAGGGAAAACATGTTCCATTTAACGTAGGAAAGATGGTTGGTAAAAAAATATACATTTGTGTGGAGACAACTCATGTATAACTTTGTAATGTTTATTTATAAACCAGATAGATAGATATATATTGTATATGGTAGTACATATAGGTACCAAAAATAAACATACATATAGGTTGCTGGGACCGGTCAAATGCGTGTGTGTTGAAGGTTCCGAAGTCAAATCACAGCTCTTTTTTTTTCAAGTACAACACATAAACTGTGAAAAATTTAACTGGCCACCTATTACGACTGCCAAGGTATATATAACTATCCAAATAGAATCCAGAAAGATAGGCAGACAAATAGTCAGGTAGACAAATAGACAGATAGGCAGGCTGATAGACGAGCACTATAAATTGTAAATTTAACAAAATAATTAATAAATATTTATGTTTAGAAACAAAAATCAAACAGAGAGACACCTATACAGACAGACAGACCTGCGTAGGCTTTGCAACAGGGCAGGTATAGTTTGTCGCTTTGGGTAAAGAATAAGAACAAGTTTTCGTGTTTTTGGATCGATAGAGTCGCGTGACACTGAAACTAGTTATCGAGGCTACATCGAATTCTTCGACACGTGGAGGTCGCTGGAGTTCGATTCTCATGTTTTATTTGAGCTTCATGCATTCAGAAGAATTTGTAAATAAATCAAAACCAATCATCTGCTTTCATATTAAAGACGTATATGCCTAATGTCGATATTTTAGCCTACACTAGTACGCCAGGGGCCGTAGACAAAGTAACATTCTAATAGCGATGTCGCCAGTAGAAAAGTCCAAAATGTATGGGATTGACGTTAGCTTTCGATATGTCACGTGGTCATTTGTATTGAATTACGACTTTAGAAATGGAATCGCTTCGAAGCGAATGCCACTTGGCTAGGCCCTCTGGACTAAATTCAGATTTAGTCCATGTTCTGTAATTAGGCCGATTGTGTTTAAATCAGTGTCGAGCATAATCAATAGCATTGAAGCCATATACAGCCATTTTAGGCCAATTTTAATTTTAGGTTTCTTTTTATTTAGTACCTTTTCTTAGCAATTGGTTCGTGATGTACATTGCTTGTCAAGAAGGGTCTTATTCTTTTCTACTCTTTTAAACACTTCGAGCCTTGCCTGTAGGGCGATTCCTGCCTATAATTCCTAGTGCGATTGTAGTTCTTGCCCCTGTAGAACTGACGGCCTAGACAAACGGTATTCGCTTCGGAGCGATTCTATTTCTACAGTCGTAATACAATACAAAAGACCACATGACATATCGATAGCTTACGTCAATCTCATACATTTAGCACTTTTCTACTAGCGTCATCGCTATTAGAATGTTACTTTGTCTACGGCCTCAGAGTTTTGTTATAAATTTCTTTATTTGCACCAAAGCTAATCAAAATCAGTTAGTAATGTGCCCATCCCACTTCTGCCTAAATCACGAATGGTTAATAAAATTAACAGCTTCTTTCGATACAAGAAATTTTGTGAATCTACAATTTCCATCAAGCAGTCATCTTGTACCTACCTATCTTCAGTTTTGTCATTTAACTGTGAATCACGGCGCGGTGCCGGCACAGTCACGAATTTCATGCTCACGATCGGGCGATTTCAATCGAGAACTTTGGTAAACACACCGATTAGGTACTGAATTCCAGTTTTTGCAAGAAGTATGATTGTTTACAGGTCTTATTTAATAGCATTACTGTTATCTATTTATTTGTTACACACTTCACCGTCCAACTCAACATTCAAAAAGAAACATACAATAACTTTTCAATCAAAAACCGACTTCCGCATTGAATTCGGCTATCTGCATGTTTTTATTTGCTAAAGGCATACAAAACAATACTTGTTGCAGAAAATACCAAAATTGCTATTTGTATGCCTTTAAAATTTGAGAAGTTCCCTCAATTCCTCATGGATTCCATCATCAGAAATGGGTTTTAAATGAGTGAAAAAAATGAGTCCAATCTGGAAGTATATCTATTCAAATAAAAAAAGAATTTTCCAAATCGGTTTATAAACGACGGAGATATGAGGTAACAAACATAAAAAAAAATACAACCGAATTGAGAACCTCCTGTGAAGTCGGTTAAAAAAAATAGCATCACATATGAATTTAAATAAATTAAAATTAAGAAAAGTAAAAAAAAAGTAATAATAAGTAAGTAATTGTAAATATCAAAATTATAAATTTATATGGATATAACAGTACAGTTTAGTAGATAACACCTTTGTATGAATTGCGAAATGCTAAATATAAATAAATTATTAAATAGGTAAATGTCACTGCCTTGACTCTAGCTTGAGTATATCTTACATTTTGTCTCATAATAATTTGACTGGCAATGGCACGTAATTTTACCGGTAATCTTGTCAACTGGTTCCAGCAGCTCCTACGTTGAAATTACAAGGTTTATCATTCTCAAGTTCTGCGCAATAATAATTCTGCTAACCGGTCCCGATCTTACAATGTTTTCATCGTGCAAAAACTGATTTCTTTCGTTCCGTAACTGGTTACAAAATGTGGTCGTTATCCAATTTAACGGCTATAGTATCTGCATTATCGAATCGATACATAAAACTATTGAATTGTGGTTTTACCCGTGGTCCTGGATGAGTTCATTGAGGTAGATGTTTATTTTTGGGATTCAATTGGCATTGATAATCCTTGTATTCTTTCCTTTCATGTACTAAATTTAGATGTGCATCCAAATTTAAATCTAAATCTGCAATGATATAATTGTATAAGTATATATTTATTAGATTATTTTAATATCCATAAATGTCAAAATTACAATACGAGAAAATTAAAAGAAAATAAGACGAAACACATTACTTATAATATGTACCTACTAAAAGCAGATACACTAGTCAGTTTATTGATATAATTTGACTTTCTCAACAACAGGGAAAGTCCTATACGACGTTGTAATATCATATTTGTTATTGTACCGTCATTGAAACAATTATACTTTAGACATGCTTGTAAGTTTCAAATGAGTTCTAATACATTCTCGCTAAAACTTTGAATGTAGACCTCGGTCTAAATATGTAGGTATCTTATGTTCCTAAAAAAGTAATTTCATTTTAAACAAACCTCATTACTTCATTTGCGAGCTTTAATCTTGAACCAGATTGTGTTGCATCAGAGGCCCAATTCACTAACTAAAAAATAGTTAAAATAGAGTTCGGATCATGTTTCGATCTTGTGTCGATGTCTTAAATGTCAGAAATGGTATTCTCCTGACATATAATACAACACTGTTATGTGCTTATATCGAAATGTGACCGAAACTTGAACGATTCAAAGTTTTTTCGTTAATTTTAGCATAAGTAGATGGAGTCTCACTTTACTCTTTCCAATTATATATATAACTATCCTACTCTAATGGTGGTCACCATGAATTGAAAGTAGACTAAATTGTTATTTATGAGGGACTAGAAATTCAACTTTCAGTCAATTTACAATGCAGTCTCGATTCGGTTAGTACAAGTTTTGATAGTTTTCGAAACTATATGTTTCGTTGCCTTCCATAAATTTACTGACAGCGTCCTTAGTTTTCTTCTCGTTTTCGCTTGGGGCGCTGCAAGTAAATGTATGGAAGGAATCGAAACTTCATTTACCTACCATGATGGAACTCGAGCGAGCCCAGCGTGCAGTTCTGAAGGTGATGTTGCGTAGGCCTTTTAGATATTCCACTGATACACTGTAGAGCGAAGCTAAAGTTCTGAGAGTTCGCCAGTTGTATATCTTGAAGGCTGTCACTTCAGTGCATAGGAGTGTTATTAACTCTGTCACATACAATGATCTCCTAAAAAGGCGGATTTTTAAAATCCCTATCCCTGCGACTAAAACAGAGTTTGCTAGACGCCATCCTACTTCTAGTCTTCCACGAATTTACAATAAAATTTGCAAATCGTGTGATATAAAAACCCTTACGACCTCTAAAGTTAAACGTGTTGTCTGGTTATGGCTTGAGTCAAAATCCTACGACGAGATCGAGGATATTATTGGTTAATATTATTAGCACCATAGAGAATTTCTGTCTCGACGACAATAGTTCTTTTTATTACACGACACAACACTTGTAGGTACACTTTAATAGGTAGGTACTAGGTACTCACCTTCGCCCTCACACACAAATATGCAAGGATTTAACATTTATTCATATTATTCTTTTCTTTTTCTTATTACTAGGTATATATGTACGTTTTTGTGAATCTTCTTTTGACCAATATCTCATGGATACCCCAGCAATTTCTTTAATTTTTCTTAAATCGCTTTGGGCACCCACGACACGGGCCTAGAGCCTAGTGTGGGCCAGAGTTTCTGTTATTTATAGAAAACCATAATGTTACTCAATTTTTCCTTAAATGTGTTCCATGTATATTTCTGTACTGTACTGTATTTTCTGGTAATAAATGATTTATCTTATCTTATCTTAGTTTCGAAAACAATCAAAACTCGTAGGTATTACCTAAGCCCCCGGAGTGTGTAAGCCCTCTATTCTGTATTCTGACACTGGCCTCGCTTTTATAACCGCTCGCGTCTAAAACGCGTCCTCTGCCTAACATTTGCGCAATCGTAATACACTAATGTAATCTAACCGACGGTTGCTTGTAACGCAGTAATGTGTAGATACTGAATTTGTATATAAAGCAGTTTTAAGGCACAGTTAGGCGTAAATTGTGCAATCGTTGCTAACAAACGGTAACTGTTGTATGAGAAAAGCGACGTTTGACAGCAATGATCGCACAATTTACGCCTATTGCAAACCTGTCGCGAGATAGAGAATAGGAGAGCCGGTCCATGATATGCCACAGCAACAGCCGGGGACTGTATAAACTTGAATTTAAACAGCTGTTATTGTGAGCTACCAATGTCGTTAAAGCCATGTTTGGTCAGTGGTAGCATTGTTTCCAATCTCATTGTTATCATGGGAAATTAAATTATATTGTTTGACAATCACACTCAGTCTTAATAACATAAACTCGAAGATTTGAAGTACTTTAATAAATAACTTTTCATTTAAAAAACCTACTTCCGCCATTTTATATAAATATTTGGATGAAAAAAAAAATGATGAAAGAACCATAGTGGTGAAAGGATTATTATACTTTTTGAATGCAAATGCTTGTTTTGTTGCTGCAAATATCAAAATCGCCATATGTATGCCTACAACATTTGAGGAGTTCCCTCAATTCCTCATGGATTCCATCATCAGAACTGGATTCTGAAAAAAATGGGAAGTATATCTATTCAAATAAAAAAAGAATTTTCCAAATCGGTTCATCGGAGATATGCCGGTAACAAACAACCGAATTGAGAACCTCCTCCTTTTTTAGGAAGTCGGTTAAAAATACTAAATTTAAAAAACTGAAACTACACGGGTCTAGATATTAGTGTACTGATCATGTGTACAATAATTCATGGAGTTTGATGAAATAATTGCCAAAATGGAAGCAAACAACGTTCGCATACAAAATGGCGTAAACGCCTTACCAGTAACCTCCTCTCAATGTACCTATGGTATTAACTCAACTATCATTTCTACTAGCAGCTCTATGTACGTTTGCATACAGCTCAATTTCCATTCGCCTTAAATTATCATATTACCTTGTTGCTAAATCTACCGTTTAATCTTTCCAGGGCTACACTCAGACCTCTCTCTCACTTCCCTGGACGGTGATGACACAGAGACCCTCCGTCGAGGGGCACTCGCCGCTGCCTGCGCCGACGCCGTCGCAGCCTACGCCACTCTGGAAGGCTCTAGAGTTCGCGATTCTATAGCCGCACACGCTCGCCGAGCTATGGAGAGAGAGAGGCAGATCGATGAAAAGAACGAAGTCATCGCTGATCTGTCTTCCAAGGTAAGCAACCTTCTAGTAAATGAAAGTAGAATTCACATCCTTCTAGCAAAAAGAGCCGCAGTTGAAGTGCTATACGTTTCTCTGGAAGGTTCTAGAATTCTTGCAGCACCACTAGTCAAACGCTGGAGAGAGAGAGAAAGATAAAAAAATGAGAAAAACGAAATCATCGCTAATCTGTCCTCCAAGGTAACAGAAGAAACCAGCTCGTTAAAGCATCAAAGATAGTTCTTTCCCAAAGAGATAGTGGAAGGTATAGTGTAGTTTCTATGCTAAAGAAATGCGCAGATGAAATGAAAGGCTTCCAAGATTGAAGTTCCATAGATGACATAGACCACGATAGATAGACATAGACATGATATATAGATAGACATATACGTGATAGAAGATAGAAATCAATTCAATGAGAAGAATGTGGTCATCCCTGATCTGTCATCGAAGATTTATGTATCTAAGTTGATCTGTATCCTTTAAAGAACACTATTGTAATGGTGTTTGGTAGATGTAGAAATCTCACCCTGTAGAAACTTTGTGTCAAATGGCCTTCAGAGATAGGATAGTGGAATGATCCTTTTCAAATCACCATCACTGATATATCTAAAGACACAAAGTGCCATCATTTTACAACGTATTGAAAAAACTTGTTTATTGATACGAAACATTGCAATTTATGGTTAGTTAGGCATAGAATTGAAGTTATCGTGACTTGGTATCATTTTAGTCGGTGCTCATGAGGAAGGACCTCAAAATGGTCAACGAAACGTCAGCAGGAGAATAGTAAAGTACGTAGTGTATAGTCATAATTTTTCTAAAAAGTTATTGAAGACAGTTATTTTTTTGTCATCAATTAGCAAGATGATTGCTGAGATGATGGATTTGACATTTTCTTGCTGCAAGAATGTTTACATTAGCATTACAAACACTACAGAAATGAATAAATGCATACGGTCTCTTAGCAAGCTTCTCGTAAAACTATAGTTGTTGGTTTGACAAGATTCTGCTCTACGAGGGCGGCACTGAATATTTCGGGAATCAAGGAAGTGGTTTTTTGTTTCGGGTTCGTACGCGTATATCCAGGATTCGTCACCGGATACGATGTTGTATACAGCATTTGGGGATCCTGCGTGGAATCTTTCGAGAGTTCTGACGCACCAAGTAACGCGAGCCGCTTTTTGCTCTTCACAGAGCGAATGCGGTAACCATCAGGAAAACAACTTTTTTACACCTAATTGTTCATGCAAGATTATTTGTATTTGACTCATGCCAATGTCTAAAGTTGCCTGAATTTCGCGGTATGTCACATGTCGATCTTCCTCAATCAGCTTACGCACAGCATCAACGTTTTCTTGGGTGACTGCAGTTTTTGGACGACCTTGACGGGGATCATCACTGAGCTTGACAAGTCCACGTTGAAATTCAGCAAACCATCGATAAATTGTGGTTTTGGATGGGGCTTCATCACCAAATGCAGAAATCATCCGGTCAACACACTGTTTTTGTGTTAAACCACTTCGAAAGTCATAATAAATCATCGCTCTTGAATTTTCTCGAGTCAATTCCATTTTCTCAACGACTAAACAAGTTTGACAAAACCTTGTGACAAGACCGAGAATCTTTTTTTAAATAAATAAATGGTATTCGACTTTTAAAACCAAGGAGTTTTCAATTAAAAAGATTTTAATATGACAGAAACAGTGGAAATATTCCATTCCCGATACTTTTAGTGCAGCCCTCGTATATATTACCTAATAGATCTTGGTTTTGAGAGACACCAGGAAATCATAGCCTGTCTATTACAATAATACAATACAATTTATTTATAAAGCCGATTTACATGTCAAATTTTAAAATACAATAATAGAGGTAATAAATGTGTATACGAATATTATAGAAGTTTTAAATTAATATAAAGTCAAGGTAGGTCACAGTAACCTTATACTGACTGTCGAGTAAGTATAGTTCGTTCATAGAATAGAAATTCTGCTCGATAAGCCAACGTTTCAGACGGAACTTAAAACTAGGTAAACGGCCAGATGTGACAGAGTCTGGTAGTATTATGCCTACAATGACAATAACCCTGGTGTAACAAAACGGTTCTTCTCAAACTTTAACCACAAGATCAAGACCCAGTGCTCCAGTGGTCACCCAGAGCTGAATTGATCGACTGCAAAGTGATAAATCAATTTAGCAGCAACGGTACCAGAATAACCGTGAAACGATGTGTTCGGTACCGTTCCGGTTGAAATCGAAATTGATCATTCGTTATTGGCTGGTCTAGTTTGATTGAATCGTTTTGAAATTGAGGAAATTATGTTGTTTTGAACACTTTACATAGACTTCTTGCCGTGTACCTCTTCCTACCTTGAATGTGAATGGGCAGTAAAATAACCTAAAACGTTAGCGAACAAGATTTGGAATTATCTTGGACGGAGGTTAAGCAGATTATTCAAATGTGTTTTAGTGCGTATTGTTAAGATATTCATTGTTAAAAGAAGCAATATGAATGAGTCTTGAGCACACTAGTCACCAAACATCTACCACATTAGTGGCCAAACTCTGCCAAAGTGAGTATTTGTGACAAAACTTAAGTGCGCACCACAGCAACCCGGTGGTGCGTCAGTTTTTCAAATTTGTTTTTTTTTAGTTTATGATTCGATAACCTTATAATTTTATAAGAAACTAACGCACCACAGGTCTAGATATTAGTGTACTGATCATGTCTACAAAGTTATAAGAAATACTTAATGCATAGTCAAATTAATAACTTTTCATTTAAAAAACCGACTTCCGCCATTGTATTCGACTAAATATTTGGATGAAAAAAAAAATGATGAAAGAACCATAGTGGTGAAAGGATTATGATACTTTTTGAATGCAAATGCCTGGTTTGTTGCTGAAAATATCAAAATCGCCATATGTATGCCTACAATATTTGAGGAATTCCCTCAATTCCTCATGGATCCCATCATCAGAACTGGATTTTGACCAGAAAAAATGGGACCAATCTGGAAGTATATCTATTCAAATAAAAAAAGAATTTTCCAAATCGGTTCATAAACACCGGAGATATGAGGCAACAAACATAAAAAAAGAAAAAAACAACCGCATTGAGAACCTCCTCCTTTTTTGGGAAGTCGGTTAAAAACAAACTTCGTTCGTGTGCAAAAAGGACGTAAGCGCCCCTTTTGCTAGCTACCGGTGACCTTCTTAATATAGGAACATTCGATCCACAAAAAACCGGTCTTTTAGATCTAGTTTTAGTCTTGGCTGACTAACGTTCTCCCACGCCAACACCCACTAAACAATAATGCTCATATCTGGTTATCCTTAATACAAACATGGAAGCAATTGACCTCCGATTGTTTATCTGCGGAACAATAAAATCACTTTATAAAATCTAGCCTACCGCGTGCCATTGACTTCACTTGCACACGAAAATATTCCTACACGACGACCTGCAGATATTTGTTCAGGGTGTTCTGGGTATTTTTCTATGTATAATAAAAAATATCTATCTATGTAATGTATTGTTAAGTATATCAGTTATCTAGTACCCATAACACAAGCTCTGCTTAGCTTGGGGCTAGATAATGTTGTGTGAAAAGTCCAGCATTTATTTATTTACAAAAATCGTATGTTAGCTACCTATCCACTCTTTCTGACTTCAGAGAGCTTGATTCTGAGTTTTGACAAGCAATTGACACGGACGTATGGTGTAGTGTAACAAGGATTTTGTATGGCGACACCGATGAGCGCCCCTAGCGTACACTCTGTGAACCTCATTTTCCATACAAAAATCCGTGTTACACTACACCCGTCCGTGTCAATTGCTTGTCAAATCTCAAAATCCTCTGTCGTTCAATTTGCACAGAAACACGATGCTGAGTTGTTGCTTCGTCGTGACCCAAGGGGAATACTGTAATTATTTCTTGCTCAATCTTTAGCTATTATACCTACTTTTCGGCTGGTTAACGTTAATGGATAGGCCACTATTGACTGCAACCGCACGGTACTATAAAAGTAGATCGTATTTGGACATGATTTACAATTCTTCTAGAGTCACGTGTGGGACATTTTCTAATTGGTTGTATCTTGATCAGCCTGTTTATGTCCACTGATGGACGAAGCCTCCCTCATTGAATACAATCGGGGGATTTGCCATAATCATCACGCTTGGCGGATTGGTGATTGAGTATTGGTGTTAAGTACTGAGATGGATGCTACTGCCCATCTTCTTGTGTAATCCCTTAGTCGGCTCTGACGACATGCACGGGAGAAGGAGAGGGGTCTATTCTCAGACTAGACTTTGCCGGACACACCACGGCACAGCAAATAAGGAATGATATATGGTCTGTTTATTATTCCTTATTTGCTCCTAGATACGCGCAAAACTGCTGGCAAAAGGGAAATATACCTAGTAGTGGGCGATTCCGGGTTGAAATGATGATATGGTATTTTATCTCATTCAAATATCGATCCTCTATACTACAATTTAGGCTCCCTCTGTAACGCATGCGATAACCCGCGCGTCATTTCGCTCGCGCCAGCGAGTGTCGTGCACAAAAATGAAGTTTTTTGTTTATTATGGCGAAAATAAACTGTTTATCAAAAAACTGATTTTAGCATAAGAATAAATAGTTATTACCTACTTGTTGTAGTAAAATTTATCTTAAAACACCGTAGGGTTCCTGAGATTTCTTTCAAAACGTGTGGGAAATAAGGGTTTTTTCATTAAATAAAACTATCGAGGTTTTTTTACATATCGTGTTTTTAACATTACATAATAAATGCACAAATATAAAACTTTCATATTCCAAAATATTTAACTCGTAGAACCCGTAGATACTGAGTTCTAGATCGATTTTGTTGGGCAAAATCACAGATTAACAGACGGTACATTTATAAACAGATTTGTTTGAAGTCCGAATATATTATGATCTCAGAATATCACGATAATTTAAATTTTTGGTGAATGTCTTTACAAGGTCTCGGGAAAACCCGTTGCAAACCTCTCAAAAACTGGTACAATGGAGACTTTAGTCATCAGATTCACTAACTGTAGAAGATATGTCTTCATCTCAGATAAGCCTGCCAGTAAAAAATAAACTATGGATATAGAGGTAGGGTTGCCAACCCTACTATATAATTAAAGTATCCTACTGTATTAGGGGTCCAAATATTGCAATTATATAAAAAATATAGTAGGCGAAACTACTAATTTATATTTTATTTGAATTAAAAAATGAAGTAACATTATTCATTTCAAAATGTTTAAGCGTAAAACGAAAAGCAGCCTTTATCTCTTTCGGGCAATACTTTAGAATCGACGTAAATATCCATTGTGTTTTTAAATTTTTTCGACATCTACTATTTAAGTGAATAGCTTCAAAAATACTATATATATTTGATTCAAAAAAAGTTGGTAAAAAAAAGTATGATATATATATATATATATATATAACTATGGATATAGAGGTAGGGTTGCCAACCCTACTATATAATTAAAGTATCCTACTGTATTAGGGGTCCAAATATTGCAATTATATAAAAAATATAGTAGGCGAAACTACTAATTTATATTTTATTTGAATTAAAAAATGAAGTAACATTATTCATTTCAAAATGTTTAAGCGTAAAACGAAAAGCAGCCTTTATCTCTTTCGGGCAATACTTTAGAATCGACGTAAATATCCATTGTGTTTTTAAATTTTTTCGACATCTACTATTTAAGTGAATAGCTTCAAAAATACTATATATATTTGATTCAAAAAAAGTTGGTAAAAAAAAGTATGATATATATATATATATATATATATATATAAGTATATAAAAGCCTCCTATAAAAGCCTTTATAGAGGATGCGTAAATTGAATTTTGCCCAACTGTGCCGAAACGTTTGCAAAAGTTGGTTCTAATATTTTACTTGTATTGAACGAGGTAAAGTACGTAACTTAAATCTGTAGCCAGAGCCAGCCAATATCTTTAAGTGCATTGGGCTGTTACTATCGATAAGGAATACCCAGTTGGCCCGTAATGTTTACAGACATAAGGAATAGATAGGGTAAGGTAAAGTACCAAAATGCGGTCAACGTTTCACAAAATCTATTCCATGTATATTTAGGTACAAAGTTTTCTTCATATAAGTTTATTGAACGCAGCAATCTTGACAGGGAATCTAGACTAGCCTGTAGCCTGCCTGGCGTTGACCTAAGTGACGTCACAGTAGGGGCCAATGACCGCTGGAACCGGACGTCATTATGTTGTTACAATGCAGTTTGGTAACGTGGCTTTTGAGGCTTGCACGCTGGGTTTGGGGATTATGCCAAGGGGCCTATGTCCAGCAGTGGACTTCGACAGGCTGATGATGATGATCATAACTGGTTGAAAGCGTTAGCAGAGGTCATGAGCATGCAATGGCGACGATCAGCTCACCACTGGTCACGTCTGGTCCTACGATTGTACGATCCACTATCAAAAAAGGCATAGCCTACTGCTTTACGGATAAAGGCGTGTGTCTATGTATGTATGTTTGGCATTGGCTGGTCTCATAGAATGTCAATGAAAGGGTTTGAGTTGCCTGCATCCACCGACTTCCTTAAAAATATAGTCAGTCCATTGGGATCCGTCCTACACTGTGCTGTAGTTCAGGTTGCTGCCACACGACAACTTTTATACTCCAGTGATCATAATATGAAACACTAGTTGCGCTCCGCGGTCTCACCCGCATAAGTCTCGATCTGGTGGGAATATCGGAATAAAAGGTAGCCTATATGTTAACTCAGGATAAATGCTATTCAACCAAATCGCTTCAGCTGTTTCAGCGTGAAGGAGTTACAAACATACGCACAAAATGTCGCATTTATAATCATAGTGAGATCATTACCATGAGCTCTTATAGCGATTTAGTTCAAAAACTATTCAGTACAAATTATCGGTTCGTCGTTGATATCCGTCATCATTGAATAACTTTGATAGCAGAAGTATATAGACCTTCTGCTACTGTGCCTTTAAATATAGCTACGGACATCACTGAACCGATATTTTGTACTGAATAGTTTTTAAACTGAATCGCTATAAGAGCTCATGGTAAGGCCTCAGGAAATCTTATTGGCTTCTTCACGTCAATCCAGATTCTATTTCTGATGAATTACGTAACCAAGGGTTCATTGCTTCACTTTCTATTTAATGAGATTATGAACCATGCACTTATTGAAGCGACATCGGCATTCAGAAATAATTTGTAATCGATTGCTATCGGCAATTGGTAACATCAGCATCATAATTATCATCATCTAGCCTATTTACGTCCAATGCTGGACGAGGCCTCCCCCATTGAATACAATGGGGGGATTTGCCATAATCACACGCTTGGCAGGCGGATTGGTGACTCGTTATTTAAATATGCCTAGGGATGGGGTTTTCCTTATCGAGACAGGTAAAAGTATTCCACAGACGTGGTTTGATTAATATCAAACCAAACAATTGATAGTTACAAACGGTGTTTATTCATATCACAGTGTGACAAAGGTAAAACAATGGTTTTTCTTACAATTCATAACAAACGGAAGCGATGCCGACGAGGAAAGAGAACGTGGGATGGCGGAAAATCGTTGTCACTTTATTACCAAGAAATACGGTAAAAAATTCAGCCATAGACGATAAATTCCAAACGTTATGATGGCGAGAAGTGTTTTCTAAAGCTTGATTATGTGTCATGCTAAGAGTATAAACACGGGTAAAACTTCCCGTGTTACTACTGGATCGCTTGGTATTTCTGCGGGTTTTTTTTACCCGTACGTCTACTGGTAGTAATAACTGGTAACAAACTAGAAAAACAAGGCCTAAAAAAGACAATAGCATTCTACTACCCTCTTTGTCCTGGTGCGATTACGGTTGATAAGCCTGGCTTTTTTGGTGATTTCTCATATAGTCCTCTAACATATGACCAAGATTTCACTTCTGGCGAAAGGAAAAAAACATGCCAGTAGGTTGCATAGGCTTTTAAGGAAGGTCCCCCTCTCGATGGACCAAGTACATTATAAAGGTCGCAGGAAGTCGGTGGATGGAGGAGGCTCAAGACCATTCGCCGTGGCATTCGATGATGCCTATGTCCAGCAGTGGGTTTCTACAGGCTGATGACGATGAATCATCATGGCCATACAATTCGACGATGATGTGTCAACTTTGCAACAGGCGTTAATAGTGCGATCATGACTGTCAAACATCGCTTTTCTCCATTACCGTTGACAGTTACCGTTGACAGCCCTGAGCGCCTAGCCTAACGGCATTCGCTTCGAAGCGATTCCATTTCTACAGTCGTAATTCAATACAAAAGACCACGTGACATATCGATAGCTAACGTCAATCCCATACATTTTGGACTTTTCTACTAGCGTCATCGCTATTAGAATGTTACTTTGTCTACGGCCTCATTGCACAATTTACGCCAGTTGCAAACCTTTCGCAAGATAGAGAATAGCCCTGCTGGTCTGAGTGCTATGGTACCATGATACTCGCAGTTCCTGATACCCACGATACAGGGAATCCTGGAGTGGGATCAAGACTATGTATGCGACTATTTGGTGTTATGTTATGCTACAATAATGGGCTGGCATTTAATGTGTGCTTTGTTTATTTCTAGCTCTCAGTAGCAGAGGTGGAGTTAAATGCTGCGGCAGAGGAACGCGACAAACTGCTGAACGACGCGAACTACAGCAGCCTTCAGAACGACGAGGCAGTGACGCGCGCCAGGCAGGAGCGTGACGAGGCTATCGACAGGAAGAAAGCGGCAGAGGTACCTTTTCATTACTACTAATTAATTAAATAAATGCTGGACATTTCACACACCATTATCTAGCCCCAAGCTAAGCAGAGCTTGTGTTATGGGTGCTATATAACTGATATACTTAATACAAATACATTACATAGATAGATATTTTTTTATTATTCATAGAAAAATACCCAGAACACCCTGAACAATTATCTGCAGATCGAAAGAAAGAAAGAAAGAAAAGAAAGAAAAAGCATTTATTTGTGTTAATGATGCAGATCATAAAAAAAAGACACGCGAAAATAGAAAAGACACACACACAAACAACAAAGATTAACAAAGAAAATAAAAACTAAACAGAAGACAAGAATGACTTGTAACTATATTATAAAAATGTTTGTTCAGATCGCAAAAATATTTGTTCAGAGGTCGGAATCGAACCCGCAACTTCCTGCGCCGCAGGCGAAACTTCGCCCGCCGCGCCATAGAGGTCGTCAATTACCTAATTCAACTCTTCTCTTCATTGTGTTGAACGAATTAAGATTTCCGATAACATTGAACCAAATATAAATTGTACTGTCCGATTTCTCCCACAACACCCTCCGGTATACCAAACATATAAATATTTAAAAATATAATTAATAAAAAAAGTTACTGACAAACTGACAAACATGGGTCTAGCTAGATATTGGAGTATTGATCAATTTAATCAAATCTCATGGAATTTGATGACGTAATGTCCAAAGTAGCAGGAAACTTCGTTTGTATGCAGAGGGTCAAGCTGCCTATAGCAGTACACTCCTCACTGCGATCACCAATCCACCTGCCAAGCGTGGTGATTATGGTAACCTCCTATTCTATGGAGAGGCCTTATCCAGCCGTGGACCTTACCGGCCGGTCATGAATCAAGAAAACGATTCGCACAATACTAGTAGACCCTCTACGTCAGGGGTTCCCAAACTTATTTTGTCTACTGCCCATACTTTGAGAATAAATTATTTATTAGCGCCCCCATTTTTCATGTATAGAAAAATACAGAACCGAGTTAGTTGTAGCAATCTCTTAATTAATATTAGTTGATGTTCACAAGTTGTAGTCGAGAGTCGAGAGCTCAGTCGGAGTCCTCCCTAGCTAGATGAAATTACAAATCGCCCCCTAAGCCTACAAGTCTACTCAATCAACGCCCCATTTTTTTCTGGGTCTCTTACTGCCCCCCTTTAGGCCTGCAGCGTCCACAAGGGGGCGTTATCGCCCACTTTGGGAAAGGCTGCTCTACGTCAACAACGTTTCTCTTATACAAAAGACATTAACGAGCACCGCTTTTTATTTCCAAGGGGCAAAGTAACAGAATTCTAATTGTTTTCTTCCGAATTTCCAGGTAGCACTTGCGAAGACTAGGGTCGAGCTGATGCAAGCCAACAGCCAGCTGTACGAGGCAGTACGCCAAAAGGTAGACCTTGGACAGCAGTTGGAGCAGTGGCAGGTAAGAAAATATTTTTTTATATTATTGCTAGTTCATTTGTCTCCCCCCCCCCCTCCTCTCCTCTCTCTCCTCCAGTGGATGCTGTGAAATCTGGCGAAGGGATTACATAAGGGGATAGGCAGCAGCATCCACCTGAGTACTTAACATCAATACTGCGTTCCAAGCATGGTGAGATTATAGCAACCCGTCATTCTATAAGGGAGGCTTGTGTCCAGCGGTGGACTTTTACGAGCTGATGGTGATGATGATGTTTTGCAGCAAAACTTTAGTAGTGAGATTATTTAATTTAATGGGGTTTAATCATTTTCCAAACTGTAGTCAATGTGTTATAGATTTCTCGACGGTTCTGTGAGACCCTGGTGAGTCCGGCCTAAGAATAGACCCCTATGTCTCCTTTATCCCATGGATAAAGTTATATATAATTTAAAAGTTGAATTAACGCATTTTTAAATATCTTCTTTTACTACTACTGTGATACTATATATTACGGTTTAAAAGGAGATGTTTCATCCTGGGCCTGCTCTAAGTACACTACACAAAAATATTAAAAAAACAGGGGTTTTTCATAAAAATACAATGATATTCATTTGAAACATAATACAGCGGTACAAAAATGTTTATTTATGAGTTTTTTAATATGGTCACCCTATTTTTAGAGCAGCCATGACAGTCGAGTGACTTTGACAACTGACTATTTTGTTGAGTGTCATTGACGCTCAACAAAACTGGTTCCTTGTGTGATTTCCTTGTGTGTGATTGCTCTCTTTGGCGAAGATAATCTTGAATGTACACTAACACGAAACAATATTATGGAAAATAAACAATAACAAATGGTTTCTATATTGCTTAGCTATATTTATATATACTGTACATAGTGCAGGCCCAATCTCCATACATTCATGAAACATCTCCTTTAAATGCAGTTTTAATGCAGTTAACAAGTACAAGGCTACAATATTGTGAAGCTTAATTTTATAATCCTTCTATAACCGAAGATTTTATATTGTATCTGTGTATTGTCCCTTAATAAATAAATAGATAAAGTTTTTATAGGATTACATCAGGGGATGGGCAGCAGCATCCACCTGAGTAATAACACCAATACTGCGATCAACAATCCGCCTGCCAAGCGTGGTGATTATGGCATATCCCTACATTCAATTGGGGTAGGCTTCGTCCAGCAGTGGACGTAAAATGGCTGATAATAAAAAAAAAAGAAAAAACTGTTTATTTTCAACATCCAAATAGGCTTAAAACTAATTGTTAACAAGAAAGTAAATCATAAAATTTATTTAAGGGTTAAAAAGCTTGTACTTACTAAAATGTTTATTCGGCGGTCTCCATGCTAGGCCAAAGCCTGTATCGTGAAGACCAACATGGTTTAAGCAGTTGTTTAAGCCTCGGATTAATTAAATTACTTACTACTCATACAAGTAGATTAAAGATTTAAGTTACATATAAAATAATAATAAAAATTATAAAAACACAAAAATTTATAGATAAACATAATATAAATACAATATTTATTATAGATTTAGGACTTAGCATCTAGAATATTTTCAGTATCAGAGTATGTCAATGTGGTCAACCACTTCTGTACTATATGTTTTGCCTCCTAAGATAAGAATGAAAGAAAGATAATGTGAAGCAATTTCTTATCAAATATGATCTGTAATTCCAGATGGATATGCAAGAGCTGATAGACGAACAGATGAAGCATAAACTTACGTCTGAGAAACGTCGGAAGCTGCCGGCACAGCCTCCCCCTCCCACCCGCGCCTCAAGGCTCCTAGGATTTTTTCACAGGTGATCTGCTGTACCGTGTTAACGCTCCGTGAAGCCATCGACATACCTATTATAATATACCTTATAGCAATCAAGAACTACGATCCTACGACATTCTCTACCGCGTGTAGTTTCATCCTACTCTATAGAAGCGACTCTAAAATTATTTACTTAATATTGATTTTCTTCGATGTTCAAACGTTGATGTCGTTCTTAGGATATGTCTACATTATATTACACAAGCCGTGCGACTTTTACACACTTGCAGTGATAGCTAGTATCGTAGTTAGAATGTTGATAGTTAGTATACTTGTTATATTTAGTTTACTGAACTTATTTTAAGTTGAGACATTGCAAAATTAATGAAATCTTAAATAGTAAATCTTAGTTTTCAATTGCTTGTAGGTTTTTTTTTTGAGAATAATTGAAAATATCGTTGTCTGCGCAAACGCCGTAATTACAATACTTGCTGTATTGTAATTACGGCGTTTACAATACTTGCTGTATTGTAATTACGGCGTTTACAATACTTGCTGTATTGTAATTACGGCGTTTACAATACTTGCTGTATTGTAATGACGGCATTTACAATACTTGCTGTATTGTAATTACGGCGTTTACAATACTTGCTGTATTGTAATTACGGCGTTTACAATACTTGCTGTATTGTAATTACGGCGTTTACAATACTTGCTGTATTGTAATTGCAGCGTTTGTGTAGAGTTATATCAAAATACTGAAGATATTTTCAAAGAGTTCTCTTCTCTTGTAGAGTCACAATGGCTAGAATTGAGCATTCTGAATTAATGTACTTTTTATAATTGGTTTTTGGATTGGTTAGACGGATTTGGTACAGCAGATTTTCATAACAATCTTTTATAATAATCTAACGAGAGAATAAAAAAAAACGAAAAAGTATTTCTTGAATAAACATTCACTTAAGTTATATACACCTTGCACGTTCAGTGCTGAAAACATAGTCGTCTGTGTGTGGTACTTTGTGATTGCATAATTTTTTTTTCTTGCAATTTTTTTCCTTTAACATGGCGGTGATACACAAACGTTTATGTTTGACGCGGCCCTACTGCTCACACACACGTCTGTGTATCAATTAAAAAAACCGTGTGTATACGCAAAATCTTGGAAAAAAGTCCGCAAAAGTTGACTAAAATTTCACATACGTTAAAATGACGACCCGAAACGATTAGTTACATAATTCGAACTTTGTTAATAATAAAACGTACGTTGTTATACGTTTGTTTTATTAATTTTAAATTCATAATTAATTCATTTATTTCACTCAAAACATTATAAATAAAATTGCTATCATTTCTGAATCTAACCTATCCATCGCTTTGTAAATAACAATTTTAAATATTGAGATTATACTTTAAATGTAGTCTAATATTATTTCACTGTGAGTGAAACGTTTGGTGCACATTTATAGATAAATAGATTTTAAATAATTTTATTGTCAAGTTATTTACCATAGCATAACGGGAACATAATAAACAATACATAAAATATAAGCCATATAATTTACAATTTTACGAAATTAATAATGATCTGTTGCAATATAGAATATACCATATTTATATAGAACTAAAATCCTATTTTGCAAAACAAGTGCATCCCGTGCCTTATAGTACCTGGCTTCAGGATCGAATGAGTGCCTTTTCGAATATCAATTGTATTAATGTTGAAATCCTAAGTTAGATACTTTATAAGTTAAATCTTTCATAGCGTTATTTTTCAACTTATCATGCTCAATATGTACAACTTACAATAATCAGCTTATTTTTTAACCGACTTCACAAAAAAGAAGGAGGTTCTCAAGTTAGTTGTTTTTTTTTTTTGTATGTTTGTTACCTCATATCTCCGCCGTTTATAAACCGATTTGGAAAATTCTTTTTTATAATTGAATAGATATACTTCAAGATTGGTCCCATTTTTTTCAGAACCCAGTTCTGATGATGTAATCCATGAGGAATTGAGGGAACTCCTCAAATATTGTAGGCATACATATAGCGATTTTGATATTTTCAGCAACAAAGCATTTTCATTCAGAAAGTATCATAACCCTTTCACCACTATGGTTTTTTCATAAAAAAAATTCATCCAGATTTTTAGCCGAATACAATGGCGGAAGTCGGTTTTTTAAATGAAAAGTTATCTGTACTTGATTTATGTAAAACGGCTTGAATTAAAAAAAAACCTTCAGCTAAAAAACTACATTTATGTTAAGGTCATTTTGTAAAATCAGTTTTATCATCCACGAAGTTATTTTACTATAAGTTACCCATTAAAAAATTTACTTATTTTTGGCATTTTCTAGTGTTACATAAATAAAACATGAAGTCGATAAATTGCTGGCTATTTTAATACCAAATAGTGAAGTTTAATTTACCGTTTCGTTACGTAGGTAATACCTATATACTATTTTCTGTAAAACTCTTCGTTAAATAAATTAAATTTACTGAAAATATATAGAATAATTACACTAAATTTTTTTAGGAGCACATCTTATTTATATACTGTGTATTCCTATTATTTTAACTATTTACACAGAATTTAATAAAGTTTTACGATTCAATTTTATTCCTTAATATTTTAATTAATTTATTATTAAGACTGAACTAACTAAGGAATTGTGCAATGTTACAATTTGAAAAAAAAAATTGCGATGAAGATTATAATTAATGTAGAATTCTGCAATATTGGTTTAATTTTTGTTATCAATATATATTTTCTAAAATCTGATAAAAACAGTAATCTTCTTAGTCATTCCAATTTACATATGATTTATTTATTACATTACAATGATCAATAAAAATCTAACAATTTCAAAAAAACATAGTATCCATAAACCTACACATTTTGTTATATATACTTATATTAAATGACAATTGTCCAAACTATGTAGGTACCTACTAAACTTGGACTTCATATCGTAGGATACAATTAAATAAATAAATAATTTTGTGATTATAATTTTCAATTATTGTAATTTAATGAATTGGTCATAGCCTACTTTCATACCCATCATTTTAGTGTTAAATGCAAGTGTACTTAAAAGATACTTAAAGAGTACTTAATATGTAATTTTAAGTAAGATCTACATAATTCATGACTAGAATACGTTATCATAATATAATTTGTTTGTGGAATTAATAAATAAAGAATGAATTTTAAAACCTATGTTTGCTAATTAATTTATTCCATATCGTTCTACACCTATAGGTAAGTACCTGACGACCTTTCGATGAACTAAAAATCACAGGAAGTCGGTGGATGCAGGCGGCACAAGACCGTTCGTCGTGGCATTCTATGGAGGAGGCCTATGTCCAGCAGTGGACATCTATAGGCTGATGATGATGAAGTACCAAAAATAGGGCCTCGTTTGATTTTTTCAAATACACGCACACCGGATGCGTTTTCAGCACGTAACGTAGCACGCGCGTCTCTGCGTATGTACACGCTTATAAGCCCTAGACAGCGCAGTTTTCGAGTTTTTTAGGACCTATTTTCAGAGCATGCTTATTGTCGGCCACGAATACTGTAGGGTTCCATAGTCAAGTCACAGTCCCTTCATACCTCGAAAGGTAGGGGAAGCAGGAGTAATGGCGCTCTCGGGGTAATAGCGCTCACCCCAATAACTTGCTAAATAAGATGCAGAGAAACACGGTGCGCAGGATGAGGTGCAGGGGGTGTAACGCTTGTGTAGGCAGAGACAAGTAAAATCAGTTCGCTCGCACCGTTAGAGAGTGAGTACCTCACTCTGTTTGTGTTTACGGCCGCACCGATCTTATTATAGGCCTGATGTGTTTGTCGGTAAGTCTGTAATTTCAGTACTTTTTAATATTTATCGTATTGTATTTTAGTTACATTAACATTGTATTTTGCGATAGATTAAACATTAAGGGAATTATCTTTAAAAAAAAAAAGTTTCATCTTTTATACAAAACGACCATTTGGGGTTATGCCGCTCACGTGAACGTCATTACCCCTCAGTGATTTTCTATGTTATTTTCTTCAGATATGCCCCGAAATCGTAAAAAGAACGGTATACTCGTGGTATCGACGTACCGCTTAGGGGCTGTGGTTACATACAATTTGCTCTGCGTGGTAGTCTCCAGAGAGATTTCTGTGTGATTTATGTGCCTAAGAATAAGTTTGATTTGTTATTAATTCTAATAAAGATAATTAATGTTGAATTGTGATTTTTATCCTTAGTTTAGTTAATAAAAGTAGATTTATCGTATAGTTGATTGATACAAATGGATCTCGTTTGTTTTATTCAAACAAACAGGCTTGAGCGTCATTACCCCTTTGGTAGAGCAGTATTGCCCTGAGCCAGAGGTAATGGCGCTCAAACCTGTTTTTCTTTTAGACTGATGTAGGTAACTAATATTTTAAGAGGGATAATTTAATTTTGTGTTAATAAGTTGATAACTTAATAGTTAATGTTTTGTTATCTTCTCATACTTTGAATAAAACACAATACATTTAAAAAATATTGTTAAGTGAACGGTATTCCCCCTGCTTCCCATAGGGAATAGTCATGAATAGTCATCAGAAGATATCCAAGAAAGCTTAAAAAGCGAGTTCATTAAGTTCAGTGCAAAGGCTCGAAAGTCTGTATTAAAATTAGACAAGCAACAAGGGCATGTGGCGTGTAGTGTACTAGTAAACTTATCCCCTCAATCATGTTTTTGTTCAAATAACTACTAAGTAATAGAAGTTTTTAGATATATATCCTTATACCTAGTAAATATGTAACAGACGTTTGGTATAAATAAAAATATTCTTATTCTTATTCTTATACTTATACACGGATTTTTGTATGGAAATTGAAGTTCTCTGGGTGTCCGCTAGGGGCGCTTTTCAACGAACGTTTATCGTACGTCTATCAACACGAATACTGCGATCACCAATCCACCTGCCAAGCGTGGTGATTATGGCAATTCCCCCCTTATATTTTATGGGGGAGGCCTCGTCCAGCAGTGGACGCCCAAAGCCTAGAGTAATTATGTTCCTTGGCCCAAAGACTTGATGATGACGATGATTGTAAATAAATTAATCAAATTAAAAAATAAACTCATGTCAAATGCTTCATGTGTCATATCAAATAAAAGAGAATTATAGAGCAAGGCTCAGAACTTAGAATAAGGACTCAAGCACCCTTATTCAAAGGCTCAGAATAAGTTGCTTGTCCTTATTCTGAGGAGCAAGGAAGTGCTTGTCCTTATTCTGAGGCATGGAACTTATATTATAAGTTCCTTGTTAAAGAGAATACCGGTTGACAGGTTTTTTTACTAATTTAATTACCGCTCAGAATAAAGACTAAAGCCAATCATTATTCTGAGATTTACCGGGTGGCATCTGGCTGGCGAATTTACTCGCTGGTCGATTCTTTTGTTAAAAACTCTATCAATGTGTGTAAAACCTTAAAAAAAACATCAAGGAAAAAATAATAATAAAAAAAAACGTCGCACTGCGTTGAAGAAGAAACATTTTTATCTTACTTGTCTGTGACTTTTAGGAAACTTAAAACTCCATTTTACTCAGTAATTTTAATGTACAATTTATATTTGCTAAAGCAGTAAAGGTAAAATGCCTCAGGTAGTAGAACAGAAGACCGTGGACCCTGAAAAGGAGCTCAGTAATGTCCAAAGATTGGTAAGGATAGACTACATCTACATCATCTATAACATCATATTAAAGTTCCCTATTGGCCCCTTCCCCATCACAGCATATAGTTCCCTCCCGAGACCCTTTCAATGCCTAGTTACCTCCTGGGACCTTCCCGTCCGTATATAGTTCCCTCGTAGGACCTTTCTCACCACAGCATATAGTTACCTCCTAGACTTTTCCCACCACAGCTTAGAGTTCCCTCGTGGGGCCCTTTCCATAAATAAATAAATAAATGCTGGACATTTCACGCAACATTAACTAGCCCCAAGCTAAGCAGAGCTTGTGTTATGGGTACTAGAAAACTGACATACTGAATACAATAACATTACACCAACGATCTTATAATTCACAATAGATCCAGGGTCACGTACAAAATGAAAGCTAAAAACTGTCCGCATGGATACATACTTATACAGCTACATTTGTTTACTAACGAACAAAGATGAAAGTTTTAAAACAGTTCTAAGTTCAACCTAATTACAACCATGACACCTAGCAAAAAAGTAGCAAATCTTCAAAATATTATCTTACACTTACGATCATTCGTCACAAAAAACGAGCAAAGCAATTATATTACTCCTGTCACTTGTCAAATCAAAAGACATAGGTTAAACAACTAGTGTGAAATCAACCTTAAAGAGCTACAAATAAAGTTCTTTTTCCCGTTATTACCTTGCGAGCTACATCCATCCGTTTCCATGGTTTCGCTTCTGTTTGCTTCTTCAAATTTAACTACAGAAGGTATGGAGTCGCGTTGATCACTTAAATAATTTATAATATGCACGTTAAAGTTAAGGTGATTGCTCTCGCATGTGGCGCGAAATTCAAATTTTATTGCGTTTTTGCTCATTACAGCTCATCAACACTTCTTGAGATAGTAAAAACTGATTTTGCGAAAACTAGGAGACCTAACACACATGTTTTAGTTTATAGTTTCACATATAGATCATTACTTCAGCTACGAATACTCTTCAATGATTTTTACAGTGTTTTTTTGGTTTAAAGGTATGTGTAGCTTAACTAATGACATTTATGAGATACTATCAATTAAAACATGTGTGCTAGGTCTCCTAGTTTTCGCAAAATCTGTTTTCTCTATCTCAAGAAGTGTTGATTAGCTGTGATTTACAAAAAACACAATAAAATTTGAATTTCGCGCCACATGCGAGAGCAATCACCTTAAGTTAAAATTATTTATGTTTTGGGCATGTATGTTTGATATTGATAGTATATATACTTGTTATTTTATTAACGTTCTGTTGTGTGTATATTTATGTGTATGTTTATGTTTTTGGCCAAGATGTCTATCGCTGGATGTCACAAATAAAAATATCACTAAATTCCACATCTTTATATTCATGTTTACAATCTTTATAATACAAGTACAGTTTAGTGCAATAATTTGATCAAAACCCAAAATGTTTAAAACAGCTCAACATTAAAAAAATTCCATTCTGCGTACCTACAGGCTGATAATGAAGCCCTAGTTATAAAAGGCTCAAATATAAAAAATATATGTTCTGTTACGTTTGTCTCGTTTCATAATAAAAAAAGATATCGACCATCAAAGTTTTCCAACAAAAACCGTAAAGTGCTTGAGGGCGGGCGTACAGGCGCCTGCCGTAAGTTGGGCATTTATTTGATATTTGGGAAATATACCTATAATATGATAAAAGAATTTGAAAAAGTACTGTTTTTTTACGATAATGTGTTCTATAAGTGATTCTGGTTCATAAATTTTAACAAAGCGAGAGGACTCATTATCAGTTGGTATAGATGTAAAGGGGTTGTTAACCAAAGATTTGGTTAAATAACAGTAGCGTAAATGGATTGCTCGGAAAGCTAAAATAAAAAAAAGGAAAGCCAAGTATCTGATGAGAGTTCAACAAACAGACACAAAAGTAGTATTAAAATTTTTTAAAGTTCTGGTAAAAACAAATTATTACAATACAAATCTACTCCATGCATCTACTGTTCTGTTACAGACAATTTTGCGTCAACGTTGGCCAAACATTTGTAGCGGTGGTTTAAAATCGGTAATTTTGATCAAAATTTCATACTTTTTGTTAGTTTAAAGCTTAAAATACAACTTATTCTACATGTACTTAACGAAAGTAAGACACTCCGGCCGTTAAATTGTTTTTTCGGGGATTATTTTTGCAACTTTTAAATATACATTGCGGCATTGTGACACGTGTTTACATTGGCTTTGTTTGAAGCGAACTAAATCAAATACAAACTCACTTTTCAAGTGAGCTTAAATTCACCGAGACGTTTTTATTGCGCCGACCCGATATCTATGTGAGTATTAGAGATCGTTGCATTACACAGATAGATATTTTTTATTATACATAGAAAATACCTAGAACACCCTGAACAAATATCTGCAGATTGTACAAAATATTTGTTCCGAGGCGGGAATCGAACCCGCAACCTCCTGCGTCGCAGGCGAACCTTCGCCCGCCGCGCCACAGAGGTCGTCAAATAGTCCCCTATCATTATTATTATTAATAGTTTTACTCTGTGCACCGCCGCGGATACGCTGCTTCGCTCGTTACTTCCATTCAAAGGTTGCCTGGAATCACATTCAGCGATAAAGCCGCCCCATTGTACTGTTAATTGTAATAAATCCTATTATGTACTCCTGGTGAACAATAAAGTGTTAAATAGGTATATCTAATTCTATAGTTATCTTATCACCTGATGGAAAGTAGTTACTGTAGCCTATGGAAGCCTGCAACACGAGGCATCACACGCACGCTGCCGACCCTGAGATATAAAGATGAAAAGTCTCATGTGCCTGTAATTTCACCGGCACCCGTACCCTTCAAACCGAAACACAGCAATGCGAGCACTACTGCTTAGCGGCAGAAATAGGTACGGTGGTAGTACTTCCCCGCACGAACTTTCGAAGACTTCTATCGGAAGTCTTTGGCTCTTGTGTTTCACCACGAAAGAACATGATCTCTACCGTTTTCCAATGGGTTGGTACGAGGATTGCCTGCCTCCTTCAAAATGACACAAATTTTGTTGCGGTACCTAGTTGTTCTGCTTTTTTCTTCTATCTACATTTCACTATCGTTTCCAGTTCCAAAAGTATGCACCGGCATGCAGCGTAGAAAAGCGAGCTGGTGGCATACCTCAACTAGCTCCACAAGAGAAGCAGCTCGGTATTCTTAAGCATGAGTTGAAGGAAACTATGCTATGCATCAAAGTTAGTATAAAAAGATAGCTCCCGAATACTGAAGGTACCGTTAAAGCTACCTATATCATAGCTATATAAAATAGCGCGAGTTCACAGAGCGCGCGCCGCCGAGTAAGCGATGAGCTATCAGCGATTTTCTCGCCCAAGCAACGAATAAAAGATAATCGCTCCCGTGTAAATAAAAGAGAGATTATATTATATTATCTGTTAAGGTGTTATAATAGTTTTTTAATAAATAAATAAAATAAATAAATATTTTATAGTTCATAGCTGGCTGCTCTTTCTACGTACTGCGTTCTCGTTTATCGCTCGTCGCCGGCGCGGCTGCGCGTGTTCAACGCTCGCAGCCAGCTGATCGACGCGCTGCGCCAATATTTCTTAGGTGGTTTTCATTGCTTTTTTTGACGTTTTCATTTAAGTATGAACATGTTTTTACTGATGGAAATTAGGTTTTTGTGATCCATTTATGATGTTTTATGGATATTTAAAGAAAACACGAAAAAAGCGGCCCAAAAGTGAGCATTTATTTTCGCTTTTTTTCAGCTTAAATATTTTCAGAATCATGGTCTGAGTGCACTATTTCAGTTTTCGGGAGTAGTCTTTTTACCGCTTTATACCTACTTATCCATAATCAATTTTTAACCGACTTCACAGAAAGGAGGACGTTCTCAATTCGGTTATTTTGTTAAATGTTTTTTACCTCATATCTCCGGCGTTTATCAACCAATTTGGAAAATTCTTTTTTTATTTGAATAGATATACTTACTTCCAGAACGAATATTCTTCAATGATTTTTACAGTGTTTTTTTGGTTTAAAGATATTCGTAGCTTAACTAATGACATTTATGAGATACTATCAATTAAAACATGTGTGCTAGGTCTCCTAGTTTTCGCAAAACCTGTTTTCTCTATCTCAAGAAGTGTTGATGAGCTGTGATTTACAAAAAACACAATAAAATTTGAATTTCGCGCCACATGCGAGACGATCACCTCAGGTATAAGATTTTAGTCATCAATGAGTTTTAGATGTGTACCTACAAATAGAAATATAGAATAGAAGTGAAAGAACACATACAAAAGAAAAGAGATGAACTGAACCTCAAGTATCGCGATCTACATTGGCTCCTCGGAAGGAATTCGGTGCTCAGCATAGACAACAAACTCCTTATATACAAGGTCGTTCTTAAACCTATCTGGACGTATGGCATCCAACTATGGGGGTCAGCATGCAATTCTAACATTGCTGTCATACAAAGAGCCCAAAACGGCATACTAAGAAACATAACAAACGCTCCATGGTTTCTAAGGAACATTGAACTCCATGAACATTTCGAAATCGACACAATAGCTGAAGAAATCAAACGATTCTCAACCGCTTACAAAGACAGGCTTGATCGGCATCCAAACTGCCTTGCAGCTGAACACCATCAACTACCCCAAGAGGTTGAAAAGACACCACATAATTGAACTAGATTTATAAAAGAAGGAAGAAGAGGTCAATGGACCGCTCATCCTGCAAATCCCAGCGCTTACAACACATCTGCTCATAGTTCGAACTCGAAGAACTGACCCCCGATTCCCTAGCTGAAAGTCACTCAGTGACTAACGTTTGACAAGTAGAATGACCATCATAAAAAAAAAAAATTATGAAGAATTCTCAATTGATGGTAATTTTACTTGTCAAACGTTGGTCACTGAGTGACTTTCAAGATAGGGAATCGAGGGCAAAAAAACACTGTAAAAATCATTGAAGACTATTCGTAGCTGAAGTAATGATCTATATGTGCAACTATAAACTAAAACATGTGTGTTAGGTCTCCTAGTTCTCGCAAAATCAGTTTTTACTATCGCAAAGAAGTGTCGATGAGCTGTAATGAGCAAAAACGTAATAAAATTTGAATTTCGCGCCACATGCGAGACGAATCACCCTAAGTATGATATAAATACAAGTGCCTCCACCAATAAATCTCCTGATAAACGGTGATTTGCGGCCTTTTTGATGATATTTAGTCACTCCAAAAATCGCACCCCAGAGAGAACAAAACAAAACCTACGTCCCTGAGTTCAGATTGGGAGTCGGAGCAGAGTGAAATATTCCAAAAATTATAGGCCGGGCAGAGATCCAATAAATAAAAGAATAATCAATACCTCACCTCTCGTTACTAAACTAAACCTCGGACAACTGCAATGTTTCCCTTGTAGGTGTAGCTTCCTCGCTTCCACTCAAAACCATCCCAAGAAATTCAACCTGTCATGGAGCGGACCGGTAGCGCAGTTGGCTATGGCAGGTCGATGCCTGTCCGGTCGGTATATTTTGGAATGAGATCTTTATTTAGGTCTTACTCAAACCCAGTGCAAAGGGAGAGATCTTTTATCGAAATTCTGGCTGGACATGCCAGAATTACCTGAATTTGATTTTGAGTTTACCTGCGCACTCTATATCGGTTTCTTTGTCATTTGTTATTTGATCTGCAGTTGGCGAGAAAAGGACAGCATAAGAGTCGCGACGCGAACACGAAAAAGGGCACATGCCACTCCATCGTACAGTATGAGCAGTTGGAGTCCGTCCTAAGAGAAGAGCGCGCGCAACAACAAGAGCTTGACTGTCTCAACTATCTAGCACAGAAGCAACTAGTGGAACTTTTGAAGAAAGTTCCAACAGAGGCTGATGTTAGTGCATATTATAATAATATCAATTTTTGGCGTGTGCCAGGGACCAGGTTTTGCCAAAGATCAGCTCCCCAATTACAGCAGCAAAACAATAAGGATCATTTTGGCAGCCTTAGCGCTATGTAACTCTTATGAAACTTGAATAGGGGAGACTTCTTGACCTAAAATATTCCTCTTTTCAAGTTTCAAAAGATATGGTCAGCGCTAAGGCTGCCCAAGTGATTCCCATTGTTGCGTTCCCCATTGCCATTGAACCAAATCATTCGGACATCAACAGGATTTAAGTCACAAAAATGTAACATAGAAAAATACCTATTAAAAATTATCTCTATGATTTAAAATAAAACACATTTTGACTTTATAATTTTTAGGGGTTGTAGGGGTTTTAAGGGTTGTAGGTATGGGTTTTTAGGAGTTGTAGTGGTTTTTAGAAATTGTAGGGGCTGTAAGAGTTTGTAGGGGTGTTTAGGGTTTGTAAGGGTTTGTTTGTTTCACTGCGGTCGCATTATCCTCCCAAGACATTATCTGAATAGATAGGTAAACCTAATGAATGGTATGAGACCTAAACTGCTGCAAAGTCATTTTTGCATTATGAGGTACTATAATGACCCGCTCACGACTTCATCTGCATGGACAAAGATAATGTGGCCGCAGTGAAACAAACAAACCCCTACAAACCCTAAAAACCCCTACAAACTCCTACAGCCCCTACAATTTCTAAGAACCACTAGAACTCCTAAAAACCTATACCTACAACCCTTAAAACCCCTACAACCCCTAAAAATTATAAAGTCAAATGTGTTTTATTTTAAATCACAAAGATCATTTTTAATATTTTTCTATGTTACATTTTTGTGACTTAAATCCTGTTTCGTGTTATTAATGATTTTGTTCAATGGCATGGGGAACGCATGGCTTCCCAAGACATTATCTGAATAGATAGGTACCTACCATGCTATTTGGGGTAGATTTGACCAAGTACGCCCATTTAAAATTGGCGTGAGTCCCACTTGTGGGACAATGCTGGCAATGTTATCACTCTCAGGAGCTGGCGATGATAGAGAATGCGAGCAATCGTCTCCGCCGTATGGAGAACCGTCTCGACCTGGTCACTAAGAGGTTCTGCCTCGTCAACACCGACAACATGGGAGTGCGCGCGGAGATACACAGACTGCTGGTTGAAAGGTTTTTTTTTTATACTACTTGGCAAGCAAACAATCTTACGGCCATCATGCTTTCCATCATGTGGTGTTGCAGGCGACCATAGGCTACGGCGTAGCCGGCAACACCAAAGGCATCAAACGCGCGCTGCTGACCCTGAGACATAAAGATGAAAAGTCTCATGTGCCTGTAATTTCACCGGCACTCGTACCCTTCAAACCGAAACACAGCAATGCGAGCACTACTGCTCGGCGGCAGAAATAGGTACTCCGATATAGGTGGTAGTACACAATATTTTTTTTTATTGTTTAACTATCGTGGTTTTCTCCGGCTAAGAATGGTACTCCTCCAACTCATCCTTTGGATGTCGTAAACCAAACGGCGGATGGCAGCATCATCCACCTGAGTACTTAACACCATGCAAAAAAATGGGTGCTTCTTACCATAATAGTGGAAAGGTTTTCTGCGATCATCACGATGATCGAAGTGTCGATACTATATAGATGCTGCCAATTCTCTGGCTTAGTAATTACGCCTTTACGTCATCCACGAGAGAATAATGTAAGAGGTTCTTTTCCTAGAAAGAGTAAATAAAATATTCTTTGATAAAACAGGAACGACTTCAACATTCTATGGAAACGCACGATCGGTAAACTGGTGAAAGGCAAGGAGTATTTGATGGATATCTTCGAGATTGCCGCCGTGGCCTTTGGAGCTCGAGATGAGTGCTGTCGCAAGCTAGAAGTCGTCCAATGGAAAGGGCTGTTCCAGCTAAATAGAGACATTTCAGTAGGTCCATTGAAGATCATGAGCTAACTCTGTTCAGTAGTTTCATTCATCCTCATACTTCTTATCTGCTGAAAGAGCCTCACCAAGTTACACAATGGTTGTCTTAGTGAAGTTTTGAGTTTTCGTATAAGAGCCATTGTAGCCTTTGTCCCTACCGTCCCTACTTTCATATGGTGCCAAATTCCAGAGTATTCCCCTTGGACCCCCTGGGGAACCAGGACACTTACTATTCCCCTGTAGTATCTTAGATACTTATAATTAAATTCTTGGAGCTCCATATTGCTTAGTCCACTTAGAGTACAAGGAAAGCAGTAAAATAAATATTGGATTCTCCAGGGTGTTCAAACTGGAGGTCAAGTGGAATGCTCGAAAATCCCGATATTGAACGTCTAATAGGTACTTGCCTACGTTTTTCCAAAAGTTTGATTGCATTAGCACACCCTCAAAATCACACTATCTTCAACTGTGGGAAATTATTTAAAGAGCACATGGTAGTGAATTTAAATATAAGTAAGTGTATTGCGTGTGTCTTTTCAATTGGAAAGTTTCCACAAACATTTTAGTAAAACTGCCATCGCTTTACTAATGACATGGCTGAGACATTAACGACTTGACCTAATTCAGTAGTTTGAACTAGTGAATTAGTTAGATTTTAACACCCTAATGATAGCTGTATTTTGCTGACTTTTGACTGATGCTTTTGACTGGTATAGTTTCATACCATGCTTCCAGGAAATGCAATCCTACGAGGGCGAACTAAACCACCTGGCCAAGCTAGAGGAGTTCCTCAGGGTCAAGGGTTCACGGAGGATCTGTGAGGCAGACGAGAAGGAGGAGATCAAACGTCAGGAGGAGATCCAGCGATGCGAGCAAGAGATAGCGAGGCACGACGCTTTGTTGGAGGAAATTTTCGTAAGTACCTAACAACTCTCTGTTCTGATTGTCTTCTATCTACGGGGACACACATTTTCTCTCATGTCCACCGTGTCTGATATCTGAATAGGTAGCTGCTCCTGGAGTAGACCAAAATCAGGCATCGGTAAAGGGCATAGAACATCGACTACACAGCCTATATATGTGTGGTGTCCACGACGTTTCTAGATATAAATGTGACCTACTGATCATGTGTACAAAATTTCATGGTGTTTGATGAAATAATAGCCAAAATAGAAGCAAACTTCAAGGGCGTAAGCGTTCTACCGGAGTTAACTGTATGCGTAAATAAATAAATAATAATAAATAAATTCAAACTTCCGATACAAGAAATATCTTGTGTTCTTTCTTCAGGCTTACTTCGGCTCGGACCGAGTTGCTACCATCATCAGCCGGTTCCAGAAAATGGAGATCGAGAACTTCTCGTGCTTCGTGCTGCTTTGCGAGGTTCTCCAGGAGTCCATCGTCCTCAGACGGGACTTGGAAATGATGAGGCAGAAGATTAGTTAGTATAAAAATGCTATAGACAGATCAAGTCTGCAGTGGGTGGCAACCTGCATGAATGCACATTAGCACCCATAGGGGATCCTGGTGGCCTCACTCCCAACAACAATACATTATGACGATCACGACCACTCTGTCAAGAGTGCAATGACTGAGAAGAAGAAGCAGTTAACGTCTGCGAGCTGATTACGTTTTTAGCACACAATTGACACGGACGTATGGTGTAGTGTAACAAGGATGAGCGCCCCTAGCGTACACTCTGTGAACTTCATTTTCCATACAAAAATCCTTATTACATTATACCGTGTCAATTGCTTGTCAAAACTCAGAATTAGCTCTCTGATTGTTTTGTCAGTGGATCAACGCGACATGAACGAGGCGCGTGAGGAGTCACAGGACCGCCGTATGGCCGAGCTTACGCAAAGCCTAGAAGAACAACGGGGTAGAGTGCAGAACAAACTAGAGCTGAACACCGCTGCTGATGCAACTATAGTGAAGGTTATGAAAGGCATCGACGATATCACGAGGTTTGTCAGATCAATCCTATCATAATCAGCTCAATCCTAATCAGCATTATTAGTCCAATCCTTATTAAGGTCGTAAGCGACCTACCGGAATTGGTGCTATTACACACTTTCAGGCAGTGCGTTGCCGTATGCGTTTACATCATCAACATAATTGCAGTCCACTGCTATACTGTCTCTCACATGGCTCAGTGGCGAACTAGGTCTTCGTCTCTCGCTGGCATGATGATGCTGATCAAAAATACATTGGTCTATTCTTCTTCAACGTTCGTCGTTCACTGCTGGACGAGGACTCCCCCATAGAATGCAATGGGAGGATTTGCAATAATCACCACACTTGGCAGATGGATTGGTGATCACAGTATTGGTGTTGAGCACTCAGGTGGATGCTTCTGCTCATCCCCTGGTGTAATCCCTTAGTTGGTTTTAATGACATCCACGGGAGGAGATGGAGGGGTCTATTCTTAGGCCGGACACACCAAGGTACATTGGTCTCTTCAGGGCCGGATTTAGGGGAGGGCAACCGGGGCGACATCGACAGCCCCGGGGCCTCCACAAACGAGGGGCCCCCACAATAGTGACTTCGGAAACAAAAATATTTCAAATTCCGACTAGTAAACACTAGTATACAATATACATCTTTTAATTTGATATGTTTTCTTAAATTTAATTTCAGATAATTCTTGTTTCCGATTATATTCATCATAAGTATATGTTAGTTAATACTAAAATAATCTACTTGGTTTCACAATAAATTATTTATTGAAAAACTTGACTGAAAAGAATTGTTCATTTTATTTGGAAAATAATTTGGGGCCAGGGGCCTCCACTCCTTTGTTGCCCCGAGGCCTCCAGACCTCTAAATACGGCTTCACCCTCGTGGAGAAGAAACGTCGAACAAGATCTTGCCGTAATCAACGCGGCACCGGCAATATACCGACAGAGTCGACGATACTGCATGCAGTTGAGCCGACTATCAAGATCTATCTCTCCCGAATAAGCGAGAAGACATCAGGAGATGATGTCCTGCGATTTGTGAAGGAGAGGTGCCGGGGCCGGATTGAGGGGACGATTCGACTGTCCCTCCAGAGGCTGGAGACCAATAGGGCCACTGATTTCAAGTCCTACACTCTCCAGGTTACGGCGAGGTACAAGAATGAGCTCCTCAAACCTGATTTCTGGCCAGCTGGTATTGTTTACCGACGCTATAGGGAAGCGGTATCGAAACAAAATCCCCCAAAAGATGTAAAGTGTTAGTTTTAAGTGTAAAATATATATGTTAGTCTATAAAGTATATATTCTATGGGCTTATTGTTTAGGTATAATTTTATTATATATTTCCCATGTAGCCTGAAATAAAACATTATTATTATTATTAAATCCGGTCCTGGGTCTCTTTACTACTTCTGAATTTTTGACCACTATTTAGGCTGGCGAGATGTGATATTACCCCACTGCTGTCACTCCTTGGAAACCACAAGGAGGTGACCAAGTGGAACGTGTCCAAGTTCCTCAAGATTCTGGAGGCGGAGGTGAAGAGCCTCATTGAAGTCGCATATGGAGCCGTGAAGGTAATCTTTCTCATCCTTATAATAACTAGGTAAGTGACGATTGAGTAATATATGAGTCAATTTAAGTTGTTTGACGACCTCTGTGGCGCGGTGGGCGAGTAGCCGGCTGAGGTGTGAGAGGTTGCGGGTTCGATTCCCGCTGTGAGACAAATGTTTGTATGATTAGCAAATATTTGTTCCAAGTCTGGGTGTTATGGTATCATGGTACTCGTAGTTCCTAATACCCACGACACAGGGAATCCTAGTGTGGGATCAGAAGTATGTATGTGACTGTTGGGTGTTATGTTTGGTACCTATATTTTAAGTGAGTGAAGTATTGAGTGTGTGTTTTAGGTATAAGTCTGTTTTTAGGGCTGAAATCTTAAGAAAACTACGTAGTTAGCGCCCATTTGCTAGCTCCGGTGACCACCTCGCTGCAGGGTTCAGGTGTACCGACCCGGTTGGGAACCTACCTAGGTAGCCAGCTTAGCCTATAAAACTACCATACCTACCAACAAAACTGTGTTCTTTCAGCCACCCGCACCAACACCAAAAGCTCGCAAAGGCCCAGTGGCACCATCTGCTAAACTAGTTGCCGATCCGTACGTGAAGCCTCTCAGACCGAACCTAATTGAGAAGCTCGTGCCATATCAGCCTTGCGCTTAGTAAGTTTTGATTTCTACCATTTCTCTTAGCGGAATGGAGCAGAGCAGCACTGCTAACTTATAAAAATAACTGATAAAAAAGATAATAATATGATAGAAATAAAGGAACAACTACCTTAGTCGCCTTTTCCAGAGGAGGAGTTAGAGGAATCCTATTTTTAGGCCGGGACCACGGCTCTGAGCTAACATTATAATAAATGAGCGTCAAATTCAAATATTTGTGCAAGTTTTGTAAGAATTTAATTTTTTTACAGTTGCGTGGAGGATTACATCTTGAATCTAGTGTTCGAAACTCCAGCCACCCCAGCTGATAAGGAATACGTTACTGGAATTTTCCGTCTAGAAGCTGTAAACACCAAGTTTGGAATCTATACGCTGACAGTTCCGGCGTAAGTAAAAAGCTGCTTCTGAAAAAATTCTTCTAAAATAACTTTTCATTTAAAGAAAACCGACTTCCGCCATTGTATTCGACTAAATATTTGGATGAAAAAAAAATGATGAAAGAACCATAGTGGTGAAAGGATTATGATACTTTCTGAATGCAAATGCTTGGTTTGTTGATGAAAATATCAAAATCGCCATATGTACCTACAATATTTGAGGAGTTCCCTCAATTCCTCATGGATTCCATCATCAGAACTGGATTCTGAAAAAAATGGGACCAAAAAGAATTTTCCAAATCGGTTCATGAACGCCGGAGATATGAGGTAACAAAAACAAATAAATAAAAAAAAATACAACCGAATTGAGAACCTCCTCCTTTTTTGTGAAGTCGGTTAAAAATAATAAAAATTTCTTTGAGAATGAGCAAAGTGCCGCAAAATTCAAATTTTGTTGTGTGTTTTGCTCATTGTACAGTTCATCAACACTTATCGAGATAGCGAACATTGTTTTTGCGGAAATACGGATATTATTATTATTTTACGTCATTTATCTTCAAACACAGGCTTAACCTGGACCTTTATGAGGCATTACTGGAGCTGTATGAGCCAACAGTAAGAGGCCCGTTTACAATAAGAATAAAAAAACATTTGTAAAAAAAAATACCTACATTGTTATGGTGTATGGAAGACAGATGGTTTTAAACTATTGTGGAAATAAAGTTGGTCCTATTGCAGGGAGAACATGCTAATTGAATGTTTAATAGGATATCATATTATGATAGGATGAGATGCGGCACCTGCCAAATTCTAAATTATTGAAAACAATTTAGGCAGGTGGTGACTTGCCGATGCTGTTCACTAAATAGGCCCCTAAAATGCAGCATTATTATTATTTATTTTTATTTTTATTATAATTGACATTCGTAGTTAAACTAATGTTATTTATGAGATACTTATTATCAATTAAAACATGTGTTAGGTCTCCTGATTACCACAAAATTAGTGTTCGCTATTTCAAAAAAACACTTCGAAACACTTTGAATTTCGCGCCACTTTGCTAACGTTCCACTTTAAAAAAAAAACTTTTTGTTGTTTTACAGGAAACGCCACCCATATCGAGGACCAAAAAAAGATTAGAGACTGAAAAAAATTCGTTCTTCTTGAAATCATGTTATAATTACTTACCTAGTATTTTTGTTTTAAATAAATTCATAAATTCGATTTTGTTTATTCTTTTTATGTGATAGGTTTTCCCACTGCGCTCACCGTTCAGTTGATTAGGCTGCTAGCCACAAAGTACCGTACCGTCAGACAGCCGCTAGCAAGCTAGTTCAGCAGCGATTTCGATACCGCTTCCCTCTTTCACTGCAATATGTCTATCTACCCCTTGATCTACCCAGTGATTATATTTTTTCCTTGAAAGATGGAAACACTAAGTTTTGCAAAGACTAGGCAAAGACGATATATTGTTCATCCCAAGGAGTTTTTAGAGGTACTATAGGGTACTATATCTATGGTTCAGCCAGATAATGCAGGGCCTTGATATTGTACAACATACGGAACCATATTCATTGCAAGCTAGTGACACGAATTATTAGTAAGTGCAATAACATGCTGTGAAATATCGGCCGTACAAAATCGTCACATATGATATTGTACAACGTGTTCAGACGTGTATCTATCGCACCTGGGTCATGCCGCATTATTTCGTATCGTACAGCCTGTTTTTCGTTACCACCTTGTGTGTGGCCTTGTATTGGCTGAAAGTCTATCTAATCCTTACAGTAGGTATCATTGGTAGATTCGAAGGAGTCGTTTGATAACTTTCGAGCCTCTTTTGCGCTGTACTGTACAGTTCAAACATTTTCAGTCATTTTCAGGTATGTTGTAAGGGTTTTTGTACAAACTTTTATTATTATAACTTGCAATGTTTGCATAGGTCAAATCTTGAAAGTGATATTTTTAAACCAGTTTCAATCAGTTTTTCAGCTCAATCGGTTGGATGGACCAACCGATTGAGCTGAAACTTTGCATATATGTCAAATTCCAATTATAATACAATACTATGGTGACGGCGCCAGCGAGCTGATCTGGTGATGGAGACGTATGGTAGACAACGGAACTCCTCGATGATTAATAGTAGCCTAGCAATGTTTGGGCTCATTTTGATCTACTCACGGTTCCGATTACTATTGAATAAAATAAATTTAGAAACATATTTTTGAACTATTTTTAGAGCACACAAAAACTTTTTAAAAACAAGTTGACAATAAAACACCAAAAAAAGGCAAACCAAAGCAAAGCACAGATAAAATCAGGTAAAGGTTGCCTGGAATAAATAACTTTCAGCGATAAGGCCACCTATTGTACTGCTAATGAGGGCTTTTCAACATCGATTAAAAAAAAAGTAGTTCAAATTGGTTCGATAGATGGTGCTGACTCAACTGTAAATGCCAAATACAATACAATACAATACAAATGTTTTTATTGCGTTTCCAAAAGATACAATATAAAAACCAATGATGAAACCTCCTTTTAAGTAAGAAATTACTTGTCATAGGAGATTTCGCTCTTGCTTAGGTCTATTTAACAGTATTTAAGGTAATAGAATTATTAACATTTAAAAACAAAATAGGTAGAAATTAGGGTGAGCTTAGAGTGACTGAGTGTAGAGTGTATGTTAAGTGAGTCTGAGTACCACTGAGAACACCAGTCTCGTAAGAGTCTGGGCAACAGATGGAACCCAAGCCATGTGAGCACGTGTGTCTCTGTGTGTGTGTGTGAGAGTAAGTGTGTGTGTGTGTGAGTAAGTGTGTGTGTGTATGTGTGTGTGTGTGTTTGAGTAAGTGTGTGTTGCTATTTTAGATTTTTAGTTCGTGTGTGTACTTTTATGTGATAACATCCAAAAGTTTTTCAACATCATCATAGCTTAAAGACAATAACCATTTAATTAAGTTTGTTTTACATTCATGATTGTTCATGGGGTATATGTTTAAATGTTTATTTATTTTTATGTATAGCCGAGCTGATTGTCTAAAATATTGTCGCGTTGCATAATTAGATTTTACGCCAGTTATATTTTTAAGTATATCTGTTCTTCTTTTATTTAATTTAGTGTGGTCATATGCAAGAGTTTTATGTAGTTTAAGTACAGAGTTAAAAACATACAATTTCCGAACAGAAAGTAAATTCACGTCCGAGTACAACATTTCGGTGGAAAACCTATATGGTTTGAAGCACATTACTTTTAAGAGCGACCTTTGCGCTCTTTCAAGGTCTAAGAAATGTGTTTTAGTAGCTCCTCCCCAAATAGGTATACAATAGCTTAGTGTAGATTGTACCAGCGCAACATATATTTGCTCAAGAAGAGCACGATGAGCTACATGTCTCAGATTTTTAAAAATCCACATCAGTTGTCTGGTTCTGTTCATAAGTTTTTCCAATTGCGCATGCCAGGATAAGCGTTGATCAATGATGATCCCAAGATATTTGGTATTTTCCACTTTACTAATCGCTGGACAGTCACAGTATTGATTATTCTGGTCACATTTATGAATTTTTATATTGAAAACAGGATCGGGTTGAGTTCGATTGTACATCGTGAAGCAAATAAAGTTAGTTTTAGCTATATTAAGGGTTAGAAGGTTCTTTTTAAGCCAGACATCTATCTTTGTGAGGCCATTTTCTACTTTGCATTTGACTTCATCCCAGGATTTGCCAGAGAATACGACGGCAGTATCGTCTGCGTAGGAAAAGATATGCCCATCTTCTATATTCATGTTACATAGGTCGTTAATATATAATAAAAACAAGGTAGGTCCCAATACGCTTCCTTGTGGGACACCATATGTAACAGAGACATCCTCACTAACTACTTCCCCAATCTTGACTCTCTGTTTACGGTCATAGAGGTAATCTGTTAGTAAAGCCAGTGGGGAGCCCCTAATTCCATGCAGCTCTAGCTTTTCTAGAAGAATAGGAATAGATACGGTATCGAAGGCCTTTTTGAAATCCAAGAACACAGTTATACATTTCCGTCCTTTATCTACTTCTTTTGCAACAATAGTACTCAACGCTGTAATGGCATCCTCGGTTGATAGACCTTGTCTGAAACCAAACTGTGACTTTGAAATAAGGTTATATTTGTTTAAGTAATTTAGTAGTCTATTGTTTATAATTTTTTCCAAAATTTTCGAGATTGAAGGCAAAACTGAAATAGGCCTGTAATTGTTGACGTCACCCATGTCCCCACCTTTGTGCACAGGGGTTATAATAGATTGTTTGAGAACAGCAGGAAAAGTTCCTGTACTAAAGCATAAGTTGACTAAATGGCAAATAATAGGAATCAAAATAGGTTTAGCTAGTTTTAAGAAGTAAGTAGAGATGTTGTCCCATCCAGGGGCACTTTTAGATTTTAGTTTTAGAATCACATTGAGCACTTCATTATGGTCTGAATCAAGTAGCACAAAAGATGAGGATTGGCTGACTGGTGGTGTTACTCGTATGTCAGAATAATCATGTTCCATGTTCTGCTGTACAATATTTTCTGCTAGAAGTTGCCCAATGCCCGCAAAGTATATATTAATATGGTTAACTGATTGAATTGGAGTATTCTCAATGTTGAGCAGTTGAATATTTGATGTTTTAGCAGCTTTATAGTGAGTTATGTTATTTATAGTGTTCCAGAGGGCTTTGCTATTTTTTGCAGCTTTAGCTAGTTGATCCCTTTCATATTTTCTCTTTAGTTTTTTGATAAGGTTAGTACAAAAGTTACGATACCGTCTAAACGTTATGTCAAGCACTACATCATTAGGATTAGAACGTAATTTTAACTGCATGCTATTTCTATTTTTAATGCAACGCAGAACCCCGTGTGTAATCCATGGTTTAAGAATACGCCTGCTTCTGGATATGTAAGTTATTTGTGTGTTGTCCCTGAGGTTTTTCTGTATGTTATGAATTAAAAGTTTAGACAGAATGTTTGGATCATTTAATTGCAGTAGGTCTATAAGATTAAGATGTTGTATTGCTTGATCATAATTAATGCTGATTTTAGTTTTACGAGTACTAGTAAAGCTAGAAATTTTAGAGAGGTTCAGAAGCAACATACGGTGATCAGTAGTTGAAGTTTGGAGAACCGCAATCGTAGCAATGTTTTTGGTTTTATTTAGTTTTATTATGAAGTGGTCAAGGCAACTGTTTTCTCTGGTAGGTAAGAAGTGACCGGAAAGAAGTCCGTGCATTGCCAAAACATTTAGATAATTAAGTCTGTTATTTCTTTCATTGCTACGTTCATCTGCTTTAGGTAAAATATTTATATTTATGTCACCTACAATTATTATTTTCTCAAAAGTTTTAATAGATTCTAAGTGATTGTTTAATGAGTTTATAAAGTTTTCGGCGTTACTTATGGAAGGTGAACGGTAAATGCATAAGATAATCATACTATAAACACTGATTTGCAAACATGACGCATGTTCTAGTTTTATTTCGATAACGCGAGAATTATGACCATTTCTGACATAAGTGGTAACTCCATCACATTGGTTAAGATGATTAGTTGTTTTAAATGAAAAATAGTTTGTTAGATAAGGTATAGGTTTCAATACATTAAGTCTACATTCTGTCAGTACAATTACGTCTACTTCAAATGAAAGTTCAGCTAGTGATATCTGTAAGTCATCAATGTTACGGTAAATGCTTCTTATGTTCTGAGTGACTATAGAAAAATCAGAAGCGCTTCTTTGAAACTGGTACGGGAGATTTTCAATTTTACATTCAAAGGAGCATGCGATTTCCGTGTTGTCTAATTCATCGAATATTTCTATGGGCTTATCCATCATGAAAAATTAGACAGGGAAATGAGGTCATAACATAACCAGTAGTGGTAGTGGCTTTAGAGGCAAATTGACAATCAGGTGGATGTTGTGAATGGACGTGTGTAAGTGTTGCAGAGGTGCAGGAGTGTAATGTGTTTTGTGTTATTTGTGTATATGTTATGAAAAGCATTACGAACCTAATAAAATTTATGCTAAAATTTATACAAAAAAATATACTAAAATTTATACAAAAAATTATACTAAAATTTATACCAAAATTTATACAAAAAATTATACTAAAAATTATACTAAAGTGGCGAACAGGTCCCGATGATACCAGTAGTAGGAAAAGTCAAGAGGCCTGCATCAAGCCGGTCACCTGGTTTTCACTACTGATTGTAATTATTGGTGCGTTTTCATGTTCTCTCACGTAGACTCGCCCGTATGAGGTCCAGCAAAACTTGTAGTTTTTGGATTTTGCTAGGTCTCTTGCGAGATAGTATAGTCTGGACCCCTTTACGGTGAGCTGCTCCGACACAAAAATCGGTGTTTCTTCATCTTTCGTGAAGCCCAGGTGTTTGGCACGAAGTTTGCTCTTATTCCTGACGTTGAAAGACTTGCTCTTCTGCAAGACATTGGTTTTCAGTATAGTAGAAGACAATTCAACGATAATTGGTGCATTCTGCCCCTCTTTTTTACCCCGTACTCTGAAAATGTCGTTGATATCACGACTGTCTATGTTGCAATTGACAGATTTTCCTAGGCGCACAACCATGTTAACCATGTCTTCCTTTGACTCGGTCTTAGCTTTTGGCACATTTTTTAATTCTATGCTGTTTTTCCTGTCTGTTCTTTGAATATCTTCAATTCTATTCTCTAGAATTGAGATATATTCACAGTCTTTCATGCCAAGATTGTCAAATGTATTATCTGTGGTGTACGCGTACTAAGCTATTATCTAACTAGTCTGTGGCTATAGTCATGATATTCTGTTTGTGTCTGCTTCTTGAGTGTGCGCTAGTGATTTCGTAATGTTTTTAAAAGTAAGCAAAAATAAATACCACGAAACGAAAATATATCTAAGTTGTTGATGTTGACATTTAACTTTATTTTGACACTTGACATTTACGTAACAGAGCAGCGCCATCTATTTTCAACGCTGAAAGCATGATATGAAACGGCCGTGAAAACCCCTCATTTTATAAATCCTATTATTAGTTATCAACCACACCAACCAACTTATTACAGAATAAATATCGTACTGACCTTAGAGAATTTATGTTCTAATCTAAGGTACTGACTGACTGGCAGCGCAGCACTTACCCCGTTTCGAAGGCACATAAAAACAAGGCATCATTTATTTGCTACTGGTGGTTTCGTAATACGTCTTAGTGTAAGTATCAGGCAGTGAAATGTTATCTCGTGTTGCACCGCATGAAATAATATTTTAGGAGATGTTTTGCTTAACCTGAAAGGAAGTCATGTGTTGGAATATTGGTCATGATTTTCATGGTGTGCATTATCATGCTGTACAAATATCATGCCGTACATTATACGGACCCGAACGACCCGAAAGACAAATTGGATTGGTAGGTTTTATTTTTCATTCTGGCAGCATTTATCTTCTTAGTAGTGTTTCCACCTTTAAACTTTCTTTACTTTTGTTTTTTGACTTCATTGTAACTTTTTACACTGGTTTTGTTTTTACTTACTAGCAAGAAACACTGAAATTTATGTGACTCATTGACATAATTATTATAACAAAGTGTTGAAGTATTTGTACAGCAGGGCAGGACCACTATGTCTATTTGTCCCGCAGCGGGAATCGATCTCGCAACCTCTCGGATCTCTGCCGGCAACTCGCCCGCCGCGCTACAGAGGTCGTTTGGCAACTTGGCAGGGTAGCATCCGAGAAACTACGCCATTATCTTCTCTTCACAGATACTGCAGAGCTCTAAAACGATGCGTAAGTCAGTCAAAAGTCATAACTGTCAACAGTTATAGTAATGGTAATGCTGGTCATTATTAAGTTCGCAGAACCGTACAACCGTTGGGGAATAAATAATAAATGTATAATTATATCATAAGGAAGTCGGATCTGACTGAAAATGTTAGTAGGCGGTGGCGAGTTGGCGACACTAAGAAACACCGTGTACGACGAGCTCACGACGGGTGCTACCATTGCGGATCTTTTGGTCCGATTTTGGACTTTTTTTGAGATTTAGCGGATCTTTTGTGGGTGTTATAATGTCTGATCTTTTCGGATCTTTTTGTAATAAGGCCTACAAAAATATCGTGTGTCTCTGCGGACTGTAAAAGTTTGATGAATTTAACGGTCAGAAGTCCAAATTTATCACGACAGCTTAAAAGATCAGCCCACAAAGACGTAGAAATAGGGTGCCAAGAATGAGAAATGCCTTTATTAGTTAGTTATTCTGTCAAAGTTTGTAAAATAGCTTACCTACCTACTACACCTACACCTACTATTACCGTTACAGTATATTGGTTAAATCATGTTAAAAAAAAGTCATTTAGTACTATTACTTACATAATGTGTATAATATTAATATAAAAAATATTTTAGAAAAATTACGACTATACACCACGTACTTTACTATTCTCCTGCTGACGTTTCGTTGACCATTTTAAGGTCCTTCCTCATGAGCACCGACCGCGACCACGCTCAAAGGTCGTGCGACGAGAACACAATAATAGTAATTTTTCTAAAATGATACCAAGCCACGATAACTTCAATTCTATTATAAAAAATATTATTCCATTATAATCAATTTATAGGGATATTGTTAAAAAACACTTTAAAATCAAATAATATCATCTCCACTAGGCGAAGGAAGTTCAAGTCGAGATCAATTTATTGAATTTATTTACGATTTACTTTTTCTTCAAAGGAAGTTTATTGACAATGAGACAAAACGAATAATTTTGACACTTTTCGGATCCTTAGAGAATTTATAGTAGGGAGATGGCAAGCATACGCTTTCCCCTCTGCCGAAGTACATGAACGGTCGTTCGTGTCAGTTTATAAAAACTAGTATAGCCACGATCGTTCGCCATTCTGCGTTCATACCTGTCGCTATACGGAGCTCCTAAAAATGGTTGGTTGTGCTGTGGTTTCGTGTAAATGGCGGTCGGAAACATAAAATTTAACAAAATATGGAGTTTCTTATCACATTTAAGTAATTGACAACACAATTTAAGCCATTAATTTCACCGTAAAATATATTTTCTTACTGCAAGCTTACGACAGATATAACGATACGTAATTTCTTGGTACGGGGACAAGTGATGTGAAAACAACGAACGAACGAATGAACGAAAGAGGCTGCAACGATTTTTATGAAATTAACAGGATAGGGAGTTTTCAGGCCGAAAAAACGATCTCAAAGCTGTAAAAAAAACCTGATTCCAAAGAAAATATCAATACCTACCTACATAGTTCAATACCAGCCAAAATATAGGTAAAATGGGCTTGATTATATAGCTGTTTTTGGGGTTAAAAGGGGTTGTAAGGTTATTTAAGAGGGTTGTATTTTAGTTTTTTTCGGTTTTAGGGTTATTTCGTCAATCACAATATGAAATAAGGCAGGTATGCAAAAGTGTTCGGATATTCGAATCTCGTTTCGTATGAAACAAGCAAATCCACGAAAATACATTTTCTTAACAATAAATTGATCCATTTTAAAACCAATAGCTTATATTTTCATTAAAAAATACAATATAAAATGTCTTAATCCCAGCTTATAATAATTGTTAAATCCATGTATGTGGCACCGAATCATAGACCTTCTTATAATCAATATAAGCAGCCGAGAGGTTTCCCTTGCTCCTCCTGACCTTCTGTCTGATGGCCACGTCAATGAGGAGGAGCTCCTTAATACCACGGGACCCAACCTTACATCCATTCCAAGCAGGAGCCAAAATATTGTTTTTTTAACACTCAATAGTCACATACGTAGTCTTGATCCACCACTAGGATTCCCTGTATCGTAGGTACCTATCAGGAACTACGAGTACCTGGTACCATAACACCCAGACCCGGAACAAATATTTGCAGATCATACATGCCTGATGCGTGTGATTTTAAAACCATATAATTTTATAAGAAACCAACGCACCACAGGTCTAGATATTGGTGTACTGATCATGAATACAAAATTTCATGGAGTTTGAAGAAATAATACCCAAAATAGAAGCAAACTTCGTTCGCGTGCAAATGGACGTACGCGTCCTACCGGTGACCTCTTAAATCCTAAAAATCTATTTAACTGACTATGTATTTTTTGGATGTTTGTTACGCGATTAGTTTTGATCAATATGAATCAATTCACCCATTCAAACATAATAAACATACACCCATAGACAAGATCAATAGACATTTAATAATCTTAAATTTCATTCAGTCTTTTACACCCCATCACTAGTTTTTGCGGTAGTGTGCAACTAACCAATAGTGTAATTACAGAAATTATTTATTTGTGTGCTTGTTTTATGTTTGTGTGACAGCTTTTATTTCCGTGTGCGTTTATAGACACGCCTCAACTTTCTGCATGAGTGTGCGTGAGTAAGTAAATGTGTGCTGTACGTGTTTACCTCGCCTCCCGCAAAAAGTGGCAGAAATAATTTAGTACAAGAAATTGAGCATGCCATCTCCCTACATAAATTCTCTAAGTTCGGATCTTTTCAGGTTCCGTTTCGGGCCTTCTACGCTTGACTGCCGGCAACACTGCGACCGACGTACCCTGCCGAACCGTACGACGGACCGGTCGGACCCGTCGTACGTACGTTCGTTGTTCGTTACGTTGATTTGGTTGGTTGGTTGTTTAGTGCGTGATGTCAATATCTCCCCGCCGCCATTGAATTTCATTTTAGCCGAGAATTGAAATAGGTTGTTACCTTTCACAAATCGGCAAAAATCTCTACAATCCTTCTTTTATCTGTTGTATTTAGCCATATTCCGTGAACAAACAATATATCCAATGGCAGACAGAGATACAGATGAGTTAAACATCGACAATGTAATAAAAAAATTACTAAAAGGTAATTGTTGATATTTCTCGAAATAAACAAATCTCCTGTGTAATTTGGGAAAATTCAGTGCGTTGCAGTGTAACAGTGTGATATCAAAGTGAATATGTGTTTTGGGTGTATCAGTGATTATGTTTACGTTTGTTTTCAGTGAGAGGTGAGAAGCCTGGTATGAATGTTCAGTTAACCGAAATAGAAATCAAAGGGCTATGCTTGAAATCACGGGAAATATTCTTATCACAGCCTATTTTACTGGAACTCGAAGCACCGTTAAAAATATGCGGTAAGTATTGACTTAGCAGAGATATTTGAGTGCCAAGTTCGTTTTTGCCAATGTCTATTTTCCTGCCCCAGGAGCTCTCTCATCAACTTTCTAAATCGAAAAATACTATTTTTTCATACATACAACCAAAAATCATTACCATTTTCCTCAAAATTAAATTACAGGTAACTACATCATTCAGGATACGGCTTTCCACTCGCTTAGTTCAAATTTCAAATCTCAAATTGGTGTTGCAGCATTCAACTCAACACCAGTGTAGCAATTGCATGTATTGCAAATTGCAAATATGCAATCTAAACTTCTTACTAGTCACACAAATTGCGGCTTTATTGTGTTTATTGCAGTGGTATTCATTAAATTGCTCTGACTATTTATGTTCAAGGCATTGTTTTGAACAAAAAGTCCAGTAAATTTCATAATTTTAATTGTTGCTACTTGACTCAAAAACTTCAAACCCTTGGAAGTTGTTTCATATTTTGATGGTGGTATTTTAATCTGCCATCCCCTTTGGCGAAGAGGCATGGTACACATTGAGTGGAAAAAAAGAATTTTGTAAAATAAACAATGCGTAGATATCATCAAAGTGTTGAACCTTCAAATCATTTATTAAACCAATGTTTACATAACCTTGTTACACTTACTCCTTCCCTGTTTGTTTAGTATGTTTCAATCAATTCAATGAATCAAATTAACTCTTTATTATGTTTTCTGATTCCCTTCAAATACTGTTTGTAACTGTTACCTATTTCAGCAAACCAAAGTTTTCCCTTAAACTCCGCTGTTTGGTTGGACCTTCACTCCTTTACTTTTGCAATTTTTTTTTTTAAATAAATAAGTATGCTTAATATATATATATGAACCTCCGTGGTGTGGGATAAATGTTTGCATGCTCTGCAAATATTTGTTCTGAGTCTGGGTGTTCTGATACCATGGTACTCGTAGTTCCTGATACCCAGAACACAGGGAATCCTAGTGTGGGATGAGGAATATGTATGTGACGTATGTGATAAATACCCGTGACAATATAAATAAATAGACATATAAAAGGTTGCAGGAAGTCTTTGGAAGCAGGTGGCTCGAGATGGTTCGTCTTAGAATTCTATGGAGGAAGTCCATGTCCAGCGGTGGACTTCTAAGGCTGATGACGATGAGCAACACTCCCCTAAATCTATGCAAAAAATCTACACCATCCCATCAGAACCATATTTAACTTGTGAACTTTTTCACAGGTGACATTCACGGTCAGTACTACGATCTCTTAAGGCTGTTTGAGTATGGTGGCTTCCCTCCAGAGTCAAACTACCTGTTCCTCGGAGACTACGTGGACCGCGGCAAGCAGTCACTGGAGACGATATGCTTGCTCCTAGCGTACAAGATCAAATACCCTGAAAACTTCTTCCTTTTACGTGGCAATCATGAGTGCGCTAGCATCAATAGGATTTATGGGTGAGTACTATCATTTGCTCCATATGTATAACTAGTATTTTCCCCTGGTTTCGCTCACGTGGAATCAAGGTATTAATATAAACATTCTAAACACTACTAAGCCATATATTCCAGAACTAAATTTAAATTGAATCAAGAGTTAACCATAGATTTAAATCAATGAGTCTCGATTCATGCTTGAGCATAGTTCTGGGGCCAAATTCCCAATGCGACAGTACTGTAAGAGTAGTACCTATTATGTAAACTGCAACAAAATCAGTCTTAAGAGTATGTATAGACATAACTAGACGTTATTTTTAGACCCTAAAAGCAAATGTCTATAAATATTTCAAGCATTGTAATAATATTGTAAATTCTTTGGTTTTATTTGATACAAACAAATTGGTATTATTATAATGGTGTAATAGTAGCAAAGTGTAAAAGGGCTGGATTTATTTGAATTCGCTAATTTCTCGGCTGTTTGCAATTTTCATGCCAAAATACCGAAAGCACGCACTTCCTCCACGCACATCGCACGGGATACAGTCGTACATACTCCATAACAAAGTGGTTTTGCCGTCACGGGAACTGAGCGCGACGCGTTCTCACATGTGGTCTCGACATATCGCTTTCATATTATGACACTAGCATCTGCACGTGACTCCGCGTATTGCAAAGATGTACAAAACACTCATTATAATTTCTTACATGATAGTGCAAACTCCGTCAATAATCGTTCAGTAGAACTCGAGTTATAGTGTACTCGAGTACAAATGTTGCTTTTTATAAATATAGAGAAGGCGTGTTCGACGTTTGCTTTATAATTAAGGAGCCTCAAATCGTCGGTCCTAATTTTAAATGTCGCAGAACCAAGAATTTGCAAACAACCGCTTGATACTGAGTGTAATCGAATCAATGCTCCTGCACTCTCGTTCACCCTCTGTCAGAACGAAGAAAGAACCATTGACACGAACTGTTAAGAGTAAACCAGAGTCTTCAACAGCAAATGTTATATCATGATTGCTGAGGGAGTCTTCAGGCGCGCTACAACGACAACCACAGCGACAAACATGTTGGGCAGTACCTGGTGTGAATGGTTCCACAGCAGCTGCTTGTAATTGCTTAGTGGTAGTAGCCACAAAATCGTGTGGTTGCGTTTTTTCAAAAGCAAAAGCTAATAACTGAATCGTATTTTGATAAGGTGCACGCTTGTGGCTCAACGAACGCAATCATGGATTGCGGAGAGCACGAATTCTTGTTGCTAATCATTATTGTGGCTTTTATTACGAAGAATGTATTGAGAGTGAATGAAGCTAAAGTAGTATGTCAGGATCGTAGCAAGTGGAAATTCGTGGTGTCCCTACCCCTGCGGGAAAAAGGTGTGATTTTATGTATGTATTGTGCCGTGGTGTGTCCGGCCTAAGAATAGACCCCTCCTCCCTTGGATGTAGGAAAAGCCTTACTAAGGGATCACACCAGTGGATGGGCAGCAGCATCCACCTGAGTACTTAATTCCAAACTGCGATCACCAATCCGTCTGCCAAGCGTGGTGATTATGGCAAATACAACTGGCGTCCAACAGTGGACGTCTAAAGGCGGTTGAAGGAGATGTCGTCGTCTGTATAATTGTATAATATCCGCGATGTCGTTGGTATAGACCACACGATCGCGACTGCCAGTTGAACGTGATTGCGAAATCTCGTACGTGTGAAAGGAACTACATGTTTTCATACGATTTTGTGCCCGGACACATTTTTACCGCTGTGGTGTGAAGAGTCCTTTAGTCTTAGACTAACGACGCCCGTCGTAAACATTTATCCATTTAGTTCCCAATGTGATGTGTCATGAACAATTCATGCTTATTTACGAGTCCTGTCACATTGAACCTCGTATGAACTGTATTTGTTGTGAAACAATGTGTTGCCCCCAGGATAGATAAATATCTTGGACTGTAAAGAAGTACGTAAGTACTTGCTTTGGTAATATTTTTTCAAGTCACAGTTATTGTGTATTTGTCTTAAGGCTTATACTAACAAAACATTGTTTTTGGTGTTTGAAACACAGATAAAATCTATCTCTCCAACAATTTAGAACATTTAACACCACTCTACCCCGAAACGACCTCACTGCTATTTTAAAATTTAAAATACCGGTGCATAATATCGTAAAACCATCGTTTTAAATGACAGGTGGCTGAGGGTAGACCTCTTATCGCGTATCGGCAATCTTTATCGAGGGTATGCCAGATGACCAATCGAGCAAGCAACCCTTTAAATGTTTACGACTCAACGGTAGTGAGTCAACAGTGAATACCTAATCACGCAGCTCAAGGATTGACATTTTAAACTGTCACTGCCAATGCATTAGTCACTAGTTCAGTATTCTGATGATAAGCTGTAAAAGCAACACCCCAGGCAGCTACAGTTTTATCAATGTTGATCATTTCAACAATTAAAGCATTCGTTAGTTTACAAGGCTATATGAGTATCAATAAACGTTTTCTGCTTGCTAATTGAACTCTATGAAAGACGGTACTGTCGAATATAGTCCGGTCTTTTCTAGTTTACGCTAACAACTCGAAACATTGCATCTATACCTGTAGAAAAATGTTCGACTCTTCCAATCGGCCATTGCTGAATTGTTAAAGTTCCAAGTATAGGTATCCACTATCTCTTTTGCTTAAGAAGAAAGTTGCCGTTTTGTTTCCCTGACCGCTAGGTTTCTTAAAAATGCTACTAGTCGTCATTTTCAATGAAACACAAATCAATGTTTCTACTAAATAAAACTTTTAAAACATCGAATGTTGTTATTATGTCCGCACAATTTTTTTAAACAAGTTCTTTGTTCCAAAATATGTTTTTTGTATGACATCATCGTCATGCGTACCGTAATCTTCAGATAAGCGAGATACGGAACATTCATTGATCGATCGATTAATCTTGTCATTGTGCTAGCTTTTATTTTCATACGTGTAAGACTTATTATAAGGATACAATTAAAGGTATCTGTTCGCTTCCTGTAAAATCATTCCTAAGTATTTGAAATTGTTGCGCAAAAATAAACTAAACACAAAATGTGAAATGTCAATGATATTGGCCTAAAACGGCCCTGGGCATAGGACTCCAGGCTCCTAAACTGTAGTGCGTATACATACAATACAGTAGGTTGCCGAGAAATATGTGCATACGGTGCATGTAGCAGAACTAGGAAAGTATCTCTTAAGTGACGCAAACTTAAGAATATGGCAGCTAATCGCTTAAGCTATCAACAGCATCAGCTGGTATACGTTCACTGCTGGACGGGGTCCAAATAGAATGCAATGGAGGGATTTGCCATAATCACCAAGAATGGATTGGTGATCGCAGCATTGGTGTTGAGTACTCAAGTTGATGCTGCTGTCCATCCCATGGTCTAATCACTTGTAATCCTTACTTAGTCGGCTATGACGACATCCACGGGAGGATTCGTCTATTCTACGGGGTATATTCTAAGCAGAGGGCCTAGCCAAGTGGCATTCGCTTCGAAGCGATTCCATTTCTAATGTCATAATTCAATACAAAAGACCACGTGACATATCGAAAGCTAACGTCAATCCCATACATTTTGGACTTTTCTACTGGCGACATCGCCATTAGAATGTTACTTTGTCTACGGCCCCAGGACACACAACGCTAAGATTATGGTTCGATATCGAATGATGAATTGATGTCCAAAAAAAAAAAAAAATTTGTTTTTTCCCCGACTCTGTCGATTGCCAGGTACTCTGTTATTCTCATTACCCTAAAACTAATTTGGATACTAGCCAGTCAAGTTTAGGAAGATGATTCATTAGATTATCAGGTAAATTTCCATTTGTTATGCTGATCCCGGCAAACAAAGATAGTGGGATCACTTATGATAAACATTTTTGATGTCAGAGGCACTGCCATCCGGTAAACGTATTATTTATTTTTTATTATCAAGAATACGAGTAAATGACGGAACTGGCTTGTGGGCCCACCTGATGTTAAGCTATTTTAATAATGGAGTTGCTTGTAAGCTGTTATTTCTAAAAAGCCGGCCGGGCTGGTTGGTATAGTTTCCAAAATGTGTGGTAGTCATAATACGATTCATATAAATGAATTGCTGAATTTGCCACATTGAGCAATTCATCTGGTAGCAATTCATTTTCCGAATTCTCAGCAGCATCCTTAGCAATTCCTTAATATGAATTGTATTATGATTCATATAAAGTGGCCTTTTTAGACCTGCATATCTGTACGGGCTTTGAATGCTTCCATAATTTATGTGAACTGTGTAGGCAGATAATTAGGACAAGTCATTTTGAAATCAGAAAAATCATTATACTATAAGTAGGAGTCGGAGTTCGTTGAAATATCATCCGTACGAAATATCAAAAGGAATTGTTTTTATGGTAACAAATTACGATAACATTGAATTACGGGTCCCCTTACTAATGAGGGTTAAGGATGCCCTTTTTGGGCATAAGAATGAGTAAGACAAACTCAAAGGTACGTAATTTAGCTTTGTTGATCGTAAATATTATTTCGGCAATCTGAAAATCACGGCGTAATCTTCCAATCTGTTTCTTTACCTCAAATGCCAAGAGATTCCCTTCGCAGTTCATTGAATTCATAGCTATCACGTGCTCTCTGACGTAGCCGGTCACCGGCACATCTTTGGTTTACCCTTGCGATTGACCTTCGTACGGCAGGGCTCAGACCGAATGATCTAGGTCAAGGTACATATCCTCCTGGTTGATAAAGGCCATGGCGAAAATACCGGGAATAGCCGATTTGCATGTCTGAATTGAGGTCGGTTTTTGCTAACGAAGTTGGGAATTCTTGGTAATTTAGTTTTCTCGTGTTTTCAATTATGTTCTTCTGTTCTTCAAAGGTGGAGTTTATCCATGTTTGAAATAAGATGTGGCTCGTATTTCAAACAAGGGTCGACTGAAAGGAAGATAGCATAACATAACACCCAACAGTCACATACGTAGTCATGATTCCACACTAGGATTCCCTGTGTCGTGGGTGTCGGGAACTACGAGTACCTACCATGATACCATAAAACCCAGTCCCGGAACAAATATTAGAAGATCATACAAAGATTTATCCCGCAGCGAGTATCTAACCTGCAACCTCTCGCATCTCAGCCGGATCCTCGCCCGCTGCGCCATAGAGGTCGTCAGAAGGGAAGAGGTGTCTGACGACAGAGAAGTGTATTTCCTTGCAGGGTTTTTATGGGGCTTATTAAGTGTAAAACAAAAAAACAAAGGTTTTCAATTGACTTTTCGGGCATAGAGGACCTTTCTACTCGAAAACATAATGTAGCATCGACTTATTTTTCTGGCTAGATATACTTGTGTACACAACATACGTAATGTAGTATGGATGAGCATGAAAACAACCCTTCCGTAGGGCGCACCTTTCATCACACTAGTTTTGTCTACCAACGGCAACGAGCCCAAGAAAGTAACAGTGACGAGCGGAGATGAATAAATCCTGATGCTGGGTTTATTGATGGATTATGTTACAGTAATTGAATTGACGCATTGATTATTTTGTTCGCAGATTCTACGACGAGTGCAAACGGAGGTACAACATCAAATTATGGAAAACATTCACAGACTGCTTTAACTGCTTACCCGTAGCCGCGATAGGTGAGTACTGCTTTCTTTTAAACCAAATCACATGTTTAGTGGCTTATATTATTCCAAATTGAATTGCATTCTATGAAATTAAGGTTTTTTTAAAGAATATGTACTTGTATGTTGTTTTAATCCATCTTATAACAAAATATGCGCACGTATGCGATCGAAAGTATGTGTTTACGGATTCGGGTGGAGATCGATGTTTTATTATCTAACTGCTTCTTGGGATTGTTTTGATTTATAAATTCTTAATATATACCATTATAACTAATAATAACTGGTAGGTTAACTCATTCAAATCCAATAACTAGGTAATCCATATAGTCTAGATCTTAGCCGTTTAGCTAAACCCGCTTGTCTAAATGTAGAATTACTAGACGTGCCGACCTGATAAGGCGTTGTAGGGCGGAGAAAGCCGAGACTGCTGATGTCGACTTTCCTTATCGACGTGAATTTACAGCTTACACAGCCCACCGAGATTGTATTTGGCATTATTCATTGTATGTCCCATTTTGGAGATTTTTTGTTCCTTTGTCCAATCCACAGGCGATGATGTGATGATGTGTGGTTCGTTAGTAGTAGAATTTCCTGTCAAAGAGTTCGTGGAAGTACTACCACCGTACCTATTTCTGCCGCCAAGCAGGTAGTGTTCGCATTGCTGTGTTTCGGTTTGAAGGGTACAGTCCCCTAATTATTCTTATTTCTTCTTTTCTTTCTTTTTCTTTCTTTCAAGTTTCAATAGATTGTTCAATGCCATTTTGGACGCTGGAATACACGTTGGAGTTTCTTTTTAGGTGGTCAAAGTGTCAGCTTCGTCAGAGTTCTATTTCCTCGTCCACTTTCGGGAATTCTCTGTGGTTGTACACCAAGGTGTGTGTGTAAATTGTTAAAAAAAAAATATTTTCAGCACGTTGGATGATTGCGTGGGTAGATTTGGTTGTTCTCCATATTTGTATCCCATAATTGTTTGAGAATGCTGTTCTAATAATAGAAGCTTGTTGAGTTGTGAAGTGACCGTCGGGATTGTGGCTACCTCTAATTCTAATTCTAAGTGGGGGTGTTAAGACCTACACTTACGTCCCGCTGTGGGGTGTATTGTGCATTGTCCCCCTGTGCTAACCCTACCCCAGCCAGCCCAGCTCCTTAAAGTAAAGAAGCAGGACTTTGCGTTGGTGGCAATACCGTTGAAGTGTGTCCGAAGGCGTCGATGCTGGAGAGCAGGATAGAAGTAGCTCCTGCAAACCCGCCCTAGTCTCTTTTGTGGCCGCACAATCCAGGATCACGTGCTCCACCGTCTCTTCTTCCTGCAAGCAGCCCCGACGTAGCCCGCTGTCAGTGGCTCCAATCTTGTACAGGTGATGGTTTAGATCGCAGTGCCCTGTTATGATGCCCACTACCATACGCAGGTCCTCACGTTTCATTTTGAGTAGTGTATTCGTCACTTTCTTGTCAGGTCTGGGGAGCATAGATCTTAAGTGCTTTGTGCTTGTGTTTTTGCCTCGTGAATCGATTTCTGTTGGTTAAGTATATAGCCGAAGCTAAATTATTTTACGGCGTCCTTATGTGTTCTGTTCCTTACTACCAATTTTGACTTCGGGCCTCTATGAAGTGCAAAAGTGATAACGAGTTCATTTTGGCGGTAGTGTGATATCAATTCTCCATTCGTGGATATCAATCAATGTCATATCCAGACTGCTTCAACCATAGACATGGCACAAAGAAGGATTTAGTCCTGGTTGAAATATTTAATTTATATGTGAAATCTCTGGAATAACAAATTAATTGTTGGTGTGTTCAAATGTGCATCGTTGCGATCACACGTTTGGTCAGGTGACTAATCGAATCAGTCGAACAGGTGTCGCTGTGCATAAATGGATCAGTATTCATGTATTCATAATTATTATTTCCGATACAGCATAAAAAGACTAAACGTGAATTTAGAATTTTGATAATATTCCAAGTAATTTTCAAGTATCTTGGAAGCTGAACTTGACTGATATGCAGAGTATTTCCCTTGCAATGTTTACAATGGCATTAAGATTACAAAATCTCTAGATGATGGATTAGGACTAACTAGGCATAGATTTATTTATAATTGCATCATACCCAAACAAAAATTTTAAAAGAAAAATAAACAATTTTCATCGCCTATCATGTTATCGCTGCTTACTGAGGCCTGCACTAGATTCCGACATATTAATAGGTTGAATTTTAGCTATCCAGCTACATTGCTTCTCATGTAGACAAGCGGTATAAATAAGCAACCGCATAGCGAAGGTCAGTTGGCTATATTTGATACCCGACACACACGCAGACGATCTGATACTGATATGCGTTATTTACTGCCTTTCGCGAAAGATACGGAGTATCTGGAGCTGACTCCGTGAGAAGTGTTGGTGTGATATAATGTCGTAATAGTTCGAATAAATGATCTGCATTTTATTTATACATACCCGACAATGTAAAAAATACGTCAGATAACTCATTTGAATTATTTGTTTTACCAACATTTAATTTTACTATAAGTTGGATGAAGCTTTTGCTGATAAAACATTGTTAACATAAGACTCCAATTGAAATCCGCGGTGAAAGCCTCCTCCAATTGCTTCCAATCCTCTCTTTCCCTTGCTAATCTTGGCCAGAGTTTTCCGGCCACTGTTACGATATCGTCACTCCATCGTTTGAGTTGTCGTCTACGCTTTTTACCCCGAGGAATCCAGTTAGTGACTACTTGTGACCATCTATTGGATTTAATTCTCTGTAGATGTCCTGCCCATTTCCAGTTCAACCCCAATTTGACATTTATTGTTTGTAAATGATATTTCAAAAAAAAATAAACTACCGCACCTTACCTACCGACTGGACCAAGCATACGTAATTTGTCAAAAGTTATGAAATTAAATAAAACTAAACATAGATTCATATTACGAAACTTCCCGTACCGTGCACCGTAACGTAATATGAAGATTATTCCTATTGATCGATGTTGTTCATAATATGCTACCAGGCATTCACCTCTCACGGCGACGTTGCCATAATTTTTCATGAACACCATCCATCTTCGTAACTGCTTATCATTGGTTCGATAACCCTGCGTCCAAATCACTTTAATAATGTGGTCTAGAGTGGCGCTAATAAGGTCAGAGGTCACATGTTTTATCACACCCTGACCTTTTTACTTTAGAGTAAGTAATATTTGATAGTAATCACTAAAATACAATCAAATTAAGAGTCCCTCCTTTTTTAAAGTCGGATAAAAATAAGTTAATTGGAATTTACATACCACCTAGATGAGTCTTCATCTGCCTCGTTTTCAGGGTATAAGACTCTCCTTCTATTCCATTCACCACTCTATCCCAGGGGTCCCAAAGTTATATACGCCACGCTTCCACCAAATCAAAGTCAAAAAGAATTTTATTCATTGAAATCACAAGAATCATTTTGAATCGTCTTATAAACTAAAATTACTCCTGTTCCAACGCCAAACCTCGAAGAATCAGGCAACAAATACGGCTTGGCTTACTTTGATAAACGAAAACGATACATCTCACTAATATTATTAATGTAAAAGTTTCTGAAGATGGATGGATGATTGTTAGTCTTTCACGCAAAAACTACTGAACGGATTTTGATGAAACTTAACAGTATTATAGCTTATATTATAGGCTATAATTTATAATAATAATGTCACTAATAACACTAATATTATAAATGCGAAAGTTTGTGTGTTTGTTTGTTAATTCTTCATGCTCAAACGGTTAAACGGATTTGAGTGAAATTTGGAATGGAAATAGATTATAACCTGAATTAACACCAAAAAAAATATAAAGATATATAATTATAAAGGCTACCTTTTATCCCAATCGGGATCGAGACTTATGCGGGTGGAACCGCGGGCGGAGCCACTAGCAAATGCTAGTTTAACCTATTCTAGGCCTGTGTCGGACGCTGGCTATAACGTCCGCCCTTATCTCACTGCTGAATTATCGACGTTTCTTCTCTTAGATCTAATCAGAATTGATTGCATAAAATCATTGAGTGAAACAGACAGATGCTGCTAAAGTGTGATAATAACTCAATAATTCTTCCTTGTATGATTTATGTCATATTATTAACTCGAGTGACTAGCAGAATGTGATATCACATAATAGAAAACAAGACACGAATTCGATCAGTATGCGTTTATGAATATTGATTAGTTTTCTCCGTAGCTGCCTATTCGCAACAGTAACCAGCAGTGATTATGGCGATTTTATGATAGGTTTCTTATGCTGTGATAGTCGTTCCCCGCAACACACACCAACTGACGAGATAGACTTATCACTTCGACCAAGATATTTTGTCAGGCCTAAGAATAGACGACGGAGGCGTCTGCTCCGTGGATGTCGTAGTATCCAATTAAGGGATTACCATCAGGGGATGGGCAGCAGCATCCACCTGAGTACTCAACACCAATACTGCGATCAACAATCCGTCTGCCTAGCGTGGTGATTTTGGAAAATCCCCCCATAGCATTATATGGGGGAGGCCTCGTCCAGCAGTGGACGTCTGGCGGCTGATGATGGTGATGATGTTTTGAACATTTTGTAGGTTCTAATTTGACGTTATCATTGGACACCGGAATTTCGAAATAACACAATTAAATTTTCTTAATATTTTTTTATTAAATAAATGCTGGAGACATTACACACAACATTATCTAGCCCCAAGCTAAGCAGAGCTTGTGTTATAGATACTACATAACTGATATACTTAATACAATTCACTACATAGATAGATAGATATTTATTTATTATTTAAAAGGAGTTTTGTCACACTAAAAAATCTTCATTGCTAAATTAAATTGATTACATACATATAGTCTTCTAGCGTATTCATTGTCGCAATAATTTTCACATGTATATGAATCTACTTATACAATGTCTTAAACAGCAAGCAGTTGCATAAGTGACGTGTTCAATTCCACCAATACAGGCACGAATTTACCATGGGGCCATTGCCACGCCATGCGCCATAGTAACAAACAACAACTACCACTAGTATTCTGCAGCAATTACAGCCAATGATTACTGCGGTCGATGAACCAATATAATAATAGTAAGATCTATTAACTTTGTCTGCTGTGATACGCGCACGGGTCTAGATATTAGTGTACTGATCATGTGTACAAAGGAGATAGTATTTTTTAAACTCTCGCGATTAGAACACATATTTATTATATTGTCAATAATAATAATAAATAATAAGGTAACACGCGATAAATACCCGTGACAATATAATAAATATACAAAGGAGATGTTTCATGAATGTATATGGAGCTTGGGCCTGCACTATGTACAGTATATATAAATATAGCTAAGCAACATAGAAACCATTTGTTATTGTTTATTTTCCATAATATTGCTTCGTGTTAGTGTACATTCAAGATTATCTTCACCAAAGAGAGCAATCACACACAAGGAACCAGTTTTGTTGATCGTCAATGACACTCAACAAAACTGTCAGTTATCAAATTCACTCGACTGTCATGGCTGCTCTAAAAATCGGGTGACCATATTAAAAAACCCATAAATAAACATTTTTGTACTACTGTATTATGCTTCAAATTAATATAATTATATTTTTATGAAAATCCCCTGTTTTTTTATATCTTTCTGTGTAGTGTACTTAGAGCAGGCCCAGGATGAAAAATCTCCTTTCATGGAGTTTCACGAAATAATAGCCAAATTAGAAACAAACTTCGTTCGCGTACAAAAGGATGCAAGTGCCTTTTTGCTAGTTACCAGGGTACTGTCAAGTGCTAAATGTTTTAAGCTTTTCATACATCATCGGTCAATTTCTTTGACCGATTTATGCCGGATTTTATCAAATTACTTTTTGTGTGGATCACTTTTAGGTTTATTATCCCAGTATTCAGCGCCATAAATTCTCTTTCAAAGAAACCTTGAAAGCTTTGGATCCTTTTACAAAGAAAGTCTGAAGTCATCGTCGTCAATTTGCCTAAAATATAAAATTTATTAGCTTGAGAGAAAATTGTATAAAATGGGAGCAAAAAGAGTCTCGCTCCAATTGGCTCCAATATGACATCATTTCCGCTCCCAAGGGCATCCCTTTTGGCTAATTTGTGACGAAATTCCTGATATTGCCCAAAGTTATATCATTTGGGCGTGAAATGGTCTATTGGTTTTATTATTGTGTAAAAGGTTCAGTTTAAACAAATAAAGTGCTTGTAAAATTTGATTCATCGACAAATACATAGAGTTTTAGCGTTTGGGGATCTGTATAGAGCTTAATGAATGTATACAGAAGAAGGTATTTTGGAAGTAATTAGTTAAAGTGAAATAAGTAATGCAATAGAAAGCCTACGCAACTTTGGTCATACATTGTTGGCATGTTTTTTTTTCTTTTCGCCAGTATTGAAACCTAGGTCATATGTTAGAGGCATATATGAGAAGTCAATAACAGAAAGAACCCGATCTATCAACTGTAACCGGTGATATGATGATGATAAGAAAAAAAAGGCCTGAAAAAAAAACTATAGCAATCTACTACCCTCTTGATAGACCTGGTTTTTTTTTGCTATTGATTTCTCATATAGACCTCTAACATAATGACGTAGGTTTCACTTTTGGCGAAAGGAAAAAAAAACATGCCAATAGGTTGCATAGGCTTTTCAAATTAATTCCCAGAGATCGTAAGTATCTGCTTATACACCCAGTAGAAGGAAAAGTAGTTTTGGAAATACGGGCCTCGTTGATAAAACATTTTACACCTGACTCCCCTTTTCCTATCTCAGACAATGCAAGAGAGCGTTCTAAGAATTAGAAATTCTAAATCCTGTAATTGTGTAACTCTGCTTGCAGTGAAAGCGTCAATGACATAACGTACGAATACAATGCATTACATTCGTAAGATTGTGATGTGTATGTGCGTGCATACGCGCCTAACGACCTCTCAAGAAATATCTCTATCTCTGTCTTCTACCCACCGAATGAACGAGATAAATATAATTTCATGTACATGGCCAACTTGTTTTACTCTTAGGGCCTGTGTCCACTAATGTATCGCAACTATTTACACAAGGAAACTATTCCGCTTAACGAACCGCCAACGCATCAATATTTTAATTTTCAGGAAGTAAACATGTCAGCCTCGAAATGTTTGCGTAGACTCTTCCGACTGATTAGCGATTCGTGAGGAGAAATTAAATTTTATTGCAAAAACAGACAGGCCTTGAATACTTGATGAATGTGCAAAATAGCCTGGTTTTACGTAATTTTGCAAAACTGGTCATCAAAACTTCGGACCGCTTATAATGTTACTGTGACAAGCAACAACCAACGCCAACTAATACGGCTCGAAGGACCAATAAATAAAGCTTAGGGCCCCTATTGCACGGGGTGAATTAATGTGTTGTTCTTGTGTAGGAATCTAGGAATACTCTAATACTAGTAATAGGCGTTTTAGAAGCCCCATTATGAACATAACTAGAAAAACAAGTATCACGTTTTAAAATTATTTCACAATTATCTACAACACCATGGAAGTCTCGGCCTAAGAATGGAGGAGTCATATTCGTATGTGGATGTTGTAAAAATGAATTACGTCAATGTATGGTCACAGCATCCACCTGAGTACTTTACACCAAACTGCGATCACCAATCCACCTGCAAATCGCTTTCGTGTAAAAAATTACGATACTACATAAGTTTTGCAGTGACGTAACTGCCATTAGTATATCTAATCTAGATAATGGTGAACATAAACGCATATGATTGACACAGGGTATGCTAACGACTAGTTCGTTAAGCTTATCCAACAGTTTTTTGTTACATTTTTACTAGTAGTTTGGCCCGAGCTAAGACCTCGCGATGTTTCTATTTTCGCCCGTAACTCAACGAAACCTTCATCAATTAAGCTCATACACGAACTTGCCAATTGTATTGGTAACACTAACCTACCTACTAAATTTAATAGCGATTAGTTCAACGGTTCGAAAGTTATCCCATCAAACATACATACGAAAGCTCCCCTCAGTTAACACCTGAGAACTCGCTTCGCTTCGTCAATTATTTTATAGCTCTCTTATTTTTAGTATACCGGCTGACGATGATGATGAAATTAGCGATCAGGATCATGAGCTGATCAAAATGAGCACAAGCGCTGCAATTTCCCGGTAATATAATGAAACTAATTGGAAGCGCGTATCTCGTTTCTGATGGACAAGTTCAAGGATGTGATTATAAAGACGAGTCTATTTGCAGCACGTGCTAAGAACATGACGTGATCTGACGTCCGCTTGCATAAGGGGCGATGTGTACTTTTTACACGACTACAGGAAAGCAAAAGGGGGGTTATAATTTTAGCAATCTATGTAGTGTCTAAGTTAGTTCATGTATTGTGTTCTAACTTGTGTTCCTCGTTCTACTCAAACTACAAAATCTTATGTCGTGGACTCGGGGACCTAGTTCTTGTTTGTTTCATGAACCTGATTATACAGCACAGTACAGTTTGTGGTCAGGTAAACATATGTATGTGGTTGTTGTGTATGAAAACATATCAGCGAACTGTTTGGACTATCTTCGTTTTTGTTACCTTTGCTCCAAAGGTAAATAAAAACAATTCTGTAGCTTTTACCTCGGGGCGAACGCACCGCGTCCTTTGGAACCTGTTTGCCCGCAAAAGTTTCTCATTGCGATAACAAACGAATATATTTTCATTCTGACCCAATTCGCAGGCAACGATAATGTTATGGTTGAAGTATAAAGAAAGTAGAAAAATATACATTTCTTAATGAGAGAACAAATAAGTTAAATTCTTTAATGTTTTCGGTCGGTTCGGGCATATTTTCAATGTAATTTTAGGGTAAATACCTCCTCGACACTTCGTTTACCTTTTCGACTGAATTCTGCTTAATTTTTTTCTGGTTCATTGTTTTAAAAATCTAGAACACTCCATTTGATTCTACACTCGAGAGCAATGAATCCGGGTCACTTAAAGAATGTTAAAAATCTCGGAAACTAAAAATGATAGATTAATGCAATAAATTGTATTTAATAGACAATGTAATACTCCTTAAATGAAGGTAAAAAAAATATGAGTCACCATACATTTTATTAACACAAAATTACATAAAGAAAAAAACTGCTGATCTCTCCTTAAAACAAAAATAGGAAACATGAAATTTTTGAACTTTATTACGATTTTCTTGAATTTTAATACTTCGTATTGCCTCCTCGTGCTTCCATTACTGCGTTTACGCAGAAAAAAAACAACAAAAAAACAGAAATCAAACAATGATAAATGACAGATTACAAACAAAAGCAAAACCAAATGCTGTAATTTCGTAGTTCCATCTTCGAAAGTGGCCCTTTTTCAAATTTGATTTTTTTATGATATAACTTTACAATAACTAAGAAGTTTTAATACCTTCATTTAAGGAGTATTACATTGTCTATTAAATACAATTTATTGCATTAACCTAGCATTTTTAGTTTCCGAGATTTTTAGGATTCTTTAAGTGACCCGGATTCATTGCTCTCGAGTGTAGTTTCCTTTAAATTAAAAAACAACATGTCAGAACTTCATAAAATTTTGGTAAGTAGGTATTATGAATTGGAAAAGACTTATCAAGGTACAACGTGTTCTAGATTTATTGAACAACTAGCATTGCTCGCGGCTCTGCCGGCGTGGAACCTCTGCTATAAATTATAGCCTATATGTTATTCTTATGTATAACCTATAATACTGTAAAGTTGAATCTACATCCCTTCAGATATTTGTTAGAAATCTGTTTTGTAACATGTGTTAGTGTCCTGTAAAATATGTGTTAGTGAAAATGGACATAACTTTTCTATTAGGATAATAATAGTAATAACTAACAATAATAGTGGATTACAATAATACGTATTGAAAATCTTTCAATGCAGAGTCATAGACAATTTCAAAGAAAAAAATTCGCGTCCATTCCTCACTGTGTTCTTGAACCCCTTGCCCTGACAGCTAGCCACAGAAGCCATAAACTAAAGAATTAACGTGAACCTCTTGGTATTTTCAAGGGCTTCTTGTTCAAAGATGCTTTGCACATTCAGGCGAAAGTTTCAAATCGAAATGGGGTTCATATTGCATGATCATCAGCCGTTAGACTTCCACTGTTGGCCTCCCTCATAGTATGCAATGGGGATTTGCCATAATCAACACGCTTGGCAGAGGTGTTGGTGATCACATTGTTGATGTTGAGTACTCAGGTGGATGCTGCTGCCCATCCCCTGGTGTAATCCCTTAGTTGACTTTTACGACATTCACGGGAGGAGACGGAGTGGAGTTGCATACCCAGTGTGAATTATCTGTTTCAATGCCACCAATGAAACGAATCGATTACATCAATCACCCTCGCCAGTCCGTTCCATTTAATTCTGCACAATAGACTGTTTACAGTCCATCGGATAAACATAAAATCGAACATTCCGATGTTGCAATCCGATTATAAAACTTACCATTGAATGGTTTAAAATGCCTGTCGATCAGCGAGCGAGAACGCAAACCCATTGCTAATTGTTGGATGGAACGACTTACATTTTCAAACTTTGTGCTTTGAGACATGCTCATTCATCACGTCCAGAGCTCCCATAAAATTCAATGGGGGAATAACTACAACCACCATGCTTGGGAGGCGGATTAGTGATCGCATTATATCACTTATTGCTGCCCATCCCTTGTTGTAATCTCTTAGTCGGCTTTTACGACATCCATGGGGGAGTTAGAGGGCCGAACACACTCATACATATTATGCTTCTGCATTTGAGACATATTACTTTTCTGAAATTTTAAAATTTATCTCTTAGGGCCTTGTTAGTGGCTGGTCAATATCAGTATAGTTGAGTCCCAGAAAAGTAATTGTAGGTAATACAAAATGAATATTAGAAACATGGTATTCGTCAACTACAGATATTGATTGGATGATGTGCGTGTGTATCATGTCATCGACATAGTTGACCGAGCGAGCGAAGCGAGCCAAGTCCTTACAATAATTGGCAAAATTTGCTTTCGTCTGTCCGGATGTATGTATGTAAGTATGTATGTACAGGTCGCATTTTTTTATTAATCTTTACGAAATCTTGATCTACAGGTTCTGCAAAGCCATAGTTTTTTTTTGTCGTTTGCGACTTTTGTTTTAGATTATTTTCTCCAAAAATGGGGGGGTGTGGGGGGGGGGGGGAGTTTGCTGCAGCGCTATTTACCATCAAGTAGGGTGTCATAAGAAAGGGCTAAGTCTATACATTTCACAACTATTTACATTTTATTCTACGATGAAGGTATAGTTTTTGAGAAAAAAATAAACCAGTATAACGTGACCTTTCATTTATTAGAGTTTTAACGACTTTGCGGTTCAGGTAAGATTGGGTATATGCTAGATCGCGCTACACATGCGATTTTCAAAGTTTATCAAAAATAACTAGCAAGAAAGTTTGTGCTCTCGATGTCTACTGTTCGCAGCACTACTAGTATAGCTAGGTAGCTAGTAAGGCGTTTCGAAATGCGAGATGAAGAAGGCTCGAGAGTCGAGACGAGACGAAATCGATTTCACTAAAGATCGCATTACCATTATATAGACAGACCTTAAAAAATATCTAGATAAGTTATCAAACTTTGATGCGGGTTACGTAGGTTTGTGTCACGGCCAGAGGTGCTGGTATGATTCCCGCTGCTGGACAAATGTTTGCATGGTCTGCAAATATTTGTTCCTGGTTTGGGTGTTGTGGTACCATGGTACTCTTAGTTCCTAATACACACGACACAGAGAATCCTAGTGTGGGATGAGAGGCCCAACGGCCACGCTCACGTATAGTAACTATTACATTATCTTCGCGTATACTTGCAAAGATTAAGTAATAGTAACACGAGATTATAATTGTGAATTAAATGTTTTTAAATTAGAGAATTGGGCCTCAGGACTATGTACCTATGTGACTGTTGGGTGTATGTATGTTATGTTAAGTGGGTAAAATCTCTGTATGCTAATTGGAATAACTCGTGTATATGGTAGATCCGAATCAGCTTCGACGTAACTAATACGTGACGTACCACTGTACAAAACGAACTGTTGATTGTTGACCAATAGGTATATTATTCGATTTGTGACAAATATGTTGCAATGATCGGATCAGAACATGAAATGGTGTAAATTATATTGAAAATCTAAATAAAGCTGGTTAGATTCATAAAACCGGTACCTACTGTTGCGGAAAAAAGTTACAGTACTGTTGAGAAAAACTGTAATAAGTACCTACTTAACGTGATCTGGTTTTGACCGATCGCTTTAAAAACCGATATCCAATGGCCCCTGTGATCATTGAACACAAATCTGTAGTCAGAATTTTAAAAAAGTGGACACCATTTTGAACTTTTTGTTTCTGGACCAAATGCTTTCAAAATCGATATCTGACGGTCCTTTGATCAAGAATCTGCTGCCAGAATTTAAAAAAGAGATAAAAATTAGAAGTGTCTTGACGTCCTCAAATAAAAATTATTAAAATATGCCAAACATTGAACGAAATAAAACTATTTATCGATGTAATAAGTGTTTTTAAGGTTGTAAGTAAATAGAAGTAGCACCTTCAATATCATTGTAGTCTGAAAGTCATATGAGAGCAATGAGAGATATCTCGTCCCTTTCCTAATTTAGTCATAACATAGACTTTAGTGTTCGCAATAAGGACTAGGTCACCTTAAAAACCTTCAAAGGTGACCCAACGCGATCTCTAAAATGCCACATTTCACAAAATAAACTGCTTCTAACATGAACATTCGAACTACGAGTACCTACTACTTACGTTGTGTGCTCATAAAATGTTATTTTCTCTCGTGAAAGCCTTTGAAGCTTCAAAATAATCGCTTATGGGTGCCGTTCCAGGTTAAATGTGTAGTTTTATGCCCTGCCGTGTTTAGATATAGCATTACGAGCTAAGTTTCCTGGGAACTAGTGTGCCTTTGTTTTGTCAAACAATGCTAAGCGACACGTGTCGGATGCAGTCGGAAAGCCGAAGCACAAACTATTGATTTTTTACAAACTAGGAATGTCAACAGATCAAAATAACGAGGAACTTTCTCAAAATGGCAGAAGAGTACACAAAACGCGGCCGGGTTCGATTGCCGCTGCGGGACAAATGTTTGTATGATCTGCAAATATTTGTTCCGGGTCTGGGTGTTGTAGTACCATAGTACTCGTAGTTTCTAATACCCACGATACTGGAAATCCTAGTGTGGGATTTCAGAGCTATGTATGTGACTGTTGGGTGTTATGTTATATTATAAAAACAGACAACGAATAGAAAACAGATTGTAACAAAAGGTATTTGTCACACTTATGGGTCGTTCCTCGGTTCTCCACCTGGGTGGAGCATGAGGAACTGTATGTCCTCGTGCTCCAACCACTGTTGAGTACCTACTGAATGTATAAAACTGCCAAACACCCAGAGGGTTCTGTATCCGTACCATATAGGAAAAGACGTAAACGCAGAAGTACATTACATACCAATTTTATGGAAGAAGTTCTTATACCTTGGGATATAGAGACTGCCAGACAGTCGGACAGAAAGACAGAAAGCCAGAATACTGGGCTTCAGCAATAGGATCCTTTTGCACCCTTTGGGTACGGAACCTTAAAACGAATTGGAAATTTTAGACGAATTTGACCTCTTCAAGCTACAAAGTCATCTGTTACGATATCGGCTATAAGAGGCTGGCGTCTAGACAGATTCCATTGAGGATCCAGCTATCTAATTATCTATCCAGGTGACATTGGCAGTTCAATAGAACTGACCAGAACCTGTTATAACAGTAAACCGGGTCACACCATCAGACAGGTGGATATTTCATGTCAACGTAATTATATGACTCAGACAAGAGCTTTCGCGAACTGGGTCGGCAACATGCCCGTATAACTGGCATGGCGAGGGGTGGCCTCACACCCACTTTTCACTTGAGTTTGAATGTCTTATGTAAGACGAGATGAGACAATCAGGAATGTCTTCAATTATGCAATTCTACGTTTACAATTTTGCTCTGAAATGTGCGTGCTTTTGAAATTGGTTGCTTTTTACTGTCATACCGTATTGCTCGAATTTTAGTCAGTGGCTTTGCTCGCAGCTTTTATGAGTTAAGCCAGTTATTGATTCATAAGGCTCCAATATATTAATCCAAACGCCCGGCCACAGACTATTCTAGCCTAACAGCTTGAGATTAGTAGACATTTTAGGCGTATTTTGAAACTCGAACCAAAATGGTGCGCACCTATTCAACCTTAACCCCCTTATTCATAATCATTTTTTAAACCTATTTTAGTTAAAATATGTTTTGTCTTGTTTTGACGTATGACATTTTACATCAGAGAGAAGAAAACAAAAGCTATTTTAACTAAAATAGGTTTAAAAAATTATTATGAATAAGGCCCTTACAGTTTAGAGTCTAAACTGTAAGGGCCTTATTCATGATCATGTCAAGTGAGGGTCTAAACTTTAGACACTCACTTCTTAGACGATTCTTCACAGTTACACAAGCGGCAATAAATAAACTTGGTAACAGCGGTCGTGAAGTAACTTCCCTTGGGACTTCCAAGTAGGTTTTGTCGTAAAGCGACGATTCGCGTGAGCTCACAACCAGCCTTACTAATTCATTACCCTGCGCCGTAACGCATAACGTGTCCTTCCTGTCTCACAGCTCATGCATGAATCCGAACAAAGTGGTGCAAATAAATTATCATTATGGTACTCGTTCTTCGACTTTTCATTTTGTCTTGAGCATTAATTGAGATAAAAACACTTTTGACCCCATCTTGATTTTGATGTTCGTTTCTAAAGGTCTTGTGTCAAATACAATAGGTCGGTATCTAGAAAGTTCTGCGAAATGAAATGCTTGGTTACTAGGTTCTGACATGATGCCGCCCCGTCCTGATTTTTTAGTCGGTCTAATCATATTTTCATCGCTATAATATTTCATCGTTCTAAGTTTTAGGGTTTCCCTCCCACGTACACCTAGGCTAACTTTTCGACTGAATTACGATAGCTGCTTGCTTGAACTCACAAACATTTTTTTACGGTGCATTATTTAAAAAAAATCAATACTTTGTACCTTGATAAGTCTTATCAGATTATTTCTACTTTTTGTGTTTATTTGGCTACTTAAACAACAGATTTTGATATCTACAAAGTTTTATAAAGATCTGGCTTTTAGATTTTAACATAACAACATAACTTAACAGGAAACTAGAGCCAGACGGAACGAAAAAATTTAGTTTTTATTAATCGTAATTCAGCGTAAAAGTTGGACGAGGTCTAACCTTGTTATAAAACTTTTCGGCAACCTTGTATTATAGCAAAATTGGACTTGACCAAAGTAAAGCGTGAGCTTCTTGACAATGTCCTTGTCCAATGACGTCAAAGGATGTTTGGTTACGCTGAGCCCAGGGCTATTTTTACTCCGCCTGACTAATTGGGCCGAGCTTATGAGCTTGATGATGTGTATCATTTGATGTTCAAATCCTAACAAGAACCTCATTATTCTTCGTGATATACTTGACTTGCAAATAGATATAATTGAGAAACCAACGATTTTGAACTACACATACCCAGAATATGGGTAATACATTAAACCAACTTCTGAAATATGCAGTTTAATAAGTGAAGCAACATAAAAATAACGTTTCGTCAAACACACACTAAATTTGATCCTGATTCTACATTAGGATTCCCTGCATCGTGGGTATCGGGAACTACGAGTACCATAGTACCGGACCCGGATCAAATATTTGAAAAACATTTGTCCCGCAGCGGTAATCGAATTCACACCTCTCGCGTCTCAACCGGCTGCTCGCCCACCGCGCTGCCGCGGAGGTCGTCACGAACTTGTTTTGAGAGATGCCACTTCGTCGTATTTATGACAAGTCTTAGAGAATTTATGTGGGGAGATGGCATGCTCAACTTCTAGTACTAAATTATTTCTGCCACTTTTTGCGGGAGGCGAGGTAAACACGTACAGCACACATTTACTTACTCACGTACACTCATGCAGAAAGTTGAGGCGTCTCTATAAACGCACACGGAAATAAAAGTTGTCACACAAACATAAAACAAGCACACAAATAAATAATTTCTGTAATTACACTATTGATTAGTTGCACACTAGCGCAAAAACTAGTGATGGGGTGTGAAAGATTGAATGAAATTAAGATTATTAATTGTCTATGGATCTAGTCTATGGATGTATGTTTGAATGGGTGAATTGATTCATGTTGATCAAAAGTAATCGCGTAACAAACATAAAAAAAACATAGTCAGTTAAAAATTGTTTTAGGATTTAAGAGCTCACCGGTAGGACGCGTACGTCCTTTTGCACGCGAACGAAGTTTGCTTCTATTTTGGCTATTATTTCTTCACTGAGAAAACAGTTCATCAAAAAATATGGTGATTTCACGTAAAGTAGGGAGCATACGGAAATAACCATAAAGTACGATGAAACTACTGTTGCTGCTGCTAACCATATATTATGATGAGCTGTCACCATACATTAGTAGTTCGTATCACCGTATGTCCGGACTTACGGTGACGGTAATCGTAATGGACCATTACTTTTTGAGAGAGAGCATAACATTACATATGACTGTCATCATATTTTTGTATGCTTTCCTACTATTTTTATGTGCTCTCCTCTAATTTCCGAGTAATCCCTATTATTTTATCATACTATTTATCCATGCTTTCCTACTATTATTGTATGCTTTACTACTATTTTTAATGTGCTTTCCTCTCATTTCCGAGTAACTCCTGTTATTTAATCCTACTATTTATCCATGCTTTCCTACTATTATTGTATGCTTTACTACAATTTTGAATGTGCTTTCCTCTTATTTCCGAGTAATTCCTGTTATTTCATCTTATACCATTTATCCATGCTTTCCTACTATTATTGATGTGCTTTCCTATTGATTTTTCTTACTATTTTTCTATGCCTCCTGTTGTAGTATGGCTCGGGTATTGTTCCTTTTTCTTAAATATGTATGGGCCAATTAATAAAGATAATTGACACATAGAATAAGCAAGAGTACGGTTAAGAGAATGATGATGATGTATAGTCGTTCATCGTCATCACTCCCGTAACCGTACTTTTGCACGGTTATGGGTCAGAGTAGATTACTAAGTGTCAATTATCTTTATAAATTGGCCCACGCATATTTAAGAAGAAGGAAAAATACCCGAGCCATGCTACAACAGGAGGCGTAGAAAATTAGTAAGAATAAACAATAGGAAAGCACATCAATAATAGTAGGAAAGCATGGATAAATAGTAGGATGAAATAACAGGAAATACTCGGAAATGAGAGGAAAGCACATTCAGAAAAAAGTACCTACGCAATACAGAAAATAACCCTAATAAAGTAGGTACTTCTAGACAGAAGTACCTACTTTATTAGGTATTATTCTAGAACAGTGGATTTGGGATTTGGTGAATTATTTGCTATAATGGAAAAACATATGACGGATTAACATTTTAATTAAAAATTACAAAATATTATTAAATAACGCAAAATATATAATTTAGAGTAACGGAGTAGTAGTTTTGGGGTAACGGAGGCGGGGCTCGCACCGTCTCTTGCCAGAGGGCGCACGACCTCCTGTCACGGACCAGCTGAGGGTCGAGACCACTGTTCCAAAGCTGACTGCACCTTATCCGCGTCACCTGTACAAAATTGCAAGTGGTTAGGTCAAATAGATTTTTATATATGGGGGTCGAAAGTAGCTTTAAATTTGGGGTAGGAAATTCTGCCGAAGTCAGCCTACAATACTCGAAAGGAAATTAGCTAAATTTACCTAAATACAGTATTTTGTGACATGTTTACTTTATGGTACCATAAAGAGTATCTCTAATTAACATGGGCTTTCACATTAGATATTTTACTTAATACGAGACTAAAATCAATACCTTATTCAAATCCCTGGTGATTGATCCTAGAACACGACGCGACTTCAGGCGTGCTGGACAGAGAACGGGATCGAGACTCGGGCTTTGCCAGGATACCCAACGTAATAAGATAGGCACGTTGAGCCCTCCAGGCGTTCACCAACCAGCCATGGTTTGGTAGGCGTCAGCAGGCAGATGCGTAGTAGAAAGGTGGAGATTATTTTATGTACAACCACATCATTTTAAATGGACATCAGCTGGGCATCAGTCGGCAAAACTGGGTCATGTACTGTCACAAGCTTTTACATCAACAGCTTGCATAAACTGGTGCACTAATCTTAAAACACTTATTTTTGTACACGAACAAATGTTAGGTATTATGAAACCCAGCTGATCTTTGTTGCACTTTGTTGCTTCAAATCACTTCACATTTTGTAACACTAACTATAGACAATCCGTAATATTTAAAATAAAATTACAAACAAAAGGCGGAGCGCATGTGCTTCCCTGCTAACTGAATAGAATAAAATGACCGGGCTAGGACCTACCCGCGTGCCGTTCGCAGTAGACTGGTGATTTCACAGTATTTTAATATGCCGGTCATCCAATATTATGAATCCTGTAATCATACTTTAGTAAAACGATAAACGTATTTTTGTGTGATGATCACGGTATTTTGGAGTGCCGCGTCAAATATTATGGTTCCGTAATCATATTCGATGCTAATTTGTTACGTAATTGTATTTTTGTGTGCTAGTCATGGTATTTTGGTGTGCGGTGTCAAATATTATGATTCCGTAATCATTATTTGATGTTTGTTCATTTGTTAATTAATTTTTGTATGCCCGTAGTTACATAGATAGATAGATAGATTAACACTTTATTGTACACCAGGAATACATAAAAGGATTTATTAAAATTAGCAGTACAATGGGCGGCCTTATCGCTGAGAGCGATTTCTTCCAGACAACCTTTGGATGGACAGTAACAAGCGAAGCAGTAACGAAACGGCGGAAGATATAGTCCGTAGTCGTATATTATAAGGATTTTATGCATAGAAGCTTCAAGAAAATTGATGCTAACTACAAAAATAAAGTGACGAAAACTGTTATATCTTAGGTATCATCGAATTTCTGCCAACCAGACATCCAGCAGACCATTTCATATTACGTAGTGTTATTTTAAGAGGAAAGCATCGTAAAGTATCGATTTAATCTTCTTATATTCTGTCACCGTTTATTACGGAGAATGGTCATCACAATATTGTATTACTTACTATTTAAACTAGATTATTTTATTATATATACATGATACAACCTTATTTTAGAACAATTCATCGTATTTTTGAAAGACGTATTGATATTTTATAATGAAGCCAAACATTTGACACTGACATTTTTCTCAGTGTTCAAATTTTGTATTCATGATTTGTACACTAATATATATAGACACGTGGTGCGTTGGTTTCTTATAAAATTATATGGTTTCCAAATCACACGCATCAGGCATGTATGATCTGCAACTAACTTCCGGGTCTGGGTGTTATGGTACCAGGTACTCGTAGTTCCTGATAGGTACCTACGATACAGGGAATCCTAGCGTGGGATCAAAACTACGTATGTGACTGTTGAGTGTTAAAAAAAACAATATTTTGGCTCCTGCTCGGAATGGATGTAAGGTTGGGTCCCGAGGTATTAAGGAGCTCCTCCTCATTGACATGGCCATCAGACAGAAGGTCAGGAGGAGCCAGGGAAACCTCTCGGCTGCTTGTATTGATTATAAGAAAGTCTATGATTCTGTGCCACATACATGGATTTAACAATTATAAGCTGGGATTACATTTTATATTGTATTTTTTAAATGAAAATATAGGCTATTGGTTTTAAAATGGATCAATTTATTGTTAAGAAAATGTATTTTCGTGGATCTGCTTTTTTCATACGAAACGAGATTCGAATATCCGTATACTTTTGCATACCTTCCTAATTTCATATTGTGATTGACGAAATAACCCTAAAACCGTAAAAAAATCGGAAATACAAACCTCTAAAATAACCTTACAACCCCTTTAGACCCGAAAAACAGCTAATCAAGCCCATTTAACCTATATTTTAGGCTGGTATTGAACGACGTAGGTATTGATATTTTCTTTGGAAACTGGTTTTTTTTATAGCTTTGAGATCGTTTTTTCGGCCTGAAAACTCCCTATCCTGTTAATTTCATAAAAATAGTTGCAGCCTCTTTCGTTCATTCATTCGTTCGTTGTTTTCACATCACTTGTCCCCGTACCAAGAAATTACGTATCGTTATTTCTGTCGTATGCTTGCACTAAGAAAATATATTTTACGGTGAAATTAATGGCCTAATTGTGTTGTCAATTACTTAAATGTGATAAGAAACTCCATATTTTGTTAAATTTGATGTTTCCGACCGCCATTTACACGAAACCACAGCACAACCAACCATTTTTAGGAGCTCCGTATAGCGACAGGTATGAACGCAGAATGGCGAACGATCGTGGCTAAACTAGTTTTTATAAACTGACACGAACGACCGTTCATGTACTTCGGCAGAGGGGAAAGCGTATGCTTGCCATCTCCCTACTATAAATTCTCTAAGTGACAAGTATATATTACATATATAATAGTACAAGGAACTGTAAGACCCTGTCTACTAAATTCAATATCGTCCACAAAAACAACATCTCTGAAACTAGACCACAGATTGCTCGATTGAAATCTACAAATAGAAATACGTCCTCGAATTGAGTTATTTTTATTTATCAGAAGGTTCATAAATATCCATCCTGTGAGCGGATGTCCGCTGAGGAAATGTTCTAGCTAGACGCCCCGCACCGCTGCCTGCATAGATAGTTCGTATTCTTTGCCGCCGCTGTCTTCGCTGTAGATTGTTAGTTGTTTAAAGTTTTACTCTAAAATCTAACTAAAAAGCCTGCAATGGAGTGACACAAATTATTCCTCAATGCTATACAAAACAGTTATCATTAACACAATGTAAATTCTTGGCATAAGTAAACCAAAGCAATCCTTCGCTTGTGAAGTCACGAATCAAGAATGTTTTAATTCAAATATTATGAATTTATGATGATGTTGCCTTTTAATAAAAATACGAGATGTTTTTTGGTTTTATGTTATTTGTTTCGTTTGTTCATGGTCGTTGAACTTGTAAATTTTTGTTTGTTCATTATCTCACCTTGTGATAGTTTACGTTTCGCGTTTTGTTATATCTTTTCGCATTGTTATCTTTGACAACAGTTTATCATATTATAAATTCAAGATCACGTGTGTTTGTCTGACTGTACAGAACAGCTCTAATATTTTTGGTAAACTTATAAAAAAAATCCAATTTTATTTGATAAGTCACATCGATCGTCCAATATTCATAACCCTAGCTTTGCCTTTAGAAATTTGTTGTTACTTTAAAATATACATTTTGATGGATATAAAATCTTCACAAATTATCTTGTAGTCAAAATGTCGCACTGTCGTTTAGGGTTACCTTGATATCAATCTTATTTTTTACCCGTCTCGACCTGAGTCAATATTTTCGGAACAAACTTCACATAAACGTCTTGATAAATAAGTGTTTGAAATTATTTTTCGTATGGTTGTTCTCTCAAGTAAACAGTTAAATTATTTTGGTGGTATACCTAAGTCGTATAGTTGTAGTTTACTGCTTCCGAAGTTCTAATTCAGCGTAGAGACGACGTACAAAATATTATTTACAATGAGGGGTTTTCACGGGCGCTATAGATGGCGCTGCTCTGTTACGTACGTAGCTGTCAAGTGTCAAAATAAAGTTTAATGTCAACATCAACAACGTGGATCTATTTTCGTTTCGTGGTATTTATTTTTGCTTACTTGTAAAAACAAGATAAAAACACCACGAAATCAATAGCGCACTCTCAGAAGCAGACACAAACATCAATTGTGTTGTTGTGGCTATTAGAATATCATGACTAATAGCCACAGATTAGTTAGATAATAGCTTAGTACGCGTACACCACAGATAATACATTTGATAATCTTGTCAGCTACAGTTGAGTCAGCGCCATCTATTGAACCAATCTGAACTATCTTTTTTTTTAAATCGAATTTGAAAAACCCTCATTAAAACCTGCTTTTTGAACTGGGTACTACTTTGTGTGTAACGAAGGCTACGCTGTCTAGGTGAAGTAGGTAAGAGTTTAAAAATGGCATGACATATTTCTGTACAAGTCTCGTAACAAGCAGCAGTCGGAAGTGTTATCACAGCGAGTGCCAGGGGGTGTCACCCAGTAGGGTGGTACCCCGTCCTTCTGTACTGGCATGTTGCTATGTATCTTGTCATGTCTCTATACGGAAAACGTTTGTCTCAACTGCGCTGCGGTCTGCTTTGGCGAAAAGAGTTGGTTTTCCTTAACCGTGCGCTGCGGTCTGCTTTGGCGAAAAGAGTTGGTTTTCCTTAACCGTTTCGCTGGCAATCTGAGGCCCAATTCTCTTATTTCAAAAACATTCCAGTCACAATATTGTATAATCTCGTGCCAGTTGCACTGTCACGTAGTAAATTACTTAAGGCGTAGATAGACGCCAACGAGAGGTTTTCAGCATGTAACTCTTCTTTGATGAGTGAATATAAATGTACAAAAAAATAATAAAATATAACAAAAAAATAAGAGAATTGGGCCCCTGGACAGTTTTGATTAAGTAGCTTGGTTGAATATAATTTATATTATAAATTAATTGCAATCGGAAACTTCGGTGTTTTGTGAAAGTTGAAATGTATACTCTTATAAATTGTTTTAGCGCCAATTGGATATTCTCTAGTTCTCCACCCGTATGTTCATCAAAACTATAGCTGAACGCGTGGAAACGTGATAAATCCCTCTGAAGAACTGCGACGCTGGTTGTAGACTCAAACAACGCTCACGTGTGTCAGTTTGCACGTGGCGATCGCCTGCGCAGAATCACGTGTTACCTACTCATCAGAATGAGACTCGAATCATAATTACATAATCCATAATTACGAGCCTACGGGTTAAGAACTTTTAAACCTTTTTTTTGCATGTTAAGTGGACAGACTGGCGTTTCCTTTTATATACAATCTAATTCTGATTGTATTGTACATGTCATTGTAATTGGAACATCATTCGTAGGCTGTAAATACAAAACAATGAAGATTTACCAACAAATATTCACTGAAAAACATCTCATTAGAACACAAGAACACCCGAACCCGACCTTACACGAACTTGAGAAAACTCTACAGCCTTCGGGAGAAATGTATGACTGAAAGAAATGTTCGGTAAAAGTATCCTGTTACCCCCTTATTCATAATCAATTTGTAAACTTCTGAATAGCTAAAATAGTCTTGTTTTGACGTAAAATCAAATCAAATCAAAATCAAATCAATCATTATTTGCAAGAATACTTATTTTAAAATGTCAGGTCTTATAACTAATTTAGTCACTGTATTCAGCCTGCACGCAGGCGTGCAAAATTGTTGTATGTTATTTTACATCAGAAAAACAAAACAGAAGCTATTTTTAACTAAAATAGGTTTGAAAAATGATTATGATCAAGAGGGTAAGCATTTATCTCCAGATTATTTATGATTTATATTAAAAACTTCAAAAGAGCGAACAAGCTTCGAAGCATTAAATGGACGTGAATGGAGATGAAATCGCTGAATATCTGGCATCCTTCCAATGCTTATGTACAGCTCCCGTGCCATGGCGAAATCGTTTAACAACTTTGTAAACATTCTATACCTTAGCCACTGACTGTTGTGCACGTAATGGCAACAAGTTCAGCTTTTGAAAGGTTTAACTAGTCAAAATGTTTTCTCGGCACAGCCATTTAATTTGCGAAACCATCTTGATACGATTTCTGAACCGCCATATTCTGCAGGCACGTTTCTGGGCCACGTGATCGTTGTATGCACGCTCAGTTCGTGTGATAGGAAGATGTTGCTGTGAATACTCGTATCACAATGAAATAGATGAACCCATAAGTAAGTCATGACAGCTGTAATAAAATATCACACGGACTAATTGGTGCTATTGCAGTAATCTGGGAAGCGTCTTGTAGAACATTTGCCGCAGTTCGTTACCAATAAATCGATTGTACTCCAATCATTCACTTGCCAACCGCGTAGAACAAGTTTGTTCCAGTTCTTACATCGATGGTCTTCCGATCACGCACACTATCCAACTTGGATGGCTCCCAGGGGCACGATTGTTTTTGCGAAGAGCTTGTACTTTAGAGAACCTCGACCGCTATCTTTTAGCTGTATTATTGCATATTTCCAGGTCGACCTTACGCGACCTTCAGTGAAATGTCTGTACTTGGCAAGGGTACGATTCCCGGCCCCTCTTCTAATAAACGTTACAATTTAGCTCTGTAATATACGCCGGGTCTGCGAAACGAAATGTTGGTAATAAAATTTGGTCGTGACATTCAAAACAAAATGTGAAATTACGACCTTTTTTCTTGGAAAAAATATTAATTTGGAGTTTTTTATTGTACAGACAAAATATGAACACGGGATTATAACGATGTAAAGCTTCTTCGCCAAATTGAGAGCAGTAACGTTGTTATTAGGACGAGCTTCAAATAATCCAGTCTCGAGTTATCCAACCCAATTCTCCGGGCTGTCAGCTTCGCAGAATCTCGTTCATGTAACACATCCGATCAACTTGCCATGTAAACGATTTTACGATGAAATCGGTTACCGATAATTTTTTTACGCAATGTCAAGGTCTGGTCTCTCTCAAACTAAAGCTTTTCTCAGAAATTCAGGTCGCTATAAATATGAATTCTATTAATTCTATATCTCTGCAGTTACCCATACTTTAGCTGGCTTGAATTATGCTTATGGAATTTTCTCAGTTCAGTCAATTTTTCTCTCAACAGTTCTCTTAATTTTCCAGGAGTCCTTAACAAGATTATTCTCTTTAAAAGATTTTAAGATACAATATATACTATATTGTATCTTAATATATATACAATATATACTATATACTTAATAAAATCTGTAAGTAAAAAAGTCGCCCTTATCACCGCCCTTATTCCAGGACTTATGCCCACTGGTGATTAGCGAAAGTAAACTACCTGTTGCGTGGGCTATTGCATCTTACCAACATACATTTACCTTAGAAGTAGGCAAACGCCAGTAATTTCCATTTGCGATACACCCTTCTACTACAAAAATTCCGACCCTTTCCGTAAATAACAGGGGTACGTAATGAAAAGGTTATCGATATCGCGTTTGATTGACACGCTATCGTTTCCGGAAAATACCACGTGCCTCACTTGTGAGTCAATATAATAATGTCACACGTATATGTACACGGGCGCTGCCGTGTGGCAGCGCCCTTGCATGGGCGTTGCGTTGTAGAACTACGGAGCGTCACCGCTTCGTCGTCGCAGCGCCGACGCAGCGCAGCCGCAACGCCTGTGTGGCAGCTCTACTAACATAAAGTTCAGATACGAAATAAAAAATTCAAAAGCTTTCATAGTTCAGCAGAGCGATTCTAAAACGTCGAAACGTTTCCGATCGGATTCGTTAGTTTTTCATTTCGATGTGTTAAGTAATTAAAACAATTTTCTCTAGTAAAACACAGTAATATACAGTATTTATTGTATTTTACCATGTTTTACTAGAGAAAATTGTAATATACAATATTTATTGTATTTTACCGTGTTTTACTAGAGAAAAACGAAATCCGAATTGTAACGAATCCGATTGGAAACGTTTCCGACGTTTTAGAATCGCCCTACAGTGTACAAAATGATCATCAATCACTCGAATCAAAGCTGACATGATTGACGGCTGGATTGGAATCCTAAACGATGAACGGTTACGGTGAAGGTTACGGCAACATGACTTGCGCGAGTTGCCATTGATACCAACACCCCTTTCCGAATTAACTGAGCAAAATTTTCCTTGCATGATTTAGGGCAAACTGTATCGTCATGTGCCTTGAAATTACCTAAAGAAGATTAACGCGTACAAACAAACCATTTCATGATAACTAAAGTAGACTTAAGAAATATAAACAAACCGCATGTCAGATAGCACGACCTCTGTAAAGTGGTTCGTAAATTATGAGAAGTGACAGTCTCATTTAATTAATTTATTTAATTACTCGAACGATCATCTATTTACTCCTATTTTTTTCATCAGCCGGTAGGCATCCACTGCTGGATGAGGCCTCCCCCATAGCATACATGTCGTGCAATTGGAGGATTTGCCATAATCATGACGCTTGGCAGGCAGTTTGGTCTTAAATAATCTGGTGGATGCTGCTGCCATCCCCCGGCGTAATCCCTTAGTCGCCTTCTACGACATCTACAGGAGAAGTTGGAGGAGTCCTATTCTTTGGCTTAGACTACCACAGCTTTTACTCACAGCATTTACTCTTACAGTTATCAATATCTGTTATCCCTTAACGATCTTGAAATGTTGTTTTACGAATCATTTTTTGACTGACACAATCAAAGTCTCAATTATCTACAAATGTTTTTAGATAGATGTATCTAAACATGATCTTCTAAAACAGTAATCTAGCTAGAGCGCATTATTGAAATGTACCACGTAAAGAGCCATGAAAAAGCTCCATACGAGGCGTACTGAATCCTTTCACCATCGAACAAGACCCTTTTTAGAGCACCCATACTTAGCTTAGGTCATAGACCTAAAGCAGAATTGACATGTGACAAGAATAAGAAGATAATTCAGTGCCTGATTTCAAATCTCAGCCCTACCATGGCAATGACATCTTTGTTTCTCATTTGTCAAAAAAATATTCGCAGACTTTGATTTAAAAAAAATTGTCTCGTTGTTACAGTGGACGAGAAGATATTCTGCTGCCACGGCGGTCTGTCTCCCGACCTGCAGGCCATGGAGCAGATCCGGCGGATCATGCGGCCGACAGACGTGCCCGACCAGGGCCTGCTGTGCGACCTGCTGTGGTCCGATCCCGACAAGGACACCGCTGGCTGGGGCGAGAACGACCGCGGCGTCAGCTTCACGTTCGGTACCGAGGTGAGTTGAAGTGTCGTCTAGCAGTGCTGGTTGCGAATGCTGTGTTAACCATTGCAGGATTTTGTAAATGATTGTTGTAGCCTGCTGGGGAAACACAAGGATGATAGATGACTCCTTGCGCATCGTGAATCATTTCAACGCACTGGTTTCTCGGTGACATAAGAAAAGAAAAAGATCAGATACTTCTCCCATGAGAAGTCAATTGGACTGCCTTGCAGGAGTCATGTCAATGGAAGATGATATACCTCTGGTCTCTCTTGTGACGGTGACTTGTTTGTGTGTGTGCAAGCTGATACATTACACCTTATATTCCGTCAGAATACCACGATAGTCGCATGGATCTAAAGCACAGACTTATTACGCAGACATAACACAACTTGGACCTTTCGTAAGCGCATCAGACATCTCTCAAACTTTCTAGTACTGAATAGGCCCCGCGATAGCGCACCAAAGGTTAAGTATGCGGACGCAACTGATACCAGACTAGACGTCAGCGTAGTGATAAAGACATAGTTTATGTAATTTCTTCTGCAATCTGCATACTATGCGAAACCCAAGATTTGTTATTCACTCTGCAATTATCGCCGCAGTCCACTACAAGACGAGGCGTCCCACATGGAATGCAATGGGGACTTTATAACAACGCCACTCGTGGCAGGCGGATTGTTGATCGCAGTAACAATAGGGATAATTTTTGAAACTTAAAAGGGGGAATATTTCGGTTAGGTAGGCAAGAAGTTTTCCCCTATTCAAGTTTCATAAGTTTTAGATGGCAGCCAAAATAATCCCCATTGTTGTGTTCCCCATTGCCATTTATTACTGTAATTGGGGGTTGATCCTCGTTCAATGGCACACTTATTGACTTGCTCAAAGTGCCCGAACACATAAATCTGTAAGAGTGGCCATGTTTTGAACATCATCGACGAAAACCTTGGTGATTCTCAGTAAACCGCCTGTTTTGTGTGTGACCTTGGATGTTGTAACTGGTTTATTTGGCAGGTGGTGGGCAAGTTCCTGTCCAAGCATGAGTTCGACCTGATCTGCCGCGCGCATCAAGTGGTCGAGGACGGGTACGAGTTCTTCGCGAAGCGGCAACTGGTCACGCTGTTCTCTGCGCCCAACTACTGCGGAGAGTTTGATAACGCTGGTAAGTATTCTTAAGTTTATTTTTTTATACCACTTGGCAAGCAGACAAGCATACGGCCCATCTGATGGAAAGCAGTTACCGTAGCCTATGTGCGCCTGCAACACCAGAGGCATCATACGCGCGCTGCCGACCCTGAGACATAAAGATGAAAAGTGTCATGTGCCTGTAATTTCACCGGCACCCGTAACCCTTCAAACCGAAACACAACAATGCTAACATTACTGCTTGGCGGCAGAAATAGGTGGTACGTACGGTGGTAGTACTTCTCCGGACGAACGCTTTCGTAAGAAGTTCTACTACGAACGTGATACGTTGCTTCATCCTATTTCCTATTTGCCTGTGGACGTTCACTGCTGGTGCCTTCCCCACGACGTACGGTCTTAAGCCGCCTCCATCCACGCTACCTTTACAATGTCATCGGTCAATCGAGGCCGTCACACTCTGACTTCATCCCAAAAATACAACCCAGAATCTCTGAGCGAGTGCTCAGAGAGATTGCTCGCTTCGCTCTGAGCCATGAGTTTTAGAGAGTTCTAAAACTCATGGCTCAGAGCGAAGCGAGTTGCCTGCTCAATAAACAGATTCAAGTGCATGCAACACGATTTCCTTCTTTTTAATACTAATTGTATTTTGGGGGTTTTTTTTGGCGTACCATATTGTGTGGTGTTTACCGTTTGATGGACTTCACTGAAAATATTGTAATATGTATTATGGTTCACTGTAGTAGGCTATAGTTTTTGTTACTGCCCACTTATCGTTAAAGCGGGTTCGATTCCCGGTGCGGAACAAATGTTTTTCCTGGTCTGGGTGTGGTACCATGGTACTCGTAGTTCCTGTTACCCACGACACAGGGAATCCTAGTGTGGGATCAGGACTACTTTTGTGACTGTTGGTGTTATGTTCCTTTGCACGACTAATGTCCAATTATGAAAAATTACAAATAATCTAAAAATGTCCATTCAAATCAAATCAAAAGAATTTTATTCATTGAAATCACAAGGATCGTTTTGAATCGTCTTATAAACTAAAATTACTCCTGTTCCAATGCGACCATGCCTAGAAGAATCATACAACAAACACGGCTTGACTTACATAATAAATGGTCCGTCTTTCCACTAGGTAAGAAGCGCCTGTGTGGCGCCTCGGAGTAACGAGGAGTTGCTGATACATAGTAAATTAGAACTAAAAACCTTAGGAAGGTAGTCAAAAGTATTCATAAAAATGTCCATTCACATTATGTATTATCTGTGCATTCCAGGTGCGCTGATGTCGGTGGACGAGACACTGATGTGCTCGTTCCAGATCCTGAAACCGGCAGACAAGCGCAAGCTGTACTCCGGACTCAACATGGGCCGCCCCAACACGCCGCCGCGCGCCCAGCCCAAGAACAAAAAGAAGTGAGTCTAACAAAGTAGCTTAGTGACCGACTGCCGAACGAGGGTTATGCTGTTCGCGCTCATCTATCCATGTGAGGGGTATATTACCTCGAAGCTCTCAAACGGCTCGAGATGTAAGGTGTCGTGAGACTTTTTTTGTTACATAGGATAGATTGACAAAAATTACTTGATTGCAACAACAAAAACAAGTTAATAACAAAAAAATCTTTTGTCAAATGCATCATCTGACATAGCAATCAAATAAAAGTGTTCGTTATGAGAAATACATACATATGTTTTATAATTTTGAATGCTTTGAAGGAAATTTAAGAAAATACGACATTTGACATTCCCCCCTACCCCTATCTCCGAAACTAATGAGCCAAAAGTTTTGAAAAAATACGGAATACTGGGGTTAACGCATTAAACCTAAATGAAAATCCTAAGATATTAAATTCCCGCGTAAAAGGTTAAATATTCGTTAAGAGAAAATGTGTCTAAAATGTGTTGATTGACAAAAAAGACAAAAAAGAAGGTCTAGTGTTTACTTTGGTAGCCTACTTGTTCGGAACCTCTTCTACGTGAGTCTGACTTGCGCTTGACCGGTTTTTTCATATACTTTCGGTTTCATTAAAAAACAATATAATATTCTTTATTAATGCCAGTTTTTTGAAGTACAGTTTTTTTTAATGTGTATATAAACTGCCCTAAACTAAAGTGATCCTATTTCATTGCTCGCCAATTTGGATGCAATTTTTTTTTGAAATTTCAGTTTGATTCTGGATTTTTGAACGTTTTAAAGATTGAAAAGTTACATTTTAACGCTAAGATGAAACGTGCAAACCTTAAATACTAGTTGCCATCGTCCATAATTTTAATTCTGTACGTTTTTTTAACCTGTGTCACACAAAATATCACTCAAACTCTCCCATAATCCAACCGACTTACCCCTAATATTTGGTTTCTCCTGTCTACAGTTAACCGCCGTGGTGACAGGCACTCGACGCACGGATCCCCTACCTACCTACCCGATGTATGGTCTCTTACATGTCGCTGATACCTGCTCGAATCGACACTTTACTCAATACATTCGTGTGTGAACAGCTTAACCAATCTTAATGAAATTTAAAAAGATAGATACACCTAGGGGCCTATTCTCGGATCAACATTTGTCAAAGTTCTATCAAAACTGGCATATCTTGTATGAATATTTCAAGTTCATCCAGTCTTATCATCAAGTCCACTGCTGGACATAGACCTCCCCCATTGACTGTCATGACGAACGGCCTTGAGCCGCCTTCATCCACCGACTTCCTGTGTCTATATGTCATTGATCCATCGAGAGGGGGCCCTTCCTCCACTACGTCCGAGATCCCCCCCCCCCCCAACCCCCCGGATATGCTGGTATTACGCCAGAAGCTAGTATTAATGAAACTGTCGATTCGATCAGACATAAATCAAGTGTACCTTTTGACAATTATTATAAAATACAAAATAATTAGAATTTTGTATCAACTAGCAAGATAATTAGAATTGTACAATTAAAACTGCGAATGTAATTGTCTCGGCAATCTTCGTTTGTGAGACTGTCTGTCGCCTTTTCACTCACTTACCGAACTTGAACGAACATTGCCGAAGCGCATTACTTTCGCAGTAGTAACTGTACCTTAAAATAGTACCTATTATTTTTAAAATAATAGCTTTAGGCGCTTTCTGAGGCCAGTGTCGACAGCTGTCAAATAGAAGCATTGGTGTGTACTGCATTTTAGGGTTCCGTTCCGTACTTCAAAAGGTGTTAACGGAACCAGTTTAATCATTTTGTTTTGTCAAATTTAAATTATTAGCTTTTATATTAGTGTTACCAGCGCGCTCTCGGTTACGATACAATTTTAAAAATAATGTATTTGGTTTAAGGTTAAAGTTCACCAATACTATAAACGGGCGGTTAACGGCTGTTTAGTTTAACCAATTCATTTTAACAGATAACTTTCAACGCTATCTGTCATCATGTTACTGGCATGTGTTTGTGTTGGTGAACTTTGGCCGTAGCTGTACAAAATTGGTTTGAACTTGACAGGTTTCCAAGCGAAGTAGTCGTTATTTTAATTATGATGCCTATTAGTTTGCCAAAATTAATTAGCACTGTTAAGATTTCATTTCGCGAGTCCTTTTGAATCATGCTATTTTATTTACTGAACATTCTACATACTTGTACATAGGTTTACGCACGACTTAATCCTCATCGAGGATATCCTCAGAACCCCTTCAGATCCATGAGGACGTCCCACTAGGGGGTAGTCAGAAGCATGTCAAAACATTGCATTTGGCACGCCCAGTTTGCTTTTAGATTCTGTGGGTAAAAAAATCCAATTTTCGATTCTGTGGGTACAAAATCTAATTTTCGATTATTTGGGTACAAAATCCAATTTTCGATTCTGTGGGTACAAAATCCAATTTTAGGTTCTGTGGGTACGAAATCCAATTTTCGATTGTGGGTACAAAATCCAATGTTCTATGATAATGTTTTAGCCATCGCGCGTCAAATACTAGGTATTTATCGCGTTATTAATGGAGATTTCCGTAATTTAGAATTAATCTGCCAGTGTTGCACTTAGCACCTCCCTCCTCAACACCACCTAGATCTCGCTATCTGACAGATAAATATTCATATTTATTACTGCACATATATTTTTATTTCTGTTTACATGACAGAGTTAAGCCAATTGTAATCTATCAGGTAACGTTAGCCAGAGACTGTGAAGAGGTTTGTTAGCCGATTTGCTAAACGTACAGTTTAGATCGGCGCTGGGCGTTTTTAAATGCGGACTTGAACGTATTGTGTGTGTTCGTATGATTGTATATGTCTGTCTGCTTGTGTCGTATTATCTATAGTGTACGCTGGCACTGCGATAAAGCACAGGTATTCCCTGTTCGATTTGTATTGTACGTAAAAATGAATCGAACAAAAATGTGTTGTGCTTTCCGCAGTGCGGGGGCTACGAGTTATTGTGTAAGTTTTTATGCGGTTTCTACGTCCACTGTACAAGACATGACATTTATGTCACAAGTCACTATCATCGATTATAACGACTACCGAACATAAGGTACAACTATTTACCCACTTATGAAATGCCTTAATTTAAGCACTGATTAAGCCCCAAGTTCACCAACACAATGAAACTGTTTAACGGCAGTCTAACCAATTCTTTTGACAGAAACGGCGTGTACACCAACACCATAAACGGGCCGTTAGCGGCTTTTTAGCCTAAACAATGCTTTTTTTATAGATACTTTAATTATTACATTATCTGTCATTATGACCGATGGTTACAGCAACCGCGTACTTATGTGTTGGTGAACTTGGGCCTTGATCCTTGCCTAAAATATCTCTGTCTCTAGCCAAGAGTATTATTGAGCAATGTTTAACTTAAGTTTTGTAAGTAAGGCCGGTACAGTCGGCGTGGGAACCGCTGAATCGCATTAAAATTAATGACAAAATGTAATTGAGAATAAACTCTATACTAATAAGTAGTAAGCGTAATATCGTACCGCGTAGAACATATAGTAATAACAGCCGTCCTCAAGTCGGGTTACGTAGTTGCTTGTGTCTCGCGCAGATTCAAAATTGGTCATTTCGATTCGAGTGTCGGATGGCATGATAAATATCAGGGCTTTGTGAAAAAGGCCCCCTTAATAAATGGTGGTTTTGAGCTTTGGATTTTAATTTTGTTGTAAAAGACCATGGATTAAAGACTAAACGATGCCTCCCCCTTATAATGCGATGGGGGGATTCGCCATAAACAACACGATCGATAAAAAAAATTGTTTTACTTTGGAATGAATTGTCCTTCCTACAGACAGTGTACACATGAACTTGCGAAACGGAATGCATTCAAACAGTATCTTCGTGATGTGGTGTAATTAGTAGATAACGGCCTTTATGCCTGAGTATTGCAGGGCTGATTTAGAATCGAATCTAAGATCAAAACCACCATCTCTCGAGACTTCCACCGATAGTGTCGTACACTAACCATTATAATGCGCGAGACGAACGCGATTCATTGTTTAAGTTCACTGTAGACTGAACCGCGGCGTTCGCCGAACAATATTGAATCAATGATCTACTGATGTATGAGAAGAATTGTATATTAATTTCTTTAATAAAATACTTCTTAAATATTTTAATCTTTTATTTCGCTACATTAAAACCTGAATTCGCTAGTATCTAGGTGCAATTACAGTTGTAGAATTTTACTTTTCATTAACATTTACCAGCAAAGTGTAGTAGGAAAACGATGTCTTGATAATCTGTAATAAAAAACAGTATTTTGTTTAGGCCAGAGCAGAAAATAAAGCTAGTAGGTAGGCTAGACTAGACGGAAGCACTGCTTAGTCGATTGTTTCGAAGAAAGTTGCTTAAAATCTCAAGTGTCAAAACAGGCACATGTCATCTACAAACTAATGTTTTAATTGATTTTAAACCAGCTTTGGTAGACACCTGCCCATAGTATGGTACATATGACAAAAGTGAAAGTCCATAGGTACTCACAGTGACAAAAGTGCAAGTCCATAGGTACTTACAGTGGCAAAAGTGAAAGTCCATAGGTACTCACAGTGACAAAAATTCAAGTCCATAGGTACTTGGAGTGATAATATTGAAGTCCATAATTACTTACAGTGACAAAAGTGCAAATCTATAATTACTTACAGTGACACAAGTGCAAGTCCATAGGTACTCACAGTGACAAAAGTGCAAGTCCATAGGTACTTACAGTGGCAAAAGTGAAAGTCCATAGGTACTCACAGTGACAAAAATTCAAGTCCATAGGTACTTGGAGTGATAATATTGAAGTCCATAATTACTTACAGTGACAAAAGTGCAAATCTATAATTACTTACAGTGACACAAGTGCAAGTCCATAGGTAGTTACAGTGACAAAAGTGCAAGTTCATAGGTACTAACAGTGGCAAAAGTGAAAGTCCATAGGTACTCACAGTGACAAAAATTCAAGTCCATAGGTACTTGGAGTGATAATATTGAAGTCCATAATTACTTACAGTGACAAAAGTGCAAATCTATAATTACTTACAGTGACACAAGTGCAAGTCCATAGGTACTCACAGTGACAAAAGTGCAAGTCCATAGGTACTTACAGTGGCAAAAGTGAAAGTCCATAGGTACTCACAGTGACAAAAATTCAAGTCCATAGGTACTTGGAGTGATAATATTGAAGTCCATAATTACTTACAGTGACAAAAGTGCAAATCTATAATTACTTACAGTGACACAAGTGCAAGTCCATAGGTAGTTACAGTGACAAAAGTGCAAGTTCATAGGTACTAACAGTGGCAAAAGTGAAAGTCCATAGGTACTCACAGTAACAAAAATTCGAGTCCATAGGTACTTGCAGTGATAATAGTGCAAGTCTATCTATAATTACTTACAGTGACAAAAGTGCAAATCTGTAATTACTTAGAGTGACACAAGTGCGAGTCCATAGGTACTTGAGTGACAAAAGTGTAAGTCCATAATTACTTACAGTGACAAAAGTGTGCAAGTCCATGGGTAGAAAGCGTCCGGCCCGCACCACCACGGGGCGTCTGTTAGCTATAAGTAAATTGAGTAACGCCTTTCGCGGTCTGGCCCCGATTGTGTGCCATGCACTCTGGTACGCAGCTGTTGACACGCGCTCCGCCTGGAGATGAGACAACGTATCTAATTCTAATTCAAAATGGGGGAGATAAGATCTGCACTTACCTCCCGAATTGGGGTGTATTGTGCATTGTCCCCCTGCTAACCCTAGCCCAGCCAGCCCATCTCCATAAAATAACGGAGAAGGACTCTGGGCTGATGGGAGCACTGTTCCATTGTTGTGTCCCCGAGTGAGATATGAGACAACGTATTATATTCATCGCAGAGTTTCGTTGCAGTAGATATTTTATCATCATCAGCCCGGAGACTGACTGCTGGATATAGGCCAGTTTTGAGCCGCCTTCAACCACTGACTTCCTGCGGCCGCTACGATGGTTTGGTCCATCAGGTCGGACCTTCCTACTCTGCGTCTTCGGGTTCGCGGTTGTCATTCGATAACTTTTATTCCCCAGCGATTGTCGGTTCTGTGGTATAGCTCACATAGCGTATATGGCCTGCCCATTGCCACTTCAATTATACTACACGCAGGATAAATAAGATGAATGACTGTCAGTTTCAACATGGATTCGCAGCATTACGACCTCCGTGGTGCAGTGGGTGAGTGGCCGGCTGAGACGCAAGAGGTACGGGTTCGAATTCCGCTACGGGACAAATGTTTCACAGACACCTGAGTGATTCTATAATGGTTCCGATGGTACCCATAAAGGTAGGTTTGAGGTACGGAACCCTAATAACAAAATTCCACTCCAGCTAATATAATATCCAGCTGATGGGTTTTGTCACATATCGTGAAATATGCCCATTATAGCATATAATATATTATTTTATATTATCTACCCATTATACCACTTCTTTTACAGCAGCTTTGCTTTCAACAATCCTGTAAAAGAAGTGTATAAAAAACGCATTCACCTGTGTAATGATTTGATTTCCATAATAGCAATACACGAAAATATCCAAAGCGACCGCAGCCAAATACTCTACTGTCATCATGTTGAAATTCTGAAAGAAACATCAGACAGCTTCAGTTATACTTGGTAAGCAAACAAGCATACGGTTCACGATGGAAAGCAGCTACCGTAGCCTGTGGACGCCTGCAACACCAGAGGCATCACATGCGCGCTGCCGACCCTGAGACAAAAGATGAAAAGTCTCATGTGCCTGTAATTTCACCGGCACCCGTACCCTACTCACCGAAACACAGCAATGCGTGCACCACTGCTTTGGCGGCAGAAATAGGTACGGCGGTAGCTAAACTAATTATCTTTATGCTGAGATACTAACAACTAAAACATGTGCCCATGGTCTCCTAGTTTTCGCAAAATCAATTTTCGCTATCACAAGAAGTGTTGATGAGGTGTGATGAGCAAAAACACGAATAAATTTGAGTCTCACGCCACTTCCACGACGATCCACCTTGAACAACTTTGGCACAAGTAGCGGCACGAAACTAGCGCTGACCGTTATTGCGCAGAAGTCAAAAGTAAGCTATCTTGGGGGTATCTCTATCTATCTTATACTAATTGTATTGCGTACGCGACAGTAAACATGCGCAACTATCCCCTCCACGTTTCGTTCAGCGCTAAACTTACGCGCCGCTACTTATAAAAGAGTGCTTACCAAAGTAGCAGCATACAGCAGCGTGCACAGATACAACGTGACCTGAACAACTCTGAGCACCAGTAGCGGAGACACGAATCTCTCAAACCTATCTTTGTACTCCATCACAGCCTGACACACAATAGCGCAGTCGCGAAGAGCAGTCATCGTTGTCTCGTCGTATTGTCGGCTGTAGATATCTGAAAGGAGTTGAGTGAGATAGAAGAACCAATGTTAAAGAACAAGAGTAGCGTGGCTGGTGGTCTGACTAGGCCGTAAGACTGGATGGAAACACAGAAAAGAGTGACATACATATAGATATAGGACGTATCGAAATACATCAATTATGTCTGATGTCTTGAACACCTATTTCTGGCGCCAAGCAGTAATATTAGCATTGCTGTGTTCCGTTCCGTTGAAATTACAGGAACATGATACTTATACCCCCCTTATTCATAATCATTTTTTAAACTTATATGACATAAGACAAAAGCTATTTAAGTAGCTACTAAGTAGGGCGCGTCCTAGGTGGGCGTGACCTAAGAGGTATTGCATTTGTAATGGGCCGTTACCGTTTAACTGTTAAAATTAGGTGCCGACAAGCCAGTTCCGTCATTTAATCAAATAAATAACAAGCATACAAAAATACTTAGCTTGACTTCAACTCTATATGCAATAATCGGGTTAGGTTCATAAGACCCCATTTACCCTTTGGCCCCGAAAAAGACTAATCAATCTATATCAAATTAATAAGGTACTTCTTACCAAACTGCGATTTCTTGTCTTTGAAGCTGTTAACCTGCAAGGAGAGTACCTAATTTGAGATGATTTTCTACAGTGTTTACGTTCACTCTCGCCAGACGTGAGTGCGCCATAAGCCAGGACCCAGCAGTTACTTAGATTTCATCTGTGCCAGGAGTGGGAGCATTATTTATGATCACCATCATCATCAGCCTATAGTAGTCCACTGCTGGACATAGGTCTCCCCCCAAGAATGCCACAACAAGCGGTCTGGAGCCGCCTCCATCCACCGGCTTCCTGCAACGCTTATAATGTCTTTAGTACATCTAGAGGAGGGCCTTCCTCTACTGCTTCGTCCGGTTTGTGGTCGTCACTCGAGAACCTTTATTCTCCAACGGTTGTCAGTTCTGCGAGCTATATGACCTGCCCGCCCATTGCCACTTGTATTAACAAGTTGAAATCTGAGAGCTATCCCAAGAAGCACACAAGTGCAGCAGCAGATTCACAGTCCACCGTGGAAAAGCTGTACAACAGCTGTTAATGCGCATTTACAGCTGTAGTAACGCTCGTTTGTACACAGCAGTATTATTATGTCAGTAATCTTTGTTCTTCTACGGATTTTCTCATTTCAGATTCTATCACGTTCTGAAACTCCTAGCTAGCTCTTCCATAGCCCGCTGCGCGAGTTTGAGCTTGTCTATTCGGCCAAAAGTTAGTGACCGCGGCATGGCTCAGTGCCGTAAGCCATCACTGGCAGCACGCACTGATTATAGACTTTCGTCTTGTGCGGCTCTGCTGTATAACATAACATAACACCCAACTGTCACATACGTAGTCCTGATCCCACGCCAGGATTCCCTGTGTCGTGGATATCAGAAACTACGAGTACCATGACCAGACCCAGAATAAATATTTACAGATCATGCAAACATTTGTTCCGAAGCGGAAATCGAACCTGGAACCTCTTGCTTCTAGGCCAGCTACATGCCTGCTGCACTACGGAGATCGTCTGCTGCGCCACGGAGGACGTCGTATCTGTGACGAGAAGATATGACCTCTCACCGTTCTCTTGTCATAATGGTAGCAAGATTCAAACATCTGCGCCTGATTATAGATGTAACCGTGCATTTCATGCATCTGGATATCGCTGTGAGCTGCTGCCACTGATGAATGTAAGACCCCATGCTGTAGTAAGGCAGTATAACGCAGGTTTCGAATCGAACAGCAGATTAGCTCCAGCTGCCCGCATATCAGAATGGAGTTGGCAGCGAAGAACACGCCTGGAATTCATAGTCTCTATAAAGCTGCTCGGTAAGTTGAAATTCAGTTAGTTGAGATCACAGTTGGTCTAGTGGTAAGGAGCCAACGTTAAAGCCTGTTGTCGTGAGTTAAAAACCCGATCATCCACCAATGGTTTTCCGAACGGTAACTTTGTATGATAGAAGTATGGAAGTAATAAGTTCTATACGTTGTACTGGATAACAGCGACGTTTGACAGCCATGATCGCACAATTTATACGCAAACCTGTCGCGAGATAGAAACGGAGGCGGGACTTGTTGGGCAATTTTCATTAGTATATGTTTGCCCTGGCTGCTGGCTTATTTAGGAGTGTATTATTACTGGGATAAAGCGTTAGCCGAGTTGGTAGTGGAAAGCAATGGCGACGATGGAGCTCACCACTTGTCTTTATCCTGTGATTGGAACCCACGGTGAAAAGAGGCCCTTTGAGGATCTGCCTACCCCTTCAGGGAAAAAGGCGTGTGTTTATGTATGATGAAATAGTGAGTCCTGGCAGTTTTAGATTAAACGCACTCTACATATTTAGAGTTGCTTACCAAATTGTCCCATAGCCAATCCCACAAACCATTGCGTAACTAACAACTGTAGGAACATGAATGCAAAGTGTGGTTTCTGTGTTACGTCCTCGTATAACCAGCCTTGGATGGGCTCCTGGGTCCACCCTGAAACCAATATCAACCTATACCTACATGGCAAGCAAACATGCATACGGCCCACCTGATGGAAAGTAGTGACCGTAGACCCTGAGACATAGATGAAAAGTCTCATGTGCCTTTAATTTCACCGGCACCCGTACCCTTCAAACCGAAACACAGCAATGCGAGCATTACTGCTTGGCGGCAGAAATAGGTACGGTGGTAGTACTTCCCCGGAAGAACTCTTTCATAAGAAGTTCTACTATTAACCTAATACCTAGTTCTAATACCTACCAAGGTTTTGGCACATTTAGTAACTGTCTCATTTGACGACCTCAATGGCACGGCGGGCGTGAAGTTGGCTAAGACGCAAGAAGTGCGGGTTCGATTCCCGATGCGGAACAGATGTTAGTTTGATCTGCAATCGGGAATGACCCATATTTGTTCCAGGTCTGAGTGTTATGTGCCAAGTAGACTTGTTTACCGTCCGTGCCGTGGTGTCCGGCCTAAAAATATACCCCTCCGTGTCGCCTCCCGTGGATGTAGTAAAAGCCTTACTAAGGGATTACACCAGGGGCTAGGCAGCCAGCATCCACCTGAGTACTTAACACAAACTGCGATCACCAATCCGCCTGCCAAGTGTGGTGAATATGGCAAATACTCTCATTGCACGCTAGGATTGTACTCTATGCATTCTATGGAGATCGCCTCAACCCTTAGCAGTGGATGTCTCCCGGCTGATGAAGAAGTAAGTACTTACAGTGAACAAAAACAGGCAATGTAGAATACATAGTGACGCTAAAAATAGTACAAGCCGTGTATATCTTCGCAAACTTCCTTGCTGTTTCATAACTGCGTTCCATGGTCATATTTGTCAAACCCTGAGCCGAATGATGCTTGAAGTTCTTATTCATAAACGTAACCAGCCCGTAGAGATCATGTCTATAGATAGCATAGTAAGACACTATGGCTAACGAGACCAACAGTGGTAGAGAGTCTGCTATTTCGTCTAAACTAGACATGATATCAACCCATTCTGTATACAGATGAACAATTAAACCCAATGCAAATCTCATTAGCGCGAATAACACCAAACATAAGTACATGTTGTTTATCATCACTTGGACTAATGTTGTTGGTTTGGGATACCATTCCCAGCAAGCTACCAGTTTCAATGGCAACTCTGCGTAGTGCAGGTAGTTGTATATTTTTCGTGAATTTAACATGCTAGGCTCTTCAGCCATTGCAGAGAAATGATGAGCTCAGTAATGGAAGTTTTATGTTTTTTGGGTATAGTTTTGATGATATCTAACAAACTTAATTTCTTCTTATACTTATTAGGTTGGTACTTATAGCTTCGTTCATATAGCACTAGTAAATAAGGCTCTTATACACTATAGTAAAATTAAAAAGTTGCGTTGTTAAAAACAATTTTAGTTATTTTACCAAATCAATCAATAATTTCGTCTTATTAGCAAAATAAGAAGATTATTTAGATCGTAAGAACACGTTAGCGGTGTATGTTGGTCGTGGAAAAACGATGGCGGAGATGAGCTCACCACTAAGCATGTCCAGGGTGAACTGGGCTGAAATTACCCGGGTCTTTAAACACGGTTGATTCGTTCAAAAGTTATCCTTCAGAAATTTCCAAAACAATTTATTCACGGTTGGCCTTTGCTCAGGTTCAGCAATTTTTCAAGAACTATCTATCTTTACATGTAGTTCGCAAAAGCCGGGCCCTCTACCTACCGCCTGGCTTGTGTTAGGCCCGTGGCGTAGGCTAGGGCCCGGCTGACAAACGCCACCTCGACTATTTGACCAATCCGACGCTGGGCATGTCTTTATTCCTGCGATTGTGCGGTACGATAACGGTACCCACTTTAAGAGGTCCTTTGAGGATCTGCTAATACCCCTGCTAGAAAAAAATCGTGTATCTATGTATGTAAGTATGTAAAGAACTCACATGATGACCTTGATTCCTAGAAGGTAGTTCTCGTAATTATTTGACATTCAATTCACAATATCAATAGTCATCTTTCGATTAATCATCAACCTTTCTGTCCGTGAGAAAGGAGTTTGTTAGAACGAGAAAGTAGAAGTAGTTTGTAAGAAACCTATGCATGCGAAGATTAGGTAATAGTTACTACGTCTACGCCCTCAGTGACAGTCATGACAGTTGACTGAGATAAGATAGATTGCGAATAAAATTACGAGTATCGGGCAAGGAACTTGTATAAGTTCCTTGATATCCTATTACCTTATCTTCGCATGAATAAGCGAAGATAAAGTAATAGTTACTACGTGACAGTGCGACTGACATGAGATTATAATGTGACTTGAATGTTATTAAAATAAGAGAATTGGGCCGATTAGAGAGTGTAAGGGAGGCCTAAAGTCATTAAGTTTAATTGCCGTGATTAAATTGATTAAACGAGGAAAGTTTGAAACTTTGCCAAATTAATCGTTCTAAAAACCAATTTAAGAACGGATTGTTAACTGCTATAAACTCTAAATTTGTAATCACTCAAATAAGGTCAAATTTACGAACTCGATACCAACTTTGGAGAAACGAAATACTTTGGAGAAAGGAAATTAATAAACAGATGGTGCGTTTAGATCAAAAGTTTATTAGAAGCAAATTTAGATTTAGCACCAGTTATTCATCATCATCAGTCCATAGAAGTCCACCGCTGGGCATAGTCCTCCCCCATAAAATGCCGCGACCAACAGTATTGAGTCGCCTCCATCCACCGTCTTATTGCGACCTTTAAAATGTCTTTGGTCCATCAAGATGAACTTCCTACGCTGCGTCGTTACAAATAATAAACTAAAAATAAGTTTGCTATAAGTGGCACTCCAGGGGATGAGCAGCAGCATCCACCTGAGTACTTAACACCAAACTGCGATCACCAACCCGCCTGCCAAGCGTGGTGATAATGGCAAATCCCCCCATTGCACGCTATGCATGCTATGAGGGGGAGGCCTCATCCAGCAGTGGATGACTACCGGTGGATAAAGAAGATGAAGAAGAAATAATAAAATAGAATATGGTTAACATCAGATGTGGTTACAAAATTAAATAAACAATAACTAAGTTGACAGAAATGTTATGACTCGGTAGTTTTCAGTTAGTTTGCATCGATTCTGCGTCCCTGTAAAAAAAGAATTTGTTTTACAAAACTGAACATCCTTTGTAAATTAACATAACATAACACTTAACAGTCACATAATATAAATAGTCCTGATCCCACACTTAAAGTAAAAAAATAAAGTGAATATGAAAAAGGACACACGAGTAGTTATAAGAGGAAAGAAGAAATGTCACAGAACGTTGATGAATTGGTTCCCTAAATACTTACAACAAACGCAAGATAGGGGGAACGGGAGAGTTTAAATGGTGGGAGGATGAGCTAAAGGAAATTGCAGAAAAACATGGACAAGGATAGCGAGAGATAGAGAAGAGTGGAAGAGATTGGAGGAACTGATAACAGTGCCGATGTTGATAGGTAAAGTAAATATTGTATACGTATGTAATATTGGGGACTAAAGATTCTCGAGTGGCGGCCACAAACCGGACGACGCGGTAGAGGATGAATTCCACTCAAAGGACTAAAGACATTATAAACGTCGCAGGAAGTCGGTGGATGGAGGCGGCTCAAGACCGTTCGTCGTGGCATTCTAAGGGGTAGGCCTATGTCCAGCAGTGGACTACATGCTGATGATGATGATGTAATATTAGCTGAAATAAAGGCAAAAAAAGTGTCGCGTAATGGGAAGTTTTCTGACAGCTGAAAGAAAATAGTTCTAAAGCCATTCATAGATGGCGCAGTCCAGATTTGGTGGTCTAAATTTTGTCGGTCAGCCACCAAGTGTCAATGTCACTGACTTTGACTTGACTTCACTTCACTCGCTCATGCTGTTCGTTGATGCTTGTTTTGTTTGTTGAAATTCTGATACATTTGTTAGTGTTACGTTATTGTTATAATTTTTTGTTGTTATTGTTGAAGCCGAACCAAGATGAGCAGGGATTATGGTTCATGGTCTATATTAGACTTGAAAAATGAGCTTCGAAATCACACGCGAAACTTTGAGGAAAAAAAGCAGTCCTAGTTTTGTTTACAAAGAGAATTTGTTCTCTGTGGTGCTTTTGCAAAATCTTCAGAAGACAACCATGGCGATTCACCGCCATCTACCAGAGTTTAAAGAACTATTTTTTCTTTTTAATTGCCTCCCTGAAAACTTCTCATTGAGGTGTGGGTGCCATAATTTGTGGGTGAGAATGGGAGTAGAACACTTACTTTTCCCTGGACTTCCTCTGCGCTATTTTATAGATCCTTCTGAGTTCTAGTAAAGCCCTCATAATTACGACTAGTTGCTGCTCGAAGTCATCCACCGGCACGTCAATGACCAGCCCCTTCGACATGCAAATCTTGGCGTAGAGACTCCATATCGCCGATTTGACGTGACAGATTTCTACGTGGCGTTTTGCCGCCGTTTCCTTGAGGCGGTTCAGCGCTAGCTCCCATTTTATGACTCGACTGCGGACTTTGTCGTAGCGCCACTGAAAGAGATTGTGTTCGCATTTTGCACAAACAAGGAAGTCTTTGTTCAAGGTAGTCGGGGGTCAACGCAGTCTTGTTACAAGGTAATCTTGGTACGGTAGTCTTGGAAATATCCTGAGGAATCTAGCATGTTCTAGAACCAAATACTTGATCAATTCAATTTTATTGACATCCACGAAACATTGCCATATAGGTACTTTAATTGTGAGCGCGTGGTGGGGGAATATAATGTCCGCGACGTAGTGTACGTAACATACATAGTACATAGTGGTCGTATGGCAGAGTAACATGGTTTTTTATGGAAAAATATGAGGTTCACAAAGTGTACGCCGCTGAGGGCTCTCATCGGCGTGTAGAATACATGCAAAAATCCGTGTTAGGTACACTACACGATACGCCAGTGTAAACTGCTTGGTATTCAGACTTCGATCTCTGAGCGCACATAACATTTCGTGACAATGGACGTCTTCTATCTGATGAACTTACCCTCATATTAGCCAGCGTGTTGTTCAATCCCATGATGAAGAGTTTCTTCTCCTCGGTCAGCGCTGCGATCTCCTGACGAGCGTTCTCCAGCATTTCCAGGTCTCTCTCCTGACGATCTGCTAGAGTGTTTTTAGCCGCCGCTAAAACAGGTTTAGTACCCCTTATGATCGAATTACCTTAAACGCGAGATGCCAATGAGGGCATTATACCTAAACATGAGATTTGCCTAAAAAGCTGTTTAACCTAAACGTAAGATGCCAAATGAAGCAGTATGCCTAAAATGTGAAATTGACAAAGAAGCAGTTTGTCCAAGTGGTTAAATGCCTACAAAGGTGAATGTCTAAGTGGTTAAAAGCCTACTCAGGTAAATGTCTATTTACATAGTGGTTATCTTCTCTATATATAATATGATTAAAAATTTAAAAACAAATATTATATTTTTTTTGTTAAGGTTTTTTTGTTTTATGCAGGTCACCTTCTATTCTGGCTTATTTAACTGATGACCGTCTCCATTTCAGTATAATTCGTATAATATCATCTAGAGACCTACTTTATAAAAAAATTAACCACAATAACAAAAAAATTCGATAGGGATTAGCAAATATTATGAGACAATATTTTAATATGAAATCGACCTTACGGCTGCCAATTCTCTTGATATTTATGGCTTTGCTAACAGTCAACTAACATATTTTACTTTCCGCTTCTTGGTCATCTTGTATTTCAGGCAAACTGCTTTACAGGTAATTCAAATTTAGACAAACTGCTTCCTTGTCAATTTCACATTTTAGGCATACTGCTTCATTTGGCATCTTACATTTAGGGTAAAAAGCTTTTTTGGCAAATCTCATGTTTAGGTATAATGCCCTCATTGGCATCTCGCGTTTAAGGTAATTCGATCATAAGGGTTTAGTACCTCATAATAATTGTCATCAACAGGCATCATCATCAGCTAAGACCTAGCCTCATTCGTCATCATCAAGTAAACACCATCATCATCATCATAGCTAACCAGCTTCATCGCCATCATCATAAGCTGGTAGCCTCATCATCATCATCATCATCATCCATATAGATCATATATATAAGTATATCATCATACCTACACTCATCATCATCGGCTGGAAGCCTCATCATCAAGTAACCAGCCTCATCATCGTCAATAGCTAACCAGCCTCATCGCATCATAATTAAGCTAGTAGCTTCATCATCATTAAAAGCTGGTAGCCTCATCATCATCAAACGCTGCTGACGTCCACAGCTGGATACATCCTTCACTTCATAGAATACCAAAAAGGACGGACGGTCCTTAGCCGCCTCTATCCACCACAGGCTATCCTATAGTCCGGGTTATCGGAAAGAATAGTGTGGAACAGCTATCTATATTGGACACTCGTGATGGATCATTGGCATTGTATGATACCCTTATCTTGCGCGGCGCACCAAACGCCACATTGTTTTTCGGGGATACGAATCCATACGATTCTATGATTTCATTTCAGCAGTAGGTTAGAAACTTACCGAGAGCTTCGTATCTGTTCAAAACGTCCAAAGGTTGCTTGAATTCTGGATATTTATGCACAACAGACATCAGATAATCCTGTAAGGTGAAAAATAAGAAAATCATTCAATTTCAATTTCATTTATTATCCTTTGGAACGCAAAGGTACACTTGGATTTGTCATATTACAGCTTTTAATGAATAGCGGCTGTACATGGGCCTTGTCAGGAAATACAGTTGTAAATAATATTAAATAATAATCGAGATAAAACCAAGTAATTTCACAATTGTTCACGTGAAACAGAAGTACAAAACAAAGCAGAAAGTAAAACTTAATTTAACTTAAGTATAACAAAACAAAGTTTAAACAAACTGTGCGGGAATCTTTAAATACAGTGCAAGAGTATTGTACGAAAATACATTATAGAATTATAAGAGCAAAGAGCTCTTTCCAAAAAGTTCCGATTCTATAGGTACCTACCTACATAAAATTTTCGTGTGTTTCCGCCAGCGTGATCTACGTACGATTCGGGCATTTTGCAGCGCCATCTAGTTCTAGTTATGGGAAATTCACTTCCTATACTTACAAAGTTTTAAAAATAATATAAAGTAGGTAGGTACTGGCTGAAAAGAAATATTGAAAAAAAGTCGACCGCTATCCGAGAACCAAACGAATTGGTACGAATCGAGTGAATGCGACTGAATATTAAATTTTAGGTGCAATTTTTGAATGTCACCGAGTCGTGACTAAAAATCATTATAAAGGCCGCAATCACTGTCTTTCAGGAAATGTACTGGAGGAGGCATTTTATTGATAATCATAAGTAGGTATAACAATTTCAGTCACCAATGAGTTTTATATGGGTTGGTTTTATATAAATTTGGAAATCTGGGATTATCGGTAATTTTTGTGACGTTTAGTAGTGACTACTAAACGTCACTAGTGAGTGCGATGACACTAAAAAATTGCACCTCAAATGTTGTAGAAATGGATTTTTATAGTTGAAAGAAAAGCAAATTGCGAACCTCGCTCAAAGTGACTTCTTGTTGCACACGTGTTTTTAGAGCCCACGCTAGAAGAAGTCCAACTGAAGTGAACTGATGATGATGATGATAAAATAGTAGGCTAGTCCTTGACTTTCTCCATCTCCACCACTTCTGTCGCATGGCCTCCGTCTCGCGAGTCATGTGTTCCAACATATTTCGTTGTCAGCCTACATCTTATCCTAATTATACTTACTGATACTGCTAATAAAAGTCACCTTGATACCTCATAGATAGTGTAGTCCTTGACTTGCTTCTCCATCATTTCCTTGACTTCCTCCATCTCCACCACTCTCTGTCGCATTGCCTCCGTCTCGCGAGTCTTGCGCTCCAACACTTCGTTGTCGGCCTCCATCTTGCGATCGGCGCGGTCCCGTTTCTCTTGGTTTTCTCGGATGAACTATGTAAAAACAGATTATTAGATTATTTTGCCTAGAAAATATATGAAAGCAGCGTCTGACTGGTCATATATGTCGAGGTGGCGTTTGCCAGCCAGGCCCTAGCCTGCCCGGGCCCCCCACGGGCCTGGCTATTTGTAAGCCAGGCAGTAGGTATAAAGGGAGAGAATCCGCATAGGTTAGAGCCCTCCTCTTGCGACCTAGATGTAAAGAGATACCTAGTTCATACATACTTCTTCGAAAATGGTAAACCTAAGCAGAAGAAATAGATTATTTTATATTTGAAGACCTCTATGTCGCAGCGGGTGAGTAGTAGGCTGAGATGTGAGAGGTTGCGGGTTCGATTCCCACTACAAGACAAAAGTTTGTATGATCTTCATATATTTGTTCCGGCTCTGGGTGTTATGGTACCATGGTACCCACGACACAGGGAATCCTAGTGTAGGATCATAACTACGTAGACTGTTGGTTGTTATGTTATTTATCTACCATCTACTTACTGGTAGGTAGGCTAACAAACGGTGCGGGTTTGATCCCGATTTTTGTGCTATTACAAAACCAAAGTAAACGTTATAAAACCTTATTGAAACTAATGAAGCTCTCCTTCAGCAGCAACTCCTTGGCCCTCAGTTCAGCCCACTTGACGTCCATGATAGCGCGGTTCTTGTCTCCTTCCTGCCGTTTCAGAGCCAGCTTCTCATCAGCGTCCATCAGGTCACGGCGCGCCTGCTCCATGAGAACTTGCGGGGTCGGGCGTGCCACGTCCCATACTGGATATTTTCTGATGAAAATATAGGGGATTGTCCATACTAAGCTGTCTTATATGTCAAATTTTTTTTTGTTTTTTGTGTTACGATACTAATTAGGTAGGTACTACATAATATATATTATATTGGATACTGCATATTTTCTGATGAAAATAGGGGATTGTCCATACTAAGCTGCCTTCAGTGTTCACATTTTCTTGTATTTTGTGATACGATAATAGGTAGGTAGGTACTATATACAGTGGATACTGGATATTTTCTGATGAAAATATAGGGGATTGTCCATACTAAGCTGCCTTATATGTCCACACTTTTTTTGTTTTTTGTGTTACGATACTAATTAGGTAGGTACTACATAATATATATTATAGTGAATACTGCATATTTTCTGATGAAAAGAGGGGATTGCCCATACTATGCTGCCTTCAGTGTTCACATTTTTTTGTAGAGTATTTTGTGATACGATAATAGGTAGGTTGGTACTATAGAATTGTTCCCGGCATACATTGTATACTGGATATTTTCTGATGTAAAGAGGGGATTGTCAATACTAAGCTGCCTTCCGTGTTCACATTTTCTTGTACTTTGTGATACGATAACAGGTAGGTACTAGGTACTAATTATAGTGTGCCACTAGGTATTAACTTACTGGACCATACTGGCACTTTCCATCAACGACTTGAAATATTCCGCAGTACATTCCACTGGTGGTCCATGGGGAAGGGCAATGGGTGCCAGATCTTTCGTGGTTTTGTTCATTGTAAATTATTCTAAATTGATTTATTTGTTGATTTGTATTTACTACAAATTGCGTCGCGTCAAATGTTTTTTCGTTGCTAAGCAATAACGTAGTGATTAGATGATCATTGGCATGTTTGTCTGTGCTCAGTGGTAGTGATTATATGCCTAATGTTAGCAATAACCTTAGAGAATGCAATAACCAAAAACTGTGTGACGGGAGGAACGGAACCACACATCATCGGACAGTGTGCTGTGCTGGTGTTGTGTGATTTTACATTAGTATCTAAAGCTAGCAGTAAGTTAGTTGACTGAGGATTTTCTTATACATCACTCAGCACAAAGCACAGCACAGCCTAGCACTCAGCACAGCACAACATGACATAGCACAGCACCGTAGGTAAAGCATACAGCAACCAGCACACAGCACACACCACATACCTAGCACACAAAACACTGCACACCACACACTCACACAGCTCATACTACCGACTACAATGAAAACTACAAAGTTCAGCTAGAAACTATGGTATCGCTGTTTGCGCTTCAAGGGTTTGGTTTGCCTTAAAAACCTACGGCCTACGGGTACGGCTAACTGCCCTGCCCTGACCTTGACACTGAAAGTGACAGACGACAATTTTGCTTAACTTGCGTCAAACAAATTTTGAGGTTACTTTTATAATTTTTCAAAGCATATCCTGAAAAGCTGCTAAAATCAGCGGAAAACTTGAGAAATACGTGGGAACGAAAGAATTCATCATTTCAACGACAAGAAAAATGGAATTTAACCTAACATTCTTCACAGGGCTTGGTTGCGGTGTATGTCTAGGGCTATCCTTGTTTGCCTTACGAAAATTTTTCGGGTCAGTTCCTGAGACCAAAAAGACTATCAAAAGTGTAAGTTTCCTACAGTTTACAATTAAAGTCAATGCTTGACAGCTGTGTAGCTATGATATGAATGATGAAATAGTACTATAATAAAACTTATCTGTTGCAGTTCTCATCAAACACTGGATACAAAATGGTTTTAGTTGTCAGAACAGACTTAAACATGAGTAAAGGTAAAATTGCCGCCCAATGCAGTCACGCCGCTGTCGGAGCATTCGAGAAAGCTCAGCGCAAGGACCCAGTTAGCTTACAAATATGGCAAAACGATGGTCAGGCCAAAGTTGCTGTCAAAACGGACTCTTTAGAAGAAATGAAAGAAATCGCCGACTCTGCTACAAAACTGGGTCTTATTACTTCTATGATAAGGGATGCGGGAAGAACTCAGATTGCACCCAATTCAATAACTGTGCTGGGTGTGGGACCTGCACCCAAGGAAGTTATAGACCAATTGACAGGACATTTGAAGCTGTTGTAAAAATTAAAAACTGGTTTCAATTTTGCAATTCTGTTGATGAATAGTGCTATTGTTTCTGTACAGCATACTCTCAAGCTCAACATCGCAAGGAACTCACAAGCCTTTTCTAATAGATATAAATAAAAGTAACAGCTCAACCTAAGAATAGGACTCCAACTCCTATGGATCTTGTAAAAGGCAGCGAAGGCTTGGGGATTTGGCAGCAGCATCCATCTGAGTACATAACACCAATACTGCTATCACTAATATGTCTGCCAAGCATGGTGATTATGGTAGTATTTTATGGGGGAGGCCTCGTCCAGCAGTGGGTACTAGCTGATAAAGAAGAATAGGAACCTAGATAATTAGATACCTAGATAAAACTAGAGGATAATTGTAGGGTGGTTTATAGTTTTATATAATGCTGCACAGGATAGGTAACGTAATTTAAAGGCTATTAAAATATATATTAAGTTGAAAATAGATATTTTACTTATTTCATGTACTTAGTAGAATTTTGCCAAATGCAACTGCAATGAAATGCAGTGGGATTTACCAAAACAACCAATTATTAGGGAAGCCTTATCCTATAGTGGGCGGCTAAGGGCTGCTGATGATGACTACCGTAAATGCAAGTTCAACCATAACACTAGGCTATTTATTTAGTTCACCTTTCCATAGGTTACGGTACTTAACCGCATCAGGTTAAAAATAAAAATTGAAAATATGTATGCCTATTACCTGCCTATTTTAGGCGACTATATTATAAAAATGTATGTAGGTTCCTAAGTTAATTCAACTTTCTTTTACACGTTTTAATCTTATCTTACGTTATGATGTAAACTGTTATTTTAGAATAGAAATGACTAACGGTAACAAAGGTAAAAACAACGACCACAATTTTGTTACGCCACTGCTTCAACTGCTTGGGCTGCCTAGATAAGAAACAAATCTCAATCTTCCGTTGTCGGCGAAGGTGTGGGTTCAAGTCCCGCAGGTTTGAAATGGGTCGCATTTACAATACCAGTTACGAGTAACGATCAAACGATTTGTCTATTTGCTTGTTCAAAGAAAATTCAGAAAAAAATAACTAAAACGAAACGGACCTTTGTAGGTTAGGTTTCGGACCTTTTTGCGTTTTACTACCGGCAAGCGGCAACACTAGCTGTCTGTGTCTGCTGTTTCCAGCGTTGCCATTTGGCAACTTTGGTTGCCATTTTGGCAACATTTGACCCTTCGTGGCAACCAAATGGCAACCAAGCTCAAATGGCAACTTTTTGGCAAATTTTCGACTGGTCGCGCGATTATCAGTAAAAAATATCGAATATCTTTCGCAGATGAACTGAACGCATCGAATTGAACAAAATCAAAATCTTGAAAGCATTTTTATTCCCAAATGAAAACAATACTATAATTAGTAGGCAAAAGGTCTATTTTGGTGAAGCTAGAGATAAAAGTAATTTTATGAAAAATAAACAACAAAAAAAAAAATACAACCGAATTGAACCTCTTCCTTTTTTGGGAAGTCGGTTAAAAATGGAAGAAAGTGTATGTCTGTGTGCAGTGCAGTGCAAAGAAAGTTCTTTTCGTGGTTTTCTAATTTTGCTACTTTTGTTTTTAAATCTACTAGTAAGTTCTTTTTTATTGTTTTAATCGAAGAAGCTACCTATAGAACTGTCTATAGGTAGCTTCTTCGGTTAAAACAATAAAAAGAGAACTTAAGGCCCAGTAGGCCCGGGCCTAGATACTTGTGCTAATATTTATTCTGTGCTAGGGCGGCCAGATATTAAGGGCGGCAGATCGTGACAAAAAAAAATTATGATAGCAAGAAATAAATCTAATAGTGCTACAAAAATTAGAAAAACTTTGGCTGTTAACACTCCTTAAATACGAAATTTTTGCGGCTCGCTCTGCTCGCCAAATCGCCACTACCTTCGTTGTAACTCTTTTTCGGCAGTCTTGTTACCAAAATCACTAAAATATTGGCTGTTCAAACTTCTTAAATACGAAATTTTCGCGGCTCGCTCTGCTCGCCAAGTCGCCACTACCTTAGTTGTAACTCTTTTTCGGCAGTCTTGCTGCCAAAATCACTAAAATATATGGGCTGTTCACACTTCTTAAATACCAAAATATTCGCCGCACCCCCCCCCCTCTTTTTGCAGGTTTTTTTCTAATGGCAACCTTTGGTCTCTGATGACAACATTTGAACCTACAAATGGCAACCTGGGCTGAGTAAGCTCTGGCAACACTGGCTGTTTCTTTATGACTTAACTTAGGTTAGCGTAGCGCTCGCTCAGCGCGTGCTGTACCTTAGTCTGTGGTGCTGTATAAGTTATTTATTTATTTATGTGCCTATTGTGCCTTGGCCCTGAGATAGAAGTTTTGAAAGAAATCCTGTGGAGTAAATAAAAGTTGCATCAGAAACTGTTCAGCTAGACAGCAAAATCCATAATTTAATCTCCAAGAAAAATGGATCTGAACCTCAACTTCTTGGCTGGGCTGAGTTGCGGCCTTTGCCTAGGAATATCCTATTTTGCCCTAAAAAGATACATTGTTGCGGCTCCTGAAGTAACAAAAGCAGTTACGAAGACGAGTGCTAAGGTAAATCACAGGTGTTTATTCATAATTTTGAGAAAAAAAACAATAATTGAATCTAGACACATGACACAATAAATTGCTATACTGAGCGATTTGACATCTCATTTCATATAAGTAAAACACAAACTGTTGCTTTTTATGTGTCTGTATTTCAAATCAGTTCCAGTCTAGATTGGATACCTAGCAAGATCCGATCCGATGTTACCATTATTATGGTGATAGTGAGCTGATCTGCTGATAATTGGAAGGTGGACTACAGAACTCCTTGATGGATCATTAAGATGTGACTCGATTTAGTAACGTATCTCACAGTAACACTTCGTAGTCATCACTATCTTCTCACCAGGACGTAAAAGACAGTTTTTAAAATATTTTAACTTTTTATTTTCAGTTCAAATCAAGATCTGAATACAAAATGGTGCTAGTTGTGAGAAATGACCTTAACATGACCAAGGGGAAGATTATGTCTCAGTGCTGTCACGCAGCGGTGGGGGCCTTCCAAGAGATCCAAAAGAGTGACCTTCGAAGTACGAAGAAATGGCAGAGTACTGGCCAAGCCAAAGTAGCTGTCAAATCCAATTCCTTAGATGAGCTCAATAAAATAGCTGAAGAAGCATTGAAGCTAGGCATTGTTACATTCAAAGTTACTGATGATAGTAAAACGCAAGTAGACCCCGATACCTTGACCTGTCTCGGAGTGGGTCCTGCTCCAAAGGATGTTATAGATAAAATCACAGGACATTTGAAGTTATTATAGTCAGGCATCGATTTTAGTCTATTCATCTAGATATAGAACACAAATACCTCATAGATACAGAGGGCTTAGTACGGGTTTTGATAGTTTACGAAACTATATGAAGTTTAGTTTCCATCCAATACATTTACTGACAGTATCCTTAGTTTCTTTTCGTTTTCGCTAGGGGCAAGTAAATGTATGGAAGGAAACTAAACTTCATATAGTTTACAATATAAAATATATATATATTATATTACTACATATAACTATATTATTTCATATAGTAAAAAATCAAAACCCGTACTAAGCCCCCAGTTATCTCTTTCTATGAACACTGGTGTGTAAAAAAAAACGTTTGGTTTTGTGATGTAATAAAATATGATAAACAATAATAAACAAACTTAAGTTCTTAGAGCCAATTTCACCATACTGTTAGTTCGTAAATATTTAATTTCTTGTTAAATCTAACCATTGGTCAAGGTGACAGATAATCTATGAAAACACCTGTCAAAAAGCATTGGTTAGTACTAAACAGTTGTTTAACTGTTATTTGTTGGTAAAATCAAACCTTAGTATGTTAGGTAGAAATTAAGAGTGCGTCTAACATAAAACTGAACACTGCTAACTATTACGTTAAATAAAATATTCCTTAATCCGTAACTAGAAGGACCATTTTCGAATGTCAAGCTTGTGTCAAGTACCAAGTAAAAGTGGTGCAGGGCATGCAGTTTTTAGACTAGACGCACCCTCTCTAAGTTCTTGTGATATTAATGCAATAAGTAATACAAACCAATTACTTTAATCAAATTGTATTTTATTGTACAAATTTGAATTTATTCAACAACATTGAGAAAATAATCTTAGTGAACATCGAAATTATATTCCCAATAACAAATTGGAAGGCATCCATCATTATTATCAATTATGTAATAAAAACATTAAAAAATATATTTAAATTCAAAATCTAGTTTTAATTATGTACTCAATTACCATGTACTTAAACTAGAAGTATCTATCAAGATAATTAGGTTTTGCGACTTTGTGTGCTAAAATTTCAGTACCATAAGGCACTCACGTAAATTTATGTGTTAGTCTTTATTTTCTTGATAAACGTTGCACAGTTAGCGCAAAAACTACATAAAAATATGTTGGATCTCTTTTCATAAGGACATCCTCTGCTGGATGATGCCTCATCGCAAACATAGCGTGCAATGGGGGGATTTGCCGTAATCACCACGCTTGGCAGGCGGATTGGTGTGGAGTACTACAAAAATATTACAAAATATTCGCAGTTTGGTTTTAAGTACTCAGTGTATGTAACATAACACCCAACAGTCACATACATAATTGTGATCCCACACTAGGATTTTCTGCGTCGTGGGTATCAGGAACTACGAGCACCATGTTACCACCACCCAGACCCGGAACAAATGTTTGCAGATCATGCAAACATTTGTTCCGCAGTGGGAATCGAATCCGCAACCTCTCGCATCTCAGCCGGCTACTCGCCCGCCTCGCCACAGAGGTCATCAACTTATTTAAGTAGATGCTGCTGCCCATCTCCTGGCGTAATCTTATGTACCAATAGGTAAATAGATATAAAAACATTGAAATACAATAAAATCTCACTGGTATTATACACTATACAGGCTACTGTAACTTAGGGTATATCCAACAGTTAAGAAATGTTCAAATTCCACCTTAATAAGTAACTAATAACAGTAAGTAAATGTGTTAAGGTGGATCGTCTCTCATGTGGCGCGAAATTCAAATTTCATTGTGTTTTTGCTCGTCACAGCTCATCAACACTTCTTGAGATAGCGAAAACTAGGAGACTCAACATACATGTTTTAACTGATAGTATCTCACAATTATCATTTCCCTAAACAAAAAAAACACTGTAAAAATCATTTATGAGTATTTGTAGCTAAACCAATAATCTTTATGAGATACTGTGGCGCCGTCCTCGATGCCGAGTCCGTCCACTGGCTAGGGCCCTGCGCAGCGGGGATCACGAGGGACGAGGTAGCGGAGGACACCGATGCTACATTAAAATATCATTGCGCTCGCGTCGCCGCCACACTCGCTCCGAGCCGTTCGACAGTGAGCACGTACCGCTTTGGCTCAGCCACCGAACATTTTGTTCGCCATACTTACGCTAAACTCATATTTCCTCTCTATATTTCACTGGTATAAATCTGTATCGCTTCTACCTTCCTTCTAACGTCTGTATCTATCGACTATCTTCATTAAACTCTGTAAATCATCTTGCTGTTTCCATAATCATCGCCTGGCCTACCCGCTGCCAAGCTGAGCACCTAGGACACTGCAGTAGGCCTTAGGAAAGCGTTCTAAATCGCTTCAATACTATAAACTAAAATATGTGTGTTAAGATCTCCTAGTTTTAGCAAAATCAGTTTTCGCTATCACAAGAAGTGTTGATGAGCTGTAATGAGAAAAACACAATAAAATTTGAACATCGCGCCACATGCGAGACGATCAACCTTAACTGTCATGAAAATTACTTGCTATAGTATTATTCTATATAAAATCAATAATACAGAGGCACCATTTCTTCATCTAACACTGGAATTGTAAGGCATTTTCAAAAAACTTCTGTAAAATCTTAAGTTTTCAAACAACAAAAGCACTATTCAACGTAAGGCTGCGTTCCCACCAAAGATGTGCGAGGTAGATGAGCGGTGCCAGGATGTGTAGCGGGCTCTTTTCAGACTGACAGCTAGCAGTTTCTCTCTTTCTCTCGCGTCCATTCCTCGCACGCACCTCGCTTGTTTTGTACGTATAAAAACCTCGCTCGCTAAGCCGTTTCCGTTTCCACCAGAGCTGCGTTGAGCGAGGCTAGGTAAATGAAGATTCTATTGGTTCTTAAAAACACATCCCTCGCTACGCATCCTCGCTCATCTCTGGTGGAAACGCAGCCTAAAACAAAGAAATCAAAACATTTATCAAAAACATAATATCAGCCATAATTGCTACATCAAAACAGACTAAAAACAGTAAAATTATACTTATAATTACTGGAAACAGGTAATCTCGTGAAACATAAGTAATTACTCACTTTCTAAATAAGTACTTATTATCCAAGGTATCAATAAACTTAAGCTAAAATACCAGCTCCCTAGTTTTAAGGTGTAGGTGGGATAAGGCCATGATTATTGCGAAAGCGATTGTGGGGTTCTGACGACAAAAACTACGTTCTTTGGTCTCCTCAATGATTATAACTATCAAGACAAGTAAATCTTACCCCTCGAAAACCAATCTTACCCCAAACAGATACTTAAGACTTTGTTAGCCAATTCCTAGGAAACTCATAATAATAATTTGCGGCCTTTTTGAAGATTTTTAGTCACTCAGTGACATTCTAAAAACGCAACCCCATCAGTAGAATTTAATTTAGACCAGCATATGGCACCAAAACGTGAAAAAAATTCTAGAAAAGTAAGGAAGCTGTTTCCCTTATATCCTAAAAATCTAATGGGCACTTTCACCAACAACCTAACGCTTACGAGACAAATGTCAAATTCGACAGTTTTTCATAGAACCCTGTTATAATTTTTGTGGTTGTAAAGTAATAATTGTGAAAATAAGCATAAGTTTCACCAACTAACACCTAGCTTAGGAGAAAACTTAAAAATACCAAAGTAACAAGTTTATGAAAAGTTGTCACAAAAAGTTATTGAATAGCTTGAGTTGGCTTGTGCAACTATTTTTGATACGGTTGCGTCCAAAACATTTTTCAAAACTATTCCGTTAGCAAATGTTAACTATATTTTGGAACGATAGAAGGAGATACACTCCTGCCTCCCCCTATTTCCTACCTGAAAGTCACTCGGTGACTAACGTTTGACAAGTAAAATGACCATCAATTGCTCAAAATTATCATTAAGAATTGTCAATTGATGGTAATTTTACTTTTCAAATGTTGGTCAACGGTTTAGTGACTTTCAAGATAGGGAATAGGGGGGGGCAGGACTTACAGGAACGCACATCCTAGGAGTGGATGACAGACTTTTATCTACCTTATTCAGGAGCAAAGATCTTTATCCAAAATCATAATAAGGTAGATTATTCTGCTATATTTATTATACGCCCTTCAAAATGATTAAAAACGAAATTACCAATGCCCTACATCCCCACCATATCTATTTTTTTTAACTTTACATTATTTGTTTGTTACCAAAGATCACCCAATTCAAAACTTTTTTGGAAAGTTATTTAACAACGCCCCCCCCCCCCGTCATCTATTTTTATTTATTTGCAATTTTTTTATAATTTAGCAAAGGCCAATTTCAATATATTTTTTTGGAACTTTTCCAATTTATCCAAAACGTTTGTATGTCATTCATTTGTAAATTTGCGTTCACTTGAAAACTTTTTGTGACAGCTTACAGTTTATAATGTGTAAACTAAGAGTCAACTTTAACTAGGAATTGTGGTGAAATCGTACATTAGTTGCGACCACAAAATAAACATCCTACACTTTGTTTTTGAGATCGAGTATAGCTGTTTTTAATTTTGCTATGGACTCGTCGTACTTCTCAACATTTTGTGAGTCTCGGCGCATTTGCAGGTCGCGCGCCTGCTCCGTCATGGAAAGCATTACTTCTAGGCCGGTAATCGCGATACGTTCGCCTACTATCTCGAGCTGTGAACAAAAGGTGTGTGTTAGTAGAACTTCTTGTGAAAGAGTTCGTCCGGGGAAGTACTAACACCGTACCTATTTCTGCCGCCAAGCAGTAGTGCTCGCATTGCTGTGTTTCGGTTAGAAGGGTACGGGTGCCGGTGAAATTAAAGGAACATGAGACTTTTCATCTTTATTTCTCAGGGTAGGCAGGGCGCGTGTGATGCCTCAGGCGATGCAGGCGTCCATGGATACAGTAACTAATTTTCAGGCAGACAGTGTGCTTGTTTGCTTGCCAAGTGGTATAAAAAAACAGGAAATTGATTTATGTACTCTTCGTTGAGTCACTTCCTTTTTGGTTTCTTTTTCACGCCAGTTAGCTAAAGGCGATATGTGAAAATTTTGGAATCGTTAAAAGTGGGATAAAAGGGCTGCATTACATGCTCACTCAGTAAAAGTAAAGGTTACACAAACTTAATATTATACAGTGAATACTAGAGGATGTCATCAAGTCTAACCCTCTTAGTTATAATAAATTTTTAAAGGCTAAAATAGATTTCTCTTGTTTTGGTATATCAGAGAGACCGTAACAAAAGCTATTTTGACTAAAATAGGTTTAAAAAATGATTATGAATAAGGGGGTAAATGTGTATGTGTTGATTCATTTTACCGAGGAATAACACTCCCAACCTCTAGACCACAAATTTCAGTGGGGTCAGCACGAATAATTTACGTTACGATAGTAAACGTCAAATATGAACCAATCAACTTACTAAGATTTGAAGTTACCTTGATGTCATTGGCCAATATTTGACATTTGCGATCGTCTCGCTAGCGTCTTGGTAACGTAAATTATTCGTGCTGACCCCCTTAGATGTTCGTGCTTGGGCCTCTGGTCTCTTGAACTTGCGGTTTAAGCTGTGCGTTGATTGCTCAGTCTGACTGACTCAGACAGTCAGTCAGTGAGTCAGATATATTGATTCATAGTGGTAACTATGCTAGCCAACTTGTACTCTGTATAAGTATCCTTCCATGCTGAATAAGCTGGTTCACTTGCCGGCAGCATATCGCTACTTACCGGTGGAAGCGTAAGTGTTCGCTCGTCAGTTTCCGCGGGCTCCACTTTTATCTTCTTGGACGGCCTGGGCTGGACCACGGCGGTCGCTACGCGCCTCTTGCTCGGCTTGAACGCGCCCTCGGATTCTTCGTCTTTCTTTATATCACGACGCGGACAGCAGCACACGCGCGCTCCCACCATCTGACGCCCGAACACTGTGCCCCTAGAGAAAGTAATATGTTTAAGGCCACTGCACACCGGCTGCGTACACGCAGATGTGCACGTCGACGTACCATGACGTTGTAATGTATGGCACTGTACGAGACATGGCACACCGCTTGCGTGAAGGCGCAGACCCACGGCGGCGCACGAAGAGGCTACACACGTGTGCTAAGCTTCGCTTTGCAAGAAAATGTATGTGATCGTGTCCACTCCAGCCGACGGATACGCTACGCATCAATTGACGTCATTGATACAGGCGTGGCTTGCTCGAATAGGCGCTTACATAGCTCAACGCTGTCAAACGCCATGCACGCTGTGCATATGGAACACGGCTACTTCCACAAAGCGTATCTTATCGCTAGCGCTGCACATAGACGTGGATTAGTATTCGTGTATAGTGTGTACTGCAGTGGAAACGTAGACCCACGTTGTCGAACAAAGAAATCCACGCAGCTAAAATGCACCGCGTGCTCGTGCACGCAAGCGTGTGCATACGAAGTGACGCGCGTGTCTACGTTACGTGCTGCAAACGCTGTGTGCTGTGGCCTTAATTGTCAAAAAAAGCTTTTATTCCATTTTTCTCTTGACATTCATGCAACATTACAGTTCAATTGGAATTGAGTTCTGGGGTAATACTGTCAAGCTCAAATCTTGCTTGTACAATTAGTGTTCCGTACATTATTTATTAGCCTCGAATTGAAACGGGGCGCCAGTTAAACATGCTGGGTAAGTCATAACCATTATCAGCAGCAGCCTGTAGACGTCCAATGCTGGACGAGGCCTCCCCCATAGAATGCAATGGTGCGATTTGGCATAACCAATGCAGATCGATGATTCAATATAAAATAGACGAACAAATATATAGTAACAATTCCGCTAGTGTGTCTTTGTTGTTCTAACACGCAGTGAGTACTGTTTCCTGAGGATGGTTCGTTAAAAGGCGAAACACGTGTCGAATTCTTTCAGAGTTTTCGTTGGAGAGGAGCGGAATTGTTACTATATATTTGTTCGTCTATTTTATATTGTAGAATGGATTTCCGCAAAGTCGCACTTGAATCAATTAATTATCTTAGATCGATGATTGCAGTATTGGAGTAGGGGTTGCTCCCCGTACCCTGGGTAAGTAGCAGACTGTACTTTTTTATTGGCATTTCGCTTCTATGTTATCACTGCGGCCATGTAGATATATGATTGCCACTTGTTACATATCGGCCCTGAGGGTGGGGGGGGGGGGGCATTCATAGCACACCGCTAAACCTTACAGCCTTCGAGCAACACGGAAGTGAGTAGCCATTCGCAGCGTTCCCCTCTGTCAAACTACAAGCCAAAGTAGGCATATGCGTTTAATAAAACTAGTTGAGGTTTGTTCTTATTCTGAGGAGGTGTGCAAGGTTTGTTAGTGTGAGTGTCGTCATTACAGTGTAGTATTTGGATGTGTATATGCGGAATTGCGCTTGTGTGCACATTTCCCCCCGCAAAAAAAGCCAGAACTATTTGAATGGTAATATATCGCTAAAGACCCTTCCGGCGCGTGGCAGGAAGTCCGTGTTGCTCGAAGCTTACAGCTGTTAGGAACTGTCGGGATGTTCTTACTGCGAGTTCTCCAGCGTAAAGATGATAGCGATCGCGCGTCGGTTGATGCCAGACGAGCAGGAGCTCTTGCACACGAACTTGTAGGCGTGCGCGACGGGCGCCGTGCCCGGCTTGGTGAGCGCCACCGCGGTGGACAGCCACGAGTCCGCCGCCTCGGCGCATCCGTGGTACTCCACGCCCTGTGTCCCCATAGGGCGGGAGGAATGCAGCACGTTCAGCCTTATGTGCTTCTCGACTCCTGGGAAGTTATTATAATCATGAAACGAATTTAACATTAGTTACCTAGCTATAACAGGTTTAACAGAATCTCAGCCCAGAAAAAAATTGGCCCAGGGCCCAGTTGCCCTTTATTCTGTCTGCATGCACAATAAGACTGGTAAAAACCTGGACGGCCAGGGCTGCCTACAAGCGACGAGAAAGTGAAACATGTTATAAACACACCAGTGACGAGCTAAGCAAGCCACTGGCTAAGACCTGAAAATATAACAGTCAAGGCTATGAGCCTCTAAAACCAGTATCCGCAGGAAGGAACATCTCTATTCTATTATATTCAAGGATTACCTGTGTCATCATGGGTATCAAGAACTACGAGTACCGTGGTACCAACAACACCCAGACCCGGAACAAATATTTGCAGATCATGCATTTGTTCCGCAGCGGGAATCGATCCCGCAACCTCTTGCGTCTCAGCCGGCTATTCGGCGGTCGCGCCACAGAGTTGTCGTCACATAAATTGCTAGCTATCACTACTTCGTGCCATCGGTTCTTTCTTAGTCATCCTGCGTTGTGTCAGACTCTGTTGTTGCTGAGAGCTGATTCTAAGTTTTGACAAGCAATTGACACGGACGTATGGTATAGTGCATGCATGTCAAACTCAAAGTCATTGGTGTGCCAAATGCCTAAAGACTATAGAATCATTGGGCCGCAATACCCAACCATAAAGAAAACAAACTCTAGGGACTCTAAAAACTGTAGGGGGTTTAGGGGGGCAGTACTACTTACTAGGTATATATAGATATACCTAGTAGGTAGTACTACCTCCCTATTCCCTGACTGAAAGCCACTCGGTGACTAACGTTTGACAAGTAAAATGACTATCAATTGACAATTCTTTAAGATAATTTTTCATGTCTTGTCAAACGTTAGTCACCGAGTGACTTTCAGCTAGGAATTAAGGGGGCAGGACGCTAATCTTTTATTTAATAATTACCTTATAGTAAAATTGCAGAAAAATATACTATAATATGTTCTTAAGGCAGTACCCCGACCAAACACGGCGTCAAGCTGTTTTTTTCAAGCCTCTACTCGTTAAATAAAGCAAGTAGAAAAAAAAAAAAAAGTCACCACATATATTTGACATTTTGTCATGAGTTCCACGATTGGTTTAATGATTTAACGTCGTAAGTACTCGACAATAAACCCATGAAAAAATTGAAATAAATCATGATGTTGTACATCTTCTCTTAAAGTTCACGTTACTGAATTTTTGGTTAACACTATTGGATAGTTAATTTAATAGTAGAATTATTACACGATTAATTTTTTTAAAAATGGGTTCTCTTTATTTTTTATGAATTATATTTCATGAATCCGTGCGAATCTGGCAGTGCGCAAAGAGCGGACCAGTTAGCCGCCGGTTCTCGGACGGACAGCTAGATGGCAGTACTATTAGAACGGACTACATAGGTGTCACTAAAATAAATAATTTGCGATGTATTGTAGAGGCGAACACCTCAAGGTCATTTGGTCAGGGTAGCGCCTTAAAATTGAATCGGGCCGCAGTAAAAGCTGTAAAGGGCCGCATGTTTGACATGCTTGGTGTAGTGTAACACGGATTTTTGTATGGAAAATGAGGTTCACAAAGTGTACGCCAGAGGCGCTCATCAGTGTCTTCATACAAAAATCCACATTACACTACACCAGACGTCCGTTTCAATACCTTGTCAAAACTTAGAATCAGCTCTCTGGTGGTGTGTGGTGAAAGATTCGAGTGGTAGTTATCTACTGACCGGTGTTTGTACCCTGGTGAAGGTGCTGGAGGCAGCATTCTGGCCGCTTCTGCGCCTGCGCATCGTCCGCGAACACGACACAGGCGCGCACCCACATGATCGCGCCGAGCGACGACTCCCAGTTAAATTGCACTGAGAAGTCCGCCTCTTTATCCACGTAGATCCGGTTCAGGCGGTGGGAATACTGGGAACGAGTTTACTATCATCAGATGCCGTCTATACAGCGTGTAAAAGGACGGCTCCCAAATACTAGAGGTACCGGTAAAGCTACCTATATCATAACATAATACCCAACAGTCACGTACATAGTCCATAGACACTAGGATTCCCTGTGTCGTGGGTATCAGCAACTACGGGTACACACTACACACCATGGTACTAAAACACCCAGACCCAAAACAAATGTTTGCAGATCATGCAAACATTTGTCTCACAGCGGGAATCGAACCCGCAACCTCTCGCATCTCAGCTGGCTATTCGCCCATATGCCCATATATATATTCGTTTTTATTTATCATAGCTATATAATAGTTATTAGTTATATATACAAGAGTGCAAAGTTGCTTTTTAACCGCGTGCTCAATTTTGATGACCGAGCAAGCGATGGATTCTAATATTTAATCACGAGCGTAGCGAGTGATTTAAAAGTTAGAATCCTGAGCTATTTTTAATCCTCGCTAACGCGAGGGAATCAAAAGAGCACGAGGTGAAAAATCTTTGCACTCGAGAGCAACACGTAACTTTCCATCCCACCTCAGCGAGGAAATTACTAAATGTAAAAAAAAACATTTGCGCATTTTTAACAGTTTCAGTCAATTCTGTTGCCGTCAAACTTCCTCGTCGCTAGAATCACTCATTTTAGGTTATTCAATTGTTTTAAAGTTTCTTGTTTTTAACCTAAGGTTTTAACAATATGACGTGAAAAGAAAATAGCGCGCAAAGCAAATTAAAAAAAAAGTAATGTCAGAGTCAGAGTTTTTAATAAATTAAAAAAGGTTGTATGATAAATTCGGCACTATGGAGGTAGAAGTAAATAGGTTTAATGATGTTTTGAATTCACAAACTTAGTGCACACGATGTTCTAAATTCAATTTTACTTTATCCTCTAGCGGATAAAAACGGCTTTTACACTCAGATATCGAATAGCAAATAAGTATACTCTTTCCGAGATGGTGGGATGAAAAATAGCTTTCGCCTGAGAGGTGATTCATACATGAGAAAACCTTTTTTTTCGTTTCGTATCGTATTTTTCAGCCAGCAATGTACGCATTTATTCCGGCCGCGCGAGTTCAACGCTCCCGGTCAGCTGATCGACCCGTAGCGCCAATATTTCTTATGTGGTTTTCATTGCTTTTTAAAGATTTATTTATTTATTTTTTAGACTGCTGTCAAACAGAGGTCAGGGGGGCAATTACGTAATTCTGTTGATATTGGTTTCAATGCATCTTCTGTTTGAAATAACGTTTATGTATGAATTACGTAATTTACGCAGTCTGGTTGCAAACTTGCAATTCACCTTTGTAAGCAAAATGCGTAAATTGGGTGATCGCTAGAGCGTCATTTCAGATAGAAACAGCATTGAAATAAATTGAAACCAATAGCAACAGAATTACGTATTCGCACCACTGAGAAAAGAAAGAAAACCAAGACATAGAGCTCTTTCTTGTTGTACAGTATAAGACAAAATCTTTAAAATACGGATTTAGAATACGAGACCTCGATTTTGAGGATTTCAGTTAGGCTAAATCCGCCCGAGGCGCAGCTGTCCTACTCGCACCGTATTTAGGAAGCTGGCGGGGGAAGGCGACAGCAACACATTTAGTCAAATACTTATCACACTAATAAATGGGAAAGTTTGTGAGTAGGTATGTTTGTTGCTTCTTCACGCTCAAACGGCTGAACGGATTTGAGTGAAATTCAGAAAGTACCTTATACCCTCACCGCCGGATCAACACATTGGCTACTTTTCATCATCATCATCAATAATGATCATTGGTCACGCGGGTGAAACCTTGGGGGGCGCAGCAAGTTTTTCATATATCTCACAGACAGCGTTAGCTTTTAGGACAAATGTGTGTACTCACCAGATACTTTTTTTTCGTGTCCTTGCTGTCTATCTCTATCGTAAAGTTGTATTGCGTCTCAACCGCATTCCGGTCTGGAGGACCGCGCGACTCTACAGCAGCAGGTAGCAGGTTGGATTGCTATAGAAAACAAGAAATTAAATTTTGAAAAACACTAACCATTTTAGGGAACGCACCCAAACTACGGGACCCATTTTTTTTAAATGTTTGACCCCCTGCCACCCCTCGTTGACCACCTGTGGTATTTACTAATGCCCTCCCCCCTACCCCTCGAGTTTTCACGTAGTAATTCAGAAATTTGGTAAAGAAATATTTTGGCTCATGTTTCTCTTTATTAATACGCCGCTTGCCGCGTGACGCCCAGAATGCGTGCTAATAAGTTTAAAAAGCGCCCATATTTGAATATAGCTCGAAAAATCGTGAGATTTTTCTAGAGGATATTGTTGCCCCAACCCCCCTCCACCCTGTGACTAAGCTGGTATTTTTAAAGACCCCCTCCCCCCTAAATAGGTCACGTAGTATGGGTATGTTCCCTATCTTTCTATGATATGTGTCTAACTTACAATAACATTATCGGGTGAACTGGTTTGAAAGTTAACTTCATTAAGCACCGGTGTCTGCACAGAGTTTAAGAATTCACTTGTGTCAAACCTGAAAGTAAAAAATAAATATATTATCAACCTATTTTTTGAAGTATAAAAATGCGTGCCAATCGAAAGCGTCCCATTTCATTCGTTTTGATTTATCAGCCGCCGTACTTTCAAAGGAGAAGTTTTGGGCCTCACAGGAGGCAAAACATCAAGTCAGCGTGACCAACAATAGCCACCATTATCTAGGGCCTACATCACATCACGCTGACTTGATGTGATGTAGGCCCTAGATAAATAAATAGATAACAAAACATAATTACATAACACACCCAAAAGTCACATACATAGTCCTGCAGGGCGATTCTAAAACATCGGAAATGTTTCCGATCGGATTCGTTAGTTTTTCATTTCGATGTGGTAAGTAACTAAAACAATTTTCTCTAGTAAAACACAGTAAAAAACAATAAATATTGTATATTATTAAGTAACTAAAACAATTTTTTCTCGTTTTAGTTACTTACCACATCGAAATGAAAAACTAACGAATCCGATCGGAAACGTTTCCGATGTTTTAGAATCGCCCTGCTGATCCCACATTAGGATTCCCTGTGTCGTGGGTATCAGGAACTACGGGTATCATGGTACCATAACACACAGACCCGAAACAAATATCTGTCCCTCAGAGGGAATCGAACCCGCAACCTCTCGCATCTCAGCCCGCTACTCGCCCACCGCACAGATATCGTCGAGGATATGATTAGTTCAGTGCGCGTCGCTCTTCAATCGAATGTTCAAGTAGCTCGGAGGACGAGGAAGAGTCATCCGCAACATAACTCCCAACGCCACCAGCCGGACCGCTGAGAGCTGAGAGGAGTAGTGCCCTCCGTGCCGCGCTACGAGAATAACACTCATACGTGACTTCATCAGCCTGAAAACATCCACCGCTGGACGAGGCCTCCCCCATAGCATGCATAGCCCCCATAGCATGTATGTAAGGGAAATTTGTCTTTTTGTAAAAACACATCCATCCTATTTTAAAAAACGTAGTGAAGTGATTGCTAGGCAAAAATGGATTCGATTTGAGAATTTGCTTTACAAACCCCAATCCCATAAGGATATATATAAGAGAAATGTTTATAATATGTGCATCACCATTTATAATAAATTACCAGGAGACATAAAAGAGTTGAATGGAGATATCTTTAGGAAAAAGTTAAGTAGATGGTTACTGGAGAAATGTTTTTATAATGTAAAGGAATATTTGGAAGGTTAAATTGTAAAGTAAATAATTTGAATAGTACCTAAGTATAATAATATGACTCACAAACAATTTTGCACGCCTGCGTGCAGGCTGAATACAGTGACTAAATTACTAGTTATAAGACCTGACATTTTAAAATAAGTATTCTTGCAAATAAATGATTGATTTGATTTGATTTAGCGCGCATAGGGGGAATTTGCCATAATCAAGGACGTAGCCAGAGGGGGTTGGGGGTTGGCATTCGGTTGATGATCGCAATTTGGTGTTATTTAAACACTGAGCGTGACTCGATGGACTAAAGATATTATAAACATCGCAGGAACTCGGTGGATGGAGGTGGCTCAAGACCGTGCGTCGTGGCATTCTAAGGGGGAGTGCCTGTGTCCAGCCGTGGACTTCTACAGGCTGATGATGACTCAGGTTGATGCTGCTGGTTAGACTTTTAAAACATCTACAGGAGGAGTTGAAGGAGTCCTATTCTTAGGCCGAAATTATGAAGAAGAGATATGGTATAGTAGGAAGTCGTGGTGGATGGAGGCGGCTCAAGACCGCTCGTCTCGGCATTCTAGGACTATGTCCAGCAGTGGACTTCACAGGCTGATTGATGGTGATGACAATGAAGTTAAACCGGCAAAAATCAATGTAAGTCAAAATATTCAGACAGAGATTGAGACAGAATTTAAAATTCAATCAAATTGTTACTTATTGTATTTGGCTTTAAGGTCCAATTTAGGGACTGAGTAAGAATAATTAAGATACCTTTGAATAACGGTATGACGTCATACCGATAAATTCTGGTTATCCGAATATTTTGATACCCAAATATATTGCTACATTGCTTACGCTATTGTTTGCTATATTGAAAACTTGAGTATGAAAATGCGGAACGGTATACTACGGTACTGATACCTAAACTTTAATGAATAGAGATTCTTTGATGTCACCCTGTCTCCTGTCCGCTATGACGCCGCAAATTACGCCATTACTTCAGTATTTTAACGAGGTTCCTATTACTGCCGCCAAGCAGTAGTGCTCGCATTGCTGTTTCGTTTTGAAGGGTATGGGCGCCGGCGAAACTACAGGCACATGAGACTTTTCATCTCAGGGTCGGCAGTGCGCGTGTGATGCCTCTGGGGTATAAAGGTTAATAAAGGTATGCCCCAACCTTTATAAGAAAACGGTATGCTTATGTTTTAAAGTCAAAAAGTCAATATCATGAATCGGTTAAATAAAGGTATGCCCCAACCTATATATTTTACCGCTTTCAGTCCCTGGCCTAATTACACCAACAAGGGTCAGCACAATTAACTCGGACCTAAGTGTATTTTGCGTTGCTATCTCATTAGATCAAAACCAAGGATTAAAAGCCTGGTTGGCCAAATAAATAATAAATAATGCTGGACATTTCACACAACATTATCTAGCCCCAAGCTAAGCAGAGCTTGTGTTATGGGTACTAGATAAGTGATATACTTAATACAATACATTACATAGATAGATATTTTTTTATTATACATAGAAAAGGCCCAGAACACCCGGAACAATTATCTGCAGATCGTACAAATATTTGTTCCGAGGCGGGAATCGAACCCGCAACCTCCTGTAAATAGCATGTAAAGTACTTACTCTTGCAGGTCAACTGCATAATATACATTGTTCCACTCTTCTGACATACTCATCTGAAAAGAAACAGAGTGTTGTTTACTAATAACCTACCAGGGGACCACTACACAAATTTTTGTATGAAAAAACCCCAAAAAAGTCCATAGCGGACACCATCAGAACTTCATTTTCCATACAAAACCCATGTAGTGTACACCACACCCATGTATTTGCTTGTAACATTTGTAAATTAGGCCCTCAGATCTGTATTGTCCTATACTATTCATCTTCTCAGTCTTGCTGCTGGAGTAGGTGCACAGGTAGTGGAATGGAACTGATATTGTCTCATGCCAAAAGACGAAATAACAAGGTAACTTGAATGTGTGCGTTGTGAGTCTACGAAATATTTTTTTGGTTATTTAAAAGTCGTTTGTGGTAATTGTTCTTATTTTTATATAAATAATGTCAGTACTTTATACTTCTTCCCTAATAGTAATGCTCAATTGGGGAGCGGATTTCTATAGTTCACTCTGGGCCCCAATGGAAGACCAGCTACGCTGGGTTGCCTACAACGCGGTCTAGCAAACGCTGAGTTGGGGAACCCTTTTGTGGCTTGCAGCAACACTTGTTATTTTGTTATGTGTAAGTAATTGTTGTTTTGTGGTTGTTTTTTGGTTAGCCATAAATGAACTATTTTTCTTTCATTCTTTCTTGACAGAGTGGTTGCGGTCTTAATGAAGTTAGTATTGTTGTTGGGGACTGATGTGGCTCGCCTCATGATATCTCGCCATTTATCCTATACTATTTAACAAGCAATATTTGTATGTAAGTATATATGTATTATGTTTTCAGCTCTAATGATTTTGATGGAATATCCAATATGGGGGTTTTTGAGGGCATAAAATCTGTGTTGTGTTTTGGTTTGTAGGAGTGCAATGAGAGTAACATTCATTAATGAACAACTGGATACCCTTCGGGTGACAGAACTCACAACTACTGCATAGAACACGGTAGGTTTGTTAGGTTGACAGTAACCATCCAACAACATCCATCTGCGTACATGTAGCAACTTAGGTATAGCTAAATGTATTTATAAATCACCCTACTCCACCTAGCTGCAAGTTTTCCCAAAACTTTAAAAATAAAATAAATAATACAAAACAATAATTTATATCAAGTATTACAAAGAATGAGGATAAGATTTCACAAAAATGATCATAACTCAATGTGCTAAGTCTTGGTAGGACTATTTTGTTTCTAAGATTCATGAAAATACCTACCTACACATACTTTTGGAGTCCAGCAATTTAGTACCATAGTGAGGAACAATGACTCTTGTTATCTTCTGGATAGCATTAAATCCACCACACCAAAAATTTTACCAAATTAAATTAAATTTCAAAGTACATATGAGATTTCCATTTTTTTTACCGAAACAGTCGGGGATATGTTGCTGTGGGCAAATTTAGGCGGCTGATGATGTGATGGTGAAATATTCCGAAAACAAAACAGCATGTCTAGTTACCTCCTAAACTCCTGGGAAACTAGGTGCAGAGCATGCATTAGGTGCTATAAAGCAGACCAGTGTAAGAAAATGTTTTAAAACACTTGCTGAAAACTTTTTCAAACCGCTTACCGCTTTTGGGGTTTGGGGCCGGCCGTAGATATATAAAACCAATCACTTCTCACTTGGCCAAACTGAAAGCCAACTACTACTAATACTGTTACTTCGAATAGGAAAGAAATAAATAGGAACAAAGCCAGAGCGTTCGCCACGCGCGCCAGCCAGAACACTTTGATTGATTGACCAAACAATTTTATTTTGTTAAAAATTAAAAAATGTCGATCGTCGCGTCGGTCGGTCCACAGATTTATAATGGGTCGATTCGGTCCACAGGGCGGTTGTTCTGATAAATAAGGCGTGCTCGATTTTTGGGTCGAACTGGGTCGGCTATTTGCCCGACCAAGCCCTAGTTGTAAACAATCTTGTAAGCAATAAATGAATTACTATGAAATAATGATATTTTACACAACAATGGCACTAATGTCCTTATGTTTACTCTAAGGCTCACTAACGAAACATACATTTAGAACAAAATAATGAAGCAAAACTACAATTTCAATGAAAACTTTTGAAGCACTTGTGTAAAGTCAGCCCAGGCCGATACTGGCTTTGCCTCGTACCACAATGCACAATATTACACTCAGGCATTGTGAAATCCAAATTGTGTAGTAAAAAATATAGGTATTTGCTAATAAAATAGTGAAAATTTACGAAAACACAAAAAGTAAACAAAACTTTGAATGAAGGCAATCAAAGGTCACAGAGTATTAAATGAATGGTTGAATGGCAAGCTAATGGTGGGCAATTTTCATACAAAATAAATGTTACTGCCGCTCCATTTTGTTCCTTGCTCCAAGATTCGGTCCACCTAGGCCACAGACAAACAGTGGTCGGTCGGTCCGTCCCATATATGCATATATTACTTACTGTACTCTATGGTCCGTCCGGTCCGGTCCTTGTCCGCGATCCGTCTGCTGTCCCAAAGAGGTAGAGAGCAGTAGCATAGCCAGTACATCTCCTTAGTCTGTGGTTAGACCACAGACACAGACAGAACGACCGACGCTGCCCTAGTGTAAAGTGAATTTTTTTTTTGTAAAATATTTTGTGAATAATATTATAATATTTTATGTATTTTTGTGTATTAGTACTTGGGAAGCTATTTTTTTTCTAAAATTTTGGTTACCATCCAATGCAAAAAGTCAAAAATAAACCGGGGAAAAAAAAAAATTATAGTGTTGCCTAAGAAAAAAATACATGAAGAAAGAATGAGAAAAAGGTACATGAAAGAACTCCGCCGCCGCTTCAGTTGTTTTTCTCTAATTTCTCTGTCATTAGGCCGATAATTTGATGCATATTTTGTGTGCAACAGATAATTTGAATCAAAATCGTGCTCTATTATGTACCAATTCATCACGGGTAACGCTCTAAGTGCGTCTTTTCACTAAAATCAATAACAATCATTGACCAACAAAGGTACGCTTGTGTTTGCTTGCTTTTGCTGTGGTGCATTATAACCTGTGTTTTGGGCGAGAGTCCGGTTGTTGGCGTCCGTTAGAGCACAAGAATGTGTTATAAATGATAATTCGTTAAAACATCTATGTAGTAATGTGTTTCGATGTGCTGGGAGAATAAAAGTGGTTTTTGTTTTAGTCAAGATGAATTATGAGGCTGAAAGAGCTATGAACCAGAAGAGACTCCGTATGGAGGGCGAGCCTGGACATGGAGTTGTCCAAGGGAATGGTTTGCCGCTCAATTATATCGGTGAGTGTTTGCGAAGGAAAAACTTGTTGGGAAAACGCGGGAAATGAGCCGAAACTGTGTTGGATAATTGCTAAGGTAAAGGTACCTTTTTCATGACGAATCACAACAATAAAAGCAAAACAAATCAAAAGGTTAACAGATTCTAAATTCATGTTTACAATCATTATTGTAAATTACATTTTGACTGATGAGCTGCAGCAGGATGAGAAAATGCAGAATCTTGGCAAATTATATTGAGATTAATCTGTCGGCGACAAATAAAATAAATAGCACATTGTGTTTACGCTAATGTTTCTGTAACCAGTATGTTTTTAGGGTTCCAATGGGACCCTATTACTAAACCTTTACTGTCCGTCTGTCTGTCTGTCCGTCTGTCTGTCGGAGGGTCACAGGGGAATATCTTGGCAACCACTAAAGGTAGTCTGTTGAAATTTTTACAGATTATGTGTTGTTGTTGACATAAACCAAACACCATAATATATCCCAAGGGACCCCTCTAGCTAGGAATTAGGATTTATTTTCGTCCTACAAGAGTTCTCTATTAATTGGCTATTATTCAGTGATTTTTGTTCTATCTTTACCTAAAAAAAGGTAACACATGATTTTAAAACTTGGACTGACTGTAGATAAACTAATAATTAATAACTAAAAACGATTACTTTAGTAAATAAAATAGTTTAGTGAATTAACAGCCTATTTACATCCACATGCTAAAACGTGAGTTAGTTACATGTAAAGGACTACCCAGCCATAATTTCATCTGTGCGTGTATAGGCTTAAACCTTAGTAATAAGAATCTAGCTCATCTAGATGAGCTAGTGAAGAATCCACCATTTTTGTAGTATTACAGATCTCTCTCCATCCAAAGGTTGTCTGGAAGAAATCGCTTCTAAGCGATAAGACCATTGTATTTTTAATTATCATGTTAAGTTTTGTTTACTTTTTATTATCTTAGGGTGTACAATAAAGTATTTTCTATTCTATTGTAGCTATCCAACAGGGAAAGCACTATTCATATTCACTTAGGTTGAGATAAATAGATGTTTCTTAGCACGTACTTGTTTAGCATTGTCCCTGTCACTCTCTAGCATGCGTGTTTTAACATTTGTGTGACAGTGTTGATGTTGTGTTGATGTAAATGATTCACTATCGCGTGTTCTTGAGTGGTTCACAGTTAATAATCTTTTGCTTAATGCTAAAAAAACTAAATGCATCAAATTCACATTGCCAAATGTAAAACATTATCCAACTAATATTAAAATAAATGGGGAGACACTTGATCTTGTCAAGTCTACCATTTTCTTAGGGCTTAATATTGATGCAGGGTTGCAGTGGGCACCACAAATTGTGGCTCTTGCTGTTAGACTTAGTTCCGCTGCATATGCAGTTCGTATAATAAGGCAGCTTACTGATGAAGCTACAGCTAGGCTTGTTTATTTTAGCTACTTCCATAGTGTTATGTCATATGGTATCATACTGTGGGGTAAAGCAGCAGATATCCAAGCTATTTTTGTCTTGCAAAAACGGGCAATACGTGCCATTTATAAAATGAAGTCGCGTGACTCCTTGAGAGAGCGTTTCAAAGAAATCAATATTCTTACAGTAATATCGCAATATATCTATGAAATATTATTACATACACATAAACACTTGGATAGTTTTATGATAAAAAGTGACGTGCATGGTATTAACACGAGAAATAAACACAAACTAAATATACCAAAATTTCGATTAAAGAAAGTAAGTGGGTCTTTTATGGGGAATTCTGTACGGTTCTATAATAAACTTCCAGAAGGTGCATTTACACTTCCTATTCGAAGATTTAAATCCTACATAAAGATGAATCTAATTAAGAAAGCGTATTACACTCTTGATGACTATATTAATGATAAAGCCGCGTGGCCTGATGTCGCTCTGCCCCTCGACTGCTAAAATGGAAATTTGCAATATCTGTACTTACCTATTTACATGTTTGTATTAGATTATTATTTATAAGTATAACAAGCGTAGCGTGTGCTGTCTTGCATATTTTTGCTGATGTTTATTTACTTTTGACTACCTTCCTAAGGTTTTTAAGTTCTCATTTACTATGTATCAGCAACTCCTTGCTCCGAGGCACCACACAGGCGCTTCTCACCTAGTGGTAAGACGGACCATTTATGTAAGCCAAGCCGAGTTTGTTGCCTGATTCTTCTAGGCTTGGTCGCGTTGGAACAGGAGTAATTTAATTTTATATAAGACGATTCAAAATGATCCTTGTGATTTCAATGAATAAAGTTCTTTTTGACTTTGACTTTGACTTTGACAAGGACATTTCTAAGCATTAGTACGGACTAAGTAACGTCTATTTATCTCGACCTCAGTGTTTCTGGAGAAGTTTAACAATAACAACACAAAAATAGCTTATGAGTAGTAGTGATTTCTTACTAACCAAATGTTGTAAGAAAATGTTCTTGAAATCCATAGCTAAAAACATAGATAAAAACGCACAGATAAAAAAAGTACAGTTATTGAAAAATTTAATTTTTCCAATAAGTTTTTTTGCAAAATAATATTTATTTACTCATTTTGTAGGCTTCTACAAAAATTAAGGTAAATAACTTCAAATTTTATAACTATGTTTGTACATTACTCTGTGCCTACTTTAGTGCTAGCCCAATACCCAAAAACTAATAGCACACCATTATTGACGACCTCTGTGGCGCGGTGGGTGAAGTTTCGCCTGCGACGCAGGAGGTTGCGGATTCGATCCCCGCCTCGGAACAAATATTTGTGCAATCTGCAGATAATTGTTCCGGGTGTTTTGGGTATTTTCTATGTATAATAAAAAAATATCTATCTATGTAATGTATTGTATTAAGTATATCAGTTATCTAGTACCCATAACACAAGCTCTGCTTAGCTTGGAGCTAGATAATGTTGTGTGAAATGTCCAGCATTATTTATTTATTTTATTCCAGATAACGGTCATCAGATACCCTACCAGCCATACGCAGGGGCATACAACACCCACTATCCCCCTCCGGATGCGTTTGCCGCGTACGGCCCTCCTCCAGGGGGTAGCTACGCCCCTCAAAACCTATCGTACGCCCCCCCGGCCCATCAGAACTATCAGCACCAGCCGTTCCAGCAACATCCACAGCTGCATATGCAGTCACATATGGGTGAGAATCATATCAAACTGCGTTACTGACCAACTAACAATCAATGCACGGACTCAATTTTAGTTCCTGGAGACCTGCACTACTAAATATACAATGTGTAACAAAATACCCCTATAAGCCCGAAGGGAGGGTAATACACACGTCATGGGGAACATTTTTAGTTCTACGATTTTATAAATTTCGAAGTTTTTCATTCATGAAATGCCTCGTAAACTTTCCTCCAGAAATATGCATAGTATTTCATGGGAGCTACCCTACTACAGCTGTTCATTTGATCTCTATGCGTGAACTCTAAATGCTGTAATAGGGCAGCCCCATGTTGTGTTACACGTTCATTTCTGAAGGAAATTTTACGACACATTTTATGAATGAAAAACTTTGAAATTTAGAAAGTCGTAGAACTAAAGTTGTTCGCCATAACGTGTTTATTACCCTCCCCTCGGGCTTATAGGTGTATTCTGTTAAACATTGTATATAGGTACAGAAGGCCGGCTTTTTTCAGGAGATGTACTAGAGGAGGCACTTTGTACTGATATAATAGGTATAAGAGTTTTAGTCATCAATGAGTTTCAGATGCATAGAAATATGGAAGTCGGGTATTAATGGTAATTTTACTGACATTTAGTCACTCGCAGACATTTAAAAATTGCACCCCTGGAACAAATATTTGCAGATCATAAATTCTCTCTTAGCCATCCTGTGTTAGCTTAACTAATGGTAAAAGAACCAGTGTGGTGGAAGAATTCAGTGCGCCTACTTAAGGCTCCTTTCATGCACAAGAATTTTTGGCTTCAGGATGTATGCCGTGTACCTCTCCATTGTTTTCTAACCCTCTGAGAACACTTAACATTGCACAGAAAACGTTACACAGACTATCAGTGCCAGTCAATGCATTGGAGTAGCAGCTCAACGAGTCAATGCATGGGAGTAGCAGCTCAACATGAACAAATCCTCAACAACCTGCACGGTCACTCCGAGAAGCCTGCGAAGACCCCAGGAAGCTTCTGTGCTTCTGGACGGAGTTAGGCTGACTGACTATCTAGCCAGTTAACTCTCACGCATAATGGACCATTCATGGAGTTCGAATGCGGAAAAGGGAGTTCTTTAACATTAACATTATTAGACTATCAGTGCTCTCTGTGTAGCCATCAGTGTGTTGGCTTGTAAAAAGATTAATCAACAATGTAGAAGGACAATGTATAAAATTGAAAAAGCTCATTACTTGGTTCCAGTCCAAGGTTATGGCGATGTGGGCGTGCACAAGGGCGCGTGGCCTCAGCCGCCTCACCTCCTGCCGCCGCTCGATACCCAGAAGCCGCTTGACATCAAGCAGCTCAAGCCAGAGATCAAGCTCGAGCCGACTGACGCGCAGAAACGACCGCATCCAGAGGAGATGATGGTAAGAAAAGACCTACGCTTGACGATTTTTGGGATATAACATCCTGCCATATTAGAAAAAATTACGACTATTCACCACGTACTTTATAGTCGTATTTTTTTCTAAAATGATACCAAGCCACGGTAACTTCAATTCTATCCTGTCATATGACCTCTGTGGCGCGGCGGGTGAAGGTTCGCCTGCGATGCAGGAGGTTGCGGGTTCGATTTCCGCCTCGGAACAAATGTTTGTACGATCTGCAGATATTCGTTCACGTTCTGGGTATTTTCTATAAATAATAAAAGATATCTATCTATGTAATGTATTGTATTAAGTATATAAGTTATCAAGTACCCATAACACAAGCTCTGCTTAGCTTGGGGCTAGATAATGTTGTGTGAAACGTCCAGCATTTATTTATTTAACATATCTTAGTAGGTGATCCCCTAAAGTTAGATGGCGGGTGGTAGCTTCGATAGTAATGGACGCTGTGTGAGCTAAAGTTAGCAAAAACTATATGTTTGATTTGTCTGTGAATAATTATGCCACAGCTGATAGTCATATGACTCTTTTATATTCAAGTGGAGTCTTTATCAACAGGTAGGAGACCTGGACCAACCCAAAATCAAGATCAAGACGGATATCTTCAAGCCTGACGAATTAGCACATAGACCCATGATCGATAAACCTCTCGGTAAGTGTTTTTTTTATACTACTTTGCAAGCAAACAAGCATACGGCCCACCTGATGGAAAGCAGTTACCGCAGCCTATGGACGCCTGCAATACCAGAGGCATCACACGCGTGCTGCCGACCCTGAAGCATAAAGATGAAAAGTCTCATGTGCCTATAATTTCACCGGCACCCGTACCCTTCAAACCGAAACACAGCAATGCGAACACTTCTGCTTGGCGGCAGAAATTTATTGAAATTATGAAAAAGCAATTTCTATTTCTGGCGTGCTAACGGTTGGTGCAGTGTTATTTCATTCCGTATAGGAAACCCATAGACGTATGCTTTTTTTTGAAATAATGACGATATTACGTAATAAAATAAAATAAAAATAAAATTACATTTCCAACACCAAATATTTTAACAAAAATCTTATTTTCAGATGTTGTACATAAAGCTTTGGATGTATCCCAGAAGCCAATTGAACATTTGAACAAAGGTAATTTGATTTAATCTATAAAACACTGGAGAATGCCTCTCGGTCTATCGACTTTCGGTGGAGGAAAACATCATGAGCAATCCGATATCACAAAATAGAAATGCGCCGCCGGTTTACTTATTTTGTGGCGGTATGTCCTGGAACCAAAAATTCGAAGATGTATGACGTAAACAATAGTAATAACATAACATAACACCCAAGTGTCACATACATTGATAGTCCTGATCCCACACTAGGATTCCCTGTGTCGTGGGTATCAGGAACTACGAGTACCATGGTACCATAACATGCAGACCCATGTGTATAAAAGGAGCTCTTGCGAGGCGCACTAAATTCTTTCACCACATTTGTCCTTTCACCACAGTGGTCCTTTCACCATTGGTCACTAAGCCCATTTCAGAGCCACCATACCTCAAGCTGGTCTCTAACCAAAAGTCTAAAGGTAGCTTGGAAGATATCGCTTTCAGCGATAAGGTTGCCCATTGTATTGTAAATTTTAATTTATCCTGTTATGTATTCCTGCCCTGCGATTACGTAATTATGTTACTAACACTTTCTTTTGGTGGCTTATTGCTAACAGACTATTATTTCTATCGACATTTTCCGATTATGTAACCTCCTCTTGCTCCGATTTCTATCGATATATTACAATGTGAAGTTCTCGCAAATTGTTGGATAACCCGACCAAGCGGACCAACTTACAAAGTCCTTATTGTTCTATGGACCGTGTATAAACATACTAACCATTTTCAATCAATAGTATAATACGACTCTTTAATGTTTTGTCTATTATAGAAATATATTTTTATACTGTGGTCCCGCCAGCTGTGCGGTGTGTACTATTATCTATTCTTTTCTGTGGGGCGGTGTTATATTTGTTTGTTTACAAATACGTTTTTGAATAAATTTTTGGTCTTGGAATAGTTTGGAAGGAAATGTAAAGTAATTGGAAGTGAGTGAACGGCACATATTTGAAGAAAATAAGTTTTTACGAGTTAATGTGATAACAAATAACTAATAATAATAATGGTGCAACCCACAGTGAAAAAAGCCCCATAGAGGCTCTGCCTGTCGGGTAGGCAGCGTAAAAGGCGTGTAGGTATGTTTGTATATGGTACTAATACTAATTGTCGATATTGGAAAGTCCTTCCGTAAATAATGAATAGGTAAATAAAATAAAATAAATGGTAGGTTTGGTAATTTTATTTCATAGTTTTTTGTTTAGTACCTAGACTTTAGTTATTATAGACATCAATGGTAATTACCAAATGATTTTATTTGATTTGGAATGTATTCAAACCATGTTCAAACAATAAACAATCCACATAAATAACTTAAAATTACGATTTCTATCGTTAGAAATAACAATTAACTTATTTCTATTGCAAAAGGTCGTATTGTAATCAAATGCTGTCATTCTTTATAGAAATAGCAATACATAATCGCTATTTCATACTATCGATGAAACACTTCATATCAAAAATGATTTTTATTGCAATCATGCTTTGTTAGCAACAGCGAGAGTTAGGTGATCGCTAAGACGTCATTTTCAATAGAAATAGCATTGAAAGTGATTGAAAAAATGATAGCAACCGAATTAGCTAATCGCACCACAGGTTAACAATAAAGTTTTACAGAAACCAAGAAAGAACCATTGACACGACGTAGTGATAGTACTCGACTTAGAAAATAGAGGGATCTGAATATTTTTTATTTATTTTGTCACACACACATATTTATGAGAATGTACATTTTAAATGGAAAACATTTGGGAAAGTACATCTTACCAAGACACAAGTTTTTTAACTTAGTGTGGCTGGAAGGGCTAGTAATTGCTGTTATGTACTGAAATAAATAAATTTGAAATTAGTTTTTTTTTCTTTTTCCAGATGTTACCCAAGGCATTGTTGGTGCTGAGAATGCTGGAGATAAACCTGCTGGTAAGTGATTATCAACCATATTTTCATGGTACCTCTGAGTGACAGGCAAGAGATCATACTATGTGCTGCCACTGAAAAGACCGTCCAAAAGACAAACACAGCAGGAGCAAACACTCTACTTAAATGGCTTGTCTTCTTTGAATCTATAACGGGGAGTGCTCTGAGGAACTGCCCCCTAATTATAGTAGCAAATGGCAATGCGAAACGCAGCAATAAGTATCATTTTGGCTATCGCTATCTGAATCTTATGTAACTTGGATAGGGGAAACTTTTTGACGTATATAAAATTTTCAAAAGATTTGGACAGCGTTAAGGCTGGCAAAATTATATCCATTATTGTGTTCCCCATTGCCGGTTTCCACCGGGTCGGAGAGGAGAGGAGACGAGAGCAAAGCTAGCAGGTTATTGGCAGGCAGGCTTGACAGGTAAAAACGAAAAGGAAATAACGAAATCGGATTGGTTTATTTAAACAGATCTCCTCTCGTCTCCATATTCATATATTCATATTCATATTATTTAATGCAATTATTATGTTACATGGTGAGATCTTAAAGTTAAAATTGGTTAATACATAATGACCCTTAAGTTTAGGGCATAGCAATATTTGGAGTGGAAGCGGGCCGAAGCTTGAAAAAACAAAATAAAAAGCTAGCTGTTGTCGTACTGTATTGTTAATTAAATTCAATTAAATTACAAAGCAGGCAGAGTATCTTTGAAGAAATCGTTTAGATTGTATTAGCATTTTTTTATTAGTAAGTCCCGTAATTTACATTCAAATGTCCTATCCTTTTTCAAATCTTTAATTTGTTTGGGAATTTTATTATAAATTTTTGATGACATTGTTGTTGGACCGGAACTGTGTATTTTTAATTTAGAGTTAGGCAGTACTAATTTGTGCTTCTGAATGGGTAACGCCGTGGCAGGTCAGTTTAGTAGTTCCTTACAAACTTACAGGCTTTGGATATGTAGATGCTTGATATTGCTCCTCTCCGCCCCGGTGGAAACCAGCCCTCAATCTCATCAATTTTCATCATTATTCACGCGGATGAAACCGCGGGGCGTAGGTAGTTGAGTAATATGAATGGTTTGTTCCAGCAGCCGCGAAGCCCGAGGGCGCGTCGGAAGGCGCCGCGGACGCACAGCGCGTTGAGCCCGCCACCAAACCACCCGAAAACACGTAACTATAACACTCTTTGATTATTCTATAATCTTCATCATTCAGCTTTGATATAGTATATTTCAAATCAAGCCTAAAATGGCTCTTTTTCGTCATTTTATAGACTACGAAATTCCACTAATATCAGGCGTGGCTGTGCGCTTTAGGTATGAAGCTACAAGTACCCGGGCCGCCCGGCAAGCCGGGTTTATTCAGTAAGGTGTGTCGCGCGCGCTCGACCTGACGCGCGGCTTACGCTTTCAAAAAAGTGATTCTTATAGTAATTTCTTATTATATTCTCTTCCTACCTAAACACTATTAAACCTAAACTAAAAGAGATATTTAGTTTAATTGACAAGATACACACTAACGTATGCCATTAGATAATTATGTTGTCGTAAGCACATAACACTAGTTATTGTCAACCCTTTTTTTTTTTTTTTTTATTTATCTTTTGCGGCTTTAATATCACTGCGGCCATACAGACCTATTGTGATCGCCACTTGTTGCATATCGCCCCTAGAAAGGGGCGTTCACAGTTCACCGCTAAACCCTACAGCTGTTAGGAACCGTAGGATTTTCTTAGGGGTGATTTCCATTAGCTCATCCGGGCTGAGAAAGTGTTTGCCCAGATAAATGCTGCGTTTGTGCATTAATGGCCCGCACTCTCCTAGCAGATGAAGGGGCGATTCATCCGCCACTTCACAGAGTCTGCAGGATTGCGTATCACATAGCCTTAACTTGAACATGTGCTTGTTAAGGCGACAGTGTCCAACCTTGTCAACCCTTACGAGCCGCGTCACTCCGCGCCAGACAGCGAAAGAGTTACGCGTTAGAAGAGAGCGGAAATGTTTAGGTGAATATCGCGATAGGCACTAAGCGCTTATGCGAGCTGAATTGCACTTTGTTGCGTCCTAGCAAAAGTTGCTATTTATATAAATTTGTTCGTGAAGTCAGTCTTCTGTACTGTCTTTATTCTCTGCTAATATAGAATAGAATATAATATTCTTTATTGTTAGTAGTAGAACTTCTTGTGAAAGAGTTCGTCCGTGGAAGTACTACCACCGTACCTATTTCTGCCGCCAAGTAGTAGTGCTCGCATTGCTGTTTTTCGGTTTGAAGTTTATCTCTAGTAAAATATAATAAATAGATAAGTTTGTGAGGTTGTATAATTTAAGTGACTGAAGTTGTCTCGGATTGAAGCTTTCTTCGTTCGCCATTGGCTCAAGTTGAAACTACAGCCCCACAATCTTATCTGGGCCAGTGACGGGGGCGGTGACGTTGCTATAAACAAATTGAGTGTTTGATAGTAGATTATGCACTAAGGGAATAAAGCAGTGTCTTATGTCGCGGGCAGCATATTGAACCCTGAGCGTAACGAGGGACTCTAGCGAGGGAGTTATATAGAGTCCTGAGTGAAGCGAGGGGTTCAAGCTGCCCAAGACGAAGACAGGCTTTATTCCAGAGGAGCATACTCTACTTTTCACACTTTCTGCGAGACAATAAAAAGCCAGGGCTTGTTTTGATTTTTGCGGTAGTAGATTATCAATAATCTCTAAAGCGTCTGTTCTGATAAACTTTGGAGTAGAATCAATATCGTTTGTAATTTTTTATCAACATGAATATTGCAATAAAATTTACTGAAAATCACAACACCAAACACGCTGTTCACATTCTTTGTAAACGCACCTTTTTCTTTTTTTTTTACTTCTGCTTATGGTGGCCAGTTCGAATTTTGAACAAACCTTTACAATGCCATATGGGCATTTTATTTACTTAGAGTTTTCCACGAGTCTCCACACGAATTTGACGTTCCAAATTCAAATCACTTTAATCCCTAGGGAGTTTCATACAACTTTATATCCCTAGAGAGACAATGCTTTACTTTACGTTGAGGTTGCATGATTTGTAATAGGACATTGTCGAGCAGGTGGTGTGAAAAAATCTTTACATCACACCTATTCGAAAAAATAAAATTGCCTATAGAGAATAGCGGGAGAAAATAACAATTTTGCCCCCATAGGAGTTTGAGCTTTCTCTCTTCTGATTGGTTCGCTCCGTGCTTCTGATAGATTTGCGTAGTTAGGTTGGAGGCGCTCGCGTGAAGGTTTAATGTAAAAAAATATAAATGTTTAGTTATTTTATAATATGTTGTATTATATTTACACTTTCAATCCAGTGTGTATACATATATACGAGTTTCGGTAGCTTTTTATTTTGGTAGTGATGAAAAATAGTGTAGTAGCGGGGACAAAATATTTTGATCTTCGAGGGCGTTATTTTGAATTCCTCGCTACGCTCAGGATTCTACTTTAGAATACTTCGCTTCGCTCTGAATTCAAAATAACGCCCTCGAAGAACAAAATATTACTTTGTCCCATGTAACACAAATAACTATTGGCCACTGGGCCGGATAAGTTTGTGGCCCTTTTGTGAAATAGCGTAATTTTATGTTTGATAAAAAAATATATACTTTTTTCAACAAAAATCTTGTTAATGTTTGCAGTGAAGTGGACCGGAAACCGTTCAGCAGTCCAGACCTGCCCAAATCAGGCAGCATGCCGGGCAAGCCGCCTACTCCCGGCTCGGAGGTATGGGATCTATGGGTTCTGCTGCTATGGTGGCCGGATTTATGGGTTGGGTCGAATTATACGCACGCAACAGCACGATGTCGGAACGGCTGTCATACTATAATGGGAGGTTTTATGTTTAGTCTGTGGCATGTGAAAAATTCATCCACAGAACAAAGATAAGATACAGAGATAAGATAATTTTTATTCGTTCTTTCAAAAAATATAGTACAGATTAGCATTATTGTAATAGTAGTTGTAATAACTTAAATAACTACATATGGGTGAATTAATGAAATTATCCGTCAAATTAAAAATAATATGGTTATAATTATGTATGCTGTGTAAGGTGTGTTTGTTGCATACATATGACAATAAACTGCATAGTGTATGAATTGACGCCCAGAAATTTGAATTTGAAATTGAGTTCCATAGAAAATAATGTTTTAAATAAAAAAGAAAGTTTATTTCAAAGTTTTATCAGCCGATAATCATTATAATAATAATAACAAAGCAAAGGTCAAAATACCGAAATGTCAAATTATACCTACTCACATGTCATAATAATCACACACACAGACATACAAAAACAAATTTAGGTTCATATTTCAGAACTTAACAAAATCGAGACTAAAGTGAAGATTTTTTATTACTTTTCATTTAAAATTTTAAAAAGCAATGCTTGATTTCGATTCAATATGAAATTCACTCTGGAGTACGGGCCTTATAGTATTGGCACAGTGCTGATGCGTGTTTACATGGGGTCTAACTCTTATTGGTACAATACGCGCCAGCTATCTTTGCTGGTGTAGTGTAAATGTAAATCACAAAGGCGTCGTAGTTACGAATTTTAGGAGGGTTGATGGAGAAGGATCGTTTTTGTGGTCTCTACTTGCAGCTAATGTTACAACCGCAGAGATGTTTGACGCTTACTAAACATAACATCATAAAATTAATATTGATTCCCATTTTCATGTGTATAACCATGCTAACATCTTTGAAGTCACAACGGCTAGCAAAAAAGCCAACGCGTTTTATCATCAGCAACTCCCCACTTACGCGAAACAGTCGTTGATTCAAACGAGCATAAGTAGTTGATACAAACGAGCATAATTTATTGATTTAAACGAGCATGATTAGTTATTGCAAACGAGCATCATTCGCTGATAAGCAAAGTATTTCATACAAACGAGCTTACGTCTTTAATTAAAACGAGCATAAGTCGTTGATCAAACGAGCATAAGTAGTTGATTCATACGAACATCGTTCATTGATTCAAACGAGCAGTAGTAGTTGATACAAACGAGCATCATTTGTTTACTCAAACGAGCATAATTAGTTAATGCAAACGCGCATCATTCGCTGATTCAAATAAGCGAATTATTCGATACAAACGAGCATACGTCTTTGATTCAAACGAGCATAAGTCGTTGATTCAAACGAGCATAGGTCGTTGATTTTAACGAGCAACGAAAATTCAAACATCACTCACATAGTTTCATTCCCCAATATCATCTTCATCTGAAATTCTTCGTTGGTATCTGAGTGCTTTAACCGACAGCAAAAGAAGAGAGGTCGTCCGAAGGGGTCGACGAACAAACCCAAGCCGCCGGGAGCCAGCCCCACGAAACTCACGCCCAACATACCAGGCGCGGGACCGCCGCGTGGACCCCCACCGCCCAGGGCACAGCCGCTTCCTCAAGGCCGGCCAAGGGGAGCTGGTTACCAGTACGCTGTGAGACCGTTCAGGAAAGATTTCTCAGGGATACAGTTTAGAAGGTGAGTCTTTTAAATACTCTCTGGATCTCATCTGGGTTCGTCTATTATGTCAAACAACCAACAATCAGCAAAATGGCCGCAAATCAATGATTTTCAAAAGTTTTTCTTTGCCTCTGTGCACGTTCGATGTTTTGTTGAACGGTTTATGTTAGGTGTAAAGCGGAGGGGATGCGTCGTGGATCGCCCTCAACCTCGAAGTGTTTTTATTTTATTTGATTTATTTGAGACAACAAACAACTACACAATATATTTTAGGTACGTGTTCAGACGCATAGACGCATACTGACTAGCTAAACGACCGACACGCAGAATGGCGTATTTATTTTGTTGTTAGGTTATTTTCAGCACACTTTACCCAATCCAAAAAAAAATTGAATTCAATTAGTTTACCTACTATAAAAACTCAAAGTCACCTTATACCTTACCTTATTTAAAGTTACCTTAGTTAATTTTCGTATTGGTCGTTTTGCTTATAGGTCGTTTTGCGTACAGGGGTACGATTTTAGAAAATCATCGAGGGACTAAACGTCAGTACAATTTTGCCGTTTATTCCACGATTTCTACATTTCTCTACATCTGAAACTCATTCATGATAAATAGTAGATTGTATCATAAGGGAGCAAAATAATATTTTTACGGCGAGGGCGCTTTTTTGAATCCAGAGCGAAGCGAGGGATTCTTTAGTAGAATCCCGAACGTAGCGAGGGATTCAAAGTACGTCGCCCGAGCCAAAAATATATTTTGCGCCCGAGTGTTACACTCTACTTTTCATCACCCTCTATGAGAAAATAAAAGGCGCCTCATATTTTATTGAACTAGCGAAGCGAGTTCTCTGAGTCAAGTTGGAAGAATCGGCGTTTGTATGTATGTATGTATGTTTGTCCGATGAAAACTTCCTAACCGTTAATTCGATCTTCATGAAATTTAGTATAGGGGTAGATAGTATTAGTACAATTTGTAGGTAAGGTTATGACCTATATCGGCTGGGGGGTTGATGAGATATTGGGTTCCAAGAGGGGGTAAAAATAATAAAAGTGAGACAGTCAGATCAAGTGGGATGTCTAATGAAAGCGCTTTAGTTGGACATTTCAAAACTGTTTTTAATAAGTATTTAGACAATATAGTTTTTGAGATATACTAACAGGTATGTAGTATTACGCCCGTTGCTTAGTCCTACTTAAAGGTTATTTCGAAGATGTGTAGGAAATTACCTCGAGGTGATTTTAAAAAAAAAAATAATGGAAAATATGTTCTTATGACATAAGTAGGTACTTAAATAGTCGGGCTGATTAAAGTGTCATCACGAGGTCTCAGTTCGGGGTGAACCACTAGTTTCAAAACAAAACCATGAATTTCTAACAATTTGTGAAATTTTACGAAAACGCGTTTTTCATTTGTTTTTTTTATTCAGCCGGCGCGGGGCGCGACTTTGGGCGGTCGTATACCAGCCAGTATTTATTCAAACAATATTTGTGTTCAAACACTAAGATGTTCCAAATTCAAAAAGTGCGCCGCAAAGTTAATTGCGGCGCACTTATTTGAGTTTGATATGTTCCAAATTCAAAAAGTGCGCGGCAAAGATAATTGCGGCGCACTTATAGAAGTTTCATACAGAAAACACCACCTTTGGGCGCATTTAAAGGCGAACCAAGCCGTCCTTTTCGAATAGATGGGATGAAAAAATCTTATTCCTATGATATTAATACAAGTGCCTCGTCCAATAAATCTCCTGAAAACGGTGATTTGCGGCCTTTTTGATGATATTTAGTCACTCAAAAATTTGCTGGTTGTAAGTTAATTTGCGTATCGTTCGAAAAGAGATGGTAAGATGATTTGTATTTGGAGCTTTTTTACGCAGCAAACTGGAATTCAGTGCTTTAGGCTGGGATCCGAGGGAGGCCAAATATGCGCTGATGGTAGAACGTCTCCAGCGAAAATTTGCTAGGTACATTTACAAGCGAATGTTCGGTTAGTACCCGTACCTTTTCCCTTCCTTATTTGTATCGGGTATGATCGGCATAGATACATTGGAAATGAGACAAAAACTGCAGGTAGCTATGCACTACTGTCTCATACTACGCACACACTGTATGTGCCTGATAATTATGTGGCCTGCGGCCGGCGTCGTCACCGTTCGCTCCTGTCACGCTGCGAACTAAACACGCGAGCAACGCGCCAACGCCGAGGGCGCTAGCTCTGTTAAACGCATTCGTACACGAGGTCCAACATATCGATATTTTTAATGATAGCCTATGTTGTATTTTTAATTCATTAAGAGTATATTTAAGTTATAATTAAGATGGTTAGCATTTTGGTGTATACTGTTCGCTTTATATCTGTCTGAAATAAATAATTCTAATTATAATTGGACACCTTTGATAGAGCGTAGGTCCAATTGGCACATGACCGAGATATGTGGGTCGATCAAGAGGCCTTTGCCCAGCAGTGGGAATTGTAAGTTAAACGTAAACGTTGACTGTTGCGTGTTATTTTGTGTTATTTAACTTCAGGCGATGGAGCGACGATTGTCTGGACTCTTCACACATCCCCAACGAGGTGTTCTTCGGCGATGTGCCCGTCTCCATGGAGGTGCTGTTCAACTACTACGATGCGAACGCGGAGCGCGAGCGGCTCGCTGCTCAGGCCGCGCACATAGCCGCTCAAAAGGCGGCCGCTGCGAAACTGCACGCGGCGAGGTTACAGGCCAGCGGGCGGGTCGCTGAGGTAACTAAAATGGTAATATAGTAAGCGGCCAATAAGTTGCGCCCGGCGCGTACCACGTGACTTTTTTTAATAATACTTGGCCAGCAAACAAACATACGACTCACTTGATGGAAAGCAGTTACCGTAGCCTGTGGACGCCTGCAACACCATCAGGCATCACACGCGCACAATAGAGGGTTTTGTATTAGAGATTGCTCCTGCGCATGTCACGTGGTACGTGCGCCGGGGCTCAACTTATTTGCCGCTTTCCATATTTAACTGTGCAGTTGACAGTTTTAGCCAAATATCACGGTACGCAATGTGGCTGGCCCAAGCTTTATGACTAAAAGTGACAAAGGGCGAATGTTTGCCTGCGACGCAGGAGGTTGCGGGTTCAATTCCCGCCTCGGAACAAATATTTGCACGATCTGCAGATATTTGCTCAGGGTGTTCTGGGTATTTTTCTATGTATAATAAAAAAATATCTATGTAATGTTTTGTATTAATTGTATCAGTTATATCTTGTACCCATAACACAAGCTCTGCTTAATAAATAAATAATAAAATTCATTTAATTCAGGCACAAAACCCATATCACACAAAAAAAATACAATTTATAAAAGTAAATGTCACAAGAAGTGTATGTAAAGTACCTACTGTGACTTGTCATTTCATATTTCCGTCCATATGGACGGAAATCCAATGTTTAAATATGGGATTAGCCAAGTCATCAGAGACAGCCTTCAGAATGCTATTATTGGATCGACGCATCCGACCCCAAAATGACGCTATACGTGACCTTATTATGGCAAATTTATGGTATAACCTTATTATATGCTTAGCTTGGGGCTAGATAATGTTGTGTGAAATGTCCAGCATTTATTTATTTATTCTCCCACCTCATGATTTTTCAAGTATACTTTCTTGTGAATTTTATGGGTCACATATTTTGGAGTGATTTACTGGTTAATTTATACACCAGTGAATACACAATAGGAAGCAAATTAAAAAACATTCACTTGCTCGCAGGTTTCTCGTACATTTATTGAGAAATCATCACAATATATTTACATTCGTGCCTACATAACCACAAAACGCTCGTGATTTTGACAACTGAACGAAATTACCTATAATTTATGAACGGGCGGTGTTGTCAGTGAGTAAACCATACTACCAAACTAAGATAAATTAAAAATCTACCATATAATTTGAATTACGAAGGGGTGACCATGCCTCCCACTTGCCCATCCCTCCCTTACCTCCCCTATGTTTGTTACTCCTTCACGCTGAAACAGTTGGAGCGATTCGGTTGAAATTTGTAATGGACATAGCTTATACCCTGAATTAACATATAGGCTATTTATGCGGGTGAAACCGCGGGGCGCAGCCAGTAAACAAACAAATGTAATGTTTTCAGGTAACGACAGTGGACTCATCCACGTCGGACGACTCGTCCGGCTCCGAGAGCGACTCTGATGAAGATGATGAGGTGAGCTTATGCAGGCGTTCAAAGGGACATCTATTGAATTGACGTGGAGAAACCAGCACTGTCAAATTCGAATTTCTTCAATATGATGGTGACAGCAAACTGTCTTCCAATTACAACAGCAAATGGCATTGGAGAACGGAGATCATTTTGGCAGCCTTAAGCGGTGTCCAAATCTTTTGAAATTTGAAAGGAGGAATATTTAGATCAAGATGTATCCCCTATTAATTTTTTATAAGATTTAGATGGCGCTAAGGCTACCAAAATGATCCCCATTGTTGCGTTCCCCAAGGGCAGATCTGATGATGGAGATGTAGGGTGGATAACGGAACTCGGTATGGAACTTCATTTTTAATAGCCCACGGTGTTTTATTGTGGTGGTCAGTCACCGTCGCTTATAACCACAGCAACACCGGGGCGCATTGTAGATGCGATGCCTGCCTTAAACAATTTTCATTACATTAGATTTGGAGCGGCCCATGTCTTAACTGAGGGAGAAAACCTCAGATGGTAGCTCATTCCACAGCTTGAAAGTATCTATAGGGCAGAAAAGATCTCAAGAAACCCAGGGTCCTATAACACACACACACGCACCCACACACACACACACACACACATACACACACACACACACACACACACACAACTTATTCTGGAATAGGCTGAAGATACTGTAGCATGAAGATGTGTGAAGCGTAGCTAACCAATGTGTTACTTGCAGGCTGAGAGTCAAAAGCGTTCCCCGGGCCGGGCGAAGGGCGGCAAGCCGGCGGGGACGGGTACGGGTGGAAAGCGCGGGCGCCCCCCCGTACCCCCCGAGCTGCGCGGGCTCGGCATCACAGAGATGAAGAAGTTCTGCAAGGCGGCCGGCATCCGCTTCGACTACAAGAAACTCACAGAGGGTAACGACACATTTATCTCATCATTATTATCAACAGCCTTTGGGCCTACAAAACATTATTAAGTTGTTATATAATAATGTATATCAAGCGCAGCGTTTGCTGTTTTATGAACTTTTTCTGATTCTCTTTACATTTTTCTGCAGACTATCTAAGATTTTTAAGTTCTCTTTTTCTATGTATCACCTTCTCCTTGTTCTCGAGGCACCACACAGGCAGGCAGGAAGCGCCTGTGTTGTGCCTCGAGAACAATCTAGTAGTAAGGAGGATCATCAAATCAAGCTAAGCCGTGTTTGTTGCTCTGATTATTCCAGGTTTGGTCGCTTTGTAATAGAAGATTTTTTTTTATAACACTTCTCATCTAAAAAATCTATACACTTCTCAAGTTTATGTGTTTAATTAATTATTAGAAAAATATTGTAATAAACGGAAAAAAATAAACTACATACAACAGTAGGTACAAGGTTAAGAACTGCCAGCAAATATAATTATGGCTTTTCTTAAAGAAATAATCCTCTTATTTGGTTATCTGACGCCAGAAACAAAATCTTTGTAGTGTTTAGATTTTTTTGATGAGAAGTATATTATGTATAAGACGATTCAAATTGATCCTTGTGAATACCTTTTGAATTTGACTTTGAATCTCGTTAAAACTGGTTTCAGGTTGCACTAAGAACAAGGATCGCGTGCAAAAGATGATGGATCTGCTAACTGCCGCCGGCCTCGAGGGTAAGCCGACCTTGGAGAAGTGTCAGAGCATCAAGAAGTGCAAGCTAGACAAGAAGGAACAAGAGAAGATGGCCAAGAAGGAGGCCAAGGCCAAGCACAAAGATAAAGACGAAAGCAGTGGTGAGTGTACTATTAAAAACTGTGGCGTGATTACGTTATCATAATTTATTTATTTTTTATTACTTGCACAAGCAAACAAGCTTACGGCCCACCTGATGGAAAGTAGTTACCGTAGCCTATGGACGCCTGCAACACCAGAGTCAGCACACGCGCGCTGCCGACCCTTAGACATAAAGATGAAAAGTCTCATGTGCCTGTAATTTCACCGGCACCCGTACCCTTCAAACCGAAGCACAGCAACGCGAGCATTACTACTTGGCGGCAAAAATAGGTACGGTGGTAGTACTTTCCCGGGCAAACTCTTTCACATGAAGTTCTTCTACTAACACATACATAACTATCATATACTAAAAACTTCTTTACATGTATAAAAATCTCTAGGACCAATACGGTAGGACAATGCGCTCAAAGGTCACATTTACGTCTTGCTAAGATGGTTGTGGTGTGTGCGCTGACAACCTCCGTGGCGCAGAGGGCGAGTGGCCGGCTGAGACGCAAGAGGTTGCGCGTTCGATTCCCGTTTGAACAAATGTTTGTATGATCTGCAAATATTTGTTCCGGGTCTGGGTGTTATGGTAATACGGTACTCGTAGTTCCTGATACCCACGATACAGGGAATCCTAGTGTGGGATCAAGACTACGTATGTGACTGTTGGGTGTTATGTTAAGCAATGAGGCCAAGCATTTAGTTTTATTTTATTTATTGTAGTTGCGGCCACGGAGACGTCCTCTCGGCGGATGACGCGCGGTGCCACGGGCGTGAAGCCGCGCCAGCGCATCGTCATCTCGTCTGACGAGGAGGACGACACGCCCGCAGCGCGCCGCAACATCTCCAAGCTGCGCTCCAGCGTCAACGACGACGAGTCCGACTAGGTACTAGCAGGATACTTGTTACTAACCACGTAATTATTGTGGGCTTATTGATAGCATGGTTACTAAGCATGTCATTATTATGGGCTTATTGATAGCATGGTTACTAACCATGTCATTATTATCGGCTTATTGATAGCATGGTTACTAACGACGTTATTGTAGTGGGCTTATTGATAGGATGGTTACTGACCACGTCATTATTGTGGTCTTTTTGATAGCTTGCTTACTTACCTCGTTATTATTGTGGAGTTATTGAAAATACGGTTAATAACCACGTTATTATTGTGGGCTTATTGATAGGATGGTTACTAACCACGTCATTATTGTGGGCTTTTTAATAGCTTGCTTAATAACCTCGTTAGTATTGTGGAGTTATTGAAAACACGGTTAATAACCACGTTATTATTGTGGTCTTATTGACAACACAGTCAACTAATACGTTATTACTGTAAGCTCCTTGATAGCACGGGTACTAACCAAGTTATTAGTTCTAGCTCATTGACATCACGGTTACTGACTACACAATAAGTGTGGGCTCATTGATAGCAAAGTTGCTAACCACGTGATTATCATGGGTTCGTTGCCCACAATTGTGTGGTTATTAACTGGTTTAAGTTAATAACCACACAACTGTGGGATCATTAATAATAATAATAATAATAATAATAAATTCGTTTATTTTCTCATCACAAAGGTCAATTAGTGAAAAACCTTACTAAATTCAAAAAACATGTGAACCTGTATTGTGAGAGACTGGTGCCTGATATAGGTTTATAAAAAACCTGTGTTACAGGTCACCAGGACTCCACTCCACTGAATACATAAGTAAAAATTAGGTAAGAGAAGTGAACCTTTAAACAAGACAAGTGATAAGAGAAAAGAAGAACCAGGCAATAATCTAAAGATACAAAAGAATACAAAAATAAAATTAATTAAACTAAAATAAAATTAATTAAACTAAGCAACAGATAACAAACTAACAACTCAAGGAGGGCGGTAATTTATAGGATAGAGGACTTGGCGCTAGTAGCAAAGCAGTAGACGACCTCTGTGGCACGGCGGGCAAGTAGCCGGCTGAGATGCAAGAGGCTGCGGGTTCGATTCCCGCTGCGAGACAAACGTTTATATGAACTGCAAATACTTATTCAGGATCTAGGTATTACGACACCATGGCAGCACTCACAGTTCCTGGCACCCACGACACAGGGAATCCCAGTGTGGGATCAGGGCCACGCATGTGACTGTCAAGTGTTATGTATGTTATGTTATGCTTTGTGTGTGAGTTTAACGTATAAGCAGCTGGAGATCAAGTTAAGTGACAAAGAAGATTTTCGGTTTCTTCGTAGTCGAGGGTTTTTAGCCAAAGCGTAGTAGTCTTCTTGCAGCTAACAGCGTGTAAATGGTAGATAGATAGAAGCTTGTTGACCTTGTTGTATAAGTAAGGGCCAAGGAAGCAGAAGAAATTATGCGCAAAGCTAGTGTGATACAACTGGGAAACACAGACTTTCCCCTTACGACGTTTATCTCTAACACTATTCACATTATAGATCAACTGGGAGTGTTGCTTCAGCACAGTACGAAGAAGAAAGCTCTGTCTTACAGTAAGAATATCCCATTGAGCATAAAGATCAGCCGTAGGAAACCGATAAGGAAGACTTGCACTAACTTTCAAAATAGCTCTTTGCGCTCTTTCAAGTTCAATAATGTGTGTTTTAGCTGCACCTCCCCACGACGTGATACAATATTCTACAATTGGCTGGCATAAAGAGTAAAATATTATTTTAACAGTCCTTCTGTCTGCTGCATGCCTAAGAATTTTAAAAATGTAAATCAATTTCCTCAATCTAGTTACTAGAATTTGAATGTGCGGTTTAAAGGTGAGAGTCTGATCAATGGTTACTCCAAGATATTTAATAGTGTCAGTCTTTAGAAGAGGCGTGCAAGGACAGCATGAGTTCATAAGATCACATGAGTGAGCTGTGATGGAGAATGAAGGAGGCGGAAGAAGATTCGATCTGGGCGCAAATGCCATATATTTAGTTTTGGAGATATTCAAAGATAAAAAATTACAACCTAGCCATGAGCAAACCCTCGTGAAACCTATTTGAGCACTAGAGAAAACTTCATTCCAGCTGTTCCCACTGAAAAATAGTGCAGTGTCATCTGCAAAGGAAATGATTTTACCATTCTTAAGCTGCATATCACATAGATCGTTAATATAGGTGAGAAAAAGCGTAGGGCCGAGTATGCTCCCCTGGGGGACTCCGAAGCATACGTTTCTTTCTTCACTCACCCAGTGATCGATCTTGACCGTTTGTTTCCTATTGTTTAAATAGTCTTCAAAAATCATAAGGGGAAGTCCTCTCACACCCAGTCTTTCAAGCTTACCCAATCATTGAAAACATTGAACATGGAAGAATGCTTTCAGCGATAAGGCCAACCATTGTGCTATGTTAAGTATTGGTGTGTAAATTTTAAGTGTAAATGTATCTTTTGCAGGTAATCCTAAAATTCTTGATGAAATTTTCGAGAACGACAAGGTTGCAAGCGGATGGAAACCTCTAGAAAGTGCTTCGACGGAGGTATTACGGACAATTAAGTACCAACGGTGGTATTACAGACTATAAGTACCGACGGAGGTATTACAAACTATATAAGTACTCGGTACTCGTGATTATTTCCTACTAATTTAGGTCGTTACGTCGAAATTACGTAGTGTTCATTTGCATAAGTGAAATAGACTAGTGTGGTGAAAGGTAATGACTGCGGATAAAAATGCTAAGATTACGGTTGCACTCTAGACGCTTACAGTATTTATGTGAGACTGTTTAAACAAAGTCTAGGCAAAACCCAAGTTTAAAATATACCTGACACTTTCACAGTAAGAGATGGGAATAATTTAAAAACTGATATCCGACAGTAGCCGAACGTATAGTATAGCTCTGTCCCGCTGACATGATTCGAACACTGTCGGACAGAGTCGACTGATGAACAAGATGGGGCGCGACCGGCCGCGATTTTACCTCGAAATCGATTAACCAATAACAGCGTAAGATTTTTTAGCGCGTGATTGCTATTGGTAGAAAGAAGGTTCCCGCGCTATAGAAATTGGTCTACAGCGCAAGTAAATCGGGGTGACTTATATTTTGGGTAAAATTGTACCAGAGGATATTTTATTAAAGCATTTCATTTACTCAGGAAATGGGATTAGAGCTAAGTGACGTTCTGGAATACGGCAGATACTTAGGCCGAGATAAAAAGACGTTATAGCATGTACTAACCGTATATTCCCAGCATCCCCCACCTTTCTGGCACCGTTGGGAGAAAAAGTGCCATCGTCCCCCACTGCTTAGCATTGTCCATGTCTTCTTTTATTTGTGCCTTCTGTGGCTTTAGTTACCACAGCATTGACGGAAATAAACTGATCATGTCACTCTCGTTTATCTAATCAAATCAACCAATCAAATTAAAGATTTAAACTATTTTTTTTAGTTAAACTCTCGTGGGTGTTCATCATCATCATTATCACAGCCTATATAAGTCCACTGCTGGGCAAAGGCCTCTTATAGAATCCACACGACGAACGGTCTTGAGCCGTCTCCATCCACCGACTTCCTGCGACGTTTATAATGTCTTTAGTCCATAGAGTGGAGAGCCTTTATCTTTTTTCTTTTTATTGTATTCGGACGGGTAATATAAGGGGTTCGGGGAGGTTTGAAGGGTATGGGTGCCGGTGAAATTATAGGAACACTAGTTGCGCCCCGCAGTTTCACCCGCGTGAAAAATGATGAAAATTGATGATGATGATGATGATGAAAAGTAGCCTATGTGTTAATCCAGGGCGTAAAGTATCTCCATTCCAAATTTCACTCAAATCCATTCAGTAGTTTTTACGTGAAAGAGTAACAAACATCCATCCATACTCATAAACTTTCGCGTTTATAATATTAGTAGGATGAGATGTTTCATCTTTATGTCTCAGGATGACGGGCGTAGTGCAATGGCGAAGGGAGCGTCCTAGGTATTGTCCATGGAGACTTCGGTTTAATTTAGCTTCGGCTTAGCTTCTTTCTCAAGACAGACAGGGAAAATAAACGCTAAATCAACTGGAAACCTGTTGTGGCTGAACCACGTTTATCAATAACGGGGTAAGTGTTTGAATCGCTGCGTTTTGGTCCGTGGTCGCTACAATTCATTAGTAATGTGTCAGCCTTATGTACATAATTTCGGTTCGGCATAACAAAATCATCAAAATAAGTACATGTTTGCCAAAATTATCTTTCAAAATACGAAATGTTTAGTGAGGTTCGATATCCAATATAGTCTAGTTGAGTTTGTGTAAATGATACAAGATCCGTTCAGATGCCTTTCCATGAGCTCTTATATGTAGAGATTCAGTTCAAAAACTGTTCAGTACAAAATATCGGTTCCGTGACATCCGCAGCTATAGCGGGCACAGGTAGCAGAAGGTCTATAGACTTCAGCGATTAAAGTTATTCAATGATGACGGATGTCTGCGACGAACCGATATTTTGTACTGAATAGTTTTTGAACTGAATCGCTATAAGAGCTCATGGTATCTGATGACTGAAGGTATCTCATTGGACCGTACAAATCTGAAGTAAGATATCTATGTACAGGCCGGATCTTAGAATAAAATAAATCAATGGTGCGGAAGTATCGCTATAATGCAAAATGTGTAGTACCATTACCCTCTAAATTACTTGGAAAAAAACACTTGTAATAGAAAATGACCCATAATATTGATTAACTATAGTTTTTCTATTACATTACTAAGTAATATAGTACTATAGTTGACTTAATAATATAGTACTATAGTTACTTAATAATATAGTACCATAGTTTACTTAGTAATATAGTACTATAGTTTACCAAGTAATATAATTATATAGCTTACTTAGTAAAATAGTACTATAGTTTACTTTATAATATAGAAGCATAGTCTACTTATCAATATAGTACTATAGCTTACTTAGTAATATAGCACTATAGATTATTGATTAATTCAGTACCATAGCTTACTAAGTAATATAGTACTATAGTGTACTTAGTAATATAGTTTATCTATGCACTTATAATATGTTTAACTATATAACTTAGTAAGTAGTTTATCTATGCAAGAGGCAACAGACCAGTGCGCAGGGAGTTTACAAAAATTACGTCTCATGTGACTGCATGAAGATGTACGGTGGCAGATGGTACTACACAGAGCAATGAGCGAATGTAATAATACTGCAATTAATTTAATATTTTAATTTATACCGACAAAGTGGGATAGCAACAATTAGCTTAGGTTAGGACACTATGGTTGCAAATGCAAGCTTTATTGAAGCGAAGTTTATTTCAAGATTCATGCCGAGAACACAATCAATGGGTGATTTGTACTACAATTAATTACGGTTCACCTAACACTTAAGGGACAGGTCAATGTTATTTGTTAAAATGATATAGGTTACACTATGGGTAACACTTACGTTACGAGACACATAATTCATGCCAATTTAAGAGGCCAGCGGAGGATAAAATGCCCTTCCAAACGCAATAGCAAAATCATTTGTAATGAGGGCTTTTCAACTTCGATTAAAAAAAAGAAAAAGTAGTTCAAATTGGTTCGATAGATGGCGCTGACTCAGCTGTAAATGCCAAGATTGACAAATGTATTATCTGTGGTGTACGCGTACTAAGCTATTATCTAACTATCTGTGGCTATTAGTCATGATATTCTGTTTGTGTCTGCTTCTTGAGTGTGCGCTAGTGATTTCGTGGTGATTTTAGAAGTAAGCAAAAATAAATACCACGGAACGAAAATATATCTACGTTGTTGATGCTGACATTTGACTTTATTTTGACACTAGACAGTTACGTAACAGAGCAGCGCCATCTATTTTCAACGCTGAAAGCATGATTTTAAACGCCCGTGAAAACCCCTCATTCAAACATATTTTCACCATATTATGCCATTATTCGGATGTGGGTAGTATTTATCTAGGTTCCTAGATATTTCTTGTTTCAAAATACTTACCTTAAACGAAATGTAAGCTAATTCCATTTTGTATTTGTAAGACGAAAACATGTCGTAAAAGTCGTAAAAATGACTTTTACGACATGTTTTCGTCTTATTTGTTTCGTATTAAAAACAACGTATTTTCTAATATTCTGTGATTAGGAACATAGCCTATATTGTCAAGTTACAGAATAACAACAAGATATGAAAAATTTTTATTCATTATTTTTGGTATTACGGAACACGACCTAATTTTTAAAAAATTCCGAACGGCTCGTACACCCATCGCGCATGTAGGGGGAGAGGCCCCCATGCCAAACAGGGATAGCTGAATTTTGCACTCGCTTCAAATTGAATTTGCATGCGACCTTCGCCGGCCCCTTAAGTGTGAAAAGTATTTATTGAATATGAGACTTTCGAAAATTACTCGCAGACGCGGGCAGGTTTCCAACAAACTATCATGTTGAATTCTTACTACGCTATCGCTAAACGAAAGCTACTTGTCTTAGGGTGCAGTATATAAACCCTGTCCTTTGTGTAATGGCCAGAGCGTCGATGAATTAAAATGCATTGTTTTGCAAATTAACTCAATTGGTCTCGGTATGACTCTGCAACAAGCGAAACTTGATGTAAATGGCAGCTATGCGTCCTCTCACCAATGCAGCAATAAAAGCTTTATAGATGTAGGTAGGTGCAAGATATATTACGGCCGTATTCAAAAACCTTTCTTGGCTATTGTCACATACTCATAGCACTATCAAATAACCACTGCTTACTCGATTTTCACTGATTTATAGATTGGTTCTGCCAGGAAGTCGCGAGTGATCACGTCACCATTATCATCAGCCTGTAGACGTCTACAGTTGCACATATGCCACGACGGACGGCCTTGAGCCGCCTCCATCCACCCGACTTCCTGCAACCTTTATAATGTCTTTAGTCCATCGATAGGAGGGCCTTCCTCTGTTTCGTCGTCCGGTTTGTGATTATGGTGGTTTACGGATCACATAGCAGAAGATAAACTGATAATAATAGCCACGTTGTTTTTGAATACGGCCGTTTGGCTCCAAACACCCCGATTCTATTTTCATAGAGGAGCTCAAATTTTTCTTTGATATTTGGTACCAACGAAACGCGTGTCAAAACTTGGTTTTCTAAACTTGTTGTGTGATCCAACCAAACCAATGATTCTCTTGAATCGTTAACATTGTAGGAATTAAATCCCTCGCCTACTTTTTAAGTAGTGGTAGATGCTTAAGGGCACTCGTGCCCATTTCCATCAACGACACCTAACTTAAGAGAAAGGCACCGGTAGCTAGCAGTTTGATTCTAATTTGGCTATTATTTTTTCAAACTCCATGAAGCTTTGTACACATGTTCAGTACACTTATATCTAGACGCGTGGTGCGTTAGTTTCTTATAAAATTATATGGTTGCCAAAATTATAAATAAATAAATAAATGCTGGACATTTCACACAACATTATCTATTGCCAAGCTAAGCAGAGCTTGTGTTATGGGTACTAGATAACTGATACACTTATTACAATAAATTACATAGATAGATATAAACATAGAAAACATACATTGTATTATACATAGAAAAATACCCAGAATACCCTGAACAATTATCTGCAGACCGTACAAATAAAAAAAATGACAAAATGTCTTTATTATTTATTTAAATATTTGTTCAGAGGCAGGAATAGAACCCCCTCCTGCGTCACAGGCGAACCTTCGCCCGACGCGCCACAGAGGTCGTCATATTTTTTTTTTTAAATACTGACGCACCTCGTCTCTATACTCTGATTTTGAATGTTAGACAATTTTTGTAAACAAACAAATGTCAAGATATGCCACTGTGTGTATAAGTGTCATGATTGTGTATCATACGTGTACATATGATACACATACATAACACATATACGCGCAGTGACATTTCCTTGTTTACAAACATGGTCTAAGATTAAAAATCAGAGTAAAGATATTAGTGTACTGATCATGTGTACATAATTATGTACACATGATCAGTACACTAATATCTTTACTATTATATTTTTTTTTTTTTTTTTTTGTATAGAGTTTGATGAAGTTTTAGCCAAAATAAATCAAATTTTGTTCGCCTGCAAAAGAGCGTAAGCGGTCTACCGGTAAACTTCTCTTAACGGGACCACTTGCGCGACTCTGTGGCACATTCAGAAAATGTCACAAGTTGAACATTTTTTATGTAATCAGTTTTCTTTTTAAAACTGCCACTTTGCGTAAGAGTCCACTTAGATTTAGGAGTCGCTGTTGCAAACTGGCAGCAATATTGTTCATTTGTGCCTATATTACATTTAATATGTGTGTGTGACGTATTTTATAACTATATTTTCATTTTTATAGCCGAAATATGTTTGTCTTTTATACTCTAGTTTGTAATTAAAAGTTGTGTATTAGATTTTAATAGAAATATCAACAAAAATTTGGTAACACCAAGACATTATTTATTTAGGTCTTGTATATATACAGATTAAATACGTGTAAGTAAGTAATATTGTGTGTACGAGTTATTTTTGTACAGGTTTGTGAAAATATATACCTAATAATTAGTATAGGATTGTGCACTATTCAAAGTGATTAGTGTCCTTAAAAAACTTAACAGAAAATGATTTGACACTACTGTTGCAATGGCCATTTTCACTAACCAATACTTACAGTTTATTAAACAGGACGCTTTAGGGCCTGTTTCCACCGGGGCGGAGTGGAGAGGAGACGAGAGCAAAGCTGGTAGGTTATTGGCGGGCAGGCTTGACAGGTAAAAACGAAAAGTAAATAACGAAATCGGATTGGTTTATTCAAACACATCTCCTCTCGTCTCCTCTCCTCTCCGCCCCGGTGGAAACCGGCCCTAACTCTTGTCAAATTGTCAGTTCGTGCAGTTCTTTTGAAAAAAAACAAGTTTGACATGCTCATGTTTTAGGTAGAACTGTAGACAGATTGATTGGTTGCTGAAAATGAATGGACCAGTCTGAATATAGGCACGTAGCACGGCAAGAAAATTACGTTACTATGTTCACACTGGGCAAAGATTGGCGCGAAAAACGATTATTCGTCGGTAAGTTGGGATTGGTGTTATTCAGCTTTGTATAAACGCCCTTATGGTTGTTATATTATAGCAGTTTCAGAAAATAGATTTATTTTGAAGAGTCGATATAGAAAAAAGTGTCATGATTTTTTTTGTAAGTATTTACAGCATAATCAACTCCTTATCAATTACGAGTTCTTATTTAACGTGTTTATTCTGTTCAAAATATTATAAATTAATAGATCTCTAATAATAAACTCAGATTTATAGAATTTGGACAATTATTACGACCTTAATTCGACATCTTTTGCGGTACCAGGTTTTTGGCGATTTAAGGCCACAGCACACCGCTTGCGTGACGTGCACGAAAGCGTGTACACACGTAGAGACGCGCGTGTCTACGTACTCATAGTCATAGTCATAGTAATTTATTTGTCAGAATGTAGGTACATGATGTAGATTTCAAACAATTAAAATAGATTCATTACGTTCTTACCGTCTTTAGGCATGCAAATATATTATGTAGTTACAGGTAGGTAAATATTTAAAAGTATACTAAAAAACTAAACATTGCTCAGGTCGTCCGTTAAAAACTCTGTCACTGTGTAGTAACATTTCTCAAGCAGAACGTATTCATACGCATCCGGTGTGCTTTGGCCTTTACTACCCAAGAGTATTCATATTTTATCCTGAAATAACTTATAGGTCATTAAAAAAAGTATTTTGCAGTTAAATTAACTAAAATTACGAATTTATTAGTTTAATTTTAAATTTCGAAAAAAAAAGTTATACAAGTTATATAATGTTATACGAAGTCACAGAAAATATGAACTTGTTGTATCATCATCATCATCAGCATGTAGAAGTCCACTGCTGGACATAGGCCTCCCCCCTAGAATGCCACGACGAACGGTCTTGAGCCGCCTCCATCCGCCGACTTCCTGCGACCTTTATAATGTCTAGTCCATCGGGCCTTCCTCTACTGCGTCGTCCGGTTTGTGATCGCCACTCTAGAACCTTTTTTCCCCAACGGTTATCAGTTCTGCGAGCTATATGACCTGCCTATTGCAACTTTTGCTAATTATATAATACTAGTTGCGCCCCGCGGTTTCACCCGCGTGAATAATGATGAAAATTGATGATGATGATGATGAAAAGTAGCCTATGTGTTAATCCAGGGCGTAAAGTATCTCTATTCCAAATTTCACTCAAATCCATTCAGTAGTTTTTACGTGAAAGAGTAACAAACATCCATACTCACAAACTTTCGCGTTTATAATATTAGTAGGATAATGCGTGTTCCATTTGTGACATTTAAGATATCGACAACTACTACCATGAACTATGAACTTCTATGAACTTTATTTTAACTATATTTTATTAAGAGGATTGTCCTTTGGAAAGTAATAAGAGATGCAGCTTAAACGATACTTTGTGGATTCGCGTTTCTGTTAGTTGTTCACTCATAAAATATATACGCTCATCAAAAAAATCGAAACACTACCAAGATTTTCTTTCTGGCATCAAATAACAATTAAGAGGATTAAGCCATCATTATATTTGCTGGCAATTCCGTTTATTACATTATTTTTACATTATTTTTCTAATAATCCATTAAACACATAAACTTGTGAAATGTTTAGATTTTTTGTGTACTTATAGTAGTTTTTTTTATCTTATTGTTTTCGAAATAATTACATAAGTATTAAAAATGAAATAAGTGTTCCCAAAACATTCAGTTTTAATATTATTTGGCACCGATTTTACATATAATTTATAAATAAACTGATACATAGATAAACTGTATACGAATGGTATATCAAGTTAATTTGCACACAATAATTTTATCTATGCTAAAACAAACTAAAAATAATATAAAATGTTTGGAATCTCGTATAGTACGGATAAGCTAGTAAATTTGAGGCACTAGTCTGTGTTTTGCAGCAACCCGAGATTGCGACGATTCTCCGTATATTCCGTAGTAACTAGCCATTAATCTGTGCGATTTCTATCGAGCGCGCGAAGAGACCGAAGTCTTGAGTTTTAGCAAGCAATTTACACGGACGTATGGTGTAGTTGTTACACGGATATTTGTATGCAAAAAATTTGGTACACAGAGTGTACGCTCATCAGGGACGCCATACAAAATCCGTGTTGCACTAAACCATACTTCGTATCAAATTATTTGCAAAAACTGCCTCCAGAATCGTTGATAGTTACTACTTTATTCACGGACGATCGGCGTAAATATCATCGTTACGGTGGTTGTTTTAAAATTCAGACTAGTGCCTCTGATTGCAAGTGAATGAAAAATCGACCAGTCTAAAGATTGCCTAGACGCATTACTTTTGTCGTAGTACTGAAAACAAAAATGTGTTATGTTCTAACTATACTCATTACCTAAACTATTTGAACAGAGATTTAAGGCCAAAGCACACCGGATGCGTATGCAGCACGTTATGTAGACACGCGCGTCTCTACGTATGTACACGCTTGCGTGCCTCCTACAGTTCTATACATTACAACGTCATTGTACGTCGACGTGCACGTTTACGTCTACGCGTAAGCAGCCGGTGTGCTGTGGCCTTTACATTTTTTTTTCTATGTGGCCATGATGAATTACGCCAGGGTGAGTCTTGTCTGAAACTGAACGCCCTCTACCGGTTATATTTTGGCACTTTACACAAGCTTGTGACGTTCGAAAACGTACCTTGTTGTTACGGATTATGGAACATTTTATTTCGACGTAATTAAATAGTTGGGCGTTCAGTCTAAAGGTGCCACTTCACTTGGTGTATATTCGTAAATGTTTGCCACTTCACTTGATGTATACACCAAGCGAAGTGGCACCATTAGATTAGACGCATTCTACACTTATATATTTTATAATTTTTGTATATTTCGATGAGGAATTACTAGAAACTATTTATTTATTTTACTTACTAACTGAAAAATTGCGTTGGCATTTAAAATATATATTTATAAAGCATTTGACGTTAAAATAATTTATATCGAGTGCAGTGTCTACGAAGAATCACAATAATAATTATATCATGAATAGATAAAATATTTTAAAATTGTACATAAATAGTTTTAGGAGAAAGTAGATTTAAGTTTATATTATTTTAATATTGACTTGTATATTTAAGAATATATTTAGATGTGTTTCTTTTACCATTCAACATAGTCCACGAACACTATAAAATTATTAAAATGTCCAACGTAGCGTGTGTATCAAATAAAAATTACAGTTAGCAGATTTTTTAAAGGTTTCTAAGCAACGCTTAATCTGTAAAGTGTTTGCATAAGAACTAAGTTACAACATTTTGGTTACTATAGTGTAAATATATGTATGTACATAATTTGCTTAAATAATTTTTCATTCTAGCGAGCGAATTATAGCATTTAAACCTAGTTCAGTTTATTTACACTCTTGATTAAATCTTTTATAGTGGTCGTGGTGTATTAGTCAACTATATATTGATAGATATTATGCCTTAGTGATCATGCTTTTCGCCGACATATTGATTTCTATTTGAAAAGAAATATAATATTATTTTCCTTGCCAATAAACGAGGCATAAATAGACATTTGATCTTTTTATTTTATTAATAACTAGTTGCGCCCCGCAGTTTCACCTGCGTGAAAAATGATGATAATTGATGATGATGATGATCATGAAAAGTAGCTATGTGTTAATCCAGGGCGTAAAGTATCTCCATTCCAAATTTCACTCAAATCCATTCAGTAGTTTTTCCGTGAAAGAGTAACAAACATCCATCCATACTCAAAAACTTTCGCGTTTATAATATTAGTAGGATTACAGCCGTATTCTAGAATGTAGCTTGGCATACTGAGAATTTACTATCTAAGGAACTGTCATTGTGATACAATTTTTATACAGGGTGGAATTTTTTAATCGGACTTGGAGGGAAAGTAAATTCCTTAAAAACTGAAGATTTTGACTCAAAGGAAACATTATTTTATTTTTAAAAAGAAGCAAAACTGCTTTCAAATATTTTTGAAAATACGCTTGCCACATGGTAAATTAAATGAAAGGAAACCCAATAGGACAACATAAATCACTTTAAAACATTTTTTTAAAGCAATTTACACAAAAATTTAGGAAAATGGAGTAATTTTAGTTTATTAGACTATTCAAAATGATCCTTGCGCTAGAGTTTCGTCCTTTGACCTTTGTCAAAGTCAAAATAATTTTATTCAAAATTATTTTGACTTTGACAAAGGTCAAAGGACGAAACTCTAGCGCTGACTGTTATTGCGCAGAAGTCAAAAGGTATCTTGGGGATCTCTATCTCTATCTATAAACTTCCTACTAAACAGGAGGGTTTTGTTGAGAGGCGAAACACGTGTAATTCTTTTCAGAGTTATAGTTGGAGAAGAGCGGAATTGTTACTATATATTTGTTCGTTTATTAAATATTGTACGATGGATTTTCGCAAAGACACGCTCAAGCGTGTCTTTGCTGTTTTTTTCTGTTTAATTTTAATTTGATTAATTGATTCAAATCAATTAATCAAATTAAAATTAAACAGTTGAGCTTACTCATCATTATCATCACCAGCATTTAGACGTCCACTGCTAGACGAGGCTTCCCATATATACAGTCCTTCCAGAAAGAGTAGAAAATAAACGAGGGCGCCACTATCGTTTACATGGTATCACCGAGGTATCACCACATATCAACACCAACAATCACCGTCTGACAATTCTGTCATTGCAGTGTGTGTTGCCGCTAGCCGAAAATGATCGTTAGTCCAACAAAAAAAAACTGCATGTTTTCAGGAAAATTTTACTATTTTTTGGATTCTGTAGAAACTAAAGTTATTAAAATAAACCTGCACGCTTAAATGAGTAATACACCAATTTTTTTTACATTGTGTCATTTGGTGGATGAAAATAGTACTTATAAATAAATCAGGAAAACATTTCAATGCTTAAATTGTTGAATATCTTATCATTATTTTGTTAATCTAACTAAGAATATATTGCACCAATGGATTTTCAGCAAAAGAATATAATTGCGAGTAATACAAAGAAGCTGAATCTAGCGACAAATTCACTAAAGCGGCCACACTGGTTACTGAATTGACATATTTAAAGGGTTGCCAGTTTACAGTAAATTTTAGTTCCTCGATAATTAATTTCTACTCTTTTTGGTCGAACTGTACAATGGGGAGAATTACCATAACGCTTGACAGGCGGAATAGTGATCGCAGTATTCATGTGGTTGAGTACTCACGATGCTGTTGCATATCCCCTGGGGTAATCCCTTAGTCGGCTTTACGACATCCACGGGAGGAGATAAAGGGGTATACTTACTCATAGGCCGGAGGCCGGACACACCACGGCGGTTGAGCTAACTAAAGACCGTTAAAAATAAATTTTTAAATATTTTGGCGTCTGGTCGAAGTGACTCCTGAGGTCGTTCCATGAGCTCTTCATAGCGATTCAGTTCAAAAACTATTCAGTACAAAATATCGGTTCCGTGATTTATGCAGCTATATTTAAAGACACAGTAGCAGAAGGTCTATAGACTTCTGCGATTAAAGTTATTCAATGATGATGGATGTCAACGACGAATCGATATTTTGTATTGAATAGTTTTTGAAATGAATCGTTATAAGAGCTCATGCCCTCATGGTAAGGCCTCTGAACTGAGAGCTGGCTCTTATCAGACTCAACGCATTGGTATTAATTACCATTCAGCGTGGCAATGCAGCAAGCTTGGAAAAGGACTAAAGCAAGCAGCAAGCGTCTTAGGGACGCTTCCGTCTGGTAGTGATTTGGATCACTTGAACTATATTTAGATCGTTTGCAACGGTCTATAAATCGGTATTTTTAACATCGAAATAAAAGGCTTAGTAGTCGGAAACATCGGACTACTGAGACGGAAAATGATCATGCCAGCAGTCCGATCATTGGACTAAATAATCAGACTACTGATAATAGACTCAACTTTTGATTTGGATCAGTAGAGCTATCTTTAAATCGTTTGCAACGGTCTTTAGAGCATATATTGTAACTGTTATTACTTTGAGTACTTAAGTACTTTTGAAAAATATAATTTGTATGGAACTAATAAGTCATTGACTTAGTGAAAATACCCAGGATTATTATCCTGTAGTTTCCAGGTATGAGATCACTGTGTATCTCATTTTGTTGCGGTTTTCCCATTACAATAAACAGTTTTATCGAGTAGTACTGATAGATCCCTCGGTTATGATCCTGAGGACTTTGGAGTTACTAATAAATCCCATAAATTTTTAGGCAGTTTTCGTATTACTAAAAGATCCTGTTTCGAACTTGCTATTGAAGTAGTACCTACAATCAGCGAAAATTCAAGGAGTAACTATATTGGAATATCTTTCATAGGAAAAAGTTGGTATGGCTCAATATTTGTAAATTAAAAGTTCTCGAATTAAATGTTTTGAATTAAACTCGCATGAAAAATCTTGAATGAAAAATCTCGAATGAAATTATTATTAAGTAAGTAATTATTATTATTTATCTTCATTCGAGATTTTTCGTTGATTTTTCATTCAAGATTTTTCATACGAGATTTGTCATTAGAGATTAATCATTCGGTACTTTTCATTCGAGATATTTAATTCGCAATAACGCAAAGAAATGATTTTACCCACTGGCATAGGTCACACAGAACACCACACTCACAGGTTAATTTGACCAAAACTGCTTCGGTTGTCTTTTTTCGGTTGATTTTACTAAAAATTTGAAAATTTAACAAAACATATATTATTACAACAAAGTCAATTTTGTTACACTAACAAAATTCCCAGTTAGCGCTATTTTGATGTGTAACTTCGGTTGTTCCAACCACTTTTTTCTCTCTGTGCACTCGTAATCTCGAAATCTTATTTAAATTCTAAGTAATACTTACTTAAATCGTTATTTAATGTTTTTCTTACTCGTACCTACATGCTATTTAGTGCTAAATCACTGATCAGCCAACCCTATTGTGATAGATTGTGATGCAAGTAAATGTGAGACAATATTGCGGCTGATTGCTGCTATATTTGATAGGTCCTCGTACCTCTATGTAAAGTACCTCGCAGGATCGAGACGAGTCTCGATAGGTAGCACAGATTTATAAGTATAGTATTAGTACTATACTTAGAGATAGGTAGGTACTGGGTGGTACCTCATTCATTATGGCGAGGACTGATCTCAAAAGTAGTATTTTGAACGCCAAGTGTGACTTGACGAGATTAATTATAGTATTATATTAGATTAAGAATAGTGAGATGCAAAAAACAGTGTAGGTAGAGCAATATTTATACTAATAATACCTAGCTAGTAACCAAACAGAACTTTGAAAAAAAGTCTAATTTTTCAAATAAAAATCTCACATATGACTAAAAAAAGCTTTACACAATGTTTTTTACGTATTAAATGTAGAGCTAGACTTGTATTTTAAAGTTCTAACCGCATATTTTTTATCTATGATTTGTATATTTCGATTAATTCAAAAATAACCCTCAAAATGAATACAGTCTGAAGTGCAAACCAGTTTCATCGTCAAATATGGCATGCGAAAAGCAGTTTGGATAGAAAAAAAAAAGATTTTTGGATTTGATGGATTTAGAATAAGGACTAATCCTTATTCTAAGATTTATATCAATTTGATCCATCAAATTGTTTTTGTAAAAATCCCACATATCCAACCTCCTTTCAGGCTTGGAGGAATAAAAGTAACCTTCAGCAGTCGAGCAAATAGATGAAAAAGAAAAAAAAACAACTTTTTTTAATTGCGTTGATAATCTTATAAATCTTGACACATTCTACTGGCCAACTTTAGAGTTGTGTAAATAAACTGAGCCATTTAACCTATTTTTTGCCATTGACTAGCTAAATAGCATGTAAATAACGTTTCACCTCTCTTGTTCGTAAAGTTCTTGTTTATACTGTGTAGCGGAATAAAACGGCATTTTATGCACTCGTGCATTTGGTATTACGAACAAAAATGCACATAATATGAGTAGGCAGTCTCAGACTCCGACCCAAGCCTAATGTTTAAGGCGAAAATTAAAAAAAAATACAAATACAGTGGCGGGAACATAGAAGATTATTATTCCAACCATGGGCAGGAAAGTCGCTCATGTCGTTTCAAAAACGCAAAGAAAGTTGTTTAGCCGTTATTGCCGCCAAAATCAATTTAATGTATAGAAGCGAGAAATTTGCAGCATTTGCTGAAGAAATTGCAACTTTTCTAAACTTACACGGGCCATTGCTTCCGAAGAACATCAGCTACCCTCTTAGACGACTCAGGAGCCAACTTAACAACGTTACAAATTAGGTATGGCGGCTGGAAGGTCAAACGGCAGCTGTTATAGGGTATATAAGGATTCGTTTAGGTACTTAAAAAAACCATTTTATCCTCTAGGTACTTACATATTATCTACCCTCGCCTTCGGCTCGGACGGATAAACGTCTCGGATGAAATGGCTTGTTTTATGCACTCGCACATTCTACTATTATTAGAAAAAAAAGTTAAGCATTGCTTAGAGCGCTATTCATTGTTAAAGTGCTAAAAATAAGCTGTTTTACAAGTATGGATATTACAGGTAAGAAACCACTTCAGATCAAGTGATGGTGACAGATCTGGAGAGGTTCTGCCTACTTAACTCGTTATGAATCTGTAAGGGTTTTCCATTGTAGGCACTTAAAAATACACAGGGTTTTCTGTCCAGATGATGAATGTGTTAACGGACGTATTCAAGAACCTACTTTTCCATTGTTGTCTTTCTCTTTCCCTTTATGGGAAAAACTGATAACATTAGCCAAACAACATTCTTAAATACGGCCTCCCTACGGCCTACGGCCCTTTGCGGTGCTAACACATTAATGTTGAGTTTATACTATGGGTACTTAGTCAATTTGGTAGAAGTAGGCATAGGAATAGTCTCCAAATGTATCATTTATTTTGTTCAATTTGAAACATTTTACATTTTCCCTGCATAGTTGCGGTAAAACAACAGGTAAAACATTGTTTTTCAGCTTACCATTATCATCATGCATCGTCATTATGAAGTCATAAGGTAAAAATAAAAATGTAAAAGTTAAAACTCTAGCAATTCAATTCAGGCAGTGTGTCTGGCTGGCTTCCAATTTGCAGTGGCTGTTTTCGGCGCAAAATTCGAAGCCTCGGTCTCAGGCTTTTAGGTCATGTCGGGTTTTTGAACTCGACCGCGCGTTTACGTAATCCACTACCTATGTACTATGAACTACAAACAGATTTTACTTCATAATGAAGTAGAAGAAAGTTAAAAAAGATGGAAATGAGGTTAGCAAGAAAAGGTGTTCAGCCACGTGCTTAGTTAAATTGCAGTGTTCTTATGGATATGCCCTTGCGTGCTGAGGTTACCGCACCATTATAACATTGCACGTCGCACGGTCTAGAGCCAGTGGCTGCGCACGTCTACAAGACACACCTCCGCGCCGCGCTACGGTGGTGTCCGGGTTTAAATTTGGATCGGCTGCGTGCGTCTATCGAACAAGCGAAAAACGGACGTCAGTCGGTTAGTGTCAGTTGTCAATCGACTCCGGCGGGCGCGTGTCGTATTTCGAGCACACTAAAGCTTTTCTATGGTTTCGTGTTTGTACGTTTTTCGCGGAGATCCAACAATGGCTCTGCTGAAACGGCTGACGGTGACCGTGCCCAGAGTGAGAATGTCATCGGCTGCCCCTGCTTCGAGACAGACTGATGAACTCGACCTCGCATTCAATAGCCCCATAGATGCATTCAAGAGCAAGAAGACTAGTGAACTGGTTCGGGCGTTGTTCGTTTACCAGATATGCTCCATCGAATGGCTGGTCAACAACCAAGACATGGTGAGTCGTAGTCGTACAGCTGGTGCATTGCGTAAGAATTCCACGCCGGCAACCGTTCAGAAATAGCATGGAAAAATCGCTTTGTGTCCTTCACCGTGTTAGTATAGGCGAACAGGTTTCGTGAGAGTTTTTCAACGTTTTTGTGTGAAATGTTGGCTCGTCTCATTGATCGATTTGTTACCGGGAAGAGGGGGGGCCGCGGCTAGGTGGTTACCTAATGGGAAAAGGCAATGAACGGGATGGATTTTTTATCGTTTGCGTAGCGCATGCGTGGACTGGACGGACCCCCCTATGCAGGGGTGGGTTTGGTGGGCTAGACCGGGGAGACGGTCCTACCTAGCAGACGTGCCGCCTATACACTACACTGTGCGTTACGTCGATACCAATGGTATCGACCGGCTTAAATCCAATCCATCTTAAGTCTTCACCTTCATTAGACAGCAACCTCCTTGCAATAATGCATTTTCTATGTTCATTATTAAATATAACAATACTTTTACGTAAACTTCTTTTTCATAACAATTTAGCAAACACTCTCAACCGTCGTTTATTATCGAAGGTACCCTTGTTTTATATGTAATCTACAAAACCAGCGTAAAAGCTAGCACATTCTACGTCTACTCAGATAATCTAAACACAGAGAATTTATCCCAAATGATTTCGCTAAACTTAAGTAGGTACCTAGGTATAGTAGGAACCTACTTACGGGAACTGGTGATTCATGATAGTATAATAATGTACCTACCAAGCCATTTTTTTATTCTTACTACAGTATTGCACCCATAAGATGCTGAAAACATAAGATTTTACTTTGTTTTTTCCAGTAAACTATGACAGGTCTAATATTCAGTAGTTTTTAGTAGGTAGGTAGGTACCTGAGCTACTTTTGGGAAGAATGGTAAATTTTTGTATAGTTTCTTGAATATATCTTTTAAAATAAGCATTTTAAAATTACTTATAGAAAAAATATTTGTAAGTATTTCTCATAATGACCCAATTATTGTCATACATTTGTCAAAAGTATTTTTTATTTTCTAGTTTGCCGAATTCGCTTAATAACGTTATACCTACCTACGTCCGTGATTCACCTAAGTCTGGCATCACCATCATCATCAGCAGCTTTTAGACGTCCACTGCTGGAGGCCTCCCCCCATTGAATGCAATGGAGGGATTTGCCATAATCACCGCACGCTTGGCAGGCGGATTGGTGATCGCAGTATTGGTGCTGAATACTCAGATGGATGCTGCTGTCCATCCCCAGATGCCCAATTCTCTAAGTTATTTTAAAAATACACTGAAAGTTAACCGGATCGAGACTGAATTGTAAATTGACAGAAAGTTGGTATTCTGTTCTCTCATAAATAACAATTTAGTCTACTTTAAATTCATGGTGACCACCATTAGAGTAGGATAGTTATATATATATATAATTGGAAAGAGTAAAGAGAGACTCCATCTACTTATGCTAAAATTAACGAAAAAACTTCGAAGAATTCGAGAATCGTTCAAGTTTCGGTCACATTTCGATAAAATCACATTACAGTGTTGTATTTTATGTCAGGAGAATACCATTTCTGACATTTAAGACATCGACACAAGATCGAAACATGATCCGAACTCTATTTTAACTATTTTTTAGTTAGTGAATTGGGCCTATGGTATAATCCTTTAGTCGGCTTTTACGACATCCACGGGAGGAGACGGAGGGGTATATTAGGCCAAACACACCACAGCCAACAGCTAACTCTGTAGATCAACCATGTACCACAACATTTTTGGTCCAAATAGATTCGGAGAAAATGGGCTGTGTCAGACAGAAAGATCTAGACACCTGAGTGATCCTTTAGTACCTAGTAATTGTAGGTTCCGTTGGTAGCTTTTGAGGTAGGTACCAACAAATATTGTATTTTATCATTCTTTGATTATTGTTATTATTATTATTATTTTACTCTGTGCACCGCCGTTTCGTTACTGTCCATCCAAAGGTTGCCTGGAAGAAATCGCTCTCAGCGATTAAGGCCACCCATTGAACTGCTAATTTTAATAAATTATTTTATGTATTACAATAAAGTGTTAATCTAGCTATCTATCTATGTACGAACCCCTAAAAAGTAAAAAAAAACATCTTTTTATTTTCAACTACCTAGCTGTTGCCCGCGACTTCGTCTGCGCAGGATTAGTATTTCGAGTAGCTTATATTAGCATGGCGTAAAAAAGAATATAACCTATATAGGTATATACTGTGGCGGGCTTTTTTGTAGGACTATTTAAGATAAACATTTCCATCATACATTACATTATGTGTAACTCTAGCGGGCAGCGCACGCCAGAATAGCTCGCAGATGGTAGATTTTTTCCTGCTTACTTGACACTTATCGTCATATTAAGGACAATTCATTCAATATCTTTATAAATTGTAGCCTATGTGTTATTCTGATGTATAAGCTATATTATTGTAAAGTTTCATTAAAATCCATTCAGTAGTTTTTACGTGAAAGAGTAACAAACATCCATCCATCCATCCATCCATCCATCCATCCATCCATTCTTACAAACTTTCGCGTTTATAATATTAGTAGGATTCCGACAACAGAGTTCAGTAATCACATGGACTTTCAAATACTTAAAATAAGTAACAAAAAGTTCAACACTAAAAACATAATATTTGTGGCGTTGTCGCGAGTTGTCTTATTTTCGCGTTGTCCCCTAGTGTGGCTAAGTGACAACAACGAGGGGGCTCTCCCCCACGTTGACAACGTGAATGAACGAGCTGGTTCACTACTGCTAGTTCCATCCAGCGAATGGGCAGCAGCATACCCCTGAGAACTTAACACCAATACTGCGATCACCAATCCGCCTGCCAAGCGTGGTGATTATGGCAATTCCCTCCATTGTCTTTTATGGGGGAGGCTTCGTCCAGCAGGGGGACGTCTAAAGGCTGTTCAGGATGCTTTAGTTTATCTGAAAAAACATATTCTACAAATTCACGTCGGTTGAATCAAAATAGATACCTACCTATATAATTTTTTTTTTAAATTTTGCCCCTTCTGCGTTTAAAAGTCTGAATTTTTCTACTAGGTATTTCTTTTTTTAATTAGGATAATTGTAACTGATACAGAATAAGGCTGCGTTTCCACCAAAGATGAGCGGTGCGAGGATGTGTAGCGAGGCTGTGGAACGGTGTGAGTGTTTCCACCAAAGATGTGCGAGGTAGATGAGCGGTGCGAGGATGTGTAGCGGGCTCTTTTCAGACTGACTGCTAGTAGTTTCTCGCTCGCAACATATTCCACGCACGCTCCTCACTTGTTTTGTACATAAAAAACCTCGCTACGCTAAGCCGTTTCCACCAGAGCTGCGCTGTGCGAAGCTAGGTAAATGAAGTGATTCTATTGGTTCTTAAAAAACACATCTCTCGCTACGCATCCTCGCTCATCTCTGGTGGAAACGCAGCCTTATGGTGATGATAACGTCCCTTACCGTCCTAATTATTTATTGTTTATTTATGTATTTATTTATTTACCTTCCTACCCTACCCATACCCTACGCTATCTCAGTAGGTATTAACTAGGTAGCTACTTGAGTGATTTTATAGTGCAATGAGTAACGAAGTCACCCTATGATTCATAATATGCTAATTCCTTGAAGGGGTGAATAATTTTCTTATTCATTTATTGCACAAATACTACGATAGAACACGCAAGATACATTACTATTGATTTTAGACTCAATCGATCGTATTGCTACCTCAGTATTGTGAACCGATATATGACTGATACTTATAGCATTGACTTAGGCCTACAGAACGCAAGAGTCTCTGCTTCATATACCTACTCGAGCGGCACGATGTCAACAGCAGAGGCAACTGCACCCGTCGGCGGCAACCGTCGAAGCTTTGCGGCAGCTATCGAGCTCCTGCAACAACTGCAAGCGTCGCTTCGCTATAGGTCGACGGCTGCCGCCGATGCGTTGACGGCTGCCGCCGACAAATGTCGGCGGCTACAGTTGCCTCTGCCGATGGCAATTTGCCGCTCGTGTACAGGGGCTCGCAGCGCAAGCCGCATTGAACGGCGCGGGCTTGGACATGCTACGGGCGTCTTTTCATTTACTTAATTCAAATTTCGTACAAAATACACGGAAATAAAGTCACAATTTAAACTGACTTTATTTTCGTCTCTGTGTGTGTCTCCGTGTGCTGTGTCTGGCTGACTCCGGCCTGAGAATAGACCCCTCCATTTTCCTCCCGTGGATGTCTTAAAAACCGACTAAGGGATTACACCAGGGATTAGCCCAATTCACTAACTGAAAAATAGTTAAAATAGAGTTCGGATCATGTTTCGATCTTGTGTCGATGTCTTAAATGTCAGAAATGGTATTCTCCCGACATAAAATACAACACTGTAATGTGATTATATCGAAATGTGACCGAAACTTGAACGATTCAAAGTTATTTCGTTAATTTTAGCATAAGCAGATGGAGTCTTTCTTTACTCTTTCCAATTATATTTATAACTATCCTACTCTAATGGTGGTCACCATGAATTGAAAGTAGACTAAATTGTTATTTATGAGGGACTATAAATTCAACTTTCTGTCAATTCACAATTCAGTCTCGATTCGGTCAACTTTCAGTGTAGTTTAAAAATAACTTAGAGAATTGGGCCTCTGGGGATGGGTAGTATCCATCTGAGTATTCAGCACTGAGTATACTGCGATCACCAATCCGCCTGCCAAGCGTGGTGATTATGGCAAATCTCCCTTTTTCTATGAGGGCATTCCTCGTCTAGCAATGGACGTCTACCGGCTGATGATGAAGATGTGACTGTTGAGTGTTATTATGTTATGTATGTTATGTTAAATGCAGATAAAAGTAGATAGCATAGTAAGTACGGGCGTAGTCAGGTTTTAGTTTCGGGGGGGTTCAAGAAAATAAAACAACAAAAATTGTAGACGAAATTACATTAAGATTCATGTGAAAAAAACATATTCACCACACTGGTGTTTCTTCAAATAGTATAATAAAAAGTAGTTAAGTATATCTGTTATCCATAACACAAGCTCTGCTTAGCTTGGGGCTAGATAATGTGGTGTGTAATGTCCAGAATTTGTTTATTTATTTTATAATAACATTTAATGATAAATGTTGGATATTTCACATAATATTATCTAGCCCCAAGCTAAGCAGAGCTTGTAATAGATAACTGATATTATTTTTTATTATACATAGAAAAATATCAAGAACACCCAGAACAAATATCTGCAGAACGTACAAATATTTGTTCCGAGGCGGGAATCGAACCCGCAAGCTCCTGAACCTTCGCCCGCCGCGCTACAGAAGTCGGAGTATCAGATTTTGTCAACATTTTGAATATTTTGGGGGGTTTTTACCCCCAAAACCCCCCTGGCTACGTCCATGATAGTAGGTATTCAGTCTCGGCATGCCTTATCAGTTATCATTTTAACAGACTTTCTGGCGGCGCACGCGCCTAGGAACAAGTGCGTGTTTGCACGATTTTATTGAATGCAATATAATATTATACTGTTTGGTTAGATAAGTTTTAATTTACACATGTGATGGTGGATTAGTGTAGATTTCTGTGTGCATAAAAATGAGAGAAGCGTCTGGGTTTTTGTGTACAAAATTAATTAATACCTTTGTCTATGAATTCAGTGTCCTCCTTTACCCTTTTCCTATAGATTGTGTGGTCATTGAGACCGGGGCAAAGTTTAGTTTATTAGTTTCCACCATCGGACGGGTAGGGGTAGGGTTCACACCCCACAGCGACACGTCAGAGCAGGTTTTTAGCACCCCCACTTAGAAGAATTGACTCAGCACGGCTTGGGCTCGCTTCGCTTGCCGTTAGACATCCTTCCTTGGTTTGGCGATGGCGGCACCTGTAAGATTTTATTAATTAATAGTTGCGCCCCGTGGTTTCACCCGCGTGAATAATGATGAAAATTGATGATGATGAATGATGAAAAGTAGCCTATGTGTTAATCCAGGGTATAAGGTATCCCCACTCCAAATTTCACTCAAATTCGTTCAGCTGTTTGAGCGTGAAGAAGTAACAAACATAATAGGTAACAAACTTTCGCGGTTATAATATTATACACATTTTGGCTGTAATGGCTTACACATAAGATATAGATATATACTGTGCCGGGCTTTTTTGTAGGACAATTTAAGATAAACATTTCTATCATACATTACATATTGTAACTCTAGCGGTTGTGGCAGCGCACGCCAGAATAGCTCGCAGATGGTAGAGTTTTTCCTATTAATTACTTGACACTTATCGTCATATTATAGACAATTCACACAATATCTTTATAAATTGTAGCCTATGTGTTATTCTGATGTATAAGCTATATTATTGTAAAGTTTCATTAAAATCCATTCAGTAGTTTTTACGTGAAAGACTAACAAACATCCATCCATTCATCCATCCATCCATACTCACAAACTTTCGCGTTTATAATATTAGTGTAGGAGTTGGATAGTAGGATACCTACATAAGCATAAGTATATATTTTTTCTTTTATTTTTAATCTTCGCTATTCCATATAAATCCACTGCTGGACATAGGCCTCCCCAAAACAATACCACTACGAATGGTCCTGAGCCGCCTCCATCCACTGACATATATCCTGCGAACTTTTTAATGTCTTTATCCTAATTCTGAGGGCTATGTCAGTGATCTTGGTTTTTCTACGCATTTCCTAATTTCGGATTCTATCACGTACCTGTCTACCTACCTAGCTATACTATAGGGAACACGTGAAGATTCAGATTTTACTCCTTGAAATTAACTCTGCCAGCGCGCATGCTCGTCCACCATATATTTTGTACCTACCTAATAATTACCACAAACCGTTCCTAATCTCTATGAAAATGATTTATTCAAATACACAACAGTGAGGAAAACCATATTCGGAAATTTCATAAAAATATTCCATATTTTCCTCAAATATTTACCAATTAGTGTTGGACATTCTATAACACTCGCAAGAGTGATTCGCTCTTTTCGTGTAGGTATCAACTGGTGTAAACTGGCTCAAATTGGTTGTATAGGTTTATATCACCAAGCAGACAGGTTAAGCATAATAATTGGCTTATCATGACTGGAATGTGTGATCACTAGTTTTGCACCTGTCTAGTTTTGCAATGTTTTGGCAAATTTTGGCGCGACATTTTTGACGTTTACTTATTTATATAAATACTAGGTTTATATATGTTCTAATAGAGCATACAATTATTGTACCTACGTCCGAAATGGGCAAATTGTTGCAACTAGAAATATTAAGACCACCTTTATGTAGGTACACAGTTTTTACAATAAAGAATTACTTTACTCTTTATTGTTACTATAATTTATTTATTAATTTTATTTTGTTCAGTTAATTATGTACTTACCATAACTAGTAAACCAATATATAGATAGATTCAAAACTAATTACCATTAAAATGTTATCGCATATATCCAAGAGTTATTTTGCCTTAAATACTTACATCTAATAATTCAAACGGTATAAGAAAAGAAAGAAAAGTAACAATACTTATAATGTTTAAACTAAGTAAGCAAAATAAGTCGATCGCACCCTAGGAGTAGGTAAATTAAGTTTAAAAGACGAGTCAAAATGATCCTTGCGATTCCTACAAAATATCAGGTAGGTATACCTGAGTACTTAGGTACGTATTACTTATATTTAATTGTAGTCAGGTACTGCTTTCGTTTGTTTCACTGTTGAAGTCTGAAGATATTTATTTATTTGAATCATTGAACTTCATCCTCTTTATTGTATAGGGAAGAAAGAAGCAGATTAGGACAAAGAAGATAACTTAAAAATTATCGTAATTTTTTAGCATAAACTTCACTTTTCTAGTTGCAGCACTATCGCTCACAACCGTCACATGTCACCAACCCCGCGACCATTATCGAACTAATCCTAATTATGACTATACCCCCTAGGGGGGCAGTTTAGGACCAGTGCGAAGGGTTTTTAAAAGCAAAGTTAAATACATTCTGCTCATTAAATATTTTATTTATTAATTTCACACTACAACAATTGTCTAAATAACATTAAAAACTGAAAAATCTTCAAAGAAAAATGTCTAACATAAACTTTTTGGTAATAAAAAAATCCTAGTGTGCCCTATCTAACCTAACCACTGCAGACATCAATAGAGCACAAACTTCAAACATTTTATTACAACTGTTAAATTCTAGCACTTTGATTGGGAATATAATGACTTGATACGCAACCCATAAAACGGGTAATTAGAAAACTCATCACTATTATGCTGGGCTACATTAGCGGGCTATGGCGAATGTTTTTTTGTGTCCCTGTCTGTCGATTTACGAATGATGCATACAGACAGGGACACAAAACGCAAACATTCGCCGTAGCCCGATAATGTGACCCCAGCATTATAACGGTGTATGCTTTGCCCGCAGGCTTAGCCATGATAATACCTAGACTAGGTACTTACAGTTATTGTGGTGTGATCATTAACTATCATATAGCAGTGTTACCACAAAATATATAATGTACAGAAGGCTCAGTACAGCAAGTGATAAAAGGCGCACACACACATAGGCGCGTACCCACGAAGATCTGGGTGAAACTCATCCTTAGATCAGCTCGCCGTCACCATAAGTTGTATTGTCATCTGAACTTGACAGGCATACAAAATTTCAGCTCGAATCGGTTGGGTGGAACTGGTTCAAAATTAATTTTCAAGATTTGTTCCACACTAATTGATCGAGCGAAGCGAGTTCTCTTTGAACGGGCGAAGCTAGTCTCTTAGTCAACTTGGAAGAATCGGCGTTTGAATGTATGTACATTTATGTGTGTTTGTCCGATGTACACTTCCTAGCCGTTAATCCGATCTTCATTAAATTTAGTATAGAGGTAATAGTATTGGTACAATTTGTAGGTAAGGTTATGAGCTATATCAGTCGGGGGGTTGATGAGATATTGGGGTCCAAGACGGGGTAAAAAAAATAAAAGTGAGACAGTCAGATCAAATGTGGTGTCTAATGAAAGCGCTTTAGTTGGACATTTCAAAACTGTTTTTAATAAGTATTCAGATTAAGTAGTTTCTGAGATATTAGGGAAAATCAAAAACGTAAAAATATAAAATTCTAGGGTACTTCCAAGAATCCCACAAAGCTGAAATTTAGTATGTTTGTAGTTTTTGTGATACAAATACAGAGAAAAGTCTGAAATTGAAGAATTTAGAAACTTGTACTCCATAAAACAATAACCAATATAACATCCGTTGTTGACCTCCCATTTATAGGAATTTGAATGCCGTTGGAGTTCTATGGTTTTTATCAAAAGGACGTTATCAATTAATTCGTCAGGTACTTGATATACTAACAGGTATGTAGATGTAGTATGTACGCCCGTTGCTTAGTCCTATTCAAAGGTTATTTCGATGATGTATAGGAAATTACCTCAATGTGAAAATTTAAAAAAATAATAGTGGAAAAAATGGAAATTACTTGCTAAGTAGTCGGGTTGATAAAGGTGAAAGTAGTCGGGTTGATAAAGGTGAAAGAATGAAAGAAAGAAAATGTATTTATTTCACCCATAGAAAACATAACAAAAGATTATACAAAAAGAAAAATCAAACAGAAACAAAAGATTAACATTAAAAATAAACATGAAGAAATATATAGACAATAAGGTGTCATCGCGAGGTCTCAGTTCGGGGCGAACCACTAGTATTTTAACATCTACGTACCGTTTAACTTACCTGTGGTTATGTCTTAAGAAAGGGATTCCCTACAGGCTATTACAGAAGTTTGTCTGACGCTGTTCACATTAAAATTACGTAGTGCCAAGTTATATAAAGGTCGATGAACTCACCATGAAGCATGCTGAGCGGGTTTCGCGATAGTTAAAATATTTTTTAATACATTAACATTTTGACAAAGTAAAATCGCTCTTCCGTCTGCCGTTGTAGATTCTGAATTGGCTTAATTTGATGATTTATGAGACATGTGCGGATGGCGAGGGGATTTGTGACGTGTGGATCACGTGACACATATATATATTATACTAGTTGCGCCCCGCGGTTTCACCCGCGTGAATAATGATGAAAATTTATGATGATGATGATGAAAAGTAGCCTATGTGTTAATCCAGGGCGTAAAGTATCTCCATTCCAAATTTCACTCAAATCCATTCAGTAGTTTTTACGTGAAAGAGTAACAAACACCCATCCATACTCACAAACTTTCGCGTTTATAATATTAGTAGGATGTAGGTACCTAGCTGTTGAACTGTAAAGTGTGTCACACACGTAGCAGATGCGGTAAGATATCTGAGCGCGTATCTGTCCATATCGCTCTCTATACTAAACTCAAGGAGCAACACACGTAGCAGATCACTTATATTTTACCGTCAAGCATCTGTAGGCACCGACCATATATCAAAAGATGGACAGATTATATCTGTGTATACAAATTGAAATACAATACAGTTTGAAGGTTTCCGCGTGAATGTATCATTTTCGTATATTATCGTATCTGCTACGTGTGTGATACATTCAGATGCGATAAGTTTTTATAGGCATATAAAATATTACCGCGTCTGCTGCGTGTGTGATGCACTATGTCTATGAATCTCTTCGCCTTTCTCTCTTCTAACCTATATCGCAGTAGATCTAACTAACTATAATATCTACTTCGCACAATGACTAGTCATAACGCGACTTAGTCCCTCTACGCATTAGGTTCACCGATTTGAAACGATGCTTATGTCTCGTTGGACTTTGAGGTACTTACCTAAGTATAATATCACTAGGGCTCTGCATCCAAAGGTTGTCAGGAAGAAATCGCTTCTAAGCGATAAGACCGCGCATTGTACTTTCAATTATCATGCTAAGTTTTGTTTCTTTTTTAACCGACTTCAGAAAAAAGGAGAGGAGGTTCTCAATTCAGTTGTATTTTTTTTATGTTTGTTACCTCATATCTCCGGCGTTTATGAACCTATTTGGAAAATTATTTTTTTATTTGAATAGATATACTTCCAGATTGGTCCCTTTTTTCAGAATCCAGTTCTGATGATGGAATCCATGAGGAATTGAGGGAACTCCTCAAATATTGTAGGCATACATATGGCGATTTTGATATTTTCAGCAACAAACCAAGCATTTGCATTCAGGAAGTATCATAATCCTTTCACCACTATGGTTCTTTCATAATTTTTTTTCATTCAAATATTTAGTCGAATACAATGGCGGAAGTCGGTTTTTTAAATGAAAAGTTATTATTATCTTAAGGTGTAGTACAGTAAAGTATTTTCTATCCTAAGTATTGTAGTATATTCTATTTTCATAAGCCCTGCTTTAAAAAAGTGTCGTGCAGTCCTACGGGTTAGTCTATTCCTACTAAGTGGCACCTATATCAAAACTTGGCCAGATTAAGCGCTAGTGCCCTTTGGATAGGTAATGTTGGTCCATACTATTGCCGCGAGAAAACTTCATACAAACAAGATACAAGCCTCTTAAATCTCGTTTTGTCGTTATGTAATTACCTAAATTCAAGGTTGCCAGGTGTCATACGGACGAGCCAACTGAACAGAAATAGATCCGACAACATTGAAAATTATCGAAACACAGACATAAAAAAAAAACAAATACCTATCTAGAGAAGATACAAGAGAACCTATTTATAGTGCACTCCCGCTCTCGCATACCATTTTACTTGTATGTATAATTAAGTTTTTTGAAAAATGAATTTTTTATAGCAAGCTTTTAATAAATTTGTGTTCGGAACCGTGAGCTGATCAACATGAACCCAAATACTGCCAGGCTACTCATCATCGAGGATCAATCCTCGAGGAGTACCGTTGTTTGACGACCTCTGTGGCGCGGCGGACGAAGGTTAGCCTGCGACGCAGGAGGTTGCGGGTTCAATTCCCGCCTCTGAACAAATATTTGTACAATCTGCAGTTATTTGTTCCGGGTGTTCTGGGTATTTTTCTATGTATAATAAAAAATATCTATCTATGCAATGTATCAGTTATCTAGTAACCATGACACAAGCTCTGCTGAGCTTGGGGCTAGATAATGTTTTGTGAAATGTACAGAAAAAAAAAAAGTTTATAGATATGCGAGACTCCTTGCTAAATGTCGTAATGTACGTAAATCTCCGTTATTGGCTGTCGGTTTTTGTTAGTAAGACTTGTTGGCATTGACGGATTAAGACTACTTGATGCCCTAAGCAATCCACGCCTGTGGGCCCCCCTATCCGTATGTCAACTAGAATCGGTCTTTGAACCTTTACCCCCTAAAAACATTATTTGTTTAAAATTAAAAAATAAGATGAGATGAAAACGCGCGAATTTTCAAATTAGTCCTAGAAACTTTTTTTGGTGTGGTTTTTGGTGACGTGAGAGTGAGACGTGATGACCTGAGGACGGATTTTTTTGTGCTTCTTCTGGTGCCCCCCCAGACGTGATGCCCTAGGCAATTGCTTAATTTGATTAAGGGTTAATCCGTCACTGAGTTGTTGGTAAACTTTCGTCGGTATAAGATTTGTCCTGGCTGCTGGCTTATTTAGGAGTGTGTTATTATGGAAGAAAGCGTTAACTGAGTCTTTCGTGGAAAGCAATGGCGGCGATGAGCTCACCACTTGTCACGTCTATATTCCAGCGATTGTGTAACGCACGTTGAAAAGAGGCCCTTTGAGGCTCTGCCTACCCCTTTGGGGAAAAAGGCATGTGTTTATATTTATGTGGAACTTCTTGTGAAAGAGTTCGTCCGGGGAAGTACTACCATCTAATTGTATACCATTAAATTACTTGGTAAATTCGATTCAGTTGCGGTGCTACGGCACTTCTTAGTGACCTTCATAGCGCTATTAGCTAATTCTCTGGTAGTGCTCACCCGCGTGCCTACCGGTAGCAAATTGAAATTGAGAACGGAACTATGGCGATCATATTATTATGTATAATCAAATAATCTTTGGTGATCATTTTGACAGTCTTAGCAATGTCTTAGGCTGGTTTTAGAGTCACGCTGACTGCGCGCTGACCGTCGCGTCGGCGCTGACAGCTCAGCGCGTAGCTTGTCTAAAGTTTTTAGCGCTAATTGCTACGCGTTATTCTAAAACGCTTCCTAGAAGTTCGTACGTTTCGGCTGTCAGCGCCGGCAAGCGCGCAGTCAGCGTGACTTTAAAACCAGCCTTAAACTCCTTCCCGGAAGCAAATGGAATTTGAGAAGGGAACTATGGCGATGTTAGAATTTAATAACCTTTGATGGGATATTACTCATCAGCAAAAGTAGTAGGTACCTATCTAATTATCAACTAATCTGTGCGCGTACTCCGACAGAAATGGCACAGATTAATGGCTATAGTTACTACGTAATACACAGACGTCGCATACCCTTAGAGAATTTAAATTCTCTGAGCGCATACCTACCTAATCGTCATCGTTACATCGTTACATCGTTACGGAGGGTTCACAACGAGTAACACCCAAATGAGTAACAGTGTTACTCGGTGGGATAAAAATTAGGAGAAGTAAGTATTCCCAACGAGTTACACCCAGTGACGAATTAACCCTTAATCAAATTAAGCAATTGCTTAGGGCATCACGTATGGGGGGGCACCACAAGAAGCACAAAAAAATATAGTACTTATATCAACAGAATTGAGCGCATCCAAACTAAATTTATTAAATATCTATGCTTCCGCTTAAAAGTTCCGTATGACTCCTCAAACTATTTAGGCTTATGCAAAAAATTTCATTTCCTCCCGCTTAGCAAGCGGCGTGAAATTGCTGACCTGACGTTTTTACTTAAAATTACTAATAATCAAATTGATAGTCCTGATCTTCTTAGTAAAATTAGTCTTTGTGTACCGCGCGTAAGAGTTAGGTTCAACCCGCTTATCAATATTTCACTGGCTAGGACGAATTACCGGCAAAATTCCTTTCTGTGGCGAGTTGGCGACCAATTCAATAAACTGTCGAGGCAAATTGACCTGGATCTTTTCTGCTCCAGTGTCGAATCCGCGAGGCGGCGGCTGAGTAATGACTTCTTCTCCTCGTTGTGAGGCTCTAATTAGTAGGTTATTATTATTATTCATCTAACTTTGTATCTTATTTGTGTAAGTATATAATCTGTTTTTTTTCCTATAGTATTGTGCTACTTTATGGTAATATTTCTATTCTGTTTATCAACTATCTTAACTTCTGCTCTGTTTTTAGTTTACTATATTTTTTTTTTTGTGTTGTTCACATTTTTTTGTATCTATTCCTTTTCTATCCGTGAAAACCTGTTATTCGCCTTCTGCTACAATTTCTGTTTTTTATTCTGGTTTTTGTGCTGTTGGTTTTCCTTTAAATAAATAAATAAATAAATAAATAAATAAATAAATAAAATAACAAAAATATTAAAAAATTAAAAAAGGACAAAGATGATACAAGAAAGGCTCGATAATTTATCGATATTATACATAGAGTCCGATATGTTAAAAACGTTAGACGTTATTGCGTGAATTCAATGTCCGGAAAAGCCGCAAGGCGCATTTTAATAAATAAATAAATTATGCTTTGGTTTTTATTGTTGTCGCACCTACTCCACTTCTATGGTACGTTACATCTCATCATCTTATTTTACAAACAACTAATGTTTTTAGGGGGTAAAGGTTTAAAGACCGATTCTAGTTGACATACGGATAGGGGGGCCCACAGGCGTGGATTGCTTAGGGCATCAAGTAGTCTTATCCGTCACTGGTTACACCCAGTGTAACACTGCTACTCGATAGGACAAAAAGATCCCAATGAGTAACAGTCCTTTACGATGGTTGCTGTAAAACCCAGACTAGGGTCTTTGAGAACGAACTTGAGAACATCAAAAATTTCATTTTTGTAAAGGAATTTAGAAATTGGAACACACTCAAGGTTGTTCTCAGGGTCAAGTTCGATTGTTGCAAAGATATTTGCTAACGAGTTTTCTACACATGTGCGATGACGAAACCTATTTGGCGGGTCTTTCTCGCGGTGGCCGGGCCAGTTGTGACCTGTGGTCTGAATTCTTGATGGTTCGATATGGCCGTCGCGCAGAACGACACGTTTACGATCAATTTGTCGTCTGAACGGTATGTTGTATGATTTTGTTGCAGTCATTTTGCCGGTATGTATGAAATAAAACGAAATCACTTGCTTTTTGAATGCAAAATGGACACGTGATCATGAAAAGTTAACTTAAGGTGGTTCGTCTCGCATGTGGCGCGAAATTCAATATTGTGTTTTTTGCTCGTCACAGCTCATTACTTTTGAGATAGGGAAAACAGGTTTTGCGAAAACTAGGAGGCCCAACACACATGTTTAAATTGATAGTATCTCATAAATATCATTAGTTTAGCTACGGATATCCCTAAACAAAAAAAAACACTGTCAAAATCATTGAACAATACTCGTAGCTAAACTAATTATCTTTATGAGATACTATCAATTAAAACATGTGTGGGTTGTCTCCTAGTTTTCGCAAAATCAGTTTTCTCTATCACAAGAAGTGATGATGAGCTGTGATGAGCAAAATTTCTCGCCAACTACGAGACGATCCACCTTAATAATTTGTGAGAAAAGATGTGTTTATCATTGAGTAGGCAGGTGTATATACTTATAATCATCTTGAAATTTTTTATGAGCACTGGTCTGACAGACCTTCAGACGTCCTTTAGTTTCAATGTCAGAGTCAAATGTTGGTTTAATTCTCGTCTAGGCAGGTTTGTAGACACAACTGTTTATCTATGGCCTTGAACGGTATGAAACTTGAAGGCAGGAAAATGGCTTGACTTTAGTATTTTTTAAACTTTCGCTATCAGAGACCGAAGTTAAGTTTACCAAGCCAAGTTAATTTACACGGACGTATTTAGTTGTGTTTTTGTATGGAAAATTAGGTTCACGATGTGTAATCTAATGATGCAATGAAGGATGTTATAACTGAATTCAGACTACGGTAACTGCTTTCCATCAGGTGGGCCGTATGATTGTTTGCTTGCCAAGTAGTATAAAAAAAAAATAACATCGTGTAAGACGTGAAAATATCGTTTCGCGATGGTGATATGAACAACCAGTCGGATTATTGAGTCTACATTTTCATCAAGTGCGACTTAATCAGTTTCACATCTTCATAGGTTCTAATTAGGTACTTAATTAATAAAAAAATAAAAAAAATTGATTGGTAGGCCAATGGGCGCCAATCCGAGTATATAGGGTTGACGAATTTCTTACATGACATTTCTTTTTTATTTTCTAACCGACTTTATAAAAAAGAGGAGGTTCTCAATTCGGTTGAATTTTATATTTTAATGATTTGATGGTATTGTTATTTTTGTGATGAATGATTTAAATTTAATTTATTTCTTATTTGGCTATTAACTATTCAAAGTATCGTGTTTTATTTAAATTGAATCCATTGATATTATTAATAATACCTGTATGTACAATTTTAATTGAATTATAATTATAATTTATTTTTGTGTACAATGTACCTTCCTAGGTAGATACTTATATAAAAAAAACAACCGAATTGATAAACTTCTCCTTTTTTTAACCGACTTCCCAAAAAAGAAGGAGGTTCTCAATTTTTTTTATTTTTTTTTATGTTTGTTACCGCATACTCCGGCGTTTATGAACCGATTTGGAAAATTCTTTTTTTATTTGAATAGATATACTTCCAGATTGGTCCCATTTTTTTCATAATCCAGTTCTGATGATGGAATCCATGAGGAATTGAGGGAACTCCTCAAATATTGTAGGCATACATATGGCGATTTTGATATTTTCAGCAACAAACCAAGCATTTGCATTCAAAAAGTATCATAATCCTTTCACCACTATGGTTCTTTCATAATTTTTTTTTCATCCAAATATTTTGTCGATTACAATGGCGGAAGTCGGTTTTTTAAATGAAAAGTTATTGAAGTCTGAAATTACATGTAGGTACCAAACCTGTTTTATGTTACCAATAAATAACTTGAACTTGAACTAGGTTGTATTGTTTATTTCAAGGCAGAAGCCAAGTGTCCATGAGTTCGTCGACACTCGAGTCGTCAGTTAGTTCCACTATCGGGCCGTATGTAACGTAACTGTTATAGGGTGCCCGCACACGGACCCAATGGTCGCAAACACAAGTGGCTAGCGAACAGCTACACTTTTAATACGTTTAGTAGGGAGTACTAGGCGCACTTGTACCTGATAGCGGCCACACGTTGCGTCAGAGTCGCCACTTGCTTCTTGCAGTATGATTTCATATTAAATCTATAAATAAATAAATAATGCTGGATATTTCACACAACATTATCTAGCCCCAAGCTAAGCAGAGCTTGTGTTATAGGTACTAGATAACTGATATACTTAATACAATACATTACATAGCCTTTCGGTACATGAGTCCTAATTACTTTTATTCACAATTCACAAAATTCCCACTTACCAAAATACCTACTCATATGTTGCCCATTATCTACAATCACTACTGCCTATAATTATCATTTCCCAAAATTTCCACTTTTTAAACCAACTATTTTACTCGTTACATTAAAACGAGAATAAACGACCCTCCCTATGAAAAAAGGAATATCTTATTTCTAAGAGCTGTGGATTTTGTTGTGAAATAAATAAATAAATAAATATTGTTATAGTTTTATCATTAAAGATTTGACGTCATCGCGTACATTTCGAGAATCGAAAAAGAGAATCCCCCACCAACCACAACCCAAGCAACAATGGGGATCATTTTGACAGCCTTAGCGCTATCTTAATCTTATAAAACTTGAATAGGGAAAACTTCCTGACTTAAATATCCTCCTTTCAAGTTTCATAAGATTTGGACAGCGCTAAGGCTGCCAAAATGATCCCCATTGTTGCGTTCCCCATTGCCATTTGTTGCTATAATTGAGGGGCAGAGCTCATAAAAGTCGTGGTCGCCGTTGACCACCGCCACTAATACGCACGAAAACACGTCTGTACGTCTAGTACGGGTTTTGATAGTTTTTGAAAACTCTATGAAGTTTCGTTTCCTTCCATACATTTACTGACAGCGTCCTTAGTTTTATTCTCGTTTTCGCTAGGGGCGCTGCAAGTAAATCCATGGAAGGAAACGAAACTTCACATAGTTTCGAAAACTATCAAAACCCGTACTGAGCCCCCTGGCTTCAATAGCCGACCACTTGTGTGGCTGTCGTATGTCGCCGGTGGTCCGTGTGCGGCTAGCCTTAACATAATGCTATAGGTTAGTCGTTCAAGTGAAGGACACATCGTGAAACTAATTACGAACGCTATCACTAGGAAGTACGGTTTTATCAATACCCATTATCTGACAATGGTTTTCATCTCACATGGGGTTAGTTAGTACCTAGATAAGGGTAAACCTCACCACCTACTTACATGAGCAGACTGGCAATGTTGTACGAAGCGAAACAAGCTACATCCTCGAACCAAACATTGACCATCAAACTAATATTTTTAAAGGCTATACCCAAAGAGGATCTACACACTACAGTTTTAGTTATTACCTGGGCGCGCATGTTCCATAACGAACGACCGTGCCGCCATCTATCATCTGAGAGCTGATTCTAACTATTTTACACACACAATTGACACGGACGTCTCGTGTAGTGTAGTATGGATTTTTGTATGGAGACACTGATGAGCGCCCCTAGCGTACACCCTGTGAACCTCATTTCCCATACAAAAACCCGTGTTACACTACACCAGAAGCCCAATTCTCTAAATTATTTTAAAACTACACTGAAAGTTAACCGAATCGAGACTGAATTTTGAATTGACAGAAAGTTGGTATTCTGCTCCCTTATAAATAACAATTTAGTCTACTTTCAATTCACGGTGACTACCATTAGAGTAGGATAGTTATATAATATAATTGCAAAGAGTAAGGAGACTACATCTACAATGCTAAAATTATCGAAAAAACTTTGAATCGTTCAAGTTTCGGTCACATTTCGGTATAATCACACTACAGTGTTGTATTTTATGTCAGGAGAATACCATTTCTGACATTTAAGACATCGACACAAGATCGAAACATGATCCGAACTCTATTTTAACTATTTTTAAGTTAGTGAATTGGGCCTCAGACGTCCGTGCCAATTGCTTGTCAAAACGTAGAATCAGCCCTCAGGGGTGCGTTTTTTGAAATTCATCGAGTGACTAAACATATTTATTTATATTGTCATTGTCACGGGTCATCAAAAAAATCGAAACACTACAGATTTTCTTTCTGGCGACAAATAACCAAATAAGAGGATAATTTATTTAAGAAAAGCCATCATTCTATTTGCTGGCAGATCGTAACCTTGTACTCGGTGACGGATTAAGACTACTTGATGCCCTAAGCAATCCACGCCTGTGGGCCCCCCTATCCGTATGTAAACTAGAATCGGTCTTTAAACCTTTACCCCCTAAAAACATTAGTTGTTTGTAAAATAAGATGACGAGATGTAACGTACCTTAGAAGTGGACTATTATGATTGTGAAGTGGATTTGCGGGGGCGCCAGGCGAGGGGCCCGCGGGGAAGGGGTGGTTTGTGATTGTCTGATCGCAATTCCGGTGCATTCGAATTGCCAAATGCACTAGCGGGCAGCGAGTGGGCAAGCGGAAGCGGGGTTATGACTCTAGGTCGGACTCTGTGTCGAATTAAAACGCGCGATTTTTCAAATTAGTCCTAGAAACTTTTTGGTGGGGTTTTTGGTGACGTGAGAGTGAGACGTGATTACCTAAGGACGGATTTTTTTGTGCTTCTTCTGGTGCCCCCCCAGACGTGATGCCCTAGGCAATTGCCTGATTTGATTAAGGGTTAATCCGTCACTGTTTGTACTACCTACTGTTATTGACATTTTTTTTCCGTTTACAGCAATACTTTTCTCATAATCTATTAAACACATAAACTTGAGAAGTGTTTCGATTTTTGAGAAGTGTATATTATTGAGTGACTAAACGTCGTGTTTATCCAACGTTTTCCAAATTCCTTTATATCTGAACCTCATTGATGACTGAAATTGTTATACCTATGATATCAATACAAATGCCTCCTCCAGTACACATCTCCTGAAAAACGGTGATTTACAGCCTTTTTCATATTTAGTCACTTAGTGACATTCAAAAATGCCACCCCTGATGCTAAGATATAGCAGACTTTGTGAGAGTTAACAAAGAGGCGCGAAATTTAAATTTTATTGCGTTTTTGCTCATTACAGCTCATCAACACTTCATGAGATAGTAAAAACTGATTTTGCGAAAACTAGGAGACCTAACACACATGTTTTAGTTTATAGTTTCACATATAGATCATTACTTCAGCTACGAATACTCTTCAATGATTTTTACAGTGTTTTTTTGGTTTAAAGATATGCGTAGCTTAACTAATGACATTTATGAGATACTATCAATTAAAACATGTGTGCTAGGTCTCCTAATTTTCGCAAAATCTGTTTTCTCTATCTCAAGAAGTGTTGATTAGCTATGATTTACAAAAAACACAATAAAATTTGAATTTCGCGCCACATGCGAGAGGAATCACCTTAAGGAGGAACGTTAAGCAAAGAGGCGCGAAATTCAAATTGTATTGTTTTTTTGCTCATTACAGCTCATCAACACTTCTTGAGATATAGAACAATGGTTTTGCGGGAATAAGGAGACCTAACACATATGTTTAAATTGATAGTATCTCATAAATATCATTAGTTTAGCTACTAATGTGAATGAATGATTTGTTTTTGTGTTGTTTTGGTTTATTGACATTCGTAGCTAAACTACCTAATGATATCAAAAAATCAAATTAAAAGTTATTTATTTGGAACTAAAAACACATGGAATCATAACAATGAAAAACGTTGACAACTGCAAAAGTTTTAAAAATAACTGAGAAGCAGTGCCAGTGCCCTCCTCCTTAACACAATAGGGTCAGGTTCCATCATAGAAAAGAAAAACTTCAAACCAAAACGGTAAATACCAAAATAAAAACTAAAATATTAAGAAAAATAAAACTAATACTGTGAGGTTGTGGGTATGTGGGTGTGTGAATGTGTGAATACGTCTATGAGTGTATGTGTGTGGGCTCATCATATTTATGAGTTACTATCAATTAAAACATATGCTAGGTCTCCTAATTCCCGCAAAATCAGTGTTCTATATCTTAAGAAGTGTTCGTGAGCTGTAATGAGCAAAAATACAATAAAATGTGAATTTCGCGCCACTTGATTAAGTAAGTATTATAAACACGGTCGTTCGTTATGAAACATTTGGGCCCACGTATAGCTAAAACGTAAGTGTATCATCCTCTTTGGGTATACAGCCTTGAAATATTAGTTCAATGTTCAATGTTTGGTTCTAGGATGTGGCTTGTTTCGCATTGTACAACATTCCCGGTCTGCCCTACCATGTCGGAACAGGAGTAATTTTAGTTTATAAGACGATTCAAGATGATCCTTGTTCTATTTTTAGGGTTCCGTACCCATAGGGTAAAACGGACCCTATTACTAAGGCTCGGCTGTTCGTCCATCCGTCTGTCACCAGGCTGTATCTCATGAACCGTGATAGTTTGACAGTTGAAATTTTCACAGATGATGTATTTCTGTTGCCGCTATAACAACAAATAATAAAAAATAGAATAAAATAAATATTTCAGGGGGCTCCCATACAAAAAACGCCGTTGTAGGTGCCGTTTTTATAGATAATGGTACGGAACCCTACGTGCGCGAGTCCGACTCGCACTTGGCTGGTTTTGTTTCTTTTCTTAGCGTACGTGTTTATGTATAATTACCCTAATAGAACTACAATCTAGCCGTAAGGCAGGCTAATAAGTAACTTAACATTGACCTAGATTTTATAAAATAAACTACAGCTAAGAATGTGTCCATTGACACTTTTCTTATTGTTTCTATTTAAGGGGAGGACACTTTGTTCTTGTTTTCTAATTATCTAGCACTAGTTTGCATTAAGTATACATTACTCTATTATTAACACTACACTAACTCATATGGTTTCGTAATTTTGAGCCTTTTACAAAAATAATCCTTGTGATTTAAATTAAGGTGGATCGTCTCACATGTGGCTTGATATTTAAATTAATTCGTGTTTTTTGCTCATCACAGCTCAACAACACTTCTTGTGATAACGAAAACCGATTTTGCGAAAACTAACAGACCATAGACACATGTTTTAGTTGTTAGTATCTCTTATAGATCATTATTTTAATTACGAATATTGTTTAATGATTTTTACAGTGTTTTTTTGGTTCGGGGATATCTGTAGCTTAACTAATGATATTTATGAGATACTATCATTTAAAACATGTGTGTTGGGTCTCCTAGTTTTCGCAAAACCTGCTTCAAGAAGTGTTGATGAGCTGTAACGAGCAAAAAACACAGTAAAATTTTAATTTCACGCCACATGCGAGCCGATCCACCTTAATAAATTAGTTTTGATTTTGACTTACTTAACATTTTTATGTTATTTTCAGTTGATGAAGCGAATGCAACAGGTGTGTGGGAAGAAAATATTTGAAACATTCATGAAGGCCACCTTCTACGGTCAATTTGTTGCTGGTGAGAATCCGGACACCATCGGACCCGTCATTGATAGGTAAGCATAAATTATAATGTAGAATAGAAAATATGGCTAATTACCAACTGTTTTCCGTAATTTTTGCTGACGTTTCGAGAGTGCTACGTCATCGGGATAAGGCTGCGTGCACACCTGCACTCACAGTATCACTCTCCAGACCGATTACTGTACTAAAATCAGGAGTGGTGCAGTAGAATACAGGTTTCCATGCTGGCGAAATACCAATCATAATATTCATGAACAATTCTGAACTCACGAAACGTCAACAATGCCTTAATTACTTATCTCACAAAACGGACTACGAAATCTCGGGTTCTGGACGTGTCGTCACCAGAGGGTCTACGGAAGGTCTACGGAGCATCTACGCGGGCGTAAGGTGGCACCAAGATAGTTTTGTGCTATAGATTTTGTAATAGAGATTCTCAAAATATCAACCATGGGCGCGTTTCGATACAAAAATTCGTGTAGTTGCTTGCTATCTCTTTTAAGGTTCCCACGTTCACTTCGTCAAACTTTTCAGCGGAATTATGCTTAATTACGTCTTTTAGATTTCTTAAACAGTGAACCAGAACTAATTTGTAGAGATTTGAAGAGTAATTCAGCCAGAAAGGTCGACGATATGTACGTTGGGAATCACTTTGAAGGTAAATTCGTAAGATCGTTATCTCCCAGTAAAAGCCTATTTTTAACCGACTTCACAAAAAGGAGGAGGTTCTCATTCGGTTGTATTTTTTTTAATTTTTTATGTTCGTTACCTCATATCTCCTTCGTTTATAAACTGATTTGGAAAATTCTTTTTTTATTTGAATAGATATACTTCCAGGTTGGTCCCATTTTTTTCAGAATCCAGTTCTGTTCATGGAATCCATGAGGAATTGAGAGAACTCTTAAAATATTATAGGCATACACATGGCGATTTTGATATTTTCAGCAACAAACCAAGCATTTGCATTCAGAAAGTATCATAACCCTTTCACCACTATGGTTCTTTTATCATTTTTTTTCATCCAGATATTTAGTCGAATACAATGGCGGAAGTAGTTTTTTAAATGAAAAGTTATCATTTTTCAAACCTCTCTTCTCTTCAACAGCTTTTAGACGTCTACTGCTAGAGACGAAGCCTCCCCCATATAATGCAATGGGGGACCTATTCCTTGTTTCTAAACGACCTCTGTGGCGCGGCGGGCGTAGGTTCGCCTGCGACGCGGAGGTTGCGGGTTCGATTCCCGCATCGGAACAAATATTTGTACGATCTGCAGATAATTGTTCCGGGTGTTCTTGGTATTTTCTATATGTATAATAAAAAAATATCTATCTATGTAATGTATTGTATTAAGTATATCAGTTATCTAGTATCCATAACACAAGCTCTGCTTAGCTTGGGGCTAGATAATGTTGTGTGAAATGTCCAGCAATATTATTATTACTAAACATATTATAGTAAAAATAGCTTCTGTTTTGCTCTCTCTGATGTAAAATAACATACGCCAAAACAAGACAAAAGCTTGTTTTAGCTATCAAAGGTTACATACATTACATTATTATTGTTATTATTTATTGTTTAGCTTCATTGATTATGAATAAAAGGGTTAGTATTCTTATGTTAATTGTTTAATTATGTGATTGTTTCAGACTGCGTTCGTTTGGAGTGAAGTCAATTTTGGATTACTCCGTGGAAGAGGACCTCTCTACGGAAGAGGCTGAAAAGCGAGAAGTCAAGTAAATGATCATCATTATCATAATTAATTGATTCAGGCGTGCCTTTGCGGAAATCCATTCTACAATATTGAACAGACGAAAAAATATAAAGCAACAATTCCGCCCGTTTCCACCGAATACTCGGAAAGAATTCGACACGACGTGTTTCGCCTCTCTATGAAGCATCATCAGAAAAAAGTTGACTCGCTGCGCTCTAAGAACAACAAAGCAACAACAACACCGCAAAAACTCCGCCGAACAGAAAGTAAGACTTGTAAAGCCGGGTCCGCTGCGCTAATTTTTCTTACAAACATGTTATTGTTTGTAAAACACTAAAACATGATAGATTAGATAAACACTTTATTGATCACCACACAGAAACAATAAATAAGTAATTTTACATAGAAAGGCAATAGAACGAGCAGCCTTATCGCTGAAAGCGATCTCTTCCAGGCAACCTTTGGATGGAACAAAATGAGCAAAGCTATAATGGACTGCGGTGTACCAACAAATCCAAACTAAAAGTATTCTTAATTAATTCAAATTCATGCCGCAGCGGACCCGGCTTATTGTGTTTTTGCTAACAAATCAGTTAGGTGACGCCCCCTTTCTGTTAGAAAACAATGTTATATGTTTGTAAAACACCAAAATATGGCGCAGCGGACCCGGCTTAAGACTTTCTGTTTGGCGCTCGGCGAAGCAACATGCCCGCAGAGTTGTTGCGGTGTTGTAGTTTCTTTGTTGATCTAGAGCGCAGCGAGTAAAATTTTTCATGCGGATGCTTTGTAGAGGGGCGAAACACGTGTCGAATTGTTTCCGAGTTTTCGGTGGAGATTTGCAGAATTATAACTATTATTTGTTCGTCTATTAAATATTGCATCATCATCATTAAAGCTTGCGATCACCCACTGTATATGCTTCCTTTTGGTTATGCCAACCTCCTCTGTCCTGCGCCTGTCCTATCCAGGTATTTGTTGCTGCCTCGTCGACAGAATCTACCACTTTTGTTTCCGAATTTTCGGTGAAGATTTACAGAATTATTACTATTATTTTGTTCGTCTATTAAATATTGCATCGTCATCATTTCAGCTTGCGATCACCCACTGTATAGGCTTCCTTTCGGTTATGCCAACCTCCTGCGCCTGTCCTATCCACGAATTTGTAATTTTTAGCAATCATCATCATTATCATCACCAGCCTGCTTACGTCCACTACTGGACGAGGCCTCCATAATCACCACAGTCACCTTGCTTGGCAGGCGGATTGGTGATCGCAGTTTGGTGTTGAGTACTCAGGCGGATGCTGCTGCCCATCCCCTGGTGATATCCCTTAGTAAGGCTTTTACTACATCCACGGGAGAAGGAGGGGTCTTTTTTTTTTTTTTGTTTGTATGCTACTTGGCAAGCAGACAAGCTTACGGCCCACCAGATGGAAAGCAGTTACCGTAGCCTATGAACGCTTGTAACACCAGAGGCATCACACGCGTTCTGCCGACCCTGAGACATAAAGATGAAAAGTCTCATGTGCCTGTAATTTCACCGGCACCCGTACCCTTCAAACCGAAACACAGCAATGCGAACACTACTGCTTGGCGGCAGAAATAGGTACGGTGGTAGTACTTCCCCGGACGAACTCTTTCACAAGAAGTTCTACTACTAACCTATCTATATGGTCTATTCTTAGGTCGGACACACTGCACCAACTTTTAGTATAAGCATGCGTTAATCAACGTATGTTCAACTATACTCTAGTGGACAGCGTGCTTTACATGTTATGGCGGCTGTACACACTCGTTGAGACACCCCGAGACAGGCCGAGAGCGAGTATGTACATGGGGCTCTCGTCGTGTCTCGCTCTCTCGCGCCTCATCTCAGTTGGTCTCGGTCGCTTGTCGGCTTTTGTTCCCGAGTCAAAGGATCTCCTTGGGTCTCGCGAGGAAAACGAGAGCGAGCATGTACACACTTGTTCATTTAGTTGTGCTAGTACCTATTTACCTGTTCCTATTGCGGTGCATAGTAACCATCCACCATTTTCTTCTTCGCCATGGGTTAATAATTTTCTTTTTGTGGTAAATGTATAAAAAATTATAATAGCTCTAAGCACCAAGACAAACAGCAGCAGCAATTTCTACGTCCATTACTGCGGGAATCTACAATACTAATAAAAAAACGAGTGTGTACTGAGGGCCTAGCCAAATGGCATTCGCTTGGAAGCGATTCCATTTCTACAGTCGTAATTCAATACAAAAGACCACGTGACATATCGATAGCTAACGTAAATCCCATACATTTTGGACTTTTCTACTGGCGACATCGCTATTAGAATGTTACTTTGTCTACGGCCTCTGGTATGCTCTCGTCGAGAGCCTCATCGGCCGTGACTCGGCGAGTGTGTACAGCCATTAAACAAACTGGTGTCACCAAACATAACATAGGCTAGGTTTGTGTTCATTATTCAAAGAGCATACAATCAAAATACAACATTGTAAACTACAGTCGGACCGCATCATTTTATCAGTGGTATGGTCAATAGGCGTTTACCTAACAGTGTTGGTAAATTAGGACTATAACAAAGGAAAATTAACTGATAAAGAGAATAAAAAGCAAGCTGCAAATGCAAGTGCAAGTGTGTGCATTTTGATATTAGTCTCATATTTTGATATTAGCAGTGGTGGATTTATACTAGGGGCAGTCGGGGCTAGTGCCCAGGGCGGCAAATTTTCTAGGGCGGCAAAATTTGGAAAGTGAGAATTTTTTTTCTATACAATATATAATTAACTACTTAATTCTTTTAAATATACATTTTATCTTTCAAGAAATATAATTCAAGTATTATGTATCACATTCAAATTTTGTAACATAATGTATAATAAATGCTATATAATACATAACAAATTTCCTGCAATCAATTAGTTATTCTAATTCTTAAAAAATAAGATATCAAAACTATTAAAATAAAATTTAAGTCATAGGGCGGCATTTTCGTGCCCCAGGGCGGCACAAAATTAAATCCGGCCCTGGATATTAGTCTCATTAGTCATTTTGATATTAGTCTCATTAGTCTCATGTGCTACTAGGTCATGTTGCAATAGGACGTTATGCTAATATGCCGTTTTGCTTTTAGCACGTTCTGCTAATAATGTCCTTTCGATACTAAAGCAACGAAACGTGAGTGGATTTTAGCAGGCCTTCAGCCCCCCAATTACAGTAGCAAATGGAAATGGGGAACGCAACAATGGGAATCATTTTGGCAGACTTAGCGCTATCTAAATTTTATTAATCTTGAATAGGGGAAATTTCTTAACCTAAGTATTCCTCCATTCGAGTTTCAAAAGATTTAAATCAAATCAAATCAAATCAAATCAAATCAATAATTTATTTGCAAGAATACTTATTTTAAAATGTCAGGTCTTATAACTAATTTAGTCACTGTATTCAGCCTGCACGCAGGCTAGTCCAGTCAGTGAGGGGGTTTGACCCTGACAATAATTCCTCTGTCGCTGAAACTTTGCAGTGTGATAAAGTAAAGTTCATAAATTACGGTTGACAAGTTATCCATGATTTTTTTTATTTTTAAATGTTGTATTTCTACCTAAACATGAAAATCACTAATAACTTTTGGTGGAAAATTGCTCTGTCCAAAATTCCTTCGGTATATGTTAGTATACATTAATAAGTATACATATGTAACGGTATCCAGGAATATTTCGATTTCAGTGAGACAGAAATTTAAGAATATCTGTTTTTTTATCACAACTTTTTCAGGAAAATTGCTCCGTCAGTTTTAATTTTTTTGTACTTGTAAGGTTGTTTAAACTAATCGCCTTGCAGACTTATCCAAAAGATTTGCCTTTTTGTTCATAGTTTTATGGATTTTTGGAAATAACTTACGGCGGAAAATTGCTCCGTCCATTTTTATTCATTTGTTAGTTACAGTATACTTTATTATAATAGAATTTTAAGTTATCCAATAAAATTTCGCCAAAACACATAAACACATAAACTTTTAAATATCAACATTTCATACTTAGACAATTTTCGTACCGCGCAGAGTTCTGTGGGCTCAGCACGAACAATTAATGTTACCGAGACGCAATCGAGACGATCTCAAACGTCAAATATTGGCCAAAGACACAGGAGTGACTTGAAATTTTCAATATTTGTGAGTAGATATTTGAAGTTTACTATCGTGTCTTCGTAACTTTAGATGTTCGTGTTTGGGCCTCTGATAATACAGCGGGGCACCGCACCACGCATGCGCTCCGCGCAAGGTCTGCCAGATATACCGCTTTTCCTTTTTTGACACAGCTTTTTTGCTTAGGGATCCGCATTCCGTTTTTGGTTATCGAGGTTCTGTTTTTTTTTGGATGATACTATGAGCAACTTTTTTATCACTTTTACACCGAAAAAAAACGCCTAAAAGTGGCTGTCCTTAAACTTATCTCCAAAATAACGTAAAAAAGATGTGGAAAAAATAAGAATATTGAGAACACGATGAAGAATTAAACGAAAGTTATCGCGAGTGTCTGTTAAAACAATCAAAACTATAACGCTATTGAAAATTCTCCCAGGGACACTCAACTCGTTTTTGAATAAAAAATTAAAATAAATTACTTACTGAAAATATATCAAAATCATGGAAAACTACCACATTCAAAACCGTCAGTCAGCACACCCACTCGAGTACTTACGACTCGCACTTGGCAAGCTTATTTTGTATGTAGTCGTACTTTTTTTAAATCTCGTTAGAAATCAATTGAAACATACTGGCCACCTAGAAGTCGTCATAAAAACAGCCAACGCATCGAAGAAGAAATGATCCACGTTACAAAATTTGACAGTTTAGGTAAGACCACAAAATATAGAAATAGACAGAAGGTCCGCTCCCACCGTCCTTGAAAATAATTACCTAAACTTGCCTGACTCACTAAGGTTGCTACTGTATTCATTCAGAATTTTGAAAAGGAGTAGATTATTAGGAGTTGGAACAAGTTACAAACAATCTCGTTTGGAAAGGTGAAGAACGTTTTCATTTGGTTGTATTTAAACAACCAAATACACTGCAAGCGTAATAATACCGCTACTCATTTTGTTAACAAGTGACAAATGCCTGCACTCGCTATTATAGTCGCGACTGAGCTCTGCTCGAGATTGCGTGAGAATACATGTAAACGTAAAGTCAATGTGTCCTTACCAGAAATGGCGCTATGTTCTGAGTGGACCCTCTGTAGCTGTTTGTTCACGACGACTCTGTCTCTCATTTTTTTTCGTCTGAGAAACTTTACGATTTTGCTTCGGCTTTCAACTTCTATGTGATGACGTTAGGTTCAATTTGGCTCTAACTTTTTTCATACAAATATTAAACTTACAAGCACTTAGAAGCCGAAAGAAACATTATTTATTATTATTTCGTTCTTGAGATATCGTGAGAGTCAGCAAGTAGGTGAGTGATATTTGCCTTATTATATATATTGATTCTCATTGATCAAAACTATTGTCTCAAGAAGTAGTAAAAGTAGCTCCCGGCGGCTGTTCGCGTAATGTTGATAGTCTAAAATGCGTATGCGACGCCGAAATTTTATTGGATACTTGAAAATGCTGTTGTATTTAAGTGTACTTTAACTAATAAATGAATAAAAAAGGACGGAGCAATTTTCCGCCGAAAGTTATTTCCAAAAAACCATAAAGCTATGAACGAAAAGGCAAATCTTTTAGATAACTCTGCAAGGCGATTCGTTTAAACAACCTTACGCGTACAAAAAAATAAAAACTGACTGAGCAATTTTCCTGAAAAAGTTGTGATAAAAAAACAGATATTCTTTAATTTCTGCCTCACCGAAATCGAAATATTCCTGGATACCATTACATATCTATACTTATTAATGTATACTAACATACACCGAAGAAATTTCAGACTGAGCAATTTTCCACCGAATGTTATAAGTGATTTCCATGTTTAGGTAGGAATACCTAATTTAAAAATAAAAAAAATCCTAGATAACCTGTCAACCGTAATCTATAAACCTTACTTTATCACACAGCAAAGTTTCAGCGACAGAGGAATTATTGTTAGGGTGTGCATACAAAGAATTGCCTCGTTCATCGGACTACGTGCAAAATTGTTTGTGAGTCATATTATTATACTTAGGTACTATTAAAATTATTTACTCACTTAACAATTTAAACTTCCAAATATTCCTTCACATTATAAAAACATTTCTCCAGTAACCATCTACTTAACTTTTCCTAAAGATATCTCCATTCAACTCTTATAAATGGTGATGCACATATTATAAACATTTCTCTTATATATATCCTTATGGGATTGGGGTTTGTAGAGCAAATTCTCAAATCGAATCCTTTTTTGCCTAGCAATCACTTCGCTACGTTTTTTAAAATAGGTTGGATGTGTTTTTACAAAAAGACAAATTTCCCTTACATACATACAGGCGACAGGTAGAATCTTACAGTTCCTGAAGAGAGGCTTGGAACTATCAAGGAACCAAACCTTATTGATCACTCTGAGGCATCTTTTTTGAATTTTAAATACCCTCTCAACATCTACTGAGTTACCCCACAGCAACAACACGGCGTCAAAAGAAACGGTCTATGGCGAACCCTCTTAAGAGCAAATACAAATCTGCTCAGCCGTTAGCACACCTGGTTTACATGATCCTTCCAATTCAAATGTCTATCAAGATTTATCCCACGAAATTTAAAAGAAGATACTTCATCTACTTTCTCACTAACTTTTTTAAACAATGCTTAGGCTGCCTAATGATCCCCATTGTTGCGTTCCCCATTGCCGTTTGCTACTGTAATTGGGGGGCTGGTCTTCTGTTAATGCCGGTATAGACCTCACAGAAAGTTTGATATGACAATTCGGTAAGTTGACATCTTGACACGTCAAGATTCTATTTCCCATCCAGAAATCCATTTCTTGGTATTTCAACTAAAGAAGGGGTAGGGTCGTCGTGGTCTCGACCTAAGAATAAGACTCCTCCAACTCCTCCGGTGGATAACGTAAAAGGCGCCTAAGGAATAACACCAGGGGATAGGCATGACCATGTATCTGAACACTTAGCACCAATACCGCCTGCCAACCAAAGTCAAAGTCAAAGTCAAAAAGAACTTTATTCATTGAAATCACAAGGATCATTTTGAATAGTCTTATATAAAATTAAATTACTCCTGTTCCAACGCGACCAAGCCTAGAAGAATCAGGCAACAAACTCTGCTTGGCTTACATAAATGGTCCGTCTTACCACTAGGTGAGAAGCGCCTGTGTGGTGCCTCGGAGCAAGGAGTTGCTGATACATAGTAAATGAGAACTTAAAAACCTTAGGAACCATGGTGATTATGGCAAATCAACCCCTAAGGAGGCCTCATCCAGCAGTGGAGTTGTACCAGCTGTAGTAGAAGTAGTTTGAATTTGTATAAAGCTGTAGACTCCATTAGTAATTCTTTAAAGGAAAACGTGTATTTATACATTGTTTTAGTTACACAATAGGTACACATCGATGCCAACTCTCGGTCACATTTGTCACGGCTAGCTAGCACGGCATCATTGTAATGGTAATAGGTCGATATTTTGTTCTAAACCATTAGGTACCTACTTATCTCTGACGTAGGAAGTTATGTAAACTTATTGTGGAACGTTAGCAAAATTCAGATTGTGTTTTTTGCTCATTACAGCTCATCAATGCTTCTTAAGATAGCGAAAACTGATTTTACGGGAATCAGAGGCCCAATTCTCTAAATTATTTTAAAACTACACTGAAAGTTAACCGAATCGAGACTGAATTATGAAACAGAAAGTTGATATTCTGCTCCCTTATAAATAACAATTTAGTCTACTTTCAATTCACGGTGACTACCTAATGGTAACACCAATAGGATAGGGAGTAGGATAGTTATATATATAATTGCAAAGAGTAAAGAGAGACTCCATCTACAATGCTAAAATTATCGAAAAAACTTTGAATCGTTCAAGTTTCGGTCACATTTCGATATAATCACATTACAGTTTGATGTTTAGAGAATACCATTTCTGACATTTAAGACATCGACACAAGATCGAAACATGATCCGAACTCTATTTTAACTATTTTTAAGTTAGAGAATTGGGCCTCAGGAGTCCTAACACACATGTTTTAATTGATAGTATCTCATAAATATCATTAGTTTAGCTACTAATATCAATTAATGCTTTGCATAGTGTTAATTGACGACCTCTGTGGCGCGGCGGGCCAAGGGTTCGCCTGCGACGCAGGAGTTTGCGGATTCGATTTCCGCCTCTGAACAAATATTTGTACCTACAGATATTTGTTCAGGGTGTTCTGGGTATTTTTCTATGTACCTATAATAAAAAATATCTATCTATGTAATGTATTGTATTAAGTATATCAGTTATCTAGTACCCATAACACAAGCTCTGCTTAGCTATGCTGGGCATTTCACACAACATTATCTAGCTCCAAGCTAATATGAGATACTATCAATTAAAACATGTGTGTTAGGTCTCCTGATTCCCGCAAAAACAGTTTTCGCTATCTTAAGAAGCATTGATGAGCTGTAATGAGCAAAAAACACAATCTGAATTTTGATTCAGATTGTGATTTTTTTAATTATGTTAATAACCATGATAGTTTCAAAAGTTGTGTAGTGTTATTTTAGTTAATCGACATTCGTAGCTGAACTAATGATATTTATGAGATACTATCAATTAAAACATGCGTAAGGTTTCCTGATTCCTGAAAAATCAGTTTTCGCTCTCAAGAAGTGTTGATGAGATGTAAATGTAATCAGCAAAAACCACAATACAATTCTAATTTCGCGCCATTTTGCTAACGTTTCATCTAAATCAGCTAGATTTTACAAGGTTAACAAAATCTTTACATGTTCATTTAGGTAATCACAATTTCAAAATCCCTGACTATTTTCAGTGTTTCATTGAAATTGGAAATATGGAAACACTGTGTGCCACACATTGTTTTTTTAAACTCTGACTGATATGTTCAGCTTCAATTTTAGATCTAGGATCTATCCCTAGATCCTGTTCATCGCATGCTTTATCATCATCAGACCCTGAAGTCTGCGGGCCAAAGGTGTTATCCATGTCATGTTGTTTTAAATATTTACTAGTTAAATATTTTTGTTAACTAGTTTAATATTTAGTAGTTACTTTAGTAATACCTCAGTGATGGCAAATAGTCTTGTAACTAAAAGACTTGCTGTGACCGCGACTTGAACTAAGATATTTGCATATTTTCAGTCTTTACTTTAATCTTTTTCTACAAAATAGTACCAGTATTTTTCTCAACTTAAAATACCTTATGTTAATAGAAAAAAGATTGAGTCATTCTGTTTTTTTTGTTGTCATTATTACCTATTGAGAATTTTGGCATTTAGTTGTCTTTTAGAAGATTCTATGCATATCTTTGCTACCTAAATTCTATGAATTACAAGATTTTGACAAAAACGAGTTTGAGCTTATCATCCTTTTCATTATTTTACGATGTATTTCATCATCATGTACTTATATACCTATCACTATATATGTATATATGTAGTATATGTATCATATACTTATTTGCCCTATCACTTTAGTCAAATAATACTAACTAGGAACTTTAGTGAGGAAGGGTGATGAATTTGACGGCCTCGTATATAGGTAGGTATGTGATCATATTAGAATTAAGTGGGTAAATTAAGGTAGGTAAGTATATTATGATTTTTTATTGAAAAATATATACGTATACCCTGATTTTGAATTTCAGACAATTTTTGCAAACAAACAAATGTCAATATATGCCACTGTGAGTATAAGTGTCATTTGTCTGAAATTAAAAATGAATGAATGAAATTAAATTGTCTGAAATTAAAAATCAGGGTATAGGTACAAATCAAAGGTATTTTTTTGAAATGTTACTCTTGGAGCATTTAAAAAAATACACCAATTTGGTGTAAATGAGTCAATATTTGTAAACTGACTACGAAATTAGTAGGTAGAAAATTACTCTAATTTTTTAGGTCTCCTTGTTAAACTCAATTACTAACCCCTTTATTCATAATCAAGTTTTAAACCTTTGATAGCTAAAACAGCTTAATTGTCTTGTATTGGCGTATGTCATTTTACATCAAAGAACAAAACAAAAGCAATTTTAACTAAAATAGAATGTAAAAACAATTGAACAAAGAAACAAAAATTTGAATTTAGAAGGTTAATTATTTTTGTGTACATTTTTTTAATCACGAACTACACTATGCAGTCTACACACTACTATGCACTACTTTGACTATGCAGGTTTCATTTTAATTCAAAAAGGACACTATACTTACTTTAATACGGCAACCTCTTATTTTAACCCCTATTATTATTTACTTACTGAAAATATTGTTACTTTCTGGTTCACTGGTAGTCGGGCTACATTTGAATTTCTCCATTTGTTATAAATAGGTAATTTAATATTTTCTTTACCTTTTTACAGTGGAAGTATATCAAATGAACAGTTGGAGGATCTTTTAAAATATGGCGCAAGAAATTTGCAAGAGCTGATTCTAGCTGGGTTATCACTTTATTTTTGCCCGACTACTTTCATTAGCGACGCATAGCATAGTCATTGTTTTTAGGCCTCGCTTTAGATGTGAAGGGTAATGAATATAACGTCTATGTAGGTACCTTCAGAACTCGAAAACCACTGCCTGATTCTTATAACTTCGGCCAAAAAGATAAATAACGGTGATACCAGAGCAAAAAATAACCATCTTTGTACCTAGTAGTTTACTAAATTTGACCAAAAGAATACGAATAAGATTATATTTCTAGCCAAGATTTTGGCGTTTCATTTTCGTGGTGTATATAAATATTATTTAGTAGAAATGATTGAATAACACATTTGGGCAATTTTATTATCATGATTGTCTTGTGTATCCCGTCGTCGCCATTTTGCAGTCGTCTGTTCTCGAATTTGAATGAGCATCTCGCACGTGTGTGTATTTGTGTGGCGTTAACGTTTTATTCGTTGGGTTTAGCCTAAGTTATCTCAGATGTGTTGCCAGAATGTTGCTTTTGTAACATATAAGTTACTTTTGAACCCTCCAACCTCCTTTTCCTCCCTCCTTTGTTTGTATAAGCACAGTCTATTTTTACACTGTGGTATTAGGTTACTATTTTAAGTGTAATATGTATATTGTACTTCCTTGATGGACAAACTGTTTTAAACTTGTACCTACCTGTATAACATCTTTTGTACATCAGTTAACAATAAATCTTTTCTGATTTCTGATTCCATGTTACTTCCATTTTACCTGACCCGAAATGTTGCACGTGAAAATGGGACGGAACGCTGCAGTTGTTCCTAACGTATTAAACCACTCTTTCGGTAGTGGAGCCTTATCTCTATCGCACTTATGGTTGGATGGTATCTTCCTTCCTACTCTTGCTTGACATTCATGCCCACCGGCACCGCCCAGGCATCACCAACCAAACAAAACATAGGAGTGGTACTAACCACTCACTGCTTGCTGAGTCTTTAGCAAGAGCAAGAATTTGCATAGCTATACTTCATCAGTTGGTAGACCCAACTCCCCATAAAATAGGGGGATTTGCACCACGCTTGGGAGACAGATTGGTGGTCGCAGTATTGATATTAAGTACTCAAATGGATGCTGCTGCCCATCCCCTGGCGTATTATTTATTAATATTACTATTTATTTATTTACTTTAATTAAAACGGACAGACCAATAACATGGTAATCCATTAGTTGCCTTTTACGACATCAACAGGAGGACTTAGAGGATTCCTATTCTTAGAAGCCACCACGCCACCGAAACCACCTGCTAAATATTAGAACTATAAAAAATACTCTTGCTTAAAATAAAACGGGTTTCCACTGCGAAGGGAAGAAAACAGTCAGGTATTGGTCATGCTGAGGCTTGACCTTTCGGAGTCTAACTATCATACCCATCGTGTGCAATAGTTTGGTACCTTGAAGTTTGTCTGTGAGAAAGGGTGTGTGGGCAGAATTGATCAGATTTACCCCCCTTCAAAAGAAATTTAGATCTAGGGCTATTTATTTGTAAAAAAGGGTACCATGCAAAATGTTACTTCTCCCCTAATCCCGTGTTACATTGGGCTTAAAGCCACTGGCAACACAGCCGCATAAGTAAAGCCGCGGGCTTAAATGTTATCCACGCTGAAAAAATGTTTTGTACCTCTGGTTTATCACATTGCTTTGTTTACCCTTTTGACCTAGGTAATAAAATCTGACTTTAGACCGATTTTGAAAAATTAGGTGTCAATCGATATGTAAACTTAAAAACTATCATGACTCGGAAACTGTCAGAATTGTGACAGTTAGCCAACAAGCCGTAGTCGTAGTAAACAAGTTTCTCTAGTAAAACATAGTAAAAAACAAATAAATATTGTTTATTACTTGTTTTACTAGATAAAATTGTTTCAGTTACTTACCACATCGAAATGAAAAACTAACGAATCCGATCGGAAACATTTCCAACGTTTTAGAATAGCCCTGCAGGACTAAGTATGCACCTATGTTACTGGTGAGTGTTATGTTATTTTTAACTTTTTACTATTAAGTAAATTAGTTTTATTTGGATTGGAAGATGGGAGTTACTGAAAATATTGTAATAAAACCTGTGGTTCACTGTAGTCGGGCTATAGTTTTTTTAATATCCCATATTTTGTTTTTATTTGCATCATCTGCTGAGTAGCTTGACTTCTAGACTAGAATAAAGAGAATTTTAATTTTTAAGAACATTAAATGAACCCTTAAGAGATACCCCTATAGTTAAAATAGCATTTGTTTTGTTCTCTCTGGTGTAAAATTTCATACGTCAAAACAAGAGTCAAAAGAAGATCGATTGTCAATCGACGGCATCGATCGATAGTAGGATGGAAGTCGGCCTCGATCGAGCTGCTTGTTAGCCGATCAACGTCGACCGATGCCATCGACCGGCAATCGATCGATTGGTTAGTCGAACAATTAAAGCTACCACACCAGTCGATCAACTTCGATCGACGTCGATCGATCGATTGCTGTGGTAACACCCTTTGTCTTGTTTTGACGTATGATATTTTACACCAAAGAGAACAAAACAAATGCTATTTTAACAAAAATAGGTTTAGTTGTTAACTTAGTTGTAGGTATACCTATATTAGTTTTAAAATTATTTAGCTTAGCTTCATAGGTATACTTAAATCAAATATAGTTGTCATATTAGTTCGAGTTATATTAACTAGGTACCTATTTAGTAATATATTTGACTATGAAGTTTTTACTATGCCCTTCGAAGTCATGGAATAATATACCTACCTACTTGTACTAGGTAAATAAAGTAAGTTCTACGGTATAAGGTACATGTTTTATAAATCATATAGAAGGGAAGTCCGGGCTTTGATAATATGTTTTTATATACATACATACATACATAAAATCACGCCTGTTTCCCGCAGGGGTAGGCAGATACCACGGATTTAGACGGATTTTTGAAATCCTCAGATAATCTCTGATCAAACACATAATTAGTCTTAATTTGTTTTAGGCAGATCTGAGATTGCCCTAAAATGTTCTCTCATGGCAAATTTGTGGAAATTTTGTACCATCATCAGTATCCATCAGACTAGATAGTCATACTATGATCGTAATTGAGTACAGTACAATACTAAAACGTAGGCCTCGTTTGGAAAATTATTTTATCCGCCCACCACACTAGCAAGGCTTCATCAGGCGGCGAATGAGTACGTTGACGTCAGTAGCTGGTACGACATTATCAGCTATTGTCTGAGATTTGCACCGCTGAGCATAAGAAAGCGTAAGAAACTAATTTGAGCTTATCTATTAATAAATAAAGTAATTTTATCTTTTACTATATAAAAATAAGTCGGGTTTTCCTTCCTGACGCTATAACTCGAGAACGGCTGAACGGATTTATCTTATCTTGGTCTTGAAATGTTCGTGGAGGTCTAGGGAAGGTTTAAAAGGTGAGAAAAATTCGAATAACTGCCGGGAACACCGGGACCACGCGAACGAAGTCGCGCGCGGGCCGCTAGTTTAGGTTAAACATGTCTCTTTAAAACAATCACCACTAAAGTTAAAGAGATTGATTGTATCGAAACTGTTTTGAACGCAAAACTGTATTTTCTCAAAGCAAACATTAAAACGAATTGAAAACGAATAGGTACACGAATTTTACTTTGTGAAAAAATAATTAACATCACTCTTCTTTCGAGAAGAAAATTTTATATGTGGAAAAAAAAACGATTAGGTACACTTCAGCCAGTATTAAATATTCTAGGCTTCAAACTTCATGGATATGTTATTTGAGGCCGTAACAGAAACTGCCAATAAATGCAATTAGTGTGCATGAAAAATAACCTCTGCGGGGCGCACTGAATTCTGTCACCACACTGGGTCTTTTATCAAAAGTCACATGGCTCTCTTACCACCATATCTCAAGTTGGTCATTTCACTGACCTAAAGCGGGATGAAGAAAGGTTCAGCGACACAACTAACAAACAGCAAACTTTATAGTATGTGATCGGGCCCGTATTCTCAGATAAATCTCGTCTACGAGATGACGTCACGCACTAGCTGTAAGTGACGATACATCTGAGTCTCTTTTACGCCAGATCTCATATTATAGCTATTACTACTTCAAAATTTATTTATTTTGGACTTGATATACAGGGTGTTTTTTTGAAATGGGACAGTATGGGGATATCCGAATCCATAAAAGATACGGGAAAACTGTCTTTGGAACCATTTACTCATTTTGTATGAAACCGATTTTGGCATAGTTATTTTTTTGGTCAAGCGTGAGTTCTCCGAAAAAATGTGTTGTTTAGATCAAAATGTTTTTTAATGCGTATCGACTCTGTTTCATGTAAGGATTGTTTCATTGTATCGGAAGAAAAAAATCTGAGCAGCAGAAATTAGTCAAATTTAATAAAATGTTTTCTCATATAATTTTTAAGCAATCTGGTACCTACGTTAATAAAACTATCGCAATAAATTTTCAAAATGGCCTCCCTCTTGCTGTTTCTAGCTACGGGCACGTTTCAGAACACCTCTAGTGGCCTCAGACAAAGATGTTCTCATTAAAATTTGACTAACTTCTACAGCTCTGATTTTTCTCATTTCACGAGACCATCAGAGTAGTAGAACAACATTCATCACACATCTCAATTATAATAATAATGTCTTAATCCTATCTATGTTGTCTATTCTAACGGATTTGATTGATGAAAATAACGATAGCGTCTGCATCTAGGGCATCTAGCCAAGTAGGCCATGCTAGTTATGAAAAAACTTTTCTCGAGTACATCCCTGTAGAATTGTAGATTTTAGCCAAAAATAGTTTCTTTCAAACGATTAATCTATAACAAACATTGCATCTGCTAACAAACTGGAAATTATGTTAAAAGATTGGTTGAAATTCGAAGATTTCCTTTGTATAAGCTTCTGTTTAAGAGACATGTTGGCAAGAATAGAATAGAATATTCTTTATTGCACAAAAAACAAATCATGTACATAGGCGAACTTAATGCTAGGAAGCATTCTCTACCAGCTAACCTTTGTGTAATGCGGATAAATTTATGTAGGTGGTGCATAATATACGTTGAAAAGAATTAGATAATACTTCAAGTATTAAGGTATAGTTTCACAATAATACATTTTATAAATTAAGTAAACATACATGAACAATATTATACCAGGTACACACTAACAATAAATAAATACATACATTAGGTACTTACAATACATATGCAAGCAATAATAGGCAAGGACAGAAATTGTTAGGAAAATGTTCAGTGATCTGTAAATTCTGGTATCCTAAAACCACTATGCAAAGTAGAACTACTTGTCCAATGATTTTTGTAGGTAGAGAAAGTAGGTACAAACTGCTTTCGTATTGAGGTGACCTAGATCTGTCTAGCTAGATTGTTCTTAGACCGTAATAACATTGTACCAGCAACGTTTTACCGAAATTGTGCCTTATTAATAGAGGCTGAAGTTTGAAATCAGGGCGTCACTATGGCGGATCATATTTACGCGTGCCAAATCGTGTACCTATAGTTGTTTTGATAGTGAAAGTTCTTGGTAGTTTCAAAGTAGCTTCATCATGATTCATGATTGTTATCTGATTTAATAATAGGTTATCTATCGACCAGTCTGCCAGAACTATAGTGGCTTCAACTTGATCTGGCATTTGAGATCCTCAAATCTGCAACACCATGCTCTCACTCTTGTGTAAGTGCTTACAAATTGGATCTGAGATGTGTCCTTTCGTTTTCTTCCCGGCTCTTGTTTAGGATATGAATGCAACGTCATCACAACACTCACAACACATTTGTTTACTTATTCCAATTGTTTTAAATGAAGCTTCCTCTATTATTTTCTTTTCACCCCCTATTACCTGCTTTTCTTAAGATTCAGTTTCAATTTCAACAGTGGTTTCACTGACGTTAACTGCTGTTATGCCATAATATACAGGGTGTTTTTTTTAAATGGGACAGTATGGGGATATCCGAATCCATAAGAGATACGGGAAAACTGTCTTCGGAACCATTTTCTCATTTTGTATGAAAATGATATTGGCATAGTTATTTTTTTGGTCAAGCGTGAGTTCTCCATAAAAATGAGTAGTTTTGATCAAAAAATTTTTTTATGCGTATCGACTCAGTTTCTTGTAAGGATTGTTTCGTTGTATAGGAAGAAAAAAATCTGAGCAGCAGAAGTTAGTCCAATTTTATAAAATGTTTTCTCATACAAATTGTAAGTAATCTGGTACCTACGTTAATAAAACTATCGCAATGAATTTTCAAAATGGCCTCCCTCTTGCTGTTTCCAGGTACAGGTACGTTTCAGAATACCTCTTGTGGCCTTAGACAAAGATTTTCTTATTAAAGTTTGACTAAGTTCTACAGCTCTGATTTTTCTCATTTCACGAGACCATCAGAGCAGTAGAACAACATTCACCACACATCTTTGTCTAATGCCACTAGAGATGTTCTGAAACGTGCCCGTACCTGGAAACAGCAAGAGGGAGGCCATTTTGAAAATTTATTGCGATAGTTTTATTAACGTAGGTACCAGATTACTTACATTTTGTATGAGAAAACATTTTATAAAATTTGACTAACTTCTGCTGCTCAGATTTTTTTCTTCCGATACAATGAAACAATCCTTACATGAAATTGAGTCGATAACATAAAAAAAATTTTTGATCAAAACTACTCATTTTTATGGAGAACTCACGCTTGACCAAAAAAATAACTATGCCAATATCATTTTCATACAAAATGAGCAAATAGTTCGAAAGACAGTTTTCCCGTATCTCTTATGGATTCGGATATCCCCATACTGTCCCATTTAAAAAAAACACCCTGTATACTATAACTATAACGCTTCCGTATTACGAAGTGGGGATAAAGATTACGGAATATTGACAACTGTCTTTTTCTTGTTCTTTATGCTGCTTTATTTATGCTTTGGGTAAAGCTAGTTGTTTTATCTTCATCGATCATTTCTAACCAAAATTTATCTTACGATGCTAATAATACTATCAAGGTTACTGTTTTAAAAGTTTTTACTTCGGTTAAATTCGGTTAACTTCGGTAAAATTTTCGTTTGGGGAGGCCAAACGAAAATTTTTGGGATGATATAAAATTATATTTCTTATTTTAACACTGACTAATGACTTAGTAGGGTAGAACATCACCGTAGCTTAGAGAGTCCGCTTCAATACTTGCGCGGTGTTTAGTTTTTCGGATACTATAAAATTGTAGGACTATTAATTATTGCCTTCTGCGTCATGTCCCATTCTATTCTGTAATTATTTACCATCCATAGCGCGACCGTCTCGACAAAAGCCGACAAGAAAGAGGAGGGCCAGTTGAAGCAGTTCCAGGTGGAGCCAAAGTTTGCGGACCGCAGATACAAAGTCACGAGCGCCAGGACCTACTTCTACCTGAACGAAGCTTCATGCGAGAAGAACATGGATGCATTTTTGAAGAGCATTGATGCTGTGGCTGGTAGGACCCTCACTCTTAAAAGACTCCACTTCTTTTAGTCGTTTTATTGTGTCACTCAAAGATATTATTACTATTGTCAATGACCTTGAGCCAGAGCTAGCTAATGGCAGCGCGCAATTGAGTGCGACTGACGCTCGAGCTGCCAGGACAGAACCTAGGGTTTATTTTCCTAAGAATATTTTAAAATTTAAAATCTAAATTATAGCCAGGACAGAACCTAGGGTTTATTTTCCTAAGAATATTTTAAAATTTAAAATCTAAATTATAGCCAGGACAGAACCTAGGGTTTATTTTCCAAAGAATATTTTAAAATTTAAAATCTAAATTATAGGCAATGTGGTAAATTTTAGACCAAAAATAGCGGCGCTAAAGAAGAGTGACTTTAAGCTAAAATAAGCTCATTTTCAATATTTTTTTACTCAGAAATATTTGAATGTTTCAATACTTTGAATTTAAAATAAAAGTGAGAAACATTGGCAAAGGTGTATACATTTTTTGCATGCCTTTAGGTGCAGCCGTTAATTACTTTAAAGGGCTTTGAAATCATACAAACCAATGATTGACCTGATGTAGCACTTAAACGGTGTTAAGTCTACCCTTTTATGTAAGGGCGTAAGGATTTCCAAGGCATGTCTCTTGCCATCTAGTTGCTACTAGCTAACGCATTGCAACCAACTTTGGTATTGGTTATAAAACCAACGAGTGATCATCGATTTTCATGCGCTATCTAGCAGATAACATTTTGAGTGCTACTTAACATAAGATGTAAAAGTCATTGTTGATTGATTCACCGCTACACCCTCGAAATAAAATAGTCATTACGCTGAGTGTGTAATAACTAGATACACTTATTTACAAAGCAAATCAATTATGAAAATATTAAGAGGAAATTTAAATTAAAGTATCTGTTAACATAGGTTGTATAAGTGACGCTGACTGATTTGACATTTCTTTTTTTTTTCTAGCATGCACGAAAAGCACGGGTCTGATGGCTGTGAAACTAACAGCTCTTGGAAGGCCGCAATTACTTGTAAGTTCTCCTTTTTCACCCAAAAGAGCTGAGTAACAAGTCCAGCACTATCAGTATCAGTATCAGTAGTGGTGTATCTTCAGGCTTTTGCACCAACAGCTGATTTTTTTGGCAATGTTTTCCTTTTGGCCAGACCCAATACAAAAACAAAACACACAAATTACAGATTGGGGGTTACCTGACGACATTGAATAATCAATCCATCATTCTGGAAAGTAAGATGAGTGAAACGATAAACGAATTAACTGGGTCTTTTACCATCGGTCATAAGGCTCTTTTCATCACACCGGTCACTGACCTAAAGAAGGGTGACCATTAAATAACCAGTGACACGAAGAAGAACGATGAAAAAGAAGGTTGGACTATTGCCATAAAGCTATCAGTTTACTGCATTGCACTCTTTCCCCCAGCTCCAACTATCAGAAGTGATCATGCGCGCCCGTAACTACATGCAAGAAATGAGCGGCGGCAACGGCAACGTGCTCACCCACCACAAGACCATCGAGGATTTCAATCGGTACTTCGGAGAGCACTCCAACAAGCCGGAGGTGCAGGAGTTCATGAAGAAGATCACCTCGGATAAGGAGGGGTGAGTTCATGGATAACAATACTTTTAAAATAAACAAGCGTAAAAGAAACATCAAATATCTAACTAAGTAAAACGACACCGACGCGGTGTAAGACGGCGCCTCCAGCTCGATGTATCGAAGTCATTTTAAAGGTAGCAGGAATTCGGTGGATGGAGGCGGATCAAACCTGTTTTTCGTGGCATTCTTTAGAAAGAGTCTTTATCTTGCTGTGGATTTCATTTGGCTGATCGTGATGAAGACTATAATGGTAAATATTAGGTAAGCAGGTACTATCTAATTCTTATTTTCACCAACACCAATTACGGAACACAGCAAATGTCTAATTGACAGGTTGCGCTAGGTTTTAAAATGGGGATAACAATTTTCCATTGTTTTAACTAGTTTGCACAATTTGCATTTTTTTTTCTCTTGTTTGTGTAAACAAGGAATAGTAAGGTACCAAGTGCACACCCCGTGCGTTACTTCTGATTCCCGTTGGCTACTGATGTTTTGTAGTTTGGGTTCATCATCTACGTTTGTTAGTTTTATAACTCAGCATTTGTTACTACTCATTAAATAAATAAAATAAATAAATAAATAATGCTGGACATTTCACACAACATTATCTAGCCCCAAGCTAAGCAGAGCTTGTGTTATGGCAACTAGATAACTGATATACGTAATATAATACATTACATAGATAGATATTTTTATTATACATAGAAAATACCCAGAACACCCGGAACAATTATCTGCCGATCGCACAAATATTTGTTCCGAGGCGGGGATCGAACCCGCAACCTCCTGCGTCGCAGGCGAACCTTCGCCCACCGCGCCACAGAGGTCGTCATTTGGTTATGATCGTAGTCAAATTATTAACTGATCCACTTCGTCGAACGCTTTAGTGTAATCCATGAACATAATTTTGAACGGTAAAATTGTGATTCCAGTGTGCTGCACATATTTCAGTGGGATCGGTCAGTGGCGACATCTATAATTCAAGTTGTAAGCGTTGTCTCGTACATCGCTAGATTTATCATACATACATCAAATGGAATCCCCATGGACGTTACTGAGATTAATACATCCCATTACTAGGAGGTAGTCTGAGGCTAGACCAAACTATTCATTTGACACATGCCCAAGTTTTGTTTTTAATTAGTATCCCCATACGTGATAGATTGCAAAACCATCGTCGTTTATTGGAATATAACCTGAAAACCTATCTATCTTCCAAAATCGAGACTTATCAACCAACGCTAAAATCTCTTCCGAAATTCATCCAAAAATCAATCGTTTAACTTTGAATTAGAATTATTTTGTATGCTATTACATTCATTGAAACATTTGGGTACACGAGTTGAAGTAAAATCGGATATCTCCTGTTATTTCGTAAAAATACTTAAGCTGTTGCTTTTTCCTTCTCTAATTTCATCTTTGATAGTGCAACGTTTTGGAAAAATATTTTTCCTGTCCATTTAGTGTCAGAGCACAAACACACATTCAGACATGTATCGAATCCATTTTGTTTACATGAACAAAAAGTTTATAACAACTTTATCCTTTCCAGAGTCGTTCACCTTTTCCCTTGGACGAACATCCTCGATGAGAACATGAATCTCTCAGACACATTCCGGGTCCCAGACCCGAAGACCGGACAGATGAGACGACTTATATCCCAGATCTCCGAGAACGAAGAGCAGATGTTCCGCAATATGCTAACACGCCTGAACCATATCATCACGGTGGCAGATAGTCTTGATGTTAGGATCATGATTGATGCGGAACAGACGTACTTCCAGCCGGCCATTTCTAGGATCTGCTTGGAGATGATGAGGAAATACAATAAGGTGAGAGGAATTGGTAGTAGTCAAACATAAATGCATCCGTCAGTTACACAGAACGTGATTTTAGAGGACAAGGGATTTCTGTCATAAAATTATGGACGTGGTTTTCAAATCCCAGTGAGGATCAACTAAGCTAGCCTTTCCTTTGAGAACATTCTAGTATAGTAACTATTGACTGGTATGTCAACATTTTTATCTAGCGTTCAGTCAGCAAATATGTGCTACAATATTGTTGAGGAGTCTACTGAAAAAGTAAGAAACAAGTCGGCAACAGAAGGGAATGTCATGATCAATGGTTGATGCGTACCAGACGCACTTCCAGCTAGCCATGTCTAAGATTATCTTGGAGACGATAAGGAGATATAGGTAATAAAGTTAGGATTTCCTGGTTTGTGAGTCTTATGATGATGATGTTTTCGAAAGCCAATTACAGTAGTTGAAACAACTTGCAGATTTAAGAAAATGCCTTTTAAGCTCAACTCTCAAGAATCAGTTATGTTATTTATCGTAACCGATAGAATTATGCCTCGGAGTCGCCAAAATTAATGTTTCCACAAACCCGGGAAAATTATGACAATCGTTTTGAAATTATATCCCTGGTGAATTTGGCCGCGTGGTTTCAAGATGTCTATTATAGATTACCCTCGTAAGTCCTTGCAAGAGGACTGTTACTTTTATGAATACTACATTATTAATTGAGGCATTTAAAAAAAAAACTTACAAACACTTGGTATTCTTTCCAGGATAAGTTCCTAGTGTTCAACACTTACCAGACCTATATGAAGCACACATACCGAGAGCTCGTGACGGACCTGGAGCAAGCCAAGCGACAAAACTTCCACTGGGGGGCAAAGTTCGTGCGCGGCGCCTATATCGAGCAGGTGAGCTCATCTCTTAAGGACATCAGACAGCATCATATTTAGCCCTTTACCACTGCTGGGACTCGGGATTTAGTCTCAGAAGAAGTGAAGAAGGTCAGAAGTGATATATAGGGCTTTAATCCACCACACAAACCCATTGCGGGTTGGTGTGTGTTATATGCCTTTGATTTTTTTTATTTTAGGCTATACTGGTTTCCTCTCAATGGGACACTGTTCATATACTATATACGGTACACTTAATACATTTAAAGTTGACAAGTTTCTATGAAAAACTAACAGGTTTGTCGTTCGTTAAGTGTAAGCGTTTGGTGCTTAGTGAAAATTATCAGTAGGAAATTTAATTCTGTTACTTTGATTTGGATACAAATTCATTCGTACTTGCCAGACTTTGTTGCAAACACATCACTGTCAGGCCCGTAGCACCTCAGGCGAAGCACAATAAACCAGAAAGAACCTCTCCGGTACGACAAGTCCAATTACCGGAATGCCCAGTCGGTCTGTTACGTCCAGCTCCCGGAATGTCCATTCCCTGAACCCCCCTTTCCCTAACTGAAATTCACTCGGTTAATCACCGTTTTGACAAGTAAAATTACCATCAATTGACAATAATTCTTAATGATAGTTTTGAGCAATTGATGGTCATTTTACTATTGTTTACCTTATGCATCACAGTGGAAGCCTGTTATTGGCCTTTTTACCTTTATATTCCCATTCCAACAGTCTCCCAACAGTTTACTTGTGTAACCCTTCCAACAGTTTATTTTTGTTTCACCCCCCCAGTTTTCCTGTGTAACCCTGCCTTCAGTTTACTTTTGCTACTTTCTCAACAGTTTACTTTTGTATCCTTCCCAACAGTTTACAGTTTCATGCTCGTAGCACTCCGTAGCTTGGCTACGAGAGTTGTCCTATTTAAATTTCGGGAAATTGATAGAATTTTTGGAGTCAGGGTCACTTCCGTATCCGCCATAAGTAATAAGAATAAGAATAAGAATACATTTATTTGACAAAAACTAAAAATCAGTTGTATACTTACAGAGTAAAAATCAGATGGTAAAAATCTTACGATTGTTTACAAAAACAAAATGAAGGTAGGTAAGTATACAGTTTGATACCTTTACCTCCCGTGCTAGTTAGAAACTGTGTTACGGCGAGGTAATGATTCTCGTCCCATACAAATACGGGTCATTCTTGAGTGTCCGGTTGAAACCGAACAATAAAACCAAGCGAGTCAGTTCCATTGCCAGTAACCGAACGTAAACAAGTTAATAAAGTAATTGAGCCACATAGCCTCCCGTTTCTGCTCTAACATCGATTGTAATGTTATCATGTGTGACGATGTTTGGTGTGTTGTAGGAGCGCGCCCGTGCGGCAGCAATGGGCTACGATGACCCCTCGTGCGAGAACGTGGAGGCAACCACGACTTCCTACCACAAGTGCCTCAAGGAGGTCCTCAGCAGAATCGAAAATGTATGTATCAAAACTGCGAATACTTTTTGAATTACTTTTTTTTTCTACTTATTACTTTTTGAATGCATTTTCAATTCCAAAATGTCCGATACCGATTGAGATGAAATTTTGCGAAGGAATTTTGAAACTTTGCTAAAAAAAGGTACATAAATGTATTTTTGTTTGAAGGTTCATTTTACTTAGAAAGTTTTTATAAAATTAGTCTTCTGGTCATTGATGTTAATGAAAATAATTCTCGGAACCGTGACTAAAAAAATGAACCCAAACACGACCAGTCCACTATTATCTGTTGAGGGATTCCCATCAGATCAGCTTACTGTCACCATACTATGGTATTGTTATCAATACTTGACTGGTTTGCCAAATTTCAACTCTACTCGTATAACGCTTACTTAACCTTCATAGCCAGCTGAGATGCAAGAGGTTGCGGGTTCAATTCCCGCTGCAACACAAATGTTTGTATGATCTGGGTCTGGGTGTTATGGTACTCGTAGTTCCTGATAACCACGACACAGGGAATCCTAGTGTGGGATTATGACTACGTATGTGACTGTTGGGTGTTATTATATTTTATTGCAGAACCTGTGTTGAGTACTCAGGTGGATGATGCCCATCCCCCAATGTAATCCCTTAGTCGTCTTTTACGACATCCACATGAGGAGAAGGAGGAGTCTATTCTAGGCCAGACACACGACGGCTGGTGGCAACTTGGTATAAACCGGTTTAGAAGATGTGTTAAAACTTACGATCACTAGAAACGGGATATTTACCATGATTTTTGAGCTTTATTGATTCCCGATATTTCGGCACAGTTTCATGAGCCATGATCACGGGTAAACTGAAGTCTTTGCGAGTAGATTTATTGTTATTGGTAGCCGTAACGATCTACCCTCTTTCTCACTCTGTTATTGCGAACACCCCTACCATCAGTTTCATATCTCGACACACCACACTAACGGTATCCGGACGAGCAACTGGTACCACACAATTTTTCCGATTGCTACACATTCTCACCACAGTATTCCAGACTCCAGACAATTGAAAACCATCTTCTCTATTGAAATTCCTGTGTTTAGTAATCTCAATTGCCCCTTGCACCAGTCTTGGTATGTAATGCCGCTCTGTTTTGAGATTACCTGTGGATGGTGTAGCTCAATCCAATGGTTTGAGCCAGATTCTATGAGGTGTTTCGCTATAGCCGACTTCTGTGTGTCGACGTTTTTGACCGCTCGGATGTGCTCCTTGACCCTTGTGTTAAAACTTGTTGATGTATTTGCAGCCTAGCTCCTCCCGCTTGGGTATCATGGTCGCGTCCCACAACGAGGACACTGTGCGCTATGCCATTCAGCTGATGAAGGAACACAATATCAAGCCGGACGACCGCGTCGTCTGCTTCGGACAGCTCCTCGGCATGTGCGATCACATCACCTTCCCGCTCGGTAAGTCACTATGTACCTCATCCTCATTATCAGCTTGTAGAACTCCACTGCTGGACATAGGCCACCCCCTTAGAATGCCACGACGAACGGTCTTGAGCCGCCTCCATCCACCGACTTCCTGCAACGTGATGGACTAAAGACATTATAATGTCTTTAGTCCATCGAGTGGAGGGCCTTTCTCTACCGCGTCGTTCGGTTTGTGGTTGCCACTCGAGAATCTTTATTCCCCAACGGTTATCAGTTCTTCGAGCTATATGAACTGCCCATTGCCACTAAAACTTGCTAATTCTGAGAGCTATGTCATGTAAGTCACTATGTACCATGCACTAACTACTATGCACTAACTACTATGCACTATGTGTGATATGCACTACTCCCAAGTTCTCACTCCCTCGTAAGACCCATACACTCTTCCAAAACCCAAAACAAACATGTTGGTTGAAGCCTAGAATCTGTTCTTCTGTGTCTATGACTACCACTGTGGCGCGGCGAGCGAGTAGCTGGCATAGGTGCGGGTTCGATTCCCGCTGCCGGACAAATGTTGAATGATCTGTAAATATTTGTTCCGGATCTGGGTGTTATGGTACCATGTTACTTGTAATTCCTGATACCCTCGACACAGGGAATCCTAGTGTGGGATCATGACTGCGTATGTGACTGTTGGCTGTTATGTTATGTTCAGGAAGAAAGAAAGAAAAAAACCTCGTGATTACTTAAATTCAAATTATCTCGTGTTAAGCCTCTGGTGTTGCAGGCGTCCATAGGCTATGGTATCTACTTTCCATCAGGTGGGCCGTACGCTTGTTTGCTTGCCTTTTCTTCTTTCTTTATCATCCTGTTTACGTCCATTGCTGGAAGAAAGTTTCCCCCATTGAATACAATGGGGGGATTTGCCATACACCATTCACCACGCCATTTCGCCACGTTTGGCAGGCGGATTGGTAATCACATGATAAGTACATGATGCTGCTGCCCATCTCCTGGTATAATCCCTTAGTCGGCTTTTACACGGGAGATTTCCGTGGGTCCACAGGGTCGCCACTCGAGGACCTTTATTCCCCAGCGATTGTCGTTTCTGCAAGCATCTTGAAAATGCTTTTTTTTTTTATACTATACTTGGCACGCAAACAAGCATACGGCCCACCAATGGAAAGTAGTTACCGTAGCTTATGGACGCCTGCAACACCACAGGCATCACACGCGCGCTGCCGACCCAGAAACATAAAGATGAAAAGTCACATGTGCCTGTAATTTCACCGGCACCCGTACCCTTCAAACCGAAACATAGCAATGCGAGCACTACTGCTTGGCGGCAGAAATAGGTACGGTGGTAGTACTTCCCCGGACGAACTCTTTCACAAGAAGTTCTACTACTAACTATTAACTCTTCGAGCAACACGGACTTCCTGCCGCGGGCCGGAAGGGAGTAGCCTTAGCGATATATTACCATTCAAATAGTTCTCTAATTTTTTGCGGGGGGAAATGTGCACACAAGCGCAATTCCGTATATACACATCCAAATACAACACTGTAATGACGACACTCACACTAACAAACCTTGCACACGTCCTTAGAATAAGAACAAACTAGCGTTTTATTAAACGCATGTGCCTACTTTGGCTTGTAGTTTGACAGAGGGGAACGCTGCGAATGGCTAATTCCGTGTTGCCCGAAGCTATTATTTATCGTTCTCATCAATTCCAGTCCATCCCAAGGTTGTCTGGAAGAGATCGCTCTCAGCGATAAGACCGCCCATTGTACTTCCATACGTATAATTTTAATTATGATTGTTTTAATATTTTAATTTTAATGTGGTGTGCAATAAAGTGTTTTCTATTCTATTCTATTAACTATTTGGTGTATTTCAGGTCAAGCCGGTTACTCAGCCTACAAGTACGTACCGTACGGGCCGATACTTGAGGTGTTACCCTACCTGTCTCGCCGCGCTAACGAGAACCGTGGCTTCCTCTTGAAGATCAAGAAAGAGAAGGGTCTCCTTCTAAAGGAGATCATCCGCCGAATCTTAAAAGGACAGATGTTCTACAAACCAGTTGGCAACTACACGCCTGTGTAAACTGTTTAAATGTGCTGTTGCTTTTGTTTGCGTGCTTAATGATTTAACCATTTGAATTAAAAAAAAAAAAAAATCAAGAGGTAGAAAAAAAAAGATTTGATCACAAAGTGAAGAAAAGTCAATTTAGCATTTTTTTAGTTAAGGAACTAGTCTGGGAGTGAAGCGTCAGTTTACAACGGGTTTTCGTTTTTGACAAAAGCGTTTTGTAAACCAGTTATTTGCTGTATTTTTTTGTAGAAAACATAGTTTTCTAAAATTATGTCAACGATAACGATAATTACATTGTAACATAACCGTTATTCGTTGACATGTTTTGTGGTAACAGTATTGTGGACATTAGTTACCACTAATGGCAGAATATAATTTATTGGTACAGTTCAACGAACAGGTTTTTTTGTTTATTTCACTTATTTTGTTTATAATTAATCGAAATAAATAAAAAAAACAAATTCATTCAAATGTAACTGAACTAAATTCAAAATTAATATAAAATCTGATAAATTAAATTAGATTTTACTCGGATATTTAATAGAAGTTGTTTCAAAGAAAATTCCAAAAATCTAGCAAATTGGCATCATTTTCAAAATGATAAGTATAGAGTAATTTTTAAATTGTTTTTCTGCATATAACGGAAATAAAAAGGTTTTAAAAATCACATATTTCAGTTGTTACATTGATGTGATACTTAGTGTACTTAGAATAAAGTAGGCAAATCTGCATAATATCGCGGGGCTCCTAAAAAAAAGACGTAATGGAATATCAAATCGGTGTCATGCTTCTAGCAGTGTTTAATTTATTATTTGTGTAATTAATTATCAGGTATAAATAATTTAACGACGCTTATAACTTAATGTTAACTTTAGATCGCTGTTATTTAAATGTAGTAATTACAAAATAGTAACTTATTCGGCCTTATTACAGAACATGGTCTAAATCTGAATTTAGTCTAGGCGTACTAGTCTAGGCTTCAATATCGTCATTAGGCATATACGACTTTAATACGAAAGCAGATGGTTTGTTTTCCGAAATCTATGGAATTCTTTCAGAGTTTTCGTTGGAGAGGAGCGGAATTGTTACTATATATTTGTTCGTCTATTTTATATTGTAGAATGGATTTCCGCAAAGTCACGCTTATTCTTGCGCTACTACGCAAATTTTCAAAGTATCAAACTGACGGATTGTGTCACATCACAATTGAGATATCGAAATTCTTACCTCCAACAAGCAATCAACTGTCAATTTCTAGACCATTGCTAAACTAGGGGGCTCCCTGGTTTTAGATAAACCAGAGATAGTCCAAGCTTATGTCATTTTTAGCATAAGCGCGGACACCTATTGGGTGTTATTACAAAACATGCCCTTAGTCTGAGTTTAAACCAGGACTACCAGTCTAGGCTTAAATATCGACCTTTGGTATATACGACTGTAATACAAAAGCAGATGGTTTGTCTTCCAGAAGCAACTTTCGAGCTAGATAGTCCAAGCTTTTACCAAAAATGACATAAGCATGGACTATCTCTGGTGTTTCTAAAACCAGGCAGCCCCCTAGTTTAACAATGGTCTAGAAATTAACAGTTGATTGCTTATTGGAGGTAAGAATTTCGATATCTCAATTGTGATGTGACACAACCCGTCAGTTTGATACTTTGGAAATTTGTGTAGTAGTGCAAGAATTGATTTCGGAAAACAAACCATCTGCTTTCGTATTAAATGCCCAATGTCGATATTTAAGCCTAGACTAGTACGCCTGGACTAAATTCAGATTTAGTCCATGTTCTGTAATAAGGCCGATTAAGTTCAGGAACATGTTCCTGGACTATCTAACTTTTTAAATAAAATGATTGTTAAAATTATCTTAATATTTAACTTGGGATAATTACTTTTTTGCTACAGATATCAGTGTAAATTCAAAACCAATTCTCAAACCCAAATTTGATAATTTATGTGATTGTTTCCGATTTTGTAAGAAATTACAAATATAATCAGTGACAAATGTATTTGTATGGGTATCCTATTTGTATTATATTCTACTCGCATAGCCTACGAGTATGGAGAGAATGCATTTTGTTTTGAGTTCCAAGATCTAGATAATAATCTCATAAGATTTTATGTATGTTTTGATCTTTGATTAGTTAGGTTTGTGTTTTGTCCTACATGTCTGTCTTGAATTGAATCAGTTAGGAAAATCTTCAAGCTCAATAAGAAATAAGGAATCACATTTTAGTGGTTTGTAGTCTTGACAATTTGGAGAGATCAATCTATTATAGTTGCTCGTTTATCCCGTAGGCTCGTGGAAGATACGATCGTATCCGTAAAAATGACAAAAAATTTAATTATTGACAATAACGCAAAGTTCAAGGAAATTCGATCTTATATTGTCTAGGTCGCCCGATCGGACCTACCACGAGCCTATACAAGACTCAAGGTTGTAATAAAATTGTGACTTGTGCTAGATTCAGTTCCCCTATATCTATGCTTATTTTACTCATTTAAAATAAAACTTGAATCTTTTTTTTATTGTTTTATAACATCATACCTATTAGTGATATTAGCTTTAAATTTTATTAATCTTTAAAACATATATGAATCAAGATAAAATTTCCAAAATTTACTAATAAGAAGCACAGATATCGGGGAACTGAATCTATCACAAGTTATATTTTAAAGGTACCTTCAAAACTCGCGGTGCTAGCATACTCCTTGGATGGCATGGATATAGTGGTCACGTGGTTCCGTGAAGTGCTACCTTGAGTCAGTGCTTCTTCAATCTTGAATCCGTGAAGTGCTACCTTGAGTCGGAGCTTACAATTCAAATTATATTTGTGTTTTCACGACATTTTGATCTGAGCCCATGTAATAACCGTTGTGCGTCCTCGTCTCGTTTCCAGTTAAAGAGATTGTAAATGTAATTATTATAGATGTAACTGTGCTCAGTTCCTACTTAATTTAGTTAGGTACTACAACTTATAACTGAAATTACAACGTTAACGTGCGAACGCTAATAACCGTTTTACAAAACAGTTATTTTAGTTTGGATAATGTATATTTATGTCTCTAATGTAATTATCGTAAGGACGAAAAAAAAATGAAGCTACAATTGTCGTGATGGTTTCAAATGGAATTTATTGCGTGTTATTTGTTTTTTGTAGTATTTTTTATTTGATAATTTATTAGTAGATTATTAACCAAGGAGATAAAGCAGTGCCTTACGTCACGGGCGTTTTATTGAATCCGTAGCGTAATTATGGATTCAAGACCATAGCTCGCTCAAGTCAAAGACAGCTTTATCCCCTAGGGAATACTGTGCTTTTTACACTTTCTGCGAGACAATAAAAAGTAAGCCTAGGTACTAGAAGCATTTTATTTCAATTACATTTTACCTAATACCTACCTATTTATAAATTAAAAGTGAAAGTTGTTTGATACATTAGACCAAGGGCCCAATTCTCCTAATTTACATTAAATTCACAATATAATCTCATCTCAGTAAAATATCGAGTAAAGGCCAATTCACACCGGATGCGTATGCAGCAAGTAACGTAGACACGCGCGTCACTTTGTATGTACACGCTTGCGTACACGTCACGCAAGCGGTGTGCCATGTCTCATAGAGTTGCATACATTACGTCATGGCACGACGGGCCGCGACCCGTCCACCCACCAGCTTCACCCACCAGTGGGACCACGGGTTATTTCATTTTCCCCGTGCACCCACTGCAACCTTATGCATAAGGCAGGAAAAATATATATCGATATAAATACAATTTTAATAATTCTTTACAAACAAAACAACACATTCCTATGAGAAATTAAAACGATAGACGACCGAATTATTAAAGAGAAATTAATAAATCATAAATAACCTAGAAGCCAAAAACAAAAAGTAATTCCTAACGCAACTTTCCAAAAAATGACCAACGCTTATTTCTTCGTGAATAAGTTGCATTTGTGCTTGAAGTATCTGATAGTCTCTTAATTTATAATATTTTTCCCGTGAATCGTTTAATTTAGATTGTGGCGTTAAATATATTTTAGTCATTAGTTTAGCTTTCGTTACATAATTTTTATTCACTTTTTTATTAATGCCGGCGTTCCAGCTTTCGGAAACGTTATTAGTTCTGTGCCTTCTGTTGTACACGCACCATTCCTTGATGTTTTTTTCTTTGATATCGATATTTTCCCGCCATAAGGCAGGGGGTGCACGGGGAAAAAGAAATTCCCCGTGGTCCCACTGGTGGGTGAAGCTGGTGGGTGGACAGGTCGCGGCTGGGCACGACGACATCTACGCGTACGCAGGCGTTCTTAAAAGAGCGAGAAGGATAACGTATGCATGCTAAGATTAAGTAATAGTTACTTGTCTACGCACGCAGTGTCTGACGTCACAGTTGACAGATGAGATTAGATTGTGAATTTAATGTTTTATAATTACAAGAATTGAGTTTCGGAATAGTTGTGTGGTTTTATGTGGTAAGTTGAAGGTGAGTTTATTTGAGTATAGTGCCTAAAGCCGGGTCCGCTGCGCTGAATTTTGTAACAAAACATGTTATATGTTTGTAAAACACCAAAACATGACGTAGCGGACCCGGCAGCTTCGGGGGCTTGTGTCTGAGAGTCGTTTTGTATCGTAAAGGCTTAAATCGTCGCAGGCTTTCATGTACTTCTCCTTAGATTTTTTCAGGATTGTTAACGATGTCTGAGGGTTTTATGCCCTCTGGAGTCAAATAATAACTTTTGTAACTCTCACTCGACATTTTTACATTAAATTATAATAGAATTTTGTATTTTCAGGAATTTTTCTTTGAATGATTTTTTATCTTTGGAACATAGTTGCATGGCATTATAGCTGCCTTTACACCTACCTATGCGCTTTAATTCGTGAATTAAACAAGGGTATGATATAAATCGGTTATAAGCTCGCAAGACCAGTTTCCGACGATGTCCACACATGTCAAACTTTTGTCAAACAAAATTATGACTTTAGATGTAGGTTCTCTCCTTCCCTCTCTGGGACAGACGCATTCTTGCGTTCTGCGCCTTCAGGCGCTGGCTCTTTCGTACACAACATCAATAACGCGGTAAAGTGCGTAGGTGTAAAGGCAGTTTTATACGCATTTTTTTTTTGCTTTCTTGCGGAGGCTAGTTCGATTTTCGAATAAGTCCTTTTTGTGTGTGAAACTTTTACTATGGTAAGAAAACTCTTACCAAAAAATTTGAGGTTCCAAATTCAAATCTCACTATTGACCAGCGGCTATCGTATGGAATTTACACGGACATTTACACCAGGGGATGGGCAGCAGCATCCACTTGAGTATTCAACATCAATACTGCGGTCACCAATCCGCCAGCCAAGCGCGGTGATTATGGCAAATCCCCTCATATGGGGTAGACCTCGTCGAGGCCGTTCAGTCGTTAGCATCTCATGATGATGGTGTAGTGTTAAACGGATTTTTGAAAATGAGGTTTACAAAGTGTACTATGCTCATCGGTATCTCCTTATAAAATCCATGATAAACTACACCATACTTCTATGTCAATCGTTTGCAAAAAGCTTAGAAACCACATTTTCACGTATATATATTTTCTAAACTATGTGATGTTATTTTTAGACAGTTTTATGACTACCAATAAAAACTGAATTTGTTTTGATTTGTTTTTTTTATTTACTTTTTAGATTTTTGATTGGCTCGCTGATTTATCCTTTTTAGTTTACTTTCAAGATTTTTTCTTTCGTTTTAATTATGAGCAAAAACTGCTGCCACTTCAGTTGGTGTATATTCACAAATGTTTGCGTTATTTTGGCAAGGAAAATAACATTATGTACCTATAGACTCATGGGTTGATTTTATCTTACCAAGTGAAGTGGCACCTTAAGTTGTGGCAAGAAATTAGATTGTAAATTTATTCGTCACTTTTCTTACTTTTGGAAGAAATAGTAGATCGAGTCGACTGTAAGAAGTAATTAGAAACGTGAGTTATGAGAAACGGTTATTGCAGACAATAATACTTAATGTATGTTATTGTAACCCATATACAGTATCTTAAACTATGTGTAACACTTCGCCCTGTTACGGTCGTCATTTTCACTGCATGTAGAAGCAATTTATATACTTATACATCGATATATTATATATCGTCTAATTGTTTGCATCTGTATAGAACCGATAGTGTAGTGTGTATTGTCTTAGTAAAATGTATGATTTTAAAGCATCGTTTCGTATTCGAGCCGGATCCAAATTCCAATCTGTCCGACTAGTCAGGCAAACAGTTTGGAATAATTTTGTTCAAACAGTTAGATCATCGAACTGTTGGCAGGAAAGATTGGAATAAACGATACATTGGTGTTCATGGCAAAAACGACGGATGGTCAAATTATAACTGTTTTTTTAAATCTTTATTCACAGAAATAATAGCACAACACTAAAATACCAATGGAATAGTAATAATAGTTGTGCTATCTAACCGTTGCCGTTGTCGACCTCTATGGCGCAGCGGGTGAGTAAACCGGCTGAGATGCGAGATGTTGCGGGTTCGATTCCCACTCCGGGACATATGTTTTATGATCTGCAAAGTTTGCTCCGGGTCTGTTAAGGTACCATTGGTACTCGTAGTTCCTGATAGACACAACACAGGGAATTCTAGTGTAGGATCGTGACTACTTATGTGACTGGTGGGTGTTATGTTATGTTATTTTATGTTGAATGAATTTAACTGATCCAAATCACTACAAGACGGAACCGTCTCCAAGACGCTGTCTGCTCATGCAGACAAGGCCAAGGGCTGGCTTTTATCTGGCTCATGCCAGATAAAAGCCAGCCCTTGGGGTCACGCGTCTTTCGACCTGAAGCTCCGAAAGAATTTTGAAAATGTGAAGTGCCCTGGTACCCCATGTATCCCGAATCTCGACCCCAAAAGATACAAATACGTAAGCTCTGTTGAGACTTACATATTTGTACCTTTTGAGATCCTCAGCCGAAGCGACCTCTGCACCGGCGCGGCCCAACTGTCTCGGAGAGATATGCTCTAAGATACCAAAGGCTTACCCTTCTCCCACGGTACAAGAGTTATGCTGTTAGGCCGCTTACTATCGTCACATAACATCCCAAAGGCTAGCGTGGGAGAAAGCGGCGGCCCCGTGGCCATGGTGACCAAGCTCGACCGATACCGCACTGAAATTGGGCCTAATTAAATTAGATCTAGCTTGTTAAAAACTAGATGTACCGTCCTAGTGAAGTAAACTGTAGAACTTAATGTTTTATCGCCTTTCAATTGTAATGTATTTTATTTACACTGTCAACTTCTTGAAAGACGACTTTGTAATAGGGTTATAGTCTAAGATTAATGGTTAATAAATGATCAATGTTATTTTGAGTTTTATTTTTATGTTAGTAAAGCTGTTTAAGATCACGTAAGAAAATTGACAGTGGCTCTCAATCTATCATAAGAGTCATGCATTTAATTGAACGAGTGAAGCGAGTTCTCGCAGTCAGCGTTTGTATGAATGTATATTTACATTCATACAAACGCTGACTGCGTTGATCGGAGTTCCGATCGGAGGACTGGGAATGGCCCACTGGTGTTTCAGGCGTCCATAGCCATAGGCTATGGTAACTGCTTTCCATCAGGTGGTCCGTATGCTTGTTTGCTGCAACACCAGAGGTATTACACGTGGCTTTAGTGCCGTTAGTCTGAGGATAACTTTTGATCCAATTTGTATGAGATATTGAGGTTCAAGAGGGTAAAAAAAAAAAAAAGTGCTACAATTAGGGCCAAGTAGGGTATCACATGAAAAGGTTTTGTATGAAAATTTCAAATTTATTTTAATTTGATTTTAAACTTTGTAAAAACAAAAGTGCAGAAAATAATACAACGGTGTACAAAATTGGTACCATGAATTATATATGATTCAAGGGACAGGGAACACGGTCACAGACAAATGTTGAGCTCTAGGGAGTAATGGGCTATGGGTCCATCATCATCAGTTGATTTCATCATCAGAAAAATTTGGATACAGGAAGGTGACAGGAAGTAAAAGATACACAGTTAAGTCAACAATTAGTTAGTGTACCTAAGTACTTTAATACCATTTGTGGTTACAACGTCAATAACACTCCTCCATTGAATTAATACTCTTTAACATATAAAATGATTGGCCAAAGCACACCGGTGGGCCTAGTGTGAGCATCGCGTTTACGTGGCAACCGCGTAAACGCGCGTTGGTTGAGTAACCGGCAAAATTAAAGTATACGTAAAAACTGCGGAGTCCGAGCAGTTTTCGTGACGCGCGTGGACGTCACGCAAGCGGTGTCCGTGTGCCATGTCTCATACAGTTCATACATTACAACGTAATGGTACGTTGACGTGCACGTCTAAGGTCAACGCATACGCAGCCGGTGTGCTGTAGCCTTTACGTTAGTGTGCCTTGCAACATCGTGAAGATTATTTATAATAAGTAGGTACTTACAACAGTTTCCTTAACTAAGGTAGGTACTACACATTTTGGGTATCTTTCACTAAGTACCTACATACATAAAGGCTTACGAGACACTCAACGAATTTCAAATTTGACAGTTTTTGATAGAAACTTGTGTATGTTGATTTTGTTCGTAGAATTTTATCAAAAAGACGACCACTGTGGCGCGGCTGGCGAGTAGCCAGTGGCTGAGATGCGAGAGGTTGCGGGTTCGATTCCCGCTGCGGGACAAATGTTTGTATGATCTGCAAATAATATTTGTTCTGGGTCTGGGTTACCATGGTAGGTACTCATAGTTTCTGATACCCACGAAACAGGGAATCATAGTCTGGGATCGGGGCCTATGTCTTACTGTTATTTATAAAAAAAAAACATTTACAATACAAATAAGTTACTTGCGTTACATAAGTGTCTCGTAAAATAAAAATTGGTTGGTGCAAATGTGTATTACTCATTTAGTTTTCAGATCTTGTGTGTAAGCAGTGTGCTAGATTTTTAATTGAACTATAAACAAAATCACAGCAACATAACACCCACCAGTCTCATAGGTACACTTGAGCAATTGATGGTAATTTTACTTGTCAAACGTTAGTCACCGAGTGACTTTCAATTAGGGAATAGGGGGGCTGATCCCACACTAGGATTCTCTCCGGAAACGTTTCCGATCGGATTCGTTAGTTTTTCATTTCGATGTGGTAAGTAACTAAAACAATTTTCTCTAGTAAAACACAGTAAAAACAATAAATACTGTACTATGTTTTACTAGAGAAAATTGTTAGAAAATTGTTTTAGTTACTTACCACATCGAAGTGAAAAACTAACGAATCCGATCGGAAATGTTTCCGACGTTTTAGAATTGCCCTGCTGGAACTTGTAACCCTCACTCTACCCCCCCTCCTTCAAAAGTTCAATGTATATGTAAGGAAAATAAAACAATTAAAATAAGTTAACAACAATAATATAATGCTACATTTATTTACAAAGGGACTGTGAGTCAGGAACCCACAAAATACAGTAGTTTAAATTATATTCTCAACTTAATGTAATTCCCACTTTTCCCTATCTCCTAAGGTTCGATGAATAAGAGAGGAAAATCAAACAATTCCAATATTTTAACAATAATATACTTATACACTTAATTTATTTACAAATATAGTGTTGAGAAGGTTAGAGGTAGGACGCTATGCCCTATTGTACGCGAACGAAGTTTCCTTCTATTTTGGCTATATTATTTCATCAAATTTTGTACACCTGATCAGAGACCCAATTCACTAACTAAAAAATAGTTAAAATAGAGTTCGGATCATGTTTCGATCTTGTGTCGATGTCTTAAATGTCAGAAATGGTATTCTCCTGACATAAAATACAACACTGTAATGTGATTATATCGAAATGTGACCGAAACTTGAACGATTCAAAGTTTTTTCGTTAATTTTAGCATAAGTAGATGGAGTCTCTCTTTACTCTTTCTAATTATATATATAACTATCCTACTCTACTGGTGGTCACCATGAATTGAAAGGAGACTAAATTGTTATTTGGGACTAGGAGTTCAACTTTCAGTCAATTTACAATTCAGTCTCGATTCGGTCAACTTTCAGTGTAGTTTTAAAATAACAGAGAATTGGGCCTCAGTACACTAATATAAAGAACCGTGGTGCTAAAGTTTTTTAAAAATTAGTTTTTTGATGATTTGATAATCATATAATTTTAATGCAACTAACGTACCACAAGTCTAGATATTAGTTTACTGATCATGTGTACAAAAGTTTCATCGAGTTTGAAGAAATAATATAGCCCAAATCCCCCCCTGAAAACCAGCGCCGCGCCGTATCTAGTTGTAGGTCCGGTGTAGCTGTATGCTGAGACAGGGACCTATTATTTGACTCCCACACAACATGCGTTTGGTGTTTTTTTAGTTTTTTGTAAAGTTACCAACTACTTAGGTAGATGTACCTACTGTTCTTTTTATTTTGTTTCTTTTTAAGTGGGGACAAATAAACGTATTTTCTTTTCTTTCTTTCTTTCAAATTAGAAGCAAACTTCGTTCACGTACATAAGGGCTTAAGCACCCTTTTGCTAGCTACCGGTGAACTCCTCATAAGGTATATACAGCGTGTAAAAAGACAGCTCCCGAATACTGAAGATACCAGTAAAGCTACCTATATCATAGCTATATAAAATAGGTTTCACCTGAGAAGTGATTCATACCGGAGGAAAACTTTTTTTCGTTTCGTATCATATTTGTCAGCCAGCAATGAACGCATTTATTCCGGCCGCACGAGTTCAACGCTCCCGGTCAGCTGATCGACGCGCAGCGCGAGTATGCTTATGTGGTTTTCATTGCTTTTTTTGACGTTTTTATTTATTAACGAGTTTTTAATGATGGAAATTAGGGTTTTTGTGTTCCTTTAACGATATTTTATGGATAAAGAAAATACGAAAAAAGCGGGTCAAAAGTGACCACTTTTTTTCGTGTTTTTTCATTCAGAACCATGATCTGAATGCACTGTTTCATTTTTCGGGAGTAGTCTTTACACTCCCTGTATAATAGAGCAAACGATTGTGTCGCCCGCCCACTTGAGATGTGCTTCGATTCGACGCCACGACGATCATAAAATTAGAAAGAGTTGAAGCGTTATTCAGCCGAAAAGTTTGTGTATTTTAATTTAAGAAGTAACAGAGCAAGACAGAAATTTGTTTTCTAATACCCATTGTATGAAAAGTTGATAACAAATGTGTAGGTCTAGCAACTCCTAATATCTATCATTTAATATCCAACACGTGCACAGCGAAATGGAATAGAGAGTTTGCACAACACTAAATGGTCAACAACATCACATTTATAAAAATAAAAATAATCCAAACCCACAGCCAGAGACCTGAGATATGAAGTTTCTGGTCTGCCTTTTGAAATACAACCCTATTGTTCAAAGCAGGCTTTCACGAGTGGCTGTGGTATAATGCTTGAGACAAGGAATCAGCCTCTCTATTCTGGGGGCTTAGTACGGGTTTTGATAGTTAACGAAACTATATGAAGTTTCGTTTCTTTCCATACATTTACTTGCAGCGCCCCTATCGAAAACGAGAAGAAAACTAAGGACGCTGTCAGTAAATGTATGGTAGGAAACGAAACTTCATATAGTTTTCGAAAACTATCAAAACCCGTACTAGACGTACTGTAAGTGAAAGTCTGTGATGACTATCAAATTGATGATCATTTTACTTGTCAAACGTTAATCACCGAGTGACTTTCAGTTAAGGAATAGGGGGGCTGGAAGTCTTGAGAAATTCAAAGGATCGATCTCCATCAGTCTCTAGAAGTCCACTGCTGGACATAGGCCACGACGAACGGTCTTAAGCCGCCTATACGTTTTAAGGCCGCAGCCCACCGGCTGCGTATGCGTAGACATTGTCGTGCACGTCGTCGTACCATGACGTTGTTATGTATGGAACTGTATGAGACATGGCACACCGCTTGCACGCTACGCATTGCAGCTCCCATGTGTCAAACAGACGGCGTACCCTTTAGAATAATCACTAAAGCTCGTACGATTCAAGGCTGGATACGCAACGGAACGGTTGCGTTGCGTGTGCACTTGTGCAGCACGTATGCATCGACGTATGCGTAACCCGGTGTGACAGGGTCTACGTAACGTGCTGCATGCGCATCCGGTGTGCGGTGTGTCTTTAACGTTTTTTTGTTTACGGTTACCGTATATTCTCTATTTTCGGTTTACAATAGGTGTTAATTGACGTAATTAACTTTTCGTAATAAGTACAAAAGTTACCGTTTGACAGGAATGATCGCACAATTAACGCCAGTCGCGACTTCGCAAGATAGAGACAGATTTGCCAGCCTCAGTGTTAAAAATAAATAAATGCCCTAAGCTAAGCAGAGCTTGTGTTATGGGTACTAGATAACTGATATACTTAATACAATACATTACATAGATAGATATTTTTTATTATACATAGAAAAATACCCAGAACACCCTGAACAAATATCTGCAGATCGTACAAATATTTGTTCCGAGGCGGGAATCGAACCCGCAACCTCCTGCGTCGCAAGCGAACCTTCGTTCGCCGAGCCACAGAGGTCGTTTAAGTAAGTAAAGTCAGTGTTAAGAAGTAGATAAATGCCAGATAAGGCTGGAAATTGTCTCTTAAAGCTTTCACAAAGTTTTCTCTTTGTCTTCAATAGTCTGTTTAGCACTCGACAGTCACTGATGTCACTACTGCTAGGTGAAGGAGTGGGTAGCGACGTCACCTCCTTCGGTGACGTCATCGGACGCCGTGCCGAGGGAGGTCAGCTGCGTCGCTGTTGGTCTTCGCTAGGACCTGTGACGAGGCGGCTCATCTGTAACAAAGTCGTAATCATCTGAGGCCCAATTCTCTAACTTAAAAATAGTTAAAATAGATTTCGGATCATGTTTCGATCTTGTGACGATGTCGTTAAATGTCAGAAATGGTATTCTCTTAACATAACTTTTCATTTAAAAAACCAACTTCCGCCATTGTATTCGACTAAATATTTGGATGAAAAAAAAAATGATGAAAGAACCATAGTGGTGAAAGGATTATGATACTTTTTGAATGCAAATGCTTGGTTTGTTGCTGAAAATATCAAAATCGCCATATGTATGCCTACAATATTTGAGGAGTTCCCTCAATTCCTCATGGATCCCATCATCAGAACTGCATCCCGAAAAAAATGGAACCAATCTGGAAATATATCTATTCAAATAAAAAAAGAATTTTTCAAATCGGTTCATAAACGCCGGAGATATGAGGTAACAAACATACAAAAAAAAAAATACAACCGAATTGAGAACCTCCTCCTTTTTTGAGAAGTCGGTTAATAAAATACAACACTGTAATGTGATTATATCGAAATGTGAACGAAACTTGAAAGATTCCATGTTTTTTCGATAATTTTAGCTTAAGTAGATGGAGTCTCTCTATACTCTTTCCAATTATCTATATAACTATCCTACTCTAATGGTAGTCACTGTGAATTGAAAGTAGACTAAGGGCCTTATTCATAATCATTTTATAAACCTATTTTAGTTAAAATAGCTTTTGTCTTGTTCTCTCTGATGTAAAATGTCATATGTCAAAACAAGACAAAACATTTTTTTACTAAAATAGGTTTAAAAAATGATTATAAATAAGGGGGTAAATTGTTATTTATGAGGGAGCCGAATAAAAACTTTCTGTCAATTCATAATTCAGCCTCGATTCGGTTAACTTTCAGTGTAGTTTTAAAATAACTTAGAGAATTGGGCTACTCCAAAATTCTCGTGGAAGGAAAATGCATCTGATTTAATTTACTTACTAGACCCCTCCTTCTTCTAGTGTGGATGTAGTAAAAGTCTTATTAATAGATTACACCAGGGGATGCGCAGCATCATCCACCTGAGTACTTAACACCAAGCTGCGATCACCAATCCGCCTGCCAAGCGTGGTGATTATGGAAAATCTCCCCATTGCATTCTATGGGGGAGGCTTCCTCCAGCAGTGGACGTCTAAAGGTTGTTGAAGAAGAAACAACAGCTGTTCGTTGATATATGAGAGGGCCTAGCCAAACGGCATTCGCTTCGAAGCGATTCCATTTCTACAGTCGTAATTCAATACAAAAGACCACGTGACATATCGATAGCTAAAGTCAATCCCATACATTTTAGACTTTTCTACTGGCGTCATCGCTATTAGAATGTTACTTTGTCTACGGCCTCTGGTCTTTACAACGTACATACAAATAACATACAACAGTCACAATACATAGAACTGATCCCACACTAGGATTCCCTGTGTCGTGGGTAACAGGAACTATACGAGTACCATGGTACCATAACCCAGACCCGGAACAAAAATATTTGCAAATTATGCAAATATTTATACCGCAGCGGGAATCAAACCCACACCTCATGCGACTCAGCTGGCTACTAGCCCGCCGCACCATAGAGGTCGTCACACAATAGAATAGAATATTCTTTATTGCACAAAAAACAAATCATGTACATAGGCGAACTTAATGCTAGGAAGCATTCTCTACCAGCTAACCTTTGTGTAATGCGGATAAATTTATGTAGGTGGTGCATAATACGTTGAAAAGAATTAGATAGTACTTCAAGTACTTAGGTATAGTTTCACAATAATAAATTTTATAAATTAAGTAAACATACATGAAACAACATTATACCAGGTACACACTAGCAATAAATATATACATTAGGTAAGTACTTGAAATACATAATATGCATAAACAAATATAACTCTAACTTACAATATTATAGCAACCACACAATCAATAACATGTACGTACGTTATTGAATATTTTTGCAATCTTTGACCAAAATATTGATTTTGGAGTCCTTTGTGCCACGACATGAGTGCTGCCATAATACACTCGAGAGCAATGAATCCGGGTCACTTAAAGAATGTTAAAAATCTCGGAAACTAAAAATGATAGATTAATGCAATAAATTGTATTTAATAGACAATGTAATACTCCTTAAATGAAGGTAAAAAAAATATGAGTCACCATACATTTTATTAACACAAAATTACATAAAGAAAAAAACTGCTGATCTCTCCTTAAAACAAAAATAGGAAACATTAAATTTTTGAACTTTATTACGATTTTCTTGAATTTTAATACTTCGTATTGCCTCCTCGTGCTTCCATTACTGCGTTTACGCAGAAAAAAAACAACAAAAAAACAGAAATCAAACAATGATAAATGACAGATTACAAACAAAAGCAAAACCAAATGCTGTAATTTCGTAGTTCCATCTTCGAAAGTGGCCCTTTTTCAAATTTGTTTTTTTTATGATATAACTTTACAATAACTAAGAAGTTTTAATACCTTCATTTAAGGAGTATTACATTGTCTATTAAATACAATTTATTGCATTAACCTAGCATTTTTAGTTTCCGAGATTTTTAGGATTCTTTAAGTGACCCGGATTCATTGCTCTCGAGTGTATATACTTACTTATAACCTAGGTACCAGGAATCAGCACATTCCCGAAACAAAAAGAACGACAAATAAACCGTATCGAACTAAAAACAAATTTCTACTAAGTATGTATATTTTAAATCCAAATTTTATCACTATTGGTACACACCACACGGTAGGTGTTTGCGAATTGGTTAATATGCTGATGTATCATTATACAAATGCGTCGTTATGCGAAAAAAACAGATTATACTGGTCATTATGCGTTAGATTTGAGCCGAGGTAGGTTAGGTTAGGTTAGGTAGGTTCTCTGTAGGTAATTACGGTGCAAATGAGCCGTAATTACCTACTTTCTTTAGCACAGTTCACAACAAAACAGTACTTACCTTGCTAATAATAGTAGGTAGGTAAGTGCTGATTCGCTTGTTCTGTACGTGACTTACTTTTCCGCAGTTTCCGTTCCAACAATGCCTGCGAAGCCAGTGCAGCGACGAGCGATATCGCCAGGGCAGTGAGCTGTGCACGCACGCACAGCGCGTGTCGTGCAACGCACGCAAGCGCGAGGCCGGCGTGCCGTGCCATCACAACCATCGCCCAGGGACCACGCCAGCCGGCGCCACCTATACATGCGCCAGCCTGGAAGTCAAGAAGTTAAGTGTTTACAATGGTCACAAACGGTATTCCATGTCACGACAAAAAAAAACGAAACAAAAATTTCAATTCAAATAACTATTGAGATTGAAAGTATCAAAATCTCAATAATTATTAAACATAGGAGATGTGGGTGGGCTTATTTATGTATTTTCAAAATGATCATAGCAATTAGGTCAAATACTCCATAGTTTATGAATTGAACGGCAAAAACTGAAAAAAGTCCGAAAAATTTGCACGTATTACGCAGGTAGCACAACTTTTTTTGCTTGCAAAACGTAGTTTCACTCTCCCCTAAGGTGTCTAAATAATTTACCAAAAGTTCAGCTTTACACCACGTCTTGCGTTTTTATTGTTAGATATATCCTGGCCTATTTACACACATGGAACCGCCTATCGCACCCATTGTCAGAACATATTTTTTTTATTTGAGTAAATGATGGATCTGCCATTTGTCCCACCTGATGTTAAGCGGTAACGCCAGCCCATTACAAATGAAATATCTCATAGGTCACGTCACCTAGGACGCGCCCTACATGGCATTGCACTACGTCAGTCATCTTGAGACATAAAGATGAAAAGTCTAATGTGCCTGTAATTTCACCGGCACCCGTACCTTTCAAACAGTAACGCAACAATGCGAGCACTACTGCTTGGCGGTAGAAATAGGTACGGTGGTAGTACTTCTCCGGACGAACTCTTTCACGCAGGCAATCATACACCCCATCCAAACCAGTCAAGGAATAGAGTTAATTAATCAATGTTACCTACCTGCAAAACATCCCAAAGAGACGCACACGCGCCCCAAGCCGCGGCTGCCAATGCTGGCAATGCTAAATCAGTCCTAGCGGCGCGCCACCTCAGGAGCGCCAACACGAGCGAGGCGTGCGCTGCTGCTCCACCACAGGCAAGAGAGCCTCGCTTGCCTCTCGCAGCTGCCATGCTTAGTGTACCAGCAGCCAAGGCCTGTAATGCCCCAGCTCCAAAGAGTGCCCGCCAGGCACACCACCAGCCATCCACGCAGACTCCGTACCACTGAGGAAGAAGAGGATATCATATTGGATGGATCGAGTATAATTCAATAGCAGCCGCTAGAAGTCCATTACAGGGTCTCCCCCATAGAATGCAATGAAGAGAAATGTCATAATCCAGGCAGGTGGATTGGTTATGGTACTTACTGGTATTGAGCACAGCGTGGATGCTGCTGCATATCCTCTGGTCTAATCCCTTAGTAGTTGACTGTGGTGTGCTCAGCCTAAAAATAGACCCCCTTATCTCCACCCGTGGATGTTGTACAAGTCGACTAAGAGTTACACCAGGCAGTGGGCAGCAGCATCCGCCTAAGAACTCAACATGAATACTGGCGATAAGTAATCCGCCTGCCAAGAGTGGTGATTATAGCAATTCCCCCCATTGAATTTTATGGGGGAGGCCTCGTCCAGCAGTGGACGCCCAAAGGCTATTAATAAATCCCTAAGTTGGCTTTTTCGATATCTAAGTACCTACTGCAATGGAGGAGACGGAATGGTGTCTACTATTAGGCTGGACACACCACGGCCACGGTCATGGGTAAAGTTAAGGGCAGAGGATTTAGATTTAGTAGTTTTTAAAAACACACAAAGATGCCTAATAAGCTCATTAAAATATGACATGGCAAGATTTCACAATAGTAATTCTAAATCACACTTTTGTATCATCAAGGAAGCCTAGCAAACTATTTCTATCACCTTAATATAAGACGTATAAATAAATCCCTGTTGCAGTCCGATGAAGAGTCCCATGGGAACGCCAAGCAGCGCTCGAGGGTCCCGCGCAACTGACCGGGCGTCCGGTGGCGGAGAGGGCGTAGACGTGGCACTGTACACAGCTAACCCAGCAGCGAACAGAGCCATGATGGCCCACACCGCGACGAGGACACAGCGACCCTGCGAGCTGAGGGCTATTCCCAGCACTGACTGGATGTCTGGGCAACCAGCCGCACCACACGTTCGCTCCTGCAGAAGTTAGGAAATTGAGTAAAGTCCCGGTTTGTAAAGAAATTTGATCCAAGCTATTAGTTTCAGTTAGAAGAATTATGGCTAGATACGATAGGTTTGCGCCGTGATGATGTCACGTATTAGAATACTAATAGATAACTGCTGCCTTAATGGGCATGTGTTTGCCAAATTACTGACCCAAAACTGGGAAAAATCTGTAAAATTACATTAGTGAAAGAGAAATAAGTCAAAGGTGTAAGTTACCTCATAATCATCATCGTCTGTGAAGAACTCCTCAGAAGGCGGCCACCTCACTACGGTCGCATTGGTCGGAGTCACCGTGAACTGCGGAGGTGTCCGATCCTCAGGCCAGATGAGGAGTGCAGCCCCTAGGAGCATAGTCCCAAACACCATCCCAGCATCTTGGGCTGCTCTGAGTGCACGCAATGCTCGGCGCAGCGCTATCTTCCGGCGAGCCTCGTCGCCAGCTGATTGTGCTAAGGATGTTGCCGCTGCAGCCAATGCCACCGTCATTGGGGACAACGTCACACCACAGATTCCATATAAAGCTAGCAGTATCGATAGAGGAGTTGCGACAGTATGAGCAGTCAGTAAAACACAGACTAGTCCATGGGCTAACGCTATCACTGTTCTTGCACCAGTCTTTTGTAATATGAGTGGAGAAAATGGAGCTACTATAGCTGCTACTGTGTGCATGACAGCTAAGGGTAGAGCTCCAGCTTCGGCACCGGCGTATGCTGTGAAGGGGACGAGGGCAGTTGCACAAAGTCCAGTCGAAATACACAAGAGCGTAAATCTTCGCACCAGTGGCCTTGGTAACTTGGGAGGTTGCCTCGAGATCAGTCGGCGGACAGAGGCTGCGCCCACAGAAGATGCAGTTGATTCTCTTCTGCGACCCGTGTTCGCCACCGTCGATCTGGTCTGTGCTTTCGGCTTCTTCCACGGCCATTCCTTCTTATAGATAGTACTGACAGGAATCTGTTAACCAAAAGAGATATCTATTAAAATATCTTCACGCGAAAGAAGATCTATAGCTAGTTATTCTAATTAACTCAATAAATTAAGACCGTATCTAGTCGGAAAGTTTTCGAAGCTTGTCTATGACTAAGATACGTATTTGTGTGTGATAATAGAGTACCTTTGCAGTACCTAGCTGGTTTGGAGACCAAAAAAGACTGCTGTGACTTCAGATTACATTTTTAACTACTTTAAAAAAAGAAGTTTCTTAATTCGACTGTATGTTTTTTACGCGATGACTCCGCCAATTATGTATTGATTTGATGTTTCTTTTTGCTTGATTCAAAGAAGTCGGTTTTTGTTCTAAAAATTTACTTTATTTATTCTTTGGCAGGGTTTATCAGAAGAATTCTGGTACCTGTGTGATGATAGTCCGATGCCGGTGAGGGTCGGAAGTGGTGCGGATTGCAGGGGTGCGGGGAGGGGGTCGCGACCGCTCCGTGAGGTCCGGTAAGCTGCCCATCAGTGCCCATCCAGAGCCCACCCGCCTTTGCCTTCACATCTGATCCTAGTCTAATCCAGCTCAGCTCGGCTATAAAAAAACATGTATCATAAATTAGGAGGAAGATTTTAAAACCTTTCACAGAAGTGGTAAGGCCGTGGTGATGACTACGGCAAAGCAAAAACAGAATTATGAATGTAGCATTTTAAGTTTGCTCATCTATTCCTGTGTAGCTCTGAAACATTGACATCAGGATGTTGGGACCCATGAGCTAGGAACCAGGCACCTATGCTACCTGTTTTTGTAGCGATTTTGTAGTCCCTAAAAACACTATTCCCTGAATTTGTTTTTTTTTTCAGGACTACAGTTTTCAGGATTTACAGTTTAGGCCGCAAAAATAGTCAGTCAGCGAGTCAGTCAGCCACTCAACGATTTAAATGATTAGTTTGGTATTAAATGAAAGAGCTTATTAAGTACCTACCTACATTCCAAAAATATATCATATTAATATTATTCTCATATTTATAGGTTAACAAAAATGGTTTATTTATAAGCCATGGCGTTTATTTCCATTTTTCGTCTCATGCAGAGTTAGACAGACAGCTTTGATTACTACCATAAAACCGGAATATTTTAACCCTCTGGTTACGAGGGTTACGACCACCGACCAACTGCACCGGGACCAACGCGGACAAAGTCGCGAGCGGGCCCCTAGTAATTTTATTATGCTTAATCAGATTATACCTAGCTAGATCCATTTTTGCCCCCGAAAATCCCCATATGGCTAATTTCTTGGAAATCTTTAGACATTTTCGAGATCTCAAAACATATATATATACACTCGAGAGCAATGAATCCGGGTCACTTAAAGAATGTTAAAAATCTCGGAAACTAAAAATGATAGATTAATGCAATAAATTGTATTTAATAGACAATGTAATACTCCTTAAATGAAGGTAAAAAAAATATGAGTCACCATACATTTTATTAACACAAAATTACATAAAGAAAAAAACTGCTGATCTCTCCTTAAAACAAAAATAGGAAACATGAAATTTTTGAACTTTATTACGATTTTCTTGAATTTTAATACTTCGTATTGCCTCCTCGTGCTTCCATTACTGCGTTTACGCAGAAAAAAAACAACAAAAAAACAGAAATCAAACAATGATAAATGACAGATTACAAACAAAAGCAAAACCAAATGCTGTAATTTCGTAGTTCCATCTTCGAAAGTGGCCCTTTTTCAAATTTGTTTTTTTTATGATATAACTTTACAATAACTAAGAAGTTTTAATACCTTCATTTAAGGAGTATTACATTGTCTATTAAATACAATTTATTGCATTAACCTAGCATTTTTAGTTTCCGAGATTTTTAGGATTCTTTAAGTGACCCGGATTCATTGCTCTCGAGTGTATATATAGTATAGGTATGTTTATGCATACAAATATTGCTCGTTAGAAAGATAGGATTAAAGAAAATATGCAAAAATATACCAGTCCCCCCCTTATCTTATACATCTTATCTCCAAAACTACAGAGCCAATTTTTTTTAATAAATACCTAGGTATAGGATAAACATCGAAAAACCTAAATGAAAATCCAGGGAAACGGAAAAATATTCGTAAATGATCATCATGATGAGATTTCTTTGTCTTGTTACAAAGTAAGCACTGACTGTAATCGCGTTTGGCAGGCATCGCTTTTCGAGGGCTCATAATTAACCCAACAGTACCAAACAGGGCTGCCTTCAGTCCTGTGTGAAATTAGTCAAAATTAGGATTTGTACGACTAATGTCAAAAAAGAAAAATGTCCAAAGCCAATGTCCGAAAGTAATAATGCCCAATTATAAAAATGTTTAATTATTAAAATTCCAGTACTAAAAATGTCCAATAGTAAAATGTGCAACAATAAATATGTCCAGTCCAATTATAATAATGTTCTATTGAAAAATGGCTAGTTTGTTTAGGTTAGGCTTTGAGTTAAATACAGAATACCACGGTTATATAGGTATACGGTAGGTAGGCGTCTCTATAGTTGGTCATTTTTTTGGTTGGTTATTTCTATTCATGGTCACTTTTCTAGAGGGCCTTTTCTGTATCTGGTCATTTTTCTAGTTGGCCTTTTTTAAACTTGGACATTTTTCCGATTAGGCGATTCCATAGTTGGGTATTATTAAGCTCCTGGACAGTTTTGTTTTTTTGACATTAAACGTGCAAATCAAAATTAGTGAGAGACGTTCCTTTTGTCATAAATTATCTCGGTCATAAAAACCTTGATAATGAAAACGATACTATTCGACAAGACATACAAAAGTAGGTACATACCTACCACTGTGGTGCACTCCTGTTGATTTCACTGCACCAATAATAGTCGCATCCAGTAACGCAAAACAACGTTTTCACGTGTAAATCACACTGTAGATACCAAAACACAAGCTTCCAATTACAATACCTTTTTGTATGAAAATCACTGAAAAATCATTGGTATATTTAATACACTTTTACAATATATTTCAAGAGGTTTTTTTTTCTCTGGATAAACATTTGCAGACGCAAACTTGTCACGATCCAGGGTCGTACTTAAATAGAGGGTGTGTGGGGAGGGTGACAAGGATTCGAGTGCTTCTTGTCTCAACCCAATGACGTTCAACCCATTTTATTGAATTTATATTCTTGTTTCAACCCAATCCAAAAATAAAAAATCAAATATGAGTATATTTTGAAATTTTGAAAAATTCTGTTTTTATTCGTATTGTCACAACATACAATAAAATTTTCAAAGATATTGACATATTTGATTGTTCAAAACCTACCTTTAGAGGTAAGATTATGAAAGCATGTAATCAACTACAATAATAAGGCATGGTGGTGGGTATTTTGAATTACCTACTGGTTATTTTTTTTTGATGGTCTTTGTTTAATATGGCATGTTAGTTAATAAGTAACAAGTTTCACAAGTTAATAAATAGTTTTCTATGACCTACACATAGGCATGATTAGCTTCCTAATGTTATTGGCCCTATGTTTATATCTCTAAGTTTCTGTTTAATACATTTTGTATCGCTGTTGGTTTCTCTCAATAAATAAATAAATAAATATATTGCAAGTTTCTTTTGTCAAAGTTCAAACATGTGAAACAGTAACGAAGAAGCCGCTAGGTCAGTAGTTTTTTTTACCCACCTAATGTTTTTTTTTCTTTCCTTAGCGTACATTTTTATGTACCCTAATAGTATTACAATCTAGCCATAAGGCCGGCTAATAAGTAATTAAACATTGACCTAGATTTATAAAATAAATTATAGCTAAGAATGTGTCCATTGGCACTTTTCTTAATGTCTCTATTTAAAGGGAGGACACTTTGTTCTTGTGTTTTAATTAGCTAGTACTAATTTGCACTACATTACACTATTATTTACACTTACTCATTTTGTTAGTAGTAGAACTTCTTGTGAAAAAGTTCGTCCGGGGAAGTACTACCACCGTACCTATTTCTGCCGCCAAGCAGTAGTGTTCGCATTGCTGTGTTTCGGTTTGAAAGGTACGGGTGCCGGTGAAATTACAGGCACGTGAGACTTTTCGTCTTTATGTCTCAGGGTCGGCAGCGCGCGTGTGATGCCTCTGGTGTTATATGCGTTCATAGGCTACGGTAACTGCTTTCCATCTAGTGGGCCGTAAGCTTGTCTGCTTGCCAAGTAGCATAAAAAAAAAAAAAATAAGGTTTCGTTCTTTCGAGTCTTTTCAGTATGCCCGTGTTGTCGAGAAGCTGGATTGCCTCGACCGGAAGTCTACGTTTGTGAGCTCCTGTATATTTTTTAATGACTTTGTCGACGAACTCAATGTTAAGGGAGTGAGGGGGGGGGGGGGTGGAGATCGTCATTTCTTACGTACCAGGGTGCATTTACTATTCCCCCGAGTACTTTAATCTTTTTGGTACAGCCCCACAGCTGTATACCACACTTAATGTAAATTCTTTTGTTTTTAAAACTTTTAAGTCTTTATTTAATGGTCTACCGAAAGGGACTAGGGAGCTTAAGACTTATTACACGCGAACGAACTTTGCTTCTGTTTTGGCTTTTATTTCATCAAACTCCATGAAATTTTGTATCAAGAACAAAGTTATAGAAAGTCGGTGGATGGCGGCGACTCAACACTGTTCGTTGTGGCATTACATTTGACGACCTCTGTGGCGCGGCGGGTGAAGGTTCGCCTGCGACGCAGGAGGTTGCGGGTTCGATTCCCGCCTCGGAACAAATATTTGTACAATCTGCAGGGTGTTCTGGGTATTTTTCTATGTATAATAAAAAATATCTATCTATGTAATGTATTGTATTAAGTATATCAGTTATCTAGTACCCATAACACAAGCTCTGCTTAGCTTGGGGCTAGATAATGTTGTGTGGAATGTCCAGCATTTGTTTATTTATTTATTTATGGGGGAGACCTTTGTCTAGCAGTGGACTTCTATAGGCTGATGATGATGATGTTGATGATGGTGATGATGATGATGAAAACTCCGGACTAACTCTTTCAAAAGGAACTCTACTACTAGCAACCTTAAAATAACACCGTGACTAAAATATTTTTTCAACTCTACCTGTTGCAATTTTTTGTCTCAAGGACAGTCCACTCCGAACACAGCCTACATGGTCACTCTACACTGGATGCTGGTTTGAGCATGCGCTGTGAGGGTGATCTGGGGGAGTACGTCTGCATCTATATAAGTACTATAAGTATTAATATATAGGTATAGCATCGTTCATGGTCTGAGAATGTTAACTAACAGGTAGGTTGTTTTACATAAAAAAACGCTGTGCTGAGGCATGTCCGGCCTGAGAATAGACCCCTCCGTATCCTCCCGTGGATGTCGGAAAGCTTGTCTGCCATCATGATACACTTGCTAGATTATTTTCAGATATTATCATCATCATCAACAACCTGTTTACTTCCACTGCTGGACGAGGCCTTCAGACGATTTAGACGCACAATGATTAATACGCCATACTGATAATAATTAATACGATGGTTACCTTCGTAAGTTGAATTTCATGTATGTATGTATGTATGTTTGTCCGATGAAAACTTCCAAACCGTTAATCCGATCTTTATGAAATTTGGTATGGGGGTAGATAGTATTGGTACAATTTGTAGGTAAGGTTTTGAGCTATATCGGTCAGGGGGTTGCTGAGATATCGGGGTCCAAGAGGGGGTAAAAAAAATAAAAGTGAGACAGTCAGATCAAGTGGGGTGTCTAATGAAAGCGCTTTGGTTGGACATTTCAAAACTGTTTTTAATAAGTATTTAGCCTTAGTAGTTTTTGTGATATTAGGGAAAATAAAAAACGTTACTTCCAGCAATCCCACAATGCTGATATTTGGTATGCTTGTGGCTTTTGTGTCACAACTACAGGGAAAAGTCTGAAACTGAAGAATTTAGAAACTTGTACTCCATAAAACATAAACCAATATAACATCCATTGTTGACCTCCCGTTTCTAGGACTTTGAATGACGCTGGAGTTCTACGGTTTTCGTCAAAAGGATTCGTCAGGTACTCGATATAGGTACTAACAGGTATGTAGTATTACGCCCCGTTGCTTAGCCCTATTCAAAGGTTATTTCGATGATGTGTAGGAAATTGTTACTGAAAGAACCTGAACTGTACTGGTAGACCTCGAGGTGAAAATTTTCAAAAATAATAATATAAAAATGGAAATTACTTGGTTTAGTAGTCGGGCTGATAAAGGTGTTATCGCGAGGTCTCAGTTTGGGGCGAACTACTAGTTATAAATACACAAAATGACCAATCGCTAAATTACCAACACGTGAAATAACCAAAACGTGAAATGACAGGCGAAACGACCAACTAATGTGAGGTACTTGTGTTAAATGACTTCAAAAAAGGAGGTAATCAATTAACCCATGAAACCAGCAGGGCTATTCTCTATCGGGTTCGCAACGTAAATTGTGCAATCAGAGGCCCAATTATCTAACTCAACAATAGTTAAATTAGAGTTCGGATCATGTTTCGATCTTGTGTCGATGTCTTAAATGTCAGAATTGGTATTCTCTAAACGTAAAATACAACACTGTACCTAATTATATCGAAATGTGACCGAAACTTGAACGATTCAGAGTTTTTTCGATAATTTTAGCCTAAGTAGATGAAGTATCTCTTTACTCTTTGCAATTATATATATATAACTCTCACGAATTGATAGAAATTCATGGTTTTGTTTTGAAATAAAATATGAGGCGCCTTTTATTTTCTCATAGTGGATGATGAAAAGTAGAGTGTAACGCTCGGGCGCAAAATATATTTTTAGCTCGGGCGACGTAATTTGAATCCCTCATTTCGCTCTGGATTCAAAAAAGCGCCCTTGCCGTAAAAATATCATTTTGCTCCCTTATGATAAAATCTACTATTGCCACACAGTGACCATGTAATGATATAACTTTATTTACGGCTAGTCTAAATAAGTAGTTGTTATAGTATATGTATTTCCTGTACAGAAATCTATAAAAACTATTTAGACTAGGCGTAAATAAAGTTTGACGACCATCTCCGCTTCCTTATAAAACGGGAAAGCCAAGACACCGTTATAGAGATACCTACTACACTAAAATCATGCACTTATCTCATTCTTGACGTTTATATTATTACGAACACAATCCGCCAGCAATCACTTTTAAAAATATATTATCGTTAACGAGCTCCAAGATAAAGCGTACATGTAGGTACCTATATAATATAGGTACAAAAGTAGAAATTTGCAGTATTGTAGGTACGTTACGATTAGATACAGTCTCGACTGCACCCGTGCAAGCATGTCCGTAATTTTAGTAACCGGTCTTATATTAACTTTAATAACATTGCTTTATCACGTGACCACTAAAACGTTTAATTATTGGAAAAAGAAAAAAGTGCCGTATATTAGACCAGTGCCATTTTTCGGTAACTATGCAGGATATATTCAAATGCGAAAAAGTAGTGGTTTAATTTTACAGAAGCTTTGCGAAAAGTTCCGTGATGAACCTTACTTTGGAACTTTTTACGGGACCGATCCTGCCTTAGTTATCCTGGACCCCGAGGTTATCAAACTGGTTTTTACAAAAGACTTCTACTACTTCAGCAGCAGGGAAATAATGGACCACAATGCTAGAGAGATAACCACGCAGAATCTTTTCTTCGCTCACGGAGACAAATGGAGGATCGTTCGCCAGAATTTGACCCCGTTCTTTTCAAACGCAAGAATGAAGAGCATGTTTCCCTTGATACAGAAATGTGCTTATATGTTTGAAGATATGATGGACTATGAGATGACAATATCAAACGTGATAGGAGCTAAGGCTCTTATGATCAGGTATACAATGGATTGCATTTGCTCCTGTGCTTTCGGCATTGAAGCAAACACTCAAGCGAGGAATGCCGAGAAAAATCCTTTTACGATCATAGGTCAACGCATCTTTAGCAGTTCTTACTACGGGGCCTTGAAGATCATAGGCCGAACGCTGTGGCCAAAGATTTTCTACGGGTTAGGGTTAAAATGCTTTTCAACAGAGATAGACGACTTCTTCTTCAAACTAGTGACTGGTGTGTTTAAAAGCCGCAACTACAAACCCACTCTGCGATGCGATTTCGTAGATTTGATCCTAAATTTGAGGAATAATCAGAAGAATATCATTGGGGATAGTATGAGCAATCTGAAGACCGGAGCCAGCAAAAAAGTCGAGCTAGAGGTTACCAATGAGTTGCTGGTATCGCAGTGCGTCGTGTTTTTTGGCGCTGGATTTGAGACATCAGCTAGCGCATTGGGGTTAACACTTTACGAGCTCGCGAAGAATCAAGAAGCACAGAGACGGGCACAGAAGGAAGTCGACGAGTATCTGAAACGACATGGTAATAAGCTGACATACGACTGTGTGAAGGAGCTTCCATACATCAATGCTTGCGTAACTGAAACCACCAGGCTTTTCCCAGTATTTGGCTTCCTCACTCGCGAAGTTGTAGAAGACTATACATTCCCATCAGGGCTGCAACTAGAGAGAGGTGCAAGAGTCCATCTGCCTGTTTACTACCTGCATCACAACCCTGATCACTTCCCGGAGCCGGAGAGCTATAAGCCGGAGCGGTTTCTACCGGACGCTGATCATGAGATCAAGCCGTTTACCTTCTTTCCGTTTGGAGAGGGACCAAGGTACTGCATTGGTAAGTTTAACATAACTGTAATACTCAACAGTGACATTATACATAGTCCTGATCCTGACCCAATACTAGGATTCCCTGTGTCGTGGGTATCAGTACCTACAAGTACCTACCAAGTACTACTGGTACCAAGTCTAAAGTTCCACTTCATATAGTCACAGAGCTTATTTGAAACCGGCCTGCGGCTGGAAGTCCGTGTTGCTCGAAGTTTGAAACCATATGATAACCATCATGGTGATTATGACCAGTTCAAATACAAATAAGTAAATAAAAATCGAAAAAAAAAACAAAAAAGGTAAGGTTGTAAAGGTTCTCCAGTGGCAACCACAAACCAGATGACGCGGTACAAGAAGGCCCTGCTCTTGACTGGACTATAGACATTATAAACATCGCATAAATTCAGTGGATACAGGTGGCTCAAGACCGTTCGTCGTGGCATCCTTGGGGGGAGGCCTATGTCCAGTAGTGGACTTCTATAGGCTGATGATGATGAAGTATAAATCGTATGCCTCGATGTGTACGTTGTAGTGTGTCTAAATATAGTTGATGATGTAGGTAACGTCATCGCAAAAACCTATATGTAAAAACTTGTACACCTATTTACTTTTAATTTATCAGGAAAAGTCACAGTTCAACATATCGCATTGCAACGTAGCAACATTTATTATCTATATTAGTTAGTTTATCTTAAAGGCCATGGAGCCTTGCGTAAATTGTGTGCAGAAAATAACAGCGGAAATATTTTTTTTGTTGACTATCTTTTTCTTATCAATCTTTTAATGAAATTAGTGATCGGAACCGTGAGCTGATCAAAATGAGCCAAACACTGCCAGGCTTTAATTCATCATCGAGAAGTTACATTGTCCAGTGCACTTTTTGTCTCCATCATTAGATCAGCTTACCGTTATTACCAATTACCAATTATTATTGTATTGTCAAGAGGCATCAGATTGGATGCAACTGGTTAAAAATTCACTTGCAAGATTTGACCACATGTGTTTTTTTGTTTTAAGGAACACGGTTCTCCAAGATGCAAATAGTACCTGGCTTGATAGCCTTCCTGAAGAAGTATGACGTGGAGCTAGCTGAAGGCACGCCGTTGACCCTTGACTTCGAGGCCACTACGCTGATGATGCAGCCAGCCAGCGCGCTACGGCTGAAGGTCACTCCAAGAAGTGGATGGGAGCAGCGAATTTTTGTGCGGGAAACTAATGAATGAATATACAAACACAAATGTTTTGTTTGGTAATAAAAGATACTTAATATAACTAGTTGATGAAAACACCCATATTAGTACAGGCAAATTAGCAAAAAGTGTGGACCGAAGTCGTGTAGTCGTGGATTCTTATGGAAACGTTAGATGACACGAAAAGAAGCTTATCCTAAGTTTGCACCGTTTCTAGCGCTTACGGAACCCTTTTAAATATTAGGTACAAACTTAAAAAGGCCGTAAATTTTAAAATAGAAAGAAATTACTTGATGCAAGTTAAATTACGTATAGAGACTGTCTTAGTGCATTATGATTTTAATAAAAACCACGTGCATGTAGGGAACACAGTGTTGAACAAATGCATCTTCCGTAAATTAATACCAGTATAAAACTTCCGGCGGATGTAGTACTAATTAAATGAATAAGTTTAAGTCGATTTCCAGAACTACATTAAATTTTCCCCGGAGTAGAGCGACAATAAAATATGGAAAAGTGCCTTCCGTGAGACGCACCAAGGTGCAAACCTGGTAATGTATTTCGATCATTTTTCTGATACGACTATCAATTTGCACCGACTACCTTAATTTTCCCAGAGCCGTAATAAACACAAAAAGTTTTTTTGTAAATGATTTTTTTTGTATGTTCCGTATGTTCGATTTAAAAAATACTTGGTGCAAATGTAGATCATAACGGTGCAAAGTATATGCCAAAGGAATGACCCCCAAATTGCACCGACTTCTATTTCCCCCATTAAGTTACGGATATTATAAGGTTTTCACCCTATTTCACCCTGTTCCGGAGGGTGAAATTACTGATGCTTATTATTAGAGGTGATTTTTAAGCCATACAAAACAATTAGAAAAGTTTTCATGACTACATCTAATTAGTTCCACACTTGTGCAAAAAATCACCTAATTTGATTGTACTATATGTAATAACAATCCTGACATCCTAATCGCTTTAATTTCACAGCATCCTGTGACACTATGTCCTGTAACACTGTGTCTTGTGCAACTGTGTTCTGTGACATTGTGTTCTGTACCTAACACTGTGTCCTGCCTGTGCAACTGTGTCCAGTGAAACTATATCCTGTGACACTGTGTGTGTGTGTGTGTGTGTGTGCGCACGTGTGTGTATGTGGGGGGGGTATATGTACGTGTGGACGATTAGTCGGCTGAGACGCAAGAGGTGCGGGTCCGATTCCCGCTGCGGGACAAATGTTTGCATGATCCGAAAATATTTGTTCCGGTAATAAGGTACTAGTAGTTCCTGATAACCACGAATCGATACAGGGTACTAGTGTGGGGTCAAGAGTTCAGGACTACCTGTACATGATATATGGTCATAATGTAGGACCATACATCATTTAATGATCATCATCATCATCATTTGATGGTCTTTGTTTAATATGGCAAGTTAGTTAATAAGTAACAAGTTAATAAATAAATAAGCTCTCTATGACCTACACAACACATAGGCATGATTAGTCCACTAGATTGCACACAGCTATTATTTTGTTCCCAGCATTTCTTTCATCATCTGTTCAAATGTAGAAACCTGTTATTAGCCCTATGTTTATATCTCTAAGTTTCTTTTTTTTACATTTTGTATCGTTGTTGGTTTCTCTCAATAAATCAATAAATACATCATGTACTATGTGTATATAAATTTGTGTATGTGTGTATACATATGACCTTGTCGGGTGAGGTCTTTGAAAGATTTTTGCAGCGCAGGCCTATAGAATTGCCTCCATCCACCGACTTCTTGCGACCATAAAAAGGTCGTCGATCCGACAAGTGGTCCATTCTAAAATGTGTCGTCCGATTCAACGTCGCCATTCGAGAACCTCTCTCCTTAGCAGTTTAGAAAATCTTTCGACTTCAACTATTAATTAAGTTTAAATACTTAACTTAAATTTATCTAGGTATTAGTTAGGTTTAAGTTAAGGCCTTCACTATAGAAAATGTGGATTTGTCCTTCCTCTACAACATTATAATACTAGTTTTCAGCTTTCGCGTAGTGGAGTTTTTTTTAATTACTTTTATTTTGTTAATATATTTTTGGAATTTACCTACTAATCAAGTTCTTTCATTTATTTGACCCTTAAATACTAGAACGCAGGTTTCTTTTTAACCCGACACGGCACAAGCGAAGCCATATGTTTTGTTAGAAAATTTGGCGCCGCGGACCCGGCTTCAAGAAAACCAGCTTTGCTCTCTAAAAAGAGTTGGTGATACCGAGGTTGTTCCTGCAAGGCGATTCTAAAACGTCGGAAACGTTTCCGATCGGATTCGTTAGTATTTCATTTCGATGTGGTAAGTAACTAAAACAATTTTCTCTGGTAAAAACAGTAATATACAATATTTATTGATTTTACTGTGTTTTACTAGAGAAAATTGTTTTATTTACTATTTATTACCTACCTACTACATCGAAATGAAATACTAACGAATCCGATCGGAAATGTTTCCGACGTCTTAGAATCGCCCTGCTGGATCACGTGTGATCCGAAGCCATAGACCTAAAACGCTGGATCTGATATCTTTGCCTAGACCTGGGCCCCAATTCTACTAAACAAATTGTGTTTGAATTTTTAATGAATTATCATAAAATTGTAATTTTTGACGCTTTTGGTATAGCAAAAGTGTCAAAAGTGGCAATTTTGAGATAATTAACCGACTTTCCAAAAAAGGAGGAGGTTCTCAAATCGGTTGTAATTTTTTTTTTTTTTTTGTTACCTCATATCTCCGGCGTTTATGAACCGATTTGGAAAATTCTTTTTTTATTTGAATATATATACTTCCAGATTGGTCCCATTTTTTTCAGAATCCAGTTCTGATGATGGAATCCATAGGAATTGAGGGAACTCCTCAAATATTGGTGGCATACATATGGCGATTTTGATATTTTCAGCAACAAACCAAGCATTTGCATTCATAAAGCATCATAATCCTTTCACCACTATGGTTCTTTCATAATTTTTTTATCATCCAAATATTTAGTCGAATACAATGGCGGAAGTCGGTTTTTTAAATGAAAAGTTTTTCAAACATAATTTGTTTAGTAGAATTGGGGCCCCGGGTAACCTGGTTATTCGCTTATTCAATACCTTAGGTATCCCTTATCAATTAAATGTGACGTCGCCCATACGATTCGGCTATGATTCTGCGCAGATATCGTAACGAGCCCGCGTTATGTTACGTTTGGTCATAGCGAATAACCACCCAGATTAGTCAACCAACGTCAAATTTGAATCTGAATTCTGTGGAAATTCTGTGGTCCACGCGAACGAAGTCGCGGGCAACAGTTAATGTTCAATAAATTTTTATCAGAACAGTGAGACAAGTTTATCAGCTAATAAATTATAATTATCATATAATTAAAGTCATATTAGTATATAATATAATACAGTCTTGATAATATTATTATATTATATTGCAGTGCCCCTAGTAGAAACGAGAAGAAAACTAAGGACGCTGTTAGTAAATGTATAGAAGGAAACGAAACTTCATATAGTTTCGTAAACTATCGAAATTTGTAACTAAGCCCCCTGAACTTTATACCTATTTGGTAATTGTATACATTTCTAGTTGGTATCCTTGTAGCCGTTCCTGAGAAAAAGGGTCTTGACAGACAGACAGACAGACAAAGTCAAAGTCAAAGTCAAAGTCAAAGTCAAAGTCAAAGTCAAAGTCAAAGTCAAAGTCAAAGTCAACGTTAAAGTCAAAGAATTTTTTTTTTCGTTCAGAATCGTGCAAATGAATAACCTCTATGGTTCTTCCAGTAACCTCAAAATTCTGAAATTCAGAATGCTGAGTGGCACAAATAAAGAAAAAAAGTCTAAAATTTCAAAATTTCGACTTATTTTAATGGGATAATGTAGTTTGTAGGTTCTCAGGAAAAATTGGTTGAAAATTGAAAAGGGCTCTTACTATTTCGAAATGATTTACAAAATTGGAACCCTCAGAGCCTCGCTCGCATTTGCCCGTTTACAAGACAACCTTTTTGTTTACCGGCCTTAATTATATTTATGTACAGACAGATTGTCGTAAGTACCTACCTATACATAATCAATATCTGTACATAAAGACAGATAGATTATCGTAAGCACCTATCTAGGTAAACAAGGGTATAGTTGTATTGTATGGATATAAATACTACTTGGCTTGAAAATTTTAACTTAGTATACTTCTGTGTGTCGAACTTACTTACCTAAGTTCAAACATGATTTTCGCTGGTTTTGTACTATTATTTATTGCTTTAGTACTACTTGCAGTATACTATGTAAGTCAATTAAAATTCAATTGCTGGAAAAAGAAGAATGTTCCATACCTAAAGCCTGTGCCAATATTGGGAAATTATGGTGAAAATATACTACTTAAGAAATATGTGGGTAAAGTCGTTCAGAAACTCTGTAAGAAGTTCCCGGATGTTCCGTACTTCGGAGCGTTCTACGGCACGGAACCAGTGCTGATAGTTCAAGACCCTGAACTTATCAAGCTCGTGATGACGAAAGACTTTTACTACTTCAGTGGACGAGAGATTTCGAAGTACACGGATCACGAAGTCTTTACAAGGAACATTTTCTTCTCTGGAGGTGATCGATGGAAGGTGACCCGACAGAATCTAACGCCTCTATTCTCATCTGCGAAAATTAAAAATATGTTCTATCTGATAGAGAACTGTACGCATATCTACGAGATGATGCTTGACAAATATATGGAGGAGTCCAACGAGTTCGAAAGCAGGGCAATGATGGCAAGGTTTACTATCAGTGGAATTTGCTCCTGCGCATTCGGCATCGACGTTCAGGTCATGGAAAAACCAGATAACAATCCATTCGCGAGGATTGCCGACGTTATTTTTGAGAACACAACGTATCGAGGATTTAAAAACAACATCCGAGCTATTTGGCCTGCTATATTCTATGGGTTGGGCTTCAAATCTTTCCCAGTGTCAATAGACAAGTTTTTTACCGATGTCTTGATTAAAATTTTTGAAGAACGAGGCTACAAGCCATCCTCTCGGAACGATTTCGTGGATCTAATCCTGAGTTTCAAGGAGAAAAAGTACATCACCGGTGATAGCCTATCAAATATGAAAACTGGAGATGATAAGAAAGTTAATATAGTGGTGGACGATGCACTGCTTGTGGCTCAATGCATAACGTTCTTCGGTGCCGGATTTGACACCACAGCGACCACACTTGGCTTCACACTGTACGAACTAGCCAAGAACCAAAACGCTCAGAAGAAAGTTCAAGAAGAAATAGACAATTTTTTGAAGAAACACAATAATAAGATAACATATGACTCTCTAAAGGAGCTGCCTTACCTGGAAGCTTGTATACACGAAGCTATGCGTTTATATCCAGTTTTGGGTGTTTTAACTCGGGAAGTGGTGGACGAATACACTTTTCCTTCAGGCCTTCAGCTAGAGAAAGGGATGCGAGTGCATGTGCCATTGTATGCTCTGCATCATGACCCTGCCAACTTTCCGGAGCCGGAACAATATAGACCGGAGCGCTTCCTACCAGAAAACAAATCAAATATCAAACCATATACTTACATGCCCTTCGGAGAAGGACTCAGGTATTGCATAGGTTAGTATGACTTCTGAACTAATTGTAGAGTAGACATTAGGTATAAGGAGTAGGTATCAGCGCTAAGCGCCTAGCAAACACATAGAAGACGAAAAAGTATTTTTAAATTCCAATGATTTCGCACCTACTTAAGATTTGACATGTAATTTATTAAATTTATCAGATTATATTAATAATAATAATAAGAATAAATAATAATAAATAAATATTAGATATTAGGATTAATTTTTGCACGCTTTGATGAGGCAGAATGTAATGGACCATTTTTATTTTTTGACTTTACTTAACAACTATTGTACCTACATTCCTGCGAATAAATGATTATGATTATGATTATAAGTAAAAAATATATTCTCAGGTGCGCGATTTGCGAAGATGGAAATGCTGCCCGGTCTCATCACCATTCTGAAGAAATATCGAGTGGAGCTGGCGCCTGGTATGTCTTCAAACCTGGAGCTCGAGTCTCGCACCATCATCACGCAGCCCATCGGTGGGATACACTTGAGGGCTGAAGTTAGGGAGGGGTGGGAACAACGGGTGTTTACGAAAGATCGCTGTATACAATAATGTTATTTGGTGGTAATTGGTAGGTCCGCATCCAGGATCATCAGTTCGCAACATAACATAACCCAACAGTCACATACATATTCCTGATCCCACACTAAGATTCCGTGTGTCGTGGGTATCAGGAACTACGAGTACCATGGTACAACACAACACCCAGACCCGGAGCAAATATTTGCAGATCATACAAACATTTGTTCTAAAGAGGGAATCGAACAAGCGCGCAGTGCCTCTTCCGCCACACCACGTAGGTCGTCACTTGTTTGAAGGGAACTCAGTAATTTTTTCAGGTTGAACCAGCATTTACGTGTTAAATATAAATATAATATCTACAATTCGCAAGTAAATAATACGATGTCTAAATAAAGTACATTTACGACTAATAACATACATAATAACGTATCAATAGATATAAAACAGGTACATTGGAACTAAAGCTGCCATCATTATTTCAGTAAAATTCAGTATCTCTACTAGCGACGCTATCAACTGAACATCTAAGTTGTTGGCACTTTTTTTTTTAATTATGGCCTCAGGAAAGGATCTTAATTTTGCCAATGTCAAGTAGGTATTATTATTTTGATAAATTAAGTCAAATCGTTAAAGTAATCGTTTCATAGATAAAATAAATACTGCGTAGACTTGAAAATAAATACTACGTAGACTAGTATTATTGAGTAGGTAGGTATCATTTGGTAGCATTTTAACCAGTGTAGCTTATAAAGAGCACATGGTAGTGAATTTAAATAAAATAAGTGTATTGCGTGTCTTTTCAAAGGACTGGAAATTGTCCAGGAACATTCTAGTAAAACTGCCATCACATTACTAGAACATGACTTGACCGTGGACTTTACGACTTGACATTATTTCAGTTTACCCGTGATCATGGCGCATGAAACTGTGCCGAAATATCGGGTATCAATAATGCTCAAAAATCATGGTAAATATCCCGTTTGACATTATTTGTTTATTTTTCTTTTATATGCTAAATTTGTCTTGTTGTTGCAAATAAACTTTTTCTATTTCTAAATAATCTATCCTCAGAATAATGACTAAAGAATCTGTCTCACGGAAGAATGAATTTCTTCTTCCATGCTCACGGAAGAATGAAATCTGTCTCTACTTGACATTGGCAAAATTAAGTTTTAACTCGTCATAATTAAAGAATAAATATATATTATATTCTAGTTTTTCTCACAAATAAAAAGTTAATAAAGTGATGAATAAACCGCTCAGGCGCTTAGTTCGAGCTCGGCCACTGAGCAATTCTCACACGGATGACTAGGTAAGGTATCCCTCACAGTATACCCTTGTTGACCGACAACGAGCTAAGTTGGTAAATGTAGATCAGTTAGTTAATGAGCTAAATGCAATGATAGATAGATAAATAGATAGATGAATAACACTTTACTGCAAACCACATTAAAGTAATCATAGAAAATAATAAAAAATACTTTCTTGTACACATTAAGATAATAAATAATAAACAAACTTAATATGACAATTAAAAGTACAATGGACGGTCTTATCGCTTAGAAGCGATTTGACCGTTCACATCCACCTGCGCACTCAACACCGATACTGCGATCCTCAATCCGACTGCCAAGCGTGGTTATTCCCCCATTGCATTCTATGGAGGAGCCCTTGTCCAGTAGTGGATATCTAAAGGCTGCTGCTGATAAGCATGGAAGTACAATGGGCGGACTTACAGCTGAGAGCGATATCTTCCAGACAACCTTGGAATGAACTGGAATTTATGAGAACGATAAAGGACAGGTGTAAAATCTATAAAATTATACGCATACATACGGTATACTTAATAATCCTACTCCTACTAATATTATAAACGCGAAAGTTTGTGAGTATGGATGTTTGTTACTCTTTCACGTAAAAACTACTGAATGGATTTGAGTGAAATTTGGAATGGAGATACTTTACGCCCTGGATTAACACATAGGCTACTTTTCATCATCATCATCATCATCATCAATTTTCATCATTATTCACGTGGGTGAAACCGCGGGGCGCAACTAGTAATATATAAATATAATAATTTAACTAAGTATATAAAATAAATACCTGACATGTTATATCAGAACTAATTCAACAGCTTTGCGGGACGGACAAAAAGTGTTTGAGCAATAGGTGTTTGAAGATAGAAAGGGATGGTTTATTTGGTTGATTTATGTATAAGATTAACCTAGGTAGTTACAAGTAGGGTAAAAGACAGCTCCTCAAAACTGAAATCCCCCTACATAGACCCTGGGTGAAAACAAAATCACTTTATCACGAAGGATATTCAATATTATAACTTGTTTTGTATAGGCCTTGCTATGAACGACGAGACTTGGGATCACGACATTGCTATGAGTTATAAACAAGGCAATGATAATCTCAATAAGCTGTTGTGGTGTGTCCGGCCTAAGAATAGACCCCTCCATGTCCTCCCGTGGATGACGTAAAAGCCGACTAAGGGGTTACACCAGGGGATGGGCAGCAGCATCCACCTGAGTAATCAACACCAATGCTGCTATCACCAATCCGCCTGCCAAGCGTGGTGATTATGGCAAATCCCCCCATGAGGGAGGCCTCGTTCTAGTGGACGTCTAAAGGATGTTGAAGGAATCCTAATAAACAAAAGTTCAGCTGAAAAATCTTTAATTTATAGCTGAAATCGGGATTATGAGAAATAGCAAAAAAAAGGTGCTTTATGGTGCATTTTTTTGCAAAAAATTAAATAAATAAAGAATGCACCATAAATCACCTTTTTTTCGTAAAAAAACGTGCTTTATGGTGCTTTATTTTGCAAAAAATTAAATAAATAAAGAATGCACCATAAATCACCTTTTTTTTGTAAAAAAACGTGCTTTATGGTGCTTTATTTTGCAAAAAATTCAATAAATAAAGAATGCACCATAAGTCACCTTTTTTTTGTAAAAAAACGAGCTTTATAGTGCTTTATTTTGCAAAAAATTCAATAAATAAAGAATGCACCATAAATCACCTTTTTTTTGCAAAAAAACGTGCTTTATGGGGCTTTATTTTGCAAAAAATTCAATAAATAAAGAATGCACCATAAGTCACCTTTTTTTGTAAAAAAACGAGCTTTATGGTGCTTTATTTTGCAAAAAATTCAATAAATAAAGAATGCACCATAAATCACCTTTTTTTGCAAAAAAACGTGCTTTATGGGGCTTTATTTTGCAAAAAATTCAATAAATAAAGAATGCACCATAAATCACCTTTTTTTTGTATGTCATCATCATTAACAGACTGTATAAGTCAATTGCTGGACATGGGCCTCCCCATGAATGCCATGGTGACCAGTTTTGAATCGCTTTCATCCACGCATGTTATGCATCTGGTGTTGCAGGCGTCCAACGTCCAACTACTTTCCATTAGGTGGGCTGTATACGATTGTTTGCTTGCCAAATAGAATTTACAAAAAAAACCACCGATTTGTTGCGACCTTTAAAATTTGCTTAAGGTCCCTATGTGGTGGTAAGAAAGTGTAATTGACTTGAGGTTTTCCAAGAACACAGCCATTATAATACCTACTCCATATTTAGTACAGGAAACAATATTACCTTTTATTGTATCAAACGTTAAAATAACTTGTGCAAATAATTTTTAACAAGAATTGCCGCTAATAAAATTCCTCTAACATAACAGAAAACGCCAAGTGCGTGTCGGATCACGTATATAGTGTAGGGTTCCGAAGCCAAGCCCCTCCATAACTCAAAAAGAATTCATCGCAGGATATCCGAGACAAATTTTTTTAAGTTTCTTCTATGATTAACTTGCATGAATTACAAGTTTCTAGGTAAAACGGTTTAGAAATGGCACTTTGGCGAGGTGTATTTCAACGTCGGTATGTCTCATTTAATAAGACCTTTTCAACAATACATAGCACAAGATTAAATTATCAGGTTTTATTCTTTAAGGCCACAGCACACTGACTGCGTATGCGTAGACTTAGACGTGAACGTTGACGTACCATTACGTTGTAATGTATGGAACTGTATGAGACATAGCACAACGCTTGCGTGACGTCCACGCGCGTCTCTACAACGTAGAAACGCGCGTGTCTATGTTACGTGCTACATACGCATCCGGTGTGCTTTGGTCTTTAGCTCATGTTAGAAAATTTAGATCTATATCACATCTTATACAGCGTGTAAAAAGACGGCTCCCGAATACTGAAGGTACCGGTAAAGCTACCTATATCATAGCTATATAAAATAGCTTTCGCCTGAAAGGTGATTCATACCGGAGAAAATCTTTTTTTTCGTTTTGGATCTTATTTGTCAGCCAGCATTGTACGCATTTATTTCGGCCGCGCCAGTTCAATGCTCCCTGTCAGCTTTAGCTGATCGACCCGTAGCGCTAATATTTCTTATGTGGTTTTCATTGCTTTTATTGACGTTTTTATTTATTAACGTGGTTTTAATGATGGAAATTAGGTTTTTGTGTTCCTTTAACGATATTTTATGGATATTTATAAAGAAAACACGAAAAAAGCGGCCCAAAAGTGAGCATTTTTTTCGTGTTTTTTCAGCTTAAATATTTTCAGAATCATGGTCTGAATGCACTGTTTCAGTTTTCGGGAGTAGTCTATTTACGCCCTGTATACAGGATATTTAAACCAAATTAAATGCATTATCGTTATAAACAGTGAAAGTTGTGACATTGTGCTGTCACGGCACTCCAGCTTCCCAGTCTGTACTGGGACGGACGGACGGACGGACGGACAGACAGACGGACAACGGATCAGGGTTCCTTGTCAGACTTGGAATCCTAAATAACATCAGTTATCCATCAAAGGAAAAACAGTTTTACGGTTATTTTTATTAGACTTTTTGCAATAATTTAGCGGATGTATGTATGGGTACACATAAAACTAAAGTCTGACACTGTCGTTTTGTCCGTCTGTTGGTCCTAACGAGTAGGTGCTACATTCATAGTAAGCTAACATTAGCTTAGTAGTTTCGGAGATAGGGTGGTAACGATCAATGCCTTACCTACTTTCAAATTAAATCAAATCAAAAGAATTTTATTCATCGAAATCAAAAGAATAATTTTTTATCGACTTGTAAATTAAAATTACTTTACTTAGCAGTGCAAGTAAAGCCATAGCCAGAAGCTAGTCATTCAATTACTTAGATATCCAAGTGCCATGTATCACCATAGATCAGTAGAGGAAGTACTTGACAGTACGTTTTAATTTATGTATACGGATCTCGTTACCTAACCTACTCAGCATGAGTCATTGGGATTTTAGTCATTGCTAACTGATCTTTGCATGATAAAAATTTAAAAAGCTTGGTGACAATTTAATTAAGTTAGTGTTGCAGTTATTTAATCCATTATCATGTTTCAGCCTTTAGATGTTCGTTGATGGACGAATTCCCCCATTGAATACGAAGTGAGGATTCGCCATAATCACCATACGCTTGGCGGGCGGATAGGTGATCGCAGTTAGGGTGCTGCTGCCCATCCCCTGGGGTAATCCCTTAATAAGACTTTTACTACATCCACGGGAGGTAACGGAGGAGTCTATTCTTAGGCCGGACACACCAAGACATAGATATTTATCTTATATGCCATTATATGCATAATTGTGCGTTGTGCATTTTGTGCAACACATTTAAGCTGTTTTAGAACGACTAAATTAAATAAAAAATTAAATTAAACTAAACTAAATTACCTAAACTAAATTAAATTAAAAATTAAATTGAAAACCAAATTAAACTAAAAATCCAATCCAATTCCAATTCCAATTCCAAATCTTCCAATACCAAATAAAAAAAAAAAACAAATCACTTGTGCATATTTCACTTCTTATTTGACTTTCTTCAAGGTGGTCTGTCACGGAGTGTATATATAACTATTACTTGTCAATTCAAGATCAAAGATAGATTTTAATATAGCCTTGCTCCACGGGCAACTGTCACGACTTTCCGAACCCTGAACTGGGACCTTCAATTGTCGGGAGCATAACCTTGTTGTCATGGAGTTTTATTACTATACCTACTGTCACTATTTTTATCGTAATTTTTTTTGGTCACCTGTGACTGAAAATAACCTTTGATTTTATCGAGTTGTTTTTTTTTATACTACTACGTAAGCAAACTAGCATACGGCCCACCTGATGGAAAGCGGTTACCGTATAGCCTATGGACGCCTGCCAACACCAGAGGCATCACACGCGCGTTGCCGACTCTTTAAGAACTTTAAGACGCCCTTTTTGAAGAACCCCACACTGTAGTCACTAGAGAAAACCTCGGCAGGGAGATCATTCCACAACTTGAGTGATCGCGGGAGGAAATTCCTCTGGAATGTCACGTTAAAATTACAAGTGTGGTGAAAGAATAAAATAAAATAAATAATGCTGGACATTTCACACAACATTATCTAGCCTCAAGCTAAGCAGAGCTTGTGTTATGGCAACTACATAACTGATATACTTAATATAATACATTACATAGATAGATATTTTTATTATACATAGAAAATACCCAGAACACCCGGAACAATTATTTGCAGATCGCACAAATATTTGTTCCGAGGCGGGGATCGAACCCGCAACCTCCTGCGTCGCAAAACCTTCGCCCGCCGCGCCACAGAGGTCGTCAATTAAATGTGCGCTCGCAGATGGCTATTGACGTCTAGCTAGATTCTTCAGTTAGACTGTAGAGTTGTGTAGATTGATACTGGCTTATTTAGGTGATGTGAGCCGTGGACAGTGGTAGTCTCAACCTATACTATACTACTACTTTACGACTCCTCTCACTCCTGTGGATGTCGTAGAAGGCAACTAAAGGATCACGCCAGGGGATGGGCAGACCTGAGTACTTAACATCAAACTGCGATCATCAATCCGCGTGCCAAGCGTGGTGATTATGGCCAATCCCCTCATTCATGCTATGTATGCTCATTGACGGATTAAGACTACTTGATGCCCTAAGCAATCCACGCCTGTGGGCCCCCCTATCCGTATGTCCTAGGTCGGACTTTATGTCAACTTAACACGCGCGAATTTTCAACTTGGTGGGGTTTTTGGGGACGTGAGAGTGAGACGTGATGACCTAAGGACGGTTTTTTTTTGTGCTTCTTCTGGTGCCCCCCCAGACGTGATGCCCTAGGCAATTACTTAATTTGATTAAGGGTTAATCCGTCACTGTGTATGCTATGAGTATGAGGGAAGCCTCATCCAGCAGTGTATGAGTAAATAAATAAATGCTGGACAACATTATCTAGCCTCCTAAGCAGAGCTTGTGTTATGGGTACTAGATAACTGATATACTTAATACAATACATTACATAGATAGATATTTATATTGTACATAGAAAAATACGCAGAACACCCTGAACAATGCAACAGATATTTATCTGCAGATCGTACAAATATTTGTTCCGAGGCGGGAATCGAACAAGCAACCTCCTGCGTCGCAGGCGAACCATCGCCCGCCACGCCACAGAGTATTCGTCACTATGAGAGGTCGAATAAGTAAATAGTTAGATTATTCTAGAATGGTAGAGCAGTCTCTATTATATCTATAACCTTACAATTTTCGCTATCCTTCCTTTGAAGACGTTGCGTGTCGCCATCGCTAGTATACTTGGTAAATGTTAATTAAAATTGATGACTAATAAATTCAAAAGAACCTAAGAATTTAACCTTGACCAGACCACGGCATTGCTGCTGAGAACTTTGTCACTAACCAAATGCTGAATGTGTCCAGAGAGAACCATCGCTTAGATCCGTTTGATTTCCATAAATGTGGACATTTTGTATTCTAGCCGCGTAGGATTGATGGATAGAGCTACAAAGGTATATTTTTTTGCATCGTAAAGACGGATATGCTAGAGAGATATTATGTGGGTAGCCCCTTCTAAGCAACAAAATTAAATAAAGTAAATAAATTGTTTATTAGTAGTTTATGAAACTGTTGCATAATAAGGGTTCTTAAAATACGAGTGTGAGTTAAAAAACACGCCACAGGCGAGTTTTTTTTATATCATCACACGAATGTTTTAAGACCAAATTATGTGCAGTTTCATACACTACTTTATCTAATCTCATGAAATAGATAATATTATATTTAACATTTATTGTAATATACCTTCTAGATTTCGCCGGTAAGAGGTTCATTTGTTCGTTGCAGCTTCGAGAATGTCCGGTGGTGTAAAATTTTCTTTAGTTCCTACTGTCGTTTTCAGACATTTTTTTAAAACAAAAACTAATTTGACAATGCGTAAAATTACAGCTTATGTTTGCATTTATTTGTGAACGTTTAGCGCCAAAATCCATATGCGTTAGCGTGTTGCGCCGCGTCCACAGATAATGTATAGAAAAAAAGTTATAATATGATACAGTTGTCCATAGAAGAGCTGTATAGTAATGTAATTTTTTAAATTTATTTCGATGGCATGCTCGTAAAGACTGTTATTTTAGTTTTGTTTTCAGTTTTTATTCTTTATATTTCAGTATGAGAGTAGATAAAATGATATCTAAGTGTATAATTTTAGTGAGATTACGTGTATAGATAGATAGATTTTAGTGTATGTCTATGATTTTACAGCATAATTTTACCGTCAAAAAATATACAACGTAAACAACGTAACAGAGGCTACATAATAACAAATTAGCAAAATTAAAAAAAAAACTATACGGGCCCCTTGTTTCGTAAACAAATTAAAACCAGAATCTTAGAAGACAATGTGTAGCCATAATTATCATCACCAGCCTTTAGACGGTCACTGCTGGACGAAGCCTTTATGAAGCTTATCGATTTGCCTTATGGCAAATCGATAAGCTTCATAAAGGCTATTATTCACCGCGCATTTGTTCTCATATTAGCAAGTTGAAGTGGCAATGGACAGGCCATATAGCTCGCAGAACTGACAACCGTTGTGGATCAAAAGTGGCGACCACAAGACGACGCAGTATAGGAAGGCCCTCTTTTGATGGACAGGTCATTGTCGGTAGATGGAGGCGGCTCGAGACCATTTGTCGTGGCATTATATGATGGCCTATGCCCAGCAGTGGACTTCTATAGGCTGATGATGATGATGATGATGATGATGATGATGATGATGATGATGATCACCGAAACGGCTCAATGGAATTGAAATAAGATGTCGTGAGACTTGTCTCGTGTCTGAGAGTGGCTAAGGGTACGAAGTCTCTTGTTTTTTTTTATTTGATAAAAGCAATATAGTGACCGCCAGCTATCTATTTTGACATTGGTATGTAATTAAATATGTAATTATTCACATAACAGTGTAAGGCTGAACTAATGAATGAGCGAACCCGCAAAAACTAAAGGAAGTTGCTAGTGAAAGTCCACGTTTGGCCTTCACAGTGATTGATTGCAACGCGTCAATGATTAGATTGTTTCAGTGATTTGCTAGAAATAGAAGATTACCCTTGACTTTGGGATTAAAAATCTTTTAGTTTTTTTTTATTGTGGCCTCTGAGTAAAAACTCAATTTTGCCAATTTCAAGTAAATAAATAATGCTGGACATTTCTCACAACATTATCTAGCCCCAAGCCAAGCAGAGCTTGTGTTATGGGTACTAGATAACTGATATACTTAATACAATACATAACATAGATAGATATTTTTTATTGTATAGAAAATACCCAGAACACCTGGAACAATTATCTGCAGATTGTACAAATATTTGTTCCAAGGCGGGAATCGAACCCGCAACCTCCTGCGTCGCAGGTAATAAAATATGGTTTAAAGTAAAACAAATAAGTGGTAAACTAGAACAAACTTTTATTAGATTGTTTTCTTAAACCATTCTGGCTATGTAAATAGAGTAGTATATAAAAAGAATTGTACTACAGAATGCTAAATTTATTATATTCTTGCTGATTATGTAGATATATAACAATTTACATAGTAAATAGATAAAAGAACCTCAAAATTATACATACAAACTTTGGTATATACAAAACTTCGTATATAACCTGCTTATGTACTTAAATATATATTAACTGTACATAAGCAGGATACATAGCTCGGCTTTCATATAAACCAGCCAACGATTGCACCAGGGCAGTTCGCTCCGTCCTGTTTGAAAGGCAAACAAGAAGTGAGTCGGCCGGGCGGCCTCGCCGCTATAAATACCGGCCACTCCGAGTGTTTTCGAACGGGGGCGGGTAGGCCCGATGTGCTTGAAACGTTGAATTAGCTGCATTTTTAAAGTAATTCTGTTACCAAAGTTATAAGAGGTTTGATTATCTTTCACTGACATAAAATGTGAGCAAATGTGTTACATCTGTTCATGTTAATTAAATAACCTACAAGATAATGGATAAATGTACTTACGTAATCATTATTTCAACACTTATTTCACAATAGAATCGTTCAGCAATGAAAACATACACATATATTATTTTGTTTTTATTCAAATAATCTATCACGGCCAAACTGACCAGTACTTCGTTCTCGAAGTACCCACTTTTTTTTTTTTTTTCGTTTTTCTGTTTCTTTTTCTTTTTCGTTTATTTATAAGATCTCTGGCCCTTACCAATCCAACCACCTACCACCTGTTACCCGTGGTTCTCAGTGAAGGATCAGGACAGAGATCGACTAACAGATAAATACATAGACATAATAAAGTTTATATGATCTCTGCTCTTCTTGATTCAGATACCTATCACCTGCTACACGTGACTCTCGGTAAATAATCAGAACAGAGATCGACTAGCAGACCAATACATAAACATAATAATTTTACCCATGACCTCTGACCTTGACATATTAGTCCTGCTACCCGCTGCTGGTATCAATCAGACTAACATCAGGTACAGAAGCCGACCAGCGGATATTCGTGAATAATATGGTATATTTTCATTTACTTTTTAAGTACCAGAACATATTTCAATTCAATCAATTCTGTTATATTAATTAAACAATTACTTACTATATAATTACATATTTGTTGGAATTCTTCAGCCTATACAAATAATATTCATTAATTCAAAGTAACAATAAGCAATGTAAGACTAGCTACAAGTAGTTACAATCAAGTGGTATTACCTTCTCAATTTAATGTAATTTTAAGCTTTAATAATAATCTATCATGGTCTATATCTGCAATATTTCTTTGAAGAAAGTGTTTTGTTCTAATCACTCACCAGGTCAAACTCTTATTGTTTTTACTGTAAATAAACACTTTCATTTTCATATGTCCCGCAGTGGTAGTGGAACCCGCAACCTCTCGCATCTCAGCCAGCTACTCGCCCCTCACTGGCCTGATTCGTTCGCGTGGCATCGGCTCGTCGCTCGTGCGACTTACTTGCCACTTACACTTACACTCACACACTTTGACACTTCATGCAACTTACTTGCCACTTACACTTACACTCACACACTCTCTTGACACATAGTACGGGGCCGACAGCACTTAGCATCCGCCCAGGTGACGCTTAACCACTTGCCGCTGTACGTGGTGCTCCGACAGCACTTGGCATCCGCCCAGGTGACGCTTAACCACTTGCCGCTGCCAAGCAAAACGCGAACAGCACAGCGCGTGGACAGCGTGCACAGCAAAGCGCGTACAGCAGAACGCACTGATCAGCAAGCACAGAGCACGCGCAGCAAAGCGTGACTGTTGACGCAAACGAAGTCTCGCCAAGACCAGTCAACGCTTATCTTCTTCCTTGAAAGAAAAAGAGAAAACATTCCATTAATGCGACAAAACAGAACAAATAAACTAAAAACACAAGTAATTTCAAAATGTGGGTAGTTTTTTTCCTTTTTTTTTACACGCTCGGTCTTACCTGACACGCACATAATTTAATATTAGAAATACGTACGGCTTCGCACGTGGCCTCTAAAGCTTGTAAGCGAAACATGGTAATATGCAATGACTCTCAAAATGCAGTGGCTGCAGTGGTCCATGACGACGCTTCTTGTAAGTACGATTACCCCCGTCAGCATCACGGTCACTGCAACTGCAGCTACAACTATGTACGATACCCTTTCCGGTTCCCCGTACCCTGTACGGTTTCCTTCGCGAAGTTTGCCCTCGCGATAAGCAACGCGAATATAGACCTCCCAAATTACTGCCGCGTGAGCACCGTCCTCACTGGCTCCGTGAAAGTTGATTGCAAGATCGGCATCGATGCCATTGATATATTTTACGTAGCTGCTTTTGCTACTGTAGTGACACTGCTCCACCCTAGGTCCACTGCAATAGAGTTGATGCTGCTGCACCAGCTCTCCACACAGTTTTCATTTTTGGCGGGGTCGAACGGCGGCAACACCACGTCATCGCCAAGGTGTCGGTCAGACACTGCGTTGCGGAAAGCCTCGAGTAGCCCTTACAAAACGGCTGGATCCATCACGAAACACGTACACACGTTCCCGATATTCTGAAACCACAAAAACAAAATTAAAGTTCGTATCCCACTTCTGATAATAAAATATGGTTTAAAGTAAAACAAATAAGTGGTAAACTAGAACAAACTTTTATTAGATTGTTTTCTTAAACCATTCTGGCTATGTAAATAGAGTAGTATATAAAAAGAATTGTACTACAGAATGCTAAATTTATTATATTCTTGCTGATTATGTAGATATATAACAATTTACATAGTAAATAGATAAAAGAACCTCAAAATTATACATACAAACTTTGGTATATACAAAACTTCGTATATAACCTGCTTATGTACTTAAATATATATTAACTGTACATAAGCAGGATACATAGCTCGGCTTTCATATAAACCAGCCAACGATTGCACCAGGGCAGTTCGCTCCGTCCTGTTTGAAAGGCAAACAAGAAGTGAGTCGGCCGGGCGGCCTCGCCGCTATAAATACCGGCCACTCCGAGTGTTTTCGAACGGGGGCGGGTAGGCCCGATGTGCTTGAAACGTTGAATTAGCTGCATTTTTAAAGTAATTCTGTTACCAAAGTTATAAGAGGTTTGATTATCTTTCACTGACATAAAATGTGAGCAAATGTGTTACATCTGTTCATGTTAATTAAATAACCTACAAGATAATGGATAAATGTACTTACGTAATCATTATTTCAACACTTATTTCACAATAGAATCGTTCAGCAATGAAAACATACACATATATTATTTTGTTTTTATTCAAATAATCTATCACAGGCATAATGTCAAGTCGTAATGTCCTCGGGCAAGTCATGTGTTAGCTGTTTTACTAAAATGTTTCTGGACAATTTCCACTCCTTCGAAAAGAAGCGCAACACGCTTATTTTATCTTATTCACTACCATGTGCTCTTTATAAGCTACACCGGTTAAAATGCCACCAAAATTACACGATATAACTAAAAAACCCCTAGAAATCATTGACATATATTACTAGCGTAGTAGATATAATTAAACATTTACAGGTTAAACAAACTAGGTACAGAATTTTATAGGATATATGCCAGTATGTTTGTAATAGTTATGCAAAAAAAATGTGCACTGCAAAAAATATATTTCCATAGAGCCAAATCTAGATAAGAAATATAGAGAAATACGTTTGTTCAGAAAAACCGGTGCCCGGAGAGCTAAGAAATAATAAGAAAGAATCGTTCGGTTATATAACTAATCTAAAGCTAGATATTTACTAATAGCTCAATTATAATTTATTGTGAATTAGTGTAGTTATGTGTGTGGATCGGTGTGTATGGTACAGTAGTGTGGTGTGTGTTTATGTCTAGATATGATCTGCATTAAGAATACAACTCTATAAAAACAGGAGTATGTACTTTGCTACGTAGAAACAATTATATACCTTTTTATTACCGCAATCAAAAATACCCTTTGATTAAACACAATAAACTGTCATCAATAAAGTAATTATTATACGTAGCATAAATCAATCATTTATAGCAAATATAGCCTCTAACAAAGCCTTTGCGAATAGAAACAGTAGATTTGCGCTGTTCTCTTCCGGTTTCGTTTCGTGAGTCGTGACCGGTATGGCCACAGATTATAAATAAACTTGGTGACCTACGCTTTGAGAAAATATTTCTTATCGTGCTTATCACTGAACTAGTTATTGCTCGTGGCTACATCGGCAAGGATAAGGTCCAATGCTGCTGTCCTCCAGCACTTTCCTCTCACAACCAAAAACGTGGGAAGAAATTACCTAATTCGAAGAGTACTTTTGCCTTATCGGTCGAAAGCGCTGTGGATACACTGAACGTACTAAAAACCCATATAATTTTTTTTTTTCTTTTTTTTTTAATGGCATCTGAGGAATTTCTCAATTTTGCCAATGTCAAGTTATTGATTTAATCAAACAATGTCCAGTCGTCAAAGTCTTCTGTCAAGTCATGTTCTAGTAAATCGATGGCAGTTTACTAGAATGTTCCTGGACAATTTCCACCCCTTCGAAAGGACACGCAATACACTTATTTTATTTAAATTCACTACCATGTGCCCTTTATAAGCTACACCGGTTAAAATGCCACCGAAATTACAAGGTATAACTCAAAAAAACACTATAAATTGAAATAAAAAAAAGAGGTCGACGTCTCCCTTCGAAAGAGCAGAAAAAGTTTATTTAAATTATTAGGTATTTAACAACTCAAAATTGTGCCAGGTAACTACATTATAATTGATATTGGGTGGCATAAATGTAATGACACTACAGAAACAAAAGAAAAATTGCAGAAAATATAAAAAAATGCAAGCACCCAAAAACCAAAAACATGTTTTTAGCAGGGAAAGTGTTAAAACACGAGGAACTCTATAACTCTTTTAGGTAGGTAACTATAAAACAACCCGGGTGGAGATGAACGAATATAATATATTCATCTCATATCCGATCATCTCCACCCGGGTTGTTTTATAAAAACCGCGTAAATGCGCGAATCTTGAGATTCGTGACTTTACAACGGAGCACAACTGCAATATACGATACTTTACTTCTATCTAAAATAAAAACTATTAGATATTTTTAAATTATTATTTTACCATTCGAAATATATTATTTTAAATAATGTCAAACACTAATAAAATAAAACTCGATTTTTTAACTTTCGGTAGTTTACCTAGGGATACTCGATATGTGATTGTGTAAGTTCAATCAATACGATCACCAAGCGACTCTTGATAGGGTGATCTTAGGTTCTGCTCATCTCTGCTCTACCTTACCGAATGTGAACTATCAGTAAAAAACTCGTATCGAATTTACTGACATATGCTGTGTTTTAATTGATAATCATAGACTTTAGATGGGCGTAGCCAGATTTGGTAACGTTCAAGAAAAAAAAACAAAAAAAATTACACGAACTCACTAATGAACTCTCAAAAAGTATCAGATTTTGTCAACATTTTGAATATTTCGGGGGGTTTGAACCCCCAAAACCCCCCCTGACTACGCACATGCTTAGAGCGATAACTGTTATAGCTAGTTTAGTCGGTTTGAATAGTAGGCGATATTGCCTAGTTTTCCTTGACAATAGCCGCTACGCCTTCATATCTTTCATATCTATGGCAACGTGTCAGACCCGAGTGAACTGGTTTTTATTAACTTAAGTTTTATAACAAACCTTTTTTTAAATTAGGTTAATAATTATCTTTATTCACAGAAATAATAAAATAATAATAATAATGTGTATTATGTACTAGTACATAATTATTGGCATTAGTGTAATACTACTAAACATTGTACGCCCGAAATGGGCAGACTGTTGATACCACATTACCTGTACCTACGATCTTTTTACACAGTTAACAATAAATGCTTCTTATTCTTATTCTAAGAATCTTAGCTAAGAATAGACCGTCCTTCTCCCGCGGATGTAGTAAAAGGACAAGCTATTTAAAATTAGGATAATAATTATCTTTATATTACAGAAATAATAAAAAAAATGTGCCGTTGTGTCTCTGGCCTAAGAATATACCGTCCTTTTCCCGCGGATGTAGTAAAAGGACAAGCTATTTAAAATTAGGATAATAATTATCTTTATATTACAAAAATAATAAAAAAAATGTGCCGTTGTGTCTCTGGCCTTTCTAAGGGATTACACCAGGCGATGGACAGCAGCATCTACCTGAGTAACTCAACACAAATACTGCGATCATCAATCCACCTGATGCCAAGCGTGGCGATCATGGCAAATCCACCCATTGCATTGTATTCAATGGAGAAGGTCTTGTCCAGCAGTGGACGTAGACAGGCTAGTGATGACGATGACCGAAATAATAAAATGGAATTGTAAATTTTCGCATGTTTTCTTTATTATCCTTTAAACTAATTAATTCAAAAATATAAAAGATATGTGCTTGTATTTCTCATAATGAGCTTTTTCATTTGATAGTCACGTGATGCATTGGATACAAGTTTTATTTTTTAACCGACTTCCCAAAAAAGGAGGAGGTTCTCAATTCGGTTGTATTTTTTTTTGTAGTGATGAAAGGATTATGATACTTTCTGAATGCAAATGCTTGATTTGTTGCTGAAAGTATCAAAATTGCTACATGTATGCCTACAATATTTGAGGAGTTCCCTCAATTCCTCATGGATTCCATTATCAGAACTGGATTCTGAAAAAAAAATGGGACCAATCTGGAAGTATATTTATTCAAATAAAAAAATAATTTTCCAAATCGGTTTACAAACGACGGAGCAAAAATAACAAAAATTAAAAAAAAATACAATCGAAATGAGAACCTCTCGGTTAAAAATAGGCTGTGACAGACAGACAGACACCTTAGTCACACTTTTACAAGGAATAATATAGTTATTCTATGCCTGAATGATCTTAATGGTTCCGTTGTACCCTTTGAGGTATAGCGAAACCCTAAAAAGTACCCTAACAAAAGAAAAAAAAAGCGAGTCCTAATCTCGACTTACAATATTTGATTGTTAGAATTGTGCATGAGAGAAGCCTCTGCGAGGCGCTCTGAATCCTTTCATCACACTAGTTCTTTCACTATTGGTCACGATACCCTTTCCAGGGCCACCATTCCTCAAGCTGGTCTCTTATCTAACACAAAGTGACCAAGAAAGCACCGATGCCTTAAAGTTGTAGTATAGTATCACAAAGTATGTATAGGCGGCGCGTGTGTATTTTTTAACCGACTTCCCAAAAAAGGAGGAGGTTCTCAATTCGGTTGTATTTTTAAAAAAAAAAAAATTATGTTTGTTACCGCATATTTCCGGCGTATATGGACCGATTTGAAAAATTCTTTTTTTATTTGAATAGACATACTTACAGATTGGTCCCATTTTTTTCAGAATCCAGTTCTGATGATGGAATCCATGAGGAATTGAGGGAACTCCTCAAATATTGTAGGCATAAATATCGCGATTTTGATATATTCAGCAACAAACCAAGCATTTGCATTCAAAAAGTATCATAATCCTTTCACCACTATGGTTCTTTCATAATTTTTTTTCATCCAAATATTTAGTCGAATACAATGGCGGAAGTCGGTTTTTTAAATGAAAAGTTATGGTTAGACAGGTTTTACACTAAATAAAAGGTTCCAAATCAAATTCCAAATTCCAAAGTCCAAATTATTAATTAATAATGATAATATTCATATTTACTTTAAATAAAAGTGCTAATTGAGACCTAACGGGGTTTATGTGTATATACCTAACTACCTAAAAGTACAAATAAGACCAATACTAATAATACTAATGTACCTAATACATAATAAATAAATGCTGGACATTTCACACAACATTATCTAGCCCCAAGCTAAGCAGAGCTTGTCTTATGGGTACTAGATAACTGATATACTTAATACAATACATTACATAGATAGATATTTTTTATTATACATAGAAAAATACCCAGATCACCCTGAACAGTTATCTGCAGATCGTACAAATATTTGTTTAGAGGCGGGAATCGAATCCACAACCTCCTGCGTCGCAGGAACCTTCACCCGCCACGCCACGGAGGTCGTCAATAATAACATAAGAGCAATAAATGAATGAATGAATGAATGAATGAATGAATAATTCGTTCGCTCTGTGCGATGCGTGTGTGGCCCGGCCCGTCTAAGCTTAATGTTTATTATAATTTCAGTCATTATTATTTCGGGTTGAATTTATTAACTTGATTTATCAGAAAATTTGTTACGGAAGAGCGAGATCTCTTAACACTGGTATCTATATACCTATAACTTTTCATTTAAAAAACCGACTTCCGCCATTGTATACGACTAAATATTTGGATGAAAAAAAATTATGAAAGAACCATAGTGGTGAAAGGATTATGATACTTTTTGAATGCAAATGCTTGGTTTGTTGCTGAAAATATCAAAATCGCCATATGTATGCCTACAATATTTGAGGAGTTCCCTTAATTCCTCATGGATTCCATCATCAGAACTGGATTTTGAAAAAAATGGGACCAATTTGGAAGTATATCTATTCAAATAAAAAAAGAATTTTCCAAATCGGTTCATAAACGCCGGAGATATGCGGTAACAAACATACAAAAAAAATATACAACCGAATTGAGAACCTCCTCCTTTTTTGGGAAGTCGGTTAAAAAGGAGGCCTCAATCACATGTTTATATTATAATATGTATATGTATATGATAAGTTAGAGATATCCTACAATCCTACTAATATTATAAACGCGAAAGTTTGTGAGTATGGATGGATGTTTGTTACTCTTTCACGTAAAAACTACTGAATGGATTTGAGTGAAATTTGGAATGGAGATACTTTACGCACTAAATTAAAACATAGGCTACTTTTCATCATCATCATCATCAATTTCCATCATTTTTCACGTGGGTGAAACTGCGGGGCGCAACTAGTAAATAATATTTGATTGGCATTTGGGCAGCGTTCGGGAAACTACGCTAAATCTTCTCGTCACAGATACCGCAGAGCCTCAAGACGGAAGTCTATAATCAGATGCGTGTTGGCCAGTGGTGACTTACGGCACTGAGACGTGGCCGCTAGCTAGTGACCGTATAGACAAGCTCAAAGACGCGCAACAGGCTATGGAGAGAGCTATGCTAGGAATATCACTACGTGATAAAATCCAAAATGAGGAAATCTGTAGTACCAAGACATAGCTCTCAGAATTAGCAAGTTGAAGTGGCAATGGACAGGTCATACAGGTCGCTAACTATTGGCCGTATTAGCTCAAATTCACGCACTGGCTCATGGAGAGGGCTATTACTAGGGCTTCCACTAGGTGATAGAATCCGAAATGAGGAAATTCGTAGAAGAACAAAGATCACCGACATAGTTTCCAGAATTAGCAAGAATAGGTGGCAATGGCAGGTCATACAGCTCGCAGAACTGACACCCATTGGAGAATAAAGGTTCTCGAGTGGCGACCACAAACCAGGCGACGTAGTAGGCCCTCCTCTCGAGGAGTTAAATACATTGTAAACGTCGCAGGAAGTCGGTGGATGGAGGCGGCTCAAGACCGTTCGTCGAGGCTGTCTAGGAAGGAGGCCTATGCCCAGCAGTTGACTTCTATAGTTTGAGGATGATGATGATATTTGCGCGTCAATTTTGATCCAATTCTGAACGCACGTTATTATACCATCAAACTAAAACATTGCGGAAATTATTAAAAACACATAAACCACATTAATTTAAATAAGCAAGAAAATTATAATTTTATCAGAATCAAAATGCAAATGAGACCTTGGGATTTTATTTTTCTTAGAGTTCCCTTCTTCAAAAGGCTAAAACGGGACCCTTGTAAGATCACTTTCTCGTCCGTCTGTAAATATATATGTCTGTCTGTAAAAACTCCTTTATCAGGAGCGGCTAAACTTTAGCCGCTCCTGATAAAGGAGTTTTTACTTTAGCCGCTAAAGTATCAACTTAAAATTTATACCATTAGTAAAAGTTTGTAAGCCTAGAGTGCTCTAAAAAACAAGCTTCCAATTCAATAGGGATGTATATTAAAAAGATATGCCAGTAAATGTCAATTTTTTTAATGGAAATCGCGAAAGTGAAGAACCTCTAGGGTACTTACTTCGAGTGACTTCACAATTCTGAAAATTGGAATGCTTGGAATGTTATGAAACAAATGAATGAAAAAGTCTATATTTAAGGAATTTTGCCTTTTTTATCCCAAGAGGGGAAAAAGTGGCTGAGACTTGAAAAGGTCTCTGACGATTTAGAAATAGTTGACGGGTCGGACGGAACCCTTAGGGCGCGAGGCTCGCTCGCACATATCCGTTAAATTTAAATCTATTAATATTAATTATTATTAAATAATATAATCTCCATTAATTTGGTTATTTTCTATGAGATTCTTGCCATTAACTTAAATGAGAGGGAAAATGTACCTAACCTTCTATTAAATACATATAAAAAATTAACGTTTCTTTGTTTGTGTGACTCGTGTTCATTCCTAAGCCAATATGCCGATAGAAATTAAACTTTGGTGAACTCACCAAAGTTTAATTTCTATCGGCATATACGCGTCTTCCCCACTGATTATTGTCTGCGCGCCTGGGGTTCAAGATTCAAGATTCAAGATTATTTTTTTATTTATTTTTTTCTGACAAGACGTGAACGAATTCGCGTGCGGGGTCACTAGTTATGGGTACTAGATAACTGATATACTTAATACAACAACATTACATAGATAGATATTTTTTATTATACATAGCAAAATACCCCGAACACCCTGAACAAATATCTGCAGATTGTACAAATATTTGTTCCGAGGCTGGAATCGAACCCGCAACCTCCTGCATCGCAGGCGTACCTTCGCCCACCGCGCCACAGAGGTCGTCAAATAATAATATGACCTATGTATTATGTGCCGTGGTGTGTCTAGCCTAAGAATACACCCCTCCTTCACCTCCCGTGGATGTACTAAAAGCCTTACTGAGGAATTACACCAGCGGATGGGCAGCAGCATCTACCTGAGTACTTAACATCAAACTGCGATCACCAATCATAGCATAACATAACACCCAACAGCTTCACATACGTATTCCAGGAGGTCTAAAATAGCCACTTTGGGTGAATCACCTACAATATGTTTAATTATCAGCTTTGCAGCAGATCATAATGTGTTTGTTCCTCTACTATTCGTAAACTGGCACAAATTTTAGATGAATCGTAAACGAAACATTTCCTAATATGAATCATATTAGAGCCAATTATTGCCACCACAAAAAATTTAGAGATGTGCTCTTTCGGACAAATTTCAACACAAAACAATAAAGAAAGACCAATAAAATCAAAACATGAATTGCAGGAGTCACTCCCAGAGTAACATCTAACATTTCTCCTATTTGACACTGTAGCAATTCATATTTAGTCAACCATTTTACCCATTCCTATAGAAAACTGTCAAAATTGGTGAATTGCGAATATGAAGCATATATGAATTGCGATATGATTCGCCTACTCAGTGGCCGTCTTACCATTTATGAAATGAAACATATTGTGATCATATTATGAAACACCCAAAGTGGCCTCTTTAGACATCCTGATCCCACTCTAGGATTCCCTGTGTCGTTGGTATCAGGAACTACGAGTGCCATGATACCATAACACCCAGACCCGGAACAAATATTTGCAAATAAATAAATAAATGCTGGACATTTCACACAACATTATCTAGCCCCATGCTAAGCAGAGCTTGTGTTATGGGTACTAGATAAACCATACAAAAATTTGTCCCGCAGCGGTAATCGAACCCGCAACCTCTCGCATCTCCCGCCGCGCCACAGAGGTCGTCAAGATGAGATTATTTTGTAAATTTAATGTAAAATAATTACGTTGATTGGGCTTTACGAATGTTATAGTAAAACAAACGTAAAGCTTTTAAACAAGGAATTTACAATACAAAACAATTAAAACAACAAATTGATTATTTATAGGGTAGTGGACAATACAGCAACTGTAGTAACTTTGGACTGCCTATTCTCTGTGACTAGGTACCGAAAAGAGTTTAATTTTTAACCGACTTAAAAAAAAAGAGGTTCTCAATTCGACTGTATTTTTTGTATATGTTTGTTACGCGATTAATCTGCCAATTATCAATAGACTTTGATGATTCTTTTTTGTTATGGTTGGTCATACTTGGTGAAATTTTATCGAAATTGATTCAGCGCCTTTTGAATGAAGTCAGTTTTTTTTTCTAAAAATAAACTTTGTATTATACTGCAGACAGTATATTATACTGCAGACAGTACAAAGTTTATTTTTACAAAGTTTTTTTTTGTTTATTGTTCGACCACTCCTCAGAAGGAGTGGTCGAACAGAAAGCCACTTTTCCACTTTTTCAAATCAAATAATTTTATTTCAGATTACAATGATCCATTTGGTTAGTAAAACTTAAGAGTAATTGTTAATACTTAAATATAACACAGAAATAAATACTTTTAACAGAACACTTTGCTATGAAGGGGGCTAGAAATAATAAATGGAACACACATTCTATTCAAAGGCCACTCTTCTAACAAAATGTTGCCAAATGGAAGAGTTACATCTCTTTGCCACTGTTTTCAGGATACTGTTGTGACTACCTCGTATTCCGCTCATCAGAGATGCAGTCTTTTTACGGATGACGGCATGAAAGCCATCCGTCCTGGCCTGAGCGAACATCTCCTGATCGAACATCATTTTTGACGATTAGATTTTTATTATTGATTCTTGTTGTGTTCAGGGTTGCCAACAATAGAATCAATAATACAAATCTAATCGTCAAAAAGTGGAAAAGTGGCTTTCTGTTCGACCACTCCTCGACTTATTGGTCACTTACCGGATGTGTTACATTATTTATGTCGTCAAGATATATAAGTGCTTAAGCGCGTATCAATTTAGCTACAGTAATTGTTAAGGTCTGCCATATTAGCAGTGTTATTGAAGCGTAACACCATGTTATGATCAATTAATAACAATTGATCAAAGTATTTTTATTGAGTGCCGCTTTAGGAAATAAAGTAGAGCAGATGTGTGGAGTAGACCAAAAGATATTAGTGCAAGATCGACAAAACGGTATTTACTTATCTGTTTTTAGAAAACTATCTCAAAGTATCTATTGAATTATATTGTATTATTGATTTGACGTCCTCTGTGGCGCGGCGGGCGAAGGATTACCTGCGACGCAGGCGGTTACGGGTTCGATCCCCGCCTCGGAACAAATATTTGTACGATCAGCAGATATTTGTTCAGGTTGTTCTGGGTATTTTTCTATGTATAATAAAAATATCTATCTATATAATGTATTGTATTAAATATATCAGTTATCTAGTACCCATAACACAAGCTCTGCTTAGCTTGGGCTAGATAATGTTGTGTGAAATGTCCAGCATTATTTATTTATTTTTATTTATCTTAGTTAGCGTACAATTTAAAAATAAATAAAACTGACCAAGCTTGCAATTTACTTACAACTAAATTCACGTATTTATATGCCTTTATAAGAATCCGCCTAGGTTTAACCTAATTAATATTAGCTACTTTTCTCACTGACTGTACTACGCCATATTTTTGTCTAAATTTCAAGAAATATAAGTCCGGAATGAAAATAATGTTTTTGTTAAAAATACATAACATAAATATAACACCCAACAGTCACATACGTAGTCATGATCCCTCACTAGGATTCCGTGTCTCATGAGTATCAGGATCTACGAATACTATGATACCATAACACTCAGACCCGGAACAAATATTTGCAGATCATACAAACATTTGTCCCGCTGCAGGAATCGAACCCGCAACCTTTCGCATTTCAGCCGGCTACTCAACCGACACACCACAGAGGTCGTCGTCGTACAGTTGCAGTGACTCAAAATAAATTATCATTAGAAGTAAAAACAGTTTTAATTGTACCTACATGCCTACCCAATATGTTACCTTCATTTTACATTCTCTGTTTTTTTTTAATTATGTGAATTGTATTGTATTGAATGTACTTTTATGAGTAATTGTTAGAGTCTGTGTTCAGTGAGAGACCCGTCGTGGGTAAATTGTGAACTAATATTGTGAACTGCATACTAAAACCATATTTAGGAGCTGGTTTTTTTGTCAGCATTTTGAATGAAAACTAGAGCAATAGTAACAGTTGTAAGTCAAAGTCAAAGTCAAAGTCAAAAAGAACTTTATTCATTGAAATCACAAGGATCATTTTGAATCGTCTTATATAAAATTAAATTACTCCTGTTCCAACGCGACCAAGCCTAGAAGAATCAGGCAACAAACTCGGCTTGACTTACATAAATGGTCCGTCTTACCACTAGGTGAGAAGCGCCTGTGTGGTGCCTCGGAGCAAGGAGTTGCTGATACATAGTAAATGAGAACTTAAAAACCTTAGGAAGGTAGTCAAAAGTAAATAAACATCAGCAAAAATATGCAAGACAGCACACGCTACGCTTGTTATACTTATAAATAATAATCTAATACAAACATGTAAATAGGTAAGTACAGATATTGCAAATTTCCATTTTAGCAGTCGAGGGGCAGAGCGACATCAGGCCACGCGGCTTTATCATTAATATAGTCATCAAGAGTGTAATACGCTTTCTTAATTAGATTCATCTTTATGTAGGATTTAAATCTTCGAATAGGAAGTTTAAATGCACCTTCTGGAAGTTTATTATAGAACCGTACAGAATTCCCCATAAAAGACCCACTTACTTTCTTTAATCGAAATTTTGGTATATTTAGTTTGTGTTTATTTCTCGTGTTAATACCATGCACGTCACTTTTTATCATAAAACTATCCAAGTGTTTATGTGTATGTAATAATATTTCATAGATATATTGCGATATTACTGTAAGAATATTGATTTCTTTGAAACGCTCTCTCAAGGAGTCACGCGACTTCATTTTATAAATGGCACGTATTGCCCGTTTTTGCAATACAAAAATAGCTTGGATATCTGCTGCTTTACCCCACAGTATGATACCATATGACATAACACTATGGAAGTAGCTAAAATAAACAAGCCTAGCTGTAGCTTCATCAGTAAGCTGCCTTATTATACGAACTGCATATGCAGCGGAACTAAGTCTACCAGCAAGAGCCACAATTTGTGGTGCCCACTGCAACCCTGCATCAATATTAAGCCCTAAGAAAATGGTAGACTTGACAAGATCAAGTGTCTCCCCATTTATTTTAATATTAGTTGGATAATGTTTTACATTTGGCAATGTGAATTTGATGCATTTAGTTTTTTTAGCATTAAGCAAAAGATTATTAACTGTGAACCACTCAAGAACACGCGATAGTGAATCATTTACATCATCGTAATTAGATTTAGATCTATCAACTTTGAAAATCAAAGAAGTATCGTCAGCAAACAGAACTATGTCACATATGTCTTTCACAAAAAAAGGGAGATCGTTAATGTAAACTAGGAATAAAAATGGGCCTAGTATTGAACCCTGTGGCACCCCCATGACAATAGTCGATCCTGAAGACCTTTCACCACCAACATCAACTTTTTGGACTCTATTGGATAAGTAAGAATTTACAAGATTAATTGCCTGATTTTGTATGCCATAATGTTTTAACTTGGAAATTAAAGTATCATGCCTCACGCAGTCAAAAGCTTTGGACAGGTCGCAGAAAACTCCGATCGCGTGTGTAATAGGATCAAAACGGACTGTATTGCCCGCTAAACAAACAAGGTATTTATAAGCACAGCAGCGCCTTGGAGGGCGCTCACGACGGGTCTCTCACTGAACAGACTCTTCTTTAATTAAATAAATAAAGTAAATAGTGTCAAACTCAAAGTCAAAAGAATTTGATTCATTGAAATCACAAGGATCATTTTGAATCGTCTTATAAACGTCGAATTATCATAAGTCCGCTGCTGGATGTAGGCCCCGATTAATAGTCTAGACTAGAGCCACCTTCATCCACTGACTTTGATCGAATGCTACTCGTTAATCATAACACATCCAGGCCAAGATGTGAAATTGAAGCAGTTATCAGGGTATGTACGATACGGACGAACAAATTACGACTTTGCATAACTCTTGCTATGATTAACTAGTGGTTCGCCCCGAACTGAGACCTCGCGATGACACCTTTATCAGCCCGACTAATTTAAGAGGGGAAGATAGGGTTTTGTATTTAACGGCTATGTAAGTATGTTTGTATGGATGATCCATCAGAAATCTAAAACTATCGAGTCAATTTCTCTAATATGAAAGAGATTTTGTGAAGCAAAAAAAAAGTTTTTTTAATTAAGCAGTGCCATCTAGTTGTAGTTTTGCTACCTAATTTTTTAAGATTTAAGTATTCTACTCTAAAAATGGATATTACAAAGAAAAAATCCTCAATTTTCGACTTCTCCCCGTAGAATAAAATATACTTAAATAATAAATTTCAGCATTACCAGAGAACTTAAAGTATCTTCGAGATATTTTTTGCATATTTTACTTTCTTACCCTTCTAACCGATTTCTAAAAACATTTACTTACTGAGAAAAAAATTTTACCTCTATAGGTAATTTTTCTACACATCATCGAAATAGCCTTTGAATAGAACTAAGCAACAGGGCGTAAATACTACATACCTGTTAGTATTTAAAGTACTTGATGAATTAATTGATAACGTCCTTTTGACGAACACATAGAACTCTAATTTCATTCAAATTCCTAGGAATGGGGGGTCAACAATGGATGTTATATTGGTTATTGTTTTTTATCGTTCAGGTTTCTAATTTCTTCAATTTCAGACTTTTCCCTGTAGTTGTGACACAAAAGCCACAAGCATACCAAATTTCAGCATTGTGGGACTGCTGGAAGTACCCTAGAATTTTCGATTTTTGCGTTTTTTATTTTCCATAATATCTCGGAAACTACTAAGTTTAAATACTTATTAAAAACATTTTTGAAATGTCCAGCTAAAGCGCTTTCATTAGACACCCCACTTGATCTGACTGTCTCACTTTTATTTTTTTTACCCCCTCTTGGACCCCAATATCTCAGCAACCCCTTGACCGATATAGCTCATAACCTTACCTACAAATTGTACCAATACTATCTACCCCCATACCAAATTTCATGAAGATCAGATTAACGGTTTGGAAGTTTTCATCGGACAAACATACATAAACTAGTGCATGTGCAACTAGTGCGTCAAAACTAGTGCATGTTATGGCTCCCGCGGTATACAACGCAATACCAGAAAGTGTTAGAAGCTCAAGTTCGACGCTATCTTTCAAAAATAATTTAAAAACATGGCTTGTGGATCAGACAATTTATCAATTTCAGGATTTATTTAGAATGAATATGAATTAATTATTTGACATTATTATTAGTTTAAAACTGATTATTATTTTTTACCTATACCTACTTACTTATGAATATGTTTAATGACCTGTAACCGTTTTCGTTATCAATAAATCACTATCACTATCACTATCACTATCACTATCATACATACACACATACATACAAACGCCGATTCTTCCAACTTGACTCAGAGAACTCGCTTCGCTCGTTCAAAAATAATAGAATTGAAATTATCGTGGCTTGGTATCGTTTTAGAAAAATTACGTCTATACACCACGTAGGTATTTTACTATTTCGTTGACCATTTTGAGGTCCTTCCTCATGAGCACCGATCGCGAAATGTCAGCAGGAGGATATTAAAGTTAGTGGTGTATTATTTTTTTTAAATATTTTTTTGCGAATTCTACTCTACTCATGTACATGTCCAATCGCGCGGACTGTGCAGTGACAATACGAGGGTCATTATGTACACGACATCTGTTCTTAGGTTCTTATAACTAAAACATGTTCCGTGGCGTGTCCGGCCTAAGAATCTATTCTTAGACCGGACACACCACCGGAGGGGTCTACCCCTCCGTCTCCTTCCATAAATGTCGAAAAATCAGTCTAAATAATTATACCAGGACAGCAGCATCCACCTGAGCTCTTAACACCAATACTGCGATTATCAATTCGCTTGCTTGCTGAGGTGATTATGGCAAAACCCTCCCGTTGCGTTTTATGGGGGAGGCCTCGTCCACTGTTGCGTGGGCATCTAACGGTTGATGATGATTTGAAATAAGGTAGGAAGGAAGTCGGTGGATGGAGGCGGCACACACACATACATACAAATGCCAATTCACCCAGGTAGGTCGTAGCATTCTATGGTGAAGGCCTGATCGGTGGATCTTGGTTCTTCTACGGTATTCCTCGGATTTTATCACGTAGTGAAACTCCTAACATATCTCTCTCCACAGTCCGTTGCGCGACCTTGAGCTTGTGAATGAAGCTAATAGTCCGTAAGTCATCACTGATTGTAGACTTTCGTCTTAAGGATTTGTGGTACCTGTGTCAAGAAGATAAATAAATATAAGTAGTACAGGCAAGTTAGCAAAAAGTGTGTACCTACCTAAGATCGTGTAGTCGTGGATTCTTATGGAAACGTTAGATGACACGAAAAAAAGCTTATCCTAGGTGCCAAAGGTGTCAATTTCCAGAACTACATTAATTTTCCCCGAAGTAGAGCGACAATAAAATATGGAAAAGTGCCTTCCGTGAGACGCACCAAGGTGCAAACCTGGTAATGTATTTCAAAATTTTTTCTGATAAGTCTATCAATTTGCACCGACTACCTTACTTTTCCCGGAGCCGTAATAACCACAAAAAGTTTTTTTTGTAAATGATTTTTTTTGTATGTTCCATATGTCGGATTTAAAAAATACTTGGTGCAAATGTAGATTATAACGGTTCAAAGTCTATGCCAAATTGCACCGACTACTTCTATTTCCCCCATTAAGTTACGGATATTATAAGGTTTTCACCCTATTTCACACTGTTCCGGAGGGTGAAATTACTGATGCTTATTATTAGAGGTGATTTTTAAGCCATAAAAAACAATTAGAAAAGTTTTCGTGACTACATCTAAGTAGTTCCACACTTTTGCAAAAAATCACCTAATTTGACTGTACTAAAGCGTAAATTCCAGTTGACGCTCCGAGTTGAATTCGTTTGTATTTTTGTATTTATTTTATATTTTGTATTTCAATTGGGCTATCTAGAAAAAAAACCGGTCAAAGGCGAGTCGCACTTGCTTTGAGAGGATTCGGAGAACAATAAAACTTGTTGGTCTATCAACACATTTCATACACATTTTCTCTATACGGATATTTTCCGTTTTCCGTGGGAATTTAATGACTCAGGATTACTACGGAACCCTAAAAACATCGTTATCATGAAATAGAGAATGTTAATTGCAGTCAGGTGTCATTACTGTGTTCCGTTTAAAGCAACTTTGTACATTAATATGAATATCAATTATTTAGCTCAATGCAAATGAATAATGAATTATTTTATTCAAAGGCTGCAACAGAACATGATGTAGGAAGTACCTCCATTTGATAAGGCTAGGTCTTCAGGAACACGATTTATGCAAGCCTCGAGTTAGTCTATAATATATTAACCAGTTGCCTACGGGCGCTTGTAAACGTCCGATTTTTTCACCGGATAACGAACGGTCAATAAACAGATATCCTGGTATACATATATTTTTTTTAACCGGTGGATGTTAGCTTGGATTGCCTTGTCAATACCATCCATTTTTTAAGAACGCAGGTAGACACGCAGTTTATAGAAAACCGGTATACGTCAGGCAGCGTCAATAGGCACCAATACACTGGCGTGGATGACCGCTCTTTCTTACGTCGGACCGGTGTCCGTCGCGCCGAGGAGAAGCGGTGGTGCATCCGGCGTAAATTGTTCGCTGGACCGATGTCCGGTGCATGTACACACATACATTATAAACCATACACCACCGCGAATTCGGTAAAAAACACGGTCCGTTATCCGGTAAAAAAACGGATGTTTACAAGCGCTCTACGGCTTTACCCGCGGATCCTTTCAAAGGAAGTAAAAATTCAAGTTTTTTTTATAAATTCATTTTGGTTCGTGGTGATTGATATCACCACGAACCCTGAACGTTAGTGCGAGGGAAGGGGGAGGGGGAGGGCTGTACTTTTCAAAACCTTTATCAATCCCGAGTCGGGTCGTCTCTTGATTTGTTCTCTCTCTTCTCTACAACGGCCTTCAGACATCCACTACTGGACGGAACCTCCCGCATAGAATGTCACATACATAGTCCTGATCCCACACTAGGATTTCCTGTGTCGTGGGTATCAGAAACCACGAGTAACATGGTACCACAACACCCACACCTAGAACAAAATATTAGTAGATCATGCAAACATTTGTCCCGCAGCGGGAATCGAACCCACACCCCTTGTATCTTTAGCCAGCTACTCGCCCATTGCACCACAAAGGACGTCATTAAACCACAAACAAACATTTCAAATTGTTTTTATGGCTTAATACGGGTTTTGATAGTTTACGAAACTATATGAAGTTTCGTTTCCATCAAACACATTTACTGACAGCGTCCTTAGTTTTCTTCTCGTTTTCGCTAGGGGCGCTGCAAGTAAATGTATGGAAGGAAACGAAACTTCATATAGTTTTAAACTATCAAAACCCGTACTAAACCCTCTGTATAAAATCGTCACTTCCGCCCTGTAAGGGTAGGTAAGCCGGATGTGGAAAAGTGCAGTTAATGATGTCATTACTACAATTTAATTTAACTTTACATTACTCAACACAGTGTCTCATAAGCGTTAAGTGACCCATAAGATTGGTGAAAGTGAGCATTAGACAGATAGTGACCTTACATAGATTTTTCTGAATTTAGTTAGCTACATTTTAAATTGTTGACTCAAGGCATTCCTGTTCAAGTTTTCCACTGACCGTTGCGTCAGAAACATTAATTTAATCCTATGCAGTGGTTTTTAGGGTTCTGTTCCCAAAGGGTGCTAATGGAACCCTATTACTATATAAGGCACCGCCTTGCATCCGTCCGTCTGGCTGTCTGTCAGGTCTGTCAGTTGGAAAATTATCACATATTATATACAAATAAATGCTGGAGACATTTCACACAACATTAGATAGCCCCAAGCTAAGCAGAGCTTGTGTTATGGGTACTAGATAACTGATATACTTAATACAATACATTACATAGATAGATATTTTTTATGATACATAGAAAAATACACAGAACACCCTGAACAAATATCTGCAGATCGTACAAATATTTGTTCCAAGGCGGGAATCGAACCCGCAACCTCCTGCGTCGCAAGTGAACCTTCGCCCGTCGCGCCACAGAGGTCGTCATCGACGTTATGTATTTTTGTGGCATGAATCTTGGCAGAAAGTCGGTGGATGGAGGGGGTTCAAGATCATGCGTTGAATATTACTCCAGGGGATGGATAGCAGCATCCACCTGAGCACTCAACACCGATACTACGATCACCAATCCGCCTGCCAAGTGTGGTGATTATGGCAATTCTCTCCATTGTATTAATGGAAGAGGCTTTGTCCAGCAGTGGACTTCTACAGGCTGATGATGATGATGAATCTTGGCAAATGATCATCATCATCATCATTTTGCTTGAGTCACATAAAAAAGAAATACAACAACAAGATAGTTCAGTAAATATCATATCATATCATACTTGTTCATTGATGTTGTTGTTGTCGATCAATCGGTGGATGGAGGCGGCTCAAGACCAGTAGCAAGTGGTATTCTGTTAGGGAGGCCTGTGTCCAGCAGTGTAATTCTACAGGCTACAGAATTTATTCCATAGTGCGGAACCCTAAGTGGGTGTGTCCAACTTGCACTTTGATTTGATTTGATTTGATTTAAATATTACTGTTTCCAGTAATTTTTCTTCGACCTCATTTGTTTACCGAGTGGTAGCTGAGTGACACGAAGGGTTTTACATTGTAAGTATTGTTACTATGCAAGGCAAGCCAGGATGCCATACAAATGTTGTAACTATGCAAGGAGCAAACCAGGATGCCATACAAATGTTGTAACTATGCAAGGAGCAAACCAGGATGCCATACAAATGTTGTGACTATGCAAGGAGCAAGCCAGTATGACATACAAATGTTGTAACTATGCAAGGAGCAAACCAGGATGCCATACTAATGTTGTAACTATGCAAGGAGCAAACCAGGATGCCATACTAATGTTGTATATGCAAGGAGCAAACCAGGATGCCATACAAATGTTGTAACTATGCAAGGAGCAAACCAGGATGCCATACAAATGTTGTAACTATGCAAGGAGCAAACCAGGATGCCATACAAATTTTGTAACTATGCAAGGAGCAAACCAGGATGCCATACAAATGTTGTATCTATGCAAGGACCAAACCAGGATGCCATACTAATGTTCTAACTATGCAAGGAGCAAGCCAGTATGCCATACTTATGTTGTAACTATGAAAGGAGCAAACCAGGATGCCATACCAATGTTGTAACTATGCAAGGAGCAACCCAGGATGCCATAAAAATGTTGTAGCTATGCAAGGAGCAAACCAGGATGCCATACAAATGTTGTAACTATGCAAGGAGCAAACCAGGATGCCATCACTAGGCAAAACGAGCAGCAACGCCAACCCAATTAGCTACCATTAACTCTGACTCAGGAAACCTAGGGTCACTAAGATACAGGCTTAGCCTAGTTTAGGACTTTTCATAAAATCTGTACTTACCTATCATCATTGCATGTTATTAATATGCTTACGTATTTTTTTTTGGTAAAACTCTCTTTGTTTTATGTTATAGCTCAACTTGTGTTTGTTTCTAAATAAACTTATCTTATCTTATCTTATCTTATGATTGAACTAGCTTACCAGCAGTCTGTAGACCACTGATAGACGAGGCTATAGAAATAAATGCAATGCATAGAAATGAATAGACCGCTATGGGGAGGTTGGAACAGGGAGTTATTTTAGTTTTTAAGACGATTCAAAATGATCCTTGTGATTTCAATGAATAAAGTTATTTTTGACTTTGACTTTGACTTTGTTGGCTCTCCTTAGACGTCCACTGTTGGACGAAGCCCTCCCCCTTAGAATGCAATGGGGGGATTTGCCATAATCACCACGCTTTGCAGGTGGATTGGTGTTGTGTACTGAGGTGGATGCTGCTGCCATTTGACATTCGATTCGTGGAAAGCCTTACGAAGAGATCACGCCAGGGGATGGACAGCTGCATCCACCTGAGTTAACTATTATACAAATTTCAATCACCAATCCGCCTACCAAGCGTGGCGATTATGGCAAATCCCCCCCATTGCATTCTAAGGGGGAAGCTATGTCCAACATTGGACGTCTGAAGTCTGTTAAAGAAGACAATAGGTAGGTATCTTTATTTACATAAAAGAATGATACAATTCATACAAGTAAATATACAAAATTAAAAAATGCTAATTAAACAGTAATTATCCTTGTAATTTTAATGTTTAAAACACTATCATATGGGCATTAGCTGTTTTCATTAGATAGGTTAATATAACATAACAACATAACATAACAACATAACATAACATAGTTTATAGTACATAATATAGTTTTACTGCTGCTATAAGTGAAGACTCGAATTAGCCTTTTGATTAAAAATTTCTCATTTTACTATGTTTTTATGTGCTGTTAGTTTTCCCAAAATAAATAAGAACATAACATAACAACATAACATAACCCAACAACATAACATAACAACATAACATAACACCTAACAGTCACATACGTAGTCCCATACTAGGATGCCCTGTCTTGTTGGTATCAAGAACTACGAGTACCATGATACCATAACACCCAGACCCGAAACAAATCATACAAACATATGTCCCACAGCGGGAATCAAACCCGCAACCTCTCGCATCTCAGCTCGTTACTCGCCCGCCGCGCCACTAAGGATGTTAAATGACTAAATGAAAAATAAATGAATAATTAATGTAAATGAGGTTTACTCAGGGATTTTCGAGCGTTTAGTTATGGTAACTATGAGTTATTCTGCTGTTTTGTTATCAATGGTGCTACTATCAAGACTGCGAATTGATCTAATTAAATCACAAGAATTACTTAGGAGGGGCTTTCAGTAGCTTTCAAGGCTGGTAGGGACTCTATGCATGTTTAGTTGCGACCGCAAGACAAAGAGCGGCGCACGCGTTCTACCGCTACAACCTATTTTGTTTAACATAGAGGTTGTATAGGTAGCGAGTTCGAATTTTAAATTTAATAGTTAGATTCGAAGCGATATATATTATATATCCCACGCGCTTTTGTTTTGGTGGGATTATAGTAAACTGTGTTTGAATTTTGGTGACTGTTTTCAAAGTGGTGTTAATAGGTGAGTTTTGTTTTATTTGATAACCCTTAGATATAGGTACCTAGGTACTTCGTAGCGAGAAAGCCGACACTAAAACGAGGTAACATTCTGTTATATACTCGGAATGAAATAGGTACTTTATGAAAATTCATAATTGAATTTGTACACCTTGTCGCAGATTACGTAACAATAGAATTAAACTATGTGTACCTAAAGTGGGCAGTCTTATCGCTAAAAGCGATCTCTTCCAGCCAACATTTGGATGAAGAGGAGCAAACGTATTCGTGACAAGGTGTTAGCGACACTTTGTTTAAAAGAGAATACTTAATGCCAATTTTCACCGATCAAAACTTATTTTACGGGATTATCAAATTTACTATGAAAAGCCGTATGCCGTATAAGTATCTCTTAGCGTTATTTATCCTGTAATTAGTTGGGAAAATCGAATATTACATCTTTTAGTGTTATTTATAATTTTTAGGTTTCAGTAAAAGCATTTTTTGATTCAAAGGCGAATACGTTAATATATTTTTAAACGAGTTTAAAGGAATAAAGTTTCTTCTGTGGTAATATTCTTTACATGTCAAGGATATAGAGGAGAATGCTCTGTAGTAGGATAGCATTATAGCACCGTAATGGCACATGGGTTACCATTGAAGTTATAACAGAGAAGGTACCTACCGATGACCTCCTCTTTAGAGCATCTTACATCATTTAGATAACTCTGTTAGAAAGAAAATGTTTGTTTTCATAATTAGCCGTTATTTAGATTGTTGCATAGAATGGCCTATTGGGCCCTCGACTTCCGATCTTTATGTCCTGGATTCAAATCCCAGTCATTCATCATCAGCAGCCTGTAGAGGTCCACTGCTGGACATAGGCCTCCCCCCCCCCTTAGAAAGCCATGACAAACGGTCTTGAGCCGCCTCTATCCACTGAGTTCCTGCGACGTTTATAATGTCTTTAGTCCATCGAGTGAAGGGCCTTCCTCTGCCACGTCGTCCGGTTTGTGGCCTGAAAAAAGCCTAGTGACAAATGGTGAAAAAACCAGTGTGGGGAAAGCATTACGCCTCGCAGAGACTCGTAACATGCATATAAAACAACGAATTATTGTTATTGAATTGAATAGAATATAATAGAAAATACCTTATCGTACACCTTAAGATAATAAAACAATAAACAAAACATAACATGATAATTAAAAGTACAATGGGTGGTATTATCCCTTAGAAGCGATTTCTTCCAGTTAACCTTTGGATAGAGAGAGATCTGTAAGATTAGGAGAGTGAATGTTCGTAAATTTTACGATAGAATTTAAAAACTACCTAATACTTAATACCTATATAAGGAATAACTATCGAAATAAATGAAAAGTATCTACTACGTAATACAATACCGATATACATACAAGTAAACCTACATATACATACCAAAGATTTCAAATAAAATAATACCTAAATATATGCCAACGAACTCTGACGACCTCTGTGGCGCGGCGGGCGAAGGTTCGCCTGCGACGCAGGAGGTTGCGGGTTTGATTCCCGCCTCGTACCAAATATTTGTATGATCTGCAGATATTTGTTCAGGTGTTCTGGGTATTTTCTGTGTATAATAAAAAAATATCTATCTATATCTATATTAGTTATCTAGAACCCATATAACACAAGCTCTGCTTAGCTTGGGGCTAGATAATGTTGTGTGAAATGTCCAGCATTTATTTATTTATTTAACTTTAGTGAAGTGAAGGGAAATATTACCATAAGACGATAGGCGGTACTATGACATTTATGAAGTGTTAAAGGGTGTTATTATAAAAAATGCCCTTTGTCTGGGTTTAAACCAGGACTACCACTCTAGGCTTAAATATCGACCTAGGGTATATACGACTGTAATACAAAAGCAGATGGTTTGTTTTCCAGAAGCAACTTTCGAGCTAGATAGTCCGCGCTTATACCAAAAATAACATAAGCTTGGACTATCTCTGGTTTATCTAAAACCCGGCAGCCCCCTAGTTTAGCAATGGTCTATAAATTGACAATTGATTGCTTGTTAGAGGTAAGAATTTGGACATCTCAATTGTGATGTGACACAATCCGTCAATTGTCACAATTTTCAATACTTTGGAAATTTGCGAAGTAGCGCGAGAATTGATTTCAGAAAACAAACCATCTGTTTTCGTATTTAAAGTCGATATTTAATCCTAGACTAGTACGCCTGGACTAAATTCAGATTTAGTCCATGTTCTGTAATAAGGCCGAAGGAGTTTAACTCGTTATTTAAATATGGCGGGATTGAAATTGAACTGCTTAACTTAATCAAGGCACTTAAATATCATAGCGTTTGTGAACGGAGTTCTGCGTAGTATAGTCGTGACTTAATACCAAACGCAATTAAGTTTGACTCTTCTGTATCAACTACAGGGATTGTTAACAACTTCCCAGAACTCGGAATCCTGACCTTGAGACCAATACGTGCAAATTTGCACAGTGTATTAAAAAGAACAGCTCTGCTCTTCGCTTAGAATATTAATTCCTAAAGAATGTGGTAACAATGTCCGATCCTTAGCCATCACGTGAGACTTTCTATCTTACATCACAGCACGAGGTGACAAGACTACAGCATTTATGCTAATTGTAAATACTGCGATGTCATCAATTTGTCTTCACTTCAATCTGTGTGGCTACTCTTGACGCTCTACTACATGCATGTCAAACTCAAAAGACATTGGTGGGCCCTTAGAATAAGGACTGAAGGTATTTATTCTAAGGGTGGGCCAAATGCTTAAAGACTGTAGCATCAGTGGGCCGCAAAATCCAACCATAATCATTCATAGATATACCTAGTAGTACCCTAGGGGGCACCCTATTTCCTATAACTGAAAGCAAAATGACTATCAATTGACAATTCTTTATGATAATTTTGACCAATTGATTGTCATATTTTTACTTGTCAAACGTTAGTCACCGAGTAACTTTCATTTAGGGAATAGAGGGTGCAGGACGCTAGTCGTTTATTCAATCATTACTTAATAGTAAAATGAAAGAAAAAAATACTATGTGTTCTTAAAATTTAATCGAGCCGCAGTCAAAGTTGTAAAGGGCCACATGTTTGACATGCTTGCTCTACTCCAATCCTAATTCCGGATTTAGTGTCATTAGTCGTCGGAGAGTACAAGATTCCTTGGTACTCTTGAATTCAATACTAGCGCACAATTTGGAATTTGGAGATTGGTGGAATTTTATGAAACTAAGTGAAATCAACTTCTAACTAAATGCAGTCTCTGTTGTTCTTTAAGAATCAACACGCGTCAATTTCAAACTCGATTTGGGTCAAGAGTGCCAAACATGCGTTTTTAGGATTGAAACTGGATTGCGATTAGAACTGTTTTCAAGAGTAGCCCTGCTGGTATTTCATGAAAAAATCTCCACGCTTGGCACAAGCATTGGTGATCGTAGTTTGGTGTTAAGTACTCAGGTGGATGCTGCTGACCATCCCCTGGCGTAATCCCTTAGTCGTCTTTTACGACATCCGCAGAAGGAAATGGAGGAGTCCTATCCTTTAGGCAGAGACTACCACAGCTCCAGATTACCAGAAAGTTGTTCGCCATGACGTGTTTATTACCCTCCCCTCGGGCTTATAGGGGTATTTTGTTACACATTGTATACACATAACATGAAAGTTATTGTCAAATAGAAGGGTAACCTTCTTAGGGGTAACATAATAAAGAATCTGATACCAGTCATACTTGCGAAACGCAAAGCTATTTCTGCCGCCAAGCGCCAACCACGCATTGCTGTGCTACGGTTTGAAGGTTTGGGTCGGTAAAATTGCAGGTCTAAGAGACTATTGATTTTGATTGATTATGTCTCAAGTAGCCGGGTGCAGTAGGGCGCGTCCTAGGTGGACGAGGCCAGACACACAACGGCACATCTTAACATCATGGTGGTCCAAATGCTAATTCCGTCCATTACGCGTAAATGCATAAATGCGTAATGCACGTGGGTCGATATCCGTATCAACATAAATTTATGTAAACATTTTAATAACTCAATGATCGTTAATTATGGAAGGCATTATGCAACAATACATAATCACATATAGCCAATATAGATCGCAGAAGTAAAAATAAGTTCGGATGCAGTCGATGGATGGAGGCGGCTCAAGACCAGTAGTCATGGCATTCTTGCAGGCTGATGATGATGATGTTGATGATGATAGAATAATGTCAGAAATACGCATCTATGAAATTATAAATCTTTTTTAGATAATTTTTTCATAGACATCAAATAGCAATTTTTTTTCATTTAAGTTGATAAATTAATTATTTCCAAGAAAAAAATTTAAAACAGTAAATCCAATTTATCAATCAGACAATAGCTACTTAAACCTAATTATGTACAGCGGGTCTAGGTTACAATCAGTTTGCGTATTTTTACCGAGCATTTTATGTTTGACTAATTTATGAACAATAATTTAATTACAAAGAAGGTTTACAACTAATTAAAATTGCAAGCGGCACCTAAATATGTTTTTGTTTAAAATTAATTTATGCTGCATGCATAAATTATTTTTATTTTGGTGTTTTTACAATGCAATCTGCAAAGTTAATGCATATATCAGTAATATAATTTGCATACCTAATTGAGTAATATTAATTTTAACGTACTTACTCATTTATTTACACACTGAAACAACAATTGTTATAATGTAAATAATTAGTAATTATTTACATTATAACAAATCCACCTCGTATCTTTCGTACACCTCATTCCATTTAGTTTTGGCTGTAGTTTTTATTATTAAATAGAATATATTTATGATTATACGTAATAATACGTATTTAAGCTATACATTTTATTATTCAGAGTTTAATATGAATACATACATGTTGATCCCGCTTTATGAAACGGGATCAAAATGTATGTATGAAACTGATAGAAATTGTGACGAACAGAAATGCTTTCTTTCTTATATAACAGTTTTATCGTGTTTTAAGGTTTAGTACCTCAACAGGAAAAAGTAGAACCTTTTATCACTTTGCTGTCCGTCTGTCTATCTGTCAAGGCTATTTTTCTCAAAAGCGTGAATATACACAAACGCAGGGTAGGCAAACAAATGTCATAGGTTTCAAATAATTTGTATGCTGGTTGTTGTATGACGCCGTTCAACGCCCTTTCACTTATTTAGCACAGTAGTCGCTTGAAGTTTAAGGCCATATGACATACACTTATACTGGGTGTCAAAAAATGTGTTTCCAATTTAGTTTATTCATTGCATACACATGCACCATCTTCCATGGTGTGTTCGACATAAGAATAGATCCCTCCGTCCTCCCGTGGATGTCATAAGAGCCGATTAAGGCAGTACCCCGACCAAACACGGCGTCAAGCTGTTTTTTTCAAGCCTCTCTCCTCGTTAAATAAAGCAAGTAGAAAAAAAAAAAAAAGTCACCACATATATTTGACATTTTGTCATCAAGTTCCACGATTGGTTTAATGATTTAACGTCGTAAGTACTCGACAATAAACCCATGAAAAAATTGAAATAAATCATGATTTTGTACATCTTCTCCTAAAGTTCACGTTACTGAATTTTTTGGTTTACACAATTGGATAGTTAATTTAATAGTAGAATTATTAAACGATTAATTTTTTTTAAATTGGTTTCTCTTTATTTTTTATGAATTATATTTCATGAATCCGTGCGAATCTGGCTGAGCGCAAGGAGCGGACCAGTCAGCCGCCGGTTCTCGGACGGACGGCTAGATGGCAGGACTATTAGAACGGACTACATAGGTGTCACTAAAATAAATAATTTGCGATGTATTGTAGAGGCGAACACCTCAAGGTCATTCGGTCAGGGTAGCGCCTTAAGCGATTTCACTAGAGGATGAGCCGCAGCATCCACCTGTGTACTGAACACGAATATTGCGGTCATTAATCCGCCTGCCACGCGTGGTGATTATGGCAAATCCCCCAATTGTATTTTATGGGAGAGGCAGCGTTCAACAGGCCGTATACATGGCGTGGTATAAGCCTTCTACGGTCTATATCATCCTCCTACCTGGCTGAGTATGATGTAGGTATGTTTAACAGAGTTTTATCTGAACCAACTTCTGAGGCAGCAAAAGCTGTGTTCATAGTTGTGAGTCATCACAAGTGAAAAACTATACCTATTAAATACCTTATATAACTAGCTACCTGTATATATGTGTGTGTTATATATCTTGTTTAGGTTTAAGTAATTGTACACTTTACAGGACCGGCATGTAAGAAAATTATAAAGGTCCTTATAATAAATATGAATAAAATAAAATAAAAATACCTGGCTGATGTTCTGTCATGGCCTCTTTTGCTCCCTCTCAGCCACCACTCCTTACACCACCTGCTGTCAACAAATCTGGCTAATTTTCCAGCCCTCTACATTACATTGAATAATTGCTTAGGTCTATAAGCAATTCGGCTAAAATTTCATGTCATTCTACTCTTAATAGAGAACAACTTTTGCTCTACAACATTTCGTCTTCGGCTGTTGCTTCCAGAACAAAATATTAAATACAAATAATGTATTTATTTCAGGCTTATTGAGAAATCTACAAAACCTAATCAATAAGCCCATAGAAATGTATCATAACATATAGATAAACATACATATAGAATGATTACACGTGAAGACGGCGACATGTAGCGCACCTTTGTGGTTTCTCGTGTCAGGCGTCTAATGAACTTCCTGAACTTGCCTCTCTTCGACCAACACTCCTCGATCAATGAAGGACGGCGGCACTATCACCATTAAAGAAATAAAATTCACATTATGGCGAAACTCCAACTTCTTGACTACAATTGTACATTTTTTTTATTTTTCAAAATGCTTTTATAGTTCTTGTACTAAGGTGCACAGTCTAAAAAAAATATATGATTATGGGAGTAAAAAAAATAGCGATTCGTCTTGTTTTTGGCTAAGTTTAGGGATTTTACGTGGGTATATAGAAATCACACCTTTTCGGGATAGTATACATTGTCTGGGACAACCTGTACACCCTGTATAGTACCCATTGTACAGTGCGTCGTTGACTTTTTTTTGTTTTATTTTTACAATGCAATTTGCAGTTTTGTATTCCCATTCAAGTTCTTGTTGTAGCCGTGAGTTTATATTTTTTAAATTGTATTATTTTATTGTAATTGTTTTTATTATTAAGATGTACGCTACCGTCCATACTTGTTAAATAGATCCTGGCCATCCAAAGAATGTCTGGAAGAGAGTTGCTCTTAAGCAATAAGACTGCGCATTGTATACCACTCATTTGTAATTATGGTGTACAAAAAAGTTGAATGTATCGCAATGATGCATGCGTCAATTTTGAATGAATCATAATATTCTCTGGAAATATAAGAACTTGAAGTGGAAAAATACTTCAGATATATTTTCAAAGGGTATTAACTGCTCACCTATATTCTGTGCTCACCGTATCCATGAACAACCCTAACAGAACTCATAGTGTTCACAAATGAAGTTCTAATTTTAATAGAACATAAGAAGCCGGTGAAATTACAGGCTCGAGACTTTCCATCTCCATATGTGACAACCTCTGTGGCGCGACGGGTGAGTAACCCTCTGAGATGCAAGAGGTTGCGGGTTCGATTCCAGCTACGGGACAAATGTTTATATGATCTGCAAGTATTTGTTCCGTGTCTGGGTGCTATGGTACCATTATAACATTCCGGACCCATGACACCCCTGAAAGATACCCCTGGGGGTGCCACGGGAACTAAGATTTAGACCCGTGGCATCCCCAGTCCTCAAAACTCATAGGGCGTTATTATAAAAAATGTCCTTAGTCTGGATTTAAACCAGGACTACCAGTCTAGGCTTAAATATCGACCTAGGGTATATACGACTGTAATACAAAAGCAGATGGTTTGTTTTCCAGAAGCAACTTTCGAGCTAGATATGCCTAAAATGACATAAGCTTGGACTATCTCTGGTTTATCTAAAACCAAGCAGCCCCCTAGTTTAGCAATGGTCTATAAATTGACAGTTGATTGCTTGTTAGAGGTAAGAATTTGGACATCTCAATTGTGATGTGACACAATCCGTCAGTTTGATACATTTAAATTTGCGAAGTAGCGCGAGAATTGGTTTCGTAAAACAAACCATCTGCTTTCGTATTTAAAGTCGCATATGCTTAATGTCGATATTTAATCCTAGACTAGTACGCCTGGACTAAATCCAGATTTAGTCCATGTTCTGTAATAAGGCCGTTTGTTTCTGATACCCACGACACAGGGTCCTAGTGTGGGTTCAAAACTATGTATGTGACTGTTGGGTTTTATGTTATGTCTCAGGGTAACGAGCGCAGTGCAATGTCATGTAGGCCGCGTCCTAGGTGGTCGTGACCTAAGTGGTATTGCATTTATGGGCTGGGTTTACCGCTTAACATCAGGTGGGCCAACCACCAGTTCTGTCATTTAATTAATCTTTGTCATCAGCCTTTAGAAGTCCACTGCTGGACATAGGCTGCTAGAATGCCATGATGAACGGTCACGAGCCATCTCCATCCACCGACTTCCTGCAACCTTTATAATGTCTTTAGTCCATCGAGCCACTCGCCTTTGAGACACTTTATTCCCCAACGGTTGTCAGTTCTACGATCTATATGACCTGCCCATTGCCACTTCAACTTGCTAATTCTAAGAGTTTATCTTCCAGACAACCTTATGATGGACAGGATAAAACAAAAACAAATTAAACTTACCTACATAATTATATACAAGGACCTAAAAATCTGAGGCCCAATTCTCTAAATTATTTTTTAACTACACTGAAAATTAACCGAATCGAGATTGAATTGTGAATTGACAGAAAGTTGGTATTCTGCTCCCTCATAAATAACAATTTAGTCTACTTTCAATTCACGATGGATTCATTAAATTCCATTAGAGTAGAATGGGTATATATATCATTGGAAAGAATAAAGAGAGACTCCATCTACTTAAGCTAAAATTATCGAAAAAACTTTGAATCGTTCAAGTTTCGGTCACATTTCGATATAATCACAATACAGTGTTGTATTTTATGTTAAGAGAATACCATTTCTGACATTTAAGACATCGACATAAGATCGAAACATGATCCGAACTCTATTTTCACAATTTTTTAGTTAGAGAATTGTGCCTCTGGTTCTATTATATCTGTTTATTATATTTTTATTAATGAACGGAAACTTATGACTAATGTTTATTAGTAACACCTAAGGACCTTCGCACTAGGCTCGTATATTCGCGGATACCAGTGAGGTCAGTACCAGTATTGTCAATTTATCACGGAAGTACAATGGCATTGATTTGCTGGTATGCAAATATTGGTAATTATTTTGCTCTTGAACACCCACATGTTCAATTAGATTTACAATGTTTTTGTTAGTATAAATTTGATTTACTTTTAATAAAATCTAAAAAAACGATCACAATCACTGATTACTATTTTATGATCGAGTGAAGTTGTAAATATCGTGTTTTGAACCATAGAATGAGGGCTTTTCATCTTCGATTAAAAAGAAAAAAAGTAGTTCAAATTGGTTTGATAGATGGCGCTGACTCAACTGTATCAATCAAGATTGTCTGTGGTGCACGCGTACACAAAACTATTATCGAAGTAGTCTGTGGCTATTAGTCATGATATTCTGTTTGCGATTGCTTCTTGAGTGTGCGCTAGTGATTTCGTGGTGTTTTTAGAAGTAGGCAAAAATAAATACCACAAAACGAAAATTATGTCTACGTTGTCGATGTTGACATTTCACTTTATTTTGACACTTGACAGTTACGTTACAGAGCAGCGTCATCTATTTTCAATGCTGAAAGCATGATTTGAAACGGCCGTGAAAACCCCTCATTATTAAAAATAATTTTTAAATTCCAACACATATTTTTATCCGGTCGAAATGACGAAGTTATGAGGTAACAAACATTTTACAAAACTACAACCGAATTGAGAGCATCCTCCTTTTTTTAAGTCAGTTAAAACTAGTATTAATAACACCTAGGCTTATCTAGCACGTCCGATCTTAACTCCATAGGTATTTCTATATTTAACGATCATTTTAAACATTATCATCAAAACCATCATAAATCATGACACGTCTTCAGAATCACGACAAGATCAAGAGATATGTCAACGGCCTCACAAGAGAACAAGGAGAAGCTGATAGTACATAGAAAAAGAAAACTTAAAAACTATAAAAAATAAAGTAATATAGTAATTTTTAGAAAAAAACAAACCCGACTTCTTTCAAAGAGCGCTGAATTTCGATAAAAATTACATACGATGGGCCTATTACGAGTTTTGCATTGCAAAAACCGGAATGTGAAACGTGAGCATTCAATGTGACTTACGTAGTAACTATTCATCATTCTGTGCCGCGCAGTCAGTAGAAACAGTAGAGATTAGTAAATAGTTACTACGTAAGTCACATTGAATGCTCACGTTTCGCATTCCGGTTTTTGCAATGCAAAACTCGTAATACGCCCTCACATCTGAAGTGTGACTTGCCAAACAATAAAAAAAAAAAAAAACAATCAAAAAAGTCAATTCATAATTGGTGGAGTAATCGCGTAACAAAGATACAAAAAAATACATACAGTCGAATTGAGAACCTCCTCCTTTTTTTTGGAGTCGGTTGAAAATAGTAGTAGTCATCATCATCCGCCTGTAGAAGACCACTGCTAGACATAGGCCTCCCCATAGAATGCCAAGACAAACGCTCTCGGGCCGCTTACATCCACCGACTTCCTGCGATCTTTGTAATACCCTTGGTCCATCGAGGGCCCTCCCTTTATTAACTGGGTCGTCTGGTTTACGGTCATCTCTCGAGAATCTTCATTCCCCTTTTCCCTATTTATTATTTTAATGTTTGTCGGTTCTACGAGATATATAACCATGCTATTAAAAAAAACTTTGAATGCCTGAGGCATGTGGACCATTTTATCTACAGGTAAGCTAGGTAGGTGGTATAATGTTTTTAATATAGTCAAATCCTAGACTTACAAATATCCAAGTTTGAAAATATTCTTAGCACAAACATAACAGATGACTAATTAATCATTGTGTAATTGTACTTAATTACAACATCTGCCTCGTGACACGAACTCAGCTATGTAGACAGAGTCAGCCTTAGGTTTTTCATTCGAGATTTTTAATTCGAGATTTTTCATTCGAGATTATTCATTCGAGATTATTCATTCGAGATTTTTCAGTCGAGATTTTTCGTTTAAGATTTTTCATTCTCGATTATTCAATCGAGATTTTTCATTCGAGATTTTTCAGTCGAGATTTTTTCCAGATGTTTATTTTAAATTAGTTGATATTATATTTTAATATGTATAACAGTAGATAATTGGTTTTTTAATTGTACTTAACTTCTCTGAAAACCCACACGGGATATATTAGTAACAATTTTATAAATAAAAAAATAAGATCCCTTGGTCACAGGATCTAGCAATAACAAAATTATAAGCATAATAAGTCTATCTTAAGTCTATCAAGGGATCTAAATCACAAGATTCACTACTCAGGCCACACCAAATCTTTTTCTGTTGGTTCCAGTCCATCCAAAGGTTGCCTGGCCGATACCACTCTTAGCGATAAGGCCCATAACATTGTAGTCGACCTAATTTTTATTTTATTTTCGTGTGGTGATTATCAAAAGTTTTTCTATTTATCTATCTATCTAAGCCTAGGTTAGTTATACTACCTACTTCTACATTTTCCTAGGTACCTAAGATAGGTATCTACGGCTACCTACTCTTTTTGGCTGCATGAGATTCTCCTTGTTAAACGAGCTAGCACAAATGCAGCAAAAAAAATAGCGTGCGCCGTGTTTGTTGCTGATTCTTCTAGGTTTGGTCGCGTTGGAACATGAGTAAATTCATCTAGTTTTTAAGACGATTCAGAATGATTGTGATTTTAATGAATAAATAGTAGATTATGCACTAAGGGAATAAAGCAGTGTCTTATATCGCGGGCGGCATATTGAACCCTGAGCGTAATGAGGGACTCTAGTTATATAGAGTCCTGAGTGAAGCGAGGGGTTCAAGCTGCCCAAGACGAAGACAGGCTTTATTCCAGAGGTCCATACTCTACTTTTCACACTTTCTGCGAGACAGTAAAAAGCCAGGGCTTGTTTTGATTTTTGCGGTAGTAGATTATCAATAATCTCTAAAGCATCTATTTTGATAAACTTTGGAGTAGAATCACTATCGTTTGTAATTTTTTATCAACATGAATATTGCAATCAAATTTACTGAAAATCACAGCACCAAACACGCGCACAGCGTACAAATATCATGTGAAACAAAATAATCTTTGTTTCACATTCTTTTTAAACGCACCTTTTTTTTTTTGAGTTCTGCTTATGGTGGCCAGTTCGATTTTCGAACAAACCTCTTTACAATACCATATGGGCATTTTTTTACTTATACGAGTTTTCCACGAGTCTCTACACGAATTTGACGTTCCAAATTCAAATCACTTTAATCCCTAGCGAGTTTCATACAACTTTATATCCCTAGAGAGACAATGCTTTACTTTACGTTGAGGTTGCATGATTTGTAATTGGACATTGTGGAGCAGGTGGTGTGAAAACACATTTCCGTACCGTACCTCAGAAACCTACACCTTGAAATGCGGCTCGCTGCCTTTAGGTACTCTTTGTGTTGAAAGTGTCAAGTATAAATACAGTGTCTATAATGTTTGTGGATAGTTTTTAGCCAGTAGAGCCCTACTCTACAATTGCCTACTTGTTGATTCCAAGTTTGTTGCATAATATTTACGTATCTTTATTACCTAACCTGAACGAAAACAACACTTACGTGTTTGTGACATTCGCTTCACTATGTGATTGGTCAGATCTTTTGCCTAGTAGTGCTCAGCAAATAATATAACATAACACCCAACAGTTACATACCTACGACCTCTGTGGTGCAGCGGGCGAGTAGCCGGCTGTGATGCAAGAGGTTGCGGGTTCGATTCCCGCTGCGGGACAAATGTTTGTATGATCTGTAAATATTTGTTCCGGGTTTGGGTGTTATGGTACCATGGTAGTTCCTGATACACAGGCAATCCTAGTGTGGGATCAAGACTACGTGTGTGACTGTTGGGTGATTCTACGTTTAGTAGTTGTACTAGAATAAGACCAAGTTAGCTTGCTAGGATCGTGCTACCCTAGCTAAGCTTGCTATAGCTACCCTAGTTCCGGCCCTGTCCAACTACTAAATCAATTAACAAGCAACAATAACAAATATTTAATAATAATATCTGCAACGCCTTGTGGCAGGTCACGATGTAAACCGTTTAGTTCCCTGTCCGATAAATTGTTTAGCCAGGAAGGAAATATTAAATTATCCACTATGTATAATTTACAAGCTTTATTTTACAAACCGGTGTGGCCGAATTACAAGTCCGATCGAGTTGTAATTTTGCATAATATTAGGTAAAGTACCTACCTCGTTTTCAATATTAGGTAAAGTAGTCGTTTTCCCACAGATAAAACCTAACTATACTCTGATTTTTAATCTTAGACATTTTTTGTTAACAATAATAATAATATATAATGTTAAAGAAAAAAAAATGTGTATAAGTGTCTTGTATGTGTATCATATGTGTATATACACATATGATAGGTACACATACATACACACACAGTGGCATAATCTTGACATTTCTTTGTTTACAAAAAATGTCTAAGATTAAAAATCAGAGTATAGATCGATTTTTCGTCCCCAAAAACCCCCATAAAGCAAATTTCATCGAAATCGTTAGTCGTTTTCGATTTCTCAAAATATGTTATTAGTGTGTTATACTATGGTATAGGAATAGGATAATAAATATAATAACAAATGAGTCCCTGGGGTTGTGGAGTGTCCTTGTATTCCTGTATAGTTGTTCTGTATTTTAAGGAATAACAAGGAAACACAGCCAATCACTTGTACTTCTTTAATGGCTCGCAACCAACTGACGTTCCTTAAAACTACCCACATAAATATAATGCACAGATATACCACATTCCTCCACCACTATTAACAAAAACCTATTAACTAAAACTTATAATTTATTTGTTTCCTAGTTTTTCTAACCGGATATAACCGGGCATATTGAGGTTCCTGTTTTGCATTATCGCTATCATTAGAGTGCATAGAAAGGTCAGCACTTTGAACAATATCAGAACCATCAGGGTCAAAAAACTCATCATTCGAGACAGCTCCTATCTCCTCCACCCTATCATCTCGCGCAGGAGACGTGGGGGAGGTAGGAACAGAATCCTGCGATGGTTCAACCGGGTCCAATGCCAAGCCAGCGTCAGACTCGCTAGGTTGACCCAATGTTCCGGATAAACAGTCTCCGAAACCACTCACAACGTCATTCTGGTCAAATGATGAGTTTCCTTTGTATGCCAATAATTGATCCACATGTTTTTTTACAATAACATTTTCATCAGGAATTTTAACCATGAACATTCGAGAACCCAAACAATTTTGAACAACACCCTGCTTCCATGTATGTTTTGTACCATTATTATAATAATGTTTTAACAATACTTTGTCGCCTACCGAAAAACACACGTTTCTTTTACCCCCAAACTGTTTACATTGGATCCTTTGCCCCTCTTTTACAATATCTTTTGCAGCGGATGACGATGGCGAAAATGAAACTACTTGTGGAGGGCATAACAAATCGAACCGGCAACGCAAAGGACGTCCAATCATCAATTGGGCTGGAGAGAAACCCGTAGTCAAATGAATGGAATTCCTATAGTCAAAGAGAAATTTATTTAAAATTTTTACAAAAACTTTTTGATTTACATCAATGTTTAATATCGCTTTTAATCCATTTTTTACAGTTTTAACACTGTTTTCTGCTTGGCCATTGGTCATTGCATGATACGGCGCCTAACACTAACACAAATCTACTAAACATTTCGCAAATTTTACTGATGACCGATTCACTATCCGTCTTCTGCATAGCAAAACATTCCACCCATTTAGAATGAGCGTCAACTGCGATTAAAAACTGCTTACCATACAACATAAACATATCTAAATGTACGCGCTCCCAAGCGCGCTCGGGGTATGGCCACGGAGCTAGCGGCACTTTTGGTGGATTACTACGGAGTGTGTTGCAAACACTGCATGAACCTATCTTTTCTTCAATGTGTTTGTCAATGGATGGCCACCACATGCGTGATCTAGCTTCAGACTTAGTTTTAACCACACCAAAATGAGAATTGTGCAATTCATTCAAAAGTCTTTCACGAAAACAAGAAGGAATTACTATTTTGTGGCCCCGTAAAATGCATTCGTTTTCGACAGCCAGGTCCAATCTACATAAGAAAAATGGACGTAAACTTGGGTTCAACATTTTAGCAGGCCAACCGTTCTTAATAAATCCTATCACTTGATTTAAAACCTCGTCACGAGCGGTTTCAACTCGGATATCATCAAACGTTATAGGGCGTAAAATAGATTCACCAATAAAATTTACATACAGAGAACGATCTATATCTTCAAACTCATTCAACTGAGTAGCCACGGATCGTGACAAAAAATCTGCCACATTATCATCACTCTTCACATATTCAATATTGAAATTATATGCTGATAAGAACAGAGCATACCTTTGTAATCTATTCGCGGCTAAAACGGGCACACCTTTTTCCTTGCCAAAAATTGACAAAAGCGGTTTATGGTCCGTACGCAATACAAATGGTACCGTACGGCCGTACAAATAATGATTAAACTTTTTAATCGCAAACACAATAGAAGTGGCTTCTTTCTGAATTTGTGCATAATTAGTCTCTGCTTTCGACAGAGAACGAGAAGCATAAGCCACCACGTGCTCGGAGCCGTCTGGCTGTTGCTGCGCGAGCACCGCGCCCAGGCCTACGGGGCCCGCGTCGCACGTCACGATAGTGGGGTACTCCGGGTGGTAGTGGGCCAGCACGCGATCTGAAGCTAGCTCCTGTTTTATACTTTCAAACGCATCTGACTGAGATTTATCCCACACCCATTTAATACCTTTCTTCAATAAGTTATTTAGAGGACTAAGCACCGACGACGTATTTGGAACGAAACAACGGTAATAATTCACCATACCTAAAAATGACTTCAATTCACTTACGTTCTGTGGGGGTTTGCAATTTACAATAGCCTCGATTTTACTGTTAGATTTGTGCAGACCTTCCTTATCAATCACATAGCCTAGGTACTCCACCGAACTTTTGAATAACTCACATTTATCGCGCTTCACACGCAAACCCGCGTCCTGCAATCTCTTTAGAACCCGTTCTAATCTCTCTAAATGCAACGCCCTATTTGGAGCAGTGATCAAAATATCGTCTAAATATATACAAATACCATCTATGTCACCCAATAACTGTTCCATTGTACGTTGAAATATAAAAGGCGCGTTAGCCAAACCTAGTACGAGGCGAGTATACCTATATAAACCTTTATGCGTGTTTATACAACACCATTTCTTAGAGTCATCGAGCTCCAGCTGAAGATAAGCCAGTTTCAGATCTAACTTGCTGAATTCTACCCCACCATGAAGTCTGGCAAACAAATCTTCAATCCGAGGAAGTGTATAATTGTCTAGGTATAAAACCTTGTTTAATGTCACTGAAAAATCCCCACAAATTCTGACATTACCATCGGGACGTAGCACTGGGACAATAGGCGTAGCGACGTCCGAATGATCTACTTTTTCTATAATACCTGATGCCAATAACCGATCGAGCTCCTGTTCTATTTTAGGCTTCAAAGCTAAGGGCACAGGCCGTGGCTTAAAAAACTTCAAGTGCGCATCAGGCTTTATTTTCAAATTAACTTTGTATTTGTTAAACCTGCCTAATTCATCGGAAAATAATTTTGAATATTTCCTTATTAGAACCTCGCCTGCATTATCGTTCACCGATAAATTGTTACAATTTAAACTACACAAATGTAATTTAAACAATCTCATAAAATCGCGGCCCAAAAGGGGTAATCGTTTCTCGTTTGTTTTGATAACAAAGAAAACAACTTGTTTAGTGCTGCCCTGGAAGCTTACTGGCAATGCTAAGCACCCAATTGGTGAAATTTTCAAGCCCGTATAAAAATTAAAAACCTCATTACATGGCTGCAATTGATCTCTTCTGTTATCGCTACCGAACAGCTGTTGATATATAGCTGCCGGTAAAACGGAGACCGCACTACCGCAATCAATTTCACATAGAATTTCTTTATCATAAAACTTGACTTTTCGCGAGATCGGTTCGTCCGTAATCGAGTTTTTTATATTAAATAAATTATAAATACCTTCATTAGCGTCATCGTCATCCGTTCCTAAAAAATTGCTATCACTAATCTTAGCGTTGCACATTTTCCTAAGATGACCTTTTTTGTTACACTTCTGACAAATATAATTTACAAAACGGCACTTCTCTTTTGAGTGATTTTTATACCCGCACACCTCACAACACTTCGACACTCGCGAATCACTAGATGAAGCCCCGCTCGGCCGCTGAAACGCGAACACAGGCAGCGCCTGCGCCTCCAAGGAGCCCGCGCCAGCCGCGCCGGCCGCGGCGTTGCCAGCTCGCGCGGTCTGCAGCGCGACGCGCGCACACCGCACGCTTTGCGCCAACTCCAAAGCCTTGCTGAATGTCAGGGTTTCGATACTTTCCGCGAACAGCTTCTCTTTTTCCTTAGTATTCTCTAATCCTAGGACGAACCTGTCGCGCAACACGTTATCTAACTCCGTCTTAAATCCGCAATATTGAGCCAAATTCCGCACTCGCGCCGCCCATTCAGCTAAATCTTCCCCTGGCCGCTGTTCCGCCTTGTAAAAACTGTATCTTTCAGCAAACGTACTCTTCTTCGATTGAAAATGAACGTTCAACTTTTCTAAAAGGGTTTCGTACTCGACGCTATCCAAGTTTCCAGGAAAAACCAAATCTCTTGCGACGCGGTAAGTATCTTCCACCAACGCAGTGAGCAAAAGAGCTCGCCTTCTCATTCCAGACTTATCGGTGTCATCTCCAATTGCGTTCGCCGTACAGTACTGGATAAAACGACTCCTAAAAATGCTCCACTCTTGCACGCGGTGATCAAATGAGAGGTTGCCGCCGAACATCATCCTTATTGATTTTGGAAGTTCACTTGTCAATGAAAACACTATTACATACGACCAAATCAATATAAACACACGTGAATAACTACTCGTCGCCAAATGTTCTGTATTTTAAGGAATAACAAGGAAACACAGCCAATCACTTGTACTTCTTTAATGGCTCGCAACCAACTGACGTTCCTTAAAACTACCCACATAAATATAATGCACAGATATACCACAATAGTATAAACCACTAGTTTTTAATTTAGCGTACTTCCTACACTTTGTAATTTTATTTCGTACGCTTGTATGGTAAATTCGACTGTCTGACTAAAAAATTCTATTGTATAAAATTTACATTTTATACAATAGAATTTTCCTTTATTGGCCATAAGAGTAGCTTATTAAGAATGTGCTGTTTTATAAAAAGGGATGTGAATTTTGTTTAAAAAACAAAAAAAAAGTTTTATGGTGCTATATTCTCAGTCGGCTTTTACAACTTCCAAAGGAAGAGTTGAAGGAGTTCTTAGGTCGAAACTACCAGGACTCTTATCTTAATTAATTATAATATCTTACTAGTTATAGTAGATTAACTACCATTGTTAGATTACGAAGGCACATAAATGTGTCAAGAGCGCGGACCGACGACACTGACCTATGAAGCGCATAGCTAACCCACAACGCGCTGAAAATAATATTGGATTACTTGAGTAGCATCAGGAATGTCGATGATATAATACACGAATAAGTAACATAAAGGGTTGCCAACTTTTTTAAATCAAATAAATATAGTATTTTCGAAGCCTGTAAAAATATAGTAGATGTCGAAAAATGTAGTGCTTTTTGTTTCAACCCAATAACTCATTTTATTTTTATACTCTTGTTTCAACCCAATCCTAAAAAATTAATATATAATTGCAAGTTTCTTTTGTCTAATATGTGACACATGTTTTAGGATTGGGTTGAAACAAGAATATGTATTTAATAAAATGCTTTGAGTTAATATAAATACCCAAATGGATGTGAAAGTTTTTGGTTTAAACCAAGAAGCAACCGAAAACTTTAAAAACATGACGTTTCATTCATGAAATTCATGTCAACTTGACATTGACACATCAAGTATCGTTCACAAGGAGATAGGGCTGCGTTAGAGAAGAAGACGAAGAAGGCTACGTTCCATTTTACGCTAAAACATGTTGAAACTATTGTTGCTTAATTTTTTTATTGAAATAACATATAGTAGTTTCGGTCCAACTTAAGAGTGCCATGGTGTATCCAGCCTAAGAATAGACCCTTCCTTCTCCTTCCGTGGATATAAAAGTTTACTAAGGGATAACACCAGGGGATAGGCAGCAGCATCCACCTGAGTAATCAATATGAATACTGCGATTACCAATCCGCCTTCCAAGTGAGGTGATTATGGCAATTCCCCCATTTTATTTGTTGGGAAAGGCTCCGTCGTGACGTGGAGTGGCTGATAATTATAAATAAATAAATGCTGGACACATTTCACACAACATTATTTAGCCCCAAGTTAAGCAGAACTTGTGTTATGGGGTACTAGATAACTGATATACTTAATACAATACATTACATAGATAGATATTTTTTGTTAAGCATAGAAAAATACCCAGAACACCCGGAACAAATATCTGCAGATCGTACAAATATTTTTTCTGAGGCGGGAATCGAACCCGCAACCTCCTGTGTCGCAGGCGAACCTACGCCCGCCGCACCACAGAGGTCGTCTAATTATGAATGATGATAGTAGTTTCGCCTACAATTTTTTATATTTAGATCCCTAATATTGTAGGATACTATATTATATAGTAGGGTTGGCAACCCTAGTATCACATCACTAGTAACATAATAAAAGCTGCCATGGCGCACGAGCGTTGAAATCATAATGATACCTTAGTAATAATATAATGGATATTATTCTGTCAATCTAATAATATAATTACCGATGTGATTGGAATTGTTACTTTGATTTGGAAAATAATGAGTCCTAGTCTGTACTTTACCTATCCATCGATAGAGTATTGTCATCAGAACTTGATAGGACATATTATACATTATGCAAGGTTATACCTCTATAGGTATATGGAAACTGCGTCAAAATGCAAAAATGGCATGTTTAACACGTTCGAGCGTGGTACGTGACCCTACGTTACAACTTATACATACAAGACATGTTAAATAAACACTTGTAGGTAAAATATTGGATGCCGTGGTGTCCGGCTGAATAGTCCCCTCCGCCTCCTCCCTTAGATGTCGCACCAGGAGATGGGCACGAGGAGCATATAGGATGAACAGAATCTAAGGTACTACTAAGACTGAATATTCAACGAGACCTCAAATATAAAGACAGGCCCACCGCCTCTACGTTCTACCTAGAACAGCAAAGAACAGTGTGGTTACTCTTGACGCTCTACTCCAATCCTAATTCAGGATTTAGTGTCAATTTTGTCGTCAGAGAGTACTAGATTCCTTGGTAATTTGGTACTCTTGAATTCAATACTAGCGCACAATTTGGAATGGAGATTGGTTCAACACGCGTGCTATATCTCAATTTCAACTCGATTTGGTTCAACAGTGCCAAACAAGCGTTATTAGGATTGAAACTGGATTTCGATTAGAACTGTTTTCAAGAGTAGCCCTGCTGAATTGAAACCGGATTCATCGTCACACACTTCCCGGACGCCGGGCTTTCTTGATTGGCGCTGAGTCGTAATCTAGTGCTTTTTAACCGACTTCCCAAAAAAGGAGGAGGTTCTCAATTCGGTAGTATTTTCTATTTTCTTTTTTTATTTGAATTGATATACTTCCAGATTGGTCCCATTTTTTTCAAAATCCAGTTCTGATGATGGAATCCATGAGGAATTGAGGGAACTCCTCAAATATTGTAGGCGATAATATGGCGATTTTGATATTTTCAGCAACAAACCAAGCATTTGCATTCAAAAAGTATCATAATCCTTTCACCACTATGGTTCTTTCATAATTTTTTTTTATCCAAATATTTAGTCGAATACAATGGCGGAAGTCGGTTTTTTAAATGAAAAGTTATTAGGAAATAATAATGTCAAAGATTCAAAGACTGTGTGTGAATGAAACTTTGCGTGGCAAACTGAATCCTTTCACCATTGGTCAATGTCAGACCTCAACCTGGTCATTTACCTAACGCAGGTGACCAAGAAAGAACCAGTGCTACGAGGAATTAACGATTAAATCAGCCAATCTACTGTTTCGGTCACATCAATGGAACATTTATATTTAGAATACGTATAGAATGTAAAAACTCCTTGTTCACCTCACTACGTAATTAGACCTGACCACAAAAACCACACAAGATATATATTTTTTAATTAATTTGTGAAATAAAGGGAAATACCAGTACATTCGAATTGTTGAGGAATTATCCTTATTGAATTCGAAAGGCGACAGGTTCAAGGATATCTTGGTAAACTCTGTAATAAAAGTTGTATGGCCTACTTTACTTATTCTTGTTTTGCCAACACGATCAGGAATAGGTTGAACAACCAGGTATACTAGTAGGGGCACCATGAGAAATGGTAGTCCCAGTACATCGAATTAAGTATCAAGAAAATATCATGACATTTTCAGTAAAAAAAGTAGTCCTGTAAAAACCTGATGTATGTTATTTTGATTTATTATTATTTTATATGTCACTTTAAAGTTTAATAGGTCAAATACTCAAATCAAATAAAAATACAGATAAAATAAATAAAATAAAGATTACAAGTAGATACATATCTACCTACAATCACATGAATAACTAATAGCCAAGCAGAACTGACACTGGCATAGTATCGCACTTAAAGCCTCGCTAAATACCTACTCACTCACGTATACTAAGTCTGCTAATGAGTGCGGGCAATTATTTTTTTGTATATTATTTGTATATTTGTATTTGTTATACCATACGTATGGTATGATTCCTATTTAATTTAATTTTGTACGTATCCATCAGAAGTAGTAAAGTTAGGTACTAATAATTATTAAAAGTAGTTAAAACATGACGGACGACAACCCTGCCGGTCGCAACGGGCGAGTGTGGAGCGTGGGGGGGAAGTAAGTACTTATCTCGGCGGCATCGGGGCACGCACAAAGAGTACTTAAATAGCACTTCTCGAGAATTTGTTTATTCTATGCTACAGGAGGCAAAACCTAACGCACCGAGACGAATTAACCATTTCCTTCGTCACCGCCAAGGTCTTTCGATAATTTGCTAATGATGACTTTCATTTAATGGATCAGGATAAAAAGCAATTTATTAATGTAGACAAAAAGTAGTAGGTAAAAATAGCCAAGGCTTTTCTTGCCAACATTGAAAACATAGTTTCAAATGTTTTATTTTCTGTATATTATATAGCTTTTCACTGATCGGTACGTAAAGTTTGCCGGTAAGTACGGTACAAACAGCTACTTAATAGCTAATTAAGTAATAGTTCGTAGTTAATTCATACTTAATTGTATGTTCTACCTATTCTACTTCTGTTCTGTTTGCTTATTTTTTTTTATGTTTTCGTGTCAAATAAATTTATTTTCTTTCAACTTGAAAACCATGTAATAGGAGAGCAACTGAGAGTCTGAGGGAAGGGGATATCTTGAAGTTATTAAAATATAATTATAACAACTTAATTTTCAAAAATACACTGGTGATGATTCCTCTTAAGAAAATACATCAACGCGTTACTTTCGTAGCTATCTCGTAGCTTTCTCGTAGCTCTACCGTAGCAGGTTCACTTTTAGAGAAAGGAGCCTGGGAAGAAATTATGGAGAACTGTCTGTCTGACTTCTGTCTTGCCATCTGCATTCATCGACAGTAAAACAGTAAACAGTAAAAATATAGAATCATGTGTACAATTTGAAACGATGATGCCTGTAGAAGTATGAAAACTGTGTTACAGACACCAACGCCCTTCTCCTTTAAAGCAACAAGTTCCAACCAGGTAAAAGGCATACAAAAACTAATCTAAAAATAAAAGTTTTGTTCCCACAGATCAGAAGGATCTGAGAGTGTGTGTGTGTGTAGTGTGTGTGTGTGTGTGTGTGTGTGTGTGTAGGCACTATTGGGTAATCTTTAGGTCCTCAGTATCTTCGTAATTTAAAGATTTAAGCTACTCCAGACATTTAATGTTACATTTGTTGTGAGGTAGCGGGTAAATGTTAATTTTCTTGTTAACTCTGTTGTACAAAGAAGAGCCAATAAAAGAGAAGTAACGACTTGCCAGTGCTGTACGACGCTTAGCTATTTCACAAACTTTATCTGATCTCCGCTTCGAGCGTTTCAGGTTAGGGTCATAGAACAGCTGAGAGTGCTTGCGAAGAATAGTTTGCAAAATGAAAGTTTGCCGAACTGTGGGAACTGAACAAATCGAGTAGAGCTCAGTAGTAGGGAACCAGGTAGGTTTTTTGGTAAATGGTTTTTATTTCTTTCTTTATATTTACGATTGGCATTTTGGGTAAGGCGCGTAACAAATTACTGGAGCATAACATTCTAATAATAAGGAACTTATTTCCAACTAAATGAAGCATCTCAAACGGCCTAGAAGCACGATGGCAGATTGAAGGTCTCACCGATTAATAAGTTAGTCCGCTTGCTGGTCAAACACAATGGGCGATGCACTTGGTGGTACGGGCATAAAAACTTCGAAGCAAATTTTCCTTTGAAATGAGCAAAAAATATTGTCTTTGAAGAGAAGTGAGTACCTATAGATAATCTTTTAAGGTTCCCACATATACACCGGGTCAAACTTTTCAGATAAATTACGCTGAACTTTTCTAATAACCGTAGGAGCCGAGGGTTAGAACTATGGAACATATGAACTATGGATAAATAAAGCCGCGTGGCCTGATGTCACTCTGTCACTCGACTGCTAAAATGGAAATTTTCAATATCTGTACTTACCTATTTACATGTTTCCATTAGATTATTTTTTATAAGTATAACAAGCGTAGCGTGTGCTGTCTTGCATAATTTTGCTGATGTTTTTTTACCTTTCTAAGGTTTTTAAGTTCTCATTTATTATGTATCAGCAACTCCTTGTTCCGAGGCACCGCACAGGCGCTTCTCACCTAGTGGTAAGACGGACCATTTATGTAAGCCAAGCCGTGTTTGTTGCCTGATTCTTCTAGGCTTGACCGCGTTAGAACAGGAATAATTTTAGTTTATAAGACGATTCAAAATGATCCTTGTGATTTCAATGAATAAAATTCTTTTTGACTTTGACTTTGAACGTTTACTGATATGTCTACATCACAATGTGGAATTCTAGTCGAGCTTGTTAACAAATGCATTGACAGAAATGGCAGAAACAACATCTTTTGGTTGGTGGTAAAAGCCGACGAAGGGATTACACCAGGGGATGGGCAGCAGCATCCACCAGAGCACTCAACACCGATACTGCGATCACCAATCCGCCTGCCAAGCGTGGTGATTATGGAAATTCCCCTTATTGTATTTTATCGGGGAGGCTTCGTTCAGCAGTGGACGTCTAAAGGCTGGTGATGATGATGATAAATGTATAAACGGTTTCAGCAGACTCTAATCAATAATTGAAAATTTCCCGTTTTTACAAAATGGAAGACTCTAATTGCTTCTTTTAAGTTAATAAGGCTGTGGCTTGTCCTAAGTGGTTAGGGTTTCAATACTTTGCTTTCGAAAGGTTTCTGATATTTATATTTTGTGATAAAATAAGGGTGCATGTCCACCAAAACTGACATATGTTGAGAAACGAGATGTGGCGTCATCAGCCTTGCTTACTCTCAAGTCGCGAGAGTAAATAGGCACCACTGATGCGCAACAAGTGATAGAGTCAGCCTTCAATTAACATAATACCTTTTTACGTAAATTTATAATGTACATGAACAATGCCTTTTAAAGCCACTTGTCCATCAAACCCATTTAGTTGACAAAAAAACAACAATGACCCAGTTGTCATGTGATTGTTATGTCCTTATTAAATAAAATGCATTTGACGTTGCGTGTCATGCTCTATTGTCCAAAGTAAGGTTAGGGCTGAGATGTGCCTGGATTTTACAGAATATAAATATAAAACGTTTGTTTTGACCCACTTTTTATAATGCAGCACTAGCCTACCTAAACTAAACTGACATTTGACCCACCTAATTACAAAGTACAATACCTCTTCGGTCACTTATTCCACGTAGGATGTGCCCTACTTAGCATTGCTGCGCTCGTCACCCTAATAGCCTAGTAAATGAGTGCTCACAAAGGGTGTGTGGATGGAATGGTCCAGAGCAGAAAGTTTGACTTTAGAACTTTGTTTGGACTAGTTAGTAGAAAAATTTATCAGCTTTCATTATGTAGTATAATAAAATCTCTTACGACGCATTGTTTTCGAGATTTAAGCAAAAATCCACCTTCTTTAGGGACCACGGGACCTTCTTTAGGGGGGTAGGGACTTTTAGTATGTTTGTCTCCTAACTAGTCCAAACAAAGTTCCGAAGTCAAACTTTCTGCTCTCGACCATTCCATCCACAATCATTCGTTGCCTGTACTATAAGTCATAAATATGAAAAGTCAAAAAAGTAAATGTGCTTGTAATTTTACCGGGACCCATACCCTTCAAACCGAAACAGCAATGCAAGCGCTACTGCTTGGCAGCAGAAATAGATATGGTACTTCCTCGGACGAACTCTTTCACAATAAGTTCTAATACTTAAAAGCTTCCGGCTTAACATGCAAATCTTACAACATAAGTACCTAATTTATAACTGGATTGGTTAATGGAATGCATATACGAACCATGCTATAAACGTATGGTCAATAAAACTACCACAAATTAATATCATTTACATCTCATATATTATTTGATTCATAGTATTTTTCCTTAACTTATAAGTAGCATAATTATGTACTACGTATACCAAGGTGTTTTGGGCTACTACTTACCATTAATTATTAGTTCTAGGACAAAAGTCGATATTGAAATGAATTTTACAATAACCGGTTCTCCTACGATGTTTTTTGTTTTGAACACGTGGAAAACGCACGCAAAACTTGCGTAAGAAATTTATTAATACCTACACGCTCGATATCTACGAGATTTTATACAAAGAATATAACAGATTTTTTACAATCTGAATATGTTAATCTATTGGTCAAAGGCAGATACTCTGTTTATACATAACATAACACCCAACAGTCACATACGCAGTCTTGATCCCACACTAGGATTCCCTGTGTCGTGGGTATCAGGAACTACGAGTACCATGGTACCACAACACCCAGACCCGGAACAAATATTTGCAGATCATACAAACATTTTGTCCCGCAGCGGGAATCGAACCCGCAACCTCTTGCATCTCATCCGGCTACTCGCCCGCCGCGCCACAGAGGTCGTGTTTAAGAGGAGGTTACCACTAAGGCGCGTATGCCCTTTTGTACTCGAAGTTTGTAGTGCTTCTATTTTGGCTATTATATCATCCTACTCCATGAAATATTGTACACTTAATACATCCGTGGTGTTTTTTTAATTTTTTTATTTATTATTTATTAGTAACCATATATAACAAACTAACGCACCACGGGTCTAGATATTAGTGTACAGAGGTCTAATTCACTAACTAAAAAATAGTTACGATGGAGTTCAGATCATGTTTCGATCTTGTGTCGATGTCTTAAATGTCAGAAATGGTATTCTCCCGACATAAAATACAACACTGTAATGTGATTATATCTAAATGTGACCGAAACTTGAACGATTCAAAGTTTTTTCGTTAATTTTAGCATAAGTAGATGGAGTCTCTCTTTACTCTTTCCAATTATATATATAACTATCCTACTCTAATGGTGGTCACCATGAATTGAAAGTAGACTAAATTGGTTTTTATGAGGGACCAGAAATTCAACTTAATGTCAATTTACAATTCAGTCTCGATTCGGTTAACTTTCAGAGTAGTTTTAAAATACTACTTAGAGAACTTAGAGAATTGGGCCTCTGATCACGTGCACAAAGTTTGACGGAGTTACAAGAAATAATAGCCAAATTAGGAGCATACCTACTTCATTCGCGTGCAAAAGGGCATAAGAGCCATTCTTCTAGCTACCGCTGACCTTCTCTTAATAAGGACATTTTTCCGGATACTCAATTTCAAGTATCCGGGCCAGTGTCCGGCCCAGTATCCGGGCCAGTGTCCGGTCCAGTATCCGGGCCAATGTTCAGGCCAGAGTCCGCGGGCTGAAAACCAAAAAAAGTTCATATCTAGGTACTTACTCTATTTTTTTTTCTTTCCAGATTAACCGAAAATGTTTCACAGCGGAATATTCACTAAGCTGCAAGGCTTCTACAAGTGGTATGTGCTGGGACTGGTGTCCGTCGGCTACATCCTGGGAGAACTTGGACATTATCTCATTGGTGAGTTTCATTATCAATATTATCACCAACCTATAGCAGTACACTTCCGTCCTCTCCAGTCTCTTAGAGTTTGAACCATGCATGACTAACAGTTTTTAAATATTCATCAGCTCATTTGATGCTGTCTCGTGATCCCTGAGAAATTTAGGCACAGCCTTTGTAAGATCTCAATGCTTACACTTAGTAATGCAAGCTTGACAGCAGAAATAGGCCAGCCAAACTACATATTATACATATTATTATAATATACTCTACAATTAATACCTTCGACCGCTCCAAGCACTATATCAGATGTCTCTGCCAGGTGCGGATACAGAGGGGGGCAAATGGGTGCAATTGCCCCTGACCAAACACATTATTATGACCATCTTCAAAATTTGTAAATTGTCTCAATGACTTGTTTACAACAAGACTCGTTAATAACATACGGAAATCGGAAAACTTTCTGTTACATGCTTTTTGTATGGAGAATTTGAGGTTCACCTTACTTTCAAATCAAATCAAATCAAAAGACTTTTATTCATTGAAATCACAAGGATCATTTTTAATAAAATTCTTTTGATTTTATTTGATTTGAAAGTAAGGCGAACCTCCATCCTCCGTGCCCTCTTTCGCTCAGGGCACTAATTTTAACTCTATACAAAAAACAAGTTATGTAACATTAATCAGTTTCCGTAATTAGTTTAACACAATATAATATAATGAGCAATAAATTTTTTTTTTTTTTTATTTATACTACTCCGTAAGCTAACAAGCATACGGCCCACCTGATGGAAAGCGGTTACCGTAGCCTATGGACGCGTGCAACAGCAGAGGACGAGGACGAGAGACACGCGCGTTGCCGACTCTTTAAGAACTTTAAAACTCCTTTTTTGAAGAACCCCAATTAGCAATAAATAATACAAATACAATTATTACATTAATAACAAATAAAAGTTTATAATTTTGTTTTGTTTAAAACGAATTTTCTGGAAGATAGGTAAAATCACATAAAATCGCCCCCTTAACGAAATCCTGTATCCGCACCTGGTCTTTGCCAACTGTGCTTAGTAGTCTATTGGATTATATTATTTTATAAAAAATTACGTATCAAAGAGATCTAAAAAATCCTATTGACTAAATAACATTTGAATTATGACATGTTTCTATTAGATTATTATTTATAAGTATAACAAGCGTAGCGTGTGCTGTCTTGCATACTTTTGCTGATGTTTATTTACTTTTGACTACCTTCCTAAGGTTTTTAAGTTTTCATTTACTATGTATCAGCAACTGCTTGCTCCGAGGCACCATACAGGCGCTTCTCACCTAGTGGTAAGACGGACCATTTATGTAAGTCAAGCCGTGTTTGTTGCCTGATTCTTCTAGGCATGGTCGCGTTGAAACAGGAGTAACTTAAGTTTATATAAGACGATTCAAAATGGTCCTTGTGATTTCAATGAATAAAAATTATTTTGATTTGATTTGGACATTTTCAAAGGATCCTATATCCTACACCTTACACCTATATACATCTATCTCATTAGATTTGCATCAGCAGTTGGCAAATAAATGTTGTGGTCGTTTGAACCCACATTCATCAGTGATTCTGACAGACCACGGCCATGTGGTCTCAACAAACCTACTTAGATAATTTATTAACGCTTTGTAAACATTACTGTCTTAACGTAATACCCAATAGTCACATACATAGTCGTGATCCAAAACTAGGATTCCCTGTGTCGTTATCAGGAACTACGAGTACCATGGTCCGCAACATCCGTCATCATCATTATCCTATAGAAGTCCTAAACTTTTATAATGCATACATACACGAACACACGTCTTTTTCCCTGAAGGGGTAAGCAGAGCTTCAAAGGGCCTCTTTTCACCGTGATTTACACAGTCGCAGGAGTAAAGCCGTGACAAGTGGTGAGCTCATCGCCGCCATTGTTTTCCACGACCAACTCGGCTAACACTTTCTTCCAGTAAAAACACACTCCTAAATAAGCTAGTAGCAAGGACAAATCCTGAATATAATTTTCGAGATATTCGAATGCCCATTTCGAGCGGTGCGGGGCGTTTTTGTTAGTGAAGATGAAGACCCAGGGCCTTATTCATAATCATTTTTTGAACCTATTTTAGTTAAAATAATAATAATAGCTTTTGTTTTCTTCTCTCTGATGTAAAATGTCATATATCAAAACAAGACAAAACATTTTTGAATTAAAATACTTAGGTTTCAAAAATGATTATGAATAAGGGGGTTTATGTTTTCTCTAGACGCAGCCATTGTTGTTAAGATAGGTAACAGTTTGGCCAGGAGTTCAAAACATTTGACCTTCAACTTAGTTTTTCAAAGTTTACACTCTAAGCTAATCAAGCATGTTCAAAATATTACTTGAAACAAATCGTAGTAAAAAACTTCGGAATCCGTCTATGCTACGATTACAAGTCTCAGTTCAATTAAAGTGTACGAGGTCGTTCAAAGTCAGGTTCAACTTGGCCAATAAAAACTGATGTTACGTAAGTGTACATTACGTAAGATAAACTTTTACGTTCATCAAACATAATAAACAAACACAACACAACTCAAGTTAAGACTTACCTAAGAGGAGTGTACTGCTAGGGCATGGTAGTCTCGGCCTAAGAAAAGGACTCCTCTAACTCCTCCTGTCAATGTCTAAAAGGCATCTAAGTGATAGCGCCGGGGGGTGGACAGCAGCATCCGCCTGAGTACCGATCATCAATCCGCCTGCCAAGCGTGATGGTTATGGCAAATCCCCCATTGCTATGGGTATGGAATCTGGATTATGTATGTCACTGTTGGGTGTTATGTTGATATAGTAGAACTTCTTGTGAAAGAGTTCGTCCGGGGAAGTACTACCACCGTACCTATTTCTGCCACCAAGCAATAGTGTTCGCATTGCTGTGTTTCGGTTTGAAGGGTACGGGTGAAATTACAGACATATGAGACTTTTCATCTTTATGTCTCAGGGTCGGCAGCGCGCATATGATGCTTTTTTGATGGTGTTGCAGGCGTCCATAGGCTACGGTAACTGCTTTCCACCTAGTGGCCCGTATGCTTCTTTGCTTGCCAAGTAGTATAAATATATATATATATTCATCATTATCATCACCAGCCTGTTTACATCCACAGCTGGACGAGGCCTCCCCCATTGCATACAATGAGGGGATTCGCCATAATCACCACGCTTGGCAGGCGGATTGGTGATCGCAGTTGGTGATAAATACTCAGATGGATGCTGCTGCCCATCCCCTGGTGTAATCCCTTAGTAAGGCTTTTACTACATCCATGGGAGGAGGAAGAGAGGTCTATTCTTAGGCCGGACATACCACGGCACAGGGAATCCGCAGGGCGATTCTAAAACGTTGGAAACGATTCCGATCGGATTCGTTAGTTTTTGGACTTATGTTAATAAGAATAATATTTTGCTCCCCATCAGGTACAACATCAAAGGTCACAGCAGATGATCTGCACTACGGAGATAAGTCATGCATGCTGAACGCAACGCATCTTAGTCTTAGTCAGCTGCCAGTCATCTGTGAGAGCGTCAACTCAACTGAAATGTGAGTACTAACTACATATTCCTAGAATTTAGGACTTTTGATAAAATTACTAAACTCAGAGCCACTTCACCAGCTAAATAGTGTGTACGTGCCTCCATTATTATTCGTAAAATATAAATGTTTACTACTATCTATGTATTCACTTAGTTATAGGGATTAAAGCTGCTATAAAAAAAATTGTAATCCACTTTTTTCATGCGCTATGGTGTAGGCCTTAGTAAACATTTTATTGCATCGCGCCGTACGCGCTGCTTGCGGGAGATTACTCATTCTTTGTGATCCAAAACTACCCACATGGAGCCAATGATTTTTATCTAGGTTTTCGAGTAAACTCTACCTTATAAAGCTAGTATTCGTATAAATTAACAATTAATTTAACTTCGCTTAAATAAATAAATAATGCTGGACATTTCACAATTATCTAGCCCCAAACTAAGCAGAGCTTATGTTATGTCAACTAGATAACTGATACGTAATTGAACGAGCGAAGCGAGTTCTCTGAGTCAAGTTGGAAGAATCGGCGTTTGTATGTATGTATGTTTGTCCGATGAAAACTTCCAAACCGTTAATCCGATCTTCATGAAATTTGGTATGGGGGTAGATAGTATTGGTACAATTTGTAGGTAAGGTTATGAGCTATATCGGTCAGGGGGTTGCTGAGATATTGGGGTCCAAGAGGGGGGGGGGGGGGTAAAAAAAATAAAAGTGAGACAGTCAGATCAAGTGAGGTGTCTAATGAAAGCGCTTTGGTTGGACATTTCAAAACTGTTTTTAATAAGTATTTAAACTTAGTAGTATCCGAGATATTAGGGAAAATAAAAAACGTAAAAATCAAAAATTCTAGGGTACTTCCAGCAGTCCCACAATGCTGAAATTTGGTATGCTTGTGGCTTTTGTGTCACAACTACAGGGAAAAGTCTCAAATTGAAGAATTTCGAGACATGTACCCTATAAAACAAAAAACCAATATAATATCCGTTGTTGACCTCCCATTTCTAGGAATTTGAATGACGTTGGAGTTCTATGATTTCGTCAAAAGGACGTTACCAATTAATTCGTAACAGGTACTTATGTACCAAGAGAGACAAGTTACTTGTCTCTGGTGGTATGAACGCCCCGTTGCTTAGTGCTTATTCAAAAGTTATTTCGATGATGTGTAGGAAATTACCTCGAGGTGAAAATTTAAAAAAAGAATAATGGAACTTATGGAAATGTCTTATAAGTAGACGGGCTGATAAAGGTGTCATCGCGAGGTCTCAGTTCGGGGCGAACCACTAGTTAAATACATTACATAGATAGATATTACAAATACAAATACAAATGTTTTATTTGGTAATAAAAGATACTTAAAATAACTAGTTGTTGAAAACACCTTTTAAGTATTTTGTAATACTTGTGATAGGCATTTTCGCTCTTCCACATCTTTAAGTAGTAAGTAACATTTAATTTCTATAAAACATTGTAATAAAAAAAAAGATAAAAATAATATAATCCAAAAGAAGTAAAAAATAATTTAGGGTAGGATCAATTTTAACAAAGATTCGATGGCCGATTTTGAATATGCATAGAATTGTATTTTCTCTATAAGTGAATTTATATATTCTTTTGAGAAAATAAATGATTAAACCGTATATCTATAGCACCACTACTACCACTATATTCTCTATAGTATAGTATAGTGACGACCTCTGTGGCGCGGCGAACAAAGATTCGCCTGCGACGCAGGAGGTTTCGGGTTCGATTCCCGCCTCGGAACAAGTATTTGTACGATGAGCAGATATTTGTTCAGGGTGTTCTGGGTATTTTCTATGTATAATACAAAAATATCTATGTAATGTATTGTATTAATTATATCATTTATCTAGTACCCATAACACAAGCTATGCTTAGCTTGCTGCTCTGCTTTTTTTTATAGTTTTATCTATAGTACTATATTATCTATATAATATATAGAATAATTACTGTCTACTAACTGGCTGACTGAGAAACACACACTGCGAGTGCAGGTGGTGCAGACAAGACAGACCAACAGACAGCGAAACCTGCGACCCAAAACGTCCTTTTTACAAAGGTTGACGCAACCCTAAAAAACATGTGCAAAACACACGGTCAATTATTTTTTGTGCTAATTAAAGTCACTCAGATAACCAGAAAACAATTTAAAACAACTGTTATTTAAACTGCCTACGTATTTTATCAGTAAAGGTACCTTTTATGACTTGTTAACCTTGAAAAGATGATATTAGGTACCTATACCCACATCCTTTGAACATTTATTGGAACCTCAATCCAAACCAACCAGTTAGTAGGTACTAAACCTACCAAGCATTTATGATTTCCGGGTAAAATTAAGTACTCTACCTTAGTTATTACGTGCGGAACAAATGTAGTTATCGGTAAAACCTAGACTACGATCTATCTAGATTTCAACAAAAGAAAAATTTAATAGATACCTACCTAAGTATTGTCGGGAGCTTTTTTCGTACATCTAAACGTTTCAACAAACATAATAGAGTTTCAAAGAAACGCGCTGAAAAAAATTAGTACCATAAAAGTCACGTCATACCTATCAAGTTTTTATTTATCCCAAACCTAAGCTATAGATACCTACCTGCCTACCTTTTGTATAAACCACTTCTGCTAAGGACCGTATTAAGGTGAATCGTCTCGCATGTGGCGCGAAATTCAAATTTTATTGTGTTTTTTGCTCGTCACAGCTCATCAACACTTTTTGAAATAGCGAAAACAGGTTTTGCGAAAACTAGGAGACCCAACATGTTTTAATTGATACTATCTCATAAATATCATTAGTTTGCTGCGGATATCCCTAAACAAAAAAAACACCGTAAAAATATAAAAAATAATCTACGTAAGTTAAACCGGTTATAATCTATCTAATTACCGTAAAAATAATTGAACAATATTCGTAGCTAAACTAATTATCTTTTAGAGATACCTACTATTAAATAAAACATGTGTGTTAGGTTTAGTAGTTTTCGCAAAATCAGTATTCGCTAGCACAAGAAGTGTTTATGAGCTGTGATGAGCAAAAAACACAAATAAATTTGAATTTCGCGCCACATGCGAGACGATTCTCCTTAAGGGGAGCTCATAGCAAAGGTTGTTCTAGAACATTCTCTAGGTAGAGTATGATCTAGCTCTGCGCTGCATGGTTGGCAAATAACGTCAGGAAATGCATTGAGGGTACCCCAGTTCCTAAAGGAATAGATAGAATGTTAGAAGACTAAGAAATAAATAAATAAATAATAATAATAATAAATAAATGCTGGACATTTCACATAACATTATCTAGCCCCAAGCTAAGCAGAGCTTGTGTTATGGGTACTAGATAACTGATATACTTAATACAATACATTACATAGATAGATATTTATTTATTATACATAGAAAAATACCCAGAACACCCTGAACAAATATCTGCAGATCGTACAAATATTTGTTCCGAGGCGGGAATCGAACCCGCAACCTCCAAAAGAAAGAAAAGAAGATCCTCAAAACTTAACCTTATTTTTTCTGTCCACAGATGCGAATCCCTAACCCTCAATGGAACAAAATATTGCGAATGGGGCTACAACGGTCTGGGCATAGACTACCAGGTGCTGGCCGGTCCTGCCTTCATGGCCGTCTTCACCGTCGTCGGAGTGGTATTGGGAATCGCGGCTGATAAGTTAGTACAGTCTTTATCATCGCCCAGTCTTTAATCTTTATGTCCAGACATAATAGAGAAAGAAGAGAATCGGTCGACGGTTGTTTTTTGTACTATATTTAAAGCGTAGCGTGTACTGTCTTACAAACTCTTGCTGATATTTTTACTTTTGACTACCTTCCTAAGGTTTTTAAGTTCTCATTTACTATGTATCAGCTTCTCCCTGCTTCGGGGCACCATACACACAGACGCTTCCCACCTAGTAGTAAGACGGATCATCAAATTATACCAAGCCGCGTTTGTTGCCTCATTCTTCTAGGCTTGGTTGCGTTGGAACAGGACATACTAATTTTAATTTATAAGAAGATTCAAAACGATCCTTGTGATTTTAATAAATACAATTTTATTATTTTTATTTGATTTAAAGAAAAGTTGTCCCGCAGCGGGAATCGAACCCGCGCCTCTTGCATCTCAGCCGGCTACTCGCCCACTGAGCCACAGAGGTCATCAAAGTCTCTGTTGATGATTTCAGATAAATACATATCTGTAATTTGAAGTCTGACTAGTCATTGCCATCAGAATGGTAGTAGGTACCTATGCCCTAACGTCACCAAGCACATAATCCTAATTAATCATTTTCCACCAGGTTCAACCGCGCCCGTATCCTCTCAATCTGCACAATAGTCTTCGTAATCGCAATCCTATTAATGGGTAGTGTCACCGAATACTGGCACCTGGTCATCCTGCGTATGATAATGGCGGCAGACGAGTCCGGCTGCAATCCACTAGCTACTGGCATCCTGACGGACCTGTTTCCCGAGAGTCAGAGAGCGTTGGTTCTTTCCATCTTCAACTGGGGCATCTATGGGGGTTATGGTATCGCTTTCCCTGTCGGGAGGTACATACCGATGCTTAATGCTTGGGGACTGGTAAGCTATTACTTTTTCAAACTATTAAGTTATCTAGAGAGCAAAGACCAGCCAAATCAAAAAACACCAACGGCGAAAACTAGAGTCAAATCTCTAATTTTTGAGACGTCATTGACGAACAATGCATGGAAGTAGCCTCTATCCTTTAGCCACAATGAGTCATTCGCCAACAGCCACGAGATCATTTCTGGGGACCAGCGGAGGATAAATTGTCCATCCAAACGTAATACCAAAATAATTACTGACACGGAGGCCATATTTTCACCAATATAATGATTTTATTCGGATTTGAATAGTATTTATCAAGGTACCTGGATATTTCTTTTTTCTAAATATGTACATAGGTACCAATCTAAAACCAAATGTCACCTAAGCGAATTAAGTTTTTTATATTTTTACAACTTATACGACATGTTTTCATCTTATTTGTTTCGTATTAAAAACAACATATTTTCTAGTATTGTTTGATAAGGAACATAGTATATGAAAAACGAGCCACTCTTCAGTGTGTGAGATTCACAAACAACCGAATTGAGCTGTTCAAATAAACAGGCTATTATATGACTTGGCTGCTTACAGAGCTGGCGTGTATGCTACTATGGAGCTGGTATCGTTGGACTGGTCATCGCTGCCCTCACACTGCTGACTCTTCGCGAGCCGGAAAGGACCACCATTGGAGAAGAAGGTAAGATAGTCAACCGTTTCACTTTACCTATCTCGTGGAAAACGCGGTCATTAACGTCATTTCACAGTAAGACGGCGATCATCAAACCTGTTTTTTTCTTAGACTTGGTTTGAACAGTCTCATACTCATAGTGGCCATACGATTTGCACCCCGACAACAATTTTTTGTCCTTTGAGCCGGATAATTTTTCTACCATAGGATCCGGCTCGAAAGACCAGAAAGCTAGTCATCATTTACTTTGACGTTTTCCTAAGATGTAATGTTTTGTTAACAGGCACTACGAAATCCAACGACGCCTCCCTGGAATCTGGCAAGAAGGTCCCGCAAGTGACCATCTGGCATGTGATTGCTCAACCCAGGGTCCTTATGCTGTGTCTCGCTGCCTCTATCAGGCATTGTGGTGAGTATATCTACATCAATATTTGTATAGATTTGTATTATAGGTGGTATACTTAGTAGGTATGTCAGCAAATGAGTAACAGTAGCATTAGCTACAAAATTTAAAGCGATGACAAATAAGCTCGCTCGCTAGATTCTAGTTTGAGATACAATATCCGCTAGCGTAGTTTAATTGGTTTCTAGCTTCTGTATAAAATAACTTGTTAACGGCGAGTCATTGTAATGTCCTTATTCAAATGACATGATCGTAGACGAAACGAATTGAATGACTCACTTCTTGGTAATAACTCTAGTACAATCGCACTTATTAGGTAGCCACCTACCAGAGAGTACTAACAGATGAACTATACCTATTTTAGCACGGTCAAAGAAGTATGAACAGTTAGCAATAAGCGCATCTGCGTGTACCTTGCATCTGTAGACAGAGTCTCAAACAGGAATGATACACACACACATTGTCATCACCAATATGGGTGAACAATGGTCGAACAAATTAAACACTTCAGCTACATTTTAGTCTTTCTCTACCATCTAACTCCAGGATTCGGCTCTTTGGAAGAGAAGGTTATCGTCGGGGCTGTAGGAAACTCGATTCTTTTTCGAGCTTTATATACATAGTTGTATCACACTGTGGCTGGTCTTACCATCTTACTTGCCAACAAAGGCTCCTTGACAATTTATGCAAACTGCGCTAAATAAATCACGGTCATTTTAATAAGGTTTATAATCCTGAACCAATCAACAGCAAAAACTAATTTTGTCGCCTCTAACAGAACACATGTTATAGCCCATACCTATATCCTGCCAGTCACGTTACCAATTCTATCATTGGCCACGGTAGCAATGTCGCGAAACCCAAGGTCATCTTAGATTAGTAGATATAAATTAAAAGACCTTTGTTGACGCCGGAAATTAATATTATTATTGTCTGACGTGAATTCTTCCGTATATGGCGATTGGTACAGGGCCGCGTCATGACTGGGGAAATTATATTCAGATTAGTCATTAAGAATCGAATGCCTACTAGTTCAGTCAGGGTCAAGAAAGCATTAGGAGTAATAGATATAGATATAGGTCCACAAATTTCCTTCTTTTTATGGTGTCTCTCTATTACTGAAAAACATACGGCTGGCAGACGTCTTCCTTTTAAATTTATCTTTTTTCATGTCTAACTTAAAAAGATGTTCGACTTCTTAATGCCAGTCCATTGTCTTAAGTATGTTGCTTAACCAGGATGTTTTTCTTATTCCTACACCTCTTCTGCAATTGAAATGTCATTGGCAAGCACGATCCGTAAGACGCAATAAAGGATGGCTCCCACGATGGACATTAGATTGGACAGATGACATTGTAACGGTATCAGGGAGTCGGTGGATGGAAGCGGCTGACTCGTCAAGGCATTCTATGAAAGGCCTATGTGCAGCAGTGGACGTGATAATGATGATAACAACTCATATGCCCAAAACGTTCAGAAACTGTGTTTGAATTTAAAATAATTTTCTTTCTTTTTGATTTGAATAACGATGCAAATATTGTACATACCTAATGTTAATGTCAAAGAACTCCCTTTTCCGCATTCGAACTCTATGGGTGGTCCATTATGCGTGAGAGTTGTCTGGCTAGGTTAGTCAGCCTAACTCCGTCCAGAAGCACAGACGTTTCTTGGCGTCTTCGCAGGCTTCGCGGAGTGATCTCGGGATTTTGAGGATTTGTTCATGTTAAGCTGCTACTCCCACACATTTCAGGATTACGTGAGCAGCCAATTCTTCTTTGGTCAGACACCCCCTGCAAAGTGGGCTGCATACCTAATTCACGATAGTTTTTGTAGTGAAATGTTTCATCTTTTTCCAGGTGGTATGACGTTCGCGTACAACGCAGATCTTTACTACCGCGACTACTTCCCCGATGTGGACCTAGGCTGGTGGCTGTTCGCCGTCACCGTCGGCGTTGGATCCGTCGGCGTGGTGGCTGGAGGAGTCATCTCTGACAAGTATGTTTACGGTGAAAACAGTAGAACTAAACCTACCCATTTTTCTTCTTCCTAATCCTAGTTATCCTACTAATATTTACAAATGCAAATAAATATCTTGAAATTTGGAGCAGCGAAATCACGACCTCTGCAATTTAAAATGTATCTTTCTCCTCTCAGGTTCGTCGCTAAAATGGGCATCAGATCGCGAGTGCTCATCCTGGCTCTGTCACAGCTGATCGCGACTCTACCCGCCTTCGGATCCGTAATCTTTGGCCCGCTGTGGGCCATGATCACCCTCGCCATCTCATACTTCTTTGGTTAGTACAAATTAATTACTTAAACTCCACATTTTTGTCTGATTAGCCTGCCAGAAAACAATTCAATCTCCAGAAATTTTAACGGCAATACACTAGATTCACTTCTGAGCTGGTTCATAGACAGTTTTGGCCACTAAGGTGTGCTGCAGTAGACGAACGAAACTATTATAGGGTCGTACATACAAAACATGTTCAACAACATCTATTGCTTTATCATTTTATAGGCTAATGCGCTGCGACAGAAAAAGAAAGAATCAGTCGCGGATTTTAATATTTACTTTTCTGTGTACCTTTCCAGCTGAGATGTGGTTCGGAATTGTGTTCGCGATCCTCGTCGAGATCGTTCCTCTGTCCTGCCGCTCCACAACCATCGGAGTGTTCCTATTCATGATGAACAACGTGGGTGGCAACCTGCCCATCCTGGTGGACCCTCTCTCCAAAGCCATCGGCTATAGAGAAGCCATTATGATCTTCTACGCGGGATTCTATGCTATAAGTAAGAACTTCGTACCTCTTTTGCTACTGGTTTTTTCTAGGTAGACACACATATCAGGCTGAGTGAGCCTGATATGTGTGTCTCTAAAAAGAGCCCTTAACTGGTCCTTTTAACTCTTTTAAAAGTGGTTGGTAATTAAATAGTGCGGTTCAAACTTGAGATGCTCGCTTTAGTAAATTTCTGTGAGTTGTGATATAGGCAACTTGATTGACCGAGCGAGCGAAGCGAGCGATGTCCTTGGCTTTCGTCTTTCTTGATGTATGTATGTATGTATGTACTCACGTGCAGGTCGCATTTTTTAATGAATCTTGACGAAACTTGATATTCAGGAACTACACATAGATTTTTTGTTTATTGTCGGCGATTTTTGATTGGAGGAGTATTTCCCCCTAAAAAGAGGAGAAGTTTGCTTCGGCACTATTTACCGTCAAGTGGGGTGTCATAAGAAAGGGCCAAAACTATTTAAATTTGTATTCTACGATGTATATATAGTTTTTGAGATAAAAATTTAAAAATAAAATTTTAAAACCAATATAACGTGATCTCATTTGTTAGTTTCAACGACTCTGTGGTTCAGGTAAGAATGGGTAAATGCTAGATCGCGCTATGGATGCAATTTTCAAAGTTTATCAAAAAAACAAGAAAGTTTGTGCTCACGAGGTCTACTGTTCGCAGAATTACTATTATAGGTCATACTGCCCAGACATTATGTATGGCAAACATTTTTATTATAACTACTCTCACACACGAAACTATTGTTCCATCAATCTGCTACTGTAAGCTCGCCAATATTACCCTCAACTTTATCCTGTTTTCGGTCCTCCAGCACTCAACCATCTTTCCACTCAGGAGGTCCCTAACTCTTTACGCTCGCCACTTTCCTCTTGATTAAGTTGTAACCTAGTTCTTTCTCTTCCAGGCAGCATACTATTTTTCCTCACAATGTTTCTGATGGACGGCCCAGTCGAGAAAGAAGAGACAAAAACAAACGGTATGGACAACAAAGCATTTGAGAACGAGATCCCTATGAGAAATGCTGGTAGGATTCCAGCCAGTGACGCCAGCAGGCTGTAAGATGGAACGTTGAAGAATGATACACTCCCACCAAGGAGATATGATTTGTAATTGTAGAAAAGGAGACCTCGAGTAAATTGAATCTTCCATTCTAGCAATAGGACTAAGGCCTCCGTAGCAATATAAATCAGATTCTACCATCAGTTTCCAGTTACGCCACGCAGGTGTTATGATGGAATGTAGAAGAATGATATTCTGTAGATTGTAGAAGATTCTGGATTCACTAGCACCAAAGAGATTGTGACGAAAAGCGTTATATAACATATCTTTGAACCTCAGCAACACAGACCGATAGCAACAGGAATCAGTTGGATTTAGATCAGCTAGCAATGCAGAATAATTGAACGGATCATAAGATGTACTTATTGAGAATCTTGCCTTAGCTTACGAAATATTTAAAAAGATGATAGGTAGTCTTTGTTATGTTAAATTATTATATTATAACCAAGCTTCGCTTGGGAATTAATTTTAACATTTATTTACACGTCTTTAACAGCTGAATAATAATATGTGCAAGTGTTTCTTAACTTGTTTGCATAAGTAATACGTTTTATAAAAACGTGGGTTTGACTTCGGTTAAACGTGCTTTCTCTCTGTCTGTTATTAGAAAGCAAATAACAGTTAAAGCATTTTTGTTATTTAATTAACATAGTGCGTTTATCGCTTCAGTACTCTTCCCACAACAAATGTAAAGATACCCTCATCGCCGTTATAAATTTTCAAATTAATTGGTTTGGTTGGAAGTTCTGTTCGTAATTACTTCGCCTATCGTACTTAACCATAGACTTAACTCATGACAAACTTAGAAATGTATCCACTGACGAATTTGCATTGAAAATTTGATGTAAAATCTTTTTGTACATAATTTATTCTTAGTTGTAAATGACTTTTGTAAATAAAATGTTTTGTTTTAGCTGGTGTATTTTTATTTAAATTTTAATAACATTGCATAAATTATTTTATAGATATTCCAGATTTTCTAGTACAATTTTAAAGAGAGCATTCAATTTAAATGTGACAACAACCAATCAATTCGCAGACAGTATCAGATCGATCCATGGCCGTATTAGATAGTCGATTAAAGAGATAGATACGAATTTGAATACGTTGGATCAGAATTATGGCTAAATTCATACTTTGAAACTTTATACTTAATCTAAACTGTAGATAGGTAAATTATATCCTAAAGATCGTATTTCAATCAACGGCTATCAATACCTTGCTTTTCCCCTGCGACTTGTATTGAAACAACTTTTCTTTTCTCCTCGATTTCCACAGCTTTGTGGCATCTTTCGACATAATCTGATCTCCACTAATGACTACGGCGTCAATTTTATCTGAAAGATAATTTTTTAAAAGCTTTCATTTATTTTCGTACTTTTAATACACGTAAATTAGTTATGCTGTGGTCTGTCAGGCGTAGATTAGACTCCCACCATGGAAGTCGTAAAAGCAGACTAAGGGATTACACCAGGGAACGGGCAGCAGCATCCACCTGAGTATTTAACATCAATACTGCAATCACCAATCCGCCTGCCAAGCGTGGTGATTATGGCAAATCCCCCCTCAATATGGTAAACACCCACAAGTCATGGCATTCTATGGTGGAGGCCTATGTCCAGCAGTGGACTACTATAGGTAGATGATGATTTTAATATACTTCTTTTCCGCTTTTGAACTCTTTAAGTGCTCATTATGTGTGAAGGTTCAACTTACAATTACATCTTAAAAGTCGATTTTTCTTATTGTTTATGATTGAGCTGAAAATTTTCATAAGTTTCAATGACAATATAATATTATGGTATCATCAAGCTCCAATGATGCAGTTGGAAGGAGTCCAACAGAACTTCTTGTTGGATAATAGTAGACTGGCCGTATTTGGTGTTATTTTGATCATCTTATACATCCAATTACTAATATTATCATTGACATCATCACCAGCGAGAATTTAATAAAACACTGTCTAGGAAAAATACAACATAATAATTGATTTATCATCACATCACTACAACGGTATGGAGTAGTTTTAACCCTAGTACCTCAAACTACCCCCTTCCTAACCCCCCAATAAATTTATTATTATTATTATTAGTTAATACACAGGCAGCTTAATGCTGATGCGTGTATATCTTATTAATTTTCAGTGCAATTAAAATATTTACCCAGTCTATTTTTAAAAGAGTTCACTGATGGAGCACTTTTCACTGACTCTGGAAGCCTGACGAAGATTCGATCAATGCTTCCAAGTTATCCACAGACAAACGCCAAATCATGCAAGTTAACTTTGCTCAACAAATTATCTATTCACCTACCATTTTCATTTACATCTGGTTCATCATCTATATGTCTTCTCTTCTTTTTAATTCTTTTGGATTCACTGTTGTGGAGTTCTGTAAACACATCTTTTACTTCTTCACAGGATAGAAATCCTTCTGATGTATTGAAAAGTTTCACACCACCTTTTATTTTGGGCCTTCTGAAATATGTAAATAATAAAGTACCTATGATGACGATAGGATGTTTTTATGAATACATCCTTTCGAGCAGGCAGTGGATACTAACAGGGGGTATAAAATAACATCCAACAGTCACATACATAGTCCAGAGGCCGTAGACAAAGTAACATTCTAATAGCGATGACGCTAGTAGAAAAGTCCAAAATGTATGAGATTGACGCAAGCTATTGATATGTCACGTGGTCTATTGTATTGTATTACGACTGTAGAATTGGAATCGCTTCGAAGCGAATGCCGTTTGGCTAGGCCCTCTGATCCCACACTAGGATTCCCTGTGTTGTGGTTATCAGGAACTACGAGTACCATGGTAAAATAACACCCAGACCCGGGACAAATATTTGCAGCTCATACAAACATTTGTCATGCAGCAGGAATCCAACCCGCAACCTCTAACATCTTAGCCAGCTACTCACCCGCCGCGTCACAGAGGTTAACCTCTATATCAGTATGGACAGAGGGTACAGAGAGAGGGTACAGACAGAGGGTATGGACAGGGGGTATTATGGACAGGGGGAAAGAACAAAGCTATGTAGGGATGATAGGATGATCTCTTACTTAATTTTAGGGTGTTCAACTTCAACAAATTCAATGCTTTTGTTTAATATAGTAGATATTTTGGTACCAATCTGATTCTGCATTTTCTCTGGAACTTTTACATCATTGTAGTGAGATGATACCTCCAAATATCTTTCTGATTTCGGTTTCTGCTCCTCTGAAATATTATGATAGTTAGATAAGTGTATTAAAATAGAACCAAACCAAATAATAGAACACATAATAATAATAGAATATATTCTACTTACTTTCATTGAGTCCATCTACAGTTCCATGTAAAATTTTTGTAAAAGAAATATCTACGACTTCTTTGAAACGCGATAAATCTTCATCTTCTGAGGAATCCGACATTCTTTACTTTAAAAATAATTTATTCTGGAGAATGCTAGAACCCAAATGAAAATAACTTGCGAAAATTCAAATTTATTGAAATCCATCCAATTTTAGGTTATGTTTATTTTTGTTTTCAAAGCATGAATGACGTACTAATATAGTACTACGAGTAGAAGTAGTAGGTACCTCAGTAGACAATACTCTCCTTAGTCTGTCTGTCTGTACCTCAGTCCAAGGAACTTACATAAAAATTCCTTGCCTCAGTCTGACTGCGTAGACTGTAGACAGACGTCTGACTGAGAGTGTAACGCACGCAATAAATCAATGTAACAAACTGACTTTGTAAAACTGTGACAGGAATAAAATAATATGGCTATCTCATTCTATATTACCGAGCCCGATAGAGAAGGAAATAAACAAATATCATTGATCGTGATATAGTGTTGGGTAACTCGTCTATTTTAAACGAGGATGAGGGAAGACCTCATTTTGCATTGTGAGTTACTCGTGAGGACCCCTCATTTGAGGTGAGGTGATGTGACAGAGTACCGTCTAGTCGTAGCGAGTGAGGCGTGAGCGCGAACGAGACGAGCGTCCGGGGTGGCGCGTTACCGTTTCGTTGGATTTGGATGAGGGAGGGAGTAAATTGAGTTGTGTGAGCGCCGCCCAAAGAACTCGTCGCCCCGCACCATCCGATCCGAGCGTGCTAAAACTTGAATGAAGCTTTTATTTACAACTCTCACGCGCACGGTTTTTCAACTTCGGGAAATTTACTCGCTCCCTTTTTTATTTACTTACTACTAAAGTGTGTAAGTAAGTACCTACCCCTAAGTCATTGAGGGGGCTACCTTTTAACTAAGCATCGACACGACAAGAAGAAGAAGTACCTACTTAGGAAGTAAGTAGGTGCCTAGTCTTCGTAAATTAGGTAGGTACTATTTGATAACCATTAATATGTGCTATTTATCCAAGTTACACTGGATAAAATGCCACCAAAATTACATTAACATAAAATGGAAAACAACAAAACATTAAAATGGAATTAAATAAATATAAAGACGTTTCTTTCAAAAATGGTAGATTGAAAAATCCCATAATACGTTTACTTATTCCTCCATGTTACGTTCACCCACTCATCACATCAAATCAAGCATCAGTCAATTCATAAGTTGACTCGTTTATCAGTTTTGCATAGTTTGCATCAGCTACTCAATCAGTCGGACGGACTCTAGCACAGAAAAGTGAGGAGTTAAATTGAGGTGGTTCAAAGTTGAAAAACGAGTAACTCTTTCATTTTAAATTTTGAGGGCCTCAAACGAGGTTACTCACGAGTGAGGGACTCATCACTACGTGATAAAATAGTCATTCGAAACCATGGATGGTCCATGTTCGAAACAATAATTGTGTCGATTTGTGTCTAATGTCAACAGCTGTTTTTGATTACTGGATTTTTAGGTTAGGAAATAAGAAAAATATTGATCCAACTATATTTATTTTATCAAGAAGCAATATCACAACCAAAATTAGTGAAATAAGATTGTCCTCACGATGACAGAATACGCCAAGCCACCTACAGACCCAAATTTAGTGAAGTTTATGGAAAACACTGACTACGATTCATTGGCCAAGTACCTTGTAGGAAACCATCAGCGATGGCGTGATAATATTATAATTCCGAGAATATTGGGACCCGTGGTTATTAAAACGAATGAGGAAAAGATGATTGAAGCTGCTGTTGAAAGCTGCCCATTCAGATCAGTGACTAGCTGCATAGTAGGTAAGTGATTTAAAAAATCTAAAGAACGAGAGTAACTAGTGAAGTACATCATCTAATGCTCGAAGTTATAATAGTGATGTGCCTTATAATCAGTTCAAAAATAGGTCTAAGATTTTAACCGAGAATCCGAGAACCGAGAAAGTCTTTTCCTGTGAGGGTTTCTCAGTCTTTTTTCCTTAGCGCCTCCTTATCTACACCCCGATCCAAAAATGCCTTCTTTTTATGGCAATGACTACCGTTTACTATTAATTGATTTTTTTATTGCAGTTGTACTAATAGGATATGGTGACCAAAAAATAACTATGTGATGAACCTACAATTCTGCTTCCTCTTCCAGGTTACGGCCTTGGAGCCGCAGTAGGTCTGTTCACATCCTCCCTCATGCCAAATGTAACAGATACAACCGCAGCACAGACCCAGTCTGCCCGTGAGATACTTAGAGAAATGAAAGGATCTATGCTGAGTTACGCAAAGAACTTCGCTATCTTGGGTGCTGTATTCTCTGGTATTGAATGTTGCATAGAATCAGCAAGAGGAAAGTCAGACTGGAAGAATGGGACATATGCTGGAGGTGTTACGGGAGGGCTTATAGGATTGAGAGGTACGTGTACTACATTTGAAAAAAGCTGAAACCACAGTTCAGTTGAATTTAAAGAAATTAGTAATAATTTCTTTAAATTCAATTCGGTGGCACATCGGCGGTAGCCGTCGACCTATAGCGACGCTTGCAGTTGTTGCAGCAGTTGACAACGGCTGCTGCCGGCGGGTGCAGTTGCCTCTGCCGTTGACATTGTGCCGCTCGTGTATATGAAGCCTTAGAATTTCACTGGTGGACGAGGCCTACCCCATTAAGGTTCCTATGTACACCTAGTCGAACTTTTCGGTTGAATTATCCTTAGAGCGAGTTGAAGCATAGGCATCCGAAAAGTTTGACCATGTGTATGTGGGAGCCGTAAATGCAATGGTGGGATTTGCCATAATCACCATGTCGGGCATATTGCAGTATTGGTGTTGTGCACTCAGGTTGATGCTGCTGCCCATTCCCTGGTGTAATCCCTTAGTCGGTTTTTACGACATCGTCGGAGACCATGGCAATCGGCATTACCAACTCGGATCGGAATTACTGCGCAATTATATTGTGCAGGTACAGAAGGCAAGCTTAGTACAACGAGCGGTAACAGGCGCATGCACACATAGACGGGTACCTATCCACGACGATGTCGGTAGAACTCGGTCGAACGCCAGTCGCGAGTCGACAGAGTTCTACGTGGGTACGCGTGTCTATGTATGCATGCGCCTGTTATCGCGTGATTGTGCAGTGCAAACGAGTTATCTTAACCTAGAGTTAAAATTTTATTTGCATGTTACAGGTGGATTACGAGCTGGAGTATTTGGCGCGGCAGGCTTTGCAGCTTTTTCGACAGTCATCGATTATTATATGCATAATCGTGGATAATTTAACAGTACCTAGCATTATTATAACATTTATTAGATCACACATAAATAAATGCTTTCATTTCAACATAACTGGCCAAGTGCGTGTCGGACCACGCACAATGTAGGGTTCTGCAGTCGTCACAGTTATTCCTCTATAAAACTGTAAAGATTTAGGGCCGTTACGCACTGTCGACTAGTCGCCGGCGACTCAGTCCCTCGGCGACCGAAACATGGGAAACTAGGGCCGGAGACCGAGCCGAGCGACAGTATTCCAAGTACATTCGTGCAGAATGGACGTTGAAGAACTTGCAATAGTAGCGGCGCTACTAATTATAAAAAGAAAGAAAAATAAAAAAAAAACAAAAGAGTGCATCCTTTGTTAGAAGAACGGAGGTCAAAGGGAATGTTTAAAATATTTTATGCAGACGTTAGAAAATATCCTCGTAAATTTTTTAATTATGCAAGAATGTCTGTGAGTTCGTTTGATGACTTATTGTGTCTTCTAAAACCACATATAACTGGCATAGATACAAATATGCGACCATGTATTTCTCCGGAAGAAAAACTTTTTATAACACTAAGGTAAGTGACAATTCAAATAAAATTCATTCCTAACATTTATTTTTTACGGGATTTTAACACAATTTACATTACATTCCCGGACACATCTATCGGCCAAACCTAGTGTTTAAAGTGTTGACAATCCCTAGCTAAAAATAAATGTTAAGTGGTGCAATAAGTTTTTATGCAGTTTTTTACGAAAACGATGGCCAGTAAATCAGCTTCACACCTGCAAAAACTTATTGCTCCTCCTAACATTTATTTTTAGCTGGTCTCCAGTCAAAACTTAAAACTCAAGGTGGGCCGATAGATGTGTCCGGGAGTGTGTTTAGAGTTACAGATAATGCCATCCACGAAGACGCGCGATTAAATTTAAATAGAGCATCTTTCGTGCTGTTCATAATACTCTTTCCTGATTAGTCAATTTCTATTAGTGTGCGTTTGCATTCATCGATAATTAGCGTGTATCGACAGATGTTTAACACATGCGGAAGATAGCACACATGCATTTGAACAAAGAGTGGGGCGCGTCTTCGTGGATGGCACTATCTGTAAGTCTACTCTTCGATGACATAATTTAAAAATATACGGTAAATAATTATAAAACATGTATTTTTTTAAAGTACTTAATGAAATCAATATTATAAACGAACGCACAACAAAAGGAAATATTCAAAATAGATCCAAAATGTCAGAATCTTGCGAGGTATTTGAAGTGACAGTAGAAAATCGCGACTCTGGGCGTTCACGTTCTGAAGGAGTTGAAGTTGGTAGCGTATAATAATGTTGTGCTTCAGGGCGTGATTGTTGACTTGGTGCTGTTGAACGCCCGGCCTCCGGTGTGAAGTAACCACGCTCATACTCGTACTCATTAAAATTTCGCCACATTGTGTTTGGATATATATTATTTTGAGTAGAGGATCGGAATGATTCGATTACACTGATTAATTGAATTTTCGCAGCTGACTTTTTGTGCTCCGGAATTGCCCTAAATGATGTTAATAGGGACATCAGGAACATTCTGTCCTCATCTTGTTCCAAAATATCCTCCTTATTTTTGCGAGTTTCAATACACTTGTTTAATGTGGTTAACAGTTCGCTTGTGCCATCATCTGACGTTTTTTTCTTTTTTCTTCCGATTTGATCATTTGTCAAATGTTCTTGTTCAGCAATGTTACTCTCTGTGTTCAAATTACAAACGGTATTCTTCAAAAATAACAGCTGATTATAATAAATATAGGGAGTTTTATGGGAAGCAGCAGATCCGCTTTTAGTATTTTTTAATCTTCGTACTTCTCGCGAAAAGCAGCTTCTTATATTTTTCCATTTTTTTTTTAAGTGAATGACCTGTAAATAATGTATATATTTAAATTATTTTTTAATTCCAGATATCTTGGAAGCGGTTGTAAATTTGTAGATTTACATTACTCATACAGACTTGGGATTTCAACTATAGCTGAAATAATAAGAGAAGTTTGTCATTTTATATGGGTTGTACTAAAAGACATGTGTTTACCGCAACCGACAAAAGAAAATTGGTTAAAAATCGCAAAAGATTTTCATTTACGGGCCAATTTTCCAAATTGCATAGGTGCCGTAGATGGTAAGCATGTAAGAATTATAAAACCATACAACAGTGGATCATTGTGTTATAATTACAAACACTTCTTTTCTGTAATTTTGCTGGCCATTTGTGACTCTGACTATAAGTTCATATACATAGACGTTGGTTCCTATGGAAAGGATTGCGATTCAACTATATTTACAAATTCAACGTTTTATCAAAAGCTAATGAACAATGATTTGCAAATACCCGAACCTAAGCCCATTTCATCGACAAACCCTATACCAGTACCGTTTGTTATTGTGAGTGACGAAGCATTTGGACAAACTGACAAAATTATGCGACCGTTCGGTGGATCAAATTTAACAACAAAGAAAAAAATATTTAATTATAGGCTTTCTCGTGCACGACGCCGTATTGAATGTTCATTCGGCATATTAGCAAACAAGTGGCAGATTTTTCACAGACCTATCAACGTGAATTTAGATCTAGTATCATGCATCATCAAAACATGTTGCGCTCTCCACAACTATGTCCGAGAAAGAGACGGATATAAATTTGAAGATACCCTGAGCATTCCTGGCTTTGAAGAAGTCCCAAACGGTTTCCAAAGAGCTACGCGACGTGGTGCATCATACAGAGATGTATTTGCTGATTACTTTACAACTGAGGGTCAATTATCTTGGCAGATGAGCAGTATTAATTAATAAAAAATAAATGGCATTTCTTACTTACCTGAGTTTTTTTTTTCTTCGTCTGATAATTCTTCACCTCCAAATAACTCCACTATTTCTTCCCACTGTTTTTTCTTCAAATCCCGATTAGCATATTCCTCACTTTGTAAATCCCAAATAGCTTTTCGGGATTGTATTTCCGATATAAATTTATCCGTGTCAAAACTCATTATGCGCGGCCGTCCGGTCGTTACGACAGTTTGTCGCAGTGTGAATGCTTTCATTTGAAACCGTGCTCCTATTGGTCGCCGGCGACCAACAGTTGCCTGTGCGTCGCCACTGCGCGGCGAGTCGCCGAGTCGCCCGGGCAACCGGTGACTAGTGCGTAAACACCTATTTAAACTATACAATATTACAGTCGTCGACAACTGAGTCGCCGGCGACTAGTCGACAGTGCGTAAGGACCCTTAACCTCAAGATACACAAGATATTTTTTTTAAAAAGTTTCTGTCATGATTAACATGGGGAATTACAAGAAGTAGGTACCTAACTTAAAGTGAGATTTTCATAAAGTTTTGGAGTTGCCAAGGTAGATATACGAAAGTGTTCTAGATATTTTTAACAATGAATCAGAAAAAAATACTTAGAGCGCAGGCACCTGGCGCCTTATTCGAAACATACATCTATCATAACACCCAACAGTCACTTAAGTAGTCTTGATTCCACACTAGGATTCCCTGTGTCGTGGGTATCAGGAACTACGAGTACTTACCATGGTACCATACCACCCAGACCCGAAACAAATTTTGCAGATCATACAAACATTTGTCCCGTCGCTGGAATCGAACCCGCAGGCTCTCGCATCTGAGCCGGCTGCTCACCCGCCGCGCCACAGAGGTATCTTAGTAAGAAAGGCTTAGAGCAGCCGTAGCGTGAGCCGACACTAAATAAAATGATTTATTTGAGCTACGTATATTAAACGTTAGCATTTATAATATTCTCTCTCTGACAGCCGACTTATTCTAAGCTGAGCATATTATTCACTACGTGGCGTAGTATTACATCCTCTTTGGCTGGCACGGCAGTTAGGATTATGTTTGAACAACTGCTTGTTTGTCTGTGATGTGATGTGATTAGGAAAATGAATTCTCTTTGGAACTGGCACGGCCGGCACAAAAATCTTTTTGTTTTGCCAAAATGTGTATGAAAGTGTGAAATATTTTTATAAACTTAAATTAGAACCTTATTTCTTGTTTTAAAAGAAATTGCTTACGTTGAGAAGTGTAGTTTATCATGAAGGATCCTTTTGCAAAAGATTTGGCCATCGATTCGCCTACTCGGGACAGTCTGAAACATGTCGATGGCTGTTGCAATAAAAATCTATTCAAGTCCAGTTCATTTGCGAACTCCCGACGTGCCCTACAGTCGGGTGCGGACAAGATATCCAGAACATTTAGAAGTGTCAGGAACACCTTCGGAAACTTGTCTCAGGTATGTTGTTTTTAGCCCGTTATTAGGAAAACTCCGAAATCAAACCCTGATACGGCGTAGCAGGCGAATAAGTATTGGTAGAAAGCCGGACTGGACATGGCATGGCTGGGTGGAAAGTACGCCGGTTGGTGCACAATACGTAGATATAACGTACTTAGTTAACTGTAATGTTTTATTCAAACGAATTTGAAACATCCCACAGCGGGATCAGAGCTGTTCTAAACACAGGACACCGGTACCTACTTGAATTTCAGTGCAAAAAAAGGGAAACTACACCAACATCACCAACTCTGGTCAGACTCATTACACAGATTATCTGCATGGCATCACAATGGGCCGATTCACATTTCCAATCACATATGCACCAGAAAAAGGGTATCCAAACCCCCATTCTTCCACCTCAAGGACGTGAGCCTCTATGAGCTAGTCTAGGGGTTAAATGTATCTAATGTCATGTATGTAAATGTACAACAAGAGCAAGGCTCAAGTTTAAATAGGCTTAGTAACAGGGTCCCGTTGGCACCGTTTGGTTATGGAACACTGTTTTTTTTTTGCATAAATTTATCAACTTATATGGTTGGTCTCATTGCATAATTCTAATTCATTCTAATGGTGAATTAAAAATGATTAGAAATATGAAGGTTCTACCTACATAAAAAACAAACATCAGCTATACGGCTAACATCATTCAACATTGGGGCTTCTAATTAATTCAAAATGAAAATGGGGGATATAAGATCTGCACTGACTTCCCTCATTGGGGTGTATTGTGCATTGTCCCCCTGCTAACCCTAGCCCAGCCAGCCCAACTCCTTAAAATAACGGAGAAGGAATCTGGCTTGATGGCAGCACTGTTCCAGTATTCCCGAATGAGTAATGAATAATGAAGTTAAACAGGACTCTATCAGCTCCTGGAGTCTGGTTTTTTTCCTGGCTTCATTTGTGACTGTGCAGTACAATATAACATGCCCCACTGTCTCCTCGTCCTGAAGACTGCCACGACATAGCCCACTGTCCGTACCCCTGTCTTCAGTAGATGGTGGTTGAAATCACAGTGCTAGGGGCTGCTTAAAAAGTGGACTTATATGTATTTTTAGTAGTAAAGAAACAAACATTCATACACACACATACACACCTTTTATACACCATTTTATCCTTTTCCTGTGTACTTATTTATGTATACTTACTGTGCTAGTGGTATATAGTATGCATATGTATATATATACATTTATATATATATACATATGTATACTATATTATAATGTACTGTTTCATTCACGTAGTGAACTTTTTTTAACTTCTCTTAACTTTACTTACTTAAATGATATCCTTACAGGATAATTGTAGGAATCGTCTTATGTTTAACTTAGAGAGACCAGTAATTGGCTGGATAACTTTAATATAAATTATATATTGTTTAAATTTTGTTTAATAGCTGTTGGTCTTTTCAATAGATAAATAAATATATAGTAGAGAAACTACCTACTCCTAGCAGCAGTGGGATATTATCGGCTGAGGACAATGATAATGTCTAAGTATAAACATAGACAAAATGTGTTGATGTTTATTACATTTGACTTGGTATAAATAAATACGTATGAACCTTAGCATTTCAGAATGAGCGGTCGTCGTAGACATCGGTTGACCGAGGCTACGTCTCCCGGCCGAGCGCCCTCTACTCCAGTCATGAAGAAGAAACAGGTACTACTTCAACATGCTTGAGTTCTTCTCTATGCATTTGGGTTTTAGATGAGACTAGAAGTCCTCTGCAGGACATAGGCCTCCCCGAAAAATCATCAAGATTAACCAATTTAGACCAACGGTCTTAGCCGCCTCCATCCACTGACGTCCTGTGACCTTAAAAATGTTGTTGGGCCATCAAAATAGGGGCCCTTTCCAAACTACGTCATCTGTCGTACATGACACTAAGTGCTAAGCCTCTAACGTGCCAAGCAACAACCGTAGAGCATCGGAAGGATGCGATTGCGTGATAACCTCTGTGGCGCGGCGGCCGAATGTTCGTATGCGACGCAGGAGGTTGCTGGTTCGATTCCCGCCTCGGAACAAATATTTGTACGATCTGCAGCCATTTGTTCTGGGTATTTTTCTATGTATAATAAAAAATATCTATCTATGTAATGTATTGTATTAAGTATATCAGTTATCTAGTACCCATAACACAAGCTCTGCTTAGATTGGGACTAGATAATGTTGTTGTGTGAAATGTCCAGCATTATTTATTTATTGTATCCATCAAAATGTCAAAAAAAAACAAAATTAAACTTTGTTGAAACTAGCTCAAAATCTTGGGAATTCTTCTTCTTCTCGTCTTCTAACATTAAACAAAACCTAGCCATATGGATCAGCTGGTACGTCAAAGGAAGGTGAGATCTTGTTAGCTGTCCATCCATCTGTCTGTATCCGGTGTGTTCTTCAGTAAACAATTATTACGATGGCACAGTTAAATCAATGCATAGTTAACCATCATTATCATGTGCTGAAAGCAGTCCACTGCTGGGCAGGCATCCCCCAAAAAATTACACATAATGATCTTGGGCTGTCCACCAACTTCCTGCAACCGTTACAATATCATCAGCATCTTACACTGCTTCTTCCAGTTTGTAGCGGGTCAAAAACTTTATCCTTGCGGTTGTCGGTTCTGCAAGCTCTATGGCCTGCCCATTGCCACTTCAAGTTGCATTACTAACGGGACATGATAATGTTTGATTTGTTCCAGGTTTTGGGTCGTAGCCCAGCTAAGCTGTACAGTCCGTTTGGCATTGAGACTCCGCACAGCCGCGACTTCAGGATGTCTCCTTACATGCCAGACACCCCAGATCATGGGTAATTATTATCAACCTTATTTATCCACTTCTCTTGTGTCATTGAGAGCCAGTGTGGTAAAATGATAACTCTTGTGTCATTGAGAATCAGTGTGGTAAAATGATAACTCTTGTGTCTTGGAGAACCAGTGTGATAAAATGATAACTCTAGTGTCATTGAGCATCAGTGTGGTAAAATGATAACTCTTGTGTCTTTGAGAACCAGTGTGGTAAAATGATAACTCTTGTGTCTTTAAGAACCAGTGTGATAAAATGATAACTCTTGTGTCAACCAGCATGGTAAAATGATAACTCTAGTGTCATTGAGAACCAGTGTGATAAAATGATAACTCTTGTGTCATTGAGAACCAGTGTGGTAAAATTATAACTATAGTGTCATTGAGAACGAGTGTTGCAAAAATGATAACTCTTGTGTCCTAGAGAACCAGTGTGATAAAATGGCAACTCTTGTGTCATTGAGAACCAGTATGGTAAAATGATAACTCGTGTGTCATTGAGAACCAGTGTGGTAAAATGATAACTCTTGTGTAATTGAGAACCAGTGTGGTTAAATGATAACTCTTGTGTCATTGAGAACCAGTGTGGTAAAATGATAACTCTTGTGTCTTTGAGAACCAGTGTGATAAAATGATAACTCTTGTGTCATTGAGAACTAGTGTAGTAAAATGATAACTCTTGTGTCATCGAGAACCAGTGTGGTAAAATTATAACTCTTGTGTCCTTGAGAACCAGTGTGATAAAATGATAACTCTTGTGTCATTGAGAACCAGTGTGGTAAAATGATAACTCTAGTGTCATTGCGAACCAGCGTGATAAAATGATAACAATCACGCCGTAACGAATTATGAATTTATGACATAGATTGAGCTATAAGTTCCGTTTTGTCCTGGTTTATATGCGAGCGAAGCCGTGGGCGGACACAAAAAATTCATAAAAGCTTGTTTTGAAAATTAAGTTTTTCTTATCACAATGTTATTTGTTTCAGCCTATCACCAAAACGACGTAAAGGCATCGCTCACTCGTGGCACGTCCTCGCAAAGAAACGTCCCAGGGCGTTGTTCCATTAACTAAACGATTGTTGTACGCACAATGTAATCCCACCGCTTGTAATGCGCCTTGCAAACGATAAAGTTAATTGCGCAAGTATTTATACCTACTTGCATTTAAACGTTTTCTTGCATTGCACAGTGACAGTTACAGTCTAATGAGCATTTAAACGTTAACATGCCTGGCACACGCTAGTCTAATGTTATGACTCTTCATTTATTTTCATTCATAATGCTGTTGGAACTGATTGATTAATTATGGATGTTGGCGGGCCGTAGTTGGCCAGTGGGCCGTACTTTGCCTATCACTTGACCATCTAAACTTAATTAGATGGACAAGTATTTACTTGCACTTGTATGGACGGCGTTTGAACGATGGAAAGTGCGGCATTTTCTGTAGCAAATTAGGAAACACTCAGCGTTCCATACGTAGAGTTACGTTGCTTTACAACATGGACTGAAATACCGATAAAATTGGTACTGATATCACGAATTAACTATGCAGAATATCGCTAATTATGTGCAGGTATCGCTTAAGTCTTAACGTTACCACCTTAACCACTTAATCACCTTAGTGCGCTGAAATTAACGTGAGCTCTTTCTGATAGACTTAATCAAATAATAATAGTTTAACTCAGGTGGTACAATGCAGGATGGAAAACATAGGTACTGGGTACTTAATTCTCTAAGGGGTACTTAGACTAGGTTGAACCTGTGTGATGGCAAAAACCTCCCTCCGGGCGTAGTTTCTAAAATGCAAGAGCATGTAAAGAAGTTAATTCTTACAATTTTGGATCGTGAGAATAAATGTTTTTTTGGTTTTATAAACATCTACTTAGTTCCAAAAATAAATGAAAAATATTGCGTAAGTATAAGAGATGGTTATTGTAGTTCAGAGTGAGTGTATTTCTAAGAGGGTGGCTGTGAATATATTTTGTGTTTAGTTTGAGGGAACTGCGATAATTTTAGCGCGGCTTTTTAGAATCTGCTGCACTTAATTGATACCACTACTAAGTAAGCAAAATGCAAGTGTCAAACAGTCACTGTACTAAGCAAACTCATGCAAGTGTTTTAAATAAGTATATACTTGCGCAGGTTACTTGCATCGTTTGCAAAGGCCTTAAGTGTAGCTTCGTTAGGTATTGAGTGATTGTATGCGATTGGTGCTATATTCGTCGACTGATTTATTATAGTCCAGAAACTTTGTTACTGAAAATTTTAGTGGACTCAGGCTCGGTGCTAATAACTTATCTGGTTATGGTCTGGGCCTATCTGGGAATGGCCTGGGCTTATCTGGTTATGGCCTGGGCATATCTGGGAATGGGCTGGGCCCTGGGTTATTGTGGCACCTTCCACCACCTGCATATAAAGTTGGGTAGCGAAAAATACGTCCAGTATAGCCTTTATATGCCCAACTTTTGACAGTTTTTTTTACCCGCGACGGGTCTACCATGTTACTTAACTAGCACTTGGTGAGAGAGGCCACCTTAACAAGTAAATTATATATAAGTTACTAGTTCCGGGCATTGAACACCCTATACTGCCAATCCTACTTCTATTTTCAGTAGGAATGACAGCTGGATTTTTCTCTGATTAGGAAGGTTAGTTTCCTAACATTTATTAAACAATTGTTTATTAAAATAACAGACAAATAAGCATAGGGTTAAAATAGATATTACTAGCTTATAGAACTGAAACTCTCACGGTTGGCACGCGCCAATCACTTTTTTTTAGACTAGGAGGGGTATGTAACAACTCTTTTTGACAATTACAATTTTTTTAAGAACTGAACTTCAATAGTTTTGTGATTCAAAAAATAATAAAACAGACCATAAAAAGTTCACTTTCTTTCCCCTAAGAGAAGTGTAGCGGTTCGTTGTTCATTTATTAAAAAAAACTTAACGAAATTTTATAGAAACGTAACTCTTCAAAAATGAATCGTTATCGTTAGGTTTGTCCCTAGCCTGACGCGCAATCAGTGCTGTTGGCGGCATACTTATTCTGTCGTCGGGGAGTGTCAGTTCTATACGTTACTATTTTCTATTTTATGATGATAATGAGTGATTGGGAAGTATTATCGCATATCCAGTATTTGAGCGCCAAATATTTGCTTCAATGCAATACATTCTAATTTGTGACAAGTGTTAAAATATCTTACATAGGTACCTCATCCAGGCAGTATTCATGGATAAATCTCGTCCACGTGATACGTTACATCTCATCAAGCCCATACATAATTGTTTTTCATCCGAGATATGACGTCATCATCACGAGTTTTTTCGAGAATTCCTTCATGACTACTAAGAAAAAATTGGGGCCAAAAAAAGTTATAATTTGCCCGTAGGCCTCCATTACCTAGTATTCTTTTGTTTTGATGTGCAAATTTGCCCACTTACGAATATTATAAGCCTGAAATGAGCTATTAAAACAAATTGGCGCATCAGTTGGCCAATCAGAAACGGATTTTGGATCCTTGTGCCATCGCAGAAGTGAGATATTTTAACAGAATTGATATTAATGCACGTTTATCGGAACAGTGTACGCTAATTAACGTAGCATGCCATTTATCCAACAAGCGCTAAGTAAATATAATAGTAAATAAACCGGCAATTAAATAGGAAAAAACACAAAATACCTCCCAAACTATGCAAAATATCGAATTGAAATAAAAATCATATTTAAAATATATTTCATAGGGCGTTAAATACAATAACTTTAATTTAAAAAAATCGCGGCTTGCTCTGCTCGCCGTTAACTTCTGTTCCAGTGTTGTCTACTTTCATTGCTAAAATGCTATATAACTTAAATTCCACTTTAGTAAGTTATTGTATTGTTTCTCTTCAAAATTGTGTTTGGGGATGGGCAAAATTCAAATCTGTACCATTAGCTACGACACTGATTATAATAACGGGTGTAATGACTACTCCCGAAAACTGAAATAGTGCACTCAGACCATTATTCTGAAAATATTTAAGCTGAAAAAAAGCGAAATATAAATGCTCACTTTTGGGCCGCTTTTTCGTGTTTTCTTTAAATATCAATAAAACATCATAAAAGGAACACAAAAACCTGATTTCTATCAGTAAAAACACGTTTATAACTAAAAATTTCAAAATAAAATTGGTTGTCTGTAAAGTCGGTTTACTGACGATAGTTGAACGTGACAACGTCTTCTTTATCGCTCGTTCCGCGCTCTCGCTTGATTTTCAAGCCTTACATGGAACGCCTCAGAGCGAGGTAACGCCGCATGAGTCATGTTTTTTCGTGCGTGCAGCCGGCTCTATCGAATTATAAGACGTTGTCACGTCAAAAACAATGAAAATCACCTAAGAAATGTTGGCGCAGCGCGTCGATCAGCTGACTCCCGGTCAGCGCAATAGCGCGTTGAACTCGCGCTATTTTATAGGTAGCTTTACCGGTACCTTCAGTATTCGGGAGCTGTCCTTTTACACCCTGTATTTATATATATATATATATACACATACATGCATACATTATAGAAATATTTGCTTATCGCTTTCGTTCAACTTTCTTGTTTAACCTGGTTGTTAAGAGATCTTGTTCCGATTCGTGTATTAATTAATATGTATGAACTAAAGATGCTTACGCCGAGACAATATTGTAGATCCTAAGCTATTTTATTTATTTTATGAAAATCTGGAGTTCTACATAGGAATCATTGTGTTGTCTATAAACTATTTAAATTGTGTATTTAATGTTCTAAATTAGCTTAGGTGTTATTTTTATAATTATTTTTGTATATTACAAGAATCACCTTTGATTTAAGGGTTGGGACCTGACTTGTCCGCACGGAAACACTTGAACGGAATCTGTCCGGTACCGAAGAGTGCGGTCCCTAGCAAACTTTCTGAACTTTTCTGAGCGACAGAAAGGATAGTTACGGGGAAATGCTGTTCCGTGCAGAAAAGTCTGGTCCAACCTTAAAAGCTGCATCAGATAAATGGTACTTATTAGGTATACAAGAAGACTGATCGTCTACGTAAAGTATTATTTAGTACAAAAACATCCTTAGTAGCTAAAATTAAATTAACTAACTAGCTTTTAAGTTTTTATGCATATTTTTGAAGATCTACCTGGTAACTTTAGCTAAAGACTTCGTGAATGTTTGTGTAAGGGTGCCTGCCCACCAAAGCGAAATGGGGAATTCAATCAATGGAATCGTTTGTGAATTGGGTTTTATGTTATGAATGGTTTCGAAGCTAAATGGCGAAAAAGGTTAAAGTTAGTTTCGTCATGTCCCCGTTTGTCACACCCCGATTGCTCCCTCAACTTAGCATTTATTCTAGGACGTGATGTAATTTGTATGTTGCGCTTCGATGGACAGTCGGCTAGAAGAAAATTAATATCTTCATCATCACTAGCCTGTTTACGTCTACTGGATGAGGCCTCCCGCATAGAATGCAATGGAAGGAATTTGTCATTATCAACACGGTTGGCAGGCGGATTGGTGAGTACTCAGGTGGATACTGCTGTTACGAAATCCACGGGAGGAGACAAAAGGGTCTATTCTCAGGCCGGACACATCCCAGCAGATGATATAAAAAAATATTTTTATAACTTTTGCACTGGCGCGACCATTTTGAGATGGAGACAGCATTTTCGTACAGCGCATACCGGAGCGGAGGTGGTGTTTGTGGCGAGACCTAGGTATGAGTAGTAAAAGCTTTTTGTACTTACGTCTAAAATGTGTGACGAAAAAGACTGATCTAGATACCGCAATCCGCAACTCACTATTTGATTTTACCGAGGGCATGAATTCAAATTACCCGACGGGTTTATTTTATTTTTAACGCAGCTTACTATTCAAACATTGGTTGTAATTGTAATCTTTGGAAATGTAGGTAATAGGCATCTCAAGTTTTTAAAATATTATGGCATCTAGAAAACTATTTATTTATTCCCATTACTCCATTAGAAAGTGTTGAATAATCATATTTTATTTTATTCCATGGCTACACAACGTTCTTTAGTAAAGGGGTTTCGTTTTATTTTAAGAATCTACGGTAACTTGATAATGATAATAGATCTGATTTTGATCAATTGATTTGATATAGTTTATATTTAATTTACTTACGCTTAGTATTAATCTTACCATAAGGTATTCTCGTAAATATATTCCTTTTTATATGCATTGTTTGTTTTATTTCACTTTTTAAATTTTAGGAGACTAATTTGAATGAAAAATATTTTTTTCTAAACTTTTTTGAACAAGACTTCAGTCAGTTATAATAATAATGCCCTTTATTTTTTTTTTGGTTTCCCTATAAAATGTCCCGTTCAGCGTGTCTCTTGACATGTTATAGCTTACTATTACTAGCCAGTTATTGTTGTGGTAGGTAGGCACCTAGAATATTATATGTTGCTAATGCACTTACAAGAAAACACAAGAGTTTGAGATTATTTCTTTTAATTACATTTATTTTTACACTAGTTAACCACATTTTATACAGCATAACTAAAATACTATTTCTTGCATATACGACGGGCGTATTGTAATTCAGTAAACGGTTAAGAAACAAGTGAATATTTTCCTTAGAAGTATATATCTATACCTTACGCTAAGCCCAAGTCACGCGCATATTTCTTAACTTTAATACCGTCCAAGAACTTCAAGGGCAAGAGTTGCACAATTGCAAGGAAGTGAAAATTACTCCAATAAAATTGTACATAAAAACTAAGGCCAATTTGTATGAAAGTGCAAATCTTACTTCCATAAAATTGTGCAAGAAATCCAAGCCCAAGTCTAACACGAGGGCTTTTCAATTTCGTTAAGTGCAAGACATCTAAGGTTGCACAATGGAAATGAAAACACAAGGTGTCACAATTGTCTGCGAGTGAAAAGGACTTGAATTATGCAATAAATCCATGGATCTGAGAATGCACGCTCGCAGTACTAGCTTGACTCATAGAAGAGTATACCTAACTAGTACAGATGTAGTGTGCGACTAGTATAACGCCCCTCCATCACTTTTATTTTGCACTTGACATAAGCAAAACGTTTTTGACGTTTAAAATCGGTGCTTGTGCTTATGGATTAAGGAATATTTTATTTTGACGTAACGGAATAGTATGGCTTTCAGGGTTTTATATTAGACGCACTCTACATTTTACTAAAAACAACTTTCGTGAATTATATTCATTTTGTAAAACGAGAAATTTTCACGTACAGATATGTTGGTGGTCAGGTTTCGACCCTAATCGAGGGTCTACATTATTTAACTATGAGGTTTAATGAGACATTTACTGCTAAACTACATGAATTCAATGAAAGATAACTGCTGCTATATGCTGCATGTTTTTTTGTCATGTACTTTTAAAAATAATGAATAATAACTTTACAAGGTTATCAGTATTTTCCTGTAATTAACAATTCCTTTTGTTCTGGTACTTACTCTTTCTGGAAAAATTACAGTTAATTATAAAGCTAACTAATCACTTTAAAGATGTGGATAACGACAGACTTTTAATGGTCTTAATAATGTAATGTCCAAAAATACTCTCAATTCTATCTACAAATGATCCGTCAATAAAACCTAAATGTTATTAGGTACAAAATATTTTGTTAATCCACTATTCAATAATCACTTTTAATAATGCGGATATCATTCACACAATATTTACATGGCAACATTCTTTTATTTTTATCATAACAAATTAAAATAAACATGTTTATTCAAGGCCCAAGTTCACCAACTCATCGTTTAACCGGTATGATGACGATAATACTGTATTGTTGTCACTCTTATGTATTAATGGGGCATACATGTCAAATTGACAGGTTTCTAAAACGTTAGGTTTCCTGTGATTGTTTGGTGAAAAGGGGCATTACAAGATATTCAATTTTAGCTCAAGATCGCGTAGTGGTTTTTTTATGGGAGAGGCCTATGTCCAGCAATGGCTGATGATGAAAACCTAGTTAAATTTGTATCTTTACAACAAATTGTATCTTAAAGTTACCAATATACAATCTATCTTATGATAGATGGATGGTGCGTACATATGATACATATCATATGTACGTACACGCTCTTCTTAGATACTTACCGCCTTATTCATAATCATTTTTTAAACCTATTTTAGCTAAAATAGCTTTTGTCTTGTTTTGACGTATGACATTTTACATCAGAGAGAACAAGACAAAAGCTATTTTGACTAAAATAGGTTTTAAAAATGATTATGAATAAGGCCCTTATATTTTAAACATAACAAAAATAAATCCTAAACATAACTTCGCACAGTCGGCTTGCAAAGTATGTAAACCCTAGTTAGGATACTTAAAAATAATAGTTACCATAAATATAATAAACTTTTTATTCCAATTATAGTGAAGAGATGTATGTTCTAGCGTAGATACTACACCTACCTAGTTATTTTGTGGTCCTATTATAAAAGGTTACGTGTGTACCCTCAGTACCTATTTATTTTCATTTAGTCGCGGCGATTAAATTGATTTTGTACAGGTTATGATTTTAAAAGAGGCTCATAAAGACAAATATTTATCAAATCATCATCGAGTAATTGTCAACTAGTCAAGAGATACAGTCAACCAGATGTAACTGGAAGATAATGTTTTTTAGCATATTTATTTTCATTTTGTCGCTTTTTATTTTAAAGAACCCATAAAGACAAATATTTATCAAATCACCATCGAGTAATTGTCAACCAGTCAAGAGATACAGTCAACCAGATGTAACTGGAAGAGAATGCTTTTTAGCATATTAAGTTCGCCTTTGTACTTCTTTTATGATCAATAAAGAAGTGTATATCGATCTATCTATCTATAACTAGATTTTTAGGGTTATGAACAACTAATTAAATTTGGAATAGGGACACTTTAGATATAGATTTTAATTTAAATACTGTAAAACGTCACACATTTACCTTTTAAATGTGTAACCTCCCCATACTACAGTTGTTTTTTTTTGAGCGTATTAATATTTTCATTCGTTATATCGTTAAAAAGGTCTTGTTAAGTGAGGCGGTGTTTTCCTTTATATTTTTTGTAGCATCCCTTCCGTCAGTGACATACACCGCCAGAGGTTTACAACGTGGTCCTCTTGCCATTTCTAACCTAGAAGTATAACCTAGTTTTACCTAGAAACATGTAATTCTCAAAGTCAGGGGATAGTGAAACTATTTCTAAAAAAATATTTCTGATAACCAGCGCAAACCCATACTCAGTTGGCCGGTTATTCTCAAACTATGGTCAATAAAAATTTAAAACTACATCTTGATTGCAGTCAACCACAATATAACTATTTTCAATAAATTCCATCTTTATGAGACGACAATAAAATTACTTTTTCGTAAACATTTTTCAATCGCTTCAACAAAAAGATTATCATGAAGCATGAAAAACCTTTCAAATGATATCACATAATGGCACACGATTTTTTTTTCCCTTTTCACTATAATAAAAAGGTAGAAGAGAGGTAGAACGGTGTGTCTGTACATTAAAGAAAATTAATAAAAATAGTACCTACATAATAAATATGTAGTAGATATACGTCCCATAACTAAGAACATGTAAAAAAAAAAGATTGATTTTAGTTTAGTTTATTTAACAATCTTGAAGGAAAGAATAAGGCCTCTTTAAATCCGCGTTGAAGTATACAATTCGACACTTAGGTCCAGTCCATAAATAGAACGTACTTCACGGTGACTAAGTCTAAGTCTTACTTTGAAATCGTCCCTGTCTCTCTCTAATACGCTTGTTTTAACATTTGTGTGGCAGTGACAGGGACAGGTCTAAGCATTAGTACGTGCTAAGCTTGTGCTAAGTAACGTCTATTTATCTCGGCATTAGTAATTGCTAACCCCCTTATTCATAATATTTTTTTTAAACCTATTTTAGTTAAAATATGTTTTGTCTTGCTTTGCCGTATGACATTTAACATCAGAGAGAATAAGACAAAACATATTTTAACTTTTAGGTTTAAAAAATGATTATGAATAAGGCCCTATTGTTTACTATTCAACTAAGGAGTTTTATGCGAAAGAGCCAAGTATGAGTCTTAAATTTAGCTATTCGACTAAATTTCACAAATAGAGTAAGCTTATTGTTAAATAAGGTTGGTGCAAATTACCTTTATTTTTACGTTTACAAACCAGCTATTAATTATTCCAACGGCTATTTCAGTAGCTGTTGTTAAGCCGGGTATGCTGCGCCATGTTTTGCTGTTTTACAAACAATAATATGTTTTATTATTAGAAAAATTAGCGCAGCGGACCCGGATTTACAGGTCGCCTCAACGTAAAAGGAGCACTAGAGGGAATGTGTCTGCGCACGACTGATGAACCAATAGCGCGACAGCACAACGACATTCGGCGCGTTATCCCCCCTTCGCGCCCCATACCACCAAACCGACCGATAAAGGCCAAAGCATACCGGATGCGTATGCATCGCGTAACGTAGACGCGCGTCGACGTCACGCAAGCGGTGTGCCATGTCTCATACAGTTACATACATTGCAACGTACGCATACGCAGCCGGTGTGCTGTGGCTTTTAATCGTCTACTGCGCAGGTTTTCCGCTAGTGCTCTTTTGACGCGAGCAAAACAATGACAATATAAAAAGAGGGTACCAACGTTCGCTATTTGGCGCATTTCACAATTGAATACATACATAGGCTCATAAATTTAAATTCCATGGAGGATATGCTCCCTATTGGAAGGTAGTGAGGCAACCCAAATTGTGTATTTGGTAAATGTCTACTTTTTTCTTAATTATCATTCCCTAAGTGACAGTTTGCAAGCCCAATGCCGCTAATTGGAATACTAACTATGAACCCATCGAGCCAAATCCGTTCCTAACGAAACCAGCCGTCAGGTATCGGACTTACAATCAAAATCCTTTAGCAAGTAGGCACATTGGTAAATTAGTTCCTAAAAATATATATATAGCGACGTTATATGGCTATCTTTTAAACGGTCAAGAAACAACAGCTGTACTGTAGTGCTTGGATGGTGTCAATAATGGTTATAGTTAAAGGAAAACACATACCAAAGCAATTAATAGACTATTTATGTGTTGTCTCCACCTCGGTAGTCCTGAAACAAAAATATAAATTTGAAATAAAATGTTCTTGTCAAAGATTACTGGCCGCCATTTTGAAAATTTTTGTTACCGGACCGATAACAAAAAAGTTCAAAACGGCGGCCAGTTTTTTTAATTTCTGTCAGCAGATTATTGTTCAGTGACCATAGGGATCCTCAGATATCGATTTTGAAAGCAATCGGTCCGGTAACGAAAAAGTTCAAAACGGCGGCCACTTTTTTTAATTTCTGACAGCTGATTCTTGTTCAGTGATCACAGGGATCCTCAGATATCGATTTTGAAAGCAATCGGTCTAGTAACAAAAATGTTCAAAATGGCGGCCACTTTTTTTAATTTCTGACAGCTGATTCTTGTTTAGTGATCACAGGGATCCTCAGATATCGATTTTGAAAGTAATCGGTCCGGTAAAAAAAAGTTCAAAATGGCGGCCACTTTTTTTAATTTCTGACAGCTGATTCTTGTTTTGTGATCACAGGGATCCTCAGATATCGATTTTGAAAGCAATCGGTCTGGTTACAAAAAAGTTCAAAATGGCGGCCACTTTTTTTAATTTATGACATCTGATTCTTGTTTAGACAGGGATCCTCAGATATCGATTTTGAAAGCAATCGAAAAAGAAAGAAACAAAAAAAAACAAAAAAGTTCAAAATCGCGGCAACTATTTTCAATTCTGACAGCAGAATCGTGTTCATTGATCATCATAATGGACACTTAAAAACAGAAAAAAAAGTTCTCCTACTGTTAAATGTTCAATTTCTGCACGTTGTCACGAGTGGGGGACGTTGGCACTTTTTTCTCCCAACGTCCCCCAGTGGGGCCAGACAGGTGGGGGACGCTGGGAGTAAACGGGAATAACGAATAATATCATTACGGGGATATCGTGCAATATACTTAATTACAAGTTTTATCTGTAATTTTATTATGTATCCTCATAATAATCATACGTGTAATATGATAACGGGTAACGCACAATGTTATTACGGGAATAACGTATAACATTATACTCAATAATACTTTACGGATATCAGTCAGTTACAGTTAGTCGGATACATACAGTTTGGGTCCTATAGACTCTGCGTCCACCAGGCATATGAGTGCTATTCCCTCTACCACGGCACAGAGGAGGACGCATAGGGTATCCAGGCCCTCTGGGCCAGGGCGCTAGTCTAGGTACAGGGTAGCGTTGCTTCGGAGCCGGATTTGAGGGTGATTTGAAAAGATCTCTGATCGCATCAGTGTCTATGGTACATTTGAAGGTAGTAGGCTGAGCCATATGGACTTTTTTCTGAAAAAAAATAATGTTATTTTTATTTTAAGTCGCGGGAAGTGCGCGGTGCGCGGCGGTTCATCATGGCATTTTATGGGGGAAGCCTATAGTCAGCAGTGGACTGGGATATTTATTTTAACTTGCCTTGCATCATATTATGTAAGTGGTTCAAAGCCTCCACTTTATTGGCTAACGAAATGATAATCGCTTTCAATTCAGCACTGCAAGTACGTACGTTGTACGTTTTAAATATCCTGAATTATGTTTATCTGTTTTAGCCCTACTCCCGTGACCCACAAACCCTGTATTGTGTTTTTTCTCCATCTTTTTCTTGGCTATTTTTTATTTAACTATAAAGGTTCCCACGTACGCCGTGTCGATATTTTCGTATCAACTCTATCAAAATTATTTCTGGTTCATTTATTCAAAAATCTAGAACACTCCGTACTTTTATAAGTCTTATCCGATTATATCTAGACGCAACATTTATGATTAACTTGTAGTTTTTACATAGAGCCAGATGATAACAAAAAACGTAGTAAAAAAATTGCAAGATCTTCATAATATTTTGTAGATATAATCGGATCGGATAAGAGTTATACTTACGCTGAGTTCCAGTTTTCGAAACAATATACCATAAAAAAACTAAGCATAATTCTGCCGAAAAGTTGGTCGGAACCCTTTGGGCGGTTGCCCGCGGTAACGATTGCGTTATTCTTCCGAGTGAACTGAATTCAAATAATCTACCAAAAACTCACCAAGTTTTCCAAGTTAGTAGTATCAGGCGACGTGTGTCGGGGCCCTTCTCTCTCCACACGTGGGATCCGCACATTCTGAGCGGGGTCCGCTATCACTTCCGCCGTCTGCGCCAACTGACCATCGAAAGCTGCCTTCTTAGCCATCAAATACACATCGTATACATCACTCTCTATATTTGTCAGATGAACTTCAAACGATTTCGTCATGCTATTTTCGAATACTGTAGCGTTTGTATTCTTCATCAAGCACAGCATCCCTCGGGCGAGCGAATCATCGCACGGTAGTATGCACACGCGCTCTAATATACTCCCTACGACTTCGATATTGATCGGCCTTTTTATATCCCACAAGAAGTTTGCCAATTTTACGAAAGCGTGTTTGAATTGCGCGAAGTTCTGAGAATCGGCCATACACAACAAAAGTGCATCGCACATCATACGTTTATTGTGTTCAAACTTAAGCAGATCATCGCACGCATCCAAACTAATCGTATTCAGATGCAACAACGTGGTCTCTAACGCGTTGACTTTAAGGGTCTCATCTTCGCATTCAACGACCCCGAGACCCAGATCTATAGCCATCTCTATAAGTATTCTAGTCGTCTTTCTTCTCTTGCATTCTTGGATGAACAGCAAGCCGAATTTTCGCCTCAGAAGTTTGAACTTACATGTCAGTAAGTACTCTTCGATGAGATTATCTTCGCTCAGCAAGGCCAATCGACACTTGAGGAGTTCTGTATTGATGTCAACGTGCTTGAACCGACAGGCTAAGTTTTTGCATTGAAATGCGAGGTAGAAGAAACAATGGCCTCGGTAACAAGCACTCTTTACGGGGTTCCCTGCTTGATACGAAGCAAACAGTCTTCGAGGCTTTCTCGCTTCATCAGTTTTAGTACTTTTGACTGAGTTATCAGCGAGTGATGAGAGTCGATTGGCATCTTTCAGCAAATCCATTGCTGTTTTGTTTATGTCAGTGTCTTTGGTAATCGAGGTAGAATCTGCGTTTTGTTTTTTGATCATAACAGGTTCATTTCTTTTTGCAGTTGGCTCTATTCTCTCTTTCATGTGTCCATCTTCCGTTCTTGTTACTGTGTCTTCTATCCTGGTTGGTCTATAGTTGTATTTCTCAATCATGCAGCTTCTGGATGTAGGTTTGGGTACGTAAACGTCTTGTACACTTACGTTTGAGACAGAGGCAACCGAACCACGTCTAGAAGATTCCATTCCGGTCATGCTTTCAGCGTAAAGTGAAAGTGCGTCTTCATCGTCATACGTCTTATCGAATGTTAAATTGTTGTTATTATTAGAAGTGAAGGTGCCATAGCTTTCATCAGACTTGTTCGTTACAGGAGCGGAATCATTCTCGGGGGGGTTTAAGTTGTCTGAAACCGTCGGGATGTTTATATTCAAAGGGGACTTCACTTGAGAATCTTGACCATTGGCTACTGATAGGCGAATACTTAACGGCTTGGCAAATTCTTCTGAATCATTTCGACAAGTCTTCCTGTGGTCCATTTGATCACTTCTTGCTGGGCTATTTTTTGTGGGACTATTTTCTTTGCGTGTCAATTCGGTATTTTTTCGAATACCTCTTTCGCAGTCTCTTTGAGTAGTCTCTTCAGGGCTAGTTTTTTCTGCAGAACAATTAATAGCGTCCAAAATACTCTTAAAATTTTCGCATGTGGTTATCACATCTTTCTCGAGCTCCAAGGTTTCTAAAACGTTTGAGAACGAGCAAGAATCATCTACATCGAAAACGATGCACTTTCCAATTTCCATGTAGTAGTTTTTTAGAGAATTGCTCAGTTTATATATTTCTAAGCCAAGCAATTCTGTGTTATCCGGTTTATTTTCTAAGCGGGGTGATTTTGTTACAGATGAGGTGCTGAGATTCAGCTCAGGTTGTAGAACTTCGTACTCGGAATTTGAAGAATCCGAAGAATCCGAGCTTGTAGAATCGGAGTCCGATGAAGAGCTCTCGCTTTCTAGTAAAGATCTTTCTATATTATCTTCCATCACTTTCTCCGATAACTCTTTCTCATCAATAATTTTCTTATGTATCACTTTCTCATCCATCACTTTCATTTTGACCAAATTAGAAGTTTCAACTTGGACAAATGGTATTTTGTTGTCGAAGTGCACGAAATCTTTCGATGACACAGTGACGAAAGTAGTGCCCGAAGCTAAACTTGATGCTGTGGATATATCTCTAGTCCAGGATAGATTTGAGATAGAACTGTTGACAGAGTTTGAACGAGTTGGAACTTCCCCGCTTACTAAAGCATTTTCCAACATCGATGCGGCAGTTTTTATTTGTTTTGCGTTCAAACCTTTACCTTTATTGCTTGGTCTAGTCCTTGAAGTTTTAAGGGTGCTGTTTTCATCGGTTCGTTCGTTCACGAATTTGTTTCTGGGCCTTCCGCGTACTCTCTTGGCGACTGTTTCTTTTAGGACTTCCTTCTGATCTAAAATGGAAAAGTTTGGGCATATCTTCAAAGTCAAGAGTATCTTAATCCCTCACTAAAATGATGGTTTTTAATTTTCTCATTGTTACTAACTACTGAGAACACTGATGGTCTAGTCAATCTAGTGGGATGGACCCCAACTTCCGTTGGTCCGACTTGGGTTCAAATCCCGGCCGTGCAATACCTATGGATTTTTCCAATCAAAAAATGTATGTGCTCAATATTACGTGTTTAAACAGTGAAAGAAAACATCGTTAAGAAACCAGAATGTCCTCGAATAAAAAAATTAAGATATGTGCATGCGAGGCGCAGTGGTCCTTTCACCACCGGTCACTAGGTCCTTTTTAAGGGCCACAATACCTCAAGATTTGTGACCAAGTAAGAAACGGTGACACGAAGTAGTAGTAGTGGCAGTTTCATTCGTTTTGTTAACGCGATTCAAAATGGGTATCGAAAGATTTTGCCCGTAATTTGTCTGTGGCATCAAAATTACACAATTATATTTGAATTTATAGATCAAAATCGGTGAAGCCGTTTCGAAAATGCAGATTAATTTGGATCGTCTTATAAACTAAAATGACTCCTGATTCAATGCATAATTGAAAAATATACAATATAAAACATAGATAGTATACTATAACATAGTAGTTTTTTTTTACAAAACTTGGCAAAAGTAACGCAACGGGCTATGGAGAGAGCTATGCTTGGAGTTTTATCAAAATTGAAACGAGGAAATCTGTAGGAGTACCAAGCACATCGATGTAAAGGTTTTTGAGTGGCGACATCGACCCATCCGATGGACCAATGACATTGTAACGGTGGAAGACAGTCGGCGGAACTCAAGACCGTTCGTTGTGGCATTCTTACCTTTCTTTTCAGTTTCAGTTTTCTTTGGCGGTTGTTTTCTTTTATACACTCTCTTAGCAGGAATTACAGGAAGAATTACTGAAATAAAAAGCAAGGTTATGATATTAATAAATGATAATATAATTAAGTACTTTGATCTAAAACTGAATACCTTTATCCCACTATTCCATTACGTCGAAATAATATATGGAACGTTTTCGAACATCAAGCTTGTGTCAAGTGGAGAACAAGAACAGAAATCAATGAGATAGCTCTCGGAAATACCAAGTTGAAGTGGCAATGGGCAGGTCATAACATAGCTATAGAAATAACAACCGCGGAATACATTTTCACCTGGTGACTATTAACTGGACAATGCAGTGTAGAATGTACCCCACTAAATTTACCAAAGACATGATACGGTTGAACTCGGTGGATGGAGGCGGCTCAGGATCGTTCATCGTTACATTCTATGGAGACCTACGTACTGCAGATGTAATGATGATGGTCATTATGTAATATGTATGTGTTTTTGCATGGTGTATCTGGCCTAAGACACCTTCATATCCTATTGATGTCGTAAAAGCCGACAAAGGGATTACAACAGGGGATGGGCAGCAGCATCCACGTGTGAGTAGATACTCAACACAAATACGGTTATCACCAATCCACCTGCCAATTTTTTTTTTATACTTCTTGGCAATTAAATAATCATAAGGCCCACCTGATGGAAAGCAGTTACCGTAGCCTATGGACGCCTGCAACACCAAAGGCATCACACGCGCACTGCCTACCCTGACACATAAAGATGAAAAGTCTCATGTGCCTGTAATTTCACCGGCACCCATACCCTTCAAACCGAAACACAGCAATGCGAGCACTACTGCTTGACAGAGAAATAGCAGTGGTAGTACTTTCCCGGACAAACTCTTTCACAAGAAGTTCTGCTACTAACAAAATGATGTGGTGTTATGGCAATTCCCTCCATTGTATTTTATAGGGCAGCCTCGTCCAGCAGTGGACTTTTAAAGGTTGATGATGATGATGTTTATAAATGCCTAAAAACCTTACAAACTATTTGAAGCAAAGCAACTATTTAATTGATAAATTTCTATAGAAATGGTAGCTAAACTAGTTATTGATGCAATACCAACCTTCGGGTTCAAGACTTTCACTATTGGCCAACCCATCGACGATGACATCTGGTATTTGTTGCTGTGGTTGTTTCTTCCCCAGACCTGCCTTAGTCTTTGTGACAGTCACTGGCTTTGTTTCAAGAGTTTCTGCTAACAGTTTGGCCATGGGTTTCTTTTTTGTAACTGGTGGATTAGGATTTATTGTTTTGCTTTTGGGACCAGGTCTTTTCTTTACAGGTTCCTGCAAAAATTCTGTCTCACTTCCATCTTCTGATGTAACATTTTTGGCATATTTTCTTTTGCCTGAAATTTTGAGTGGCGATTCTGTTTCAGAAGCTTTTAGTGCGAGCTTTCTGATGCGTTGAGGTTTCTTTGATGGGACTTTCACAAGGGGTTTAGAATTCATCGGATTCTTTGCCATTAAGGAGCTATCTGAAAAAGATTCCAAATCGAATGCCACCTTAGGTATTAATTTTTTCCTACTTGGTAAAACCACTTTCGGTGAGTTTACCGATGATTTGAGTGTTGGTGTTAGTTGTAGGGGCTTAGGAGACATGCTCGATGATTTGATGAGCTGAGCCAGAGCAACTGAAATAATATTTTACAGTAAATTAGCAAATGAACTTTTTAATGCAAATAAATTAGTCAAGTGCAAGGTAGAATGATAATTATTTTCTCATCATGGTAAGTGTGGCCAACATCAGTGCATCAACAATCACTGCATTAACCGGTCCAGCATTACTGAGTCCGATCAGACTCACTACAAGTCTACTGAACATCGTCATGGCATTTTTTTGCTGATGGCCTGATTGACCCCAAATCACATATGAGCTAGGAAAGTGTATTCAACCACCTTTCCAAAGCCACCAAACACGTTAAGGAAGTGAGCCTCTAAGAGGTTTTAGGAACCTTTAGGAGCAGAGTAAACTTAATACATAATATTTTAATATGGCTGCAGTCTTGTGCGATTTAAGAAGATGTTGATCCAATAATGGCCAACGGTTTCCACTGCTTGTACCTACTTGTAAGTGCGAATCAAAATGTTCTTACCTTCATTAGCAAGTTCAATTTTTCTCTGGCAAGTGACACTTCTGGCTATTTTTGGAGGTTTAGAGCCTGAAATAAAGAAGTCTTAAACTGAATTGCTGATGACCACACAGGTGATGGTGATTTAGAAAGATTTCTGACTTAAATTTCCCAAACCAATAATTTAGCATGGTCCCGACAGGTACAAAACTTGGCTTCACAAAAGCTTACAGTTGGAGAAAATAATGTCTCGTAGATTTGGTTCGCATTGCCCAAAAAAGCTTTACCCAGCAAATTCTTGGTTAGAATACGAATATAAGCAATTTTGTAAACTTACCCGAGTTTGTAAACTGTACTGTAATGAGTGTAGGAGTTTTCAGTGGCGGTTTCATAGGCTTTTCCTTACGTCCTCTCTTTTTTACGACCGGTAAATCAGTAACATTTTTCTTCGGTGCCATTTTCAAAACAGCAAAAACAAAATGACATTTTGTCACAGACAAAATAGTAGTACTATCCACTTCGTTTAGAAATGAAGGATGAAGGTAAAGCACAGACTAGACTTGTGGTGTACGCTTGGACGAATTATCACAATGGACGTAGTCATAAGACGTTGCCGCTTTCACATCTGTGTATCGTATTAGTGATCAGATATCTTTGTCCATCCCACGGAACCTTGCTACGAGTAAAAGAGAAAGTAGATATAAATTTGACAACGCCTTACTTCTTTGTAAATCGTGTCAGTTGATGACCGGTTAATCGGTCAAAACATTGCGGCGAAGTTTTTAAAAACAGCAAAAAATCGTATGAAATTGCAGTGTTTCATCAAAATAAATTTGAAAAAGTGAAAATATGTCCTGTTCTGCTGTGTGTTGTTCATCAAAAACAACAAAAGAAGGAGTAAAAGTCCCGGGATTGTCATTTCATACGTAAGTCTTGGTCAATATATTTAATCTTTTTACTTGCTAAAAGAGCAAGTTTTTTTAACCGGGAAAACTGTAGTAATTACTTATTATTAGTACTTAGTCATATTTCCTGAGTGATAATCATGAAAGTTAAGTGTAAAAGCATTAATTATTGTAAAATAAAAGGCGTTGTTTAAGGCATCTGTGCTAGTGATGTACTACACCAACCAATTTAGTTTTATCGATAATATTTTAGTTTCCGTTTTTGATGTACACACAACACATGCTTTGCGTATGTGTTTACTGCGGGACAAATGCTTGTAAGATCTGAAAATATTTGTTCCGGGTCTGGGTGTTATGGTACCATGGTACTAGTTCCTGATACCCACGACAAGGGAATCCTTGTGTGGGATCATGACTACGTATGTGAATGTTGGGATTTATGTTATGTTTGTATGTTAGTTTGTTTAGGTCTTGAATCTTGAAACTGAAATTTGAACCAGTTCCATCCACCCAACCGATTGAGCTGAAATTTTGCATTATCATGTTCCATTGATAATACATACATGTAACAAACTAAAGAGTTGATATTTTATAACGCCTTTTTCATTAATTTCGCTATTATTCATCGATAGGTTAGTCAATGAAGTCACTTCTCTAATCACTCACACTAATACATATCTACAACTGCACACTGACAAAAAACGGACATGCTTTGAACCAAAATGCTCTGTCCATTGTGATAATTCGTCCAAGGGTGTACGCGTACTAAGCGAGAGGCATCGAGAAAGAGTTTTGTCTCTGTCTACTAGGGTGTCCCAATTTTATTATAATCGATTTTTTCAACTTCTTAGAAGTTCAAAGGCTTTCTGAGCCATTTTTACTGCCCATCATTTTGTAGGTTTCTTGTATCATGCCAGATAAAACAAATGAAGAAAAATACGCTATTGATTATGAACGGCGTCTTTTGCCAAATATTTTTTTTCCGGAATTTACATTTTGTAACGCTCAATGTCACCCGACTAATTTTGGGAAAAAATACTGAATTTTCTTAAACTGTTATTTATAAATTTGAAAAAGTTCGTTCTGAAAGTCTTTTTCCTTTCCTTTTTTCCTCCACGTTATGGAGTTAAAACTGTGACTTGACTTAGGAAATAACGTTATAGCTACCTTTTAAGTCGGGTTTTCACAGTACGACGCTTGGACGTCTACTCGGACGCTACTCGTACCGTGTAAACACGCGGCCGGCGCGTCCGAGTAGATATCCGAGTGCACTCCCTTGCTCCAAGGTACACTCGTATCTGTGAAAACCCGGCTTTGCGTGGTTACTCCTTGGAGCAATACTCACACACTTGCTAGTTTTTTTATATGTATCTAGTGATGTGGCAAGTGAAGAAACAAGGCTAGTCCTTTTCAAAATCAATTAAGTTTTAGTCGATTATTTATTGATGTTTTGATACGACATTTTTATCGATTATAAAATATTAAACTAGATGTATTAAATGAAACGTGTCCTATTTTTAAAATATTAGTATATAAACGTTGAATCTTGGTCTGAAAAACATAATTTTACACCAAACTCATCTAATGCCTAAATAATAGATTATAATAAGTTCTCTGGAACATAAACGTCATTCATAACGATAACCTAAACTTGAGAAAAGGTCAAATAGGTAGGTCATTCACGTCAATTCAGATAGCTTATTTTACCGGATTGTTAAAAAAATCCTCAAAGTAACTTACTAAAATGCCTGGGAAATACAAGATTGTTATGATTCGCCATGGCGAAAGTGAATGGAATCAGAAAAATCTATTCTGCGGCTGGTTCGATGCTGATCTCAGCGACAAGGGTAAGTTCCACTAGGTATCTAATCATTGCAATTAGTAGATTACATATTTCCTCTCAAATTAAAAATTACATTTGCTTTTAATCTTTATTATCTCTTTGATTAGGACGCGAGGAAGCACTAAGCGCTGGAAAAGCTTTGAAAACCGAAGGTTATCAATTCGACGTTGCCCACACATCAGTCCTAAAGCGCGCCCAAATCACCTTGAACTCAGTGCTTCAAGAAATCGGACAAACTGAAATCCCTATTAATAAGACCTGGCGATTAAACGAGAGGCATTACGGAGGTCTCACTGGACTGGACAAAGCCGAAACTGCTGCTAAATATGGCGAGGCTCAGGTTATAAACATCTTTATTTTGTTTACCACACACTATCTTCTGTAGTACGAATACCTAGGCACCAACTTAGTTACCTATTGAAAATATTTTAAGGGGTCCGTAGGTACTTCAAAGTACTAACGAAACCATGATAAGAACACTCTCGTGGCTGTCTGTCTCACCTATTTTATGTGAATCTACTGGAAAAAGAAGTTAAAATTGGTACATAGGTAGGTCTAGGTATACAGAGTAAGGTAACCCATTCACGGAAGTAATTAGCGTAAATAAATGAATTTAGAATTTGGGAAGCAAACTAGAAAAAAAAACTTCGTCGCGTGCAAGATGTATCAAATAAAAGGGCTCGTTATGACAAATACAATTTCATTTTTAATAATTTTGTAATGCCAACCCAAATTATAAGATACAATCGAAAGTACCTATGCGAAAATCGAGCATTATAATAGGGTCTCACTCATAGTTTACAGGAAAACTAAAACGAAAATTCTAAGTCCTTATTCCCAGAAGAAAAGGAAAATAGTCGTGAAGAGACAACGCGTATGAAATGTTTCGACTTGGTTGATTACCTATGGTAGCTATTTGTACGGAACGTACGCTACACACGAGTCTGACTCGAACTTGACCAGTTTTTTCGCATAGGTCCAAATCTGGAGACGCAGTTTCGATGTCCCACCACCACCAATGGAGAAAGGCCACCCTTACTATGAAACCATTGTAAATGATGCCCGCTACGCCAAGGACCCAAAACCTGAGGAGTTCCCAATGTTTGAGAGTTTGAAGCTGACCATTGAGAGAACACTGCCTTACTGGAACGACGTCATTATTCCTGAGGTACTTATACTTTAATTGTTTATTCTAGTTTATTAAAATGAGAAAGAAACCATTAAATTGTCTAGCTTCATCTTCGATCGATTATAACTAGGCTGCATTTTTCAGATCAAAGAAGGCAAGAGAATAATCATTGCAGCCCACGGAAACAGTCTTAGAGGCATTGTTAAACATTTAGACGGTGAGTTTAGCATTATTTTAAGTTTAAAGTCATGCTAAAAAAGGCTGGATTCGAAAAGATCGAAGATAATTCCGGAAGCATCTTATGTACCGAAACTTTGATTCTGAAAATAATTGTTCTATTTCTACAGGTCTTAGTGACGCTGCTATCATGGAGCTGAACTTGCCAACTGGTATTCCTTTTGTATATGAACTTGATGAGGATATGAAACCAGTTGACTCCATGACCTTCCTTGGAGACGAAGAGACTGTCAAGAAAGCCATGGCAGCCGTGGCAGCTCAGGGCAAGGCCAAGTAAAATTATACCTGTGTCATGTAGGGCTTGAAATTATTTATTTAAGTTATGGAATGTATGTAGATAAGTTAATATTAAAGTGTAAATGTTACATACATGTATTAAAACCAAACATGAGAAGGCTTTGATTAAAAAATATGTCAAAATTGTACCCGTGACTGTCTGTTTGGATCTCGATTTTTCTAGTGTAGTGTAATTATTGCTTGGTTTCATTACTTGGATGCAAGCCAATTAAATTATTCTCAATGCATAATTTTATAAATATACTTAGTCATGCGGATCTTGTAAGAGATAAATAAAATTGCGAATAGTATTCTAATCGTAAGTTAAACAATTTTAAACGAATTTATCGATTATTTTATTTATTTTTGTTATTCCCAACGTGGTCGCAGGTAGACTAAAGGTGACAGATGTCTGAACGGAATTATTAAAAACTAGGACTACCGTCCAATATTTAGTAGGTACCTTATTTAGCACCAATCAATATTTAGTAATCTTATTCTTTACTTTGGCAAACTTTCTTTCAAATCATCTACGATTACACTCATATCAATATCCTTTGAGATTGTACTTTCATTGTTTTTCGTAAATTTTCTCCCAGTGTACTTGGGAAATGCTTTCGATTTGTTATTAAAAAGCATAAAAGGTTTTTTAACTTTGTCTGTATTCTCACTATCTAGATCCATTGATTCAGATTCATTATTTTTAGGTGCCTTAGTTTTTTTGCGACTTCTAGGCTTTTTTGCTTTTATTTCAAACCTAAAATCTTTTGGTAATTTATGAGTCCTAACACAATGTTCCATTCTGTCATCTGCAGTCTTGAATTTTTCTTTGCATTCTTCTATGTAGCAAGAGTACTGTAAAAAATACAACGATAGATTATTAAGTTATGTCAAGAAGTACACTTTTTCAGGCTGATGATGATGATGATTATTATTAAGTATATTTAAATGTGACTCAAATTTCCAATCTAGCGGGACTCGAACCCGTATCTTCAATCCTCTAATTGATAATGCCTCGACAAATTCAGCCATAGATCGAACTTACGCTGGCGGCAATATTACTGAGCACTATCAAATCGGCTAAATGCCGATGGATGGACAGACAAACAAATAAAGAAACACCCTCATTTAGTTGTTTTAGAACCTGCATTGACGTTCTGCTATGGGGTGTATTGTGCATTGTTCCCCTGTGCTAACCGCAACAATGCACTTTTATCCATAACACAGTAAATACCGGCTCAACAGTCAACAAACAAAAGAACAGAGCCATCTCTTGACATCACTGACACTGACATCGTTTGAGTCAGATTCGGACACTGAGCAGGAAGTTTCCAAATGAAACACCTGTAGGATACTAGCAACGATGCGTACCCAATTTCATACATACAAAGACATTTTTTCCCGAAGAGGTAGGCAGAACCTCAATGGGCTTCTTTACCGCGGGTAGCACAGTTCCAGGAATATATAGACGTGACAAATTTTGACTTCATCGCCGCCATTGCTTTCCCACGACCAACTCTGCTAACATTTCTTCCAATAATACCAAATGCACAGTAATTTCACAGCCAACCTATTCGATCCATGGCCAAATTGATTTACCGATTTGCTGACTGATTTAAAATTATCAAACCACATTTAATAAATGTATAAGAATCAAATCTATGCTTACTGAATGCTTCTTTTCAGCCATGACTGCAAAGAATGAGTCATGATTTTCTTGAATATGTAAATCTAAAAGATGTGGCGAAGGCAAAACTTTTTTGCACGTCGCACATACATATCTGTGCGATGAATTGTAGTGGCTTTCAAAATCGAGTAGCGATTCTGCTGTGAAAATGCACCCAGGAACTGTACACGTTGTTTTCAAACTGAAATAAAAAAAAAAAGGTAGGTATGATTATGCATTTAGTTATCTACTCACTTCTAACCAATGATACTATAAAATCATGCATCTTTATTTACAGAAAGAATAATACAACTAATAAAAGTATATACAAAATATAAAAAGCACAAATTAAACAGTTAAGCTATTTTTAGACCATTGGAAATTGGTCTAAATCACTAGTCGTCGTCTGCCACTGGCTTTCTGTCACTGGCTGCGTTGCCACGTGAAATAGCAATACTAATACGTTGATCCAGCTAAGACTTATGAGCCAACTCTCGGGTCATGCGTCGCTTCGACCAGACACCCTAAAATAATTTGGAAAATGCGAAGGGCCCCGGAACCCCACGGAGCCAGACACTCAACCCCGAAAGGTATTACTTCACTGCTTCTCTTCTAACCATTGAGTAAAGATCTTTAGTAAAAAGTCATAGCTCATAAATTAAGTATGATAATTTCTTAACTACTTTTAATAGAGTATAGGTAGGTACAAAGTACTAAAATAAATGATTATCAAAAAGTAGAGAGGTAATCGGTAGTAATATTATGAAATTCCTCAATCATTACAAGTTATCGCCATCAATACTTTAGTCTTACACTTCGTGACAAAGGTTTTCATCATCCAAATCGTAAACACCCAGTCTGGGTAGAGGCTTATCATCCTTGAATAAAATATCGTTTAGGTTTCGATGCCCCACAGCGTATTGTTTGCATTCTTCCAAAATATCTGCAGGCAGGCCCAATAGCTCTATCAGCGACATTCTGAAACACGGGTAAGTTACAAATTTAAAACGAAAATGCCCAAATGCCCAGTACGGCTATTTTAAAAAGTTCGGAAGGATTTCCGATCGGATTCGATCGATCATCGAAATGAAAAACTAACGAATCCGATCGGAAACCCTTCCGAACGTTTTAAAATAGCCGTGCAGTTATGGATAGGTACCTAAGTGTATTTTAAGAAAAAAAGAACCTTGGTTTGGCTCCGTCTTCAAAATAATACCTATAGGTTTAGGTAGGTAGGTATGCGTTTTGTCATACCTATCTACCTACTACAAATACATTATGAATAGGTTTCTAGGCACATACATTTAAATTAGCTTAAAATTGACGATTCAAAACTATAACTAACTAGAAGTTCTAGCTCTTATTTCGTTTAACTACTTATTATCATTTACATAAGAGATAAGAGTCATAAGATAAAGCGCAAGTACATGGTATAAAACAACATAGTTATCATTTATTATAAGCACTTAAGTACAACTTTTATAGCATTGAATAATTTCAAGGTTACAACTATATTCAAAAAAAAATCTCCGGTTCCTACCTACCTAGATTAGATACCTACCGAAAATTATACCTGTCTAGTCTAGGTAGAATCCGCGTTCACTGTAGGTTAGATACCTACCTACCTACCTGAGTTTGTTTGTCTAGCTAGAAACATCAGTGATGAATAGCAGCTGATTATTTATTTCCCGTCATACGAATGCTTAAAAAATTGTGCTATTTCATTATTACTTGCTGTATTGCTTGTAGGTAGGTACCTACCTACAAGCAATACATTGACATTCATAATACATGACATTTCGTCATCATCAATAATATAATGGTGCTTCTGTAATAGGTAAGTAGGTACTATGTTAGCTTCTCATTCGGTATGGTAATAACAATAATATAATCTATGGAGCAAAGTACGTAACGTACGGAACAAGCATATTATCAGAGTTTATTTAGTATCTTGCAAGGTTTCAAGATGTTCATATGTGGTTTGAGTTTATATATTTGAATAAATCATCGCTGTCTAGTTTAACTGAAGGTTACGCGCAATTCACACAGATAAATTCAGTCATTTTGTTTAGTGTTTAGCTATGAGATAGAAGTGTTTTTAGTGAACATTATTTAATATTTTGACGATTAAATTAAGATAACTAACATAATGAATGTGCGCCAAAGAAAGGTAAGGTTATCCAAATGTTGTTCTTTATAGGTTAGGTTAGAACAAAATAACAAGAAAAGTGGCAAGTCAATAATTGTACCTCAATAGTAATCCGTTGAATTCTTACAATTTATGCTTTAGGAATTTACAGTGGTAGGTAGCTATAGATAGAGAGCTAATAACTTATCGAGAATTTTTCCTATGATTGCAAACTTAGGTATTTAGTGTGCCTACCTAATGGAGTGGAAGTTCCATCGAATTATTATATTTGAATTACCTTTTTGAAGATGAAGATCCACCAGAAATTTGAGTTTCCATGTCTAGTCCATCACAAACACAAAGTACAAACAAACATTGCACCTAGCAAGGGATTGGTGTTTTATTGGTGTGCCCTACCTACCTAATAAAAAAAATGAATTATTTTTAGTTTAGTCGATTATAATGGAGTACATCACTAGCACAGCATTCTCAACTACACTAATAAAATGTCAGTGTCTGTCAGGTAGTCGTCAGTGAGTCTGTCAGTCAACTGTCAGTCAGCGCTGCAAGTAGAAGAATTTAGAAGATTAATAATTTGAAATTTTAATATTAAAAAATGCAGACATTGCTTTAAATTAACAGATGTTTTAATAATAAGTTTACCAGTGTGACTGTGATGTTTATAGAAAGTCATCATGGGGAAATTCAGTACCTACAGATATTTAGAGGTGAGTAGGATATAGAGGGAAATTCTGTTCAGATCAAATAATTTCTCTTTCTCTGATGAAAATACTGAAATAATCGTAATATATAGAGCAGTAAAAATAACAATATGTCGTGTTAGTTGATTTTTATGAATAGGTACCTTTTATTCTTTTACCATTTACGTAGCTCTCGTTATTCATTTCTGTTGTATGTTTATTTCAAAATAAACAATATTTATTTTTAGTGACGTAAATTTTGTTAATTAATAATGGTAATCATTATCTTTAAACACTCACGTAGCAATAAATCTAAATCTTCTAAGCTGCATTATACAAAATTATATTTAGACGACCTCCGTGATGTGGCTAGTAGCTGGCTGAGATACAAGAAGTGCGGATTCAATTCCCGCAGCGAGAAAAATGTTTGTATGACCTGCAAATATTTGTTCCGGGTCTGGGTGTTGTGGTACGATGGTACTCGTAGTTCCTGATACCTACAACACAGGGAATCCTAGTGTGCGATCAGGACTATGTATGTGTTAGGTTATGTTATTTATAGTGTTATTATTATTATATTATTCTTTTCAGTTAAAAGATGATACCTCATCCCCACATATCAACAAAAGGAGTAGGAGCAGTCTGAAGCCCTCGCAGCGACTCAAGAAAGTGTTCATATTCCTCATAGTCCTGGCACTATGCGCCACATACTTCTTAGGTAAGGTTATCAAGATAGAATGGAGGACAAGTAATATTGTGAATTTCGGAACGAAAAGATCAAAAATTTAAAATGTAAAATAAAAGCCACAAACTGATTTTAAATTTTCAGCAAATTGCATGAAAATTTTCAAGCAAAGACTTGTCAACAGTTTTTATGGATGGAGCTGTTTTTTTCTGTAATCGCGTAATTATAGACGCGTCTATAACTACGCGATGAGATGTTATTAACTAGTGGTCCACCCCGAAAGAATAGTTTTTTTTTTTCTTAGAAAAGCAGACACTACTTAAAATCTAATAACTATTCTAAAAGTTAAGCTATAGACCATTAAAATGTTTCCGCATATTGCATCTAAGGTTGCTTGCCTATTGCGAGACTTATAAAGAAGGAAAAAAAATAAAAAAAGAAGTAAATCTGGCATAATAATCTACAAACAAAACTAAAATTAAACAGCTATGAAAACATGTCAAACCAGTGATCTGCCAAGATCTTTTTAATTTTATTCGCCATTGAGTTGAACAGATCATGTTCAGGGATGTCAACCAGGTTTGTAAGTAACCTCATCATTCCTCTCCTCCCTTGGATGTCGTAAAAACCCACTAAAGGACAGAGGGTGGGCAGCAGCATCCAACTGAGTGAAGTGAAACAGGACTTGATCAGTAGGGTGGAGAGAACAATTTAAATTTAAAATTTTAGGTCTCCTGTATTGTCAATCGATGATACGTAGTATTAGCAGAGTTAATGCAAAATTTCAGCTATTTGAGTTAATTTATTAAGGTGGCGCAATAGGATTGAAATTTAGAAAAAAAAAAATTTTTCGCTTACAAACATTACTTTATTTACGACTATATTACTATCTTTACTACAATATTGATACTTTTAATTACTAAAAGAATGAATAACTATGAAAAATACGTTTTTATGTCCTAAATCGAAAGTTCCAGCTCCATCTTTTTGAAGAAAATGCTGAGATTTTGTGTCGAAAAGTGGTATGTCATGCCTGGTTTTTAACCTCATACGAATGAAACCATCTATTAAACCTTAATAACTTTACGAACTTTCATACCTTTGGACTGATTTTGTTGGTTTTAAAACTCTCTGAACAGACAGTTCTCTTAAGTGTGACAATCATCTTGTAACATAGCCAGCAACACATTTTCTGGGTGTGCGAAGAAGGCATTTCTTTGAATAGATATTAAAACAATGCTTTTAAGGTCATATCGCAAATACAAACACTTTTTAACCATGTTAAATACATGTAACGGACCACATTTACAAGACGATTTTGTGTTGATATCAAACCAAAACTGTCATGATAAAAGTGGCTAGACCCTTGAAATTTTTTGTTGGGTTAGCTGTTCCAATATATAAACGAAGAATCCTGTTTACGAAAGCCTGTTTTCCTGGGTCTTTGTTAGCCAAGTTTGATGAGACCTTACCACTAGAAATTGCGGAGCACATCTGATAAAGGTATTTTTGATCGGTGTTCAAATCAGTTCAAAAAAAAGTTCAGATCCGGCAATTCTATGGAAATGGGTTCAAATGCATCTTCTTTCAAGTCGAGACACTTGTCGATCTTTTTTCCGTTGCTGCTAAAACAACTATTAGGGTAATAAGTATTGTAATGCCGTCGAGACTGGAAACAAATGGCGCAATGACAATTCATTTGCGTGTAACAAGCACAGAACCAGTGATTGGTCGATTTAGCAGTTTTTTTGTATTCATAATGACTGATTTGTGTGTCCCAATTATAATAATTACGCAATTATTTGCAGCACTAATTAATTATATTTCACTACAAAATAAATGTTTATACGTCAGATAAGGCTAAGAACAAATTAAAAGTAGTATGTTTATGACAAAATGTTATGAAATTACTTTAATTTTGCGGGTACAACTTAGAACTAAAAATGTAAGTTTTTTGTAAACTTCCCTTACGGTGCGCCACCTGAAAATAAAGTCTTAGATTGTTGGTTTTTTGTAAGAATGAAGCTTTTATATCGGGTCATCGATTAACGGTACAGGAGATGTAAAAATAAATAAATAATTTTCTTTGCTTGTTTCGCTCCACCCTATTGATCAGCTCCTTTTCAGCGGTTTTTTCCCTGGCTTTTTTTTGTGGCTGTGGAGTGGTTTGTGTTATGTTGCACACAACTCGCTCCACTTCCGCAACATTTTGCATCTCAGCCAGCTACTCGCCCGCTGCGCCACAGAGGTCGTCATATTATTAGTAGGATAACATTCAAAATTATTTGTCAATTTAATTCTGAACTAGCGACCCGCCCCGCCTTCGCACGGGAAGCACAAAAAAAAATATACTGTTGATCCGATAACTACCAAACTTCACAGGATCTGAGGGCCTAGCCAAATGGCATTCGATTCGAAGAGATTCCATTTCTACAGTCGTAACACAATACAATAGACCACGTGACATATCGATAGCTTACGTCAATCCCATACATTTTGGACTTCTCTACTGGCGTCATCGCTATTAGAATGTTACTTTGTCTACGGCCTCTGGGCTTATCTTAAGATTGACTGAAAATTTCATCAGAATCTGTTCCATAGGGAACATACATACACACATCGATTTTTTATATATAAATAGAATATAGAAGATAATGGTGATAGGAATAATTATTTAAAGCATAAAATATAAACTATTTTCTGTAACGCAATCAATAAAATAATAAATGATGCATTCGCTAATCCACTATGGTGTGGTGTGGTGTGCACAGGTGCCACGTACTATATAAATATTTGTAGTAAGTACTTATTGGATAAAATACATAACACATAGTACAAAGGATTATTATTAATTATTTGATTTGCAAAACATTCATAAATCATCAGAAAATATTCTTAAATTTATTTCAATTGAACTCTTCCAGTTGGAACCCAAATAATGTGTGGAAAAACACTTAGTTATAGGGGTCCGAATTCAAGTCCCAGTCTCACCATAACTCTATAAGTAATTATATTAAGATATCCAATATAATTTTCGATTTTATATAAATTATAAGTCCATTACGGGCTTAGTTATAAAAATCTTTCAAAAGTTAAGCAATGCATAATACATAATTCTAAAAAAAACAGGATTAAAATGGAGCACCTATATAGCGCAAGCGTATACAACCACGCATAACGAGAGCACGCACACCTAGCTCACAAAACATACCCCCACGTAGAACTCTGTCGGCTCGCGACTGGTGTTCGACCGAGTTCTACCGAGATCGTCGTGATACGTGTCTAAAATATTCCATGCAATTGTATATTGACATTGCTCATGTTTTGTAGGTATGTATTTTAAACTTAAACTAATTAGGTAATGGGTAATCTAAAGATGTTCCTTTTTAAAGTTCAATGTAAGTAGAAAGGTACACTTTGCAAGTAAACCTTTGTAGAGTCAATACGTTGACTTCTCGCTCTAACTAAGTACAATATATACTTGTATGTAGATGCGATGGATCTCGGCTACGCCTAGGTGTATACATTAGGCACGGCATAAATTATATGAATAACGGATATTGTGTGAAGTAAACTAACATTAGGTGTAAATAGAGTATAGAGAGTTTAGATGCTTAACATTCTAGATTTAACATAAATATTTGAACGAGCGAAGCGAGTTCTCTGAGTCAAGTTGGAAGAATCGGCGTTTGTATGTATGTATGTATGTATGTATGTTTGTCCGATGAAAACTTCCAAACCGTTAATCCGATCTTCATGAAATTTGGTATGGGAGTAGATAGTATTGGTACAATTTGTAGGTAAGGTTATGAGCTATATCGGTCAGGGGGTTGCTGAGATATTGGGGTCCAAGAGGGGGTAAAAAAAATAAAAGTTAGACAATCAGATCAAGTGGGGTGTCTAATGAAAGCGCTTGGGTTGGACATTTCAAAACTGTTTTTAATAAGTATTTAAACTTAGTAGTTTCCGAGATATTAGGGAAAATAAAAAACGTAAAAATCGAAAATTCTAGGGTACTTCCAGCAATCCCACAATGCTGAAATTTGGTATGCTTGTGGCTTTTGTGTCACAACTACAGGGAAAAGTCTGAAATTGAAGAATTTCGAGACATGTACCCTATAAAACAATAAACCAATATAATATCCGTTGTTGACCTCCCATTTCTAAGAATTTGAATGACGTTGGAGTTCTATGATTTCGTCAAAAGGACGTTACCAATTAATTCGTCAGGTACTTGATATAGGTACTAACAGGTATGTAGTATTACGCCTCGTTGCTTAGCCCTATTCAAAGGTTATTTCGATGATGTGTAGAAATTAGAGTTGTTACAGATAGATCCTGTTGACCTCGAGGTGAAAATTTTCAAAACTAATAATACTAGTGGTTCGCCCCGAACTGAGACCTCGCGATAACACCTTTATCAGCCCGACTACTTAACCAAGTAACTTCAATTTTTTCTATTATTATTTTTGAAAATTTTCACCTCGAGGTCTACCAGTACAGTACAGGATCTATCAGTAACAACTCTAATTTCCTACACATCATCGAAATAACCTTTGAATAGGGTTAAGCAACGGGGCGTAATACTACATACCTGTTAGTACCTATATCAAGTACCTGACGAATTAATTGATAACGTCCTATTGACGAAAACCATAGAACTCCAGAGTCATTCAAATTCCTAGAAATGGGAGGTCAACAATGGATTTTATATTGGTTTTTGTTTTATGGAGTACAAGTTTCTAAATTCTTCAGTTTCCGACTTTTCCCTGTAGTTGTGACACAAAAGTCACAAGCATACCAAATTTCAGCATTGTGGGATTGCTAGAAGTACCCTAGAATTTTTGATTTTTACGTTTTTTATTTTCCCTAATATCTCGAAAACTACTAAGGCTCAATACTTATTAAAAACAGTTTTGAAATGTCCAACCAAAGCGCTTTCATTAGACACCCCACTTGATCTGACTGTCTCACTTTTATTTTTTTTACCCCCTCTTGGACCCCAATATCTCAGCAACCCCCAGACCGATATAGCTCATAACCTTACCTACAAATTGTACCAATACTATCTACCCCCATACCAAATTTCATGAAGATCGGATTAACGGTTTGGAAGTTTTCATCGGACAAACATACATACATACATACATACACACATACATACAAACGCCGATTCTTCCAACTTGACTCAGAGAACTCGCTTCGCTCGTTCAAAAATAACTTTTCATTTAAAAACCGACTTCCGCCATTGTGTTCGACTAAAATATTTGGATGAAAAAAAAAATGCATGAACCATAGTGGTGAAAGGATTATGATACTTTTTGAATGCAAATGCTTGGTTTGTTGCTGAAAATGTCAAAATCGCCATAATATGTATGCCTACAATATTTGAGGAGTTCTCTCAATTCCTCATTCTGAAAAATGGGACCAATCTGGAAGTATATCTATTCAAATAAAAAATAATTTTCCAAATCGGTTCATAAACGCCGGAGATATGCGGTAACAAACATTAAAAAAAAAAAAAAAAACGAATTGAGAACCTCCTCCTTTTCTGGGAAGTCGGTTAAAAATGGAAGTTACTTGGTTTAATAGTCAGGCTGATAAAGGTGTTAACGCGAGGTCTCAGTTCGGGGCGAACCACTAGTCTAAACTAATTTTAACTTATAATGATTTGTAGGAGTAAGATCACTTTGACGTAAGTTTTGTTTCATTCTTTAGATTCTAAAATTGTACTTATGTAGGTTACTTATATCAGTATGTGTACTCAAATGGAAGTTTTGACTTTTCTAAATTCTGCCAATAAAAGTCTTTGAGTGATGACAAAAATTCTCCCAGCATCAACAAGTCTATTCTAGGCAAATTAGCGCTATTTTCCTTAGTAAATTCTTATTCAAAAATATCCCAGCTTTAATGAGTCTTCTAGGCAAATTAGCGCTATTTGTAAATCCTCATTCCATGACTCACGTGGTTTCACTTTCCTTTGTTTGATCTCAAAATTCTCCCAGCATAAACAAGTCTATTCTAGGCTTGACAAAAATTCTCCCAGTATCAACTTGTCTATTCTAGGCAAATTAGCGCTGTTTGCCTTAGTAAATCCTTATTCCATGACTCACGTGGTTTCACTTTCCTTTGTTTAATGACAAAAATTCTCCCTGTATCAACTAGTATATCCAAGGAAAATTAGCGCTATTTGCCTCAGTAAATCCTTATTCTATGACTCACGTGACTCACTTTCGATTTAATAACACAGCATAACTGAAAATACTAGCTGTAAGTAAACAAAATTTAATCGTAAGTAAAATCACCACACAGCAATAACTAAAGCAAAAAAAACATACAGTCGAATTGAGAACCTCCTCCTTTTTTGAAGTCGGTTAAAAAACACAGGTAACCGCCTCGGAGTGGTCGGGTCATGGCGGATTACTGTATTTTGTAGGTTTATTGAACGAGCGAAGCGAGTTCTCTGAGTCAAGTTGGAAGAATCGGCGTTTGTATTTATTTATGTATGTATGTTTGTCCGATGAAAACTTCCAAACCGTTAATCCGATCTTCATTAAGTTTGGTATGGGGGTAGATAGTATTGGTACAATTTGTAGGTAAGTTTATGAGCTATATCGGTCAGGGGGTTGCTGAGATATGGGGGTCCAAGAGGGGGTAAAAAAATAAAAGTGAGACAGTCAGATCAAGTGGGGTGTCTAATGAAAGCGCTTTGGTTGGACATTTTAAAACTGTTTTTAATAAGTATTTAGCCTTAATAGTTTTCGAGATATTAGGGAAAATAAAAAACGTAAAAATTAAAAATTCTAGGGTACTTCCAGCTATTCCACAATGCTGAAATTTGGTACGCTTGTGGCTTTTGTGACACAACTACAGGGAAAAGTCTGAAATTGAAGAATTTAGAAACTTTTACTCCATAAAACAATATAACTTCCATTGTTGACCTCCCATTTCTAGGAATTTGAATGACGTTGAAGTTCTATGTTTTTCGTCCAAAGGACGTTATCAATTAATTCGTCAGGTACTTGATATAGGTACTAACAGGTATGTAGTATTACGCCCCGTTGCTTAGCCCTATTCAAAGGTTATTTCGATGATGTGTAGGAAATTAGAGTAGTTACTGATAGATCCTGTACAGTACTGCTTGAACTCGAGGTAAAAAATTTCAAAAATAATAATAGAAAATATGGAAATTACTTAGTTAAGTAGTCGGGCTGTTAAAGGTGTTATCGCGAGGTCTCAGTTCGGGGCGAACCACTAGTATTATCATAGTAATTATGAATCTCGCTCAAAATAAAAAAAAAACTTTCCAGCCACAACGAAAACGACCCCATTCTTTGGTCGTTGTTTTAACACCGAGCAATGTTATGGATAACAAACCGTTCATAAATACGCCAACAATACCTAAGGCTCTATTCACTGCATAAAACAAAGAAGTAAATAGGAGAACTAAATGGTAGTTAGCATTTTCTTCCAGCTACACTTTCTGTAGTAAGGAGTAGGAGAATTTACCGATATGTTGGTGGAAGCACCAACAGATTCCGACCCTAATCGAGGGTCTTCATCAGGGTGGGTGTAGGTATGTTGGTTTGTGCTTCCACCAACATATCGGTACGTGAAAATTTCCCGTTTTACAAAATGAGTAGGAGAGTTGCTTAAATAAACCCTTAGTAACGCTTTTACTACATCCACGGGAGGAGACCGATGGGTCTACTTAGGCCGGACACACCACAACACAAACAGGCAGTATAAAAAAGAAAAAAAAAGAATGTTACATAAAAAACGTAAAATTCAGGTCATCGACCGCGGACGGGTAGCCCAAAAGGCTGGCGACGATACCTCGTTAGTGTTATGTAGGTAGTTTATTTACTTTAGTTTTATGAATACCCTCTGTACATCAGTCTGGAATAAATGCCCTTGCTGTTACTTCGTGGTTTCTTGAGCCCGTTCGCCTTGAAGTACAGCTCGACCCTCTCGCAGTAAAGTGTCCAATTTCCACTATCCACATCAAATTGTCCAATTTTCCCGATCGACATGGCCGCAATTTTATAATATTTTAATCCTCATCGCCAGCTGGTCTGTATTTATTTTATCATGGGAACTCAAATAAACCACGAAGTAACAGCAAGGGCATTTATTCCAGATTGATGATTCATAAAACTAAAGTAATTAAACTACCTACATAACAGTTAGATGGTGATTTTGATTTCTGTCCTAGGTAAGTGCCCATTGGTCATTGGTCTCATCTATCAGGATTTGGATAAGTCCTTGTTAAGGAGACCATGTATGCCCCTGCCAATACATATTATATTGCCCTGTGGACAATACAATACCAAGCACCCAAAACACAGATGTCTGCTTTCAGCAGAAAAAGTGTTAAGTAAATTCAAATACTTGATGGCTCATTCCCAAATACCCCACCAGCAAAACCCCAGCAGTAGAAAAAGACCATTCTGTCTCCTCCCTTGCATGTTGTATATGCAGAAGGGATTACCACCAGGGGATGGGCAGCATCCACTTGAGGACTTAACACTGATACAGCGATCACAGTGATCTGTCAAGCGTGGCATATTATGATATATCCCCCCAATGCATTATATGGGAGAGCATCCAGCGTTGGACCTCTGAGAGCTGATTCTGAGTTTTGACAAGCAATTGACACGGTCGTATGGTGTAGTGTAACACAGATTTTTGTATGGAAAATGAGGTTCACAGAGTGTACGCTAGGGGCGCTCATCGGTGTCGCCATACAAAATCTTTGTTACACTACACCATACGTCCGTGTCAATTGTGTGCTGAAAACTTAGAATCAGCTCTCAGATGGCGAGATGACGGTGATGAAAAGGCACATGTCTATAGTAACTAGTATAGAGTCGCCTTTACGAGCAAGCCGTTGTGCATTCTTGGTAGTTATACCGTTTTATTGTATGGCATAAACCTGTGTTATGAAATCTATGTATGTCCAATATCAGTTATGTGCCAACCGTTGTATGACACGGTTGTCGTGAAGTGAAATGGCGAACGAAACATGGAATGTAGCGCGTGCCTTTCCTATTATTGTTGCAGGTAATGGCTGTAGTATTATCTAAGGGTCTCGTCTAGTTCATTTGCTTTTATATATTTTTTTTACTATATTGGCTTGGTGTTATTTTCGATGAGATACAAATAGATAAAAACGCGATAACGGGAGAGACCCTAAAGGTTCCGTAAATTATTTCGTAATCGCCTATTTCGAATTTCAGTTTTTTTTCCCATTCCATCCCATTTATGGGTAGAAAGTTGAAATTCCTCAATTTATACTGTTACCTTTATTTGTGTCACAAAGCCTCAACATTCCAAATTTCAGGATTGTGATGATATTGATATAAATTTTAAGAAAAAACTGAGATTTCAGTTAAATTTTTCGATTTTTTTCAGTGCTTTCTGGAGCTGGCTTCACAAATACTAAAGCTGTTCTATCTGCGGTACAAAAGTCATCATTTTGTGGGTCATTGATAATAATATTGGCCTTTTAGCAAAGTTGGTTTGTTTATCAGCTTCGTAGCTGCAACAATTAGTCTCACATCAGTCTCGTTTGTGATGCAATGCTCGTGCAATTCACTTGTTCAGTCCAACAAAAATTTAAAAATAAAAACTATTGACATTAAAAAATCCGGGAGCCTTAGATATTGACACTGAAACAGGAGACGCGATGTTGTTACGCGTAGTTTTATCATTCTTTGTGTACATGACGAGGTTGTTCGTAGGTTTGTTCGCGGGGCAGTCGATGTGGCTGGATGGGCTGGCCAAGAGTCTCGGCTACGAGAGTGTCTACCACCACGCTGTGATCATCGATGCTGGGTCTTCGGGGTCCAGGGTGCTCGCTTATAAGTTTAGGGTACCGTTCGCAGGTATGTTTATATGCATTATGTTTTATGTTTAAGGCTATTATTGCTCTGGTTATTTGTGTATTCGGGGCCTACGCTCGGCAAGCGAGAATGGAGTAATACCACCTTAGGCCCAGTGTGGGCTAACGGATGGCACATTGCCTTTGTTTTGTGTTCTAGGGCATAACAGTTTCCGTACGATGTTTTCTTACACTGTTTTGAGGACGTGGTTATGCACACATAATTTTTTCTGGTGTATAAACCCACTAGTGAAGTCAAGTTCTTTCCATGCAAACTTTTACACCCCACTGCATCCCTTTAGGGGGTTAATTTTGGAAATTAGTTCCTTAGTGCACCCTTAGATTACAAAAGGAATGTACCCTCTGAATTTAATGTATCTAGGACTTACGGTTTAGGCTGTGACGATTTTATATATACATATTATTGATGATTGTTCCACGCCCGGTGTCGACCCCATCACCTTCGGATCGGAAGTTTCGGTATCTCCAACTGGGCCAGCACACCCTGGAGGCTATGGTATTAATTTAATGATGGTTTTATTTGTTACTTTCAGTATTTGGCCAAGCCAATTTGGAGTTAGTCGAGGAATATTTTGCGCAGTCGAAGCCTGGATTATCATCGTTTGCTGATGACCCGGAACAGGTAACCATTTCCATTTCATACCACTCCTTTACTGCTGGTGAAATTACAAGCACAAGAGACTTTTAAATTTTATGGTTCAGCATGTAAATTGCAGTTGTATTTATGTCAATTCTGTCACTGATAAAAAAAACCTTGATGGAACTGGCATACTACAAGACACTTTTAAGGTGGATCGTCTCGCATGTGGCGCGAAATTCAAATTTTATTTTGTTTTTTGCTCTTCACAGCTCATCAACACTTCTTGTGATAGCGAAAATTGATTTTGCGAAAACTAGGAAATCTAACACACTAGTTTCAGTTCTCTAAAAGGTTTTAGGTTTTTAGGTTTTTTAGGGTTTTGGTAGTTTAGCTACGAATATTGTTCAATGATTTTTACAGTGTTTTTTGGTTTAGGGATATCAGTAGCTTAACTAATGATATTAATGAGATACTATCAATTAAACATGTGTGTTGGGTATTCTAGTTTTCGCAAAACCTGTTTTCGCTATCTCAAAAAGTGTTAACGAGCTGTGACGAGCAAAAAGCACAATAAAATTTGAATTTCGCGCCACATGCGTGACGAACCACCTTAACATTTTATGGTTCACTGTAATAGCATGTAAATTGCAGTTGTATTTATGACAATTCTGTCACTGATAAAACAAACCTTGATTGTTGATTAGTTTTTTTCAAAACACGCTTTTGTTATCAAATCCGTGAGTAGTGCATAATAGAACTGGCATGTAACCCCGGCCCATAACAAATGAAATACGTGTTAGGTCACGTCCACCTATGATGCGGCCTACGTGACTCTGCACCCGTCACCCTGAGACATAAAGATGAAAAGTCTCATGTGCCTGTAATAACACCGGCAGTTCACTGTAGTTCATATCCTTAAAACCGGAACACAGCAATGCTCAGATGCTCTCACTGTTCACGGCAGAAGTACGGTATGGTGTTAGTTCTTTTTTTTTTTTTTTTCGCTACTTGGCAAGCAGACAAGCTTACGGCCCACCAAATAGAAAGCAGTTACCGTAGCCTATGAACGCCTGTAACACCAGAAGCATCACACGCGCGCTGCCGACCCTGAGACATAAAGATGAAAAGTCTCATGTGCCTGTAATTTCACCGGCACCCGTACCCTTCACCGGAAGAACTCTTCCACAAGAAGTTCTACTACTAACAATCGAAAGAAATCAACAAAAAGTTGTACTATCTATCATGGGGTCCAATTTAATTCATTTATTACAATTGTCAAATTGTATTTAAAATCACATAAAGTCAAAAAATATGATGCTGGCACATCACTTGGTGTAACTTCGCAAATGTTTGAGTTATTTTGCCAAGGAAAACAACATTATGTACCTACTGATAGACTCATGGTTGATTTTACCTTGGAAAAATAACGCAAAAATTTGCGAATATACACCAAGTGAAGTGCCAGCATTAAACAATAGCACAAATATTTGCAGATCGTACAAATATTTGCTCCGAGGCGGGAATCGAACCCGCAACCTCCTGCGTCACAGGTGAACCTTCACCCGCCGCGCCACTGAGGTCGGCAATGACTAGGATTGAATCACTGAGGTCGGCAATGGAATGACTAGGAACAGTCAAAATGTTCCTAGTTATGCCATTGCCGCTGGAAATGTACTTTGCTGGATTCCCATTGTGGAACGCATTGTAGTCCGAATGGCTCATTTTTTTGCATTACGAACGAGTTCCGTTGCCCACCTTCCATCACTATCATTACTCCTTCCAGACCGACATCCCCAGGCTGCCAGCTTAAAACGGCCCACGACCAGTCGGGTAGAAACACTTTCTGAAAGCATTATACACCATGTGGAAAGTTCCTTAGAGCTCGTATCAGATTGGGGTATCCAAAATCTGGTTACTTTCAATCCCACTAAGACACAAGTGTGCGCATTTACCGCAAAAAAAGCCCCTTTTACCATCGCGCCGCAGTTTCAGGGCATTCCTCTTTCCACCTCAGCGAGCATTGGGATTCTGGGAGTTGCAATTTCTAACGAGGTCCAATATGGGAGTAACTTGAAAGTAAAGGCAAAACTAACTTCTAAAAAACTTGGAGTGCTTAATCGTGCAAAACAGTATTTCACGCCAACTCAGCGCTTTCTGCTATACAAAGCACAAGACCGGCCACACATGGAATACTGCTCTCACCTATGGCAGGGGGCCCCAAGTACCAGCTGCTTCGCTTTGACTCCCTACAGAGAATAGCCGTTAGAATCGTCAACGATCCCAAGCTCACTAGTACACTAGAGCCGCTGAGCCTGCGCCGAGATATCGGCTCGCTCTGTGTATTTTATCGACTCTATAATGGGGAGTGCTCTGAGGAACTATTTGAGCTTATACCCGCTTCCAGGTTTTATCATCGCACCTCTCGACATCGGTTGGGAGCTCATCCACACATCATCGATGTGTGGGTATCTCGTACAGCTCGCTTTACGAGATCTTTTCTCCCACGTACGTGCAAATTGTGGAATGGGCTCCCTTCCGAGGTTTTTCCGCTTAACTACAATATGCACAGCTTCAAAAAAAATGTGAAAAGGGTCCTCCAAGGCAGGCAACGCATTGGCAATGCCTCGGGTGTTGCAGATGTCAATAGGCGACGGTAACCGCTTACCATCAGGTGGGCCGTATGCCAGTTTGTCATGTAATTGGAGTAATCTGATTGTAGGGCATAAGGATGTGCTAATCCTTAATAAGGATTAGCACCTGTGCAGCATATTTGCCACCGCGCCCTTTCCTTGATACGGAGATGCGTTAACCATTGCGGCACTGGTCGAATCCATGGCTGGTCGAATTAGTGGGATGGTACCAAATTGGCTCAAAGCGCCGTAGCTTCGCCTATAGGGGCTATAACTAATGTTAAGTTGGTTTTTAAAGTGTTAAACCACACTTATGGGAACCCTTCAAACGTCCACTGCTGGATGGGCCTCTCCCACTGGTTAAATGCAGAGGATTGCCATAATCACCACGCTTGGCAGGCGGATTGGTGATCGCATTATCGGTGTTGAGTGCTCTGATGTACGCTGCTGCCCATCCCCTGGCGTTATCCCTTAGTTGCCTTTTACTACATCCACAGGAGGAATTGGAGGAGTACTGTTCTTAGGCTGAGACCTTTTTTGGCCTTTTTGATCTTACTAATTATTAAATTATTATCAGGGTGCCGAAACTATAGTCCAGTTGATCAAGAAAGCAGAGTTTCTTACGCCGCCTGAGAAGCGGAAATCCACGCCGCTCATAGTGCGGGCGACGGCCGGTCTGCGACTGTTGCCGTCTGAAAAGGCGCAGCAACTCATCTCCTCTGTCGCCCAGGCTATATCCAGGTGAGATCCTTATCCCACTACTCTTGTAAAGTCTATTTGTCTATCTGTCTGTACAAACCCTCATAAGCTATCTTAAACGGTTAAATTGGGGTTTCGGGTTTATAGGGGTTTCTCGGAGTTTTAAGGGGTATGTAGGGATTTTTAGGGGTTTGTAGGAGTTGTTAAAGTTTCTAAAAGTTTCAGGGTTTGTAGAAGTTTGTAGGGGTATTTAGGGGTTGTAGGAGTTTGTGGGGGTTTTTAGAGGTTTGTAGGGGTTGTAGAAGTTTGTAGGGGTTGTAAAAGTTTGTAGCGGTTGTAGGGTTTTTTTAAGGGTTTCTTAGGCGTTTGTTGTAGGTCTTTTAGGGTTTGTGTCCAGTTCCCGAGTAAAACTCAGTTGCAATGAAGTAGTTAATAATGTTAAAGGAATACAGTGGAAAGCCAGACTTTACCCGAAGCTGAACCGTGGCTTAAATGGTGTTTCGAGCTAGTTAATGATAAAACCATCCGGCTGCGCCAGTTTCTTTACTGATTCGTTGATTTTGATGATTACAGATTGGGATATGACACGCACACGCACGGCGTGGAGATAATGGATGGATCTGATGAAGGAATCTTCATTTGGTATACGATTAACTTATTGCACAGTGAGTATTTTGATAAACTTGATTGTAAAAAAATGGTTTCGTGCAGTACTAAGATGTTCAGTACAGCAGCCTCAATGAAGTCCAGTTTGAGACTGAGTCGGGCCGCAGTAGGATAGGTATATAACCTATCCTACTCTAATAGTAGTCATCGTGAATCGAATGTAGACTAAATTGTTATTATGAGGGAGCAGAATACCAAATTTCAAAAAATATTCAAAATATAATTAGAATGAATAAAGAGTGACCATCTAATTAAGCTAAAATTATTGAAAAAACTTTGAATCGTTCGATATAATCACATTACCGTGTTGTATTTTAAGTTAGGACACTGGTGTCCAAAAAAAAAAAAGAGTTCGGATCTCGTTCCGATCTGGATCGGAACGAGATCCGAACTTTATTTTGACTAATTATTAATAATAAGAGAAATGGGCCACTGCGCGGTCCCTAAACAACATAATACTGATAAGAACTCTATTAAATATACATGGTTACGTGATTAGTAATACTTATCATGCATTGATGTATTCCGGCCTTTTAATAAAATGTCTGTAGTTCTTATCATCGTTAATCACTGCTTTGTATTTTTCGTTCCATTATCATCGTATCAATGTTTGTTATTATTTCATCAACTAATCTTCGGTATAATCAGTGGTAACATTTGTTAGACTAAGAGCCAATTTCACCATACTCTGTTAGTTCGTAAAATGTCTTGTTTAAAAAGACATTTTAACCATTGGTCAAGGTCAAGGTGACAGATAATCTTTGAAAACACCTGGCGAAAAGCATTGGTTAGACTAAACAATTGTTTGAGACTTTTTCTGCTCTTTCGAAGGGAGACGTCGTCCTTTTTTATTTTATTTGAATTTCTAGTGTTCTTTTGAGTTATACCGTGTAATTTGGGTGTCATTTTAACCAGTGTAGCTTATAAAGAGCACATGGCATTAAATAAATTAAATAAGTGTATTGCGTGTCTTTTCGAAGGGGTGGAAATTGTCCAGGAACATTCTAGTAAACTGCCATCGATTTACTAGAACATGACTTGACAAAGGCCTTGACGACTGGACATTGTTTGTTTATCTATGCTACTTGACATCGGCAAAATTGACTATATACTCAGATGCCATTAAAAAAAAAACAGTTGTTTATTGTTGGTGAAATCACCCCTAAAGTTCACTAACACTTAAAACAAACGGTTAACGGCTGTTGAGTCTAATCAATCCATTTTGACAGATATTTTCATACATGACCTGTTGTTATGACCGTTGGCTACCGTACTTAATTGCACGTTTATGCCTACAGAATGAAACTAGGGACTGTCTCAACTCTGAGATTTATCTTGAGAACACCAGAAATGTAATTTTTGTATGGGAATTTGGAATTTGGAACACACTTAAGGTGAATCGTGTCGCATGTGGCGTGAAATTCAAAGTTATTTGTGTTTTTTGCTCATCACAGATCATAAACACTTCTTGTGCTAGCGATACTGATTTTGCGAAAACTACGAAACCACATGTTTTAGTTAATAGTATCTCTAAAAGATAATTAGTTTAGCTACGAATATTGTTCAATGATTTTTACAGTGTTTTTTTGGTTTAGGGATATCCGTAGCTTAACTAATAATATTTATGAGATAGTATCAATTAAAATATGTGTGTTGGGTCTCCTAGTTCTCGCAAAACCTGTTTTCGCTATTTCGAAAAGTGTTGATGAGCTGTGACGAGCAAAAAAAACAATAAAATTTGAATTTCGCGCCACATGCGAGACAATCCACCTTAAAGATTTCCAGGACTGGAGTGAGTCCCTGGGTCGTAGATATCAGGAACCAAAAATACCAGGGGTACTACAACACCCAGACATGAAACAAACATTTACTTTCCCAAATCTAGAGTCAAGCATAGATGTATTGATAATTGTTCCTAAAGACTCGCAGCTCTAAGGCTTTACTCTAAATTCATTACAAAATATCGGTCCCGTGATGTCCACAGTTATATTTAAAGGCACAGTAGCAGAAGGTCTATAGAATTCTGCGATTAAAGTTATTCAATGATGACGAATGTCAACGATGAACCGATATTTTGTACTGAATAGTTTTCAAACTGAATCGCTATAAGAGCTCATTGTAAGGCCTCTGATGATGATTTAAGATTTGATGGACGGAGACACGATGGCGGCTCTCGACCTGGGCGGAGGTTCCACACAGATCACGTACCGGCTTGACGATTCCGACTTACCAAACTATCCCACCGCCGACCGGTACGTGGTACCGGCCGGGGAAAACATCACGCTGTACACGCACAGGTACGTGGGACTCTTCACTCTGACGAGCGAAGCAAATTGCTCATTTTTAGGATTCCGTACCCAAAGGGTAAAACGGACCCTAATAATAAGGCTCCGCTGTCCGTCCGTCTGTCAACAGGCTGTATTTCATGAACCGTGATAGTTAGACAGTTGAAATTTTCACAGATGATGTATTTCTGTTGCCGCTATAACTAAAAAACAGAATAAAATAAATATTTAAGGGGGCTCCCATACAACGAACGTGTTTTTTTTGCTGTTTTTATAGATAATGGTACGGAACCCTTTGTGCGCGAGTCCGACTCGCACTTGGCCGGTTTTTTGAATATATATTTTTTGTAGCTAATATTCACATTCATTTATTTAGCCTTGTAACAATGGTTGTTACACTAGGCAAGTTATTAATAAAAAATAATTTCAACATAATTTTAATACTTTACACATTACACAATAATAGTTTCATTATCATTTAGGAATGAAGTCCAACAAATTTGAATTCATGAACTCGCTTAAGCTGGATAATGCAACTCCTTCAAGAAAGTGTTTTATTTTCCTTTTGAACTCGAAAATATGTTCCAATTTTGTTATTATCGCTTAAAATAATCCCCCTGCTTTTGACCTTTCGCTAGCCTTACTTTTGGTTCAATAATAATGGTAATGATAAACAAGAAGAAGAAGAATCATATTATATCGTCTGCTGAATTCGTATCTCCATTGACGTGAATTTTACATTAGGCACAAAAGGTTTTAGCGAAATGTTGGGCAAAACATACCAACAAGGTTTTCGTTTTTTCGGTTTAAAAATTAACGATTTTTTATAGAGAAATACGAGTTTTACGATGCGTTCAGAAAATCTGTATCAAATTGCATCAAAAACAATTTTTCGATTAAAAACGGAGATACGAAGTTTACGAATTTAGCCGACGATATTCAAATCACCACTTTAAAAACTATTTATATATGTGGGAATAGTATATACACAAAAACTAGTGGTTCGGCCTGCACTGAGAACTCACGATATTATTAGGTACCCTTTTTAATAAGAATTAGTTAGTTGTATTCCTACATAACACATAACTCCCAACAGTGACATACGTAGTCTTGTTCCCACACTAGGATTCCCTGTGTCGTGGGTATCAGGAACTACAAGTACCATGACACCCAGACCTGGAACAAACATTTGCAGATTATACAAATATTTGTCCCGCAGCGGGAATCGAACCAGCAACCGCTTGCGTCACAGTCGGCTGCTCGCCCGCCGCGCCACAGAGATCGTCGAACTGAGGCCTTACCACGCGGCCCTTAAGTGATTCAGTTTAAAAACTATTCAAAACAAAATATCGGTTCCGTAGCTATATTTAAAGACATATTAGCAGAAGGTCTATAGACTTCTGCGATAAAAGTTATTCAATGATGACGAATGTCAACGACGAACCGATATTTTGTACTGAATAGTTTTTGAACTGAATCGCTATAAGAGCTCATGGTAAGGCGTCTAACTTGACATTGACTGTACAGTCATGTGTCTAAAAGTGTGATATCTACAGCTACCTCGGGCTGGGTCTGCTAGCGGCGCGGTACGGCGTGTTCTTGTTGGAGGCCGGCGGTAACGACACTAACGAGTTCACATCTGTGTGTGTGGAGCCGATTATACAACGAGAGCCGTGGACTTATGGAAACAAACAGTATTATATCAGGTAATTAGCAGTATACCGGGCGTAAAAAGACTACTCCCGAAAACTGAAACAGTGCATTCAGACCATGATTCCGGAACCGCTGGCGACCGTAAGTATATAATAAAAACCTTGTTGGTATTATAATAAATACAGACCAGCTGGTGACGAGGATTAAAATATTATATAACTTTTCATTTAAAAAACCGACTTCCGCCATTGTGTTCGACAAAATATCTGAATGAAAAAAAAAATGATGAAAAAACCATAGTGGTGAAAGGGTTATGATACTTTCTGAATGCGAATGCTTGATTTGTTGCTGAAAATATCAAAATCGCTGTATGTATGCCTACAATATTTGAAGAGTTCCCTCAATTCCTCATGGATTCCATCATCAGAACTGGATTCTGAAAAAAATGGGACCAATCTGGAAGTATATCTATTCAAATAAAAAAGATTTTTCCAAATCGGTTTATAAACAACGGAGATAAGCGGTAACAAACATTAAAAAAAAATACAACCGAATTGAGAACCTCCTCCTTTTTTGGGAAGTCGGTTAAAAAGAGATTTTAATCAATAACTTTTCATTCAAAAACTGACTTCCGCCATTGGATTCGGCTATCTGCATTTTTTTATAGTTTTTTATAAAGGTAAACAAAACAATAACTTGTTGCTGAAAATACCAAAATCGCTATACGTATGCCTATAATATTTGAGGAATTCCCTCAATTCCTCATAGATTCCACCATCAGAAATGGTTTTTTTTTAATCTGAAATTATATCCTATCAAATAAAAAAAGAATTTTCCAGATTGGTTAAGAGGTAGCAAACATAACAAAAAAAACAACCGAATTGAAAACCTCCTCCTTTTTTGAAGTCTGTTAAAAAATATATTGTTATTTACAACTTTAGTGGCGCAGCGCGTCCCAAAGGAATGAAACGTAAAGATGCCTTCCATCTCTGCCACGCGATCGTCAAACAATACGTGATGAACACTCTGGACTGGGAGCCGAGTACGCCGCCAAAAGGAACCGTTGCCGCCATGAGCTACTTCTACGACGTGGCGGCAGATGCTGGCATAATCGGTGAGTTAAAAGTTTACGTAATAGTTTTGCCTGTCTTTAAAGTGTGTCACACACTTAGCAGATGCGGTAAGATATCTGTATGTGAGCGCGTATCTGTCCATATCGCTCTCTATACTAAACTCAAGGAGCAACACACACGTAGCAGATCATTTATATTTTACCGTCAAACATCTGTAGGCACCGACATATATATCAAAAGATGGACAGATTATATCTGTGTAAGTATACAAATTGAAATACAATACAGTTTGAAGGTTTCCGCGTGAATGTATCATTTTCGTATATTATCGTATCTGCTACGTGTGTGATACCTTCAGATGCGATAAGTTTTTATACGCATATAAAATATTACCGCGTCTGCTGCGGGTGTGATGCACTTAATACCCTGTTTATATTTAGCTCACTTTCACGGCAGTGACCAGTTCCCCTATTCGCTAACTGAAAGTCACTCGGTGACTAACTTTTGACAAGTAAAATTACCATCAATTGACAATTCTTAATGATAATTAAGACGACCTCTGTGGCGCGGCGGGTGAAGGTTTGCCTGCGACGCAGGAGCAACCTCCTCGATTCCCGCCTTGGGACAAATATTTGTACGATCTGCAGAATAAATATTTATTCAGGGTGTTCTGGGTATTTTCTATGTAAGTATAATAAAAAATATCTATCTATGTAATGTTATTGTATTAAGTATATCAGTTATCTAGTACTCATAACACAAGCTCTGCTTAGCTTGGGGCTAGATAAAGCTGTGTGAAATGTCCAGCATTTATTTATTTATTTATCAGTTATCTAATACCCATAGCACAAGCTCTGCTTAACATTGGTGATCGCAGTTGGTGATTAGTACTCGGATGGATGCAGCTACCCATCTCCTGGTGTAATCCCTTAGTAAGGCTTTTACTACATCAACGGGAGGAGTAGGAGAGGTCTATTGTTAGAACGGACACACCACGGCACGCTGCCAAGCGTGGGGTATGTTAAATCCCCCATCCTTAAATACTGGTACTTCGTACTGGTTTGTTCTTGGTCACCCTGCGTTAGACCAGACACCAGCATGTGGAATGATAGCCCTAAAAGGGGCTTGTTAACGATGATGAAAGAACCAATGGTGAAATGTTTTTTTTTATACTACTTAGTAAGCAAACAAGCATACGGATAGTAGTTACCGTAGCCTATGGGCGCCTGCAACACCAGAGGCATCACACGCGCGCTGCCGACCCTGAGACATAAAGATGAAAAGTCTCATGTGCCTGTAATTTCACCGGTACTCATACCCTTCAAACCGAAACACAGCAATGCGAACACTACTGCTTGGCGGCAGAAATAAGTTCGGTGGTAGTACTTCCCCGGACGAAATCTTTCACAAGAAGTTCTACTACTAACAGTATATTAAATCTCCCATCCTTAAATACTACTGGTACTTCGTACTGGTTTGTTCTTGGTCACTCTTCGTTAGGCCAGACACCAGCATGTGGAATGATAGCACTAAAAAGGGGCTTGTTAACGATGATGAATGAAAAAGTGTGGTGAAATGATTCTCGCCTCGTAGAGGTTCCTTTCTTGCACATGTCACATGTGATAAAATTATGTTTCAGATGTGATGAAAGGTGGTACAGTGTCCGTATCGCAGTACCAGAGCGTTGCACTGAAGTCATGCTCTGCCTCAAATGTGGAGCAACCCTGGGCCTGCATCGACCTGGTCTATGTCATGACCCTTCTACAAGATGCCTACAAAATTCAAGCTCGTGAACCTGTCTCGGTGAGTAGAATAGAATAGAAAATACTTTGTTGTACACCATAAGATTATTAAAAATACACAAAACTTAACATGATAATTAAAAGTAGGTACAATGGGCTGTCTTATCGCTAAGTAGTTGGTTAAAAAGAGCCAAATCTCTCTTAATGCTCTTGATCTTAATGCTTGGCAAAGTCCTCTTTTCTCTTCTCCCTTTCATCGCAATCTAGAGTTTACTTCGGTTAGTTCGCAAAATGTGTGCCGAATTCATTCAGCCAGAATGTGTGTCAGATTTAACCCTGTCTGTTGGTATTGTGTTACGACAGTTTATCCTGCCAGAATGTGTCGGGTTCAATCATGCCAGTTCGCAAGAATATGTGTTGGGTTCAACCCTGCTAGTTCGCAGAATGTGTGTTGGGTTCAACCCTGCTAGTTCGCAGAATGTGTGTAAAGTACGTTCCGCCAGAATGTATGTCAGGTTCCACCCTGCTAGTTCGCAGATTGTGTTGGATTCAAGCCTGCCAGTTCGCAGAATGTGTGTCTGGTTCAACCCTGCTAGTTTGTAGAATGTATGTCGAGTTTGTCCTGCCAGAATGCGTGTTGGGTTCAACCCTGCCAGTTCGCAGAATGTGTGTCGAGTTCATCCGACCAGAATGTGTTATTTCTAGTTAGTCTAGGAGTTATGTTGTCCACCTTCCATCTTCATCATGAGAACAGCTTGCTGTCACCATAATATTGTAATGTCATCGGAACTACACACGACTTTGATGACCTCTGTGGCGCAGTGGGCGAGTACCCCGGCTGAGACGCAACAGGTGCGGGTTCGATTCCCGCTGCGGGACAAATGTTTGCATGATCTGCAAATATTTGTTCCGGTACCTGGTACCAAGGTACTCGTAGTTCCTGATACCCACGACACAGGGTAACCTACTCACCACTACCAATCAGGACTATTTATGTGACTGTTGGGTGTTATGTTATGTTACACACGTGTGCAAAATGTATACTCAATTGGTTGACGGGAAGTTTGTAAACATTTGATTACTTTCAAGAGAAACTAAACTCTTTGTGACGTAAGTGACAATAGTGTTGTATACAGTTACATTAAATTTTTAACCCTAGGTACGCAGTAATCTTACTGAGTGAATAGGCTGGTAGCAAAAGTGATACTTTTTATTTGAAAACTTTTTTACTAAGTAATCAATTAATATATTCGCAGTTATTCAAGAAAGTGGATGGTCACGAAGTATCGTGGGCTCTAGGACTGGCGTACACGACAGCCATGAACAAAATGGCGGCCGCGGTCCAGTAAGAACCTCAACTGTATACAAAGTACGTGAACCGTACACAAATGTACGTTGTCTGTACATAAAATACGGATCAAGTAGTTATGTACGTACACAAAGTACGTTATCTTAACATTGTATGTGATCCGTAAGTAAACGTACGTAATCTGTACTTACACAAAGAACATCATCTACGTACGTGTGCCGTATATGAATGTACTTTGTTCCGACTAAAATACGAATCACATATTATATATAAACTTACATAAATTATGTCATCTTTACACTAGGGTAAATAAAGGACGTGGTCCGTACACAAAGTACGTGGTCCGTACACAAAGTACGCGATCCGTACACAAAGTTCGTGGTTCGTACACAAAGTACGTGGTTCGTACACAAAGTACGTGATCCTAACACAAAGTACGTACATGTATTGTAATTTTTAGAAAGAATTTGTCGTGGTTTGGTATAATTTTATTAATGTAATAATTTGAGTACCTACTGAGTTTGAAAAGGGAATGCGTTCAACGTTATTTTCTTTTCCCCTCTCTTTCTAATGGCTTAAGGGGCCTGCGAAGGCCGCAAGCAAACTCAATTTGAAGCGAGTGTCAAAATCAGCTATCCCTGTTTGGCACCGGGGCCTTTCCCCCTGCATGCGCGATGGGTGTACGAGCCGTTGGGAATTTGTATCAAATTAGGTCATGTTCCGTAATACCAAAAATGATGAATTAAAACTTAATGTTTTTTTCATATCTTGTTGTTATTCTGTCACTTGACAATATATGCTATGTTCCTAAACACAGAATACTAGAAAGTACGTTGTTTTGAATACGAAACAAATAAGATGAAAACATGTCGTAATAGTCGTAAAAATATACAATATGGAATTCGCTTAAATTTCGTTTTAGGTAAGTATTTTGAAACAAAAACTATCTAGGAACCTAGATAAATACTATCCGAATCCGAATAATAGCATAATATGGTGGAAATATGCTCGAATTACAAATGATTTTGGTATTACGTTTGCACGGGCAGTTCATCCTTCCCCGACCCCTTAAGTAACAAAGAGAGGGCAAATAATTTTTATTAGTAAAATTTTCTTATGAGAATATTTTAAGTGATTTGACATGCAACTATTTACCTGCAATTACGGTTCCACTATGTGATATAATATTGTATAGGTTTAATGATTTTAATTTTAATAAAAACCGTTCTAGAACATTATTTATTTCTTGAATATTGTTTATTTTCTGAAGATTAAATCTTTTCACGCTGATAATTAAATATAGCTTAGACTAAAACATGATGTTCGTGTTTGGCAGGCTATGTATGGCCATTTTATAAAAATAATATATTTCACGCATTTGTCTTGCCGAATAATATCTTATCGTTAATTGTAATAAAACAAAAATGCAAATGAATTACATAAAACTTAGAAAGCTAGAATCGCTCTTCACTCTTTCAGCTATAGTCTAAGATCCGTCTTAACAGTTGCCTTCAGTTATATGGATTTCGATCAGATAAAGCATCAATGAAAGCTATTCTATACAAGTCTATACGATGGAATCAGGCTCAAAAACTGTAGCACTTCCGAGCAGCCAGGGTTGGACTTCTGCTTAAGGTGGATCGTCTCAAAAATTAGAAATTCAAATTTATTCGTGTTTTTTGCTCATCACAGCTCATCAACACTTCTTGTGATAGCGAAAGCCGATTTTACGAAAACTAGGAGACCCAACACACTTGTTTTAATTGATGTTATCTCATAAATATCATTAGTTAAGCTACGGACATCCCTGAACAAAAAAAAAACACTGTAAAAATCATTGAAGAGTAAACAAAAATAAAATAAGTAAGTTAAACTGCTGCTGACGCGACATGTACTCGCCGTGCAGTCGTAACGTGGCGTTGGATACCAACTACAAACACAAAAATAACAAGTAATTAAGGTGGATCGTCTCGTATGTGATGGATAAAAAAAAATATCATTAGTTAAGCTACGGGTATCACTGAACCAAAAAACACTGTAATAATCATTGAACAATATTCGTAGCTAAACTAATTATCTTGATGAAATACTATCAACTAAAACATAATGTGTGTTAGGTCTCCTAGTTTTCGCAAAATCAGTTTTTGCTATCACAAGAAGTGTCAATGAGCTGTGATGAGCAAAAAACACGAATAAATTTGAATTTCGCGCCACATGCGAGACGATCCACCTTAACTGCTGGGAAGTGCTACTGTTTTTGAGCAGTTAACCCAGTTCTATCGTATAGTATAGACAATTTTTATCAGACGTCCAGCGCTGGACGATGCCTTCCCATAGAAAAGGGGGGATTTGCCATTTTCACCATGCTTAGCAAGTGGATTGGTGATCGCAGTGTTTGCGTTAAGTACTCAGATAGATGCTGCTGCCTATCCACTAGCGTAAAACCTTAGTCGCCTTTTACGACATCCACAGGGGTCCTATTCTTAGGCACTGGTCCCACCGCCGGCGAGTAAGCGATGAGCTATCGGCGATTTTCTCGCTCAAGAAACGAACAAAAGATAATCGCTCCCGTGTAAATAAAAGAGAGATTATATTTATAGTTCATCGCTGGGCTACTGGTTCTACGTACTAAGTTCTACTCGGTTATCGCTCGTCGCCGGCGGTGGGACCAGTGCCTTAGGCCCATACTTCTGGCTTTCTTTGAAAACCTATCTATGCCATATACTCCAGCACTATTACACACACACACACACACACACACACACAGGCTACACACACACACACACACACACACACACACACACACTATACACTCCAGGGCTATTTTAAAACGTTTGGAAGGGTTTCAGATCGGATTCGTTATTTTTTAATTTCGATGTGGTAAGTAACTAAAACAATTGCATACAGCCCTATTCCATTGTGTAGAGAATATTTGTAGCAGTCGCTGAATATATTTATGTATTAGATCAAAATCCATATGACCAAGGACATCTCATAAGATGGATCTCGTACTAATACTGTATGCACAAAAACATAACTTGAGCATAGAATTGAAATGGTTGGGAATCATTTTAAATTGAAAAAACGGCTAATTACCACTGTTTTCCGTCACTTTTGCTGACGTTTCGAGACTGAGTTCAGAAGCCTCTTCACCATGAGAACCGCTCGCGACCGCGTTCGATGGTAGACTGGCGAATACGTTCGGCTAGGCTTCTGAACTTAGTCTCGGAACCTCAGCAAAAGGGACGAAAAACAGTTTTAATTAGCTGTTTTTCGATTTAAAATAACTTATCTACTTTAAGTAGATAAAAAGCACAAATATTTTTTTTTATGTTATATATTCTACATATTATGTAGTTACGTTCTTTGGTATGTACTATTTTTGTGCAGAAAGTATTCGGTTTTATTAATTGTAAGCCTTTTTTTAAATGGCACGCTTTGTCAATTTAGTTTTGTATAGTCTGCGTGCGAGCCAATGGTAGCATTTCTGTACATCATTCTTAAAAATGCTTAAATTATCGCGGTCTCTTTCATTTCAATCTATTAGAAAGACCGCGCGATAATTTTAGCGCACTTTAAATTTAGGTATACTGTACAGAATCGCTACCATAGCCGCTCGTTCAGTTTGATGGAATGCAGTCAAAATGACTGATACGAGTCGAATTCTTTAGTATTACATTTATTATTTAGCGAAAACAGAGTAATAATAATCAAGATAGCACCTTGAGCGTGGCTGAAGGTATGAACCGAGAATGTATAAACATGCTCTGACATAATAAGTACTCTTTACATGGAAGACAATTTACGTGTTAAAAAAACCTCTTATACATAGTCAATTTTTAAACCTTTGATAGCTAAAATAGCTTTTGTCTTGTCTTGGCGTATGTAATTTTACATCAGAGAGAACAAAACAAAAGCTATTTTTACTAAAATAGGTTTAAAAAATGTTTATGAAAAAGGCAATGAATGTTTTATTATGTCACGTCATCAAAATATTATGTTAATAATAATGCAATGTCATTTACAATATGTATCACTATTTTGTTGTTTCTAACAACATACATTGTATTCTTTTAGTAATTGAGTGAGATTTTTTTAAGGTGTTGGTTGTTTAATTTGACAGAAATGTTTTCATATTATGTATCGTGATGGTTGTATTTATTACTCTAAGTGATTATATTATTATATGCATTTATATCTAAGGCACATTTTACAAGTGTAAAGTACATATATTAAACCTTATTCATAATTTTTTAAACTTATTTTAGTTAAAATAGCTTTTGTCCTGTTTTGACGTATGACATTTTACATCAGAGAGACAAAACAAAAGCTATTTTAACAATAACTTTTCATTTAAAAAACCGACTTCCGCCATTGTATACGACTAAATAATTTTGGATGAAAAAAAATGATAAAAGAACCATAGTGGTGAATGGATTATGATACTTTCTGAATGCAAATGCTTGGTTTGTTGCTGAAAATATCAAAATCGCCATATGTATGCCTACAGTATTTGAGGAGTTACCTCAATTCCTCATCGAACCCATCATCAGAAATGGATTCTGAAAAAAATGGGACCAATCTGGAAGTATATCTATTCAAATAAAAAAAGAATTTTCCAAATCGATTAATAAACGCCGGAGACATATCTTCATATCTCTCTCATTTTTTTTTATGTTTGTTACATCATAATGTAACAAACATAAAAAAAAAATACAACAGAATTGAGAACCTCCTCCTTTTTGTGATGTCGGTTAATTAAAACATAGGGTTTAAAAATGATTATGAATAAGGCCCTTAAATAGCTACAGGATATTTTTTATGAGAAATTTCGATTTTTCCTCACTTTGGATGCAGTATTGATGGATTTTGTATTAGCTTTCTGCACATATTTAGGTATTTGTGTATCTTGCGAATGTGGTATGTATAAATTGTACAAATTTAATAAACGTTGGATCGTATTACTGTTGTTTTTATACTTTACACAAAAGAACGAAAAGAGGGTAGTTAGGAAGAGGAGCTAGTTAGTGTAAAGGGCCCCAATTCTACTAAACAAATTGTGTTTGAATTGTTAATGAATTATAACAAAATTAAAAATAATACATTAACAACTCAAACACAATTTGTTTTAGTAGAATTGGGGCCCTGATCATGTGTACAAAATTTCATATAGGAAGAAAAAAATAGCCAAAATAGAAGCAAACTTCGTTCGCGTACAAAGTCAAAGTCAAAGTCAAAAAGAACTTTATTCATTGAAATCACAAGGATCATTTTGAAACGTCTTATAAACTAAAATTACTCCTGTTCCAACGCGACCAAGCCTAGAAGAATCGGACAACAAACACGGCTTGACTTACAAAAATGGTCCGTCTTACCACTAGGTGAGAAGCGCCTGTGTGGTGCCTCGGAGCAAGGAGTTGCTGATACATAGTAAATGAGAACTTATAAACCTTAGGAAGGTAGTCAAAATAAAATGAACATCAGCAAAAAAAAAAAATGCAAGACAGCACACGCTACGCTTGTTATACTTATAAATAATAAAATAATATAAATATGTAAATAGGGAAGTAAAGTAAACAGCTAAGTTACCGGTAAACTTCTCCTAAAATAAATACCAGAATTGGCCTTCTGGTATTAAGTACCTATGTCTATGTCTGATAGATTCTTAAAGCATTTACGGAAATACTCTTCGGATAGATTTTAGTTTTTTTAGATATGCTTAGATACTTTTTGTTTTATCTTCTTTCCGTAAAACTTACGTACAAAAAAAAACATGCTAATTGTCAGTCGGTCAGTATATTGACACTTATTTTTCTAATAAAAAGTAAATACGCAAAAGCCAAAACGAGGAATTGAATACAACATATTTAAATTGCAGTATTAAAATAATAGATTATTTTATGTACTATTGTAATCAGGATCAGGATAAGTCATCATGGGTAAATTCAGTACCTACAGATGTTTAGAGGTAAGAAAATACCATGGGACTGTGGTGTTTCAAGTCGTTTTATAGGCATGTAAAGTACTAAAGCATATTTATGTAAAGTGATAGAATCCGAAATGAGGAAATCCGTAGAAGTTTTTTTTTTATACTACTGCGTAAGCAAACAATCATACGGCCCACCTGACGGAAAGCGGTTACCGTAACCTATGGACGCCTGCAACACCAGATGCATCACACGCGCGCTGCCAACTCTTTAAGAACTTTAAAATGCTCTTTTTGAAGAACCCCATACTGTAGCCACTAGAGAAAACCTCGGCAGGGAGATCATTCCACAACTTAAGTGATCCCGGGAGGAAATTCCTCTGGAACCTCGCGGGGCGCGACCACATAGCTTCCAAGGTATGAGGATAAAACAATTCTTCGGAACACAACCCATTATACAAGTGGCAATGGGCAGGTCATATAATAAAAAATCTCGCAGAACAGAAAACCGTTGACTAAAGTTTCTAGATTGGCGATCACAACCGGACGACGCAGTAGAGGAAGGTCCCCGGACAAAATACATTATTTAAGTAGCGTCGGTATATGGAGGCAGAGCTTTATGTATATGACCTGCCCATTACCACTTCAACTTGCTAATTCTGAGAGCTATGTTGGTGTCTGTTTTCTACGGATATCCTCATTTCGGATTCTATCACGTAGTTGTCCGGTATATTCGGAGAAAATAGGCTGTGACAGACAAACACTCTTTAGAACTTCAAGGTGGAGAATTGTGATTTTTATTAGGACATCTCAAGGTATTATAAAACCGTTACTGCATCACCTATTTTTGGCGAAAACCAACAAAAGACTGGACCACTAGCTCTTAGTTTAATTTTTGCTAAGCTGTTGGTTACTTAATTAGTTATAGTGTTGTTTTCAGTTAAAAGATGATACCTCATCCCCAAATAACAACAAATGGAAAATGATTGGCCAAAATCATACACAAATACTCAAGAAAGTGTTCATACTTCTCATAGTTTTGGTAATATGCGCCACGGCCTCCATAGGTAAGAAAGGTATTTTAGAGCTTTACCTACTAGTTGGTAGTTCTGCGAACAGTAGACCTCGCAAGCACAAACTTTCTTAATAAACTTTGAAAATGACGACCTCTGTGGTGCGGCTGATATGCGACAGGTTGCGGGTTCGATTCCCGCTGCGGGACAAATGTTTGTATGATCTGCAAATATTTGTTCCGGGCCTGGGTGTTATGGTACCATAATACTCGTAGTTCCTGATACCAATGACTCGGGGAATCCTACAGTTGGATCAGGACTCTGTATAGGTGTCAAACAGCGCTGATACGGATTTGTTCTTTTTTTCAGAACTGTGGCTGAATTGTCTGGTCACTAGGTACGCGAGTGTGTACCACCACGCTGTAGTCATTGATGCCTGGTCTCCGGAGTCCAGGCTGTTCGCTTACAAGTTCAGAGTACGTTTTTCAGGTATGTTAAGGATCCTCCATAGAGATATATCTCTTGCTTTTTTCTCGCCCAAATCGTCCCGGCCACTTTCCTAATATCATCTTCCCATCTGGGAGAATACTTGGGGAGATCTATGCTGGAAAGTAAGACAATAAAGAAACCGGTGTCTAATTATTTACTATAGTGAAAATTATAGTGTACTTTACTTACATACAATATATGTGCGGTCGTTCTTCGTTCGGAGACGCAACTGCGGATGTATAGAAAAAGAGTAGAACGTTGCGTAAATGTCAAGATGCGTATTTAAAATTAGTCAAAAAGCATGTTGGTCATTATGCGTCAGAAGGCTCCTGAAAACGTGGCGTAGGACGGCTACGGGTACGGCAGAGGGTCTAGTAGTAATAACTTAATTACTAGTGGTTCGCCCCGAACACGAACCTCGCGATAACACCTTTATCAGCCCGACTACTTAACTAACTAATTTCCATATTATGTATTATTATTTTTGAAAATTTTCACCTCGAGGTCTACCAGTACAGGATCTATCAGTAACTACTCTAATTTCCTACACATCATCGAAATAACCTTTGAATAGGGCTAAGCAACGGGGCGTAATACTACATACCTGTTAGTACCTATATCAAGTACCTGACGAATTAATTGATAACGTCCTTTTTACGAAAACCATAGAACTCCAACGTCATTCAAATTCCTAGAAATGGGAGGTCAACAATGTATGTTATATTAGTTTCTTTTTTATGGAGTACAAGTTTCTAAATTCTTCAATTTCAGACTTTTCCCTGTAGTTGTGACACAAAAGCCACTAGCATACCAAATTTCAGCATTGTGGGATTGCTGGAAGTACCCTAGAATTTTTGATTTTTACGTTTTTTATTTTTCCTAATATCTCGAAAACTACTAAGGCTAAATACTTACAAAAAACATTTTTGAAATGTCCAACCAAAGCGCTTTTATTAGACACCCCACTTGATCTGACTTTCTCACTTTTATTTTTTTACCCCCTCTTGAACCCCAATATCTCAGCAACCCCCTGACCGATATAGCTCATAACCTTACCTACAAATTGTACCAATACTATCTTTCCCCATACCAAATTTCATGAAGATCGGATTAACGGTTTGGAAGTTTTCATCGGACAAACATACATACATACATACATACATACATACATACATACATACATACAAACGCCGATTCTTCCAACTTGACTCAGAGAACTCGCTTCGCTCGTTCAATTAATACAATTTGCATCTAGCCAACACAAACCCCAAAGGCTATGGTATTATTTGAATTATGTTTTATTTGTTACTATTTCAGTATTTGGCCAGGCCAATTTGGAGCTGGTCGATGAATTTTTTGAGCAATCGGAGCTTGGATCATCGTATGATGATGACCCAGAACAGGTATCCTTTTCCATTTCATACATTACCACTCCTTTACTGCCGGTAAAATTACAGGCACATGAGTTTTCAACTTTCAGGCATACTTATAGAATAGAATAGAATCCTACTCCTACTAATATTATAAACGCGAAAGTTTGTGAGTATGGATGTTTGTTACTCTTTCACGTAAAAACTACTGAATGGATTTGAGTGAAATTTGGAATGGAGATACTTTACGCCCTGGATTAACACATAGGCTACTTTTCATCATCATCATCATCATCAATTTTCATCATTATTCACGCGGGTGAAACCGCGGGGCGCAACTAGTATTCTATATTGCACAAAAAACAAATCATCAATGTACACAGGGGAACTTAATGCTATGAAGCATTCTCTACCAGCTAACCTTTGTGTAGCTAAATATGGAGATGATGATGGATGCTCTTTAAATATTTTTGTTAACAGGTTGCCTTCGCCATAGTTCAGTTGGTCGAAGCAGAGTTCTTAACGCCGCCTGAGAAACGGGAATCCACGCTGCTCATAGTGCGGGTGACGCAGTCGACCGGTTTTCAGCTTTTACCGAAGTTTTTGCAGGATTTAAACACCTCTGTCTCCACGGCTTTATCCAAGTGAGAGCCTTATTGATAAAGTTAAAATAATAGCTTGAGGGTAAAGGTATAAAGATCCCACCAGCTGCGCCAAGTTTTGAGTTTGTAATTTGCAATGAAAGGCCTACGCTCTACTGTGTCATTAATAATCGATATTATAATACATTATGTGTCTACAAGGACACATAAATACCAACAACATAATACTACAATATAATGTTTATATTAAATTCCTGATATATAGGTTTTTTTCAGTCAATTTGATGCATATTTATTAGAGAAATAGGAGGCTGAAGTTGACTCTTCTTCTAACTTTCAGTAAAACTAGGTGCGGGAGATTGATCACTACAAACCAAATGAAGTTGTGTTTGTAAATGTACTTCATTATCGAAATTAAAACAATAGATTGCTCTATATTTAGCACTTGTTTAACTGTGTTACAGTCTTTCAAAAACAGTTTTAAAGTTTTTTATTTAGGGGTGTGTTAATACTGGAAGAAAGCGTTAGCCGAGTTGGTCGTGCAAAGCAATGGCGGCGATGAGCTCACCACTTGTCACGTGTATATTCCTGCGACTGTGTAACCCACCGTGAAAAGATCCCTACCCCTTCAGGGAAAAAGTCATGTATATATATGATGTATGTATAAATGATGATTCATCATCATCATCATTGTTCGGCCGCTTTCGTTATAAAGATACCCCCCGGGGGTTTATCGTCTCTGCTAGCTATATGGCCAGTCCATCAACTGCCACTTCAACTAGATAACGTTGACGTTTTCAGATTCCCATATGACACGAAAACGTACCCAGGCGTGGAGATAATGGATGAAACTCACGAAAGAATCTACACTTGGTACACGTTTTACGTATTGAGTGAGTATTCTAAACTTTATTGACGACCTCTGTGGCACGGCGGGCGAAGGTTCGCCTGCGACGCAGGAGGTTGCGGGTTCGATTCCCGCCTCGGAACAAAATTTTTGTACAATCTGCAGATATTTGTTCAGTGTGTTCTGGGTATTTTCTATGTATAATAAAAAATATCTGTCTATGTAATGGATTGTATTAAGTATATCAGTTATCTAGTACCCATAACACAAGCTCTGCTTAGCTTGGGGCCAGATAATGTTGTGTGAAATGTCCAGCATTTATTTATTATTTTTTCTGTATTAATTTTAGCTCTTGTTTCCTTATCACAATTGTTTGTTATCAATTAAGTTGATTCAACGATGGGGAATGTCAACGACGAACTGAAATTTTGTTTTGGCTATAAGAGCCCTGGGTGGTTATTCGCTAGACCTAAGAGTTTACGTGTGACGTCACCCATACGACTCGGCGATGATTCCACGCAGATATCGTAACAAGCCCGCGTTATGTTACGTTTGGTCATAGCGAATAAGGGGGCTGGTGACTGATTTAAGATATGATGTACGGAGCCTCAACGGTGTCTCTCGACCTGGATGGGAACGCCACTCATATTACGTACCGGCTTGACGAACGCGACTTACCACACTACCCAGCCACCGACAAATACATTGTGCAGGCCGGGAGAAATGACACGATCTATACGCACAGGTACGTGGGACTCTCCTAGAAGAACGAGGCAGCTGATATAATTATGTCAAGTTTGTATGACGAGCGCAGATCTGTGAATGTGCTAAATGAACCTCTAGTATTGATCTAAAGAGTTTAAACCACTTGAAACAATGGACTTGGCAGTGTAGGAAGGCTCCCCTCTCGATAATTCTGGGGTCATAGTTCCGATCTCTGTCGCTACTCTTGACGCTCTACTCCAATCTTAATTCAGGATTTAGTGTCATTTGTCGTCAGAGAGTATTAGATTCCTTGGTGATTTGGTACTCTTGTATTCTATACTAGCGCACAATTTGGAATGGCGATTGGTGGAATTTTATGGAACTAAGTAAAATCGACTTTCTGTCTCTGTTGTTCTTCATGAATCAACACGCGTGCTCTATCTCAATTTCAAACTCGATTTGAGTCAAGAGTGCCAAACACGCGTTATTAGGATTGAAACTGGATTGCGATTAGAACTGTTTTCAAGAGCCCTGCTGTATATATGTTTTTTTTATTGTCAAGGCCCTTTACCAGTTTCAGCCACTTTTTCCTACAAACTTACCCATCCCAATATATAGATGTATGAAAAGCAGAATTTCCTCAATTTTAGACTTTTTACATTATTTGTGGTGCAAAGCTCCCTAGCATTTGAATTTTCTGAAATGTGAGGTTACTGGACCCTAGAAGTTTTTTCGCGATTTCCATACAATTTTTTTTTTAATTGTGAATTTATGTTTTTTTTATTGTTTTTATTTTTGACATTTATGATTTATTTTGATATATATGTTAGAATATTATAATTTGCTAGTTTTGACATGATAACCTGCATGTTTTGTTAATATTTGTATCCCAGACATGTGAAATGTGAGCCACCTAATTAAACTAAACATTACTTGTGCGTACCACATTTATGCAAAATATAGGTTTTATAAGAAAGGTCATGTTTCTTATCGTGTGTGTTCTAGCTACGACGGGCTGGGCCTGTTAACGGCGCGTTACAGCGTGTTCTCGGAGGCCGGCGAAGGTCTCGGCATTAACGCGTTCAAATCCGTGTGTGTGAGCCCATACATACAACATGAACCGTGGATATTTAGAAATATAAAATATTATATCAGGTAATAAGCGCAGAGTTTGGGATCAATTTTTTCAACGTATGCGCTTCGTTGATACTCATAATCCGTCACTGTACGATTTCAGTGGCGCTGAGCGTCCCATAGGCATGACGCCTAAAGAGGCCTTCGACCTCTGCCACGCGGTTGTCAAACGATACGTTATGGCTACTCTGGACTGGGCGCCGAGTATGCCGCCCGGAGGAACTGTGGTCGTCACGGGCTCCTTTTACGACGTGACGGCAGGTGCTGGCATGATCGGTGAGTTTAATAGTGGGTCGCCTCGGTGAGTTTAATAGTGGGTCGCCTCGGTGAGTTTAATAGTGGGTCGCCCCGAACTGAGACATCGCGAACACAAGCGATGTCGGAAACCAGAGGCCTAATTCTCTAATTTAAAAACATTCCAGTCACAATATAATCTCATGTCAGTCGCACTGTCACGTATAGTAACTATTAGGTACATCATCTTCGCGTATTATGCGAAGGTTAATTAATAGTTACTATACGTGACAGTGCGACTGAAACGAGATTACATTGTGACTGGAATGTTTTTAAATTAGAGAATTGGGCCTCTGCTTTCTTTACCTTTGTACTTAAGAGGGCATACTATGTGATTTTGCCCAACAAAATCGATCTATAACTCAGTATCTACGGGTTCTACGAGTTAAATATTTTGGAATATGAAAATTATATATTTTTGCATTTATTGTATAAAGTTGAAAACACGATATGTAAAAAAAACCTCTATAGTTTTATTTAATGAAAAAACCCTTGTTTCCCACACGTTTTGAAAGAAATCTCAGGTCCCTACGGTGTTTTAAGATAAATTTTACTACAACAAGTAGGTAATAACTATTTATTCTTATGCTAAAATCAGTTTTTTGATAAACACTTTATTATCGCCATAATAAACAAAAAACTTCATTTTTTTGCACGACACTCGCTAGCGCGAGCGAGACGGCGCGCGGGTTATCGCGTCCGTTAAAGAGGGAGCCTAAATTGTAGTATAGTGCCCTCTTAAGAGATTGTCACCGGTAGCTAGCATAAGGGCACTTACGACTTTTTGCACGCGAACGGGGTTTGCTTCTAATTTGGCTATATTTTCTTCAAACTCCATGAAACTGTGCACATGATCAGTACACTAATATCTAGACCTGTGGTGCGTTAGTTTCTTATAAAATTATATGGTAATTAAATCATAAATAAAAAAAACATTTTTATAGAAGTATATGTTATATAACAAAAAAAAACTGACTCAGTCAGTAAATATTTGTATATTGTATTGTATTGTATATTTTTATTTGTATATTTGTGTACTGATCATGACAAAATTTCATGGAGTTTGAAGAAATAATAGCCAAAATAGAAGCATACTTTGTTTGCGTTTTTTTGCATTAGTTTTGAAATAACCATAAACCTCTGTCAAATCCTAAGCAATGCAAAAAGTATTGCCCACCTAATAATGACGAACAGAGACAGAACTAAATTTAATAATTTTTGAAATTAATAGTACGTATAATTAGATAGATTACAACCGGTTTAACTTACGTAGATTATTTCCGAGTATACGACTCGAGGTTTCAAGCAATTTAGATGCTCTTAATCATGTATGAGTGTTATTCACGCTGCGCGGCGCGGAGGGCACTGCGTTTCTCAGCTCTTGCGTCCCGGCTGGTGAGCACCGGCCGCGGTGGGAGTTGCGACGTGGATGACTCATCCTCGTCCTCCGAACTACTTGGATTTATTATGTCGATTGAAGAGCGACGCACACTGAACTAATCGTATCCGGACTATCGTTGGTCATGGAGACGTGAAGTTTCGCCGACGCAGCCTCGGGTCGTATACTCGGAAATAATCTACGTAAGTTAAACCGGTTATAATCTATCTAATTATGAATACTACTTACGAAAGTTTTCATCAAAAAATTAATAGTACGTCTTGACGAGGTAAATTATCACATTTCAGAAGCTATACCAGACACTTATAGAGTTTTCGTTGCGGAGTACAAGACCGCCGCGCTAAAAGAATGCTCTTCCTCAATAAGTACCAATCCTTGGAACTGCATCGACTTGGTCTATGTCCTGACCCTTCTACAAGATGCCTACAAAATGCAACCGTCGAAGCTTATCAAGGTGAGTCTGAGTAGCTGGATCCCACTACTGGGCAAAAACCTTTCATCTCCTTCTGGAGCTTCAGTTGGCCAGTTCGCACAATTTATGTCGGGGTCAAATTGTATGGGGGGATGCGCCGTAATTGTCGCGCTTGATAGGCGGATTCATGATTGAAGTATTGGTTTTGAGTACTCAGGTGGATGCTGCTGCACATCCCCTGGTGTATCCCTTGGTCAGCTTTTACATCCACGGGATTTAGTATCTAATTACAGCTAGTATTCAGCTTCTCTGAATCTTCTTAATCTTATCATATCTTCCTACATATCATGATTACTTTAGTAGTTTATTACCTCCTGCGTGCGAAATTCATATTTTATTGTGTTTTTTGCTCGTCACTGCTCATCAACACTTCTTAAAATAGTGAAAACAGGTTTTGCGAAAACAAGGAGACTCAATAAACATGTTTTAGTTGATAGTATCTCATAAATATAATTAGTTAAGCTATGAATATCCTTAAAGCAAAAAAGCACTGTAAAAATCATTCAAGAATATTCGTAGCTAAACTAATTATCTTTATTGAGATATTATTAACTAAAACATGTGTGATAAGTCTCCTAGTTTTCGCAAAATTAGTTTTTGCTATCTCAAGAAGTGTTGATGAGCTGTAATGAGCAAAAAATACTATAAAATTAGAATTTCGCGCCACATACGAGACGATTCATCTTAAAGCCACTTTGTATTTAACCAATTTCTTTATCCGCAGGTATTCAAAAGAATGAATGATCACGAAGTAACATGGTCTCTAGGACTGGCGTATACGTCAGTCATGAAAAAAATGGCGCACCAGTAAGCTGGAACCTGAAATGCTGTACCCAAAGTACGTGAAACGTACATAAATGTAAGTTATCCGTACATGATGTACCTACGGATCGTGTATCTTATAAATATTACGTACTTTATGTCATAAAATAGGTAGGTAGGTACTTACCTACACAATCCGTACTTAGGTACTTGCCTACAGATAACGTAGGTAAGTACATTTGTGTGTTTTAATTGTGTTCATTATTTAGTTCTGTGTAGGTATATATGAATTTTGAGTTTTTATTCTAAAACCTGGAAAAAGGGAAACACGCTTATAAAAATTTCCTTGATTTAATTATTTCCCAAAGTGTGTAGGTATTCAATATTTCGCTATGCATCTCGGAATGATTTTTCAATTCAATTTGATCTATGATTTTGTGCATACGATGTTTGTTGATATTTTGTACAGTTAAAGTTCTGATAAATAAAAATTTAATAAATTATTTAGTTTTTAATAAAAAACACATTTTGATTTGGCGCCTATTATAGTCCTTAGGAGGTTTGTCCACCACCGCCGTCACCGTCACGACACCGAGAACGAGATCACGGCGCCGAAGTAGCGATACATACATTTACTATAGCCGCGTGTCCACCACACGTCCGTCACCCGAGCGTCATTTCATATTAAACTCGACCCAAAATAATCTCGTTCTCGGTGACGTGACGGTGACGGCGGTGGTGGACAAACGGCCTTAGGAGGTTTTTGAGGATTGAAAATGAAACACCAAATATATTTTGTAATTTATTAAGAACCATTCAATAGTATAATAAAAATGTTATTTCTAACATTATTTTTCAGAAAGCTTTTGAGTCGCTCAGTCTCGTCAAAAATGATTAACTTCTATCCGCAGATTACTATAATTATTACTATTATAAAAAGTTTTTGAAACAATGGTAATATTCGCATTTCCAAAAACAATTAAAAATATTGTTTTATTAACATATGTTATTTTCTCCAAGCGCAGCATCACCTTTATCGTAGGTAGCAACAATACAAACTTTTTAATGAACTTAATTTCTACAAATTTAAAAACCTATGCGATGATAAAATATAAAAATAATATAAACGCATCGGATATTACCATTGACTCAAAAGTTTATTGCTTAAAATTGAAAATACATAATTATTTATTATTTATTTTACTTTAAACATGAATGACTAATCGTCTAAAGCTATTTTACACGCTTCATGCAAACGTAGTGCTGATAAACATAACCCTCCTTTTGGTAGTTGGGTAAAAAAATCTCCTCTCTAAAAATCTCTATTCTAATAGAATAATCCAGCCAAAGATATGAACTGCAATGGGAAGTTTTCTGACAGCTGAAAGAAAATAGTTCTAAATCGATGCATAGATGGCGCAGTCCAGATATGGTTGTCTAAATTTTGTCGGTCAGCCACCAACTGTCAGTGTCACTGACTTCACTCGCTCATGCTGTTCGTTGGTGAAGTAAAGTAAGTATATACGTAAAGTTTTTGTTGAAATTCTGATTTATTACACTTTGAAAACGAGCTTCGGAATCGCAACGCGAAACTTGGAGGAAAAAGAGAGAAAACAAAGAGAATTTATGCTCTGTGGTGCTTTTGCAAAAACTTCAGAAGACAACCATTTCAAGTCACCGCCATCTACCGGAATTTTAAGATCTATTTTTTTCTTTTTAATTGCCTCCCTGAAAACTTCCCCTTGTCTGGGTTGTGATCAGATAATCATCATCAATGATCTGTTGCGCTTTTGCCAGGGCAATCTAATTACTATTCTTTTATAAACGAAGACATACCTGAGCAAAATCCAGACATCTTTTATAAGCCGGGTCCGCTGCGCCATGTTTTGGTGTTGTACAAACATATTTGTGCTAGCTACAATAAAACATCCCCCGCGTTCGGTGAAGTCATTCATTTCGTGTCAGTACTCTCTAGAGGAAGACGTCAGTCAGAACTCATAATTTGAAAAGAGATTTTCTAACAAAACACTCAACTCAAAAGTCGCAGCGGACTGGCTGTTTTACGAACATGTTTTAATAACATGATGTTTTGTTTGAAAATTTGGCACAGCGGACCTGGATTTAGACTGGAATCTCTTACTGTAAACAAATCGCCGTCCCCGGAGAATAAACGGATAACTACAAAAACACAACTTTTCAGGAAAAATAAAAAACATGTTTTGGTTAATAACTTCTTGAATACTGGACGTAGCCAGATGATTGTTAGCTTAAAGCAATGCTTATTTTTTATGCATTTGAAATGTTTTAATGACACACGCGTAAGATACGCCAAAATAGAGATGTTTCAAAAATAAGAAGTTAGTCAAAATCAGTCATCGTCGAAGTTGTATAATGTCGATTATCTTTTTATTCCATGTATTTTCAATTCAAATCCTAATATTGCACTACTCTCCTACCATTTTATTCTACGCTTTGTTTGGGTGGAAGTGATAATGATAATAGTTTAATATAACCTTATTCTCATGTATAATTGTCTAACTTTATTTTGTTAAGTGCTATTAAAGAAAACGATGGTAGTATTAATCAATTAATTGTTTTTTTTTTATGAACATAATTATGTGTTAGGTGGGGAATTAGTCTTCATCATCTTCCGTGTCTTCACCATCATTGCCATCAGGGCTGACAGACATGAGTCAGGGACTCGTAAAAAGCATGATAGAAGCTTGGAATAGTTATTTTCAAGGGGCAAATGAAATAGGTAGTTGTCTGTGGCAATTTCTGCTCAACGAAAAAGAAAAATGCGTACAAAACATATCATTTTACTCAGACGGATGTTGCGAATAAAATAAAAGAGGAGTTCCTCTTTTATTTTGTGCCATAGACAACTACCTATTTCATTTGCCCCTTGTAAATAACTATTCGAACTTCTATCATGCGTTTTACGAGTCCCTGACTCATTTCAGCCCAGATGGCAATGATGGTGAAGACACGAAAGATGATGAAGACTAATTACCCACCTTTATTATAATTATGTTCATAAAGAAGAAAAAAAAATAATTGATTAATACTACCATCGTTTTCTGTAAACGTTCATACGTTCAAACGTTCTGTCATCGTTCGCAACAACCGTCTGAGTAAAATGATATGTTTTGTACGCCTTTTTCTTTTTCGTTGAGCAGAAATTGCCATAGACAACTACCTATTTCATTTGCCCCTCTTTTAGCAATCTGAGCGTGCCAAACATGACAGTAGCCTTTACTCTGAGTTGCATCGTACACAGTGAAGTTATAAATGAAGAACTTGCTTATATAATGAAACGTTCCATCCTCAGATCGCGGGATGCTCAAAACCTTAACGAAGATAGGCTACAGTGGTTTCTGTTGGGTCAGCTGTTTCTTTTTCTTCTTTTTTAATTTGTCGTACTCTTTTTTCTTGCAAAATCTCTTGTGTTTTGGAATCAGCCAGTCTGTAACGAGTGCATATAGCACACTGGTCTTTTTTTGGTTTGAAAAAAGAATAATTAAACATGGTGTTGAATATTGTTTCGTATTGCCATTTAGTAGCCATGATGAGGCAGTCTAATTGCTGTCGTCCAAACCAAGTTATGTAAAGGCGATACATTTTGGAAATATTGAGTAGTTCTGAGAGGTATTTCCTTGTAGTACATTAGGAAACAATTTGATGTGCTTTATGATGCTATCTTTTGTCTCAATGGACATTTTACGTGGCCTATTGTGATGTCTCCCTCGATGGTCCATTACTTTTTCATTCGTTTTGTAAAGAAGTATTTGATTGATTTAGTTCGGGTACGTTTTCGCTGTAAGGTGATTCGTTAACATCTTCGGCTAATGTAATTGTTTAAGATATATTGCCACTGTTGCTCGTGGTTTCCTAATTTATAATATTGCTGCATTATGCTACCTCTTTGTTCGTTAGTTATCTTTTCGCCATATTTCTTTGAATTTTTTTTCTTTCAGCTGGTAATTGGGTTAAATTTATTTGATTCTTATTGTTATTAGGGCTTTGATGGTCAGCGCTATTGTTTATTTCTGTTTGTGTTAGATTCTGATGATTAGATGTTATGCTCTCATTGTCAGTAATCGTCCTGTTCGAAAGAATACTATCAGAAATATTTTCGGGTTGTAATGTTACGTCTAAATCAATTATTTCTACAGACCCTGCCGACCGAGGTCCTTCTTGTTCGTCTTTCTCTCTGTGGTCATCTTCGACAATATATGAGGTCGATGGCTGATGGAACATTTTGCTTAGGCTCCGTTTTGATAACGATTTTTTTTTTATTATTGTTCGAATTGTTGTCAAATCATTAGGAGAGTGTAATACCTAATTTTACACCCTGATGTTTACGCAAAGACACTTTATCGCATATTGATTCGTTTCTCAGTACGTAATATAACAATACCATCTTTGCGCCAATTCCAAGCGATATTGTATCTGCTGTTTCAACTAATTACCGGCAAATCTAAGCTAAAGCAGACTATGCCAATATGATTTATGCTTCAGTGCGAAAGAGTCACTTTTACTACCAACACTTTATACAAAACGTGTGGACGAACTTTGACGAGAATAAAATGATAATTGCGATTATCATTATCTAGACGAATACTTTTTACGAGAACATAATTGAATGACTCTTTGTCATACTAACAGGTGTGAATACATTTTGATAATATTATAGTACAACTTTATTCTTGTAACTTCAGGCATGGGTAGAATTTTCGAATAGTATTGTAATATTTTGTAATTCCGTGAACAATAGTATGACAGTTACGAAAAAAATTGAGCAGATGTATTGGCACCCTGAGATCTCAAATATGGCATAACACTAAAACTAAGATAATGGCAGTTATCCGTTTATTCTCCGGGGACGGCGAAATGTCCACATGCTTTCTAAAATAATTATTATTGTTACGTTTTGTTTTCTATGCTTATGTACGAATAAGTAATAATTAAATATTTTTTATTACATAATGAGTTATTCCAAAATAAACCAATGTCCTATCTAGGACATTGGTTTTCTTAGCAAAGTACCCTTCACGTGTTGCCCATCTGGGCAACAAGCAGTCCTAATATAGTAGGGCACAAAATACACCAACCTATTTTATTGTTGACACATTTGCTAGGGCAAAACCACATTTTTCGTTATTTATTCATTTGTCTTGTATTTGTCGCCTACATAGGACACTGAGTCTATTACTGAGTAAATAATTCTAAGTTATAAACCTACAGCAGTATTCGATACATGAAATGAAGCCCTTGAGGCCCCGATTCTTAAGTCAAATGTCAGCGTCTGTCACAAAAAAAAAGAAAAGAAAGAAAGAAAGAAAAGAAAAAAAGAATTGACACGAAAACAAAATAATATCAAGCAAGCAGAACAGAAGTTGAATAAGTAGGACGTACAATTAAGTATTAAACATTAAATATAATTACTAACTAAATGAAAAAGTGAGATGTCCCACGCACTCGACCCACTCCAAATGTCCAAAAAATAGTGCCAAAATGGCATTCAGCTCTTCATAATGCACTGCGTGCGTAGACGTAATGCTTATGTAGATTAAGAAATAATCGTAAGCATACGTTATCTTTCTCGTTCTAACAAACGCCTTCCTGAGCGACAGAAAGGTTGATGATTAAGATGACTGAGATGAAATTATATTGAGAATTAAATGTCAAATGATTACGATAATTGCCTTCCTGAAGTGGTATATTACTGAATCATATTTGATATAGGCATCGCGTATGCACTACCTACTCAGTTTCTTACATCGTTCATCACTTTTTTACCATCGTTCACAAACCTAACCTCAAAGAATGATGTAATACGATGAACGAGTGCTTCGATTGTTAGAATTGCTGATGCAATCTATCGCTCAATTAAAACGACAATTGGCTCAGCTCAAGCTGAGCATTTGATAAAAACTATAAAATTCTACATTTCATGTTTCGTACACAAAATATTTACATGAAAATTCGAATTAGACCAATATGTAACAGAAAAATCACGGGATCGAGATGCATCGTACGAGATTTGACGTCATATCACGGACGTAATTTAACTGATATTACTGGCCCTAATCTGTGGTATATGATTTATTAATAATTTGAATTAGAAGAAGATATAACTACAGATAACAACTATAATGAGATTATATTGAATATATTTTGTTTGTGTATTTCATTATAGCAGTCTTATTCATTATCAATTTTTAAACCTTTGATAGCTAAAACAGCTTTTGTCTTGTTTTGATGAAGGTATGTCATTTTACATAAGAGAGAACATACCAAATAAAAAAAGAATCAAAATCATAATCAAAATATATAATCGCGTAACAAACACACAAAAAAAAAACATACAGTCGAATTGAAAAACTCTTTTTTGAAGTCTGTTAAAAACAGAAGCTATTTATACTAAAATAGGTTTTAAAATGATTATGAATAAGGAGGTAAGTTAATAGTTGATAGAAAGTTTTCAAAATACTACACAATACTACTACACTACATGTGTAGTGGGTAACAGAAATTACAAGAATAATTTTCTTGATGTTGGAAACCACGCTTTTTTCGAAGCCTAACCACGTATATAGCAACCCAAAGTAGAACCAGCGTGACTCAAACCCGCACCTTTGTCTTGAATCAACGATGCGTTGTCAATTTCGCTATATAGTTTGAGATGACGCTGGCGCCGAGCTTATTGGTTGCTGAGGTGCCAATAACTTTATTTGGTTCGAAACTGTCCTTCAATCTCAATAGATCCATCACATTTTGTAATGAGACACTTATGGAAGTGTGGTTTACGTTTTCAAAATAATAAACTTTATTTGGAACATGCCCATGCCCAATTCTCTTAATTATTTTAAAACTACTTTCACTGAAAGTTGGCCGAATCAAGACTGAATTGTAAATTGACAGTAAGTTGGTATTCTGCTCCATAAAAATACCAATTTAATCTACTTTCAATTCACGGTGAGTACCATTATAGTAGGATAGTTATATTTGGAAAGAGTAACGAGAGACTCCATCTATTTAAGCTAAAATTATCGAAAAACTTTGAATCGTTCAAGTTTCAGTCACATTTCGATATAATCACATTACCGTGTTATATTTTAATTTAAGAGAATACCATTTCTGATATTTAAGACATCGACACTAGATCGGAACGTGATCTTAACTTGACTCATTTTTATTACGAGAATTGGGCCTCAGCAGGGCTACTCTTGAAAACAGTTCTAATCGCAATCCAGTTTCAATCCTAATAACGCTTGTTTGGCACTCTTGAACTAAATGGAGTTTGAAATCGAGATAGAGCACGCGTGTGAACAACAGAGACAAAGTCGATTTCACTTGTTCCATAAAATTCCACCAATCTCCACTCCAAATTGTGCGCTGGTATTGAATTCAAGAGTACCAAATGACAAAGGAATCTAGTACTCTCTGACGACAAATGACACTAAATCCTGAATTAGGATTGGAGTAGAGCGTCAAGAGTAGGCACACTGATCTCAGTTTTTCCTCGCGCAACTGATCTGGGAATATTTCAACTGTAGTTCCACTGTAGTTGAACTACAGTTGTTGTAGTTGTAGAGTTGAACTGGAGTTTTTGTTTTTACCGCATTTGTCTAAATGCAAAAATGATACTGGGTTTAAATAGGTACCTATCGTTGAATTACAGCTTCTTATACCAAAACAGATAGTGCTCTCCATCCTCCACAAGAAGATCGTCCACTCCTGGAAACAAAAACATGTGTTATGTAGATGTCGATTATGTGATTGGAATAAACGAGTTTTGTCCAAACAGTTAGATCATCGAACTTTTGGTAGGACAGATTGGAATAAACGAAGATTAGTGTAGCGCAAATACTATGGCGGACCTTTACATATCATCATTATCATCAGCCTGTCAAAGTAAGACTTGGACTTAGTCACCGTGAAGTACTTTCTATTTATCTGGATCAGCTGGTTTTTTTTTTTAGCTATGTCGGTATTTGAATTTTTTGTTAATTTGAAATATGCCTATTTGTATGCCGTTCTAAATAAAGTATCTAACTAAGTGAATAAATGGGCATTAGAGATGCAATTTTTTTTTTTTTTTTTTTACAATTATAAACAGACAAAAAAAATTTAATGACAGTATTTAGCGCTTACCAACTGGCGCGACAAGCTGGTTGCCAGGCGGGCTGGCCGGGTCGGGGGTCTCAGGCAGGCGGTACAGCAGCCAGTAGTGGTAGCCCATCGGCTCCTCCTTGTGCCCACCCAGTGTGTGCACATAGTGGCCGTTCGGCCACTCGCTGGCTTCGAACTTGAACTTTGGGTTTTGGTCGGCGGCCATTTGCATCACGTGGTAGAATGAGATATTCCTGGTGCAAAAAAGAAGCTGGTTGGTAACCTTTGCATAAGAGTTTCACTCAACCATTCACCACACTCGTTCTTTAATTATCGGTCACATGGACCTTTTCAGGGTCATCTGAGAGCTGGTCATTGAACGCAGGGTGTCCAAAAAGAAACTAGGTACACAGTGAATAAATAAGTATGTACATGAACCTTGGACTTACTTGGAGTAAGTAGCTATACCTACTATACCTATACAGTTGGATGGTTTCTAAGTGGTGTATAGAAGACAGAATGATTCAACTATAGGTAATATTGTGTAAACTTATGAATTGCTTTCGTATTAAAGTCGTATATGCCTAATGTCGATATTTAAGCCCAAAGGTACGCCAAACTCTGATTTAAACTATGTTTTGTAATAAAGCCGACAAAGTTAGGATTAGATAAGAAACTGATAAAGATTATGATTAAGCCTTTATACCTTGGAGCAATCAAATGAAGCGTGTAGTTCTCGGTAACATTGGTGCCAAGCCAGAGGGTGTAGGTGAAGGATACGTTGCGAGCATCCGAGTCGTTGCTGGTGTGTCCGGACTGGTAAGCCAGCTTTACGCTGCCGTCTCCACCATTGTTATCTGAAAGACAAGATCATAAATTCACCTCTTGCCCTGACATCTTCGTAGTCTCCGAGCTGATCAAAATGAGCGCGATGTCTATATCCCATTCAGTAGTGTTCCACCATCAAGCCAGGGCGATCTCATTGGTTTGACATAATAATAATACAGTAACTACGACGTAGGTAAGTAATGCGATTCGGCAATCTTCTTTCGTGACTGTCGCGCTTTTTTACTCTCTTGTAATCATATTCCTGTTACAACCAGTTGATGATGTTCATATTATATTTATTCAAATTTCATGATCACAATGAGAACTCTTATGCCTTATACGTTACTTACGTTTATTCCAATCTTTCCTACCAACAGTTCGATAGTCTAACAGTTTGGACAAAATTATTCCAAACTGTTAGCCTGTCTTTCGGACAGATTGGAATTTAGCACAAGGTTAGCAACGTACTAGATGCTTAGATCTGTCCCTGTCACTGTCACACAAATGTTAAAACACGCATATTAGAGAGAGACAGGGACGATTTCAAAGTAAGACAGACTAAGTCACCGTGAAGTAGGTACGTTCTATTTATCTGGACCTATTTGGACCTTAGTTACGTCAAGATGACGATAGTGAAGAATGTTTAGATACTTAGGTAAGTACAGTCGGTACGATTTTGTAGAACGATGCCTAACTACCGCCCTTTACAGACGAAAGTCTATAATCAGTGCATGTTATGGGCTAAAGGTAGCAGGAAGTCGGTGGATGGAGGCGGTTCAAGGCCATTCTTCGTGACATTATGACCTGTGTCCAGCAGTGGACTTCTGCAGGCTGATGATGATGATGATGATAATAATGATTTCCATCATTTTGGATCCAAAACATGTCGCAAAGCCTTACATCTGCCATGCTACCATCATTCGAAAACAAACGTTTTTATTTATTTTTACTGTTACATACCCAAAGGTTCATGTTTGCTATCTAGCAGCTTGTCACTGCAATGCGGTGGCCTTACAGCAGCAAGCGAGGCGGGAGTGAGAGCCGCAACCGCAGCAGCAGTGTTGGCTACATCTCCCCACCCTCCATCCGCATTCTGTCGTTCGAGCAGCCAGCGACGGGCTGAGGGCAGGCTCCAATGCTGGTGGGCACCAGGACCAGACTCCGAGTCTTCAAGAGCCTGAAAAACCGGAGCTTAGGTTAAATAAAAACAAAGCAGTGTGACTGCAGGTGGGAAGAAGCTTAGTCCGAAGTTTAACTCTCCTCTGCTTTCTCTAGAAAACATACACAAGAACTGATTTAAGATCTAATCTAACCTGCGAAAAAGCTCTCAAAAGGATGTAGGCTAAAGTTTCTAATTCCTATTTACTTCGTTTATTTCATCCTGTCCTACTAGAAGTTCGATGATCTAACACTTGTGGTGAAGGATTATCATCACAAAAGCAACTCAAACAGAATGTCAAGTGGAAAGGTAACGACCTCACTATATCAATGGTCTATCACAGTTCTTTCCTTCACTGCGTATTCCAGTTTGGGGACTCAAGAACCATACATGCCAAATCGTGATCATACCTGGATAGCCAAAGCAGTGGTAGTAAGACTACCGAAGCTTCCATCCGGGTGCTGTTGACGAGCTAACCCGGCCATAGGGCGGCGCACGAAGTGAATGAGGCTGCGATGGCGATGGTCTTGCACTACGCAGCGTAGCGCCAGGATCACCATCGAAATCGTATCTGGAAGTGATCTATTATTGGAAAACGTGCGTGTCTACGTTTCGAAAACTCTACTGCAGAAGTCCGTGATCTTCACCATTTTTGAGTCACAAAAGAATAGACATAGGTCCATACTGAGAAAATTCGCTTATTTAATGCTGCAGCATCGTTAAAGTTTATAAAAATACCTACTAAGTGGCATAGAAAGAAACCTTTTCAAATAACTAAGCTATCTAGTTCATGGGACGTGAAACTGTGGTCACTAGAATAAGTCCTTAGAACAAATTAGGGTCTTTACAGAGTATGTTGACTAGTGGAGACTTCTTCAGCTATTTCAGAGCTATTTGACGACTTTTCAGGATGCAGGTCACAGGAAGTCAGTGGATGGAGGTGGCTCAAGACCGTTCGCCATGGTATTCTAGCGGGAGGCCTATACCCAACAGTGGACTTCTACAGGTTGATGATGGTGATGATGGTGATGATGACGACCTCTATGGCGCAGCGGGCAAGTAGCCGGCTGAGACGAAAGAGGTACGGGTTCGATTCCCGCTGCGGGAATCTGGCGGTAGTCTGGTGTTGGTACCATGTTACTCGTAGCTCCTGATACCCATAACACAGGAAATCCTATTATGGTATTAGTATGTAACTGTTGGCTGTTATGTTATATAAACCTTACCTAGGCTATGATCAGCTGCAGCGTTAGCAATATCCAGAAGTCTTCGGATATGCCTACGACGAACATGCGCTGCTGACGAGCATGCTGCCAAAGTCGCATAAGCGAACTCCAAATCATGAGGTGGCTCCCGGTGCAATAGCGCTGCCACGAGGTCCCGCCCGTGGAATGAACGAGGATCCTTACAAAGTGCTCCCAGGGCAAGAGTGTAGGCTGCCAGACGTCCGAGAGGCGGAGGTGACTCATGGTGCCTGGAAGAGATGAAACATAGCTGGCCAATGAGTTTATACATGGTTAAGTTCTAGTGAATTGGTCGTGGAAAGCAATGGCGGCGATGAGCTCACCACTTGTCTCTTATATATTCCTGCGACTGTGCATCCAACAATGAAAAGAGACCAGTAGTAGAACTTCTTGTGAAAGAGTTCGTCCCGGGGAATTACTACTACCGTACCTATTTCTGTCGCCAAGCAGTAGTGCTCGCATTGCTGTGTTTCGGTTTGAAGGGTACGGGTTCCAGTGAAATTACCGTCAGGCACATGAGACTTCATCTTTATGTCTCAGGGTCGGCAGCGCGCGTGTGACGCCTATGGTGTTGCAGGCGTCAATAGGCTACGGTAACTACTTTCCATCAGGTGGGCCGTATGCTTGTTTGCTTGACAAGTGGTATAAAAAAAGAGGCCTTTTGAGGCTCTGCTTATCCTTTCAGAGAAAAAAGCGTGTGTATGTATGATACAGTACGATGGCACTTAGCAGGTTCATTTTTCTGACTAGACCTCCAGTGAATTAGTGAAAATGGCTTTAATTACCAGGGTACAGGGTAGATTTTGAAGGGTACTTTTAGCTACTTGGGTTTTGAGCCAGGTTATATTGAAATCAGTTCTTAAACTTACTTAGACATCATTAGCAGTATCTCAATCTCCATCTGTTTGGCAGACAGTTGCATCTCCAGTCCTTGCTGCTCAATCTCTTTTCCAGTGTTGTTGGCCAACTGTAAAATTGGAAGAAAACATCTTAGTAAACAGAAGAAACCTGAAGACTAGCTATTCTTGCCAAGAATGTTCTGATAAATCTAAAGAACTATACTTCATCAGCCGGTAGATATTCACTGCTGGATGAGGCCTCCCCCATAGTATGCATAGCGTGCAATGGGGGGGATGTGCCTTAATCACCATGCTTGGCAGGCGGATTGGTGATTGCAGTTTGGTATTAAGTGCTCAGGTGGGTGCTGCTACCCATCTCCTGGCATAATCCCTTAGTCCACAGAAGGAGTTGGAGGAGTCCTATTCTTAGGTTGAGACTACCACGGCTAAAGAATTATAATTGGATGCTAAATGAAAGAGCTTTGATGGTAAATATGATTTACGTCCTTCTGCTGCTGCACAATTGAGGATAGACAAAAAACCAGATTGGAATACCTGTAGGGTGAGCATAACATGGTGGGTATCGTTTCCCCAACCCCAATCCGGCTGGCGGTGATTCAGGAGATACTGCAGCGCCTTCTGAATTGCCTGTCCTTCATTCAAGGTCTCCGTCTCCCAAGCCGTGGTGGTGGTCATCAGAGTCGTGGTTGATGGCTGCTTCGTAGTCACTGTTGTTGTTGGTTCAGTTTCTGAAAACGGGAATTCTGTTACACGTCAGCCAAGAGTGTTCAGAAGCACCATTTAAACTAGGTATATAGGGCTTATTTCTAGGACTTCTATGGTTTCTGGAACAGAAAATCGGTAAAGCTCAAGTTATTCAGACTACTCGAAGACCAAATAGAGTGAGAAGCAAAAATTTAAAACCAGCTCCTTTTTTTAAATGTAGTACAGGCAAATTAGCAAAAAGTGTGGACCTAAGTCATGTAGTCGTGGATTCTTGGAAACGTTAGATGACACGAAAAGAAGCTTATCCTAGGTTTGCACCGTTTCTGGCGCTTACGTAAGGCTTGTCGTTATACGTCGATGGACAGAAGTTACTTACCAGTTTGCCCGTAAGCAGTGGCAAAGACCAGCAGCATAACAAAATGTAAGTAACGATGCCCCATGGTTATATCCTGAAACAAAGAGAACTAATTTTAAATAGTCGACATAAGATATAAGATTTTCATTTTTCTGTCTACGCGTTATCATCGTTATTAGTAAAAACAAATGGCTATCGGTCTGTTTGATAGTAAGCGCTATTACCATAGGCACTATTGCCTATGGTCATTTGCAACAAGGGCATTGTCGGTTCTCTTTTATTTGAGATAGATATCTTCATTGACTACAGGAGTACTGACCTAAATTTTTAGTTCATAACAAGCTTTCTTATTTATAACATTAAACGCACTATTTCCCAGAGCTCGTAACAAACACGTCAGCTGTCAGCTCCACTGTGATGACCTGGCATATTCTCTATCGACGGGGGCGAATGCATGCAAAAAGCAGGTCGCCACTGACTGTGGCGATATAGACAGATACTAAGTCCGCAGTGAAGGCTCATCCAGATTCACGGCGAGAACCCCCGAGAACACCCGAACAGCGTGAATATGATCTGTTGCTCGCCCGTCTCGCTCTCGCGCTCGCCTGTTCTCGGATCGGTGGCGGTATTTTTCGCCCGGGTCAAAGGGTGTCTCGGGTGAGAAAAGAGACGGGTATCACTTTCTCGTTCGGTCTCAGTGCAACGTGAGTGCTAATGCACACAATAATAAAGCCTCTGCACTGTCTTCCATTCCGGTATACGGTCGAGAACGAAGTGAGAAGGTCGCTGAGTGTAGAAACCTTTTCGCTTCTCGCCGTGAATCTGGAGGCCCTATTACAATGCGGTGTTAGTATCGGTAGTATCAATAGGGCTTGGTTTCAAGCTGGTGTATACCGGTAGACAGGCTAACCTAACCTGCTTGCTATATGTATGGAGGTTTAGACTAACAAATTGCTTTTACCGACCGTGATTTATGTTTCTTATTTTGTATTGGTATATTATATAATCGATTACTTTCTAGAAATAGGAATTGAGTGGATACATCAATATTTCTGCTCTTTCGTTGCTAAGTTGAATTGAGCGATTGTTTTCGTGGCTACAATAAATATCCCTAAGTTAGTGAGAAGTGGAGATATATAAAGGGGTTTTACTATTGAGCTTTGCATAACAACGATCCACTTCCAAAATAACCCAAAACATCACATCTTAGAAAAATATTGAGCTTTCGTTTACAGATATTAACGAACCAATTTTAGTCAATCTACGCAAAATAACTGCTACAAGAAAAATGTACACAAATTACGCATGAAAAGAACACCTAACACGCAATATTAATAAAAATTCGAATACATGAGAAGCAGGTAGGCTCATCTTATTTTTGTAAGGCTGCCGACGCAAGTATGATACCTCTGAATATGTATGAGCACGTACACCATTTGCTGCTTAAAATGTTTGGCGAGAAAATTCGCGTAGAAATAAAAATGCTGCGGTGGTAAGGTTAAAAAAAATTAAATAAAGCCCTACTCTCGATGAGATATCGTGCATAAAAGTAACGGTATAGCCTCCACTTATTTTTGTTATCTATACCTAAGAAGGAATATGTGCTATTGGCCATTAAAATGAGGGATCAATGAATGCTTCGTTCAGGCCACTATTCGGTTGGCCATTTTGTTTGACCCGAGCAATATCCAGAACTCAATACTCGATGACTGTGATGTCTACTTCTTAACCGTTCCAACACAGTTGCCAAAGATCGAAAAATATTTTTTTTACTGATTTAGGGCATTGGTTGAGAAATGTAGAGTATCTTATTGTAGAACATTATATTTTTCCAGATTGTTTACGTCTTGGGTGCAGATAGACTGTGGTTTATTTGACTGTTCATCACGCTTATTTCATAGCCGAAACTCTGTATCACAAGAGTGTTTGTGTAAGTAACGGGGACAATTTATCTGGCGTAGCGAGCAGTGAACTGTGCGATCTTGTGGTGATTGATGAAGATGCTGCGATGACAGGAACAATGGTTTGAATAAAATTTATAGAGCATTGGATGGAAATGTACGGAACATGTGAGAAGATTACCATGGTTAAGAGAGTTCCTTGGTGCGGAAACAACAAACGCACTTCGTACAGCTATACGAGTAGGTATGCTCATACGCAGGGAGACTTTGGAGAGGACAATTAAATAGTTACTAAGTAGTTCTGTAGACATGCCAGGAAAATTATAAGGTATGTCTTAGCCACATACAGTGCGTAGGCAAGTTTAATTCTCTTGTCAATTTCACTAGCATCAATTTTCTCACCAAAGGATAAACTATAAACACGCTCTTGCTTCACATCAAAGGTTCCGCATATAATAACAGCGTACATAGGGTGAGTGTAAACGAGCTAATTTTCCGTCTACTGCGCTAATTGGCAAGGCGTCAGTGCATCCATTCGTGAACATACCGCTTAAGGCAAACGCACAAGGATATTTACACGCCTATCACAAATAATTAACACCTTTCAGTAAAAAGCGAAAAATACTTTTGCTCATGTAAAATTTTGAAAGTAGACGGTTTTTACTCGATCAAAACTAATAATCCAATAATTTTTCTGAGGTTAATTTTTTTTCACAATATTTTCAAAACCGCCTAACGCACGCATTTAAGCTGAGGTTTGGCCTGAGGTGTCATGACCAGTGAGTGCACAGCCTTATCATTCACGGCAGAGCTATATATAAGCTATGATAAGCTGTGTACGACCGCTTTATCTACTCCGTGGCGTGTGAGACGATCGTGATTGGGCTGATTCATGCCGCTCTTGAGACGTTCTCAAGCTGAAATTGTTTTAGTAGCTGCTAAGTTGGTTAGTCCACGGTTTTGACATACCTAAAGCAGGCAGGTGTGTGATACGCTCGTTAAAATCAAAATCAAAAATCACTCAATCACTTTTTAGGAAGTACAAAAAGGATGCATGTTGTGTTTCTTACTCTCTTATTAATTTATGCACGAAGTGTTTTCGTATTGCGTTGCAACGCTACGAAATGCGTAGCAGCAGTGAATCCGCGTACACTGCGTAGCGTAGTGTTTGAAACGAGTATGACGATACTGGATACGTAGACTCTCCCTCTCTTTCTGTGCGTCGTCCCATGTTAAAATAAAAATGTCGATACTTTCTGTGGCAGTACTTTGGTAAATTTGGTGGATGGAGGTAGCTCGAGACTAGTCATCGTGGTATTATTTGTGTGAGACTTAAAGCCAGCAGTGTACTTCTATAGGCTGATGATGATAATGTAAATAGCCTATTTCGGACGTTTGTCAGGCGTATAATGAAAATCAATATATTATCTTAGTTCTCATCTCACATTTAATGAAATTCTCGTCCCCGATAGATTCAGGCAGGTGTTTCGAACACTGCATTTAGGTGACGAACAAATTTTCCGTCTGGTGCCCTAATTGAAGTGGTTCCGCGCGCCCGACCGTGAAAACACCGCTTTCGAGGAGGACGTAATCAGGGTACATGGGAGCAGTCAAAGTCAGAAGGGAATTAACACCTTTAATAGGGTTTAAAAAAATCATTTAAGAAAAACTTATTTTATGGACTGACATGGGCATGGTTTACTTGGGTTCCGTAGTCCAAGGCTAGCTATAATATCGTTTAGTCCGTCTATCCAAGTTAATTTATTTTAATTTATAGGGGTTCCACCCCCTTACATTTTGTGACATTTGAGCGCATCCTTCCATTTGGCTTGTCGTTTAAAAGGTCTTGTTAATTAAAGTAGTATTATTCTCCATCGTTTTTTTACTACCACACATCGAGATATTTGCTGCCTCCTATATACCGCGCCTGTTTTACCTAGAAACACGGACGTCTTGTCATGAAAACTTTTCGAGTTACAGCACTTGACTACTGAATCCAGTGTCAGTTTTTTAAGTTGTTGCATTGTATTATTAGAAAACTGAGTCAAAACGATGTCCTAGTTTTTTATATAGCGAGCAGCGAAACTTTCTACGTTTGTTTGTTGTTACCCCTACCCCTGCTAACCCCTAATTAATGTAACCCCTAATTGTTGCTACCCCTATAATCCTTATAACGCTCATATTTACTTAACCACGTTACACGCCAGTCTGTTGGTACAAGCCTCAATTTACCTGCTATCTCATTACGTAGAGTTTTTTGTACGAAAGAGTCTTATTACATTCACCACTTTTTGATGAAATAAGAAAAGTAGCGTGAAGCATGTTTACATGCATAAGTGTTTTTATAAAGCTTCCTTTGCATGATGTCATGTCTTAAAATTTCAAGTCATAATATTTTTTTTGTTTTCTTTTCCAGTGGCAATCAGATATACATCTTTACTGCTGCATTTTCACACTTGAATGTGTGAAGATATGCATCTTGACACATTCAATCTAAAACTTAAAACTGTATATTTTAACAATTGTCTATTTTGACTATCAAGCCATTAATCTAATTGGACATTTTGACACGAGTACCGCCAAGTCCCGAAACCTATAATATAAACCGAATATTGAGAATGATCGAGTCTTTTTCTGTTATTTTTATTTATTAGTTTATTTTATATGTATTCGAGTTATATAAACGTAGTTTTTTATCCATCAATCATTTATTATCAAACAAATGCCTGATTATTTTTAACCTGGACCTTTATATGGCATTACTGGGGCTGTATTAGCCAACAGTAAGAGGCTTTTTTACGTGTAGGATAAAAAAATAATTATTAATATGGTGTACATAATTATTAGACATCTATCTAATGATATCATCTGTGCATCTATCTGATGCACAGAGTAGAAAATATTAATAATTTGTTATTTTCTACTCTGTGCACCGCCGACTGATACTAATTCACTCATTTCAGACCATCCACAGGCTGCCTGGAAGAAACGGTTTTCAGCGATCACCATTCCAAAAAAATCAAATCAAAAGAATATTATTCATTGAAATCACAAGGATCATTTTGAATTGTCTTATAATCTAAAATTACTCCTGTTCCAACGCGACCAAGCTTAGATGAATCAGGCATACAAACACGGCTTGGCTTACTTAAATGATCCGTCTTACCGCTAGGTGAGAAGCACATGTGTGGTGCCTCGGAGCAAGGAGTTGCTGATACATAGTAAATGAGAACTTAAAAACCTTAGGAAGGTAGTCAAAAGTAGTATTGTACTGTTAATTTTAATAAATCCTATTATGTATTCCTGGTAAACAATAAAGTGATAGTTTATCTATCTTTCTGTTTTCCTACAAACTTAGCACGGTTGCAAAACTCGTAAAATTGTTAAGTACGTAGTAGTCACTGAAATCAAAAATTGAATACTTGTATCTTTATTTACCAAGAAACTAGAATTTAAGGGTACCTATAGGTACATATATATCGCAACAAATTGAAAAAGTTTATCCAACAACAACAGAAGCAGGCAAGCATTGAGCAGAAATTAAAACATCGTGTCAGCTCGATATTTTCAGATTCATATCCAACTTCCGTTGGAAAGAACGGGGACACATTCATTAAGCTGCACTGGAGCTACGCCATGCGGCGTATCGATCTTTATTCGAAATAAAATATCGATTCGATAATGTTTTGATTTGAATAGTTTTCCTTATCACATCATCCGTAAGTGTGTTTCAGGGGGCTTAGTACGAGTTTTGATTGTTTTCGTAACTAATTATGAAGTTTCGTTTCCTTCCATACATTTACTGACAGCGTCCTTAGTTTTCTTTTCGTTTAAGTACTCTGCTGACCTTCGTGGCATGGCGGGCGCATAGCCGGCTGAATCGCAAGAGGTGCAGGTTGAATTTCCACTGCGGTACAAATATTTGCATGATATATTTGTTTTGGGTCTGGATCCATAACACTTGTAGTTTTTTGATACCCACGACACAAGGAATCCTAGTGTGGGGTTAGGATTATGTATGAGACTGTTGGGTGTTATTTTATAGAATCGTAAACAAACATTATACTTAAAGCGTTGTCCGGGTGTACACTCTCGGTAATTGAGAGTACATCTGACTCCAGAGGGAAAGCAATTAGGCTCATGCCTAGGCAAAAGCCGTATGCACGAATATAATTTCAACGATTAGTTTTATTAATTGACTAAGGATAATTTCAATGATTTCTTAAATTTTGATGACTTTCTGTCGTGATGCATTTGCACGTTTGCATAACCATGCGACGCCATCGCTATAAAGTCAATAAGGCTCTATAGCATTGAGGGTTGTTGGTTTAAAGATCGTCCGCATAGAGTTTTTGCGAGCGCTCTAACCCACTTTACAAAAGATAAATTGTTCTACGCATTCGTGTGATTGCTCCGCAATCGCATGTAGGTTTTCCAGGGTCTTTTCCCAGCTGAGTACATAACCGCATTCCAATTACGGTAAATCTTTTAGTTCTTGCAAATCATCGTTGAACGTGCTTGCCATGTTTTTCGTTCTGTTTGATGTTATGAAACAAAAAATAAATGTTTTACTGGAATAAATCTGCATGAGATTGGTCGGATTTGAAATAATTTTGAAAAAGGCGTCTAGAAATGTTAAGGTGATCAAATTATCAAACTGTTGAATTTATCCACTTTATCTAGTAGAAAGTCAAGACATTATTCATCATTATCATCATCATCAAAGTCAAAGTCAAAATGTATTTATTAATTGAAATCACAAGGATCGATTTGAATCGCCTTATAAACTAAAGTTACTCCTGATCTAACTCGACCAAGCCTAGAAGAATCAGGGCAACAAACACGACTGTGTGGTGCCTTAATATCAGGGAGAAGCTGATACTAAGAAAATGGGAACAAAAAAACCTTAGTTACTTACCTAAGGTTGTTAAGGTCTCATTGACTACTTAGTCAAAAGTAATCAGCGCGTAGTCCACTGCTGGACATAAGCCGCCCCCATAAAATGCCTTGGCGAATGATCTTGGGCCACCTCCATACACCGACTTCCTGCGTCCTTTATATTATTTTGAACCATCAAAGCCTTTCACTGATGCGTCGTCTGGTTTGTGGTTTCCCTAGAGAAACTTTATCCCCCAACTGTTGTCAGTTTTGTGAGCTATATGACCTGCCCATTGCCACTTCAACTTGCTAATTCTGAGAGCTATGGTTATTCTTGGATTTCCTTATATCGAATTCTATCACATAGGTAAACTCTGGGCATAACTCTCTCCATAGCCCGTTGAGTGACTTTGAGTTTGTATGTATGAGATCAATAGTAAGTGACCACGTCTCGGCACAGTATGTCATTAAATTTGTGTAGTCACTAGCAATTTATGATCTTACAGCAATATTTTTGGAATCATTCATTCAACTTTTAAGCAATGAATAATTGAAACTCACCAGGAATTGAAGAACATAACGACTTTCATAACAATCGCATCGCGCGTAAAAAATATAAATTCGCCATTTTGAACGCTCGCTCGGGGTGGTTCTAATGCATATTTTACATTCAGTACCACGTGTCGATAAGCACATTTGCATGTGTTAACATTTATGGTATCCTGATCTGTTATGTGCTCCTGGTACTTGGAATATTATGGCTGGTTAAGATTTGCTCGTTTACATATTTGTTCACATGTTGGGTACTCTTGCAGTTTTCATTCAAACGGTTCTTTTAGGAGTTTGAGAGCGAAATAACCGCCTCTCTGCTTCTAGTTATAGTGAAACCAATTTGTTCATTATGTACTTTGTTCGTACTTGAATTCCAAGTAGAACGATTAAGTTTTTGTTTAAGGATCTACTTTATCTCACTGTACCTACATTCCTAATCGTTTGTCTATTTGACTCATTTTAACGGTATCTTAAGACTCACTAATAGTACTATCCCTACAAACCTTAGTGGGTTTAAAGTGATGTTTATAATTAATAGATTTAATAAAAAAAAACTTGACGGCATCGCTAGAGGATTCTTGCTTTTTTATATTAAAAATGCCTATTTTTATTTTCATCGCGTAGTATAAAAATTCCTTGTTTTCATCAGAGTGTACTCTACACCTAGTCTGTCAAACCAGTCAATATGCAGAATTATACGACCATTCAAATTATTTTTTCACACCACCTGCTCGACAATGCCCAATTACAAATCATGCAATCTCAACGTAAAGTAAAGCATTGTCTCTCTAGGGATATAAAGTTGTATGAAACTGCCTAGGGATTAAAGTGATTTGAATTTGGAATGTCAAATTCGTGTGGAGACTCGTGGAAAATTCTAAGTAAAAAAATGCCCACATGGCATTGTAAAGAGGTTTGTTCGAAATTCGAACTGGCCACCATTAGCAGAACTCAAAAAAAAAAGAAAAAGGTGCGTTGACAAAGAATGTGAGCAGCGTGTTTGGTGCTGTGATTTTCAGTAAATTTTATTGCAATATTCATGTTGATAAAAAATTACAAACGATAGTGATTCTACTCCAAAGTTTATCAAAACAGACGCTTTAGAGATTATTGATAATCTACTACCGCAAAAATCAAAACAAGCCCTGGCTTTTTATTGTCTCGCAGAAAGTGTGAAAAGTAGAGTATGATCTTCTGGAATAAAGCCTGTCTTCGTCTTGGGCAGCTTGAACCCCTCGCTTCACTCAGGACTCTATATAACTCCCTCGCTACACTCGGGAGTTAACTTAGAGTCCCTCGTTACGCTCAGGGTTCAATATGCCGCCCGCGACATAAGACACTGCTTTATTCCCTTAGTGCATAATCTACTATTATTTTTGTTCATATATTGTCATTAGTTTTAGTTTGTTAGTCGCTCTATTATTGTTCTTTGTTTCATTTATTTGATTGTATTCACAAATCAGTTAATCAAAATTTAATTTGTCAATGTATACTACATCAATGGCTGTATTATACCACGGCTATTTGTAATAGCTATCGCTAGGTATTTTACGTCAATGTGTTATACTCACATAAGGTTTCTGTCTTTCCAAACATGTTAAGAAACACTATAACGTCTATAATTTCAGCCTGCTTTTAAATTGCCTTCGTATTTTTATTCCCCAGTTAGCATTTACATTACATTTTGATACTGAAATTTTATATTCACGTCGGTCGTGTACGTACACCAGTGTTGCTTCCAAGGATAATATATTGTGCGTGCGGTGCCTTGGGGAAATGTGTGGGTCGCCACTCGCCACCAACCGATGACCTCTTTACGTAATATCATGCCAATATTCCACTATAGATGTACATATATATTATATAGTCGTGATCTAGTGATATTGTGTTTTCCTTGTATTGCTTAGAAACATTTTCTGTCATTATCATTATCCTGTCGATTTTTTATGGAATTATTTCAGATTAACAAAACACTATTTATTTTATAATACTAGGCAAGCAATCAAGCATACGGCCCACCTGATGGAAAGTAGTTACCGCCTATAGATGCCTGCAACACCAAAGGCATAATACGCGCGCTGTCGACCCTGAGACAAAAAGATGAAAAGTCTAATGTTTCTATAATTTCACCGGCACCCGTACCCTTCAAACCAAAATACAGCAATGCGTGCACTACTGCTTGGTAGCAGAAAAAGCTATGGCGGTAGTGCGTCCCCGGACACTACCATAGTTTTTCTTTCACAAAAAGAAACAACAGATTTTGAGCCCGCACTAAGTGGCATTCAGAATTGTTTTGTTTGGAAACCAACTTCTATATAAAGTTCGTATGAAACTACACAAAATATCGCAGCTGCATGTCTAACTTTGTACTAGTAGACTAGTAGAATAGTATACCAAAACAAACCCAACTTGATTGATACAAAAACTACTTAAACTTTCACGTTTGACTTCAATCGAGTGATGCCCGTTTCCAATTCCACTAGTCCGTCCGTCCGTTCGACCGGAAAGCGTTCAATTCAGATAGATTAGTCACTTGGGCTGTGCGCCAGTTTTGGAACGAAAAATGAGAATTCCTACCCGATGCAGACTGTTATTAAAGTTCTGTGTTTTATTTAGACTGATGCATTGACAATACATAACATACTTACTGTTTTTAAGTTATTTTTGTCTTTGTATCGGCTCCTGCTTGTTTTCGAGGAAACAAACAGGCGCTTCCCACCTAGTAGTAAGAAGGATCATCAAATCAATCCAAGCTGTGTTTGTTGCCCTGATTATTCTAGGCTTGGTCACGTTGGAACAAGAATAATTATAGTTTAGAAGATGATTCAAAATTATCCTTGTGATTTCAAATAAAAAAGGGCGGTAAGAGGCGTGTCATAAATCACCAGACTTTTTTCAAAATTCTGTTCGGTTACAACTATTATTATTATATTGTTCTACCTACACTATTTTTTGCATCTCATTATTTAATCTCGTCACGTCACACTGGGTGTTCAAAAAACAACTTTTGAGATCAGTTCTCGCCTTAAATTGGTTTTAAAAATCTCCTACTCTGATTGTGCCAACCAATATTAAATTACGTAAGCCGGATTCGGCCTGAATTTTGTAGACTACCAGAGAATAATAAATTCATTGTTCACTTCTTACCCTATTGAACTTTGCTAGAGTTTTCAATTCAAACTTTAATTAAACGAGCTAAGGTAGGAAGAAAGTTGTAACGCAGAGTAAGAATTAAAACTATTTTAAGACGTACCTACCTACGTACTGGTTTTTTGACTGTGTCAAGAAAAATAGAACAACCGGATTGATAGACAGATAGATAGATGAACACTTTATAAAACATAACACCCAAAAAAAACATAATCAGCACAGTGCAATGGGCGTCTTTATCGCTGAAAGTGATTTTTCCCAGGCATATTTTTGACGGACAGAAATAAGCTTAACAGAAACGAATGGCAGTGCACCGAAATAAAAACAAACTACATACACATAGGTAAATAAGATAACTTAATTTTGTAAATCCGGACTACGGGCAAAGAGCGAAATGGACGTCATGATTCTTAACATCATTAATTAACCGTATTAGAGAAAAGAGAGTGTTATGTAGGTATACTAGGTATCTAGGTACATTCATTCACCTTGAACAATTTTATTGCAGAAAGTTCCAAGAAAATTGAATGAAAACTTTAAAGTTCACCATGGATACTTTGATCTTAGCTATAAACTGGAAAGTTTTAGCTTTCTATCTGAATTATGTAACATCCTACCCTCGAGTAAAGTGCAGACACAGGAAGCTCTTCACATTGCCAGGGGTTGAGATCGGCACGGAATGGTCAAGCAAAACCCAAACTGTGAAATACTTTCAACAAAAATCCTATCTCTACTTTAGTATCCCTACTAATATATAATACTTAAACGAGTGACGACGCTGCTTGAATATTAGTCGTGATCTCATACCAAAACTGCTAGACATTTTAATGAAAGTACCTGATTGACCGATCTTCTTTCGGAAAACTCGGAAAAACACGTTTCCCCAGAAACCTAGTTAGATCGACCTTTTGCCCCCAAAAACCCCTATAAATCAAACAACATCGAAATCGTTTTCAAGATTTCAAAACATAATTATAAGTACATAATTACACGAAAAACCCATATTATAATTAATATATTTTAAAACACACACGTATTATGCTTAAGCTGGCTAAAAGTTTATATCTGCTATCGTAGATTAAATCTATTATTCTTATTCTATTATGTGTATTTTTCTATGTATAATAAAAAAATATCTATCTATGTAATGTATTGTATTAAGTATATCAGTTATACAAGCTCTGCTTAGCTTGCGGCTAGATAATGTTGTGTGAAATGTCCAGCATTTATTTATTTAGTATTTAGTTTTTGCAGAAGGAATAAGTCCCGTCTTGATGTAAGATAGACCTTTTACCGATACAAAAACAGGAGCCTTCCCAAATGGGACGCTTATCGTGAGATCCGCGTAAAAGGGAGAAAAAAACTAAATTAAGATAAGCCCAGTGCGCCTAAGAGACGGTTAGATGTGAATTTGAAAAAAGAATTTCGTTTCTGTATTTTATCTTATTATAGCAGTGTCTGTGATGGGTTAGGACAAGATGGGTAAAATAATGACTGCATTCTATAAATTAATTTAAAGTTGTAGCTTTTTAATTTATGCTGTACTAGTTGCGCCCCACGGTTTCACCCGCGTGAATAATGATGAAAATTGATGATGATGATGATGATGATGAAAAGTAGCCTATGTGTTAATCCAGGGCGTAAAGTAACTCCATTCCAAATTTCACTCAAATCCATTCAGTAGTTTTTACGTGAAAGAGTAACAAACATCCATACAAACTTTCGCGTTTATAATATTAGTAGGATAGGATTTTTTGTGAAAATCAACTTAGTATATCAGCAAAACCAAAAAGGAATAACTCATCTTCAGATTTCCAAAACCAACTAACTCAAAATTTGGAGTGAACGTTCCTTTAGGCTCGCTCAATTTGTCAAGCAAGATTTTACAAAATGTATCCCCTTAGGCTAAAAAATTAATAATCTTCTAGGATTTCATCAGCACGATCCATATTTTGTATACAGTCAAATACCTTATTCAACTTTTTGTAATCTAATATTGTTGTACGCGCGGCATACCATCAAAGTTATTTGTGTTTGGGTTTCCATTAAAAGTTGTCAGCATGCGTGAAATACGTGACACATTTGGGTTTTTCAATGTAGAATTATTGACGAATATAGAAGAATGTTGCTCTTTGCGTCTGTTTTCGTCGTGATTTGCCTTTGTGTGGAGCTATTTTGAGCCATGCGTAGGTATTGTACATACATTACACATACCTGAAAGCCTGAATGAATTGATTTGATGTTGTCTGTTGTTGTATTAAGAAATGTTTCGTGTTTATCTTCGCACCGTATTACGTAAAGCAGCCGAAAATTTTGGATATCTTAAAAATTATCTGTGATTTTGCGATGTATTATGCAAGATTCTTGGCTTGCACCGAAAACAAAGTAATATTGACGGTTTAAAACACCCAAAATTAAAAACACACGATATTTTAAACTGCTTTCATTAATATAATATGTAGATATACTTATTCAATTTAGAAACAGAAAAATGTATCTAATATGTGCGCTGTAAATTATAATCATGTGTGTGTGCGTAGGTAAGTTCACGTCCTAATTTTTAGTTTTGCTAATCTCGTAACCAATATTTTATAAACGAATTTAATGCGAAAAAATTTACATGCATAGTCTTCGTTTGTGTATAAATTGTCTGATGCTACGGCGTAGAGGGCGTTGAGTCTACGCTTCGTAGCATCTGCTCCATTTCGTCAAATCAAACTTTCAATCATTCTTATTTTGGTGTTGTCAATAAATATCTTATTTATCCACAATATTTACGATGAACTGGCGTTATTGAGGGTTGCAGAGGAATCCATCATTGCTGACCAAATTTGGGGGAGCTACAAAATGATCGATGTTGTAATAAATATAAAAATTGGGATTGTTTGCTAGGCCCTATCCAATCCAATAGGGTTTGAGGTAAACGAAACAACTACACTATTCACTATTTTTGGAATTTTCACAGTTACTCTAACAGCGAGGGTTTTTTTATGTTTAGGCTCGACGTGCATACGGCCCGCCTGATGGTACGCTTTTATCGTCACCTGCCACAGTTTTGTACATTTATTTAATATTTACGATTACCTCAATGCGTCCTTGGAGTTAAAGATACAGATAGGTTGATATAAAGGAACATGCAAAAAGATTCTAACAAAAGGACTCTGAGTGAGAAACATCTGACTTCCGAAGTAGGAATAAACCTGTGTCTCATAAGCCAGCACCATCTCCCTTTTCAACATAACTTGAAAGAAATAAATGATGTCCACCACTTATCCAATATGGTGTTAATATTATGAAAGTTGCTGTTCTCCAAGGTTTTACTGTAAATATCCTGACAAAACTACAAACCTATTCCATAAATAATTTTAGGTTTCAGGAAATGCATTTTTAAATTTTTAGGAACAACTCGAAAAGTATTATTTTCAATGATGTGTTATAAAAACATGTCATTACAGTCTCTTTTTGGGGTATGCTGAAGCAGCACAGGAAATAAATAGCTTAGTGATTAAAAAAATATTCATTTCTCTATATTAGATGTTAGAGTAGCTATCTAAGTGAGCAGATGAGTACCTATATGACTTAATATTATAATATAGAACAGTCGAGTATCTAAATCAAACTAGAAATCCGAATCACATTGAAAGATAGAATAAGAACTAATCACATTATACATTATCTAAGTTATATTGTTATGGATAGGGATCGTACACACGTGCGATTTAAACACAGCGATTGGACGTGCGAAACGAGGCGCCACATATTTATTCACTCGTCGTATTCGATTACGGCGCTAATTTAACTTATTACACTTGGTAGGGCGCTTCACATGCAAATATTTTGTATGGAAAAATTAGAAACTGTGTATTCGAAAAGGTACACGCATGTGAAGTGGTAAAAAGATTACTTTGTCGTATTATTAAAATGCAAACTCATGGCTACGGGTACACCACGATGAAATCGCTTGTGTAGGCAGCCCCTAAGTACTAACCTACTACCCTTTTATATATGAATAAGAAAAGGATCTAAAGAAATCCATAAACATATCCTCTTTTATTATCTTACCGGCTTTTTCACTCGGCTTTACTTGGATGTACATATTGTGACAGGATTTACTTATGTCACGCTCTCTTGTGGTAAAATGGAATATGGAAGTAGGAAATATCGTCAGGGTATCTTAACGTATAAAGTTGGATGAAGCAGACTACAAAAATATAGGTTTATTTACCTACTGTGAAAGGACGGAGGTCACGTTTCGTGTAGGAACTATGTAATATGTAGTTTCAAAGGAAACTTTGTATCAGTGAATTCACTATAACAAGATTTTGGTAAACTTGCCTTACATATAAGTAAGTATATATTTGATTATTATCATCATCAGCTTGTAAAAGTTCACTGCTGGCTTGTTTGTTTGCATATTTGTGGTTCAAATCTTGCAACACGACTTTAACTTTATTGATTTTATCTTTTATTTCTTTTGTGTTTCATTATGTCCGAGAATTTTTTTACCAATTTATTATATTGTTTGCATAATGGCTCTAACGGAAGACCAGCGCTGGTTGTTTACAACCTGCATATGCTGAGTTGGGACCTTTTTGCAGCAACATTTTTTAAATAGTGTTTGATTTTATTGTAGCTTTTGTTTTTATTTTTGTTAATTTTTCTGAATGTTGTTGCGAATAAATCTATTCTATTCTATTCTAATCTAACGCAGTTCCCTAGGTCCGATGAATTTTCTGCAATAATAACTGTCTTGCATAAAAACTGAAAATGGCAGAACGGAAAACAGTTTTAAAGGTATAATTACGGATCAGATGACCTAATGTAGCCATAATAGTCGTGGAAAGAAAGGATGGGGAAAAATAAAGATCGTCTTAGGGTCTGTGTCCACGAAAGTAGAGTGGATTTGCAAAATTATTCAATAGAATGATGTCAAACAAAATTCAACCATGCTGTACAGGCAAGTAAACGTACCCTTTTGATATATTTGTCGTGGCCCGACCATAGAATTAATCACATCATTAAATGGGCAATTTTCTGGTCATAATCCGCCTTTCAAGCGTTGTGATTACGGAAAATCCCCCCATTGTATACAATGGGGGAGGCTTCGTCCAGCAGTGGACATATACAGGCTGATTAAGAAGAAGTAGAAATAAGTTCTGAATATAATTTTAAATTTTAGAAAAATTACGACTATATGCCACGTACTTTACTATTCTCCTGCTGACGTTTCGTTGACCATTTTGAGGTCCTTCCTCATGAGCACCGACCGCGACCACGCTCAAAGATCGTGAGACGGGAACTTATAATTTTAAATTGTTGTTTTTTTGCTGATTGTCCTTTACCTTTTTGCTGATTGTGTAGCAGCTATAGTGTCTCTAAGTGCCCAGACAAAACTTGCAGGGTTTTTATGGTAAGTACTTATTAAATTGAACAGTATGTAAACAACTTTTGGATGAATAAATAAATAAATAATAATAATAATAAATAATATTTATGGGTGGGTTTAATCAGTGATATAGCAAAACGTTGAAGATAATAGACGGTCATCACTAGTTGGTAATTACATGATTTTGATCACTAAGACCAGTTACGTAGAATCACCATACCTGTAAAAGTCCACTGCTGAACAGAGGCGTAGGCCTATGTTCAGCAATGGACTTCTAGAGGCTGATAATGATGATAACTACGATCCACGACATATTTTTTTATTAATCTAGGATTCACAGTTATCTTAGACTAGTTTTTAAGCAATTTAATATATGCCGTTAAAATTTGAATCCTCATTTAATATGCAGATCTTTTACACAGTAGGTGCACGCAGTTGTACAGCACCCTTTTGATCGAGATAGATATACCTATAGATATACCGAGATAGATATAGATATACCTCAAGACCTAATATAACAAGAAACATTGATCTTTGAGACGAAAACTTTATTGATCCCGCCATATTTCGGGTCAGATTTTGCACAGGTGTTCAGAATGTTTATGTATTACGATAAACCTTCAGAACTTATGTTAGGTAGCTAGAACACCTGAATAAGAAGGTTGAGATGTAGGCAGTTTTCTGAGAATATTGGAGAATGTTGAGTAATTTTGAACTGAAAAACAATGCAGAAATTATAGCAAAACTGTTTTATGAAGATTAATCCACTAACCTTGAATGTTTTTTCGTTATATCTGCAAAGGAGACAAGAATTGAAAAAAGCATTCATAAGTTATAGTCGATTGTTTTTTTTTATAAACGGTAATTATATTTGACATGGTAATCAGCAAACAATCCTAGTAATATTATAAATGTCTGTGAGGATGTATGAATGGATGAATGTTTGTTACTCTTTCATGCTAAAACTACTGAACGGATTTTAATTCTGAACTTTACAGTATTATATCTTATATATCAGAATAATAAATAGGCTATAATTTATAATAGAGGTTCCACGTTGACGGATCCAATAGAGGTTTTTCATGGATGGAGCCACGAGCAAATGCTAGTTTTAAATAAACGGCAATGCGAACCATGAACCACGGATGGTGTATGGTTCCGGAACAAGCACAATCCCACCATAACTTGAAATCTATTCATCAATATGATATCCAAGATATTTACGATGAAAATAACTTTTTGTTTATCAAAAGTAAGTTTATCAATACAATAAACACAAAAACAGTTTTTTCACACCACCTGCTCGACAATGTCCAATTACAAATCATGCAACCTCAACGTAAAGTATAGCATTGTCTCTCTAGGGACATAAAGTTGTATGAAACTCCCTAGGGATTAAAGTGATTTGAATTTGGAACGTCAAATTCGTGTGGAGACACGTGGGAAACTCTAAGTAAAAAAATGCCCATATGGCATTGTAAAGAGGTTTGTTCGAAAATCGAACTGGCCACCAAAAGCAGAACTCAAAAAAAAAGAAAAAGGTGCCTTTACTAAGAATGTGAAACAAAAGATTCTTTTGTTTCACATGACATTTTTTATTAACATGAATATTGCAATAAAATTTACTGAAAATTCAGTAAATGTTATTGCAATATTTATGTTAATAAAAAATTACAAACGATAGTGATTCTACTCCAAAGTTTCTCAAAACAGACGCTTTAGAGATTATTGATAATCTACTACCGCAAAAATCAAAACAAGCCCGCATTTTATTGTCTCGCAGTAGGTGTGAAAAGTAGAGTATGCCCCTCTGGAATAAAGCCTGTCTTTGTCTTGGGCAGCTTGAACCCCTCGCTTCACTCAGGACTATATATAACTCCCTCGCTACACTCGGGAGTTAACTTTAGAGTCCCTCGTTACGCTCAGGGTTCAATATGCCGCCCGCGACATAAGACACTGCTTTATTCCCTTAGTGCATAATCTACTATTCCATGACATCAAAGATGTCAAAATAATTACAAATGCCAATTTAATTCATCATCATCCTTTTGACGTTCACTGCTGGCTCTCCCCTAAAAATGGGGGGCAAAAGTCATATAGTGTTACCTGCGGAGCATCAATACGCATCATATGATCCCCCATTTGTCAAATTCGTACCGTCGGTCTTGATCGGAAAACGAAGGTCACGTGCCACCATACTAACAGTGCATTCGAAGTTATTGAACAAGATGCTGCCACAAAATAAACTTCAAAGGTCTTCTTTCAAAGTGTTTAAGTTAGTAATAAATCGATCAGCCGTATTTACGAAGGAAGCTTGGGAAGCGCCTGTCTACCGACCCTTACTGGTCGCGCCTAGTCTAACTTAACTGCACCCCCCTCTACCGGTTTTATTTGGCACTTGACACAAGCTTGACGATCGAAAACGGTCCTTGTGGTTAAGGATTAGGGAATATTTTAGTTTGACGTAATGGTCTAGAGGGGAATTCATAGCACTTTAGGGCTATATTTCACCGGGACACCATGGCGGCGCAACCAGTCGCCGCTACCAACAAAATGTATACAGCTCTATAGAGAGTTACTCACCTGGTGTCCATTTGGTTGCGTAACCAATTTGGCGGCGCCACCAACTCGGACGCGTGCACAGAATGTTACTGGTTGCGCCGCCACGCTGGTCGCGCCACCACTAACTACTATAGCGTTGTATGGTGTCTCACTCACTCAGCCGCCAGTCCGGCCGCCAGGCGCCAGTGACAAGAAGAGATAGCAGTAGTGCTATCTCATTTTGATACTGTCTTCAGTGTGGTGTGGCGACTCTGGTGGCTGTATGGTGTCTAGTTTGGTAGCTTACGGACACCACGGTGGCGCAACTAATTGCGCCGCCATGGTGTCCCGGTGAAATATAGCCCTTACAACTATCATGTAAGCGTTAGTAGACAAGTTCCAGAAAACCTGGGGCCCATTCGTAGAAAAACAAAAGATTTCACTCCAACAATTCTGTTTCTTTTAATAGAGAAAGTAACAGAACATCCATTTGTTCCGCCACTTTCACTAATAAAAAACTAGGCCTTACGTAAAAATCTTGCTTACTATTACGGGCTAAGGTTTTGCATTTCAATGCGGAAAAGCCAATATAAGCTATAGCTAAGACATGCTAAAAAGTATTGTGATTTAAAAAAAGTTTATACCTACAGCTTCTTTAATTAGGGGGACAAACAATTCGTACAGGTGGCTCTAAGTGCCCAATTAATAGAAAACTACTAACTAAACCATGCTTTTTACGTGACTGTGGTCTATTCCCACATTCTGAAACTCCGAACGAGAACTTTAAGTAACGGCGCGCATAAGTAACACCTAAAGTCGGGAGCCCAATCAACTAAAACTAATTTTGCGAATTAGTTCGCAATTGGGAAGTTCGGTGGTTTCCAAATGAACAGGGAATAAATCTTGTTTGGTTAGCTGCAGAACATGATTTTGGAACATCCTCTGGGACATTCGTAGTTAGTCCGACAAAGTTAGGTTCCAAAACTTTGAATGTAAGACTTGTCTGAACTGGCTAAATGGTCTACTCGTTTTTCATCTTAAACAGAAGAATCAAGACAAGAAAAATTGAGACAAAATCCAAGGAGAAAATATACAATCTTGAAAAATATATTATGAGTAATTTGACCTTGAAACCAACGATATGCCATTTCAGAACTAGTTCACTTGATCGATACGATTCCTGTAGGTATTATGTTTTATAAGTAGGTATTTATTTGTTATTATTAGTGTGTATGTATATAGATACACACCAACGAATCATTAAGGTAATTATACCATCAATCAAATGCCATGGTGTGTCTGGCTTAAGAATAGATCTCTTCGTCTCCTTCCATGGATATCGTAGAAGTCGACTAATACATCAGAGGATGGACAGCAGCATCCACCTGAGTACTCAACACCAATACTGCGGTTACCAATCAGCGTTGTGTTGCCACCACACAACAAATGCTGAGCTGGACGCCAATTTGTGACAGTGTTGCATGACTGGTACTGGGTGGCACATTTTTATAATATAACACAAGAAATTCTTAATTTTCTTTGTTAATCTTTGTTGTTTGTGTGTGTGTCTTTTGTATTTTCCCGTGTCTTTTTTATGATCTGCATCATTGACACAAATAAATGCTTTTTCATCCCATCTATTCGAAAAGGACGACTTGGTTCACCTTTAACTGCGCCCAAAGGTGGTGTTTTCTACAAGAAACTCCTATAAATGCGCCGCAATTATCTTTTCCGCACACTTTTTGAATTTGGAACATCTTAGTGTTCAGCGCCAAAGAAATCGAGCCCAAATAAGTGCGCCGCAATTAACTCGGCCGCGCACTTTTTAAATTTGGAACATCTAAGTGTTCGAACACAAATATTGTTTGATGAATAAATACTGACTGGTATACGACGGCCCATAGTCGCGCCGCGCCGGCTGAATAAAAAAAAACAAATTAAAAACGCGCGAACTACAGCCCGCGTTTTTGTCAATTTTCACGGATTGTTACAAATTCATGGTTTTGTTTTGAAATAAAATATGAGGCGCCTTTAATTTTCTCATAGAGGGTGATGAAAAGTACAGTGTAACACTCGGGCGCAAAATATATTTTAGGCTCGGGCGACGTACTTCGAATCTCTCGCTACGTTCGGGATTCTACTAAAGAATCTCTCACTTCGCTCTGGATTCAAAAAAGCGCCCTCGCCGTAAAAATATTATTTTGCTCCCTTATGATACAATCTACTATTTCTTTCTTTCTTTCTTTTCAATCCGCCTGCCAAGCGTGGTGATTATGGCAAATTCCCCCATTGCATACTACGAGAAGCCTCGTCCAACAGTAGACTTCTAACACTTGATAAAGAGACCATCAAGACTCGTTTGTAAGTTTTATACAGTTTATTCCATCCAAACAAATTTCTTCTTCTATTCACGGTACGTTAACACGGTCCTTAGACATAGGATATTTGAATTATGCCATATAAAAGCCATTCCTGCTCTAATTACCATTTTATACTCATGTTAGAGTATTACTCGCACTGAATAGCGTCCTTTGTAACAGCCTACAAAATTGTATTTCAAAGGAAAAAATAAAACATCTGTGGAACAAAGGGCCTCTCTGGTCGTCCATTGGAATAGTATCGCGGGGCTGAGGAGCGACGAGTGCAACCACTCGACATAGATTCACTTGTGGTACTGTGGGAACGTAGTTGAAACTCACGAGAAAGTCGATTTCATTTTTATATACATGCACTGCGAGTTTTTCTTTTTAAATTCTTGAATATAAATTACCATATTTCTCCAAAGAGGATCAATTTTTAATTCTTCATAAGCCAGTAGTCTACTGGCTTTCTAAGCATTGAAAAGGGCTTAAGAAGTAGAGGGGTTGATGAAAATCTTAATGAATGGATAACGCAAATGCTGGCCAACAGGGCAGCTCTCATAGAGAACTCAGAGGTAACACGCTGTCTAGTCACGAAAGGCTGCCCACAGGGAGGTGTGCTTTCTCCCATTCTCTGGGTACTGGTAGCAAATGAGCTTCTGGAGTCTCTCAACAAAGACGGCATTTACACAATTGGATATGCTGATGATCTAGCAATCATGATATCGGGACTTTTCGAATCCACTCTATGTGAGAAGATGCAAAAAGCACTCCGCGTCGTGGAAGAATGGTGCCACAGACACAGCCTTTCTGTGAATCCGAATAAAACAGAACTGGTGCTTTTCACTCGCAAAACAAAGATGCCAAAACTGGAACTCCCACGCTTGTTTGGAACGAGTCTGAACTTGAGCAAAGAAGTAAAATACCTCGGAATATGGCTGGACAGCAAACTCATATGGGGCAAGCAACTAGACCATGTAACGACAAAAGCCACAAATGTGCTATGGCAGTGCACACGCGCTGTGGGTAAAGACTGGGGTCTAAAACCTAAGCTATGCCTATGGATGTACAAAGTCATGGTTCGACCGGTGCTGACTTACGGCGCTGTGGTTTGGTGGCCAAGAACAAACCTAGTTACGGCAATAAACAAGCTACAACAGGTCCAAAGACTGGCATGCTCGCTCATAAGTGGATGCACAAAATCTACTCCATCAGCAGCACTAGACATCATACTAGGCCTGACGCCGCTCCATATACACATACAGCAGGAGGCAATGGCGGCAGCACTGAGAATAAAATCCACGGATCAGTGGAAGGGACATTACAGAATAACAAACCACTGTAAGATACTGGAAAAGGCGACTGACATAATCCCGGAAGCCCTAAGGGGTACGGATAGAATAGCCACCACATATCTAACCAACAAAGGGTACGAAGTGGCGGCTGAAGTTACGGAGGTGACTCCCCCTTCCACCCCGCCTCTCTACCACATATACACGGATGGGGCCAAACAGAGGAAAGGAGCGGACTGTGGTTTTTACTGCCCTGAAACTGGACTCTCAAGAGCGCAGCCTCTAAACAAAACCACCACCGCTTTCCAAGCAGAAACCCTGGGGCTTCAGCTGGCGGCAACGGACATATCATCATCAATAGAGTCCACAAGTACGGAGACCATTGAGGGACAAATAAGACTTATTTTCATAACAGACAGTGCAGCACTAACAAATGCGCTGAGGAGGCCGGACACCAGGTCAAAATCGGTCGCAGAGTGTCACACTGCGCTTCAAAGACTGACAGATAGATATACTGTCACAATCAAATGGACAGATAGCCATGGCCCCTGTCTAGGTAATGACAGGGCCGACTCCCTAGCTAGGGAAGGAGCTAAACTTACCCCAACTCAAGCTGACATCAGCCTATCGAAACCACCAACTGCGGAAATCAAAAACAGGCTGAGACTGCATTCGGAAACGGAGCACCAAAAGCTATGGGAGCGAAGGTCGGACTGCAAGCACTCAAGATCTATGCTCCCCAGACCTGACAAGAAAGTGACGAATACACTACTCAAAATGAAACGTGAGGACCTACGTATGGTGGTGGGCATCATAACAGGGCACTGCGACTTAAACCATCACCTGTACAAGATTGGAGCCACTGACAGCGGGCTATGTCGGGGCTGCTTGCAGGAAGAAGAGACGGAGGAGCACGTGATCCTGGATTGTGCGGCCACAATAGAGACCAGGGCCAAGACGGGTTTGCAGGAGCTACTTCTATCCTGCTCTCCAGCATCAACGCCTTCGGACACACTTCAACGGTGTTGCTGTTCAGTTTTGTCAAAGTCAACGTCATAGGAACGTCACTGCCACGGCGACTGATTGACTTAACATTACTTTTTTGTTGTTCGTAGTTCATTCTGGCTCGCGAATTACGTTAATTTTTAAATTCATTTTTTTTTTGACAGTTAACCTTTGTTGACCTGAGAGAGTCGTTGTCGTATCGTCGTTTAAGTAACATCTCGTGCTGTGTACCAAAAGAGCAAAATTAATTCGCGCCGGTTTCGGGATAGCTTTTGGCTCACATTGTTACTCTATTCTCGTATATCCCAAATACTTTGGAGACGTACTGCTGGCTTCCGGTGTGTTTGGCGTGGGAGCTATCCGGGTTTCACAGCCTTGTCCGCGGTCATACGGTGGGTTAAGGTATTCGACGCAGCTGGTAAGTTGACGGACCCACGCTCGCTGAGAAAACCCTGCGACTCGCCAGCCGTTGGACTGTCTTCGGAGACACCTTGGTGTAAGGTTAGTGCAATTCAGTTAGTTCGACCCGAACACACTTTGTTTCGTAGTCGGGAAGTCCACAGTGCCTCTAAGTAACATTGTCGTAATAACATTTATAATAATAAAAAAAATACAGTCCACTTTATCGTACAGTTGCCACCAACCCAAAGTCCTGCTCCGTTACTTTAAGGAGCTGGGCTGGCTGGGGTAGGGTTAGCACAGGGGGACAATGCACAATACACCCCATAGCGGGACGTCAGTGCAGGTCTTAACACCCCCACTTAGAATTAGAATTAGATTAGTAGTCTACTGGAAGAAGCCTCCCCATAGAATAGGGGGATTTGCCGTAATGGCCAAGCTTGGTAAGCAAAATGGTGATCGTAGTATTCGTGTACTCAGATGGATACTACTACCTATACTCTGGCGCAATCCTTTTGTCACCTGTTATGACATCCACGGGAGTAATTGGAGAAGTCATATTCTAAGGCCAAGACTACCACGGCAAATTTTAATTGAGTGATTGTAATTCATTGTCTTCACACAACTACAGAGGTAAGCCACACCACCACTGCATCGTAGATTCGTGCGCGTCCGTAGCAAGTACAGTGCTACGACGTAGCACACGGCTACGAAATCAATTCCACACTACTATACTAACTTTTAAAGTTTGAAAGGTTAATGTGAAAACTGAGCTGTTCAATGGTATCTATGTATACCATAGTTTCGATCACGTAAGCAATGGTTTTCTAGGAGAAATGATGTGCATATTTTGTCGAAGATGTAAGACGCAGCACTGCACTTATAAAATCAATTCTAAGTCGCATGCTTAAATATGAGTAAATGGATACGTATTTGTCCTGTTACAAGTGTTTCTTACCAACCACAAAAAAGAGGAAACTCTTCTAACACTGGTTATTGCAACTTAACAGAAGAGATCTACACCCTTTAATTATCAATCTTGTAAAAACAATAAAAAACTTTTAACTTTTTTTTACTGCACTTGCTTGGATATGCATGAAACTATTAAGCACGAGGCAGTAGCGATACAGACCATATTATATCAAATAGACGCTATCAACCATATCTTCCTTGCTAGGGTGCCTTCTCACACCAACTATTAAAATAAAATAAAAATACTATAGACGAGATACGGTGGTAATTCATCTCGTTATAGCAAAAAACGGTAGAGTTGCGACCGCGGTTGCGTTCGCTAAATTTATGGACAATTGTTTTGCATAAAGCAACTGTATATACTGTATTCTGAATCCAGAATACCTGCTGTACGGTGGCTCTTGTTTCAATTTGTGAGACTGTCTATTGTCGGTAATTGAATAAGTTTTGCGACAGCAGTGGTTTTGAATCATTTGTGAATATACCAAAAACATTGAAAGGGGTTAAATAATACAATTTACGTCATGGAGAGATATACAGTATGGAAAATCAACCGAAATTTTTGGATATGGCAATATAATTTAATTTGGAACTCGTAGCTAAGTAATATAGGTATTCGTAGTTAGGTAAATACGATTGCCAGTTATAATTATTAAACTGGCGTGCAGTGAATCATGGTCACTTAGAAAAACCACAATACTTCCCAAACTATGTAAGATCGCATTGAAATAAAAATCACATTAAAATATATTTCATAGGGCATTAAATACAATAAATTTCGTAAAACAATTTCGTAAACTTATAATATGTAATCGAAAAATGAGTTTGGGAGGTATTGTGGTTTTTCTGAACAACCATATTAGATTTCAACTTTATTTGAAGATCACAAAATAGTATAGCTCAATGATCACACGCAAGGTGATTCCCTAACTCAGATCGCATTCGTATTCTATCCAATCCCTTTTGGGTCAGGCGTATTTAAATGTATATTTTTGGGGCTGCCAACCGACTACGGTTCAGAGGTCATTAGCCTGTATCACTCCATACAATCAGGGCAAAATTAGCTTTATTGTTCTTATTTTAAATCCACAGGGCTATTCTCCATCGGTTTGCAACAGGCGTAAATTGTGCAATCAGGGGGCTTATTACGGGTTTTGATTACTTTCGAAACTATATATTTACTGACAGCATCCTTAGTTTTTTTCCCGTTTTCGCTAAGGACGCTGCAAGTAAATGTATGGAAGAAAACGAAACTTCATAATAGTTTCGTAAACTATCAAAGCCCGTACTAAGCCCCCTGAAAAGCGAGCCATGATAGCACAATTTACGCCTGGAGATAGAGAATACAGGAACTGGTTTTGATGCGAGCAATTGGAATATCGTTTTTTTTATTCTCTGCTGGTGTTGATCGATTGGTTTTGTCAACTATAAACATGAAGCTTAACATGCTGAGCTTAAGTTTCAATATAACAGGTGATATTTCTTATACGTAAGTATTATTCTGTGGCTCATAGGATTCAACCGATTTAATTTCCGTCCGGAGACGACTCGTGATATCTATGAAGCCGTATCTTACGTACCGGCATAAATCCTATCATAAAGATAACAATTGGCGTATTTTAGTTACACTAGATCTATTCTATAACCATTTTCGGACAACGTTTTGTAAGTTATATTTATTTATTTTGGTTTTATATTTTTATTTAGTAAAGAACAAATTATATAATAATTTCAAAATATATTTGAGACCTATGCTATTACAAGAAATTCCCTTTTAAACGAAACGTAGGTACCTTATCTATAAACTGAACACCATCAACAAAGCACACATCGCAAAGACAAAAAACACTTTCAGGACTCGTTAGCAAGTTGCTTCATAAAAATAATGAACTGACAAGCTTATATGTGATATGAATGAAATAACTGAGTTTTTGTATCAGTTTTCTCATTAATCACTGGAAGTGTTCCAATGGAGTAGAGTTGTTACAAGTAAGAGATATAAATGATTCATTTCAGTATTCAATCAGTTGCGAATTAATCACTCACTCACTGTTTATCAGTATTCATAAGTAAATTAATGAATCACAGCCATATTATTATATAGGAATAAAATGAACTCTTTTTACTTGGTTGTTCTTAGCAGCATAACTAAAGGTATCTCTAGTCAGGGTAGCAATTATAAATGCATATTTTAGTCAATATAAACGTCGCAGGAAGTTGGTGGATGAAGGCGGCTCAAGACCGTCGTGGCATTATAATCCGGTAGTGAACTTCTACAGGCTGATGATGATGATGCTTATGAGTTAAGGTAGCTGAAAATAACTATTGATACGAAAGAAAATGACTGCTATATAGGTAATCGCATTGAAAATGATTAAAAGCATAATTAACATAATCACATACCTGATCCCACACTAGGATTCCATGTGTCGTGGGTATCAAGGAACTACGAGTACCATTGGTAGTTGGTTAATACGCGTTCATTGGTTTAAATTGTTATCATCATTTTTTGTAGCTGATCTATTTGTGACCTAGGTCATTCTCTGAATCAGTGCTGAGCAACAGTTTCTTAAATGTATGAATGATATAATATAATGATACGACTCACCTATTTTTTACAGTGATTCTTGACAAGAATAACTGTAAGTAAATAAATGAGTATTAGTACAGACAATGAAAAGAGTGATGCAAAATTTACATTACTAGTGATATGAATTTCTCATTCTAGTGATATGATCAGTGACTCTTTTCAGTGTAACTCGTACATTTTCCGCAAGTCTAATGTAGAGAGACAAATGTGTTCATTACTCTTTGCCCCCGAATAACGGTTTTTCTAGTATTTCTTACTCAGCGTTAACGACATCGTAATGTGCAAGCTTTTAGCTATGATTAATAAATAGTGCGAGTCGGAGAATGACGGTAATTTGGAACTGAAGAAGGAGACAATCACAACACTCATCGGTATTGTCTGAAAGCCGGAAAAGTTTTTTTACGTCAACTGTCTAGAACGCCACTGAGTCATTTATCTATCATTTTTAAAATTGATTTATTAGACATATCAAATCTTAACCTAAAACATTTCCAGTGTCAAAATTCTAGAATGTACAATTCATAAATTAAAAACACGTAAATTAAGCTTTAATCACTTAGCAGAACTTATAAAGAAATATTTGCTAAATTAACTTATTAAGTAACGCAGTTTACTAAATTGTGCAGGTTTTGCCTACGAAAAAGAATACATACATGCTAGCTTTATTTGAGCAAAACATTTATCAGCGCAAAAGTTTAACGCCACTATGTAGATTTTGTATTAGTTGTATATTATCTATACCTAAAACGGAACTCATCAGCAACCAGAGGCAGTAGACAAAGTAACATTCTAATAGCGATGACGCCAGTAGAAAAGTCCAAAATGTATGAAATTGGACGTAAGCTCGATCGATATGTCAAGTGGTCTTTTGTATTGTATTACTACTGTAGAAATAGAATAGCTTCGAAGCGACCGCCGTTTGTCCAGGCCGGCTTGTTGGGTGAGGCCCCATATTATGCAGTGGGGGGATATATGCCATAATCACCACGCTTGGGAGGCGGGTTCGTGATCACAGTTTAGTGTCAAGTACTCGGGTGGATGCTGTGGCTGCGTACAGGTGGATTTGTGACCGCAGTATTTTAGTGTTGTTGTATTTAGGTGGATGCTGCTACCCATCATCTGGTGGAAAAGTCAGCTATTACGACATCTAAGGGAGGAGAAGTAGGAGTCTTTAATAAGTCTTAGGCCTATTTTTTGTTGTACATTTTCCATGTAGCCCGGACCATTAAGTGCATCACACACGTAGCATATGCGGTAATATTTTATATGTGTATTAAAACTTATCGCATCTGAAGGTATCACACGCATAGCATACGATAATATACGAAATTGATACATTCACGCGGAAACCTTCAAACTGTATTGTATTTCAATTTGTATACACAGATATCATCTGTCCATCTTTTGATATATGTCGGTGCCTACAGATGCTTGACGGTAAAATATAAGTGATCTGCTACGTGTGTGTTGTTCCTTGAATTTAGTATAGAGAGCGATATGGACAGATACGCGCTCAGATACAGATATCTTACCGTATCTGCTACGTGTGTGACACACTTTAACCTGGACCTTTATGTGGCATTACTGGGTTCGTATTAGCTCATTTATTTATTATTTATATTTATATTTATCATTAGTAAGAGGACCTTTTTTTTACAAGTTCAATAAAATTGTTATGGTAGATGGAAGACAGATGGTTAACTTATTGTGGAAAATGATGAAAATATATTGCTATTGCAGGAAAACACGCTAATTGAATGATTATTGGGCTACAATAGGATGAAATGTGGCACCTGCCAATTCTAAATTATTGAAAACGATTTCGGCACGTAGTGACTTGCCGTTCACTATACGGACCCCGCCGAGGGTCAGAGGTCTCTGTTGATCTCAGGGAGTAATGGGGTTATATTATTATTATTTTTTGTAAACTTACATATGCAGGGTCTTAACTCACTTGTGCGCTGGGTAGGTATTCTGTTTTTTAACTCCTGGAATTTGATACCTTCTTTCATCTCACTCTTATCCATTGTAGGTTCAACTAAATTTCTATTTATTGAAACTCATTGATGCTTTCAATGATTGAACAACGGTGATTTGCGGCTTTTTTGATGATAGTCACTCAGTTTCATCCAAAAATCGTATCCCATTTGGCACCAAACCTAAATGCGTCTCTGGTGAGATAAGGATAAGTAGGATAAGGTTCTAAAGCGCACACAACTTTACAACTTTTGCTAATAGCGCATCAATTCTTCTGAGTAATATTTTCCAGAAATGCGACCATAACTTTGTGTTATGTAATCATTAATTGTTTATACAACTGTACAGTACTATATGTAGGCACCTGAAATGAAATTATTTTAGCTAACCCTCGCTCGGTAGCTACATAAAGTTCACTAATGGGTTATGTTCCCTGATAACTGTACTGTACCTTTAATTATTATTCTTTATGAACGGTAAAGACCGGTAAAGTACCATTATTCGTGATACCGTTTGTCTGCGTAAAATTTATTTTAATACGTTAGTTACGAAATTTTTGACGTTTGAAGTTTTTCAAACGTCATTTCGACAATGAAACTTAATTTCTTGTCGCATCAGTTTAATATAAATTTTATTTTATTGCCGATTAGTTTTTGATGTTCCCGGCCTGAGAATATACCACTCATATTGATGTCACAAAAGCCGGCTAAGGAATTATAAGGGGATGGGCTGCAGCATCCACCTGTGCACTTAACACCATAGTAAGATTACCAATCTGCCTGCCAAGCGTGGTGATTATGGCAAATTCCCCCCATTGCGGTCTATGGGAAGGCCTCGTCCACAAGTGGACGTTTAACGGCTGATGATAATATTATTTCTAATTACTTTAAAAGCACTTAAAATCTCAATCCTCAATCTTAATCTCAATCTTAATTCTAATGCTTTTTAAAGCATTAGAAGCTCCAACAAACAGAAAATTAAAAAAATAAAGCCACTTTGTACATTCAGCAACCGTAGCCATTTAGAAAATTAAAAAATACAATCTAAGTTTTCTACACGAGGCAGTTTTTTTCCTGTGCGCCTAAGCCATGGTTTAATTTAACCGTCATTTGACGCTCGCAATATTTTAACGTTGATAAATGTCGTCACATGACGGTATCTTGGAAATCGAAGATGGCGTGGTGTGGCTAAAATGCCGACAAGCAGGCCTATTCTAAAAAGTTCGGAAGAGTTTCCGATCGGATTCGTTAATTTTTAATTTCGATGTGGTAAGTAACTAATACAACTTTATTATAAACGGCAATTTATATTTTTTTTATTCCTCTATGTTATTCTTTTTTTTTCAGCTAATTGTAAAAAGGATTATCAAATCAAGCCAAGCCGTGTTTGTTGCCCTGATTCTTTTAGACTTGGACGCATTAGAACTGATGTAATTTTAGTTTATACGATTCAAAATAATCCTTGAGATGTAAATGAAAAAAAAATCTTTTGACTTTGTCTTTGAGATAACAACAAAGGTTTGAATGGAAATCCGCCACTTATATTTCAGAGCAGCTTCGTAGAAAGATTTAATCGCTATGCTTTTATGGTTAGGGACGACGACCGTCAAACACCGGTTTATCGAGGGTTAAACCCGCTCGTAGATGGTACGTGCTCGCTGAGGTATCTCTACGCTCGTGCTCGGGCAGGTAATCCCGTTTGATCAGCACTCATGCGTGGCCGCCTGTGAGCGCGCCGCAACCAGGCTATTTATGTATCTACCGCTCTAATGAGGATATTAGGGACACGACAGACGTAGAAAAATCGATGACTAAAAATAACGTGTTGGCGAAATGTAAAAGGTGAAATACACGAAGTTTTCTGGTGTAATTGGCCGGTCAAGATTATATTATAAAATGTCCGCTCGATCACAAAAACAAAATTGTTTAACATTTTAGCTAAAAAGACTAACTATAAACGAATATTTGACGGATAAACTTAATAAGGTATTATTTTTTAGTTGTTTTTTAGTTCATTTTAACTTATTTTATTACTGTGTTGTTGGAAACGAATGTAATGACGTAAAGATGTCGGTAATTAATAAGTAAAATAATGAAATACCTAGCTAATTTATAAACATTTATGTAATTTTTGCATGCCTAAAATGGTATAAATAGTTGGTACTTTTTTATAATTAACATCCTAGTTGAAGCTAATAAAAATAAAACTGCTTTCGAGCGTTTCTTTAGTTTTTGACGAGAGACAGTTTATAGTATGTTGACATTAAAATTGGCTAAACAATTGAATCGAGCGGTCCTAATCATGGTGGTCCATTCAAAAAGTTTTTTGATATCCGTAGTGTAATAAAAAATAAACTACAAAATCTGAGATATAAAAATACATTGTTACGAATAACAAGGGTTTTTAAATAGACTTTGAAATCATAAAATTCAATCGTTATCCGCCCTTAAAAGGTTTAACTTTTGTAAGTTTTGTAAGTATTGGTTTGATCCCAGTCAAAATAGAAACAGTCAAATTAAATTAACCTACCATATATACTCTGATTTTTTATCTTAGACTTTTTTTGTAAACAAAGAAATGTCACTGTGTGTATAAGTCTCATGTATGTGTATCATATGTGTATATCATGGAAGAAGAAATCATTCTTCCGTGGTGTATATACACATAATATGTGTACATCATGACACTTATACACACAGTGGCATATCTTGATATTTCTTTGTGTGCAAAAAATGTCTATGTCCAGATAAATAGATCGTAATTCACGGTGACTAAGTCTAGGCCTTACTTTGAAATCGTCCGTCTTTCTCTAACCCGCGTGTTTTAACATTTGTGTGACAGTGACGGGACGATTTCAAAGTAAGGCTTAGACTTAGTCACAGTGAAGCACGTTCTATTTATCTCGACCTAAGATTAAAAACCAAGGTAAGGTATTTCAGTTTATCGATAATTCTCGACATACTTCAGTACGGTTAGACGAATACCACGGTCTGACTAACGTTAATAATGATCTAAGAATAATTAAGGCAATGATAGTGAGTCACTAGCGAGACAATAGTAAATGTCAAATATTAACCAATCAAATTACAAAGATTATAAGCTATCACGATGTCATTGGCCAATTATATGCGGTTATCTCGCTAGGTCTTGGTAACGCTTAGCCGCACATATCGCTTTGTCATGTTATTGGGTACGTATGAGTGGCATACAGATTTCTGATGATAATAAATCAGTACCCTAATCCAGGATAACAGCGGGCCGCAGCTGCGTGTAAATGGTCTGCCTTAATGGTGACCTCACCTGTTTGCCCTGAAAAGGGTTTATGGGTACAGGGTAATTGTTTCGTACTTCATTAGGACTAAAATTACACTGTTATTTTCATTATTTCTCGGTTATTATCTCGGTCTTTCTCTTTACCTGTTGGTAATATTGATATTTTTTTTATTGATTCGATTTCGTTCGTCGTGGCATTCTAAGGGCCTACTTATGTCCAGCAGTGGACTTCTACAGGTTGATGATGATGATGATGATGATAAACATATTAGGTATTATTTATATTAATTAGTGCAAGTTAAGAAGATGTAATTGTTTTCGATGATGATACCAAGCCACGATAATTTTAATAAGATCTATTATTGATGCTGCTTTTCTTTCAGATTTAGCCATTTCTGTGGCAATATCATGTCCATTCATCTACGTGCCTGTTTCAAAATAGACACTTAACACCCTCCCCCCACCTTACATAGTCTGAGCTCTAGCTCAGAACCGTAGAATAACATCACAACATGATCCAATTATTTCAGTTATCTCCTCTGTTTCCTCGATATCGGGTTATAAGCCGATATACACATTTAAATTATAAAAAAAGTTTTAACAAGGTTGTTTAAGACGACTTCATTGAATGTGCTGAAATTTAATCCAAGAATTTCACTCAATAAACTGAAGAAAATCATTCAGGCGCTCGCGGCTTCGTAGTAATATTGTAAAGGCTACAAAGTTTTAACTCTCGTATTTTCTTTCACAAGGAATTTATTAATTAAACGAAATTGCTTATTCATCTCGCGGTTTTTGGTAAAAAATGTAAGAGATTTCTTTTGTTCTTGTGTACGCTACATTAGGTATAAGCTGCTATTATTTTGTAATGCTAAAAATTAGCAGAAAAATAAAGATACCTTACCATGACATGACATGGTATCGGAGGTTCATTGGCGAATGACCAGGATTCGAACCCATGGCATCAGAAGGCAGGATCACTGTAGGCCTTACCGATGGTGAGTATTTTCAACATTATTTCATTATACGTAAGGTTCCTGGCCAAAATTACCTAAAGTCACGGAAACATCTCTTATCCGCTCTTACTACAGGGTACAACTATATATATAATAAATTACCTAACACTTATTAAACAAGCCACAAGTCTGTTTATATTTAAAAAGATATTAAAAGATTATGTACTGAAACAAATTATGATGATGCCTTCATCAGCTCATTGAAGACCACTGCTGGACATAGGTATCCCCTTAGAATGCCACAACAAACGGTCTTGAGCCGCCTCTATCCACCAACTTTCTGCAACGTTTATAATGTCTATTATAGTCCATCGAGTGGAGAACTTTCCTCCACCGCGTCGTCCAGTTTGTGGTCGCCACTCGAGAACCTTTATTCCCCAACGGTTGTCAATTCCGCGAAGTATATGACCTGCCCATTGCCACTACAACTTGCTTATTCTGATAGCTATGTAATGTCACTGACCTTGGTTCTTCTACGAAAAGCAAACAACCCACTAAGAGAGTATCGAACACAAAAACAAACGATACCGTACAGTGAAATGGAAAAATAATCACATCCGGGTGGATAAAATTAATTGATGTGCGCAGTCATCAATCAATACTGTAGATATCATCAATCATTACATTTTCTCTGTGTACACTCAAAGTAGTACATTTTATGAACAGTCTTTATAATCACCAACAGTCAAACTGCATACTTTTTGAGCAACTTGTACAATGAGATTAATAGAGTCAATTAAGCGCAGATTACTTAAATCAAAGTATACCTACGTATAGTTCTCCTGTGTACATGATGTTAACCTCGTGAAATATAGTATTCCCTATTTATATATATATCTTCCGTTTGAATTACAGCAGGAAAACTAAAACTAAACTAAACGGAAACTGTTTCGTTGCATTTGCATCTGGTCGCATTAAGCCAGAACGTGCATACCAAGTGGCACCACAAAAGCTTTAACAACGTTATTACAATCTTGTTCAAAGATATGCGACTCTGAGGTAAAATTGAAAATCTCCTTTACAAAAGGTTGGAACTCTGCAAATTGCAAAGCCGCGGTAAAACGTCAAGCTGCCAGGGTGGGATTTAATGTGCCCAGGACAATCATCCTGTTGGCTTTTAATTAAGGTGTCGTTCAACTAACGCACGCTTTACACGCCAAAATGTCATCTTTACACTAAACTGCCAATTCTAAATAATTGAAAGCGTTTTAGGCAGGTGGTGACTTGCCGTTCACTAAACAGGTCCCTTAAAGGTGCCCCCAATGGAGGCAGCGTAAGGGGCAACGTTGGCGTGGACGGCTTAAGGATGTTGAGAGGTGTGCTGCAGTTTCACTAAGCGCTACTCCTGGTTTTATGTCTTGAACACTTCCACCCTTGGAGCATAGGTTTCGCTCTTGCGCCTCTACCCTCGGCAAGCCGGCTAAGGCAAGCCGAGGGTAAGGGGTTTTTGTTGACCCCAGGGAGTAATGGGGCTCCGCGGTGTCGCCACTCACCGAACGCTCGCCACAAGCGTGCCCTGCGGTTTTTATTATTATTATTATTAAAGCTATTAATACCTACAGTGGTAAAATACCGTATTCGTAAAGGATTTGACCTTATTCAAAACAATTTCATAAAATGTAATGAACCAAGGAACACGTATGGGTAATGTCATTTCCATGTTTATGTGCCCATTACGTTCAGAAGGTAATTATGACTGTCCCCAGGGAATGTCGAATGATGTGGGCAGTTGGGTGTTGGAATAATTTACCAACCCCCCCCCCCCTCTGAATGAAACAGAACCCTTGATCAAAATAGGCATGCAACTTACACAGGCGGGGTTTGATATGCCTTTACTTTTGATTGCTTTATAATACTTATTTAGCTTTGTAAGTAGTAGACCTTCTTGTGAAAGAGTTCGTCCGGGGAAGTACTATAAACGTACCTATTTCTGCCGCCAAGCCAGTAGTGCTCACATTGCTGTGTTTCGGTTTGGTGCCGGTAAAATTACAGGCACATGAGAGTTTTTATCTGTATGTCTCAGGGTTGGTAGGGCGCTGCGGTAACTACTTTCCATCAGGTGGGCCGTATGCTTGTTAGCTTGACAAGTTGTATAAAAAAATGGTTGAAATTGTTTTGAATGTATTTTTTGACGTCTTTCTTTTACCCAAAATGAAACCTACTTTAACCTACGGGTAATATGGTCGCATTTCCTCGATATGTACTCACTTTTAATTTAAAAAAATCTGTCTCGCTTTTTTCTTAGGTACCTACCACTGACACTGTAAATTAAATTAAGCTACTCCACCGGCTTCACCCTCCAGATTAAATTCTACTTTCCTTAGCAATTCGGGAAAACAATTTTGGAAGGCAGAATTTAATAAGTTTTTGTTTATATTACATTATTTTCGGAACAGGCTTGTATGATATTCGTCATTTAAAATTAGTCCAAATCACTATGAGTAAAATTAAAAGCAAAATGTCGCATTTATTCAGAAAATGATTTCATTTCTGTAATTATCATCATTATTACCTGTAAAAGTCCACTGCTGGACTTAGGCCTTCTAGGTCACGATGAAAGTGAGATGCCTTGACATCCACCGACATTTTTACTGGCTTTAGTCCACCGACAGGTGGGCCTCTATGAAGCTCTACGGGGTTAAATGTCATAGCCGAATTTTGGACATTAGAGTATTCCATATCATTTCATTTGCAGCGTTGGGAATATTATGGGCTGATTATGCAAAAACCATTTTAAAAATTCTCAAATGTGCCTTAAATAACCCAAGACCCTGATAATTCATTTCCAGCATCGAAGTTTACTTAAGGTCGTATAAAGGCAGAAATCAATTTATATTCATGCACAAAAATATATTCACTCAAATCTATTTTCATCTGCCAATATCATTACAGTACCGGCATCCTATGAAGTTACTTTCGGGTTTTTCCGCTTATTCGAAAAGAGTCGTCGCTCATTTATATTTTATTTTAATTTTTAGTATTTTTTGAGTAATATTTTTTTTTCGTTGAAATCACAAGGATCATTTTGAATCGTCTTATAAACTAAAATTACTCCTGTTCCAACGCGAAAAAATATATGGCTTACTAGATGCGCCCCTCGGTGATGTAAATTGATGATGATGATAATGAAAAGTATTTTATTTGTTAATCCACAGTATAAGGTATCTCCATTCCAAATTTCATTAAAATCCGTTCAGCCGTTTGAGCGTGACGAAGTAACAAACATCCTCACAAACTTTCGCATTTATAGTATTTTATTTGAGAACCAGTTGTAGTCTGTTTAATTTATTTTTATATCTCAAGCAGGCATCTGACCTAACGAAGTTTGATCAAGAAAAAACCAGTGATACGAAGACGTAGAAGTAGTATTAACCACAAAAGCTCATTTATCTGTCAAAAAATGCTTTATTGCTTGCCGGTACTGTAGACAGGCGTAGATTCGTATTGAAATGATTGCGTTGGAACCTGTAGGGTGCTCCCCTTGCCTGTTACAGACAGGCGGGTGGTGGTGTCACTCCTGTATTTGAGTTGTTCATTTGCTTTTAATTATCATTAGTGGAAACGTGTAGTAGCGCGCGTGTGATGCCTCTGGTGTTGCAGGCGTCCATAGGCTACGGTAACTACCTTCCTTCAGGGGGCCGATTCTACTATTTTGAATGGAAAACCATTCTTAGATCATGCAATTACAATTCAATTACGAATGTCATTAGAAATGGTAGTCTGCTAAATTTGTGATTGTACTGAATTGAAACAATTGTTTCTGAATGGTCGTAATTATTATAATCCAATTGAAAAACCATTGAAGTTAGTAGAATACCAAAAGTGTCAAGAGTGACATTTTTAATCGACTTCCCAAAAAAGGAGGAGATTCTCAATACAGTGTTTTTTTTTTTTTTAATGTTTGTTACCGCATATCTCCGGCGTTAATAAACCGATTTGGAAAATTTTTTTTTTTTTAATAGATATACTTCCAGATTGGTGTCATTTTTTTTAGAATCCAGTTCTGATGATGGAATCCATGAGGAACTCCTCAAATATTGTAGGCATACATATGGTGATTTTCATATTTTCAGCAACAAACCAAGCATTTGCATTCTAAAAGTATCATAATCCTTTTACCACTATGGTTCTTTCATCATTTTTTTTCATCCAAATATTTAGTCGAATATAATGGCGGAAGTCGGTTTTTTTAAATGAAAAGTTATTGAGATAATTAATGAACAATTCAAACACAATTGGGGCCCTAGTGGGCCATATGCTTGTTTGATTGACTAGTAGTATAAACAAATTACCTATTTTCCAAAAATTTGCATTCATTTCAAAGCATTGAAAAACACAACGCAGTGAAATCCATGCATATTATTACAGACGGACTCTACTTCGTATCGCCGGTTCATGGGGATCATTTTGGCTGCCTAAGCGCTATGTGAATCTTATGAAACTTGAATAGGGTACACTTGAACTAAATATTCCCCTTTTCAAGTTTCAAAAAATTTAGACAGCACCAAGGCTGTCAAAATTAGCCCCATTGTTGCATTCTTCATTGCCTATTGCTACTGTAATTGGGAAAGCTCAGACGTATGGTGGCTCTGAAAGACCTAAGTTACCAATAGTGAAAGAACCAGTGTGCTGGAAGGATCCATTTGTATATAGTATATAGTAGTCCAGTTTAGATTTATGTTGGAATTACAAAATTTCGATGTAAATTATTATATATCATTTTTAATTTTGATGTTATTGTTATTGAATTTTTGGTTATTAGATTTTATTAATTGTTTTCATTTTTGACGTATCTAAGTGCATGCAAATGTCAAAAGATAAATCAAATTTATCATTATCATTATCTGGTTTAAATAGGTAAATATTACAAGTTAGTTTCTACAAGCAATGTACCTACCTACTTACTATCTACTTACTTATTTACTCGAACGACCTACTGTTATGTTATAAATACTTTAAGTTATATGTTTTTCTCATGTAAGTGACATACTTTTTGTCTTTTTGAAAATAGATTTATTTAAACCGAAACCGAAATATCAAACGAACTAACCTGTGAAGAATGGTAAAAAAAATATAGTATCTGGTAATGAATATAACTAAGAATTTAATAAAGTTTTTTAGGTTAATGATCCCCTATTTACACAAAATTTCATAAACATTTCTGTCCACCTTTAAACCTTTAAATGCGGTTCCAGAATAACAATTTCAAAGGAAACGTGAAACCCACGAACAATGGCGTCAGTAAACATTTGTGCAAAACTTTTCGCAATTTTGTCCAATTACGCTGTAAAATTTAGCCACAAAAATAAAATTATAATTACTTAAATATAATATTTAAACATTGCAAAAAGTCGGTGGATGGAGGCGGCTCAAGACCGTTCGTCGTGGCATTCTAAGGTGGAGCCCTATCTCCAGTGGACTTCTACAGGGTGATGCTGATGAAATATAATAATATTAAATCTTGCAGTGCACTATAGGTAAAAAACTGATGACAATAAACATGGCATGAAGCTCGAAGAATAAAACTAATAAAATTGATGAATAAATACATTTATTTAAAAAGAAAAAATATCCAGGAACATTCAAAATGAAAACAAGATTCTATGCTACAGTTCCATTCAATGTCTGGGTTTCCAATTCCTAATTTCAGAGAGTCCGCTTCGGGCATCGAAATGCAAGTAATATTTCTTGGACGGTCCGATGCTTTTGATGCTAGGTTCAATTTAAAACTCTCATGCAGTTTGTAAACTTAAGTAAATTATTACTTTTTCAGAATTTAGTTTTAAGAGTTTATCACATATTGCAACTGCTTAATATAACGTAGAAAAGAAAATACTTTATTGTACACCTTAAGATAATAAAAAATAAGCAAAACTTAACATGATAATTAAAAGTACAAAGTTGGTCTTATCGCTTAGAAGCGATAACCTTTGGATGGAGAGAGATCTGTAAGATTAGAAAAATAGCCACGGGTGTACGTAAACTATGTAACGTATATGTAGTTACTTAATGAAAAAACTGAGCAGTTTCTGAATTTTAAAATTATAAGTAAAATCTTGATTAATTTGAACGAGCGCTTCGTTCCCCTATCAAATTACAAGAGCTCAAAAGAATTCCTCCATTTAACTAACTAAAGCTCCGAGAGAAACCTTGGCAAAATAACGAAACGCTCCACAAAGAGCGCGGTCGGAAAGGTAGAGATGTGGTATAAGTTATAAAAGTCAGAAACAGCTATAAATCTACTAAGCGAAGCCTATAAAAAAACATATTTTGGATCAATAATCAGTAAAGAAAGATCTCTTCAAAGAAGGAAGGTTTCTTGTAAAAATGTTGACTCCACATTCATTGAAAATAACGTAACACCCAACAGTCACATATACGCAGTCTTGATCCCACACTAGTATTCCCGATGTTGTGGGTATCAGGAACTACGAGTATCATGGTACCGTACCACGGAAAAAACATTTGAAGATCATACAAACATTTGTCCTTGCAGCGGGAATTGAACCCGCAACCTTTCGCATCTCAGTTGGCTACTCACCCGCCGCGCCAATGAGCTCGTCAAGAAAAACCTGTACAGAGTGTTCCAAGAAATAGTGGCAAGTAGAAGTAGGAAGGTAGCTTACGGCATATTCGTGTATATGTGCACTTGCATATATGTAGCTTGTAGGCACTTTAAGTAATCAGCAATTTTATTTTAATTGAACTGGATGAATGAATGAATGAATGAATGAATGAATGAATGAATGAATGAATGAATGAATGAATGATTGAATGAATGATTTATTTATTTGCTTAGAATGGTAGGTACAGTATAAAACATAGATGATAAATATAATTATAGTTTCAAGTACATTCTGCCGTTAAGCGTGCAAAATTAAGCAGTCCATAAGCTAAATATGGAGGCTAAATATATATTACATGCGAGTTATGGTTTATGGATCTACTGTGAATGAGCCTAAAATAAAGCTAAAAAGTCAGATGTTCTACCATTTGAATACGAGCGAGCGTTCAAATGCCTATTTGTGGCCTTCCGACTTCATAGCATGCATCATCAATTTGCACTGCAATTTCACTATTGGACTTCGTACTCGTATCGAGGTCACGTTTTTACTATTGCACCAATCAGAACAGTCTGAATGGAGCTTTATTAGTGTCGACTGGTGTAGAATATAAAGTGACTTTGCTTCTACTTATCATTTGAAGTGGATAGGCTGATCATAATCTTAATCATTTATTCTATTACAAACATATGATTGTAAAAAGTGACAAATAGTATGGTAGATCTAGCCATGCTTTACTAATTTCAGCATACAAATATAAAGCTAAGCTATATTTTAAATCTTTTTAATAGAATTAATCTTAATTTTTTTTTTATGCTACTTGTCAAGCAGACTAGCTTACGGCCCACCAGATGGAAAGCAGTTACCGTAGCCTATGAACGCCTGTAACACCAGAGGCATAACACGTGCGCTGCCGACCCTGAGACATAAAGATGAAATGTCTCATGTGCCTGTAATTTCACCGGCACCCGTACCCTTCAAAACGAAACACAGCAATGCGAACACTACTGCTTGGCGGCAGAAATAGGTACGGTGGTAGTACTTCCCCGGACGAACTCTTCCACAAGAAGTTCTACCACTAACAAAATTAACTAACAACTAAATAACTAACTAATTAACTAAATTAACTATAGTAGTTATCTAAGCAGCATATCAAGTGATTAGCCACTTGTATTATGATCCATTGTACGCTATTTTGCCCTAATGATGCGTCAAAATGCTGCGTCCTTCGTCAATTTGTAGCACTTACAACTTTAGTGAAAGCTTAGATACTGTTGGAACTTATTTTCAATTTCAATTTGTTAATTAGCAACTATAAAATTATAAGTACACTGTAACACAGTAATAAAAACAACTATAATACAGAACTGTTGGTCAGGTAGATGCAAAAAGGTCACAACTCAGCGTTAATGCAGGGTAATATCCTGATCTGCGTCTTTCGTTGAGGCTTTTGGGGACTGAGGAAGGAGACTGTCAGGTCATAAGAAAAAAAACATAGGAAGGGTACTAACATAAAGAGAAAATTAAACAATAAACAATATAACCTATAGGTGTGATGAGGAAAGTTTGAGTTTGCGAAGATTTTGACAGTTATTCTTAACGAACTTCTAACAAACAGTTTATTTACAAATACAAATACCAATACAAATTTTTTTTTTGGTAATAAAAGATACTTGATGTAACTAGTTGTTGAAAACACCTTTTAAGTATTTTCTAATACTTGTGATAGGCATTTTCGCTCTTCCACATCTTTAGGTAGTAAGTAACATTGCATTTCTATAAAACATTGTAATAATAAAGATAAAAATATATTGTACTTAAAGTCAGTGAAATAACAGGGGTAAAGTATTCTTCGATAATATTTTCTTAAGAAAAAACCGGTATAATGCAATCTAAATCCCATTATTACCTCCTTATCCAGCTTAATGTAAAAGAATAAACGAGAAAGAGAAACGAGGCAAAACGATTCTATATTTCTACCTCGGAACTGCGCAACTACAAGCTCTATCATAACAATATCTCAGCGCTTAAACTGCAATAACTTTTCTGTAAAAAAGCTGGAATATTTCAAAGGGACCGCTGACATCGTCATTTTTAACCATATATTCTCATAGAGGGTGTTTTATGTCGAGCGTCGTTTGCTTATTTTAGGAGAGCCTTGCCAAACTTATACACACCCATACACTCACTCACATAAAAACACATTCAGTCATGTATACCTATTTTAATTAAAATTTGCCTCAGGAAGATATATTAAATAATCACTAAATCAAAAATTTTAAATTACTGCAGAAAACCCTTTATAGACTTAACTGAGCTCATTCAAAGTTTTCTTTGACAATAACAATACACGTTCTTTTTTTGAATTAGGAATATTTTTTTTGGTAATGAATACCTCTTTCTTAAATAGTTCATCGGCCACTTTACTAATTAAGTTTATATATTTCTAAAAATTAAAAGAAAACTTACAAAATGAAAACAGTAATTATCTCAAATTTTGTGCACTCTTCTGTATCTCAAATAATTATCTTATATTAAATTTTACTTCCAAGTAGATTTAAATGAACTTGTAGCGTTACAAGTATTTGAATTGTCTGCGTCACAAAATATGTTCGAAATCCAGCTAAGACCCAGCCTTAGTCTCACAGACACTTATACATAATACAAAAGAAAAAAAAACATATGTGTTAAAACTCATAAATACTACGGCTGTCTATGCATTAACACCTTTTATTCTCGCATGCCACATATTATATAAATCTTCATGAGCGCCATCTTGAAAGTGCATTTTCCACGTTGCACGGTAATTTCTCCGAGCACATTTTAGCATCACTATATGCTTCGGAAACTAGTTAAAGTTCTATGAATATTAAACGTGATTGGGAGAAGGTATTTGGAAGTTCGTTTATTACATCAATTATTGTAAAAATTGTACAATAATTGATGTAATAAACGAACTTCGTTTTTAATGTGTATCTATTGTGTATTAGTGACCTACATTTTTTAAGTAATTCACCATTATCATCATCACCATCATCAGCCTGTAGAAGTCCACTGTTGGGCATGCTTCTTTTCCTTTTGAATACTGCGACAAACGGTCTTAGCCGCTTCCATCTACCGAATTCTTGTGATGATGATGATGAATGAAGTACTCAGTTGCACCAAAAATGCATACAAAACGCTTTCAGAGATCTTTAGAACACACAATATTGCACGAATATTTTAGCAAGTTAGGGGCCATACCGACCGAACTCACCCTCAAACAATTGTAAAACTATGACACATTTTCTTAGAAAGCTATTATTTTGTTAAGTGTAAGTTTTCCATTAAGCTATGTATTCATTGATGTAAATAGATACTTAGAAAGTTATAGCGTAAGCGTGTTTTAATTTAATAAGTTGCAACAAGATTAATATTCCACGTCCTACGTGTGGCCTTTTGTACTAACTTTGTGTGTTACAGGTAATATAATGTCTACGGGGCCCCATGAGCAAATAAAAGCAATGGGCTTTGTGCGGGGTTTCAAAATGTAATCACGTTTTTGCGATTTAAACGACGAAAGATTAAAATCCTTTTAAAAAAATTGAACTTGTACGATACTGCATACGTATATGTCAATAGCCGCGTACTGACCAAGCGAGCGGCTTCGCGAGGCAGCCTCGGACATTTGCCGCAGTACGCATGCCGCGCGAGGCGGCCTCGGTCTGTAAGTTTTCTAATCCGAGGCTGCCTCGCGTGGCAAGGCCGAGCCACCGTGAGCATCGACGCTCAGTTTAACTTGAAGTTGAACGAGGCAAAACACTACCGTCTTGAGTGAGCGCGGCAAACTTACTGAGGCGCCTTTGAGCATCGACAAAAACCGACAACGCTCGGCTCGGGCCGCGGCACGCTCGGGCGAGGCAGCGCGTGCGTTTGCCTTGGGCGAGGCACGTCTTGACCGACCGAGGATTTGCCTCGCGAGGCTGCTCGCTCAATCAGTACGCGGCTAATAGTCCTGATCTCACACTAGGATTTCCTGCGTCGTTGATATCAGAACCTACAAGTTCCATGGCACCACAACACCCAGATCCAGCACAAATATTTGCATATCATTCAATCATTTTTCCCGCAGCGTGAATTGAACCCGCACCTCTTGTGTCGCAGCCCGCTACTCGCCCGCCACGCCACAGAGCTAAAATAATATAGTTATCATGACGTGTAAGATCATCTTATCAACACGCGCTTTATGACAATCTTGGTTTGGCAAATATTACTTACACTAGAGTCATTACCACGAACTTGTCTTTGAGGATGCATAGATCTTACTAAACTTAGTGTGAAGTATATATATCTGTCGCAGGAACCAACCCCGACCCTCTATCCCCAACCTAAAAACTCCCCTCAGTCCCTAGGGGGAGAGGAAAATAGAATTTTAGTCAAATTGATTGTAGGCAACCAAGTCGACTAAAATTCTATTTTCCTAGTCCAGTTTAATCCTACTCGAAAACAATGTCTGTGACAACTCTATCCTAAAGAAATTTGTTAGTAGTAGAACTTCTTGTGAAAGAGTTCGTCTGAGAAAGTACTACCACTGTAACTATTTCTGTCGCCAAGCAGTAGTGCTTGCATCGCTGTGTTTCGGTTACAAGGGTACGGGTACCGGTGAAATTACAAGCACATGAGACTTTAAATCTTTATGTCTCAGGGTTGGCAGCGCGCGTGTAATGCCTCTGATGTTGCAGGCGTCCATAGGCTACAGTAACTACTTTCCATCAGGTGGGCCGGAAGCTTGTTTGCTTGCAAAATGCTTAAAAAAAACAAAAACATTTAGATTCTTTTACGACTTTTTTAATACATTGCAAGCAAGCAAACTAGGCATATTTGCTGTGTGATAATTATTTACACTTGTCGAAATGCTTGTGTAAAAGTAAATGCATGGTTTTTATGGTTCTTCATCATCATGGGTTAAAAAAGGCATCCCCCACAGCATGCATATCGTGCAATAAGGGGCTTTGCCAAATTCACCACGCTTGGCAGGCAGATTGGTGATTGCAGTTCAGTGTTAAGTATTCAGGTGGATGCTCCATCTCCTGGCGTAATCTTTAAGTCACCTTCTACGTCATCCACAGGAGGAGTTGGAGGATTTTTATTCATAGGCTGAGATTACCACGGCCCTTTTTATTTATACAAGGGCTTTAAAAAGTAAAAAGATACTAAGAAAAGTAAACAAATTGTATTTACAATATTTTTTCCTATGAAAATAGCCAGCACATACGCCCAATAAATACACAATGCTGCATTGTTGTCCAACAGAGCAGCGTTGTCAATATTTATAGCGCAACGGTGGCGTCATTAATTTTGAACACGTGATACACACATTCACAAAGAATAACAAGCTTTGTTTCAGTGACCAAACATTACTATGGATAAGGTGCAACAAAAAAGATTCAGAGATGTCGTAGCACCATCTACGAATTTCGTAGCCCATCTACGAACTATCTATTTTGGTGATATTGATGAACTCAGCATACAAAATACAGTGTGAAGGTAATAACTTTTAATAATTTGTAGTGTAACACAAAAAAAACACGTTTACAAATGACCAGGTGAATTAACTATTTCCCTATAACATTAATAAATCCGATCAGACCCACTAAGAGTTAATGGCACATTATTGTTTTGTTTATCATACAAAACATAACACCAAACAGTCACATATGTAGTCTCGATCCCGCACTAGGATTCCGTGTGTGGTGGGTATCAAAAACTACGAGTGCCATGGTACCATAACACCCAAACCCGGAACAAATATTACATACATTTGTCTCGCCGCAGCGGGAATCGAAACCACAACCTCTCTTTCTTTTTAGTGAGTTTAATTGGGCCCGAAAAAAAAGAAGGTGTTTTGGCCTCTGAAAAATATATTCGACCCATCTCCCCAAGCCCTTCATCAAAAATTACTTATCAAAATAATTTTTAATATTTTTTTCTTTTTAAACACTCAAAAAAACTTGTTTCTAAAAAGGTTTGTTGAAAATGGAAATTGCTCTTAAGGCAGCTTTAATCAGTCTAGGAGACTGAACAAAATGTTTACAAATCATTGTATCAAACTAAGCAAAAATGTTCCTATGCAGGAATAAAAGCAACAATTCTTTTTAAAAAAAAACACATTGCATATAAATAGGGCATAACCGACATACTTGCCCTATTTGTATTGTGTCTACTGCAAGGAAGTCCAATCACTTTTCAACCGACTTAAAAAAAAAGAAGAGATTCTCAAATCAGTCCTATATACCTATATATATTTTTTAATGATCGTTACCTCTAAACTCCGTTATTTATAAACTAATTTGGAAAAATATTTTTTTATTTGATAGATAGATCTTGATTTTTATCAAAATTAAAAAAAAAAAAAAAAAAAAAATGATGGAATTCATGAGGAATTGAGGGAACTCCTCAAATAGTTTATGCATATGACGGCGCGTCGTCATCGTTCGGTTGTAAACACCACGTGCAACGCGCCGAACAAGTAACCAACCCTACTTTCCTTTGTTCTCGCTCGGGTATAAAAGCGAGCGCGCGGCCGCAGTTGGCAGTTTTGATTTGGCTTTGGCGCGGTGCACTTGTTGTCGTAGCGTTCTTGAAGTAATAAAATAAATTATGAAGTTCGACTCCTCTTTTATTGATGACGTCAGGACCTTAATCCGTCATCAGAAGTGGGATACGATCTTCACTCCCACTCAAACTCGGTCAATTCAGTGAAATATCATCCTGATTTTTTTGTTAAAAAAAATATCTGCAAAACACGTGTCGTGATAACCTCTGTGTTCTGTGTAACGTTCGCGCGCTGCGATTGTGTTTTCTGTTTTATCCACGTGAAATGTGTCAACTGCCTCGATCCTGATCTCGCGATTAGTGCTGTGAAGTGCCGTGGAATGCCACGCTGCCGTGGAGGCCGCGAAGATGGCGCTCACGTGGCAAGCGTTCGTGAGGTTGATATTTGCGTGGCTTGTTGCGAGGTCAAACTACGCGAAAGGAAACACGGTATCGTAGTTGTAGTTGTAGTTGTAGCTGAAGTTGCAGTGACCTTGATGTTAGCGGAGTTGATCGCAGTCACATGTGTTGCCTCAGATGCGACCACCGCAGTAATTGCATACCACCGTGTCTTGCTTACAGGATTTACATTGAAACGAAAAATCTATGAACCGGTTACCACCGAAACTGACCCGAAGAGATTTCACACATTAACAGCTTTTCGTGGAAATTGTCACTTCTGTGGTATCAGAATGCTTCTTCATCGTGGTATTGAATGTAGGGACAAACAACTTGTTCTTTCTAAAAACTTTTCCTGTTTTAGCAAAAAAAGGATCAAGCTAAGCCCGCTATGATCTGCGACGTGTGCAACGATCCCGGACACGTAGCCACTGTGTGTCCCAAGCGCTGGAAAAGGAAAGAAGACACCACTCCCGAATCCTAGCAACAAGCAAGTGAACCTGTGCTCCCAGTCTGCTCGAGATGTTTTACAGATAAGTGGTCTTCAGTTACTTTTTTTATTTTATTCTGGTTTAATGTAGTCTGGCTAGAAAGAGTCATATTAATTTACTTAAAGGCGAAAAGTTTTATGAACGAGTGGTTTTAAAGGGTCTTCATCATCATCATCAGCCTGTAGCAAGTCCACTGCTGGACTTAGGTCTCCCCTTTAGAATGCCACGACGAACGGTCCTGAGCCGCCTCTGTCCACCGACTTCCTGTGACGTTTATGGTATCTTTGGTCCATCGAGTGGAGGGCCTTCCTTTACCGCGTCGTCCGGTTTGTGGTCACCACTCAAGAACGGTTATCAGTTCTTCGAGCTATATGACCTGGCCATTGCCACTTCAACTTGCTAGTTCTGAGAGCTGTGTCGGTGACTTTGGTTCTTCTGCGGATTTCCTCATTTCAGATTATATCACGTATGGCCTAGCATAGCTCTCTTCATGGCCCGCTGCGCGACTTTATGCTTGCCTATACGACCAATAGATAACGACCACGTCTCAGTGCCGTAAGTCATCACTAGCAACACGCACTGATTCAAGACTTTCGTCTTGAGGCTCTGCGGTAACTGTGACGAGAAGATATGGCATAGTTTCCCAAACGCTACCCATCCGAGTTGGATTCGTCGGTTGACCTCTTTGTTGAAGTTGGACTCTCCTAGTTGAATCGTCTGACCCAAATAGACATAGTGGTCAACAACTTCGACATCATCATTTCCAACGTGTACCGGCATAGGTGCTACATGGGCATTTGACATAATTTTTGTTTTCCCTATGTTCATTTTAAGACCCACCTGTTGAGAAACGGTATTGAGGTCTCTGAGCATTGTGCCAAGGTCTTCCAGTGACTCTGCCATGATGACTATATCATCGGCATATCGAAGGTGATTGATGTAATCGCCATTGATGTTGATGCCATATCCATTCCAGTTCAGAAGCTTGAAAACGTCTTCCAATGCAGAGGTGAACAGTTTAGGAGGAATAACAACTCCCTGCATCACCCTTTCCTACAATTGGATAGGATCCGTGCACTGGTCTTTAAGACTGATAAACATAGTGGTCCTGCTGTACAAACACTTCAACACTTCAATATACCAGTAGTCGATTTGGCATCGCTGTAAAGACTGTAACTGTCCGCTGTTATCAGCGCTGTATCGCTGTAACACTGCCCAGGTCTCGACTAAATCAAAGGCTTTCTCGTAGGCCACAAACGCTAGACATAGCGGCTGATCATACTCTTCAGTTTTTGTATAATCTGCTGGAGCGTGTGGATGTGGTCTACGGTACTAAAGCCTTTTCGAAACCCGGCTTGTTCGGGGGGCTGGAAGTCGTTGAACCTACGTTCGAGACGACTGGTAACTACTCTCGAAAACAGCTTAAAGGGTTTCAAAGGGTGTTGGACCCAAAAACATTATCTGCTCATTACAAGTAAAATGCCCGACCATTGTACAAGGTTTCGATGTAACTTATCACATATTGCCCGATGAATGCTTAGCCAAAGTAATTTTATTAGGTCGTGATATTTTAGAGACAGGCATTTTAGTTGGAATTAACCTTTCTCTCTAGGTGACTTTATTTGTGTTAAAAGCGAACAAAGGCTTCAAACTAAGTTAGACCGAGAATATAAATGCCCCTTTAAAGTTACTGCAGTTTCAGAAAAATTACCGGTATGAGTTGAGACACATTAATGGAACTAATAGGGTTTAAAATTATTTTCACAAGCATTTACGTGAAGTACCTCGTGACCAATGGGAAATTTTCTGACAGCTAAAAGAAAGTAGTTCTAAATCCATGCATAGATGGCGCTGTCCAGATATAGTTGTCTAAATTTTGTCGGTCAGCCACCAACTGTCAGTGTCAATGACTTCACTCGCTCATGCTGTTCGTTGGTGAAGTAAACCGGACCAAGATGAGCAGGGATTATGGTATGGATGGTCTATAGTAGACTTGAAAAACGAGCTTCGGAATCACAACACAAAACTTAAAAAAAAAGGAGAAAACAAAGAGAATTTGTTCTCTGTGCTTTTGCAAAATCTTCACAAGACACAACCATGTCGAGTCACTGCCATCTACCGGAAATTTAAGAACTATTTTTTCTTTTCTTTTTAATAGCCTCTGAAAACCTAGCAAATTGAGGAAAATTATAGTGATGATGATGGCGTGACGGCGCGCGTGTAATAATGATAGTAATGTTTTTTTCATAAAACTGGCCACGGAAACAATAATAGTAATGGAGACACCATTTCAGTAACTAGTTACCGTGTTTGTGAATAGTGTGTTGACGACCTGAGTGGCGCGGCGGATGAGTGGCCGACTGAGATGCAAGAGGTTGCGGGTTCGATTCCCGCTGCGGGACTAACGTTTGTATAATCTGCAAATGTTTGTTCCTGGGCTGGGTGTTATATGGTACCATGGTACTCGTAGTTCTTGATACCTACAACACGGGGAGTCAGTGTGGAATCAGAGCTACGTATGTGACTGTTGTTGTTGTTATGTGACACTATGTCAGCTGATGCTCGTACCTTAATAACCAACAGCTATAATGCTCAACGTACGTCAATAGACTCGCTCAACCCAGAATCAAATAACATTATCACAATAATAATATTTTTTGTTAGTAGTGGAACTTCTTGTGAAGGAGTTCGTCCGGGGAGGTACTGCCACCATTTCTGCCACCAGGCAGTAGGGTTCGCGTTGACGTGTTTCGGTTCGAAGGGTACGGGTGCCGGTGGAGTTGCAGGCGCATGAGACTTTTCATCCTTATGTTTCAGGGTTGGCAGCACGCGTGTGGTGCTTCTGGTGTTGCACGCGTCCATGGGCTGCGGTAGCTGCTTTCCGTCATGTGGACCGTGTGCTTGCTTGTTTGTTTGTCAAGTAAAACAACAGCTCGGATACATCGAGAAAATAAAAAAATAAAAAAAATGTAAAAATGTGTAAAAATGTTATAGATCATTGAAGGATTGGAACAGGAGTAATTTTGGTTTATAAGACGATTCAAAATGATCTTTGTGATTTCAGACTTTGACTCAGACTTTGACTTTGACTTTAGAAGGGCATAGCCGGACCTATTGTAACAAAGCTACAGGGACCAAAAAAAAAGGTGTCCGGACTAGCAAATCCGGGCCAGTTCTGAGAACTGAAGGGATCCTGAAGGATCATTGATGATCGGACCAGGGAGCTATTGATGAAGGGTCAAGTAACTTGACCGGACCTGAGCAATGACTAACCTGAAGGGTAAAATTGGAAAACTGACCGGTCCAGATGTTTTAATAAGATAATATGTCAGGATGTACGAACAGATCTAATCCTGTGAACCCTGCAAGACTACGCGTACGAGGACGTACGCACGTCAGCATGGCCGTGACGGCGCGTCGTCATCGTTCGGTTGTAAACACCACGTGCAACGCGCCGAACAAGTAACCAACCCTACTTTCCTTTGTTCTCGCTCGGGTATAAAAGCGAGCGCGCGGCCGCAGTTGGCAGTTTTGATTTGGCTTTGGCGCGGTGCACTTGTTGTCGTAGCGTTCTTGAAGTAATAAAATAAATTATGAAGTTCGACTCCTCTTTTATTGATGACGTCAGGACCTTAATCCGTCACATATATAAAGTGGTTTTGGTATTTTCAGCAACAAGTTAAGAATTTGCATTCAAAAAGTATCATTTAGTGAAGTGGAACTGATAAGCAAGACCAAAGATGGCCACCAGAACTCCTCAATGATAAGTCTTTCACGTGTAATAAATAATTCAGTAAATGAAGTCAGGCGTACCCCTGACTTAATTTAGTGAATTATTTATTTTTGATTGTCACTGATTGACTAAATATCATCAAAAAGGCCGCAAATCACAGTTTTTCAGGAGAATTAACTGGATGAGGCACTTGTATTAATATCATAGGTATAATAATTTTAGTCATCAATGAGTTTCAGATGTATAAAAATTTGGTAATCTTGGAATAAACAGCAATTTTACTGACGTTTAGTTATTCAATCATTTTCAAAAATCGCACTCTTAGTTCTTAGTTTTTTGTAAAAATTCTATATTCTTTACTATAAAAATAAAATGATTCCCAAAATAGTTGACCAATGTGTCACACCAGCCTTAACTAGACAAACTGTAGCGTACAGGCATGTCCGGGAATAGTCTAGCATAAATCATGGCAGCAGTCTGGATAAGAGGTTTCTTAAGCAAACATTACTATTATAATGGTTCTTAGATAGAGTTTCACTATTTTGTACCCGATTGATTGCGTTGGAAATGAAGTAAATTACCTCCTTGTTTAAAAAACGAGTTATAATGATCCTTGTGATTTCAATGAATAAAATATTGATACCTTTAACACCGAAAAATAATCGGGTGATTACGTGTGCGAAATTTTCTGGCCGGTCCAATTTCAATGTAAATAAACAACTACCTATTTTTTACTGCCTCCTACATACGTGATAATAACTCAATTGACCAAGGACAAAGGTCGCAGGAAGTCGGTGGATAGAGGCGGCTCGATACCGTTCGTCTTGGCATTCTACAAAGGAGGCTTATGTTTATCAGTGGATTTCTACAGTCGGATGATAATGATGATTACTGAACACGTGCCTAGATTCAGATCAGCCATTGCCATAATACAATACTTTGGCGTAAAATTTAGGAAATCACGTTCATAATACAATTGAAAATAGTAATTTAATGAACTCTAAGTGACTTCAAAACTACCCTCGTGCATATGAAATTATGTACACATAAATTATAGCAGGAATAAACACCCCTCCAACCCGGGAAACCCTTTTTAAATCCCAGAATATATGATATCGTTCAGAATAACTGCATACGGATGCGTCAGCATTTAACTGCTCGTAGATATGTCAGCATAACCGAAAGCTGCAAACAATGGGGTTATATATCACAAGGAAAAAGGGAAACGTTTTAAAAATGCCGATAAGTCTGTTATTGAAAATCAGAATTTATTGAAAAGTTCGGAAAAATTTAATTTACTAAAAAAATACCTTTAAATTAGCTTCTGTGGGACTGCCGTTCTGTGAATTAAAACAAAAGAATCAACACAGATAAAACATAATCAAGTCAACTCTTGGCATTGTTCTTGTCACCCTCTAGCACGCGTGTGACATATTTATGTGACAGGGACATTTAGTTTTTATAAGTACGGGCTAAGTAAAGTCTATTAATCTCGGCCTTCTCAGAATCTGTCGATTTGTATAATAATAATAATAATATAATATATTTATTTATTCGAATAACTAAGATCCATAAAACTTTTCAAGTGGCGATCACAATAGGCCGGCCTGTATGGCCCCAGTAACATTAAAGCCGCAAAAAGCTAAATAAAAAAAAAAGATCCATAAATGTCAAAATTACAATACAAGAAAATTAAAAGAAAAAAAGACGAAAACATTACTTAAAACTGTGTATCTACTGAAAGCAGATACACTACACTAGTCAGTTATAACTAATTAATGCAGTATATGCTTAGAGTTGGGGTTAAGGGCTGACACCCAGTGCCTTTGCAGACGACTATTTAACCTGCCAGCCAGCGCCCCAAGTACACAATTGGAACTGCCCAGCATTTCTAAAATTGTTGCTTCATCTGATGAACATCATCAGCATGTTGAAGCTCTCTGTTAGACATAAGCCTCCTCCGTAGAATGCCATGACAAACGGTCTTGAGCCTCCATCCACCATTTTCCTGCGACCTTTATAATGTCATTGGCCCATCGAGAAGGGGCCTTTATTTACTGCGTCGACCAGTCTGCAGTCGTCACTCGAGAACCATTATCCCTATATCCCCATATACGTCGTCAGAACTGCGAGCTGTCAGCCCATTGCCACTTCAACTTGCTTGAGGGCTTTGTCGGTGATATTAGTTCTTCTACGGATTTTCTAATTGGGATTCTATTAAGTACGTAAAACGTTCTATTACCTTTTATTTAGTTTTTTTGTTAGTAGCAGTACTTCTTGTGAAAGAGTTCGCCCGGGGAAGTACTACCACCGTACTTATTTCTGCCACCAAGTAGCTTCGCTCGCACTGCTGTGTTTCGGTTTGAAGAGTACGGGTGCTGGTGAAACTACACGAGACATTTTTATGTCTCACAGGATCACCAGCGCGCGTGTGATGCCTCTGGTGTCGCAGGCGTCCATAGACTACGGTAACTACTTGCCATCAGGTGGGCCGTATGCTTGTTTGCAGTACAAAAAAAAGTATTGAATCTCCGAGCATAGTTTGTTATGATGGAAGCCAACATTCAGGAGGCTAATGTGCTTAAACCTGATCTTACACAAACATGATAATCTTAAATGGTTCGTTCCGAACACATCAGGCTTCAAATATAACTAAGACTACAGCTTAACTAGCTCTTGTGAATTAATACGACCTCAAGTATTATTGGTTTTCAGTTCTCAAAGTACTTTTCAAAAGCCTGCACGGTTTATCACAAGCCAAAGCTAAGCCGACCTTAGGCTTTTGTTGGTTGTTAAAGCCTCACGCGTCTGGCATGACGTAAGGCATTACTGTATTTAGTTTCGTCTAATCTCCTTATAAAGGTTTCGGTTTTGTTAGTACAAAGTGTTTGGATTTAGCGAGTTTGCATCTTAAAATACATAACCAAACTCATGTGGTTAGGAAATGGTGAAAGATAATGATAGATAGAGAGAGATCAGAAAAGATAGATCATAACTTTGTAGCTTGTGCTGAGTGGTGACTCATTTTGCTCTCAGTTATTGTGACGATCTCTGTGGTTGGCGAATAGCCGGCTGAGATGCGAGTGGTTGTGGGTTCGATTCCCGCTGTGGGACAAATGTTTGTATGATCTGCAAATATTTGCTTTAAGTTTTGCTGTTTGGAAACAATAGGTATTTAAGTACATTATTAGCAATGACAATATGATTTTCTGTTAATTGATTAAAAAAAATGTTGTACATGCATTTCGTTGAATGTTTCTTTTTGCATGTAAAATTATTATGAATATTATTATTACTTTGTGTGTTACCTATGTGTTATGTTATTGCTAGTGGAAGCCATGTTTAATTTTTGAAACGCATTTTTTTTTTCTTTTAATATATTTAATAGTCAAAGCTTATATGTAAGCAATACCTTACTCTTTACATAACCAAGTATAACAACATAACTTACCTGGTATTTAATAAAGTTCTATATATCTATTTGTCATATGTACCTATCTACTATGCATAGTTCCTTCCACAAAGACCTGAGACAAATACACTAGTCTATAACCACAAAGACAGTGCATCCCAAGAGGCATTCATGCATTGCACTGAGTTGACAGTAGCTATTTATCTATTAGAGAATCAGAGATACGAGACCTGGGCACAATGCCAAGGACTTATGCATTCATGGGGGAGTAACCAGGTATATACCGTCAGCAGAAGTGAAGTTGGTTTTAATAACTGTTTTTTGTAGAGCCGTTCATGTAAAAAAGAAGGTAAAAACTTTTTTGTTTTGTGCATCACGAACATTATAAAGGAATCCTTGGATAGTTTAAATGCGCCTGTTACTAGTGACGCAAACTGTGTTTTACTGCAAATTGTCTAAAGTATTCTTAAAGAAATGCGCTCGCTTACTACTGGCCGTATAAAAATACTGCCGCTAAATCCGCTAAATCAAAAAGAAAAAAGTAGTTCAAATTGGTTCGATAGATGGCGCTGACTCAACTGTATCAATCAAGATTGTCTGTGGTGCACGCGTACACAAAACTATTATCGAAGTAGTCTGTGGCTATTAGTCATGATATTCTGTTTGTGATAACTTCTTGAGTGTGCGCTAGTGATTTCGTGGTGTTTTTAGAAGTAGGCAAAAATAAATACCACGGAATGAAAATTATTTCTACGTTGTCTTTGTTGACATTTCACTTTATTTTGTCACTTGACTGCTACGTAACAGAGCAGCGCCATCTATTTTCAACGCTGAAAGCATGATTTGAAACGGCCGTGAAAACCTCTCATTAGGAAGTTAAAGTGGCAATGGAGAGGTCATATAACTCGCAGAACTGACAACCGGCTTAGTCGGCTTTTGCGACAACCACGGGAGGAGAAGGACGGGTCTATTATAGGCCGTACACATCATGACGATGGTCCTGACCAATAGAAATATCGAATAACTGTTCAAATTGGAGCAAGCTTATCGATTTGCTGCCATCATAGGTAAACCCAAACATAGTGAGCGTCATACGGGGAGAACTGTGCATTAACCTAATTAATTCCAACATTTATCTCTTTAGTAATTTTGGTAATTTTTGCTTGTTGTATTTTTGTTGAGGGTAATTAAAAATATTTAGGTACTAATGTGCCAGAGAGCATAAAAGAGAATCACATTGTATGTATAAAAAACAAGCTAAAGGCACTTCTGTTTGAAAAATGTTATTACACAGTGTACAGAGTTTTTAACTGACGACTTTAATTTAGTTTGTAGTGTGGTTGGCAATAAAAATGAAGAGTGGAATGAGTTGACCAATGAATAAAAAATACATGTACAAATATTCAACTATTCAATATCAATTTATTACTAATTTATTTATTTTTCAATTTATATTCTGATAATACACACTGTAGATATTCCGTAGCTTTAACAATATTTTACACAATTAACATTCAACGAACGATATTTTAGAACAAATTCAATAAACACCAATATTTTCAATAAAATACTTGAAATTACAAAAGTTTTAATAAATGAGGCAAGTTTATGTAATTAATCAGCTTGGAGTCTCATTAAACCTTTTTGCTATTGATTTCTTAAAAATTGACCCTGTTTTTCCTCCCATGGATGTAGTAAAAGCTAAGTGAATACACCAGGGTATGGGCAGCATCCACCTGAGTTGGTACTTAACACCAAACTGCGATCCACCTTGCAAGCGTGGTAATTATGGCAAATCCCCCCGTTGTATTCAATGGGGGAGGGAGGCCTCATGGACGTAAACTGCTGATGCAGCTGTTTACAGTTTATCTCTTCTGACGTTTATTAATTTATTATTATTTATTTATGTATCACTCGTTTTATTTTGTTCTCGGATGGCGTATATTAAATTTCTCGCTGCGCTCAGGATTCTACTATAGAATCCTTCGCTTCGCTCTAAATTCAAATTAACGAGAACAACATATCATTTTGTCCCCCTGTAACACAAATAACTATTACCGGCTTCTCCCGTCGCGGGTAAAAATTCACTAATAACTAATTAACTCAATTCGTTACAACAGTTTAATAATAATAATAATAAAGAAAAAGTATTTATTTGTGCCAATGATGCAGATAATATAAATTACACGAACAAAAGAAAAAAAATTAGACAAGATAATTTAGCAAAAATAACATTTTTGCTAAATTATCTTGTAATTAGATTCACATTCCCGTCTAGTTGTCTGCTCAATCAGCAATTCGCCAATGACCTAGCTGACGCGCTCGACTGAATTCATAATGACTTCAGTGTTCCAGCTACCATTATCCCGGTCTAAATTTAGGCCTGCGGTATTCTAACAAGGTTTGTCCATTGAAGATTTTAGTAATCGGAAAATGTTTGTATCGAATCTTGAAGTTCAGAGATTTGGAAAATTTATCCTAGGAACGAGATTAAACGCTTATAAAGAGATATTTATAGGACACCAGCACGGTCGATCGATTTCATGCGCGATACATTTGACGACCTCAGTGGCGCAGTGGGCGAGTAGCCAGCTGAGATGCAAGAGGTTCGTTTCCCACTTTGGGACAAATTTCTAGTGTGGGGTCTATTTATGTGACTGTTGGGGTGTTATGTTGTGTTATCTAAGGGTCTAAATAGTTACTGCCTAAAGTTGTATTTTATGTTCTCTGGAAAAGTATCTCACAATTCTTATATCTGCAAAGTACTAAATAAAAACGGACAAATGAGAGTAAGACTCGAGCCCAAAAGGTTCCTAACTGTAAATTATTTCAAAATCGTCAGGGCCCTTTTCGAGTTTCAGCCATTTTTTTCTACAAACTTCACCAAATGGGGTAAAATTTCTCCTAATTTTAGAATTGTAAGGGAACCCTAAAAATACCCTGAGGTGAAAAGTACCCTAGACCAATTTCATACAAAAAAGTTAACGGTTAGTTAGCGGTTTCCATACAAAAAGTTAAAATTTCTCAATTTTAGACTTTTTCATTTATTTGTGCCGCAAAGCCTCTTAGCATTTCAAATTTCAGAATTGTTGGATATCTTAAAGTTACCATAACCCTAAAAATTTAAAGTGGTGGTAAGTACCCTAGAAATTTTTAATTTTCGCGATTTCCATAAAAAAAACTCAATTTCAGACTTTTTCCTTTATTTGCGCCAGAAAGCCTCCTATCATATCAAATTTTAAGTTGTAAGGTAAGGTCCCTAAGGTGGGAAGTACCCTAGAGATTTTCAATTTCGCGGTTTCTATACAAAAATTAGAAATTCATTGTCATATCTTTTGTTAGATGCATCGAGTTAGAAACTTGTTTTATTTACGGCACGAGAATGTCACAGACCTGTATAATTGGTATAAATTTAATATTGATCGCTTTAGTTGATCCTGAGAAAAGGGGTATTGACAGACAGACAACAAAGTCATCATATAGGTAAGGGTCCCGTATTTTCCTTTTCATTAATGGAACCCTAAAAAAATCTGCTGTAACCAGTAGGTAGTCTGACATCCATCAATAGATACTTATAAACTGCATAACTGTCTCGTATATAAAGTTAGCAATTATCTGAAAACTGAATAATTGCACAATGAAGTTAGTTTGCATAACGAACCGTCCGAGGCTGAATGGCAGATAAGTTCGCAAAGCCTCTGCAGCCGGAATTAAGACTCCCAGTAGACACGGCACAAGTTAAAAGAGAAAAACGTAAATAATAATATTTTATTAGGGATATTTTACTTTGATAAGTCTCTCTGGATGCGAGCTCTGAATTTGTTGTATTTGTGGATGGATGGAAGATGATTATGTCGGTTTCCTGGGGGTTCTGTGAGAAGAATGTGTGTTTGACATTATTTTTAAATTTTTACTTTGTTTCTTTTTATTCTGTATACTTAAATGTAACCTTTAATTAGTGTAATTGGTAGCTGTATGCCGTTCTTATTGAAGTAAAATAAATAAATAATAAACTATGGATGTGGAAAAGAGGACTGAGGTATTACACCAAGGAACGGACAGCAGCATCCACCTGTGAACCTACTCACCATGAGGCGATCACCAATCCACCTGCCAAGCGTGGTGACTATGGTAATTCATAGTACGTAAATGCCTGCCTGTTTTGTTAATATTTTTATCCCAGACATGGGAAATGTGAGCACCTAATTAAACTAAACATAAGAACCTTGTACGTACTTACTACATTTATGCAAATAAAGAATAAAAATAACTACTATTATTATTAAATGAAAGTCCGAAATATCGGGAATAAATTAACCTCAAAAATCATGATAAATATTCCGTTTCTAGTGATAATTATGATGAACCATGATAGCTTCAAAAGCAAAATAGTAATTCGCTCTATACTTGTGCCGCTTTAGCGATAGCTCACACTGGACATTGTCGACGGAGCACCCCATGGGAGATAAACAGCTAATCCAGCTCCCAGTCCTCAGCTGAGGTTTACAGTGAAATATTACCACTTTTTGCAGCGTGACAAAGCCATGAAAGTAAATATGATGGAACTAACTAGGTAGCGTAGACAAAGGGAATGGATGCCATTTATAGTGGTTATTTGACGACAGGACATTTGTAGAACCCTTGCTTAATTATGTAGATAAAAGCAGTGGCAGTTTCAAAAGGAGGAAGATGAGTGTCGAAGCCTCTGCTGCGCCATGTTTAGGTATTTTACTAACAATAACATGTTTTACCAAAATGTTTTTTTAGAAAATTTGGTGCAGCACCGAACGAGAACAGAAGTACAACATAACGCGATTGTCCCTGTGACCACAGAACATGAATCTGTTCTCAGAATTGATAAAAGTGGCTACCATATTACTTATTATGTTGTGATGTTTTGGTTCACTGTAGTCGCCTAGCCAGGCTATAGTTTTTTTAACCGACTTCACAAAAAGGAGGAGGTTTTCAATTCGATTGTATTTTTTTTTTTATGTTTGTTACCTCATATCTCCGGCGTTTATGAACCGATTTGGAAAATTCTTTTTTTATTTGGATAGATATACTTCCAGATTGGTCCTATTTTTTTCAGAATCCAGTTCTGATGATGGGATCCATGAGGAATTGAGGGAACTCCTCAAATATTGTAGGCATACATATGGCGATTTTCAGCAAGACACCAAGCATTTGCATTCAGAAAGTATCATAATCTTTTCACCACTATGGTTCTTTCATAATTTTTTTTTCATCCAAAATTATTTAGTCGAATACAATGGCGGAAGTCGGTTTTTTAAATAAAAAGTTATTAAACGTAAAATTGTAGAATAAATCTTAAATAAATAAAATCATCATCATCATTATTTCAGCTGTTTGACGTCTACTGCCTCCCACACAGAATACCACAAAAAAAAACCACGGTTGAATCCGTGGCTGACCGGTTGTGTAAGTACATTGTAGGTTGGTACTCGCATGTGTTAACTGCTATGAAGCGACGATTAAAATAGGGACTGCATCCAATTATGTATGTAAATGACTTACTAAACAATTCAGTGTGGACGCCTGGACTGAAGCAATTTAATATATAATTTGGATTAGAATAATACACGCAAGAGATGAGTTTTCTAAATGAGCTGCCTTCAATCCAATCTGATCTTTACTCGTCCAACATACAGTTTCAATTGCTGTAGGTGACCGTTCTGTAAATCATAATTCAGACTTAGTATCTGTGTGTGCTAAATTGAACATTATGTGAAGGGTGTTGAGTGTACAGTAGGGTGTGGTAGAGATTAATTTATAATTTGCAATGACTAACGCACCTGGTTAAAGTGGTTGATCTCATGAATAGTGCCTGTTTCGTGTTTACGAGATGAATCAAACCGTTTTAGAGTTCACAATGCATACCACTGCTGCTACCTACTGCTATTACCAAATAAAATGCTAATAAAATTAACTACATAAGTAGGTTCAATAAAAATGACAATAAATAATAAGACTCTCCTATTAAACTCCTATTTAAGAAAAAAAACCCTTAAGGGGCCTGCGAAGGCCACGAGCAAATTCAATTTGAAGCGAGTGTCAAAATTAGCTATCCCTGTTTGGCACCGGTGCCTAAAAAAGGGGGAATAAAACTTAATGTTTCTTTCATATTATTTATATATTTATTTTTTTATTATTTATTTATATTCTGTTATTCTGTAACTTGACAATATAATATGCTATGTTCCTAAACACATAATACTAGAAAGTACGTTGTTTTTAATACGAAACAAATAAGATGAAAACATGTCGTAAAAGTATACAAAATGGAATTCGCTTAAATTTCGTTTCAGGTAATTATTTTGAAACAAAAACTATCTTAGAACCTAGATAAATACAATCCAAATCCGAATAATAGCATAATATGGTGGAAATATGCTCGAATTACTAATTATTTTGGTATTACGTTTGCATGGGCAGTTCATCCTTCCCCGACCCCTTAATAAAATTCGCCATTCTAAATTATCACATTTAATAAATTCACCAATAAAGTAGAAACTCCCTTTCAACAACATTAGCTTTGCAAGTCTGGAGCTAAGACTCTCAATAACTTTCATGTTACACTCACTTCCTACCGGGAATTGAGTTAAAAGTTATACAGCTTTGCAACATTGAACCTCGGACGTAAAAGTGCCTCAAGATCTTTTTCTTTCAACTATCAAGTAATTTCATAATTGTTCACTCAAAACGTAAGCAGGAAATGGCATTTTTATGCTCTTATAAAAACAGAGTAAAAGATAGAGTCAGGTGCGACGATATCAGAAAGATTACGAAAGTCACTGATGCAGTCAGTATGCTTTGCATGCTCAAATGGAAATGGGCAGGTCACGTCGCCAGAGCACAAGATGGAAGGTGGAGTGAGCGGATCCTGCACTGGTACCCACGAGACGTGAAACGGATGAGAGGCAGACCGAGGAGAAGGTGGTGCGATGACATCGTGGAGGTGGCAGGGAATACCTGGACTCGACTCGCACAAGATCGAGAAAAATGAAACAGTATGGAGGAGGCCTACACCCTATTTTGGGTGCCAAAGTAAAATTATAAGGATTAAAAATAGTTAAATAATATTATGTACATAGGTTAAGTTTGGAAATAAAGGCTTTTATTATTATTTTTATTATTATTATAAAAACAGTGCAGTTATCTTGTATGAAAATCCATATCCCGGTTTCTATTTCACAGATAATACACTATTTTTGATGAGATAATCTCTATTTAGACGTAGAGTAGCTAATGAAAGTACACTGAGAAAACAGTTCATCAAAAAATATGGTGATTTCACGTAAAGTAGGGAGCATACGGAAATAACCATAAAGTACGATGAAACTACTGTTGCTGCTGCTAACCATATATTATGATGAGCTGTCACCATGCATTAGTAGTTCGTATCACCGTATGTCCGGACTTACGGTGACGGTAATCGTAATGGACCATTACTTTTTGAGAGAGAGCATAACATTACATATGACTGTCATCATATTTTTGTATGCTTTCCTACTATTTTTATGTGCTCTCCTCTAATTTCCGAGTAATCCCTATTATTTTATCATACTATTTATCCATGCTTTCCTACTATTATTGTATGCTTTACTACTATTTTTAATGTGCTTTCCTCTCATTTCCGAGTAACTCCTGTTATTTAATCCTACTATTTATCCATGCTTTCCTACTATTATTGTATGCTTTACTACAATTTTGAATGTGCTTTCCTCTTATTTCCGAGTAATTCCTGTTATTTCATCTTATACCATTTATCCATGCTTTCCTACTATTATTGATGTGCTTTCCTATTGATTTTTCTTACTATTTTTCTATGCCTCCTGTTGTAGTATGGCTCGGGTATTGTTCCTTTTTCTTAAATATGTATGGGCCAATTAATAAAGATAATTGACACATAGAATAAGCAAGAGTACGGTTAAGAGAATGATGATGATGTATAGTCGTTCATCGTCATCACTCCCGTAACCGTACTTTTGCACGGTTATGGGTCAGAGTAGATTACTAAGTGTCAATTATCTTTATAAATTGGCCCACACATATTTAAGAAGAAGGAAAAATACCCGAGCCATGCTACAACAGGAGGCGTAGAAAATTAGTAAGAATAAACAATAGGAAAGCACATCAATAATAGTAGGAAAGCATGGATAAATAGTAGGATGAAATAACAGGAAATACTCGGAAATGAGAGGAAAGCACATTCAGAAAAAAGTACCTACGCAATACAGAAAATAACCCTAATAAAGTAGGTACTTCTAGACAGAAGTACTTACCTACTTTATTAGGTATTATTCTAGAACAGTGGATTTGGGATTTGGTGAATTATTTGCTATAATGGAAAAACATATGACGGATTAACATTTTAATTAAAAATTACAAAATATTATTAAATAACGCAAAATATATAATTTAGAGTAACGGAGTAGTAGTTTTGGGGTAACGGAGGCGGGCTCGCACCGTCTCTTGCCAGAGGGCGCACGACCTCCTGTCACGGACCAGCTGAGGGTCGAGACCACTGTTCCAAAGCTGACTGCACCTTATCCGCGTCACCTGTACAAAATTGCAAGTGGTTAGGTCAAATAGATTTTTATATATGGGGGTCGAAAGTAGCTTTAAATTTGGGGTAGGAAATTCTGCCGAAGTCAGCCTACAAAACTCGAAAGGAAATTAGCTAAATTTACCTAAATACAGTATTTTGTGACATGTTTACTTTATGGTACCATAAAGAGTATCTCTAATTAACATGGGCTTTCACATTAGATATTTTACTTAATACGAGACTAAAATCAATACCTTATTCAAATCCCTGGTGATTGATCCTAGAACACGACGCGACTTCAGGCGTGCTGGACAGAGAACGGGATCGAGACTCGGGCTTTGCCAGGATACCCAACGTAATAAGATAGGCACGTTGAGCCCTCCAGGCGTTCACCAACCAGCCATGGTTTGGTAGGCGTCAGCAGGCAGAACACACATCATTTTAAATGGACATCAGCTGGGCATCAGTCGGCAAAACTGGGTCATGTACTGTCACAAGCTTTTACATCAACAGCTTGCATAAACTGGTGCACTAATCTTAAAACACTTATTTTTGTACACGAACAAATGTTAGGTATTATGAAACCCAGCTGATCTTTGTTGCACTTTGTTGCTTCAAATCACTTCACATTTTGTAACACTAACTATAGACAATCCGTAATATTTAAAATAAAATTACAAACAAAAGGCGGAGCGCATGTGCTTCCCTGCTAACTGAATAGAATAAAATGACCGGGCTAGGACCTACCCGCGTGCCGTTCGCAGTAGACTGGTGATTTCACAGTATTTTACTATGCCGGTCATCCAATATTATGAATCTGTAATCGTACTTTAGTAAAACGATAAACGTATTTTTGTGTGATGATCACGGTATTTTGGAGTGCCGCGTCAAATATTATGGTTCCGTAATCATATTCGATGGTAATTTGTTACGTAATTGTATTTTTGTGTGCTAGTCATGGTATTTTGGTGTGCGGTGTCAAATACATATTATGATTCCGTAATCATTATTTGATGTTTGTTCATTTGTTAATTAATTTTTGTATGCCCGTAGTTACATAGATAGATAGATAGATTAACACTTTATTGTACACCAGGAATACATAAAAGGATTTATTCAAATTAGCAGTACAATGGGCGGCCTTATCGCTGAGAGCGATTTCTTCCAGACAACCTTTGGATGGACAGTAACAAGCGAAGCAGTAACGAAACGGCGGAAGATATAGTCCGTAGTCGTATATTATAAGGATTTTATGCATAGAAGCTTCAAGAAAATTGATGCTAACTACAAAAATAAAGTGACGAAAACTGTTATATCTTAGGTATCATCGAATTTCTGCCAACCAGACATCCAGCAGACCATTTCATATTACGTAGTGTTATTTTAAGAGGAAAGCATCGTAAAGTATCGATTTAATCTTCTTATATTCTGTCACCATTTATTACGGAGAATGGTCATCATAATATTGTATTACTTACTATTTAAACTAGATTATTTTATTATATATACATGATACAACCTTATTTTAGAACAATTCATCGTATTTTTGAAAGACGTATTGATATTTTATAATGAAGCCAAAATGACATTTTTCTCAGTGTATAGACTGCAAAAGCAATCATCTACAATACGTCTTGTATTTAAATTATTTTTTTCTTTGTTCCATTGTTTCATATTTGAACGGATTTTACATAGGAATTACTAATAATTCTTTGTTATGCAAGGCTACAAAGTTTGTTACATGGAGTCCATACTTGTGTTGAATCCTAAGCGTAGCAAGAGTTTCAAAGGTACGAGACGTAAAATAACTTTGCTGCCAAGCGAAACACAGTTTTTCACCTCACTGAAAGGTGGCGAGGAAAAGGTTTTGTTTATCATTCAAAATCTGCGCGGAAAAGTTTTAAGCCGTTAGCGCAGAATAGGTTTTTAAAATTCGAAACATTCGATACAAAAAGTTTTCGAAAGTTTGGTGAAAAATATATTATGGAAGCTTGGAACGGTCAAAATTTTAAGACTCTGAAAATTGTATTTGCTAACGATTCTGACAATGGAACAAACATGCGATATTTTGAACCAAATCATAATTCTAATAATAGCCTATACTGTTGTTTTATAGGCCTATTTACTCTCGAAACCCACGGTGAAAATATTTTGAGGCTCTGCCAACCTCTTCAGGCAAAAAGGTGTGTGTTTATGTATGTATGTAATGTAAGTAAATCAAGTCTTGTAATTATTTAAATTACAACTCAAACTCTGGCTAGACGTTTTCTCAACAGCAGCCGTTGCCAATAAAACAAGGTGAATCTAAAAGTGAAATTCAAGCCAAGAATACCTCACAAAAACAGATTAGAATACAAGAAACTAAGTCTTGCCGCATCTAACATCCGTAAACAAAGGAAACCGGATCAGAAGCGCAGCAGCCGGTTTAAACCGGAACCGGGTGGTGCAAGGCGCAATATCCGGTACGGGAAACTGACTTATAAATATACTCCGAACTTCCTAGTTTCGACGGCTTAAACACTATGGATGGGGATAGTTCAAAATGGGGATTGGTTTTAAAATGTTGGTAAGTCAGCTTTTCTGGTTGTTCTTATTTCACTTCCTATTTATCTGGATAAGATAGTAGTTAAGTCAGTTGCATGTTACTTTAAATCAATTTATTTTCAATTACTTTCCTCTACACGTTACAGTATTGAGATAATGATGACATAACATACCTAAAAGTTGAACAATAAAAATGATGACTTCTGGATAAAAACAGCAAAGCAACGTAGCAAAGAAACCGAAGTTGCCAAGAGGTTTATTGTTATGGCCCATGAGGGTCCGTTTGCTGGCAACAACTGCTTTATTACATTTTATTTCTCATTCCTTGTAAGTAAACATACGAGACATATACAAAGGTATAGAGGACAAAAAGGGGCGATCAAAGAAATTCAATAGTTTGACAGACACGAAAGAATTTTTAAAGATTTCCTGACCCGAAATTGTTGTACACAATCATGTTGTCGTAGCAAGAATTAGAAATAAGTGATAAATTGATTCTCCCATTAGCACATGTTGGTAACAGCTAGACTCGATAATTTAGTATTACAGCTCTCAGCTCAATGGTTATATAATATACACAAAGGTACAGAAACACAAAGCTTGTCTGAGACAGGCTAGATAGAACAACCATTATTACTCACCACTATTAATTTATTTACGTGCTAAAGTATTTGTATTGGTATTTATTTATTGCTCAAATTTACATACAATATTGTTAGTAATAGGTCTTATTTCTACTGTTAGTCAGGTAGGTACATGAACCCCGTTAGGGTGCTGCAATTTGGAGTCAAGATAGTTATCAATCAAATTATAGAATTTAATTTATCGTGACATGGAATAATTTAAAGAAAATTACGACATATACCATGTACTTTACTATTCTCCTGCTGACGTTTCGTTGAACTGATCAGAGGCCCAAGCACGTACATCTAACGTTATCGAGACGCTAGCGTTACGATAGTAAACGTCAAATATGAACCAATCAACTTACTAAGATTTCAAGTTACCCTGATGTCATTGGTCAATATTTGACATTTGCGATCGTCTCGCTAGCGTCTTGGTAACGTAAATTATTCGTGCTGACCCCACTGCTCCCATCTCATGACCTTCGAGCGTGGTCGCGGTCGGTGCTCATGAGGAAACACCTCAAAATGGTCAAATAAACGTCAGCAGGAGAATAGAGTACGTGGTGCATAGCCGTAATTTTTTAAAAATCAATCTAATGAAAAATTACAGCTTATGTTAGTTAATTGAAATAAAAGACAAAGCAATTTAAAAACAATGTCATAATCACTGGAGTAAAAATAGGTAGATAAGTCTTTAATCTCACGCAAGTATCAAATATAATTTTATTATCTTATTTTATTTTGATGAAAATTTATTTTAATAACATTTTGTAAGTCTACTACTTACTTAAACGTCTTGCAACAAGTTAAAACTTTCATAATGAGTCGAGCACAGAGTTAAAAAAGCCTGTATCGTTGGAAACGTCATAATTGTTAAAAGTTTGCGTTTAAAGGGGTTCATCGTTACTTTTCAAACTATAACAAAACCTCTTCTTTCCTCCTTCCTTCTTTTGTATAATCTTATCAAATTTACATACACTCCCGGCCATTCTTCTAATCTATCTACACTGAGAAAACAGTTCATCAAAAAATATGGTGATTTCACGTAAAGTAGGGAGCATACGGAAATAACCATAAAGTACGATGAAACTACTGTTGCTGCTGCTAACCATATATTATGATGAGCTGTCACCATGCATTAGTAGTTCGTATCACCGTATGTCCGGACTTACGGTGACGGTAATCGTAATGGACCATTACTTTTTGAGAGAGAGCATAACATTACATATGACTGTCATCATATTTTTGTATGCTTTCCTACTATTTTTATGTGCTCTCCTCTAATTTCCGAGTAATCCCTATTATTTTATCATACTATTTATCCATGCTTTCCTACTATTATTGTATGCTTTCCTACTATTTTTAATGTGCTTTCCTCTCATTTCCGAGTAACTCCTGTTATTTCATCCTACTATTTATCCATGCTTTCCTACTATTATTGTATGCTTTACTACAATTTTGAATGTGCTTTCCTCTTATTTCCGAATAATTCCTGTTATTTCATCCTATACCATTTATCCATGCTTTCCTACTATTATTGATGTGCTTTCCTATTGATTTTTTTTACTATTTTTCTATGCCTCCTGTTGTAGTATGGCTCGGGTATTGTTCCTTTTTCTTAAATATGTATGAGCCAATTAATAAAGATAATTGACACATAGAATAAGCAAGAGTACGGTTAAGAGAATGATGATGATGTATAGTCGTTCATCGTCATCACTCCCGTAACCGTACTTTTGCACGGTTATGGGTCAGAGTAGATTACTAAGTGTCAATTATCTTTATAAATTGGCCCACACATATTTAAGAAGAAGGAAAAATACCCGAGCCATGCTACAACAGGAGGCGTAGAAAATTAGTAAGAATAAACAATAGGAAAGCACATCAATAATAGTAGGAAAGCATGGATAAATAGTAGGATGAAATAACAGGAAATACTAGGAAATGAGAGGAAAGCACATTCAGAAAAAAGTACCTACGCAATACAGAAAATAACCCTAATAAAGTAGGTACTTCTAGATAACAGTGGATTTGGGATTTGGGGAATTATTTGCTATAATAGAAAAACATATGACGGATTAACATTTTAATTAAAAATTACAAAATATTATTAAATAACGCAAAATATATAATTTAGAGTAACGGAGTAGTAGTTTTGGGGTAACGGAGGCGGGCTCGCACCGTCTCTTGTCAGAGGGCGCACGACCTCCTGTCACGGACCAGCTGAGGGTCGAGACCACTGTTCCAAAGCTGACTGCACCTTATCCGCGTCACCTGTACAAAATTGCAAGTGGTTAGGTCAAATAGATTTTTATATATGGGGGTCGAAAGTAGCTTTAAATTTGGGGTAGTAAATTCTGCCGAAGTCAGCCTACAAAACTCGAAAGGAAATTAGCTAAATTTACCTAAATACAGTATTTTGTGACATGTTTACTTTATGGTACCATAAAGAGTATCTCTAATTAACATGGGCTTTCACATTAGATATTTTACTTAATACGAGACTAAAATCAATACCTTATTCAAATCCCTGGTAATTGATCCTAGAACACGACGCGACTTCAGGCGTGCTGGACAGAGCACGGGATCGAGACTCGGGCTTTGCCAGGATACCCAACGTAATAAGATAGGCACGTTGAGCCCTCCAGGCGTTCACCAACCAGCCATGGTTTGGTAGGCGTCAGCGCCTGCTGAACGATGCGTAGTAGAAAGGTGGAGATTATTTTATGTACAACCACATCATTTTAAATGGACATCAGCTGGGCATCAGTCGGCAAAACTGGGTTATGTACTGTCACAAGCTTTTACATCAACAGCTTGCATAAACTGGTGCACTAATCTTAAAACACTTATTTTTGTACACGAACAAATGTTAGGTATTATGAAACCCAGCTGATCTTTGTTGCACTTTGTTGCTTCAAATCACTTCACATTTTGTAACACTAACTATAGACAATCCGTAATATTTAAAATAAAATTACAAGCAAAAGGCGGAGCGCATGTGCTTCCCTGCTAACTAAATAGAATAAAATGACCGGGCTAGGACCTACCCGCGTGCCGTTCGCAGTAGACTGGTGATTTCACAGTATTTTAATATGCCGGTCATCCAATATTATGAATCTGTAATCAAACTTTAGTAAAACGATAAACGTATTTTTGTGTGATGATCACGGTATTTTGGAGTGCCGCGTCAAATATTATGGTTCCGTAATCATATTCGATGGTAATTTGTTACGTAATTGTATTTTTGTGTGCTAGTCATGGTATTTTGGTGTGACCAATCACCGGAATCATAATTGATTCCGTAATCATTATTTGATGTTTGTTCATTTGTTAATTAGTTTTTGTATGCCCGTAGTCACATAGATAGATATATAGATTAACACTTTATTGTACACCAGGAATACATAAAAGGATTTATTAAAATTAGCAGTACAATGGGCGGCCTTATCGCTGAGAGCGATTTCTTCCAGACAACCTTTGGATGGACAGTAACAAGCGAAGCAGTAACGAAACGGCGGAAGATATAGTCCGTAGTCGTATATTATAAGGATTTTATGCATAGAAGCTTCAAGAAAATTGATGCTAACTACAAAAATAAAGTGACGAAAACTGTTATATCTTAGGTATCATCGAATTTCTGCCAAGCAGACATCCAGCAGACCATTTCATATTACGTAGTGTTATTTTAAGAGGAAAGCATCGTAAAGTATCGATTTAATCTTCTTATATTCTGTCACCGTTTATTACGGAGAATGGTCATCATAATATTGTATTACTTACTATTTAAACTAGATTATTTTATTATATATACATGATACAACCTTATTTTAGAACAATTCATCGTATTTTTGAAAGACGTATTGATATTTTATAATGAAGGCAAAATGACATTTTTCTCAGTGTAATCTTATAGAGGCCCAAGCACGAACATTTGTCGTTATCGAGACGCTAGTAAGACGATCGTTCCATGTTATGTTTGTTATGTTATGATCATAAAATGTCTAATAAACGATTTCAAGCCACCGCGATGTCATTGGCCAATAGTTGACATCGACTACACTGTCTAGCTATTAAACAATAATCAATCCATTTTCAAATAGTTCATGTAATATCCGCACATTATTTAATTATTTTGGCGCTAGGTTGGCATTCAAGAGTACAAAACGACACAATTCCAATACCGATAGATCGGAATTATTTCAAGAGTAAGGCAGCAGGATCGTACTTTTTATTATGTTAATCAAGTTACAAATGCATACCGCGTGCCAAATCTGGTGACAAAGGAGATTCCAATCAAAGTGCTCCATTATAACAAACGGTCCAAATGCGGTGGCAGTCATTAGAATGCATTGCAGTAATAGTGAAGGTCCTTGTGTCACAGTCCTAATAGCACAGCCTGCTCACTAATCCCCTTATTCATAATCGTTTTTGAAACCTATTTTAGTTAAAATAGCTTCTGTCTTGTTTTCTCTGATGTAAAATGGCATACGCCAAAACAAAATAAAAGCTACGAGGGCGGCACTGAAAATTTCGGGAATCAAGGAAGTGGTTTTTTGTTTCGGGTTCGTACGCGTATATCCAGGATTCGTCACTTGATACGATGTTGTATACAGCTTTTGAGGATCCTGCGTGGAATCTTTCGAGAGTCCTGACGCACCAAGTAACGCGAGCCGCTTTTTGCTCTTCACAGGGCGAATGCGGTATCCATCGGGAAAACAACTTTTTTACACCTAATTGTTCATGCAAGATTATTTGTATTTGACTCATGCCAATGTCTAAAGTTGCCTGAATTTTGCGGTATGTCACATGTCGATCTTCCTCAATCAGCTTACGCACAGCATCAACGTTTTCTTGGGTGACTGCAGTTTTTGGACGACCTTGACGGGGATCATCACTGAGCTTGACACGTCCACGTTGAAATTCAGCAAACCATCGATAAATTGTGGTTTTGGATGGGACTTCATCACCAAATGCAGACATCATCCGGTCAACACACTGTTTTTGTGTTAAACCACTTCGAAAGTCATAATAAATCATCGCTCTTGAATTTTCTCAAGTCAATTCCATTTTCTCAACGACTAAACAAGTTTGACAAAACCTTGTGACAAGACCGAGAATCTTTTTTGACGTGTTAACGTCTTATAAATCGATGGAGCCGGCTGCACGCTCGAAAAAACATGACTAATGCGTCGTTACCTCGTCATACGTCGTTACCTCGTCATGCGTCACCTCGCAAAACGCATGCGCTATGCGCATGCGATATATATATATATATATATATATGTATATATATATGTATATATATATATCACCGCATGCGCTATGCGCATGCGCTATATATGCTATATCTTATCTATATATGAATATATATATATCGCATGCGCTAACGCCGCATGCGCGCGAGCGCGGAACGAGCGACAAAGAAGCACAATAACGACGTTGACACGTTGAACTATCGTCAGTAAACCGACTTTACAGACAACCGTTTTTAAATAAATAAATGGTATTCAATTTTTAAAACCAAGGAGTTTTCAATTAAAATGATTGTAATATGACAGAAACAGTGGAAATATTCCATTCCCGATACTTTTAGTGCAGCCCTCGTATTTTAGCTACCAAAAGTTTTAAAATTGATAATGAATAAAAGACAGTCTTTAAGTAAAGCTGATAATATGACATGGTTCAAATTATTCATTGTTCTTTTTATGACACTATGAATAATTTAAGCATTGATTTTCACGTCACTTAAGTGAGCCTTTTATTTAGAAGAGTGAATGAATAAAATCTTATTAATTCCAATCCATTCCAATGTTGTCTGGCAGAGATCACTTATAGCTATAAGACAAGTACTCTGTAATCTGTACTTTAGTAATCTATTAGTATGTTTAGACTTAAGTTGTTTTTTTCTGTGTGCAATAAAGTGTTTTCGATATAACTATCTCTCTATACAAAACAGAAAACTTCCATTGGCTTCGTAGCACCACGGTACTACGTAGTAGCTACGAATGCTACGACTGTAGACTGACGTAGCTACCCTTCTTGAGCTGTGGTTGGAGCCAAGCCAGGAGCATCTGTGGTCTGGCCAGTGATTTTATTTCCTTTCTTAAGTTCCTCACAAAAACGCAGACACCAACTTTTTGCAGTTAAAAACGTAATGACAATGGCTCTTCAGATCTTGCCTCAGGATTTTTCTAGCTCTTATTTTTGTAATTAGTTGTAACTTGTAGCTCTTTTTAATTATTTTTTGAAGGTTGAAACAATTTTTGAAAGACCACATCAGTAAGTTATCATTATAATATCAAAAATAACTTGTTGCTGAAAATACTAAAATCGCTATATATTATATGCCTACAATATTTAAGGAGTTCCCTCAATTCGTATGAATTCCATCATCAAAACTGGATTTTGATAAAAATGGGACCAATCTGGAAGTATATGCTATCAAATAAAAAAATAATTTTCCAAATCGGTTTATAAATTACGAAGTTATGAGGTAACAAACTCAAAAAAACAACCGAATTGAGAACCTCCTCCTTTTTTGAAGTCTTTTACAGCCACAATGAAGATTGGAGTAATAAGTTATCAGAAAAATAAAGTTCATAGCTTCAGTCTAGTAACTTAGACTTCAATGGCTTTCTGGTATGATCGTAGGTACTTTGAAACTTTGTTTCTACTTTACGAAGGAAGAGTTTGTAAGTTGCTACAAAAAAAACTTATTTTTTTCAGCACTCTTATAGCTTACCAGTTTACGCATTTTGTCTTAAACTTATCTTCTTTTATAAAAAACATTTGTTTACAGAAATAATGATATTACTAAAATGTAGAAAATTTTAATAATATAGATTAACTATTTGATCTTTTTGAGTATGGGGATTTGGATGTTGAGCTATCTTTAGATCGATTGCTGTTCTAATTGAAAACAGCATCTAAAATCAATTACTAATATATTTTTAAACGACTTCAAAAAAGGAGGAAGGACCTCCTGTTCGACTGTATGTATTTTTTTTATGTATCTTCACCGATTTCTCCGTCAATTGTAGACAGATTTAAAAATACTTTTTTTGTTATACTCTCGGGGTCCCACCATCACTAAGTTAGAATTTGATGAGGGAATCTCATGGAAATCGAGGGAAACCCTTAAATTTGATATTAATTTACGTTATATTTGTTGAACTCCCTCAAATAAAATTAAATATATTAATGATTTGGGCGTTTGAGTCAGAGAGTAATTTTTAAATTTTCAGTGTAAATATTCAAGAATCTTAGTTAAGTAATCTAATTTATTTTAGTAATTTTAGTAATCTAAGAAGTAATTTCTTAGGTTTTGTAAAAAAAACTAGCATTATCAGTCTTACAGATAGGTAATATAGGTAGGTAGGTATATATTTGTTTTTTGTAAAAAGTATTTTTTAAGTTTTTTAATAATGCTAATAATTTTTGTAATTAATGTTACTTAGTGTAATTGGCTTAGGCCGTTCTAATTCATTAAATAAATAAATTACTAGGAATTTGAATGACGTTGGAGTTCTATGATTTCGTCAAAAGGACGTTACTAATTAATTCGTCAGGTACTTGATATTATGCTAACAGGTATGTAGTATCAGAGACAGGTTACTTGTGTCTGGTAGTTGCTTAGTCCTATTCAAAAGTTATTTCGATGATGTGTAGGAAATTAACACGAGGTGAAAATTTAAAAAATAAATGGAAATTATCGAAATGTCTTACTTAAGTAGTCGGGCTGATAAAGGTATCATAGCGAGGTCTCAGTTCGGGGCGAACCACTAGTTTTAATTTGACGTCACTATTCCATAGTGGGGCATAAGACGCATTCTACCGCTAACTAGAGAGCCAAAGAGGCATAACTGAAGATACAGAAAGTCAAAAGATTTTCTACATAAATTTACATTTTTAGTCTTTCGAAATTTTCGTAAAAAGGCAGAACCAGCTAAAAGCTCAACACCTTTAAAAATAAACCAAGAAAACCACTTACGCCTTGTTTTTACAGAGGGTGAAGAAAGAACTTTCAAATTGAGATTCAATTGGAGACTCATCCCACAGTAAAGATTTTACAAACAGTATGAACGATCCGTGCCGTGGTGTGTCCGGCCTAAGATAGACCCCTCCTTCTCCTCCCGTATTACAGCAGGGGATGGGCAGTAGCATCTACCCGAGTACTTAACACCAAACTGTGATCACCAATCCGCCTGCCCAAGCATGGTGATTAGGGCAAATCCTTAACATAGTCTAAGGATTACTTATAAGAACATAGACAGAAAAAACTAAAACATTTAAAAAATTAATTTAAATTAGAACTAGCACTAATAAACTAGTGAATTAGCAGTGAGTGTGCAGGTAAGGATTTAAGTGTGATGATGTTAGTATAACATTTCTAAATGACTGTTTAAGTTTGTGTAAGTGTAAATGTATGGACGACCTCTGCGGCGCGGCGGGCGATGGTTAGCCTGCGACGCAGGAGGTTGCGGGTTCGATTCCCGCCTCTGAACAAATATTTGTATGATCTGCAGATTATTGTTCAGGGTGTTCTGGGTATTTTTCTATGTATAATAAAAAAAAACTATCTATGTAATGTATTGTATTAAGTATATCAGTTATCTAGTACCCATAACACAAGCTCTGCTTAGCTTGGGGCTAGATAATGTTGTGTGAAGTGTCCAGTATTTATTTATTTGTAAATTTAGATGTACGTGTAAATGTATTTGTAAATTTAGATGTACGTGTATGTGTGCAGTGTGATATGATAATGTATATCGAAATTGAGGTTCCAATCGCATTTAATTTTAAGCTTATAATTAAATAAGCCCAGTTTTCAATCACTGTTTTCATGCCTCGTTAGCAGCCAGACGCCACATTGAAATAATTTTAAGAGATACTGATTTATTATTGAGGGATTTGGAATAAATCTTGGGATCTTAGACTTCAGTCCGTTGCTAATCTTTTTTAATTTAAAAGTGCAACGTCTGCCATTTCATCTTATTAGAGATATTTTAATAGATTTATTAAAGTCTGAAAACTTTAAGAGACACTTTAATATTACGGACTTTTGTTAGGTTAAAACATGTCTCGTAGTGGAATTGATATTATGAAGATAAAGTCAAGTAAACTTAAATTACATAGACATACTCCAAATATTTTCTTACAGTCGTAGTGATAACATTTTATCGTATTCGCAAAGTTTTGCTTCAAAGTCAAATTATTTAAACCGAAATTCTCGCTTTAAGTTCTAAACACAGTGAAATGGACCGTGTAAGTAAGCACATACAGGTTTGTATTTAGGATTAAGTAAAGAAAGTCAAGAGATATTTTATATATTATGTTAGTCTATAAGATACATACATTTAGGTAGATAGATAGATAAACTCTTTATTGCACACTAAATAAAAATACAAAAGCAAAGGAATAAAAAAGTACAATGAGCGGTCTTATCACTAAGAGTGATATCTACCAGACAACTTTTGGATGGACAGGATAGAACAAAATAAAAAGACGGTGGTGTACAATTAAAACATACCCACATATATACCTATCTAACTATAGTTCAAATAAAAAATAATAGTTATAACTCATAAGCCTGATGCAGAAGCCTATAGTACCGGTGATGCATGGCTCTAATACAGCCGTCTTGAATAGGTTATGAGCTCAGGAAGGAAGATAGGAAGGTGTTAAGGAGGAGGTGATCTAAACTTCATCTGTTTCTTAAAAACTGAGCAGTAGCTCAGTTTTTAAGAAAGAGATGAAGTTTAGATTAGAAGTTTCCATTGTAATACCATCAGGAGTACCTGATGGTATTACAATGGAATAGAACCAAATATAGACCCGTAAATCTTCGTGATCAATACATCAAACTACGCAACCCAAAACGTTTTTTTGCTTCAAAAAACGCAAATTCTCCATGGATCGACTGTAGAATCGAACCAAGGAGACTCGTCCAAATCAAATCAAAAGAATTAAGGATTATTTTGAATCGTAATCAATTAAAATTACTCTCTACTCCACGTTTTGGCAAACGTTTAATATTGGCCGCCCATCCCCCTGGCTAGGTGGAACAATGATGATCGAATGTGGATGGGAATAGCCCAAAAACGGGCTAAATGGTGGTGTATTGGTAGAAACTTATTTCAAACAATGGAGTAGTATAGTCTGATGATGATGATGATGACCATCCTATGCACTACCATATCTGACTACCATCCTGTGCACAAAGAAGCTAATAAATTGTAACGACCAATTCCACGCGCGATTGCGCAGCGCCACACAATGAATTCGTGAATTTTAATGTGCTGGAAAATTTACCTTCCAATCGATTTCTTTAATTCACCAATGGAGCGATTTACTAGTGAACTAATAAAGATTATACAATCTTTTTTTAGATACTTGCGATTTAACGTATCATCATCATCATCAGCCTATATAAGTCCACCGCTGGACGTATAATGCCACGACGAACAGTCACAGGCCACCTCCATCCATTGATTTGATGATCGCAGTTTGGTTTTACGTTCTTAGGTCGCTGCTACTACCCATCCCCTGGTGTAATCCCTTGGTTGTCTTTCACGACAACCACCAGAGGAGACGGAGAGGTTTATTCCCCTCGGCTTTCGACCGGTTTTGTGTTAAAATTTAACGTATAATGAGGGGAAACCCGGATTGGAATATTGAATTATTAATTCAAATATTCAATGGGGGAAGCCCCGATGTTACTGTTTGACAAACCTGTCAAAGCAATGTTGAAGACGATCAAAATGGTTTGAATCAAACCAAAGAGTCGAACCGTTTGATCGTCATTTGGGAGCCAAACAAAAAGCATCCTACGAGCATTTTGTTTTAAAGTCTGTTTTACGTTCGTTATCATTTAAATCCAGTGGTAACTATCAGTCGTAAACACTCAATTTGTAGCTAAAATATTCCATACCCACCAGATTTTAAACATTCAAATGCTAAGTGTAGGTGGTTACCAAAAAATTCATACAAAAAGGCTCAGCAAAAAGCAAATTTTCCTACCAACCCCTGCGTAAAGTAAAAAGTTTGTGTCAATAGACATCACAAAAACGCTGAAGTTAGCCTACCTTCATTCAATTGTTTGTATTTACTAGAGATGTACCGACTATTTTTGGCCGACTAGCCGACGACTAGTCTCACGGGCCTTTCGGAGACAATTAATTTGTCAATTTGAACGCAGTACTTAATTCGATGGAATAAGTTTACCTCTAAAAACCAATTTGGTCGATTGGTCAATTTCGAGAAATAATTAACCAAGTGCAGTTGGACTCGCCCACTGAAGGTTCCGTACCAGGGGATTTGCCAAAACACCACCTTAGGTAGATGGATTGGTGATTGAAGTGCCGAAGCTAGGTACTCATATGGATGCTACTGCCTATCCTCTGGTTTAATCTCTTACTCACTTACAACATCCAAGGAAAGAGATGAAGGGTTCTATTTTTAGGCCTGTATGTACAGGCACATATAGACGAATAGTGTAGGCTTTGTAATACGGTCCCGTACCTTTTTATGTAACCTTTAAAAACTCGGAAAAAATAGTCGGTAGGAACATTACTAGTATTTACCTACATAAAAAATCCTTTTATCCGGCCTGTGTACAGTGTACGTACCCTGTACAATATTATCTTTCGAACTGTTGTCCCGGTTGGAATAAAAAGTACCAGCATCAGATGAAATATGGCAACACCTTTATACTGCCACTCGTTTTAACATGAAAAATAACTCTTTGTAAAATATGTTCGCCGGGTAGCAGCAGTGCGTCAAATGTAGCTATATTGTACTCTGTACCATGAGCTCTTATAGCGATTCAGTTCAAAAACTATTCAGTACAAAATATCGGTTCCATGATGTCCGCACCTATATTAATTAAAGGCACATTAGACAGTGGTCTGTAGACTTCTCAATGATGACAGATGTCAACGAAAAAACCGATATTTTGTATTGAATATTTTTTGAACTGAATCGCTATTAGAGCTCATGGTAAGGCCTCTGTATAGCTATTTGAAACGAATGCTTGTTTGGCATTAACTGGGTTACCTTTACAGAGTGAGCAAAGAGCTCTCCCAATGCGTTGATTCTATTTTAACCCGCGATGGAACGGACATGGTGTATGTATATTATAAGCATACGTAGAATATTATTCCCATCCGTACACAATTATGGTAGCAAATGGAAATGGGGAACGCAACAATAAGGATCATTTTTGCAGCCTTAGCGCTATCTAAATCTTATGAAACTTGAATAGGGGAAACTTCTTGACCTAAATATGTCTCCTTTCAAGTTTCAAAAGATTTGGACAGCGCTAAGGCTGCCAAAATAATCCCCATTGTTGTGTTCCAATTGCTGATTCCAAGCATACTGATATCCATAGAACCTTTTAGCCAACGCCATGACATCGGCTCTCTCTGCATGTTCTACGGCCTCTACAATGGAGAATGCTTCAAAGAGATTTAATGACGTCATCTTGTCATCAAGATTTTAACATTGCTCATTCCAGTGCAGTAACAAAGCTCATCCAAACATCCTAGAACCCAAGGTTTGTTAATCGATTCGTTTCTTGAAATTTTTTCGTCCCCGTATTTACAAGCTGTTTAATGAGCTGTTATCTGAGGTTTTCCCGCTTAGTCACGAAATGGGCCGCATTGAGAATTGTTTTTTTTTTTAATTTGTTTTAAAAATCTACTGGGTAGGCAACGTATTGAAAATGCCCCCGGTGCTGCCAGTGTCAGCACCGTGTCTCATGTGCCTGTAATTTCACCGGCACCCGTACCAAACTTAAACACAGCTATGCGAACAATACTGCTTGGTGGCAAAAATAGGTACGGTGGTAGTACTTCCCCGAACGGACTCTTTCACAAGAAGTTCTACTACTGACACAACCACTTATGCTATATTGACCACTTAACATCAGGTGGCCCGTAAATTAGTTTGTGTATCTAAAAAAAGTGTTAGTGGTTTGTTTGTGTGTCTGTCTATGCTATTTATAACGATTGCTAAGTATATGCGCAACAAACTACTAGAGGGCGCTGCACTCGATAATGGACTGTTTAAAAGTTATTGCGGATTCAATCGAAATACACCAGCCCCCTTATTTGCTATGACCAAACGTAACATAAAGAAAGAAAGAAAGAAAGAAAAAGCATTTATTTGTATTAATGATGCAGATCATAAAAAAGACACGGGAAAATAGAAAAAACACACACACAAACAACAAAGATTAACAAAGAAAATTAAAACTAAACAGAAGACAAGTGAGTGTAGACTTGTGTATAAAAATGTGCCTCTTAGTACCAGTCATGCAACACTGTCACAAATTGGCGTCCAGCTCAGCATTTGTTGAGCATTTGTTGCATAACGCGGGCTCGTTACGATATCTGCGTGGAATCATCGCTGAATCGTATGGGTGACGTCACACGTTATTGACAAGGAATCTCTTAGGTCATAGCGAATAACCACCCAGGTTATATTCTGATATAGTTCATAGACCGTTTTTAGCGCCACCAGGTGGCGCTGCAGTTGGCGACAGACATAATAAAGGTTGTGAGTATTTTCAACCGACTTCAAAAAACGGAGGAGGTTCTCGACTGTATGTTTTTGTTTTTATGTTTGTTACGCGATTCCTCCGCCAATTATGAATTGAGTTTGATAATTCTTTTTTTTGTTTGGTAGGTATATACTTCGGAGGTGGTTTCATTTATTTTTTATCGAAATAATAAAATAAATAATAAATAAATCAATAAATGCTGGACATTTCACACAACATTATCTAGCCCAAGCTAAGCAGAGCTTGTGTTGTGGGTACTGGATAACTGATATACTTAATACAATAACATTACATAGATAGATATTTTTATTATACATAGAAAAATACCCAGAACACCCTGAACAAATATCTGCAGATTGTACAAATATTTGTTCAGAGGCGGGAATCGAACCCGCAACCTCCTGCGTCGCAGGTGAACCTTCGCCCGCCGCGCCACAGAGCTCGTCAAAAAATTGATTCAGCTCTTATTAAAAGAAGTCAGTTCTTGTATTTTTTCAAAAATATACTTTTTATTTAAGTTTCGTTTCCGTAAGGTAATCCTAATAAATGAAATTGCTACATAAAAATCATCTTTAATGCTATCATTTGGGAAGTTATCAAGTCGTAGTAGAATAATTGTGAAACTATGTTATAAATATTGTTGTCTCTCATTGACTCTGGTGTCCTGGTAAAAATAGCAAAAAATCTTGCGGAGCCTCCTAGATAAAATAAAAAGACAATAAGGGTCTTTATATTATCGGATTCTCCGCTTCACATGTTATCCTGGTATTATAGGATATTCGGATAAGGTGGATTGAATAAGATCCCCATAATCAACTTTATTTATTATCAGATTATTTAAGACGTGGCTATATTTGACCGAGACGAAGAAATTACTAACATATACATCCCTTAAGAGGAGGTCACACTAGCGTGCATAAGAGCGCTTACGCCTTTTTGCACGTAAACGAAGTTTGCTTCTAGGGTCTAGATCAGTGGTGGGCAAACTTTCTTAATTGGGGGCCAGAAAGTTTAAGACACAGAGGAGGGCCAGAATTATAGGAAAAATACATTTTGTGTTGAATTTTTAACCGACTTCAAAAAAAGGAGGAGGTTCTCAATTCGGTTGTATTTTTTTTATGTTTGTTACCTCATAACTTCGTCATTTATAAACCGATATGGAAAAAAAAAAATATTTGATAGGACATTACTTCCAGATAAGTCCCATTTTTAACCGACTTCCCAAAAAAGGAGGAGGTTCTCAATTAGGTTGTTTTTTTTTTTTTTTTTTTGTTACCGCATATCTCCGGCGTTTATGAACCGATTTGGAAAATACTTTTTTATTTGTATAGATATATTTCCAGATTGGTACCATTTTTTTCAGAATCCAGTTCTAATGATGGAATCCATGAGGAATTGAGGGAACTCCTCAAATATTGTAGGCATACATATGGCGATTTTGATATTTTCAGAAACAAACCAAGCATTTGCATTCAGAAAGTATCATAATCCTTTCACCACTATGGTTCTTTCATCATTTTTTTTTTCCAAATATTTTGTCGAATACAATGGCGGAAGTCGGTTTTTTAAATGAAAAGTTATATTCTACTAAGTACCTAGAATCTACTTTATACTTATGGATCGTCAAAATATAATTACAGCGGGCCATATACTATTCATATCGAAGGACCGTCGGCGGGCCGGATTAAATGCTTTCGCGGGCCAGAGCTGGCCCGCGGGCCGTACTTTGCCCACCACTGGTCTAGATAATTAGTGTACATCATGTGTACAATGTATCATGGAGTTCGAAGAAATAATAGCCAAATTTGAATCAAACTTCTTTCACGCACAAAAGGGCGTAAGCACCCTACCGGTAACCTCCTCTTAATGAAATAGACGTTAATGAAGAGCTGTTTTTGTGTTAAGCGTTCCTCACGAACCTTCCTCTATACATTGTCACAAAAATCATCAGTAACTCCTAGGCAGAGACATGCAATAAAGAAGATCGTTGCTCCTAGGCTATTTTAAGTACATTTTCCTTGTGTAATAAGGACCAAAGATGCAAAGAAACTAGGAAATAATATTTTCTCTACGAACACAATGAGCTTTTATGCGAAGGCTTTGTGTAGCTGTAGAGTGTTCTGTATTTCCTTTGTGTGTAGACTAAAGTAAACATACTGTTTTCTTATATTATTAGAAATTTGTGTTGGAACTACCCTATATAAGGCCTTACCCTCTCTGAGGTATTATAGCGATTTAGGTTCAAAAACTATTCAGTACAAAATATCGGTTCGTCGTTGACATCCGTCATCATTGAATAACTTTAATCCATGGAAGTAATAAGTACTAAGTACAACAGGAATAAGCTGTTGTCGCAAAATTGAAGCCGAGCGAGAGCTCAGTAACTGTATCTATTATCCCTCTCTGGCGATGGTGACTATATTGAAATATGATTTAAGGACAATAATTATAAAAAATAATTTGTGATCTGACGTCATCAGAACATTGCTTCAGATGGATTCAAATCGAAGATGCTAATGATAAACTTGCCCTTTGCGGCACTATACATTTGCTGTTTTTGCTTGCTTTTCACACTCGCGTCATATAGGTAGGTACTTACCTACTGCCTACTGGTCCTTGTGGGACACAACATGCAGCTGGACTGAGATAAAATTACGATAAGCTACCTATTGTGGTATATTTAATTAATTAGGTAAGAAAAAACAGTTAAATTTACATTTAAGTTTAATTCTAAATCAGACATCTAAATAAAACAGTCTTGTGAAGTTTCTGCCGCAAACACATCGGTCAGTTTTCGGGTAGAGCTCATGGGTATAATATATATCCATATTTCCCTAACATTAGGATCTTTAGGAAATCTGAAATTGAAACAAAGTTATTTTAATAGAGAAAGGAATAAAAAATGCATAGGTGTTTAAGTTATTTGTTCTTGAACTAGGATTGGATAGTCATGCATGGTCACCGTAATTCTTCACTAACAAATTATGTTTAAAACTATTACCTGTGAAAAGATAAACCACAATCAGGATAATACTCGCTTTCGCAAGCCTCCACGACACAAATTCTCCGCATTTTAACTAAAATTCTTCAAAAATATCACGAAATTTAAAAACACTCCGCCATTAACGCCCGAGTCGGCGATTTCATGTGGGGTTGTCAGGTCAAGTGTTCGTATTTCATACAAACATGGAAGTAATATGTACTATACCGTGATTTTTAATTTCAGACAATTTTTGTAAACAAACAAATGTCAAGATATGCCACTGTGAGTATAAGTGTCATGATTGTGTAGCATACGTGTAAATTCACTTAAGACATACATACATGTCACTTATACACACAGTGGCATATCTTGACATTTGTTGGTTTACAAAAATTGTCTTAAATTAAAAATCAGAGTATATGTACAGTACTTATTACTTCCATGCATACAAATAAAAGAAAAACCAATACGCCAATCGCTAATTTTTTTTAAGGCTTTACACGTAGCAGCAAATAATCTTGCTTTAACATGTTGGTAATCAATTATTATTTATATTTAGAAACATTTTAGAAGTACATGTTTTTACTTCATTACATTACATCAATCGCATATTTCCTACAAACAACGAAAGGATTGAAATCAACTTAACTCTGGCAACTCTAAGTCACTGTTAGAACGGGACACAGCGTTCAGAGGTTGCCCTCTCACTCGGCTTCATTTTTATTTTGCGCGCAACAAGACTCTTACGTCCTTAGGATAAGGTTTTATTTTCTTTATTTTAGCTGCAAGATGCACAGATAGAGCTCATTCCTTTTGTACGTAGTACTTACTACTTCCATGCTTTAATCACAGAAGGTCTACAGATTTCTGAAAAAATAATAATAATAATATTCATGTATGTTAAATTGTTTCTGTCCATCTAAAGGTTGTCTGGAAGAAATCACTCATAAGCGATAAGACCGCCCATTGTACCTCTGATTTGAAACTTTGTATCCTTATTTTTTTGTTGTTTTTTGTTTATGGTGTACGTACAATAAAGTTATAATCTCTATCTATCTCTTTGCGGACATCACGGAACCTATATTTTGTACAGAATAGTTTTTGAACTGAATCGCTATAAGTGCTTATGGTAAGGCCTCTGTTCTTATAACATAACATAACACCCAACAGTCACATACGTAGTCATGATCCCACACTAGGATTCTGTCTCGTCGGTATCAGGAACTACGAGTACCATGTTACTATAACACCCAGACCCGGAACAAATATTTGCAGATCATACAATCATTTGTGCCGCTATGGGCATCGAACCCGCAACCTCTTTCATCTCAGCCAGCTACTCGTCCACAGCAGAACAGCTCAGCATCTGACTTCATCATCTAAACATTAAGATTTTGAAACTTTTTTTTTTTTTTGTATGCTACTAGACAAGCTTACGACCCACCAGATGGAAAGCAGTTACCGTAGCCTATGAACTTCTGTAACACCAGAGGCATCACACGCGCGCTGCCGACCCTGAGACATAAAGATGAAAAGTCTCATGTGCCTGTAATTTCACCGGCACCCGTACCCTTCAAACCGAAACACAGCAATGCGAACACTACTGCTTGGTGGCAGAAATAGGTACGGTGGTAGTACTTCCCCGGACGAACTCTTTCACAATAAGTTCTACTACTAACAAACCTTATACAGTTTTCGATTTTAGGATCATATACCACGCCTTAAATCTTTATCGAAGAAAATCAAATGCAGTGACCATTTGATGAGAATCTAAGCACTCTTCATTGGTATAAAACAACACAGTCTGCTTATAATTACGACACAAAGGAACCACATGTAAAAATAAATATATAAATGCTGGACATTTCACACAACATTATCTATAGCTCCAAGCTAAGCAGAGCTTGTGTTATGGGTACTAGATAACTGATATACTTGATACAATACATTACATAGATAGATAATTTTATTATACATAGAAAAATACCCAGAACACCCTGAACAAATATCTGCAGATCGTACACATATATTTATTCCGAGGCGGGAATCGAACCCGCAACCACCTGTGTCGCAGGTGAACCTACGCCCGCCGCACCACAGAGGTCGTCAAATTGGAGTTAGGTACAAATATAATATTGCGTTAATACGAAAACATCTGGGAATAAGTCGAATAAGCCGGTAAATGTGTGGCATAAAGCGAATTTATTATTTATTTAGCGGTTACCTCACATAATAACGAGACCGTGTACGTTTGGGAATTTTATTTGCTAAATAGTGTCAACTGTTGTTTTCGTAAGACCTAAGATAAATAGAAAATATCTATTGTGCTCAAGCTGGTAATTAGAGTTAGCAAAGGGGGTCAATGAAACCCCACAGCGGGACGTCAGTGCAGGTCTTAACACCCCCACTTAGAATTAAAATTAGAATTAGAATTAAAATTAAAATTAGAATTAGAATTCAAATTAGAATTAGAATTAGAATTAGAAGCTGAAAAGTGGCGCGTAATTCTAATTTTATTGTTTTGCTCATTACAGCTCCTCAACACTGCTTGAGATAGCAAACACTGATTTTGCGGGTATCAAGAGACCTAACACACATGTTTTAATTGATAGTAATTTTATAAATATTATTAGTTTACCTACGAAAGTCAATGAATGATTTAATTTTGTAAAGTGGTTTAATTATTTTCTTGTTCATTGTAGTAACAATCTAGAACACTCTGTACCTTGATAAGTATTATCCAATTATATCTAAAAAAAATTATGAAGATCTTACTTGTAGTTTTTAAGGCAACTAGAGCCAGTTGGTACGAAAAAACGCGTAAATTCTCATGAATTAAAAAACTACAAGACAGCCTTACCATGAGCTTTTCAGTTCAAAAACTATTCAGTACAAAATATCGGTTCCGTGATGTCCGCAGCTATATTTAAAGGCACAGTAGCAGAAGGTCTGTAGACTTCTACAATTAAAGTTATTCAATGATGACGAATGTCAACGACGAACCGATATTTTCTACTAAATAGTTTTGAACTGAATCGCTATAAGAGCTCATGGTGACCCCCCAGGTCTTCATTATCTTTTGTATATACAATCGGATAAGACATCCAAATACGTAGCGTTCTAGATTTTTGAAACAATGAACCAGGAAAATTTTTAAGTGTCATTCAGCCCGTATGTTCTGAGAGGTGTACTTGGGTATCTTAAAGTTCCATCAATGTTTTATACTTCTTGGCTAGCATCTAGCATATGGCCTACCTGATGAAAAATAGTTTTAAACCGACTTCCCAAAAAAGGAGGAGGTTCTCAATTCGATTGTTTTTTTTTTTTTTTTTTAATGTTTGTTACCGCATATCTCCGGCGTTTATGAACCGATTTGGAAAATTCTTTTTTTATTTGAATGTATATACTTCCAGATTGGTCCCATTTTTTCAAATCCAGTTCTGATAATGGGATCCATGAGGAATTGAGGGAACTCCTCAAATATTGTAGGCATACATATAGCGATTTTGATATTTTCAGCAACAAATCAAGCATTTGCATTCAAAAAGTATCATAATCCTTTCACCACTATGGTTCTTTCATAATTTTTTTTTCATCCAAATATTTAGTCGAATACCATGGCGGAAGTCGGTTTTTTAAATGAAAAGTTATCATAGCCTATAGACGCCTGCAATACCAGAGGCATTTCTCGCGCGCCGACCCTGAGACTTAAAGATGAAAAGTCTCGTGTGCGTGTAATTTCACCGGCACCCGTAACCGTTCCGTAATTTTTAGGGACAAAGTCACGGTCGATACAGCAAGTATATTACATACATACATAACATAACACCCAACAGTCACATACGTAGTCATGATGCCACACTAGGATTCGCTGTGTGGGTATCAGGAACTACGAGTACTATGGTACCATAACACCCAGACAACAAATATTTGCAAATTATACAAACATTTGTTCTACAGCGGGAATCGAACCCGCAACCTCCAGCATCTCAGCCGGCTACTCGCCCGCAGCACCACAGAGGTCGTCAATTATAAGAATATGTATTATAAAGAAGTATTTTTTGTCTGGAGTGTAGGTATCTTTGTATGTAGAGCCAATAACATTTGACTTCTGTGGCGTAGCGGGCAAAGGTTCGCCTGCGACGCAGGAGGTTGCGGGTTCTATTCCCGCCTCGGAACAAATATTTGTATGTTCTGCAGATATTTGTTCAGGGTGATCTGGGTATTTTCTATGTCTAGTAAATATATCTATCTATGTAATGTATTGTATTAAGTATATCAGTTATCTAGTACCCATAACACAAGCTCTGCTTAGTTTGGGGCTAGATAATGTTGTCTGAAATGTCCAGCATTAAAAAAAATGCTCTATTAGTGTGGAGCACTGTTATCTTACAAGATTAAAGTCTTCCAATTTGCATTAAGTTTGTCGTTTAAAAGGAGGCGGAAGTTCTGCTTCTCTCTTCAGGAACACGTATGCGATTGTACCGTTAGCTTGGAATTATTCCTCTCTTGTTTCACACACATCGCATAAACAGTGCAAAAAATCTATCTCACAGAGGTCAAGCGACGCGCTTAATGAGAAAATGACCAGCGCAATAGGATAATGACCGGGAGGTCACTTCATCACAATACTTAGGCATTAACAAATACCTACTGGCATTTCATGTGCAAACTGACCGATTGAGTTCTTGAATGAACTAACATATAAAATATATTTATTTACAGTTTACTCGGTCTTATCGCGGGTATTCAATAAATAAGTTTTTTACATATAAAATATGTATATATGAAATATACATATATATAAAATATATCTCTAAGGTATATATTTCTATGTCCTTAATGTTTAGGCATAATTTATTGTACATTTCCCATTTTAGCCTGAAATAAATGTTATTATTATTATTATGCCACTAGTTTATTTTAAATCTAGTTAAAAAAATGTTTTTTACTTTATAGTAAAAAAATTTTTTTTTAATAATAATCGACATCCTATCCTACTAATATTATAAACGCGAAAGTTTGTGAGTATGGATGGATGTTTGTTACTCTTTCACGTAAAAACTACTGAATGGATTTGAGTGAAATTTGGAATGGAGATACTTTACGCCCTGGATTAACACATAGGTTACTTTTTATCATCATCATCATCATCATCAATTTTCATCATTATTCACGCGGGTGAAACCACGGGGCGCAACTAGTAATCTATAAAAACATAATAGTATAAATAAATATTATTAATATTATTATCTTTGTTAAACTACCAGGAGACTATGAAGCAGTAAGAAGTTGTTTTGACTCAATATTTATCAAGAAAAATTCTCGAATGAAAAAACCATATAAATAAAAGAATGAAATGAAGAATGAATGAAAGAACCTAACAAACACATTGAATTACAACAAACTTTGCTTTTTCCAAGTTTATTGTTCAATAAATCCATCATGTGGGTTGGAAGTCAGGTTTTATCGCAGTCATACTAGACTTTTAAGAGACTTCGGGTCAAAGAACAACTTTTATGATCCCTAAACATCCGTTTCATGGATTCATAAAACTACTAACATGGTTATTGAACCGTTCACCCTTATTTTGGTCTAAAAATAGACGCTATTTGACTTATAAGAGGGTATAATATATTCAGTCGAACCTGGGTATCAAAACCAAAGTTACAAACAACATTATTATTGTTGCTACGAAACTTAATTACCTACTTTAATAATACAGGAAGGTAAGTACTACAATTGTAAACAAGACACCATGTTTCAAAAAGGGTTTGCTACTATCAAATTACAAAGGAATAGTTTTACGTGTTTCAAGTCAAGTTGTTAAGCACTAAACTTGTCGTGTGAGGTGTCTACTGTCTCCTCTGTGGCGCGGCGGGCGATTAGCCGGCTGAGATGCAAGAGGTTGCGAGTTCGATTCCCGCAGCGGGATAAATTTTTGTATGATCTGCAAATATTTGTTCCGAGTCTGGATATTACGGTACCATGGTACTCGTAGTTTCTGATATCGAAGATTCAGGGAATCCTAGTGTGAGATCAAGACTACGTATGTGACTGTCGGGTGTTATGTTACACTAACTATTCATCGCCGCTATCGCTGTCCACAGCCGACTCGGCTAATACTTTCTTCCATAACACACTCCTAAATAAGGCAGCCAGGACAAGAATTAACTAAAATATTCAATAACTGATTACCTACTGTGTCTCTACATTAATCTTATATCTACTAATATAGTTCTGGCATGTAATTATTCACAAAGGGCGTGTTATCTGTAGCCTACACTAGGTTCTCTCTGTAGTTTCTACACGACACTATCATAATACCATCTTGTCTGTTTACGTAGTCAGGCTCCTAAATATCGTTAATAGCTTTTGTGTCACATTGGGAAATTAATATGAAAGATTTATTGATTTGTATTTTATTATTATTAAAATAAGATTTAAAGATTAATAATTCGGTTCGATTCCCGCCTCGGAACAAATATTTGTTCGATCTGCAGGTATTTGTTCTGGGTATTTTCTATGTATAATAATAATATCTATCTATATAATGTACTGTATTAAGTATATCAGTTATCTAGTATGCATAACACAAGTTCTGCTTAACTTGGGGCTAGATAATGTGTGAAAAGTCCAGCATTTATTATTGTTATTATTTTTTAATTTTGTATATACTTGTATTAATTATATTATTCTTTCTGTAAATACAGAAGTTTTATTAGTTTAAAATCGTAGCTAATTTTATTAATTAATGTAATAATTAACTGATTTGGCTTTTATGTGAGAGAAAAACTAGCTGCGTTTGAATAAGTGAAAATATTATTTTCGGTTGGAGTGTAGTTGTAATGTCGAAGCAAAATAGCTTCATCAACATCATCATCATCAGCCTGTAGAAGTCCACTGCTGGAAATAGGCCTCCCCCTTGAATGCCATGATGAATGGTCTTGTACCACTTCCATTCACTGACTTCTTGTGACCTTTTTTACCTTAAAATTGTCTACAATAAAAAATTGCCTTAAAATTGTTTACCTACATGTAAAAAACCTACAAAACTAAATAATGGAAATATCAATACAAGGATTTCTAACAAGTTCGTCTACAATTTGAACCTTATTTCCGAAAGTGCTGAATAGATTGTGCAGGTGAGATCGTGGTCAAACGAGGGTCTATAATTGAAAAAAAAGAAAGAGATTTTGATTAGTTTCCATCATTAGATAGATAGTTTTTGATGATGTGCATAGAATTTTAAGTTCAAGTTGCAAATACACGACGCGCGTAAGTTGAAAAACTTTCCCAAAAAAACCACTGAAATGCTTCCATGAAAAAAATGTATCCTAACTATTTATTAAATTCAATTTCGTAAACAATTTATCTGATAACCTTTACAAGTGGTTCACAAATCACTGAGAGCCATAAATAACGTTCTAATTACCTCAAGTTAATAATATCTATTAATTATTAAAGTAATTTACAACCCTGGGACGCTTGCACCATATTTCATGGACCATAACTCAGGTATAAAGCTGTGTTTAAGGGATGAATGTACCATCATTTAACGTCAACGATGTAATTCGAACAAATTATGACAAATAACTGTCTTGGTGTATTTTTAACCGACTTCCCAAAAAAGGAGGAGGTTCTCAATTCGGTTGTATTTTTTTTTTTTAATTTTTGTTACCTCATATCTCCGGCGTTGATGAGCAGATTTGGATTTTTTTTTTTTATTTGAATAGATATACTTCCAGATTGGTCCCATTTTTTTCAGAATCCAGTTCTGATGATGGAATCCATGAGGAATTGAGGGAACTCCACAAATATTGTAGGCATTCATATGGCGATTTTGATATTTTCAGCAACAAACCAAGCATTTGCATTCAAAAAGTATCATAATCCTTTCACCACTATGGTTCTTTCATATTTTTTTTTTATCCAAATATTTAGTCGAATACAATGGCGGAAATCGGTTTTTTAAATGAAAAGTTATTACAAGCTTTTATTTAACTTGCAATGTATATTGTTTGTCCGGGTGGAATCTTGCAAATTAATTTTGATACAGTTATCTTTAACCGATTGAGCTGAAATTTTTCATACATGTCAAGTTTAGATGACAATACAATATTATCGTGACGGCGATCTGATCTGATGATGGAGATGGAAGGTGGACAACGGAACTCCTCGATGATTAGTAGTGGCAGTGTTTGGGATCATTTTGATTAGGTTCCGATACCAAATTTAACAAAAGCTTGTTTTGAAAAATACATTTTTCATCAATAAACTTATTTAATTTAATTATCACCAGCAATTAAACGTCCGTTGTTGGACGAGGCCTCCCACATACAATGCAATAGGAGGATTTGCCATAGTCACAAAGCTTGGCAGGCAGATTGGTGATCGCAGTATTGGTGTTGGGTACTCAGGTGGATGCTGCTGCCCATCTTCTAGATACGTTAATCGACTTTTACGACATTCACGGGAGGAGACGGAAGGGTCTATTCTTAGGCCAGATGCACAATAGCACCATTTATAGTACTGTTGAGGACAGTGAGTGATTCTATCATGATTATTGGTTTTAAGGGGGAGTTTCTCCCTCCCCGCATGGGGGAAGTTTAGGAAATGCATAGTTTTTTTATTAATTATCATCTTATTTTGGAGTTAAGCTTTCACTTGTAGTCTCAAGATTTTTTGTGAGAAAGAACTCTAATTATATCCCAGATCTAAACCTTCGTGAGAATGTTTAAGGCATAAAAAAATTTAAGAGTACTACAAACACAGGTATTTTATACTTGTATTACAATTTAACACTTGTCCAATGTTTATTTTATATAATATAAAAGTTTAACTAACGCATTTATAAATAGCTTCTTTTGTATGATACAATACATGACTGTTTAAAATTTAAAATATTGATATCACTTAATATTAATACTTATTTTATCATTATTATTACATAAAAGTCTATAGCGGGTTTTTTTATGCCTAATACTGTTAACTAATTTGTGGATAATGCAGTGGGCACACTATTGTTATACTTAACTTTATAATCCATCCAAAACCTAAGATTTTAGTAAGCTATTTATTGTCCCTGTATAAATAAATAAATAAAACCGTAAGATACAATTTGGCGATTGTAGTTAAAAATCTCCCAATAAACTAAAAAGAGCCCAGATCACTGAAACATACCTCGGAAATCTACCTTAGAAATTCACAGTTGGTATTTTGCCTGGAGGCAAAAGTCATTTTATATACCCCATTGGCTCTTTAAACATCAGTCTAAGCCACAACTTTTTTAATAAGTGCTCCAGATGGACTAGGCGGCGGATAACTACCAAACTTTCGCCGTAAAACAATGAAAAAAAAACCCGAACGGCCCGCATTTGAATAAGTAACGAGCGTCTAAAAAGAGAATGAATATTTAAACGCACTCACCTGATGGCCGTAACCTCCTTTGTCTCGGTTGAAGGAACTTAAAAAAAAGCACTGAATTTGAATTTGGAATGGAACTTCTGAAAAATTATGGCGCAGGCACGTGTGTCCGTGCCGACCGCCCGACGAAGACTGAAATGTGGAGGTATTTCAAAATCTGGGGGAGGATTTAACCCTACATGGGCATACATTGCATCCATTCTTACCAGATTGCTGAGTGATATAGATGTAATAAAGTCTGTTTCCTTTAATTTCCGTAGCATTTGACCTTCGTATCGTTTGGGCAATTTGCACTTCTCAAAGGATATTCAACTGAGTCATAGGTACGTAAGGTCGCTATTGTTTGTCTGTGTCGTTATTGGCAAAGAACTGTGATACAATTGGCTTAGCTGTTACTGGCTGCATTTCATGATCCAAGTGCGGCATCAATGTTTGGTATACCATTGTACTTCGTTTATTGTGTTTAATGTGCTAACTCAAGGTTAAACCAAAGGGTCGCCAACTGGCTAGTTCGTACACCTTTCATTGCTTTTGCCAAAATAACTCTGACATAACTCTAGTAAATAACAAATACATTGTTAAAGTCAATAACAACATTCAATTAAGTGGATTGACAAACTTTTTTGCGCAAAATTGCAAGGACCTTATTACGAAAGGTGGTCTAATCTTCAGTTCAAAAACTATTCAGTACAAAATATCTGTTTGTCGTTGACATGGTACTTCTTCAGGTTTAAATATTGACTTTTGTTACATTTTAACACAAAAACAGTTGGATTGCTTTCCTAAATGAACTCACGAGCTAGATAGTCCGAAGTAATGTCAAAAATTACTAAATCTCAGACTATCTCTCGTTTTTTTTGAACCAGGTAGCCTCCTAGTTTAGCAATGGTCTATAAATTGACAGTTGATTGTGTTACAGTTCACTAACCCAAAACAAGAAATTTAAAATAAAGGTATTATTAATTAGTAATAACTAATTAATAATACATTTATAAACATTTGCTTGATTGTCTGTAAATTCATTTAATTAATATTATTTTGTATCAAAGTGTATTTCCGTTTTTGACTTTATCGGCTGGACGCCGACCGTTGCCGATTGTCGCCCAGCCAATAAGGCATGAGCAAGGAGGAGTGAGTGGTAGAGGGAGGAAAGGGAAGTGTAGGTTAGGGAGAAATGTACAGAGTCAGTCGGTACTGAAACGTCGAAGTGTTAACATTAATAATTGTAAAGCCATTGATAAAATAAAGTGTTACAAGTGTTACCGAGTTTATCTACCATTCCCGTCGCTTCTAAGTTTGTGGCCGAGTGTCGCCATAGCTCAGAAGTGGGATAAAAACCATCGACGCCCATAAATTCGGAAGGAAAAGTGTAAGTACCATCATGATTACTTAATAAATTTGTCAGTTTGCTATATATTTTTAATCTCTCTTGCAAATTTATACATATAAGTTATTAAGGTTTTTGCTAAAGCACTGGTAAGAGAAACTGTTCGGGGCACTCCTCGTATTTCTCTTTCCTGGTGTCTCGCCACGTGTTTTCAAATACTTGGCTAGGGTACTCCCTAGTAGTATTTTGAAACACAATGCTTTGATAGTTTGGCCTGGTAACTTTAACGAAGGAAATCTTTCGAGGCAACCCTTGTATTCTTTCTAAAGCACTGGTAAGAGAAACTGTTCGGGGCACTCCTCGTATTTCTCTTTCCTGGTGTTTCGCCACGTGTTTCCAAATACTTGGCTAGGGTACTCCCTGGTAGTATTTTGAAACACAAGGCTTAGACAGTACGGCCTAGTAACTTTGCTGAAAGAAATTGACAGGGCAATTCCCTATTTCTTTTCCTTGTTGCCAATGTAAAATAACCATGCTACGAGCTAAACACGTGGCAAGGGTACTTCCCAGTAGTATTTTTAATGGGTACGGTAATTACAATCCATCTAAGCAGACGCAGGTAGATATTAAAATATTTATTGTTTTAATAATTAATGATTCTTAATAATTTACACTATCACGATATAAAAGGTAGTAAAATGACGTACATCGAAGTAAATTTTATAGGATACTAATATTAATACAGTGTGTTTTGTCGAGGTTACGAAATGGGAAAGGACAAAGGTCGCCGACGTCTTCGATCGAAGTCCAGGAGCGTGGCAACACCCCGTCGTCAAGGTGCGGGGTCTGTCGAGAGAGAAGCACGCAGTCGCAGCCAGTCTCGAGGTCGAACACGGTCTCGTTCTTCGCACTCGCGCCGTGCCAGTCTACGCCGTTCACGATCAAGGGGTAGGCCTAGGGACTCGAGGGCCAGAGAGGTTAGTGGTCGCAGTCACTCGGGATCCTGCTCTCCATATGCATACCGCGCCCGAAGTCGTCGGTCACGTTCGAGGCAACGGAGAAGTAGACCCTCAAGATCCACTTCAAGGCGGCTCAAGCCCTCCAAACATGTAAGACGAGGCAACTCTAAGGATCGAAGGGAATCGCCGCCAGCTAAATCTAGATCTAGGTTAAGACGTGAACCATCTAATGGTGAAGTAAATGATGTCCAAAGCATGTTCTTTAAAAAGTTTCTCGATTTAATGTCTAACATAAGGCCTACTAGTGATACTGACAAGTTTCCTATTATAAACGTTATTCCCGAATTTGATCCGCTAAATAAAGAACAGACCGTCGACATTTGGATTAAAAAGGTTGATGAATGCGCTCAAATATATACCTGGAACGATAAACAGATAGTCCACTATGCAATGCCTAAACTCGGTGGTATAGCAAAAACATGGTATCAAGGTTTGCCTTCCCTTCTCCACTCGTGGGCTGAATGGAAGGTAAAACTACGCGAGTCCTTTCCAACACGCGATAATTATGCGGAACTGTTATCTGAAATGTTGAATAAAAGGGTACGTTTTGGAGAACCTTTGGATTTATATTATTATTCGAAAATGAATCTTTTAAATCGGTGTGAAATCAAAGGTAAACGTGCAGTGGACTGTCTGTTAGCAGGTATTGATGATCGAAATGTGCGTGTCGGAGGTCAGAGCGCAGAATATGCAGAGCCAGAACAGGTTTTAAAATTTTTAAAATCTATTAAAATAGTTCAAGACAGGAGTAGTACAGATATCCCTAGAAATAGGGACAAACGTAGTAACAACCAATCTAACAATAATAATTACGAGAAAACGTCCGATAAAACTTCTACGTCTTCCCAAAAATTAAATACAAATAGTATGACTTGCTACAACTGCAATGAAAAGGGGCATCCATTTTACCGTTGCCCAAAACCTAAGTTGCACTGCACAAACTGTAAGTTGCTAGGACATGCAACTGCTGATTGCACAAAATCGAAGCAGGGTGCTCGCACTGAAGAGAAAAGTAAGAATATTTTGAAAGTAGATGGTGAATATAATACCAGCCTTAAATATAAGATTCCGATCAAAATAAATGGCAAATTTACAAATTGTATAGTCGACTTAGGTAGTGAAGGCACCCTGATTCGAATCAGCGAAGCAGAACGGTTGCATCTGCAATGGCAGGAGGTAAATGGCCCCAGGTTGAAGGGATTAGGTAACGTTGCCTATCTACCGGTCGGATTATCGTATGCTAAGGTTGAGGTGCAAGGAGTTACCGAACATGATGTGCCTATCCTGGTAGTTGATGATCAAGTTATATCTTGTCCTCTCCTACTGGGTCATACATTCACGGAAAGGCCAACCATCCAAATTGTAAAAACGGATACTGACGTCATCTTCCAAAAAACGGTACCAAATGAAACTGTTAGATGCCCCCTTGTTTGTGAGCATGCGATTACTTTAGGAATAGACGAGATTAAGCCAGTTTCAGTAAAATGTGACAGTGAGTACACAGGTACGATTTACGTCCACGGTAATATAAGACATGCTCTGAATCGCGAGCATTACCTATTACCAGGTGAATATGTGTTAAAAGACGGCACAGGTACAGTTCTTATACAGAACATAGGACTTCAGGAATTTAAAATTGAATCAGGGGAGCTAATCACTCGAAGCCATTCAGTAAATACAAATGTAAAATTTGTTAATTACGTTGACATTAATGAAGGCAATTTTGACTCTACAGTAAATTGTGGCGATTCTTTATCTCGGGCTCAAAGGCATGAACTATTAAACCTGCTCAATGAATATAAAAATAGCTTTTCATCCGGCTTGCAAGATTTAGGCTTTACGTCTGAAACTGAAATGGTTATAGAATTGACTGATTCAGAGCCAGTGGTGTATCGTCCGTATCGACTACCATATGTGGAGCGACAACAGGTCAAAGGCATGGTCCAAGAGATGCTAGATAGCGATATAATTAGAGAGTCTAGTTCCCCGTACGCAAGCCCTATAGTACTGGTCAATAAAAAGTCCGGAGAAAAGAGGTTGTGTGTAGATTATCGCGCACTTAACCGAAAAACAAAGCGTGAGCACTATCCTCTACCGAGGATTGAAGACCAACTCGACAGACTGTCTGGTAGTAAGCTATTTATCACACTTGACTTGGCATCAGGTTACTACCAAATCCCTATCTCGGAAAAATCTCGCGAAAGAACTGCGTTCGTGACCCCTCATGGTCAATACGAATACAATCGAATGCCATTTGGCCTTGTAAACGCACCATCCGTGTTTCAACGGACAATGAATAAGTTAATTCAAAACTCTCCAATAAGCGCTTACACACTCATTTATATGGACGATATACTTATACCAGCAAGGTCATTCGAAGAAGGTTTAGTTCGTCTTGAGGAGGTCTTGAAACAACTTTCACAAAATGGATTGACACTGAAGTTGAGCAAATGCAATTTCTTCTTTACAGAAATTGATTACTTGGGGTATGAAGTAAGTGTAGAAGGGTTTAGGCCCGGATCAGTAAAAACAAAAGCTATTTCAGAGTTTTCTGCCCCAAGCAATGTCCACGAAGTCAGACGGTTTCTAGGACTCGCGAGTTTTTTCAGAAGATTTGTCAAGGGATTTGCAGTTATAGCACGTCCACTGACGACTCTTCTGAAAAAAGATGTTCCGTGGCAATGGGCTGGTGAAGAGTCTGAAGCTTTCAAAAAACTGAAAGAGATACTGGTAGAGCGGCCAGTACTGGCAATTTATGATCCGGAGGCTGAGATCCAATTGCACACAGATGCCAGCAAAATAGGAGTTGCAGGGATCCTAATGCAGAAAGGATCTACAGGTACTCTACGACCTATTGCTTATTATAGTAGACAAACAACACCAGATGAGCAAAAACTACACTCATACGAGCTCGAGACCCTTGCTGTTATATCTTCACTGAACAAATTTAGGGTGTATTTACTAGGAGTACGCTTTAAAATCGTCACTGATTGCAATGCCCTTCGCACGACATTAACAAAGCGTGACTTAATACCACGTATCGCCCGTTGGTGGCTACAGTTCCTCAAATACGACTGCGACATCGAGTACAGATCGGGTGAAAAGATGGCTCACGTTGACGCTCTCAGTAGGAGCCCCGTTGCAGACGAGCAAGACTGTAGTCGCCTTCTGGATATACTCACTGTGGGTAGTGACGAATGGCTAGCGACGTATCAGCAATCGGATGACGAAATAAAGCGTATCACTGGCATACTTAAAGATCCTAAAACAAAAGAGGTTACGGAAATATTTAAGAATTATAAGCTGGTTAATGACCGCGTCTATCGCGTACTTGATGACTCTACTATACGATGGTTAGTGCCCCGTGGTGCCCGGTGGCATTTATTAAAGTCAAACCACGATGATATTGGTCACTTTGGATATGATAAAACATTGGGGCGTATACAAGCAAATTACTGGTTTCCAAAAATGAGACGCTTTATTAAGAAGTACGTGGCTGCATGTGTTGAATGCGCTCATCACAAGTTACGTAGCGGAGCAAAAGCGGGAGAATTGCATCCAATCCCGAAAGTGGAAATCCCTTTCCACACAATACATGCGGACCATCTAGGCCCATTCATTAAGACCAAACGGGGAAACGCGTATATCTTGGTCATCGTCGACGCATTTACAAAATATGTTAATCTTACTGCTGTACGTAATACAAAATCCGCAACAAGTGTAAAAGTTCTACGTGATCATATTAGTTATTTCGGAACGCCAAATCGCCTCATCACAGACCAGGGCACCAGCTTTACTAGTGGTACTTTTAAAAGCTTTATAAAATCCACTGGTATAAAACACGTGCTCAACGCAGTATCAACGCCCAGGGCAAATGGCCAGGTAGAGCGGTATAACCGCACTATTCTGGCCGCTCTTGGTGCAATGAATCATGATAAATCAAATGGAGTATGGGATGAACATTTACCTGAAATTCAGCTGGGTATTAATACTAGCGTTCATGCCACAACAAAAAAAAAACACCAACTGAACTGTTATTTGGAAGGACGGTTTCTAACCCTTCACAAAGTATATTTAATGAAGTTATCTCGGATACCACCCCAAATACACAAACATCGTTATCAGAAATAAGATCGGAAGCGAGTGAGCTGATCAAAGAACAGCAGGTAAAAGATAAAGAAGCATTCGATAAACACCGAAAGAAGGCTGTTGAATTTAAGGAGGGGGACCTAGTCAGAGTAATACGTGCAACAGCTGGAATCGAGGGTCAATCCAAGAAATTGGAACCCAAATGTAGAGGCCCGTACCGAATCAAAAAGGTACTTCCGAATGACCGGTACATAGTTGAGGACACACCAATCACACGAAAGGGTAAGCGTTATGAGGCTATAGTTGCAGTTGACAAAATTTTCCCCTGGCTTTCCGTCACACAACCTGTATCTTCCTCGGATAATGAATCATCCGATGGCGACGAATCCCACCCGTCCGATTCTTCATAAAATTATCTTGTTAATATCACTACTAGGCTGAATGATTAAAGTTTTCTGATACCTAGTGCTTGTTGTTAACTAGTATTATATAACTATACTAATAATCATGGAAGATGATGTAATGGACACTTGTCAAAGTCATGGGCAAGTTTAGGAAGCGATTGCGGTGCTAGTCAATGTCATGGACTAACACCGAAGTCGAAAAGCCGGTAACGGTCAGTGTCATGGACCGGGCACATTAACATAATGAAAAACAATACACCCTAGTTAAAGTCATGAACTAGTCGGTGTCCGTAAGATGTTTTGTAGTGTAATTAATTGATGTACCTAATATGATGATTAAATGATTTGAGAATTATAAAATATAATTATGAGAGTATTATAGTTTGGGTTGTTTGTAGTGATTTGAAACGGTTGAGCTGTCTAAGGATCGTTTTCAATGGCATTTGGATAGATCAACAATTTCATTTATGTTTGTTTTGGGTATTTAAATGTACTTATCTCAGTTGTATAAACGAAGGGACTCGTTAATGAAAGGATGGCCGAGCTGTTACAGTTCACTAACCCAAAACAAGAAATTTAAAATAAAGGTATTATTAATTAGTAATAACTAATTAATAATACATTTATAAACATTTGCTTGATTGTCTGTAAATTCATTTAATTAATATTATTTTGTATCAAAGTGTATTTCCGTTTTTGACTTTATCGGCTGGACGCCGACCGTTGCCGATTGTCGGTCGCCCAGCCAATAAGGCATGAGCAAGGAGGAGTGAGTGGTAGAGGGAGGAAAGGGAAGTGTAGGTTAGGGAGAAATGTACAGAGTCAGTCGGTACTGAAACGTCGAAGTGTTAACATTAATAATTGTAAAGCCATTGATAAAATAAAGTGTTACAAGTGTTACCGAGTTTATCTACCATTCCCGTCGCTTCTAAGTTTGTGGCCGAGTGTCGCCATAATTGCTAGGTGGAGGTTAGAATTTTGGTATCTCGATTGTTATGTGAAACTTTCATCCATACGTCAGTTTAACACATTATAAAGTGTAGTAGCGCGAGAAATGATTTCGGAAACAATCTGATCATCAACAATCTGTTTTCGTATTAAAACCGTATAATACTAAATGTCCATATATAAGTCGAGGCCTCGAGGCCTGGTCTAAACTCAAGTTTAAATCATCTTAATGAAACCCCAATAGTTTAATATGCATCATTTTTGACATAAATAGAATTTGTAGCACGCATTGTTTTCTTGATCAAAATATTGCTTTATCATGTTGAAACTTTCTCTGATCGTGTCTGTCATAAGAGCATTAATCTGTCGCTATAGGTATTATGTTGGAACTTTGTTTATTAGACTTAGTTACGAGGCATCAATATCTCTTGCTAAAGAACTTTTATCGCTGGCTGTACTTTCGAGACCCATCCAATTAAAAGTTATTTTCTGTTTCTCTTTATTAGATCTGTTAAAAATTCTTTTGGGACAAGATACTAGTTCCCCTACCAGTAGTTAAAAATATCAGTCATCTAGTGACTAACTTTAAAATTAAAGATAATCCTGGCATTTCTCTTTTGCTTAATTCATTCAATCACCGAGCAGCAGGTGAGCAGTGTTCGCATCGAAGATAAACTCGCTGTTCCCACTATTAGGCTCCATAAAGTTAGTAAATGCTGGACATTTCACACAACATTATCAGCTAGCCTCAAGCTAAGCAGAGCTTGTGTTATGGGTACTTGATAACACTGTTATACTTAATACAATATATTACATGGATAGATATTTTTATTATACATAGAAAAATACCCAGAACACCCTGAACAAATATCTGCAGATCGTACAAATATTTGTTCCGAGGCGGGAATCGAACCCGCAACCTCCTGCGTCGCAGGCGAACCTTCGCCTCCGCCGCGCCACAGAGGTCATCCTCTTGTTCTTTGTTCTTGTTATTCTTATTCTTATTCTATCCAGCTCGAGAGTTGGTTTCGGAAAACAAACCATCAAGCCTACCTGTGTAGGCTTAAAAATAGACCTTTGGCATTACGACTAAGTATATTAATTTAAAAGCAAATGGTTTATTTCCGAAAGGCCAATATTTAAACCAAGTCTGCTAAACTGGAAGGTCATTAAAATTTTAATTTAACGTAAAGTTGCAGTGAGCTACGTTGAAACTCATAGCAGGCATCCCAATTGTTTGTTCTTGTAAAATATTTGTATTTCATGAAATGCCTCCGACATTGTTGCTTCGAAGCTATTTTGAATGAAACCCAAATTCGGAAAGTTCAAATTTTATTCCAGGAAACTTTTGGGATGTTTTGTATATCCTTTGAAATTATACAACTTTCTTGAAGGAAACAGGAGCCGTCATAACAAAGCGATGAAAATTTGTTTGGTGTGGTAAATTCTAATACATTTTTCTTGAATTCAATTTTTTAAATAATTTTTCTTAAATTCGAAATGGTGAAAATAGAAATCATAAGTATTTTGTTATCTAATTATATTTAGTCGAACTTTTCAAATGCTATAGTCAAAGCCAAAAACTTTATCAATCAAACCTAACTTAGTCTTAAATTAATGTAATTGCTTTAGTACCCACTGTTTGTAATTACAGATTTGAACTGAGTTTAAATTTGCAGACGGTTTTGCCAATTTGCGGGTAAGACACAGATACAAGAAACAGCTCGTCAACGACCACAACGCTGTGTGGTCGTTGCAGCTCTGGTTTCTAGTAAGCACCAACGTCATTGACGGCCGTAAAAAGGAGTCCTGACAGACTCGGTTACTTCTATTACATAAGGTTGAAAATTGCAGTCATCACTATTTACCGCCGTCATAATGTTGAGACAATGACATCATTAATAATGAACCTGACTCTAAACATTAGTAGGTATACTAAAGACCTGACCATGACTAGAATAACTAGAGTAGCTGGAAAATTGATTCCTTTAGAATTAGCTAAAATATATAAAAGAAAATCCTACAATGAGTGTCTTTGGATGCCGTGGGGTTCATACAACCCCCTATTATTTATTTTTTTGGAGTGTTCTCTATTTATTTCCAATTTTTTGGGGTATATTCAACGTACAGCCAATAATTTATACTCTAATTCTGAAAAGGTACAAAATATTAGAACTTCTTATGACCCCGTAGTAAAACAACTTTCGTAGGGAAAGAACCAGCTGTTCCCATTATAATCTGTGTACAAAGGATTAGTATTGACATAATTATATCTTTGATCTCACTGAGAGTGTTCAGAACCGCAGTTGCTTCCATACAAATTAATATTACACTGCTCATTAATTAAATTTAATAAAATACAAATCATTTTTTTTATGTTCAACTAAATTCGACTCTTTTATGCTACTCTAGCTTAGGCTGGTGATGATGTGTTTATATTTGTTACTATTAACACAGTGAGTAGTATTTCATTACACACAAAGAGGCCCCACGGGCCATACCTCGCCCTACGCACTACGCAAGTCGAAACTTTCAAAATTTGCTGTATAATTGTATTATTTAAACTAAAAGCTTTGTACATAACATGTCCTATATTCAAAAACTTTATGAAATAATTCAACTGTGAAACATGCTTCCACATCTCGTTCCCAAGTTATAAAGAAACAATGAGGGTTTGTTATCCTCTTTTATGTAGTTTATAGTGATGATTTTGAGAGTACTGGTGGTGTAGTCATGTTTGTAGTCATTGAGAGATGCTCCAAATTATTTTAGCACAATGATTCTCTCAGCACCGATCGTCAGGGGCTACTCTTGAAAACAGTTCCAATCAAAGTCAAAGTCAAAGTCAAAAAGAACTTTATTCATTGAAATCACAAGGATCATTTTGAATCGTCTTATATAAAATTAAATTACTCCTGTTCCAACGCGACCAAGCCTAGAAGAATCAGGCAACAAACTCGGCTCGGATTTTATCCTTTAAATCAAATTTTATCAATCGCAATCCAGTTCCAATCTCAATCTAGTTTCAACGCTTGTTTGGCACTCTTGAATCAATTTGAGTTTGAAATCGAGATAGAGCACGCGATTGACTTTGCGTGAAGAACAACAGAGACAGAAAGTCGATTTCACTTAGTTCCATAAAATTCCACTCCAAATTGTGCGCTAGTGTTGAATTCAAGATTACCAAATGGCCAAAGTTGTTTTTATTTTTATCTCTTTGACATATATTTCTTAATTTTGATTTCAATGCGCATCCCAAGAATTCTTTAAATTGTTAATTATTAGGTACTATTATAATGACATGGTAATGGATGCATCTACCAAGTACCTACTTATGGCAACTAAATTATTTGTATGTCATAATGTATGACTGAGTATGTTGGACGTGTGAATTATGACCATCTATGTAAAATTACCATATTCAAAACAAATAAATTATCTTTATCTTTATCCTAGTTTGGGTACCAATGCTGTCAAACTATGAAAATCTTTCAATGTAATAATTTTAATGTAATTTCATGTTTGTACTGTAATTTGTAATGTTTGTTGTTCTCAATAAATTTTCATTTCATTTCATTTCATCTTTTATCTTTATCTTTAAAAAATCTAGTACTCTGACGACAAATGACACTAAATCCTGACTTAGGATCGAGTAGAGCGTCAAGAGTAGCCCTACAGGGCCTTTTTAGGGCTACCATACCTCAACCTACCCCCTTATCGTCTAAGGAACTGGTAATCGCTTTCGATTACGATTTTGCATTACATTGCACCGCATGCTTTAGCATTTTTTCAAGTGCAGAAAAATTCAAAACATAAAGCGTAATGTACTTTAAAATCATAATCGGAACCGATTATTAGTTCGTTTGCCAATAAAAGGGCAGGTCACTGCCCTAACACAGGAAAACCAAGACAAAACCAGTGACACGACGAAGGAATGAAGTGTGTTTTTACTTGGATGGTATTTAATTATAGTAAGGCACAGAGGCCCAGTGGTCATCACGCCAGCCCCAGGGGCCGCATCACGTAAGCCAAAACCCACAACATTTTCTCCATAATTAAACTTCGCTGGTTTTAAATTAAATTAAAACCAGAGTTTACTTACCTTGAAACTTTATATGTGAAGCTGTGTAAAGAACAAAACGGTAAACATTATAATTGTTAAGTACATTTTTAGGGTTCCGTACCCAAAGGGAAAAACGGACCCTATTACTAAGGCTCTGCTGTCCGTCCACCCGTCCGTCCATCCGTCCGTCTGTCACCAGGCTGTATCTCATGAACAAGATAGTTAGACAGTTGAAATTTTCACCGATGATGTATTTTTCTTGCCGCTATAACAAAAAATAGTAAAAAAAGCATAAAATAAATATTTAAGGGGCTCCCATACAACACACGTGTTTTATTTTCCGTTTTTATAGATAATGGTACGGAACCCTTCGTGCGCGAGTCCAACTCCCACTTTGGCGGTTTTTTATTTTTTTATTTACTTATGCAAGCTGCTGTTTTAGTTTAGATATTTGTGGCATTTGTTTTTATAACTTCAAACTCGCAAATGGCCAGCCTAATTTTGATAATATTTTGTACACAAATAGGTTAAATTAGGGATAAAACATAGAATACTTTTAATTTCGAAATTCAGTTCAGTATGGAGAAATAAACGGGTGATACCGTGGGCGATTGCTTGTATAGTACAGCTATAATACACCCAACAATAATTGAGTCTAGCTTTACCAGTCCATTCCAGACATTCATATTATTTATATTCGCTTCGGAGCTTAGATAGTCACAATAAAACGAAGACATTTTTATGATGAACTCAGGAATATTGTGAGTTTATTTACTGGCATTCTCCAAAGAATGGTAAGTTTAGAGCTGTCACGTGACTGAGACGCTGAGCAAATTGAATACCTAGTTTTTCTTATCTGTGCCACAGTTCAAGCAAGAACAATAAGTTGTTAGGTGGCTTTCGCCGTTTTGAGTTTTGGACAAATTGAACTGCCCATGACACTGTCAAACAAGTGTAAAGCCGGTTACGATGCGCCAAATTTTCTAACAAAACATGTTAGCAAAACAACCAGTTCATTGCGACTTTTGAATTGACAGTGTTTTGTTTGAAAATCTCTTTTCAAATTATGAGTTCTGACGTCTTCCTCTAGAGAGCATTGACACGAAATTAATGACAGCACCCCCCGCAGGCGAACGCGGGGGATGTTTTCCGTTCGTCGCGGCAAACATTGTTCGATCTTTGCTCATTTGAAATAGAGGGTAGATAATTTTGTTTGCATCTGCTTTGTCCACGACTACCGTCATTTTTGGAATCGTTGGACCAGAGCTTGGCGAACGACAGCACTCGACATGAGTGTGCTTTCGCGACTATCCCGACACGGTCACGTCCAATTATTTTGAAAGGCTATTCCGTGACTAGACAATTTACGTGTGAGACGTTCTCGCATTTGTGCTGTGCATTAAATTTGTGATTTTGGAACTATAGAAATCTAGATACACTCCAGGACACTGAGCTGAGCCAATCCACGAACCTTCAGGAAGTACGTGTTTGGAGTGGATGAGGTAGGTGACAGACTTAATTATCTACCCATTTCACGAGCAAAGATCTAAATCCAAAATTGTAATAGGTACAGTTTCTTTTCTTTATATTTAGGTCCTTCGAAAAATACTCAAACTAAATTACCAGCGCCCTACATCCCTACAAACATGTTTGTGTTTTTGCTAACACCAAACAGTTAAACCACGCCTCCTTTCTGTTAAAAAACAATGTTATAATATGTTTGTGAAACACCAAAACATGGTGCAGCAGGACCCTGCTTTAGAGAGTGGCAGGGCATAGCTGAGAAAGTGCATAAGTGAAAATTTCATCAAAATTCCATAATGTCTGTCTTATCACTAAACTCTTGATAATATGTTGTTGACCTTACACGACAAATATAAAGCCTAAAATAAATAATAATAAATAATAATAATAATATAAGAAGGCCTAAAATTGCCTTCCTAAATATTGGTTACCTAAAATGTTTATTATTGATATTTAATCTTTTCTTGTGGCTTGTTTTTTGGCATTTTTTTATATGTTCTAATTTTATGTTGTGTTCTTTGGGGAGAAATAAATACATAATATTATTTTATAAGACGTGGGGCCATCTGGAATTCACTAAGATTAGGTTTAGGTATTGAAAGTGGTTTAACTGGATTTATCTTGCTATGCCCAAGAAGAAACCGCGAGGGACTGAGTGAGCTATGAATACTAAAGCGAAAATATAAACAATGCCTTTAAAGCGTGCTCCCCCGCGGTACCGCTTATCCATGTATGGAAACAAAGTCTCGTTTTCACCTTGTTTTCTTAAAAGCTATTGATGTTATCATGTGTATGAAATAAGATGGGTTACAGCCATAAAAATAACAGTTAAAAAAAAATGTTCATAATATAATATATTATTTATAACACACACTAATATATAAATGCGAAAGTTTGTATGTTTGTTATTTTTTCAAATGGCTTCTTTTTTTTTTTACAATAATAGACCCTCGTTTGACCGCGATCTCACCTGTTGGTAATTGATGATGCGGCCGACGATGGAGCACGAAGGTCTAGAAGGCACCTATTCACTCTTGCCTTGAAAAGACCCAAATTATAGTTATCAGGAAAGACAGACGACGGCAGCGAGTTCCACTCCTTAGCAGTTCGCATTATAAAGGTGGAACCAAAACGCTTAGTACGAATAGGTATATTAATGAGGTAAGGATGGTACTGACCGTGTGCCTGCTTGTCCTATGATGAATAGGAGATAGCGGGATCAGATCATGTAGTTCCTGGGCACATTCTCCGAAATGCAACCTATAGAAGATGGAAAGGCTAGCAACATTACGGCGGTGCTCGAGACTCTGGATCTTAGTCTCCGCTATATGTTGCTGCCCTATAAGCCTGAAAGCTCTGCGCTCAATCGAGTCTAAGGCAAAGAGCTGGTGTTTGGCTGAGCCATCCCAAACATGGCAGCAATACTCCATAGCAGACCGGACTTGTGCTTTGTATGGCTTAACGGATTTGAGTGAAATTTGGAATGGAGATACCTTATGCCCTGGATTAACATATAAGCTACTTTTCATTATCATCATGATCAATTTTCATCATTGTTCACGCGGATGAAACCACGGGGCGCAGCTAGTATTTTAAATTTTGATGACGGGTCTCGGAATCAAACAATGATATATTATAAGATCACCCCTTACATCTCTTTCCTTCCGGACCTTCCTTTCCGGGTTCCTTAAAAAAAACGTGCCCTAAAGACGTAACACTGTGCAATACTTTGCTCTTTCTTCGGTCTAAATTGCTTAGACTTAGAATTAGATATCAGAGCAATTCCAATCGAATTTGCAGAATTTCAAGCGTAAATGTTTTCAGTAACATTTCTGAAAACTTTATGCCATTATACATCAAGCAATGTATACCTTCAACATATTGTAATTTATAACTGGAAGCACCAACATGCTGCCATTTTGTAAATATGATCGTTAAAGCTTATAGTGATGGGAACCATAATTGTAATGGCTACTCACTTTCTGATTCTATGTACTATGTAATTAGTTTATGACTTCTGTGAAAAGATTTCTGATACTGATTTAGAGTAAATTTTTTCAGTGCATGTTTCGAACCCTAATCACATGGCCAGGCCAGGCAAGCGAACAACGTATAAAAATAACTAATTACATTAGAATAGTGAAAGCTTGGAATGGATGAACGTATGGTAATACGTTTCACTAAAAATAATTACTTGATTAAATTAAATGTTAATTTCCTGTGTTCTACTTTTGTTTTGTTTGCTTGTTATTCTATTTGTTTTTTGTGTCAATTAAACGTTTTTCATTTCATTTTTCATTTCTTTTCCCTCGCTCACTCATTTTTCACTAGCTCAACTTTATTCACTCTTTCTTGTAGGACTCTCTTTTTTTTAATCATCGATATCGTATCTATGGAAAGTAGACAAGATTGTTTTCTAAAATAGTTAGCAGTGTCAGAAATTCTTGGTATCAGCAAGAATACTATACAGGCCATGTGTTTTTGAATTTGTGACACAGAAAAACCCAGGTATAACGTTGTTATATTAATCGATACCTCTACATAAAATCGGCTTACCCCAGCCCTAATATCGGGTTTGCACATGGGTTTTACGAGGCACGTGAGTGGCCGTCGGCTCATCTCAGATGTAACTGCATGCCTGCGATTTACAGGCCAAGCCACATTTTACGGAACGGACACACATAAATGTTACACATTTTACCAGGCAAAAATATGGTGCTTGCATATTTGCTGTTTACGTTTTGTAAATTATCAGCAGGATGATACATTTTGGGGGATAACCGAATAGCAAAATCGAATCAAAGTTGCGTTGTAGACATGTCATGATTATCATCATCATCCGTCGGTAGAAATCCACTGCTGGATATATGCCACGACAAAAGGTCTTGAGCCACCGACTTCCTGCGACATAAACCTGCGAATTCGTGCGATGTAGACGTAGGTACAAAAAAAAAGAAGGACATTTATTCACTCACACTAATCTTAGTTACAAAGGTACAAGTAAAATATAGTTTAATAGTGTAAGAGAAAAGGACGAGGGCTCAGCCACGCTGTTTTTTAGCCTTACCTTAGAAAGTTGCTTCAGTGAAATGATTTTCATGATAAAATGAAATCATCTTCGGAACACAAGTCAGGGTGTCTTAATACGTTTTAGGTTCAGAACATCTAATGCATAGCGGTACAGTTTCTCGTCATTGACGGATGTTATATATCGACATCACTACATTAAATTTGCCACAGTTACTCTATGACCGCTATATAACTGCCGTTATACGATAGTACCGCTATCTCACGAAAAGCTGGCTTGCTCATCTGTTAAAATTGTGTTCAAACGCAGGCAATGAACCACGAAGAACTAATTGAATGCAAGTTCTTATATTACTATTTTGCAATTAATAAAATTGCAATAACAAAACAACCAAGCCTTTTCTCGCTGAATCTCGATTCCAATGTCAACATAGTGTTAGTTTTAAAATGTAACTAAATGGGAATTTGATATCGTTAAAAGTCGATGAGGTTCTACGTCAGAATAGCGCTGTGGTATTATGAGTCGAACTTCTAATATGCTACATAGGTCACAGCACTCATCTACATACTACCAGGGCCCCAATTCTACTAATCAAATTGTGTTTGAATTGTTAATTTATTATTTATTTATTTATTAACACGGTTAATTTACCAGTTACATTAATTAAATACACAGACAATAAAACAATTTAACAATGTCAAAAATGAAACAATAACAATAGGTAATACAAGTCAAAAAAGAAAAAATAAAGTCAACAAAAATTAGATTACGTCATGCATGTCATTAGGCTGCAGTCACATCATACCATTATATCCATTCATACATCACGCTCACAGAACTTCAAGCATTCTGACAATATATTTGTCCACCCATCCGCAAACAAGTCAAACTCAGGATTGGCATTCAGGAGAGCATTGAGTTCGGCAAGGCAGCGAGGCACAGGCGAAGAAGCCCGAGCCTAATGAATTATCTCAAAAATGACGCTTTTGTCACTTTTGGTATTCTACTAACTTCAATGGTTTTTCAATTGGATTATAATTACGACCATTCAGAAACAATCGTTTCAATTCAATACAACATTCACAAATTTAGCAGACTAACATTTCTGATGACAATCGTAATTGAATTGTAATTGCATGGTCTAAGAATGGTTTTAACATTAAAAATAGTAGAATCGGCCCCCAGTGCAGCGTAGCTCCTATCTACACAAGATTGGCGTAGCACCCATCTACACATCACTGACAACATTACACTCCCAATTATATCAATTTACATGATTGCTTGCTAAGCCTCGGTAGTGTTTGAGCCTAATAGGCATATTGATACATCATAAGTTACGTGTAGCCACGCCACATTTCACCCAGAACATTACGTTATGCTAGTAAACACAAATTAACACTATATCGAGTAATATATACGTACCTAAGTAATATGCTTGAATTAAACTTGATTTTAAACTCATATAATACAGGGATGTTTTTTTTATATGGGACAGTATGGGGATATCCGAATCCATAAGAGATACGGGAAAACTGTCTTTGGAACCATTTGCTCATTTTGTACGAAAATGATTTTGGCATAGTTATTTTTTTGGTCAAGCGTGAGTTCTCCATAAAAATGAGTAGTTTTGATCAACAATTTTTTTATGCGTATCGACTCAGTTTCATGTAAGGATTGTTTCATTGTATCGGAAGAAAAAAATCTGAGCAGCAGAAGTTAGTCAAATTTTATAAAATGTTTTCTCATACAAATTGTAAGTAATCTGGTACCTACGTTAATAAAACTATCGTAATAAATTTTCGAAATGGCCTCCCTCTTGCTGTTTCCAGGTACGGGTACGTTTCAGAATACCTCTTGTGGCCTTAGACAAAGATTTTCTTATTAAAGTTGACTAAGTTCTACAGCTCTGATTTTTCTCATTTCACGAGACCATCAGAGCAGTAGAACAACATTCACCACACATCTTTGTCCAATGCCACTAGAGATGTTCTGAAACGTGCCCGTACCTGGAAACAGCAAGAGGGAGGCCATTTTGTAAATTTATTGCTATAGTTTTATTAACGTAGGTACCAGATTACTTACAATTTGTATGAGAAAACATTTTATAAAATTTGACTAACTTCTGCTGCTCAGATTTTTTTCTTCCGATACAATGAAACAATCCTTACATGAAACTGAGTCGATACGCCTAAAAAAAAATTTTTGATCAAAGCTACTCATTTTTCTGGAGAACTCACGCTTGACCAAAAAAATAACTATGCTTAAATAATTTTCATACAAAATGAGCAAATGGTTCCAAAGACAGTTTTCCCGTATCTCTTATGGATTCGGATATCCCCATACTGTCCCATTTAAAAAAAACAACCTGTATATATAGCCCTTTATAACTAAATTACAAATAAATATATAAATATAATGTGCTGTTGTGTGTCCGGCCTAAGAATGGACCACTCCGTCTCCTCCCGTGGACGTCGGAAAAGCCGACTAAGGGATTTAGACGACCTGTGTGGCGCGGTGGGCGAGTATCCGGCTGAGATGCAAGAGGTTGCGGGTTCAATTCCCGCTGCGGGCCAAATGTTTGTATGATCTGAAAATATTTGTTCCGGGTCTGGGTGTTATGGTACCATGGTACTCGTAGTTCCTTACATCCATGACACAGGTAATCCTAGTGTGGGATCAAAACTACGTATGAGTACCAATACTGCGATCACCAATCCGCCTGCCAAGCGTATAGTGAATATAGCAAATCCCTCTAATCTGCATTCTGTGGGAGAGGCCTCACGAAAGGGAGCACCAAAAAATATGGGAACGTAGACTGGACTGTAAGCAAACAAAGAAAATGCTTCCAGCTAAAAACAAAAGGATAACAAACACATTGTTAAAGATGAAACGCGAAGACCTACGGATGATGGTGGGCATCATCACGGGACACTGTGATCTCAACCACCATCTGCTGAAGACAGGGGCTACGGACAGTGGGCTATGTCGTGGCTGTCTTCAGGACGAGGAGACAGTGGAGCATGTTATATTGTACTGCACAGCCACAAATGAAGCCAGGAAAAAAACCGGACTCCAGGAGCTGATAGAGTCCTGTTTAACTTCATCCGTTACTCATTCGGGGACACTAGAACAGTGCTGCCATCAACCCAGGGTCCTTCTCCGTTATTTTAAGGAGTTGGGCTGGCTGGGGTAGGGTTAGCAGGGGGACAATGCACAATACACCCCAATGCGGGAAGTCAGTGCAGATCTTATCTCCCCCCTTTTCAATAAGAATTAGAATTAGAGAGGCCTCTTTCAACAGTGGACGTCTAAGAGCCGCTGACGATGATGATAACTAAAATAAATGACGTAATTTTGAAAATATATAAGTGGTTTTGCTGTCAAATAACAATTAAACAGGCCTTAGACAAAGTAAAATTCTTTTAGCGGTGACGCCAGTAGAAAAGTCCAAAATGTATGGGATTGACGTTAGCTATCGATATGTCACGTGGTATTGAATTACGACTGTAGAAATGGAATCGCTTCGAAGCGAATGCCGTTTGGCTAGGCCCTCAGGAGTAATTTTAGTTTATGTGACTATTCAAAATTATCCTTGTGATTTCAATGAATAAAATTCTTTTGATTTGATTAATCATTTTTGGAGCTATGATAGAAAAATTCTGTAGCAATCATAAAATCTTTCATGCTTCTTACAATAAAACAAAATGGCAAATGGACTGCGTAAATGAAATACCAAAGGTTTTAGCACTGTTCAGCTGTTTCAGACCGGATGTATAAGAAGGCAGCTCTATCAGAGCGGATGCATAAGAACAGAGCACTCTGAGCCCTCGAGAATCTATTACATCCACCACTGTGCGCCGCAAATGCGGGTGCTTTTTACAACGGACACACGGATTTTTAAACGTCAGCCTTCATCATCATCACCATCAGCCTATGTGAGTAGGTATCAGTCAGTAAGTACCTATCTGATAAAAATTGATAATCATTTGTCTTATTTTTTATTTCACTGTGCCTACTGCACTCACGGTAGTTGTTTAAGGAACAAAACTGGGCAAAAATCCAAATTCCAATCTGTCCGACTAGTCAGGCTAACAGTTTGGAATAATTTTGTCCAAACAGTTAGATCATCAAACTGCTGGTAGGGCAGTTTGGAATAAACGAAAAATACAGTATGTTGACTGTACTTTTGGCGAAATAAGTGATAAAAACAAAAACCATTCAATCGGAGGAATGGGAAAAAAAATCCCGCTCCTCCTACCAATCGGAGTTCCGATCGGAGGACTGGGAAAGACCCAGCCTGTACAAGGCCACTGCTGGACATAGGGCTCCCACATATGAGTGATTTGCCATAATCACTAGAATCACACTATAATCGCAGTGTTGGTGTTAAGTACTCATGTGGATGCTGCCAATTCTCTTAGTCAGCTTTTACGACATCCATGGGAAGAGAAGGACGGGGTATATTCTAGGCCGGATACAACCACGGCACAGTACGTATACCATTTTATAGTTTTGATTATTATCGTTCATGATTTGTCCTTTGTTTCAAAACCTTTGGGTAATGTTATTATCAATTGAGATAATCGCACAAACCAGAATAGTCGGTTTATCTTGTCAAAACTAATCTGCCCAATCAGCCACTCGGAATAGTCAACTTATCTGTGAAACAGCTCCAACTGATAAGTTAACTTTGCGTCCTGTAGTTTAGTAGCGGCTGTGTGTCTCGCTTTATTACTTGCATACTCTGCTTCAAGTTTTGCTCTTGCTCATGGCTACGCTTTGTTTCGAGTAGAGCCTAATTTACGTCCATTACTGATCGTGAGCGAATGCCAGTCAATTTATTAGCAAAGTAGAACCACAACTATTAGAATTTGTAAGGAACTGTTTTGTCTTGTACGTACGTAGAAACGTAGCATTTTCTGTGGGACGAAGTTTAAGGCGAAGACTGATCCCAAAAGTAGTGTTTTGAACGCCCAGTGCGACGTGATGAGATTAAATAATGAGATGCAAAAAATAGTGTAGGTACAACACCATACTAATGAATAATAGTTGTAGTAGAGTTTTGAAAAAAGTCTGGTAGCAAATAAAAATCGCACAAGATCACCCTAAAAAAGCTTTGGTATTCAAATGCTCCTAATTTTGAACGGATAGGCAGACTTGTATTTTAAAGTTCTAACCATATATGTTATTTGTATATTTTGATTAATTCAAAAAAACCTTCAAAATGACAGTCTGAAGTGCAAACCAGTTTCATCGTCAAATATGCGATTTTCAAGCAAAGCAGTTTGGATAAAAAATAAATTTTTTTTGGATGTGTGGAGTTTAGGATCATACCGTGCCATAATTCTGTCAGCGTTAACGATACCTAGATAATATTTTGTAGAATTAATATTTATTATTATAATATTTTGTTGTTATTCGCCCACAAATTATCACAAAAGATAGCAAAAGACTCGTTCCATCCAAGGAGTTTTTATACTAGAGGTACTGTATCCATGGTTCCAATGCAACCAAACCTAGAAGAATCAGAGCAACAAACACAGTTTGGCTTTTTGTGATCCTTCTTATATGGTGGGAAGCGCCAAATATTAGAAAATGAACAAGCTTATTGCAAAACTTCATTATTCAGTGACAAGTCTAGAACAGCACCGGCAGCACGAATTACTAACGTTATCGAGACGCTAGCAGGACGATCACAAAAGTAAAATATTGGTCAATGATACCGAGTTAATTTGAAATCTTTTTAAGTTGATTGGTTTTTATTGGGCGTTTACTATCGTCTCGCTAGCGTCGCGGTAACGTTAGATATTCGTGCTTGGGCCTCAGTATTCACTGTTGAACAGTTAACAAACTTTAGTAAAGGCTGTGCGTTGATAAATGAATCAGTCAGGGAATGAATCAGTTAGTCACGCAACGATATCATATATCTAATAAAATTCGTGAAATCTGAAAAACAATTTCGGAAAAATAATTTTAACCGATGAACCAATGAAGATTTTTTCCCATTTATCCACTGACCTCTCTTTTCCAATTTCGATGGTGGATGGAATGAAAACAGGAAGCCGGCAGGAAGGTATGCAACTCGCATTCATTTCTCACAAAAACGGCTTGTTTTTATATCCGTGCGAAATTGAAATTAACTGAAAAAATTCCATACAACATTCGTTTAGGTACCTGACTGTATTGTACCAGCACTTTCGTTGAGATAGAGTTGCTGATTCTATTTAAACAGACAGAACAGAGAACAGAATTCAGAGAAGGTTTTAAATTTTGAAAATTATTCAGTCTATAATTTTTAAACGAGCGAAGCAAGTCCTCTGTGTTATCTTGGACAAATCGGCGTTGGTATGCATGTATGTTGGTTATTATGTATATTCGTCTGAGGATAACTTTTGAATCGTAGATCCGATCTTTATGAAATTTGGTAGATAGATTGTATTATAATTAATCTATTAGTATTAGTTCAATTATTTTGTAGGTTAGGGTATCAGCTAAATTGGTTGGGGGGTTGAGGCCAAGCGAGACAATTAGGTCAACTGGATGTGAAATATGAAATATGTGTCATATGAAAGGGCTTTGTTTGGACATTTCAAAACTATTTTAAATTTTATTTTAGACTATGTCGTTTTAAGCTATGAGAAAAAATCTAGAAAAGCGTCTAGGGTTCTTCCAGTAATACCACAATTCTCAGTACGCTAGTAGATTTTGTAATACAACTTGTCACTCACACAAAATTGATTATTTTTTATTTTTGTGCCCTGATAAAACTTCCGTCTCACAGGTTCTTTTTTAGTCACCCAACCTGAAGTATGGTAGTAGCGTGTAGATATACCAACCAATGTTGTACCTGCTCATGTTAATTATAATACCCAGTTTGCTCAATTCTCTTAAAATTACTTATTTGCAAATTTCGTAAATTAGCAATAACTTCACAAAATCAGGTCCCATATCTAATTACCAAAGCTCAGCGTGTCTGCGTCTATCGGAAAATACGAAAACTAGATAGAGCAAACCTACAGTAATACAACTTATACATATACAATCCTTAGAATTGCGACTGTCTCAGTGTATGTGTCAGCAATTTTCTTCTTAGTCAATTAGCAACAAAATAAGATCATTGTTGAAGAATTTCTTTTTCCAAACAAGCTTTTATGAAATAATTTGGCCTCCAATGAAAAAACCACAAAAACCAATTTTTTTTTGTTACAAAATTTATTGTATTTAATGCCGTATGCAATATATATAATAATTATTTTTATTTCATTTCGATACATTTGCATAGTTTGGGATTTATTGTGGTTTTTCTAGTTAACCCTGATTAATTTCACGCCAGTGTTAGCAAACACGTTATTGTAATAGGAGTTTATTAAATTTTTACTGATATTCTGGATTAATTTCTAGTTAATATTATAATTAATATTATTAAATATTTACTATACACTCATTAATTTATTTAATGTTTCTCGGAATAATATTAGTAATTCAATTGTTATTGGGTCGGCGACACTTCTGTTGAGGGTAGATGTAAAAATGGGATTAGATTGAAGAAACGAACGCGTTTAGCACGAGGCATCGTCTATTTATAACCTGTTTTCTTAAAATTAACTATATTATATTGAAGTCTGTAATATGTAATATAAAGTATTATTCAATTGAGTACAATCTTTTATTCAGGTAGTGTACCAGTGTCAATGCTAGTTTATTTTACAATTTGCCCAAATATTGCCAGGATATGCTGTTACTTTATCCACCTTCCGTCTCCATCATCAGATCAGCTCGCTGTCACCATTATATTGTATTATCATCGGATCATGACAGGTATGCATAACTAACCTTCACTCGGCTAGGTAGGACTGGTTTAAAATCAATTGCAAATGTTTGACAACCTTAGCGTTTTGATTTTTCGTTTAATTTTTTTCTACATACTAACAAAATTAAGTAAAAAAAGCTTTTACTCTCACTAAGTATTTCACGTAGATAACACTTTGATATTCAAAAAAAGTAGACATGAAAATATACAACCGAATTGAGAACTTCTTCCTTTTTTTGAAGACGTATAAAAATGAGTGAGAGGCAGTGACCTCCCATTTGTGGTGTTCCATAATTGTTGTCTAGTGGTTTGCCAGCTGAAAATCGATGACGCTGTGCAGTTATGCTTCTGTTATTGAGTTTATTGTGTGGAAGCTCTGCTCTATTTATCTAGATCGGATTAGAGGACGTTGAACATGAGATAACTTTGATCGGACACTATCGGGATTCCGTGCTAGACCCGGTTTACGTAGTACAGAATCGCTATTTTTTAGTACTTACTATGCTAGTTATATAATCTGTTGAGGATTATATATTACATGTTATTTTTTATTATGGATACTAAAAAATTACTTGGTTTACTTGTTCTTGTGCTTAACCAAATAATTATATAAAAAAGGGACCTGTTTCACCAAGTGCCGGCTGATGAGAAATACTTTTTCTTACTGTTTATTTAACACCAGAGAAAAATAGAGAAAATTAGAAGATTAGTTTAACTCAATTAAACTTAATTAATTAAACATTCAATTAATTAATTTGAACTTGATGAAAATAAAGTTATAACTATGTAGTTAAAATATTTTTTTTACTATAATTTAACTGTCAACATTTTGTGAGAAAGGCCCAATTATTTACAGTGTTGTATAGTATGCGGTCCATATTGAACGTATAAACAAAATCCAGAATATTTTATTATCCTATAGGTACTATTAATCGACCAATATTTCTAGGTATCGGGTTTTCCAATAAGAACTTGACAACTTTCAAATCAAAAGTGATCATAAGTGTCAAGTTGCTATTGAAAAACCCTTTATATTATGTTTTGAGACGTCGAAAACTTTAACGGCTTTCACGATTTCGATGATTTGATATAGGGGTGTTTTTGGGGCCAAAAAATCGACCTAGCTAGGCCTCATCTCTAGGAAAACTCGTTTTTCCGAGTTTTCCGAGCAAAACTTACTCACCCAGGTACTCTATACTATTATGTGTACTAGCATTATTTTCAATTTAATTTACGTTATCAACTGCATCTGAAATTGGTGCTTAGACCACTGACTGCCCAGATGCGCCATAACATGTATTTCAACAATAATAAAAGTGCAATTTTCTGCACTACCAAGAGCATAAACACAAGTACTTCCAGCAAACCGTAAACGAATGTTCGTCCTAACTGTAGAGCAGTCTTTCTTTTATGTAAAAACTACTATTACTAAAATCCCTTGGTCAAAAACAAATGATGATTATCAAAATAGAAAATTACTGGAACCGCCTGCCTTGGCAATTTGAGCAGCTTGTTGGCTGCGTACGTATAGCTGTGTGATTCTAACCATCTATTCACAAGTACGATCATGGTCCGTGCCTTTTGGACCATTTTGTAAGGTTTGAAGCATTATAACGGGTGTAAAAAGACTACTCCCAAAAACTGAAATAGTGCACTCAGACCATGATTCTGAAAATATTTAAGCAGAAAAAAAAGCGTAAAAAAAATTCTCACTTTTATACCGCTTTTTTCGTGTTTTCTTTAAATATCAATAAAACATCATAAAAGGAACACAAAAACCTAATTTCCACCAGTAAAAACACGTTTATAAATAAAAACGTCAAAAAAAGCAATGAAAACCACCTAAGAAATATTGGCGCAGCGCGTCGATCAGCTGACCGGGAGCGTTGAACTCGCGCAGCCGGTGCGCTCTGTGAACTCGCGCTATTTTATATAGCTATGATATAGGTAGCTTTACCGGTACCTTCAGTATTCGGGAGCTGTCTTTTTACACCATGTATAGCTTGCTGTCTATTACTCTAAATTCCCAGCCGTACATTCAAGCGAGGATGAAATCTAATAGTAAATTTCAACGTGGAGGAGTTCGTTTCACACTTGCAAGTTGTAATAGTATGATCATTCGATGATTTATGTTACTTACATATACTTGATGGACTTTAGTGCTTCTCTTCAACAGTTTTAAGATGTCCACTGCTGGATGAGGCCTCCCCCATAGAATGCAATGGGGGGGTTTGCCATAATCACCACGCATGGCCGGCGGATTGGTGATCGCAGTATTGGTGTTGAGTACTCGGGTGGATGCTGCTGCCCATCCCCTGGTGTAATCCTTTAGTCGGCTTTTACGACATCTATGGGAGGAGACGGAAGGTTCTATTCTCAGGCTGGACACACCACGGCATACAAGTACTTTATTCATTGAAATCACAAGGATAATTTTGGATCTTATAAACTAGGTGAATTTATTTGTTCACGCGACCAATATTTTGTATTATAAAACGTTTGATATATGATCATCAAAAAAAGCCAAGCCTTGGATTCTTCTAGGTTTCTTCTGATTATTCAGTAATTTAGTAGTATTTATTCTTCTAGGCTTGGTCGCGTTGGAACAGGAGTAGTTTTAGTTTATAAGACGATTTAAAATGATCCTTGTGGTATCAATGAATAAAATACTCTTGACTTTGGAAGGACGTATAATTCCATTTATAGGTATTAGTTCGGTCCATGACACGAAAAAGAAAAAAAAATGATGGCTTTATCAAATAACTTTTCATTTAAAAAACCGACTTCCGCCATTGTAATCGACTAAATATTTGGATGAAAAAAAAATTATGAAAGAACCATAGTGGTGAAATGATTATGATACTTTTTGAATGCAAATGCTTGGTTTGTTGCTGAAAATATCAAAATCGCCATATGTATGCCTACAATATTTGAGGAGTTCCCTCAATTCCTCATGGATTCCATCATCAGAACTGGATTTGAAAAAAATGGGACCAATCTGGAAGTATATCTATTCGAATAAAAAAAGAATTTTCCAAATCGGTTCATAAACGCCGGAGATATGCGGTAACAAACATAAAAAAAAAAAAAAAAAAAAAAAAATACAACCGGATTGAGAAAAAAAGGAGGAGGTTTTTTGGGAAGTCGGTTAAAAATTACACCCAACTGTTGTTATTTAATATTCATTCAATTATTTCAAACATTTGTAATAATACATTTTTAACTTATCAATATTTCTAACAATCTCATTTTATTAACTTATCAATATTTCTAACAATCTCATTTTATTAACTTATCAATATTTCTAACAATCTCATTTTATTAACTTATCAATATTTCTAACAATCTCATTTTATTAACTTATCAATATTTCTAACAATCTCATTTTATTAACTTATCAATATTTCTACCAATCTCATTTTATTAACTTAGAAATTATATTTCTAGGTTCACGTATATAAACATTTTGTGTAAAAAAGTCAGTTGTCGTATCGTTGGAACTGTATCAGTATCACTAAATACGTCGTCACTGCGCCAATCACCTGAAAAAATAATAAAATAAATATTTTTGATGAAAAATATGTTCAAAACAAGCTTTTATGAAATGATTGGAACACTGAGCTGATCAAAAAAAATCCTAACACTGCCAGGGAACTAACCACTGCAGGGGATTAATCATTGAGGAGTTCCGTTGTCTCTTTTCCCCTATCCTATACCCTACCTCTTATTCATAATCATTTTTTAAACCTATTTTAGTTAAAATAGCTTTTGTTTTGTCATCTCTGATGTAAAATTACATACGTCAAAACAAGACAAAAGCCATTTTAGCTAATATATAGGTGTACAAACAGATTATGAATAAGAGGGTTAATCTATAACCCCTATATACCTTCCATCTCCATCATCAAATCAGCTCGCTATCGCCATAACAACCAGGAACTTGTCAGGTATGCAAAAATTCAGCTCAATCAGTTGGGTGGAACTGGTTTAAAATTTAGTTTCAAGATTTAACCACAAATGCGTACATTTTTCGTTTTATGTTTTTTTTTACTAAGTACACGAATAAGCGAATTTAAATAAAAGCTTTATTTTAAAACTACGTACATTCTACCTATATGTTGTCATTTTATGATCATACTTAGGCCATTAAAGACGCGGACGCACCATTTGACGTATGCTGTACGCTTGTTGCGTACAGCAACACAAACGGCCACGGCCTAACCCCATGATTGAGCGTAGCACCTCTACGCGGCGTAGAGGCGCAGTAGCTTGAACCGTAGAGAGCTGAAAATGCTGATCGCGCATTCCCACAGGAAGTTTGCCAGATATTGCTTAGTTGTATCTTGTTCCACGAGATGGCGCTGTTTACAAATTTAGTTTCACTAACCGAAGCGACTAGTGGGCGGTCGAGTGTACACATGCCCATGGGAGAGTAGCTCACGGACTGCAGGAGTAACTGCCGGGAAAACAGCTCCAGTCTTGTAGGTAATACGCCGGTAGATGGCGCTGAATTCATTAATCTGCATATAAGACTTTCAGTTCGTCTGCCCTGGAACCAAAATAAATACAGGATGGTTTAATTGGGTTGTTGTTTTCTGGGAAAAAGGTTACTATCTGATTAGAACATGTTAAAAGTTTTATTTTGTATAGAATCGTTGTTGGGGATACTTACTACGAGGGTTTCGTACCAGGACATAGAGTCCCTTACTAAGACTACACCATCCGTCCGTCCATCCATCTGTGATGACCTCGGTGGCGCGGTGGGCAAGTAGCCGGTTGTGACACAAGAGGTGCGGGTTCGAATCCCGCTGCGGGACAAATGTTTGTATGATATGCAAATATTTGTTCCGGATCTGGGTGTTATGGTACCATGGTAGTTGTACACGACACAGGGAACCCTAGTGTGTAATGTTATGATATGTTATTTTTCAAGTTCTTGTCTTACCTCGGCTATTGTATAATGACATGGTTCGACCACGACAAGCATCCGTAGCATATGAGTCAAGCACCACAAGAACTGGAGGACTAAGAAGTGCACTCGGTTGGTGGACACCACTGCAACATAATCAAATCAGTATTTTCAATCTTGTAAATTCATACAAAAATATACACCTATGAGATAATTATTTACCCTGAAAATATAAACCAAAGTCATCATTATCATCAACCTGTAGAAGTCCACTGCTGGACATAGGCCTAGACTGCCACGATGAACGGTCTTGAGCCACCTCCATTCACCGACTTGCGACGTTTATAATGTCTTTGGTCCATCGAGTGGAGGGCCTTCCTCTACGGCGTTGTCCAGTTTGTGGTCGCCACTCGATAACCTTTCTGCGTGTAGGCGACCTTCTCCCCAACCGTTGTCAGTTCTGCGAGCTATATGACCTGTCCTCTTATTCGCTATGTCCAATAACATAACGCGGGCTCGTTACGATATCTGCGTGGAATCATCGCTGAATCGTAAGGGTGACGTCACACGTTTTTGACAAGGAATCTCTTAGGCTGTAGTGAATAACCACCCTGTTAAAGTTATAAGTTTTAAACGATAATATGATTTATATCCTGGAAGAGGTTTATACTATCTAAAAACCTCACAAGAATACTTTCTTATGGTTATATTGGTTCAAGAAAGTAATTCTTGGGACCAAGTATTTTACGAGGATAGTTTACTTACTAATTTCCATAATCAAGAAGTAGGGAGTCACGATTAGGTGCAAAAGCGTGGAAATGAGTATAACAACCAGCGGAAGTCCGTAGCTGCTATCTATCCTCCGTACCACTTCACACAAGGAGCCATGTAGGGACGCTAGGCGGCGGATTGCCTCGCAGGGGGAGACGGCTAGACGTGCGCTGCCTCGCACTGGGGACAAAACATCAGTTATTACCATGAACCACGCACGGTATGACACTAAAATCCAAACATCCAAAACTCGACAAAAAAATATCCAAACGGCTTTGCTTAAAGTTGAAAATCGCATGTCATATTTGACGATGAAACTGGTTTGCACTTCAGGGCGCTTATTATGGGTTTTGATTGTTTTCGAAACTATATGAAGTTTCGTTTCCATCCAATACATTTACTGACAGCGTCCTTAGTTTTCTTCTCGTTTTCGCTAGGGGCGCTGCAAGTAAATGTATTGAAGGAAACGAAACTTCATATAGTTTCGTAAATTATCACACCCCGTACTAGACGTGCTGACTGTATTCATTTAGAGGGTTTTTTTAATTAATCGAAATATACAAATCATAGATAAAAAATATGCGGTAACAACATTATCGTAAAAAAATCGTACCGTTCAAAAAAAAGAGCATTTCTAAAGCTTTTTTAGCAATTAAAAAAAAAAGAAACCTTTTTGCGGCGTATTCAAAGAACTGCATTTGTATTTTACCTGTTTTCTTTATAATAACAGGCTGATCACGCCCTGTCATTGTGTCTACCAGCAAGCTGACGTTGGCAGCACGTTGCGACTCGGCCTGCGTAGTTACTCTAATCGCGTAAATGTTCAATGGTGAGGAGTTCTTTGGCTTTTCCACTGAAATGTAAGAAGAATATATAGTGTTAGCAAATCTCTAGCTTAGTCAGTTTATCTAACAAGCTGTAGTGAATTTCTCTGGAACTAAGTATTAAGTAGGTACTTATTACTTAATGCGTAATCACAAGTTTTCGAACGTCAAGCTTATCAAGTGCCATGTAAAAGCGGTGAAGGGGAGTGAAGGGGCGTTTAGTTTTAGACTAGACGCACCCTAATAATATGTTGTTCCTGTCACTCTCTGCCACGCTTGTTGAACATTTGTGTTTGCTTCCTCTTAACAATTCATTTTGTGTATTACTGTCACAAGGATAGACAAAATGAATTGTTAAGGCCGGCCACATACACTCGGAATTCCGTAACGGAATTCCTTTTCGGAATTCCTTTTCGGAATTCCTTCGCGCAATCCCGTACAGACGCCACACACTTGGGTTTTTTTTTTCAATCAGATTATCAAGGCTCAGTTGAACGACGCCAGCTATTGAGTTCAGAACTTCAGACATTTTGACAGCAAATATGGACGACGATTTTCTAATTGGGGTTGCATTGTTGATGTATCTTGCTAATAAAAAGAAAACACGTCGCCGTTACTGGGTGCATCCCCTGAATACCCAAAGATTGCTAATGAGTCAATACTATATAAAAACGACCAAATTACGAAATAACCCAGAGTTTTTTTTTAAATATTATTGTAGGTATGTCTATGAAAAAAAAGTAGGTAAAAAAAATTAAAAAAAAAAGTAAAAATCGCGTAAAGTCACGTGTGCAGGAGCTAAAAACAAACACACACACCCACTCGCTTCGGTCGTGCGATGCATACTGACTGGCGTTCGTTCGGAATTAAGGAATGTGTGGTGCGACTCGAGCAAAATCTAGGGAAGAGTTGCGTTCGGAACGGTTTTTTTCCGTACGGAATTCCGAACGCACAGACCATCATGCAGAATTCCGAATCGAAAAAAAATCCGTACGGAAAATTACCTAGTGTGTGTGGTAGGTCCATAGATTTGTATGGCCTTACTGCGTTCGATATTTCATTTCAAAATTCCGTTTCGGAATTCCGAAACGGCATTCCGAGTGTATGTGACCGACCTAAGAGGAAGCAAAAGGGCGCAATTCTAATTTGGCTATTATTTCTTCAAACTCCATGAACCTCCTTTGTACACATGACCAGTCTAATATCTACTATAACCGTGGTGCGTTAGTTTCTTATATAATTAAATGGTTACCAAATCATAAAAAAAAAAAATTACAATCTGACGCACCACAGGTCTAGATACTAGTGTACTGATGATGTGTACAAACTTTCATGAAGTTTGATGAAATAATAGCCAAAACAGAAGCAAACTTCGTTCGCGTACAAGGGCGTAAGCGCCCTACCGGCAACCTCCTCTTAAGTGTATTTGTCTCGACCTGAGAAGTAACTTACAAGGAACTGTGACATGTCTAGCCGTCAGCGCCAGAGCATCGTTGACTGCCTGGAACCTCGCTCGTACTGATAAGGCTGTAAATGCGAACTGTAGCTCCAGGATAACCACCACGTACCACAGCAGGTAGAAGCCGATGTAGTTCGTTACTACATCCCCTGTAACCAAATTATGTGAATAACTGAACAAGTCGACATGATTGGTTCTAGGTTTCTTGTGTGCCTACGCACATAATGCTATGCTCTTTCAAAGTTACAATACACGTTGGTATCACAGGGATCATTTTGAAACAGGGGTCTTATAAACTAGGTGATATTCCTGTTCCAATAAACTCGGTTTGCCAATTTTATTTGATGATACTTCTGCTATTAGCATGAATAGCAAACCTTCTGACTTTTCTTGTCGTCAAATCGTTATGTTTTTCACTGGTCTTTCGTGGAATACCGCGAATACCAAAACTCATTATCGCTCCTCTAACTGAATACATACAAACGTACATACATAAACACACGCCTTTTCCCCCGAAGAGATAGATAGAGCCTCAAAGAGGGCTTAATTTCATCGTGGTATGCACAGTCGCAGGAATATAGACGTGACAAGTGGTGAGCTCATCGCCACCATTGCTTTCCACGACCAACTTGGCTAACGCTTTCTTCCAGTAATAACACACTCCTAATTAAGGCATCCAGAACAAACGAAAATTGTGTAACAAGTCCCGCTATTCTCTATCTCGCGACCAGTTTGCGACAGGCGTGAATAGTGCCATCAGCCGTCAGCCTAGACAAACGGTATTCGCTTCGAAGCGATTCTATTTCTACAGTCGTAACACAATACAAAAGACCACGTGACATATCTATAGTTTACGTCAATCTCACACATTTTGGACTTTTCTACTAGCGTCATTGCTATTATAGAATGTCCATAGAATGAATTACTTTGTCAAAGGCCTCAGGGCTGTCAAACAGCGCTTTTCTCATACATAAGTTACCGTTTGACAGACAGCCCTGTGATTGCACAATTTACGCCTGTATACAAACCTGTCGGGAGATAAAGAATAGCCCTGTGGGTATCGTCCGTTTCAAATACAGACATAATGATTTTATATGAGCTGGAATTAGTTAACGATACTTACACTGTCTCTCAAGCTTTTGCGCCTGCATTGCGTAGAAGCAGAAGTCATCTGCTAGCAGCACGGAGAAAAATATAAGTATCGCCAGCAGTAATGCGCAAAGCTTGCGTTCCGTTACTATTGAATATTGCCCGCCTATGCTGTTGTCCACCTGGAATGGAATCATCAAAATAGTTTTTATGGTTTCGTACCAAAGGTGGCATCACGGAACTCTAATGCCAAGCCTTCATCTATCTGTGTGTAATAGAATTGAAATTATCGTGGCTTGGTACATTTTAGAAAAATTACGACTATACACCACGTACTTTACTATTCTCCTGCTGACGTTTCGTTGACCATTTTGAGGTCCTTCCTCATGAGCACCGACCGCGGCCACGCTCAAAGGTCGAGCGACGAGAACTAGCTTGGCTTAGCTTTATCTGTGTGTATGTCTATATAGACAGGGGCTTAGTATAAGGACTGACTTCAGTTCTTATTCTAAGGACAGGGGTATATCTTGACAGCCGTAAGCCAGTGGAAATTATCGTTTATTCCAATCTGTCCTACCAGAAGTTCGATGATCTAACTGTTTGGATGAAGAGAAATACTTTCATTAAACTTCAAAAAAATATTTTAAAAAATTTATCGTTTTTATCAACTTCATCGTCTTCCCTATCGTACAGTGTGCCAATTCGTTAGAGAATCCTCGTGCCTCGGCCCGACGTTTACCGACTGCCACTTGATATAGGCACCCCTTCAATTGCCCTGGATGAAGTTTGGCCAACCCCCCGACCGGTCGGCTTTGTCCCAAGCCTCGCCACCGACCGCGGACCTGATCCCAAACTAAGATTCCCTGTGTCGTTGGTATCAGGAATGGTAATTGACTCACCGAAGCAACGTGATCCATAAACTTGAGCATGTTTCGCATTCGCCTCGGTGCTCCGTATACTCCCGCACCAGCCGTGGCCACAACTACAAGAACATCGCATGTAGATACTGCTTGGGACATCCGTGAGGACATGCGAACGGACCTCTCCACGCCCACGTTGATTTCAGCCACAAGGCCGAATATTGTGCATATTACTGGAAATCATTTAAAATGTTCATGACAATTTCAGACATAGGCAAACGGAACATTCGCTAAGTAGAGGTTTAAAGCGGGTGGTATCAATACAAAGTTTAATTTTATATTCTTATCCTAATCTCATCTCATTAATAATACAAATGCGAAAGTTTGTGAATATGTTTGTTACTCCTTCACTCTGAATCAGTTGGAGCAATTTGGTTGAAATTTGAAATTAAAATAGCTTTCATCCCGATATTGTCTCTTTTCTTTGTGATATCATGTAGGTACTTGAGTTGAATAGTTCTTCAATATGATGATAGATAGGTGTCTAACCAATTTCGATGTAATTTGGTTCAAATATTATAATAAATCGGCTTCTTTTAGTTTAGTCTGGTATCAAACGCAAGAGAAGCCGCGAAGTTTGCCTCCAACACTAAAATACGCCATGGGTCCCTAATTTGTGGCACTTTTTGCAAATCTAGCAATTGAATAACGTGAAGGTCTTTCTCCACCTCGTCTTTCCAACGACACTTCCAGCAAACACACATGTGCTCGTCGGTTGACTAAAAGTCCAGGTATACCTGTTTTGTGGCCCGATTGTTACCCATTCTTTCCACGTGGCCTAGTCAGCACTGTCGTTGGGCTCAGTGGTCAGCCAGTTACACAATCTCAGATCTAGTGGCAGGTTCTAGTACCCTTTAAATCTATCTTGCTACAAGTCACCATATTTCTAATAGAAAGAAGCAAACCTATTAAAGGTACTCACCTAAAATTGTAACTAGAATATAGCTGTAGACGCACATAGCACTGGATATCGTGACGGTGAACCCATTGCTCTTCGATTCGAACTTCAGCGGCGCCAGTCCAAAGAAACTGGATATCTGAGCACAATCATTATCATCATCAGCCATGTTAATCTAATGCTGGACATAGGCCTCTCACATAGAATGCTACGACGAATGGTAGGTATGCGTGTTTGCCATATTGGGGGGAGGGGGTTTGCCATATTATTTATTTATTTACACGCACAAAACACATTACAACCACAAATAAAACAAGAGATACAAAAACCATTGTTTCGAACTTGGTAGGAACATGTCACGTAGACATTGGAGTTTGAGAATTGGGCAACCTCTAGAAGTCAATAGGTAGCCTATTTAGTCTATATCTTTTCTAAAAGTTGTGGGCTAAAACCCCGTTATTAAGCTTAATTGTGCGAATTTTTGGATGTTTGGATTTTAGGATCATACCGTGCCTTAATACGGGATTTAGAAATGGGATTTAGTGCCTATACTAACAACTCTAAGCAAGACTGCTTTAAGATGATATGTTAAAATGTCTAAAATCTCTAGCTCTAGCAGCACTGCAAGAAAGTGATAGTACGATTACTCACTTCCCGCCGGGTAGAGAATAAGGTATATCTTTGTGCCGCTCAGAAGTTACTGGCGTAAGCGACAAATGATAAACCTTCGTTATGCTTAAAGAGTAGCAAATACAAAAATAAATCTTTTTATATTTGTTTAAATACTTTGATTAGCTACCGAATAGTATAAAAATAAACAGCAAATATTTTCTAGATTAGAAGGATGAACGTAAAACGGGTTTTACGAGAACCGATTTCAAAAAATATATCTATCGAGAAAAGTTTCACCAATTGTATTTCTGTTTTATATTTATTTAGATTACATCCTTAAGTAATCACTATATTAACATCAAGTTTGTGTCCATTGCCGTTACTGAGTGAGCATGTAACACAGCGACTTCTTACCCTAAGTATGAAAGCGTGCGCTCCGCCGATCATACAGTTGGTCCTGTTCTCGTGCTCCGACTGGCTCGGAACAGTCTCTGTGGGTATGCCCTCCACCTTCGCAGACTCTAAACCTGGAAACAAATAATAAGTTGTCTCAAATCTTACAAAACATAGCTTAATAGACCTATTATGCAACTACTGGGCCTAACTCTTGAAGAGTTCCTTTAATCCAAGCCCAATGTGGGCAGCTGAACGTGGATTGGCCACATTTATTTATTTATATTAATTTAAATTATCAATAAATAACTATTACAACTATTGACTTAAATGATTATTGACGACCTCCGTGGCGTAGAGGGTGATTAGCCGGCTGAGGCGCAAGAGGTTGCGGGTCCGATTCCCGATGCGAAACAAAAGTTTGCATGATCTGCAAAAATTTGTTAACAGGAATAAGGAGTAACAAACATATTCACAAACTTTCTCATTTATAATATTAGTGAGATAGTGAGATATATTTATGTCTTAGGATGACGGGCGTAGTGCAATGCTAGGGTGCAACCTAGATGGACGTGACCTAAGAGGTATTGCATTTGTAATGAGCTGGAGTAACCACGAAATTTTTTATTTATTTTGTATTCGAACATTTTTTTTAACTATTATTGAATATGGTAGAAACATAATGGTAGGCCGGGTAGGCTTTGTTAAAATACCATTTATTAGTTCCCAGTAACGATCAGTCAAGTGTATGACATGAGAAAACACCAACCGGCGGAGTGCACTTCAGCAACATGCCATATCTATCACGCAGTTACAAGAACCGCTGTAAACTTTTTAATTAACTATTTGTTGACACTACTTACAGTACAAACACAAGTTAATTTTATTTAAAAAAAAAAACAAAAAAACCACGGCTATTTTCAGTTTTAAAATTAGAACACTGATTGTGTAACCCATCGGTGAAAAGAGGCCCTTTGAGGCTCTGCCTACCCTTCGTGGAAAAAGGCGTGTGTTTATGTATGTTTTTATGGATACACATCGTTACAACCTAGATCCTATTCATCCTGTTGGTTATCATCAGACCCTTCAGAGTCTGTGAAAGAAAAACATACGTCATAATGGTCTTAATTAGAAATTTTAATCAGTCGTAACCTAGATCCTGTTGTTGAAAATTTTGAGTTCAAACTGAAGGTTCTAGCAGGAAAAATGCCTGAGTTTTCTTCAAAAACATTCATGTAAATTAAATGAAAGAAAAACCACAACAACTAATTAGTTGCTTGTAATGAGCTACATTTTGTTAAATACACAAATTTATACTACTTATTAAGGAATTCATTTTGAGTAACTTTTAATAGCGAGCTGTACTGAATACTCAAAATTGTATTGTGAACCTCAATTCTTCGTTTTAGATTATTTTAGTTCAGACACGTAATTCTTACTACGTTTACATTGTGTATATAGATTTTTGAAAGGTGTGTATTTAAAAAATAATTGAATGCAGTTTTGCTTTTTTTTTAATAAAGTAACGTTTCCTTAAAATCTCCAGTATTAAGATTCCATTACCTTCAGGTGGTTAAAAAACTACACCCTGTATAGAGTTAGGTGAGTCAATCACGAACGTATAGCGTAATTAGCATTTTAATGAACTTATTCTATGATGATGATGGAATCACGAGTGTTATTGCTTTATGTTGTTCGTTGGTGGTTACTGTTATCTAGAACACAGATATGACATTACGATAGTGTTAGATATATGCCGACACAAACACTTCACGCAGTTAATTATTAGATAAGTTGGGAATAATTGTGTTAGATAGTTTTTCATGAAATTTCGGGTATTTAACGATGAAATTTTACAGAATTACATGAGTTATATAGTTATAATAATAGCTTTCATTGTCAAAATCAAAATCTAATCAACATTTATTTATTCAGTAGACATGTAATTTTATTGTTAAATATTATTTTCACTTTCATTTGAATTTTTTCATCTATTTGGATCGTATTGGGGCAAATTTGGGCTGAATCCAATTTATTATTGGGTGATTTTATGGCACGCTTTTTTTAGAAAGTTTATAAGTATTAAAGTTTTAAAATTTGATTATCGACAGCCCATGTTCAGTGTCAGCCCATGTACTATTCAATTCTAGTCACCATCATCATCATTATCATCATGTAGCAGTCCACTGCTGGATATAAGCCTCCCCCATAGAATACCACGACGAACGGTGTTCAGCCACCTCCATCCAAAACAGCGTCGTACGGTACTCAATTCTGTTCAAAAAGTAGTATTATTTGACTTATTTATACTCACTATATCTAATCAGTTCTTTCATATAAACCGGCGTATTAAAACTAAGTTTATGTGTATAGCTGTAAGCCATTTTCTTCAATATAAATATCTTCTTTTAACTAACGTGAACTACCACCATCGGTCAAATTCAAACCACGAAACGATTTATTTTCAATTATCTATTGAATTGACTTTCAATCAGTGAATACTTACTAATAAAATATGCATTAGGCGTAAATTGATACTAATGTATCAATTCCTAACAAGTCAAGGCTTTATCAAGAGCTTTTATTTAACTAACCGTTTTTTTAACCCCCGTGTGTTTGTATGTATGTATGTACTAGCATTTTCTCGCGGCTCTGCCCCTCTATTATAAATTATTATAACTTATAGCAGTAATTATAGCTATATATTATATCATTCTGATATATAAGCTATAATACTGTAAAGTTTCTTCAAAATCCGTTCAATAGTTTTTGCGTGAAAGAGTATCTTGTCAAACATCCATCCATCCATCCTCACAAACTATTACATTTATATCCTAGAAATGTAATAGTTAGTTAGAATGGTTGGATGTTTGTTACTCTCATTTCAACCTTGAGGTCCTGAAAATATTTTAATCTCAACAATAAGACAGTGAAACTAACATTTACTACGTCGAAATACACTGAAACCTGGCTAAAACATGTGTATTTTTTTACAAGGAAAACTTTTACGTTCTTCTTTCCAGAAATGCTACCACCTTCTTGGTTGACAGGTAGAAAATGACTTTGGCATTATGCCCTCCATTTTTACATTTACTTTTGTTTATGTGTGCAATAAAGTATATACAAACAAATAAACAAACAATGCTGTAACACGTGTTTGTTTATTTCGAGGCCCAACAATTTTTGTTTTTAATTGGCTCAGTAACTTTAGAGATATGGGGATGATGGTCAGTTTTCGCATATTTTCTTTAATATCTTTCAAACAAAGCATTTTAGAGTTATAAAAAAAAACATTTGTATTAACTACTAATTTAACTTTAACTTAACATTTACTTATAACGAGATCTTTAATTTAAAAAGTCACACGAGTTTTTTTATTTTTTTTAGTTATCTCCCAAAACTAACCCCAGAAATCTGAGTTTGTTTATTACCGCTATACTTCCGTGTTTGGGACACCTAATTCTATATAATCACTTGTACGTGACATCCAAGTCATTTATCTCCACTTTGTAGCACTCAAAACTTGGCAAGTAACTACTAACCAATATAATGATAGAGTCGGTTATAAGCAGCAGATTATGTTAGCATTAGTAACATATCAACTCGGGGCTACACGTGTCTAAAGATTGTTAAACTCAGGATATTCCGGTCAAACGTCAAAGCTGTGCTGCTGTATTGATGAAAGACTTTGATTTGACAAAAGCTCTCACGAACTCATGTCCAGTCAAGTTTATTTATTTGTTAATTGGTAATCAACATCGTTTTCTTAAAATCTAGGCAAAAAAACATGTGTGACAAACATAAGGCTAATAATAGATTACCCCAATTTGTGAATAATGTAGTTAAATTGTTGAGGTTAGGAAGAGTTTAACAAAATAAAAGTTTTATTTGCAACAATAACACAGATTTAACAAATAAAAAAAAAAAATAATACAGTGCAAAAAAAACAAAAAAAAAGCATTGCTGTTACAAAAAGGCCCTAACTCAGCATATGCAGGTCGTAAACAACCTACGCTGGTCTTCCGTTAGAGCCTCTTTCAAAACAAGAGAACACTGCAGCAGACGTACCAAAATAAAAAAAATAAAAATCTATAGTAAAAGTGTACAGAAAGGGAAAAAAAAACAAAACTTAGCGACAATTTTTAGAAAATAAACAAGTATAACAAATAATGTGGTGTGTGAGTACTTAAAATGTAGTTGTAATATAAATTGTAATAAATAAATATAAGTAATATAATTACAGGTAAAAAAATAAATAAATAATAATAATAATTAAATAACTGTACAAAATGATACTAAAAAACTATGTAACACTCGTATCGTGCACGAGACCTTCCTGACCTGACCTGAACTTCCTTAATTAACCCTGTCTATGTATACTTGTACTTTTTTTCTACGGCTGATTCAACTACATAGGTTTATACCAGGTGGCAGAATTTCAACTACCTGCATGGTACATACCTGAATTAATTAATATTAAATACAAGCATATTGTGAGTCAGAAGAAACTTATTCGCGAGTAAATTGGTAAGCAGTACGAGTATTCAACAATTGTGAAGTTTTCATGAACCATTTCCTTCATCATACACTTTGGGGTAGATAAACTAACTAACATCGACTTGTCACGAAACACCTGCAGACATGCAGATAAAGCGTCGAAATTGAAACTAAATCAGCCACACGCTGCGTATGGCCCTTAATCATACCACCAGATAAGCTTTTGATTGGAACCCTCAAGGCAGACGGAGACATGGTCAACCAAAACACACCAGCTGAGTTATAATGAGCTCTTATAGCCATGCAGTTTAAAAACTAGTCAGTTCAAAATATCCGATCTGCCACTAAATTTAATGGCACAGTTGCAGAAGGTCTTTATACTTCTGTGATTAAAGTTATTCAACGATGGGGAATGACAACTATGAGCCGATATTTTGTACTGAATAGTTTTTGAACTGCATGGCTATCGGAGTTCATAATACCCCCCTGGAGATGTTCCATCCTGGCAGAGGTCAGAGATATCGGGAAGACCTGGAGCAAAGTCAAACGTGAACCTTGAGTTTCACGATCAACGTTTAATCTTGAGATCGAACGAGATGGAAGTTATACGTATATATACTAGGATTCACTGTTACGTGGGTATCAGGAACTACGAGTACCATGGTACTTAGGAGACATAGGACACTGACCCCATGTCTAACGATGTTAAACACATGTCCGAATCCACCGTCTGTTCTTAGGGTATATCTTACGGTGTTTTCCGTCACTATTTGAATGTTATAAGTTAATTAAATCACAGTTGCATGTTCATTATCAGATTTCAATCCACGCCCTTGGGACCAGAAGGTGGAATCGATTGATTCTATTGAGCTGCAATAGCTCTACGAAAGGCTCTACGGCGTAGAGGCCTCTAGGTGAGTTCTAGTATAGTACTGTGAACGCTCTATTTAAACTTTCTTATGCCAGCAAGCATGCACCTTAAACTTCAGCATCCGTCCACTGTTAGACGAGGCCTCCCCCATAGAGTGCAATGGGGAGATTTGCTCATCACGCTTGGCAGGCGGATTGGTAATCGCAGTATTGTTGCTAAGTACTAAGAATGCTGCTGCCCATCTCCTGGACATCCACGGGAGGAGATAGAGGGATATATTCTTAGGCTGATCACACTAGGGTACGGTGGCCGTAAACATTTAACCATTTATTAGGCACAAAACCTATAATTTTGTGTAATAGCAGGCATTAAACTGACAAGAACAGCACCACGCCTCCCACGTCACGTTTGTAGGCTTGTTTGTCATTAAATAACAAACATTCTGCCACAAAAACAATCAAAATGAAAGATAAATCAAGTCGGAAGTATAACAAAATACGTCCTATACTTAGGTAGGTAAGATAGATAGATAAATAAATAAATAAATGCTGGACAATTCACGCAGCATTATCTATATAGCCCCAAGCTAAGCAGAGCTTGTGTTATGGGTACTAGATAACTGATATACTTAATGCAATACATTACATAGATAGATATTTTTTTATTATACATAGAAAAATACACAGAACAAATATCTGCAGATTGTACAAATATTTGTTCCAAGGCGGTAATCGAACCCGCAAACTCCTTCGTCGCAGGCGAACTTTCGCCCGCCGTGCCACAGAGGTCGTCAATACCATATATAATAGATAGGTAGATAGATTAACACTTTATTGATTACCACACAGAAACAAAAAACAAGAAATTTTACGATAGAAAGGCAATACAAAAAGCGGCCTCCAAAAGCCATGTCCAAAATTCTCTACCAAAATTGTCCAAAATGGTGTATGACGTCACGTATTAACAATATTATAATACCTTCATCGCCTGGTTGTAAATATAGCTTTTAGGTATTCTATCCTATATTGACTTTAAAATTGATTTCCTTTGTGCATATTTAGCGTATCGATTTATGACTTTTGGTAGTCAGACGACAATTTTTGTTAGAAAAATTAAACTTCTTCGAAAAAAACCTTCAGACAATGAATCGAAAGAAAATATTACGATAAGGTTTCTTTTCATAATATGGTGCGATATACAATGTCATGTCATGTTGCTTTGATTTTCATCGCTGTCGCTTTTTAAATCTTTTATTTATTTTTGTCAGAACCTTATGCCTTACCATGAGCTCTTATAGCGATTCAGTTAAAAAACTATTCAGTACAAAATATTGGTTCCGTGATGTCCGCAGCTATATTTAAAGGCACAGTAGCAGAAGGTCTAAAGACTTTTTGCAATTAAATTTATTAACTGATGACGGATATATGGCAACGACAAACCGATATTTTGTACTGAATAGTTTTTTGAACTGAATCGCTATAAGAGCTCATGGTAAGGCCTCAGGTAGGTATTAGGGCCAGCACTTACTTTAGCAAAATAAACAAAAATACAGAACCCTAAACCATACAGTCGTCAATAAGGTTTATGTATACTGCTTGTTTCTACTAATATTAACAAAACATGTACAAAAACAAAGCTCAAACTATAATAACTTTGGTCCAATGTAATAAATTATTAGCAATCGATGTTTGCATTTCCGGAAACATACATAACACATATAGTAATTATGTAACTATTTATTTAATTAAACTAACTTTAAGTAAGGAAGATCACGCGATGTTCATTGATTTCTCCTGGTGTATCAACATCATCAGCCTATATATAAACGTCCACTGCTGAAAATAGGCCTTACCCCATAGAATGAGATGATTAAATTTGCCACCTCCATCCACCGACGTCCTCTGACCTTTGAAATGTCGTAAGTTATTCGAAAGAGCCTTCCTAAGCTCCGGTTTTCCTAAGTTCTCTTTTTATTATTGGGTTCTTTGGCAAGATTTTTGGCCATACAACATACACGGACAAAGTCACAAGCTGCAGGGCTATTTTAAAACGTATAATAATATAATAGAACACTGAGTTAAAACATCCATACTTTCACATTTTTTACGTGAGTAAAAATAAATCAAAAATTATACAAACGTGTATTGTAAGAATCGCAATAACACTGTTAACACAACATTATTTATATTTCATGATAGTTGTTTATGCAGTGTCAATTATAATATCGTAAGTTTCAAACATTGTTACATTGTTACAAATATCGCGTTTTAGACATTTATTTGTTACTGTAAATAACAAATCTGTGAGTTTCGTGAATGTTTCGATACCTATAGTTAAATTAGGTAGTTTACAAAGGGTATAAAGCCGGAGTTTCGTGAATCTTTCGATAGTTAAATTATAGGTAGTAGTTACAAAGGGGATGAAGCCGCCATGAACCCAAACGTAGCGCTGTGCTTTCTGGTCCTTCTACAGACCGATGTGACAAGGAGGACATGGAGGTCCATGCAGCAATCAGTGCAAAACTGCCGTGTCGACCGAATTGAGCCAGCAATGCTTGCTGCGTGCGGAGGTACCCACCACTCCACTGTACGTGTCGCGGGTCCACTACACAGTGAAGCCCGAAGGGGTGGTGCACTACCTCAAGCAGAAGCCTGGGCTCACCAAGAGGGTCGAGAAGTTGGAGAATGGGGTTTTATTTCTTGTTTTCAAACTTATATACGGAGTATTCCCTTGGGTTTTCTTTGATTGCATTTTTATTATTAAAATAAGGTTCAAGCCAATTATCTGGGTAATATTACAATTATCTGTAAAATTTGAATACCTAAAAATTTAGCTACCTCTTACACTTGCCGAGATATACCTCTATAACATAACACATACAGACAGATAGATAGATAGATAGACGGTGAAGGCTTAGTTTACTAAGCTATAGTTAAGATTCCGTCAGCATCCTTTGAATACAGATCCCTAAAAAAATATGTAAGTGACGGGACTGATAGTTGGTCTAAATAATAAAGTGGTTACCCGGCTGCATATTACAACAATAATACCTCTTAGATCACGTCCACCTAAAAAGTGACCTACGAAGTATTGCACTATTCCAGTCATCCCACCACCAGACACAGATGAAGAAATCCGTTAATTTCACCGGCACCAAAACTGCGCCCTCAAACTCCCCCTTCAAACTAGAAAACAGCAATGCGGGCACTATTGCTTGGAGGTCCAAGGTGTGGCAATAGTGTCTTAATGATATAGCAAAAACAAAAATCTAAAGTAATTAAGGTTCTAATAACTTACCCATTAGTACAAAACTCCAATAACAGGCAAACAAAAACTTTATAAGTTCTTGATAACGTCACATACTCGTATTATGTAAAATGACTGTAGTTTTTTTACCAAACTATAAAGTATAATATTTATATCCCTTATATAAATATTATATAGGGTGTATAAACGGGTAAAAATAAGGAAAAGTGCGAGCAGACGCGCAACCTAAGGCCTAATTTTCCTTGCAAAATTCAAACTTGCAATTTAAAGCGATTAATATATATTAGCAGTTTTTTTTAATGTTATTTCTGCTACATATGCATGTAAAATTTCACAGCCAAATAATTTTTGTTCAAATATTATAAAGTCTAAGCCCGTATCTTTTTATTAGGTACAATAAACTTACAATTACAATAAACTTGTTTTTTTTTAATAATTTCATTGGCTAGTCTGAGACGACGTATGACTGACAGACGGACACGTCCAACAAAGAAATCTTATTAGACTTTTTTTTGAATTTTTGTTGAAACAAAACTGATTCCGTATGAATTATTCGACAAACTTGCAAACAATAAAATTGTTTTCACGAAATTGATTCTGAAATACCAGGCGCCCAGAAACGCGTGGATATATAGGGCGGGCGGGAATCGAACTGACGGGTTCATAAACAAAAGTACGCCGGGTCATATCACAAGACGTGCTGTAAAAATAAAACTATTACGATAATAAATGTTTATTCCATCAAACGGTGAAAGCTTGATGGGAATAGAGTTTTGGTGTTATGCTAAGTGATTTTGCAGTATTGATTTAAAATGTTAGTGTTAGCCTAAAAACGTATTTAAGAATTATTTATTTATTTTAAGTATATCATCAGAAGCATTTAGGCATCCACTGCTAGACGAGGCCTTCACCATTAATTGCAATGGCCATTTACATGGCCATGCATTTGCCATAATCACCACGCTTGCCAGGTAGATAGGTGATCGCAGTTTTGATGTCAAAGTCAAAGTCAAAGTCAAAAAGAACTTTATTCATTGAAATCACAAGGATCATTTTGAATCGTCTTATATAAAATTAAATTACTCCTGTTCCAACGCGACCAAGCCTAGAAGAATCAGGCAACAAACTCGGCTTGGCTTACATAAATGGTCCGTCTTACCACTAGGTGAGAAGCGCCTGTGTGGTGCCTCGGAGCAAGGAGTTGCTGATACATAGTAAATGAGAACTTAAAAACCTTAGGAAGGTAGTCAAAAGTAAATAAACATCAGCAAAAATATGCAAGACAGCACACGCTACGCTTGTTATACTTATAAATAATAATCTAATACAAACATGTCAATAGGTAAGTACAGATATTGCAAATTTCCATTTTAGCAGTCGAGGGGCAGAGCGACATCAGGCCACGCGGCTTTATCATTAATATAGTCATCAAGAGTGTAATACGCTTTCTTAATTAGATTCATCTTTATGTAGGATTTAAATCTTCGAATAGGAAGTTTAAATGCACCTTCTGGAAGTTTATTATAGAACCGTACAGAATTCCCCATAAAAGACCCACTTACTTTCTTTAATCGAAATTTTGGTATATTTAGTTTGTGTTTATTTCTCGTGTTAATACCATGCACGTCACTTTTTATCATAAAACTATCCAAGTGTTTATGTGTATGTAATAATATTTCATAGATATATTGCGATATTACTGTAAGAATATTGATTTCTTTGAAACGCTCTCTCAAGGAGTCACGCAACTTCATTTTATAAATGGCACGTATTGCCCGTTTTTGCAAGACAAAAATAGCTTGGATATCTGCTGCTTTACCCCACAGTATGATACCATATGACATAACACTATGGAAGTAGCTAAAATAAACAAGCCTAGCTGTAGCTTCATCAGTAAGCTGCCTTATTATACGAACTGCATATGCAGCGGAACTAAGTCTACCAGCAAGAGCCACAATTTGTGGTGCCCACTGCAACCCTGCATCAATATTAAGCCCTAAGAAAATGGTAGACTTGACAAGATCAAGTGTCTCCCCATTTATTTTAATATTAGTTGGATAATGTTTTACATTTGGCAATGTGAATTTGATGCATTTAGTTTTTTTAGCATTAAGCAAAAGATTATTAACTGTGAACCACTCAAGAACACGCGATAGTGAATCATTTACATCATCGTAATTAGATTTAGATCTATCAACTTTGAAAATCAAAGAAGTATCGTCAGCAAACAGAACTATGTCACATATGTCTTTCACAAAAAAAGGGAGATCGTTAATGTAAACTAGGAATAAAAAAGGGCCTAGTATTGAACCCTGTGGCACCCCCATGACAATAGTCGATCCTGAAGACCTTTCACCACCAACATCAACTTTTTGGACTCTATTGGATAAGTAAGAATTTACAAGATTAATTGCCTGATTTTGTATGCCATAATGTTTTAACTTGGAAATTAAAGTATCATGCCTCACGCAGTCAAAAGCTTTGGACAGGTCGCAGAAAACTCCGATCGCGTCCTGCGAGTTCTCCCATGCTTCAAATATGTGTTCTAAGAGCATGGTACCAGCATCGGCTGTCGAACGACCCTTAGTAAATCCAAATTGATGACTATGAAGAAGTCCGTGGAGGTTGAAGTGTGACAATAACTGAGTAAGAATAAGTTTCTCAAAGATTTTACTTAACGCAGGCAATATAGAAATTAGCCTATAATTACCTGGATCTTTTTCATTACCAGACTTGAACAAAGGAATTAATTTACTATGTTTCATAAGATCAGGAAAGACTCCCTCGTCAACACGATGTTATATGTTGTCCATCTCCTGGTGTAATCCCTTAGTCTGCTTGTACGAAATTCACAAGAGGAGATCAAAGGGTATTGGACACGCCACGACTAATCAGAATAAGGGGAATTTATTACCTTTCTAAGTATCTTCTTCATCAGCCGGCAGACATCCACTGCTGGATGAGGCCTCCCCCATAGCATGCATAGCTTGCAATGGTGGGATTTGCCCTAATCACTACGCTTGGCAGGTGGTTTGGTGATCGCTGTTTGATGTAAAGTACTCAAGTAGATGCTGCCCACTTGCGTAATCCCTTAGTCACCTTTTCCGACATCCATAGGAGGAATTGGAGGAGTCGTATTCTTAAGCCGAGACTACTACGGCTCCAAGCTAAGTATACTCATTTTAAAATACTTAAAAATATTTTCATCCCATCTATTCGAAAAGGACGACTTGGTTCGCCTTTAAGTGCACCCAAAGGTGGTGTTTTCTGTATGAAGCTTCTATAAGTGCGCCGCAATAATCTTTTACGCGCACTTTTTGAATTTGGAACATCTTGAAAAGAATCAAACACAAATAAGTGCGCCCAATTATCTTTGCCGCGCCCTTTTTAAATTTGGAACATCTTAGTGTTCAGCGCCAAAGAAGTCGTACGCAAATATTGTTTAAATAAATACTGGCTGGTACGACGCGACGGCCCATAGTCGCGCCACCGACTGAATAAAAAAAAACAAATTAGAAACGCGTGAACTACAGCCCGCGATTTCGTCATTTCTAACCGACTTTACAAAAAGGAGGAGGTTCTCAATTCGGTTGTATTTTTTTAATATTTGTTACCTCATATCTCCGGCGTTTATGAACAGATTAGGAAAATTCTTTTTTTATTTGAATAGATATACTTACAGGTTGGTCCCAGAATCCAGTTCTGATGATGGAATCCAATAGGAATTGAGGAAACTCCTCAAATATTGTAGGCATACATATGGCAATTTTGATATTTTCAGCAACAAACCAAGCATTTGCATTCAGAAAGTATCATAATCCTTTCACCACTATGGTTCTTTCATAATTTTTTTTTCATCCAAATATTTAGGCGAATACAATGGCGGAAGTCTGTTTTTTAAATGAAAAGTTATTCACGGATTGTTAGAAATTCATGGTTTTGTTTTGAAATAAAATATAAGGCGCCTTTTATTTTCTCATAGAGGGTGATGAAAAGTAGAGTGTAACACTCGGGCGCAAAATATATTTTTGGCTCGGGCGACGTACTTTGAATCCCTCGCTACGTTCGGGATTCAAAAAAGCGCCCGCGCCTTAAAAATATTATTTTGCTCCCTTATGATACAATCTACTATTAGTTTAGGTTGTTTTATTGTTAACTATGGAGGAAAACAGAATGACGTGCTATGGAAGAGAATGTCACTCAGCATTTAGTGTCAATTAGTTGAAAAAGAGAAAGAGACCCTATAACTAAATGATAATGAAAAGATAATACGCAAAGTGGTGCAGTAAACATCAAAGATAACTTATCTAAACGCATGCCATCCTCAAAATATTCATGCACTAAGTAAACCCATTTTTAAACAATGTTTTCAAACCATTACGCAACTAGCACTGACGCAAAAATGTCTAGAACATTATATTTGTTGCTTATTTCCGCCATCTACGCAAATCCACTCTCAAACATCGTACAAATAAACCAGTTCGATGTTTTTCAACAGCAAACCGACAGAAATCAAATAGAGCTGTACAAAAAAGTTCTCATCAAGAATTTTATAGTAACAAGTGACAATCTTAAACTCCTATTAAACATGGAACGCTCGGGAAATGTTATAACTGAATCAAAAGAAAAACCAAGAAGTTTGTACATGTCTGATAATGATATCACTGATTCTGAGGAAACTTTAACGGATGATCAAAATTGGAGGATGGACCAAGACATGCAGCCAATGGATTCCAGTTTTCAGAAAATGAAAGGCAAAAGGCAAATAGGTGGGCTGGAAGCCGCTGGAGGTGATACACAGGTGGTTATGGGGACGTTCCAAGCAATGATGAGACCAATGTCAACCAAAGATATACCAGGGTTAGGACAGAACTCGGTAACCCAAAACGGCGAAGTGAAAGAAATGGAAAATACAAAGAAGTAGTTTATATTTATTTTTTTAATTATAACTTATTCTCTGAATAGTAAATAACGTGGTGTATAGTCGTAATTTTTCTTTAAGCTACGATAATTTCAACTCTTAAAATAGTGACATGCTTGTGCTCACATAAAACTTTAATATAGACGCATAGGCATACACTAAGGACACGGCGGACGCTCGCTAGATAACCGCCAAATAAACCGGTGTCAAAAATCAGTTGACTGACACCACGATAATCAGTCGGTGACGTACGCCGCGCGCGATCGTTTCGGCCACAAAATGCCGTATTGAGTGGTGAAAGGCTGCAGAAAAAACTTTGCAAAGTGTAGCTTAAAAAAATATGGCATTCCTTATATCATTCACGAGTAGGTCTGCCTACTTACTGTATCTAATGTTACTAGATATATTCTAGATAGATGGTAATAAATAAAACATTAAAAATATGTAGCTATATGAAATAAATTAATAACAAAACTATCTTTGTGTACAGTGAAATTTTGTTTTATTTTTAAGCATATATCTAAACACCCAACAATCACGTACATAGTCCCACTAGTATCACCCTGTATCGTGGGTATTAGGAACTAGGAGTATTTTTATAATAGACGAAACAGCGGTACCTAATTTGAGCATTATTTAATTCAATGCAGTTATAGCCCAGCAGGTCAGGCATGATACAGGAGAAGTAAATTTTACTGTTTGGTTTTTATTGCATTTTAACTTTAAAAATTGCAGATTTTCAGGAATTTGTTACACTGTCTGTGTATGAAGACCTGTTATTCCTGGCTCTTGAAAAAGACATTAGGAATCGATCAGTTAGAATTTCAGCTATGATTACCCAGCAGATACCGATCACAGATAAAATCGTTAGAAAAACAAATCACACTCATTTTCAAGAAAAATCTAACGTCCACAAACACCTACGTAAGTAGGTACTCAACGAATAGTCAAGTTTTCAAGGATTTATAAACTCTGGATCGGATTCCACAGTGGAGTTATTCAATCGTCATGAAGATCCAAAAACATCTATCGATAAGCATCTAATGTAAATATTTAGTGAGTTGTGTTGGAGTGATTGAAATAACATAAAAGGTTTTTTAATTTACTAGTATCTCGCCTACGATGACGTTTACGAGTAAAAGTCCCGTAAAATAAAAACATTATCGCCTGTATTCGCAATTATTGACCACATGTAACATTGAGTAGTACCATTGATGGTACAATTGGCACCGATTTGTTATTACATGAGGCCATTACATACTTTAAATTGTATTTTTTTTCATTTACAAAGAAATAAAATGTCTAAACTAATGAACTAATTGGAATATTTCTTTCCAACAAATTCAACTGGTTCTACTAATTGTTGAACTTATCGGAATATGTCTGTGCCTATCCACTGGCTTAGAATCCATGTCATGGTTAAGCATACAATCAAGTTCAACCAAATAAGTATTAGACATAATAAATTTATTCTGCCGTATATTTTCAAAGTGAGTATACGCCACATATATAATTCTTTTTGAACTTGTGTAAATCGATATGGAAGCAAAAAGTTCAGATGCCTTCGTAACAGGAGCATTCGCTTTGGTGCTCCAAGTGTCACGATTTGCTGGCATAGCCCCACTCCGATTCGTGAAGGAGCGCGGTGGCTGGCGTGTTAGCTTGTCGCCTAGTTTTAGTGTTTATGGATGTGTTTTTGTTACTGTTATGAGTAAGTATATAGATTATGTAAATACATTTATCATCACCAGTCAGTAGACTTTGAATGAGGCCTCCCCCATAGAATTCAATGGGGGGATTTGCCATAACCACCACGCTTGGCAGGTGGATCCCTAAATAGGTCTATGCTTATAAGGATTTACTTACATTATGTACGAATATACATATGGGCAGTTTTCAAAAAAAATGGTCCGTTACTTATGTGGCAACCTTATTTCTAATGAACGGAAGTCTGCATGAAATTGATGAGAAACCTAAGATTATTAAATAATTTAACTAAATTTCATAAAATTTGTATAGATACCTATTCGCTTTTGACGTACTGTACGTGAAAAAAAACAGAGATTATGATATCCATAGTATAACTAAGGTCACTGACATAATAAACAGAGTTGAATAAGTAATAACTTTTAACCTGGAATATTTACCATAGATACATACATAAGTACATAAACACACACCTTTTTCCCCGAAGGGGTAGGCTGAGTCTTATTATAGGGGTTCTCGAGTGGTAACCATAAACCGTACGACACAGTAGAGGAAGGCCCTCCTCTCGATGGACTAAATACATTAACACAAAGGTGACAAAGGTCACAGGAAGTCGGTGGATGGTGGCGGCTTAAGACTGTTCGTCGTGGTATTCTACGGGCTGATAACGATGATGATGATCCATTTAATGACCTCTGTGGTGCAGCGCGCGAGTAGCCAGCTGAGAAGCGAAGAGTGCGGGTTCGAATCCCGCTGCGGGAGAAATGTTCGCATGATCCGCATTTATTTGTTCCGGGTCTGGGTGTTGTGGTACCATGGTACTCGTAGTTCCTGATACCCACGATACAGGGAATCCTAGTGTGGGATCAGGACTATGTATGTGACAGTTGGGTGTTATGTTATGTTATCCAGTGGCCTACAATATTCTTAACTTTTGTACCAGATTTAATTACAATTAGCACAGTAATAATAGACTTGTACCAAGAGCCAGCTCAGTCGATTCGTATGCGAACGAGAACACGCCGTGTGGTATGGATTCTGGATGTTTCTCTACTGATGACTATCGCATTCCTTGGAGCTGCTGGAGCTCCTAAGCATATGAAGTCTATGATTGGCTGTTTAAATCTTTTGCAGAAGGTTTGTATGCTAAGTATGTGGATGGCGCTACTTCCCCACTGCTCAAATAGATTGCTCAACTGCATCACGTTGAGTAGTGGGTAATACCAATGGCTCAACTGGTAATTGCTCAAATATTCATAGTTGAGCAGTGGGTAATACCCTCTAATCAACTTAAACTGCTCAACTATATTTATAGATACAAATAAAAACTCCAAATCTCATAATTAATATAATTTACCCCACTACTAAGAAATACTAAAATAAAAAAATTTACTATATCTTCTTACGAGATAAGTTTTAACGAATTTAGAAAAAAAACTTTAATTACCCTTACGTCACTATGAAATTTTAAAAGTGAAAACAATTTTATTTCTTCTTTTTTCTTGTGTTATTGTAATTTTTCGAGTCCGTGCCTCAAGAACAGTAGATCATCTGTTCGATTTTAAAACAAGATGACCTACTGATCAACTAAGTTGAGAAAAAAATACTTGAGCTTATAGAGCATCAACTCAAAACTAGATTGCTCAAAACCTCAACTAGTTGAGCAATCTAGTTGATCAGTAGGGAAGTAGCGGTGGATGGTGTCAAATGTAATGTCTAACGTGCATGGAAGTAATAAGTACTACGTACAACAGGAATGAGTTGTTGTCGCAAAATTGAAGCCGAACGAGAGCTCAGTATTTGTACCTCTTATCCCTCTCTGGCGATGGTGACTATATTGAAATCGTTCGAGTCTGCGATTTCATGTGGGGTTGTCAGGTCAGGTGTCCGTATTTCATACAAACATGGAAGTACTACATACAGTACGTCTGTACGGGTTTTGATAGTTTTCGAAAACTATATGAAGTTTCGTTTCTTTCATACAAATAAAAGAAAACCTATACCTACGCCAATCGCAAAATTTTTGCGTTACTTTACACGTAGCAACAAATAATATTGCGTTAACATGTCGGTAATCAATTATTATTTATATTTAGAAACATTTTAGAAGTAAATGTTTTTACTTCATTAGATTACATCAATCGCATATTTTTCTACAAACAACGAAAGGATTGAAATCAACTTAACTCTGGCAACTCTAAGTCACTGTTAGAACGGGACACAGCGTTCAGTGGTTGCCCTCTCACTCGGCTTCATTTTTATTTTGCGCGCAACAAGACTCTTACGACCTTAGCATAAGGTTTTATTTTCTTTATTTTAGCTGCAAGATGTGCAGATAGAGCTCATTCCTGTTGTACGTAGTACTTATTACTTCCATGCTAACGTGTCGTTACAGAAGGGGTGAAGGGGGGCGAACTGTCGTACTGACATGAAAATGTTACAAATTTAAAAAAATGTAATATTGTATGTTTTTTTGTTGTACACATATTATATGGTACTAGCAGAAACCCGCGACTTCGTCCGCGTTTAAAACTGACGGTTCTTTGATACGTAGCCGTACATAATGTAAATAAAGGGTGTAACACTTTTATTGTGTTTCTGGCTGGCAATGATGATAATTATGACTACTTTATTTGCAGATAAACAATGAACTTAACATTCCCCACTGGCCAAAAAGAAGTGAAATGAAGAAGTGCATTCTGGTAATTTTATGGTCGCTGATAACGATAGCGCTTACTATAACAGATCATACGCTTCTGACAATAATAATAGAAAAACAGCATGGCAATAGTAAGTAAAAGTTTTTTGTTTGGGCCATGTTGAAAAACTGTGAAAGAGATTGGATTTTCTATGGGCCATTGACTAGTTGTGTTAGTTTAGTTTAGTAAGGTATGCATTTTTTCAGTCCATTTGTATTCAAGTAAGTCAAACACCCAGCTATAAATATTATTTATTGAGCGAAGCCAGTTCTCTGAATCAAGTTGAGTGAATTAGCATTTGTGAGTATGCATGTAAATTAGTGTGAGAATAACTTTTGAATTGTTAATCCGATCTTTATGAAATAATGTTCATAGAATGCCACGACGAATAGTCTTGAGCCTCCTTCATCCACCGTCTTCCTGCGAGCTTTATAATGTCCTAAGTTCATAAAGAATGGGGGCATTGCTTTACTGCGTCGTCTGGTTTCACCTTTGATTAGTCCTATTCAAATGGTTCTTTCGATGATGTTTATGGAATATATGTTTATCCAATCGGTTTTTAATAGAGTTTACTGTCTCTGGTAGCTGGTTTCAAAAGTTTGTTGCGCAGCTAGGCAAGAAGTACCAACTTATTTTCTGTGACTACTGGTTCTTGGCAGATTTAAAAGTTATAGTAAATGCCCCCTCAATTTTTTGTTATTCAAGTTGTATAAGTTTTTCAAGTCCAGTATGTTATAGTGATTATATATTTCTAAGGTCTCTAGTTGCTACGTTGTCTACGTTCCATATATGTCAGTCCCAGTTCTTTGAGGCTGTATTAGCATTGATTACAACAGCTGATGATATTGATGGCATGGAGACCATTTTCATTGAACAATAGGTTTTTTTGTTACAGCAATGCTCTGCAGCATGTATTCTTTATACTACGGGTGCTATTGGATAATGCAGCTGCTAATTTATCAGTTTATGATAATCACACTGTACATTTGTCGGAGCTTCAAAGCAGTCAATGATAAGTTGAGCAAACTGTCGCAAGGTAAATCCGATCATAAAGCAAGGAAATTAAGGAATCTTATTGTTTAAGCATTTTTGTATGTTTGTCTTACTTAATTTAGTTCATTTAGTTGCAGCTATGTCCGATTCCAAGAAAGTACCATTAAAATCTTCCATGATTCAAGTAATTTCAGCTGGGGACAAGAAGTGTAAAAAATCACTGAATACAGTAATCGATTCTTTGGCATTTGTTAGAAAAATTAAACCAGGTATTTTTGATTCTATCTTTCGCTACCAACTTATCACATAATCCGCACTCACACACCCACACCATAATAGACAAAACACTCAACCACACATCGCTATTCAAAGTAAGATATTTTTTCACCTGCTTTTTTTCTTTCTTCCCTCAACGGGCCCAAGACATTCTAAACATTGTGAGGAAGTCGGTGGATGGAGGCAGATAAAAAGGTTATGGCATTCTTTTGGGGAAGCTTATGTCCAGCAGCAGTTGAAGTCTTTCTGATTATAATGATTATGTTGATGATTACTTAAATTTTTTACAGCTGATGCCAATTTTACTCGACCAGCCAACGAGACAGTTCGTCGTCTTGCTCTAACATACGTGTCAACATGTGACGTGATGAGAGAGGTAGATAAGCGCTATGGAGTGATGTTACTACTGCTCCTTGGTTCCTTTCTGCTACACATGAGCGTAACTCCATATTATTTGATCAACAATGTTTGTAAGTATGCAGTATTTTACTAGTCTTGTTAGTAGCAGAGCTTGTAGTGAAAGAATTCGCCTGCGAAAGTACTACCACCATACCTATTTTTGCCGACAAGCAGTAGTGCTCGCATTGCTGGGTTCCAGTTTGAAGGGTACAAGTGCCGGTGAAATTATAAGCACTTGAGACTTTTCATCTTTATGTCAGGTTGACGGGAGCTGTGATTCAACTTCTTCCTTCATGAGGGCCGCGTCATACGCTTAGAGCACTTACCGAAAAAATACTCAAAGGTCGAGATAAATAGACGTTACTTAGTCCGTACTAATGCTTAGAACTGTCCTTGTCACTGTCACATAAATGTTAAAGCACGCGTGCTAGAGAGTGACAGGGACAATGCTAAGCATAAGTACGTGTTAAATAACGTCTATTTATCTCAACCTATGGTCCTTAGTGAACGTAACCTTAGAGGTATTTCATTTGCTAAGGGCTAGTGTTATAGCTTACCACTTGGACCACATGCCAGTTCCGTCATTTAATCAAATAAAAATGTAAGGTTGGGTGTGTGTGGGTGTGTAGGTGAGTGTATATGTTTGTAAGGGTGAGGGTGAGTTTGAGTAATTTTGATTTTTTTTTTATTATTTGTGTATTATATTCGTGTTGCAGTTGAAAATAGCCGTAAAGAGAATACGGTGAACACGATTATTCAGATCCTATGGTGCATGTTCCACAGCGCGAACCTAATGATGGTGATCGAGCCATGCCACTTGACACTTGAAGAGGTAAATCCATTTCTGAGAAACTCATGAAACCTGACGCTTCTGTTACACACTTGGCTTGAATTAGATTAAATTTTAATGTTGTATTTTTTTCTACGAGCCGTAGTAGTCTCAGCCTGACAATAGGACTCCTCCAACTCCTCAAGTGGACGTCATAAAAGGCGACTAAGGGGTTACACCAGAGGAAGCCCCTATACAGCTGCAACTAAACATGAATTACCTTATTGTACCTTATTATGCATAATTTTTTTTTTCTTATCTGTGTCCTATATATATTATGTAAACGAATTGACAAAACTAAGTGTTCATAAAGTCTCTATGGTTTGAAATAAATGAATATGAATATGAATTAATATGGATGGGCAGCAGCATCCACATGAGTACTTAACACCAAACAGCGATCACATCCGCCAGCCAAGCGTGGTGATTATGGCAAATCCCCCATTGCACGCTATGCATGCTATTGGGGAGGCCTCATCCAGCAGTGGATGACTACTGGCTGATATTTTTTTTTTTAATTAATTACACATAATATAATTAATTGATTCAAGCGTGACTTTGCGGAAATCCATTCTACAATATAAAATAGACGAACAAATATATAGTAACAATTCCGCTCCTCTCCAACAAAAACTCTGAAAGAATTCGACACGTGTTTCGCCTCTCAACGAAGCATCCTCAGGAAACAGTAGGCTCACTGCGTGCTAGAACAACAAAGACACACTACTGCAAAAACTCCGCAGCCATGTTGCCTCTTCGAATGCTGAACAGAAAAAAAGTCACCAAGTTTCTGTTCGGCGTTCGAAGAGGCAACATGGCTGCGGAGTTTTTGCAGTAGTGTGTCTTTTTCGTTCTAGCACGCAGTAAGCCTACTGTTTCCTGAGGATGCTTCGTTGAGAGGCGAAACACGTGTCGAATTCTTTCAGAGTTTTCGTTGGAGAGGAGCGGAATTGTTACTATATATTTGTTCGTCTATTTTATATTGTACACATAATATGTACGAACTATGTATATGTCCCGTGTAGAAAGAACCACCATTCACAGTGCAGCTGCCGAAATAGATTTACAGTTAGGGCAATAATTTGACGTACTTCCAGATAGACGCAACACGAGAGCAGGTTAGCCACCTGATGCGTCACACTAGCTCGTTCAACGAGCCACTTGCTATCGAGCTGAACCAGTTCTTCAAACACATTGTTTTGAACCAAGTGTCATATTCTCCACTCAAGGTCACCACACTTACCAGGGGTCTAGTGGCTACGGTAAGTGATAGATCCTTATAGAATGTAAGAGGTCCTTCCAGATCGTAAGAGGTTCTTACGTTACTACTTACTTGACTCTTCTTAAGTGTCACCGGTATTTTTGAGGCTGAAATAACACACAATAAAACACACAGCCCCAGCATAATGAAGTGCATGATATTTGGATCTGTGAGCTGGTTCAAAAGATATTGTTTCAACGAGGTGACGCTGCGCACGGATTGATCACGCCGGCTGCCCATGACTGCGCTAGTATTTATAGGTCCCGTAAGCTTTTACATGTTTTGTTTATGTTCTATATTGTTGCATTAAATTTAGTTAATGATCATGATAAACTAGAGGAAATATATTATGTAAGTTTCGAAAAAGAAACAGAATCAGTTTTGATACAACAACTCGGATAAGTAATTTATTCGAACTGTGTTTTCAATGATTGATTTATTTAACCTAGTAAGTACTATTTTAAAACCCTTAAATAAAATCATTACTCATTCGTTTATTATATCAACACCTACCATTTGGCAAGTTATCAAAATCGATCGTTAAAATAAATAAATGTATTTAAATCGTTATGTTTATTTATAATTTGCGTAGAGTATTGAAGGACCAGGCTGTGAATTAAATCACAGGCTAGTTATATAAAACAAAGATACTTATGATGTACTTACCTACTTGTTAGTTTAAGTAACTTACTATGTCTTCCACCAAAGAAACAACATCTTTGCACACAGGTTCATATTTGCTTATGAACCTACTTAGGTATCACTATTTTCAACTAATGTTTTTTTTGTATGTTTGTTACGCGATTACTCCTCCTATTGTGAATTGATTTTGATAATTCTTTTTTTTTGGCGGGTCATTATTATGGATTTAGAGGTGGTTCCATATAATTTTTATAGATATTGGTTCATTTTTTGAAAGTAGTCGGTTTTTTTTTAAATAACTTTTGATGTTTTTTGTGAAGTTTGTCTACATACTTAGCCTCGCGATTGTACTTTCCGAGGATGACCAAACGCAAGATCTTATCTTCTGAGTAATTTGAGTTAGTTTTAGATACGCGCAAACAAAACAGAAACGCACAAAGTCAATAGTGTTTTGTTCATTTGAATAACATTAATCATTTTGAATCATTGTTAAATTCCATTGCTGTTGATTGGAATAGCCAAATCCAACCCAAACACAGTAAAGTTTGCCTTATTTTATCTTATCTGATTTAACTGTATATTTTCTTTCAGATCCTCGGCAGTATCACTACATACTTAGTCATAATCATACAACTGTAAACCAAACCATATTATTCCATCTCTGATAATGCTTCAATAAAAAAACATTTCTTTATTTATAGTAATTTATTAAACCACTCACGTTTCTTTCTTCTTATTATGATCTTCTATAGCTTGCTCGATCTTCAGAGCTTGGTCCTCTACTTCCTCAGGAGATAAATAAAATTTAGACCAGTTTATCGATCCAAAGAAACTGTCTCCATAGTTTCTGATGTTTCTTTTTTTACCTTTGAACGAATCTTCCTTTCCATTTTTATTTGATTTTATTTTACTCTTATCTCTATTTGATTTTGAAGTTAGTTTTGTTGTAACTTTATTGTTTAAGCCATTGTGACTATCTCTTGTTTTTATTTGTTTGATAATTTTGTTTACGTCTATATATCTTCCAGTTGTGATATCAGTATCAGTAATGGTGGTAATTTTATCATTGATTTGTCCTGGAAATTCTCCAGTTGTCATTTTAATGTTACTTGTAACAGTTTCAGATACATCTGTGGTCGTTTCACCTGTAAAATCTTCATTATTTCCATGTCTCGTATAGGCCAAAAAATTTGGAACAATGTTTCTTTTAATTGCTTCAAAATCATCATCACTTAAAGCCAAATCATCATCGATTTTTTTATGGACTTCTCTTTTGACTTCTCTCTTGGAAGGTTCCAAGTGCACCTCTTGGAAGAAAGTAACGTCATCTTTTTCTAAAATCTCAGGTCTTTCTTGAAGTGTATCTAGAAGATATTCAAACAATGTAGGTATGCTATGAAAGATTTGTTCGTAGTCTTCTTCTAGTGCCTCTTTTGGTGCAGCTTCTTCTCTGGATTCTAATGAAATATCATAAGAATAAAAGAACGCTGTGACTGAATGTTGGTTTTCAAGTGAAACCTTGTTAATAGGCATTAAAATTAATCGGCAAAGATATAACTACGCTGCAACATTCTACACACAAAAAAAACTAACTTAAATCCTGTTAACTAATATTTTCAGCTCCTTTACTTCTTGTAATTTATTCAACACCTCATAGGTGCCATAACAGAAACAAAACTCACCTTCACACTCTCCCAATATGAGGTTTAGTAAAAATACTATAAAAACACCATAATATCGTCGCGCCATTTCTGTGGTATATCACTTTGTGTTCGAACTCCATCGGCTCGGAATATTAAACACGTTAAATATTCATAGAACTTAATTTTTCTAGGCGATTAGATAGTGGAAATTCATAATTGTACCCCTTCAATGTAGATAAGAATTGAACTCACTTTTAACACGACCTACCTACGTAGGTATCAAGACTGCAATAAATGTCCAAATATGTACTGCAAGAAGGTTGAGTACTTTCCAACCTGCGTAGATACTTAATCGATTGTGCCTCCCAACCATTTTTCGCCAACTACATCATCATCATCATCAACAGCCATTAGGGTCCACAGCTGAACAAGCCTTCCCCATAAAATGCATTGAAGGAATTTGTCATAACCACTGCCAGCCGGATTGTTGAACGCAGCTCTGTTGTTGATTACTCAAGGGGATGCTGCTGCCCATCCCTTGGTGTTATCCCTTAGTCAGCATTAACGACATCCACGGGAAGAAATAGAGGGTTTTATTCTTGGGGTTTTTGTACCTACTTATTCGACATTAAAAAACTACAGCAGGGTAGAACTTCGTTCATTGGTCGTGTCCCTAGTTCTTCCTTGGTTTTTATGGACATAAAACAGGGTGTGCTTTATGCACCTAAAAACTCTAGTGTTCGATCACTGCTTCGGTAAATTACCAAGATACAGCATTATTATTTATGAAGACAGTAAAATTTCAGAGCAAAATATAGAAATAGTCGAGACTGTATGCTGAAATTTTTTACTCAGTTTTGGTAGCGAGTATTCTCAACAATAGGTTTTCAAGGAATGGAGGAATATTATTATGTTGCCTCTAACCTCTAATTATACCTAATTTGCCCACTATAACAATAAATAATATAAAACATGGAGTGTGTGCTAAAGACATCGTAATTTCAGCATGTTTTTATACTATCAATACTTGCTTGGTCTACTTGGGATTCATGGGTGAGTTGATAACAGAATTAATAATAAACAAATTAAAAAAGCCATTTCGGAAAGACATTAAAATGGGGCTTAACGTACCATGTAAACAATAAAACCCGATTTGAAACTACGAGTTGTAGGTTTTATCTACAAATAGGGCTCAAGCCCTTTTTTTTAAAGAAATCCTTTCGATACTCTACTACTTTTGTATAACGTAAAGGTGCAACTTCACTTGGTGTATATTCGCAAATGTTTGCGTTATTTATCCAAAGCAAAATCAACCATGACTCCATCAGTATACACAATGTTGTTTGCCTTGGCAAAATAATGCAAACATTTACTCAAATACGCCAAGTGAAGTCCCACCAAGTGTGAATAAAAGAAAACCGCGGGTTGGCACCTGTTTTGAATAAACAAAGAAAACCAATCCGCTGCTGGACAAGGCCTCTCCCACAAAATGCAATGGGGGTATATGCCATGGCACTTGGCAGGCCGATTGTCGATTGCAGTATTGGTGTTGAGTGCTCAGGTGGATGCTACTGCTCATTTCATAGTATAATCCCTTAGTCAGATACGACATCCACGGGAGGAAACGGAGGGGACGATTCTAAGACATATTCCACGCACCTAGATAACGAGTACTATAGCTAAATATATTATTTTTATTTACAGACAAATCTAATACAAAATAATTGATATTTTGAATATTTCAATCTAAAAACACTAAATATGAAACATTTGAGCTGTCTAAAAACCGTTGCAAACGATCTAAAGGTTACTCAACTGATCCAAATCACTATCCCAGGCGGATGCGACCCCAAGATGCTGTTAGCATTGACACGCTAAATGGCAGTATTAATGCGTTGAGCCAGATAAGTGCCAGGTCTCGAGTGAAGGCCTGATAAAATTTAAAAACGTGAAGGTCACCGTTACCCCAAAGACCCTTAGTCTCGACCCCCAAAAGGATCAAATATTTAAAGCTCTGTCAAGACTGCTGGCTTTGAGGTCCTCAACCAAATCGGTTTAAATAAGTTTCTAATATCATCAAGCAGCCTGTTTACGTCAACTGTTTGATGAGGCTTCCCCCATTGAATACAATGGGGGGATTTGCCATAATCACCACGCTTGGCAGCCGGATTGGTGATCGCAGTTGGTGATAAGTACTCAAATGGTGACTGCTGCCCATTCCCTGGTATAATCCCTAAGTAAGGCTTTTACTGCATCCACGGGAGGAGGAGGAGGGTCTATTCTAAGGCCGGGTTTACCATGGATAATGGTAATTTTAATAAATAAATGCTGGACATTTCACACAACATTATCTAGCCTCAAGCTAAACAGAGCTTGTATTATGGGTAGGTATTTTTTTTTATGCTACTTGTTAAGCAGACAAGCTTACGGCCCACCAGATGGAAAGCAGTTACCGTAGCCTATGAACGCCTGTAACACCAGAGGCATCACACGCGCGCTGCCGACCCTGAGACATAAAGATGAAAAGTCTCATGTGCCTGTAATTTCACCGGCACCCGTACCCTTCAAACCGAAACACAGCAATGCGAACACTACTGCTTGGCGGCAGAAATAGGTACGGTGGTAGTACTTCCCCGGACGAACTCTTTCACAAGAAGTTCTACTACTAACAAAACTACTACACACTACTACTAGGTACTAGATAACTGATATAAATAATACAAATACATTACATAGATAGATATTTATACTTTCTAAAAAATAGGTGTTTTTTACGCAATATGAGTGGTTCTATTCACTTGTAAACCTTGTTGTATTCTGCATCCAAGGTCTGGGTGTATCTTTTTGAAGATCTTCACAGCCTTATCCTGAAGTTCTTGTATAGCACTTGCTAAACTAAACAGAATATTCTCAATCAGTCTACTGCGTTCTTCTTTCGTCATCTCATTCGTGTACAGTTCAGTGGCTTGCTTGAAATTGTCAGGCTTATCCTGGTATATTTCAATCAGGTCTATTTTCTTGCCATCTTTGTACGGAACTGGGCCGTTGAAGGAATTTGGATAGTAGTTAGGAATGTCTTTTCCATTGTCGTTTACCGGCGGTCTACCATCGCGATTGTACGTCATTTGAGTGCCATACATCGGACAGTTAACCGGTATCTTATTGAAATTTACTCCTAATCGATAATATTGAGCGTCCCTGTATGCCAACCTTCTAGCTTCGAACACTTTATCAGGAGCCCCAAGGATCCCAGAAATAAGATTGGCTGGGTTGAACGCTAGCTGCTCGATTTCTGCGAAGTAGTTTATAGGATTTCTGTTTAACACTAACCTTCCTAAAGGTCTCAATGGGTACTTATCCAGTGGAAGTACTTTTGTAACATCAAACACATCAAATCCAGCAGATTTGACATCTTCAAGGCTTAGCACTTGTATCTTCACAGTCCATCCGGGATAATCTCCAAGTCCAATAGCGTTGTAGAGATCTCTAGTGGCGTAGTCAGGATCGACTCCGTTGATCTTCATAGCTTGTTCTGAGCTAAGATTTTTGATACCAGCGTCAGGTATATAGTGGAATCTTACGAAATTCTTGTCTCCAAACTTATTGACGAGTTCAAACGTGTGAACACCGAATCCGGGCATATGCCTGTAGCCATCGGGAATGCCTCTATCGCCGAAAATCAATAAAAATAAGTGAAGGCTCTCTGGATGAAGAGTCAGGAAGTCCCAGATCATATTTGCATCAATCAAGTTAGTCGCTGGGTTCCTCCCCTGTGTTCTTTTAAATGTAGTAAAGAGAATAGGGTCTTTAAACACAAAAATTGGGGTATTAAGCCCTACCATATCAAAGTTCCCTTCCTTAGTATAAAATTTGATAGCAAAGCCTCTTGTAGTTCTAGCAGTGTCTGTTCCTCCTTTTTCAATGGTGGCTAAAGAGAACCTAGCAGCTACTGGAGTCTTCTTTCCTACAGCACTAAAAAGATTAGCTTTACAAATTTCAGATATATCGTGTGTTACTTCGAAGAACCCGAATGCTCCTGCAGCTTTTGCGTGCACTATTCGTCCTGGCCCTTGTTCTCTTACGACATGAGTAATGGAATCCAAATAGTACTCATTGAAGATCAGCGGTTGGTTTAGTGTATTAGTGGCATCATAGTGCGCTATTGGTGCACCAGCGCTTGTCTTCATCACACCGATTGGACCCTGAAAAGTTACATTGATTGTTATTTTATATTAAGGTGCAACTTCACTTTGTATATTCGCAAATGTTTGCGTTATTTATCCAAGGCAAAATCAACCATGACTCCATCAGTACACAATGTTGTTTGCCTTGGCAAAATAATGCAAACATTTACGCAAATACGCCAAGTGAAGTGCCACCATAATAAAATTGAGCTTTGACACTATGTAGGTAACCCAACGTTAGTTAGTATTGTCTAGTAACTAAATTTACGCATCTTTTTTCACGATCTTTTCCAAAAAAACAAAGCTACATAACATTTCTACAAATAAAATTACAAAAAAATCACAGAAATATTTTTTTAAGCCGACTTCAGACTTTATTAAGCCTGGTCTGCTGCGCCAAATTTTCTAAACACACATGTTAGCATAACATGTTATATATTTGTAAAACACCAAAAAATTACGCAGCAGACCCGGCTTTAGAACTTTGGTAGATCGACCAACAGACTCACCTTGGTCTTCTGCTTGAAATTGATAATCTGTCGTGCAGCGGGCGCCAGCTCTTCCTGCTTGGAAATCATAATCTTTACCAACAATAGAAACACCAAAGTCTTCATTATTGTTCTGATAGGTAGGTATCCTATTTCGTAAATTAGTATCTATCACTCGTCGTTCTCAACAAAAAGTATGAAGGGTAATTGTTTAAACTCAATGAAGAGGCTACATTTTATACCTAAACTGATAATCTTGCTACGCATATATAATTTCCAAATTGATAATAGACTGGCCAATTGCGTGTGGTCATCGATACAGTAAAGTTCCGTAGCCAAAAATATAGCGTTATGAAATACACAAAACTTGTATCTTACTATATTACTTACTATTTATTATTACTTGTGTTCACAGCTGAAGCGGGATTATCTTCGTATTAACATGGTTGGCTGTATTCGTCCTAAAAATAGACCTCATCCGTTTCCTCTAGGTGATCACGTAAAAGACGACCAAGGGATGAATATACTCACAGAAATATACAAAACATTATAATTTTAAACTCAGAGTAATACAGTGGGCGGACTTATCGATAACAGCTCTCTTCGCCAGGCTATTCTGGATTATTCAAGAAGATGAGCAGCAGCATCAACCTGAGTACTCAATGCCACTAATGGGATCACCATCCGCCTATCAAGCGTGATAGTTACATGAGGGAGGCCTTGTCTTGCAGTTAACGTCTTCTCACTGATGATGAATTTTAATAAGCCAGAAAATTACATCATCATTTCACCTTCTATCATCATCATCATCATTATTATCATCACCCTGTAGAAGTCCACTGCTGGGCATAGGCCTTCCCTTTAGAATGCCACGACGAGCGGTCTTGAGCCGCCTTCATCCACCAACTTCTTGCGACGTTTGTAATATCTTTAGTCCATCGCGTAGACGGCCTACCTCTACCGCGTCCTCTGGTTTGCGGTCGCCACTCAAGAACCTTTATTCCCCAACGGTTATTAGTTCTTCGAGCTATATGACCTGCCCATTGCCACTTCAACTTGCTAATTCTGAGAGCTATCGTCACGAACGAATTTCCTCATTTCGGATTCTATTACGTAGTGAAACTCCTAGCATAGCTCTCTCCATATCCTTGTATCAGTTACATCTATGCCCTAATTTACAGCTCATCCTAATACCCTAGATTCTGAACTTCAATGGTTCAGAATCTAGTTCTATTCTAAATGGCTTTGACATACAGACCGTTTTGCCTTTTGGCTTTGGAACCATAAAAAGACCTAATCTGCGAAAGTATATTCGGTTTTCTTTATCAATTAAAAAATTATGTTAATTGTCTTTTTACTATGTAAAATGGTATGTTAATTCTAAAACTAAATTTACAAACGGAGCAAACAGTATATAAATAGGTACCTATGTATGTAGGGTGTTATGTTGACGACCTCCACGATACACGGGTATAGTACCCATAACACAAGCTCTACTTAGCTTGGGGCTAGATAATGTTGTGTGAAATGTCCAGCATTATTTATCTATTTATTTATGTTATGTACCTACATTAACTAGGTATAGATGATTTGATGTTCAGGTTTATAAAAATGCCACCAAAATTACACGATATAACTCAAAAAACACTAGAAATTATAATAAACAATTAAAGTTTAATTCTGAGGGTATTAATTGTTTAATTATAAATAATGTACTTAGTCAATATTCTGAGGTAATACTTATCATTTTCAAATGGCTGCATCACGGAAGAATGAATGTCAAGGCTGCATCTATCACGGACTTTTTTTTTTTAATGGCATCTGAGGATTGCTTATTTTTGCCAATGTCAAGTATCATAAAATATCAAACAAAGTCCAGTCGTCAAGTCCTCTATCAAAGTCATTTTCTAGTAAATCGATGGCAGTTTACTAGAATGTTCCTGGACGGACAATTTCCACCCCTAAAGACATGATAGTGAATTTAAATAAAATAAGTGTATTGCGTGTCTTTTCGAAGGGGTGGAAATTAAAAAAGTTACACCGGTTAAAATGAAACCAAAATTACACGATATAACTCAAAAAAACACTAGAACTTGAAATAAATTAAAAAAGAACGACGTCTCCCTTCGAAAGAGCAGAAAAAGTCTCCTATCATGGACTTAACCTAATATTCCAAACATTAAGTCGAACTTAGAATAAGGACTAACCTTTTTCTAAGAAGTCCATGGCATATATCGGCATGTAACACATGGAACATCATTATGTCAAAAAGATGACAAAGGTATTTTCCTCACGTATTTTCTTTTATTGAAATGACAAGACCACCATCCTTCACATTCCTTTATTTCAGCGTATTTTATTAACCTTTATTTTTAAAAATTACTGGGCATCAACTATAATCAAAAATCTTACTTAACTGTAAATATCAAAACTATTGTCCACATCTATCTCTAGCCATGTTTAAAACATTATTCATAAGCTTCGCACTGAACATTTTCCGCTTTCCTGGAAAAATGCCGAAAACGTTTGGTTGCATTCTCCTGATCGTACTGGCAATAGCACTAGTCCACACTGGAACTATATTCAATAGCACAAAAACGAATGTAGATCCTGAAATGGATGACCCGATGACCGAGGCTATGGCTCCGAAGATGAGACAGTCAAGGGCTGTCTATGAACTGTTACGTGTCATGAAAAAGTGTAACGAGACTTTTAGAGTGGAAATGTGTAAGTATTTTTCATAAACTTTTTCATCGTAGGTATTAAGAAAGAAAAGAAACAAAATACATTTATTCATCGAACACAGTTTATCAACATAACATATAATAACACCCAACAGTCACATACGTAGTCATGATCCCACACTAGGATTCCCTGTGTCGTGGGTATTAGGAACTACGAGTACCTACCATGGTACCATTACACCCAGATCCAGAACAAATACTTGCAGATACAAGCATTTGTCCGCAACGGGAATCGAACCCGCAACTTATCGCATCTCAGCCAGGTACAACTGACGCACCACGGGTCTAGATATTAGTGTACTGATCATGTGTACAAAGTTTCATGGAGATTGAAGAAATAATAGCTAAATTACAAGCAAACTTCGTTCGCGTAAGGGCAAAAGCACCCTTTTGCTAGCTACCGGGAACCTCCTCTTAAAACTCTTATTTACTTTTTTACCGACTTTAGTCTCAGGGCTGCAAGTACGTAGGACCCGATTCGATAAATTTGACATTAAAATTCGACTAAACGGGACTATGTAATATGTGTGTGTGGGGGTAATAGGTACATTAGTTTTTGTCTGTAGGTGCATATCGAAGTAATGCCTTTTATATGTGTGATTTCGTGTACATTTAGCATAAATTGCAATGATCTAGGTTGGAGATACCTAAATAATTACTTGAATTTTCTACCTACTTACGTGCATAATTTGATTTTACTTCGGAATCGCTCTAAATTACTTATATAAGGACCTAAATACTTACCTACTTTATTTCTCCATAATAACAATTGTGATAATAACAAACGGTAAGTACTACTTAAGTAATTCGTAGGTACAAGTCGACAACCCTTACGAGTTGCATCACTCCGCGCCAGACAGCGACAGAGTTACGCGGTAGGAGAGAGCCGCAATGTTTAGGTGAATATTGCGTTAGGTACAAAGCGCTTGTGCGAGCTGAATTGCACTTTGTTGCGTCCTAGCAAGAGTAGCTATTTAAATTAAAAAAATCGCGAAGTGAGTCTTCTGTACTTGTACTAATATTTATTCTGTGGTAACAGTCCCGTTTTATCGAATTTTTATATCAAATTTATCGAATCGGGTCCTACGTACTTGCACTGCTGGTCTGACTTAATACACGGTGATGAAGAAGCAACACAACAAACACGAACGAACCGCAGGCACCGTCTGTTTTCGGTTTTATTCTGTGAGTTACTGACAAATGGCCCTCGAAGTGCTGCTAGCCGGTAGTGCGAGAAGGGACGCGGAGAGAGTGCAGCGCGGATCGCACTCACCCTGATGAAGACACTCGATTAGGGTCGAAACCTGTTGGTGCTTCCACCAACATATCTGTTCGTGAAAATATCCCATTTTAATTCACGAAAGTTATTTTAGTAAGATATAGGTACGATTGTAGTCATAGGTACTTAGGTACGTACTTCCCTGGACAAACTCTTTCATAAAGGAGTAGTAGACTACTAAGTACTTACCATCACAATTCAGCTTGTATATGCTTAAAAATTTTCAGCTTATTTGATAGCACTCCAAGAAAACGGCAGTTTTCCGAATGAAACGGATAAAACTCCAAAGGTAGGTTTTCTCCATCAATTATTTTATTATCATCTATAATCGAAGTGTACGGAACTGGCTTGTATGTGATCATCATCTGATGTTAAGAGGTAACAACTGCTCATAACAGTCTTTGTTATGAGCAGTTGTTACCTTTACACCTACAACTTGTTAGCTAAGTTGGTTAAAGTACCTATGGCATTGTTGTTTCACTACCATGATAGAATCCGAATCAAGGAGGTCCGTAGAAGAACCACGTCATACCTCTCAGAATAAACAAGTTGAAGTGGCAATGGGCAGGCCATATTGCTCGCTGAACTAGCAATTGTTGGGTAATAAAGGTTCTCGAGTGGCGACACGAACCGGATGACGCAGTGTAGGAAAGAAACGTGAAGGATGCAGGAAGTGAATGAAGGCGGCTTCTATGGGAGAGGCCTATGTCCAGCAGTAAACTTCTACAGGCTGTTGATGAAGATGATGATAATTATAATTTACAGTGTTATGTAAGATGTGTTTTGGAAAACTTAGACATCGCATCGCCTGAAAGAGACTTCGACCTGGAACGGGCAGCAAAGATCATCACTAGCTTAAAGAATGGTACTACCATAGGGGACAATACGGAAATTGCCACTTCATGTGCTAAACGAAGTCAAATCATTTCTCCAGGTAGGTCTCTACCTAAAATGCTTTTAGGTAGATCACACACGGCGACGCCTGTTCGCGGCTACATGCAAAGCCGCGCGCGCCTCTGTATCGCGTGGATGGGCAGATGACGTTTTTTAAGACTTAGTTAATTGGAATCAGCAGTGTGACTGTACAATCTGCTTGACCACGAAACGTTTACTTTTTTTTATACTACTTGGCAAGCAAGCAAGCATACAGCCCACCTGATGGAAAGTAGTTACTTTAGCCTATGGACGCCTGCAACACCAGAGGCATCACACGCGCGCTGCCGACCCTGAGACATAAAAATGAAAAGTCTCATGTGCCTGTAATTTCACGGGAATCCCGTACCCTTCAAAGCGAAACGCAGCAATACTGCTTGGCGGCAGAAATAGGTAAGGTGGTAGTACTTCCCCGGACGAACTCTTTCACTAGAAGTCCTACTACTAACAAACAAACGTGGCGATAGGCGATACCGTGTGGGATCAGCCTTAAAAAATCTTCGTACGAGACACATTATTAAAAATCAATTGATTTGCTTGCATGTTTTAAATGGCCCTATGATATCCCCTGAAGAATAGATAGGTATCTAAGTATGTGTTTATATTTAAGGGGTTATAAAACTTTCATAACAGTTTCAGGAAAAACTTGCACGTGTGAATCGGCATACATCTATGTGAAATGCCTATTTTCAATGATAGAGAATAAAATAAAATTAACCCTAAACAAGACGCAAATCAAAAGAGTTTAAAAAATATGAAGAAAGAATAAGAAATTTGTGAGCACGAGAAAGCACCAACATTTCACGACACTTCGAAATGAGTTGGTGTAATTTGACGCTGTTTGTGATTTTAGTCTTATAACAAATTTAATAAAACTTTTGTAACCCATTTGATTTACTCAGATTATTTTATCATAACTAAGTTGCTTTTAATTAATCCCTATCAGAAACAAGCTCAATACAATTCTTACCACATTAGAGGCCCAATTCTCTTAATTATTTTAAAACTAGAAACACTGAAAGTTGACCGAATCGAGACTGAATTGTGAATTCACAGAAAGTTGATATTCTGCTCCCTTGTAATAACAATTTAGTCTATTTTAGATTTACAGTGACCATTTGAGTAGGATAGTTATAAATATATAATTGGAAAGAGTGAAAAGAGACTCCATCTATAGGCTAAAGTTATCGAAGAATCTTTAACTTTAAATCGTTCAAGCTTCGTCACATTTCGATATAATGGCACATTGCTGTGTTGTATTTTAAGAGAATACCTTTTTTGACATTTAAAATATTGACATTAGATCGGAATGTAATCCGAACTTTATTTTGATAAATTTTTATTACGAGAATGAGCCTCAGTGTGCCTTCTATTTGCACTAAGCGTTTCGGTTCTACCTCTATAATGCAAACTCTTACTACAGTCGTCCGTCTTTCCTGAAAACTATAATCTGGGTGCCTTTTAAACCTTCGTGCTCCATCGCCGGTCGCATCTTCACTTACCAACAGATGAGATCGCGGTCAAATTAATTTCTACTAATGTAAATTCAACTACTAAATAAATATAATTGTCATAATTTATTAAATATAAATTCCATACAAAATCAAAGGACTAGTCACAAACTTAAAGTTACCAGATCTTTTCATAAAAACCTCTTGCAAAATAGAAATCACTAGAAGTTATTTCTCCGCCTCAGTAGCTTTGCTCCCGAAAAGGTTCTGAAATACGCCTCCAAGCCATCCTGACTGCGGCTCTCTGAAATTAAATGAACAGTTTGATTTATCAATGAGTATGGCCACAATTGAACCCTCCTCCCGTAGGTAGATGTCGTAAAAGGCGACTAAGGATGATGGGGATGGGCAGCAGTATCCATCATACTGCGATCACCTGTCCACCTGCCAAGCGTGGTGAATATAGCAAATCTCCATTGAAGACCTCTGTGGTGCGGCGGGCGAATGTTCGCCTGCGACGCAGGAGGATGCGGGTTCGATTCCCGCCTCGGAACAAATATTTGCACGATCTGCAGATATTTGTTCAGGGTGTTCTGGGTATTTTCTATGTACAATAAAAAATATCTATCTATGTATTGTATTAAGTATATATCAGTTTTCTAGTACCCATAACACAAGCTCTGCTTAGCTTGGGGCTAGATAATGTTTTGTGAAATGTCAAGCATTTATTATTATTGTATTCAATGGGGGAGGCTTCGTCCAGTAGTGGACGTGTAAATAGGCTGATAAAGAAGGCCACAACTGTGGAATGTAACCTAAGAAGATTCTTCAGAAAGCAAGAGCGACTCCCACTGACCTCGTATGACCTGCTGTCACATTTTCACTCAGACTAAACAAAAAGCTTGTATAAGTACGTTCATCGTTGAATTTAATGTCGATAATGGCATAAACTTTATTTGCATCAAGTTTAATAACGGTAATTGATATAAACGAGCTTGAGGCTAATCTTATAATTGCTATGGCCGTGGAAGAATTCGACGAGAAAGTGATGAATTTAAATCGATCAATGCTCAAGGACCTCGTGGTTCAACGTTTCTTTCAAACTATTTTTATATAGAAGAAAATTAGAACAATACTTATTTATCTACCTACTAAGGAAACAAATAGGCTTCTATATGGGCAAACACCTAGGTACTTAACGTCTTGTATCAGTAGATTGGTTGACCGAACTAGTGTTACTTTTTTGTCTCATTACTCCGGTTGATTTGTACAACCAGTAAGTATTGATAGGTATCATAAAAAACTAATATTTTCGATAAAAAACAAATAAAACCTTAAAAAAGTTTTTTATAACTGTTGTCCACTAAAGAACCCGTTAAATATAATTAAACTGCAACAGAGAAAACTGTTGAGAAAGAGAGCCGTCGTGGCAAAATTGTGAACTACATAATATTACAACCATAATTAGGAGCTGGTTTCTTTCTGTCCGCATTTTGAATCATAAACTAAAGAAACAATTACAATTTATAATAGGATCAAAATGGAACAGACGCGCTTTTGTATTGACCGCTAAAAAAAGGTAATTAAGAACATATGCGCCCTCAAATCCGAAGCCGGGTTTCTTTCTGAACAGACATTTTACATGTTTGCACTGAAAAGGCTTTTTATTTTCATTTTAACGAAGAAAAGTCACTTAAAGGTTCCGGTTATTACTGTGGCACATAACACACAACAGAAAATGTTTGCAAAAATCGGTTTGTTGGTTCTCAAGAGCAACCAAGAAAACGAAATACCATAACCGAAATATACCGAATCTAGATTTCTTCATGGCATGAGTGAATAGGCGTCTTCTATAAGCTTTCGTGATTCATAGTCGGTGGTATCGACACTACCATCAGTGGTGCGATTACGTAACTCTGTTGCTATTGGTTACAATCGATTTCAATGCTGTTTCTATTTGAAATTACGCTCTTGCAACTACCCAACTTACGTATTTTGCTTACAGAAGTTAATTGCAACAAGACTGCGTAAATTAGGCAATCGCACTAACGTAATTTCAAATAGAAACAACATTGAGATCGATAGCAACAGAATTACGTAATCGCCCTCCAGGTCAGATTGTGTTCATACGAATATATCATCATCATCATCATTAGCCGGATTACGTCCACTGCTGGACAGCCTAGTATTAGCAGCCTATACCTAGTATTCATCCATTGTCAATGGGGGACCATTGACAATGGATGAATATTAGGTATAGGAAACTGCTGGTTATATACAAAATACAAAATAACGCTTTACAAAACGGAACACTCCACGATGAGCAATGGCAAAAACCGGGAACTGTAATGAATTGTTATTCAGATACTCACTCTTTCTTGCAGTTGTACATATTGTTGACTTTCCTGACATCGCCACGGCTCAGACCTTCACGCTGGCCCAATTTCACGCCACCCACCTAGAATAAATACAGTAGTTTTTACAAGCATTCCAGTTAATTCAGCTTGCTTATCTTAGCTTTATCTTGCAAGCCGATTTTGACCCGATTCGCGATGACAATACAATATTCATCAATATTCATATTCATTCTTCGGTAGAAGTCTACCGCTGGATATAGGCCTCTCCCTTAGAATACCACAATAAACGGTATTGAGCTGCCTCCATCCACCGACTTCCTGCGACGTTTATAATGTCTTTAGTCCGTCACTAAGATGTAGCGTTGAAAAGCGCCACAGTTGCGAAATATTTAATCGCGATTAATCAGTTGAAATCACGAAATCGCGCTAATAACGCACTGAATTTGATTCAACAACGTGAAGTGAGAAAATTGCAGTTATTTAAATAATCGGGCATTTCCAGAATCCGCCATTCACCGAAGAAAGGTTCCATTTACAGATCCCCCAGCAGGGGGCGGTATACCAGGGCTAATCTTGACGCTCTATTTCAATCACTATTTAGGATTTTGTGTCATTTGGTCCTCTTGATTGCTATTCTTTATTTTATATTTGGATTGCTAGTATTGAAATAGTAGCGTACAATTTGGAATGAAGATTGGTGGAATTTTATGGAACTAAGTGAAATCGACTTTCCTCGATTTTTTGGTGCTTATGACGTGATTTTGACATTGTTCTTACGAGTCAACACGCAAGTCAATCGCGTGCATTCTCAATTTCAAACTCGATTTGGTTCAAGAGTACCAAACAAGCGTTATTAGGGTTGAAACTGGATTGCGATTAGAACTGGATTGGAATTTAACTGTTTTCAAGACACTAAATCCTCAATAAGGATTGGAATAGAGCATCAAGAGCAGCCATGCTGACTCTTGTAGATAATTAGTATAATAATCAAATGTAAGTCGATAAAAACTTAATTAATTTGGTTATGAATGGTTAAATTTGGTTAAAAATAAATAATACGCGATGTAGAGAAGTTATAAGCAGAGTTGGAGACACAAATTAAAATTTTATAGTGATTCAGAGAGACATTAGGTAGAGATTGTTTGTGCTCATTTTAATCAACCTATGGTTCTAAGCACGGTTAATTTCAAAAAAGCTTATTCAGAAATAACTTTTTATTTAAAAAACCAACTTCCGCCATTGTATTCGACTAAATACTTGGATGAAAAAAAAATTATGAAAGTACCATAGTGGTGAAAGGATTATGATACTTTCTGAATGCAAATATTTGAGGAGTTCCCTCAATTCCTCATGGATCCCATCATCATAACTGGATTCTGAAAATGGGACCAATCTGGAAGTGTATCTATTCAAATAAAAAAAGAATTTTCCAAATCGGTTCATAAACGCCGGAGATATGAGGTAACAAACATTAAAAAAAATACAACCGAATTGAGAACCTCCTCCTTTTTGTGAAGTCGGTTAAAAAACATTTATTTGACAACTTATTACTAACCTTGGGTTCAATAGTCTTCTGCGAGTTTCTGGAGAAAGCATATTCGGAGTAGTGCATAACGCTGTTGTAGTCATAGGGAACACCGTAGCCATCAGCGCTCTTCGGATCCGCTTTCCTGAAGTTGTTTTCCGTCCCTAAAAGAAGAAACAATTTTTTACAGATACTCTCAATAAACAAAATTAGTATAAAAACTAGGACAAATGTGGTTTGATCGCTAGAACCATGAGCGCTTAAATACTTAGTTCACTTAGTTTGCTTATACAATCGAACCACAAATTTGTGATCCGCGTGGTTCGATCAATCGAACAAAGCGATCGAACCTTGCAGCTGGAAGCTAATATCCTTCACTATTGTCTTGATAATAGGACTCGTAGACAGAGACCGAAGTTGAAAGTTTTAACAAGCTGTTTACACGGACGGTGTAGTGTAACACGGATTTTTGTGTGGAAATTGAGGTTCACAGAGTGTACGCTAGTGGTGCTCATCGGTACCTCTATACTAAATCCGTGTAACGCTACACCATACGTCCGTGTCAATTGTTAGACTCGCCCTCCAGAAGATGCTACGCTGCTACGGCGTAGCAGTGATCTAGGAACTACTGTCTATTGATCGGAGGAATGGGAAAAAAAATCCCGCTCCTCCAACCAATCGGAGTTCCGATCGGAAGACTGGGAAAGACCCGCGACAACTGCTATAGGTATATGTGCACGAAAGGAGCCTCCAAGAGGTCCATGTAATCCTTTCACCACACTGGTTCTCTTACCTTCAGTCACTAGGCCCATTCCAAGGCGATCTTACTTCGACAGGGTCACTGAACTACTACAATTTAGAAAATTTTCTACAAAGGAAAATATAATCGGGCAAATTAGACCTAGCAGCTCAAATAGTTAGATCATCTAACTTCTAGCAGGACTGGATTGAATTTAAATGAATTCTCGTTGGCCAGACTAGTCTGACCATCAATCTGACCACTGGGAAAAATTCCTCAATTGGACTCTCAAACCGAATTAATCCATAAATTGGTAAAACTTCTAGATATGTAGGTACCTGATTTGATATTCTGGTAGCGCACATACACGAAGTCATCTCTCTCTGGTCGGCTCTGCTCGTGCATGAAGCCGATGGCGTGTAGAAGCTCGTGCAGGACTGTTCCCTTCTTAGATATGCAGCCAGGAATCTGTAGGTTGACTTCTTGGCGACCACCTAGAGTTATATGAAGTGACGGTTTAGGACATATGAATCATAGTAGAGTCGTTCAACCGGACTAACAGCCGGACTACTGCTACTAGACCCTCTAGTATACGAGCTAGCTTCATAATCCCTTTTAGAGATCCCCCTAAGAGGGGACTTTTAAAAACTGCTAAAGCTAAATATTATTCATATTACGATTAAAAAATATTTGGAGCTATTTTTTTACAATAATAGAAACCCACAACTACATCATGATGAAATCAAAATTTGTTAGGATTCTCAATAACAATTTAGGCACATGGCCAAGTTCATGGCTCTTATTTGCCATTTGCGGGGTCATTTCAGTGACAAACTTCAACTTGCTATCGTCTCAAGTATCACGACCTTCAAAGATCAGACAATAACAAAATAATCTTCGAACGCTTTTAGCAAACAAATCCGTTTCGTCACTGGATGCTTTCAAATCATAACTCACAGTTTTGATAGTAAATAAAACACGTTAGCTTCTAGATATCAAACTGATGAACGTTCTTATAAGGAATTCATCTGCTGGTGCTCTGGGTAGAGTTTTACTGCCCACTATGAAGCTCCGTCTACATAAGCACTTCGATTCCAATACACGGAGGTCCTCATACGAAAAATCACTACGACTTACTAATGAAAATCTGTTTGCAAATACAAGAGCCTAAGCTAGATATTCAGTAATCGCCTTCATGCTTACCGATACGTCCAACACTGGACCAGCAGCCGGTACTCTTGCCCTGAATTGCGACATAGTCCTGTTGCCCGTTGTAAGGGATAAAACGTAAGCAGGTGAGACGATGGTAGTCAGCTATCGCCTTCATGATGGTATCGCGCTGTTCCTGATCTGAAAGAAAAAAAAAGTCAGTCGCATCTCCTACACGCTCATTCATTCACTAATAACTTCCTTGTGTTATCAGCCTTGTCTTCTCATTAGAATATTCTAAGGTTCTCACACAGATATTAAAAGCTCGCTTTGCTCGGCTGCGATGTTGGATTTTCTGAGCCAGTCACACCTTTCAATATTTTAATTTACACAGCTCGCTTTTCACGCTTCAAAGGTTTGAGTTATTTAAGCTAGGACCCTAAGCTACCTACAGGGGCTGACTTTAATTTCGCGAGTTAGAGTGTTAGCCAGTTTCTGAAACTTACTGAAGTGACCTTCTATTTTGTAGGGGATGTGTCCGCTGGTCCAGAGCATAGCCTGCTCGCGCACACCGTTCCTGGCGTATGGACCACGTGGTATCAGGATATCACCTTCTCCGTATTCACCCATTTCTTCTGGGTTCATGAGAGACGTTTCATTCCAAGTTGAGAGATTATCTCCTGAAATTGGATAAATGATGAATCAACTGGACTGTCGAGAGATTTTCGTTACTTACTTGGAGAACTGCTATTCCCTTAAGAACTGCCGGTTGAGTGTTCCCGAGGGGAAAGACATTTTAAAATGGAAATATGGGTAGAGAAGTATTTATATCACGAAGTTCTAGTGACTGTCTAGAAATCTTTATGAAATTAAGTTCTGGTGGGTTGACGGGTCGCGGCCGAATTATTGGCAGAACCAAGATCACCAACATAGCTCTCAAAATTAGTAAGTAGAAGTGGCAATAGGCAGGTCATACTACTATAAACTGGACGACACAGTAGAGTAAGGAGTAAGTCTCAATGAACTAAAGATAGACAGACAGACAAGGCTGTGTTCACTTAGGCAGGTAATAAAGGAGGGGAATAAAGGTTCTCGAGTGGCGACCACAAACCGGATGACGCGGTAAGGGAAGGCTCTCTACTAAATGGACAAAAGACATTGTCAAGGTCGCAGGAATTCGGTGGATGGAGGCGACTCAAGACCGTTCGTCGTGGCATTTAATGAAGGAGGCCTATGACCAGCAATGGACTTCTACAGCCTGATGATGATGATGATATGATTGGCATTCGTTTTACAGTCTGCTTTGCTAGTGTGAGATATGATCTAAATAATACAGGAATTTGTAGCCTTTATAATTTCCAGAAATTTTGTATGTCGTTTCTACTTGAATAAAACTCAAAAGTAGGTTAACAGGTTGTAATTTAAATACTTGAACAAGTGTAATTTTACAGAACGCCATATATCAGAAAATACATGAACTCGATTAGCATATCATAACGTGCGGAAGCAAGCCGTCACCGCCAGGATCTTGTGTCGTTTCACACAAGTTATCCAAACTGATGACAGCTAACATGGTTACAATCATACAAACATAACAAGGTAATTGGTAAAATAACCCAACTGCTTAATAAAGATGTATGAACTGAATGGTTGCCGACTTATTTTTCCGAATAAACACATGAAAATTATCAGTCCCTGTCCGTGGTAGGTACACCTACATAGTTCACCTGGGTATGCCTAGTTGGGAGTTCAAGGCAATAATATAAGACAAGTAGGTAACAGAGACAAGATAAAAGATTTAAAATAAATCATGCGACTACCTTGTAAATGTGTGTTGTGTGGGGTCAAATAGGTCCCTATCTCAGCATAACCTGTGCGAGTTATCGGCACTGAGTATCGGCTTAGGTGATGCCACGAATATCAATACATATAATTTGATTTGGAAAAAAACTCAATATTTATTTAAATTATATATATATGTATATGAAACGAAAAGTAGCTTCTTGCTAAAACTAGTGGTTCGCCCCGAACTGAGACCTCGCGATTACACCTTTATCAGCCCGACTAATTTAAGAGGGGAAGAAAGGGTTTTGTATTTAACGGCTATGTAAGTATGTTTGTATGGATGATCCATCAGAAATCTAAAACTATCGAGTCAATTTCTCTAATATGAAAGAGATTTTGTGAAGCAAAAAAAATATTTTTTTAATTAAGCAGTGCCATCTAGTTGTAGTTTTGCTACCTAATTTTTAAAGATTTATAAAGTTTTTTACTCTAAAATGGATATTACAAAGAAAAATTCCTCAATTTTCGACTTCTCCCCGTAGAACAAAATATACTTAAATAATAAATTTAAGCATTACCAGAGCACTTGAAGTATCTTCGAGATATTTTTATGCTTTCTTTACCCTTCTAACCGATTTCTAAAAACATTTACTGAGAAAAAAAATTAACCTCTATAGGTAATTTTTCTACACATCATCGAAATAGCCTTTGAATAGGACTAAGCAACAGGGCGTAAATACTACATACCTGTTAGTATTTAAAGTACTTGACGAATTAATTGATAACGTCCTTTTGACGAAATCATAGAATTCCAATGTGATTCAAATTCCTAGGAATGGGGGGTCAACAATGGATGTTATATTGGTTATTGTTTTTTATGGTTCAGGTTTCTAATTTCTTCAATTTCAGACTTTTTCCTGTAACTACAGCTACTACTTTACTACTACTTACTTACTTACTTACATTACTTTTTTTTTTTTTTTTTTTTTTTGTATTACTTTGGCTTTTGTGTCACAACTGTGACACAAAAGCCACAAGCATACCAAATTTCAGCATTGTGGGACTGCTGGAAGTACCCTAGAATTTTTGATTTTTGCGTTTTTTATTTTCCCTAATATCTCGGAAACTACTAAGTTTAAATACTTATTAAAAACAGTTTTGAAATGTCCAACTAAAGCGCTTTCATTAGACACCCCACTTGATCTTACTCTCTCACTTTTTTTTTTTTACCCCCTCTTAGACCCCAATATCTCAGCAACCCCCGGACCGATATAGCTCATAACCTTACCTGCAAATTGTACTAATACTATCTACCCCCATACCAAATTTCATGAAGATTGGATTAACGGTTTGGAAGTTTTCATCGGACAAACATACATACATACATACATACATACATACATACAAACGCCGATTCTTCCAACTTGACTCAGAGAACTCGCTTCGCTCGTTCAATAAAACGAAACAAATCTAATTATTTTAACAGCGTGTGCTAGGAAGTTGTGCGAATTCAGACTGAATGCACTCTACTAATACGTAAAATAAAAATATTTAACCTAGAATTATAGCCTTTGATGCTTAAGATAAATAAATATTAAGAATGTGTTTTCCCGAAGTAGGTATTTCAAGTTCAATATCTTTACGTCATTTGATCCGAAGCCCTTGACTTAATCTTATCTTTATTAATCTGGGGCTACCAGCAGACTGTAATAGTACATTATGGTCAAAGTGTGTAAAGTTAGTGATTACGTCAGTCAGGCTCGGGTCTTAAGAGAGCCGAGGACGGTAATCATTAATACACACGTGTATCATACGACGTTCTTTAACACACTTGTGAAGAAAATAACTATAATTTTAACAGTGAAAACGAGTTGTGAGAAATTTTTCGCTATGGCGGGAAAAATTAATCAGTTTTCCATGTGCGCGCATCTAACAATGGCGATCGGCCATAGACTAAAGGAATGAGGTTTCTTTTTTTTTGCTTTCTTCGGCTAGCGTTTTAGCCACGTACAAAATGGGGAATTTAATGTTTTCTTTATTACAGAGAAAACAAAAGTTATATATGAGTGAACGTTTTATTTATTAAACACGTACAAGTTGAAATTATCTAATAAAATACTTTTCACACCACCTGCTCGACAATGTCCAATTACAAATCATGCAACTTCAACGTAAAGTAAATCATTGTCTCTCTAGGGATATAAAGTTGTATGAAACTCCCTAGGGATTAAAGTGATCTGAATTTGGAACGTCAAATTCGTGTGGAAACTCGTGGAAAACTCCAAGAAAAAAAATGCCCATATGGCATTGTAAAGAGGTTTGTTTGAAAATCGAACTGGCCACCAAAAGCAGAACTCAGAAAAAAAAGAAATAGGCGCGATTTTAAAGAATGTGAAACAAAAGAGATGTTAGGTTGGTGCTGTGTTTTTCAGTGAATTTTATTGCAATATTCTAGTAATATATAATTATATGTCAATGGCAATATTAGTGTTAACAAAAAATGTCAAGCGATAATGATTCTACTCCAGAGTTCATCAAAACAGACGATACTTATTCTATGGAGCCCTAGCTTTTTATTGTCTCGCAGTAGATGTGAAAAGTAGAGTATGCTCCTCTGGAATAAAGCCTGTCTTCGTCTTGGGCAGCTTGAACCCCTCGCTTCACTCAGGACTCTATATAACTCCCTCGCTACACTCGGGAGTTAACTTTAGAGTCCCTCGTTACACTCAGGGTTCAATATGCCGCCCGCGACATAAGACACTGCTTTATTCCCTTAGTGCATAATCTACTATAGTTGCATGACATGAGCAAGCAATAGGTACATTAAATTATTTGATCACGATCTTTTTTGTATCGAAACTTTTTTATGAACAAACGGGACAACTGGGATCTGAGGAAAGCAACTTAACCAATAAATAAAAAGAAACTCTATAACTCACAAGTGAGTTATAGCAATGAAAAAGTCACAGTTTGATTATAGGTGTCATTATGTGCCTAATTGCGGTGAAATTAGAGCCACTTTATGAGCAAGTGTGTTGAAAAATATATTGTAATATCAGTGCAATATAAATGCCGCAGCAAACGAGTTATAGTGAAAAGGGGTTGGCAAAAGTTGTCTTCCATTTAAAATATTGGACAGAAAAAGAAAAAGAGAGTGCAGTGGGCGAGTAGCCGGCTGAGATGTAAGCGGTGCGGGTATGATTCCCGCTGCGGTACAAATTTTTGCATGATCTGCAAGTATTTGTTCCGGGTAAGGGTGTTGTGGTGCCATGGTACTCGTAGTTCCTGTTACCCACGACACAGGTATTCCTGACACAGTGAATCCTAGTGTGGGATCAGGACTATGTATGTGACTGTTGAGTGTCATTCACATTCTTCAAGAGTCAACACCAGCTCCCAATTACAGAAGCAAATGGCAAACGGTAGCACGACACAGGGAATCCTAGTGTGGGATCATGATTACGTATTACTGTTGGGTCTTATAAATGGCAATGGGGAACACAACAATGGAGATCAGGAAGTAACAGGATTAACTGCAAAAAGAGAGGTTGGAACTGGAGTAATTTTAGTTTAGATTCAAAATGATCCTTGTGATTTCAATGAATAAAATTATTTTGATTTGGTATGAAAGCGCTGTCCAAATCTTTTGAACCTTGAAAAGAGGAATATCTAGGTCAAGAAGTTTCCCCTATTCAAGTTTCATAAAATTTAGATAGCGCTAAGCATGGGCGTAGCCAAGGGGGAGGTTTGTTAGGCTGGCAGTTTTTTCACATAGATATTATGTTAATGTAATTTCGTGTACATTTTTGTTGTTTCATTTTCTTGATAGGGTTGACCCCGATACTAAAACCTGCCTACGCCCGTGGCGCTAAGGCTGCCAAAATGATACCCATTGTTGCTTACCCCATTGCCATTTGCTGGGGAGCCGTCCTTCCTTAACGCCACTGGTAAACAACCAGTACATCCTCCTGCTCTATCCCCCTAGGACTGACAAAATACAATATTGACTTACCGCTTTCATTGGTTGGTACCCCAAAAGCCTCCGGTCCCAAGACAGTTAGGTCTATAGTCTTTTCTCCATCAATACTGTTATCATCTATTTCATTGGCAATGATTTCAATTGCATCATCGTCTATCGGCAGAGCGTGGTAGCAGGAAACCAGGAATATAAGATGGACTAGTTTTACAGAAAACATCTTGTCTTGACAAAGGCTTTCCTATTTTACTTCACAAAGCGCTATGGTTTCCTTAATATTTGGGGCTCGTCTTCTCTTGATCTTCTCGAGATAATTAACTTTGTTTTAAAGTTTTTTTAATTATTTTCAAGACAGTACCATGCTTACTTAAAGCAAAAGAACGTATGGTAAAGAATTCACGCGATCGCTCGTATTTATTTGGGAAATTCGTGAGGATCAGTCATAGCAAACACACTGGCATAGAATAAGTAGTAGGTATACAGGTTCGTTACTCCCATTTCCTTATAGAGGATGTTCCGGCGAAAATGTAAACTGATCGATAAGAGTAACCTTGTCGGTTTTGCTTTTGAATCGTATTTTATTCATAGCGTAACAATTTTACAGAATAATGAATTACTCATAGAAAGTATAAACTATGAATAGTAGGAGCAAGAAAATGCACCCCTGGGTTACTCTGTAACATTTCTCCAAGCAAGATTTTTCTCGTACATCTTCTAATGAATGTATGGTAAGCCATAATGCATACTAATAATACACGACCTCTGTGGCGCGGTGGGTGAAGGTTCGCGGTTTTGATTCCCGCCTCGGAACAAATAATTGTACGATCTGCAGATATTTGTTCAGAGTGTTTCTGGGTATTTTCTATGTATAATAAAAAATATCTGTCTATGTAATGTATATTGTATTAAGTAGGTATATCAGTTATCTAGTTGCCATAACACAAGCTCAGTGGGGCTAGATAATGTCGTGTGAAATGTCCAGCATTATTTATTTATTTATTTTTAATTGACGACCTCCGTTTTATTCCGGGTCTGGGTGTTGTAGTACCATGGTACCTACTCGTAGTTCCTGATACCCACGATACAGGGAATTCTAGTCCTATTTATGTGACTGTTGGGTGTTATGTTATCTTATCATAGCTGTGGTGTGTCTGGCCTAATAATAGACCCCTCTGTCTCCTCCAATGGATGTAGTAAAAGCTACACTAAGGGATTATACCAGGGAATGGGCAGTAGCATCCACCTGAGTAACTTCCACTTATAACCAATAATATGATCACCAACCCACCGACCAATCAAGGTGATAAGGCAAATCCCCCCATTGCACACAAAGGGGGAGGCCTCTTCCAGCAGTGGACGTCTACAGGTTGGTGATCATGATGGTTATGACATTATAATAAGAATTAGAAATGCATTTAAATCAGTTTTCATCAGGGGGCTTAGTACGGGTTTTGATAGTTTACGAAACTATATGAAGTTTCGTTTCCATCCAATACATTTTCTGACAGCGTCCTTATTTTCTTCTCGTTTTCGCTAGGGGCGCTGCAAGTAAATGTATGGAAGGAAACGAAACTTCATATAGTTTCGTAAACTATCAAAACCTGTGGAGTCAGCACGAATAATTTACGTTACCAAGACGCTAGCGAGACGATAGCAAATGTCAAATATTGGCCAATGACATCAGGGCAACTTGAAATCTTAGTAAGTTGATTGGTTCATATTTGACGTTTACTATCGTAACGCTAGCGTCTCGAAAACGTTAGATGTTCGTGCTTGGGCCTCAGTACTAAGCCACCAGGTATGTTTACGTTATGTACGTATTGGTAGGTACAATGTTTTCCATTATGCATGTCTAAGGTTTCTTTTGTCACCATAGATTCTAAAATGATACCCAAGTACCTAATTCATGCAGTACCTCTGGAGAATGGCAAGTCCTCCGTAGACGAGAAGAAAGGAGTGGAGACATCACCATTCATTAAACATTTATTATCATACAAAATATGTTATTTCACAATTACATTAGGTACTTAATTATAACGTAGCATTTTTGGTTCGTTGACATAGCGAAGGCCATGCGAAGGAAGGCTATCCGGCGCGGAAGGATTTGCAGTGCAAATGCAGTCGACGGAACTTCCGAGAAAATTTGAAGGAAAACTGTCAAAACAATCAAATCTAATCGTAAACCGGAATAATTTTCCGGTTATGATCATACGGAAATGAACAGGTAGTTTGTGTATCGTAAATAATGAAATTCATCATCGTTCTAGGGGGGAGGCCTAAGTCCAGCAGTGGTATTCCACAGGCTGATGATGATGATTACTATAAGTAGGTTCACCGGTAAGAATCTAATACCTATAATAGGTCAATACACTTACAATAGATAACGTTTTAGTGCCCATAAAATAGTTTAAAATATGGTCAGTAAGTACATAGACAAAAGTGAAGAAATAGGGGTCCCCTATTTCTAAATAGGTGATTAAAACTGTTGAACCATAAAATTAAACTTGTTTTAGATGATTAGGAGCACCCAGAGACATACCTACAGGATGTCAAATGCATAGAAATGTATCCCCTTCTGGGGGTGGGCGACAAGCTAGATATCTTTGTTTAAAAACTGCCACTGTTGGACGAGACATCCCCCAGAAATACAATGGGGGTAATTGCAGTATATGTTGAGTAATCAGGTATATGCTGCTGGCCATCCTCTGGTGTAATACCTTAGTCGGCTTTTACGACATCCACGGGAGGAGTTGGAGGGGTCTTTTAAACTACATGGCAAGCAAACAAGCATACGGCCCAACTGATGGAAAGCAGTTACCGTAGCCTATGGACGCCTGTAACACCAAAGGCATCACAAGCGCGCTGCCGACACTGACACATAAAGATGAAGTCTCATGTGCCTGTAATTTTACCGGCAACTGTACCCTTTAAACCGAAACACACGAACACTACTGCTTGGCGGCAGAAATAGGTACGGTGCTAGTACTTCCCCGAACGAACTCTTTCACAAGAAGTTCTATTAATTAACAAAATAATATATGTATGCATGGTCTATTCTTAGATAGGATATAATACGGAACTGGGGTTTGAAAAAAATATGAGCCGCTTCACCATTTCAAGTCTCTTACATCATAAAGAATCATCATACATTACCATACATGGGCACAGCTAATTTTAAAAATTATCAGCGATAAAGGAGATTGCACGAGGATGCGTGATAAGAATGTCAACACAGTTTTATTAATCATCATCATAGGCAGTAGCAGCCTTTCGACGTCCAAAGCTGGACGAGGCCTCCCCCATAAAATAAAATGGGGGAATTGCTATAATCACCATGCTTGGCAGGCGGATTGGTGATCGCATCAGTATTATATATTAGGACTGTCGGCAAATGTTTGCATGATGTGCAAATTTTTATTCGAATCCGAGTGATGTGGTACCTACACGTGTTCCTGATACACACGACACAGGGAATCCTAATGTGGGATCAATACTGTGTATGTGAGTGTTCTATTATTATATTATTAATTAAAGTATACACACATAACACCAAACAGACGCATACATAGTCCCGATCCCACACTAGGATTCCCTGTGTCGTGGGTATCAGGAACTACGAGTTGATACTAAACAAACATTTGTCCCGCAACGGAACGAATCGAACCCGCACCTCTTGCGTCTCAGCCGGCTACTCGCCCGCCGCGCCACAGAGGTCGTCTCTCGGTATATACTTCGAGAGAAATAATTTAGACGGGGCCTTCACGAAAGATACAAACCACAAATTATAAGTGTGTAGACTATATTGTATGATTCGTATGTTGTCTCTAACCTTTGGTCCATTTTCATAACTGTTTTTCATAACTAGCTACGAAAAAGGCAATAAATGTCACCATTACATACACTTGAAGTTTTGCTGTAACTTTTAAGAAATAGGTCCCTCGTACTTGTAACTTGTTTGCGGCGGGCGAGCAGCCGGCTGCGATGCGAGAGGTTGCGGGTTCGATTCCCGCTTCGGGACAAATGTTTGCATGATCTGCAAAGATTTTTTCCATGTCTGTGTTACAGTACCATGGTACTTGTAGTTCTTGATGAACCCATGACACAGAGAATACTAGTGTGGGGGTCATGACTTCGTATGTGACTGTTGGGTGTTATGTTAATTTTGTTGTGGAATGAAACAAAAACACATTTTTTAATTTTCTCTTTGTATTTCTCACGTTATTAGATCTTCATACACTAATTACTATATTTTATATTTATTTACATGAGCATTTTCAGCTTCAATATTATTATAATTAAAATATTTTTCTCTCTTCTTTTATTTATATTATTTTTACATTTTATTATAATATCGCCTATTAGGCCAAGTGACAAAATATCTTTTAACAATTTAAAAAATACTGTTTCACATATGTTGTGGAGCGGGGCCTAAAAAAATTTATAATATTTTGGAGTTTTATAGTTAAAATTTACATTTAAATGGAAGATATTGTGGTATATTTTTTTTTAAATAAAAACATACTTGTTATAGTATAGATTACATCACAAAAATAGTTTCACAATAGCCAAATTGTATGAGTTCAAATTATTCGTACACACTATGCCGTAAATCAAGTAATAATAATTGAATACGTTACAAAAATATCAGCTTGCAAACTTATTTAGTATTAGCAAGTTGAAGTGGCAATGGGTAGGCCATAGACACGCAGAATTGACAACCGTTGGGGAATACCGGTTCTCGAAAAGCGACCACAAACCGGATGACGCAGTACAGGACCCCCCAATGGACCAAAGACATTATAACGGTCGCAGGAAATCGGTGGATGGAGACCCGAGACCGTTCGTCGTGATATTCTATAGGGCGGGCCTAAATACCAGCAGTAACCTTCAATAATTTTTTTTTCAATTTCTTTTTTTTTTTTAGTTATATCGTGTAATTTTGATGGTATTTTAACCGGTGTAACCTATGGTAGTGAATTTAAATATAAGTGTATTGCCTGTGTTTTCAAATGGGTTGAAATTGTCCACTAACATTCTAGTAAAACTGCCATCGCTTTATTAAAACATGACTTGACTGAGACTTTTAACGACTTGATCCAATTTTATCAAAATAATATACCTACTTGACACTGGCAAAATTGAGGAAAGGGAACGTACTACGTGATCCTTTCAGGGGGAGGGGGGAGAACGTCTTTAAAAATACCACGTTGGTCACAGGGGCGGGGGGGTGGTCTTAGGTTTTCGTCACGTGGTCAATATCCTCGAGAAAAATCTCACGCTTTTTCGAGTTTTGTTCAAATAATATGGATTTAAAACCATATTTCTAAAAATCTATATATGTCGTATTTCTACGTGACAACTCGAGGGGGGGGGGGCTTAGCAAATACCACGGGTGGCCACCGAGGGGGGAGGCGGGATTAAAACAATTTAAAAAAATGGGTCACTTAGTATGGGTACGTTCCCAAACTTTCCTAAAAAGCCATAATTAGAAGACAAAGTCTTACTACTGGTTTGTTTTCACGACATCCAACGAAGGGATCTATTCTAAGGCCAGACACACCGAGACATCTCGCATACGAGAAACAAATGACTAGTGTGTGTTATTGTTATTATTATTTTGTGAAGCGAAAACCATGACTACTCACAAATAGTTTTCGTACTTGTGTCTGTCGATTAATATACCCCAAATTGTGAAAAGATCTACAAAGTCTATAAGCACAAATTCTCAGTGTATCAAGTATTTTTGACCTATTTAAATACATGTACATACTCAACAATTGAACAATAACTTGACGTAGTTGGGTTGGTGACGTATTTCTGTCACACACAGCACGTTTCGTCCGCACGGACGCGGACGGGCGCACGGACACGGACGGGCTCACGGACACGCTACGTGTTCTTATCATCGCTTTGCATCAAAATGAAGATGGTATCAATTGTAACTGGTTACAAATCTAATATCGGTATCCTGTAAGGAAAAAAACGTATTCCCTAGTAACTAGTTACGAACGAAACCGAATTTTTGTTTTACCGTAACCAGTTACGAACTTGCGGTTTCGTATGCGGCCGAAAGGAATTGTTAATACGTTCAACGGGCAACAACGAACTACACACACCTACAAACTATATCTGTCTCAGTCAAATAAATGCACTAGAGCAGGACAGATAGCATTTCAAATCATGATCTCAGTGCAGCCTATCAAAAATTATTTTAAAATATTGCATTTTTCGACACGAATAAGCCACATAATTGTATAACCTAGTTTTTACACACACGAGTTAAGAATTGACAACACCTAGATACGACTTTGTACATCACTATAGTACCTAAACAGACACATCACAGATTTAGAAAAAATAATTATCTTGTTCTATACTTAACAAGTACACTTTATTTCTAAGCCTACTTTTTATTAATTTAAAACCTTTCATGTTAAATATAATTGTTGCATGCAATCTAAAGGCCGGTGCATAAAATCAGCCCACGTTGCAAAAATCGTGCATTAGAATACATTTAATTTGCAATGACAGACGAAGGTCGATTCACACATATCAGTGAAGCCACAGTTTCGGCACAGTACCGGCACAGTGCGAAATATTCTTTCATACATTCTGGCACCGACACTGAGAGTGCTGTGCCGTCACTGACAAGTGGGGATGCGTTCATAGAGAATGCATGAAAGAATATTTCGCACTGTGCCGGTACTGTGTCGGAACTGTGGCTTCACTGATGTGTGTGAATCGACCTTTAGTGTGCACTGGCCTTTAAATATGTAAGTTTTAAGACCTCTATATACAAAACATGGACGCCTGTATGGCATCCGCTCCAAACTATAAATAAATAAATAATTAAATTATTGTATTGCAATCACAATATGGAATAGTTGTATAAAAATAATATTATTTGGCCGGTCGACGCTCGCATCACAATTTGTCACTTCGCTATCACCATCTTAATAAGTAGGTATTGCATAAATACATAAGACGCGGTCTTAACATAAGACGCGTGGCCACGCCATCATCTCTCATCCACGCCGCGTGGAAACCACGGCTCTCGGAAGCTAAGAAAATCTCGGAACTATAGAGAATTCAACACTTGTCGGGAAACAGGAACACCCTTAGACACAATGTAGTCTCAGTTATGGAACCTACAAAGTTACTGCAAAGTTTCACAATCACGCAGAGATGTGTTTGTGCAAGTGTTCTTGTCCAAGTTACCTAAATGATAACACTATCTACACTGTCTATGACGCTATCCATATCGCTATTTATAACGCTATCTATTACGAAATCTATAACGCTATTTATAACGCTATCTATAACGATATATATAACGTTTTGTATAACGTTATCTATGACACTATTTAAACGCTATCTATAACGAAATCTACAACGCTATTTATAACGCTGTCTATAACGATATATATAACGTTTTGTACAACGTTGTCTATAACGCTATTTAAACGTTATCGATAACGAAATCTATAACGCTATTTATAACGCTATCTATAACGTGAAAGGCTTTATAGATAGCGTTTGTAGGTAAGAGATGGCTAGCGAGTGTATTTGAGACAACAGGCGTTTCGCTGCCAAGGATTTTTGTAGATTGTCTATGCGCAGAGGTTAGACGCTGCAATTCCTTCTTACCGATTTTGTAATGTTAGCAACACTTTCTTGTCATTGAAGCTCGACTACAAGATCATGATACTTGCACCTAAATTATTACATTAAAATCTTAGATGGTTTCAAGAACAAATGTAATTTAAGAAACCGCGAGTTCTGTTTTCCGCTGTTAGATTGTAGTAATTTCCACAGTTACTCGTAGATTCCGAGAGCAGGCGTCAGGAATGCTCTTCGTGTTAACTTTGGCAGTGAGTGTGACACACGCTGTGCGCTCAGGTGGGCGCGTGCGCGTGCGCACTGGACACGACCACGACCGGCTTCACGATCGTGGTCGCGCTCAGGTATTGAGCGCTCACCGTGAGGGGGGTCACTGACCCTTTCACCATTTGGGTTTCGACCATCTGAAACGGAAAAAAATAATTAAGTCATACAAAAACGAATCTAAAAATAAAAGTTTTGTTCCAACAGATCAGAAGGATCTGCGAGATTGTGTGTGTGTGTTGTGTGTGAGTGTATTGGTGGGTGGGTGTGAGTGTGTGTGTGTGTTGTGTGAGTCTATGGGTGGGTGGGTGCGTGAGTGTGTGTGTGTGTTGTGTGAGTCTAGTCTATGGGTGGGTGGGTGTGTGAGTGTGTGTGTTATGTTGTGTGTAGGCACTATTGGGTAATCTTTTTTATTATTTACCTTATGTGTGAGTGTGTGTGTTTGCAATAGATGCGTCCCCGGCTGAGACACCACTATCGGAGTCAGTCCACTCACGACCACGCTGCCTCCGTCTGTAACGAGAAGAGTATTCATTACAAGCATCCGCATGCGGTTTCGCTCGCGTGGAACCGGGATAAAAAGTAACATGTGTAAATCCATATCATAATCTGTCTCTCCACCAAATTTTATCGAAATCGGTTCAGCCGATATGACGTGATTAAGTTATAAACAAACATCTATACCCTGATTTTTAAATTCAGTCAATTTTTGTAAACAAACAAATGTCAAGATATGCCATGATTGTGTAGCATACGTGTAAATTCACATATGACACACATATATGCCACTTATACACACAGAGGTATATCTTGACATTTGTTTGTTTACAAAAATTGACTGAATTTAAAAATCAGGGTATAAACAATGATAGTTGCGTTAATGTTATAGTGTGTTTTTTTTAACTGGGGCAGAATGGGGAAATCCGAAACCATAGCAGATAAAGAGAAACTGTCTGAGGTACCATTAAATCATTTTTTATGGAAAAAAATTGATATAGTTAAATTGTAGGTAATTGTGTCAATTTTCTATAATAATAATTTATTTGTATTGAAAGAAATACCCATCCCACTCCTTCCGTGGATGTCATAAAAGGATTAAACCAGGGGAGGGGCAGCAGCATCCACCTGAGTAATTAACACGCCAAGCCCAGGGGATTATGGCAAACTCCCCCCAATATGGTAAACACGCCATTCGTCGTGGCATTTTATGGGGGTGGCCTATGCCCAGCAGTGGACTTCTATGGGCTAATGATGATGATGATGATGTCCCTTTTTTTTAAGAAGCAATCTTCATATTCATTCTTCACCAGCTGGTCGATGCCCACTGCTGACCAAGGACTTACTTACTTTAATGTTAAACAATTATTATTAAAAAAATGTTATTATAGTATACAAGACTTTTTAGATGACACATTAGAATAATTGTATGGTGACTTAGGATTTTAATAGATTTTATTTTGATGATTTGTATTTAATGTTGACATGATTTTTTAATGATATGGAATGGATGTATCTGCCTTGCTTGTCCTTTTTCTGAGTCTACCTACTCTAGTACCTACTTATGGGAACGAAATTATTTGTATGTCATAATGTATGACTGAGTATGTTGGACGTGTGAATTATGACCACCAATGTAAAATTACCATATTCAAAACAAATAAAATTATCTTTATCTTTATCTTTACTTCCCATAGAATAGGGGGGGGATTTGCCATAATCACCATGCTTGTCAGGCGTATTGATGATCGCAGTATAGGTTAAGTACCTCAGATGGATGCCACTACACATCAACAAATCGCTTAGTCGCCTTTTACGACATCCACGGGAGGACTTTTGTTATTAGAACTTCTTATAAAAAAGTTCGTCCGGGGAAGTACTACCACCTTACTATTTCTACCGCCAAGCAGTAGTGCTCGCATTGCTGTGTTTCGGTTTGGAGGGTACGGGTGCCGGTGAAATTACAGGCACATGAGACTTTTCATCTTTATGTCTCAGGGTCGCCAGCGCGCGTGTGACGCCTTTGGTGTTACAGGCGTCCATAGACTACGGCAACTGCTTTCCATCAGGTGGGCCGTATGCTTGTTTGCTTGCCAAAAAATATAAAAAAAGAAGAGTAGTTTGAGGAGTCTATTCTTAGGCCAAGACCATCAAAAAAATAAAAATAAAAATAGGCAAACCGGCAATCTGCGATCTTTATAGCCTCGTTAATTACCTGAGGATACTGATGTTGAAGGGATAATTCCGTTTTCAGATTTTGATATCCTATGGCTATCCATAGTGCTCATACCTGGAAAAAAGAAATCAATTTCAATTATTTCTACTACAAAAACATACATAAACACACGCTTTTTCCCCCGAAAGGGTAACAGCGGACATCAAAGGATCTCTTTTCACCGTGGTTTGCACAGTCGCAGGAATATAGACGTGACAAATGGTGAGCTCATCGCCGCCATTGCTTTCCATGACCAAACCGGCTGCCACTTTCTTCCGATAATAACTCGCTCCTAAATAAACGAAAATTGCCCAACAAGCCTGGGTAAACGTGTCAATATTTTGAGCAGTTCAATCAAACCAGTGGTTCATCATCATCATCATCATCATCAGCCTATAGAAGATCACTGCTGGACATGAGCATCCTCCCTAGAATGCCAGGACGAACGGTCTTAAGCCGCCTCCATCCACCGACTTCCTGCTACGTTAATTATGTCTTTAGTCCATCGAACGTAGTGGCCTTCCTCTACCTCCCTTTTTTCAAAGTACTACTAAATACTTAATTCAAAATCAACGTTCAAAGTCACATTTTTCACGGCCACCATACCAAGAAAGAACCAATGAAACGATTAGTATACTTCGTTTTCTCAACTGTGGGAGCTATCTAGATTGTGTTCACGATTGCACCAAAAAATTCACCATTGTTGTGTGTTGAAGGAGCGTGTAACACGCGCAGGCCCGCGCTCGTGGACAGCAACTGTAGCGAGCCGCCCACCACCACGCCACCACCACTCACCACCTGCAAACACACCACATTTTTTAACAATAACAATAAAAACATCGATAAAGAAAATAGCAACATGGACAGGACCATATAATAAAAGGAACAGGGGAAGACCAAAAGAGAGATGGCTGGATGAGATAAACAAAGTTGCTGCACGGACTGGTTTAATAAGGCGAAAGATAGAGATGCTTGGAACAAAATGGAGGAGGCCTTTACTCGTTGAGAGGTCCTTAAATTATTAATAATTAATTATTTTATTTTTTGTTAATTATAACAAAAAATAAAATAATTAATTATTTAAAATATTATTATGATTAAGAATGCATGAATTTATTGAGTTTATTTAATTTAATTAGTGCATGAATTTATTTAAACCTAATTTATTACAATATATATTACATGAATTGTTTAAGTCTTATTAACGTAATAAAATATATTATTATTATAATAAAATCATACAAAATGGTACACAGAGTACAAACAAAGCTATAGCTCTGCCTTCTGTACTGACTTATTATACATAAAGAAAGGTTAACTCTTTATTGTACACGTAAGAAATTATATAATCATTTGTGATAAAGTACGAAAAATTTCGTCGTACGTGTGCAAGGGCCATATGATTAATAATAAATATTGTTGATTCTTCTTTAAAAATACTTTTATTTCTAATATCCCTTAAATATAGCAAGACAAGATAACCTAATGAATTCATATTTGTATGAATATTGAAAAAATATCGAGAATCCGGTATTCCGGTTTTGTAATTTCAAATTTTGATATTGAAAAAATATTGGTATAAGGCTGTGTTTCCACCAGAGATGTGCTAAGCAGCTGAGCGGTGCGAAGATGCGTAGCGAGGCTGTGGAACGGTGCGTAGATGAGCGGTGCGAGGATGTGTAGCGGGGCTCTTTTCAGACTGACTGCTAGTAGTTTCTCACTCGCGTCCATCCTTTGCACACATCCCTCGCGCACATCTCTCGCACACATCCCTCGCAACACATTCCTCTTACACATTCCTCGCACACATCTCTCGCACACATGCCTGTTTTGTACGTAAGTATAAAAACCTCGCTAGCTAAGCCGTTTCCACCAGAACTGCGCTGAGCGAGGCTAGGTAAATGAAGTGATTCTATTGGTTCTTAAAAAACACATCCCTCGCTACGCATCTTCGCTCATCTGTGGTGGAAATAGCAGCCTTAGGGAAATGCTATATCGATATTAGGGACATTAAAATTCGACAAAACGGGTCTATATCAAGGTACAATCCTGGTTTGTCGAATTTTAATGTTAATTTTTATCGATTCAGTGATCCTTAATTGCAGCTCAGGTTATAAAAGAACGTTGTAACTCACCTGTGAAATGGGCAAATGTATTTGAGCTGGATGCACCAACGTGCTTAGCGCGTTTGTAACACCGTTTTCTAATGAATGCCCGTTCTGAAAACAATTCAACACTTATTATTTGACGACCTCTGTGGCGCGGCAGGCGAAGGTTCGCCTGCGACGCAGGAGGTTGCGGGTTCGGGCGGGATTCCCGCCTCGGAACAAATATTTGTACGATCTGCAGTAATTTGTTCAGTGTGCTCTGGGTATTTTGTATGTATAATAAAAATATATATCTATGTAATGTAGTGTATTAAGTATATCAGTTATCTAGTACCCATAACACAAGCTCTGCTTAGCTTGGGGCTAGATAATGTTGTTGGAAATGTCCAGTATTATTTATTTATTATTAAACTGGCCGTGCCCGTCTCCTCCCGTGGATGTCGTAAAAGCCGACTAAGGGATTACACCAGGGAATGGGCAGCAGCATCCATCGGAGTACTTAACGCCAATACTGCGAACTATATGATACACAGAACTATAACATCAAAGTATATATCATCGTTATCATCATCAGCCTGTAGAAGTCCACTGCTGGACATCCCTTGGCTTCCCCATTAGAATGCCACGACGAACGGTCTTGAGCCGCCTCCATCCACCGACATCCTGCAACGTTTACAATGTCTTTAGTCCATCGAGTGGAGGGCCTTCCTCTACCGCGTCGTCCGGTTTGTGGTCGCCACTCAAGAACCTTTTCCCCCAACGGTTATTCTGCATGCTATTATATGGCCTGCCCATTGCCACTTCGACTTGCTAATTCTGAGAGCAAAGTCGGTGACCTTGGTTCTTCTACGGATTTCCAATTCTAACACGTAGTGAAACTCCTAGCATAGCTCTCTCATAGCCCGCTGCGCGACTTTGAGCTTGTCTATACGGCCAATATAGAGTTAGCGACTACGTCTCAATGCCTCAAAGTCTCAAGTACATCAAGCATAAATCTTATTTTATCTTAAGTAGTAGAACAATTTACCTGATGAGGAGTTCCATTCGCAGGAGCTAACGTAGTTAAGGTAAGGGTATTATGTCGCCCGTACGAAGTTCGGCCAACTTGCTGAAATAACACCAAATCACTGGTTAGTTTTGAGCAAGTTGTGTATAACTTTGACAACATCTGTGGCGCGGCGGGTGAGCAGCCAGCTGAGATGCGAGAGGCTGCGGGTTGGATTCCCGCTGCGGGACAAATGTTTGTATGATCTGCAAACATTTTTTTCGGGTCTGGGTGTTGTGCTACGATCGTGATACACACGACACAGGGAATCCTAGGGTGGGATCAAGACTACGTATGTGACTCAGGAAATGGGCGCAATGCATTTCCAAGTGAGCGCGTCCTAGATAGACGCGATATAAGTAAGAGGTATTGCATGTGTATTGGGCTAAAACACGTAAAGCCTGTAATTTTATCGCCATCCAGATCAATTCTGGAACACAACATTGCTGCAGAAGAAGAGCAACAGATCCCGAACGAATAATTTTTATAGCTTTGTAATTTAAATTTACTTCAACAAACAAACTTGCAACAAGATATCAAGTACATGCATTCGCCCGTGGCTCGCTTTATATCAAAACGATAAAAAAGCCTGTCTCAATCCTGGTCACAAAATATCACTGTGCCAAATTTCATCGAAATCAGTTCAGGCGTTACGGCGCGGCGTAATTGAGTAATAAACTAACATCAAAACTTGGCATTAATAATATTTGTAGGATTGGTATAGGTTATTTTGCCTAGTTAGGTTTACCTCCGCGCCCTCTACAGAACAACATACATAACTTTTAACAAACATATCAGCAAATTGAGACCTTAAAAAACCGAGAACCATACATAAAAAACTACTAGCGCCACCTAGGTCAAGCTAACCAACCGAAGTCTAGATGGCGCTGTCAAAACCTGCACTTCTAAATCCTAATCTCGGATTAGGAGGGTTCTAAATTGTATCAAAGTACCAGGAGCGCATACCTGTGAGGTGGTTGGAGTTATCTGTATAGGCAGAGAACGCAGCTTCGTGCTCAAGTTCAGTGTGTGAGGGGGGGAATCTATCGGCCGGGGAGGCGAAGGGGCGATCTGAAATGTGTTTAGCTATTAAGAGCACTTGTCATTCTGAATTTTTCTCTTGGTACGTAGAACTTTATGACCGATGTGAGCAGGCACGTGTCGCATCTCAGTCGGAGAGGGAAGGTGCAAGGAGCGATGTGATGCGAGGAGACCGGTCATTAAGTTTGGCGCGATGAAGTTATAAATACTTACACTTATTCCTAAAACTTGTCCGTTAACTTGCTCTTCTCTAATCTTATCATCCGAAATTGGATCTGAAAATAAATTATGCATGTAAATAATGTAGGAAACTTCTATCAAACTTATTGCCACGCGCAGCCAACAGGTGGCGCCACGCGTTCGATAGTCTCATTTGTTTACCGCAAAACAACCTACCGACGATTATGTACAAGTCAGTAAATAATTATTTGCGTACAATTATTAAAATTAATAATTATTACTATTAGAATTAGTGCGCAACAGTGCCAAATATTAAATAATCTCGGCGGAAAGTACCAGGGGCGCAGAAGTTCGCAGGAGGTCAACGTACCGATAGTCCGCGGTCGCGCGGTCGCTCGCACCAAGACCTCTCGCTTCAGCGCGGCCAGTCGCTGTTGGGCCGCGATCTTCTCTCGGGCGAGTCGCTCCATCTCGTGCTCGCATTCCCGCTCCTTACGGCGAAGCACCTGCAGACAAAGTACCAGGGCGCTATGTTACACGAGGAGGTTGGCACTTCAGAAACTAGTTACGCTTGTCGGGGGTCGGGTACGCATATTTCATCGTTTACATGACTTTTTACGCCCGCCCGCGATGATTTATGTTATAATTTGTAACATGGAAGCTTGTTTTGAACTTATAAAACTTAAGGAGAACGAAACAACGACGGTTTAGCTAGGTAGAAGAAATGTTCGAAAAAACATCTAAACTTTTGACAATGTGGGATTGTTGAATGTTTTATCAATGAAGCGTTTAAACGTAACCTCGAGTCGAGCCATTCACATAACGAATTCTCAAGTAGAAAGTTGTATTTTACGTCGTTGCAAACTTTGGGGCATTCAATTATACGCAGAAAGAAGCCATACGGAGTAACTTAAATTCAATTAATTATAAAAACTTTTCATCTGACGTAGACCATTCAAAAAAGTTCTAAGAAATATTCAGTTATTCATGAATGCTCTAACATTTTCCGAGTATTAGACGTATTAGAATTAAGATTAGTAGAAGGGTTCATGTTGGGTGTTGTTTTGGAGTACAACATTCTAGCGCAAAGCCTTACAATTAATTGTATACAGTTTTGAATAGGTGTTTGGATCAGAAGGTCACTAGGCGAAACACCTTGGTCATTGGACTTCTCAAGGAGGGTCTAGAGTAGACAGTAATCCGCCACGTGGACTCAGTTAATTAGAGGTTACACAAGTCAATACAGGGTATATCACTAACTTGAGCGCAATCTTACAATACAGTTCATTGACCATAATTTTGAACAGATATTTGGATCAAAGGTCACTCCGCCCAATTGACCAGAAATCTTTAGGTCATGTACCTCTAGATCAGAACAATGTATGGGTCAAAATCTCCAGTTTGAATTGGACGAGGTCACAATTTTGCAATTCTTACAACTTTATACCGTTTTGAGCTATACACGCGCAAATGAAGTCTTACTTAGAATAGACAAGCCCCTTGACTTCAAAAACTGTGCAAATAATGTAGTCTGTTACGCGTAAATATAATCGACGTAAATGTCTGTCCTTCTGACGTCACAAGTGCTTGTTTATATGCAAGCATAAAAGATTGGCCCAAATGGTGGCATGTGCTGCATAAATGTATGCATGTGGCCTATAAGTTGTGGGCATTATGTATATGGGTCACATAATATGCGTATTCCAAAGCTTGGATTGGAAGGCCCGATGACGTATTTATTTTTGAAACAAAGTAATTTAGTCAAAGCTACTCGGTATCGTATTTTCGGTGGACGCTTGGATAACGGGATCAGCCGGGGCAAGGGTCTGTCGTAAATCTGTGACGTTTATCGGTGCAATCAGATCAATATGACTTGAATTGGTTGTCAAACTAATTCTACTAACAATGTAGACTTTAAGATCTTAGTGTTCACAATATAAATTGGTGATGTGCAAGTAATTGCTTAGTTTTTCGAAGCTGTCCACCCTGTAGCTTAGTGCTAGTAAATTGTGATGACGTAGATGCGGTGTTGAGCAATGTGACTTTGTTTAGTGAGGAAACTTTGTTTAGGAGCCAACAATCGATCAGCCGAAGACATATTGTCGAAATAGAGCTAGTCAAATGTCGAATTTGACAATGCGATTTCTGGTTCCTATTTCATTTTGATTGATTGATTGAAAATACTTTACTGTACACCATACAAACCAGTTAAGAATTACACACATCAATATTAAACAAACAATGGGGTGCCATATCGCTAAAAAAAAATCACAGACAATCTTTGGATGGAGAGGAGCTAAACTTTTTTTATTAAAGTCTTAAATACCAGGCTTGGCAGGCGGATTGATGATCGCAGTTTGGTGTTAAGTACTCAGGTGGATGCTGCTGCCCATCCCCTGGTGTAATCCCTACCGTCCTCCTGTGTATTAGTTCATCTGCTCTCTCAGACTACTTGAAAGATTTTGATACTTAAATGACGAGGTGTCATGTTTTTTCTAACATTTTAATCAGTAGAGTGTACCAAATTGCAGGTAACCATATGATAAACGCATGAAGCGTCTTGACGTTTGCGTGTCATAAAGCTATATGACATCACACCAATTCAATATGGCGAAATTAAAACGCAATTTTCCAACCTGTTATGAAGGAAAAGTTCCAAATGCGCCGACTGATGCCATCTCGGTGTGATTTGAACCTTATAGTATAGCAGATAGAGGTTGTGTAGTGACTCGCAAGAGAGACAAAAATCCGTGTTACACTACACCATTCGTCCGTGTCAATTGCTTGTCAAAAATTAGAATCAGAATTTTTGACAAGCAATTGACACGGACGAATGGTGTAGTGTAACACGGATTTTTGTGTAGAAAATGATGTCCACAGATTGTACGCTAGGGATGTTCATCGGTGTCGCCATACAAGATCCTTGTTACACTACACCATACGTCCATGTCAATTGTGTGCTAAAAATTTTGAATCGACTCTCTGGCCGATGCGTTCTCGTTGTGAATTGAACCTTATAGTATAGCAGATAGAGGATGTATAGTGACTCACCTGTATATACCTAATAGCGGAGCCGAGTATGGACAGATTGGAGCATTTCTTATCGTCCGGCGTAGCGGGCAGCTGTCGCTTAAGCAGCTCGAAGCACTCCTTGAGGTGCGCTCGGCGGTTCTTCTCGAGCTTGTTGTGCACTTCACGCGTGCCGGCGCGCGGGGCACTGCCGCTGCTACCGCTGCTGCTGCCCACCGAGGGGGGCGAAGGGATCTGGGCTGACCTGGGGGACAACAAGGGACCGTAAGTCGCTGCTAAACGAGGTCAAGGTCAAGCTGGACGCTGCTGTGGCAGTCTTGTGTTAAATGTTTGCAGGGGATCAGGGCTGGACTGGGGGGGCAAGTGACCGTAAGTCGTTGAGAGAAAGCTCAAGGTCGGTTCTTGGAAGATGTTGTGGCTAGTCTTGAGGTTTTTCTATTCAAACTTCAACCCAGCGCTGCACGATTTGGGGTTTAATTTTGATAATTTCATCCTTAGTGCACCTTTATACCGTATAACGAAGTCACTCTCAAGATTTCATGTTTCTAGGACTTACGATTTCGGTTTTGCGTTGCTGAACTAATTGGAATATTTTTGTCCAATAAGTTTAACTGGTTGTAATAGAGTTGAAGTTATCGTGGCTTGGTATAATTAACAGCACGAAACAACAACGAAATATATATGGTCAACGAAACGTCCGCAGGAGAATAGTAAATAACGTGGTGTACAGTCGTTATTTTTCTATTTAACTGGTTGAACTAATAGTTGAACTTATTGGAATAGGTACGTTGATTGCGAGTCAGTAACACAACAGTTACCGATAGTTTCTTATCGTATAAATATTTTGATGTTCTTATCATTTTATCACATACTCTAAGCGTTATCATTGCAATATAATGTCATATTTTGATCCATCAAGTCATACCATACCTATATTGCAACATATCTATAGCGAAAGAATTATTCGTACGTATACCCACGGAACATAGAAAACCGTGGATGTCGTAAAAGCCGACTAAGAGATAACATTAGGGGATGGGCAACAGCATCCATCTGAGTACTTAACACCAATACTGCGATCACCAAACCGCCTGCCAAATGTGGTGATTATGGCAAATCTATGAGGCTTCGTCCAGCAGTGTAATCTCTTAGTCGACTTTTACGATATCCAAGGGAGGAGACGGAGAGGTCTATTCTTAGGCCGGACACAACACAGCACCACGCCCATAGTTGCTTGTTAAATATGCAGATTCAATCCTCTGATCTGTACTTCTATAGATAGGTATAGAAACGAATAATACAGCATTCGACCTTTAGGCACATACTCACAAGATAACATTTTCAATGCAGTTGCAGTACAATCAAAGGTGTTTGTCGCTATTAGTACCTGAATTGTAGGTCACAGTATTCTAGGCGTTGTGTGATCTGAATAATTATAGAACTCGTAAAATACTATGCAATCACTGACAATCGCTAAGCGCCGGTTGCATTCGAATTGTATTCATCAGTAACATGGTCTGATAGGTTTGTTAATTGTGAGATTTTAGCAAAGCAGAAGTTTTTTTTATACTTCTTGGCAAGCAAACAATCATACCCACCTGATGGAAAGCAGTTACCGTACCCTACCCGTAGAACTTCTTGTGAAAGAGTTCGTCCGGGGAAGTACTACCACCGTACTTATTTCTGCCGCCAAGCAGTAGTGCTCGCATTGCTGTATTTCGGTTTGAAGGGTACGGGCACTAATATTTATTCTGTGGTATGGGTGCCGGTGAAATTACAGGCACATGAGACTTTTCATCTTTGTGTCTTAGGGTGGGCAGCGCGCGGGTGATGCCTCTGGTGTTGCAGGCGTTCATAGGCTACGGTAAGTAATTTCCATCTGGTGGGCCGTATGTTTGTTTGCTTGCCAAGCAGTATAAAAAAAACTGCGTTTTTACAGTTACAATAATTGTTTTAGTATTAGATTTGGTTATAGACTAGGTATGTTTTATATTTAAACTGAGTGTTCACGTGAGCAATGAAAAAAACAACCACTAGACAATTAGCCATACAAGTTTTGCCGAGAGGAAAAACGGAAGATAGTCATAATTGTCATAATTGGATGGATGTTATTATTACAAAATACCCCAAGACAATAAAAAAAAAAATAAAAAAAAATGATGTTCAACTCGTTTTCCGTCTTGTTGTCTCAAAATTCTAAAGACATTAAATAACTTAAATTTTTAAATTGAATTATTCATACGTTGATGTTACAATTTATTTAATTCTCTATTGCGCAACTAACATTGTACAAATGGAGGGCTTAATGCTATGCAGCATTTTCAGCCAGTCATCTAAGAGGATGAAAACAGTGGTTGGCGTGCTCTAAATTATCTCTTTAATATACTGAAGAATAAGGACTCTTTATTCTGAATCAAATATTTGAGTAGCACACATGTAGCTGTGTGACAGAATTAAATCAATTTCATAGTTCAATACAATATATTTGTGCGTATTTCAGAACGCCTGTGCCATCTGTCATGAATGATGCATGCGCAGGCGCATTGCAGCAAGGATACCATACATTATTCAAACCACGATTATCCAAACCTTGACACACCAGTATGCAGGAAAAAGGATCCAAGAGCGATGCAAGTGACAGGCAAGGATGAAATTACAATTTCTATTATGACCTGCTTGTATTTTATTGTATGATTTTGATAGATGTGTTGTGTGACTCGCTTGTGTGGAAATATACTAGTGGTTGAATAAAATGGAGCCTAATATACAAAAGGGATTTTTTCACCCTTTGAAAAACTGGGCCCATAACCTGTTATTTCTAAGGATGAACAAATAATTTCGAATATCATATTACTTTTTATAAAACAATATCGTTTAAGATTTTACTGAAATGATGTCATCATTACAATATTAGAGTTATGTTTTTGTGTTTTCGCAGTGTATGTATGCCTCGAAGAAAATTCAGTTTTGCAGATTCATTTTACTACTTATTGGCTTCTTCTAAAGTAATTATTAACGTAATTGGTAATTAGTAATTTTGATTTTTCAATTATCTCTTAAACATCGCGACATAGTTACATCACCTACACGGAAGGTTCATTAATATATTATGTTTTTACATATTATTCGTACATAAACATCTCAATGAAGCGACAGACAAAAACGTAGCGCGCGTAGCAGACTACCAAATCTTGTTTTGATCGAGTGGAACAGCTGTTTTCGACATCTCAACTACCAGGCGAACATACCCATGGCTGATGCTCGTAGTACGCGGCCTGGAATGTTCTTGTGCGAAGTCGGGGAGCTGCGCGAGGGCCGGGTCGATGGTGAGTACGGGGGCGGTGGGGATGAGCGTGACGGCCGCCGGCGCCGGCGGGCAGGCCGCCTGGCAGGGGGGCGCCGCTGGCGACGTCGGCCGCACCACTACGTTGACGCCGTTGCTGCGCGCCGACACCGCCGTCACCACGCGAAGTGACACCGGCGCTTTAGGTTCTTCCTCTGCAAACAAACACCAACACTCATTATATAATTACATCATAGCAATCAGACGCGTAAAAATAAAACGATTCGTACACGTAACCCCCTCGGACCGATCGACGCTTGTCAAACCCGTGTCAACCGCTCATCCGCGGCTGCAATCCGTGGCGGCAAAACACCAGGCGAGCAGAAACCGCTAAGAGTTCTACAAACCGCGATGGAAAGTAAACGCGTGTCGAGCGAGCGAGACGGCGCCACGAGCACGATGCCGTCTCGCACTACCGTTTAACGACAATGGACGTTATCGCGTAAGGAATTACGATTCTAATAGTTTGTGGAGTTGTAAGATCGGTTACGCTGCACTGGCGAGCGAGACGGTCGACGATAGCGTTTGGTGGGAGCGAGACGGAGGAAGGGGCGTGGCCTGACCGGTAAATTACGTCAGTACATGTGGTTACGCGCGTGCTGAGTTTATTTGGCATTTGTAGTAGTAGCCACGCCGAAAATCAGCTGCTCGCTGCCAGAACAACAAGGGATGCGTAGCCGACCGTAATAAATTGACGGTGGCGCTTACTATATGTGTTATCTCCGCTCGTCAAACGATATATTATATTTACTGGTACGGTTCTATCTATATGTTTTTCGGTTTCTATTAAAAAAGATGAAATACTTTTGAGATTACTGGAATATCAGACGGTAATTTATTCAACAAATTATACCTACTACAATTATGTAGGTATAGAGAAAATGCTAGCCGTTAATAATATATGTATTTTCATTGAGCCAGCGCTCGATCTTTCACCCCAATCTCTTTATACAACCACGAGCTGTATAATAGGTAAACATAATCATAGGTGGATTGACCGACGTAAAATTATTCTATAAGAGTTTTGAATGTCTGAATTGCTTAAACGACTCCTGGCAAAGGTGGCCCGGGTCTCTGCCCGTATGACTATGACATATCCTGACTTTTTAGTTGCTTTGAAGAATAAACTTGCAATTGTTATATTAGGGGTTAAATTATGAAATTGCCGTTTTACATTGAAAAGTTCAGACACCTTTTTTTGTAAGAAAAAATATATTTATTTATTTATCGAAGTATTTACTCTCATTACCTATACGTTATTTGAGCAGCGGTAGTCTAGGCCTAAGAATAGGACTCCTCCAACTTCGAGTGCTTCTTAACTCAACCCAATGAAGGTCAACCCATTTAGGTATTTATATCGACTCAACCCATTTTTACTTCTGTGAATGTCGTAAAAGGCGACTAAGGGATTATGCCAGGGGATGGCCAGCAGCATTCATCAGAGTACTTAACATCAAACTGTGATTACCAATCCGCCTGCCAAGCGTGGTGATTATGGCCAATCCCACCATTGCACGCTATGGGTGCTATGGGGGAGGCCTTATCCTCTCTGTCATCCAGATGATGTCTACAGGCGGATGAAGAAGATTTATACATTTCTGCATCTCGAAGGAAGATAATTTATGACTTTTCGTCATACAACTCTGGGAATCTGGACTCTACAAAGTTTGTACCACTTTCTGAGAACAAATTTTTTCCTTTCAGGAAAATGTTCAAACTGCAAAAAAAAATTGAATCGTAGAATTGTTCTGTAGGTCTGGCGTGTACGGAGGACGACGTATGGTTGAATGTGAAACAACTTTTATTTGTTAATCTATTAAGAATTAAGCAATGGGTTAAAAGTGTATGTAACTGAATGAAAAGAGCAACTTTGCAATTAATATCGAAGTTTTAATAGCTAAACCTGAATGATAAATGTGAACTTATTAGTTTCGTACAGTAAATAAATAAGCTAGGAATATCTAAAGAAGCTTTATTTACAAAAAACTCATGTGAACCTTTGAGGACACTGAAACCGGGTTCAACCCGAAGTTGTTCAATACAATAGTACCTACACCATTTGTTATTTGTTTCTGACATTAAAAATACAATTATGTAAGGCTTAGTAACTGTCGAACGCAGGTATCAGGCCGGCATAACCCGAGGGTGGTTATGGTTATGCAATTGGAAGGGTAGCATGCGTCACTGGCCTTCCCAGATCTCAAGAGTGCTATTTATCTGTGGCCCTGTGGGAGGCTGGACGCAACTTAGCACCGACCTTGGACTGAGATGAGTGATACCATTGCCCGTACTATTTCATGACCTAGTTTTCTGATAGGATGAAGATTGGTTTAGGTTCAGTCTTGCTTGCGATAAGCTATTGCCAAGAGTTCGAATTGGAACATGAACCCTTAAAAATATTATAGCGTCTAATAACATAACTTTGTTACATAGCTGACGAGTTAAGGGATCAAGTTTAATAGTGATTTCAATTAAAATAATGAATCGTTACGTCTCGCATAAACTCATTAGTGAGACCATTAAATAAATGATATCATTAGCTCTAATTGAAATGATGATCATTGTACAACTGTGTTGATCTGCCGTGCATTTAAAGCCACGGAGAGGTTTGAGGTCGTAAATTCAACTGAACTTGGACAATCTCCGCGCTTGGCAGGCGGATTGGTGATCGCAGTATTGGTGTTGAGTGCTCAGGTGGATGCTGCTGCCTATCCCCTAGTGTAATCCCTTAGACAGCTTTTACGACATCCACGGGAGGAGACGGAGGAGTCTACTCTCAGGCCGGACACACCACGACAACCGGACACATCACGACCAATAAACATTCTACTTTGTGCAATAAAGAAACTAAAGTTATAGGGATGCACTTGACGGAGTATATTAATGAACCTGTGTTATTATGTTATTTTTTTTTTAATCAAAAAGGGACTAGCAGACAAAATCGAAGAAATCAAAGGGATCTCCGAAAGAATAGCCATCCTAAATATAACACTACCTAGTAATAAGCCGGATAAATGGTCAATCATACAAGCATATTCGCCAACTGAGTCAGATAAAAAAGAAGGTATAGAAAAATATAAAAGTTTTATGAAGATTTGCAAACAACTATTCAAAACGCGCACAAGAATACTATAGTAATGGGTGATTTTAACGGACAAATAGGAATGTGTAACAATAGGGGAGAAGAATACACTATAGGCAAATACGGATACGGCAAAAGGAGTAAAAATGGAGCCAGGTTAGTCACATTTGCTTTACAAAATAGACTCGGTATCCTCAACAGTTTCTACCAAAAGAAGAAAACAAAGAAATGGACAAGGATTTCTCCAAACGGACGAATAAAAAATGAAATTGATTTTATCATGTCTAATAACATCAAGGCCTTTAAAGACGTCTCTTCTATACACAATTTAAATTTTAATTCAGACCATAAAATGGTTCGGGCTACATTAACAGGCACGCCTACAAAAAGGAAAAGAAAATGGCATAATTCTAGTTCAGCCCTTATGTGTACCGGTAATAGTGATATGCTTATAACAAATTTAAAATCATTAGCAAAAAGGAGTGAGGAGAACACCGCGCCAATTGGAGAAAAATATGAAAGATTTATAAATATGTTAAAAACAGAAACAAGGAAAATAAATACAGTGAATAAATAAGTCTTATCTACAGAAACACAACAGTTGCTACAAGAAAGGAAAAAACTATTACAAGAAAGAGAAAATAAAAATAATCATACCAAGATATCAGAAATTAGTAAAAAGATAAATGAAAACATTAGAAAAGATAGGAAAATAGAAAGGCAAAATACTTTGAAAAAGCATATCGAAAGAACTGGTGGTATAAAGAAGGCTATCAAAGAACTAACCATCACGAAAGAATGGATGCCGAATTTAAAAACTAAGAACAAAAATCTCACAAGTAAAAGACCTGAAATACTTAAAATAGCGACAGAATATTATAGAAAGCTTTACCAAAGCAAGAATTCTACAGAAATCATGAAGGAATATAACTTAGATGATTCTCAGCCTATACCGGAAATATTAATTGAAGAAACAATAAAAGCAATTTATACACAAAAAGCAGACAAAACACCTGGTTCTGATCAAATAACCAACGAACTGTTGAAATCTACCATACCAGCGATCGCTCCTATATTAACAGAAATTTTTAATGAAATTATAGAGTCCGAAAATATCCCTCATGACTGGAAAAGATCGACGATAACATTAATTCACAAAAAAGGAGATAAAGGTGAAATCGGGAATTATCGTCCAATTAGTGTGATGTCTAACGTCTACAAAGTTTTTTCAAAAATAATACTGTCTCGAATCACTACCGTTCTCGACGAGAACCAGCCAAAAGAGCAAGCTGGTTTTCGAAGTAAATTTTCGACGATAGACCACATACATGTTCTTAGACAAATTTTACAAAAATACAAAGAATACAACAAAATTTACTATCTGGGATTCGTAGATTTTAATAAGGCTTTTGATTCCTTAGAACATGAATGTATCTGGGAAGCATTACAGGATCAGGGAATACAGGGGAAATATATTAAAATTCTGAAGAATGTATACTCCAAGAGCACAGCACAAGTTAGACTGGAGAAAATAGGCGAGGAATTTCCTATAGAGCGAGGTGTTCGACAAGGTGATCCTATCTCACCCAAACTGTTCTCAGCAGTTCTCGAGATGATATTCAGGAACCTAGAATGGAACGGAAATGGACTCAATATGAATGGCGAAAACCTAAGCCATCTACGTTTTGCAGACGATCTCATCCTATTCTCGGAATGCCCAAGAATTTTACAGCAAATGCTACAACAGTTATCGGACCAAAGTGCGAAAGCGGGGCTATCAATGAACACCGCTAAAACAAAAGTTATGACTAACTCCTCAAAGGCACATAATATCATAGTAAATATGGAGCAAATAGAGTATGTAGAAGAATATATTTACTTGGGACAGTTAATATCGACAACTAATACTATGCAGAAAGAAATTGATAGGAGGATAGCCAATACTTGGAAGAGATACTGGTCCCTCAGTGAAGTGATGAAGGATAAGGATATGCCAATTAAAGATAAGAGAAAGGTTTACAACATGTGCATTCTGCCGTGCTTGACTTATGGTTGTCAAACTTGGGCATTAACAGAGCAACTAACAAATAGGATAAACGTCTGTCAAAATAGTATAGAAAGGAGTACGATCGGAGTCAAGAGGAAAGATAAAGTTAAATTAAAAGAAATAAAAAGTATAACTAAATTTAAAAATGCAGGAACAGTCTGTAGGACACAAAAATGGCGATGAACAGGACATATGTTAAGAGAGAGACAAGAGAAATGGTCCAAAATAGTAACAGAGTGGTACCCGAGGGATACAAAAAAGCAAGGGACGGCAAACAAAACGTTGGGAAGACGATATCAAAAGAGTTGCTGGTCCTGAGTGGAGCCGGGTGGCAAAAGATAGAGACGCATGGAAATCTTTAGAGGAGGCCTTTGTCGAAAGACAAGCTGTTTTTAATGATTAGATTTAATTCAATTAAGAATAACATGTTTCACAAATTTCTGAACAGCAATAAAGGCTTATTTTTTTTATTTTTTTTTTATTATGTTAATTACAAATAAAGCATACCGATTTAATAACAATGCCTTTCCGAACTACAGATCATGTTTCTAAATGGAAATCATGATCTGTAGTAAAAATTTAATAATTGCCGATTTATTAATGATTTTTGAATTACTGCTGTAATATTTATTATCATAAATTCTAACTTCAAAATAGGAAGTCATTCTAAAGAACGATTTTTTAAATCGTAAAAGGCCTGTTATTAAATCGGTATGCTTTATTTGTAATTAACATAATAACACAGGTTAATTAATATACTCCGTCACACTCGTAGCAGAGAAAAACGTCATTTTCGAATTTGCCAAAAAGACAATCTGATCAAAAACATTATATTTACAGATTATATTCCCAGGGATGCGATTTTTTAAAGTCATCGAGTGACTAAACGTCAGTAAAATTGCCGTTTATTCAACGATCTGAAACTCATTGATGACTAAAATTGTTATAAGTACCTAAAGTGCCTTCTCTTTACAACGGTGATTTGCGGCGTCTTCGATAATATTTAGTCACTCGGTGACTTTCAAAAATCTTACCCCAGAGCCAAGTATACACGTGTGTAAAGTCTAAACACGATCGGAAAATCGCAAACACGCAACCATCGGTTTAACGAGGTGACACAAGAAATAATTTATGCTCCTGTTGTTCTATGCTGGCCTGGTAGGAGGCGCATGGAAGCGCGCCTACGACCGCGAAACACGCGAGACAATCACCACCGATATAGTAAACCACAATGTCCTATGAACCGTATTTCGTTGCAATAACGTCTACTTTAAGATACATAGATTTACTTGTGTGGTTCTGTCTGCGTCAGTCTCCCGCAGTGGAACGCACATGTGCGAGTGAAACCGCTTTGCTGAGTGGACCGGTATCAATGACTTTCCACTGGACGGCATCGGCATAGCAACCGCGATTGTCTGGTTCGGTTTGTACTTCTTTGTCATATGAAAGATTGATAATTTTCAGCTTTCGATGTTAAGTTGTCTGATTCAGTTTATATTTCTTTGTAGAATGGAATGTTGGGAATTTTCGGCTTGTGTTAGTTACTTTTTTAGCTAAAAGTTGAACACTTAATAGATTAGCAGACACAACGGTTAACAGACTATATTGTTGTCCTTTTCCCTCATATTTTTAAGAGCTAGAAGAGAATGTCGCACAAAAGCAAGGTGTCGTCCTTGAATACAGTACAGTAATACGAAAGTATTGCGCCTCGGCAATCTTCGTCCGTGACTGACTGTCGCTTCTTCACTCAATGTTTTCAAAAGACGAAGATTACCGAAATGCATTACTTTCCTTATGGTACATTTCAGGCATTATATTCGTAATTCTAAACTTTTTGCAAGGTTTGATGTCAAGCCGTCTATTCTTATCAGTACGATAACTAACTCAGTCGTTAAGAGCAGCAGTAACGAGATATGTAAGATAATATCAACCTAACACAAAGCCCAGTTTATGTTTTCAGATTTTAACCCTGAACTTATCAAATACCCATTTATATATGTATTACTTAGAGCTAGGGCTTCTTCCACAAGCGACAGATAATAAGCCTGGGTGAAGACGTTGAGCTCGTTTTTACAGATGTACATACATATCTACATGCATAAATACACGGTTTTTTCCCCGGAGAGGAAGACAGAGCTACAAAGGGCCTGTTTTCACAGTGGGTTACACAGTCGCAGGAATATAGACGTCGCAAGTGATGAGCTCAGCCGAGACTAACTCGGGGAACGCTTTCTTCCAGTAGGTAATAACAAACTCCTAAATAAGCCAACAGCCAGGACAAATCTTGTACCAACGAAAATTGCCTATCAAGTGATGTTTTTATAAATTATCTGTCGTCGAACAGATCCAACTTAGGCTACCTACCACTTATCACTGGTGGAAGAGGCCACAATTTTACGCAATAATAAAATGACAATCGAGTGCTACACGTGTAATAACCATGATACCTAAACTTCTGAAAAACAATAATATGAAGTATGACGTGATCATAATTCTCAATAATTGTAATTAGTAAATCAACGATCCTACTTATAAATTTCGGATTTTTGTGACTCAATCACACTGCAATGACTTGTCCGATTTGAACTTGACACGAAATAGGAAAAAGGCTATACTTTTCATCCCGGTTTACGCGAGGGCAGCTGTCGGTAGAATCTAGTAGTTCAAAAATTAAAAATGCTAAAGTGTAGCTGTTGGTTTCTTCCTCAACCATGACATAACGGCTGCACCGCTTTCGATAAAATTTAGTGGAGATAGATCAAGACCTGGCGAGCGAAACCGCTAGGAGTAGGCAACGCTTGCAAGTCTACGTGCAATGTGCATTCCAAAGATATCGGAACAAAGCCGCGAGCCGACGCAACACGTACCTAATTGAGTTGCAATTGTGAGCGTGGATGGCCTCTGCGTTGGAGGGGATAGGAAGCCTTCGGGTCTGGAAGTGATAAGCGGTACGGGGACTGAAGCGAGGGGGAAGTGTTGCCAACTAACCTGCTACATTTTAGCTAGATCAGGCCATTGTTAGAGATGGTTTCATCATTGTCACTCCCTTCCATTCTGAGATGGTTTAGCTACGATAACGATTTTTAAGCTGCTTTTAGTAGCACCTGTTTGTTTTGGCTCATAAATGGTTATAAAAGTGATTAACTTTAACATTGATATTAAATACTTATTTTGTGGCTAACATTTCGGAACCCCAAAAACTAACAAAATGAAAAACAAAATCAGTTTTTGTCATAATTTTTGGTATTTGACCACTGGAATTTAAGCCACTTTAGTCACATTTTTCAGGCGAAGTTGCAGCTACCTACATGACTCAGACCAAGTTGGTAACACTGGGGGAGGAGGGACCGGGGGGCACTGGCACGTGACTGCCCGTCACGCGGCGCGCGCTCGCCGAACGCACTCGGTGCACCCGGGGGAAAGGGAAGCGAGACGCGGAATGCCGCTCACATTGCCACCTCACTTTTCCCCTACTTCTGCGACTATCTCCGTGTTCTACAGCCCTGGTACTTGGAAGCCGTCAGATGGCTGGTATGGATTCCTTTCATTCTGAATTAAGGTCGACGAGACTGTCAATTTGCAAACACAATATAATTAAAATTAATTACGGAGATGAAACTTTTTGCTAGGTAACGGGAGCGAGGATCAGAAAATCTTGAATAAGGTCGGGTTATAGAGCAAGGGATCATATAGCAACAACATTGATGTAGGTCGGCTCGCTAGCGACAGTAGACTGGCAGAAATCATAGCCGTGATTACTTTCAGATGCGATAAACATTTTTATCGCAATGTCAACAACCTCGAGAATATGACGACGGCTCTCGCTCTACATTTTTACGGCGCTAGTTACACGACAAACGCATGACACGTGTAAACCATTCGATAAATAAATTGGTATCTTGGCAAACGTGAACGTTGTTTCATGATACGAGACTGGGACCGGATAATATTCTTTGTTATTCATAGGTACTCTGATGGATTTACACTTGAACGAAAAAAACGAGGACGTTGAATGCTTTCATGTTAAGGAAATGGCACAGGTTAGCTGATGTGTTACCTACGCATATCTACACCGTGTTGGAGCATGCATTCAATTAATTAGAGGTCATAGTAATTCTAGAACTGTAGACGATGATAAGTATTCCGAGATATGTATGAAAGAGTAAAGTAAATAGAGTAATAACCACAACGACAGAAAGCTCAGTATCTCAAAGCCTCATTACGCTATAATGACGTACACAGGAGTTATCGCTTTGTTAGAGCGAAACAAAAGAAAACACGATAAGATAACGCTCATGAAAACAAATGTAGCTCAGATGTTTATGAAACAAATGTGGCTTTTACGTCTGTAAAACTATAAAAACTGCACTCGAATAACGAAATATGCTAAACATGTGCCGTTCCATTTATTTTTGCAAGTTTTTGAAATGGTTTAGGTACTTTGCAAATAGGTTGACTATTAGTACCTATTCCGATAAAAGGCGCGGACATGGGCTCTTAGTTGCATTCATCATCAACATCATCATCATCATCATCATCATCATCATCGTATCTGTAGAAGTCCACTGCTGAACATAGGACTTCCCCATAAAATGCCGACTTCGTACAACCTTTATAATATATTTAGTCCATCAAGGGGTCTTCCTCTACTGCGTCTTCCGTTTTGTGGTCGCCCGCTTCTCGAGAACATTTATTCCCTAACGGTTTGTCAGTTCTGCGAGCTATGACATGCCCATTGCCACTTTAACTTGCTAATTCTGAGAATAACTATGTCGGTGAGCTTAGTTTTTCTGCGGATTTCGTCATTTCGGATTCTTTCACGTAGGAAAACTCAGAGCGTAGCTCTCTCCATAGCCCGCTGTGCAACTTTTAGCTTGTGTATGGAGCCAATAGTAGGTGACCACGTCTCATTGCCGTATGTTAGTTGCATTTCAAGTGATGGAACTTGTAACTAATTCAATACATTATTTGGGCTCTCCTGATAACCCCTGGATAAGATTTTGTATAAATTCATTAAACTATGCATACTGAGTATCTAAAATAGTGATAACGATTTCGATCAAAACGAATTTTCGCATCACCTTGACACGCCGTAAGGTAGACCGGTATAAGAGTCTAGTCTACCAGTCCAAACGGCTACTCTTAAAAAAGTATACGTAGTAAGTATTGTCAGTTACGCAATAGTGTGGCAAATAAACGTCCATCTTTATTGGATTACAAGATTCTGTCAATGTGTGCGACACCGACATCCGTTACGTAAATATCACTGTTTCTTTTTATTAATTGCTGCTAAAACTAGTTATGGCTAATTGTTTTGTTATGACCGAAAAGTCTTAGCATTAATGATTTGTATCTGACTAAGATAACTAAGACAATAGATAAGAGGACACGATAAAAAGACGTGTAAATCTGCCACGGGGAACAAGGCCACAATATGTTTGCTATATAATAAATCTCTGGAAGCAAGTCTCTAGAAGACTGGCAGAAAAACAATATTAATTGATTCCTACATTGACAAGTGAAAACCATTCTATTTATTGAAATCACAAGGATCATTTTAAATTGATTAATAAAATCAGGCGATTTTACAATGCTTCCTCCTGACCAAGCCTAGAAGAACAAAGACGAAACAAACAGGAGTATCCTCCATATCGACCGTGTTTCGGAGACGAAAAAATATATGGAGATGCGTGAACGTGACGCCCTATTTACGGCAAGTGTGAAGGACAAAGTAAACAAACTTGTAGAACCCTCGTCAAAGGATGAAATATCCGAATTTTACGTCTTCTTTTTATACCATTTTACATGCCCTTCCGAACAATTAAGTATCGTAGGCAGTGCTGAGATTTTATAAAGGCTACCGGAATTTGTTTTAAGATGCTTCAAAATGTAGCCTGACTGTAGTCTGCATAAACGTCAAAATTTCCCTTGCAGAAGCAGCAACTGGGATCCATGCCATCAAGCCCAGGCTGCACGCTGCACACGTAAAACGATATGCCGCTGCATACATCGTTCATCGTATGCAAACATCGTTCCAGCAAGACCAGGACAGTAGCCATAAGTCACGCATAAAACGTTGTTTGATTCGTAAAACAGAATATGATATGGCAAGTATGGCAACAGAGATTCAATGCTTCAATTTAGGAGGTATTGAATTTTGTGACATCATACTAGGATACGCCCGAAGGTCGTAAATAGAGAGTTGAGATTGCGTGTCTATACGTGATCAGAAAATATGTGTACGTATACACTCGTAATGTTTACGTGGCGACCTTCGGTAGACCTCCTTGTTGAACGGGCATGCGTATCAGTGTTACAACTTACTACCTAACTAGATGTTTCGATTCATTTGTAATCTTCCTTGAAGCTGTTTATACAATTATTAAAACGAGGATGGCACAATTCATTCAAAACAATGTTAAAATTCTGTTGTAATATGAAGTTTACATTTGATTAGGTACGTTTCAGAACTCATGACCTCAATGCTGCTCCAGCTTGGAGATCTGTCTTTAAGATACTATAGTTTGGCTAAAAAATTATCCAACCCTGGTTTTAAGTTTAAAATAAAACTTAAACAGATACAAACAATTGTCGTCGCTTTCAAAATCCTAATCATTGTAAGATTCAACCTTCTCTTTTAAATGCTGTCAATTTGGTAATGAACTGTGTAGCACGACCGAACCACTTCCCTTTCATAATATTTATTAATCATTGTCAACTGAAAGACGTCCACTGCTGAATATAATGGGGGGATTTGCCATAATCACCACGCTCGGCAGGCGGATTGGTGATCGGAGTACTAAGATGGATGCTGCTGCCCATCTCCTGGTGTAACAATTATTTATTGATTATGCCAAATATAATAGAATCCACTTCCAGTAATATAATACCGTCCAGACAGCGACGGACTGCGGATATAGAATACCGACAAAAAATGTTTAGACAATCGTTAACCTGACAGGCGAATGTATAAATAATATCTTGACACGCTTTACGTTTAATAAATTGTATCGTTGATGGGCGTGTGTAAGCCGTGCTCTTGGATTTGTCGTGCAAAAACAACACGAGGTCAACGGCAAGGTCGTGGTGCAGTTGCATTCACAAATTCGCGCCTAGTAGGTACACGTAAACCTGACGTTTTATTTCTTTGTTACAATCTTTTTGGATCTATCTTTGAGCCGTTAGTATTTTATGTCACTTACCCAAATACTCCTTAATCCATTTCTTCTTTGGTGGGGCTTTGATGAGCTCTGACTTCGTAGTTTTAATTTTCTCCTTTACAGGACTTATAATTTGAGAAGTAGATGGTTTTTCGTACTCCGGTACACGAGGAACAGTTATATAGGAACTGATAGTCTGCTGCGGCGTTAGCCCGTATCCATTCAAGGGCATGCCGTTTTGGGGATTTTGCTGCACGTGGAACGGTTTATACGCTTTTAGCGTTATTGGTATCGGTTCTACGATCTTGCCAAATTCAGTCTCTCTTGTATTTCTGGCTATGGTGTCCGTATAAAACTCGCCAGGGGTACCCATCGCGCCAAAAAATTGAGGCTCTCTTTGCCCACTACGATAGCTGGCAGTGTCCAGTGTTACGTCGGTGGTTTCCATAAGTATACCCATCCTACGATGGGCCACAGTATTCGATAACTACCCGTATGGGTAGATTTCATAGGTGTTATTTTAACAGTCTCACTTGCGTCCTACTCATTTTCTCAGACAGTTCACTAGATTTACTCACTTGCTGATACAACGTCAACAAAACTGTAAAGGATTCATTATTCACGGGCAACTTCTTCGACGTTTATTTTGATTTTTATATTGAAACTTGAACGGCCTGACATTTAAAGCTTTGTTAAAAGTTTGTTAGTAGAAGAAATCCATCGACATCATAGAAAAAGTTCAGTCACCGAAGCCGTAAAAAATGTCACTGAAACTTTTGACAAGAGCAGTTTTACGCAACGATCGTTTTGTAAAGAAGCTTTACAAACTTTAACAAAGTTGCAAACTTTTCATATTCATACAAAGATCCAAGACAATGCCTAATTGTGTGATTAATCAATATCGTAAAAAGTTGAAAACAAAACTGTATGATACCTACTTAGTGCTCCTTTGAAAAGAAAACCAAAAGAAAGAAGTACAATAGAAAGCAAAAGTTATACTAAACCAAAATTAACTAGAGAACCATAAGATGGGACTATCTAAGTTAAATCAATACTACAACGTACTATATTCGCGAGAATGAGAAGAGGCATGAGTGAGTAAGGTGTCGGCAAGAATGGCCGTTTTGTAAGCTGGCTGGCGTAGTTAGCGCGATGGCTACCCGGCGCTCAACAAGTGCGGGGGGCGAACGCATGGCGAGCCGACGGACGACGCGACGGCACGTGCATTTGCCCCCTCCCCGCACCTGCCACTGACAGTTAACCACCTCCACCCACATTATGCGGCCCTGGTAGCACGGACGATTCAATTGGCAGACATAGTCGATTCAAACTCGAACAAAACAAAGAATGGAGTTTAAATGCCGACTGATACCTGTGACGTAAGGTTCCACGAACTATAAGTTGCGGCGTTAAGAGAAAAGTGAAATAAGAAAACTAATTCTAGGTACCAATTCAATTAAGAGTTGATTGCAATTGATTGTTCAAGCTTTACAAGAGTTGGCAAAATGTGAATTCAGAATCCTTGCATAGAATACCCACAGAAAATTGGTGTGACTAACGCTTCGGTCACAGTGACGCACCAGGGCTGAATGGAAGCCAAGTTGCGAATTTCCAATTGGGCGTGACAAAATAAAGAAAGTGAAACAAGGAACAGGTGTTTGTGTTAGCGAATCGTACGTTATCGGTTACTCAGCGATAACTACACGTGCCTGCAACGTTACTGATATCACACACGCAAACATTGAGGACTTTTACAACATTGATATGGATACCGAAACCAAGAAGGATTGTAGATAGAAACATGCGAAAGATATACCGAATATAGTTTTTATCCACCATACAAATTAATATAACAAAGTCATCAAAGACGAAAGCATTGTTGAAGTTTTGGTAGAGCAAAATAATAAGATCTAAGAATATTGAAATGTAGGTGGGAACAATAAACTGTTAAATGACAGAGACAGCACAGGATAATAAAGAGGAGTATAAGTAAACCGTGATAGGTTCAGAGGTAATAAGTCTAAAGCGTTAAAGAACTGACGCGACACATGCTCTGGGTTATACACCGTGCTCACGCAAAGACGGCCAAACGGATACAAGACCTTATGGCCCACCCGAAACAACAGAATTAATATTCAATTAATATTTAATATTTTATTGTGGTTATTAGTGTACCTACGCCATTTATGAACAAGGAAAGTGGTTTTCTTAGAATCAACTTTACACAATGAATCGGTTATAGTGGCTTAATTAAACTTGCAGGATTAACAGCCAATAAAATCATGAAGATTTGGTCAATGTTCGGATGGGCTATGAGACCCTATATGTCCTTGCACCATATTGACTGATTTTCCTTGGGCAACCTGTATAGGCGAAACAAGCTGCCGACACGTGTACCTGTATTTATTGTAACAAGTTATTGCTTTATTCTGCTACTAACAACGTTTGAACGCTGTTATTCCCAATAGCCTAGCTGTGTGATTTGGTGACGAAGAACATAGTTTATACAATGAGGGGTTTTCACGGCCGTTTCATATCATGCTTTCAGCGTTGAAAATAGATGGCGCTGCTCTGTTACGTAACTTTCAAGTGTCAAAATAAAGTTAAATGTCAACATCAACAACGTAGATATATTTTCGTTTCGTGGTATTTATTTTTGCTTACTTCTAAAAACATCACGAAATCACCAGCGCACACTCACAAACAGAATATCATGACTAATAGCCACAGACTAGTAAGATAATAGCTTAGTACGCGTATACCACAGATAATACATTAGATAATTTTGCCATTTACAGTTGAGTCAGCGCCATCTATCGAACCAATTTGAACGACTTTTGTTTTTTTTTAATTGAAGTTGAAAAGCCCTCATTGAGATGGAAATTGTATTTCTGGAAAAGGATTAACAAGGTATCAATACAGGTACCTACGCTATTTATTAGCTATACCTACTCTAGATTTCAAAGCAGTGTTAACAAGTTCTGAGGTTGAATCTTGTTTGTATTATGATAGCAAATACTTGTTACGCATTCATTGTGTATGTTAAATCTTTTATCAAATTTGTTTATATATTATTAGGTACTTGTAAATATTTGTTTCTGCGTTCCAAATCGTACAAGCCAATTTCGTTGAAATCAAATATCAAGTTCTGATGACAATACAATGTGAACAGAGAGTAGACTAATCTCATAAAAGCTACTTATTCAATATTTTTCCTAGAATTAAATAAAAACAATTGAAGCAGTTCAGCTATAGTAAAACCGTTGCAAACGATCTAAAGAGTTTAACTGATCCAACTCACTAGGCCCCTAAAGGCTCAAACATTTTAAGCGAGACATGTATATTTGCACCTTTTGAGATCCTCAGCCGAATAAGCGCTCCACAAGCCCTAACTTATGTCCAGCTCCAGGGCAGATGAGATGGTGCAACGCACGTAGCGTCCCAAACCAAACCACTTCTCCCATGGAACAAGAGTCAAGCCATCAGGAGGTCTAAAAAGGCCACTTTATATGAATCATAGTACGACGGTTCATATAAAGGAATTGCTAAGAATCTGCTGAGAATTCGGAAAAGGAATTACTACCAGATGAATTTGCCACATTGAGCAATTCATCTGGTAGCAATTCATTTTCCGAATTCCCTGCAGATCCTTAGCACATCCTTTATATGAATAGTATTAGGATTCATAATATGATTCATGTAATGTCTTTTTAGAACTGCAGACCGCTTACAATCGTCAAAAAATTTACATCGACATTATGATCGGATTATAGTAATTACCAAAAGGGGTTCAAGTTCAAGACTATTATTGATAACGTTTCAATAAATATACTTACAAGTTACAACATATCTAGCGAAAAACAAGAAAAGATATGAAGATAAAGCAATATTCTGTCCAAGAAATATAGAGGAATAAATGAAGGCCGAATGCGATGTGTCTGACGCTTCCCATCCTGTGTCGGTCGTAAAAGTCGACTATAGAAGACTACACATTCTTACGTGGCCTTGACAAATAAGGTGGTATCACTTTTTATAATTTTCTTCAGTCGTATGGTAACAAATATAACTTGATCATGTAGGTAGAAGATTAGACAGACACGCTTTTTAGGCAGAACCTCAATGTGCCTCTTTTCCCCGTGGGAATATTGACGTGACCAGTAGTGAGCTCATATCCCCCATTGCTTCCACGACCAACTCAGCTAACGCTTTCTTCCACAAAACCACTACTCCAGCAACACATTCCTTAATAAGCCAGCAGCCAGGTCAAATCTTATTCTAATGAACATTGCCCGATAATTCCGCTGTTTAATCTTTACTAAAATATAATATTTGTAAAAAAAAATTATAAGCGAGCTTTTATGAAATTAGTCTTCCGGCAGATAATGAAGATCAGATGAAAATAGTTGGTATTCGGAGCGGTCACAAAAGTCACAATGAGTCCAAAAAAATGACAGTCTACAAGTAAATCAGCTATCTAGCAGTTCCGTTGTCTACATCATCAGATCAGCTCTCTGTCATGGATAGTATTGTATCTTCATAGGATTAAAACAGATATGGTAAATCTCAGCTCAATCGAAGAACTGAAACTGTGTCAAAATCAACTCGCAAGATTTTAACCCGTAAATTAAAATATTAAATATTTTACGTAAAATGTATCATTATTAACAAATAACCCATTTCTTTATCGAAGTACCTAATTTGGCATGACGGCGACAGTTGTTTCTAGGAGCAAATTACCAACACAATAACAAAACCACTTGTAATTTCTCGACACAACAAAATGTTTACCTTTTACCTGTGATAGGTACGAACCCCTCTACGTAGTATAGATACACTTGACCTGTTTAGTTCTTACAACACTAGTAAACAACTTGTTAAGAATGTCAACACGGATAGTAGAAGGGTTTTAGCAGAATAACAAACTGGGCCTCAATTAAATTCTTATATTTCTCATCTTAATCAAACCGCTTTTCGCTCGATTTAGATATATCGAGCACAGTTTGAGTTGAAGGTGCAGAAGGTGTATGTATACATACCTACAAAGAAGATTTTTCGAGGCTCGCATCCTGTGTATTCGACTAAAGGACATCAGATTACTAAAGACAGAGACTAAAGGTCATTCAGATGGTGGCACTTGCTCATACAGAACAAAACTGTGCAACGAAATACCTATCGAAGCGATAAAGGCGACAGCATATATCAGAGTTGCTATGGAAAACGTTATGTAACGTTTTATTACAACAGGAGTGTGAGGAAAATAGATCGAAAATAAATAGAACTTTTGTCTGACTTATGGCTGACAAGGTCATCAAAACAAGGCAGGAGCAACTGCAAAACGACATTATTATAAACCTGTCCTATGATGTTGATGGATTACGGAACGCGAACCAGCGAGGAATGCTTGGAGTAGTCGAGATAGCGCGAAGATCCACTGTTATAGCGGTCCAGGGCCAAATGATCCAGCGATCCTGGAGGTCGGTGCAGCCGCAGAAGCGCACGTGGGCCCAGGTGCCGCCGACCTCGCGCTATCTCGTCTCGACGCTCGAGGTCGTGATGATAACGCACGCTATTTTTGACAGACACCGTCAGCTCGGCGCGTTCGTGACCGTCGCAAACGCAGCCGAATAGAGAACTCCCGAAACGGAAGCGCGACGTGCGCGGGACGGGGTAGTAACGCGAGGCGACCGCCGCCGACGCGATACGCTCGACGACTGAGACCCACGACGGACGGACGGTCGGTCGGACGGCGGCGGCGGTCTCGCTCGGAGGGCGAGAGGCGGGAGGTGCGCGACCTCCGGAGCCCGCGCGAGTGAAACCACGAGGGGAGGCGGCAGGGACGCAGCGCGCACGCGGTCGAGCGCAACGCTCGCTGCACCGCTCTCAGCTTTACATAACGCTGCACGCGCACTCCGCTCGCCAAAACGAGGTCGCCCCGAACGCAGGACACCCACAGAATTTAAAGAGCCTCTCGCCAGTGCCCGCCATCGCTATTAGCACGCAGATGACGTGTTCAGTAGTCAGCCGGCGGGCAGTGAACCTCATCGGATAAGGTGAATGGAACGGTGCATGCAGCCGATACGAGAGCAATCTCTCGAACGTAGGAGTTGAGTAGGTAGCGACAACGCGTTATTCCTTAGGCACGTCTAGCTTTCTAATGTAGCGAGCAAATGGCGCTGTGGTATCAACCATGTCTGTGCAAGCAGCGGCAATGGACATCATCGCTTCACTCGATGAAAGCTAGAACTAACACAATATTTAGGTGAAGCAGAAGTTTTTACTCTAACGGGTGGATTACTTGACATTACATCATACGCTGAATCACCACCATTACTGGATAAGTCTCGGAGGCTGCAGTTGTTTATCCATTGTAACATGGTGCAAAATAACAGTACGCAATAGACTACACCGGCCTATGTCAGGCTCTAATCTGTCTAATAGGATTTCTCCATTTACGATACATATTGGGGCTCCTAGGCCGTTTTGAGTGGAGTTTAATCTCTACATACCTGGATGTTATACTGGTGCTTTTTACGAGATATATGAATGGATGATAAGTGCAGCGAAACCCTGAACTATGTACGGCTCGGTCGGCGGAAGCGAAAGGATCAAATCAAGATTTGTATTGTAGACACTCTGGAAGTAATCTGTAAAAATAGACGAGGAATCTAAATGGCAAAACAAAACAGTCTAAGACAAATAATGCATGATGGACACCAACTTACAACTAACTTTAGGGGACCACTAAACTTGCCTTATTGTTAGTTTGCAAAGTACGTAATAGATGACGGCGACTTTAGGCTCAAAAGTGACAGTTGACAAAGCATAAGATAATTTTAAATCTTTTCAATTGACCTAATGATCTAAATAGGTTTGACATTGGCCTACTAACTAGGGTGGCAATAGCAAGGGGAGGTTGTGTAAGTCACAGGAGCGCAAATCCGCTGGTTCCGAGGGGTGAGGGGAGGAGGACGCATGCGTGCGGCGGCTGACCTTGGCTCGGTGCAGCATGCACACCCAGGGGGAAGGGAAGCGGGGCTAGGGGTATAGTCTCCCCCTTTCACCCGCTCCGGGGAGCACCAAGGCTCCCCTTCACCTGCCGGTTTATCAGGTTGTTGCGATGCGACCTAGCGTGCCTAGATTCTATTTCCGGAATTCAGGACCAGAGGCCTTACCACAAGCTCTTATAGCGATTCAGTTCAAAAACTATTCACTACAAAATATGGGTTCGACGTTGACATCCATCATCATTGAATAACTTTAATCGCAGAAGTCTATAGACTTTCTGCTACTGTGCCTTTAAATACAGCTGCGGACATCACGGAACTGATATTTTGTACTGAATAGTTTTTGAACTGAATCGCTAAAGAGCTCATGGTAAGGCCTCTGATCGGAGACCTAAAACTTTGATTTTGCTTATCGAATAGGTATTATATACATCTAATCATAGGATATATATGGATCGATGCTGTTGATATTTTAAATGGGCTAAGTTTTTGCTTTGTAAAAAACCTCAAATTTTACATAACCCTACGAATTTAGATGGGGCTTTTCAACAAACATTTTACGTTGTAACTTACATTTAATCTGTGCAATTGTATTGAAAACATTTTCTTTGTTTACAATTATAACTGCACTAGCTGCGCCCAGCGGTTTCACCCGCGTGAACAATGATAAAAATTGATGATGAAAAGTAGCCTATGTGTTAATCCAGGGTGTAAAGTATCTCCATTCCAAATTTCACTCAAATCCATTCAGTAGTTTTTACGTGAAAGAGTAACAAACATCCATCCATCCATGCTTACAAACTTTCGCGTTTATAATACTAGTTGCGCCCGCGGTTTCACCCGCGTGAAAAATGATGAAAATTGATGATGATGATGATGAAAAGTAGCCTATGTGTTAATCCAGGGCGTAAAGTATCTGCATTCCAAATTTCACTCAAATCCATTCAGTAGTTTTTACGTGAAAGAGTAACAAACATCCATCCATTCTCACAAACTTTCGCGTTTATAATATTAGTAGGATTAGTACGAAGTACCATGTACTGTTACAGTTACCTTATTCATAATCATTTTTTAAACCTATTTTAGTTCAAATATGTTTTGTCTTGTTTTGACGTATGACATTTTACATCAGAGAGAAAAAAACAAAAAGCTATTTTAACTAAAATAGGTTTAAAAATAATTATGAATAGGGCCTTAATATTTTGTCAGCTCTATCGTAAAATAAATACAAAACCGAATATTCTCGTAATAATATTAAAGGCGAAAGTTTTTGATGGGTAGGGTAATTGGTTCAGTACATACTGGAACATATAGGTACGTACACCTACAGGCTTGTAAAATAATTGGTATTTATCAAGGAAATAAAGATGTGATAATGTCTATACCTACGTTTATTGCAATTATATACAGTGGTTCTTATACGCAACTTTAATAGTTATGACGTATGTTTTGTGATTTTCAAACTTTACTAACTTTTACTGGTTTCTTTGCAGTTTCATGATGATTCTGCTACTTTTGCACATTAAGGTTACACTTCATGTGACCACCATTTTCATACAAACGAAGTATGCTGGCACCGCTAGTTTTAGTCTAGCTTTAAAATGTAAGAAGAAATGCAAGATTTTGAAGATTTACCTCCCCTCCCGATATACAGGGTGTTTTTTTTAAATGGGACAGTATGGGGATATCCGAATCCATAAGAGATACGGGAAAACTGTCTTTGGAACCATTTGCTCATTTTGTATGAAAATGATTTTGGCATAGTTATTTTTTTGTTATTTTTTTGTTCAAGCGTGAGTTCTCCATAAAAATTAGTAGTTTTGATCAAAAAATTTTTTTATGCGTATCGACACACTTTCATGTAAGAATTGTTTCATTGTATCGGAAGAAAAAATCTGAGCAGCAGAAGTTAGTCAAATTTAATAAAATGTTTTCTCATACAAATTGTAAGTAATCTGGTACCTACGTTAATAAAACTATCGCAATAAATTTTCAAAATGGCCTCCCTCTTGCTGTTTCCAGGTACGGGTACGTTTCAGAATCTCTTATGGATTCGGATATCCCCATACTGTCCCATTTAAAAAAAAACACCCTGATATGCTTCTTAGTAGTTATCTTTTTCACTTTGATTCTCGATCTAAGCACGTTTTAAACATTCTATAGAAGTCAATAAAATTTACATACATTTAAAATTGACCATGGGTTTCATAGTTTCATTATACCCATAGTCAATTTGAAATTTAACTCTTTAGGAGCAAATAATTAGTTAGTTTAGTTATTGGGGAATGGGGTTCCCGTGTGGCGACCACAAACCGTATTCACCGGTCTACCGCCAACGCGGTCGCGGGCGGTGCTCATGATGAAGAGGCTTCTGAACTCAAGTCTCGAAACGTCAGCAAAAATTACAGAAAACAGTGGTAATTTTACTTAATTTTTATTATTTATTTGACGACCTCCGTGGTGTGGTGGCCGAGTAACCCGACTGAGACGCAAGAGGTGAGGATTCGATTCGCGTTGCGGGACAAATGTTTGCATGATCTGCAAATATTTGTTCCGGGTCTGGGTGTTTTGGCACCATGGTAGGCACTCGTAGTTCCTGATACCCACGACACGCATAATGGACCATACATAGAGTTCGAATGCGGAAAAGGGAGTTCTTTAACATTACCCACGACACAGGGAATCTTAGTGTGGGATCTGGGACTATGTATGTGACTGTTGGGTGTTATGTTATGTTATTATTTATATTTTTTAGCCGTATTTTACGTAAACGTAATACGTTTTACCCAAATTTTGACTCGTCGCAAACACTTTTAGTCGTATATTGCATGTTTGGCACCCATTTGTAAGTCTTAATTAGTTTGAATTCGTCCAAACAGGCGCGGCGATACGAACAATCATCAAGGCTCGCGTAAGGTCGACGGGAGCCAGAGGCGGACAGAATGGTGAAAGGAGCGACCTCGCCATCTGCTACTTACTGCAGACACAGAACAAACAATGCAGTAAAGCCACTTTATACAACTTTATATTTTTATATATGCATTAGGCATTTTTTGTTTATATTTATGTATATGTTTATATTAAGTATCTCATTCTCGGTATCTCATCCGTTAAGACGAGGCTCCTTGACTTTGGAGTCACTTCGTTACATTCTCTCTCAGTAAAGGTAAAAGTTACAAACATGATGTTTATACAGTAATTACTTGAGGATGTAATCTAACAAAATCATATATCAGAAACACGATTGGTAAAACTTTTCTCGACAGATTTATTTTTTGAAACCGGCCCTCCTAAAACCTTTTTTGCGTCCATCCTTCGAATCTAGAAGATATTGACGATATATTTTTATACAATTCGGTATAATATCCCAGAACGTAACAAAATAGAAGATGATTTATTTTTATATTTGCTACTTTTCAAGCAAAAGGAAGTTTTATCACATGTCGCTTACGTCATTTACTTCCGAGTGCTTCTGCGCGGGACAGAATGTATACCGCATCTCTTCTCGGGCTCAAAGGAATAATAGCGCTATCACTTTCTAATCGGGGCTCATGGGCGGAGTTAGCGTGGGAAAAATTTTCAAGGAGTATAGTCTTAAGAGGAGCTTACCAGTAAGGCGCTTAAGTCCTCTATTTTTTCCTCAAACTCCATTAAATTGTGTGCACGTGATCAGTACAGTAATATCTAAGTCCCGTGGTGAGACAGTTTTTTTTAAACTTACATAGATTGATTAAAACATAAAATATTTTAAATCCCGAAATCCCGTTCCCTCGGGGGGTTCTCGCGGGGGGTCAAGGCGAGTGAAACCGTTGGCAACTGCTAATAGAAATATAAATCGACAAACTAAGCAATTTATAAAATCAGTCTAATTTGCGAACCTCTGCGGTCACTTTTTTTGTAACATAACACCCAACAGTCACACACACACATAGTCTCGATCCCACACTAGGATTCCCTGTGCCGTTGGGTATCAGGAACTACGAGTACTATAGTACCATAACACCCAGACCCGGAACAAATATTTGCAGAACAAACATTTGTCCCGCAGCGGAAATCAAACCCGCAACCTCTTGCATCTCAGCCGGCTACTTGCCCGCACCACAGAGGTCGACACAAATACGTCACTTAAAAAAAACTAAGCAAGTAACACTTCTGTATAAGTAACTATAACTTCTTCCGACTGGTCTGAGGACGCGTAGTATATTGAACCGTAGTAGTGTTATGTATTCTGTGCCGCGAAGCCTTGCCGACACACTAGCGCATTGTGTGCGTTGCAATTCCTACGCGTCTCTGTGCGCCTGGTAATTGTGCCATGGACTTGGTGTCTGACTGTATTTCAAGCTACCTACTTAGCTAAAATATTAATTTCTGATTTCACCAACTGATTCTTAGCCTAATTTGTACCTGACGCATCCATTTCGTGATATTTTTATATAACATTGTCATACATGTATAATATACATTGACATTATATATATGCATTTTTGTCTTTTTTTCTTCAGCGTTTAAGAGCCTGTATATTTAGTCTGAATTTTGAACATTGTCGAACCACAGACAATGTGAATGAAAGCCAAAATTAGCAAAATTGGGTTTCGTTACAAAATTATTTTTTAAATAATAACTTGTAAATAGTTTTTTTTTTAGATTTCATAGTTAAATTTTAAATTATCGCTTACTACTTTAATTTTTATTTCGGGTAACATTGCATTGCAATATTTGTAACAATCATTAAGTTATAAAGTTAACAATTATTGTTAATTTTACCAGCACAGTAAGGGTGTTATTACAAAACATGGATTTAGTCTGAGTTTAAACCAGGACAGTCTAGGCTTAAATATCGACCTTTGGTATATACGACTGTAATACAAAAGCAGATGGTTTGTTTTCCAGAAGCAACTTTCGAGCTAGATAGTCCAAGCTTATGCCAAAAATGACATAAGCAAGGACTATTTGCTTGTTTGCTTACGCAGTAGTATAACAATAAAAAAAAGTTTGAATTACATATATATATTTATATATGTATACCAAAGGTGTGTCTGGCTTAAAGATCCCTCCATCTCCTCCTGTAGATGTTGTAAAAGCCGCGAGAGCAGCAGCACCGCGATCACCAATCCGCCTGCCAGCCAAGTATTAGTGAGTATGGCAATACCCCCCATTGTATTTTATGGGGGACACCTCGTCCAGCAGTGGACACCTAAAGTGACTCTCTGTTTAATCTGTACCTTTATTGTGTACTTAGTTTTCCTTCTATTTTTAACCAACTTCAAAAATAGTAGGTTCTCAATTCAACTGTATGTTTTTTTATTGCTCATTTTATGCAAATGATGTACGTCTATCGGCTGCATCAAGTGCATAAATCAGAGAGTTTCGCACGACGCACTCGTATCAGACATCCGGTGGGTGGATCTTACGGCCATATTATTTAAACTGTTCTGTTGCTATGTTCGCAGGATTGCTCATTTGCAACACGGATAAAATCTCGATGTAGCTGAATTAAACCTCGCTTTTGGACTTGTTTATCGTAACCTATGGATTCTAAGATACAGAATGGTCATCTGCTCTGAGATAATCTAGGAACCAACCAATCAGCTAAATTGAAAGGAGGTATATAAGTACCTATATTCTTTCTGTGCTCGATACTTCATGATTGAAGACGACCTCTGCGGCGCGGTGGGCGAGTAGTCGGCTGAGATGCTAGAGGTTGCGGGTTCGATTCCCGCTGCGGGACAAATGTTTGTATGATCTGCAAATATTTGCAGATAATCATAATCATAATTATCCTTGCCATAATTAGCACGTTTGGCAGGCGGATTGCATCTCGCAGTATGGTGTTGAGGATGCTGCTGCCAATCCCCTGGTGTAATACCTTTGCCGGCTTGTACGATATCCACGGGAGGAGACGGAGGGGTCTATTCTCAGGTCGGAAATACCACGGCAATAAGTTATTATAGTTAATAATAATAATGCTGGACATTTCACACATTATCTAGCCCCAAGCTAAGCAGAGCTTGTGTTATGGGTACTAGATAACTGGTATACTTAATACAATACATTACATAGATAGATATTTTTTATTATGCATAGAAAATACCCAGAACACCCTGAACAATTATCTGCAGATCGTACAAATATTTGTTCCGAGGCGGCAATCGAACCCGCAACCTCCTGCGTCGCAGGCGAACCTTCGCCCGCCGCGCCAGAGGTCGAAGTTAATCCTACTAATATTATAAACGCGAAAGTTTGTGAGTATGGATGGATGTTTGTTACTCTTTCACGTAAAAACTACTGAATGGATTTGAGTGAAATTTGGAATGGAGATACTTTACGCCCTGGATTAACACATAGGCTACTTTTCATCATCATCATTATCACGAGGGTGAAACCGCGGGGCGCAACTAGTAAGGTTATAATTATAGTTTCGATGGTAACCTATTGGTAGGTATAGTCTAGCAAATTTTGTATGAAGAAAACGGCTCCACTTATCCTCACTTATCTTCTCTAAAGCAAACTCAAGTTCCTAAGTTATCTTCGATTTGGTATACATCGTTGGAGCATGTGATTACGATAACATTATACATTCAGTCTTGCATAATCCAACACGTGCCTAGAACATGAGGTATGATTTAGTTAATCTGTGGGCATAGTATTTAGGTCAGAGACCAATTTGAGGTATTGTGGCTCTCGTGATTTAAGCTTAAAGGACTAGTGTGGTGAAAGGTTTCAGTGCACAGAAGGCTCCTTTTATTTGGATCAGATGCGGTTCGTGCTCACTATATACTAGTGTCTACTTTTGTGTCAATCCTGGTCAATAGCTACCAAATGCATTTCATCAAAATCAGTTTAACTGTTAAAGGGTGATTAGGGACCGTTCATTAATCACATCAGGCTTGAAAGGGGGGGGGGTTATCAAAAATCACGAGATACCACAAGGTGGGAGGGGGGTGTAGTAAGATATCACGTGTATTTATTTTTTCGTCAAACGCGCGATTTCTTAACCGAAAAGCGCCGAGTGGCTTGATGAAACCAATGTTGATCTTCAACACAGGTGCCAAAAACTGACTTGCAAGATGCTTATGCAGTTGTTAGTGTTGAAGAAAGTCTTGCTAATCTGTGGTCCGAGGACAATGTACATTATACATATGTTCATGTACTAGTACAATAGTTTTTTGCATGATTACACCATTCCTACAATATTATTTTAAGGCCAGTCAAAAACAACCTGCATCCTTTCTGTCTAGACATTTTTGGTCATTCATGGTCCTCAATTTCAAAATAAAATTAGATTATACTTTATACCTACCTGTATTTAAAGATAATATTCTAAAACTTTTAAGATGCTTTGTAGGTACTAAAAAAACGTGTTTTTTTTGTGTTAGTCTTAAACCTCGATGTAGTGTACTGGTAAATAATGATTACTACACTCGAGAGCAATGAATCCGGGTCACTTAAAGAATCCTAAAAATTTCGGAAACTAAAAATGCTAGGTTAATGCAATAAATTGTATTTAATAGACAATGTAATACTCCTTAAATGAAGGTATTAAAACTTCTTAGTTATTGTAAAGTTATATCATAAAAAAATCAAATTTGAAAAAGGGCCACTTTCGAAGATGGAACTACGAAATTACAGCATTTGGTTTTGCTTTTGTTTGTAATCTGTCATTTATCATTGTTTGATTTCTGTTTTTTTGTTGTTTTTTTTCTGCGTAAACGCAGTAATGGAAGCACGAGGAGGCAATACGAAGTATTAAAATTCAAGAAAATCGAAATAAAGTTCAAAAATTTCATGTTTCCTATTTTTGTTTTAAGGAGAGATCAGCAGTTTTTTTCTTTATGTAATTTTGTGTTAATAAAATGTATGGTGACTCATATTTTTTTTACCTTCATTTAAGGAGTATTACATTGTCTATTAAATACAATTTATTGCATTAATCTATCATTTTTAGTTTCCGAGATTTTTAACATTCTTTAGTGACCCGGATTCATTGCTCTCGAGTGTATTTACATCTATAGAATAAAATATTATATTTTATTATATAGATGTAAATAGTAATCATTATTTACCAGTACACGTATCACCAAGGGTTGGGTTAAAAATGCTAAAAAAACATCACGTGAACGCGAACAAAGTTTGCTTCTATTTTGGCTATTATTTCATTGAACTCCATGAAATTTTGTACATGATCAGTGCATTAGTGCGTGGTGCGTCGGTTTTGTTTATTTTTGTAACACAGGGAATCCTAGTGTGGGATCAAGACTGCGATGAGTGTGGGATATGTGACTGTTGGGTGTTTTGTTTGACCGAGCGAGCGAAGCGAGCGAAGAAAATTTGCTTTCGTCTGTTCGGATGTTATGTATGTATGTACGTACCCGCGTATAGGTCTTATTTTTCAATGAATCTTGACGATACTTAATATACAGGTTCTACAATCATAGAATTTTTTGTCGTTGGCGATTTTTGGTAGAAATGATATCTTCCCAAAAAGGATGAATCAAAAGAGATATGTCAAGATCGTAGCAAGTGGAAATCTTTGGTCTCTGCCTATCCATTTAGGAAACAGGCGTGATTTTATGTATATAAGTTAGTTTAGGAGACAGCGCTAAACAGCCGATGCTCGATAGAGTATCTCGAAATGGCATCGAATCACGTACGAATAACGGTGAAGCCGGCCGTGTACCTAAATACCTAACCAAAGTAACTACACAGTGTTCTAATAAACAGTGATTCATGTTCATTCAACAGGAACTCGACTCACACAAACGCATCCATGGCAGTCACACGGGCGTTAAGTTAATCAGGATGCATTGTGTGAATTATGCCACTGTAAAATTTCGCTAGGGAGCAGCATTATTGCATTTAGAACAACTATAAAATGTAGTTGTGGTCGAAGCTGATCAAAATGAGCTCAAACACTGTCATACTACGATTACCCTTCGAACTTGACTCCAAATTTCAGCTTAATCGGATCAGAGTTCAAAACTTGCCAGCAAAATTTGAACCAAACATATACATACAAGACAAGTTAAATTAAAGATGAAGAAACCTACACTGGTGGAGACAGGTATCAAATTTGAATTACTCGAGTTGTGGATACTCTCAAATGTTTCCAAAGTCACGTAAGTGCTTGCAATGCAATCACGTGACACATTCGGATATCAAATTTAATTTGTACTATGAGTATGGTAGCCATGAGAGTAAATGAAGCTGTCATGATCGTAGCAAGTGGAAATCCGTGATCTGTCTACCCCTCCGGGAAACAGGCGTGATTTTATGTATGAATGTAATTTAAGCCACGAAATCACAGTCATTGGCTAAGTTGCCTTACATGAAAAAGTTAAAAATTGCTTGATATGATATTATAGCCACCATAACAGTCACGGGAATTCGTTCAGGGTGCATCGAAACCGATCGGAGTTGCCAGGCAACCCAGATAAAGCATGTTTTATATGCGTTTACTGCGCGTGGCATTCTATGGGGATTGGGGATAAGCCTCTATACGCAGGACGTAGGCCTCTACGACCGTAGGACTCTTCCGTATAATTAAACCCTATTAAAAAAAGAGCGACAGTTACATTGTGTTAGTGAACACATCACTTGCGTTACTGTACATCTATTTACAGTGTTGTAGGCAGTATTGGCTGCTGATAAGTGTAGAGCAAACACGATAAGGTAGTATCGCCGGCCATGTGTAACTACCACTGCTTTCCAACGGGGAATATATTTTTACTGTCGCGATAAGCGACCATTTCTACGGACTTTAATGTCTCGTCCCTTTTCCCTTTAAACAACAAAAGCAATGACAGATATTAACGAAGATTATAACTATAATTTTGACTATAGCCACTGATTCTCAGGATAGCCATATCGTCATAGTGGTATTGTCATAAATCAGATCAAAAAGTATTTTATTCATTGAAATCACAAGGCCCTTTTTGAATGTGTATACTCATAGTGGTATCGCCATAGTGGTATCGTCATAGAGGTATCTTCATAGTGGTATCGTCATAGCGGTATCGTCATAGTGGTATCTTCATAGTGGTATCGTCATTGTGGTATCGTCATAGCGGTATCGTCATAGTGGTATCGTCATAGAGGTATCGTTATAGTGGTATTATAATAGTGGTATGGGGGGTTAACGTAACATCAACAAAACATCTTTGTAACTCTACTAATATTAAATCCGTTTTTTTTATATTTCTTTGTACTCAATCACCGTAACCTGAACAGATTCGATGAAATCAAATTTCCCCCGTTCTACTAGACGGATGTTGAGGCAGTTTTTAATGTAATGTAGGGAATTTAACAAGTTTCCGTTTTTTAGAATATCTTTGTAAATACGTAGGTTCTATACAGGCATAGCCGTGGGCAAATGCTAGTTTAATAATATTTTCACCGTTTGAAGCCAATTTGAGTACCTACTTTATTATTGAGCAATCACAGTGAAAGTAAATTACATAACATAACACCCAACAGTCACATACATAGTCTTGATTCCACCCTAGGATTCCCTGTGTCGTGGGTATCAGTAACTACGAGTACCATGGTACCATAACACCCAGACCCGGAACAAATATTTGCAGATTATAAAAACATTTGTCCCGCAGCGGGAAACGAACCCGCAACCTCTTGCATCTCAGCCGGCTACTCGCCCATCGCACCCCAGAGGTCGTCTTCAAAAATTTAATTGGTTTTAACGTGCCTTTTATCAGCGGTTTGGATAAAGCACGAGACTGAGTTCATCGACTAGCGGGCGGTGCACCGTCCGGCCCTGAACGTTCACGGGCCATCGAGTAGGGAACGTAAGGTGCCTTCACACGCTAAGCTATAATACAGCCTTTCCCAAAGTGGGCGATAAGTGGCCTAAAGGGGGGCAGTAAGAGACGCAGAAAAAAAATGGTCGGTGCGCTCAGAGGCCCAATTCTCTAAGTTATTTTAAAACTACACTGAAAGTTGACCGAATCGAGACTGAATTGTAAATTGACTGAAAGTTGAATTTCTAGTCCCTCATAAATAAAAATTTAGTCTACTTTCAATTCATAGTGACCACCATTAGAGTAGGATAGTTATGTATATAATTGGAAAGAGTAAAGAGAGACTCCATCTACTTATGCTAAAATTAACGAAAAAACTTTGAATCGTTCAAGTTTCGGTCACATTTCGATATAATCACATTACAGTGTTGTATTTTATGTCAGAAGAATACCATTTCTGACATTTAAAACATCGACACAAGATCGAAACATGATCCGAACTCTATTTTAAATATTTTTTAGTTAGTGAATTGGGCCTCAGGTCTCAAACTCTTGCGGGTTATAGTAGAATTCTCGTTTAGAATGAATGTTTAACTCTCCGCTAATATAACTCACAATAATTAATTTAATTTAAGTTATAGTGGTTTTTATGTACCTAGGTGAAAAAATGGGGACGCTAAAAAATAATTTATTCTCAAAGTGGACAGTAGACAAAATAAGTTTGGGAACCCCTGCTATAATATATCACCAACATAAACAAAGGGACCCTTAGGCTCTATGCCCACCAAAGCAGCATGACATGTGATCTGGCACGTAACTTGCCACAACCATCAACATTCAAAATAATTGTATGGAGTAGCGCCCATTCACGTGGCGTGGCATGACAAGACCAGGGGGCTAAGTACGGGTTTTGATAGTTTTCGAAACTATATGTAGTTTCTTTTCCATCCATACATTTACTGACAGCGTCCTTAGTTCTCTTCTTGTTTTCGCTAGGGGCGCTGCAAGTAAACGTATGGAAGGAAACGAAACTTCATATACCTCGATATTGAGGACCTCTGTGGCGCGGCGGGCGAAGGTTTGCCTGCAACGCAGGAGGTTGCGGGTTCGATTCCCGCCTCGGAACAAATATTTGTACAATCTGCAGATAATTGTTCCGGGTATTTTCTATGTATACGTAATAAAAAATATCTATCTATGTAATGTATTGTAAGTATTATATCAGTTATCTAGTTGCCATAACACAAGCTCGGCTTAGCTTGGGGCTAGATAATGTTGCGTGAAATGTCCAGCATTTATTTATTTATATAGTTTCGAAAACTTTCAAAACCCGTACCCCTGAAGTATGATCGTACTACTTTAAAATCACGTTACTGTCATGTTGCTAGGTGGGTACAGCGTTTTAAAGCAAGCAACTCAGAACAGACGTTCAGCGAAATGCTAAAATTCAGTGTGAGAGAAGCGAATGCCTTCCGATATGAACATCGCTGGCGAGCGAAGTCTTTCAGGGTAGGCAACGCACAGACAATGCCCTCAGTGTTGTTAATCAGGTGGGCCGTATGCTAGTTTGTCTTACACATTTCATAAAATATAATTTTTTGTTTAAAAAACCAACATCCGCCATTGAATTCGGCTATCTGCTTGTTTTTATTTGCTAAAGGTATACAAACCAATAACTTGTTGCTGAAAATACCAAAATCGCTATATGTAGTTCCATAAAATTTAAGGAGATCCCTCAATTCCTTATGGATTCCATAATCAGAACAGGGTTTTTTAAAAAAAAACTAAATCAGTCGGAAAACGCGTTCATAGCCGAATTTATGAGGTAACAAACATTTAAAAAAATCCAACCGAATTGAGAACCTCCGCTTGTTTTTGAAGTCGGTTAAAAATAAAAAATATGAGTGGGTAACGGACTTGAAAAATTCATTTCTATTCATTTCTTTTTTTAGGTTAGTTTACACCCAGCTTTACTATTGATATTGGGTGGGTTATTTACACGTTACTGTACCAAAACGACAAAAGCTGCCAAAACGTAGGCGTTGTTGATAAATGAAGAGAACACCTCAATTTAGCGTAGACTGCTGCCACATAAATAAGGAGAATAGTTAGTTTCTTAAATTATGACAGCGAGAAGCAAGGGCGTTGATTAAAGTACCGGCCCCCGTATTCTTTATCTCGCGACGTTTGCAACAGGCGTAAATTGTGCAATCAGGGGGATAAGTACGGGTTTTGATAGTTTTCGAAACTATATGAAGTTTCGTTTCCTTCCATACATTTACTGCTTTGTCGAGGGGTCAATCAGCTTTGGCATCTAAAATACCTATCTTGTCCATACTAAACTTAAGTCATGTGTACTTTCTCTTTGCCCTATAATGTAAACATACCTAACTTGTGGACAACGGGGCTGGTTACTCTCATAGAATCACTGTGTTATTTTAGTCCTATATTTAGTACTACACGAGTGTATTTGTTTGTTGTCCTAAATAAATAAAAATAAATACTTAAATAAAAATAAAAATTTACTTGCAGCGCCCCTAGCGAAAACTAGAAGAAAACTAAGGACGCTGTCACTAAATGTATGGAAGGACACGAAACTTCATATAGTTTTCGAAAACGATAAAAACTCGTACTAGACGTACAGAGCTGTCAAATGTCGTTTTTCTCATACAAAGTTACCGTTTGCACAGCCCCGATTGCACAATTTACGCCTGTTGCAAAAATAGAAAATAGCCCTGCGGGCCGCAGTTTTCCAGCCCTGTGCTGCGATTGAACAATGGCCGAGCCTCACGCACCGTTACGCAAGCATGCCTTGTGCCAGTTTTTCCAAGTAAACAACGTTTGAAAAGCCTTATAACACTCTCAAACCCTTAGATGATAAAACTGCTTAGTCTGGCCTTCCCAACCTGAGATCAAAGATAATCGTCACGGACCCCTTCAAAACATGATCAATAGATTCGCCCTAATGTACTCTGACCGCTCTGTTGAAATTACTGAGGTCACTCATCTAGAAGAGACGGTTATCGGTATTTTAATCGGAGTAAAGGGAAAACACTTCAACTGAAAATAATGCGACAAACAGGGCGTTCCCAACTTCACAAAAAACAGAAATTTGAGGCATGTCTTGGCTTTATCAACAGCTAAAAAAACAACGAAACCCCAGGTACGCGAGCCTGATTTTCCAGGGTGTTTTCGGCCTAAGAATATACCCCTCCTTCTCCTCCCGTGGATGTAGTAAAAGCCTTAATAAGTGATTATACCAGGGGATGGGCAGCAGTCTCCGCCGTGATCACAGTCCGCCTGCCAAGCGTGGTGATTATGGCAAATCCTCCCATTGCATTCTATGGGGGAGGCTTCGTCTAGGATTGGACGTAAACAGGCTGGTGATGATGATAAGGAAATACAAATAATTTGAATTTGCGTTTTGTTTATATACATAACCTACCCTAACGTGGTATGTGGCGAACGCCAGCCGCTGACGAGACACGTATTGCTTTGCTTAGTCGGCTCATTCCGCCTATCCATCTAGCTAGTGAGTAGTGTAGGACTGTAGTAGTATACCACTAATCTAATCTATATGAGTCACGAAATCATTAAGCTAAATAAACATTAGGATACAAGGAATAACAACATTATGAAAACAACCTTACATAACATAAACACGCGCCTCAAAGGGCCTCTTTTTACCATCGCTTGCACAATCGTAGGAATATATATACGTGACAAGTGGTGAGCTCATCGCCGCTATTGCTTTCCATGACCAACTCGGCTTACACTTTCTTCCAGTAATAACACACTCGTATTATTTGTCTGACAATTATAGATTACTTTATAGTACACTAGGATAACACTAGATATAATTATCATGCTACAAAGGGCGGCCTTATCGCTTCCCCAGAACAACAAAAAATGCAATTAATGTTTCATTATGATACACTGACGTTAGTTTATGCAAAGTGATTTTGTGTTTGACTTTAGGACAATACACATTAAGTCTCATCTCTTTTAGTTTAGTTTCCAGTGAATTATGAGTATTAGTGATTTGAGTAAACATCGGAGAACGTGATAGATAGCGTAAATAATAGTGTATGACTCAAAAACAAAAGTGCGTCTCGACGCATATTTATGTGCAAGTGTTAGGCATTTGTTGTAGTTCCTGTAAGCAATGTCTGAAGTTCGTCTATGAGAAGGAAAACTTCGTACAGGGTATAAAGGGCAGTAGTATCAGTACTGGCAGAAGTTTAAAAAATCGTTTTCCGTGTGAGGCTTCTGACTGGACATCCAACTGCAGTGCAGAAAGCAAAGGGAGACTTGCGCAATCACTGCCATTAATGCAATGATGTAAATATTTCATAAGTTGCCCGAACAAGATGGGGCTCTTAGTTTTAAGGTCTTACGCAATTTCGTAGGAATAGGTAGTACGCAGTGCAGCTTACTAGTTCGTTATTTCTCATGGAGTTCGAACAATAACTATCTACGAGCGGACGCGTTAATGCTTTTGGCATCAACTCCGGTTTTCGGATCAAAACAATTGTCACCACGTTAAACTATATCGGGGATTGAATCAGTCCTTAAATATGTATGCATGTGCATTGTGCAGTTCGGTGCGTATGCGCGGCCCCTCCACGCGTCGCGTCGGTCAGCTGACCGGCCGCAGCGCCCCCTGCACCGGCATGCGTCATGCGTTCACCACGTACGCAGCTCAGCTCACCTGACGCCCACACTATTTATTATTATACATTTTCGCCGATTTTCCCTACCTATACTATGCTGAGTTGAACGTGCGCGCTAGATCGGACAGAGCCGGCAGCGGGTGTGGACGTGCGCGTGGCGCACCGTGTATATTTCAGGCTTCCTTTGTTTACGCTCGCTGCGCTCCGGGAGCGAAGGGAGGGGGCGGGGGCGGCCGCGTTCAAGGTCAAGAGCGTCGGGCGTCGGCTCGATGCCGGCGCGCCTTTCGGGACCGGTTCTCACGCGTGGGCTACTCACCGGTCTGGAGGCGCCGCTCCTGCAGCTCGATGTACCGGGCCGCTTCGAGCAGCGTGTCGAGCAGGCTCATGACGCGGCCGCGCGCGGTACGAGCGCGCCCGCTGTCACGCCGCGACTGGCCACGCGCCACTCGGCCCGCTCACGTGGCCGCCGCCACCGCCGTCCAATCGCAGCGCGACGCGCGCGTCACGTGGCCGCGGCTAACGACCAATGGGAGCGTACACCGGTCACGTGACACGCACATGGCACCAGTAGAAAGTTACGCCGCGGCCGGGAGCGCGATCGATGCCATTGCAGCGACCGCATGCATGCCTCCGCCCGCGCCCGGCCGGTGACGCGGCACGCGTTACCTTTGTTTATCTGTTACAATAATGTTGCTTCTGATGTTTTACCGACAGATATTGTTGTACTGTATATTTAAATAGGTACGTAAGTCTATTTAAGTAGGTAAGTACATTTTTAGTAAGTGACAAGTGAATCACGTGCGATACTCGAGCGTTCGAGGGCGCGGACTTTCACTTCCTCTCGCCGCGTGAGCTCTGAAATCGAGTTGGTTATAGGTACGGCTTCTTTCCATATAATTGGGTCATTATATTTCATTACGAATCTGGCGGTATGAGGTAAAGTACAAAGTGGATTGCCTACGACGAGAGGCATGGGACTGCAATTAATGTAAGATGTGACTAACACTGCTTGACAAAATTGCGCGTTACAAGTAAGATATTAAGAGTGATAATACCGCTTCATGTTGTAACACTATGTGGCAATAAAGCGCACATGAACATAATTGCGTCTTCGCTGCGAGATTAGAGGTTTACGGGCGTGTTTACTACGCTCACGAGAACGTATTTTAGGATATTCACTCTATTTTCAACCTAATTTTATATGCGTGGTCTTAGCCAAGTCTTCCAGTTAGATAATATACAATCGAATTAGGTAAGTGATAAACAAATTGTAAGATAAAATCTTGCAAGAGTTAAAGAGCCTAGGTTTAGTAGTTATAAGAGCTACTTGTGAATAAGTTCGTCCGCAGAAGTACTACCGCCATACTTATTTCTGCCACCAAAGCAGTTAATGTTGAGCATTGCTTTGTTCCTGTTTTAAGGGAATGGGTGCCGGTGAAGTTATAGGCACATGTAAACTTTCTGTTAGAGTAACTGTTTGTTTCTGTTAGGAAAAAAGGAAAAACAACGACCCCTATACTAATGCCATCGAATATTTTACCTGAGACATTAGTATGTCATGCCACGTCTTTTTTTTTACCACTTGGCAAGCAAACTAGCATACGGCCCACCTGATGGAAAGTAGTTACCGTAGCCTATGGACGCCTGCAACACCAGAGCCATCACACGCGCGCTACCGACTCTGAGACAAAGATGAAGTCTCATGTGCCTGTAATTTCATCGGCATCCCTTCAAACCGAAACACAGCAATGCGAACACTACTGCTTGGCGGCAGAAATAGGTACGGTGGTAGTACTTCCCCGGACGAACTGTTTCACAAGAAGTTCTACTATTAACAAAAACTCTGAGGACAAATTTTATTTTTATTTACTTACCTACTTATTTATAAAATGAATTGGTAAGTTTAAATTTCACCATCATTAACAGATAGATGTCCAGTGCTGGCCACACCTCCGCCATAGATCGCCACGACGGTCTTGATCCGCCTCGATCCACCCGTGACGTTACACTAACATCGGTCCATCGAATGGGGGCTGTTCAACTTTACGTCGGTTCGTGGTAGCCACTCGAGAACTTTTATTCTACAACGGTTATCGGATGCGAGCTATATGTTTTACGGTTGTGTTAGATGTAAGGTTATCCAGTTAACTATTTGTTTAAGTGAGAGAAATAAATAAATAAATTAAATATATATATATATATATATATGGCTTGTTCATTGCCACTTCAACTTTTTCTGAGAACTATGTATATCTTTTTCAGTCACATTTAAAACCTATATTATCGTCTACTGATTTCAAGTAATTCGTACACCAAATCTCAATATCAGCTAGTATCTTTAAGGAGGGGTCTCGATGTTAGTTCTCGATGATCGTTCTGTGCCGTGGTGTGCCCGGTCTAAGAATAGACCCCCCCCCCCCCATCTCCTCCCATGGATGTCGTAAAAGCCGACTATGGGATTACACCAGAGGAGATACACTATTCAACACGAATACTGTTATCATTAATCCACCTTCCAACTTGTACTTGTACTTGTAGCGCAGACTCTTTTCCGCAACTAGGCCGCCAATGGGCCCTTTTTGGGTGGCGAGTGGCGGCTGCTAATCCAGCCACCCGATGTCCTCCAGGAAGGCCAGCAGCTCACTAACGCCGGCGCAGGCCTGCCCGGGCGTCCTCGGTGTCCCGAGGAAAGTTCTTTTTTGAGATGTCACGCTGCTACACTCCAGGAGCACATGCGCTGGAGTCTCATCTGCCTCTAGGCAGCCCCTGCATAGGGGACTGTCCGTGATACCCAGTGTAAACAAATGTTTATTAAGAGAGCAGTGACCCGTGACAATCCCGACTATGAGCCGTAGCTTGTCACGTCGCAGATTGAGCAGTTTTCGTGAGTATTTCGGATTTAAGTCCGGAAACGCCTCCTTCGACTGTCTGCAATTCTGTATACTTACCTAAAGCTTTTGGTGTCGCTCAGCAGTTCGTCTACAGATCCAAGAACGTATCTGACTGAAGGGCAGAGGTACTAAAGGCTCTGGTCCTGCTGGGAGCATTACCGACCCTCTCCTGCCACCTATCCACCTGCCAAGCGTGGTGATTAGCAAATCCCCACCATTGTATTCTATGGGGGAGGCCTTGTGGCCTATCAGTAGACGTTTAACGGCTAGAGACGATGACGACGTAGCATAAATTTTGTAAAAAAAGAAACAGCAAATATTCAAGTACTTTATTAACAGTATGATCACAAAATTGGGCTTCCTTATAAAAAATCTATCAAAAGTTAAACAAGGCTTAAAATAATGTCATCTCTCATCATTGGATCATGTCAAACAGTTACCGGACCAATTTTAAGCAATACTTAAATTTAAATAGCGTTTATAAGTTAAGTTAGTGACAATGTAAGCTGCAGGGTCTATTGTTACATTCAGATCATTGTACAGACCGTCCAAATATTTTATCGCACACAAAAATACATAAATATGTATGTTAATTTCCTCATATATATGTTTTGGCTTGAAACCACGCCAAAACGACTGCGCCAATTTTAATAAATTTCAATTTTGCAAATAAACAAATTGAAATAATATGAGGCGCCGCGCAGCGACAATAACACTCATACATGAGTAAGAGCATCTAAATTACTCAAAACCTCGGGTCGTATACTCGAATATTATCCACGTAAGTTAAACCGGTTAAAATCTATCTAATCATGAATACACAGTTGCGACAGTTTTTATAAAATAATATGGTATAAAGATAGATCAGAATCCGGATTAAGACATGGGATACTTTTCAACCCGAAATTCCCTGAAATTCCCACGGGAGAAGCCGCGGGCGACCGCTACTGATTAATAACATCATGGTGATAAAGTCTGAGAAGGATAGGTCATCATCACCATCCGGTAGATGTCTACCGTACCTACCGTCTACCGTGTCTACTGCTAGGCACAGGTCACCTCCCGAGCCAACGCCGTTAAGAAAAGTCTTAAGCCGCCTCCATCCACCGACTACTTGCGACTTTTACACTGTCTTCTGTCTATCGAGTGGGGCGTTGTGTCTAATTTGCGCCTACCGGTTCGTGATCGCTCAAAAACCTTTATTTTCTAGCTATATGGCATGCCCATTGCCACTTCAACAAAGTAATTTTCTATTTTGCTACAAGTATTTCAAACAATAACTACTCCTAGTAGCTATAACCAAGAATGCGATTATTGTTTTCAGCCGAACATTATCTTAACTGTACATTGTATTTGAATATAATAAAACATTATCTTAACTGTACATTGTATTTGAATATAATAATATAAATAACATACACACATAACATCTTAAATAATAACTACACAAACATCTTAAAAAAAATTGTGATTTTCTAAAATACGTTCTACGAAAATATTCCCCTATCTTTATTGGGGACTATCTTGAATATGTCTCCAAAATTCACATTGAAATAAAACCCATATTCATTAATCGAACTCCACTCTGATATCTAGTCATCATTGAAACGCATTCTAGACCACTCTTCGAGTTTAGTTCGATTAATTAATACGCCTCGGGACATTTCAAAAGCATTCAAAATACGCACCAAAACTAAATGGCACCGCAAAGGATTACAATAAATACGCTAACAATAAATTATTGTATATATTGCTTACAAGTATATCTGACTAAATCACGCAAAAAAAAATCACTCGTTACATTATTCTACTAAAACAAAAATACCCTAATTGGTATCAATATAAAATATTTTGCCATGGTGTCCAGCCTAGGAATATATCGCTCTCTCCTCTCGTGGATGTCGTAAAAGCCGACTAAGGGATTATTTTATTTTATTAACCGACTTCCCAAAAAGGAGGAGGTTCTCAATTCGGTTGTATCTTTTTAAAATTTATTTATTTAAGGAAGACCAACAGCTTAATTCAAAACAATCTATGCTAACAAAAATAGGCGCCGGAAAAGCCAATTAATGGTCATCACGGATTGATACAAATTAGCTTACAAAATATTAAATATTACACCGAGATATGGACAGCAGCATCCACCTGAGTACTCAACACGTATACTGTGATCACCAATCCGCCTGCCAAGCGTGGAGATTATAGCAATTCTCCACAGTATATTTTATGGCGAGGTCTAGTCCAGCAGTCGACGTTTAAAGACAACATAACATAACACCCAACAGTCACATACGTATTCCTGATCCCACACTAGGATTCCCTGTGTCGTGGGTATCAGAAACAACGAGTACCAATGGTACCACAACACCTAGACCCGGAACAAATATTTGCAGATCATACAAATATTTGTTCCGCAGCGGCAATCGAACCCGCAACCTCTTGCATCTCAGCCGGATACTCGCCCGCCGGCTCGGAGGTCGATATATATATATATATATATATATATATATATATATATATATATATATATATATATATAGCTTTAACAGTTAGTCCTAGAGACTTGAAATTTGGAGAGTACGTTCCTTTTTGATCTAGAGGGCACTAAAGAATTTCCGAAAATCACCCCCTAAGGGGGTATGAAAAAAGCTCCACGAGGACGAAGTCGCGGGCATTAACTAGTTTACAATAATACTACATTATCTAATGTGAACCTTATAGTAACGAGAGAAAAATATCACTATGACTAACCCATTATTTCTCCAACCGACCCTTAACTTAAGGGACCACTCACGCATAGTGACAGATTTTAAAGAAAAGTGACCTAGGCTTCGGAGTCAGTGATGAAAATGGGCATTATAATAATCTCCAATTCAAACTAACTAAAGCAAAATTATTGCTTTTTAATAAAACAAATTGCTGTAACATTATTTAGGTCTACTATTTACTAAACGAATATTCAACAAAATTCTCAAAACTCCTTAAAAATGACACAAAAACGGCAACATATGGTATCGTTGCTACTGAAAACAAACCAATTACTTTCATTCCAACATGGTATATTTTCTGTCACTGTAGTATGTCTACCCGACTACGGAACATGTAACGGAAGGAATTGCTCTTAACCCGTTCCTTTTTATAGTAGTAGTAGTAATTTCCTTGCCACAAACCCTTACAAAATTTGATAATATCATCAAGTTCAGATAACATCGCTTTGAGACATAAAATTGGTAAGTCTCGTGTGTAATTTGACCATCGTTTTTTCTGAACTAAAACACAGATTTTAACTGCCAGTCCTGTTTCATTTTCAGAAACAGTCCTGTTTCATAAACTACCAGTCCTGTTTCATTTTAACAACCAGTCCTGTATCATTCGAATCAAATCAAAAGAATTTTATTCATTGAAATCACAAGAATCATTTTTACTACCAGTCCTGTTTCATTTTAACAAACAGTCCTGTTTCATTCAAATCAAATCAAAATAATTTTATTCATTGAAATCACAAGAATCATTTTGGGTAATTTTAACTGCCAGTCCTGTTTCATTTTTACAAACAGTCCTGTTTCATTCAAATCAAATCAAAAAACCAGTCCTGTTGAATTTTTCTACACTCATTAAATATTTAGTAAAATAACCTTTACTAAATCACACAGTAAAATTAGAAAGGTTATAAAACAATATATCAATTGTCCTAGCGTACGTAGTACGGTTACTACACTCTACAAACTCGGCAGCTGCTTCGTTTAACTCTCCACAGGGTCTGCTGCCCTGGTAATGTTGCTCCTAGAAAAAAAACATTTCTAAATCAAATTTAGTTCTTTTTAACCGGTTTCACAAAAAGGAGGAGAATCTCAATTCGGTTGTATTTTTTTTTGTTTTTTTTATGTTTGTTACCTCATATCTCCGGCGTTTATGAACCGATTTGGAAAAATCTTTTTTTAATTGAATAGATACATCCAGATTGGTCCCATTTTTTTCAGAATCCAGTTCTGATGATGGAATCCATGAGGAATTGAGGGAATTCCTCAAATATTGTAGGCATACATATAGCGATTTTGATATTCTCAGCAACAAACCAAGCATTTGCAATCAGAGAAGTATCATAAATGGTTTTTTCATCATTTTTTTTCATCCAGATATTTAGTCGAATACAATGGCGGAAGTCGGTATTTGAAATGAAAAGTTATGATCATATTGTTTCTTGGTCACAGTCAGGCGTCACGTTGAGGGCTCTGTGATATTTTACTAAAATAAACCTGTTGGTGCTTCCAACAACATAGCGGTACGGAAAATTTTCACGTTTTACTAAATGAATGCTCTGTGATATGATTGTGAAAAACCAGTGTGGTGAAAGGATTCAATGCATTTCGCAGTGGTTCCTTTCAAATACTTTGACCAAATTCTAAAATAAATATGTTAACAAAACGCGTTCTACATCATAGTATATGAAGGCCTCTCGATAGACCGTCGACATTTAAAAGTAGCAGAATGTCGGTGGATGTAGGTGGCATTATATGGGGGAGGCGTATGCCCAGCAGTGGACTTCTACAGGCTGATAATGATGATGACGTTTCTATTTTTGACACATTATCATGCAGCTTCAAGGCGCAAACCCACCGCGGAGCACGGAGAGGCTACGCACGTGTGTTAAGCTTCGCTTTGCAAGAAAATGTTTGTGATCATGTCCACTGCAACCCACGGACACGCTACGCATCAATTGACGTCATTGATACATGCGTGGCTTGCTCGAATAGGCGCTGATATAGCTCAACGCTGTCAAACGCCATGCACGCTGTGCATGCGGTACACGGCTACCTAGCGCTGTACATAGTCGTGGGTTAGTATTCGTGTATAGTGAGTACTGCAGTGGAAACGTAGACCCACGTTGTCGAACAAACGCAGCTAAAATGCGCCGCGGTGGGTCTTTCACAGCTGGTATAATTTGTTAACATGCAACTATATTAAAAGGAAAGGATTTAAAACCAGGAAACACACATACTTACATGCATGTTAGTTCCATCTTCTTAAAAGGACTGCGGTTAACTTCTTTTTAAAAGCACAGTATGATAAGCACACACACACACTCACACTATGACAAGAATGCACGAGAAGCATGCCAGACACACTAAAGCTTCAAAAATTCAAAATAAGTACAGTTTTACCCAGAAAATAAGTCCGATCGACTGTTTTCGTTTGCGCAGAAAAGCGCAGACTGATATCCGACAGTAGCCGAACGTATAGTATAGCTCTGTCCAGCTGACATGATTCGTACACTGTCGGACAGAGTCGACTGATGAACAAGATGGCGCACGACCGGCCGCGATTTTACCGCGAAATCGATTAACCAATAACAGCGCAAGATTTTTTAGCGCGCGATTGCTTTTGGTAGAAAGAAGGTTCCCGCGTTATACTCTTAGATTTTGACGTTTTTCTCCCACGAGTCAACACGCAAAGTCAATAGCGTGATCGATCTCAATTTACTCGATTTGGTGCAAGAGTGCCAAACAAGCGTTATTAGGATTTAAACTGGATTGCAATTAGAACTTGATTGGGATTTTAACTGTTTTCAAGAGTAGCCATGCTGGACTGGCTGCTTATGATATAATTAGCATACAGAAACCGTTCCGTCTGGCTCTAGTTTCATAGTTTCCATCCGTTAAGATTTTAGAAAAATTTAGAGAGTTGCAGCGTAATTCAGCTGAAAAGTTCAACAAGGGTGTACCGTAAGATAGCACTGTGAACTGCCCTGCGATTACGTAATTATGTTACTAACACTTTCTTTTGGTGGCTTATTGCTAACAGACTATTATTTCCATCGACATTTTCCGATTATGTAACCTCTTCTTGCTCCTACTTCAATCGATTTCTATCGATATATTACAATGTGAAGTTCTCGCAAATTGTTGGATAACCCGACCATCCGGACCAACTTACAAAGTCCTTATTGTTCTATGGACCGTGCATAAACATACTAACCATTTTCAATCAATAGTATAATACGACTGTTTAATGTTTTGTCTGTGATAGAAATATATTTTTATACTGTGGTCCCTGCCAGCTGTGCGGTGTGTACTATTATCTATTCTGTTCTGTGGGGCGGTGTCATATTTGTTTGTTTACAAATATGTTTTTGAATAAATTTTTGGTCTTGGAATAGTTTGGAAGGAAATGTAAAGTAATTGGAAGTGAGTGAACGGCACATATTTGAAGAAAATAAGTGTTTTACGAGTTAATGTGATGATTGTGAGATTGATGAGATGTGTGAATAATAATAATGGTGCAACCCACAGTGAAAAAAGCCCCATAGAGGCTCTGCCTGTCGGGTAGGCAGGGCAAAAGGCGTGTAGGTATGTTATGGTACTAATACTAATTGTCGATATTGGAAAGTCCTTCCGTAAATAATGAATAGGTACCTACTAAGACATTGGTGAATTTTATTTCACAGTTTTTTTGTTTAGTACCTACCTAGACTTTAGTTATTATAGACATCAATGGTAATTACCAAATGATTTTATTTGATTTGGAATGTATTCAAACCATGTTCAAACAATAAACAATCCACATAAATAACTTAAAATTACGATTTCTTTCGTTAGAAATCACAATTGACTTATTTCTATTGCAAAAGGTCGTATTGCAATCAAATTCTTGATAGAAATAGCAATACATAATCGCTATTTCATACTATCGATGAAACACTTCATAATCAAAAAGGCTTTTTATTGTAATCATGCTTTGTTAGCAACAGCGAGAGTTAGGTGATCGCTAAGACGTCATTTTCAATAGAAATAGCATTGAAAGTGATTGAAATAGGGAAAAAATGATAGCAACCGAATTAGCTAATCGCACCACTGACCTTGGCAACTCCTAAAGAACAGTGGTTCATGCTGAGGTATAGAAAATAAGATGTTATTCAGTGAGTAACGACACATACAAGCACAGTAACGCCACTGTTCACAAACACATTAACGGGCATTGAAACGGCTATTTTGTCTTCATTATTTTCTGACATTTGTCATACATTATCTATCACTTTGATGTAGGGTTACGGTAGGGTTGCCATCCGTCCGGGTTTCCCCGGATTTGTCCTAGTTTAGAGGGCATCCGGGGAGCGTCCGGGCGGGGCTTCATTTGTAGTCCGGGTTTAAAAATGTAAAGTCTTGACCTTGAAGTCTTTAACCGCCCGTTTGTGTTCGTGAACTTGGTTTACTATTCGGTGAGTAACAGAGACCGAAATCTAAGTTTTAACAAGCAATTTACAAGGATTTTGTATGGAAAATGGGGTTCACAGAGTGTTCGCAAGGTGAGCTTGCCACACCGAATCCGTGTTACACTACACCATACGTCCGTGACAATTGTCAGCAAAAAACTTCCCTCAGCCTCCAACACACATGAAGCAGTGCGAAACGTGACCTTGAACTGACCTTGAAACCTATAGACGAGGTCACCCGCCCGGTGCTATCGGCTGAGGTTGCTGACGTATAGGCTCTTCAGTTCGGTCTTAGGCGTGTTCTCGAAGAGCGCGGCGCGGTTCTGACCTTCGCCCTTCTTCACCCAGTGGCCGTACACTCGGAACGCACAGCCGTCTATCACCTGGAAAATGCATGATGCTTGTGTGAATATCAAGTCGAAACTTAGGCCGATCTTCCAGAAATAAACTCGTTTTCCCCTCTTATAATATCCTGGAGGAAGGTGACATGACATAACATAACACCCAACAGTCACACACGTAGTCCTGATCCCACACCAGGATTCCCTGCGTCGTGGGTATCAGGAACTACGAGTTACATGGTACCATAACACCCAAACCCGAAACAAATGTTTATATGATCTGCAAACATTTGTTTCGGGTTTGGGTGTCCCGCAGCGGGAATCGAACCCGCAACCTCTTGCTTGTCAGCCGGCTACTCGCCCGCCGCGCCACAGAGGTCGTCAGACCAAATTTTTGCTAATGTTTAGTATGTAAGGCTAAACATAATCTCGTAGGCCAAATACGACCACTTACGCCAAACACAAGCTTCCGCCTCGGAGAAAAACAAAATAAATCCATACCTTTCTGAGAACTCTCGTAGTGTAAGGGTCCCGCATCGCGTCCTGCAGCGGAAGCGCGCGCGCTGCCGTATGCGGCAAATGCCGCAGCCGCACCGCAGCGCGTACCGTTAGCAACGCGAGGCGCAGTTTAGCGCGCGCGTTGAAACCGCCCGTTTTAATTTGCTGAAAACACGGTTTCAGATGATCAATACATTGATCATGGCTTTCTAATGAGTAATGACAACATTATAATGTAATGTCAAATCACTTTAGCCTACATGGAAATAAAGGGGCCATTCACGATCAATCCAAATGACTCTAATTTCTTATTTGATGCGGGCAGCTACGTGGCCTTGGATTCAAATTTAAAAGAATTTTTACTCTGTGCGGTCCTTCATCATCATTAGCCGCTAGAAGTCCACTGCACTACATAGGCCTCTTCTATACTATAGAATGCCACGACGAACGGTCTTGATCTTATACAGCGTCGTCTGGTTCGTGGTCGCCACGAGTGGACCTTTATTGCAGCAGTTGTCAGTTCTGCAGAACTTGCCAATTCTAAGAGCAATGTCAATGATCTTGGTTCTTCTACGGAGCTCATGTCAGATTTTATCACGTAGTGTGCGGGTTCTGCCGAGTGGAATTAAAGCAAGTGGGTGTGATGATCCTCGGCGAGATCGCGACGCGTCTGAATTGGCTTGATAATTCGGCACTCACTGTCAGTTTTTGGCTTGGGCGATTTGACGCGATGGACTGATCGTGAAAGGCCCCCTTTACAATACTAACGGAATATTAATTATCGTGGTAAGATCAAGCCAGTTATGTGGGCAACATTTGGGAGTTTATGCAAGTTGGATCAGTCTGATAAAACTTTTATATTTATTTTTCCAGCTCATCTTTGGAACAGCACATTAAGAATGAAAGACTAGTCAGATTAATCTAGGATTTGAGGGCATATACGGATAGATCCAAATGGGAAGCGTTCTGGAGAAGAGCCAGGTTAGGAGTAGCATAAACTAACGAGCATGAATGAAGAATGAATGAAGAATGATGATAGTTAACGAAGCAAAAGAGGTGAATGATGAGAGGTGTTTTTTTAAATTATTTAATTAGTACGGAATCAAGTACCAGTTACACTAATAAGGTGATGATGAGGTATTGATGAGGAGGTGAATGAGGAGGAAAGGAAGTTGTAGCAAGTGGATATCCGTGGTCTCTGTCTCGCCTGAAACAGCGAAAATGTAAAGGGGTCTTAGTGTTAAGTTAAGAATGCTGAGGAAAGCCGATGTACGTATTTATAAACAGAAGGTATGTTAATTAAGCTCACGAAGCACACAAATAACCAAGCGCAATTAATATGCCTTTATTAGCTAATCCTAACATGCAAATATTTTGTGAGGTAGCCTATTATAGAAATTTGAACTGTGACATTTAGCATATAAGGGCTATATTTGTATCATTTAAACTTAGCATCTATCCGTAACCATTTTTCATGTAGAACCAAGATAAAAAATAGCCTATTTGTTAATCTAGTTCATAATCTATGTAACTACCTAATTTCATCAACTTACGCATTCTACTAATATTAGTGGTTCGCCCCGAAATGAGCCTTCGCGAATACACACGATGTAGCCTTAGCCTTTGACCCTTTCTAACCAACTTTAAAAAATATTTAAATGAATTGTTTTTAGACAAATTTCGTAATTTTTAAATTCAATTTCTTTTTGTAATTTTTCGTCAAAATAGCTGAATTTGTGTCAAAATAGCTACAAGCATGCCAAATTTTAGCATTGTGGGATTACTGGAAATACCTTATTTTTTATATTTTTGTTCACACCTCAAAAACAGTCTAAAACAAAATTAAAAATAGCTTTGGAACGTCCAAATAAAGGCCTTCATATGACTAACTTTACTGATTCTCAAATGTATTTATCCCCTCTTGGACCTAAAACAACACCTCGACCAATTTAGCTCATAACTTTAACTATAAATTGTGCTAACCTACTAAATTTAATGAAGATAAAATCAAAGCAACGGTTCGAAAGTTACCCTCAGATTACACATACTTATTACACGTACGTTTGACAGCCATGATCGCACAATTTACGCCTGTTGCAAACCTGTCGCGAGATAGAGAATACGGAGGCTGGTTTCGATTAAATTAAGATTAGATTATGACATTGACACATAGGTTACTAGAATGCGAACGAAGTCGCGGATGGATGCTAGTTATTAATATTACTAAAACTATTTTCTAGCATTTACTATACCAATATAAATTACCTCCTTATTAGTAGTCTGCAACGTGCCCATACAAGCACACAAATGGACTCGCCCAATCTGTCGTACCAACTGACAAATCAAAGCAAATATGGCGGGTTGAAACGATACGAGAGCAGTCGAACCAAGTACAATCATACGAGTTTGCTTGCTTCCGACTCTACTCAGAACCACGATGCCCACGTTTCTATCGCAGTTTCCGAATACTCGGTCCAAGAGTCGGAAAAGGTAAGTACGTTCCGAATCCGAGTACACTCGGATCAGTGATTGCCATGTGCCACGGTCCGAGTATAAATCGAAGGACCCTCGAATCGTGTCAGCCCGGTTTTAAAAGGATCTTGCGAACCAATCTAAACCCAAATACAGTGACCGCATAAACTTTGATGCGCATGAGACTAGACTATGCAATCAAGTGCGATATTTAGTGCAATAATACGAAGCCCTTCATAAGCATGCATTCGAGCTAATTTATAACGCAGAAAGATAAGCATTCATAAATAGGATACTGTGTTTGTGTACAACGTTTTAGGAGAGTCACTTTGTTAGAGAATAGTTAATTAACAAATTAAGACAGTCATTTAGGAGCATAACATTGACTATAACATGGTCATGTCTACTACTTGATGTCAGCTGTTCTTTTTTGGCACCCTAAGTTAGTTCAGAGACCAACTTGAAGTATTGATATACCCGTTTTAAAGTGACAAGGACCGTTTCCATTTTTGTGTGTGTCAATCTACAGCAGATCTCAAGTTACACTATACGTACGGAGTGGCAAGGAAGTTCGAACCCCACATTTTAAAATAAACTCCGAGTGTGTTAGTATAAACAGTAAAACAACCCACACACAACACCCCATTTGTGTTACAAAAATATACATAAAAGTTCGGATATTAATCAGATAAAACCAATGATTTGCGCACCATACTTCACCCTTTTGATATGATAAATGACGAAACTGAATGATTATGAAACAGTCATCTGTGAATACATAGTTGTTCTGTCTTGTATCGTCGTTACGTTGGTGCAGTTGTCAGAATGTCATAACATCATAAATGCAGTCGTCAGAATAAAGCTTGCAGAGGTCAGCAGACTATGAAGAGCAATTGTCATAATGTCATGCGCAGTCGGCATAATATCATGTACAGTCGTCAGCATGGCATAAGCAGTCAGTTTTAAATAAGTAACGTAATGTGAAGTCGCCATAGTATCATGTGCATTCGTCAGAGTGTCATAAGCTGTCATTTACAAGACTATAATGTGGAGTCGTCATAATATCAAGTTCATTCGTCAGTGTCATAAGCTGTCATTTACAAGACTATAATGTGGAGTCATCATAATATAATCTTCATTTGTCAGAGTGTCATAAGTAGTCATTTACAAGCCTATGATGTGGAGTCGTCATAATATCATGTTCATTCGTCAGTGTCATAAGCTGTCATTTACAAGACTATAATGTAGAGTCGTCATAATATCATGTTAATTCGTCAGAGTGTCATAAGCTGTCATTTACAAGACTATAATGTGGAGTCGTCATAATATCATGTTCATTCATCAGTGTCATAAGCTGTCATTTACAAGAATATAATGTAGAGTCGTCATAATATCATGTTCATTAGTCAGTGTCATAAGCTGTCATTTACAAGACTATAATGTGGAGTCGTCATAATATCATGTTCATTAGTCAGTGTCATAAGCTGTCATTTACAAGACTATAATGTGGCGTCGTCATAATATCATGTTCATTCGTCAGTGTCATAAGCTGTCATTTACAAGAATATAATGTAGAGTCGTCATAATATCATGTTCATTAGTCAGTGTCATAAGCTGTCATTTACAAGACTATAATGTGGAGTCGTCATAATATCATGTTCATTAGTCAGTGTCATAAGCTGTCATTTACAAGACTATAATGTGGAGTCGTCATAATATCATGTTCATTCGTCAGTGTCATAAGCTGTCATTTACAAGACTATAATGTGAAGTCGTCATAATATCATGTTCATCCGTCAAGAGTGTCATAAGCATCAGTTACTAGAATGTAATGTTGAGTCGTCATAATACCATGTGCTGTAACAGTCGTCAAATTGTCATATACAGTCTTCAGACTTTAACTTGAAGCCACAATGTAATGAACAGCGTAAAGCAATCCCACAAAATCACACCATAATAGATAATACAGTGTTTAATGGCACCCAAAAACAAAAACCAACCGTGCCATTGATGGTACAATTCCTGGACTCCCCGATTGTCACATGCGCAATCATAGGTTCTACAACCATTACCATAGTGAGTTGATCGATCCGTGACATCTTCCTTCCGGCCGTGGATAGCGACTGCTTCAGTGGCTTCATGTCTTGGTCCCATAGCTAGTAGAACAATGTATCGTGTGTAAAAACTCATTAACATAAATAATCTATTAAATGCATAGAAGTGCTATTCGCAAGCTCTATCTAGGTGCGACATACTCATATCATGTGCTTAAAAATCAGTACACAACATTTTTGATAAGAAAATATATCAAAATTCATACAAAATTCTACATTCTTAAGAATTTTAACAATAAAAATAGGTGTGCTGTACTAGGAAAGTATGAACTGATTGAAGTCTTACCACAGTATTGAAGAAGGGATGTTCTAAGGATTCTTTGATGTCAATCCTTTCGCTCGGTTCCACGACCAGGAACCGCCTGATGAGATCTTTGGGGTCATCTGAAAAATAACAATGCAATACGTTATTTTCCTGTACTGAAACTACGAGCTGAGCTCTCTCCATACCTCACTGCACGATCCGTAGAATAACCAAGATCACTGACATAGCCCTCAGAATAAGCAAGTTGAAGTGGCAATTGGCGGGTCATATAGCTCGCCGAACTGACAATCGTTGGGGAATAGAGGTTCTCGAGTGGCGATCACGAGCCGAGCGACAGTGTAGGAAATCCCCCTCTCGATGGACCGTTTACATTTTAAAAGTAGCAGGAAGTCGTTGGATGGAGGCGGCTCAAGAACAGTCGTCACGACATTTTATGGGGGAGACCTCGTCCATCAATGGATGTCCAGCTGATGATGTATAGACAACGGTAAACACAGTTGCATTTACCTGATATATCCGCCCATTCGGGACTGGTGAACGAGTACTTCCCCTCCATGATATTTCTCAGCATGACCATCTGCTTGCGGTGCCAGAACGGAGGACAGCCTACCAGACTGCAATAATTCAACCATATTTATACAAAACTGGCGGTAGTCCGCGGTTTCTCCCACTATATTCTACCGAAGAAACTGAGTTATGGGATAAAAAGTATCCCATATTACAATCCTCCTTTTACCGTTGTGTGTCCGGTCTTGGAATAGACCCCGGCACAACCAGTTGAGCATAGCAGTTGTGCATTGGGACCGAAAAGCCCTCCGATGGGTTCGATTCCCGCTGAGGGACAAATGTATAATCTTCAAATATTTGCTTCTGGTCTGGGTGTTGTAGTTCCTGATATCCATAACACGGGGAATCCTAGTGTGAGATCAGGACTATGTATGTGATTTTTGGGTGTTATGTTATGTTTTATAACTCGCAGAACTAACAACCGTTGGGGGATAACGATAACGAGCCGATAACGAACCGGACGACGCAATGAAGGACGGTTTCCATCTCGATAGACCGCTGACATTGCTAGCAGGAATTCCACTGAAAATACCGTGATAGGTGTTCAGTGCTATCAGGCTAATAGCTTTTAAATTGTCCATTTATTAATCACCTCTGTGGCGCAGTGGGCCAGTAGCCGGCGGAGATGCAAGATGCGGGTTCGATTCCCGCTGCGGGACAAACGTTTAAATGATCTGCAAATATATGCTCCGGGTCTGGGTGTTGTGGTACCATAGTACTCGTAGTTCCTGATACCCACGACACAGGGAATCCTAGTGTGGAATCAGGACTATGTATGCGACTGTTGTGTGTTATATTATGTATTGGTACGGAATGTATTTGATGAATACTTAAACTTACAGTGTGAACATGATAACTCCACAGGCCCATCTGGAAACATACAAAATACAATATTAGATAAACAATAAGAAAACAATACAAAATTACCCGGACTTGTTGGTAAATTTTGTGTTATTACTGGAAGAAAGTGTTAGCCGAGTTAGTCGTTGGAAACTGTTTTAAAGTCCACATCTTATGATGATATTGTTAATAAAATTATTAATTAGAACTTAAATAATGTAGGCTTATCAATATAAGCCCAAACACAACCACAAACGTCGCAGGAATTCGGTGGATGGAGGCGGCTCAAGACCGTACATAACACGACACGTTAAATAAAAGCTTTGGAATACTATATATTGATTGAATTAACAATGTTGACTTTGACACCACCCTATCTTTTAAATGAAAGTAAACAAAGAATGATTTGGAATCATTACCACTATGTCAAAGTTCAGAAACTATCATTATTTAAGATCCGTTATGCAAGCTTCGCAATGCGTCAATACATTATCATAAAACATCTGTAGCACAGAATAATGTTTAAAGTAGGTGCTGTTTATTGTTTGGACAAGTGGAAGATAAAAACGCTACTTTAAAATCAATTTATGAGCAAAATAGATAGTTGGCAAACTGTCATTGCCCACACGCATTCGGTTTAAAGAACTTTATTGTCTTAAGAAATAACAAAAATTTCACTTATAAGACAATTTATGATAGCTTAAAAATATGTTTATTGCATGTTTTTTGCATTGAAACATTCTATACCGGTTCACAAATAAGCTGGTTAATTTAATCTGATACGTAACTTGGAATTTGCTACTATGGAGCTGACATCGTCAAAAATTGACGCAAGCTCCTAAAAAATAGGAGGGTAAAAACTGTCATGTATGTCAACATCTGTCATGTGTGACATAAACAGTTGCCTAACAAACCAACAAACATTAAAATCAAGTTATTGAGCCAAAGTCAAAGTATCATTTTGAATAATCTTATAAATAAAAATCACCGTGGCCTATGAATAGACCTCTCATCTCTTCTCTTGTGGATAGCGTAAAAGTTGGCTTAGGGATTTCACCAGAAACCACCACCAGTTGCAGCATCCACCTGAGTACTCAACATGAATACTCCGATCACCAATGCGCCTGCCAAATGGCAACGCCATTGTATGTTATGGGGGAGGCCGCGTCTCAAATCAAATCAAATCAAAAATAATTTTATTCATTGAAATCACAAGGATCATTTTGAATTGACTTATAAATTAAAATTACTCGTGTTCCAACGCGACCAAGCCTAGAAGAATCAGGCCAACAAACACGGCTTAACTTACTTTGATGATCCTTCTTACTACTAGGTGGGAAGCGCCTGTGTGGTGCCTCGGACCAGGTAGAAGCTGATACTTAGAAAAAGAGAACTTATAACTTTTCATTTAAAAAACCGACTTCCGCCATTGTACTCGACTAAATAATTTTGGATGAAAAAAAAATGATGAAAGAACCATAGTGGTGAAAGGATTATGATACTTTCTGAATGCAAATGCTTGATTTGTTGCCTACAATATTTGAGGAGTTCCTTCAATTCCTCATGGATTCCATCATCAGAACTGGATTCTGAAAAATGGGACCAATCTGGAAGTCTATCTATTCAAATAAAAAAGAATTTTCCAAATCGGTTCATAAACGCAGGAGATACGCGGCAACAAACATAAAAAAAGATAAAAAAAATAAAAAAAAATACAACTGAATTGAGAACCTCCTTTTTTGGGAAGTCGGATAAAAAGCCTAAGCGCGATGCCACACCAGCGTTGTCGCTGCGTTGGCGACGATGGAGCGCTGACGCTCCGTAGTTCTACATACAAATCTGAATGACACGCCACACGGGCGTTGCCGGGGCGTAGTGTCGTCGCGACGCGCACGCAACGGAGAAGGGCCTGGGGAGACGAGGTGGGGAAGATAGCTGCGTTGAAACGACGGAGCGGCAGCGCAGTAATTAATAGCATATCGAAGCATAGCATAGCTGCGTTAATGCAGCGCTCGTGTGGCATTCACTGCGTTGATATCATTGCGTTGCGATGACGCAGCGCAGCCGCCGTGTGTCAGCGCTCTAAGGTAGTCAAAAGAAAAATGTAGAGAATCAGCAAAAGTTGTTACTTTAGTTACTTACATATCAACCTCCATGCCGTAACCAGGTGCGTCGTCAAACATGTTGGCTTTCAGTGTCTCCGGCGCGAGGTACCCTGGAGTTCCACAAAGCTCTGAAATTATAGAAAGTATCTAACTAAAATAACTTTAACTAATTAAAATTAATAACTACGCAGTAAATCTCCGATCGCAGCTCTCTCTATAGCCCGCTGCGAGATTTTGAGCTTGTGTATTTAAATCATAATAACCAAGATCTTTGAATTAGCAAGTTGAAGTGGCATTGGGTAGGTAATTTAGCTGGCAGAACCGACAAAGACCACGAACCAGACGACGCAGTGTAGGACGACCAAAGGTTGCAGGAAGTCGGTGGATGGAGGCGGCTCAAGACCGTTCGTCGTGGCATTGTATGGCCTATGTGGACGTCCACCTGATGAAATGATGATGATGATGCACCAATAAACTGACGACCTCCGTGGCGCGACGGACGAGTAGGCGGCTGAGACACAAGAGGTCAGCGATCGATTCCCACTGCATGATCTAAAAATATTTGCTCCCTGTGTGTATTGTGGTGCCATGGCACTCGTAGTTCCTGATACGACAGGGAACCAGGACTATGTTATGTAATATATTTGACGACATCAGTGGCGCGACGAGCAAATAACCAAGATGCGAGAGGTTGCCTAAACGGGACAAATGTTTGTATGATCTGCAAATATTTATTCCGGGTCTGGGTGTTATGATACCATGGTAGTCATGTTACTCGTAGTTCCTGATACCCACGAAACAGGTAATCCTAGTGTGGGATCATGACTACGTATGTGACTGTTGGGTGTTATGTCATATACATACATGCGTATGGGGATTGTATGTATGTCTGTTATTTTATGCTTCTGTAAATGTAACATAAACAAAGATTCTTTGTCTGGTATCAAGTGACTGTGACTAGTTTTGTTTAGTACTGGATGTAACTTTAGACATTGCAACAAGAGTGCTGTGAAGCATGACTTCATCATCATCATCATCATCATGAGCCGTTAGACTTCCACTGCTGGATGAGGGCTCCCCCATTGAATACAATGAACGGATTTGCTATATAACCACGCTTGGCAGGCGGATTAGTGATCGCTGTATTCATTGGCGTATCTAGAGCTTTTTTCCAGGGGTGGCCTGGCCCCTGAGTTATGCCAATGAAGCAGAGTCAACGGCCAACGTAACTTATGTAGTACCTATAAGTCACTCTACAGACGCGGTCGCAGCCAAAGATTTTGGGGGAGTCATCTTAAATCACCCTTGGCTAGGGAAAGTTTCCTATCGGCAAGCGGAGCGAGCCGCGAAAATTTCGTATTTAAGAAGTGTGGCGGGCAAATTTTCTACGATTTTAGTAGCAAGATCAGCCGCTTAAGACGGCCCACCCGGCCCCCACTCCATATACGCCTATGGCTGTATTGGTGTTAAGTGCTTAAGTGCATGCTGCCCATTACCTGGTGTAATCCCTTAATCGGCTTTTACGACATCCACGGGAGGAGACGGAGGGGTCTGTTGTTAGACCGGAAACTCCACGGAACACATAACTAACATAACATAACACCCAACAGTCACATGCGTAGTCATGATCCCACACTAGTGTCACTGTGTCGTGGGTATCAGGAACTACGAGTATCATCGTACCATAACACCCGGACCCGAAACAAATATTTGCAGATCATACAAACATTTGTACGGCAGCGGGAATCGAACCCGCAACCTCATGCATCTCAGCCGGCTACTAGCCCGCCGCTCCACAGAGTTCGTCAAACTTTTATAAAGTTAATAAGACACTACATTTTTTAGTTACATCAGGCTCTAGTTTTCTTTTTTAAAACTACGAGACAGATTTAAAAAAAAAAGGTCTCGACGGCTGAGTTACACCACTCTTAAATTTCATTATACATATGACAGTGTAATGGGCGGCCTTATCGCTGCACGCGATTTCTTCTGGACAACCTTTGGAAGGACAGTCTAATGCTGATGCTTGGTTAAAAGACTCACCGAACAGCTTCTCTCCTTCCTTCAACACCTTCGCGAAGCCGAAGTCGGTGATTTTGACGTTGAGCTGGTCGTCCAGCAGAATATTCTCCGGCTTCAGGTCTCGGTGCACTATGCACTTGCTGTGAACGTGGCGGACGCCTTCCATGACTTGTCTGGTGAAGATAAACATCATGTTATCCAAGGTATCCTCATCAACCTATTGATATTCTCAATCTTTCAGTTTACAGTATTTGTAAAGTACGTATAATTGATATTTTAAGTGTCGTGGTGTGCGGCCTACGAAAATATCTTTCTATCTCCTCCCATGGATGTCGTAAAAAATTACTAAAGCATTACCCCAGGGGATGGACCTTTCTTTCAGGGGATGATTCACCTGTATACTTAACATGGATCCTGCGATCACCAATTCTCCTGCCAAGCGTGGTATGGCAATACCCCCCCATTGTATTATATGAGGGAGGACTCGTCCAGAAGTGGACATCTAACGGCTACTGATGATGTTGAAAAACGTAGTGGCAATATAGAGAAAGGTAGGTACCCACCCAACAGTCACATAATACATAGTGACGACCTCTGTGGCGCGGCGGGCGAAGGTTCGCCTGCGACGCTGGAGGTTGCGGGTTCGATTCCCGCCTCGGAACAAATATTTGTACGATCTGCAGATATTTGTTCAGGGTGTTCTGGGTATTTTTCTATGTATAATAAAAAATATCTATCTATGTAATGTATTTTATTAAGTATATCAGTTATCTAGTACCCATAACACAAGCTCTGCTTAGCTTGGGGCTAGATAATGTTGTGTGAAATGTCCAGCATTTATTTATTATTTATTTATTTATTATAGTCTTGTACCCACACTACAATCCCTGTGTCGTGGGTATCAGGAACTAAGAGTACCATGGTACCACAACACCCAGACCCGGAACAATTATTTGCAGATCATACAAACATTTGTCCCGCAGCGGCAATTGAACCCGCAACCTCTTGCATCCCAACCGGCTACTTGCCTACCGCACCACACAGGTATGCTGAGATGGTTTAGGCATGTGGAAAGGATAGTAGAAAGAAGATTTTCGAAACAAGTACACCAGGCAAGCGTGCGTTGGGAGACCAGATCGGAGACGTTCCAGAGAAAGGTCAGGCCAAGAGTACCCACAACCGACGAGCATATATGACAGAAATAAAGCAAGAGGTATGACAGGATCGTAGCAAGTAGAAATCCCTGGAGATCTAAACAGGCCACTTTATATGAATCATAATAATGATGATCCTAATGAACTATTAATTGCTAAGTATCTGCTGGGAATTCGGAAAATGAATTGCTACCAGATGAGTTGCTCAAAGTGGCCTTTTGAATCACACAACGAAAAAAAGAGGAATTGCGAAGGATCTGCTGGGAATTCGGAAAATGAATTGCAAGCAGATGAATTGCTCAATGTGGCCTTTTGAATCACACAGCGAAAAAATGAGGAATTGCTAAGAATCTGCTGGAAATTCAGCATTTTAGACTTCCTAGTGTCTACATACCCGTCCGGGAAACACGCGTGATTGTTTATATTATTAAAGCATAATCAGCCCATAATGGTCCCACAGCTGGGACTCGGTGCCTACTGTCAACGTGGGTGATGACTAGTGTGTGTTGGTGAATGTCATGCGTTCGAACGGCATCCGGTTTCTTCCCAATGTTTTCCGTCATCGTTTTAAACACGTGTTTCGAGTGGAACTATCCATTGGTGCCTGGTAGGTTATTTAGGTTAGGTTTATTTACAGCAAAATATTTTTTTGGGTCAAGTCAAGTCTGTTTTCCACCTGTAGTTTAAATTCTTCAGGTCAACATAGTTTTTGTAAATTCTTCAATCACAGGATTCACTGTACCTTACCCATTCTCAAACTGTAATTAGATGATATTAATACCAAAAAAAAACGTACTATCTCTTACTAAAACTATCTGACATTACTCTTTAAAAACTTTACAGAAAAACAATAAAAACACAACACACATAATTGCCACCGGATCCAAAAATTCCATTTGATATTCTTGTCGGTAATGTAATATAGCCATTTTGTAAACAAAACTTTTTAAACAAAGATTAAAATAGTTAACCGGAGATTGGAACAACACAACAGTTCGCTTGGTACTAGGTCAAACGAGTAGATTATGCACGAATGGGATACGTACATTTAAATGCATCATACACGCACACTATCCAATTCGTATAAACTCGTAAGCGATACACACACGTACACAATATGTGAAGATTATTTTCGCGAACTAATTAAGATTGTAAAGAAACAAATAAATAATGTTGGGGAATCACAAACGACTCAGTGTAGGAACGTCTTCCTTCTCGATGGATTGACGACACTTAAAAGGTCGCAGGAAGTCGGTGGATCGAGGCGGCTCAGGACCGTTCTTCGTGCCATTCTACAAGCTGATGATGATTGTTAGTAGTAGAACTTCTTGTGAAAGAGTTCGTCCGGGGAAGTACTACCACCGTACCTATTTCTGCAGTAGTGTTCGCATTGCTGTGTTTCGGTTTGAAGGGTACGGGTGCCGGTGAAATTACAGGCACATGAGACTTTTCATCTTTATGTCTCAGGGTCGGCAGCGCGCGTGTGATGCCTCTGGTGTTACAGGCGTTCATAGGCTACGGTAACTGCTTTCCATTCGGTGGGCCGTAAGCTTGTCTGCTTGCCAAGTAGCATAAAAAATAAATAAAAAAAAAGCACGAAAAGTAAAAAAGCCGTCGGCTACTGTACCGCCTCCTAAAGTAGCGAAAACATGACTTAAAGCTGCTGAAGAGGGAATCTGGTGAATGATAGATTGCAGCGCACCCTACTGGTCTGTGGCGATAAAATCTATCTAAGAACCATCCACACGACGCAGGTCGTAAGCCGTTTTAGAGATAAATGGTAACAGACAAACACAAAAACGCTTCATAAGCTCATGCAAACATTTGTCCCGCAGCGGGAATAGACCCTGCAACTCTCGCATCCTGCTTTATACTCGCCCGCCGCGCCACTAAGGTCATGTCAAGGACAGACTATCGCAATATAATACGCACATAAAAAAATAAATGCTGGATATTTCACACAACATTATCTAGCCCCAAACTAAGCAGAGCTTGTGTTATGGGGTACTAGATAACTGATATACATAACATAGATAGATATTTTTTATTATACATAGAAAATACCCAGAACACCCAGAAAAAATATCTGCAGATCGTACAAATATTTGTTCAGAGCCGGGAATCAAACCCGCAACCTCCTGCGTCGCAGGCGAACCATTGCCCGCCGCGCCATTCAAAAACATAGAACGCACACTGCGTTGTTCACGGTACCGGCATTGTATTGTGTACGAAAAATATTATGCAAATTCGTCACGTTGTTTTCACCACTTTCAGGGCGTACGTTATAACTTTCGTACGAATGCTTCCTACAAATAGATTGTAATGACGAACTGGCAGACGGCCCGCTGATTAGCGCATAGACAATTGCCAAGGAAAGTTCTTATAGTCTGCCTTCTGTCATGAAATTAAAATTAAACTACGGCGGTGTTCAATATGAAGTTGTTAGTGCAAATAAACACGGAAATTGCACACGTTTGGTTCGAATTTGACCGTCTGAGAATGTTGTATTAAAAACCTTATCTAGCTTTATCGTCTCTTTTCAGGGTTCCGACACCAAAGGGTGCTAACGGGACCCTATAACTAAGCCTACGCCGCCGCGCCGGCCGTCCGTCGTCTGTATGTATTCTGTCAGAGGTATATCTCTGACTAGTAAGAGGTAAAACAAGTTGAAATTGTCACAGGTCATGTGTTGTTGTGGCCTTGGCAAAAAACGAAAAAAAGGGCCCGTAAAAAAAGTACTAGGAGTCAACGTTACGTACGGGGGTAAAAGAGTTAAACTTTGGAGATGTAATTTAAGCTTACGTAATCAAACTAGCATTTAATTTTGTATTTTTGTTGCTTTACTGTCGTTGCCAAATTGAGTTACCTATGTATTGTTTTAATTGAATAATTAATGAACTTAGTGATTTTCATCAACAAATTATGGTTTCTAGGATATCCCTGTGATCCTTTTTGAGTTATGGAATGACTGTGACTAGACTTTGGTTCGGAACCCTATAATATGCGTGGTTTGAGAAGCGTGGCCGGTTTATTTTCCATGATGTACAAAAGAGAGAGCGAGAGTGTGTGTGTGAGAGAGAGAGATAGAGAGATAGAGAGAGAGGGAGAGAGAGAGAGCGCGAGAGAGAGCTAGAGAGAGAGAGAGGGTGGGAGAGAGAGAGAGATAGAGAGAGAGGGAGAGAGAGAGAGAGGGGGGGAGAGAGAGAGAGATAGAGAGAGAGAGAGCAATTAAACACAATAATAACAGCAATTAACGCCAAGTAAGGATCTTGAATATAGTCCTTAGTAGATTACACTCAGATCTGCATTTAATTTGTTAGAGAAATCGTGTTTTTCTAATCTAACATTTGGGATAAAAATCTCAACTATGTCATTACGAACTCTGTTTAATTTTGGCACGGTATAGACCAACTGACCTACTTAGATTTACCACCCGCATTGCAGAACTCATTTGAATAGCTAAAAGTATTGGCAGTTTTGCTCAATGAACAGATATTTTTTTTTAAATGTAGGCCAAAATCTACTCTGTTGCGTGTCCGGCTTAAGAAACGACCCTTCCGTCTCCTCCCGTGTATTTCGTAAAGCCGACTAAGGGATTAGACCAGGGCATGGGCCCTGGGCAGCTGACTTATTCTGGGCAGCTACCATTATATTAATGTTAAAGAACTCCCTTTTCCGCATTCGAACTCTATGGATGGTCCATTATGCGTGGGGCAGTTACCATAACTTTTGTCGCTACAAGAAAACGATCTTAGGAGACTTTTTCTCTAATTAATTCTCATTTTACAGAACACTCATTTTTAACAATAGGTTTAAAATGCTGTAAAGCTGTGAAATTTCACAGATTTTGGGTATTTGTGTTCCACAATATAAAATAGATGAACAAATATATAGTAACAATTCCGCTCCTCTCCAACGAAAACTTTGAAAGAATTCGACACGTGTTTCGCCTCTCAACGATCATCCTCAGGAAACAGTAGGCTCACTGCGTGTCGAATTCTTTCAGAGTTTTCGTTGGAGAGGAGCGGAATAGTTAGGTACTATATATTTGTTCATCTATTTTATGTTGTAGAATCGATTTAATGAATTAATTTTTTGTGATTCTTTATATTGTACTCATAAATCTAAGTATTACCAGTCAGTAGTCACTCACCTCATAATATACCGAGTCTTCTTCTCAGACAGTGTGACAACAGATGTGAGGTAGTCGAAAAGCTCACCATTCTTGCACAGCTCGAATACTAAGAATATGAAGGTTTCCGATTCAAACACGTCTTGTAGTTCAACTGTAAAAGAAATAAGTTATTTTTTGTAGAAAAAAAATAGTTGATAATGACAACTGGCTTTTATTAAATGAGTAATTAGAGCTGTAAGCTGGTTAAAATGAGCCCAAACACGACTATCAATGAGTTCCGTTGTCCACATTCCACATCCCTCAATAGATCACCATAGTATTGTATTGCCATTGGAACTTTACAAATAATCAGAGGCCCAATTCTCTAAATTATTTAAAAACTACACTGAATGTTAACTGAATCGAGACTGAATTATGAATTGACAGAAAATTGGTATTCTGCTCCCTTATAATTAACAAATTTAGTCTACTTTCAATTCAGTGACTACCATTAGAGTAGGATAGTTATATATATAATTACAAAGAGTAAAGAGAGACTCCATCTACAATGCTAAAATTATCCTTACGTGACTGGAATGTTTTTAAATTAGATAATTGGGGATGGGGAATAATGGTTCTAGAGTGGCGACCACAAACCAAACGACGCAGAAGAGAAAGCCCCCCTCTCGATGGACTAAAGACATTGTAAAGGTAGCATAATGTCGGTGGAAGGAGGCGGCTCAAGACTGTTAAACGTCGTGGGATTCTAAGGTTATTTCCAGCAGGAGACTTCTACAGGCTGATGATGATGGAACTTCAACTATTGTATTTTTATAACATTTAAATAAACATAATTTTGTCGGTTTCTTCTTTGATGATAAAATCCCAATTATTGAGCTACTAATGAAGTGACTAACAGTTGTTTACATCAAAAATAATGATAACAGTACAAATTAACTACAACAGAATTATCCGAATCAATCAACCTAGATACACAGACCATTTGAACTGTTGTTAATAGTATAATTTATTCATAAACAAGCAATATAAACAGAACAAAAAATCTATTTAAACCTTTCTATATTTTTGGTTCTAGGACATTCTAGGCCGGATTCCTGAGGATGTTCTCCTTCAGCCTTTAAGAGCATGTCATACCGACGCACATCAATTTTATCGAGTAGAGTCAAGTTAAAGTCAAAAAGAACTTTATTCATTGAAATCACAAGGATCATTTTGAATCGTCTTATATAAAATTAAATTACTCCTGTTCTAACGCGACCAAGCCTAGAAGAATCAGGCAACAAACTCGGCTTGGCTTACATAAATGGTCCGTCTTACCACTAGGTGAGAAGCGCCTGTGTGGTGCCTCGGAGCAAGGAGTTGCTGATACATAGTAAAAAAGTCCATTAGAAAGAAAAATCCATTAGTGCATTACCAGAGGCCCAATTCTCTAAATTATTTTAAAACTACACTGAAAGTTAACCGAATCGAGACTGAATTGTGAATTGACAGAAAGTTGTAATGTAATTCTGCTCCCTCATGAATAATAATTGTCTACTTTCAATTCACGGTGACTACCATTACAGTAGGATAGTTATATATATAAATAAATAAATAATGCTGGACATTTCACACAACATTATCTAGCCCCAAGCTAAGCAGAGCTTGTGTTATGGGTACAAGATAACTGATATACTTAATACAATACATTACATAGATAGATATTTTTTATTATACATAGAAAATACCCAGATTGGGGCTAGATAATGTTGTGTGAAATGTCTAGAATTTATTTATTATTTATTTATTTAATTGTTCCGAGGCGGGGATCGAACCCGCAACCTCCTGCGTCGCAGGCGAACCTTCGCCCGCCGCGCCACAGTGGTCGTCAATATAATAGGAAAGAGTAAAGAGAGACTCCATCTACTTAAGCTAAAATTATTGAAATAACTTTGAATCATTCAAGTTTTGGTCACATTTCGATATAATCACATTACAGTGTTGTATTTTAAAGTTAGAGAATACCAGGCATTGACACAAGATTGAAAGATAATCCGAACTCTATTTTAACTATTTTTTAGTTAGAGAATTGGGCCTCTGGATTTGAACACACTTTTTTTTTTCTTTTTTTTTTTCTTTATGATTGGAGAACAAGATGGTCAAATCTAAAGGGACCCTCCTTTTGATTTGACCATCTTTTTTCTCACTAAACATAACGTAGCTAGCTAATGCGTAGCTAATTGTTGCATTTTACATGAGTAAAGTTATAATTTCCTAGTGTAGGGTGAAACAATTTTATTACTCATAAAGATAATGAATAAAATTCTTTTGATTTGATTTGAGTTCTTCATATTTCATGATTATGGTTCATTACAATGAGTTAAGAGCTAAGATTATAACTAACTATTAGTTAGGTACTTAAGTACAAATAATAATCCATAGATCTAGTGGTTACTTAAAAAATCTTATCATATGTATACATATTTTTTTTAGCTTGTTTTTAAATAAAGATAGAGATTCACAATTTTTTTATTGCATTAGGTAAGTTGTTGAATAGTTGTGCACCCATGTACATAATGTTCCGATTTCCATTATTGGTTCTATGTTTTCTTATTTTTAAATTGTTTGTGTTCCTTAGGTTTTTCAGTGTTTATCTAAATCAAGGGGGTTAAGACAACTCACTCACTAATATAGGGATGTCCGGCGACCAGTCTGAGTATCTGAATCTCCTGTCGAGTAGCATCTCTCATTGTGTGGGTGTCGACGCCATCTTGAGACTCCTGACTCAGGTCTATGATCTTGGCAGCATATTCCCGACCAGTCTCTTTCTCTATGCATCTTCTGACCGTTGAACTTATGCCTCTGATGAAGTAAATAGATAATACATTATTTTAGTGAAATAGATACCTAGTACTATAGAGACGCAATAGAGTGCATTCTGGATGTCAATCTCACCGATTGTATAAGGAACACAATATGGCACTCCTAGAATAAAATTGGTGTAACCCACAAGTCTGCCACACATGTGTCGTATGATAGACAAGCTATGGGCAATTCACCACCAAGCGAGTCCCAGATTACATGAGGCATGCTGTTGGCCCAGGAGGTGACGATGGAAGTGGACACTATTCCAAAATGAATTTTGTAGAATGCAAAAAAGAAAGTGAGACGTTTGCCCTAGAGTGGGATCAAAGAGGCTACCTGCAAGAATTCAGTTGCAGGTTTGATATCTACTCTGAGAACAAATATTCCAAACATTTTTAGACTATAAGTACATTCTAGAGTCCGCAGCTTTGGTCTAAGGTGTCAGGATAATAATGTAACCTAGTGTCAATCCAAGTCACTAAAATTAAATTAAATCAGCCATTGTGGTGTGATTGAATAACAAAGAAATATTAACACTTTAGCAATAATATTCCTAGGATAGATTAGACTATAGGGTATCCTAGTGTGTGGTCATTATTTATGTTACCAAATGAGGTGCATGGTTTTTGTCTGATAACTAAGGATTACAATTAATAATGCAGCCTTTGGCACATCTTAGCATCACATTAGCAATAATAATGCACATCCTGCACTTATCATCATGCAATCAAGAGCGCTGGAAATCAAGAAGGGTTTCACTCTCAAGGTCACAGAAGACTTGCAAATGCCAACACTTATCTTATGCTCAGTGGCCGCTCTAAATAATTCCTAGTTAAAAATTGGCACCAACACAATCAGCAATCACGAAAGTGGCTAGTGATCGCCAAATTAGATTGAACAAATGAGTTTCCTTACCTTCCAATTATTTCTTTTGGTTCGTAGCGAGCGTAGAATTCTTTTGCCGCGTCTTTATCGGGCAAGTTGTCGTCGTCTTCCTCCTTCGCCATGGTGTTCACTTTGGTGTTTGAATTCTTAACGTGCACTAATTATACGTAATTATCCGTTTCACAATGACGAAAGGTTATTGTTGTGGCCATTTGACATAACAATATCTCGAGCTACACTTGGTGTATCGGCAGAAAATTGGTGCAGAATAAATGGAGCAAGTTGTAAGTAAATGCTTAGGCTAGAATTCCCTTCAAATAAGTTAAAATTTGTAAAAGTTTACAGAAAAATACGAATTTAAACCACACATACACGCACGAGCACGACTGAAAACTGAAAATTTTGAACGAATGATTGATTGAATGAATAGTCTAGGCAAGCAGACCACAGCTATGAAAACAAAACAGCTGTGAACAGCTGGCTGATCTACCATAGAACAAGGACTGAAGCACTCTATACCTATTGACTTTTCTTTCTCTTTGTTACGCATGACTCTTTCTAACAAAATATTGGTAATCTGCTCAGAATAATAACTATTATTCTGAGGTAATCTGCTTCTGTTTAACAAGACATGACATATTTTGCGTCTCTGTTGCTCCATAGCTGTTCTTGATAAAATAGGTGTATTTTTAGGGTTCCGTATACAACAACAACAGTCCGTTGTACGAAGAAACTGACTCCAGAGCCTGAAAACTAGTGAATAAACTCGATGTAAGTAAGTTAGGTACTACTATTTCTTTACCTGTCGAACCGGCTTCAAAAAACATTAATAAGATACAATTTTCACCTTGAGACTACCCACCCAGTATCGAAAAATCAATTTGAATCGGACTAACGAACGCACAACGGGGCGCAAATAATACATAGGTAGTTATGTTACCATCGTCCACTCATCGGGCCATCTTTAATGCAGAGTAAGCATTTCCTCTCTAGATTGTATTAGCGCCCACGCACGTATGCAGGTGCATAATTGCTGACGTTGCGTCTGGACCATGGTACGTTTAGGCTAGAGTTAAGGCAGTCGTTATTAAGCCACCACTTGTAAAACAGTTCATAATTAAAATCATTTAAACTTCAATGATAATTTTGTCTTTTTAAAAAGCTTTCCACGGTTTCCCCGTACAAGTCTGGCGCAGCCTCGTGGATTTTCCGCGATTTTCCCGAAACCTGCACTCGTGAAAACCCCAAAATCGGTCTCTCGAGAAGGTAGCGTTTCGTACGAAAACCGACTCTATGCGGAGCGGAAAAAAACGAACCAAATAAATACGACTCTATAACGGTGAACGCGTGTGAAAGGTGGTGAAATACGGCTCAGGAGGACATGGGATCGAGCAGCTTGTGAGTAAACCTTTTCACTTCCTGTTTTTATATTCCCGTGTCTTTTCCACATTTCCTCTCGAACATAAATCGTCGAGCTTATTAATTGCGTTTATCTGATTTTGTTTGCACGTAAATTGGCAAACTGATTTGCACATAAATTGGCAAATCCGTCATTCTCGTAATTAATTTGTGTAGTAATAAGTAGAATTAAGTGAAGTGCAACTTACTTAAATAGGCAGATTGATTTGCACATAAATAGGCAAATCCGTCATTCTCTTAATTAATTTGTGTAACAATAAGTAGAAATAAGTGTGATATAAATAAATAAATTGATTTGCACATAAATTGGTAAATCAGTGTTAATTTTAAGTAAATTAAATTAAGAAAAATGGATTTCAAAGCCATTCCAAAAGAAACCTTGTCCATCATCCCTAAATATGATGGGGAAGAAAATTTATTAAATTTATTTATTTCAAAATGTGAATATGTGGTTAGTGGAAGTAAAATTCAAGGAAATGCAGCTCAAAATCTGTATTTATTCCACGCCGTGTCAAGTAAACTCACTGGTAGAGCTGCGACTCTACTTAGCGACCACCCTAATATTACGTCATATGAAGGGTTAAAAGACTTGCTTACGCAACATTTCGGTGACCCTCGATCAGAAGAGTGCATAGCGATTGAGCTTGAAACTTTAAAGCTTAAACAAAGTGAAACGTACATTCAGTTTTGTCATCGAATTCAGAATATTAGAAGTTCTTTGTTCGCGAAAGTAAATAGGCTTACCGATGAAGGAATCAAGGCAGCGAAAATGATTATTTACAACAACACAGCTCTGAACGTGTTCTTGTATAATTTACCTGAGGACATGATCCGAATTGTGCGGTTGAAAGGTTGTTCTAACTTGGAAAATGCCTTAAGCATTGTGACAGAAGAAGTGAACTTTAAGTTTCAGTATGATGCGAAAAATAAATTATTAAAACAAAATTCAGTGCAGCTTACAAACCAACAAAATTCACAAAACGCTTTGAGACCATTACCAGCGGCTCAAGGTTTTAAACCAGCGTTTAATTCGGTGCCGAATAATAATTTTAAATTTGGCATTCCACAAAATAATTTCAAATTCGGCATTCCACAAAATCATGGTGGGTTCAGACCAAACTTTTATCAACCAAACAGATTCGCATCGCCCACGCAAGGTTTTCGATATGGGGCACCCCAATATTTGCCTCAACGTAATTTCGGTCAGGCTCCCGCGCCACGCGCGCCTTTCCAACATGGTGCATATAAATTTGGTATCCCTCAACAGCAAGGTTTTAAGTTCGGTATTCAGAACCAACCTCAGCCAAATCAGTATAAATTTGGCATGCCTCAACAACAGGTACAGGCACCTAGGCTACAGGATAGCGATGTTACGATGCGCACAGCGCCGCCGTTAAGGCAAAATATCATTACAAACGATCTGTATTATACAGAAGAACCATCCCCTTGTCAAGAATACACCCCCGATTACAACAACGGTTACAACTACGGTTATAACGAAGGCGAAAACGAATGTCACTACATTCAAAATTATGACGGAGATAATTCCGCATATCCGGAAAACATCTGTTCGGAAACCGTACCGGAAAATTTTCAGGAACCGGCCTCGAAAGATGTAATGAGATAATAAATTTAAATTATTGTAATAGTATTTTAAAATTGCCTCACATTGAAATTCCAGAGATCAATTCAAAATTTCTCATCGATACCGGAAGTAGTAGGTCATTCATAAGCCCCGCTAAAGCTACCGAATTTTTTAGCGAATTCAGATACTACGAGCCATTTACGGTTGTTAGCACTCATGCTCAGAGCACGCACAGTGAAGTAATACACATACCATTATTAAAGACATTTAAAAGCACACTTCCTCATAAATTTTATATTTATGATGTTGATGGAAGGTATGACGGTTTGATAGGGTCTGACCTTCTAAAAAAATTAGGAGCAAGCATTGACATGAAAAACCAAGTGTTATTAACACACAACGCGGGAATTCCAATTATTTATAATCCGCCATATGAGATTTACGTAGCTCCAAGATCTGAGACGCGAGTAAGGATTCCCACGAATTTACAACATGGTGACGCGATATTAGATTTTATACAATTTCAGAAAGGCGTTCGAATGCCTACCGCCCTTGTTAGGTGTGAGAACTACTTTGCAGAAACAGTTATTCAAAATAGTACTGACGTGAAAGCTGTTATCACTTTCAAGGAACCATTTGAAGTGACGGTATACGAAAATGAGGAATGCGAGGTAAATTTTGTGAAAGATGATTGCATGATTGATGAGGTACTGAAAGAAAATTTGAGAAAATTACGATTAGATCATAATATGAATAAAGAGGAGCGCGATAGTATTTACAATTTGTGCCACGAATATCGTGATATATTCTATTGTGATAAAATACCCTTGTCTTTCACAAATCAAGTGAAACATAACATCAGAACGACTCATGAAGACCCGATATACATTCGACCTTATCGACACCCGCCTATCTTAAATCAAGAAATTGAAAAGCAAGTAAATAAACTTTTAGAAGATAACGTTATACAGGACTCACACTCACCTTGGAGTGCACCGGTCCACCTCGTACCAAAAAAATCTGACGCATCTGGAGAAAAGAAATTTAGGATGGTGATTGATTATCGGCGCCTAAATGAAATAACAGTTGACGACAAATACCCATTGCCGAATATTACTGATCTCTTTGATAAAATAGGTAAAGCCCAATATTTTAGTACAATCGATCTCGCTAGTGGGTACCATCAAATTGAAGTTAATGAGGCGGATCAATCAAAGACGGCGTTTACAACACAATCAGGTCATTATGAATTTAAAAGGATGCCGTTTGGCCTAAAAACGGCACCCGCAACGTTCCAAAGGGCCATGGATAACGTACTACGAGGTCTGCAAGGCATCCACTGCTTGGTATATCTTGATGACATCATAGTATTCTCATCCAGTCTACAAGAACACATAGATAAACTCCGTAAAATATTCGACCGACTAAAGAAAACTAATCTGAAAGTCACACTCGATAAATGCGAATTTCTAAGGAAAGAAGTCCTTTATCTAGGTCACACCATCACTAAAAATGGCCTAATGCCTAACAACGATAAGATAAAAGCAGTCTTAAACTTCCCTCTACCGCGAACAGCCACTGAAATCAAGAGTTTCCTAGGTTTAGTAGGTTATTACCGAAAATTCATAAAAGATTTTGCTAAATTAACGCAACCATTAACATCTTGTCTCAAAAAGAAAAATAAGATTGACTGTACAAAACAGGAATACATTGACGCATTCGAAAAATGTAAAGAGCTTTTGACCAACGCGCCGCTCTTACAATTTCCCGACTTTACGAAACCATTCGTCCTTACGACGGATGCATCTAACTTCGCAATCGGTGCTGTCCTTTCTCAGGGACCCATAGGTAGCGATAAGCCGATAGCTTATGCTAGTCGCACCTTGAACGATGCTGAAACACGATACAGCACCATCGAAAAGGAGCTTTTGGCTGTCGTCTGGGCTGCAAAGCATTTTCGACCTTATCTGTATGGTAAAAAATTCACAATATATACAGATCACCGGCCGCTAGCTTGGTTAGACTCGATTAAAGAACCTAATAGCAAACTCACGCGATGGAAACTTCGTTTGGCGGAATTTGACTACAAAACCGAGTATAAACAAGGAAAACAAAATTGTAACGCAGATGCTTTGTCACGAATTAGGATTTATGCTTTAGGAGAAAATGATGACGTTTCAATGAAGGTTAATGTAGACAAAAAGGAGCAAAAACTCCAGCGCCATTTCACTGACATAGCCAACGAAATTATGCGTTTGAGTAAAGATAAAAACGTTACTTCTCGCACTTCGACCCCGCGCGAACGAACACCATCTCCGATATTAATTTCATCCGGTTCGGAGAAAAGTAATCAATCTATAGCAGATAAAAGTCGACGGTCTCCCTATTCGAATCCATCCTTGGGTAGTACCACTGAATCTGCATCTGAAGGACGCGATGAGAGTATAGGCACCATACATTCGGCCCGCGATCTCGATACAGATGGTATGCTTATTTTACAAGAAGCTATAGATACCAAGCCAAATCAAATTCTCGTTCATTCCTGGAACAGAAATGAAATAACGGTTAAAGATTTGTCTAGGCATAAACAAAAAGTATTAGAGGTTCACTTACCTTTAAATAACCCGGATTTGATCAAGAGTTTTCTGAAAAGCTATATTAGACCCAAAATAAAATATTTCTTTTATTTTGAAGATGCATTACATCGCAAGCAGTTTTCAGAGGCTACTCTATTGCTTTTTCAGAAGGGAACAGTAAAGTTCTACGAGTGTACAAAGAGAGTAATTTATGTCGACAACGAACAAGAACAACGAGACGTTGTGCTTAAATATCATGTAGGTAAAAATAGTCACAGGGGAATTAAGGAAACGTTAACACATCTGAGACGTACCTTTTATTGGAATAACATGGACCAAACGGTAGCCAGCATTATAAATGCATGTGAAACCTGTAAGAAAATGAAATACGATCGTAAACCTTTAAAACCTGAATTACAATTATCACAGACCCAAATTAAACCATTCCAGGAAATATTTATCGACACATTTTCAATTGAAGGAAAACATTATCTCACAATAGTTGATGCCTTCAGCAAATTAGGTCAAGCATTTGAAATCAGCACCAAGTCCACCCCTGAAGCAGTAAGAGCTCTGATAAAGTATTTCTCTTTGTATGGAACGCCTAGTAGAATCAGCTCCGATCCCGGAACAGAGTTTAACAATACACTGATGAAGGAAATGTTATCATTTTATAAGATCGACCTTCACATCGGTACTCCTCATAATCCCAACTCTATGGGGATAGTCGAGAGATTCCATTCGACTATTGTAGAAATTTACCGAATAGCAAAGTATGAACAGAAAATTACAGACGCTGCATCTGTCATGACATATGCAGTAATGTCATATAATCACACAATCCACTCTACCACAGGCCTCACTCCATTTGAAGTTGTTTTCGGTCACACCGAATCCAATAATGCATTTTATGTAGATTTCAACAAACAGTTTACTCAACAATTGGTTAAAGAACATGTAAGAAGGACAAAATATTTGTATGAATATTTAACTGACAAAATTATTGATAAAAAGAGAGCTGTTATAGAGAAACGTGGCGGAGAAAAAGAATTTGACATAGATATCGGTGATACGGTCTTTATAAAAGGCGTAAATACCAGACGTAGTAAGGATAAGCCGCGATATCAGAAAGCTCAAGTTACCGGAGCTATAGAAAGAAATATTGTACCAGTTACAACACATAATCGGAATACTAAAGTTCCCATTAAAGATATCAAGCGTCCTCCACAGGTTAATCCTTCTGGTGGTCCAAGTGATCCGAAGCCAGGCCCTTCATCTGCAGCCGATTGACAAGAATCCAGGACTGCTACCTGTAAAGGAAGGTCAAGCTGTCGTCAGTCATGATACATGGACTGTTATTAAGATTTTAGATTTAAGGCTTATTTACAATGAACTAGAATTAAATATAGATAAATACGTAAAACTAAAAGACCAAGTTCAAAGCTGCTTTAACATCAAAACTTTTGATTCGGACTTCATTCAAGTAGAGTCACAAACTGATTATAACATGAATATAACTATAGAAAAGTATAAGCAATTGATTCCATCGGTAAGAGCTAAGCGTGGTTTAATAAATCCTCTCGGTTCATTGATCAAGACGATTACAGGTAATCTTGACAATGACGACGCTGTAATGTACGAAAAGTTAATTCATGAGGTAAAGACAAAACAAGATGCATTATCTAAGAAAATTACAATAGTTACCGAAATGGTGGGTACGTTTACGAAAATAGCCAACTCTACCAAAAACAATTTCATTCAAATTGAGGAAAGTATTCAAGACATTAACCGTAGCATAAATTAATCAAAGTTATCTCAAACTAGTAATAAAATTATTCACATTTACAACATTTTTATACATAACTTTCAAACGCTCTACATAAGACTGAATGAGATTGAAACGGCTATTGCTTTTGGTAAGGTTAAATTGTTACACCAATCCATCGTAGACACAGATGAGTTTATAGTTTTACTAAAGGAAATCGAGAAAACTGAAAAATTAGTGTATCCAGCAAAGTTGGAAAATATTGTAAGAATAGAGCAATGTATAGAAATGAAAGCCTACTTGAAACAAAATCAGATAAAATTTATTATGCATATTCCTTTGATTAGAAATGAAGTTTTTAACTATTTTAAATTGATTCCCTTACCTGTCCATAATAGAGTCACTGGCCTTACTACCTTTATCCTGCCTAAATACCCATACGTCCTTGTGAAAGGGTTGAAAGCGAAGCCGCTCTCCCAGTCATGCCGCGAACTCGACGAAGCCCGTTTCCTGTGCTTTGAGAACGACGTTTCACCGCTTATCGAAGACAATTGCATTAACGAACTAATGAAGTTTTCCACAAATATCTCGAGTTGTCACCCAGTTCCTGTTACCATCGATGACGTAAAGGCTGATCTCATACAGCCGAATCGCTGGATAATTTACGCGAAAACCGAAACGCTACTTACCAAGTACTGCGAAAATGAAATTACACAAGAAACTATTAGCGGAACTTATATATTAACTATGAATGATGATTGTCAAGTTAAGATAAAGGAATTGAATATCAAGCGACACCAAAGTCAAGGAAAAGACGTAGTTTACAGAAAGTTTCCAGTAATCAACTTGCCCAAAATAATAACCAGTCCATCGGATGAGCAGAGGAAACCAATCAACCTCAATGGAATCGATCTTGCCGACATTCAGTTCCTGAATTACATATTGCAGAAAAGTGGAAGTGAAATTATTAGCAGTGAAAATGATCATAGTGCTCTAGATTATAAAAGTGTTAGTATAGGAAACATAGTGTTTTGCGTTATCATAGTTATTTGTCTTTTATTGTTAGCATTTAAACATAGAATTAAGAAATTATGTAATACAAGTAAAATTCGAGAAAATCCTCATCCTTCGGATAATCTCGAACTTACGGAGGGAGGAGTTATGTTACCATCGTCCACTCATCGGGCCATCTTTAATGCAGAGTAAGCATTTCCTCTCTAGATTGTATTAGCGCCCACGCACGTATGCAGGTGCATAATTGCTGACGTTGCGTCTGGACCATGGTACGTTTAGGCTAGAGTTAAGGCAGTCGTTATTAAGCCACCACTTGTAAAACAGTTCATAATTAAAATCATTTAAACTTCAATGATAATTTTGTCTTTTTAAAAAGCTTTCCACGGTTTCCCCGTACAAGTCTAGGTACCCGTAGTATACTGGTAAATTATTATTATTTACATTTATAGAATAAAACATATGTAGGTATATCATTTTATTAGTAAGTCTATCGTCTCGAGCATACACACCACGCGGGCACGTGGTGGGGACGGGACAGGCAGTCTAAATGTCAACCGCCGTGCAGGGCAGACGTGGTTTGTGCGTTAGAGAGCCGATATAGTGTAGTATAGTGATATAAGGAAATAGTGATTTCTACAGTACCCAATAAAAATAATTGATCACCCCCTTGTTTTGTTATTGAGCTAACATCAGAAAATAATCTAGTAAGGGTCTTACGATGGCAGTTTTGTCAGGAAAACTATAAGTAGGCAAAATAGGTTTGTACATCCAGCATAACTGAACTACAACTTCATTAAAATTCGAACAAATGAGGTCAACAATGGACGTTAGGTACCTACTTAATTATTTTTTTTATAATTTTTTGTCTAAAAATTCTTCAGTATTTGTGAATTTTGGTTCAAATAGTTGTGTTACAAAAGCTACTCTAGCATGCCAAATTATAACAATTATGCATTGTGGTAGGGATTACAGGAACAGTAGGGATTGGTTACATATTATACATATTATTTGCTCAGTTACATAGAATACAATAAATAGTTACATACAAAAGAATAGGTAGGTTAGTCTTAATAAATTATAATCAGTTTTAAAATATCTAAATGGAGCATTTTCATAAAACCCTACGTTTAACCCACAGCCTGATTGTCTCTCTTATCATTTATTCCTTATTTATAAATTGTTGTGATACTTTCTACTCATGAACCAAACAGGAAGGTTGGATCAAAGGTTCGAAAGTCATCTTCAGATTAACATGCATAGCTATACGCATAATCAAACATACCTTTAATACTAGCGATGCATCAAAGCTTATTCAGAGCCGTTAAAGAATTTAACGAGTTACGCATACTACGATTCTGCAAATTAGGGATGATTTGAATCTATACAAAATATATTCAGTTCAGTTCGTGTATCAACACGAATAATTTTGTTTTTACTATGGAAATAAAGGAATTTAATTTTATATGTCTCCTTAAAATTTCGTGGGATTTATTTAGTTTAGGAATTTGGGTAACTACAGCACCCAAAATCCTAAGCTAAATAAATCCCACGCATGAGAGCGGCTCTCTTACTTCCAAACACTCTTTTTAATTTGTTTGTTCATTCAATCACAATCAATACATACATAATCAATCACAGATCAACAACAAAATTAATGTAAGTAATGTATTTTTATTATTATAATGATTTAATTAATTATTCATTTAAATTCAACTACTCTTTCAAGAAAACCAATCCTAAAAACGCCTTAAGGCGTTTACAGTCTTTATGAAATTTTCGATAGTGATTTGGCTAGAACCCCTCTATGCACGAGTCTGACTCGGACTTCGAGCAAGACTCAGCAAGAGGAACAAGACTCGGACCTGGCGGGCGGACTGAATTTTATTTTGTTTCATTCATTCCGTTTACTCCCAGCGTCCCCCACCGGTCTCAGTGGTTCGGAAATGTTTTGTTTCGTTGTTTTTTCTTGCCGACTATTCTTCCAAGTTGCTGACGGACAAAATGACAATTATTTTGACGTTGACGGCTGGTTGCGCAGGCTGACACCATTTGGATTTGGTTTCGATTCCGTCAATTTCTTCCGTCCGAGTCCGATGGACTTGCATTTTTCACTGTATAACAGATTATTCTTATCAGTTTTACGTTGTGATTATTTGCAAGGACTCCGTTTTTGTATTCTGTTTTGATTGGTGTAACATTCTCCGGTTGGACCCGATTACATAAAAACAGGTGAGCGATTATTGCGCATTTTCTTAGTGTCATGACATGATCGAATGCCCACTTGGTCGGTTTGGTTGGAACATCTTTTTGTCAACCTTGAGCCAATAAAATACCAGTTTGTCGTATATCATTTCTTTGTTCATCATCAGTGCTATTGAGTCCAGAATAGAAAATAATTTGTTTGTGGTGAAATAATAAGGTAAGCTACATATGGTTGGCTTGCTAACTTACACTGTTAGAAAAAATTTTGTGTTGTTATTTTGCTTTGTTTCAAAGCTTTAAATACAAAATAAATAAGCTCTACTAAAATTACATTGGCTATGGTAATAACATTATCAAAAAGTTTCAGTACCCTATGTAAAGTGGTGAACGAAGAAAACTCGTGCTGTAAAGTCAAATTCTCTCCAACCTCTCAACCTTTACTAATCTAATCAAGTTGATAACTTTGTTTTATTTAATATTGATAAGTCATTGTTGTCTGCATGTCATGTTGGCTTGAAATCTATGTAATTTGATTGTCATTATATGACATTTGCTCGATAACGTTAGCAACTTGTGGTGAGTGTACAGAGGCCCAATTCTCTTATTTAAAAAACATTCCAGTCACAATATAATCTCGTGTCAGTCGCACTGTTACCTAGTAACTTAATCTTTGCGTATGCATGCAAATAATTGTGACAGGGATGTTTTTTAAATAAGAGAATTGGGCCTCAGATCTTGTTAGAAGATTTTCTCTGCAGTCTATATTTAATACATTTCTGATACCTATAGAAGAATAGCCTTATTTTTTTAACTTGATTTTTGAATACATCCTGTACATGTATGGATCCAAATCAACCGTGAGAGTGATTTAAAGTGCATTTAAATTTCAAAATTTCCATCAATAATTTGGTTTTTGGTGCAAGAGCTCTCTGGTTTCCATTTATTATGGGCCTAAATCGTGATTTACATCAAAGGGAATTTACAAGCAAACATTACATAACAAATTATGAAACCACAACAGTTCATTACAATGCTTATATAGTTAATTATTTTAATTAACATCAAAACTTCCTGGATGTTAATTAAACAAGTAGGTACATAATTGTGTCCTGTATAGCTTGATTTGGGTAAAAACAATCAAAACAAATTTGATTGTTTTGAATTTACATCATCATAATATGCAATGGGGGAGGCCTCATCCAGCAGTAGATGTCTACCGGCTGATGATGATGATGATGATATCATGTCATACATTCACCATTGTTTTACTACTATTGGTCACCCACAGTTTCGCTCATGTTTTTCTCCCGAGGGAACAAGATTTTGGTCTAAAAAGTGGCACATATTTAAACCAGGTTTTGATCTGTGCACCTTCGATCAGAATTAGCTTGGACATTTTGTGCGAAATCACGACAAACAAATTTAAAAACACTCTTAACAGCCAATGTTTTACTCATAGATAACTATTTGTAAATATTGAAGCTAGCTACAGTAGTTTTTCCTCAGATTCACTGTAGGAAGAGTGTCCCACGCCTATGCCACACATGCAAGTACTTTAAATAATATTTTGAACAGTACATAATACAGCATTCAAAGATTTTTCAAAAGTCGCTTGCCTGTCCCGGTTCACAAGCCAGGCAAATGAGATAAAAAACTGTACAGATCGAAAGGGTCATTCAAAAGGATCAATTATTTAAATACAATATAATATCTTAAGCTAAAGAAACACTGTGAAATTCTACATTCAATTTAATATGGTTGGAATAATTATTAATAGACATTTACTCGTAATATGCTCTTTTAGTAGGTATTCAAAACATGTTTAAATGATAAAATTCTGATATAACGTATTAATAAAATAAACCCAACTGATAAATGTGTAAAAAATGTCAAGGAATCCATTTGGTTTGTTCCGTTTCACCTGACCACATATGACCTTATGATAAGATCCGCTTCTCATCATTTAGTTCTGAGACTTTCGAACAGATGGCGCTGCCAACCACATTTTAAACAAAAAGCTGTTTTTTTTTATTATTAACTCTTTTGTTTTTTTTTATTTATATCTTACCTAAGTTTACTGATTAAATAATTGATGTACTGTTTATTAGTGATCATCATACACAGTAACAATAAAACTAGCCAATCTCTCAATGATTAATTTAATTAAATTAATGATATAATAAGACTCCCATCACAGGTTTACAACACACATTTAAAAATACATACAAAGGTATAGTCATATATTTTGGTTTTCCCGTAAGTATGGGGCGTCGTCAACGCGTGCGCAATAATATTGAATTAAAATATTATGTATTACTTAAGCTAATATAATAATATTCAAAGAAATCATAATAAGTGCTTGGCTAGATACAATAGACAGGTACATATACACTTATGTAGACATTGACACAGTAGCGGAAGGGCCCCCAAAAGGGATGAAGGCGCGGAAGGGGTGCAAAGTATATTTTTATGGTTATGGTGTGGCTGGCCCCCCTCAATGGACTACATACATTATAAAGGTCGCAGGAAGTCGGTTGATGAAGGTGGCTCAATACCGTTCTTCGTGGCATTCTAGGAAGGAGGCCTATGTCAAGCAGTGGACTTCTACAGGCTAATGATGGTGAAGTAGGTTGCGTCTAGCATAGAACTGCACGCCCCTCCAACGCTTCATCGTAGTGGATGCCACTAACTATGAGAGGCCCAGAGCAGTGGATGAAGTTGGGTTGGGGATGATGATGAATGCACCATTGTCTCCTCATTGCGTGCCCAGTCTGAAATTGATAGATAGGATACCAGAAGTGGTCTATTTCTCGAAACATACAAAGAAATTCTGCTACCACTACTAGTAGCACAGAGAGCTGAGGCACAATTCTCTAAGTTATTTTAAAACTACACTGAAAGTTGACCGAATCGAGACTGCATTGTAAATTGACTGAAAGTTAAATTTCTAGTCCCTCATAAAAAATCAATTTCTAATAGTCTACTTTCAATTCATGGTGACCACCATTAGAGTAGGATAGTTATATATATAAATGGAAAGAGTAAAGAGAGACTCCATCTACTTTTGCTAAAATTATCGTTAAAACTTTGAATCGTTCAAGTTTCGGTCACATTTCGATATAATCACATAACAGTGTTGTAGTTTATGTCAGGAGAATACCATTTCTGACATTTAAGACTTCGACACAAGATCGAAACATGATCCGAACTCTATTTTAACTATTTTTTAGTTAGTGAATTGGGCCTCTGATTCTGTGTTTTGACAAGCAAATGACACGGATGTCTGGTGTAGTGTAGAGTGGATTTTTGTATGTCGACACCGATGAGCGCCCCTAGCGTACACTCTGTGAACCTCATTTTCCATACAAAAATCCGTGTTACACTACACCATACGTCCGTGTCAATTGCTTGTCAAAACTCAGAATCAGGAGGCTTAGTACGGGTTTTGATAGTTTTCGAAACTATATGAAGTTTCGTTTCAATCCAATACATTTACTGACAGCGTCCTTAATTTCTTCTCGTTTTCGCTAGGGGCGCTGCAAGTAAATGTATGGAAGGAAACGAAACTTCATATAGTTTCGTAAACTATCAAAACCCGTACTAAGCCCCCAGCTCTCTGATAGGTACTTCTCTTTAGTCTAACATAAGACTATATTTAACTACTTCAACTAGTGTAATTTCCAGTAAATACTTACACATTCACCAATTAGCTCGCACGTCGTGTAGAAAGATGGATCAGGCCTAGAATTAAATTATAGACCGAGCCACACTTCCCTGTTAAACAATTATAATTCTCGCCAAGCTAATAGTGTTGTGGCGTAACATACTAACTTTGTAGTAAAGTACTTCAGTCTTCTTACAGTTCCTCAATTTTTGGTATTATGACGGGAGAGGAGTGTGAAGTTTAGCGTAGTTTCAATAAAAAAAAAAAATTTGAAAGTTTCCAAAACTACTAAAAATAACTTTTCATTTAAAAAACCGACTTCCGCCATTGTATTCGACTAAATATTTGGATGAAAAAAAAATGATGAAAGAACCATAGTGGTGAAAGGATTATGATACTTTCTGAATGCAAATGCTTGGTTTGTTGCTGAAAATATCAAAATCGGCATATGTACAATATTTGAGGAGTTCCCTCAATTGCTCATGGATTCCATCATCAGAACTGGATTCTGAAAAATGGGACCAATCTGGAAGTATATCTATTCAAATAAAAAAAGAATTTTCCAAATCGGTTCATAAACGCAGGAGATATAGGTAATAACCATAAAAAAAACAACCGAATTGAGAACCTCCTCCTTTTTGTGAAATCTGTTAAAAAAGGGAAAATTTGGCTCATACACAGAGCTAGGTAACCCAATCACGGACGTGTAACGTAAATAAATGACTTCTGCTGTAGGGTGTTCATTTTCGGAGCAAAATAGAATCCTTCAAATAAAATGTGTAAAATACACCCCTCCATTGCGCCCCCCTTTATTCTACGAAAGTACTGCGTTATTTTTTTTTTGAAGTACAGATTATGTCTTTTCTCGTAGCTTACAGAAAAACCTACACGAAAATCCTCTGCCATGGCGAGTCTGTTCTATGAATAGAACTCTTCGTCGTAGATGTCGTAAATGCTGACTAAGGAATTACACCAGGGAATGGGCAGTAGCATCCACCTGAGTAAACAAAAATCCGTCCATTGCATTCTATAGAGGGGTCTTTCAGCAGTGGGTGTATATGAGGCTGTTGAACAAGAGCGCAAAATCTAATATCTAATGTTCGATCAGTCAATAGTTCTTGGAAATATTCCATTGGAAATCTTCTAGAAGGCAGATATGGGACTATAGATATTCCGGGAGACACGCACTTGAAGCTCTTGCCTTTTAAATACAACATATTCAAAAGACAAGAGCTTCAAGTGGCAATATGTGGATATTGGAACTACATTAATTGCCTAACTATTTTTTCTCACAAACGCCCAACAAAAATACATTTTTATCAAACGCCATATCGTCGACGACGACGCTTAGATATGGAACCACATTTCCTAGGAGTTTATTGACCTCCCCCACCCTAAGTTCTATTTTCTATACTTACCAAACATGTTCTTAATTTATTTGAGTGAGTAGGTATAACTACCACTAAAGTGCCGAGTAGTAAATTGTGTAAACATTTTCCTTGGGCTTTGAATTTATGGAGTTCTTCATGCGTAGCAGAATATAGATTTAAATACTTACCTAGATCAGTTTTTCAAGCGTATTTCTTTCCAAAGATCATAGTTAGACGCTTCAATGGACTGTATTGCATGGTAGTTCAGAAGTTGGAACAAAATTGCTGATAATATGCAAAAGATATCTATATATGTGTATCTTATCAGTGGTAACAGATGAGGTAGAAACGATCGAATTCAAAGACGCAATCAAAGGACCAGGCGCCATGATATTCTTTCTGATTCTGCTTATGGCGGCTGGTCCTTTGAATCAGGTAAACCTGTAACATTTAGTACCGTCTATAGTTGCTATGTATTTATAAACACAAACTAAATATACCAAAATTTCGATTAAAGAAAGTAAGTGGGTCTTTTATGGGGAATTCTGTACGGTTCTATAATAAACTTCCAGAAGGTGCATCTAAACTTCCTATTCGAAGATTTAAATCCTACATAAAGATTAATCTAATTAAGAAAGCGTATTACACTCTTGATGACTATATAAATGATAAAGTCGCGTGGCCTGATGTCGCTCTGCCCCTCGACTGCTAAAATGGAAATTTTCAATATCTGTACTTACCTATTTACATGTTTCTATTAGATTTTTATTTATAAGTATAACAAGCGTAGCGTGTGCTGTCTTGCATATTTTTTTTTTTTTTTTTGCTGATGTTTACTTAATTTTCCTAAGGTTTTTAAGTACTCATTTACTATGTATCAGCAACTCCTTGCTCCGAGGCACCACACAGGCGCTTCTCACCTAGTGGTAAGACGGACTTTTTTTGTAAGCCAAGCCGTGTTTGTTGCCTGATTCTTCTAGGCTTAGCTGCGTTGGGACAGGAGTAACTTTAGTTTATAAGACGATTCAAAATGGTCCTTGTGATTTCAATGAATAAAATTCTTTTTGACTTTGACTTATATATTTTGTGGAAGAGGCTTTGTTCAGAAGTGGACGTCTAAAGGCTGCTGATGATGATAGTTGCTATGTACGTTTTTAGAGACCAATAAGCTTCAAGCCTGTCTATATTATTCATGTTTTTCTAAGGCCAGCGAGGCGGTAATCCAGCATCGTTGCAGACAATATCCGATCATTTGCAACCACGGCTGATCGCGTTGGTTGATTGCGGTAATCATTATAGAAATACGGATCACCGCTTCTGAATTACTTATTTTATGCGTGACTTGGAATTCTTTTGAATTTGATGCTATAAAATCTGGTATTAGTGGGGCAAATGCAGCTATAATATAAAAGGCTTGACAGTTGTATGCTGTGTGTGTGTCGTGTGATGTGATGTAGTGTCGACATTCTATCCGCTCCTGAAGTTTAAATAGCCGCCCAAGAAAATGTAAAAAAGCAAGCAAAAAAAATCTTCTATAACAGAGGCATATGATGATGAAGTGGTCTTATAATCTTCTTCTTTTCTTTTCAATTGACAATTGTTATGTCACCTGATTCAGGTCTTCACCCCTGGTTCTTTATTGTTCAAGATCTATCATAATGCTTGGAACTAACTTGTTGCTAGTAACCATTAGTAATAATTGATATTTATCTGATATGCCATAACTATTGTTCGTAGAAACACGTTGCCGTGTCACGATCTATTTACAAGTGTTTACACGTTTTATGCTAATAGGTATTCTCATATGCTTGCATTGTACCTACACCGAACAGGTAATAATCTGATGCATCGTAAGCAAACTTTACTCAGAGACTACAACAAGCTTCTTTGAATAAATTTTAAAAACAAGTTATTTTTAAATTTCATAATTCCCTTCCTTTAGATAAAGCTACATCAATCTAATCTACCCTGGTCATCTAAAAAGTACAAAATGGCGTCTACTTTTTTTTTCTGATTCGGAAAATGAATTGCTACCAGATGAATTTGCCACATTGAGCAATTCATCTGGTAGCAGTTAATTTTCCGAATTCTCAGCAGATCCTTAGCAATTCCTTTATATGAATCGTATTATGATTCATATAAAGTGGCCTTTTTAGACCTGCTGATTCGTGGTCCTTGGTTACAAGGAACCTCGGATGTCAATTTTGTAAGCAATCGGTTCAGCAACTAAAAAGTTCAAAATGGCGTAAGTACACTTTCTTCAATCTGACAAAAGATTTGTGTTTTGTGATCACAGGTATCAGATATCGAATTTAAAAGCAAGTGGTAAGAATTCATTGTGGCAACACAATGTGACCACACGGCAATGTGACCACATATGTCGGGGTGACCACGAGAAAACTAGTGACTCTTCAGAAGATGATTCGTGTTATAAAACAAATCCTTAAACTTTCCTAGCTGACATTATTTGGTATTCAATAAAATATTTATTTATGCAGGAAAAAAATATTTAGTCGAGTTTGGACGAAAAATAATATTTAATTTGAAGGTCCTATCTCGTACTTTTCGGGTGACTTGGGATCTTCTCGGATCTACTCCCTCACATCTTAGTCGGTGTCTAACGACTTCTAGAGTAAAACAGCCTTTGAAAAAACCTGTAATAAAAATGATTATATGACTTTATCCGATCAGCAAAAGGACGAAACACAGAGGACACTACAGAGGTCTTAACTGAGCTCTTATAGCGATTCAGTTCAAAAACTAATACAATGCAAAAAATCGGTTCCGTTGTGTCCGTAGCTATAGTAGCAGAAGGTCTAGAGACTTCTGCGATTAAAGTTATTCAATGATGAGGGATGTCAACGACGAACCGATATTTTGTACTGAATCGCTATAAGAGCTCATGGTAAGGCCTCAGTACTCAGAAAGTGCTGCTTGGCCGACATAGCAGTATTTCTGTTCCCACTTTAGGTTCGCTTTAAACGAGTATATTATCTGTATGTATTGCAATAAAACATCAAAGGCAGGACGGCACTTTTAAAACAGCGCTTTGGTCTTCGAGTAGTAAAGTGTTTTAAAATAAAGTATTGGGGTGGCCTCTTGCGCGCGGCAGATGCTCTGCTGACCTTGACAGAGCTTCTAAGCATGCAAGCCATAAACTTGTTGAGGGTGTAAATTCGTCGAATTAAAGAACTCTTTCACGTTCGATCGAAATAAAAAAAAACAACTTGATTCTTCGTGAACTTCTTTCCTTAGGAATTAGTAGAAAATTGCGCACAAAAATATGATTGCTCCTAAACTACCCAAAATCGTGGGTCAAGATGTATCTTTGCATGGGGGTGATTCAGGTGTGCTATGAGATCCTCTATCACTCTGTTTCATTTAGACTATTGTCGCTGTATCACCTTTATATACAAGGCTAGTTAAAAGCTTGTAAAAATGTACTGTATTGATAGCAATAATAACAAAAAAATTACATTCTTTCATCGCCATTCTTGACCGCGCCGCGCCTGGTCGTGTGATTGTGGTCCTCGCCATCGACTCCCAAGTTATATTTAGAGAACCGGTTTATTACCGTAATATTCAACTGCAACGTACCACAGTTGAATTAATACTTGCTACGTTCGTTGCCCGTATTCTGGACTATAGGGCTTACTGTCTACTAAAGCATCGCAGCATAACCATTTCAGGAAGTAATGTGAATTTCTGTTAATTTGAACAGAAACAGTACTTGGTCTGTCGACAGAAGCCTCTATATTGAAAGCAAAAGGGGCATGAATAAAGGCCACCTTCATCTGCTATGCTAACCTTAAATCCAATTCTATTTGCGATAAGTGAGTATGTACCTTACCTAGTACCTACTCCTCACTCAGATCTTTGCTGGCATATAACTTTCTCAAAGTTTCCTCCTTGGATCTCTTTTATCCAGTGACAGTTTAGTGGACAGTAGGAACAGTAGGCAGCTTAACAATATGCTCAATTAAATAAAACACTTCCATTAATTTCTTATCTCAATTCAAGCCACTCTAAATTCAATCATCTTGATTCCATTTCGAATTGAGCGTCTTTGAAGACTTTGTTTTGTTTCAATTGGTTTCTAATTGAAGGGAAATTTAATTTATGAATTTATGGCAATTTCTATAATTCAACATTCTGTCTCGTAAATTATTTTGTGGAGTGTTATTAATTTCCAAGATGCAGGGACCTATTTTGTTAATTGATTAGTTAGAACAAGTTCAGCGAGTGAACTTTGAGTTGTCTCATAGTCTCATACGTATTATCTATCAAATGTTTTTACACTTAATTCCGATGTTTCAATGTAGGTACTGTCACAGAATTATGGAAATTGTGGTACTGTGATGTGCACAGGGCCGTGTTTAAAGATTGCAATCCGGACAGATTTTAAATCCGGATTTAAAATCCAGGGCCGAATTGGTGCTCTAATAGTCCGTGTATCTAATCAATATGTATTTTCTCATAATTAGCTGGGTGAAAGTAGGTTAAAGGGATAATATTCTAAATTAACGAGCTAAACACTTATTTAAGTAATACAAAATTTTGTACCTCGATAGATAGATAGATTAACTCTTTATTGCGCAAAGCAACTGTTATAAAACACAGAAATACAGAATATAATGAATTAAAAAGAAACAAAATAAATGCACTATGGGCGATCATATTGCTTAAAGCGATATTTCTTAAAAAAAAAATGCTGGACGTTTCACACAACATTATCTAGCCCCAAGATAAGCAGAGCTTGTGTTATGGGTAGTAGATGACCAATATACTTAATACAATACATTACAAAGACATATATTTTTGGAACACCCTGACATTATCTGCAGATCGTACAAATATTTGTTCCGAGGCGGGAATCGAAACCGCAACCTCCTCCGTCGCAGGCGAACCTTCGCCCGCCGCGCCACAGAGGACGTCAAAATTTAAATAATTTAAAGAGAGTTGAAGAGTACGTGGGAACTTTAATGCAAGGAGATAAGAGGTATCAGGTACTATCATTTATGCATTAATAACACAAACGACCTTCTCTGTTTCAAGGGTGATACTAGTCATTTGTTTTGCGAAGCGATACTATTATTGCATAATTACTATTTTGAATTCTATTTTTACCAGCGATAGATCACTGTTTACATGAGTGAATGCTTATCTAAAGCGAATGGTAATAACATAGATAACCGTGGTTGGATTAAAAGGAGAAAAACAAGAATTTATCTTGCTTTTGTATACTCTCTTTCTAAGTAAAATTTTGTCTATTATATAAACAAGCGATGCGAGTTCTCTGAGTCAACTTGAGTGATTTGGCATTTGTATGTATCTAAGTTAGATTCGAGAATAACTTTCGAATCGTTGGTATTGATCATGTGTACAAAATTTCATGGAGTTTGAAGAAATAATAACCAAATTAGGAGCTCACTTCGTTAGCGTACAAAAGGGCGTAAGGGCTCCTCTTAATAGTCCGGGGAAGTACTACCACCTATTTCTGCCGCCAAGTGCACTCTGTGCTCCGGTTCGAAGGGTATAGTTGCCGGTGAAATTACAGGCACATGAGACTTCATCTTTGTCTGAGGATGACGTTGACAGTCGTATTGCATTGCCACGTAGGGCGCGTCCTAGGTGTCACCGTTACATTTGATGGGCCACATGCCAGTTTAGCAATTTATTCAAATAAAAAAAACACAATTTATTAATGCGTTTGTTTTTATTTTTTTTGGTAATCTGTTACCAATTATCTTCAAAACGGCATTATTAATAATACAGTAATAATGTGTTGTAAATGTAAGAAGAAAAGATAGGATTAGCCTTGCGCTTTTAAGAAATAGAACAAAAATAGCAGACATAACACACAATTAAGAAACTGAAATGGAAGTGGGCAGGTCATATATTGAGAAGTAAAAAAGATAAATGGGCCAAGGACGTGATCGAATGGTACACGAGAGAAGGGAAAAGAGAGAGAGGTCGACCGCTCCAAAGGTGAGAAGACGACATCAGCGTAGCTGCAGGAGGGCTTTGGAGAAAGAAAGCTCACGACCGCGAACTTTGGAAAAGGCTGGGGGAGGCCTATGCTGAAAAGCAAAACAATCAAATTACCGATGTCTAAAGATAAGATTTTATAAACTAGAATAACTAGTGGTTCGCCCCGAACTGAGACCTCGCGATAACACCTTTATCAGCCCGACTACTTAACTAAGTAATTTCCATATTTTCTAATATTATTTTTGAAAATTTTCCCCTCGCTGTCACCAGTACAGTACAGGATCTACCAGTAACTACTCTAATTTCCTGCACATCATCGAAATGACCTTTGAATAGGGCTAAGCAACGGGGCGTAGTTATACTACATACCTGTTAGTACCTATATCAAGTACCTGACGAATTAATTGATAACGTCCTTTTGATGAAAACCATAGAACTCCAACGTCATTCAAATTCTTAGAAATGGGAGGTCAACAATGGATGGTTATATTGGTTTTTGTTTTATGGAGTATATGTTTCTAAATTCTTCAATTTCAGACTTTTCCCTGTAGTTGTGACACAAAAGCCACAAGCATACCAAATTTCAGCATTGTGGGATTGCTGGAAGTACCTTAGAATTTTGGGTTTTTACGTTTTTTATTTTCCCTAATATCTCGAAAACTACTAAGGCTAAATAATGATTAAAAACAGTTTTGAAATGTCCAACCAAAGCGCTTTCATTAGACACCCCACTTGATCTGACTGTCTCACTTTTATTTTTTTTACCCCCTCTTGGACCCCAAAATCTCAGCAACAATAGCTCATAACCTTACCTACAAATTGTACCAATACTATCTACCCCCATACCAAATTTCATGAAGATCAGATTAACGGTTTGGAAGTTTTCATCGGACAAACATACATACATACATACAAACGCCGATTCTTCCAACTTGACTCAGAGAACTCGCTTCGCTCGTTCAACAATGTGTAAGTTATTAATAATGTTGTGGAATTATTGTAATGCAGTTTAATGCAATCGTTTTGTAATACTTCAAGGAACGTCCTTTAGATAAACGCCAGACATTACTAGGGGGCGGTGCTGATAAAGGAATATTTATTACGAATACAGGTTTTTAAACTTGTTACGTAAAACCTGATTTATTCTACCAAGCTTCCCCATCTTTTAGCCTCTTCAGCAGGGCGATTCTAAAACGTCTTAGTTTTTCATTTCGATGTGGTCAGTAACTAAAACAATTTTCTTTAGTAAAACACAGTAAAAAACAATAAATATAGTATATTACTGTGTTTTACTGAGAGAAAATTGTTTTAATTACTTACCACATCAAAATGAAAAACTACCGAATTCGATCGGAAACGTTTCCGATGTTTTAGAATCGCTGCAGGATTATTAATGGTTTTTCTGGTTTCCATTATTTGTAACAAGGTTTTTGGTAAATTTCGTGAAAAAATAACATTATTCCATCCAACACAAAATCTAGAATAAAATTTAGACAAAGCCCACATTCTTGTGTCACCTCTGTGGCGCGGCGGGCGAAGGTTCGCCTGCGACGCAGGTTGCGGGTTTGATACCCGCCTCGGAACAAATATTTGTACGATCTGCAGATATTTGTTTAGGGTGTTCTGGGTATTTTTCTATGTATAATAAAAAATATCTATGTATGTAATGTATTGTATTAAGTATTTCAGTTATCTAGTAGTACCCATAACACAGGCTCTGCTTAGCTTGGGGCTAGATAATGTTGTGTGAAATGTCCAGCATTTTTTTTTTTTTTCAACCTGATTTGATATTTATTCTGCCCATCACGACCTATGTGAGGCCTATGTCCAGCAGTGGACTAATATAGGTTTGACACAATTCTCTTATTTAAAAAACATTCCAGTCACAAAATAATGTCGTCTCAGTCGCACTGTCACGTAGTAACTATTACTTATTCTTCGCGTATGCATACGAAGATCAAGTAATAGTTACTACTTGATAGTGCGACTGACACGAGATTATATTGTAATTTAAACGTTTTTAAAAAGAGAATTGGGCCTCTGATGTTGATGATGATAAGACGAATTAAAAAAGGAATGTTTTTAATTTGTATGTGTATTATAAGTATATAAATTACGTACGAGAATCAGGACAAAGTCTGCTGACTCTGGTTGTTTTCAGCGCATTCATTGAGGCCTTGGTGGCGCATTCTGTTTATTTATACGAACGAAGGGCATTGACCTTCTATGTTATTTATAACAAGGAAAATTGTAATACTATGAAAACAAAATGATAACAAAATTCCAGTATTTGAATATTTAAAAAAATTAAGGTTGTAGTTATCAGAGCTGGGCATATAAAACTGGTACTTAATGGCTTTTGATTACAATTTTGCAGTACATTGCGCTGCATGCTTTAGCTTCTTTTCCATGAGCAGAAATATGCGAAACATAAAGCGCAATGTACCTTAAAATCGTATTCGAAAGCGATTACCAGTCTTATATACAATACGGAGGCTGATGAGTTCTATATACATTCCAGTAACATACAAAATAAACGTAGCCTCACGATTGCCGCCGAAATTGTAACCTTCTCATTTTGAAGTCAGTTAAAAAATATTTATGTATTCTAAGAGCCGTAATAGTCTCAGCCTAAGAATAGGTCTCCTCCAAGTCCTCATGTGGATGTCGTAAAAGGCGACTACGGGATTACACCAGGGGATGGGCAGCATCCACCTGAGTATTTAACACCAATCCGCCTGCCAAGCCTGGTGATTATGGCAAAACCCCCCTTATGGCACGTCATGCATACTATGGGGGAGGCCTCATCAAGCAGTGGATGACTAATGGTTGATGATGGAGTAAATATCTTTACAAAATAGGTATGTAGTTATTATACCTATTACCTTCTGGGTATATGTATTGAAAACTGATAATTTTATCTCTCTCTTATCATTCTTATCAGTGGTGTTATCAGCAGTTGGAAATGCAATCTTATCATGGCGCCCCACCGCGATAGGTCGTTTATTTACGCCGTATTCAATGTTTACTTTCTGTTTTGTATAATATTAGTTACTATTTTAAGTGGAGAGATCCATTCTAAGTCTGTCTGGACACACCACAGCAATAATTCCAATGACTCATGATTTTTCATATTTTTCCAGGTAAGTTGATGAGAGCCAATGAATTCCTACACAATTTGAAAAGTCACTACAATACAACCATCTACAGTGTTCTTGTGAGTAATTTTCTTTGGTATATACTGTCGATGGATTGGCCCAGTTGAAGTAAGCTGTTTAGCTACGCATGTTTATTAGGAACTAATTTGCCCATGCGCATCTTTCAGGTCAACTTCAGTTAGGCCTAGATAAATCGATAGAATTCTACATATCCTTTTTCGTCATAATGAGGGCTTTTCATCCTCGATAAAAAAAGAAGTACCTAGTTCAAGTTGATTGGATAGGTGGCGCTGACTCAACTCTAGCTGTCAAGATTATCAAATTTATTATTTGTGGTGTACGTGTACTAAGCAATTATCTAATTAGGCTGTGGCTATTAGTCAAGATATTCTGTTGGTGTTTGCTTCTTTAGTGTGAGGAGTTACTGATAGATCCCTTTGTTAATGATCCTGTGGACTTTGGAGTAACTAATAGATCCTTTAAATTTTTAGGCAGTATTCGAATAACTAATGAGTGATTTCGTGGTGTTTTTAGAAGTACTCAGGCAAAAACAGGCAGCCTTAGCGCTGGCCAAATGTTTTGAAACTTGAAAGAAGGAATATTTAGGTCAAGAAATTCCCCCTGTTTAGTTTCATGGTGTTAAGATAGCGCTAAGGCTGCCAAAATGATCCCCAGTTTTGCGTTCCCCATTGCTCCGTTGTACGTGTCGCGGGTACACTTAACGTGAAGCCTGAAGGGGTGCTGGAGTACCTTAAGCAGAAGACAGGGCTACCTTGAGGGTCGAGAAGTTGGAGTCTCGCCATAATGTGAATTTTATTTATTTTATGGTGAGAGTACCGACTGACCGTTTATCGACTTTCATGAGTGAGGAGTTTTGGCCGAAGGGTGTCAAGTTCAGGAAGTTCAACGGACGCCTGACATGAGACAGCTCTCAGGGGCGCTACACGTCACCGTATTCACGTGTTAACAATAAATAAGTTTTTTAGACATAAAATATGTATTTTAGTCTTCAAGGTATATATTTCTATGGGCTTTATGTTTAGGTATAATTTATTGTACATTTCCCATTTAAGCCTGAAATAAAATTATTATTATTATTATTATTACCATTTGCTACTGTAATTGGGGGGCTGGAAGGTTGTTGTACAAGGAGTAAAAGCAAAATATAAAAAAACAGTAACTTATAGTTAAATCAGTGCCGAAGGCGGCTAAATGATCTAAGCGCGCCTACTCTTGTAATTAAGTTTTTTATAAAAACCTTTTCCATTGTACGGTACCATCTATGTACGAGTCGGACTCGCACTTGGCCAAAATTAAGCTTTGCTTATTGTAGACATGTCTATCAAATCCGGAAACATTTTGTTATCACAGAACGATAAAAGCCATCTTATTGCTATCACTACCTAATTACAATATTAGTGTATCTAATTACAATGTTATAACTTTAGGTACCTTACCTACTTCCAATAAGATTTGCTGTTATCTTGATAAGAGTGACCGTGATTATGTTTCTTGAAATGAAATTGAGATAGGTACTTAAGTCGTAATAAAAAAATAATAACTTTTCATCAAAATACCGACTTCTGCCATTGAATTCGACTATCTGCATATTTATCATTCCTAAAAGTATACAAAACAATATTTTAATAATAATAAATAAGCGCTGAACAAATTCAAACAACATTATCTAGCCCCAAGCTAAGCAGAGCTTGTGTTATGGGTACTAGATAACTGATATACTTAATACAATACATTACATAGATAGTCATTTTTTTATTATACATAGAAAAATACCCAGAACACCCTGAACAAATACCGTACAAATATTTGTTCCGAGGCGGGAATCGAAATATACGCAACCTCCTGCGTCGCAGGCGAACCTGCTGACATACCAAAATCGCTTTATGCCTATAATGTTTGAGGAGTTCCCTCAGGAGTTCTTCATAGATTCCACCATCAGAACTAGATTTTGATAGAAACGGGACCAATCTGGAAGTATACACCTATCCTATCAAATAAAAAAATAATTTTCCAAATCGGTTTATAAATAGCATATAAACATTTAAAAAAATACAACCGAATCAAGAACCTCCCCCTTTTTTTGAAGTCGGCTAAAAACTTATTTAAGTGGTTAGATTGATCCGTCATTGTCAGCCTAAATCCGTCCACCGCTGGGCATAGGCCCACGGAAACCCACGACAAACGTTCTAGAGCCGCCTCCAGCCACCGACTAACTGCGTACGTTACACTATCATCCGTTCACTACCAGCGTCCCCCTCCTATCTGGCCCCACGGGGGGTTGGGAGAAAAAGAGCCATCGTTAAATATGGAATCGCCAAAAATTATGGATTACCATCAAGTGCGGGGCTATTCTATTCATTGCGTCTTTTGGTTCATCATTTGCAAGTCGTCGTCACCATTCACCAGCCATTAATCGACATCCAGAAAAAGTTGTAAACAAGTGGTAGCAATTCTTTGCAGAATTATTTAAATTGTGTTATCGCCCGCCCTTTCTGATAGGCTGAAATAAAAAAGACCGCGATTATGGTAGCGCATTTTAAATTTAGAGAATGATGTACAGAATTGCTTCCATTACCTACTTAAAGATAAGTAACTAATAAAAAATAAAAAAAAACTACTTGGCAAGCAAACAAGCATACGGCCCACCTGATGGAAAGTAGTTACTAGCCTATGGACGCCTGCAACACCAGAGGCATTCACACGCGCGCTGCCGACCCTTGAGACATAAAGACGAAAAGTCTCATGTGCCTGTAATTTCACCGGCACTCGTACCCTTCAAACCGAAACACAGCAATACGAGCACTACTGCTTGGCGGCAGAAAAAGATACGGTGGTAGTACTTCCCCGGAAAAACTTTTTCACAAGAAGTCCTACTACTAACAAAAACTTATAGCGCACTTTCAATTCAGAGATTGATGTTAGTACAGAATTGCTACCATTATCTACTTAAAGATAAGTAACTAATTTTAAATGTCATTACTTAATTAATTTAGTTAAATCTCGTTTAGCTACAAAACATAAAACGAGACATCTCTATAAGTACATATGATTCTAATTGAAGTTATAAAAACGAACTTTCACTACCGACACGCTTCTTAATCAAGCTATCGATTTGTCAATCTGATCCAGACAGATCCCCTCGCCCGTTCAAGGTCACAAACCGGCGGCCATTTTACCCGCCAGACACAGACTGCTAAACAGTTTTGCCTTAATGCGTTGTCGTAACCACCCCAGGGGCCCTAGTCAGAGAGCTGACTCAAGAGTTTTGACAAGCAAATGACACGGACGTCTGGTGTAGTGTGGATTTTTGTATGTAGACACCGATAGCGCCCCTAGTGTACACTTTTTGAACCTCATTTTCCGTACAAAAATTCAAAAATTCAAACGAACTTGACTTTAAGAATGATCTTAAGTGTGTTCCAATTTCAAACTCCCCATACAAAATTGACATTTTTGGTATTCTCAAGATCGTTTCCAGAGTTGAGTTCGGTCTATTAATACAGTAACTAGCCATTAATCTGTGCCATTTCTATAGAGCGCGCGCACAGATTAGTTGATAGTTACTGATTCACGGACGATCGTCGTAATCGCCATATTACGATTGTTGCTGCAGAACTCGGACTAGGTACGGCTTCAGTACTCACCGCTGGTAACGGTGCAACAATCCCTTTGAAAAGAACCCCTCGATGGAAAACCTTTTAATAAGCAGGTGCTACAAAATGTTCGTTTTGTAAATATTTCTGCTTAAAATAAAAAAAAAATACACAGTGGTCTTATCAACTACCTTTACTGTGAAGTCGGTTAAAAGTTTTTTTGCTCGCTAGTTGCGGGTATGTCTCTGATCACGCGAAACGGATCACGCTCTTTCTGTTCACGCGAAACAAGCCCGTTTGATCGCGTGATCAGATCCTACTGCTAAAAATGTATATAATTATCTGTCCTTTCTGATCAAGCACGACACTGACTGGTTTCATGATATACTTTGCATTTTCGTTTGTAAGCAAAATAATCATCTCGAATGCCAAATGTCGCATGGCAAATCTAAATTGAAAAAAATCGGGGTGTGGCTGTGTCGTGTGATTTACGTGAATACGTAATTATTTGACGCAGCGAAACTACCTCAAAATAGCGGCGCTTCCCCTTCCGCCGCGCGCGATGCGTCACAGTCCTCACTTAACGTAACGAATTCTTTGATCCATTAGCTGGTTTTTGAGTGGTGTAGTTAAATTCCCTTATGATTTTAGATGTAGGGTGATAGCTAAGTAGCTGCAACACCAAACTGTATGCCCCGATTTTGTTGTCATCAGTTTTCTGAATTGCCTCCCACTATGAAAGCAAATTTAATGACGTATTCACCTCTGTTTCTAGTTTCTAACTTATTTTTGCCACATTCACACACATTTTAAGGCTTCTTAGATTTTTTCATAAATGCATGTTCTTTATTATCATCATTAAAAACTACTACAAGCTACTCCAAGTACTCTCCAAGGTCAACAAAACCGGTAGAGTCAATATTCCCATCTATTACTATTTATATAGTTTATAGTACCTTGATTACTATTTAATGACGTATTCACGTCAAATCTCCTTTTCTAGTTAATTTTTGCCACATTATTAACGCATTTTAGATCTACATAAATGCATGTTCTTTATATTATCATCATTAAAAACTACTCCAAGTTCTAGCTCTACAAAACCGGTAGAGTCAATATTCCCATCTATTGCTATTAATGTAGTTTGTAGTACCTTGATTACCATATTTATACCAAGACCACGATGTAAGTCAATCGGAGGCCTAGAGCTTATCTTTACTGCTCCATCAAACTGTAATCTACAACTTTGTATCTTTGTAGAGGATGTAAATCTAGAGACATTCTGATATGACGACCTCTGTGGCGTAGCGGGCGAGTAGCTGGCTGAGATGCGAGAGGTTGCGGGTTCGATTCCCGCTGCGGGACAAATGTTTGTATGATTTGCAAATATTTGTTCCGGGTCTGGGTGTTGTGATACCATGGTACTCCTAGTTCCTGATACCCACGACACAGGGAATCCTAGTGTGGGATTAGGACTACGTATGTGACTGTTGGGCGTTATGTTATGATATCGAGTGAATGAATTCAAATTGTGTATTGAATTTATGATTTCACTAGATAAAAAACTTAAGAATATCATATATTTTTTTCTTGGAAACTATAAGAACTCTTATCAAAAACATAGAGCTCATTATAGGCATTTCCTGAACTCATTACGCCTTAAGCATAATTTCTTCTATTTTAAAAGTCATCATCATCATCATTACCAGCTTGTTCACGACCACTGCTGGATGAGGCCTCCTCCATTGAATACAATGATATATTTGCCATAATCACCACGCATAGCAGTCGGATTGGTGATCGCAGTTCGTTGTTTAGTACTCAGGTAGATGCTGCTGGCCATCGACTGGCTTTATTCCTTAGTCGCCTTGTACGATATCCACAGGAGTTAGAGGAGTCCTATTGTTAGGCCGGGACTACCACGGCTTATTAATTTATTCATAGAGAAAATGACCACGTGAGGTCTTAGTCGTGGAAACATTGCCTGCTGGTTTTGACCTCAATACAGTTCTGAGGCTTTAGTCTGAGTTTTAACAAGCAATTGATACGGCCGTATGGTGTAGTGTTACACGGGTTTTTGTGTGAATGAGGTTTACAAAGTGTACGCGCGTTCATCATTGTCGCCATAATGTTTTTCGTTTATTTAAATAAGACTCACGGCTCTGACCTTGGATATAATTATATTATATTATATTACGAAAAAAAGTGGCAAAACATGTGATGAACCGAACAGGTGTGTTTTATTGAGGTGGCATATAATAGCCTAAATAAGCAAGTACTTATTGTGAGGCGTGGTGTAAATCAACGCATGAATAGGTTGGGAGCCGGAACACGCGACGAAGCCATATTCGCAACTGTCAATTATAATCCATAGACATGATGGTCTACTTGCCTGAAGTGGAAGGAAGGTTTAGGTAATTAATATTGAAAGACTTATAACTTTGGTTTAAACGACGAAGAATTGAATGATAGGATGAGTTAGTAGATCTTGAACATAGGTTTGTCCCAAATTAATAATGGATTATCAAATAAAACTAAATTATATTGTTGGGGTATAAGTTTCATCAATTAAGTAAGTATAAACTTTGTGAGCTGATAATTAATTTACCCTATATTTTTCTGTTGACGATATACCCCTAACCCGTCCAGCAAATATCATCATCATCATCAACCTGTAGAAGTCCACTGTTGGGCATTAACCTATACCCTAGAATGCCACGACGAACGGTCTTGAGCAGCATCCATCCACCAGAGTATCCACTTTCTTGAAAATCAAGGAAATTCAGGGAAAAGTCAAGGTTTTTGATCGGGGCATTAGCAGCGCACACCCTGATTCGACTTCCTGCTACCTTTATAATGTCTTTAGTTAATTGAGAGGAAATCCTTCCTCTAATGCGTCATCCGGTTCGTGATCTCCATTCGAGAACCTTTATTCCCCAACGGTTGTCAGTTCTGCGAGCTATATAACCTGCCCATTGCCACTTTAACTAGCTAATTCTGATAGCTTTGTCTGTGACCTTGGTTCTTCTACAGATATCCTCATTTCGGACATATCACGTAGTGTAACTCCTAGCGTTACTCTAAGCAAAGTCCAGCAAAGATAAACCAAGATTATTCGTAGCTATATGACAAAAAATAGTATACCTGAATATAGTATAAGTATAGAAAAAACAACAGCACCTGTTGGGTATTGTTTTGATACGTTATGTAACTTTATAAGATTATTTGATATAACTTTTGAAACTGTAATGGTGAACTTAATTATAACTAGAAACGGGATTTACCATGATTTTTAAGCTTTGTTAAATATTAATATTATTTGATACGTTAAAACCACCGATTGTAATACAAAACTTTTTAAGAATTTACAATCTCGTAACATCAAACATACCCTTTCAATTGTGACTATGTGACCAACATCAAAATATATAATATGTAAAAGCTGTTAAGCTACATTTTCACATACTTACCTGACTGAATGAACAGCCGTGCATAGTAATCGGTCACCATTATGTAAAGTACATGTAACAACGGTTTTATGATTATCTGTTTCGTTTTACGACCTTCGTGTTTCTATAGTACATGATAATAATGTATTTATTATCGTGTACTGTGTATTTTACAAGATAGTTTTTTTTTTAGTTATTTTTACATTAGTCATTAACAACATAACAACACCCAACGGCCAACAGTCACATACACAGTATCCGACACGAGGATTTCATGTGTCTTGGTTATAAGGAACTACGAGTACCGTGGTACCACAACACCTAGACACGTTTTGTGATTGATCGTTGAATCCCTATTAGTCAACTGTAAAGAAAACTGAAGATATCTGAGGATTATTTTAACCCTTGTTGTTTTCTGAACATTTACATTTATTTACAGTTATTTTTAGGGTTCCGTTCCTCAACAGGGGAAAACTGGACCTTAATAGGATTCCTTTGTTGTACGTCTGGTTGTCTGTCTGTTAACCAACCTTTATCTCAGGAACGATTAAAGGAATCAAATTGAAAGGAGTTGTTTAAAAAAAGCCTATGTCTTTGTCCACCAGACAGAGAATGGCCAAAAAATCAGTGATTTTCGAAAAAATACTCTTACTCTAATTTGAAGCTTAAATATCTGCATAAAAATGATTGAATTTCGAAGAATTTTTACGATAGTAACATAATTTTCCTGGGTAGCCATGACAGTGAATGTTGCGTTTGTTGCTCTGTGGTGCTTGCTTCATTTGTTTGTTGGGAGTTGTGTTTAAAAACGTAGTGTTTCTATACTCTTTACAGTTGTCAACTGTTGTCGAAGCATTTTACCACAGAGTATATTGTATCCGCCCCGCCATTTTGTTATGTTTTGTGTTGCTCTCTGTGAGAAAGATACTTTAGAAAATTGCATTAAATGAAGCGAAATAATAAAAAAATACAGTGGGAATAGGTTTTACATACTTATATTATATTTAGCCACGTTTATACAAGCCAACACCGACAAGGGCTATGTTCCATACATTGTGAAACAACTCCTTTATACCAAATATAAAGGTCTGTAATATAGTGCTGTAAAAAAAAACTTCTTACTCGATGCATTCTGAAATTTGGAATGCTAAGATGGTTTGTGCCACATGTAAAGGAATAAGTCTAAAACTAAATTCCAATTTTTTGAATCTTATATTATTGTGATGGTGAAGTTTGTAGGAAAAAGTGGTAGAAACTCGAAAAGTGTTTTGACGATTTCGTAATACGTTTCACGATAACATAACCACATATTAACGAGTAACATGAGTACTTTAAAAGCTGGAAAGTGTTTACGACAAAAATTCCACAACCGACCTTGCCCTACTGTTGGTTGCTGTTGTCTTGAGCGTACGTGACGCCCTCCACGCACTTTTATATCAGATACTCTTCCATCCCTTTCGTATGTCACCGATTCCCTATGCTTCGTCCTTTTCCTCGCGAATGTTTTTTTAGGTCATCAGCAGTTGTGGGTGTCGCTTCATGACAACTCATTGAATATACACTTTCTTATCAGTCTTTTAATATGTAGTACTTTTTAATATGTAGATTGATGGTTTTACATACGAAAGACTGGCAACATAATAAAACCAAAAAAATGTAATATAAGTAATTACAATTTTTTTTTATGAATGAATTGTTAATAAAAATATTGCATGCTTTAGGTAGAATACATTGATAATAATAATAATCATATTTGACATATTTTATAATAACATGATCTCAAGCAATAAAAACACTTTCCCCCTTCTTATTCATAATCATTTTTTAAAACTATGTATGTAGTTAAAATATCTTTTGTCTTCTTTTGACGTATGACATTTTACATCAGAGAGAACAAAACAAAAGCTATTTTAACTAAAATAGGTTTTAAAAATGATTATGAATAAGGTCCCTCACTTGGACTTTTGACTTCGACCCTACAAAAATGTTAATTGCATGTTGTTTGATTATGTTTATTTGTATGTTAATTTATACAATTTGTTTTATTCCAAAACAACACAGCAAACAGCTTTATTTGTACAGTTGTCACAGTCTTGCAAATTATTCTAGAGTTACCTCATATGTGAATCGTGTAAGTTCTTTCGAACAATGTCACTATGCAAAGTATTGCGTGACTCTGGGAACAAAATACAGTTGATATCTTAATGAAAATACTAAAATAAAAACATTATTGTTGTTCAAGAGGGACTATAATACATTACCATTTACAATTTAAGGGAAGGTTACCAGTAGGTCGCTTACGCCCTTTTGTACGCGAACGAAATTAGCTTTTATTTTGGCTATCACGTCATCAAACTCCATGAAATTTTGTACACATGATCAGTACACTAATATCTAACCCAGTGGTGCGTCAGTTTTAAAAAAAACTGATTTGGTAACCATTTAATTTTTAACCGACTTCCTAATAACTTTTCATTTAAAAAACCGGCTTCCGCCATTGTATTCGACTAAATAATTTTGGATGAAAAAAAAATGATGAAAGAACCATAGTGGTGAAAGGATTATGATACTTTCTGAATGCAAATGCTTGGTTAGTTGCTAAAAATATCAAAATCGCCATATGTATGCCTACAATATTTGAGGAGTTCCCTCAATTCCTCATGGTTCCCATCATCAGAACTGGATTCTGAAAAAAATGGGACCAATCTGGAAGTATATCTATTCAAATAAAAAAAGAATTTTTCAAATCGGTTCATAAACGACGGAGATATGAGGTAACATATCTCCGTATAGATATACTTCCAGATTGGTCCCATTTTTTTCAGAATCCAGTTCTGATGATGGAATCCATGAGGAATTGAGGGAACTCCTCAAATATTGTAGGCATACATGTGGCGTTTTTGATATTTTCAGCAACAAACCAAGCATTTGCATTCAAAAAGTATCATAATCCTTTCACCACTATGGTTCTTTCATCGTTTTTTTTCATCCAAATATTTAGTCGAATACAATGGCGAAAGTTGGTTTTTTAAATGAAAAGTTATATAAGAAACTAATGCACTTCGGGTCTAGATATTAGTGTACTGATTATGTAAACAAAATTCCATGGAGTTTGAAGAAGAAATAGCCAAATTAGAAGCACACTTGGTTCGCGTGCAAAAGGACGTAAGCACCCTTATGCTAGCTACCGGTGACATTCTCTTAAGTAGGTACTTGAAGATCCATGAATTTATGTTAACTTGACAACCGTTAAGTGTTAACACGCAAGTCCATGGTAAAATAGAAAGTTTATGGACATCGTAAAGTACTTACGCGTACAAGGAAGAAGTTTCTTTACACTAACTAAACCATTAATCGTGTTATTGATAGAGCAAGCTCTGCCGATGGATATATTATAAACTGATATTTAAAAACGTAACTTTCGAAATCGAAGGATCATTCTTCAACTGATACTCTTGGTAGACTATTCTAGAGAGACTTCAAGTCGTGTGTATGAAAGAAGTGAGTGCTGAGATGGCGGCTAATTAAGGGCCATGGAAGAGGAAAGCATACTACCCTACTAAGCGGTATAAATAAGGGGGGGGGATTCAGGAAGACGAAAAAATTCTATCAACAAGGTCTAAAACTGAACATGGGCAAGACAACAATCATGTCAAATGTCCATGTCGCATCTATGCCGGTACACGTTTGGAATGATAATGTCGAAGTTGTTGACCACTATGTCTATTTGGGTCAGACGGTTCGACTAGGAGGATCCAATTTCGACAAAGAGGTCAACCGATGAATCCAACTCGAATGGCCAGCGTTCGGGAAACTACGCCATATCCTCTCGTCACAGATACCGCAGAGCCTCAAGACGGAAGTTAATAATCAGTGCGTGTTGCCGTATATGACTTACGGCACTGAGACGTGGTCGCTAACTATTGGCGTTACAGACAATCTCAAAGTCGCGCAGCGGCCTATGGAAAGAGCTATGCAAGGAGTTTCACTACGTGATAGAATCCGAAATGTGGAAATCCGTAGAAGAACCAAGGTCACCGACATAGCTCTCAGTATTAGCAAGTTGAAGTGGCAATGGGCAGCCCCAGTATTGTCTAACAAACTGGTAATCGCTTTCAATTACGATTTCGCAGTACATTGCGCCGCTTGCTTCAGCTTATTGTCACAAGAAGAAATTTTCAAAACATAAAGCGCAATGTACTGTAAAATCGGAATCGAAAGCGATTATCAGTTCGTTAGCCAATAATGGGGCTGGTCATAGCTCGCAGAACTGACAACCGTTGGGGAGTAAAGGTTCTCGAATGGCGACCACAAACCGGACGACGCGGTAGAGGAATGCCCTCCACCATCCCATGCCGGTGGATGGTGGCGGCTCAAGACTGTTCGTCGTGTCGTTCGGGGAAGCCTAATGCCCAGCAGTGAACTTCTACAGGCTGATGATGATGATGATGATGATGATGAGTGTTATCTTGCCATATTTAAATAACAAATACCATCCACTGACTGACCGGGGTAATTTAAATTCCATTCATATTTCAGTGATGAGTTAAGTTTTTTTCTGATCCGTGAAGTTGTTTACGGAAGTGCGACCGGAAATGATGCTGTGTTTGTGTGACCAAATGCAGATGATGTGACCTCCAAGATACGAGGCTGTATTAAGCCTGGTGTGTACATTCAATCAGATGTACTTACTAGGTTCAATCGTGCTGTCTTATAAACTTTTGCTGATGGTTATTGACCTTAAAAACGTCTTTGGTTCATCCTTCCTATACTGCGTCCAGTTCATGGTTGCTACTTGAGGAACAGGAGCTATACTTAGATTTCTACGTAAAACAATATGAAATGAGATCCGTAGAAGAGCCAAGATCACCAACATACCTATAGCTCTAAGAATTAGCAAGTTGTTGTGTCAATGGGCAGGCCATAGCTCGCAGAACCGATAACCGCCCCTTAATTACAGTAGCAAATGGCAATGGGGAACTCAACAATGGGGATCATTTTGGCAGCCCTATTTGAAACTTGAATGGAGGAATATATTTAGGTCAAGAAGTTTCCCTATTCAATTTCATATAATTTAGATCATGCATGTCAAACTCAAAGTCATTGGTGGGCCAAATGCTTAAAGACCGTAGAATCAGTGGGCCGCAAAACCACAAAGAAAACAAACTCATTGCATAGATGTACCTAGTAGTACTGCCCCCCTATTCCCTAACTGAAAGTCACTCGGTGACTAACTTTTGACAAGTAAAATGACTATCATTTGACTATTCTTTATGAAAATTTTGATAAATTGATGGTTAGCTTATTTTGACTTGTCAGACGTTAGTCACCGAGTGACTTTCAGTTAGGAATAGGGGGACAGGACGCTAATCGTTTATTAAATCATTACTTAATGCTTAGTAAAATGACAGAAAAATATACATTGTTCTTACAATTGAATCGGGCCGCAGTCAAAGTTGTAAAGGGCCCGCGGGCCGCATGTTTGACATGCTTGATTTAAATAGTGCTAAGGCTGCCAAAATGATCCCCATTGTTGCGTTCCCCATTGCCATTTGCTACTGTAATTAAGGGGTGGTTATCGGTTCTGCGAGCTATGGCCTGCCCATTGACACAACAACTTGCTAATTCTTAGAGCTATAGGTATGTTGGTGATCTTGGCTCTTCTACGGATCTCATTTCATATTGTTTTACGTAGAAATCTAAGTATAGCTCCTCTCCATAGCCCACTGCGCGACTTTGAGCCAACATATTTTGTTCCAAATATTGAAATTTTATGAGGTAAGGCTGTTCGCGCGTATTGATTTTTCTGGCCTAATTCTCCCCAAGGCTGGCTAGACTCGTTTTGGCACCGCCTCGATATAAAATGTTCTAAACTTGTGTTTTTCTTGGAGGTAGTTTTTTCAAACCCAATCAGCTCTGAGATAATGACCTTATAGATCAAAATAATTCGATAAAACAGCTTAGACTCTACGGACCATGACAATAGGGACTAATATAGTACTGCACCAAGCTTTTAGTAATTATTCAGTCTCATTATGAAAGAACGAAGTAAACCGACAAGCATATTGTATGAAGAATGTGATGAGAGTGAATGAACCAAAAGAGGTTTTTAAGAATCGTAGCCAGTAGAAATCCGTAGTAGCTAATTATATTTAGGTATTTTTAAACCCAAGCTTAACCTGGAACTTTTTAAGGCATAACTGGGGCCGTATTCGCCAACTAAGCTAAAGAGGTCTTTGTACAAGTAGGACAAAAAATACATTATTGTTATGGTCGAAAGTTGATATGGATGAAAGTTGGAGCTACAGCTATTGCAAGGATAACAAGCTAGTGGAATGTGCGATCTAGATGCGGCATCTGCCAATGCTTCATTATTTAAAACGATTTAGGCAGGTGGTGAATTTGCCGTTCACTAAAGGTGCCACCGATGCAGGCAGCGAAGCGGCAACGCTGGCGTGTACTGGCTTTATGCGTTTCACCCTTGGAGCATGGTTTTGCTCTTGCGCCTCCACCCTAGGCCGGCCGGTAAAGGCAAGCCGAGGGGGTCTGTGTTGACCCCGGGAGAAATGTGGCTCCGCGGTGTTGCCACTCATCGAACGCTCGCCACAAGCGTAACCTGCGCTTTTGTTATTTATTATTATATATATTATTGTTAGCGATTTTAAGACTAATTTCGGCACTTTGATCCATGGAATCTTTGAGATTAAAGGGGGCACCATTTTAATGCGACTCCCATTCAAAGTCGAGAGTTAAAATTAACATTTAGGAGCGTCGTAAAATAATTCGTAGTGTTGTTGAAATTTTCCTACATAATTTGGAAAGTCCAAGACGTCAGTAGAGTACATAATGCGTACTCCGTTGGCGCCCGAATGTGAGTTAAATATGTAGGCGTACAATTTGCGCGTCCGCCCACTACGTATCACTACTACTGATGTCCAGCTCGTCTGTTTCGCGATGAAATGCATCCAATGCTTCTTTTCCTACTTATCTTGAATCATTTACATTGTATACAAAAGCATGAGAAAGCGGGTCTGCGAAAAACACGTAAGTAGTCAAAATTAATCGTGTGTTTCACGGAAAACATCGCTGTTCTATTATTAGCCGATCTTTTTTTGAGCCTGTACTTTATTTGTGTCCTTTACCGGTATAATTGTCCGCTTATTTTTTATTATCTCACTAAAATTTAGGACTACAGTTGTTATTGCAGACGAAACCTGTTAATCTACTTTTGCATGGATTTATTTTAATATATTAAACGATGGACCTTGTACGAAGACTTGTCTCTTTTTATATGTTTTTCATTTTATCGCGTTTATTAGTAACCGTTTCATCGATTACTTGCCGCGATATGGTGGCTGTTGGAATGCGTTTGTCATAAATTGCTCTGTTATCGCTTTGGTTACATAAAACCAATGTAAGCGTACAAATATTTTCGCTATCGGTTTCATTGTGCATTCAATTTTATGTTCTTGTTGCTATAGTTACAGAATCGACTCTACAGCGCATGTAAATTGCCTTGCATATTCATTCATGCAAATCTAAATTCAATTTCAAGTCTCTAAATTGGATTAAAACCATTTAAAAAGTTTTCCAAAATATCTCTTCCAATAAACGACTGTTTTTTTATAAATTTAGTTTAAATGTATGTATGAAAGTAAAAACTAATATAAAATAACGAATATCCGTCTTTATGTATAATGATAATTTTATGACATCACAGCTTATCTTTGTAAGAATGCCGAACACAATTGACACAGATTCCGTCTCTAGAAGGTACAATTGTTATGATGAGCTAACCGTTAACTTGTACCACCTCTTGGAAATCTTTTATTTCGTCATCGTCATGTTCAGTTCATTCATCACATTTTATATAAATCGCCGTATCATTGGCATCATATCTCATGCCTTTAATCGTAAGTTTAGGCGGTAAGCTAAAGTGTGTGAACTTTTTAGACGAATATTTTATGATTGCAAACGAAACACTGGAAACATCTTTCGATTGCATTGTGGTAGTATTTATATTTGTTTGCGAATAGATCAGAAAAAGCGCTAATCTTTTTGCAAGTCATCGAAGCGTTTACAAACGATATGTTGAAATCATAAACGAACCTTGACTGTTGAAGTGGAATCGTGTCTTCAAAAAACATTAGAAACTAACACATCGTGGTTAACGTACTTATAGCCATGGGGAATTTTACGTTCTCAGTGTAAGCCTACATAATTAGCAGTGTGGAAACATTGCCGGCTTACGCGAGCGTGTTAGATAGTTTTTTGTTGCGAAGTCTGGAGGCACTAGCCGGTACGCACGCGCTCGCTGACGTTGCACAATCGGCGCGGGCCTCTAGTGGCGATGGCGTTAAAGAGACGTGGTTCAGTCAGATTCAGACTAGACGCCGGAGTTCCCCGCCCTCCCTGTATGCCGGCGTCTCCCCCGTCCCCGTGCCCCCGTCGGTCGTCCGCCGCGTCTCGCACGCCTTCAGTTAGTCAGTTGCCCCGCAGCTGCCGCGCGCGTCCACGCTGCTCCTCGTCCATAATATGGATATACACCACATCCGCGCTCTTATCAACATCCAGTTCGCGTATTTGTGGTTTCGTGAAGTCTCCGATAAATATAAATGGATTATATTGTAGAGTGCTCCGGGATATGATTAGTTTTAAAAGGTCCGCATTGGAATTTCTAACATGGCTAACCGTGCGCGCCGACGTGTTCGGCACATGGCTTCATAATAATGTGGCGTTTCATGATTATTATGTCATTATTTTAATCAGAATGTGTTTTAGTAATGCGAGAATGTAAATAATCTGCTGTCAGGTCTTTACTTATTAATGTAAGTGATTGTTTTGAGGGAACTTGGGTGGCGGTCTGCGACGTAGTAGTACTCGTGGCGTCCGTCCACTTTACGATATGGCGGGTTTTTGTTTTCCGTATCTTCTACTATAATAATAACTGACGTTGAAACAGCAAGTATATTTTTCTAAAGATGCAAATTGACACCTTGTAGGGTGCAATTCTACCAGTTGGATTAAAATATTGTGATAACATTCATTGTACCTATGCATGTTTACAAAAACTTGAGTGATGTGTGACTGATAATGTTTTGAATTCTTCGAGCGTAGAAACATTTATTAGCTTTGTTCAAAGTACGATTCAACCGAGGTCACTTGCTCAAGAAAACCTTGGATAATCAGTTCGGCAGCTTCAATGAATTTGCTTGAATTACTTTAAATACACATATAACATGGATCAAAATTGTGGACAGAGGTCTGAGTTTTGAACCAAGCGTGAACACGTGTTTTTGTATGGAAACCGAAACAGAGCCGTAATATGATGAGTATGTACGTGGAAAACACCGACTGGGGCCTCAAGTGCATTATTGAACACCCAGATTTTCCCGGTTGGTGCTAAACATAGTAAAATGGCGGCAGAACTCCCTAACCATTCTGCAGTCTATACCTGTGTGGGCTTTAGACTGTCGGTGTGTGCGTAGCGTCATAATGCAATGTGGCCGCAGCGTGCCATACACTACCAAGTACCAGTGTACTTGAGTAGGGCTCTGTAGGCGTTGCCAGAGACAATCTCTTAGCGTTCACTTCCTGGTATGTAATACTAGTTGTACTCTCCTGTAGATCAGATAAATCAAATTCAAATATCTATCCTCACCGCTTAAGCCATGTTTCAAAACATTTACTTACCAATTTTGGCACATAGGTGTGAAAATCTCTATGTCTAGTCGTCTAAACGCTAAAATTGCGGTTCTTTACCCTGTACGTAGATGATATATGCTAATTATTCACGACACAACAAGCATTCTAATTACATTGATTAGAATACGCCACAGGATGACGTTAGTAAGTCATGTTATCTACTACATTACTTGGTAGGTCATCTGTCCTATACATAATACACGAAAGACAAAATATTCCGGAGCGTTCTAGTACCTTCTAATTTAAGGCTTACAAATTTCTTATATATTAGGACCACACCATATTCTCTACCTACATTTTCATCCTGCTCAAAGATAGTTCATCTATCCGTATACGTAGAAGATAAATAAAACATTCGAGTGTTCTGATACTTGCACAATATTGAATAGATAGAGGAACAAATATATAGCAACAATTAGAAATATTTGTTTGTCTATTCAATATTGTAGAATGGATTTCGGCAAAGTCACGCCTGTATCAATGAATTATCCAAATTAGTTATTTATTATCAATTATTTACCTTGTAGTAATTGTAGATGCAACTTAATTCTCACATACACGTCGACAGATCCTCTATATTTTTCATCTGACTCAGAATTTGAATCATCATCACCAGCCGTTTGATGACCACTGTTGGACGAGGCCTCCTCCATAGAATGCAATGGGAGAATTTGCCATAATCACCACGCTTGGCTGGCGGATTGGTGATCGCAGTAATGGTGTTTAGTACCACCGGTGTATACTGCTGCCCATCGCCTAGTGTAATCTCTTAGTTGGCTTTTACGACATCCACGTGAGGAGACGGAGTAGTCTATTCTTAGGCCGGACACACCACGGCACGGGACTCAAAATCGAACGATGCTGAAATCATGCTTTCATTAAGATTTTTTTTTGTTAATTGTTAGAGTTTCGACGACTTTGTGTTTCAGGTATGATAGGGTATATGCTAGATCGCGCTATGGATGCGATTTTCAATATGTAACTCAATAAAATTGTTCCTCAAACTCATCGATCATCAAAGCACCAACCTAATCACAATTGTTACAAAAAAGTTTGTGCTCGCGAGGTCTACTGTTCGCAGAACTACTAGTTTTTAAGAAGAATCCTGCAGTATATGACGAGGACATAGAATAAGGTTAGGCAATGAGGGAGCGCCACGTGGCTGTAGGGACTTCAGTGCGCATGCCCGAGGGAGCATCCATGACATTGCACCGGGATTCTGGGAATACCGTTTACACGCGAGCAAACGAGATTGATCAATGAGATTTTCCTTGCTTCCTTGTATAGGAATAAAACAGCATGTAGATTTCGAAATCATGATTACAATTAACAATTACAAAGTAATAAATTGTACTGCATCATTATATCGTGCTTAGAATGTATATGGCAATAACTAAAACACTAAACTTAAACAGGAAGAACAAATTAGGAACTATTCGAGATTTTGCTTTCACTCGTGAATACTCACTTTCAATAAATTAAATTAAAAGTTGTCTGTTCACCACGTGGCTTTTGTGGCTTCTGCGCATGCCCACACGTTGACTTCGTCTCAGCTGCCTCTCAGAAAATCGTTACTAAGGTCCGTCGCACCCACTTTTCTATCACGCGGTTAGCTTTAAAACTGCCGGTGTCAATCCATTTCTTATTTATTTACTTTTATTCAATAACCTGTCAATATGGCTTGCCCAAATAAATTTAAGTATAACAACGATAACACGATTAGATAAAAAAAATATACACGACTAATTTCATGTAACACATTTATCATGCCCTTTCGATAGGTGGCCTAATTAAAAGAATTGATTAACCATAGACAAGTATTTTGTGTTGGAAGTACTGAGTTATCTTCATCTGGTCGTATTGCAGTCCGAAATGTAGAATCCGTTTATTGTATTAGTAAGTATAGGGTCGCAGTTTTTTTTATTAAAATAGTAGCTTGCGGTCCACCTGATGCAGAGTAGTCACCGTTGCTTATGATACGTTTCCTTGAAGTTTTTTTTTTAACATTTATCTTTAAGGGCCCCGGATATCGGAACTAAGTGGGAAAACCTCAGATTCACACATTTCACAGCTTGTAAGTATGGGGAAGAAAATATCTCGAGAAACCCGAGGTTCTATGGATGAGCTTTGTCACGGTGTTAAAATCTCGATGCCGGGATAAACCACCCCGTAACCCCGTTGTTGAGCCGATAGAACGCGCAGAGAGATCCGTTGTTGCGGCGTTGGCTAATTGGTTCTAGAGTATTGGCGATCTTGGGATTGCATGATTATAATGGCTCTTCTCTGAGCTCATAGGTCTTCAAAACTAAGCAGCTGATACTTGGGTACCCCGTGACATAGATGGCAACAGTCAAAAAAATCAAAAGAATTTTATTAATTTAAATCACAAGGAAACAGTATTCTTCGTGCGGCCGAACTTGTGCTTTGTAAAGCAATAGCCGTTGATTCCGCGTAAAATATTGCTTGGCACGGTTGACTTACTTCATACGGATTATTTGGATTTAATTAGCCGTTTGTATTTGTGCCTTCTAAAACTTCATGAAATCCTTTCATGAAACCAACAGTTTTTTACACGCTATCAACAAAACCATTACAAATAGTTTTTACAATGTTGCGGTTTTGTGTATCTTTATTACCAAATTAAACATGCTCGATTGCCAAAACATGTTCGTCCCGACCTTTATCTCACGATTCACGTGACTTCTTCAAGTTTATATTCTTAGTCCAAATGCTTTCCACTTGTGATCGTGGTTTATGCCAAGTGTACTTTCACTCCCTATCCACTAGTTCCAATAAATCTCTCCCGTGCTCATATAAATCAAATCGAGTCACGAGTGCGAGGCAACGGGACGCAGTATGGCCGGAACACCAGATTCAGATATCTGAGAAATTTTAAGATTTATGTATTTTAATCGACATAATAGGGAAATCCCTGTGTGTGTTACATACAACTGTGATGATAGCATACAATCTAGTATTTGTATCAGGCTCAGGCAATAATGCTGGAAGAAAGACCCGGTATCATATACTAGCATTCTTGACAAAAATTAAATGAGCAAAATATCCAAATTTGAATACCTACTTACAATAAAGTCTCAATAACAACATTTTGGAAATGATGTTTTGTGCAAGTGACCTTCTTCAGTCATTACCTAAGCGACCTTGATCGTAGAGAATGTCACTAGAACGTCCGCTTGCAGCTGATATATTTACTGACATTTATGGAGATTAATTGCGGAACTACTTTTATATCGTTAACAGTTAGAACCCGTCACCATTCTTCGTTATAGAATAAGAAATAAATAACGTAAACGTAGATCTGCAATACTTTGAAAATTTCATTCGCAAAATAAGTACCTCTACCTCGAGATTAGTATCGGCCTCATCATTATAGAATTAGTTTAGTGTCGGTTTCACCTCTGGTTGTGGGTTAGGCACTTAGTGAGCCAGCAATCTCGCTGCATCACGGAAGCGTTTGTTGGCTTCTATACTAACGCGGAAGAACTCTAGAGAGCCTTACTTGTATCTGCGTCGCCATAAATAAGTCATGCATTTAACATTTGCATGATTATAATCATAAACACACGAAGATGATAATCTTCATCACTTACTCGTGAAAATAAAACTATAGCCTTCACTTTTTACATGCTATTAGGTATATAATTTGTCCTTTATGTTTGTTTGGTGGTTAAAATCTTGCGAGACTGTTTGACGCAGTTTCAGTTATCCGATTGAGCTGAAATTTTGCGTCGATGACAATACAATATTATGCTGACAGCAAGTTGATGTGATTAACGAAAAGTGCCAATGGTTGATAGGTACTCGATGGTTAATAGTAGACTGGCAGTCTTTATATTCATTTCATCAAGCGGAAGACTGTTTCATAAAAGTGTGTTTAGAAAAGTATAATAATAATCATCTCACTGTACCTAAAAGTTTAAACTCGCAACATAGTGGTTTACTTTCATTCGTTTGTTTTTTTGTGCGATCTATTTATAGTCTTTTGTTGGATGCACTTCTTGCCTTACTAGTGCATTGTGCACCATGAATATGTTTTGCGATTCACTAACGCACGTGAAGGTCATGGTCGGTGTCGGCGCCATCGCTCACATGACTTGTTTGTAGTTGTACGTGGGCGCTCGCCATTGGCTGGTTTTCTTTTCACGCCGGTTCGTTGCATAAACGCTTTCGTCTGCATTCCCATACATACTAACTAATACATCTTCCGCGCCATACGTATATAATATTATTTCTTCTGTGCCCTCCAGCTCTTTAACTGCCACGTTGACGCAAGTAAATTGTTCGTTCTGCTGCGTCTTATTGCAATCATAACCATAAGTGGTTAAAATTGCTTTTCCTTATTTCTTTCTTTATTTTTCCTGTTGATTTAACAGCTGTTTTCACGACTGTAAGTAGGTTGTCAATATTATCGTACTAATATTGGCATTCAACCATTTGTGAAATAATATAAGTTTATTTATCATCTCGTTAAAATTATATCAGGTGGTTTTGTCAACAAGGTCACTTCCGTTTAGTTCCGTTTTATATGACAACAAACCCACACTATATTTATGCTTGAAACTTTACTATTATTGAAATACTATAAAAATAAAAAACTGAAGAAAAATTCAACAACTTCACCTTGTTTTGGCCTGGTCATTAAAATTATCTCGACGATTATTGATCCCATGTAATTATCAATGATGATAGCGTGCACTCTAACTATGCAGGCTAAATCGCTAATTAAAAGAAAATTAGAGAATTTAAAGATGTTTTTATCATTATTGGTTCAATTATAATCATGCAACGCCAAGGTTGGCTTCAGCTTAATTAACGTAATAATGAGGGAAAGCTCTACTTCAAGCTACGTCCGTCGTCCATGGCTTTATTATCCGATTTGTTCCTATGCTGTGAACATAATTTTAGTAATATTCTTCAAGTTGTAAATTATATTAATAACTTTCTCGGTTATTGTTTTAAATTACTTCAAACGTCTCTCTTTTATTGTTTCCTCTTTCTTGGTTCTGTTTTTTTATTCAAACAAAAACTTAGAATTGACTTTTTTCAATGAAAAAATTTAACTAACTAAATGATAATAGTCAAAAAGCATAAGCTTCAGACGCAAGTTTTCTACGTGCAAGGGCCGCAAGCAACGAGGGAAAGGTAAATAATAGTGTCATATTGAATAGGGTTCGTGTCTTGTCTCTCAACAGATTAAGGTGAAACCCGTGATTTGTTGCTTTGCTGCAAATAAATGTACTGGATTCTAAAGGCGGAATTTAATTTGAAAACCTTAGCTGGCTATACATGTGTGAAGTATATCAAACTAACTTCTAATTTCTTCAGAATTCTGTCTAATAAAGCGAGGACTTTTGCCAGCAACTGGATAGGAAGAGCCGAAGTCCGTACTCAATAGAGTACCCCTATAGGACCTATTTCTACTAGTTTATACGACTTAAGCAATTTTGTAAAGCAAAAATGTATTAAACCTCCATGAAATTATAAGTACTCGTTTCAATTAGGTTGACTTCACTCAGGTTAAATATTTGGCCTAAATTAGTATAATCCACGCCAATGTCGTCACATTTTCATGAATATGCTATGGCCCTGAACCGAAGGGTCAATGAAATGTACTTGCAATTACAATTAATAAGTTATGCAAAAGAAACGTAATTATATCCATTAGGTACAGTAGATAAGTAAATAAAACATAATTATCAAAACTGGATTGTGTTACTGCAAGGGATATAGGCATTATTATTGAATACTTTATTGCACAAAACAAGATTTAAATGTACAAACTGATGGGCTTATTGCTAAGAGCATTTTCTACCAGCCAACCTTAAAGGGAGTGAGCATGGTTGGCGAACTAACTTAAAAATAGAACATTACTGAAACATTACACATTACCCATTAAACATTATTCTATCATTGAAAGGAAACGGAAAAACAAAATACTTATTAGGTAAATATTCTAGAGAGTAGGTACAGCTGATGAGGCATCTCGTATATCTAAAAGCATTTAAGGAGTTGTCATAAATAGGTAAATCAATAGAAATAATAATACCTTCAGCCTAACTACTGCAATTCTATCTTGATTGTTCCATTATTACATAATTTCGGCTAGCCGAAATTATTATGTCATCCATATTACTAATTTGTGAACATAACATCTTTAATGGAACAATCAAGATAGAATTGCAGTAGTTAGGCTGAAGGTATTATTATTTCTATTGATTTACCTATTTATGTCAACTCCTTAAATGCCTCCTTATGTGAAGTCACGGACCTTAGAAGCAGTGATTTCATGCATACACGATTTGTTGTTAAGGGTGACGGACCTTGGTCTGTTAAACGTGAATTGTGTCGTCATCGTAACATATCGAAATTCCACATGACATAGCTATTCGTGATGGGAGTATGGCTCTTACCTGACTCAAAGCATTAGTACTGCCATTCAGCGTGACAACGCAGCCAGCGTTGAGCTTGGGATCTTTAGATGCCTCAATAGTTTCATTTATATTTTTGTACATTTTGTATTTATATATCAATTGTATTCACATTTCTGTAAATAGAGACAAAGTAGGTGTTCTCCATAACGTCATCGGTTGAACCATCCTACCAATGCTATTCATAATACATATGATTTTTGTTGAAAATTATTTTTCAAAACTAGCTTTTATGAAATTAATTTTCCAGCTAATGAAAGTCACCTGATAAAATTTAGTAATCTGAACAAACTCTTAAGCTAATCAAAATTAGCCTGAACACCCGTCTATTACTATCCATTGAGCAACGAACGCAGTCAAGGAGATCATCTTGCTATCGTCATACTAAATATTGTATTGTCATAGGAACTTGACAGGTCAGGCACCTGAGGTGATCTGGGCAAAATATCAGCTTAATCGGATTAATTCGGCTATTGTTAAAAATCGGCTTGAAAGATACCCAAACATTATTAATTATGGCAAGTTATATAAACATGTATGTAATTACGTACACGGACATAAACTGCATACTGTTTCGAAGCTAGCGTTCGCGTTACTTGCAACCGTAAAACAAAACATACCAAAGATAGTTATTATGTTTATAATTTCAAATAACTACTTCAAACTATCATGTTCCAAAGTCTTGTTTCGCGATGATAAGTTTCGTTAGTTGCATAAATATTCTGGTGGTTTGAAACTTAAGAATGTTGGCGAACCAGCACTAGATTGCGGTCCGGCTATACGATACTCGCCGGCCGGGTTACTCGTGTCTTTCAATTGACTCTATTATTTTGAAATAGGTGGCAGACAAAAACTCCCTTCGGCATTTGAAATCTATACCGCCAACCTGTCGTTCCAATTAGCGTCTAATTGCCGCGGAATTTTCCCATTATCGTTTTTACTCCTTTTAAAACAAGTTTAGCGATCGCTAATCGAGAGTGGTTAGTCTCTTCAATCGATTTCACGTTTAGTATTTGGTTTTAGTTACAACAAGGAGTATTTTAATTCAAGACGAATTTCCTTTAAATGGTAGTTTAGAGACTGACCTTGTCCAAGAACCAGACATTACCTGATTCATAGTCTTCAAATTATCTCTGATTCGTCTCGATCGAAGTTTTACGAGATTTTATTGAGAAACAATGGGGTTTTGTGTTTTTTTGCTAAACGATTGTCATTGCGCCGCGGTGCGTAGTTTTTCCGCAGTCTGTACCTACTGGTGAAACATGAACCAGCAGTAGGCGCCGCCGTTGGCCGCATTCCTGGCTGCGTCGCTCGCGGTTCGCTGAAAGTAGAGCAGCCATCCGTTCAACGTTTACGAGATTCGCAACACTATATTTCTTGATTTCCTTTGCTAACATTTCCTGCCTTCTTTGATACGGAACTCGACAACACTATATCATCGTGCCATAAAATAGTTGTTTACCTACTATCTTCTCTTCACCTCAGTAAATGAGTAGGTACGTTGAATCATGAAAAGGATGGACTTGCCTGACTGGTATTTGTTGATTTTATCACGGGTATTTATCGCGTGTATAACCTTATTATTATTTTTCCCGACGTTTTGAATGTGTTAACAAATACGCGTTCTGTTCGCTTAAAAATACTGTTACTTGACTGGCATTTCGATAAAATCAATTAGTAAACCTCGGTAGATGGGCATTGGTCTTGCAACCTGTATCTATAGGAAAATGAAAACTCTGAACTCAAGTAGTACAACTAGAAAACTGGCTGTAGGTTCTGCTTAAAAAGGAATTTGGCTAGATAGATGGAGTAAAGCGGCAATGGGCTTGTAACAAGTCACGTATAAAATGCCAACTAATATACTAAAGTGGGCATGTGCCAAATAAAATGTTTGGGCAATCCTCTGACTACTTTCTAGTAGAATTTTGTCACGGATCTGAGTGAAGAACTAAGGATATGATCATTATGAACCCTACATAGGGGTTAAAGTCATAAGATAGATAGGTTAACTCTTTATTGCTAAAAACAACAGCTATAACACAGAAAAACCAAAACTTAATGAAATAACGTAAAATCAAAAGAAATGCACAACACTTTTATATATTATAGGTGGCACTTATGAGTGTTTATAGCGATTTCTTCCAGACAACTTTTGGATAAATATGGAAGAATGGGATAGTGGTGTTGACATTTTGTCTAAATAATTGAAGACAAATATCATATAAGCCTTTGAATTTAATCAGTAGCATTCGTTACAAAGAAAGTTATACGCTATATTCGCAGGTGTAGAAATTGCTGTTGTTGTTGGACTGGCGGATTTGCATATAAAAGCCTAAATACATAAGAAGCGGTAGATTACTAATCTAAATGCTTTGTCAAATATACAAACAAAAATTTGTTATTAGAAATGCACTGTTCTGCTCCGACTGGAAGTTCTTTGACTCCAGATGAATTCATAATGTCTTATTTGTTTACGAACACATTTGGATGAATGACAATTGACAAATGACAATAAACAAAGAAGTTTTACAACAACAATGGTGACTAGTGCTTCATCGTCGTGATCAGGATTAAAAGTCTTGATTTCCTTCCAGGAGATATTGTCGCAACAGAGAGAGTAGTTGTGTTAGTTATTTCTAATGTAGAGTTCGTTATATTCTTAGGAATCTTTCAAATGTTTCATGTGATAACAACCTTAGTTTATTATCTTTGTAATTTCAAGAATAATTTATATGAGTAATGCATTGAGCATGCAATGCATTGATCTTCACAGATCAATGAAGCTCCCATCTTTATGTTCACTGTCAGTGTTGTTTAAGAATTGTACTCGATTACTTGCTATCCGATAACACATTCTCGCATTACTAACCACGGACGTATTGTTCAAACAATTGCCATATTTTTATGACGCTCATTGTGGCCTCCGCATAATGAAGTGAAGTGTTTATCATCAAGTCCTTGGGTCGTATATCCCTTCTCATGACTTGATTGTTATGAGGCCAAGTTATTGTTGAACCGTCGTCTTTCATTCATTACTTTATCAGTTTGGTTTTTTCTATAACATTTTATGAGACAATGTTTGATAGATATACAGTTTATGGAATCGCATTGAATTTAAACTACTCTTGCGTGGACTGTAACATTGATTTACAATAACTGTAAACTTGGAATTATAGTTAACTATCGTGGTGTGACATTACAGAAATAAAATACTGTTACTAAGCACGGAATAACTGTAAATTAACATGACGTACAGTTGTATGTTATATTTTTTTACATTAATATTGCTCACGAATACTGACTTAAGTATTTTTCATATGAATCCTTAAATTAGAAAAGTCAAATCAAAATGGTTTCTTCACATCTTTTATTAAGCTTTGGAATTTATAGTCATGTAATACACAACAAAAATGTATAACACCTTAACGCTGTTGGCATTCAAACAGCTGTTTACTAGCGTCAATGATAATGAGAGACCTCGCTTCAACACAAACATGTTATCAGTGTCCAAAATATTTATTTTTTCTCCAGATAAGTGTACGAATGGTGCAAATGTGATTTTATACATGTGTAGTGAATATTAACTTATTTATAAATATATATAGATTTATGACTACCATTATGAGGAATATAATAATGGAGCGTTATAAAGCATTTCGATGGCGTGCTTCCTGCGAACCGTGATTGTAGACTAGTGCTCATAAAGTCTGATCTTAGACTGCGTTAAGTTATTTATTCGTTAGTTTTATATGTGAGTGTGTATTATGCTGATCAATACGTTCCTGGACACGGAGGATTTCGTCCATCTTTATTACACGGAGGATGAGCCGGCTGCGGCGCAGGGCTGTGCTGCCGGCGCTCGTAAGGCCTCCAAGTACCCCCCGAGACCACCGTCGCCTGAATACTCGCAGGTTTGTTACTCTCATTACGTTCTTATCAATCTTCAAAACTGATATTATTCTCCACCTGACTGACGATATGTTTTAGTATGGCATTAACTGTATCTGGAATGCTAGCGCTGAATATAAGCCATTAATTCATTGGGTTAACGTTACTAGTTGTAGTCCCAGCAGTGGGCATAACAGACCACTATAGATGACTATATTTCCAACAAAACAAGGTATGTAATAGTGAATGTTTAATTTTGAACACGTTGTGTGTGACTTAATAGAGCAAGAAATGTTGACTAATACACGTGTTTGATTTCATCATCAATCGAATTCATGGCGTTGGTTTTACCGACTGACTGTATAAGGTAAGCTAGACATTTTGAAAACAAAGACGCAAGAGTCAGACAACAAAAGCGGAGATGAGAACGCCGTAAAAGACGAAATCGCTGCATCATTGTGGGTGCTTATTTAAAGAACAAAGGTTTCATCGGTCTCAAACCTCTAGTAAAGGGACAAGAGGTTTGAGACGGTAAAAATCTGTGAAATGCAAATCTTCAAAGTACAAAACCAAATGATTACATGCAACAATGAGTTAATCTTATCCCTCTAAGAGCAAAAATTAGGTGGATACTATTGCCTGGCATTATAAATTATTATGTCTGCATCGGAGTAAACTGCAGGACGGGATGTCTCACCTTGAAATTAATTAATTGTGGAACTGTGTAAACTTTGTACGTAAATGGAACAAACGTTATAATATCATGCAATCAGAATCCACCTCGGGAACACTATACGTGAATAAAATAAAGAGATTAGACTTAAAAGTAGCAAATTCAAAACCTTAGCCATAAAAACCATGAGCCCAAAAGCTTATGAAAGATTTCGTGCGTAACGATTTTCGATCTCCAAAATCTGTGATTGTTGGTAAAACTTGAAACGGTGCTGTAGATAATAATCGCGACCAAAGTTCCCAATTTAGATCTTCAATAACTGAATTCTTAGAATTTTATTGTCTAAGAGTAACAGTAAAAATAACAGTTAAAACAAACTGAAGAAATCATTGTACATTGCGGACAATCCTGTCAATATCTGGCTTAAACAAGACGAAAATTAACAGGCTTATCTTTGTCTCTTTCAAAAAGTTATTACCGTCTCCAATTATATTGGTTTCCTCCTTAGTTGGTGAAATCATTGTATGTCTTGTTTTCATTGTCAGACAATCATTGTCCCTCAGTAATCTCACCATTACATCCATTAGTCTGTCTGCGCAATTAAGACTTATAGTAGGAGTTGTTGCATTAACGATAATATCCATCTAACTCAAAGTCCGATGCGTGAGCGGGACTCGTGACTCATTACTAAAGCATGTCTACTCATTGTTGGTGCACAACACTTATTTTTGTATAATTTTAACCAATTTAAGCGCTTCAACTGAATTATTGTTTAACTCAAAACAATAATGACTATGTAAAGGTGTTATCAACATGAGTTTCATTAACATCAACTTTGATTAGGCCGTCACATATTATGGCTTCTTATAATTAAATTACGAATTCAGGTTACATTACTAAAAGTATTTTTGTGATAACATTTTGTTATTTATGGTAAGAGGATTTCAGTTCAATGGTTTCTACTAAATTGTTTGACGTCATACGATAACTGTTATCCCACAGTCATATGCATTGGATGTTTTGCATTCATTGTCGTCCCCAACGAAGATTGACACAAAAGTATAGTGACTTCACAACTCTAGTTCCATCTCTTTCTAATACTCCGGTGTTGATACCAGGGCTTCCTATACAAGTGAAGGTATAAGAGCCTTGAATGAGCCTTTGAATGTGACACGCGGCCCCCCGCTGCTGGGGTGAATGACTCGACTGCGTCTGACACGAAGTATAATGTATCATTCAGCTAGTCTGAAACAGATCCTCAGGCAGTAAATTCCTATCAACATGATTAAAACATGTCCAAGCAAATTGAACTTTTGAATTATCTCATGTCTCTGACTACCACAGATGGGACGGGACAGTCATAAAATTGTACAAGGGTGGCTCATACAAATCGATAGTGCTACACAATGACACAAATTGATATCCGATGGTTGTGTGCAACCCGCATGTGTTGATCAATAGACAAAATTTAGCAACACACGGATGGCATATGCTCGGCCCGCATGTACCGGCCGACCTTAAGCGGCCTCTACTCCATCTCCTGCGCACACCATTCGGATTAGTCACGCGTGAGGTTACGCAAGTGAGGGCTTGCCCCTACCACGTATCCGCCATTGCCGTAACGTAGCCTATTCCACTATAGTATTCTGTGATCCGTCCTTGTTGACTTTTTTGCCGGCAGGCCTTGTCAGCTGTCGGTGAATGCTGAAGTTTGTCGGCGCCATTGTTTTTTCGTGTTTTTGTTTACGTATCGTTGAATCTTGCTTTATCGCCATTCTAAACAATGGTTTTGTTTAGTTTTTTAAATGTTACAGTTTACTCTTTTTAATTTTGCTTGTTTATCATCAAATTTAATATTAACCCTCTTTCGATTTAATAATCATTAATTTCAGTATTCTAATTTTGATGCAGAATATAAATGAGAACCTCGTAACTAAATTAATAGCTTTGTCTTGAAATCAAAAGCACTTCTTTGTCACATTGTATTCTGAGTTCAATAGGTGCAATGACCTAACCTTAGTTAGTACCTAATTAAAAATTCTTAGCCGTGACAAAGCTGATAGGTTTGTGAGACAATGGTGTTGCATCACCGAGTAATAGGATTCGATGGAGAAGGTGCACGACGGAAACTACGCGTCTGCGGCAGCTGCTGTCCTAATCATGCCATGACTCAACATGTTGTCGAAAGCCTTTTTTAGTATGGCAATCTGAAGGTTACTCAACTTTCGGACTGTGCATTCTTTATTCACTTAGACTTAAACTTGAAACATCAAATGCGATCAAACCTCTATCTGAGTTCTATATTTACTAACATTTTACTCGTTGTATCGCATACAGGAACGATCCAATTTAGATCGTCTGATATTTATATTTCTAGGAGTTAATGGACATTGTCATTGTAAAGCCGTTCCTAGAATCATAATAGCCTGGTACTCGTACCCACGAAGGCATTCATTCATGTTTGTAAAACAAAACCACTATGATTGTTTGTTTTATTAAGTTCTCTAGAAAAGATGACTATGTATTTGTAGGTTTTCGTTCTAACTGTCTGTAATACTTTTAAACTTCTTCTTTTTGAAATCAATTTCATCAATAGTCAGAAATACTTTATCACGGACTTGGGTAGTTTGACTATGTCTTTGAAAAGATTATTCTTCATGCGTAACATCAGGTTAATTATTAGTTAACACGACGTAACTTCTGGTTTTAATATCTTATACGTTAGTTCTCGAAAGTACATATTTTTGAATAAGGTGAACGAAAGCCACTCGAAAACCAGCTATTACCCTCACCAAATCAATAGACTCTTTGTTCAATGTAATCTTATGATGTGTTTAAACGTTTCACAATTGGTAGGTTAGTCAGCTCGGACGCCCACCCGTGCGTTGACGACTGCTTTAATGGTTTCGCTTCTGTTTTACTATAAACTTGCACTGTTCAAACTGAAATGCTTTTGTTTGAGTTTATTTACTTTAAAGTCTACTTAGCCTTATTCCGGCGTTCTAAATTCATTGTTTGTTAGATACATGCTGCAGGTACGTGGATTTTAACTATCTAATGCAACGATCTCTAATACTCACATAGATATCGGGTCGGCGCAATAAAAACGTCTCGGTGAATTTAAGCTCACTTGAAAAGTGAGTTTGTATTTGATTTAGTTCGCTTCAAACAAAGCCAATGTAAACACGTGTCACAATGCCGCAATGTATATTTAAAAGTTGCAAAAATAATCCCCGAAAAAACAATTTAACGGCCGGAGTGTCTTACTTTCGTTAAGTACATGTAGAATAAGTTGTATTTTAAGCTTTAAACTAACAAAAAGTATGAAATTTTGATCAAAATTACCGATTTTAAACCACCGCTACAAATGTTTGGCCAACGTTGACGCAAAATTGTCTGTAACAGAACAGTAGATGCATGGAGTAGATTTGTATTGTAATAATTTGTTTTTACCAGAACTTTAAAAAATGTTAATACTACTTTTGTGTCTGTTTGTTGAACTCTCATCAGATACTTGGCTTTCCTTTTTTTTTTATTTTAGCTTTCCGAGCAATCCATTTACGCTACTGTTATTTAACCAAATCTTTGGTTAACAACCCCTTTACATCTATACCAACTGATAATGAGTCCTCTCGCTTTGTTAAAATTTATGAACCAGAATCACTTATAGAACACATTATCGTAAAAAAACAGTACTTTTTCAAATTCTTTTATCATATTATAGGTATATTTCCCAAATATCAAATAAATGCCCAACCTACGGCAGGCGCCTGTACGCCCGCCCTCAAGCACTTTACGGTTTTTGTTGGAAAACTTTGATGGTCGATATCTTTTTTTATTATGAAACGAGACAAACGTAACAGAACATATATTTTTTATATTTGAGCTTTTTATAACTAGGGCTTCATTATCAGCCTGTAGGTACGCAGAATGGAAAATTTTTAATGTTGAGCTGTTTTAAACATTTTGGGTTTTGATCAAATTATTGCACTAAACTGTACTTGTATTATAAAGATTGTAAACATGAATATAAAGATGTGGAATTTAGTGATATTTTTATTTGTGACATCCAGCGATAGACATCTTGGCCAAAAACATAAATATACACACAACAGAACGTTAATAAAATAACAAGTATATATACTATAAATATCAAACATACATGCCCAAAACATAAATAATTTTAACTTAACTTTAACGTGCATATTATAAATTATTTAAGTGATCAACGCGACTCCATACCTTCTGTAGTTAAATTTGAAGAAGCAAACAGAAGCGAAACCATGGAAACGGATGGATGTAGCTCGCAAGGTAATAACGGGAAAAAGAACTTTATTTGTAGCTCTTTAAGGTTGATTTCACACTAGTTGTTTAACCTATGTCTTTTGATTTGACAAGTGACAGGAGTAATATAATTGCTTTGCTCGTTTTTTGTGACGAATGATCGTAAGTGTAAGATAATATTTTGAAGATTTGCTACTTTTTTGCTAGGTGTCATGGTTGTAATTAGGTTGAACTTAGAACTGTTTTAAAACTTTCATCTTTGTTCGTTAGTAAACAAATGTAGCTGTATAAGTATGTATCCATGCGGACAGTTTTTAGCTTTCATTTTGTACGTGACCCTGGATCTATTGTGAATTATAAGATCGTTGATCTAATGTCAAAATTTGTTGCAAAAAAGTATCGAGCTCCGATTTCAATCTAGTTTTTGTTGGGTGTCGTGATTATGTCAGGTCTATTTTATTTATTATTCAACGATGGTCGTATTTCAGAGTGCTTACAAAAAATTCACTACAAAAAAAGATTCCTTTTTTATTGTTTCCTTTTTTTGGGTGCGTAAAATGTTGTGTTCGTTGAACTTGGGTGAAAGACCCCTAATTCAATGTGCCGAGGGATCTGTAGGAGAGATAGTCTACGCTAGTTTCATATTGTTGACGTTTCATATGCTACAAAACGGGTTAGTTTCACGGTGGCCCGACTTCTTGTTGTTCCGCTTTGGCCGTTTAAAACCTTATATCACCTTGTAACCTTGTATCGCGGTGGCCGGAAATATCAGTTTAAATAGAAATCAGAAATACAGGTATGGGTTAGGAAGAAGTTGTTTTTGCATTTCCAAAGGGCAAAAACAAAGCATGCGTATCAAATTCGGAGTAATATAATCGAATGGCCCTTCGAACCGGATCGAAACCGGATTTTGTTTTGGTGTTCACAAAATATTTCAAAGTTTATAGCCATTAGCCATACATAACTTGCACGATCGGTACCTATAAAAGCTGCAAAACAAGTTACGGATAAAGACAACCAAAAGCTTGCTTATGAAAGAAAGAAAGAAAAGATTAAAGAAAATATATTTACTTGACACGAAAACAAAACAAAACCAGCAAACAGAACAGAAGTAGAATAGGTACGACATATACAATTAAGAATTAACATTTAATATAATTACTAACTAAATGAAAAAATTTAATGTCCCATGCACTCACACTGTCCCACTCTAACCGTCCAAAAAATCGCGCCAAAATGGCATTCAGCTCAGCATAATGCTGAGTAAGTACTATTCTACCTTACTCAGCGCTGATTTTCAGCTGACACCAAGTTTATGGTAATTATAATAATATCATCCTTCTCATTTATGCGGCAGCATCCGGAAATAATTTTTCGTGGTTCAGTTTGAAAGGCTGAAGGAAACTTGCCATTGGAACTTTGTACAGAACTACTACGAAAGTAATGCTCTTCGGCAATCTTCGTTCGTGATAACTGTCGCTTTTCTACTCACTTGCAATCATATTTCTGTTTCGAAAAGAAGATGTCGCAGTAGCACTGGTTAAGCTGTTAAGTGTGTCACACACGTAGCAGATACGCGGTAAGATATCTGTATCCGAGCGCGTATCTGTCCATATCGCTCTCTATACTAAACTCAAGGAGCAACACACACGTAGCAGATCACTAAAATTTTACCGTCAAGCATCTGTAGGCACCGACATATATCAAAAGATGGACAGATTATATCTGTGTATACAAATTGAAATACAATACAGTTTGAAGGTTTCCGCGTGAACGTATCATTTTCGTATAATATCGTATCTGCTACGTGTGTGATACCTTCAGATGCGATAAGTTTTAATATATATATATATATATGTATTAAATATCCTCTATCGTCTATATATATATAAAAATCAATTGCTGTTCGTTTGTCTGGCTAAAACTCGAGAACGGCTGGGCAGATTTATTTGATTTTGGTTTTGTTGTGTTCATAATTGTTACAATTCCCGTGACAATTATGAACACCACCCGGAACAACGGGACCACGCGAACGAAGTCGCGCGCAGGCCGCTAGTATATATATAAAAATGAATCCCTATATCCCTTGGTCACGCCATCACGCGTGAACGGCTGGACCGATTTCACTATTTTTTTTTGTTGTGTTTGTTATATATATATATATGAACTAAGATACAGCACAGCTGTTAAGTCCATCCAACAAGTGGCGAACAAAGAAAATACAATACAAACGACAGGTTGTTTGATACTCAGAATACCAGGCGCTCATGGTAGGGTAGAAAGTGGATGCCTAAACCAACAAGTGATCTTAATTTGATCAAAAACATGTCAATTAGGCCAAACACCGGGACCACGCGAACGAATTCGCGCGCAGGCAGCTAGTACGTATATAAAATATTACCGCATCTGCTACGTGTGTGATGCACTTTAGACTCGCACAATAGTAACTGATATCATCCTCTGTATTAAATGTATAAGGCACAGTATGACATCATCAACTGGTGATTTCGGTCAGGCCATCGCTGAATTCCATAATAAAACTTCTCAATAACAAGTACTACTTTAAAGAGTGCAATGATTCATACGTTCTGAATACAATATACGACGACCTCCGTGTGGTGGCACGGTGGGCGAGAACCCGGCCGCCGAGCTAGAGGTTGTAACGAATCACAATGCTGAAAGGGATTCAATTACCTGGCAATCAGATTCAAGCTTGAAAATTATATTCGTTCATGACAAAGATTAAAGGTTTTGCAGAAAATGTTTCTGGTACTTCTACAAATTATTTCATAAAGTTGAGAAAAGTCAAATATAAGTTGATGATGCAAGATGCGCAAACCGTCAATCAGTCAGTCGGTCAGTTTTATTGTTTGAGTTTCTCAAATAATAAAATAAAAAAAATGTAGGTAAAATAATCATTCAAGTTGCGTCACTTCAAATTTAGTTTCACTAAAAATCATAAATTATTTCGACGTAAACATACAAAAACTACTTTGAGATAGCAGTATATTTTGCACAATTATTGGCTTTTACGGCAGAAAAATTAAGTACACAAAATGAAGATTTCACAATAATTGGGCATAAGCAGCAAAATCTCAACAAATATTCATGGTTGATTTTTAGTTACTTTTTCCGTGGCATTAAAAAATATAATAATTAAAAAAATAAATAAATAATAATATTTAAAATTTAGAAAAATGTTAAAAAAAACATGTATATAAATTTATTTTAAAAAAAAAGAAAAGGGGAAAAAATCATTCAAAATAATGAGTTAAGCAGTTTGAACTGAAAACCGAAAGTATTCTAGTGAATGGAATTAAGTTTGGCTTGTGTGTGACAACACAGCGAGAACCAAGAGTCGGTACACACGAGCCATTGCTAGTGGCACGGCTGTGATAACACAGCAAGAACCAAAAGTCGGTACACACGAGCCATTGCGAATGGGCACGACTGTGATATCACAGCGAGAACAAAGAGTTTGTACACCCAAGCCATTGCGTGTTTTACGTCGTGGCGAGCTGTGTTGTTAGATGGGCGGGCTGTGACAGAAATTTACACTGTAGAAATTTCGTGCGAATTGATGTAGGATTGCTGTAAAAGTTGGGGGGAGGGGAGGTTCAGATGATGTGGGAATGCATCTCGGAAATGGATATAAATAAAGCAGGGCTCTGGGGGAGCGTTAGTTATTATGGAATCGCGGGCAGGAGCGGAAGTCGAAGTTATGACTGAGTCGCGGGCGGCTACGGGCTACTGAGTTTTTATGGAATCGCGGGCAGGAGCGGAAGTCGAAGATATGACTGAGTCGCGGGCGGCTACGGGCTACTGAGTTTTTATTGAACCGCGGACGGTTACGGGCAACTAAGTGAAGCTAGAGTCGCGGATTGGTACAGAACCCTAGTTCCGATAAAAAGTGCTGAGACGTGAGTGCCCTAATTTTGGATTTCAGTGATTTGGATATAGTTGGTGCATCACTGGTAAGTGTTTATGTATTTTATTTTATCAGTGTGTTTGATTTATCTAGTGTAACTTGTGTTTAGGACTTAACAGAATTTTTAAGATCTAGTAAAATCTCAGATAGAATTTTATTGTTGGAACTACTTAAATAATAGTAGATACCTACATCTATATCTACTAAGGGAAGACTTCAATTCAGTGAATACTGATTAATGAATGATGATTTATTTACAGATTTCAATAGATAATTTCAAAAGGGTTACATACATCTGTCTACTAGTGATTATTTGAGAAAGGATGAGAGTTTACTTTTAAAATTCTAGGTTCTAGGTTCCCTAGATTATAGACTTCTTCAGCGGCCTCCGAGACTGAATTTCACCTGACTATCTATTTTATTAATGAATGTGTCATTGCGACTTGTAAGTTTAACCCGTTCTCTTTCAGCTTATGTCTTTGAGATTTAACTTCACTTATCTGTAGATACTTACTTTTTTTATTATATCGGCTCAATACTGTTCGTTGTGGCATTTTAATAGTGAAGGCTCCGTACAGCAGTGGACTTCTGCAGGCTGAAGATGTTGTACTTGCTAGAGTCATTATGAAGTCATTACGACTTGAAATACTTCTACGAGATACTGATGATGATAAAGAAGCGTTTACCTGTTTGTTGTTGCGTGTCGTTATGGATTTAGGAACCTTAAATTTATTGAAGTAGGTATCTAACCCGCTCTCTTTCAGATTATCTTCGAGACTTAATTTCACTACACCATTATGTGTGTCATATTGTTGTATTTAAGATAATCCGTTTCCTTTCAGCTTTTATCTTTGAATTTTTTATATGCTCTAGACTGATATTTTCATGTGTTCTACTACATTTTGTGTGCATAACATTTTTAAGCTGTGCTCTTCTTAATTATGAGATTAACTTCAATTAATTCTACAAAATTTACTTAACAAGAATGAAAATACTTGTATCATCTAAATACCTACGTAACCTTTATCTACTTCGTCTTTATTAACTACAAATTCGAAAGTTAGTCATTACTTTTTATGAATTTTAGTTCATTGAATCTTAAATCCAACTTATTACGTGAGATACTTAAAAGTAATATGAACTTCTGAGCTGATTTTAAAAGGAAGATGTTTCAGATTAATTTTATATGAATAAGTTGAGGTATAAAGATGTTCAATTTCGATACCAGTGGTATAAACTCTATAGCTAAGCAAGAGCAATGCTAAAGTTAAATCTGACTAGAAAAGAAGATTAAACTTGAGTCAATGATCCAAGATATCTAAGGTGAATATCTACTTATCTCTTGTATTATTTTTAAGGAGATTGTGGAGTCTAAATTCAGCCTAGAAGTTCTACAAGTTCAAATTAAATCTATTCTTTGTAAAGTTGGGATTTTAGATTAAAATAATTATAATAATTAAATCCAGGAACCAAAAAAAAAAAAAAAAGGATCCTCATGTTTTAGTTCAGCTTGATTTCAGGTTATATCTAATAGATTATTAGAAATATCTGATAGAATCAATAGCATTCTAGAGATGATTTTATACAAATAAACATATAGTAACTTCAAATAATAGAAGAATAATTCTTATAATGAAAATGTATGAAGAAATTCACAAGTTGTGTAAACTTCATGTTATCTAGATATAAGTTTGAGTACCTAGCAGGACTCTTGCTTTATCAGATTTATTTATAGGTATATACCAAAAAGAGTAGTTATTATAGACTATTATTTTAACAGAAATTAGAAGATTTTGATTTAGATAAGTATATGTTTCAGAGATTAGTTAATTCAGAATAAAATGGGTACTATATTTCTTTTCAATATTATTAGAATCAGAAGTAAGATTGCTAAAAGGGCTATTTAATAATTGCCTACATAACCATACATTCATTGTACGCAGAATCATAGTTCGAATCTATGTTGATTAAGTTTATTTAGAATGAGAACACATAGTTTAGACCAGTGGCCAGCGGTGTGATCAGGACTGCCTTACGGAACCGTTAGGTTCCACTTTAACTAGGGAGGTAATATTTGATTTTGCGTTCATGAAGTAAATGTAACTTTATTTGGAATGAAACAGAATGACTTACTTCCGACATACTCAAGTAAAATTCCTCTTGTCATTTGCAGTAAAGTACCGAAAGAGTTTGCTTATTAGAATATCATTCTGATTGTCCTCCACTATATATAGTTAAATCTATATAAAAGCAGAAGGAATTTGACCAAGACTTTACGGGTAGAAAATTATTATTTAAGGCGAAGGAGGAGCCTTAAATCAAGCTGCTAAATTGATATCCCCTAGTGATGACTTATCAACATCAACATTTAAAGGAAGTTTATTGTTTTACTAGAAATACAGAGACTAAACTATTAGAGAACAATTCAGACATTAATGAAATGTCCCTTGCTTTGATTAAGTCATACAGTAGAGTAACTTCAGAATGTAAAGAAAGTGATTACTATAATGTTATGTTAAAAACCTCTGTTAATATATCCTATTCTAGAACGTGGAATCAAATCAATATTGTCAATAGAAAGATAGGTAGAGTAGTATCATTATAGGTATGAGGTAGATTATCATAATTAAGTCTCAACTTACTAACTCTTTCATAGATAGGTATGATGAAGCGATCTTGAACTAATATACAAGCGAGTAACCTTTTTAGATAGATAGAAAGACAGTAAATCCTAGATCACTATCACATGTTAGGATTATTAACTTGCAATAGATTACCTAGATCAATTTATAGAAATTAGTCAGTTTAAATAACTATAGATTATTTTGAGAGATTGAGTTTACATTAACATTCCTAATTGTACCTACAGTTCATAGTTAAGCATTGTAATATTTTAATAATTAGACCTTCTGTTAGATTTGGTGAGCATTCAATAAGATAAACAGGTAATTATATCAGTAATCTAAATAAGATTAGGTTAGTTAATTATGTCATTAGGTAGCACAGGACTTTTTAAAACTTTAAAGGATCTGAGTTATTACACTACACAATGTATGTTCCTACCACTAGACTAGACGATCATTTTGGCCACATTAATTAAGTAAGTAGGTTTCCACAAATTAGGTTAACTTAAATAGAAAGTTTATAGGTTCATATACCTATACATACAGTCAGCACTAAGCAAAAGAAGTAGACGTGAGAAGTAGACAGAAGAAGTAGTGGTGGTGATAGGGGGGGAGTTACAATATGGGATAGCCATGACCAGGATAATTATGTATTTGTTGAGTTACTACGATAATAATTTTAAAATAGTTCATATTTCATAAGCTTAATTAATATAGTAGGTATTTCTGATTAGCATACCTAGTTAAATTCAATCTTTTTCATTTAAAGTCGCGGTCTTCCGCACAATTTGCTGCCGTAAATATAGGAGAGTTTTAAGTCCTGTGTAGTACTGATAGGTAATAGGTATTATTTTAATTCAGATTATAGGTAGACACATTTAGTTACTGATAAATTACCATTTTTAAGTAGATTCATGCAACAGAATTAAGTACTTAGGTAGTCTTTTGTCATAAGGACTTAATAAAATCAAGAGTCAGTTGGTCAGTGGGAAATGGGGGTCGATTCTGTGTATCATTCTCTGAGGTTGAACTGAGCTAGAGTGAGTAGAGACCACGACGGTTTCTTTTATTTCAATAAGTTAGAAAGGGTGCGCGATAGCTTTGATGAAAAGTGGGCTAGATGGTGTTGCTCAGAATTGCTACCACTGCTCATTCGTTATTACTAGATAAAAGCATCTACCTAGATTAGATTATTTAACTGTGACTCTAAATATAAAACAAATAGGTACCTACCTATCTAAAAGTTTAATTTTACTTTCATTTAGAGACAGTTTAGCTAGCTAACAAATGATTAAAACTTACTTTCAATAATCACACAATGATCAAAATTATCATTGTGTTTTCAATGAATAGAATGCTTTTGATTTGATTTGACATGTTTCCACTCCACGTATGTGCTAGAAGTCATAATGATTGGAACTGTAAGTCGTTCTAAAAAAACATGGAACCTATCTAGCTAGTTAGTTCAGGTACATGTATATCTAACAATATAATGATTCAATTCCTAGCTAAATAATTGCTTAACCATAAAATATAACACTAGGTAGGTGAGCTAGGCACAAAAGGAGCAATTTATGAGCAGCATAACTATTTGACGACCTTGGTAGCATGACGGAGAGTACCCGTCTGGGATGTAAGAGGTGCGGGTTCGACTCCTGCTGCGGGACAAGTACTTGTATGGTTAGCAAGTGTTGGTTCGAGTCTAGATAGTGTGGTACCATGAAGCGCAATGATCCCGATACTAGCACAACATAGGGAATCCTAGTGAGGAATCGGAACTATGTTTGTGACTACTATGTTATATTATTGATTGTGAGCTAAGTATATGGACACAATAGGCTGCAATAGCTAAAGGGTTACCTTAGAGTAGGTACTACCTCGTGTAAATTAGGAATCAGAATAGCAGGATAAAACAACATAGACACAGGTATTGAATTCTTAAAATAGTAAAATAAATAAAAAATTATGGAGTTTTTTCAGCGGGGGGTCGTGAAATTTCGAACGGGGGGTCGTGTTAGTACCTATAGGATTAATTTTCGGATTAAAGAACAATTCCGAATGGTCTTTGACATCTTGGTTGAGTTTTAGATTGATAAATTACATTTTCTTAAGTAAAGTCGAATGCTTTAATTGGGGATCGTAGCTCAGAAACTTATTACTTAATTGAGTTAGTGAATAATGGGGGGGCAAAGGATCTTTAACAAAAACCTATGCAGAACCCTAAATATTTTGGATTCAATGCCCGTCTAACTCAAAGTTGTCTTGTTGTTGGAAATCAAATTTATCTACCTATTAAGGCGAGGTTAATTTTGTTTCGCTAAGTAAAACCACACAAACGTAGATATTTATTACGAAAGTACTTACTTAAAAGCAGTTTTGAAAAATAAATTAACGTTCACAAGCCTTATGTCTAATTAGTAAGTAGGTAGGTAGGCGTAGAACTGCCACCCCGCTGGTAGACGTAGATCTGTCACCCCGCTGGTAGTCGTAGAACAGTCATTCAACCTGAAATTAAACACGAAAGGTACTTACTAAGTATTCAAAATAGAATTTGCAATTTTCTTAAATCACCGATTACTTTTAAAGGTTGTGTTCTAACATTACCAAGAAATAACCAATATAAACTTAAAATGTAAGGTTTTGCTATTTAACAGTTGAAGTAAGCAGGTAGATCCTAACCAGATTTGGATTTGGGTTCATTTCGTTGTGAGTGGGGCGAACCAACTTAGTAAAAATAAAAAATCTTTACATATAAAATTGCACTGATGTAGTAATATAGGCAAAACGCATCGATAGCGCGTTCTACAAAGTGTGCATTTTTGGCAGCGCCCTCTAGTTTGAATATAGGTAACTAGCAGCTCGTTTCGTTGTCAGTGGAACGAACCGACTTAGTAGAAGAAAAAAGTTTTACTAAAATAAGCGCACTGAGGTCATAAAATATGCAAAACGCTTCAATAGCGCGTTTCAGGAAATGTGCAATTTTGGCAGCGCCACCTAGTTATGATAGTATAAATAACTAGCATGCATTAACATGAACATAGGTTGTAAACCAGTGATCAGTTTATGCATAGGTAGGTACGTAAATGCTGAACTGAAAAATAATGCTTAATTAAATACATATTTAGGGAATCAAACTAGTATTATAAATGCGAAAGATTGTGGGTATGTTTGTTATTTCTTAGCGAAAAACAGACGGATTTTGATGAAATTTTACAGTACATTCTCTACAATGAAAAGAAACATACAGGTTATAATTTGTGAGCGGGCGGAGCCACGAGCAACTGCTAGTATTCTAATAATTGGTCATAGAGCATGATCATCAATCAGTCCTACATGGCTGGACATAGGCTTTCCTCCCGGAATGTCATGATGAACGATTTTAGGCCGCCTCCATCCACTGACATCCAGTGACGGTTATAATATATTAGGTTCATACATAGGCATTTTACATAATCCTAACATAGCTATATTACACATATGCAAATTTGTTTCTAAGGATTAGCCGAGGAATATGTTAGTTACTAGCTGAATAGAAGGGATTTAGACTAAATGTTTTCTCTCTTTTCTTTCTGTTATGTTGAAGGACTTATTGATGATTTCTTGAACTTAGAGGATGAAGGCAAGGAATTTATTTTGAAATATAATAATAATTGAATGTTAATCAAATCTAGTCATTCAATTAAAAGGACAACTTGCTATAGTAGGATCGATACTTTCTTTGTTAGATGTTCTTAGATCATACTTTGTTTAATCACAGGATTATTCAATCAGGAGCATTCAGTGATAAACGTTCTTAATTTGGAATTAGTATTTTACCTAACTAAGAAAAACTTGCAGAGGATTTATGAAACTTAAAATCTAGTAAATTATAATATTCTTACCTCCATGAGACGAACAGTGAATGATGGATAGGTCCTGAAGTGGCATGAAGAGTTAGTCTGCTGCATATTTTTGATGATGAACTGCACTAGCAGGTGGACGTAATTGTGTGAGAGTAGATGTTAGGTGGGGCTTACAGTAGAACACGATTGCTAGTGTCACTTCTGGAGTTAGTATTCTTATGATCCTGGCTGAAAAAATATAATGAAGTAATGTTATCAAAAAAAAAATCTAAATAAAAGTAGGAATATTTTCACTAATAGAGAATATTCATGGGGAAGGCTTCATACAGCAGTAGACGTCTACTGTCTGGTGATGATGAAATATAGGTTAAACTACAGATGACATCGGTTTAAGGCATTTTAGAAAAACAAACATGTTAACCAATCTCGAACTTCAGATTTGAAAGTCTATGTCAATATTATTTAGTTACGTGTTAGATTGCTGCATCTTTTCTTCTAAAGGGGACTAAGGATTGCTCAAATAAAATAAGATATGTAGGATGAGTGCTATATAGTTATTTTGATATGAAAAATAATAGTTTACCAACTAGATTCAGTCGGAGTGTTGTATGTCCTTCTTAGATGTTTTGCAATTGTTAGTTAAGTGGAGATTTAAGGTTAGAATGAAATATAGGATGCCTCCAGCAAGTTAATTTACTAGATCAAAGAAATTACATTTAAGCAACAGTAAAATTAATTAAGTATATTACCAGCAGTGCGAATTATCATGGTAGAAGTGTCTGTACTTACGGACATCCATAATAGCCGATGTGTGTACTTCATAGTAGAAGTCAATCTAGATGGATCTTAGGAGGGTACGTAGAGGGACCCTGTGTAGGTAGTAGGCAACTTGTTCTTCAGGAAATTACCATTAGGTTAGTATACTGAAGAATTTGAAACGGCGCAGCCATGTGCCAGCAACAAACATACATACAATTACACTTGTTTCTAAAGGGATGGGCAGAGACTGCTGATGTCCACTTGCTGCGTTCCTAATATACCTCTTAGTTTCATTTATATTTTTGACCAGAGGGCCTAGCCAAGTGGCATTCGCTTCGAAGCGATTCCATTTCTAATATCATAATTCAATACAAAAGACCACGTGACATATCGAAAGCTAACGTCAAATCCCATATATTTTGGACTTTTCTACTGGCGACATCGCCATTAGAATGTTACTTTGTCTACGGCCCCTGGTCTTTCTCCAAAGGAGTCCATTATGGACAAAATAAGTATGTAATACATTTGTTTATTTTGCACATGCAATTTACTTTCATCCATATTAGGTACATAGGTATTCAAATCATTTTAACATACCTTTTCAACCCTCGTTATTGGTTTCTTTCATATCACAACAGTCTGGGCTCTCCAAATTCTTTCTGTGACGTCCAATTATAGCTACAAAAATTTCAGCAAACACGACGCAGTCACGATTTATAAAATTCTGAAACAACAAAATGAGGGTAAATTCTTGTGAATTAGCTGAAGACTGTTTTCGACAAAGGATTATAAGAATTAGGGTGACTTACCATGCTCATAATATAGGATGCACTTTGTGAAGTGAATTACGAGTATTGCGACGCAAATCTTCATAAGAAAACGCTGACTAAATCACATCGAAGCGTCATAGTTTTGCAAACTTTGAAAATAATCGTAAATCTACCATTAAGGCACATTGGTTTCCACTAAAGGCAATTTTGGTTGTTTTAAAACAATTTGCAAGACTTAAATTTAGTTCACAAACAACAAGTGGTATTTTTTCCCCTGTCATAAAAACTGTCAGTGTTCAAGTGTTGCCAACACGCTAAACCTGATGTCGCTATTTTTCACTGCATAAATAGCATAACGCAGTCTAATTCCTTGCAAAATACAGAAAAGGTAGGAACAATGGAAATTACTTTGAATAAGCACAGCAAGTTGTGTAATTTACCCGAATTAAATAGCCATAATAAATCTGAATAATTGCGGTAACCAGTAACAGCAAAATTAATTCATAAACACTATAGATAATGCGTTCTTGGTTGCATCACAGAAATGAGTGACGACTCTATCGGTTTTTCATTTTAGAACAGACATTAGGGTAACACCTTTGATTCTGAACATATGTGGGAGTGGATTTTTATTCTAGGCATATTATTATGTTCAATTAATAAGAGACTAGTCGCCTTTCAGTTTTTTCGTCACCAATTATCGTCCTGGGTAGCCTAAAATAGCGATAATTCACTTGCGTTGGTCACACTGAATTTTGCTTATATAAGGATAGGACAGGCAAAGGATAGACGATGTCATTCTACCCAAGGAGAAAAGATAAAAAAATCTAATCGAGTAAATCGATGTTTTAGTAGGATCTTCGATTATTGTACGCAGCAAAGATGAATAGGGTTTTATAGTTTACGGGGTTTTAGCACATTAGAGTTAAGTTTAACTTGTTTAACAATAATTAGAAATCTACATTTAGTTGGAATATGAAAGTGGATTGTGAATTTTGTGTGGATATTATAAGAGTTAGGTATAGTGAAGTTGATAGGTAATTTCTTTGGCGTAGTGTTCTACGGATCTATTATTTGACGTCTGTCCGCTCGTTGACGGCCCATATTGGCCAGTTCTTACCCACACTTGAAAAAAAAAGGACCTCAATTCCATGGTATAGGGTCAATACACAAGCTTTTTGAACCGGCGGAACGGTGCCGAACACGGCTTGACCATAAACCATAGACTGGTTCGGCTATTTATCAGAATTACGTGAAATTAATGTTTTTTCTGTGTCAGATTTTTAGTCTCGGCCGTTTTTTCAATCAAATGTTGAAAATAAATTGTGATTTTGTGGTTTTTGTGCTATGAAAACGACGAAAAGTGCTGGTAAATGTACGTAATACATATTTACCGATTTATTTGTGATGCCGTTTGCATAAATAACAGTATTTTGAATTTTGTTGGCGTAAAAACAAAAAAAATTACAATAACGTAAACAAATATTTGCATAATTGTATTTTGTTTTTCATTACCCAAGTTTATTACTACATGTGAATACAAGAAAACAATGGGCAAATTCATCAGGATTCTTGTACAGGTATCAGTTTTATGATAGCTTTAGTAGTTTAGCAATAATTAGCAAATTAGTGATGAGTCGACAAACCAGTTAATTTTTGGCAAATATCTCGCGAGTTTAGATGTTAGATAAAATGGATTAAATCTAATTCAGTAATTTTGTAAGAAGGGCCAATGGTGTTTTCATCAGGCTGATGATGATGATTCAAAACGGCGTCATTTAGAAGGCTGATGCCTACTCAAAATACCAGGTCTGATGATGGTCTCGGAAAGTGTTAACTGAACTCCTCAACGATTTGCAATATTTACATAGAATAATCGTGTTAAGGCTCGTTTAGGTTGTATTTCGGTAGACTGATAGGTAGCCAGTGACCGAAGATGTAAGCGGGAGGGGCAATGGTTCTCTTCGATGGTTAACGATGGAAGGGAGATGATTGATAGGTGCGTAGCGTCCGAGTTGTCTCGTAACTGTCATATTCATTGTCATCTGAGATGGGTCTAATCTATTATAATAGGAGACAAAGTCTTGACTGTCCGACCGAGTCTTAACGCATAGCCTAAACCGCTGGACGTAGAGACTTGAAATTTGGAGTGTATATTTCTTTTAAAGTGTTAGGGTCTACTAAGGAAGGAATTTGGAAAGTTCGCCTTCTAAGGGGTACAAAATGGGCTTTATAATGTAAACCAAAAATGCTCTGTATTTCGAAAATGGTTGATAGTGTATGTTTGAAATTTTACATGTAGATTCCTTAAATGAAATAAACAAACACGTGATTCAACAATTCCTGAAATTTTCCTGAAAACAGGCATGAAAACGGTATATTTGTAAAAAAAAAAAATACACTACGTTTTGGCCTGATTTTAGTTTATTTCGATGCAGTAAAAGTTAGGTAACTAAGTACATGGTGTAGTTGATGAGATGGAAATATTTTCAGGACCTTAAGTTTTAAATAGGACCACTAAATTGAACAACTCAAGTGTGGTGTCGTTTCAAATGTAGTTTCACGGTGTGGTTGTTGATATTTCAATATTTACAGGACCTCAAGGTTAAAATGTGACCCCAAACTGAAAAACAGGGTTTAAATAGGAGGTTTTGTAATTATTTTAGGCGTTTGTTTGTTTGTTTCACTGCGGCTGCGTTATCGTCTTCCACGCGGACGAAATCGCGAGCGGGTCAGCTAGTGCTAAATATAGAGAAGGGCTTATAAAAATGTGTCAGGACGAACGGTCTGTCTTGGGCCACTTGTTTGTGTGATCTATAATGGAATCTGCTGCATTGATTAACTTAGCTGGGTTTTTAGCTTGGTATGACATACCTAAAAGGAACAAAAAATTCACAAACTAATTAACATTGTTTAATAATAGGTAGCTATGGAAAGTGCATTCATATTTAGCTGTCTATATGCACAGGAAAATTCATGAGTAGAATGGCCAGTTTTATAATAACGTGTTCTTTAATCTGGTGTATTGCAAAGAGACCAGATGGAATAAAACTTTGCTTAGGTACTTATACATTTTTTGATTTAGGAGATTTCATCATGGTAAAAATAAATATTCTAGGTAGAGTAGGTAGATAGAACTATGATTACAAGTAAAATTAGGGTTAATCATATAAATCTTAACAAAAAAATGTAGCTAGGTACGTATAACAAAAAGTTTTTAAAATTGAGTACCTACTAGTAAACTCAAAATTAGTTTTAGATGAATTATCGTTATTTTCATAATCACTTATCATCAATTCGGTTATTTTTTAGAACTTTTTCGATTAAATAATTTAAAATTTAAACAATTCAAGTTTTACTTCTAAAATACTAGACTAGCTAATTACTTAAGGCAGCAAACTAAAACTTTTGTAAACTATTACAAAATAAAAAATAAGAAGAGTCACTTTTAGGTATATTGAATAAAATAAAAATACCTAGGTAAATAAAAACAAAAAAATGTAAGGGGAACTAGATCTAGAGTAATTTAAATTTTGATAGGTGGGATTCATAATAAGAAAAGTACTTAATGATTAGATCAATTATTCTAATTGTTGTTATAAATTCATAGTTTCAATTCTAAGTAGCGTTGTTGAAAAAAAAAACTAGAGTATGTTTAATTTTTCGTATGAAAGGCTCTGGTTATTCAACGGTGTTTGAAATCAGTAATTTAATATTTATTCAGATGAAAGATAAAGGTTACTTACGTAAAATGGAATGGAGCAAGTTTGAAATATAGGTTAATTAAAATTTAAATGCATGAAAATATAAGTAAAAGCATTTTTGACTTATGAATAAACATCTGTTTGATATGTTATGTTTTATTTTAATTGGTAATATTTACGCCACACGCCTACTCAAGATTTATCATCGTACGAACAACTTTTCCAATAGCACAAGAACTGAACAAGATTTTAACTCAACCAATATTAAAACGTGACTTTTTAAAAAAAAAGAGATATCATAAGTCTAGGCCTTGTTTAGTAGTGGATATCAGAGGTCTGTTGATGAAGAGGATGGGGTCAAAAGGATTTTGATACACAGGTTGAAGTTACTCAACGGACTGATATGTTGATGGAGTTGAAAGAGTTTAGATACTCAGGTTGAAGTAGCAGTACGTCTGGTGATGATGATGATGATGACGAAGGTAAATAATATTAAGATATGCTGTTTGAAGTAGCAGTACGTCTGCTGATGATGATGATGAAGGTAAATAATATTAAAATACGCAGTTTCAAGTAGTAGTGTGACTGGTGATGATGATGATGGGTTAAATGGATTCTTTATACATGGCCTAAAGTTGCAGTACCTACGACTGGAGATAATAATGATGATGATGGAATAAATGGATTTTAGACACGCGTTTTAAAGCTGCTGTACGACTGGTGATGATGATGATGATGAAGGAGCGAATGGAAATTACTTAATTACGCGGCTTAAAGGTATCTGTCGTGCATTTTAATTGCATTTGCCGTGTGAATTGGGTTTAGTTTGCACTAGATAAATGGATAATAATTTGTTTGGTAGAAAATTGATCCAGCAGCGGACTAGCTGCTAATATACAAAAATAAAATAAAAATTATATATTGCGTTTTGCAATAGTAATAATAATATTCAGGGAGATTATGGTTGAAAAGGGGGAATCTATTAATGAGTAGATCGTCAATGGGGAAATTATTAAAGTGTTAGTAATTTTAAAGAAAAAATAAATAAAAATTAAACAGTTTCAAATGAATTAAGGGTCTTTAGAATTCTAGAGTATAATGAATGAATTTAAATGGGGGGGAATTAAAAAGGGGTATGAATGAATTTGAATAATTATTTAACAGATAGGTTGTGATGATGTATGACAAGAGATGAAAAATTGGTTATTATAATATTAAAAGGATGAAAGTATGGATGTTTACATTATGAGTAGGCACGATGTGGAATGATATGAGGGGCTCTGGGAACCTAATGACCTTTTCATTGTGAGACGCTTTGTTGAGACCAGATTCAGATAGACAGCACACTTACAAAGAACGTTAAATGAAGGAGGAGATTTGGAGTTAGGTTACGTCAGTAGACAATTATCTTCGACACAAGGTGCCTTCATTAGCGGATCTATTATACGTGGTTAGGTTCGAACTAAGCACACTATACAAGCTCCGAAATATAAGCAATTGTAACAAAATATCGAGGTTCGATCGAGATGTGATGGAGCATGCTTGGCATATACTTCTGGACTTTAGGGCGGAGTGGACTGTAGAGGACAGGGATACTATTGAGTAGGCACAAACAACTTGGCGAGCAAGGGCTTGGCCAGGCAATAGGCTCTTAGTTCCATTAGGGATGCGGTGAATTCACGACTCACTTTTCCTCGTGCAGTTTAATCATCCTTGGATGGGGGTACAAGCTAATAATGTTGTATCATGTAATCGATTTGAACATTGATACGAAGTACGGTTGTTAATATTTGGGTATAAATACACTCACATAAGTTACACACTCACCGACACACACGCCTATCAAACTGTTTGAATCTGATTTTAATAGAGTTAAATTTTTATTTAAAAATGGATTTTGACAACTTTCCTTTGGTAAATTTTGGGAAAATTGACTGCGAAAATTTGCAGGGGGTCGAGCTGTAACGAATCACAATGCTGAAAGGGATTCAATTACCTGGCAATCAGATTCAAGCTTGAAAATTATATTCGTTCATGACAAAGATTAAAGGTTTTGCAGAAAATGTTTCTGGTACTTCTACAAATTATTTCATAAAGTTGAGAAAAGTCAAATATAAGTTGATGATGCAAGATGCGCAAACCGTCAATCAGTCAGTCGGTCAGTTTTATTGTTTGAGTTTCTCAAATAATAAAATAAAAAAAATGTAGGTAAAATAATCATTCAAGTTGCGTCACTTCAAATTTAGTTTCACTAAAAATCATAAATTATTTCGACGTAAACATACAAAAACTACTTTGAGATAGCAGTATATTTTGCACAATTATTGGCTTTTACGGCAGAAAAATTAAGTACACAAAATGAAGATTTCACAATAATTGGGCATAAGCAGCAAAATCTCAACAAATATTCATGGTTGATTTTTAGTTACTTTTTCCGTGGCATTAAAAAATATAATAATTAAAAAAATAAATAAATAATAATATTTAAAATTTAGAAAAATGTTAAAAAAAACATGTATATAAATTTATTTTAAAAAAAAAGAAAAGGGGAAAAAATCATTCAAAATAATGAGTTAAGCAGTTTGAACTGAAAACCGAAAGTATTCTAGTGAATGGAATTAAGTTTGGCTTGTGTGTGACAACACAGCGAGAACCAAGAGTCGGTACACACGAGCCATTGCTAGTGGCACGGCTGTGATAACACAGCAAGAACCAAAAGTCGGTACACACGAGCCATTGCGAATGGGCACGACTGTGATATCACAGCGAGAACAAAGAGTTTGTACACCCAAGCCATTGCGTGTTTTACGTCGTGGCGAGCTGTGTTGTTAGATGGGCGGGCTGTGACAGAAATTTACACTGTAGAAATTTCGTGCGAATTGATGTAGGATTGCTGTAAAAGTTGGGGGGAGGGGAGGTTCAGATGATGTGGGAATGCATCTCGGAAATGGATATAAATAAAGCAGGGCTCTGGGGGAGCGTTAGTTATTATGGAATCGCGGGCAGGAGCGGAAGTCGAAGTTATGACTGAGTCGCGGGCGGCTACGGGCTACTGAGTTTTTATGGAATCGCGGGCAGGAGCGGAAGTCGAAGATATGACTGAGTCGCGGGCGGCTACGGGCTACTGAGTTTTTATTGAACCGCGGACGGTTACGGGCAACTAAGTGAAGCTAGAGTCGCGGATTGGTACAGAACCCTAGTTCCGATAAAAAGTGCTGAGACGTGAGTGCCCTAATTTTGGATTTCAGTGATTTGGATATAGTTGGTGCATCACTGGTAAGTGTTTATGTATTTTATTTTATCAGTGTGTTTGATTTATCTAGTGTAACTTGTGTTTAGGACTTAACAGAATTTTTAAGATCTAGTAAAATCTCAGATAGAATTTTATTGTTGGAACTACTTAAATAATAGTAGATACCTACATCTATATCTACTAAGGGAAGACTTCAATTCAGTGAATACTGATTAATGAATGATGATTTATTTACAGATTTCAATAGATAATTTCAAAAGGGTTACATACATCTGTCTACTAGTGATTATTTGAGAAAGGATGAGAGTTTACTTTTAAAATTCTAGGTTCTAGGTTCCCTAGATTATAGACTTCTTCAGCGGCCTCCGAGACTGAATTTCACCTGACTATCTATTTTATTAATGAATGTGTCATTGCGACTTGTAAGTTTAACCCGTTCTCTTTCAGCTTATGTCTTTGAGATTTAACTTCACTTATCTGTAGATACTTACTTTTTTTATTATATCGGCTCAATACTGTTCGTTGTGGCATTTTAATAGTGAAGGCTCCGTACAGCAGTGGACTTCTGCAGGCTGAAGATGTTGTACTTGCTAGAGTCATTATGAAGTCATTACGACTTGAAATACTTCTACGAGATACTGATGATGATAAAGAAGCGTTTACCTGTTTGTTGTTGCGTGTCGTTATGGATTTAGGAACCTTAAATTTATTGAAGTAGGTATCTAACCCGCTCTCTTTCAGATTATCTTCGAGACTTAATTTCACTACACCATTATGTGTGTCATATTGTTGTATTTAAGATAATCCGTTTCCTTTCAGCTTTTATCTTTGAATTTTTTATATGCTCTAGACTGATATTTTCATGTGTTCTACTACATTTTGTGTGCATAACATTTTTAAGCTGTGCTCTTCTTAATTATGAGATTAACTTCAATTAATTCTACAAAATTTACTTAACAAGAATGAAAATACTTGTATCATCTAAATACCTACGTAACCTTTATCTACTTCGTCTTTATTAACTACAAATTCGAAAGTTAGTCATTACTTTTTATGAATTTTAGTTCATTGAATCTTAAATCCAACTTATTACGTGAGATACTTAAAAGTAATATGAACTTCTGAGCTGATTTTAAAAGGAAGATGTTTCAGATTAATTTTATATGAATAAGTTGAGGTATAAAGATGTTCAATTTCGATACCAGTGGTATAAACTCTATAGCTAAGCAAGAGCAATGCTAAAGTTAAATCTGACTAGAAAAGAAGATTAAACTTGAGTCAATGATCCAAGATATCTAAGGTGAATATCTACTTATCTCTTGTATTATTTTTAAGGAGATTGTGGAGTCTAAATTCAGCCTAGAAGTTCTACAAGTTCAAATTAAATCTATTCTTTGTAAAGTTGGGATTTTAGATTAAAATAATTATAATAATTAAATCCAGGAACCAAAAAAAAAAAAAAAAGGATCCTCATGTTTTAGTTCAGCTTGATTTCAGGTTATATCTAATAGATTATTAGAAATATCTGATAGAATCAATAGCATTCTAGAGATGATTTTATACAAATAAACATATAGTAACTTCAAATAATAGAAGAATAATTCTTATAATGAAAATGTATGAAGAAATTCACAAGTTGTGTAAACTTCATGTTATCTAGATATAAGTTTGAGTACCTAGCAGGACTCTTGCTTTATCAGATTTATTTATAGGTATATACCAAAAAGAGTAGTTATTATAGACTATTATTTTAACAGAAATTAGAAGATTTTGATTTAGATAAGTATATGTTTCAGAGATTAGTTAATTCAGAATAAAATGGGTACTATATTTCTTTTCAATATTATTAGAATCAGAAGTAAGATTGCTAAAAGGGCTATTTAATAATTGCCTACATAACCATACATTCATTGTACGCAGAATCATAGTTCGAATCTATGTTGATTAAGTTTATTTAGAATGAGAACACATAGTTTAGACCAGTGGCCAGCGGTGTGATCAGGACTGCCTTACGGAACCGTTAGGTTCCACTTTAACTAGGGAGGTAATATTTGATTTTGCGTTCATGAAGTAAATGTAACTTTATTTGGAATGAAACAGAATGACTTACTTCCGACATACTCAAGTAAAATTCCTCTTGTCATTTGCAGTAAAGTACCGAAAGAGTTTGCTTATTAGAATATCATTCTGATTGTCCTCCACTATATATAGTTAAATCTATATAAAAGCAGAAGGAATTTGACCAAGACTTTACGGGTAGAAAATTATTATTTAAGGCGAAGGAGGAGCCTTAAATCAAGCTGCTAAATTGATATCCCCTAGTGATGACTTATCAACATCAACATTTAAAGGAAGTTTATTGTTTTACTAGAAATACAGAGACTAAACTATTAGAGAACAATTCAGACATTAATGAAATGTCCCTTGCTTTGATTAAGTCATACAGTAGAGTAACTTCAGAATGTAAAGAAAGTGATTACTATAATGTTATGTTAAAAACCTCTGTTAATATATCCTATTCTAGAACGTGGAATCAAATCAATATTGTCAATAGAAAGATAGGTAGAGTAGTATCATTATAGGTATGAGGTAGATAATCATAATTAAGTCTCAACTTACTAACTCTTTCATAGATAGGTATGATGAAGCGATCTTGAACTAATATACAAGCGAGTAACCTTTTTAGATAGATAGAAAGACAGTAAATCCTAGATCACTATCACATGTTAGGATTATTAACTTGCAATAGATTACCTAGATCAATTTATAGAAATTAGTCAGTTTAAATAACTATAGATTATTTTGAGAGATTGAGTTTACATTAACATTCCTAATTGTACCTACAGTTCATAGTTAAGCATTGTAATATTTTAATAATTAGACCTTCTGTTAGATTTGGTGAGCATTCAATAAGATAAACAGGTAATTATATCAGTAATCTAAATAAGATTAGGTTAGTTAATTATGTCATTAGGTAGCACAGGACTTTTTAAAACTTTAAAGGATCTGAGTTATTACACTACACAATGTATGTTCCTACCACTAGACTAGACGATCATTTTGGCCACATTAATTAAGTAAGTAGGTTTCCACAAATTAGGTTAACTTAAATAGAAAGTTTATAGGTTCATATACCTATACATACAGTCAGCACTAAGCAAAAGAAGTAGACGTGAGAAGTAGACAGAAGTTATAATTGGTGATAGGGGGGGAGTTACAAGGTGCTGGTTTGATTCCCGCTGCGGGACAAATGTGTTCTCCAAATATTTGTTCCGTATCTGGGTGTTGTGGTACCATGTTATTCGTAGTTCCTGATACCTACGACACAGGGAATCGTAGTATGGTATCAGAGGCCCAATTCTCTAACTAAAAAATAGTTAAAATAGAGTTCGGATCATGTTTCGATCTTGTGTGTCGATGTCTGTAATGTCTGAAATGGTATTCTCTTAGCTTAAATACATCACTGTAATGTGATTATATCGAAATGTGACCGAAACTTGAACGATTCAAAGTTTTTTCGATAATTTTAGCTTAAGTAGATGGAGTCTCTCTTTACTCTTTCCAAATATATATATAACCATCCTACTCTAACGGTAGTCACCGTGAATTGAAAGTAGACTAAATTGTTATTTATGAGGGAGCAGAATACCAACTTTCTGTCAATTTACAATTCAGTCTCGATTCGGTTAACTTTCAGTATAGTTATAAAATAATTTAGATAATTGGGCCTCTGGACTATATACATATGTCTGTTGGGTGTTATGTTATATATGTTAATAGATGTACTATAGTAAAAAGTAGAATCGGTACATGAGAATAGCCTTAGGGGCCCAGTATCGTCATAATACTGGAATGTTAGACCAATTATGGTCTACGAGAATATTTATTACTCAGCCACTTGGAATCTAAATAATCACTATTATGATTGCGGTTAGATAATATAATCGTAGAGTGTACTAACTAACGTTCATTCAACGTCTAAAAATAGATATCGGACAAGTATCTGAGTGACGGTATAACATAACACCCAACAGGCGCGTACATAGTCCTGATTCCACACTAGGATTCCCTGTGGACTTCCAGAAGGTGCATTTAAACTTCCTATTCGAAGATTTAAATCCTACATAAAGATGAATCTAATTAAGAAAGCGTATTACACTTTTGATGACTATATTAATGATAAAGCCGCGTGGCCTGATGTCGCTCTGCCCCTCGACTGCTAAAATGGAAATTTGCAATATCTGTACTTTCCTATTTACATGTTTGTATTAGATTATTATTTATAAGTATAAGAAGCGTAGCGTGTGCTGTCTTGCATATTTTTGCTGATGTTTATTTACTTTTGACTACCTTCCTAAGGTTTTTAAGTTCTCATTTACTATGTATCAGCAACTTCTTGCTCCGAGGCACCACACAGGCGCTTGTCACCTAGTGGTAAGACGGACCATTTATGTAAGCCAAGCCGAGTTTGTTGCCTGATTCTTCTAGGCTTGGTCGCGTTGGAACAGGAGTAATTTAATTTTATATAAGACGATTCAAAATGATCCTTGTGATTTCAATGAATAAAGTTATTTTTGACTTTGACTTTTGACTTTGTGTCGTAACTATCAGGAACTTGCAGATCATTTGTCCTGTAGCGAAAATCGAACCCGCACCTTTTGCATCTCAGCCGGCTTTGGGCGAGTGCCCGCCATGACGCCACGGAGGTCGTCATCGTCCATTTTGACAGCCTTAGCGCTATCTAAATTTTATGAAACTTGAATAGGGGAAACTTCTTCTAAATATTCCTCCTTTCAAGTTTCAAAAAGATTTGGGATAGCGTTAAGGCTGCCAAAATGATCACCATTGTTGCGTTCCACGTTGTCATTTGCTACTGTAATTGGAGGGCTGACTATCTGTTCATTCCTGGGACGTGTATTCCCGAATAAATGTCGTCCACTAGATGACGTCACATGTCGTATGACTCCCATACAAAATTAAGGTATTCGAGATTTGACGACATTACGTGTACGTGATTTTCCGAGATGGTGTTTTGCAATCTGTGACAAATTGTTTAACAAAAGTTATGTTGTCCGTCAAAGAAATTTGTTAAATGTGAATTCCGTGTTACGGAAACTTCTAGCTATATTTCCATCAAAATATTTATAAAGTTTCCGTAATTCAAAGAAGATGTTTGCATGTCACCTGCTAGTTACCTCACTGTTACTTTATACAGTGTACTTCACTCGTGTAACAACTCTTCATAAAAACCCCATAACGACGCATCATTATTGACACATTCCGAAGAGTTAAGTCGTTATACACCTCAAGTAGGTTTGTAATTTGAAGAACAATGCTAAACATTCGTGTCAGACACATTGTTTACATTGCAATCGCTGACTTGTGAAGTTGTTTACAAACTGCAACTTCACAAACAAACTTAATAACAAAAGTGTTTCAAGTTATTATGGCTGTGTGTGCAATTCTTTCCTGCGTCATACGCGGCCTTGTTGAGCGTTCAACTTTTCATTTCTTTGAACTTCATCATGGAACAGTCATCTTCGGACAGTAATTTCGGTGTAAACCTTTGCATTAACTGGAACACTTCTTTGTTCGATTCGAATGTCTCTCTAGAGGCTGGAGACCAATAAGGCCACTGACTTCAAAGTCCTACGCTCTCCAGGTTCAGGCGAAGTACAAGAATGAGCTCCTTAATCCAGATTTCTGGCCAGCTGGCATTGTTTGCCGACGCTATAAGGAAGCTGATCAAATCCAAAATCCTCCAAAAGATGTAAAGTGATAGTTTTGAATATAAAATATAGGCTTATTGTTTAAGCATAATTTTCTTATGCATGTTGCATATGTTGTTAAGTCATCTTTCTTCCTTGTTTTATGGTTTTGGTTTTAAATCGCCACAAAGTTTTTGTGTCGTAAAGATGCCGTGGTAGGTCCGGCCTAAGAATAGACCCTTACTCTTCACGTGGATGTCGTAAAAGCCGACTAAGGGATTGGCATCAGGGTATGGGCAGCAGAATCTACCTGAGTACCTAACACCAATGCTGCTGCGATTACCAATCTCCAGCAGTGGATGTCTAACGGTTGATAATGTCGATGAAGTAAATATGAAACTTTGCCGCTTACAAAACCTTGTTGCTCAACTTCTGATTGTCATTCGTTCTTGGTACTAGACTGTTAGTCAATGACACTCATATGGCAATAAAAATATTTGCTTTCAAAAGTACCTACAGGTACTTTTCTGTTTGGTTGCATCAATGCTGATTCAAGTGATTGTTTCATCATCATCGTCATCATGATCAGCCTGTAAAAGTCCACTGCTGGATATTGACCTCCCCCCTAAAATGCCACAACGAACGGTCTTGAGCCGCCACCATTCACTGACTTCCTGCGTCGTTTATAATGTCTTTAGTCCATCGAGAGGACGGTCTTCCTCTACTGCGTCGTCCGGTTTGTGGTTGTCACTCCAGAACCTTTATACAATATCGGTTGTCAGTTCTGCGAGCTATATGACCTGCCCATTGCCACTTCAACTTGCTTATTCTGAGAGCTATGTTGGTAGTGTTTGTTTGCTTATTTTAACTGCCGAATCCTTTGCCGTTTTAGTGTGCCTTGATAATTTCTTAGAATTTAAATTCATTAACAGCGTCCTAAAATCTTTATCGTACTCGTAAAACTGATGACCATTGTGTTGATTTGTTGTTGCCTGTGTCCGTTCAACCTTGGGTAATCCCCGGTAGGAATTATGTATCGTACAATCAGCCATTTATTTCTTACAAACAGAAGTACAATTTTCCTCTAGTGTTTTGCAGGTTGCATAAATACCATGTTACTTAACGACTGTGTAAATAGCTGCAAACGCCTCCCTGCCCTTGCGCATCCTCAAAAGTATGCGCCAAATCACTTTGCGTGGGTACAAAAACGGGTACGCAAAGTTATTTGGTGCATAGCAACAAACTGCATCAACGTACGAGTTCCGTTCTCCGCAGATGGTACTTAGCATTACTCTCACGTTCGCAGAGGTATTCACTTAGGTAACGCAAGGTCGCTTTCTAACGATTCCAGTAACCAGTTAGTTGTTTATGCCAGCAAAGCTCAGTTGTTTATGACTAACAGTGTTGCCAACTTCGCACTTTCTGTGCCGGATTGAGCACTATTTGACTTGTCCAGTAATAAACTGTGTTGTAATAAACCATATTGAAATGTTTCAGCTTTCATTTTAGGAATGTTCATTGCATTTTTATTTTTAACTGTTTTTTGTTAAAGATCTTTTGGTTCGAATATATCAGTGGAGTTCAACTTTAGTTATGAACTCCTACATTTTTCTATACGAACAGCTGTCATTAATCCATTTTTGAAAAATAACTGAATCTAGCACTTTTATCGACCCATATTTGGCATCCATCCCATGCATCATAAGGGGTTAGCAACACTGATTAGTAAGTGGCAACGAACGGGACGCATATAGTATGCGCTGAAGTAGAGCCGGTCTGATTGGAATATGTGGACGATGATAATATTAATTTGGTTGTTTGTGTACTTGTTCTAATCGTGTGAGCTGTTTTCCGTACATAAATGCAAAGTACATTATAATCTGTAGATATCTTCCATGTGAAGTAAAGTCCAGGTTTCGTATGCCAGGCCGTATGTCAATGGAAACCTGTATTGTGGTGGCGAACTGTTGTATTCTGACATTTGTTATGAAAGCCAGCTAAAGGTTGAAGGATTAAGTGCCTTTATAGTAAAGTGTCATAGAAATAATCCAAGCTTTCTCTTGTTTTAGGTGGCAACGCCATCCTCAAGCGAGATGAGTGATCGCGAGCGGTTCCGCGCGCCGCCTCAGCCCGAACCACCACCACATCGAGTACGGGCCGCTGATCTGTACCCTCGGCTCAGGACACACTACGACGAGCCGGGACTGGACGTGCCCTTCACGCCGATATGCGGCGAGTTTGTGCAGGTAAGAGACCTGAAAGAGTTTAGTTGCCTTTAGAAAGAACATAAGGTGCCTTTGCTGGGTTAGTCGAGTGCGAAGAACAGTCAATCCAACCCACCACAGAGAGTCCAGACCGCCCATGACTAAGAACACACTGTGAAGAGCTGGTCACGGGATGTGCCCTTCGCACCGGTATATGCGCTGGGTTTGTGCAGATAAATATGAAAATAATCCTCCTCTTTAACCTTGAAAACTCAAGAACCTTGAGATGATGCTTAGAAAACACACGAAGTGTTTATGGTCGAAGGGGAAAACATATAGCGTAAAATTGAAGCGGTATCAAACAGTTTCGAGTAGTTTGGACACAGAATGTCGCAACAGTAGTCAATGTAGCGCCCAACAAACCCCATAAAAGTTCTAACGAATCTTATGACGCTTAAATAATAACTGTATTAGATAAAATTACATACCGACGCATCGATCTACTGATCGATACGGCGCAGTTGGTCTAAAGGTCACCGGGTCGAATGCACTGGGTTGAACGACCACTCTGACGCAGCTACTATTTAGCATCACTCTGTGTACATTCCTTGCAGTTCGATCACTGACCCTTATCATTAAGGAATAAACAATAGCGACAAACTAGTCCAAAGGTTTCACTAGGATTCTTCCTATCATAGTTTCAAATTGTAGGGTTGACGGCACGAAACATACCAAACGTATTGCAAATAATATATCTTCTGCCTTGATACAGTCAATGATTGTTTCCGGCTTGTATGGTGCTCGTAGCTATGCAAGTGTCAAAACCATGTGCGGTTTCTGGCATCAAAACCTATGGTCAAAACTCTTTATATCGGAAAACTAGTAGGTCAGAAAGCCTTTGCGCCTGGAATGTATGGACCACTTCGATTATCGTGTTTTTTTCGAAAGCATGTTGCATTCACCCTCTATAAATGAACACTCGCTGCGAACGTGGTCTTTGTTTATCTCTACCCGGTGTTACACTTGTCCAATAAGTTCAAACTTTTTTACACAGTGACCCACTTACTTTTTTGTCGTCATCAAAAAGTATTAAAGCAGTATGTTTTCACAGCTTCCCACTCAACACGCCTACTAGCGAAAACATGACCGATTGAGGATTCACCCGTGTTTTTTCGGTTTTACGACAGATCGGTTTCCTTCCAAGATTTTCCGGGTTTCACCGCTTTGAGCCGGTGGCAAATGCGCATATATAATTCACAAAGACTAATTGGTGCACTGCTTCTCACCGGGTTCAAGCCCTTTTAATGAGAACGTATATTCAATAGCTTCAAACATTATGGACATCAATATATTGTCAGAATGCTTGAAGTTCTGTGAGCGTGATGTATGAATGGATATAATGGCGTAAATCATGCGTAATCATGACGTAATCTAATTTTTGTTGACTTTATTTTATCTTTTTTGACTTGTATTACCTATTGTTATTATTTCATTTTTGACATTGTTAAATTGTTTTATTGTCTGTGTCTTTAATTAATGTAACTGGTAAATTAACCGTGTTAATTAATAAATAATAAATAAGTAATTTGTTTAGTCTGCGAAAACGCTTGAAAACTAGTGTTTTCAAAAGCCAAGAACTCTCCGAATCTTTATTATTTAACAATATTTAAGATTAATAACGACAAAACAAATAAAAAAATGTAAAAAAATACAAAAATGTGGTTATGTGGGCTTTTTCTGAATTTCATTCTAGATTTTGACCAAAATAGGGGTCATAAAAATGTGACAAAAACTATGGAATTTCAGATATTTCTGAAAAATAAAATCATGTTCATAAACTTAGTTTTAAAAGTATGTATAGCCTGCTTTTGATCTTTTTCTACAAAAAATGTGTTAAAACACGATGAACATTTTCAAGTAAGTATAGTTTTATCGAACGAAGAAGAAAAAATATCGTTACCAATTTGGCATTCTGTAGAACCAAATATTCGATGACATGTGGCATTGAGTGTAGGATCCACCAAACCGCATTGGATCCGCGTGCTGGATTACGACTCGTTTGCTAACTAACGTCTAGCGTAGGCCCGAGTCCTTACAGTTTTTACATTCTTCTGGGCTTCTGTCGCTACAAGAAATTAAAAGGAACGCATTAACTCATATGAAACTTTGTTTTCAGTGGGTTGGCCGGATGGCAGACAGCGGTATCGTAGCGATGTCCAACTATCGGCTCCACGCGCAGCCTCGTCGTCGGAACGGACCTGGAGTCTCAATACCAATCCGCCTCATAGACGCCCTGGAGATACGGGATCTTTTACATTTGGCCGTCCTTTGCAAAAATGGACGTCAACTCAAGTGAGTGTTTTGTCAAAGAATCACTATCCAGCAAGGCTTCTACTGGCATGATTAGATGGCAATTCAATGAATTGCTTGGTGTACCTAAATTCTGTCAAATTTAATGAGACAGCAAGTCTTCTTATAAAACATTAATAGACACGACATTATAGATTATGTTGTAGTCAAAGTTACATTCAGTTACAAATACTAACTACTGTATCTGGCCTAAGATTAGACCCCGATGTCTCCTCCCGTGGTTGTCTTAAAAGTCGACTAAGGGACTACATCAGGGGATGGGCAGTAGCATCTACCTGAGTACTCAACACCAATACTGCAATCATCAATCCGCCTGCCAAGCGTGGTGATTATGATGGCAAATCCCCCCATTGCATACTATAGCATAACACCCAACAGTCACATACGTAGTCCTGATCCCACTAGGACCTAGGATTCCCTGTGTCGTGGTTATCAGGAACTACAAGTACCATGGTACCATAACACACACCTGGAACAAATATTTGCAGATGATACAAACATTTGTCCCTTAGCGGGAATCGAACCCGTAACCTCTTGCATCTCAGCTGGCTATGAGAGAGGCCTTGTCCAACAGTGGACGTCTGACGGCTGATTGAATCAAAATATAAAAATACAAATTAGAATTGAAATACAAACAACAAAGGTATAGTTTAGTTAATTAGACACCGTTTGGTTGTATTAACACGATTAACGTCATAATTAATGTAACAACTGTGAATTGGGGGCGAACGACTGATAATACGCATAGCAACTGTATCTGGAAAGTGTTCTAGTAAGTTTCCTTTCAATAATAAGATAGCTTAATTCTTTACTGCTTAAATACCTACTTTCGTTATCTTTTTGACCCTGTTTGTACTTACCTAGTTATCCCAATCTGGGGAAAAAACAATCATTATCTTCGAATCTTATGATTTAATAATATTTACTTTCTTGCATAATTATGCTTTATGTATTTCATTGAATTACGGTACCTAACCGCTGAGGACAACAGGATAAAGTTTTATTTCTGTAATAATTTATAATAAGTAACATTGTGCAACGACTATCTATCGAATAATAGGTTACTTAATTAGAAATAAACGATTAAGAAGGCACTTATTCGTACATCGAGCGCTGCCCTCGTTAACACGTGTCATCATGTGACGAAACAAGAGTTGGATGGCACATGCCTGTAAATTTTGACTCTGACTTGCTGGCAACTCTTTTCTCACGAGACGTTTCCTTAGCAGCTGATAAATGGTCATATAAGTGGTACCTACTGTCGTATCAGAGAACTACTGTCACATAATAAAATACCGGCCTTGACTTGGTTGTGACTTAATGACAAATGTCCCACCCTTTCTACTAAACCAACAGAATACCTCTCTGTACAGATGCTCATTTACAACTGGCGAGCAGTGTGTGGAATGGTGGCGGCGTCTGAACGCAGCCATGGCGCCCATGAGTTCTATTCAAGAGACCTTTGCAGCAGCATACGCGGCCTGGGCCAAGGAACAGCCTCCTTCGTCCGTCCACCGCGCGCTACTGAAGGCTTCCAACTCCGCACATAGACACTGGTTTGGTCCTGAAGTGAGTTCAATTGTTTTGTGACATCACGTACTAAATATACCTTCTTTACAGGTTCTTAAAAACTTTATTGGCCGTGATGTTCTCGCGACTAAGGGATTACACAGCACCATCTATCTGCGTACTGAAATACAGCGATCACCAATCCGCATGCCGAGCGTGGTGATAATGGCGCCCCTGATTTGATGGGGTGGCCTCGTCCAGTGGACTATACATAAGACTTTCCCTCCTGGACTTGCGAAAGACAGTCTCCTTCGTTCATCTACCATGCATTTACATTCTGCAGACATTGAAGACAATTTTCATCAAGGTTTATTCCATCAATTTAGCATAACTGGTACCGACTTACCGAATGTTTTAAGATCCAAGCGAGTGACTGTGTCCTGACGAGCATAAGAGACGAGATAAGCTTATGGGAATGCTTCTCATTTTAGGGGTAAATGCTCTTGTTGTTACAGCTCAACCTTTCAGATGTTCAAACTTTCTTCAATATCATTCCCCAGAAACCATTTACCACTCAAAATCTTATGAAGGTTTCTCACATTTCTAGTTGGAACGGCTAGGCTTCACGACGAAAGGAGCATGGCGAGTGACGGCTGCCAATGCGGAGTTCAAGTTGTGTCCATCTTACCCGCCGCTGCTGGTTGTGCCCGCTTCCATCTGCGACGAGGACCTGGATTCTGTCGCTCGGTAAATACTTTAAATGATCTCTTGACCTTGTCAGGCTTGGAGCATTTTAAAAGCTGTTCATTATCACTGTAAGAGAGGCTCGAAGCTCAAACTAAAGCATCATGGAATTGCAATAGGACCGGTTTTGTATAATACTTTCGCGATTAGTTTGTTATTGACGACCTCTGTAGCCCGGCGGGCGAGTAGCTGGCTGAGATGCAAGAGATTGCTGGTTCGATTCCCGCTGCGGAACAAATGTTTGTATGATCTGCAAATATTTGTTCCGGGTCTGGGTGTTATGGTACCATAGTACTCGTAGTTCCTGATGCCCACGACACAGGTTATCCTAGTGTGGGATCAAGGCTACGTGCGTGACTGTTGGGTGTTATGTTATTTTATTTTATATGGTGTATATTCAAGTGTTTTTTGTATGTCATGTTTGGGTAATAAAATGTCTGGGAACTTTGGCTCAAAAACATTTGGCCAACGTTTTGGCATCACATCTCATTACTGTCCGAGCATTACATGTACTTGGCTAAAGTATCTGCCTATATTGCAGCATATGGCACAACCACATGACCATTGGCCATTGGCCATTATTCTTGCGGCATAAACAAACATTGTATGATCATTTGTAGGCTTAGACCTTTTAGGCTAAGGTTGGACCTTTATATTTCAGTTGCGTTTTGAATCTTGGTTACTTTCACCCTTAGAGCTATTTAGGACTGAACTGTTAGTAATAAAAGACAGCCAAATTAGAGCTGGTTGGTCTGCAAAACTGACCTCAGTCGACAAAATTAGGCCACATCAGAATCTGACAATTTGAGATTGAATCTAGTTCGCACAGAGGAGTTGTAATAAAAGACAGCTAAATGCGATATTTCGCTGCAAAGGAAACAAATCGAAGATACCGCTTTGATCCGTGATCGTTTCGTATGTTTATTCAATTGTTAGTTGATGCCAAATCGTAAACTAATTAAACTTACGCCGTCAACGTCGACTGGTAGGTGTAGTTTCAATAGAATTTATATTGAAATGTTTATTCATTTTTGAGTTACATGTTTGCATATTTGCTTGTGTGTTTTGACGCTAGTTTAATTATAAATAAGTCCGTTACCCCGTACTTGTATGTGGTTAGAGGTCGTCTGCGTAATTTTATTCCATTTATAATTTCGGGATAAAATGTGTGGACGGTTTAGTCAAAGTTTTAATTTTTTTGTGTATCTGCTTGGTCCGGCCGTTTTGGCGTGAAAGCACGATATACATCCAACCACCATCATCAGTGGTTGTTGTCCACTGCTAGATGAGGCTTCCCCAATCGAATACAATAGGGGGGGTTTGCCACCATAATCACCACGCTTAGGTGGATTGGTGATAGCAGTAACGGTGCTAAGTCACTCAGGTGGATGCTGTCCATCCCCTGGTCATTAGTTGTCTTTTAAAGTCAAAAAGATGCAACAAAAAACAAAATTTTAATAAGTCAAAAAGTTCAATAAATGATTTTTTGTTCACATTAGACTACAAACAAATTTGTTGATGAGCAATAAATAATGTAAGTAATAAATACTCCAAATAATGATACATGTACTAAAGTACAACATCCACGCGAGACGGAGGGGTCTATTCTTAGGCCGGAAACATACTACTGTATCCGACACCATCATCATAAATTTAACTTTTATATATTAGTAGGGTTAATACATTTTGTTCGTGCACTTGCGGTTACAGAATTAAGTTCATTTGCTAAGTATTATGTCTCTGTTTATAGGTTTCGAGCGATGCGTAGGATACCGGCCGTAGTCTGGCGCCATCGTGGGAACGGTGCCGTCATCGCCCGCTCCTCGCAGCCTGAGGTGGGCTGGCTCGGCTGGCGCTCCAGTGAAGACGAGCGATTGCTGGCAGCTCTTGGTTCCGCCTGCGGAACGGATCCCGGTCTGGCACCGCCTACTAACAAGGTACTTCCTAAAAAATGTTCGCGCAGTCAACGGGATTTGATCCTACCGACTGCGCCAGATAATGTGATTGATGCGTTCAGAAATTTGAATCGAATAACAAATGCTCGATTTCAAAAATTTATTACAATAATAATAATAATTTTAATAATTAATAATTTCATAATAATTAAATACAAATTTATTACAATATCCGCCCACAAAGCGTGGTGAGTATGGCAATCCCCCCTTTGTATCTTATGAAGGAGGCCTCGTCAAGCAGTAGACGTCTAAAGCCAGCTGATGATGTAAATAAGTATTGGCTGGGAAAAATGGTTATCCATTATGGTTATCATTATGGTTGGTTAGCTTGTTGATATTAGTGAAATGTGACGTTATAACAGTAGTTTCTCTTACAGCAAATCAAACTCGTGATCGTGGACGCTCGTTCGTACGCGTCGGCCGTGACGAACCGGGCGCGCGGCGGTGGCTGTGAGTGCGCACAGTACTATCCCAACGCGGACATACAGTTTATGAGCATGCCCAACATACATCATGTGAGACGCAGCTTCCAGCAGATGAGGGCACTTGCGGCCGAGCCCAGCGACCAGGCAAAGTAAGTCCTTACATATTCGCATACTAGCATTTGCTCGCGGCTCCGGCCGCGTGGAAACTTTATTATAAACTTCATTAAACTTCAAGTAGAAAGAAAGAAAAAACTCGGCCAAGTGCGAGTCGGACTCGCGCACGCTCTATAAGAACGGCATTAAAATAACTTTGTTTGTATGGGAGCCCCCTTAAATATTTATTTTATTCTGTTGTTTAGTATTTGTTGTTATAGCGGCAATAGAAATACATCATCTGTGAAAATTACAACTGTCTAACTATCACGGTTCATGAGAAACAGCCTTGTGACAGACCGACGGACGGAGCGGAGCCTTAGTAATAGGGTCCGTTTTACCCTTTGGATACGGAACCCTAAAAAAGAAGACATTTGTATGACTAAATGTTTTCTCTCTTTCTTTCTATTTAAACGTATACAAATGTATTTTCCCTATGGACTCCAACACAGCTGGATCGATTTTGATTAAATTTTTAGGCAATCTTTAGATTGACCCAGCGTGTGATCCCGTGAAGTTTAGTAGCGATTGGATCAACAGATTTTTACTTTTTTAGTGCTAACCTAAGCAATCTAACAAGATATTTACCTCATGTTAAGTTGGCAGATTTCCAAATTAAGGCAAAAGGACAAAGACATTCCAACACGTGCTTCAGATCATACTCAGAACGTATGTGAGTAAGGGTCAGAAAGGCTAGTCATAAATTTCCTTACACGATTTGCAGTGAGCGAAGCGAGCGTGACTTGACTTTTATGCAAATAAAGCCACCAATTCGTATTTAAATAACTTTCATAATGTATCATTCATACGAGAATTATCTTATATGTGAAAAAATCCTGTGTTGTGTACGTGCCAAAATAAATTAGTACTTACGTGAATTATATCATTCATTTTGTAAAAACGGGAAATTTTCACGTACCGATATGTTGGTGGAAGCACCAACAGGTTTCGACCCTAATCGAGGGTCTTCATCAGGTTGGGTATAGGATCCGGGCTACACTCCCTCCGCGTCCCTCCTCGCACTGCGTCTCTGAGCTCGCTCATCTCGGCTCGTCCGGCGCGGGGGTGGGGGGAGTGCTTGTGTCCGCGTCATCACGCGTTCTTCGGTGACCTCATTCCGGTCGGGTTGCGGTGCTCCATCATTGTCGCTGCCACCCTGCTGTCCTATACCTACCTACCCTGATGAAGACCCTCGATTAGGGTCGAAACCTGTTGGTGCTTCCACCAACATATCGGTACGTGAAAATTTCCCGTTTTTACAAAATGAATTAGTACTTAGTTCACCGTAGAGGATTAATGTCCATCTGAACTTAGTGCAACGCATTTTTCATCGTTAATTGTACGTCCTAGAGAGAAGAATGAGCTTAGGAGCTGTCAAAGTTTAGTACAGACGGGCATTAGACACGCTCATAAGCTGGTCATGTTTTATGGTCAGCCGAACGTTAATTAAGTACGTGGAATACGTCTTTCTGAAATAGATTCTTTTTTTTTCATTGAAGTATATTTTAGCCCGTGACTTTGTCCGTGCATAGTTTTTTCCATGCAAACTTCAACACCTATAAGGGGTGAATCTCGTTATTTCCTTTCTTAGTGCACCCCTAGACCACAAAAGGGATATACCCTTCAAAATTTGCCATAATCACCACGCTTGGCAGGCAGATTGGTGATCGCATTATTCGTGTTGAGTACTCAGGTGGATGCCTCTGCCCATTCCCTGGTGTAATCCCTTAGTCGGCTTTTATGACATCTACGTGGGGAGAGGGAGGGGTCTATTCTAGGCCGGACACACCATAGCACCCGGGGTGCTATTTTTGAAAGTCATCGAGTGACTAAACGTCAGTAAAATTGCCGTTTATTACACGATTTCCAAATTTCAATATATCTGAAACTCATTGAAGACTTACCATTCTTATACATATAATATCAAAACAAGTGCCTCCTCCAGTACATCTCCTGAAAAACGGTGATTTGCGACATTTGTGATGATATTTAGTCACTCAGTGACATCGAAAAATCTTACCCGTACTCATCTAGAATTACATAATTATCACTAGAAACGGGACCATTATTTTTGAGCTTCATTGATTCCCGATATTTCGGCACAGTTTCATGCGCCATGATCACGGGTAAACTGAAGTCTTTGCGAGTAGATTTTTATTGTTATTGGTAGCCGTAACGATTTACCCTCTTTCTCACTCTTTTATTACGAACACCACTAGTTTCATTGTCTCACTTAACTCCATCTCGACACACCACACTAACGGTATCCGGACGAGCAACTCAAAAATCATGGTAAATATCCCGTTTCTAGTGATAATTATGTTAATAACCATGATAGTTTCAAAATAGTTTTTCGTCGTGGTTTTCTTAAGTTCAGTAAGCTAATCACATTCCATTTCTAATTAAAATACATATCGACAAATCATTAGACATTATTACTGTTCCTATACCTACTATTGTATGGCTGTCATGCAGAAATTTCTAATTAACGAGTTTTTTCACGGAGTTGAACGATCACGTGCGCAGAAGCGTGCAATGCACGATGCAATAAGTGTTGTGTTAGCTACCCACTGTGACAGTAGTTACAGGTTGAAAGTCACGTGTTTATTCATGTGTGTGTGTGTGTGTGTGTTTGAAAGTAGAAACAAGCTTTGATTTCTGGAAATGTATAACATTGTTGCACTGTTAGCGTCAGGAATTATAAATAATCGCTTGACCTGTACCATTGTAACTATTACAAAAACATCTTTATTCATCATCATCCTATTAGAAGTCCACTGCTGGACATAGGCCTCCCCCTTCGAATACCACGACGAACGGTCTTGAGCCACATCCATCCACCGACTTCCTGTGATGATTATTCAATTATTTTTGTATTGTTTCTGGCTTTTATTTCTTCAAACTCCATCAAATTTTTTTTTACTATTATGGTTTGGTAAAACCATACAATTTTATAAGAAACTAACGCACCACGTCTAGATATTAGTGTACTGAGGCCCAATTCTCTAAGTTATTTTAAAACTACACTGAAAGTTGACCGAATCGAGACTGAATTGTAAATTGACTGAAAGTTGAATTTCTAGTACCTCATAAATAACAATTTAGTCTACTTTCAATTCATGGTGACCACCATTAGAGTAGGATAGTTATATATATAATTAGAAAGAGTAAAGAGAGACTCCATCTACTTATGCTAAAATTAACGGAAAAACTTTGAATCGTTCAAGTTTCGGTCACATTTCGATATAATCACATTACAGTGTTGTATTTTATGTCAGGAAAATACCATTTCTGACATTTAAGACATCGACACAAGATCGAAACATGATCCGAACTCTATTTTAAAAATTTTTTAGTTAGAGAATTGGGCCTCTGATCATGTGTACAAAATTTCATAGAGTTTGAAGAAATAATAGCACACATAACACATTTAAGTCAAATTACAAACAAACTTCCATCGCGTGCAATAGGGCGTAAGCACCCTTTTGCTAGCTTCCGATGACCCCCTCTTAAATATCTATCTTTGTTCACAGCTGGCACAGTAACCTTGAACGCACACTATGGCTACAATACGTATCCGGCATCGCCCGCGCCGCCGGCATCGTGTGTCGTGCCATATTAGCAGGACGGCCTGTACTTGTGCACTGCTCTGACGGCTGGGACCGTACACCACAAATCGTCGCAGCCGCTCAGCTGTTACTGGATCCGCACTATCGGACGCTAGAGGTATGTTATATTAAGAAGGCGTAATATGTGATTTTGTCCAACAAAATCGTTCTAGAACTCAGTATTTATACGGGTTCTAAGAGTTTAATATTTTGGAATATGAAAATTTTATATTTTTGCATTTATTGTGTAAAGCTGAAAACACGATATGTAAAAAAAACCTCGATAGTTTTATTTAATGAAAAATACTTGTTTCACACACGTTTTGAAAGAAATCTCAGGAACCCTACGGTGTTTTAAGATAAATTTTACTACAATAAGTAGGTAATAACTATTTATTCTTATGCTAAAATCAGTTTTTTGATAAACACTTTATTTTCGCCGTAATAAATAAAAAACTTCATTTTTGTGCACGACACTCGCTAGCGCGAGACGCGCTAGAGAGAGATGGCGCGCGGGTTATCGCGTGCGTTAAAGAGGGAGCCTAAATTGTAGTATAGTGCCCCCTTAAGCAAAGTAAAGGTTAGAGGTCTGCCTTGTTAGTCTTGGCCTAAGAATAGGAGTCCTCCAACTCCTGTGGATGTCGTAGGAGGCGATTAAGAAATTACGCAAAGGGATGGGCGGCAGCATCCACCTGAGTATTTAGCACCAAACTGCGATCACCAATCTAAAATCTAAATAATTACTGAGGTTTCCTCCTCCTCCTCCTCCTCGATGGATAATAGTGGACTACGATACAACTCCTCAATAGATAAATGTAGACTACAATGAAACTCCTTGGTGGATAAAATAGTAGACTACAATGGAACTCCTCAATGTATAATAGTAGACTACGAAACAACTCGTCAATTGGATAATAGTAGACTACAATGGAACTCCTCAATGGATAATAGTAGACTACGATACAACTCCTCAATCGCTAATAGTAGACTACAATGGAACTCCTAGGTGGGTAATTGTAGACCACATTGGAACTTTTAATGGATAGTTAATAGTATACTACAATCGTACTCCTTGATGGATATTAGTAGACTGTCGATGTTTATCATATCAGCTCACGATTCTAATTATTAATTTCATCAAAACGGAAGACTAATTAATACAAACTTGTGAAAATATATCCTTTTGTTTTTTGTAGGGTTTCCGCATACTGATCGAGCGTGAATGGCTAGACTTTGGACACAAGTTTGCGGACCGCTGCGGGCACCAATTCGGCCCGGAAGAGCCAAACGAGCGGTCGCCAATCTTCTTGCAGTGGCTTGACTGGGTCCACCAGATGGCGCTGCAGTATCCATGCAGCTTTGAATTTAATGAGGCTTTCTTGGTGAGTACCGTACATACTGTTCATATTATCATGATCTGAACGAAGTCATCATCGAGTCGGTCAACCTCGTTCTGATCAGCTTGCGGTTCCGAAGATGACTTTCATCGTAGAAATGAAATTATTGTGGTTTGGTATCAATTTAGAAAAATTACGATTATACACCGCGTACTTTACTATTCTGAGACGGGAACTATTCCCGTCTCACGACTTTCGAGCGTGGTCGCGGTCGGTGCTCTTGAGGAAGGACCTCTAAATGGTCAACGAAACGTCAGCAGGAGAATAGTTAAAGTACGTGGTGTATAGTCGGTAATTTTTCGAAGAGTGTCTTGTATCAGAAATATTTTTTGGAAGGGCACAAATACATATATAAAATTGTGACGTCTGTTTTATTTGTTTGTTTCGATGTTTGCCGTGCCAAAACAGCTAGGCCAATTTAGATTAAATTTGACACGCAGATTGTTTAAAACCTGGACTTACACAGAATACTTTAATTCCGAGATGCAGTTCCCTCAATAACGCGAGTGAAACCTAAATCAAATCCAAGGCTAGCAAAAATCTTAACAATTTGTTGTTTCCACAGATAAAGCTGTCGACACACGTGCACTCGTGCATGTTCGGCACGTTTCTGTGCAACACGCCGCGCGAACGGGGCGAAGCTCGACTGGCAGACACGTCTGCACACGTTTGGCACTTACTGCGTGCGCCCGCCTACAGGAACCATCTGTACCAGCCGCACCAGCAAGACCAGGTACGATGCGCGAACGTCTCATACGTCCACTGCGCCACAGAGGTCGTTTGACCATTGTGGCCCAGTGGGTGAGTAGCCGGCTGAGATGCAAGAGGTGCGGGTTCAATTCCCGCTGCGGGACAAATGTTTGCATGGTCTGCAAATATTTGTTCTATATCTGTGTGTTGTGTTACCATGGTACTAGTAGTTACTCATACCCACGACACAAGGAATCCTAGTATGGGATCAGGATTATGTATGTGACTGTTGGGTGTTATGTTTTGTTATAATTATATCAACATACTAGTTTCACTAGATGGATATAATCTTTATTACACACCATGCTTATTGCATAGCTCTAGTCATAGCGGCCATGAGACCTTATAAAACTTAATGTCTCAATTCACGACCTTGAGACCTTGTAAAACTTAGTCTTAATAATGTCTTGATTCACGACCTTGAGACCTTGGAAAACTAAGTCTTAATAATGTCTCGATTCACGACCTTGAGACCTTGGATAACTTAGTCTTAATAATGTCTCGATTCACGACCTTGAGACCTTGTAAAACTTAGTCTTAATAATGTCTCGATTCACGACCTTGAGACCTTGGATAACTTAGTCTTAATAATGTCTCGATTCACGACCTTGAGACCTTGTAAAACTTAGTCTTAATAATGTCTCGATTCACGACCTTGAGACCTTGGAAAACTAAGTCTTAATAATGTCTCGATTCACGACCTTGAGACCTTGGATAACTTAGTCTTAATAATGTCTCGATTCACGACCTTGAGACCTTGTAAAACTTAGTCTTAATAATGTCTCGATTCTCGACCTTGAGACCTTGGAAAACTAAGCCTTAATAATGTCTCGATTCACGATCTTGAGACCTTGGAAAAGTTAGTCTTAATAATGTCTCGATTCACGACCTTGAGACCTTGGATAACTTAGTCTTAATAATGTCTCGATTCACGACCTTGAGACCTTGTAAAACTTAGTCTTAATAATGTCTCGATTCTCGACCTTGAGACCTTGGAAAACTAAGCCTTAATAATGTCTCGATTCACGATCTTGAGACCTTGGAAAAGTTAGTCTTAATAATGTCTCGATTCACGACCTTGAGACCTTGGATAACTTAGTCTTAATAATGTCTCGATTCACGACCTTGAGACCTTGTAAAACTTAGTCTTAATAATGTCTCGATTCTCGACCTTGAGACCTTGGAAAACTAAGCCTTAATAATGTCTCGATTCACGATCTTGAGACCTTGGAAAAGTTAGTCTTAATAATGTCCCGATTAACTTCACAGGTGTTATGGCCCGACTACAGCGTCCGATCGATCCAAGTGTGGACGAGCATGTTCGGCAGCGAGCGCGGCGAGCCGATAGACGAGATCGACGAACCGCGACTGCAGCAAGACCTCCCTAGGACACAACACACCAACGGTAAACACATCACCATCATCTCAGAATGTTCGAGGCCTCCTCCATTGAATACAATGGGAGAATTTGCCATAATCACTAAGTTTGGCAGGCAGATTTGGTGATCGCAGTATTAGTGTTAACTAAATACTCAGGTGGATGCTGCTGCCCATCCCCTAGTGTAATCCCTTAGTAAGACTTTTATTACGTTATTCTAATTACAGGCAGTTACATCCACGGAAGGAGAAGGAGTCTATTCATAGGCTTTCTTAAACTTTTTTTAAGCATTTTAAAATTATAAAAAAAATACGTTTGTATCTCATAACGGGTTCTTTCATTTGATATGTCACATGACACATTTGACGCAAGTTTAAATTAACCTTCAAAATCACAATTCGTTTATTATAGCTATACGTCTGTGATCGGGTCACCTTACTCTATATTTGTACCAAATTTCAACATATTTAATCAAGTAAATTCGGAAAAAATAGACTGTGAGAGACAGACCTAAGGCCCAATTCTCTAATTTAAAAACATTAAAATACATGCGAAGATTAAGTAATAGTTACAATACGTGACAGTGCGACTGACACGAGATTATATTGTGACTGGAATGTTTTTAAATTAGAGAATTGGGCCTGTGAGTGATCCTATGATGATTCTGTATGTACCTCTTGTGGTATGGAACCCTTAAAATTATGAACAAATATAAATGTTGCAGGATTAATGACGAAAACGAGATCATGTGACAACTTGCTGAACGAGGGCGAGAGGAGAACTACTCAGAGACGGTGCAGTGACCCCAGCATTGCGCCCGATGTCATGTGAGTAACTCGAAACATTATTGGGTACCGCGAGCTGTGTGGGTTTGTTTGGGCTCAAAATTAGCCCAAACACTTCGAGAACGTGACGACACCTCCATTATTAATAATAATAATAATAATGCTGAACATTTCACACAACATTATCTAGCCCCAAGCTAAGCAGAGCTTGTGTTATGGATACTAGATAACTGATATATTGAATACAATACATTACATAGATAGATATTTTTTATTATTCATAGAAAAATACCCAGAACACCCTGAATAAAAATCTGCAGATCGTACAAATATTTGTTCCGAGGCGGGAATCGAACCCGCAACCTCCTGCGTCGCAGGCAAACCTTCGCCCGACGCGCCACAGAGGTCGTAAATTGAATATAATGGAAGGATATGCCATAATCACCACGCTTGGATTGGTAATCGCAGTATTTGTGCTGAATACTCAGGTGGATGCTGCTGCCCATACCCTGGTGTTTCCTAGCTCACCACATGTCACGTCTATATTCCAGCGACTGTGCAACCCACGGTGAAAAGAGGCCTTTTGTGGCTCTACCTACCCCTATGGGGAAAAAGGCGTGTGTTTATGTATGTATGTAAATAAATAATAACCGGCCAAGTGCGAGTCGGACTCGCGCACGAAGGGTTCCGTACCATTATCTACAAAACGGCAAAAAAATCACGTTTGTTGTATGATTATTTGTTGTTATAGCGGCACCAGAAGTACATCATCTGGAAAAATTTCCACTCTTAACTATCACGGTTCATGAGGTACTGCCTGGTGACAGACGGACGGACGGACGGACGGACAGCGGAGCCTTAGTAATAGGATCCGTTTTACCCTTTGGGTACGGAACCCTAAAAACGATTTTTTTTATTGCAGGAAACTATCAATAGTTGGAAACGAGTGCGACTCCAGAAGAGAATGTAGATCAGCACTCACAGACAGCTGTGTCGACGAGTTACCGCTCATGCCGAGACTAATGGACGCAACCGACTCCACACGTGATCAGGTAAACCCATCAACATCATCCGTTAGATGTCACTGGACCCATTGTATCCGAGGCTTCCCCCGTCAGATGCAATGGGGAGATTTGCCATAATAACTACCTCTAGAACCCCTACAACTACTGGCCCACCTGATGAAAAGCTGTTACCGTAGTCTATGGACGCCTGCAACACCAGAGGCATTACACGCGCGCTGCCGACCCTGAGACATAAAGATGAAAAAAGTCTCATGTGCCTGTAATTTCACCGGCACCCGTACCCATCAAACCGAAACACAGCAATGCGAGCACTACTGCTTGGCGGTAGAAATAGGTACGGTAGTACTTCCCCGGACGAACTCTTTCACAAGAAGTTCTGCTACTAACTACTTGTTACTCCTACATGCTGAAATAGCTGGAGCGATTTGGTTCAAATTTTGAATGAACATAGCTTATACCCTGAATTAACATATAGGCTACCTTTTTATGCATTTCTAAGCTAGTAAATACATAATGAATTCTCTGCAGGTGGACGGTCTACATCCAGATCACTTTGAGAGCCCCCGCCCTCCTCGCGACCTCACCAGCGGCTCAAGTTCCCTAGAACGCGAGCTATGCCCTCCCACCATCACTGCCGACGTCACTGACATCAGTGACGCGGCCGTCAACGAAGTCGCCGACGCCAGTCGCGCCGTCACGCCGGTCATCGAAGTGAACCGCGTCAATGGACGGACAGTGTCCATAGACGTGGACACGCCTGAGGAGCAACCGGTTTTCGTGTGTGATCCGTATACGGATGTCATCAGTATGGCTGAGGTTAGTTATATTTATTTACAAAAATCTAAAATTACTTTAATCATTTAAATGATTTAAGTTAAGTTTTAAAACTTAAATTATAAGGATCATCTTGAAGCGTCTATTTAACTTAACTTACCTATAATTTATTTTTCATTACACCTATTCGGAAAACGAAAATTGCCTATAGAGGATAGCGGGAGCAAAATGCAATTTTGCTCCCATAGGAGTTTGAGCTTTCTCTCTTCTGATTGCTCCGCTCCTGATAGATAGATTTCTGGTTCTGATAGATTTGTGTAGTTAGATTGGAGGCACTGGCGTGAAGGTTTAATATAAAAAATATAAATGTTTTGTTTTTTTATAATAATTTGTATTTTATTTACACTTTCAATCCAATGTCGAATACGAGTTTCGGTAGCTTTTTATTTTTTCATAGGTAGTGATGAAAAATAGTGTGTGTCACTCGGGGAAAGAATATTTTGTTCTCGGGCGGCGTAAGTATATTGAATTCCTCGCTACGCTCAGGATTCTACTTTAGAATCCTTCGCTTCGCTCTGAATTCAAAATAACGCCCTCGAAGAACAAAATATTACTTTGTCCCCATGTAACACGAACCGTACTGACAGCTTTCTTTGTTTCCAGGCCCGTGAATCAATTCGGACCCGAAACATCAGTATCACATGGCGTTCTATATCGGAGTCAAGCAATCAGTCATCCACATTCGACGTGGGTGACGCACAGCGAGACACCTCGCTGCCTGCCTCGCGAGGCAACTCGCACGAGGCCTCCCCTCTCGACAATCACAACAGCACAGAGGGGGACATAATGAACCATAATGTTGAGAACCATAGAGTTAATGGAGTGAACGGATTGAATGGTGTCAATGGAATGCTGAATGGGATTGAGGAAGTGTCAACCAAGTTTTTGGATGTTGAGCTCAATGGTGAGTGAATATGTTATTAGCTGGCCGTATAGATAAGCTAAAAGTTGCCAGGTTAACGCTTTTGGCGTTCCAACCGTCTCTTAGCAGATGTGGTGATTATGGCAAATCCCCCCATTGTATTCAATGGGGGAGGCTTCGTTTTGAAGTGGACGTAACCAGGCTGGTGATGTGAATCCAGCCTAAAAACTTTGGTGAGGTGTACTTGGGTACCTCTTAAGACCATTTTGTGTAACGTAAAAGCAATAAACGGTGTACTTGGGGCTCTTAAAACCATTTTGTGTACTACTACACTATTACCTTAATTGACTATTCTTTGACTCGTAGGCGCTGGCACGTCGAGCAGTCTCAGTTCCGAGAGCGAGGGCGAGGCGGCCGCGGCGCCCCGGCGCAATGCGCACGTGCGCGCGCGCGGCTCTCAGCTCACTCTGTGTCCCACCTCGCCGAGAAGAGTCGCGTGCTGCCACTGCTCGAGAAGACCAAGCACCACTAGTAAGCGTGCACTATTTACGCTAAAACATTCAACTTAAATTTAGGTTATGGGCCCAGCATACACTGCTCAAGGAGACCAAGTACCACTAGTAAGCGTGCACTATTAACGCTAAGAACTTTTCAACTTTAATTTAGGTTATGGGCCCAGCATATAACTACACAAGTCGGCTTAATTCGATTATTGCGGCTGAAGCACGAATATCTAACGTTATCAAGGCGATACGATTGTAAATGTCATCAAACAATTAAATTATCGCCTTGGTAACGTTACATATAGGTGTTAAGCCCATCAGTCGTAAAAAAAGATATAAACACAAACAAAACAATGAATAGATATAGAATAGAATAGAATAGAAAATAGTTTATTACCATAGATAATACATAACCAAACATAACATAGTAATTAAAAGTGCAATGGTCGGTTAAACTTACCGTTGTCTAAATGTGACATGTATTGGTATAAAAACTTACTTCGTTGTCTAAAGGTGGCATGTATTGGTATAAAAACTGACCTCGTTGTCTAAAGGTGGCATGTATTGGTATAAAAACTTACCTCGTTGTCTAAAGGTGGCATGTATTGGTATAAAAACTTACCTCGTTGTCTAAAGATAGTATCTATTCGTTTGCAGGTGGCATAGAAACATCGGGCGACTCGGCCGGTAGCGCGCCGGCGTGCTGGTGCGGCGTGTGCGGCTGCGCGCTTGACGGCACGCGCGTGCGCTGCGTATGCGGCGCGCCACCGGGCGCCGGCGCCGGCGCACGCCGCCCCGACGCCATCGACGGCCTGCCGCCCGCCGCCGACCCGCTGCAGGCGAGGCTGCACCAGATCATACTGTATCAGCGGGTGAGCATATACACATCATCATCGCTGCACCAGATCATACTGTATCAGCGGGTGAGCATATACTCATCATCGTCAACCTATTGCAGTCCACTGCTGGACATCGATCTCTCCCAAACCGCGCCACTGAGCCCGGTTTTCGGCTTTCCCCATTCAGTTAACATACATAATATAACATAACACCCAACAGCCACATACATAGTCCAGCTGGGTGGTTTTCAAACGTCCGGAAGGTTTTCCGATCGGATTCGTTAGTTTTTGGGTCTAGTACTACTACCAGAGGAGTACTAGAGTTTTTAGGAGTACTAGAGAAAATTGTTAGAAAATTGTTTTAGTTACTTACCACATCGAAATGAAAAACTAACGAATCCGATCGTAAACCCTTCCGAACGTTTGAATACCACCTTGCTAATCCCACACTAGGATTCCCTGTGTCGTGATTATCAGGAATGGTACCACAACACCCAGACCCGGAACAAATATTTGCAGATCATGCAAACATTTATCCCGCAGCGGGAATCGAACCCGCACCTTTTCACAGCCGGCTATTCGCCCACTGCGCCACGGAGGTTGTCAATGGGCGGTCCATTGCCACTTCAGCTTGCTAATCTTTGGTTCTCTGTCGGATAGTCTCGTTTATTTAATTGGATGTTCTTGTTACAGAAAGTAGTAGAAGAGTTGAGTGGTCAGTTGCGAGAGGCACGCGAGGCGTTGCGGTTGTCGTCCCCCGCGCCTGCTGCCCCCTCGCCCCTCACCTCGCCTCACAACACCTCGGCTACTCCTGCGCACAATAAGGTAACTATAATAGTCTCCCAAGACGAAAGTCTTACGCCGTAGACCATTTTTTATAGCGCGGGAACCATCTTCTACCAATAGCAATCGCGCGCTAAAAAATCTTGTGCTGTAATTGGTTAATCGATTTCGAGGTAAAATCGCGGCTGGTCGTGCGCCATCTTGTTCATCAGTCGACTCTGTCCAACAGTGTACGAATCATGTCAGCGGGACAGAGCTATACTATACGTTCGGCTACTGTCGATATTTGCAGATCATGCAAATATTTGTCCCGTAGCGGGAATCGAACCCGCACCTCTAGCGTTTCAGCGTGCTACTCGCCCGCCACACCACCGAGGTCGTCCTATTATAATAAGTGTGTGTTGCCAGTGATGACTTACGGCACTGAGACGTGCTCGCTAACTATTAGCCGTATAGACAAACTTAATGTCACGCAGCGGGCTATGGAGAGAGCTATGCCTGTTTCACTACGTGTTAGAATCCAAAATGAGGAAATAGTAGATATAATGTAGAAGAGTCAAGATCACCAAAACAGCTCTCAGTATTAGCAAGTTGAAGTGGCAATGGACAGGTCGTATAGCTCGCAGAACTGACAACAGGGAATAAAGGTTCTCGAATGGCGACCACAAACCGGACGACGCAGTAGAGGAAGGCTCTCTCGGTGGACTAAAGACATAATAATGCCATAATGCCGCCAAGGCCGTAGTACTGTACTGTGTTTCGTTTTGAAGGGTACGGGTGCCGGTGAAATTACAGGCACATAAGACTTTTCACCTTTATGTCTCAGGGTCGACAGCGCGCGTGTGATGCCTCTGGTGTTGCAGGCGTCCGTAGGCTACGGTAACTACTTTCCATCAGGTGAAAAAAAATTATAAAGTTACCAAGAAGTTGGTAGATGGAGGCGGCTCAAGACCGTTCGTCGTGGCATTCTAGGAGGGAGGCCTATGTCCAGCAGTAGAATTCTACAGGCTGATGATGTTGACGATGATAGTTCCCCTCAGACACCGGTATTTGCCCAGAATTTCATCAAAATTGAACCAAATTTGGCGTTGAAAACCGTCAAACTAAACATAATAGTAGATTTTTATACAAGGGGCTAAAATTACCCATTATATACGAGGTAGTTTAACTCCCGAAATAGAAACCTAGTTTTAATGGGTTTTTAGGGCCGTGTGTTACACTCTACTTTTCACTACGATTGCGAGAAATTAAAATAATCCAATACAATATGAAACTAATTACGGTCACTACCAATTCAATTTGCAATTAGAGAAAAATTCTAAAGATTTCGCGCCAATGTTTTTTTTTATTTCTTCTGTAGGCGCAACGCATTGCATGCATTCTACCAAAGAAATCGCGGATTTTAGTTCCATTTTCAAAAATAAAATGTTGTTCTTTTTTTATGAAACAGTAATAATTCGAGTATTTATTCATTATTAATCTACTTATGACTAAATACTTTTTCGTTTTTGTTGGCTCATTGTCATTTGACAGACAAAAATAAAAAATAAAAAACTTTTTCCCCTAGTGGAAGAAATGCTATTTTTTCTTCGCTCTGGTACGCCACGCACGGTCTTTTTGAGCAAGAGGGGTGAAAAATACTTTACTATACTTAACTGGTATTCACGCGCATGTGATGAAGGCATTAAGAGGGCGCTCCGAAAATATAATATGCATGAATCGTCTTTTAGACGCAAATACTAACGGAATAAGATTGAATATCGTACGACCCTATCTTGCACAGAAGTAAAGTCTCAAATCATATATTTAATTTATTATGAGAATACTAATTAGTCTAGGTAAATTTTGGTTTGGTCACGGATAATAAACTATATTTTCCTTCGGTGAGTATTTATTTTGGATATGTGACTTAAGTTATTTACTAGAAATTTCAAAAAATCTAGTTTAAAGGTATAACTATCAAAAAAATAAAGTATTGAGTAAATGTCTGCCAAATGTGTTTCTGGCTTGGTCACGGATAGATAAAAGTTTGAAAAATCACGTATTTCAGTTATTATATAGATGTGATATCTGGTTTACTCACAATAACTAGGCAAATCAGCATTATATTTTCGGAGCGCCCTCTTAACTTTATGAAATACTTGTTTATAGAAAAACAGCGTCGGCAGCGTCGGCAGCGCGTGCAGCGGCAGCGGCAGCGTCAGCAGCAGCGGCTCCGCCTCCGAGGTGGAGGTGGGCGAGGAGGCGCGCGGCGTGGTGTGGCTGCCGGACAGCGCCGCGCAGCGCTGCCAGCACTGCCAGCACCACTTCTGGCTAGCGCGACGGAGGCACCACTGCAGGTAACTTAATACAACATAGATAGATAGATTATAATTTTATTGTACACCATAAACAAAAAAATAAGGATACAAAGTTTCAAATCAGAGGTACAATGGGCTGTCTTATCGCTTAAGAGCGATGTCTTCCAGACAACCTTTGGATGGACAGAAACTATTTAACAAATAAGGACGGTGGCGTACATTGTATTGTATTTATTTATTTATCCATAGACATAGTATCTACCAATTACTTAGATAAGTCAAATAATACACAAATACTATAAAGTCTAGAAGAATAAATCTTCTTAAATCTTTAATCTAAATCACACCTTGATAAATTAAATTCAGCAAAAGCATCGTCATCATATTGTATAAGTTAAAAATGACAACTAAGCATTTATTACCATAAAATATAATATTATATAATATATTTTCTTTCAGAGTTTTTGTTGGAGAGGAGCGGAATTGTTACTATATATTTGTTCGTCTATTTTATATTGTAGAATGGATTTCCGCAAAGTCACGCTTGAATCAATTAATTATATAAAATATAAATTAAATTCCATGTACTAAATAAACTAAGCAAAAATTAAAAGCACGATTGTGACGTAACCTGGTTGTTAATAAACAAGGCTCATTCATTAATATTAAATTCTGATGTAAACATTTCATTATCCGCAAAAGCTTCATGAATTTTGTAATAAGTCCTTTTGTTACACACGATTTGAAATTAGAGTCTGACATGTTCTTAATATCTGAAGGGATTTTATTATATAACATAATTGCTGTACAGTAGTAGCTTTTTAAAACTTTTGTAAGACGTATCATAGGGACTGCTAGGCGATCTTTATTCCTAGTGTTAACATAATAAGGTTACTTAATACAACATAATACGTTAGCAGTAGAACTTCTTGTGAAAGAGTTCGCCCGAGGAAGTACTAACACCGTACCTATTTCTGCCGCCAAGCAGTTGTGCTCGCATTGCTTTGTTTCGGTTTGAAGGGCACGGGTGCCGTTGAAATTACAGGCACATGAGACTTTTCATCTTTATGTCTCAGGGTCGGCAGTGCGCGTGTGATGCCGGCGTCCATATGCTACGGTAACTGCTTTCCACCAGGTGGGCTGTATGCTTGTTTGCTTGCCAAGTAGTAGTATAAATAAAAGTAAGATAGCAAACTTAGGGAGATGGACATTACCCTACCCTAAAACGAGGTTGATGACCTCTGGCTTCTGCGACTAACCAGCTGAGATGCAATAGGTTGCTGGTTTGATTCCCGCTGCGGGACAAATGTTTGTATGATCTGCAGATATTTGTTCCGGGTCTGGTCTGGTACCATGATACTCGTAGTTCCTAATACTCACGACACAGGGAATCCTAGTGTGGGAACAGAAGCCGTACCATGAACTCTTATAGCGATTCATTTCAAAAACTATTCAGTACAAAATATCGGTTTGAATAACTTTAATCGCATAAGTCTATAGACCTTCTGCTACTGTGCCTTTTAATATAGTAAATCACGGAACCGATATGTTGTGCTTGGTGGTTGCGGGTTCGATTCCCGCCTCGGAACAAATATTTGTACGATCTCCAGATATTTGTTCAGGGTGTTCTGGGTATTTTCTATGTATAATAAAAATATCTATCTATGTAATGTTTCGTATTAAGTATATCAGTTATCTAGTACCCATAACACAAGCTCTGCTTAGCTTGGGGCTAGATAATGTTGTGTGAAATGTCCAGCATTTATTATTATTATTATTAACTGTATCGCAATAAGAGCTCATGCCTCTGGACTAAGCATGTATGTGACAGTTGGGTGTTATGTTTTTAAAAAAGAATATAATCTTTTTTTCTATTATTATTCTATTTTGTTATTAAGATGACCAACGCCTTCTAAACGAGTCAAGTGAAATTGAATTTTAGACAACTTGCTTTGATTGATTTACAATTACGAGGAATTCAGAGGATTAAGTCATAGTCATAGTAGTTTATTGATAACGAAAACGATCACAGGTCATTGAACATATTCATAAGTAGGTATACTTAGGTAAAAAATAATAATCAGTGTTAAACTAATAACAATGTCAAATAATTAATTCATATTCATTTTAAATAAATCCTGAAATTGATAAATTGTCTGCTCCACAAGCCATGTTTTTAAATTGTTTTTGAAAGATAGCGTCGAACTTGAGCTTTTAACACTTTCTCACTCTCACTTTTTCATTAAAGGAAGAGGACTTCTTTTGTGCGCTTCTATACTCTTGGATGTTTGTGAAGTTCGCCATTATAAAATTAATTTCTTTCTACAGACGCTGTGGCGGAATTTTCTGCGGCTCCTGTTCCGAGATGAGTCCGTGGGGGGAATGCGGCGCCGTGCGCGTGTGCCGCCGCTGCCGCGCGCTGCGGTGACGTCACAGCCCCCCCGCCCCCGCGCCGCGCCCCCACCAACCACACCCACTCACACCGGTACAGACCGTGTCGGACACACACTCGTGTATGGATAACACGAAACAGGTGCAGTCAACCAAACACTCGTGTACGGAGAAAAAACGCTCAGTGGTCTACTCGAAGCCGATGCTACACAAACCAGAATCTATGTCAGTCACACACTTGTGTACGGAAAACACGAAACCGGTGCAGTCTGTGATATCAATCAAACACTCGTGTACGGAGAAAAAACGCTCAGTGGTCTACGTGAAGCCAATAGAACTGTGTACATCTGACATATCTCACTCGTGTACAGATAAGACTGGAGAAAGCTCGGTTGTCTCTGCCAAACACTCGTGTACAGACAAAGAAGAACGTTTGGAGATTCCTGCCACTCACTCGTGTACAGGCAAGGAAAAAAGCTTAGTGATCTATGTAAATCCAATCAAACTATGTGGTATATTTCAGTCCAGTCTTCTAACTACATCCATGACAACGGAATGGTCAGTTTTCTTCTTAAATCCAACCAAACATTTGTGTACGGACTTGTACCATTTAACTAGGATCCGAATAGATCCTTGTCATCTCCAGAACATGATAACAGAGAGATTTGTTGAGTGTAAAGTTGAAGTATCTCACCTATCCGTCGATACGTCCCGAGATTTTATCATCATTTTTCGTTCCCTGACTTCCAATAACTGTGACACTGCTGCTATCTCAAGTATTATCATTGAAATTAAAATATAATAAATAGCTCTTTCAACTAAACATATAAAAGTAATATAACATAGCACAAACAAATAATTGTGATATATATATCCTATATCAAGCAATAAACATAATTATTTAGCCTTATCAACTTTATATATTAAAAATATATACGTTTATAGTACAAAATATGTTTAATGGAATATATAGTAGCTTATAACTGGATGTGATGGCCAAATTATTATATATTTTAGCTGCTTGTAAAGATTTTATATCAAAATACTCCATAATACCATAAAATAAATAACAATTGTAGCGTATAGAAGCGTAACTCCACGTGCCCCATTGATTCCGCGTAACGACTGCTGCGTGACGTGGCAGAACTTAGGCGGTAACAGAATTTCCAGGATTAGCACGGGAGTCTCGCTTCATAACCTCTCTTCTATGGCCTTACTATGTAATGCTATTACAATAGATGGTAATTGATCGGCAGTGTCACGGCAAATTGAACTTAATCCGTTAGTGTTATGGTGTCATATCAAATTGTCATCAATGTTTTAGGTAAAACTGTTTAGACTACACTTTGAAACCACCTCGCATAGCGTGAGTAGATAAACGTATATTCAGCTACATTACTTTTTGCTGATAACATTATATTACGCAAGGAGAGAAAGGGACAAAATAACAAAACCATGATCCAGTAAGAAGTCGTGTCAGTTGCTTCATAGAACTATACAGACTACTTACTCGCATTGGAACTACTTGGTCGCGTTGGAACTGGGCCCTTATTCGCTATGACCAAACGTAACATAACGCGGGCTCGTTACGATATCTGCGTGGAATCATCGATAAATCGTATTCTGTATGCCAATGTCAGATTTCATAAACGCGACTAGGCGGTTAAGAATTGTCAAAATAACGTGTTTAGGGACCACGTTTGCGTTTAGAACACGATATGACTTCACACGTTATTGGCAAGGAATCTCTTAGGTCATGGCGAATAACCACCCAGGAGTAATTTTAGCTTATAAGACGATTCAAAATGATCCTTGTGATTTCAATGAATAAAGTTCTTTTTGACTTTGACTACTACAGGCTCTACAATCTACACTATGGTTCGGTCTAAATACTGCATTATTATGTTTGGTAAAGTCTAAACAGTTTAACCTATAATACTAGTCATACCGCTTCAACTAACTTGTTTTATTTCAACTAATTTATATTTGTTCGTATGAATTCATCACTTGTCTGTATAATTTCAATTGATTTTGAACTCAATGATGTTGACTTAGAGATGTGAAAATTGAATGTGTAAATGCGAATGCTAAGTTGACACTACAGCTGTCTCTGTCTTATTGCCAAAGTGGAAAGGAGATAGCGTTTGCGAAACTTCAGAGTAAACATAAGCTGGCTATAGAGTACGACTAAATTCATATTATGTTCTTATTGGGATACACATGACTACTTTCCAGTGACGTTCTGGGATATGAGTCGTATTCCCGATTGTCACTATTGTGCTACGAATACATCACTACTGTTCTACGACTACGGTCGTATTCAAGAACGTCACTATTGTGCTGAGACTGTTATTGTCGTATTCCCGAATGTTACTATTGTGCTACGACCTAAACATCAGTATTGTGCTACGAATACATCACTACTGTTCTACGATTACGGTCGTATTCAAGAACGTCACTATTGTGCTGAGACTATTATTGTCGTATTCCCGAATGTCACTATTGTGCTACGAATACATCACTACTGTTCTACGACTACGGTCGTATTCAAGAACGTCACTATTGTGCTGAGACTGTTATTGTCGTATTCCCGAATGTTACTATTGTGCTACGACCTAAACATCAGTATTGTGCTACGAATACATCACTACTGTTCTACGATTACGGTCGTATTCAAGAACGTCACTATTGTGCTGAGACTATTATTGTCGTATTCCCGAATGTTACTATTGTGCTATGACCTGAACATCGGTTTCATCATTGAATCAATGCTACGAATACATCACTACTGTTCTACGACTACGGTCGTATTCAATAACGTCGTTATTGTGCTGAGACTACTATTGTCGTGTTCCAGAATGTCACTATTGTGGTACAACAGTCGTTTTCCAGAACGTCACTGGACTATTGTGTTAAGGCTAATCGTATTCCAGAACGTCACTATTGTGCTATTTCTGTATATTTATCGCACATTTCAATTATAGAATAAAACCCAGCATCAGAATTAAGCTACATCACTTGACGTACAGTTTATCAGGCGACATTTAATACATTTTGAGTGTATTTTGTATAAGATTATAGCGGAACATGTTGCAGTGTATCTCGACCCTTAGCTGACCAACTGACGTTCTTGAATGCAACCGTTGGTTGAATGATGCTGAACATAGATTTGTCTGTTTAGCGTCAAGATGCGACAGCTAAACAAGGTGTTCAATCCGGTTCACACTGTTCGCACTTGTTTACTCTACGGCTTGGTTATCTTTACTCTGCGAGTGAAACTTGGCGAGTCTTATGTGGTTTGTGGGGGGGGGGCGGGCCGGTTTAAGATAGTTAGGCAAATGGTAGTAAATATACAAAGGCTGATTTTAACGTAATATTTAATTGTTTTTCAATGGATTTTGTTTGTGATTTTTAAGACAATTCAAAAGTTTCACTGTTTATATATATATATATATATATATACACATATATATATATTGTCTGTTGAAATGTCTAGTTCCTAATAAATATTGCAAATTCTGATTTCAATTGAATGTCAATGAAATGAGGGTATTTCAACTTCGATTAAAAAAAGTAGTTCAAATTGGTTCGATAGATGGCGCTGACTCAACTGTAGATGACAAGATTGTCAAATGTATTATCTGTGATGTACGCGTACTAAGCTATTATCTAACTAATCTGTGGCTATTAGTCATGATATTCTGTTTGCGTCTGCTTCTTGAGAGTGCGCTAGTGATTTGTGGTGTTTTTTTAAGTACTTACAAAAATAAATACCATGGAACAAAAATATAATCAAAAAATATATAGATGATGTTGACATTTAACTTTATTTTGACACTTGACAGCTACGTAACAGAGCAGCGCCATCTATTTTCAACGCTGAAAGCATGATTTGAAACCCCTCATTGTTAATTTTGTTTCGGAAGCCTTTTTTGTCGCTAAATAAATCGGTTAAATCAAGTAATAACAAATTATTGAAAGAATATGGTTGTAAAAACTGGCCCCTATGTATAGAGGTACAAACGTGAGACTATTTGTATAAAAACATGTTATTATTATATTTCTTTTATTATTTTGTATTATAGTGTTTTCATTTTTGTTCTTTATTTTTTGTACAGTAACGTTTTGTTTCACACTCTGTCCTACTGACATGACGCTGAGTGAATGAGATGGAATACTATCTGGCTGTCAGTGGAGTTTCGAATCTGTGAGCGTTGTAATAAGACTTAATTTTGTGTATTCGACATTTTTCCTATCGTTTAAAATATGCGATACATTGTTACTTACTTACACATGGTACGACTGAATTCGCTGTTGGATATATGTCTTCAACTAAGTAGCCGTATTTGAGTTGATAGAAATTGAGCTAAATTTAACATTTGGACTATTGTACTGAGGCCCAAGTTCACCAACTACAGGCGGTTACTTAAACTATTATCATGATAACAGATAGTTTTTGAAAATGTCTGTTTTAATTACTTGTATTAGCCTAGACAAATATATATCGATAACGGAAAGCGTTTACACACTTATGTCGTAAATTTATCATCATACAGTTGATTAGTCTTTGGGTCGCTTCGCGTCGATATAAATTTGTCTATGGGACTGATGATAAATTCTCACGCTTGCTGATAAATGTCATCGACATGTGTCTATTAGCGTGAGAATTGGGCCCCTGGGCTATGTTTGCAAACAAACTTTATATAATTTATCGAATAGTCCTTATGTGCGTGAGGCGTTGTGTTTGTATTTTATTTGTGATATTGATGATAATTTTGTAGTTAAGAGTTTAACGATGTTAGAAGTTAAATTGTACGGCTTGGCTAGGATTTATTTTCAAAAAACTATTTTTCCCTTATACCTAGTTGATTTGCATTCAAACAACGAATCTTATATCAGTCTACGATTAAAAATATATTTATTGTATTAATTATTATAATTCTTACCAGCAATGTTATATTTTGAAAATGCATTAATACAAGCTGATTTTAACGACTTTTCTAAGTTGAAAAAGGTTTGGCATTTGATTGTTGTTTGTATATTCATAATAAAGCAACATTGGTACAGAACTCCTGAGTTTTGAAGAATAGTTCTGCTAATGTAACTGGTCCGTCTTGAAGTTAGCCGTTTGACAGCGTGAAAGATTTTTTTAAGAACGAATTGTCTTGTACTTTAACGGTTACAAGGCGGCCAAGTTATATCGGTCGTGCTATATGACTCTGCTAGCTTTATGTAAAGAATTTTAAGTTATTCTGTTGGTTTCTGCATAAATTTTATAAATGAATGTTTGGTAAAGCGTGTTCTATTGTCGAAGTGCAAACGTTTGTGACCAATGAATATTGACACGATGTGAAATAAAGCATTATTTAGTTTTATGAGACATGGATTTGATTTTGTTTTCCTAGACCCCGCACACTAGGGCCTAGTACCACCTAGGGGCCACTGGCTTTGTCATAGCTCAGCGACTACTAGGTGTATAGACTACTCAGCCGCAAGCTGCGCGTGCGACCAGCGATTAGTCGCGGTCGTGGTCGCTAAGCAACATAAACATAGGCATAAGAATAACTAACTATTAAGTAGAAGTGCCACTACTACTTCTCTTTGTACGTGTCCCGATGCCGATATGATACAATCACTAATAGTACCATACACAGTCATTATAGTTATTTATCTTGACAACTTACACGTACGTACACAAAAGGAATCATAGCAGGGCCCCAATTCTACTAAACAAATTGTGTTTGAATTGTTAATGAATTATCTCAAAATGGTCACATTTAACCATTTTGATATTTTTGAAATTTATCCGTATGACACAAAGGTTAGCTGGTAGAGAATGCTTCCTAGCATTAAGTTCGCCTATGTACATGTTTTGTTTTTTGTGCAATAAAGAATATTCTATTCTATTTGACACTTGCTATACCAAAAGTGTCAAAAATGACAATTTTGTGATAATTCATTAACAATTCGAACACAATTTGTTTAGTAGAATTGGGGCCCTTGTGTCTAAGTGGGTACAATTACTAAAATTGGTCGTAAATGGTTTGATTTAGTAGATGAGGCTGGAGAGTTCCCAAAGGCAGTTAAGTGTAGTTAGTGTGGCTTAAGAATTATTCTGATGGTGTATCACTTAAACACTTGTTTGTAGGTAAAGTTATGTGTCATAGGTATATTTTATACGTGGGTATATTAATAAACCAACTTTATGATTGACGACTCAAACGACGACGAGGTGGAGCGTGCACTTGATCCGCACAACCGGCCCGCACTGTCCAATCAGCTTCGCTGATGCAAATGAGTAGGTATTTTACGCAGATTTGGATGCCACACTAGCAATAGTGTCTCTTCTATGGTGGGTAGTAGTGTAGTGGGTTTTTTTTAGTTTGTGGGGACTTAGGTGTGGTTTATTTCGAGACAGTATGTATAAATAATATGTAAATCAAACCATTGCAATGACATTCTAATATTTATTTTTATCATTTTTTAATTCTAAAATGAAATTCTCACGTTACATAAAAATCATATCACAATATAAGCATATTCATTTTGAATTACCTAAGCTAAGAAGCTTAAAAAAGTGTTAAACATCTAATTTAAAACAAGTTTTAAAACATTGGCCATACTTAAAAATAATTAACAATAAATAAATGCATTAAAGGTACATAAATCCTCATTGTAGGTCATGAATCCTCATTTTACCGTAAAAGTAGATTCAGAACTACAGCACAACAATTATCTAGGGTGCAAAAATAACCAAGTGCATTTTAGGCCATATTCGAATGAACTCTGATATTCGTTGCTTTTATATAAAATACCTAGTTTGGGGCCGTCCAGTAATCACATTATGTTTTTTTTTTTGCATTTTTTACAAACCCCCCCCCCCCTTGGTGATACGTGATGAGGTTTAAGACTAACCCCTCCCCCAATTCACGTGTATTTTAGTGTACTTACCTACAAAGAAACTTAAAATTTTTAGAATATTATCTTTAAATACATGTACTTCTAACATATAATCTAATTTTTTCGTTGCCTGGCGAGTCAAGGTCACACTACGCCGCTTTTCGGTTTACAAATCGCGCGTTTGACGTAATAATAAATACACGTGATATCTTACTACACCCCCCCCCCGTGTTATTTCGTGATTTTTGCTAAACCACCCTCCCCCCCTTTCTAGCCTCACGTGATTAATGGACGGTCCCTTTAAGGAACGAGCGAAGCGAGTTGTCAGACTGGGACGAATTTGTATTGTATGTATATCTGAGGATAGCTTTCGATCCTTATGAGTGTATTCGCGAGACCTTACTTCGGGCGAACAATCAAAAATCGTTTTGCTTACAATAAATCTAAATTAACACACGACTAGAAAATTAGACTAAAATCAGAGGCCCAATTCTCTAAATTATTTTAAAACTACACTGAAAGTTAACCGAATCGAGACTGAATTATGAATTGACAGAAAGTTGGTATTCTGCTCCCTTATAAATAACAATTTAGTCTACTTTCAATTCACGGTGACCACCATTAGAGTAGGATAGTTATATATATAATTGCAAAGAGTAAAGAGAGACTCGATCTACAATGCTAAAATTATCGAAAAAACTTTGAATAGTTCAAGTTTCGGTCACATTTGGATATAATCACATTACAGTGTTGTATTTTATGTTTAGAGAATATCATTTCTGACATTTAAGACATCGACACAAGATCGAAACATGATCCGAACTCTATTTTATGGCGTAGCAGACCCGGCTTTAGAGCGCTGCCACACGGGCGTTAGTCCAGTCAGTGAGGGGGTTTGACCCTGACAATAATTCCTCTGTCGCTGAAACTTTGCAGTGTGATAAAGTAAAGTTCATAAATTACGGTTGACAAGTTATCCATGATTTTTTTTATTTTTAAATGTTGTATTTCTACCTAAACATGAAAATCACTAATAACTTTTGGTGGAAAATTGCTCTGTCCAAAATTCCTTCGGTATATGTTAGTATACATTAATAAGTATACATATGTAACGGTATCCAGGAATATTTCTATTTCAGTGAGACAGAAATTTAAGAATATCTGTATTTTTATCACAACTTTTTCAGGAAAATTGCTCCGTCAGTTTTATTTTTTTTGTACTTGTAAGGTTGTTTAAACTAATCGCCTTGCAGAGTTATCCAAAAGATTTGCCTTTTTGTTCATAGTTTTATGGATTTTTGGAAATAACTTACGGCGGAAAATTGCTCCGTCCATTTTTATTCATTTGTTAGTTACAGTATACTTTATTATAATAGAATTTTAAGTTATCCAATAAAATTTCGCCAAAACACATAAACACATAAACTTTTAAATATCAACATTTCATACTTAGTCAATTTTCGTACCGCGCGGGGTTCTGTGGGCTCAGCACGAACAATTAATGTTACCGAGACGCAATCGAGACGATCTCAAACGTCAAATATTGGCCAGTGACACAGGAGTGACTTGTAGTCCAGTCAGTGAGGGGGTTTGACCCTGACAATAATTCCTCTGTCGCTGAAACTTTGCAGTGTGATAAAGTAAAGTTCATAAATTACGGTTGACAAGTTATCCATGATTTTTTTTATTTTTAAATGTTGTATTTCTACCTAAACATGAAAATCACTAATAACTTTTGGTGGAAAATTGCTCTGTCCAAAATTCCTTCGGTATATGTTAGTATACATTAATAAGTATACATATGTAACGGTATCCAGGAATATTTCGATTTCAGTGAGACAGAAATTTAAGAATATCTGTATTTTTATCACAACTTTTTCAGGAAAATTGCTCCGTCAGTATTAATTTTTTTGTACTTGTAAGGTTGTTTAAACTAATCGCCTTGCAGAGTTATCCAAAAGATTTGCCTTTTTGTTCATAGTTTTATGGATTTTTGGAAATAACTTACGGCGGAAAATTGCTCCGTCCATTTTTATTCATTTGTTAGTTACAGTATACTTTATTATAATAGAATTTTAAGTTATCCAATAAAATTTCGCCAAAACACATAAACACATAAACTTTTAAATATCAACATTTCATACTTAGTCAATTTTCGTACCGCGCGGGGTTCTGTGGGCTCAGCACGAACAATTAATGTTACCGAGACGCAATCGAGACGATCTCAAACGTCAAATATTGGTCAGTGACACAGGAGTGACTTGAAATTTTCAATATTTGTGAGTAGATATTTGAAGTTTACTATCGTGTCTTCGTAACTTTACATGTTCGTGTTTGGGCCTCTGATAATACAGCGGGGCACCGCACCACGCATGCGCTCCGCGCAAGGGCTGCCAGATATACCGCTTTTCCTTTTTTGACACAGCTTTTTTGCTTAGGGATCCGCATTCCGTTTTTGGTTATCGAGGTTCTGTTTTTTTTGGATGATACTATGAGCAACTTTTTATCACTTTTACACCGAAAAAAAAACGCCTAAAAGTAGCTGTCCTTAAACTTATCTCCAAAATAACGTAAAAAAGATGTGGAAAAAATAAGAATATTGAGAACACGATGAAGAATTAAACGAAAGTTATTGCGAGTGACTGTTAAAACAATCAAAACTATTACGCTATTGAAAATTCTCCCAGGGACACTCAACTCGTTTTTGAATAAAAAATTAAAATAAATTACTTACTGAAAATATATCAAAATCATGGAAAACTACCACATTCAAAACCGTCAGTCAGCACACCTACTCGAGTACTTACGACTCGCACTTGGCAAGCTTATTTTGTATGTAAAGTCGTACTTTTTTTAAATCTCGTTAGAAATCAATTGAAACATACTGGCCACCTAGAAGTCGTCATAAAAACAGCCAACGCATCGAAGAAGAAATGATCCACGTTACAAAATTTGACAGTTTAGGTAAGACCACAAAATATAGAAATAGACAGAAGGTCCGCTCCCACCGTCCTTGAAAATAATTACCTACACTTGCCTGACTCACTAAGGTTGCTACTGTATTCATTCAGAATTTTGAAAAGGAGTAGATTATTAGGAGTTGGAACAAGTTACAAACAATCTCGTTTGGAAAGGTGAAGAACGTTTGCATTTGGTTGTATTTAAACAACCAAATACACTGCAAGCGTAATAATACCGCTACTCATTTTGTTAACAAGTGACAAATGCCTGCACTCGCTATTATAGTCGCGACTGAGCTCTGCTCGAGATTGCGTGAGAATACATGTAAACGTAAAGTCAATGTGTGCTTACCAGAAATGGCGCTATGTTCTGAGTGGACCCTCTGTAGCTGTTTGTTCACGACGACTCTGTCTCTCATTTTTTTTCGTCTGAGAAACTTTACGATTTTGCTTCGGCTTTCAACTTCTATGTGATGTCATATGCTGTAACGCGTAGGCGTTAGGTTCAATTTGGCTCTAACTTTTTTCATATAAATATTAAACTTACAAGCACTTAGAAGCCGAAAGAAACATTATTTATTATTATTTCGTTCTTGAGATATCGTGATGAGTCAGCAAGTAGGTGAGTGATATTTGCCTTATATATATATTGATTCTCATTGATCAAAACTATTGTCTCAAGATGTAGTAAAAGTAGCTCCCGGCGGCTGTGCGCGTAATGTTGATAGTCTAAAATGCGTATGCTACGCCGAAATTTTATTGGATACTTTAAAATGCTGTTGTATTTAAGTGTACTTTAACTAATAAATGAATGAAAAAGGACGGAGCAATTTTCCGCCGAAAGTTATTTCCAAAAAACCATAAAGCTATGAACGAAACGGCAAATCTTTTAGATAACTCTGCAAGGCGATTCGTTTAAACAACCTTACGCGTACAAAAAAATAAAAACTGACTGAGCAATTTTCCTGAAAAAGTTGTGATAAAAAAACTGATATTCTTTAATTTCTGCCTCACCGAAATCGAAATATTCCTGGATACCATTACATATCTATACTTATTAATGTATACTAACATACACCGAAGAAATTTCAGACTGAGCAATTTTCCACCGAATGTTATAAGTGATTTCCATGTTAAGGTAGGAATACCTAATTTAAAAATAAAAAAAATCCTAGATAACCTGTCAACCGTAATCTATAAACCTTACTTTATCACACAGCAAAGTTTCAGCGACAGAGGAATTATTGTTAGGGTGTGCATACAAAGAATTGCCTCGTTCATCGGACTACGTTGCAGCTGCGCTGCGACGACGGAGCGGAGCGGTGACGCTCCGTAGTTCTACATACAAATCTGCGTTGCCACGCCCATGTGCATGTCGTTCAGATTAGTACCTATGCAGAACTACGGAATGTCATCGCTCCGTCGTCGCTGCGTCGTCGCAGCACAGCCGCAACGCCCGTGTGGCAGCGCCCTCAGACATTGAAAAATAATATAATTTTGAACTTTTAATTCTATTCAAAGTCAAACCACCAGTAATCTTTTAAAACAACAAAACAAATAAATAAAGGATTATTGTATTCTAAGAGTTACAAATAATAATACTTTTCAATGAGTATTATCCAAAAGGAACTTCACGAGTCAAGAAATAAAACGGGCAATTAAGCCTAGCGCCCTGATGGTTCCGTAATTTTTTTTGAAATCGTCTGAACCCTTTTAGAGTTTCCGCCACTTTTTCTTACAAACACCACCAGCCCATTTTGGGGGTAAAAAAATCAAAATTCCATAATTTTAGTTTAAATTTTTCTGTCACAAAGCTTCCTAGGATAGCAAATTTCAGATTATGAGGTTACTGGAAGTATCGCTAGGTACGGTACGGAAACCCTAAAAATGTGTAAAGAATTATTAAGTACAAATTAATAAGTATTCATAATTTATAAGTTGCATGGCCATTCCTCATTCAACTATAGGCTGTCACAGATGATGTACATATATCGCGAAAGAGGTAATTCTACAAATGAAAGGGAAGTCTTTTGATCTACTTATTCTATAGGGAGGACTTCTACAGGCTGATGATGATGATTATGATGATGAAGCTTAGGTACTACCTATACCTTATAACCCTGATTTTTAATTTTAGTCAATTTTTGTAAACAAACAAATGTCAAGATATGCCACTGTGTGTATAAGTGTCATGTATATGTGTGTCATATGAGAATTTACACGTATGCTACACAATCATGACGATCATGACACTTATACTCACAGCATATCTTGACATTTGTTTGTTTAAAAAAATTGTCTGAAAAGTATTGTTTACTGTAAAGTTTGTTGTTAAGTTGTGTTTGTTGTTGTAGTATTGTTGTATTGTCAAGGTATAGGTACCTATGAATAAGTTGCATTGCCATTCCCCATTCAACTATAGTGTCACAGATGATGTATGCCATGTATGGTATCGCGAAAGAGACACACTACACATAAAAGGGAAGTTTTTTGATCTATGTACAAAAACATTTTATCAGATATTTTACATAAGACTAATCTTCGTCTTCCAACTTCATACTAGCTTACAGCCACACTCAGAGTTGCTTAATAGCTACTTAAGTTTTTCCTTAGTGTAGATTTGGAAAAAATCACTCTCAGAGTCAGTTAATGGTTCATTAGCGTCCCTTAATGGCAATTAAAGTTGAGCACAGCAAAACCTTTACTTAACTATACGACTGATTATGACATTGAAAAATTTAAATAAATTTGTAAAAAAAGAAAATAGATACCATAGGTACACATAACTTACATAATACCTACCTATCCATGAAAGGAAACACATCCATGGGAGGAGCCTCGTCCATGGGGATAGCACCAATCCATGGAAGGTGACCCGTCCATGGGATGTGACTTATCCATGGAAGGAGACCCATCCATGAGAGGAAACCCATCCATGGGAGGAGACCCATCCATGGGAGGTGACCCATCCATGGGAGGAGGGAGACTCATCCATCAAAGTTGACAACAACAATGAAAAAGTCTTCAAAGTGATTTGATAAGGAAATATTTGACGCGACATTGACAGTTAGGAGTAACTTGCCTTAGATAATTGCAATCGATATCGAGTGAATCGACGATGCTCCGCCCTACGGACAATAATGCACCCTTAAATTATCTCTCTGGGACGTACCGATAATTAACAGATTTAATGCTAATTAGTTAAATACTCATTAGGACTAATTTAATGAACCTTTCTGAGTGTGGCTGTTAGACCTAAATACTAAAGCTGGTTAGAAATTCGTGGAACAAAGTCGTAAGAACATATTTTAGTATTATTTTCGATAAATTGAATGTGAGCAAATAATACATCGCGAAAAAATAATATTGTTTGTGAATCTAGAATCGCCCTGGCATACGTGTTTTTAATTTTTGAATGTTACACAAAATATACTTTAGTAAAAGTTAAGAAATAAAAGTATAAAGGCGACCCTAATACCTCTGTGGCGCGGCGGGCGAAGGTTCGCCTGCGACGCAGGAGGTTGCGGGTTCGATTCCCGCCTCGGAACAAATATTTGTACAATCTGCAGATATTTGTTCAGGGTGTTCTGGGTATTTACTATGTATAATAAAAAATATCTATCTAAGTAATGTATTGTATTAAGTATATCAGTAGGTACCCATAAGCCCATAACACAAGCTCTGCTTAGCTTGGGGCTAGATAACGTTGTATGAAATGTCCAGCATTTATTATTATTATTAATAAGAGTTTTTTTATACCAGCAAAGCTTTAATTTAATAAAGTGTCCAAGTTCATATTTTGGGAATTATTCATAGTTTCGAGCAAGTTGGACGGGACCTAGTACATACTTTATAGCCAAAACTAGTACATACGCCAAAGCTGATTGCGGTTACCCCCAATAGAGTATTTTAAAGAATGGAGTAGAAACGAAATGATATATATTTTTATGTCCAATTTTTGATGCGTTTTTGATATAGCACCAAGCTATATTTAAGTGAAAGAAAAAAATAACAAATATCTCCCAATGCGACAAAAAATCAAGTTACTTGGCACATAGTAAATATTATTTAATCTGTGCTGTTTGGGGGCTTAGTACGAGTTTTGATAGTTTTCGAAACTATATGAAGTTTCGTTTCCTTCCATACATTTACTTACAGCGTCCCTAGCGAAAACGAGAAGAAAACTAAGGACGCTGTCAGTAAATGTATGGATGGAAACGAAACTTCATATAGTTTCGAAAATTATCAAAACCCGTACTAAGCCCCCTGTCCATACACTATGCGAAATGTTGATAGAACATTTATACATTCTACAAGTTAAGATAGCATTAAAACAGTAGTTCTCAATTTAATATGAGAAACGAATACTTCATTACAGAAGAATGTATTACTATACATTATTTACTATATGTATATTATTTACTTACTAGTTTCTGTGAAATACATATTATTCGTAGTCTTTGGGGCATTAAGTCTTACACTAAAGTTAGTATTGAAGCGATTAATTCTTTATATTTGGTACACTATATTTTGTTATACATATACCTAACCTGGTCATGTGGAAAAACATACTTGCCAGTAGAGAAAAAAAATAACTAATATCACACCGTCATCACGGCCTTCCCCTAGACTAGAGGGATGCGCTAACCAACTGCGCCACCGGTCTGCGCTACGGGAGATCGAAATTTTTGTGATAATTTCGGCTCGAATTCCATCTAAGGGGAAATACTGGATTTGATTAAATCCAGTATTTCCCCTTAGATGGAATTCGAGCCAACTTGAAAGTGATTACTTTCAAGTTGAAATGCTTTGTTAAGTAACTGTTTTAAAAAAACTGAAGGTGCTAACCCAAGCATGTCCAACATGCGGCCCGCTACAACTTTGACTGCGGCCCGATTCAATTTTAAGAACATATAGTACATTTTTCTGTCATTTTACTTTTAAGTAATAATTAAATCAACGATTAGCGTCTTGCCTCCCTATTCCCTAACTGAAAGTTACTCGGTGATTTAACGTTCGACAAGTAAGAATAAGACCATTAATTGATAAAATTTATCATAAAGAATTGTCAATTGGTAGTCATTTTACTTGTATAGAGAGGCAGTACTACTAGGTTTATCTATGCAATAAGTTTATTTTCTTTATGGTTGGATTTTGCGGCCCACAGATTCTACGGTCTTTAAGCATTTGGCCCACAAAAGACAGTTGGTGTTATTATAAAAAATGCCCTTAGTCTGGGTTTAAACCAGGACTACCAGTCTAGGCTTAAATATCGACCTAATAGGGTATATACGACTGTAATACAAAAGCAGATGGTTTGTTTTCCAGAAGCAACTTTCGAGCTAGATATGCCAAAAATGACAGAAGCTTGGACTATCTCTGGTTTATCTAAAACCAGGCAGCCTTTAGCAGTTTAGCAATGGTCTATAAATTGACAGTTGATTGCTTGTTAGAGGTAAGAATTTGGACATCTCAATTGTGATGTGACACAACCCGTCAGTTTGATACTTTGGAAGTTTGCGAAGTACCGCGAGAATTGATTTCGGAATACAAACCATCTGCTTTCGTATTTAAAGTCGTATATGCCTATTGTCGATATTTAATCCTAGACTAGTACGCCTGGACTAAATTCAGATTTAGTCCATGTTCTGTAATAAGGCCGTTTGAGTTTGACATGCATGTTCTAACCTAACCATAATACCCATCTTTATTCGACCTATTCTTGTAAGATTCACCTTCGTTCCTCCGCCTGTATTCGTCGACAGTTTCCATAATCCTAATCATAGCTTCAGTAAGAGCTTGATACATCTCAGCTGTGAATGGATCGAAGTCTTTGTGTTTCTTCTTACGTCTGTAAATGCCTTCTTTATTAGTGAGTGCGCATTTCATGTCTGCCTGGAAACAAAATAAAGATTTTAGTTGAAAATAAAATATCAAGAATAAAATGACACTAAAAACTAATTGGATATCCGTAGAAGAACCAAGGTCACCGGCATAGCTCTCAGAATTAGCAAGTTGAAGTGGCAATGGGCAGGTCATATAGCTCGAACAACTGATAACCGTTTGGGGAATAAAGGTTCTTGAGTGGCGACCACAAACCGGACGACGCGGTAGAGGAAGACCCTCCACTCGATGGACTAAAGACATTATAAACGTCGGGGGGAGTCGGTGGATGGAGGCAGCTCAAGACCGTGTGTCGTGGCATATGGCGTGATGATTAATTACGTGCACGAGATTTATTCGAGAATACGGGCCCTGCAGGGCGATTCTAAAACGTTGAAAACGTTTCCGATCGGATTCGTTAGTTTTTGATTTAGATGTGGTAATAAACTAACTAAAACAATTTTCTAACAATTTTCTCTAGTAAAACATAGTAATATAAATTGTAATTTTTATTGTTTTTTACTGTGTTTTACTATAAAAACTTGTTTTAGTTACTTACCACATCGAAATGAAAAACTAACGAATCCGATCGGAAACGTATCCGACGTTTTAGAATCGCCCTGCTGATCCCACACTAAAGTATAGTTAAAATCTCGCTGCAGACTCAGTCATAAATCATTCGAGTGTTTCGCTCTCTTTCCCACTCACGGGCCTTATGGGCAGGCCACGCCCACACGTAGTCCTGTGCATTACTGCAGTCGATGAGTGATATCGATAGTTTTATATATTTATAAATGGGTGATAGAAATAAATACACATTTTTTTTACAAAAACATATTTGTTAATTACCCTCTTTTTATGTAATTAAGAACGTAAAAACATATTGGTTTTTATATAATTACCTTCTGTTTATAGAATTAACTAATGGATACTAATGTGTTCTTACGAGAAGGAAGTCTCGTAAAAACACATTAGTACTCATTAGTTAACCTGCATACTTAATGAATGCAGTATGTTTACGTGATAACTTTAATGATTCTGTTATCGATAATGGCCTTGAGCGCGCGCAACTAGCGCACATCCCTACTCCGATTATGATTTATGACCAAGTCTGCAGCGAGATTTTAACTATACTATAGGATGCCCTGTGCCGTGGATATCATTACTACGGACATGATATGGAACTTTTTGCACATGGTAGCAGATAAATTAGTATTCGGAACCGCGAGCTGAATAAAATGAGCCCAAACACGGCCAGTCTACTATTCTCTTAATCATCAAGGAGTTAAATTGTCTCTGTCATCAGCCCCCCTACTCCTTATCTTGAAAGACACTCGGTGACCAACGTTTGACAAGTAAAATGACCATCAATTGCTCAAAATTATCATTAAGAATTGTCAATTGATGGTCATTCTACTTGTCAAAACGTTAACTTTCAGTTAGGGAATAGGGGGCGGCATATCAGCTATACCCTGATTTTTAATTTCAGTCAATTTTCGTAAACAAAGAAATGTCAAAATATGCCACTGTGTGAATAAATGTCATGTATATGAATCATATGTGTAAGAAAACGTATGATACACAATCATGACAATTATTCACACAGTGGCATATTTTGAAATTTCTTTGTTTACAAAAACTGTCTGAAATAAAAAATCAGGGTACAGTTGACACCATACTATTGTATTGCCATCAAAACTACACATGTGTGCAAAATTTCAACTCTCACACATTCAAATCTCACTTACATCGGTAACAGTATAATTGATGAACTTGAGAATCCCCTCGAGGCTCCGCTTGGTATCCCCAACAAGCGCCTCGTAGAGCACCACATGCACCGGCCCGCGGAAACGGGTCAGCCACAGCTTATTTAGGTTCTCCCATACTATGAGCTGAGTTGATACGTACTTCGCCCAATCTGTAATAAATGATGGACATTTACACACAACATTATCTAGCCCCAAGCTAAGCAGGGCTTGTGTTATGGGTACTAGATAACTGATATACTTATAATACACATTACTTAGATATTTTTTTATTATTCATAGAAAAATACCCAGAACACCCCATCGAACCCGCTGCCTCCTGCGTCGCAGGCGAACCATCGCCCGCCGCCCCACAGAAGTCGTCCATATTGAACCATTAGAGAAAGTGAATGTTTAAACCCAATCGCCCATCACCACAGAATAAATAATAGAACAAGTATAATATAAGCCATCATCAAGATTTGGCCGCGTAATACATCCACGATATTACACGATCGTTGTGTAAAATCGTAAATTTATTAAGCGACAACAGCGAGCTAGGCTAATTAGTTGTGTAATATCGTAAATGTATCCTGACCAAATCGCGGTGATGGGCAAATGGGTAAACATTCAGTGTGTAATATCGTTAGTGTATTACGTGACTAAATCGCGGTGATAGGCAAATGGGTAAAGGACATATTCCAAAATGGCCTATATCGATGTACACCAGACAAAGAATGGCGAAAAAATCAGTGATTATCGTAAAAATACTCTTACTCTAATTTGAAGCATAATTTACTGCACAGAAATGTTTAAAATTAGTTTTTTTTTACAATGGTAACATATTTTCCTGAGCAGCCATGACAGGGAATGTCACGTTTATTGCTCTGTGGTTGCTTGCTTTATTCGTTTGTTGGGAGTAGTGTGTCTACATAGAATGCGTTGCCTACAATAGCTTTATTACGATCATCACATCAGTGCAAGTTCTTCAATTCAACATTTCGATTCTGCGCGAAAATATGGCTTGGCTCCAAGACCTTGGAGCCAAGACGCGAACGAAATTCAGTTCTGGTCAAAGTCGTCAACAGCTGTCGAAACATTTTACCACAGAGTAAATTGTATCCGCCCCGCCATATTGTTTTGTCTTGTGTTGCTCTCCGTGAGAAAGATATTTTAGGAACCTACATTCAATGAAGCGAAATAATCAAAAAATGACAATGGGAAAAGGTTTTACATATATTTAGCCACGTTTACACAAGTGTACACCGACAAGGGCTAGGCTCCATTCATCTTGGAACCTTTTCACTTTCAATGATAGTCCAAGTGGCTCGCTTACACAAACAAACAGACACCTGAGTTATCCTATAATAGTTCCGTTGGTATACTTAACTCTTTTTTTATGTTGAAAGAAAGAATATATTTTCACTTACATGACTTTTTGTGTTCTTGGGGCTTTTTTAAAAAGGCTGATTTTGGAGCTGAGCCAATATGCCCTTTGTGCATTCGGTTGAAGTCAGCCTGAAAATAGAATTTTGAGGTTTTTTATTCTCATTATAAACACACTACAAATTCGCATAAATAAATCATCTTTACATAGACAAAATTTAGAAAATAAAACAGGTCTTTTTTTCATAATGAAATATTAAGGATCTTACATCTACCGTGTGGTATACCTAAACCTTGTAGAACTTTTCGGCTGAATTAACTTCAACTCTCTCTGATTTATCTTTGGTTAATTGTTTCCATAAGGTTTCCAAAACCTAGAACGCTGCGAACTTTGACAAAGTGTTATTGGATGACATCTACAAATTTGGAGCTGACTGGAGATCTGACTTGTAGTTTTTAACAAACAAACGTATATGACATAAAATTTAAACATTAGGTATTATTATATTATTATTTATTAAACTTGGTCACGTCATACGTTATAGTTTGAAATTAGGTAGGTTATTTAAGAAACTACTTAACTGGAGGTGCGCTTGAAACAGACTAGACTAATTTAATAACTACATAGGTACCAGATTGATTGATTGCCAGATCAATATAACATTCTGTATATATAATCGGATAAAATCGGGTTTTTCCCCGTGGACCCACTGCTATGACCCACTGGTGGGACGACGGGGATTTTTTTTTCCCCGTGGTCCCACCACGCTAGAGATGGAATTAAAAAACAAAACTAAAAAACTTTCTAGTCAGATAAAACCATTAAAACTATCTAGTTTTTGATTGTATTCAAGAAGTTTTTAATAAAATATAGGAAAATAGTTTGTAATTATACATATTAATGCAATGTAAGTGTAAAAGTTCCGTCTCATATTTATTTCAGCTAGTGCGCTACAATAGTTTTGTTTTTTAATTCCATCTCTAGCGCGGTAGGCCCACGGGGAAAAAATCCCCGTGGTCCCACCAGTGGGTCATAGCAGTGGGTCCACGGAGAAAACCCCATAAAATCAAGGTATGCAGCGTTCTACATTTTTTAATGTAGAAAAAGTTTAGAGAGAGTCGAAGCTTAATTCAGACGAAAAGTTCGGTAAAAGTGATAAAAATCTTAAAAGTGGTTATTACCGTGATTGAAAACGTGAAATCTGTAGCTAGCAAACATCAAAATAAAAATATATATTACCACTGTGTCATGCTTCAAACAAGAACTTGAAGTAAAGATGACAATAAAGATGTAACATTTGTGATTTTTGAGTTCTAATATTTAAGAGTTTGGTAGTGCTGATACAATGCGAGTTGAAGCATAAGTACATGACGTCATTCACAGCGTAGCTGAAAGTATACAGACAACATAAAAAGCCAGCATAAAGTCTAACATAAAAAGCTGAAATTAAGAGGAAGTCAACCGGTAGCTAGCGCACAAACGATGTTTGCTTCTAATTTGGCTATTATTTCTTCAAACTACATGAAACTTTGTACACATGATCCGTACACTAATATCTAGAGCCGTGGTGCGTTAGTTTCTTATAAAATTATATGCTTACCAAATCATAGATTTAAAAAAACAACTAATTTTTAAAAACTGACGCACCTTGTTTCTGTATACTGAGGCCCAATTCTCTGTTATTTTAAAACTATGTACACTGAAAGTTGACCGAATCGAGACTGAATTGTATATTGACAGAAAGTTGAATTTCATAAATAACAATTTAGTCTACTTTCAATTCATGGTGACCACCATTAGAGTAGGATAGTTATATATATACTTAATTGGAAAGAGTAAAGAGAGACTACTTATGCTAAAATTAACGAAAAAACTTTGAATCTTTCAAGTTTCGGTCACATTTCGATATAATCACATTACAGTGTTGTATTTTATGTCAGAATACCATTTTTGACATTTAAGACATCGACACAAGATCGAAACATGATCCGAACTCTATTTAACTATTTTTTAGTTAGTGAATTGGGCCTCAGATCATGTGTACAAAACTTCATGGAGTTTGATAATACAATGAATGTAAATGCTAAAAGCATAATACTTAGATGCAAGATTGGTTCCAATCTGGGCATGTGTGTTGGGCGCTTTAGAATTAGAAAATGTCTATTACATGTTTAGTGGAAGGAGCTGGGGTGCGATTTTTGGATGTCGAGTGACTAAACATCAGTAAAATTGCCGCCAACTCCCGACTTTCATTGGATGACTAAAATTCTCATACCTATGATATCAAAACAAGTGCTTCCTCCAGTAAATCTCCAGTGAAAAACGAAGATTTGCGGCCTTTTTGATGATATTTAATCACTCAGTGATATTTAAAAATAGCAACCTAGGTGTAAATCAAGAAGTGTAAACAAGCAGAACAGAATAAATTGCTTACAAATTATTTTGATTATAAATTAAAATTATGAATATGATTAAAAGAATTCTACACATAAATGAATTGCTGTATTTACAAGGTAGTAGTTGATTAAACAGATTTGCCAGGCGTCCAGCTTACGAATAGACCCCTCCATCTCCTCCCATGGATGCCATGAAAGCCCACTAAGGTATAACACCTGGGGATAGGCAGCAACATCCACCTGAGTACTTAACTCCAATCCGCCTGCCAAGTGTGGTGATTATGGCAAATCCGACCATCACATTTTATGGGGCAGGCCTCGTCCAGCCATGGATGACTAAAAGCTGCTTAGAAGTTGATTTCCAATACTACTTTATAATTCCCTCCCCCTCTAGGTATTTACTCAGTCAAATGTAGACTTTAACGGCCTTATTACAGAACATGGACTAAATCTGAATTTTGTCCAGGCGTACTAGTCTAGGAATAAATATCGACATTAGGCATATGCGACTTTAAATTCGAAAGCAGATGGTTTGTTTTCCGAAATCAATTCTCGCGCTACTTCGCAAATTTCCAAAGTATCAAACTGACGGACTGTGTCACACTGTGTCACATCACAATTGAGATGTCCAAATTCTTACCTCTAACAAGCAATCAACTGTCAATTTATAGACCATTGCTAAACTAGGGGGCTGCCTGGTTTTAGATAAACCAGAGATAGTCCAAGCTTATGTCATTTTTGGCATATCTAGCTCGAAAGTTGCTTCTGGAAAACAAACCATCTGCTTTTGTATTACAGTCGTATATACCTTAGGTCGATATTTAAGCCTAGACTGGTAGTCCTGGTTTAAACCCAGACTAAGAGCATTTTTTATAATAACACCATAAGGGTCAAGCTACACTACCTACATCTATGCAGTTGTGGCTGTAATCAAAATATGATTAACTAGGAGCATATTTAGTATCATATCATAGATAACAATGCTAGCAAAGGTGTATGTTAATGTTAAAGAACTCCCTTTTTAACCGACTTCACAAAAAGGAGGTTCTCAATTCGGTTGTATTTTTTTTTTGTATGTTTGTTACCTCATATCTCCGGCGTTTATGAACCGACTTAGAAAATTCTTTTTTTATTTGAATAGATATACTTCCAGATTGGTCCCATTTTTTTCAGAACCCAGTTCTGATGATGGAATCCATGAGGAATTGAGGGAACTCCTCAAATATTGTAGGCATACATATGGCGATTTTGATATTTTCAACAACAAACCAAGCAATTGCATTCAGAAAGTATCATAATCCTTTCACCATTATGGTTCTTTCATCTTTTTTGTTTTCTTCCAAATATTTAGTCGTATACAATGGCGGAAGTCGGTTTTTTAAATGAAAAGTTACTATCAACATTCAAACTCTATGATGGTGCATTATGCGTGTATATTTTTTTAAGGTGTACTTATGTGCAATTGCATTCTGCTGTGTAGCTTGACCTTTAGTCTGGAAATTAATAAATTAAAAAATCAATACTCACTAATATTGCATCTCTAGGATTCCTAATTAATAACACAGCAGATTGGAACTTCTTCAAATCTAGTGGGGGAGCCTCATGTGTTTTTACAACCAGCACTGAACCACCAGTAACATTTTCAGCTGGAAACCCGTGCACTCGGAGCCCGTAGTCCATGTATATAGAACCTGTTAGTACTCCTGCAACAGTTCACAATTGATTTGTTTTTAATTCATCATTTGGTTAATACAATCAAAAATACATTATATAAAATATACTACTACCTACTACTAGTACTAACTACTATATTATTATTACACTATACCAGAGACTATATTATAGTCTCTGACTATACTAAGATATATTCATTATATTAAGATGTACAACACCATCCTTAATTTTTAAATAGTGTCTGTCCATCCAAAGCTTGTGGCTGGAAGAGATCGCTCTTAAGCGATAAGACCGCCCATTGTACCTCTGATTTGAAACTTTGTATCCTTATTTTGTTTTGTTGTTTTTTGTTTATGGTGTACAATAAAGTTATAATCTATTTATCTACATTAAATACAATATTGATGTTCAGCCAAAATTACCAAATGGCCGGGATATTGTGCATCAAGAGGAGCTGCCCACACTGCATAGTTCTGCAGGGCGATTCTAAAACGTTGGAAACGTTTCCGATCGGATTCGTTAGTTTTTCATTTCGAAGTGGTATGTAACTAAAACAATTTTCTTACAATTTTCTTTAGTAACACACAGTAATATACAATATTTATTGTTTTTTACTGTGTTTTACTTACTTACCACATCGAAATGAAAAACTAACGAATCCGATCAGACACGATTCCGACGTTTAAGAATCACCCTGCTGGTTGGTGGTAGCTGTGGGGGATAAAACGTCGTAACGCCACGACCACCCTACTACAAGGACAACGTAAAGGAGCCAGGGGGGGACAGAATAGCCAGGCAACGCCGATCTGCGCCGCCAGCTCCACTTAAATTAAAACCACTGAACCAAATTAGCTCGCGTTTCTAACGTCCAATGTTTACGGCGGTATTACAGTATCCACTCTTTCATTTTCTGAGAGACCCCAACATCCGCCACTTTATGCCCCAGCTATTTTACTGAGCAAGTTCACAATCATTATTGTTGGTATTTATTACTTACCAGTGACCTGCTGAAGCAAGTATCTCAGCCACGTATTACCGCTTCCAGGATACGACACAAGTGCAGTCACGTTCGATGTAGGCGACCGCCACTGCAGTTCCTTACACCAATTCACGACAGGAACTTGCCGCAACGATAGGTGGTCGTAGTAAGAGCCCCTGGTGCCAAGCAGAGGACTCGACATAAATAGAATAAGTGAGAAGTACAGCAACACAACAGCAGCAGCGAGCAGGAATATCGACCTTCGAGACATGGCACACGTCGGCAGCCTACTATAAAGAGCTTTGATGCAGGTTTTGATTCATCATTTTATAACGCCCGAGCTAGCCGTTTCCATCGCAAAAGTAAACAAATGATTCGTCTCGCTCGTCTTCGCACCTCTTCGCACGGGTTTTGATTTGACAACTTGACAAGTTCAAGAAAAAAGTCAAGCAAGCAGCAACTGGGAGCGTAAGGGGAGCGGGCGGAGCGGAGCGAGACTTTTTTTTTATTTTTGTTTTGGCGTTGGAATCAGTGTCCATGCCATGCGGAGCGAGACATTCTGGGCGGGCTTCCAACTCCTGAAAAAGTTTACCCCATAGTATAAGTACGGTCCACACCCAAATAGCGGCATTTCAAAAAATCCATTATGCAGTTGCTTACCTTTTTTAATCTTAATTTTCAAAGTAAATTTAAATTTCCACATTTAACGACTTACAAGCTAATTCCAACATTTGCTCAGGGTTAAACATGGATAGCATTCTGTGAGATTGATGAAACGGCATGATTTTTTATCCCTTTGTAATCTACAAACCCTGATAATTCCTTACATTCAATTACTCATATTTTTGATAACTAGTACAAAATTACACTTAACTACATTGTAGGTATCAAGGTTTATTTTCTATAAAACTTTTCTTAGCAGAAAACCGAGCCATGTGAGACAGCATCTAGTGGGAGTTGTGTCCTTGTCTAACATCTAAGTCTTTAGACCTTAGTGGTAAAGGAATATCACACACAGTAAATGAAGTCGTAGGACTAGTTATCATTTTCAGAAGTATTACGGTCCTTGTCCAATATAATATTGAAGATTGGTAAAATCACACATTTCCATCCCATTTTGTTATTGCATAGCATAATTTTATAAGTCATGTCTGGCACAGCCTGATATTTGGAAGCCATGTTTTGCAATATTAGTCGTGGATTATCATGCAGTGCATTATGCTTAGAACTGTAATCCTTACCAATAAGTAACTACATTAAATCAAACAACATAAACTTGCACCTCACGAATGAAAGGTTGGAATGGAACGTAAGCGTGCTATTAAATCAATAGTATTGACTATTGCGCTGAGCCATATGAATACCCAATTATATCTACGAGAAGGTTTTGATTTTTTGTTAGGCCGAATTAAGATATCTTTTACTGAAGCAGAGCTAGGGCCCTAGGGGGAATGAAAATGTAATGGCTGGCAACACTGCTAAGTGCTATGCTAACGTCAAAAACAAAAATAATTTGCTAGGTATTGCTATTGCTTTAAATAATCTAAAACACCTTATTAAGCTTCTTCCTGCTCCTATGATTATTGTTGGTGACTTTAATTGCCATCATTCCCTTTGGGACCAATCGACTAACTCCTACGGTATTTTACTAGCCGATGCTATAGATGAGTTCAACTTATGTGTTTTAAATGATGGTTCGCCTACCAGGAGGGTGTCTCCGTCTCAAAATCCGTCGGCAGTTGATCTATCAATTTGTTCTCCTTCCTTAGCGTCATCTTTAATTTGGAGTGTATCTTATTTGTCTTATGGAAGTGATCATGTTCCTATTACTATTTCTTTTCCATGGTCTACGCAATCGAATGCGCAACTATTTAACCCGTCACAAAAGTTTAGCCTTAAGGCTGCAGATTGGGATTCTTTCAATCAAAGTTCTGAGAGAAAAACTCAGGAACTTCCTTGTATATCAGTTGAGAACCTGGATTCTTGCTATTCTGCATTCACTGAGGCCCTCCATGCTGCGGCCTTAGAATGCGTCCCTCTTAAGCGTCCATGTTATAAAGTACCTACTGTGCCATGGTGGGATTCTGATTGTGCCGTTGCTGTCAAGAATAGAAAAAATGCAGAGAAAACCTTCGTGCAGGCTATGACTCAGGATAATTATTTAAATTACAAAAAAATAGACGCTAAATGCAAACGTTTACTGTCTAGTAAAAAACGGGACGGCTGGATTAAATTCTGTCAGTCCATTTCACCTTCTACACATCCGTCAATGGTGTGGAAAAATGTTAGACGGTTTAAATCTGCATATAATGCTACTGCCGCTCCTTCTACAAATACAAAATCGTGGTCGGAGGATTTTCTAGACAAATTGGCCCCTCCTTATACTCCTTCGTGTTTTGAACTTCCACTTTCTCCATCTCAGTGGCAATCTTTACCCTCAGATAACGACTTGTCTGGTCCATTTAATATTAGTGAACTGGAGGCAGTCTTAGTCAATTTGTCTGACTCCGCTCCAGGAATAGATGGTTTTGCATATTCATTCATTTCAAAAGCTAGCAAAGTCACACAATCTTATTTTTTATCTTTAGTAAATTTTTATTTTTCTCTAGGGTATTGTCCTGATAGTTGGAAGGAGCAAATAGTTCTTCCAATTTTGAAACCAGATAAAGATCCGTCTAGTGCTTCGTCATATAGACCCATCGCTCTTTCGTCTGTATTATGTAAAATAATGGAACATCTTCTAAAAAACAGACTTGATTGGTTTGTGGAACACAATGGTATATTGCCGGATTGCCAACATGGCTTCCGTAAGGGGCGTAGTTGTTCTGATAGTCATTCTATTTTATACACTGATATTCGTATTGCTTTTTCTCGACAAGAACATGTAATTGGCGTTTTTCTTGACGTTAATGCTGCCTATGACAGTGTCTTAATTTCAGTGCTCAGAAGTAAATTATTGAAGATGAAAATCCCTGACCGTATAGCTCACTTTATTTGTAATATACTTTCTCCACGTAAAATCAATCTAAAGATTGATGGTCAAATAGTGTCCAATAGGGTTATCCATCGCGGTCTACCTCAAGGGTCAGTCCTAAGTCCGATATTATTTAATTTATACACGTGTGACCTTTTATCATCTGTGCAAGTTCCTTGCAAAATCTTACAATATGCAGATGATATTTGTATGTATATTTCCTGTAAAGGTATTCATTACGGTGCATCAATTCTGAACCAATCACTTCAATCTTTAGGGCACTGGCTGTCAAGTCATGGTTTGGAGTTATCTCCTGCCAAGAGTGTTGCAGTACTTTTTACACGATCTAGAATTGTTCCTAGTATGTCAATATTATTTAATAATTCTTCTGTTCCTGTCCTTAATAAAGTCAGGTTTTTAGGCTTAATTTTGGACTCTCATTTAACAGGAAAATATCATGTTGATCATTTAATTAAAAAATGTGAGAGATACTTAAACTTACTACGTTGTTTATCCGGCGTCTGGTGGGGTGCTCACCCATATTCCCAAAAGCTCCTTTATAATGCATTCATTCGAAGTAACCTAGATTTTGGTACATTTGTTCTTGAACCATGTAATAAAGTAGCTATGAGCAGATTGGATTCTGTACAGAGTAAAGCTCTTCGCATAGTCACCGGGGCGATGAAATCTTCTCCGATAAAGGCCCTACAAGTAGAATGTTCGGATCCTCCGCTGAGCTTACGCAGATGTTATTTGAGCGATCGATATGTCTTTCGCATTTCTCAGTTAAGCTCCCATCCCTTGATTCCCAAGTTAAGATGTTTGTTAAATCTAACTCAATCTAGCTCTTACTGGGCTCATAAGGAATCTCCTAATTTAATTAAAAGCTTCATAAAAATCAAGGATACTAATGCTCCGTTGTATCAGCTAGATAAACTGCCTATTTATAAGGCATCTTATAAATCGCTTAGTTTTATACCTGAGGTTTATTTGAACATTGGCATCGATAAAGAATCTGTAGAAGCTAATTCTCAATTTTTAAATATAGTTGGATCTAGATGGCCCGACTGGCATTTACTTTTTACTGATGCTTCTAAAATAGATGAAGATGGTCACGTTGGCTGCGCATTTATTGATATTAATTCCAAACATCTCTTAAAACACAAATTACCTCCTGATACAACTGTGTATACCGGCGAGGGTGTGGCCATCCTTAGTGCCCTTTTACACATTGCTGATAATAAATTACAAAATTCCATTATTTTTAGTGACAATAAGAGTTTCCTTCAAGCTATCAGTCTAAATCCGATTAAAAATGCTGCCAGGAATGGTTTAGTTTGTAAAGTCAAAGAAATCCTTTTATATTGTTCTGAATCGAATATTCGTGTTGTTGTAGCATGGGTTCCTAGTCACACTGGTATTAGAGGCAATGAATTAGCTGATACTCTTGCCAAAGAGGCGGTTACATCTGGCGACCAAATGTTTTATCAAAATTTTTGTCAAGATTTACTTTCTCTTCCAAAAAAGTTTATATGTTCTGAATGGTTCCGTAAATGGTCTTCTTATAAATGCATATATTCTAAAATTCAGCTGACTATTCCTTCTCGACCTTGGTTCTTTGAAACCCGTGATTTTTCTAAACCTGTTACAAGTACGATAATTCGCCTTCGTTTAGGCCATATATGTTCACCTGTCCGGCTTTGTAAATATAAAATTCGTACTTCACCTTTATGTGACTGTGGAGAAGAAGATGGATCGGAAGATCATATTTTTTTCAGATGTAATCTAAATAATAAATGTCCACCTTTGTATAACTTGTTAATATCTTCCAAAGATTATCATTTTCCTGTTTGTATGAGGTATTTATTAACTTTCCCATTTCCTTCTACTGTACATATTCTTGCTTATTTCATTAAATGTAATAATATTAAACTTTAATTATGTTGATTACTTAGTTCTTGTATTATGTATGTATTTCATTTATTTGTTTCTTTCAGAGTATTATGTTAGCTCCTTCAGTTTTGGTTTTAATTTTCGTTTGTTTTTGTTTTATGTTGTGATAAGCCTAACCCAACGAACTTAATCTAACCTGACATTGGCAATATTGTCTCCTGACAAAGGGCCAGGAAAAAAAAAAAAAAAAAAAAAAAAAAAATTGCTATTGCTTTGCTGCAATCTGCTGCATTGCATTGTTGGATAGCACAGATTTTTAAGTATAGTACTACACGAATTCGTCTGATCTACATTATCTTGGTTCAGCTTATTTGTTGCTGCGCTACAAACACTATCTTACTGTAACAATGGCCAATACGAAAGATCGCGAAGAGCCCGCCGCGCTGGCTCATCAATGTTTTCTAAAAAAAGATTTTGCATCAGCCCTACACCACATAAAGGAGTTGGAAGGGCTAGTCGGAACTACCAACAAACGGGTACAACACAACAAAGCTGTTGTGGAGTTCTTCCTTGAGGATATGAAGAATGTGAGCAAATTCAAAAAAGCCATCGCTCAACAAACAGGACAAAGCTTCCCTGATATTGAACTCAAGGATTCACTATCTCCCTTTGTAGTGTACAATTATGCTGTGGTTCTGTACCATTCACGGTACTACTACCAATGCGTAGTCATTCTAGAGAAGCTACTCACCACCAAGAACATCAAAGACCCAAGATTGTTCCAGCAAGTTGTTCTACTCATACTAGAAGCTACACTATGCAGACGAACATTTGAGAAGTCATTAGAAATTGCTAAAAACCATGGTGACAAAGTCAAAAGTAATCCAGAAATTAGCGATCTGTATGAAAGACTCGTCAGTAGAGCTCAGTTGATGGTTGGACAGAAAGATAAACTGAATTTGAAGCCGGAAACTATTGAAAATGTTTTTGTGTTAGCTCAACAGATCTATTTGAGTGATGATGTCAAAGAGGCAGCCAATATGCTAGGAAAGTATAGAACAATGAAATTCAATTATGATTTGAAGACACAGGGAGAAGATATCTGGGCAGCTCTCAATAACAACCTTGGCGTAATCTACCTTTCAATAAAAAAACCTTTTCTCGCTTCAAAATACTTCCAACACGCTGTCAAAGAGCATTTCAGAGCCCTGGAGAGCCAAGAAAGTGACAGACTAATAGTATGTAAAGACCGGCCAATGTACATTTACAACCTGGGCTTAGCATTACTTGCGGCTAACAACGGTGAAGGTGCTTTTGAGTGCTTTGTCGAAGCTGCACGGCATTACCCTAACAACCCACAGATATGGATACACTTGGCCGAATGCTGCATCAAGAAATGCTGCAGCGATGAAGCTACACACCACACAATGAAAAAGCTAGGCAGCGGATCACACACAAGGATTCTACTATCAAAAGAATCCAAGGAACATTATTCACATTCTCCAGTCGAGTCCTTTGCAATGCCATCACTGTCTCTAGAATTTGCAGTTCTATGTCTTCGAAATGCAGAATTCCTTCTGACATATCAAGACCCCCCTGCTGATGTCAATGCACCCATAATCCAAGCACCCCCTGGTCCACCTATAACTTGGAAACAGAGATGTGACCTCAAAAACTCCACATATGTATTACAGAGCTATGTATTACTACATTTACAGGATCCTCTACAAGCTCTTATATGTGCAAATGAGCTATTGAGCCAAACTGATGCTTCAAACGCCCATAAGGCCTGGGCACACATTTACGCGGCCGAGGCTCTTATTAATTTAGACAGAATAACTGATGCAGTTGAACACCTACACCCACCTATGATACATGATTTAGTTTCAGTTTTACCATATCAGACTAGAGATATGATAGCTGTGTCTGTATGGGCTAAGGCCGCAGTATGCCATATTCTCAGAGGAGATTTGGTCACAGCCAGAAAGATTCTCCTCCAAATAAATTCTCCAAAGGTATTACCTTTACAGATGTATTTGGAAATCTGTACGGGTAATATAGATAACTGTCAGACAATATTGAGGAAACTTAGGATGAACAATCAATCACAATAAAAACATAAATGAAATGCAGTTTTTTTATTTTCCATTCAAAAATCAGGGTGAAGATGTCCCTTCACTTTCTTTGTGGTTCTCTCAGCTGGCCTGACACCCAAATGTTTGCCAAATATTTGTATTTTCATAGCTTTCATAATTATTTGAAACACACACTCTTTTTTGGGTATTGTGCTAACAACATTGTTCTCTGATAGTATTTTGAAGGTGTTTTTGGTGTCCATTATGCATATTCCGGTTTTGCCAATGTAACTGGGGCATTTTGAGCGAACAACATTCAGCATACTCCCATGAAAGTCAGCCCTGTAAATACTTTGAGTGAATGTATCCCATGCTTTATCAGTAGGTACTGGGATGGACTTATTTTGGAAATCCAATACACTATTTATGTACTCAAGCCAGATAGCGTTCATTGGCAGAAAATCTTTGTAGATCAAACTTTTGGGTATTGCATTCTCAAAGAATCCTAAAGCTTTCTTCTCTTTTCTCGTTAAGAATTGTTTTTTCTTCTTCCTAGCTTTATTCTTTGGTATTTTGCTTTTTCGTTTAGCTAGGAGGAATTCAGTTTTTAGTTCTGATTTGATGTTTGGAACATCTGACTTTGGCACATTAGCACTCAGGAGAGTCACTATAGTTCGCACAGCTTCTTTATCAAATGCATCTTCTGTAGACCCCGACATGATGTAATTTCAGCAACTAACCAACCAGACTTTAGTTTCTCACAGCAAAGAACTTCTAAACAAACAAAGTAGGTAACAAAAGTTAATACAAGCAGGGTGCGTTCAGAGGGTACACTCTGGGTGTTAGTTATCGCCTGAGTGTATGGTTGTTCCGTTCAGAGGCTCGGTTAAAACACTCGATTAGCGTCACGTGACTTTAACCGAACACCCAACTCGATGAATTCTGACGTCTGTCAAAGTCAAATCATGATTTTGTCGCCGGAGTGTATGGTTGTTCCGTTTAGAGGCTCAGTTAGGGCGTTCGGTTAGCACCACGTGACCCTAACCGAACAACCACCAAAAACGATGGTTGTAAAACACTACGAGTCTGACGCTTGTCTGACGCAAGGTCTGACTGACGTCTATCATATTCAAATCTAGGTATGACGTCTATCAATCAAAATCGAATCATTTTCATTCATAATGTTTATTGAGAACTAAATGAGAATCAAATCGTGTTATTTGGAACCATAACTAAATTTGGAACGTATAGTTCGTTTTAATCTCGGTCGGTCGGTGATAATAACATAACTAATATCTATCACTAAAATTGTAAACACTAAGGCATGCCGGCATTTTAGTAATCGATTCTTAGTACAATTTTTGTAATAAACTCATTTGTATTTTTAATTTATTACAACCCACGCGCTCTGACACCATCGTAGTGCAGGAATTCCTGGCCTTAGTTCCAGAAACTAGACGTTATGGACCGGTTTCCTTGGAAATATTCGGAGCAAATTGTCGCCGAGTTGAAAAATGAAGTCCAAGAATTGAGCAATACCAAAACCAGAGTACCAGCGATATCACTACAGTCAGCGCAAAATGTAAATGCGCGGCGTCACCCGATGCCATACCTCACCGGTCAGCATTGATACGGTAGCGACTCATGACACCGATTCGCAGGTAAATTACTGCCCAGCTACGATGACCTCGGCTCCCAGGATGTCAACACCACACCCTGTGACTTCTCCTGCTCCACGTTATCGCCAGCAGAAGAGTTACGCGCAAGTGTCCTGCCAGCTTCAGCTGCCTCACTCGGTGCCTTGCGTTGAGGCCCTTCAGGGGAACGTGGCAACTAAACTCATTCTAAGAAAGCAAAGTGTCAACGCGGACAACTTCACCCTCGTCACACCCTTGTGGAGAAAAGACGTCGGCCAATATCAACGTGGCACCAGCAAAATACCGACAGAGTCGACAACACAACATGCAGTTGAGCTGACTGTCAAGATTTACCTCTTCCGAATAAGCGATTAGAAAGGAATCACAATAACTGTATGTTATAGAAGATGCACGTTTAGAGACTTCCCAGAATCCCTGCCACTACCTCTAATTATTAGTTACTTCAAAATGGGTACCTACTTGTTAAGTTATTGTCAGATTTATGGTTTGTTCTAAATTGTAATACCTACATAATAAATAAAATAATAATTGAACTAATCAAAATAGTATTTATTAGTAACCCAACTGTGCATAGTCAGAAACCTTCCCAGGTGTCCACTAAAGGGGTAGCTTTGCTACACTCGCCACACTTTCCTCCTTCAATTCACAGAAATCACACTCGCACTGGACAAAGAAACATTCATTTTTATCCATACCTAATCATCACCAGTGATCATAAATTGATGCAATATATAATAGAATAGCTAGAAAGGTACATAGTATCTACTGATTTTAGAACTATTGATGGCCAATATCTAGTGATTTCATACTATACATACCGCTATAACAACAAATAATAAAAAAAAGCATAAAATCATTATTTAAGGAGGCTCCCTTACAACGAACGTGATTTTTTTGCCTTTTTATAGATAATGGTACGGAACCCTTCGTGCGCGAGTCCGACTCGCACTTGGCCGGTTATTTAATATGCATACATTGTGTAATGTACAACAGGACTATACAAAAAAAGGATTCAAGATTCAATCGTTTATTTGTAAGAATACACATAGTTTTACACGTTTAGGTCTTAAATTTATGTTAGTCGATGCATTCAGCCTGCATGTAGGCATACAAATATAAAATATAAAAATGACAAATTAATTAAGAATTTACATTTCAAAAAAATCCCTAGGACTTCATGATATTAAGTCGGCCCTGGACATATCCAAATATTTGAATCAGCAAAATCTTCCTTTTAGAAGAGCAAAGGCTCTCTTTATGCATTACGGACTTTGGGCTAATCTAGTGTGAAGTCAATCTGCTTGAATCTATAAATGGCACTATGCATCAACTCAAATTTGGGTAAACTTTATCACCAATAATATAGTGGTCATCAGGTATCACAATATTTCCTCGAGTCACATTTTTATTAATGCCACTGTTACTTAAAATTCTTCTATCATTGATTGAACTAGGTTGACTAACAAATATATCTTAAACAATAAATCTGTAACACACAAGGCTTGCAGTATTACGGTTGATATATCGCTCTGGAAAATCTTTTGGGGCGTTAATTGGTATATATAATGTAACATATAAGTACCATCAATAGCAACAATTATGCCACATAGATTGGCTCATCTATTGAATTTGTCACTGTTTATTAAGCATCTTTCTTGAGTCGGTGAAGTTATAAAACTTTTGCTTAAGCTTTATATAATTATTATTATGGTTATTACACTGTGTAAGGAACTTTTACTCATGTTGAACCGCTCACCAACAGACCTGAAAGAGATTAGCAGATAAGCATTAGTTTCTAGAAAAACCAGTATAGGCCTAGTGTCAAGATGATAAGGCTTGTAGGTCTCAGGTTTGAGTTTGACTGGCTGGCCCGAATTAGTATTTGTTAGTTACTCGGATATAAAAAAACAATAGTTTAGTATTTACTTAACTCTGGCTCGGCCGCTGGCATGTTTGAGAATTTTAAGTTACGCTAGTGGTGGTTATAACTTTGCTGCTATCTCATAATCAGCAGGTAAATTTTTACTACTGGACTAGGCCTCTCCCATATAGGTAATGTAATGGAGGGGAATTACCATAATTACCACGCTTGGTAGGCAGATTGGTATTATACTCGTGTGACCCTGCTGCCCATCCCCTGGTATAATCTTTTAGACGGCTTTTACGATGTCCACTGGAGGAGACCGAGTTGTCTTATTCTTAGGCCGGACTCCGGACTCACCACAGTTACCCAAATAGGTAGAGTCTGTTCAGCAAGAGACCCGTCGTGGGATTGGAGGGCGCTGCTGTGCTTAATTACCTTTTTTGTTAACAAGGCAATACAATAGCGCGTCTGTTATTGATCTCTTCATAACTGTGTGTGCGCGTGCGGCTGTGAGGTGGCATAGAATCGGGTTGTGATTTGATTGATGTACGTCGTCATCTTGTTCATTGGTTATGTGCCTGTGATTTTAGTAAATGAAACAGTAAAAGTATAATTTGGAAACGTATTTTCCCGAGTTTCCTTCCTTCGTGTTTGTTAGTTTACAAAGAAAAGAGTGCTAAGTAAAGTAAGATACCAATTCAATACAAAACGAACGGAACACCGACCGAAAAAAATGTTATAAGTTGACTGACAGTAACATACCTACAAACAAGGAAAGCAGCCAGGGCTGCCAACTCCTAATAAAGTTTTCACTAGACTAGAGGACAAAAACTACTTCATTAATTTTTGAAACCCCAAAAAAGCTTTTCTTATAACAAAAATTGTATTTTATCACCTACCTCGTCAAGCATTTCGGCTGAATTACTCTTATTTTTTTTGTTTCAATATTGTCTGCGGTCCTTGATAATTATTGTTGAACGAGCGAATAAAGTTTTTTGACTGTGTGAATTGGCATTTGTACCTATGTGTTAGCTGAGGCTGAAGAGGAACTTTCGAATCGTTTATCTGCCCTCTTATTCCTTATCTTGTAAGCCACCACGTTTGACAAGTAAAATTACCATCAATTGCTTAAAATTATCACTAAGAATTGACAATTGATGGTTTTACTGGTCAAACGTTAATCCCTGAGTGACTTTCAAGATAACGAATAAGGAGACTGACCTTTAAAAATTTGGTAGGTTTAAGATTAAATCAAAAAAAACAAAATTATATAGTAATACTAGTCCTCCTGACATACAGGTAGCCCTAGTTTAGGAGTCAGAGCTTCATTTTGAAATGTACATTGGTTTAATGAATAAATGCTTATTATTATTATTATAGTATTAGAAGGTACATTATAAGATATATCAGTGAGAGGGTCCAAGAGGCAGTCAAGAAATAAAAGCGAGTGAAGCGAGCCACGAAAATAAAGAGTATCATTGAATTTCCATCCATGATGAAAACACAGACTTCTGTGTTTGATGCGACGGTACTGCAGTGTGGCTCACACGCACTTCTGTGTTTTGATTTGAATAACCGTATTTACACGCAAATCACGGAAAACGGTCCGCAGTCAAAATGGAGAAACTAAGCATAGAGATATTTTCACAAACGAACCTCGTGATAATCGTGGAATTGCTGCTTATATGATATGCAAAATGAATGGGCACATTAATGGTAACCTCATGATAATCGTGGAATTGCTTCTTATTTGATATGCAAAATCAATGGGCACAGAAAATATTCCTACGAATCTGAATAAATTGACCATTCCCAGAAATCCTCCGATTTGATACAAACCATGCTCTCCCCGTCACCTTTCATTCCCCGAATATTGGGTAATTTTGCTTACATCAACATTGTCAATGACATTGACATTTCGTGCACCAACGCTCCAAGTCGTTCAGAGCCTCTGAGCTTGATTAAAAAACAACTACACCCTTGGAGTGTACCCTCTGAACGCAGCCCGTCAACCTCAGAGACCGAATAAATAATGACTGTCAGTGTCAAGCCAGACAGAAGCATACGTCAAGTCAAAGTCAAGTCAACCATAGATTAGAAACACATACCCATGGAAGTAATAAGTACTACGTACAACCATGGAAGTAATAAGTACTACGTACAACAGTACTTATTACTTCCATGCGTACAACTAGTACTTATTACTTCCATGCACATACCACATACAGAACATAAATATAATACTCTTTCCACAGAACATAATAATACTCTCCTTGGACGAAGTATTCTGGCTCTCGTAGCTTCAAGGAATTTTGATGATAAATTCCTTGCCTAAAGAAGTGAAAGAACAACATCATTGTTAAATTCACAATATATTCTCCATACATTTAGTACCTACTTACATGCTATCCAAATGCTAGACCCTATGGAAGAATAAAATATACAATGCTATTTCATCTCAGCTGTCACAGTGTGCGTAGGTGTAAGATGCAAAGTTGCAAACGTTATCTTATCTTTCTCGCTATACCGAGAGCGAACGCCTTCCACAGAAAGTTTGATGATTATAGGTACGAAATATAACTGAATGAGATTGTATCGTGAATTGAATGTCAAATAACTAGTGGGTCACCCTCAGGGTCACTTATGGAAGTGATACGCACTCTCCCCAATACCTACTTAACCTCGCTTCACTCAGGACTAGAGTCCCTCGTTAGGGTTCAATATGCCGCCCGTGACGTACGAAAATGCGTTATCCCCTTGGTGCATTGGAAAATGCTAGACCTTGATACTATCGAAGAAGCCTACGTCAACGAGGGTACAACGACGGGGGCAATTGGCATAATCACCATGCTTCGCACTTCGCAGGTGGGTGATCGCAGATTCGTGTTGAGTACTCAGGTTGATGCTGCTGCCTATCCCCCCCCCCCCTGGTGTAATCTTGTAGTCAGCTTTTACGACATCCCCGGGAGAAGATGGATACACCACAGACTGAAGAGATCTGATACTTAGTTTTAAGTTTGAGACTACTTTTTTGAGCCCTTTGATTTTGTACGAATATATAAATTAATATTATGACACTGATTATTCAGGCTCATACCTACCTAATAATAAATCGAACTTGACTTTGAGAACGTTTTTAGTGTGTTCCAATTTCAAAATTCCCAAACAAAAATATACCTACCTATAATTTTTGGTGTTCTCAAAATCGTTCTCAGAGTCGAGTTCCGTCTATTAGTTAGTTACCTACGGGCTTAGGCCGGCCACATACACTCGGAATTCCGTAACGGAATTCCTTTTCGAAATTCCTTCGCGGTATTCCGTACACTTGGGTTTTTTTTTCATTCGGAGTTCAGAACTTCAGACATTTTGACAGCAAATATGGAAAGCGTTCGTTCGGAATTAAGGAATGTGTGGTGCGACTCGTGCAAAATCTATGGAAGAGTTGCGTTCGGAACGGTTTTTTCCGTGCGGAATTCCGAACGCACCGACAATCATGCGGAATTCTGAATCGAAAAAATTCCGCACGGAAAATTACCTAGTGTGTGTGGTAGGTCCATAGATTTGTATGGACTTACTGCGTTCGATATTTCATTTCGAAATTCCGTTTCGGAATTCCGAGTGTTGTGGCCGGCCTTAAGTTGTTTTACTTGGTTTATTTTGCTCGCCTTCTGTTAGGGACTTAGGTAACTAGGTACCTAGGTACTTATGCTGAAATAATCTGAGTATGTACTTGTGTATTTTATTTAACCAAGTCTAAACTAACTAGTAAGTAACAGGGTCAAAGATATCAACTCATTTAGAAGTGACCTGAAATTAGGTGCTTTCTCGTGCTCCTACATTCCTTGCCATAGGTCGTTGCTAAAAGTTTTTTTGTTCGAAGTCTTTGGTTTTTCCTCTTGTTATGAGTTCATGTCATATTTTTGAATTTCCATGGACATTACGCATTTTAGGTAGTTGTATGACCTTTCACACTTGCAAGTTTCACCTGAAACAATTATTTTTATAAAACTTTCACTCACGTAGATAAAAACTAATCTATTCTTCTGGGGATATCATAGATCAAGCAAATCAATTGATTTATGTGATTGTTAGAGTCTCGAACGAAGAGGCCCTAAGGCGGATCCCACACGGTGTCGCCTGACGCCATGTTTCCTGGTCAAGCGGATCCTACAGTCATATCACACTACTCTGTATCCAATACAGAGAAAGCAGTAAGAAGCTACTGCTTCTTACACACGGCATCGGACCTGCCGTTGCCGCGCGTAACAGAGGCGTCGGCGTCGCCGTGTGTGGTCTACCTAAAAGTATTTTAGAAACCTGGAGAAATAATTTTACTTCGTTCTGCACATGAAGTGGCAATCTCCGTATTGTCCTGTATGGTAGTACCATTCCTCATGCCAGTGATGATCATTGCTGTCCGTTCCGGGTCGAAATCTCCTGCAGGCGATGCGATGTCTAAGTTCTCCAAAACACATCTTAGGTAACACTGTAAAAATAATCAACTTTTATTTTTATTTTATTTATTTATTTAGGACAACAAGCAATTACATTCGCATACTACTAAATATAGGACTAAAATAACACAGTGATTCTATGAGATTAACCAGCCCCGTTGCCCACAAGTTAGGTATAAATAAATAAATATATAAATAATGCTGGACATTTCACACAACATTATCTAGCCCCAAGCTAAGCAGAGCTTGTGTTATGGGTACAAGATATTACATAGATAAATATTTTTTATTATACATAGAAAATACCCAGAACACCCGGAACAATTATCTGCAGATCGCACAAATAATTGTTCCGAGGCGGGGATCGAACCCGCAACCTCCTGCGTCGCAGTCGAACCTTCGCCCGCCGCGCCACAGTGGTCGGCAAATTGTGTATGTTTACATTATAGGGTAAAGAGAAAGTACATATGACTTAAGTCTAGTGTGGACAATAGAAAATGACAAAGTAGTGTCGCCCTCACGCATTCCGACCACAACTAGGTACTAGAAAGGGAGAGAGGACAGCACCCAGCCAAGTATTATATAATCCTCCTCTAGAAATTCACTGCTGGGCTTCCATATAATGCCACAACGACTGCTCTTGAGCCGCCTTTACCCACCGACTTCTTGCGACCTACGTAACTTAGCTAACATAAGTTGTAGGTGTAGGTAGACTTTGTAAGTTAAAGGTCGATGGTTTTAAAGTTCTGGTGGACGTGACCTAAGAGGTTAGATAGGTTCAGATCAGATTGGCCACACACACACACTCCAACAGTCACATACATTATCCAGAGGCCCAATTCACTAACTTAAAAATAGTTAAAATAGAGTTCGGATCATGTTTCGATCTTGTGTCGATGTCTTAAATGTCTGAAATGGTATTCTCTAAATATAACATACAACACTGTAATGTGATTATATCGAAATGTGACCGAAACTTGAACGATTCAAAGTTTTTTCGATAATTTTAGCTCAAGTAGATGGAGTCTCTTTTTACTCTTTGCGATTATATATATAACTATCCTACTCTAATGGTAGTCACCGTGAATTGAAAGTAGACTAAATTGTTATTTATAAGGGAGCAGAATACCAACTTTCTGTCAATTCATAATTCAGTCTCGATTTGGTTAACTTTCAGTGTAGTTTTAAAATAATTTAGAGAATTGGGCCTCTGATCCCACACTAGGATTCCCTGTCGTGCGTATGAGGAACTACAAGTACCATGGTACCATAACACCCAGACCCGGAACAAATATTTGCAGATCATGCAAACATTCCCGTAGCGGGAATCGAACCCGCACCTCTTGCATCTAAGCCGGCTACTCGGCCGCCACGCCACAGAGGTCGTCAATTGATGGAGAAAAACCTACCTTGGGAGTCTTATCCGTTTCATCCGGAAAACTACCGCTTTCTTGGAGTGCTACCAGATATGCTGAAAATTTAAATCATTAGTCACCACGTGGACGAGATTTATTCTATACGGGCCCAGGTTGAGGCATAGTGGCCACAAAAGAGCCTTGTAACCAGATAGTGAAAAACCAGTGAGGTGAAAGGATTCAATAATAATTAATAATAATGTGGATGTGGGATGTGGATTCAACGATTATCGTCCCGATAGTGAATGGACTGATAGCGAAAAGCCTTGACCAACACCTTAAGAGGCTCTCACTAAATGGTTGGATCAAGGGTCAGATTCAGAAGGCAGTACTCCTGGACTCGGCACGCATAGTCAGGAGGTTCCTATCTCTGCAGCCCTAGTCTCCGAACGCTTGGGCCTTGCTCCGCGGCCGGAGAGGTTACGCGTTTTGATATATATTTTTTATTATAATGTTTTTTATACTACATATATGTTTTTGTAGATAGTCCTTTATTGTAAAAAAATATTTTTTAACGAGATTTAGAATAAATTAGTGAAATAATAATAATAAAGGGCCTCTTACTGTTGGCTCATACGGCCCCAGTAATGCCTCATAAAGGTCCAGGTTAAGCCTGTGTTTAAAAATAAATGACTGAAATAATAATAATAATAATATATATGAAAAATACTTAAAATATAACAGTCAGCATACGTATCCATATTAGTCTTGATCCCACACATGGATTCCCTGTATCGTGGGTATCAGGAACTACGAGTACCATGGTACCATAACATCCAGATTCGGATCAAATATTTGCAGATCATGCAAACATTTATTCCGCAGCGGGAATCGAACCCGCAACCTCTTCCAACTCAGCCGCTACTCGCCCGCCTCGCCACAGAGGTCGTCTATCACGGCCCAACATGGCCAAATACGGGCCAAAGGTTGAGGAAAAGTGGCCACGAAGAGGGCTTTGTGACCAGCGAGTTGGAAGGATGCTAATAGGCTCTTTGATGCAATACCTACGGAGAAACAGTTTATGAATAACTTTTCATTTAAAAAACCGACTTCCGCCATTGTATTCGACTAAATATTTTAATGAAAAAAAAAAGATGAAAGAACCGTAGTGGTGAAAGGATTATGATACTTTCTGAATACAAATGCTTGGTTTGTTGCTGAAAATATCAAAATCGCCATATGTATGCCTACAATATTTGAGGAGTTCCCTCAATTCCTCATGGATTCCATCATCAGAACTGGATTCTGAAAAAAATGGGACCAATCTGGAAGTATATCTATTCAAACAAAAAAATAATTTTCCAAATCGGTTCATAAACGCCAGAGATATGAGTTAACAAACATAAAAAAAACAACCAAATTGAGAACCTCCTCCTTTTTGTGAAGTCGGTTAAAAATACTTACACATTTCCACTCTAAAAGTGTCGTTACAGTCATTCATGACACTCATCAGATCATAGACAGCCCTTGACTCCATGGATACTTCCTGGTCTTTCATACGCTGGTCCATCTTTGGAGCTGGAGCCTCGGTTGTCGGGTCATCCTTTCTAGGATCTACGTTAGTTTTGACACAGTTGACAATAGAAATTACTGCCAGTGTGGTCAGGAGACAGTGTGTAACGGTTCTCGTCATTTTTCCAGGATTGATGGTAGATTAACATTCATTAGGTACCGTTTGAATGGTATAAATATGGAAAGAGATAGGCGTCAACAACATTTTTGTTAGATAACATAACAACATAACAGGAACAAATACTTGCAGATCATACAAACATTTGTCCTGCAGCGGGAATCGAACCCGTAACCCGTAGGCTCGTAATTGGTCTGAAAATAAATAAATAAATAAATGCTGGACATTTCAGACAATATTATATCTAGCCCCAAACTAAGCAGAGCTTGTGTTATGGGTACTAGATAACTGATATACTTAATACAATACATTACATAGATAGATATTTTTACTATACATAGAAAATACCCAGAACACCCTGAACAAATATCTGCAGATCGTACAAATATTTGTTCAGAGGCGGGAATCGAACCCGCAACCTCCTGCGTCGCAGGCGAACCTTCGTCCGCCGCGCCACAGAGGTCGTAAGCAATACCCTATATAGAATGCAATGGGTTTTGCCATAATCACCACGGTTATTGGCAGGCGCATTGGTATATCGCAGTTTTGGTGTTGATTACTCAGGCGGATGCTGCTGCCCATCTCCTGGTGTAATCCCTTAGTCAGCTTTTACGACATCCACAAGAGGGGTCTATTCTTAGGCCGGACACACCCTAACCCTACCTACCTACGTAGGTACCTTCGTAACCAATGGGTGTTGTTGTTGGTACTCCTTAGTTCCTGATACCCGACACAGATAATCTAAGGTCCAGATAAATAGAACGTACTTCGCGGTGACAAGTCTAAGCTATACTTTGAAATCGTCCCTGTCACTGTCACACAAATGTTAAAAGACGCGTATTAGAGAGAGACAGGGACTATTTTAAAGTAAGGCTTAGGCTTAGTCACCGTGAATTACGTTCTATTTATCTGGACATGACTATATTTGTGAAAGTATAAAAAAACAAAAAAGAAACTGCAGATTATGTGAAAATGTTGGTCACTTCTGCTTTCATGTTAGAAAATGGTTGTGATTACAGTAACGGATATCTTTTCCGGAAACTTTTTAGTGATTGTAGTAATTTGCTGGTCAAATAGGATAATTATAGCTTCAATTCACTGTAATAATGTAATTGCAGCATCATGTGGGCGGCAATTAATTAAATGATGCCGACCTAGGCTTCGCTAATAACCAGAACACAAGTAGCGTCCCTCGCGACTTCACATCCAGGCCAAAACCTATGAATCTTCCGAATGTACTTAATCAAAATCAGTTCAGGTGTCAGGTACAAAACTGGCGTAGGAAGCCGGATTTAAAGAACCCCTGTTTCTTTCTTTCAAAGGACTTACACTTGATCATTTGAACATCATCATTCGTGAAACGTTCATCTATATATTTATAAATAAAAAATAATATATTACATGCCTCAGGTTATTGTAACAGTGTCTGGGTGAGCAAGCTTTGCTCGCAAAACTTGGAAAAACACGTTTTCCCAGAGATGAAACCTAACTAAATCGTTCTTTTTCTGCAATATCCCCCCTTTAGCAAACATAGAAATCGTTATAGTCACTGTCGAGATCTCAAAATATATATTTATATGTATATGTAAACACAGGATGTTTTTTTGAAATGGGACAGTATGGGGATATCCGAATCCATAAGAGATACGGGAAAACTGTCTTTGGAACCATTTGCTCATTTTGTATGAAAACGATTTTGGCATAGTTATTTTTTTGGTCAAGCGTGAGTTCTCCATAAAAATGAGTAGTTTTGATCAAAAATTTATTTTATGCGTATCGACTCAGTTTCATGTAAGGATTGTTTCATTGTATCGGAAGAAAAAAATCTGAGCAGCAGAAGTTAGTCAAATTTAATAAAATGTTTTCTCATACAAATTGTAAGTAATCTGGTACATACGTTAATAAAACTATCGCAATAAATTTTCAAAATGGCCAAAATGGCTCTTGCTGTTTCCAGGTACGGGAACGTTTCAGATATAAATAAATATATAAATAATAATAATAATAATGTATGGGAATGCTTTATTTAATTATTGCCAAAACTTACGATTCGATCTGGTATGTTACTTTGGGAAAAGTGTTCCTGGTTGGAAATAGAGTCGATTAAGACCAACTTATTTTTTTTGACATATGTAATTTTTTGGGTGAACCGTACTTTTTTTCAAAAATCTAAAAGTTACAATATTTTTTTCTTCAAATAAAACAGAAGGTTCCTAAGAACAAAACTTTCTAACTACAAAAGAAAAGGTAGCTACCCTAAGTGGCCAAAAATTTGCCCCACTCTGTATATAATATATATATATATTATATAAAATTTAGTAGTATACAAATTTAAAACCTCTAGGTACTTCCAGTGACCACATAATTCTGCAATTTGGTATGCTAGGTGGCTTTATGACGCAAATAAAGGAAAGTCCTTCGAAAATACCTCGCAGACAAGCCAGTCAAGGTTGTGTTCAAGGGTGTGTGGGTGTTGTGTGGAAGAGATCGCTGTGAGCGATAAGACCGTTCATTGTACTATGTTTATAGTATTATGATTATTTTAATGTGTTGTGCAATAACGTGTTATCTATCTATCAATGTGGTTACCAAAAAAATGAAAACAATTTATTTCTTACAACATTTATTTAGAAAAAAAGGAGATTACATACAAATTACACAAAACCTATAATTGAATAAATCCTATTATGTATTCCTGGTGAACAATAACGTGTTCTACCTATCTATCTATCTATACAATAGTTAAGTTTTCATGAATACATTTTTGTGGGTAGGGGTTCAAGAAAATAAAAAAACAAAATGTACACGAAATTACATTAATATTCATGTGAAAAAAACTGCCGCCCTTGGCCAGTGAAGCCAGTTGTAGCTAGAGCAGCCAAAAAAGGACGGGAACCGAGGAAGGGGCGAGCGGAGCTAGCCGCGAAAATTTTGTACATTTAAGAAGTGTGAACAGCCAAATTTTTTAGTAACATTATGATTATTTCGGGGCTCGGGGGGGGGGGGGGGGGGGATGTTTGCAGGCCTCGAAAATCTATCTACTGCACTACATAATTTTAATAATCTATTGGCAAAGGGAAATTCAAAGAATTCTGTTTCTATTCGTTAATTTTGTAACCTATTGTAAGGCTTAAAGAGAAGGTTAAGGTTTTAAGGTAGCTTACGCCTTTTGTACGCGAACGGAGTTTGCTTCTAATTTAAACTCCATTGAATTTTGTACACATAATCAGTACACTAATATGGTGCGTCAGTAAGAAGCTATCGCACCACGGGTCTATATGTTAGTGTACTGATCATGTGCACAAAGTTTCATGGAGTTTGAACAAATAATAGCCAAAATAGAAGCAAACTTCGTTCGCTGTCTATCGGTGACCTCCTCTTAATGAATTAACAAAGAGTAATACTTAGGTCAGGTTCAGACGATGCTCATCTGGTCTTTGAGGAGCTTGGTTTCTTCGATGAGCGACGATATTTGACTGGTTCTGAAATAAGATAGCAACATTTTAATTTACAAGGAAAAAAAAGGTTTCAAATTCAACACACATGTTTTAGTTGATAGTATCTCATAAAGATAATTAAATAAATAAATAAATAAATGCTAGACATTTCACACAACATTTTTTAGCCCCAAGCTAAGCAGAGCTTGTGTTATGGGTACTAGACAACTGATATATTACATAGATAGATATTTTTACTATACATAGAAAAATACCCAGAACACCCTGAACAAATATCTGCAGATCGTACAAATATTTGTTCCGAGGCGGGAATCGAACCCGCCACCTCCTGCGTCGGGAGCGAACCTTCACCCGCCCTGCCACAGAGGTCGTTCAACAACTTACAAGTTGTTCTTTTATTCACTAATTAGCGCCGAGAACTATCGCTCAGGTGTACAATTGTCTAGACCCCAGGACTAGGCAGTACAAGGGGGCGGGTTGGACACCACTGTCGATACTCACTGCTGCTGCAGCACGGACGAGATTGTATCGCTGTGAGACTTGCCGAGCGCGACGTCCTTGCGTTTGTAATCCTCCTTCCATTGTTTCAGCTGAAACACCATTTTTAACCAATGTTAGCTTTGTAACCAGAAACTACGAGTAGCACTAACTGGGTGGTATTGAAGCAGCAAGGTATGTACACTTCGCCTACTTTCATTCATAAACGACCTATGGCATAATGTTTTGGGGTACAACAACTGAGTCAAATAGTAAATTTGTAATACAGAAACGTTCTATAGGGTTCTATAGGGGGGGTAGAGGGTAGGGTAGGGGGGTAGGGGTAGGGGTAGGGGGGTAGAGGGTAGGGGTAGGGGGGGTTTAGGTATGAAAAGATTCTTGTAGAGATAGATTTCGAATTTAATTTAATGTTAATTATCATGACATAACCTAACATAACACCCAATAGTCAAAAGTCAAGGATTCCTTGTGTCGTGGGTATCAGGAACTACAAGTAGCATGGTACCATAATACCCAGACCCAGGCCATATATTTGCAGATCATGCAAACATTTGTCTCGCAGCGGGAATCGAACCAGCACCTATCGCATCTCAGCCGGCTAATCGCCCGCCGCACCACGGAGGTCGTCACAGCTGCAAATAGTACCTCCTCATCCCTCCTGGCAGCATGCTGCCTAGTGGCGCGCAGGCGGGCTGCGAGCGCGTCGGTGCGGCGTCGCGTCTCCACAAGTTCCGACAACAGTTGTCGCTCCGCGGGCGAAGCGCCGCTCGCGCCCCAAGCACGGATCACAGCTGAACACCTGAAGGTACATTATAACATATCAGGGTTTCATTCCGAATGATTTATTATCCAAGTTTTAATAATGTGTCTGCAGATGGTTGTTTCCCATAAAGATTGCCCTATTCAAAACAGATGGGTATAAATACTGATAGGTTCTTTTGTGATTTGAGTAGCCCATAGTAATTAAGTTTATATATTTTTTTAAATTGTTATTTTTGACATTAATTTTATCTGTGATTATGAAACGTGTTTATGGATTTTTTTATCTGAAATAAATTGATAATAATAATTACGAATTTTTCAATTTTTATTTTTTATTTTTCTTTTGTTTTTCGCAATATTATACTTATTCACACATTATTAATATAACAAATTTTCATCATCAGTCTGTACTCGTGTGACGTAAGGCGAACGAATCGTGGTGGCTAGTATAACCACTGGATGAGTCCGACAAGTCGCAAGGCCACGCAGTCGACCTAGCAAGAGATGGTGGGATGGATTCGACACACATTCTGCGATCTCGAGCAGAATGTGTGCCGGGGCACACATTCCAGCGGGATTAACTTGGCACACATTCTACGAGCTGGCAGGGTTGAACCCGACCAATTCTGGTAGGGTGAACTCAAAATAAATAATCCCGAAATAATAAAACCGAATAACCGGATTCGCTAACCATAAAAACCGAGTCTCAAATGTGGCGGTCAACCGGTTTTTCAGTTAACCTGTTAGCATTCCCTAATTGTTACTATGGACCTTTGTCTAGGACTCTATAGAGGCCTACAGCTAAAAATGTTAATTCAAGGTAAAAAAAGCTAAAATTATCATTGCAGCCTCAAAACACGGCTTATTCCACTTTCCCCCCAAAAAGTCCCACTTAGGGGGGAAAAGTGGAATAAAAAAAGAAGTCTAGAATTCCCCCCTGATAATCCCCCTTATGCGGTCAAACTGGAATTTCAAAATATAAGCGGTACACACCTGTACTTGAGATCGTCCTGGTGTTTTTCTGCGAGCATGCACTTGTCTCTCAGCATCATGGACTGATGTTGCACGTCTCCCACCTCGCCCTAACAATATCACAAAACTTATAACATATAACATAACATAACACCCAACAGTCACATACACAGTCCTGATCCAACACTAGGATTCCCTGTGTCGTGTGTATCAGGAACTACGGGTACCTTGGTACTGCAACACCCAAACCCGGAACAAATATTTGCAGATCATAAAGTCAAAGTCAAAAATAACTTTATTCATTGAAATCACAAGGATCATTTTGAATCGTCTAATATAAAATTAAATTACTCCTGTTCCAACGCGACCAAGCCTAGAAGAATCAGGCAACAAACTCGGCTTGGCTTACATAAATGGTCCGTCTTACCACTAGGTGAGAAGCGCCTGTGTGGTGCCTCGGAGCAAGGAGTTGCTGATACATAGTAAATGAGAACTTAAAAACCTTAGGAAGGTAGTCAAAAGTAAATAAACATCAGCAAAAATATGCAAGACAGCACACGCTACGCTTGTTATACTTATAAATAATAATCTAATAGAAACATGTAAATAGGTAAGTACAGATATTGCAAATTTCCATTTTAGCAGTCGAGGGGCAGAGCGACATCAGGCCACGCGGCATACAAACGTCTAAGGCGGGAATCGAACCCGCACCTCTTTCATCTTAGCCGGCTATTCGCCCGCCGTGCCACTGAAGTCGTCCTGACGAGACCTCCTCCATGAAATGCAATGGGGGGATTTTCCATATTCACCACGCGGGCGGATTGGTGAACTCAGATGGATGCTGCCGCCCTGGCGTAATCTCTTAGTCGCCTTATCCGACATCCACGGGAGGATTTGGAGGAGTCTTATTCTCAGGCCGAGACCATGACGGCCATTTAAAATAATAAAATAAAATAAATGCTGGACATTTCACACAACATTATCTAGCCCCAAACTAAGCAGAGCTTGTGTTATGGGTACTAGATAACTGATATACTTAATACAATACTTTACATAGATAGATATTTATTATTATACATAGAAAAATACCCAGAACACTGAACAAATATCTGCAGAACATACAAATATTTGTTCCGAGGCGGGAATCGAACCCGCAACATCTTGCGTCGCAGGCGAACCTTCACCCGCCGCGCTACAGAGGTCGTCAAAATTAAAGGGTTGGTGGCAGAGCGGGGGGGGGGGGCATAGTACCTAACGAACCAGTAACACTACGAATGATTGAATGCCCTTTCAAACGTAACCTGTCGACTTTTCACCACGCTTATACACTTCTGGACATAGGCCTCCCCAAATAGAATGCCACGACAGACGGTCTTGAGCCGCCTCCATCCACCGAATTCCTGCAACCTATAAAATGTGGTTGATATTTGACTAAGTCCATGGAATTCTCCTCTAGATATAGACGTGTCTATTTACCTGTAAGTGTTGCAAGCATTCTCGGTGAGTGTCGACTAAAGCGGTGAGCGCGCGTAGTTTGTCTTGCAGCGCTGTGGTGGCACGCTGCTGACGCGACATGTACTCGCCGCGCAGGCGCAACGTGGCGCCGGATACCAACTACAAATACAAAAATAACAATTATTGAATCGATATTAAGAATATTATAAATATTAAGCAGTCGGTCGCGGGTTCGATCTAAGATAAGATAAGATAAATTTATTTTTAGCAAAGACACCTACAAAATCCGCGTGGTTGGTTATTTTTGGGATATCATAAAATCGAACTATTAGATTACTAGTCTTAATCCAGGTCATAATCTATCTGTGTACTAAATTTTATCGAAATCGTTACAGTATAGTCTATCCAAAAATTCACTGCAAATTATGTAAATAAAGAAATGTCACTGTCAAAGTGACAAGACAGTGGAACAAAACATTTTTCTAAAGTTCGGATCATTATTGTTAGTTCTTGCCCGCGGTTTTGCTTGGGCAGGAAATTTTGGTTTTTTCGGCGCGTTCAATTAAACGTAGGCTCACGCGCCTAAATTATGCTTGTACCTACCTACAAGAGCAGAGTCCTCGAGGGACCAGGCACCGGTTCCAGCGGCGCTGTTACGAGCTCAGGCTCCATAACAAAACATCACAAACTCAACAAGATAACCTCAACAAATAACGGCAACAACTAACTATAACAAATTAACAGAACAACAAGAACGCGCAGCGAGAGAAAGAATATTCGATTCAAGAACGTATGAGGGACGAGAAACGAATGACAAACGAGCCAACTGTGCATTATCAATGGACCTAGCGATGCACTGGCCAGCTTTCCCCAGAGTGTGGTCAGTCTCACAAAATAATTACCCAGAAAAATATATTTTTCATTTAATATCTTTGTATGAAACCAAGGTATTTAGAATAAAAATATTCCCAAATTATATATTTTTTACACTTTTACAAGTCTCTGCTAAAATAAAAAAACCTAGGATTTTTTATGGCAAAACGTAGTTACCGCGTAGCTACCTACTCTATAGGAGGTAAGTTTTTCACTGGTATCACCTTTGTTTACATTTTTTGCAGTGATCTTGTGGACAGACTATAGTTACGGCGTGCTTGAGAAACTCTATCACAAGTGACTCAACCTAATATAACTTCATAATATCCAACGCGGGATGATCAAGAAAGAAACAGTGACTAACCGCCACTTTTAGATATAACTCTTCATAAAAATAAACACTTTTTAACCGACTTCACAAAAAGGAGTAGGTTCTCAATTCGGTTATATTTTTTGATTTTTTATGTTTGTTACCTCATATCTTCTTCGTCTATAAACCGATTTGGAAAATTCTTTTTTTATTTGAATATATATACTTCCGAATTGGTCCCATTTTTTTCAGAATCCATGAGGAATTGAGGGAAATCCTACAATATTATAGGCATACATATAGCGATTTTGGTATTTTCAGCAACAAATCAAGCATTTGCATTCAGAAAGTATCATTTGGTGATTTAATCCTTTCACCACTCATAATTTTTTTCATCCAGATATTTAGTCGAGTACAATGGCGGAAGTCGGTTTTTTAAATGAAAAGTTACTATGGATCAACATAAGCAAACCTTTTATAGATATAACTTTTTACAAAAAAGCTACGTTTATTCATATACTTATACATATATGTATGTTTAGCAAGGTACCTCCAAGCATTCCTTGGGCGGAGGTTCGTCTCGCCTGCTGATGTTGAGTATGGGCTGGGAGACCTCACGCAGCAGTATCTCTTGTAAGATCGAAGTGAATGACAGCTTCTGTCTCTGCAAACGAAGAATATTATTAATAACAATAATAATAATAATAGTGATTTTATTTCAGGCTACATGGGAATTGTACATTAAATTATACCTAAACAATAAGCCCATAGAAATATATACTTTAAAATAATAAGGATAAGGATAAGATCTATAAGTACATAAAAAAAAACCTCTGTAGTGCGAAGGGCGAGCAGCCGGCTGAGTTGCTAGGGGTGCGGGTTCGATTCCCGCTGTTTGCAAATACACTCGAGAGCAATGAATCCGGGTCACTAAAGAATGTTAAAAATCTCGGAAACTAAAAATGATAGATTAATGCAATAAATTGTATTTAATAGACAATGTAATACTCCTTAAATGAAGGTAAAAAAAATATGAGTCACCATACATTTTATTAACACAAAATTACATAAAGAAAAAAACTGCTGATCTCTCCTTAAAACAAAAATAGGAAACATGAAATTTTTGAACTTTATTACGATTTTCTTGAATTTTAATACTTCGTATTGCCTCCTCGTGCTTCCATTACTGCGTTTACGCAGAAAAAAAACAACAAAAAAACAGAAATCAAACAATGATAAATGACAGATTACAAACAAAAGCAAAACCAAATGCTGTAATTTCGTAGTTCCATCTTCGAAAGTGGCCCTTTTTCAAATTTGATTTTTTTATGATATAACTTTACAATAACTAAGAAGTTTTAATACCTTCATTTAAGGAGTATTACATTGTCTATTAAATACAATTTATTGCATTAACCTAGCATTTTTAGTTACCGAGATTTTTAGGATTCTTTAAGTGACCCGGATTCATTGCTCTCGAGTGTATTTGCATGATGTGCAAATATTGTATAATCAAATTTAATGAAAACAAATCAAATTTATTTTACACTAGTTGCGCCCCGCGGTTTTACCCGCGTGAATAATGATGAAAATTGATGATGATGATGATGATGATGAAAAGTAGCCTATGTGTTAATCCAGGGCGTAAAGTATCTCCATTCCAAATTTCACTCAAATCCATTCAGTAGTTTTTACGTGCAAGAGTAACAAACATCCATACTCACAAACTTTCGCGTTTATAATATCAGTAGGATACACTGTGTTTTTTTTAACTTGTCCTAGTATGTGGAAATCCGAAACCATAGCTGATACAGAGAAACCAGATAGATAGATTAACACTCTATTGTACACCAGGAATACATAAAAGGATTTATTAAAATTAGCAGTACAATGGGCGGCCTTATCGCTGAGAGCGATTTCTTCCAGGCAACCTTTGGATGGACTGTAACGAGCGAAGCAGTAACGAAACGGCGGTGCACAGAGTAAAAATAATAACAATGAAAGAATAATAAAACACAACTTTTTCTTTTAACTCGAATATATAATATACCTACTTTTATATAATAGACTAATAAATAGTAATAAGTTAAATACTATAATAAGCCCTGATAAAAGAAAAGAAAAGAAAATATGACTAATCTACATAAACAGTCACAGGATATTTTCACATTCCTATCAAAACGAGGTAGTCTTGGGTAGCACGCACTTTTTTCGCGAGGATCGTGCGAGGCACTCATTGTGACAAGTGTGGCAGCACATTGTGCTACCACAACTGAGGCGAGCCTCGCGAGCTGTCTACGCTCGCGAGCCTCGCGAGTATAACTCGCACGTGTGTTCTTTCTCTGCGACCGACTGCCTCGCACGAACGCACAGGGTCGCCATCGCTTGACTTCGTGTTTCGTCGGAAAATTTTTGCAGAAACTCAAGTTCAAGAAATTCAAATTCTAGATGTACTTGTTTAGATATTATTACAAATAAGAATTTGTTTTGTAGTGTTTATATACTGGTAGTTAAAATTTATCTAGGCTGTTTTATTCGGTTTGATTTTCAAAAAGTAAGTTCTATGATCTTATTAGTAGGTACTTATCACTCCATCACTTCCGTTAGCGCGACTTTTAAAGTAAAAAATAAAATAGAAATCTAGTGTGTTTTGTAAATTTAAAACTTTAAATATTATAATTAGGGACAAAAATTAAAAACCATTAATTAATCAACCACACATGCTCCAAGTCCAAGATCAACCAGCCAAGCCAGTCAGTCAAGTCAAGCCACAACACGAATGAGAATGACACAGACATCAAGCACGACACTGACTGACAGCACAGTGAGTGAGGGAGGTGCCTTCCCGCTCGCCTCAATTTACACAATGCACAATACACATCAAGCAGCACAATTGTGGTAGCACGATTTGAAAAATTGTGCGAGGGCCTCTTTTGAGCAAGTGTGTAGATACAATCGTGCTGGCACGTGTGGTGAGGACCCACCTATAAAACGAGGGTAGGTCAAACAGATAATGATTTTTAAATTTTTGCTTGAATGTGTGCAGTGAAGATGCCTGCCTGATTTCCACCAGATTGACAGAGATTGTCTGAAACTGTCTTATGTATCCAACCAACATGTCTTTTTTATGGAAATAATTTTAGTTTAGTGAAATTTTTGCCCGTGCGTAAGTTTTCCAATAAAGATAAAAAAAAAATCCTTCCTACTAATATTATAAACGCGAAAGTTTGTGAGTATGGATGTTTGTTACTCTTTCACGTAAAAACTACTAAATGGATTTTAATTAAATTTGGAATGGAGATACTTTACGCCCTGGATTAACACAGGCTACTTTTCATCATCATCATCAATTTTCATCATTTTTCACGCGGGTGAAACTGCGGGGCGCAACTAGTAAGAAATAAAACAAGGTAAATCGTGGAAGTTTCCTATTCATCATCACCAGCCTTTAGACGTCCACTGCTGGACGAGCCCTCCCCCATAAACACAATGGGTCCCCCCATTGTATTTATGGGGGAGGTCTCGTATTGCCACAATCACCACGTTTGGCAGGCGGATTGGCGATGCCAGTATTCATGTTGAGTACTCAGGTGGATGCTGCTGCCCATCATCTGGTGTAATACCTTAGTCAGCTTTTACGACATCCACGAGACGAGATTGAGGGGACTATTCTCAGGCCAGACACACCACGGCTATATATTAGTTTCCTATTAGTATTATTTATACCATTATGTTTTTATGTGTAAATATTAGTTACGTGTCTGTGTATACCATGGTACTCGTAGTTCCTGATACACACAGTAAGTCCTAGTGTATGATCAGGACTATATAGTATATAACTGTTGTGTGGTATGAAAGAAAGAAAGAAAGAAAAACAAAATATTACACAATACACACATACATATTAAATAACAATGACAAAATGTGAAAATGTGTGGTGTGTGTGTGTGTGTGTGTGTGTGTGTGTGTGTGTGTGTGTGTGTGTGTGTGTGTGTGTGTGTGTGTGTGTAAATGAATATTACCTCTTTGAGTATGGCGTTGATGTCGTCTTGTTCGAGAGCAGAGTTCTTCATCTGAATCTCCCTGTAGAGCTGTTCCTCTAGGTCAAACGGCTCCAGAACCCTGGAACATTAATTATTCTAGCTTCAAATGCTTGTAAATTTTGACTTATCCAAGTGTACTTTTGTATGTTATGGAATTAAATTTAATTCAATACAATTCAATACTAGCTGATTCAATCGTGGCAAAAATATTTATTTGGTAAAATGCAATAAGAATTTTATGGCGATCAAAAAATGCATAGTGTTTTTTGTTGTATTTTTTTTCTAAAACCTTTCGTTTTCGTTGATTCGATAATAACTCGTTTTTTGACCAAGGGCTATAGTTTACGATTTAAAAACAATGGCTGTCGACAAAAACTCAATTTAAACTCAATTTGTACAATGCAATTTGTTGCTTGCGCGATTCAGAACTTGTTTATTCTTGGCAACAGCGCCAAGCGGCCAAGCTTGCGGTGGCTATAGACAGGCCACCGACACTCACTCAAGGTCGCGCGTTATTTACCTACATCCAAGCCGTTTCCCAAAGGGAACCAGTGACAGTCGGTTTTCGGGCGCACGCCTGAGCACTCGCACAATAAGTTTCCCGCGCAAATATGACATCGCGTTCATATTGTGCTGTAAATGGATGCAGTAGTCAAAAGACAAACAGAGACATATCATTTTATTTTTTAAATTGCCGAAGGACGATGAAAGGTAAGTTATTTGGTTGATGTAGGTACATTAGTTATTGTCTGTAGGTGCATATCGAAGAATTGCCTTTTATAGGTGTGATTTCATGTACATTTAGCATAGATTGCAATTATCTAGGTTGGAGATACCTAAATAATTACTTGAATTTTCTACCTACTTACGTGCTTAATTTGATTTTATTTCGGAATCGCTCTAAATTACTTATATAAGGACCTAAATACCTAATTTATTTCTCCATAATAACAATATTGATAATAACAAACGGTAAGTACTTAAGTAATTCGACAACCCTTACGAGTTGCATCACTCCGCCCCAGACAGCGACAGAGTTACGCGTTAGGAGAGAGCCGCAATGTTTAGGTGATTATTGCGTTAGGTACAATGCGCTTGTGCGAGCCGAATTGCAGCTTTGTTGCGTCTTAGCAAGAGTCGCTATTTAAATAAAAAAATCGCGAAGTGAGTCTTCTGTACTTGTACTAATATTTATTTTGTGCTATAGATGTCACCCACAAACTTAATATCTCTAGCCGTAGAAGTGTCCTGTACGTCTAGTACGGGTTTTTTATAGTTTTCGAAAACTATATGAAGTTTCGTTTCCTTCCATACTACTTGCAGCGCCCCTAGCGAAAACGGGAAGAAAACTAAGGACGCTGTCAGTAAATGTAAGGAAAGAAACGAAACTTCATATAGTTTCGAAAACTATCAAAACTCGTACTAAGCCCCCTGAACAAACTAACTTGTGGCTTACGTACTTCTGCTGCTATCAGTTTCAAACAGCGTTCGAACTGGTAGCAATAGAATTACGTGATCGAAGTACAGTCATAAAGTTTTGTTCAGAGGCCTTATTCTCTTATTTAAAAATCGATTAAATTACAATATAATCTATCTCGTATCATCGCATTGTCACGTAGTAACTATTACTTAATCTTCGCGTATGCATGCGAAGATTAAGTAATAGTTACTACGTACTAATAGTGACAGATGCGACTGACACGAGATTATAATTGTAATTGAATCGTTTTTAAAATTAGAGAATTGGGCCTCTGGTTACCTGGTGAGCAGCTCGCCTTGGGCGCACATGACGAGGAGGGTAGGCAGCGGCGCCGGCGACAGGGCAAGGCCGGCCGGCGGCGCCGGCGCCACGCGCACTTGATGCCGTGCCGAGCTACGGCTATTGCACAGCGCTGACAGCATCGACTCCGTCTCGACTGGAAGGTTACACAATACATTTCATAAGTACGGCGCTTCGAGCCGATATCATCACGAAAATTGGGTTTGAAGTGGTGCGGTCCGTGTGGCGGCGGGGATGTCAAATGCGACCCAGTTTGAAATCCCCGATAGTTATTCATATTCATTTATTTCAAACCATAGGGACTTTATGAACACTTAGTTTTGTCAATTCGTTTACAAAGTATTTATCTTACTAATATTATAAACGCGAAAGTTTGTGAGAATGGATGGATGTTTGTTACTCTTTCACGTAAAAACTACTGAATGGGTTTGAGTAAAATTTGGAATGGAGATACTTTACGCTCTGGATTAACACATAGGCTACTTTTCAACATCATCATCATCAATTTTCATAATTTTTCACGCGGGTGAAACCGCGGGGCGCAACTAGTAGGACATAGTTAAGAAAAAAAAAATTGATGTATAATAAGGTACAATAAGGTAATTCATGTTTAGTTGCAGCTGTATAGGTGCATTGATGTAAAAATAAAAATAATAATTAAAATTTCACTACAGAGGTATTACATTAATTATACTAAACAAGTAATAGCAGTTGTAAAAAGCCTTGTCAAAAACTAATCTATCTACTAACTATAACATGTCATGTGGTTGCAGCTGCACATAGCTTTTGTCAAATAAGTTTGGCGAAGTCAAAGAGGTAGGCAGGCACCATGGGTCTTTATCGTCCAAGTAATCTTTAATGGAATAATATGCTTTGTAAATTAAATTGTCTTTAATACATTTCTTAAATTCGGTGTCATTGAGATTTAAAAAGTCTTCAGGAATATTATTGTAAAAACGGACTGAGTTACCAATAAAGAAAAAAAAAACTGTGGGTCGCTTTTGACATCCCCAACAGTTAACCGTGGATCGCAATTGACATCTCCGACAATTATCTGTGGGTTGACTTTGACATCTCCGACAGTAACTGTGGGTCGCATTTGACATCTCCGCAAGTAACTGTGGGTCGAATTTGACATCTCCGCAAGTAACTGTGGGTCGCATTTGACATCTCCGACAGTAACTGTGGGTCGCATTTGACATCTCCGACAGTAACTGTGGGTCACATTTGACATCTCCGACAGTAACTGTGGGTCGCATTTGACATCCCTGACAATAAACTCTGGGCTAGTGTAGTGTCCATACTTCGTCATAATCCGGTAGACATCCACTGCTGAACATAAGTCTCCCCTATATGCCACAACAAACGATCTTGAGCCACCTCCATCCACGGACTTCCTGCGTCCAATGTCATCAGTTCATCGAGCAGGCGTTCCCTCCTACACTGCGTGTTAACACATGATCACCACTCGAGAACCTTTATTTTCCAGCGATTGGTAGTTCTAAGAGTTCACTTCAACTTGCTGATTCTGAGAGCTATGTCAGTGATCCTGGTTCTTCTACATACCTTCGTCTGCCAGTGCGAACTCCATCAGCTGTGTCAGTATGGGCAGCGTGATGGTGTGCACGCCTCCCGCGTGAAGCACGGCGTAACTATTACTGGAACACTGAAATTATTGGTGGATTTAGAACAGAGAACACAAAAGCCATTCTATTCTCGTAAAAAAATAGTCAAAATAACGTTCGGTACCTACATGTCTATCTAGTCGATGTCATAATGCCCCAAATGGTATTCTCCACAACTGACCATCAGCCGTTATACGTGCAATGTTGGCGAGACCTCTGTCGTAGAATAGAATGTGTATAAAAACTAGCGGCGCCCCACGGTTAATCCCGCGTGAACAATGATGAAAATTGATAATGATGATGCGAAGTAGCATATATGTGTTAATCCAGGGTATAAGGTATCTCCATTCCAAATTTCACTCAAATCCGTTTAGCCTTTTGAGAGTGAAGAAGTAACAAACATACACACAAACATACGTATTTATAATTTAGTGTGATATTATTATAAGAAGTTATAATAAAATAGTGAAAATGGGACCTTACCGGATAAATGTGCACGGGGTAAGAATGTAGCTCGTCGTCTGTAGTATTCAGCTCCACGGCCTCAACCACGTAGAGGGAGTGCGAGTCGCCATCTTCCGTCTCGCTCTATAAATAATCGCACAGCTAATTATGTAGTTGATAACACTTCCATGATTAAGGTTAAATAGAAGTTTCCAACTCAATTTTAACTGCGAGCACCCAAACTAATGTTCAGACGTGTACACGTTTTTTTAAGTTTACATTTCTATGGAGGCGTGCAGACTGAGTGCCCCATATGTGTTATCGGTTGTTTGTAGTATGCCCTACGTATTCAAACGTGTTTTCGGGTCGTAAATAGAAAGAAAGAAAGAAAATTTATTTATTTCACCCACAGAAAACACAACACAAGATTATACAAAAAGAAAAATCAAACAGAAACAAAAGATTAACATTAAAAATAAACATGAAGAACTATATAGACAACAATGTGTTGTATGAGGTGAAATAGGTCCCTGTCTCAGCATAAGCTACACCAGACCTGGAAAAGGCGGGCAGTTCCCAGGTCGGCGCGGCGCTGGTTTTCAGACAGGGCCTAGGCGAAGCCACGAACATCAATGAACACGGGGTTAAAAAACAAATAGGCATACAATCATCCAAATCTATGCATACAATACAATAATAAAATAGGTAGGTACATAATATAATATTAGCAGATAGGCAAGGCGGAAACATGATTTCGATCAGTGAAATCCTAACCTCCCTATGACATCAATGTCTGAAAATGTTCGCAGTATAAGTCCGGCATTACGGTGATAAAGCAGTAAAAGAAACGAATGTAACAGCTCTAGAAAAAGCAGTTCAGTTTTTTTTCAAATTAACAAATCACGTCACAATCTTGTATTAAACAATTAACGATCCCCACCGACTGCGCCAGTTAAGAACAAAATTTTGTTCGTTCGTTCATCGTGTCGCTGGTTCTTTCTTGGTAGTGGCCAAGACAGTTAGGCGTGTGATCAGGTTGAGGTACAGTGGTCCTGAAAAAACCTTGTGACCGATTGTGATATCCTCGACACAAGTAATCCTAGTGTGGGATCAGGACTATGTATGTGACAGTTGGGTATAATGTATATTTTATAATGTGTAAATGTATATATCACGGCCTAAGATTTGTACTCACATTAGGCAGCAGCAGGCAATGGTACAGCGAGGCGGATGCAGTAGCTACCACCAACAACGGCGGCGCGTGTCGCGCGCCCAGCGCCACGATGCAACACGACTCCGATCCGTAGTTGTCGTCAGCCGGCGGGAACATGGCCAAAGGACCGCGGACCACTGCTTGCAGGGAGCTGGAAACATTAGTTTTAAGAAAAAGAAAGAAAGAAAGAAAATACGTTTATTTGTCCCTGCTTAAAAAAGAAACAAAAAAACAACAGTAGCGTAATTAAACAAAACTAATGAGGCGGTCTTATCGCTTAGAAGCGATTTCTTTCCAGACAACCTTTGGATGGAGAGAGATAATACTCTGATCTGTTCGAGCAAATACTTGGACTGGACTATTTCCGCGTTTTTCGAAAAGAAAGGTCTATCGTCTACTTTTATTTATTTTGACGTTCTTGTGTTTTTTAGAGTTACACTGTGTAACTTTAGTGGCATTTTAATCTGTGTAGCTTAAAGCAGCAGTTAGTAGTTGTATCTAGTGTGGTGAAATTAAATAAATGTGTATTGCGTGACTTTTCAAACGTTAGAAAATTCTCCTAAAAGTTATAGTAAAACTACCACTGCTTTACTAAAACATGACTTGACTTTGACGACTGAGAGAGTGTAACGTTGCATATACTTAAAACTAGCAAATGCACAAGCCGTGCGACACCAAATATAAAAAAAAACCTAGACAGGTATAGGTACCTAGCTGTTGTTTGTTCCGTACCTAGTAAAGACGTGACAGGGGCATACGTACCTCTTCCCATCCAACTCGCACGTCAACATGTACACGTCTCCATTTCCACGCAGTATGAGCAGCGTATCCGAGTCAGGTAGCGGCGTGAAGTCCACCGCCGTGTCTCCGAGGCTCTCGAGCAGAGTGCGTCCTGAGATAAGGCTGGACGGTTTAGGTCCTATGTTGAACATCTTCACTAGCTTTGGACCGTTTTTCAGGGCTATGTTGTAGAGCCTGGAATGCAAACAATGCTTGTAGATAGATTCACGTTACTGTTTTTAGTAGTAGTAGAGCTATTTGTGAAAGAGGTTGTCCGTTTGTGAAAGAACTACCATTTATTTCTGCCACCAAGCAGTAATGCTCTCATCTCTGTATTCCGGCTTGAAAGGTATACATATATGGCCATACCGTATGGGGACTTCATCTTTGTCTCAGGATGACGGGCCAGTGCAATGCCACGAAGGCTACGTGAGTTAAGAGTTATTGTATTAGTTATCGGCTGGGGTTACCGCTGAACATCAGATAGGCCAGTTCCGTCATTTATTAAAATAAAAAAGTTAACAATTCTTGCAAGAGCGGCATACGTGCGGATTGGGGAGGAAACCATCAACACTCAAGCTATTTCATTCAGGCGTACGTTGAGCATAAGCTTCCTTTATAGAACGCTACGATAAACTAAGACACCTCCACCAACTTCCTGCATTACAATATAATCGATTCATTAAGTGAGGGCCGTCATAAACGGCATTTGTGGTCGCCATTCGTGAACCTTTATCCCTCAGCGGTCGTCGATTTAGCAATGGCAAACGCCAGCGTGGAACTTTTACCAGGGGCGCTGAATTATGACGTGCAGTATGGCCCTTTCGTCAATGCTTCAGTAATTGCCGATGGGAAAATAAGTTTCTTTCACTTACCTAATAGTATTGTCCGATACCAGCACCAAGACGTGTGATAGCGAGCTGGGATGCCAGTGCACGCGCCGCACCTCTCCTTGAGAGTACAGGAATCGCTCATCAAGAGTGTGGCTCCTGGAATAGCATACATGACAGTTCAAATTTACAGAAATGGTCTATGTACTGAGTAGGTAATGATCCTACCGACTGCGCCAAGTAAAATACCAAATCAAAAGCGATTAGCTTCAACTTTGCTTATAAATTATGACACTAAGTTGTCGATAAAAATAACTCCGACCTCTGATTAAAGACGTATTATGACGTTGTAATCTATGGAACTGTATGAGACATGGTACACCGCTTGCGTGACGTACACGCAAGCGTGAAGATACGTAGAGACGCGCGTGTCTACGTTACGTGCTGCATACGCATCCATTGTGCTTTGCCCCAGTCAAACATATCAGGTTCTCAAATATTAAACATCTAACAAAAATGTAAAGAGTAACTTCAATCAAATCCCACAAAGACGCCGACAATTCTAATTAGCGTTTCGTAATTCGAGGTAAGTGAATTATTGACTCCAGCCCTGCACTCGCTCCTTTCTAAATAATTCGATGCACATCAATTAGTTCACTTTTCACGTTCGGAGGTTGAACTCGCCTCAGACTCAACTGTAGTAATCTGATGTGTGAAATCTCGAGGGCGGCGTATTTGACGGCGGAACACGTGTAATAAACTAACGAATCGAAAATTGCTGTTCTGACTTTTCATTCTGATAGCACAGAAAAGGGCAGTTGGCATGCTAATTCGATAACTACAAGTTAAAATTTAATATTGGTACAAGAATAACCCACCTTAAAATCTTCTCTCCGCTACCTACGCTTGGTTTGTAGAGAGTTAAAGATTTAAATATAGTAAGATTAGTACCGTGCGTAGGGTTTGTTTGGAACAGATTTGGTAAAATAAATCAGGTGTTCGTTAGTTTGCTTTGTAAGTATGGAACAATAATATCAACACGTGGGCATGTGTCAAATGCATTGTTTGTACTTGCCTCTAACTCATCGAATGGATACGAGTGATATTTAGGGATATTATGTGTAATCAAACTATTATTGGCTATGACGAAGAGTGGGTCGTATTCTACGTTGCCAAGCAAATGCGGTTTGATTGAAAGCAAGTGACCACACATAAAACAGCACATTTAGCCATGTTCTCTCTACTCTCGGAAACATGACGGTTTTCTCAATCGGTTTACCTTCCACAGTTTTGAGCAGGTTGAAGTATTTAGATAGAAACTGCTAGACTAAAATATACAACTTAGTAGTAGAACTTCTTGTGAAAGAGTTCGTCCGGGGAAGAACTACCACCGTACCTATTTCTGCCGCCAAGCAGTAGTGTTCGCATTGCTGTGATTGTGTGTTTTGGTTTGAAGGGTACGGGTGCCGGTGAAATTACAGACACATGAGACCTTGATCAGGTCAATGTTCCGAATACTAATTTAAACTTCACCGTGAGTCAGCGAAAGACCATTTCAAAAAAGATAGTTTTGAAAATAAAACACTAACGAAAAACTTATTCTACAATAAGATTTCACATGGCCCAGTACAAAAGGTCGGCATTCCTGCGGTACAACACACCCTTTCGTTTCCTCCCATTATTATCGGCGTAAAAAAGGTTTCATTCATTATTCCCTATGATAAATACGCGGTAAGGAGCGCCCTCACGTGACCTCAGCTTTGCGATAATTTGCTTACCGGGGCGGCCATGTTTGTTTTCTGAGTTTTTACGAGTGCGAGGAACAATATCGCGAGGTTATTGTCTCACTTACTTTGAAGTATGGCTTTTTTTCATAATTCGAATCATTCGATTTAAAGCTCGAAGGCAAAGAAGGTAGGAAGCGTCAAGTCTAAAACTGAACGCCCCTCCACTGTTTTTACTTGGCTCTTGATACAACCTTGACGTCCGAAAACGGTCCTTGTGGTTACGAATTATGAAATATTTTATTTTGACGTAATATTAGAATAGTGACCTACCCCTATGTACTTGGACCAATATTTCGAAGACACTAAATTCTGAAACGTTTCAAAATAGATAATTATTCTTGACGACCTCTGTGGCGCAGCGGGCGAAGGTTCGCCTGCGACGCAGGAGGTTGCGGGTTCGATTACCGCCTCGGAACAAATATTTGTACGATCTGCAGATATTTGTTCAGGGTGTTCTGCTTTTTATGTAATGTATTTTATTAAGTATATCAGTTATCTAGTACCCGTAGCACAAGCTCTGCTTAGCTTGGGGCTAGATAATGTTGTGTGAAATGTCTAGCATTTATTTATTCATTATGAACCAGCTCCCGAGTAAATCATTTATCTATTGTGACCTAAGTTAGACACACATGTTAGTAATGTGAATACTAAATTATTATTGTGTATACAGACAGCTTCCTCAGATTTATGACTACGAATTTCGTAGAAGAGACTTTGTAAGTAGGCTACGCATCATCTACGAGAAGTCTACGTGAGCTATAACGGTCGTAGACGTCAGGTACGCATTATCTACGAGTGCTCGAGCTACACTTGCCTACGGCAGAGCTGCTACGCAGTGTTACTTTGTAACAATTCAATCCAATTAGTTTTTAGTTGTTCGTATTGTTTGTACATATGGGTTTTAGCTCGATTTTTTTTTTTAAATTCTACAGAAATTCAAATGCTGAACTTACCAATTAACTCTTAAGAAACAACTATTAGGTACAGACTGAGATTATTCAAAGTATAAATGTAGCATCTTTTCAAGTCTTCATAACTTTATAAAGCAGTTCTATTGTTGCTGAAATGGCAAAACAATAAGATGTTGAGGTAATTCTTATCATAAATCCACCTTTTTACATAACCGAACGGAAGGGTCACGCCATTAACCACACAACTAAAAAAATGAACCGACCGTAAAAATATAGAATTACAAATGGTCCGACATTAGAACAAACGGGGCACAAACAGTGGCCGCGGTGTCTCCGGAACAAAAACCGATAAAAAACGGCGCAAAAGGATCCGATCCGGTAAAAAATAAGAATCAGACAAAGCCACGGGCACCGGACGCCGGACGGCCGGTAACCTCTATACGTGTCCAGTTTTTTTACGAGCGGTAGCCCTTTTGTCCTTCCGGGCTTTTTTAAATAGATCAGGGAGGAGCGAAGACCGCGGCGCCCACCCTGAAATATTATTGTGGATTTTTCTGCTTGGTATTCATAAATATTTTCCATGGACCCGCGAGGGGGCGCTCGGGGATTTACTCGAATCGGCGGAGAATTATAAATTCGGTTAATAAAATATGATACGATAAAGCCGCTTTTTTACTCCGCAGACCTCTATAATATTTTGTTTAATTTAAATATGAATAATTAAATTTAAAAAGGAAATCTCGGGCTAATGAAATTTTTGTTTTCGAGATAATGAATTGAAAACACGGCGTGTCGCACGGACAGTGTTATTCTTTTCTCGCTCATTCGGATTCATCCTTCGTATAAAAACGCCGAGAAAAATTACATTTTTTTTCCAAAAATGTATTAATTATGATGTGAATTAGATTTTCCATGTTTATACGACCCTTCTACTATCGCGGGTCTCGTACCGACACCTGCGGTGATATTTTTTCAAAGGCACGCAATCATGAGTTTCATTAGCATTTTTTAAATAAACTGTCCTACTTTCCGTGAGGCCTACCCGACGCCTTTGACATCTGCGAATATATTAATTACTTACATTTAAAAAAGCCAGAATCAAAGACACGTCTGACCCAATTAATACTACATATCAAAGAATGTTTACTCGATAAATTCTGCGAAAGCGAATACGACCTGATATCGGTCCCAGAAGCGCCCCAAACGCCTTTAATCAACACACAAACGGTCCACGATCAAACGGACTCAAAATTAAAACGAAAAGATGGAATATTAAACAAAAAACATTGATCCAAAACCCACAACCACAAGGGATTAAAATCGTAACGAACGTACAAAAATATTCAAATACAATACTAACAAATTGATACAAACACTCATTAGGATCGCGGAAGGCGATTCCCCCCTTCGGGTGCTGGCTGAGGCAGGAGGAGGGGGCATCCGACCGACGTGCGACGTCCCGATCTCCAACATTACAATCCACATCCAACGTACAAATATTATCTAAAATTCCTTCTCATTTATAATCCTTTTGTGTCCTCAGAGCGGTATCCTCCGTCAAACCTCCCTCGCCCCTCGGGTGGTGGGGTTATTTTTATATTTTTAATCGCGTCGGGCATTATCCAAATGGACATTGGCGACCACGCCGACTGCCGCTGCCGTCTAGATGATAAATTCTCCTTTCGTTCGACACCCGACCGTTGTTTTGTCCCTTCTCGTAATGTGGCCTCCTTTATTGGTATCGGAGTGAAAAAAAAATACCCTCACAGTCATTAATTACCGTCGATTTGTCTGCGAGTGACTGGCGAGCTTTCTTCGTCTATTAAAAATGGTTCGCCATCTGTGCCCTTTTCGTAGGATGGTTTTTCTACTCGCGACGGCAAATGAAAATTGATTGTGGCAATACGCGATCGTTTGATGCAGATTCCGACTCGTTTATTGTATGCGATGACGGTTCGCTTTCTGGTGATCGATGGTTGACTTTGTTCAAATAATTACGTCTCATTTGCACAAGTTTGCGGCGAAAAAACACAAAAGAAAATTAAAGCATATTGAATGCGTTTACACCGGCATCCAATTAGTTTTCATAGCTTTTGTGAGACGTTTAGAAATGAGAGCTTTCGTTTGTATTCGTATATTTTCGCCATAATCGATTGAAACTCGGGAGAAACAATAACACAAATCAGGGGATAAAATCCCAAACCCCCATTAAATATTCAAACAAGAAGAACAATATCTTCCGTAACATAAAATTCGAAAAAAAAAGTTTAAATGGGATCCGAAATCCGTCCGACCAATAAAACATAAAAATACCCCAATATATTATACCAAATTGAAATTGTATAGATGATCCCATTATAACGGTGGTACGGACATTGGGTGGGTAGGTTTTGCATATAGAAAAGCGATTTTTTTTATATGAAAAACGATGGAAAAAGTGCAGTGGACTGCGGGCAAGAATTAATGGTGTGAAACTTTCGTGGTATCCTGGAGCCTGGAGCTCCGCGTTTCAAATTTATGTACGTTCACGTATAGCCAGCGGAAGGCTTTCGCTTGCGTGGCGCCACTGACCGCTTCGGTTTTAAGAATCGCTCCAGGCCTTTCATTTACTATTATTAGAGATAAATTATCCGGACTTGTTGGTAAATTTTCGTTGGTATTAGATTTGTCCTGGCTGCTGGCTTATTTAGGAGTGTGTGACTGGAAGAAAGCGTTAGCCGAGTATGTCGTGGAAAGCAATGGCGGCGATGAGCTCACCACTTGACACGTCTATGTTCCAGCGAAACCCACGGTGAAAAGAGGCCCTTGGAGGCTCTGCCTACCCCTTCGGGAAAAAAAAGGCGTGTGTTTATGTATGTATGTATTAGAGAAAATCTGTAACAGAACCAAGATCAGTAACATAGCCCTCCGAATAAGTAAGTTGAAGTTGCAATGGGCAGATCATATAGCTCGCAGCCAAAGTCAAAGTCAAACAGAACTTTATTCATTGAAATCACAAGGATCATTTTGAATCGTCTTATATAAAATTAAATTACTCCTGTTCCAACGCGACCAAGCCTAGAAGAATCAGGCAACAAAATCGGCTTGGCTTACATAAATGGTCCGTCTTACCACTAGGTGAGAAGCGCCTGTGTGGTGCCTCGGAGCAAGGAGTTGCTGATACATAGTAAATGAGAACTTAAAAACCTTAGCAAGGTAGTCAAAAGTAAATAAACATCAGCAAAAATATGCAAGACAGCACACGCTACGCTTGTTATACTTATAAATAATAATCTAATACAAACATGTAAATAGGTAAGTACAGATATTGCAAATTTCCATTTTAGCAGTCGAGGGGCAGAGCGACATCAGGCCACGCGGCAGGACTGGGGCATACCTAAAGGTGTGTGACTACTAACCTGACTGACTGGTTTTGATGACCTCTTTGCTGACTCAGACCAGAGTCATAGATGGATCCAATCTCTGATGTACCATCAATAATCATTTAAGAGAAAGGTGGTTTAGCTGGTGTCTTAATTAAAATAATAACCATATACCACCCCCTGCCCCAATAGAACGCGTATAAAGCAGTTATAGGCACTCACTGAAGTAAAGGCAAGCAACAGCCGATTGACAGTTCATCGCAACCCGCTAACGATCTGTACCTAAGTGGGATAAACAATGTTTACAAACATTGGACGAGAGGTGTCGATTTGGAAGCGCGGGCGTGGGAATCGACTACCAACATACTGACCGCACTTTACGATTGATAGCTCTTGATACTTGAAGTTACTCAATTAATTTGTTGACTGTTTGAATAGACGGCAAAAAGATCTACTTAATGCAAAATATATATCAGTAATTCAATACACCTCGTTTTTAGAGATTCGTATCTCAAGGGTACTAACGGAACCGTTATAAGATCACTCAGGTGTCTGTCTGTCTATCTGACTCTCACAGCCTATTTTCTATAAACTCAGATTTGGTACTTGTATAGAATGAGGTGACCCAATCACAGACATATCGCGTAAATCAACGAATTCTGATTGCAGGGGTTAATTTTGGGGAAAAACTAGAAAATAAAATAAATTAAACTTGTGTGAAATGCATAATGTGACTTATTAAATTAAAAGAACTCATTGTGAGAAATACAAAAATATTTTTTTATAATTTTGAAATGATTTATCAAAATATATTTAAGAAAATACGCTAAAATTTATCCCTATCTATGAAACTATTGAGACAAAATTTTTAAAAAATATACGGAATAGTGCTTTTATTGCGTACTTTTAATGCGTATAATTTTTTATTTTTTTTACATTTCACACAGCATTATATAGCCCCAAGCTAAGCAGAGCTTGTGTTATGGGGTTATAACTGATATATACGTAATATAATACACTACATAGATAGATATTTTTTGTTATACGTAGAAAAATACCCAGAACACCCTGAACAAATATCTGCAGATCGTACAAATATTTGTTCCGAGGCGGGAATCGAACCCGCAACCTCCTGCGTCGCAAGCGAACCTTCGCCCGCCGCGCCACAGAGGTCATCGTGTTGATTGACTAGTAAGTTTAATTGGTCTAATGGTTACTATCGTAGCTTACTTGTACGGAACCCTTTCCACGAAACTCACACTTGACCGGGTTTTATGATTAGCTTATGCTATGTTTTCAGATAAGGTGATCGATGTCTTTAAATTGATAAATCGCTTATGGAGACCACAAACATACGAACGTAGAGCCAACCCGTAGAGCCTCTACGAGTTGTGCGCTAAATACAAGAAGTTCAAAATTGATATCGTAGTTTCCGATACGTTCAACACTACTGAATCCGTGCATAAGTATTATCGTGGCAAAACAACGATCTCGTCCCTCGCAGGCCAACGCTTCACATTTTCCTTTTATTTTTTCCATGTACTCCTTTTGCCTACCGCGGCCGTGGTCGAAACTGTTTAATGATTTGAAAAACGTGTTCTATCAGCCTTTACTCGGAAACAACCGAAAAAAGCCGACAACAAAGGGTCCAAAGTGCAAATATAGACTCATCGGTGTCGATTTTGCAAGCGTTTGAACGGCAAACCAAACAATTTTGGTCTCTAAAGCCGGGTGTTAGAGGATTTAACTAATATTCGAACACGCAAATACGTTTTTTTTGGCGTCTACGCACAGATCTCATCGGCAATTTATTATATTTTGTCCGTATTCGTAAATTTACGATTATTTGAACGGGACAATGGACGAGTGGCGATTGGTCGATTTTTTTTCTAACGCCAATAATAAATGTATGGAACGAAAGGGTATGATTAAAATAATCTCCGTGATGAAGGGTGTTCATACGGATATTTATGCTTTTCGAATATTGATAAGAGCAGTGTTAAAAAAAAGATCTGATATATCACATAGCGATCCTTTAATTAAGTGTCAAGTCAACATTATGATTTGTTAAAAGTTTTAAAATCGACGTTATCAATGTGGTAGAGCCAGAATTAGCCCAAGAAGTCCTTCTCATAACTATTGTGCAAATAGGATTTAGTAAATAGATTTTACCATCGATTCACGGAAAGGCTCAATAAATTGGATCTTGGAATTAGCGGGCCGCTAGTATTACACAATATCTTTTCTAATATTTTTCTTTTATTTTTTCTTTTCTTCTTTTTTCCTTCCTTTTTTTCTCCTTCGTCTTCTACGGTTACTGTTTTTATGTTTACTAGTTTGTGAGCTATATGTGGAAACTTTCAGCTGGCCGTCAGGATACATGTAACTTACATGTATTTTAGTTTATTATCCGTATGTGTACTAGCTGTTAGTTTTCCTAAAATTTGTAAAATAAAATAACTAATTTTAATAAATAAATTACGACGTGGATCGACCAAAGTCAATACAACCTGTGAAATTTACGATATATTTACATGTGCGATAAAAAATTGCTGCAACATTGGACATGGGGGGTCATCGCGTACTTTAATTAAAACAACCGAATATAATATATACCGGTATTTTATGTATGCGGTCAAACGATGTCGTAGGTGAATTGTGGGCGGCGGCGCGGTGGTACCATTTGTCACAATATCAGTACCACGATGTTACGTGAAAGAGCTTCGAGAAGTTATTATTGGTTCTATTGTGACTTTGTCTGACTCCACTGCCGGACTGGACTAGTAAGGGCCCTAAATCATGAAAATGAGGTTCCTTATGATTTTTTCCAAAGTCATAGTCAAAGTATTTAATTCAATGAAATCACAAGGATAATTTTAAATCGTCTTATATACTAAATGATTATCATCATCAGCCGTTAGACGTCTAATGTCGGATGAGGCCTCCCCAGTAAGGGGGATTGGTGATCGCAGTATTGGTGTACTCAGGTGGATGCTGTGGACCATGCCCTGGTGTAATCCCTTAGTCTGCTTTTACGACATCCACGGGAGTGGACGGAGAGGTCTATTCTTAGGTATTCAATGAATATACTCCTGTTCAAACGCGACCAATAGTAGCATAATATCGGCGTATAGGGGAAGCTTGACTAGAAAAATAGAATTATTAATTAATTGTATTTTTGTGCGTGACGTTTAATATGCACGCGTCGTCTCGAGGGTGCTCTAATGTTCTCTATTTATAACGTTGCGTTGGTGGGATTATGAATATGATTATGATTATCTATGGCACTTGGAATGAAATGTAGTTTCAATGGAAAATATGGGTTGGGCTGAATTGGTAAGTTGTTCACTGCACTTATTGATTATCAAGAATTGGTGAAGTTTTTTTATGATAAGAAAAATAAATTAAATAAAGGTCTTTACACCATCGGCAGATAAGTATGGTCGACTACGCGGAAGTCGAGATTATGATCAGTTGATCATGTACGAAAACCATTGACATTTATTTTTCTGGCTATTTTCTTTGGCACTAAACGTTTTATATATATATACGACATATTGGACATTATAAAGTAAATAATAATAATATATTTATTTCAGACTACATGCGAAATGTATCAAATACTAAAAACTGTGTAATTATACCAAAACAATAAGCCTATATAATATAAATATATATAACTTATACCCTAACAAAAATATTTTATAATTAAAACGATTGTTTTAAATTTTTTTGAGGGATTTCATTTCAAAACCGCTCCCTATAGCGTCGGTAAACAATGCCAGCTGGCCAGAAATCCGGATCATGTAACACATTGTCGTACTTCACCTGAATCTGGAGAACGTAGGACTTGAAGTTGGTAGCCCTATTGGTCTCCAACCACTGGAGAGTCAGTCGAATAGTCCCTTGAAGTCGGCCCTGGCCCTCCCTCACGAACCGTAGGACATCATCTCCTGACGCCTTCTCGCTTATTCGGAAGAAGCCCATTATCTTTTATCCCGCACTCAATGTCAATCAAAGCAAAGAGATACATAACCACATCCATGAAAGATCCAATAGGTACATTGTACACTCAGAGGTAACCACGCTTAGGTATATAATGTAGATTTAGGGTTTGGAATCTCCTTTTAAACAGATATTTGCGTGTGTTAGGAGATCCCGCTCTTCTATAGGCATTAAAAAAAGTTGAAATATTTCAAAGTACAAAATAAATATTTGTGAAAAGAAAACAAGATAAAAGTAACATACAAACAAAAAACCTTTTGACTAAATTAGTTTGTTTTTCAATAATATGGTGCACATTATTGAGTATTTTTTTTTATAAATACAATGACTTACATATAAATGAGTGGTTAATTCCGAGTATTTTGGAAAATTATTTATGTTTTACGAGATATTCAAATAAACAGCCTATGTAGAGCAGCACGAGGCGTGTTTTATATAACGATGTCTTGTTTGCTTTATATAACCCTCTTATTCATTAGTAATTTTTAAACCTTTGATAGCTAACATAGCTTGTAAAATTATATACGCCAAAACAAGATTTGTCTTGTTTTGGCGTATATAATTTTACATCAGAATAAACATAACTTTTCATTTAAAAAACCGACTTCCGCCATTGTATTCGACTAAATATTTGGATGAAAAAAAATGATGAAAGAACCATAGTGGTGAAAGGATTATGATACTTTTTGAATGCAAATGCTTGGTTTGTTGCTGAAAATATCAAAATCACCATATGTATGCCTACAATATTTGAGGAGTTCCCTCAATTCCTCATGGATCCCATCATCAGAACTGCATTCTGAAAAAAATGGGACCAATCTGGAAGTATATCTATTCAAATAAAAAAAGAATTTTTCAAATCGGTTCATAAATGCCGGAGATATGCGGTAGCAAACATTAAAAAAAAAAAAAATACACCCGAATTGAGAACCTCCTCCTTTTTTTGGGAAGTCGGTTAAAATACTAAAGCTATTTAACTGAAATAGGTTTAAAAAATGATTATGAATAAGAGGGTTAGTATTCGCAGCTAATACGCGAAATTTACAAATCAAAAAGAATTGTATGCAATGAAATCACAAGAATAATTTTGAATCGTCTTATAAACTAAAATTAATCCTCTTCCAACGCGACTAAGCCTAGAATAATCAGAATACAGAATGTAACAGTTAAAAGCAATCATGAAATTCATAAAAAAGTTTAATTTCGTAGAATATATTTGAATTAATAATCCAGTCGCTATCGACAGGGAGGCGTTATAGGCAAAACAAAAAAATATCTGGGGTCAAACAGTTTTAAAATTCAGTAACTCTCACTCCTCACCTTCTGCCGGAAACAACAACAATTTTACCGAAGCAAATTGCCGTGGACTTAGCGACGGTGGAAACGACATAGGACATAGGAATATATCCTACAAACCAACAATTCATGATTATCATCAATTGTCAATAGTCATTTAATTATAATATACAATTACACTTCAATTGGGTAGGTACAATATTGTACCATGAGCTAGCTATATAATTATATAGGTAACCTAAAAATACAATCATCATATATAATTATTTAAGTATTAAATAAAAGTTAATTAAGTACAATACCTAATACCATCATCAGCCATTAGATGTTCACTGTTTTCGGCGACGACTGTTTTCGGTCTGGGAGTTATGGTACCATGGTACTCGTAGTTCCTGATACCCACGACACAGGTAATACTAGTGTGGGATCAAGACTATGTTTGCGACTGTTGGGTGTTATGTATGTTTATGTTATGTTGGACGAGGCCTCCTCCATAGATTGCAATGGGGGGATTTGCCATAATCATTACGCTTGGCAGGCGCATTGGTGATCGCAGTATATTGCTATGTACTCAGATTGATGCTACTGCCCATCTCTTAGTGTGGTCTTAGTCGGCTTTTACTAAATCCACGGGAGGTGATAGAGGGGTCTATCCTTAGACCGAACACACCATGGCACAAAACGACAGGTTAGAATAACAATTATAATAGGTTAATACTATTATGGTAGTATAGCACATTGGCTACCACGAGATAATTTTTACGAGCTTTATATTAAAGGAAAGTTAAAGATTTAAAAATCGCGTAGCACGTAGAGGGCACAACGGTTGGTCGTGGCATAGAGCCACAACACAGCCTCAGAAACGTGTGACGAGGTGCGCTATCGATAACTTATAGTTATGTCGTAAGCGATCGGCAAGCGGAGTCACTTACATCCTCCCACAAAGAGGATTGGGTTATACCAGGACTCCTACAGGGTGATGATGATGATGATGATGAATCAAAAATTCCCACGGTAGAATCCATTCCAGCGTCCGCAACTGCGTGTAAATTTAAATAATTAAATGTATACCGGTTGTGAAGTACGTTTTCCCGCGACCGTCGATCCGGGATCAGCTGATCAATATTAACAATCAGGACCGTTTCGGGATTTTTCCTGGCTTCGACGCCGTGCGCAATTGAATAAGTAATGATAGGTGATTGGGACGGGACGAGGTCGTCTCTGATTGCCGGCTGTGAATCAAGAGTTTGCCGAACAGGCAGTTGGCTTAAACCTAAAATAACTTTTTTTTTTGTGCCGGGGTTAAATGTTCGTCATGGCCTATAGAACTGTAGGAGAATGAAGAAAATGGTGGGTTGTTTGCGCGGTCACAGACCTGTCGGTTCCATTATTTTCTACCTAGAACAGCAAAGAAAATAATGAATAGGCTAGAATGCAATACAAAGTGTAACACTCGTCACACACCTACCGAACCGGATCGGCAAGAACGACCGGTCAGCAAGCAACCCTCCTCATCGCTGATCAACGTTGGTCACCTAGCTTTGGGTCAGTGACCAGTTGAAGATAATAATGGCTCTGTTAAGGGCTTTGAGAAGTTCACCATTTAATTGATTAAATTAAAGAAAAAAACAAATAAATATATATAAAAAGAATTAAAGAAAGATGATTGTAATCATGAAGTCTTTCAAACTGGATTTCATATCGTCTTTACGTATCTTAAAGGTGTACCGTTAAGAGCAAATTATGCGAAGTCTTTAAGCTAAAAAAGTGTAAGATGAAGAGAAGTTAGTAGTAGAACTGCTTGTGAAAGAATTTCTCCGGGGAATGTACTACCACCGTATCTATATCTGCCGCCAAGCAGTAGTGTTCGCATTGCTGTGTTTCGGTTTGAAGGGTACGGGTACCGGTGAAATTACAGGCACTTGAGACTTTTCATCTTCATGTCTCAGGGTCGGCAGCGCGCGTGTGATACCTCTGGTGTTACAGGCGTTTATAGGCTACGATAACTACTTTCCATCAGGTGGGCCGTATCCTTGATTGCTTGCCAAGTAGTATATAAAAAAAATGAATCTTGACAGACAAATAGACGGACAGCAATGTGATCCTATAAAGGTCCTGTTTCTTCCTGTTAAGGTACGGAACCCTAAAAACCCTGCACAGGTTTGATGAGGACTGAGTAGTAAAGCCAAACACTCAAAAGTCAACACCAGAACTACATTTCAAACCTTTTAAAATAAAACCATGTGCTGAGTTAATGACCAAAAGTCGCCGTCAACGTAACTATGCAAAACTACAAAAGCTGCAAGGATCAAATTCGCATAAAGCGGACTCGATCAAAAGACCCCAGTCTACTCAAAAACTAGACGGAGCGAGCCGTGCGATTTTAACGCCAAACGTCAACTATTTTCCTTTTTGAATTTCACCCTAAATCGCGTTCATACCAAGTGAGAGCTTAAAACTAATACATCTGGGTGGCGTGTGGGGTGCATTGGGGTGTAGGTGAGGGGTGCAGGGGGTTCAGGTCGCTGTTAATTATTCACATTTTAATTTACGAAGCCCGGCATCGCTGGCCAGTCCCGGGGAAAAATGTCTTGCAATCCTTCGACAGTTATTATGGTAATGTATGACGTACTCGGCCGTTTGAAGTTTCATCTCTTTTGAGTAGCTATAGGGGAGAGGATAACTGTGTGCGACATTCAATGGCTCATTTGATTCCAAGATATGAGTAGTATATAACTGGTACTATGCTAGTGTGCTCTGTGTAGGAATTATAAATTCGATGAATTTCACATTTTCAATGATTTCCTCACTGAACTCATTACCTTGTGTACTAAGAATGGCAAAGGTCTTCATTCAGTAGAATTGGTATAACATAACACATATTCATATTCATTTATTTATTGCTCTTATGCAGTAAGTACATTAATATTAGTAAGTATTGGTCTTATACTAGGTTACTTAAGTACTTACACATAAACCCCGTTAGGGCGCTGCAATTTTATTAGATAAGATTAAATTATTATATTATTAAATTAAATTATGATTAAAAAAAAAAATTAATTACATAACACCATAACACCCCAACGGTCACATACATAGTCATGATCCCACACTAGAATTCCCTGTGTCGTGGGTATCAGGAACTACGAGTACCATGGTACCATATAACACCCAGACCCGGAACAAATATTTGTAGATCATACAAACATTTGTCCCGCAGCGGGAATCGAACCCACAACCCCTCGCATCTCAGCCAACTACTCGCCCTCCGCGCCACAGAGGTCGTCAAATGCGAGATAAGATTTATCCCGGCTGCTGGCTATTTAGCAATGTGTAATTGCTGGTGTCGTGGTGCGTCCGGCCTACGAATACATCCCTCCTTCTCCTTCCGTGGATTTAAGTACTAAGACTTACTAAAGGATCACCAGGGGATGGGCAGCAGCATCCATCTGAGTACTGAACACCAATAATGCGATCACCAATCCGCCTACCGAGCGTGGTGATTATGGCAAATCCCCCCATTGCATTCTATGGGGGAGGCTTCGTCCAGCAGTAGACGTCTGGTAAAAAGCGTTAGTTGAGTTGGTCGTGGGAAAGCAATAGCGGCGATGAGCTCGCCACTTGTCACGTATATATTGCTACGATTGTGACCCACGGCGAAAAAAGACCACCTACTGCTTCGGAGAAAAAGACGTATGCCTATGTATGTGTAGAAACCCAAATGCCAATTTGCAAATCGTTTTCCAAATGGGAATGGAATAAAAAATGTTTGATGCTCATATGATCTGAATATTGAACACACCTACCCTGCAATAGCCGGTGCATTATTCAAACAACATTGAGAACAGAATGCAACCCCAAACGTATTAGAGCATCACTTTCTGACGCATGCTTTGCATACTCCAAACCTTAAAATACATCCCTCTCTGTCTAATTAGGGATGGTAGAATGAGATAGGAGTAGAGTTTCTATTCGATAGAAATGAGAAAAAGCGATCACAGCACAGGCACGATTGTCATCTAAATAATTCAAGCATGTATCCCGTTTGCTACATCTCTGCTTACACATTTGCAAAGTCTGAACATGATCCGTATCATGACGTATTAAGGTTTATTTTCGATGATGGGTAATGCTGGTTGTTGTGTATGGAGTTTTTACAGGCTCTTATACGAAATGTCGATTCGGATCGAGGGGGCCCGCGATGAGCTCGCAAAAACAATGAATGCGAATCGTAAAGCTGGAATGACAAGATGCGGTGTGATAAGGGAGGCTAATAACCCGTCCGGCCCGATCATTGTGACTGAGACAGCGGTGGCTCGAGTCTTTGTATGTGCAGATGAGATGCGGGTTATCTGTTTTGCGATTGGCACGTTCATTTTTGACGTTTTTCTTATGATGGATGGGAGGTTATGTTCGGCATTCAGAAAGGTAATACAGAAGCGTACATGAGGGTTATAATATACCTCACCTTTTAATGTTCAAGATACATACCGAAATTTTATTATTTTATTTCTGGACTTTTCTAGGATTAGAATATCAATAGAATATTAATCTTCTATTGATCATTGAATAGGCAAAAATATCAATATATAAATGTAAAGTTTTGCGTTTTTAAACGTGGAACAGCTGTTGTTAATAATGTCTTAATCATTGACAGGTAGTTTAAAATACGATAAAAATAGACAAATTTTATAAAAATTCTATGGCTATTCTTGGTTTATTTATAAAACCTTTGGGGTGATATTATAAAAAATGCCTTTAGTCTGGGTTTAAACCAGGACTACCAGTCTAGGCTTAAATATCGACCTAGGGTATATAAGACTGTAATACAAAAGCAGATGGTTTGTTTTCCAGAAGCAACTTTCGAGCTAGATATGCCAAAAATGACATAAGCTTGGACTATCTCTGGTTTATCTAAAACCAAGCAGCCCCCTAGTTTAGCAATGGTCTATAAATTGACAGTTGATTGCTTGTTGGAGGTAAGAATTTGGACATCTCAATTGTGATGTGTGTCACATCCATTAGTTTGATACTTTGGAAATTTGCGAAGTAGCGCGAGAATTGATTTCGGAAAACAAACCATCTGCTTTCGTATTTAAAGTCGCATATGCCTAAAGTCGATATTTAATCCTAGACGCCCGGACTAAATTCAGATTTAGTCCATGTTCTGTAATAAGGCCGTTGGTGTTTAGCAAATCTAAGGTATAAGGTGCCGTGGTGTGTCCAGCCTACAATAGACCCCTCCTTCTACTCTCGTGGATGTAGTAAAAGACTAAGGGGTTACGCAAGAAGACAGGCAGCAGTACTTACACCAATACTGCGTTCACCAATCCGCCTTCCAAGCGTGGTGATTATGGCAAACCCTCATGGGGGAGGCCTATGTCCAGCAGTGGACTTCTATGGGATAATGATGTACAAAAGAGTTTATATTAATATATTAATGACTGAACCGTCAACCTCGCCCTGGTCGGGCGACCAGATTAATCGAATTAAAAGGCATAGAATATTCAAAGATCCACTACATTGCTTAGCCTAAAGACATAATCAATTTTCGTCCGGTGTCGGTACAGAAACAATACAGCCATAATGCAGTAAGGACACTTCTTATTCATACAATTCTGCAACACTAAATCTTGTCCTGTATTTTTGTGCAATAAACAATTATGTAATTGTATTTCGTGTCGTTCTCTGAGCTTTCACAATCAAGAACAGCATTATCAGAGCAGATAATTAGATCTCAGTCTGTAAGAGTAAATACACTAATATGAGGCGGTCGCATTAAAGAGCCGTTTTCGGTTGTTCACGCACAGTTCCATGTTTAGTTAAAGCAAAATGTACAGTCACTTTTTGACAAGTTACTTTCTTGAATTAGTTCAAATTCAGCGAACGTTTGGTAAGCAAGAAAAAATAACTAATATATTATTGAAATCACTAGTATAGATGAAAGTTTCAGTTATGGCCGTTTACAGGATAGCTGATTGGCTGACATGATTTGATATGAGTTTTTGGTAGTTTTACTAACTAATCATAGTACAAATAATAATTGAGCAACTAGCAACAATTAGACAAGCCCGATGATACTGTAATTAGGGGTTTTCACGACCGACTCGAATCATGCTTTCAGCGTTGAAAATAGATGGCGCTGAACTGTGGATAAGCTGTCAAAAGAAAGTTTAACTTAGCGCCAATGTGACTTTGACAAACAACAAAAAAGAACCTGAAGAAATTTTCGACAATTTAAATTAAGTCAGAGCCATCTATTGAACCAGTTGGAACTACTTTTTTGTTTTTAAATCGAAATTGAAAGGCCCTTATTGACTTTCAGTCCAAGTGTCTTTACTGCCGGTGTCTCTGTATTGTGGCTTACAGTACATTTACATATTTTTGCGTTGGCCACGTTTTCAAAGGATATTCGTAGGTTGATGCGAATTTCAAAAATACGCCGCACATACTCATTAAATTTGGAACACGTAAGGAGCTGTCTGAATGCTAATTGAGGTGCTAGAGCGACGCGCAGACGAGACACACGCGATCGAGCTTCTATTCGTAGGTACTAATTCGATACGTCCTTTTTACAGTCGAAAGAAACTCACTGGCGTGGTTTTAAAGTGTTAACCCACACTTATAGGAAATATTAAGACTTTGTAATATCCCGAAAAAATGACCAACCAGGCGGAGATCGAACTTGCGACCATCTCCTTGATACGGAGATGCGTTAACTGCTACCGCCTGGTTGGTAATTTTTAGGATATTGTAAAATCTTAATATTTCCTTTATGTGTGGGTGAACACTTTAAAACTATGTCAGTGAGTTTCTTTTGACTGTAAAAAGAACAACCTCACTAAAGGACATATCGAATTAGTATATCGCCCCTCATACAAGAGAGAAGGCAACAAATGGTCATCCACATATTTTATCAAAATCATAATGCTCTTGTCCATCTTGCACTGTGACTGTGTGACAGAAGATCAAGCTGTCAATTGTAAAAAAATACTGTCCAGAGGGCCTAGCCAAACGGCATTCGCTTCGAAGCGATTCTATTTCTACAGTCGTAATACAATACAAAAGACCACGTGACATATCGAAAGCTTACGTCAATCTCATACATTTTGGACTTTTCTACTAGCGTCATCGCTATTAGAATGTTACTTTGTCTACGGCCTCTGGTCCAATGTCAATAAAATACCGACTTAAAAATCATTGTGAAATCCTGTCAAACAAATTCACGACTCCAGTTCAAAGTCGCCACTCGAGAAACATGATTTTCCGAGGTTGATTTGGCTGACCCCAAAAGAATCGCATCTCCACACCTGAGCTTAATCTATGCTGAAAGTTGCACGGGGCGTCTGGCGGGGGTGGCTATGGTGTTAATTATACGATTTTCTTTGAAATAACTTAATAAATATTGGATAAGGCCCACCCCGGCTGGCCCTTAATGAGAGGGTTCATTCGTGACTGTGTGTTCACGCTGGCTTATCCAGATCGCGCAGGGGGTGATTACATTTTGTGAACGCATATGATCTTAATGTAATTTTTCATAGATTTCCAAGAATTTTGTCAGGCTTGTTAATGTTGTAGTGGATAGGTTTTTGAAGGGTCACGTAACTAAGTTGTGTGATAAAAAAACAGGCAAGTGCGAGAGAGATTTGGCACCCTTTGGGTTTCGATTAATAAATTATTTCGAAATCGTCAGAGCCTTTTTCAAGTTTCAGCTACTTTTTCCTACAAACTTCACCACCCATTTTAGGGGTAAAGTCGATATTCCTGATAGTACAGGCAAATTAGCAAAAAGTGTGGACCTAAGTCGTGTAGTCGTGGATTTTTATGTAAACGTTAGATGACACGAAAAGAAGCTTATCCTAGGTTTGCACCTTTTCTGTCGCTTACGGAACCCTTTTAAATATTAGGTACAAACTTTAAAAGGCCGTAAATTTAAAAAAAGAAAGAAGTGACTGCACACTCGATTTTAGAGTTTCCAGGGTTAAAGGGACAAAATGACGTTACATGATGTCCCACTTGTCCCTTTGATTATTTCAAAGGAACTAGTGGGAAAAAAAAGTCCCATTAGTACCTTTAAAGGGACTGCCAAAAGGGACTAGTGGGAATGAATCGAAATTACTTGATGCAAGTTAAATTACGTATAGAGAGACTGTCTTAGTGCATTATGATTTTAATAAAAACCACGTGCTACATGCACGTGGTTTTTATTAAAATCATCACACAAGTGTGAACACAGTGTTGAACAAATGCATCTTCCGTAAAAAAAAAACCAGTATAAAACTTCCGGCGGGTGTAGTACTAATTAAATGAATAAGTTTAAGTCAATTTCAAGACCTACATTAATTTTCCCCGAAGTAGAGCGACAATAAAATATGGAAAAGTGCCTTCCGTGAGACGCACCATGGTGAAAACCTGGTAATGTATTTCGAGCATTTTTCTGATAAGTCTATCAATTTGCACCGACTACCTTAATTTTCCCGGAGCCGTAATAACCACAAAAAGTTTTTTTGTAAACGATTTTTTTTGTATGTTCCGTATGTCGGATTTAAAAAAATACTTGGTGCAAATGTAGATCATAACGATTCAAAGTCTATGCCAAATTGCACCGACTACTTCTATTTCCCCCATTAAGTTACGGATATTTTAAGGTTTTTCACCCTATTTCACCCTGTTCCGGAGGGTGAAATTACTGATGCTTATTATTAGAGGTGATTTTTAAGCCATACAAAACAATTAGAAAAGTTTTCATGACTACATCTAATTAGTTCCACACTTTTGCAAAAAATCACCTAATTTGACTGTACTATGAATTCTAATATTCTTTATGTTTTGTATATTTTGTTTGTTCTTTGTGTCACAAAGGCAATTTTCATTCAATCACAACATTCCAAATCTCAGAACTGTGAGGTCACTGGACTTTTCACTTTCACGATTTCCATACAAAAAATTGACATTCATTGCCATCTTTTTAGAGTTAGAAGGTTGATTTTTTTATCTTTTTTTTTATCTCTCTAATGGCTCTAATAGCTCATTAACCTATTTTTGGTATAATTTTCAAGTTGATACCTTGAGCTGTTCCTGAGAAAAAGGTTGTTGACAAACAGACGGACAGTAAAGTGATCCTATAAGGGTTCCGTTTTTTCCTGTTGAAATACGAAACCCTAAAAATACTGGCAATTTCTGAATGCCACCTTGAAAGTAGCTAAATAACACATTGTTAGATAACACTTATAGTATACCTTCTGTTATAGATAAACCTGTTTTACAAACAGCAAACGAATACATACACACATACATAAACACAAGCCTTTTTCCCCGAAGGGGTAAGCCAAGCCTTAAAGGGCCTCTTTATACCATGGGTTGCACAGTCGCAGGAATATAGATGCGACAAGTGGTGAGCTCATCGCCGCCATTGCTTTCAACGACCAACTCAGCTAACGCTTTCTTCTAGTAATAGCACACCTAAATAACGGGCTTAAAACAACAAGATAAAGAAGATAATTAAATAGGCGCAAGAAACAGCCGCCGCAACGTCACCTGCGCACGAAACAGGAATACGGACGAAACCGCAACGCCTTGCCTAGAAATAACCAGGAAACTTGGAATAGGCATTTACCTTTGCGGACGCCCACTTGATGCACGACACGACACAAGCATGGTCGCTGTCAGACGGAAACTCGGCCACAACTGCATCTGAAGGTGCCACTCCACTTGGTGTATATTCACAAATGCTTTCGTTATTTTTCCAAGGTAAAATCAACCATGAGTCTATCGGTACATAATGCTATTTTCCTTAGCAAAATAACGCAATATACACCAAGTGAAGTGGCACCTAAATACGTAAACTAAAATTCAAGATGACGTGCGTCATCGTATTGCTATAGCGGATTGGAAAAAAATAAACAAAAGTTAGTGACATACTAACCAGAGAGCTCAAACTATAGTGTAAGGACCAAACTGGAGGAGAGTTGCTCGAGACAGAGATAATGGAAAATGCTAGCAGAGGCATTTGCCAATAGGCACACTAAAATACCGCGAAAAAATTCTATAAAACAAGCAACATAAATTGAATATCTAAATAGGAGGGTTAATACTTTAGATTTTTTTGTCAGGGCATACCAGTTATCACGTCATGTTTTCATTAACCGTTTTGAGTACAAACATTTTGGTACAAAACTCGTTGCACCGCTCCAGATTCAAATCTCAGAACCGGGTATTAGAATATCGAAAACTAAAATAACGACAGCCACAATGCTCAAAATCCCTAAAATTTAAATTTTCGATATTCTAATACGTGCCCCTCAGAACCATTTGCATTAGATTGAGCATTATTGATAATGATTAGGACTGTTTTTTAACCGACTTCCTAAAAAAGGAGGTACTCAATTCGGTTGTATTTTTTTTTAGTGTTTACCGCATATCTCCGGCGTTTATGAATCGATTTGGAAAATTCTTTTTTTATTTGAATAGATATACTTCCAGATTGGTCCCATTTTTTTCAAAATCCAGTTCAGATTTTTTCTGAAATCCAGTCCATTCTGATCTCATGAGGAATTGAGGGAACTCCTCAAATATTGTAAGCATACATATGGCGATTTTGATATTTTCAGCAACAAACCAAGCATTTGCATTCAAAAAGTATCATAATCCTTTCACCACTCTGGTTCTTTCATCATTTTTTTTTCATCCAAATATTTAGTCGAATACAATGGCGGAAGTCGGTTTTTTAAATGAAAAGTTATTTGAGGCATTTTGTCTTTCGCCTTCGAATCTAGCTAACGTCAGGTTTGCTGTATTCCGTAACTAGTGCTGTACTTATTTACAATTCACCGACTTAGTGAGCGTAAGTTAGCCTCCAAAGCGAATAACACTAAATCCAGACTAAGTTCCCTGCACTCGGCTATTTATTTAGCAACTTTTCTCGCTAATGCCACTTAGGACGCTGGAGATTGGAAAATCGAAAATATTAGGTACATCACAAGTTTCAGAGATTTTAAAATCGTTAACGAAACTGTGAAGATCTAAAATATCTTACAAGCAAGTTGGAGTGTCACAGAACATTTGCAGAATATATTCTTAGACATGAAAGTTTGCAGTCCTAAGTTTTTCGATTGACTATTATTGTAATCAATAAAAGGTTTGGCAGTTGGAAAACCATTAAATATTAAAGAAGTGGTAATTGCCTTGAAAATAACAATCTTACCAAAAACTACAGATGTATTGCTGGGTTTCTTTAAGGTGCTACATCAGGTAAATCAATATTTATGTACGATTTCAAAGCCCTATAAGTAATTAACGGTTGCATCTAAAGGCATGCAAATTGATGACAAGTGATTGATTATTCACATCTTTGGTAATTTTTCCCTTTTCTATAACAAATTATTAAAATTTAGCTAATTTTGGCTTAAAACGCTACTTTATCTAAATGCCTGTACCGATTTTTATTATTTTTGGGCTAAAATTAACCTAACTGTTATACATATAATTTGATTTTTAACTTTTCAATAAATATTCCTAGAAAAAATATAAACTACTACATGGGCCTGAGGACACAGGCGTCAGTCGACTCAGTCGCGCGCTATACCATTGGCTAGCGCTGGCTCAAAGGTCATTGTTGGTTGGTTGCCAACAATCGCCTTATAAGGACACTGCAGTGTCTCTCTCTTTTTTCTACCCAGGAAACGACGAAACGAAACATCTCAGACAACATTAAAAATGTCCATCAATAAACAGAAGTGCAACCACCTAATCTAAGTAGACGCTTCGATAAACATCTCCGAGTCCGCAAACACGCGGTGTGGACTGACCACAGCAGGACAAGACTAGTGATGTACTTGGAAAAGATCTGGCTCTGCATCTTATTTTCCGGCTTTTTTATGAAAAACATATGATTTTATTTAGCGAGAACGACGTTAAACAAAACCGTCTCGTAAGATTGGAACTATGGTATACAACGACAACAAACAAACGTACAAGGCAAGCTCTTATAAAAGCTTGTAACAAAAGCTTGTATAAGGTATCTCCGTTCCAAATTTCACTCAAATCCGTTCAGCCGTTTGAGTGTGAAGAAGTAACAAACATACTCATAATCTTTCGGCATATATTACCAATAAACCAATAAAACTTTTTTTTTATGCTACTTGGCAAGCAAACAAGCTTACGGCCCACCTGATGGAAAGCAGTTACCGTAGCCTATGAACGCCTATAACACCAGAGGCATCACACGCGCGCTGCTGACCCTGAGACATAAAGATGAAAATTCTCATGTGCCTGTAATTTCACCGGCACTCGTACCCTTCAAACCGAAACAGCAATGCGAACACTACTGCTTGGCGGCAGAAATAGGTAGTGCTTCTCCGGACGAACTCTTTCACAAAAAGTTCTACTACTAACAAAAACTTACTTATTATTAATAACAAAATTATTTATAATATTAGTGTGATGTGATTTAAGTGAACCCATCATCGGATAGCAAAGACTGAAAACAGATTAATATTCGCAATTGACAATCTTGCTCGTAAGACTTAGCGCATCCCTACTCAGACTCAAAGCAAACACTGAATAGGGTATACTGATTATGATGTAATGTGGCAGATTATGGATTACCTCTGGTCAGTTTGTTGGTATAGGGTAGAGTATGTAAATAGATTGGTCACTTGCTGAATCATTTACAGAGCATGTCTACATTTAGCGCTATGTTGATTTCGTGTTAAATTTCAAGAGATAATTTCTTCTAACCTTTGTCTTGGTTTTGGCGGGTTCATAGAGGAGATGCATACAAACATGGGTATAGTCTTTTTGAATTTTGAATTGACAACTTCGACAATGAGGTCAGTCGACGATTCCAACGTGGATGGGCAGTTTTTTTTATTTTTTTATATTTTTTATATTAGGAACAACAAACAATTACACTAAAAAACAAGTATACAAATAATTCTTTAAAGATAGGTACTAAAAGTGCAATCAGCCCCGTCGTCCACGAATTTGATAAAAAAAGATATGAGGGCGCAACTTTGTTTTTGTCACGTTTGTTTTGAAAAAAAAGAATAATAATAACAATTAACAGAGTTATGAATATGCACCTACATCATTAATATAGTAGGTCTGAAAACTCAGACACAATCTTAATTAAATCTTATTTAATCTTATTTCTAAACGAGCTGGGTGAGGTTGCAAAGAATTCAGCGTTCAGGAAACTACGCCATATCTTCTCGTCATTGATACCGCATAGCCTCAATACGAAAGTCTATAATCAGTGCGTGTTGTCAGTAATGACTTATAACACTGAGACGTAGTCGCTACCTATTGGCTTTATATACAAGCTCAAATTCACGCAACGTGCTTTGGAGAGAGCCCGGAGTCACTACGTGATAGAATCCGAAATGAGGAAATCCGAAGAACAACCAGTAAGATCACTCACCGGCATAGCCTTTAGATTTAGCAAGTTGAAGTGGCAATAGGCAGGGGAATAAAGGCTCTCAAGTGGCGACCACAAACGGACGACGAAGAAAAGGAAGGATGAAGGGTCTTGATGGACCAAGGACATTATAAAAGTAACTGAAAGTCGGTGGATGGAGGTGGCTGGAAACATTTTGTCGTGGTATTCTATGGGAGAGGTCTATATCAAACAGTGGACTTCTATACTACTACAGATGACGGTGATAAAAAATTGATAAGTTTTCTACGTTTTATACATAAGATTTACAGTTTTTTACGTAGAACATGCATGACCGCAACAAATGGCTTTATGGGTCATCATATTCCATAACAAGATACAACATGTAAGCTTGGGTTCAATTAAAATACACAAGTGAAGAAAGAAATTCAGCCAGTCTATCAATTTATAATTTCAAATCGTAATTACAATGCGCACGGAGCCGGGAGGGGCACTGGACACCGCAGGCCGAGGCTCATATTAATATTATCACGTATCCGGACCTCAGAGCTCACTGGAAGAATTTTTAATGGTATGCTTTAATTATTTTGCCTCTGGCCGTCAACGGACGCCGCTCTAAGTTCCATTCACATTAGAGAATTCATTTTTAGTCGACCAGGGCGCCTACGCTTTAAATTATTAAGCGACTTACCGAAAACTGAAAATTCCCCGAGATCACTGCTCACGTGTATTTATGAGTGCGTAAATTTTAAGAGAGGGATTTCAGTAACCGTTTGTACATTATGAAGAGCTAATTAACTGGGACGAGTCCAATTAATAATGGACCAGAGGAGTGCGTATAGTTCGAAATACATCATCCCACTGAAGAGTCAACATTCGGTCATCATTCACAAGACACGGTAAAAACATTCGGCACCCAACTTGCAGGTTAGCAAAACTGTCAAAAAGTTTCCTGTGTAATGGAGTCAAATTGTATAATAAGTTAGATAAAGAGTTATGAGAAATGAATGGTGACATGTTCAAAAGGAAACAAATCAATAATGACTAAAAAAGCTGCTATAATATGTCGCAAGCTCTTAATGACGATTTTATTGCCTAAGACAATTTTGCATGTTCGTTCTCTTATTTTTTTTTTCTAATAGGACAATGCCCAAGGCTGCTATGATTATCAGTATTTCTAGATTACTAATATGTATTATAATTATGATTATGTTATATTGACAATTAATTTTACAGCTGCTATTATATGACATGTTATTTTTATTCACTTACGTATTTTAAATTTGGTACTTATGTACTTTGTTGGGTAATAATTTTAAAGAAAAAAAAAATCGATTGTGTATTTTGATAAATTTATATAATTTATTAATAAGTGAAATGCTTGTCTGTTTCTAGCGCCCCTCCAGTTAAGTAGTTAAATTTCAAACTATAAAGTATGACGTGACCAAGTGTTCTTATAATTGTTCCTATATAAATGAGTATGAGTAGTACGAGTCCCGAAAAAAAGCATTATAAATCCTTTGAAAGTTCACGTTGAGCTGACCATAAAGTGAATAAGGCATGCGATGCAAAAAAATCTTAATTAAAATTAAATCTTACCCGGGGGCACAAAGACACGGACGCGGCAACAAAAATGTAATATGATTAGAAACAAATTACACACGCGTATGCGATAAGTCCGCGCGGGCCGCCCGTTAACCAACCGTCCCTCACTTTGCCTTTGTCCGGCCACTTTCTTTGTATATTGTACAATTTTCATGCAAAATTTAATTTCGTTTTCAAGACTCGCGCGGAATGATATTACTGCGGCCGCAGTGACCGCCGTTTGTAATTTCATTCCTCCTCAAGTGTGTGTGGACATCGTGCCTTTTTCATCACATTCCCTCTCGGTGGCTGGTCACAGCGGCCAACGCGCGGTCGCGTTTCGTTTATTGCGGTTCGGAATTAAACGTTGGATTGTGCCCCGTTAATTGCTTAACAAAACTACCTTCATCCGCGTTGTTTTATCGGTCCACTCTCTTTTGGATACCTGCGCTTTCTTTACTGCTCTTCTACATTTGTGAACTGTGCTTTGTTGCTTACTAGCTATCCGTATATGGGATGCTTTCCCTCTTTTTATCAGAACCGCCATCTCTTTCTATCTTCAAAAAGCTATTGTTCAAATACTTTTTGTCCGTGTCGCAAAGCTGTTGAGTTAGCTCTACTAATATGCTCAGATATAAATATTCATATATATAATTTGTTTTTGATTGAATGTATGTGTATTTATATATTATTGAGTACACCGTATGTACGCATATATTTTTATTATTTTTACACCACTGTCCTTTATAGTTCTAATCAAATTCGATCCATCCCAAGGTTGTATAGAAAGTCGCTCTCAGCGATAATACCGCCCATTGTACTTCCATACGTATAATAATATGATTATTTTAATGTTTTAATGTGGTGTGCAATAAAGTGTTTTCTATCTTTGTTCATTTCGTATGCGAACCGTTATCGTCCCGTGCCGTAATAAAATCACCGTTTTTCTTAAAGGTCTTCCAACCCCAGTCAATATTCCTAACCCACCGGGAACCGATATTCCCTAAACTCGTAATAAAAGCAACAAGTTGTTTGGACAGTATCATGTCATGTTAAAGCACCCCGATAAAATTGTCGAAAAAAGGATTCAATAAGTGCACCCTCTTAAAAGAAAGTTCCTAACCCTTTAAGGAGTCGGGGCACCCCAATTTGTTATCGATAGCTGTAACACAGTCCGAGTCAAGGGCGCGGGTGCTTCCCTAAGGTGAAGGGATAAAAAGGGATTCTTTGTGTGTCTACCCGCAAATCGGTGTGGTGTGCGCTCAATGGGGGCGATTACGCAGCTTAAACTCAAACGTGAGAAGAAATCTCCTTGGACATTTTATTCGGTATATTTGTCGGGGATTACGGGTTCACCGATGGAATATTTATCAAGGTTAACATGTTTTTTGTGCTTTGGATATCAGAATAATAAATATATTTGGTGCTCCTTTATATTTTTTCATTTCAATAAGACCAATTTCTATGCTTAGGTACTCTATTTCGTAATCACTCATGAAAAAGAAGAAGAAGAAGAATTTATTCAAGCAATTTTATTTATACATAGCTCTATATACTCTCAGAACGGCTATTGCGTGTCTTGACATTGTTTTAAAAAAAAACTGTTTAACATTTTAGCTAAAAAGACATATAACGACAATAAACGAATATTTGAGGGATAAACTTATTCAGACATTATTTAAGTTGTAAGAATTTGATTTTTAATTTTCTATTTGACATATTGTATACTAACGTATTACTGTGTTGTTGGAATGTAATAACATAAAGATGTCGGTAATTAATAAGTAAAATAATGATAGCTAGTTTATTAAGATTTCTGTAATTTTTGAATGCCTAACATGTTTCTAGCAGAAACAGTTAGTTATTTTTTGAATTAACATTCTAGTAACCCTATTTGAAGCAAATAAATAATTTGATTGATTGATTGAAAGCACGTCCAGATTCTAAGAATGGCCCATGATAAACCACTTTTTACAAAACTGCTTTGCAAGTCAGATACTTTAGGTAAAATTTAAAGGATCCCAATCATATTAGTGAATCCTAAGCACCCATTAAGCAGAAACCAACAAGTAACACACGCTAGCGCGCAAGGGCGTCTTCCGAAGGCGCCGGCAAACACCGGATTAACCGGCAAATTGGCTTAAGCTATCCGGATCAGGGATACCCGTGAATCAATCACAGAGCGAAGTATGGGGAAGAAGGCAGTTTGTTTGGCTTGGCTGTCGTTATGAGTCAAGAGTTCATACTATAAGTCTGATAACTACTACTTGCTTACTTATTAGAATAGAATAGAATAGAATATTCTTTATTGCACAATAACTCAAATCATGTACATAGGCGAACTTAATGCTAGGAAGCATTCTCTACCAGCTAACCTTTGTGCAATGCGGATAAATTTATGTAGGTGGTGCATAATACGTTGAAAAGAATTAGATAGTACTTCGTACTTATTACTTGATATTTAAAAAGCGCCTTTGATTTTGACCGTTGGGAGAAAAAACCATAGTGGTGAACAGGTTTTGGCGTGTCCCGGTGGGAGTCTCTTATACACATCAGCATAACTTTTAACTTCGATAATCGGTCAGATTCAGCACATTTCTTCATTAGCCGGTAAACGTCCGCGAGGCCTCCCCCATAGAATAGGGGGGATATGCCATAATCACCACGTTTGTCAGGCGGATTGGTAATCGCAGTACACCTATCCGAGTACACCTAGTACTCGGATGAATGCTGCTGCCCATCCGTTGGTGTAATCCCTTAGTCACCTTTTAGGACATCCACGGGAGGAGTTGGAGCAGTCCTATTCTTAGACCGAGACTAACACGTGCCACCATGGTATCATTCAGCATTACAAGTTCAAAACGAGATGTTAAGGTTTGAAGCGAGTTTTCCTTACATTTTCATCTAATGAGGAAACATTTAGGACACTGGTTCGCCATTTTGCTCTCCAGCCACGTTCCGATGCCAATAGATTCTAATAAGATTAGTGTTGTCACACCGTTTTCAGATAAAATACTTTGTGGTCTATAATTGGGGTTCAGGACACACCGTCCCTGTAACTAACCATTCAATGGAAACTACACCCTGTTGTTTTGTCAGAGGGTTTGTTTCCCATCAGCTTAGATTATATTGGTCATCACTCGCATGACTAGACAATATCGACTTGGAAGGTGACGGTCTTAGCATTCCAAATGCGATTTTAGCCTTTGACAGTTTAGAGTTAGAGTTGATTTTGGAGTGGTCGTTTTGTGGATAGTTTTCTCCGATCGGGTAAGGTTTACAAATTGGATCGGTCGCGGGTAAATCAGGGTAACCCAGTAATTGAGACTTAGAGGATCATTCGGTTCGGATCGGCGGTTAAAGGATTACGGAGCGATGTATCGCTATCTATTGATCTCAGTGTCGTTGGGGTCGGCGGGCGGTTTGTTGACAAATTGTGTGGTTTGAGACTCTTTAGTAGACCGGCTTTCCCTTTTTGGGGAAATAAGTGCCAGGCAGTTTGAATTTAAGCTGCAATTTGCCCTTTACATCTACTTTACCATACCATCTAATTATATCTGGCTTCTTCATCAGCCGGTAGACATCCACTGCTGGACGAGGCCTCCCCCATAAAATACAATGGGGGGGAGGGATTGCCATAATCACCACGCTTGGCAGGCGGATTGGTGATCGCAGTATTTGTGTAGAGTGCTCAGGTAGATGCTACTGCCCATACTCTGGTGTAATCCTTTAGTCGGCTTTTACGACATCCACGGGAGGACAAGGAGGGTTCTATCCTAGGCCCGACACACCACGATGACGTGTATCTGGCTTACCGCGTTGTTATATCGCGTTCATCCGTCCCCCAGAACAATTGGTGAGCCTCAAGGCCTTGGAACGACTGCAGCATCAAACCTTTGAACATGCTTTACAAATCACACCATCATCATCACCAGCTTGTTTACGTCCACTGCTCGACGAAGCCATTCCCTCATTGAATACAATCACCACGCTTGGCAGACCGATTGCTGATCGCAGTTTGGTGTTGAGTACTCAGGCGGATGCTGCTGCCAACCCCCTGGTGTAATCCCTTAGTAAGGCTATTACTACATCCACGGGAGAAGGAGGGGTCTATTATTTTAGGCCGGACACACCACGGCATAATCAAAATCACAACATAACAGTGCAGTAATTGCAATTCAAGAGTTCAACTTCTTAATGAAACATTTAAATAGGCTATCTTACATACTCAAAAGCAAACAGACATTTATACAAATAAATTGAATGAAGCAAAAGATTGAATCCATGTAAAACTACTCGCATCACAAACATGTCGCAGGTTCAATTCCCCGTCCGGGTAAGTTTTATTTGTGTTTACAAAGGATCGGATCGTGTTTGCGTCTGTCTGTGCCAATAATGGACACAGGATCAGTTGTTGTATATCATTAGGAAGAGTACGGTGCTGGGGGACATTGTCTTTTGATGTAGTTGGCACAATTCGTACTATTGGAACTTTGTGGTAGCATAAAGTGTGAACTTCTTACTTGCAAAACACGTGATTTGATTTAGTATCGGTTGTGTTTTTTGATTTGCAGATCATGTAAACATTTGTCCCGCAGCGGGAATGGAAACCGCACCTCTTGCGTCTTAGCCGCTACTCGCCCACTGCGCCACGGAGATTTGTTAGCCGTTCGTCCTACATGCAGTTAGTCCAAGTCGCGGTTTGTCCAGTAAGCGTTTGGTCCTATACGCAGTTAGTCCTAAAATCTGGACGAACTGCAAATTCACTTGGTAGCAGTTGGTCCAAATCGGAGTTCGTCATATTTGCAGTTTGACATACTGGCAGCCCACCCTAAGCACAGTATAAGTAATTCATCCTATATGTAGGTACATGACAAGAGTATTGAGTATTTACACAACTTTTTAGCCCTTGATACCTAACAAAAATGTTACTGTTCCGGTTCAGAATAGCTATTTGTCATTAGTATACTGTGGTTCATTTATAAATCTTAATATTATAATGTCAAACAGTGTTTTAGTATAATAACAGTTATACAGGACTTACTGCCTTTAGGACGAACGGCTAACTAATCGCCACGGAGGTCAACGGACGGTAATACGGAAGTATTTATAAAAACTTAATTTGGAGGCTGCGCGGCGCATAACATGCTGGTTAATTACAGAAGCGAAAAGATGCAGGAAATGCACCCGAACTCGGTGATAAGGAGTTATCGAGAGACTTACGAGCAACTCCGGTGTACGGAGACACAGATTGGACTAGCTAATTATTTGTTTCGTATCATCATCATCATCATTAGGTCACGCAATAGATATTTAGTGGTCAGAACGAGCAGCAACGCCAACCCAATCAGCTACCATTAACTCTGACTTAGGAAATTTAGGGTCATCAAGATACAGGCTTTGCCTAGTTTGGGACCCTTCGTAAAATCTGTACCTCATCATTGCATGTTATGAAGCTAAGTATTTTTTTATTTTTGGAAATTTTACATTTGTTTGATGTTATAGCTCAACTTGTGTTTGTTTTTATATAAACTTATCTTATTTTATCAATATTAGCCTGTAGAAGTCCACTATTGGACACAGACCTCCCTCTAGAATGCCAGGACAACGGTCTTGAGCCGCCTCCATCTACCGACTTCCTGCGACGTTTATAATGTCTTTAGCCTATCGAGTGTTACGTATATATAGGTGAAAACAGACTATATGGATTTGCTAGTTTTTGTGGCTGCAACATTCAGCTTTGAGACGTCAGTTTTGGCATTCAACAACATAAGGAGGCACTTAATACACTATGTGCAATTCAGTGGATTCACAACGCAAGCTTCATAACACAAGAAAACACCGGACCCCAAAGAAATATGAACCGACAGCAAACAATTTAAGCCAACAACCATAAAACAAAGGCTTAAACATACTTAACCGCGTCTAGTAAGAAACTAAACACCTGAAATCTAATAAAGGCTGATAAGTTCGCCTGAAAGCCGGCACGTAAGCATCGTGTATTTTCTACTATCACGGTAAATTTTGTTACCTATTAAACTCCTCGAAGCGGCTATAATGTTAGCCTGAGGTAACGATTATACCATAGATTAGTAAGGGACGGCTCAGACAGAGTAGACACTCGATTGTTATGATCAAATGCTTGCATCTGTTGATGGGTTGAGAAGAGAAGACACGAAAACATTTTCTGAATTTTTACCAATTCATTATTATTTTAAAAAGCCATGCCAAAATTACTCCTAAGACAAAGTTTCATCATGGTCCACCGTGTGCCAGATAATCATCAAGACGTCCGAGCGTTCAAGGTCACTCAAGGTCACAACCGCAAGTTATTGCCGATACTTTGCACGCGTAAGTTATAAGTCGTAAGTCATTGGCCAGATTCAACATAGTCGCGACTATCTGACGCATCTGATAATATGTTTCAGGCTTAAATACTGCTTTTAATCGCTAAAGCTTTCTCTCTTTACGTGAAATGTTTGTAAAATATAGAAAACTAAGAATGCTGACACTCTTTAAGTTAGCGCGTGATTCGGGTTCTATAAAGACTAAAAGCGTTACTGAAATGGTTCGCTAGAGACGGTGCAAAACTATTACTACTATATTCGATTGGCCCAGGAACGAAAAGACTAGAATGAGAGGAGCCTAGCAAGGGCTGATAAGATGGAGACGGACTTCTAAGAGACATCCGTCTCGTAGGTAATCAAATCCGCCCCATATCTCGACACTGCTCTATGAAAATCGCGCGCTCGAGTCACCACTCTTTTGTACACGTTATTAGCCAAGCTATATCTCGTGATTTGCATATTTCGGCAGTAAAATTAATTCGAAGATTTGCCCGCATCCCGCCTAGACGGGGCGTCTTAGGGGGCGAGCGATGTTATGTTTTTGGATTCGTGCAGTCGGAGCATTCGGATTTGTATTTACCGATACGGATTGCGGTTGAGTCCGTAATCCGTCTCGGTTGCTTTCAATTAAGCCGGTTCATTCAATTATTGCAAATGGTTTTTCTGCGCCCGGTTTCCACAACTCTTTGATGATTTGATGAATTATGTGATTATTGACTTTCAGACCAGGAACTCGTAATATCGTAATCAGATAATCTTTAGTGTCTCGTGAATATTGGCCATAAAGATACTTACGATGTATAGTTAAGGTAATCTACAATGATGATTCAAATTCAAATAGTTTCTATATCCCAGCTAAGTAAGTGGTGGATTCAAATAGTAAACAAAACGAAAATTTCAGCATTGCGACGTTTCAGTGCCCAGAAACGGGAAACTTCACTTAAAAAGCTCAAGAATTTTTAACCCGATTGCGCGACCATCTTAGATTTAAGCAAAGACTTATGGTAATAGCCTCTGAAAGCGCATAACGGGCCCCGGCATTAATCCATACAACTAATATTAGCAATAAACGGCCCCTTTCAGCTAATTATGCTAAGATGTTGCCGAGATGTCTGCAGCCGGATTTGAGTTTTACGGTTTGTTTGTGTTGCACTGTGTGTACGTAGATGATAGTGTAGCTGGCGATCACGCGCTAAGGATAATTTTGCTTGAGTATGTTTTGTATAAACTTGCCCTTTTACACATTAAGACGAGGTGGCTACTTCACACTCTCTGTCTTTAAGCTCCTGTAACACTTTTCTACTTAAAACTCCCAATCACACTTCCAAGTTCCATGATAAGTCATTTACAATGCAGGCTGTTCATTTGTAGAACGCGTTGCCTGTGGATATATTTAATTGTGTAGGAGCCATACCAATATGACCCTTCTCTTTTTCTGTTTGTTCCAGTCCATCCAAAGGTTGCCTGGCGGATTGCTGTTAGCGATAAGGCTCCCATTGTATTAAGGTTAATAAAAAAAATGTTTTAGTATTTTTCCGTGTGGAAATAGACATGCATGCATGTGTGGCATTATAGAGTTTTCTATCTACTTCAATTATTATTTCATATTAGTTTATCAATGATTATTCAGTGTTAACTCAGGCTGTGAAGGTTTTAAATCCCCATCATCGCCAACCCATTGCTGTCCACTGCTGTGCATAGGTCTTCGGCTCTCACCAACCAGTTGCTACATCACACGGTCATGTTATTATGTTATGTCAACTCATGAACTCGTTTACTACCAACGTCTATCGGTTCTTCAGCAGACATGGCCGACCCATTGCCACATCAGCTTGCTAATCTTCTGGGCTAAGTCGAGAACACTGGTTATCTGTCGGGTAACTTCGCTTCGGATCTTGTTCCTCAAAGAAACTCCAAGCGTGGTCCTTTCCATAGCTTAATGAGCGGCATTTTCCCTTTTTTTCTTTATTCCATAAATTAAGCTGATTGACATTCGAAAATCTTTGTCAAAAAGCTTCAGTTACAATAAACAAAAGAAAGTGGTTGATTCTTAGCAAATTTAAAACTTGTTAACTAGTACTTACTTGCAAAGAACTGTCTGATTGGCAGAGTCGAACAGCCTCGCGTAGCCCCAGCGCGAAGGCAGCTCGGCAATGCTGACTCCACGAGCGCCCCACACGCAGACTCTGCTGCCACATGAACTAGCCATCACCTGTTCCACGGTGAACGCAGGCGGGGACAGGAAGTGCAACTTCTGCAACAGACAAGACGGAAACATGGTAAAATTAACACTTCCACATTGCTTGTATTAATAAATCAAACAAATGAATAAACAGCGAAATTCTTCAATTTTGAAGATTTCTCTTTTTTGTGTCACAAAAGCTCATGCATTGTGAGATTACAGGAAGCACACCAGAGATTTTTTTTTTTTTTGCTCATATCACAATTACTTCAAGGTCTGAAATAAAATAAAAGTAGACCTTTCATACGATACCAGACTTGATGGATTTGTCTCACTTTTTGAGTCCCTCTTGGACAACAACATCTCAACAACCCCTTGACCAATTCCCATAACCTTACTGAGCTCATAAGCCCCTTGCCTACAAATTGAACCAATACTATCAAAATAAAGAAGTATTTTTTTAATTGAAATCACAAGCATTACTTTCAATTGTCTGCTAAGCTAAAATTACTCCTGTTCTAACGCGACCAAGATCAGGGCAACAAACACGGCTTAGATTTATTTGATGAGCAAGGAGAAGCTGATACATAGAAAACGAGAACATAAAAACTTTATAGTCAAAAGTAAAAAGAATCTTTTAAAATATAATTCCTTAAAAATCGCTCTCTAATAAATACATGAAGTAAGACTTAACTTAAGCGAGAAGAGATTACTAATTGGGTTGTTTATAGTTCGACCATTAAATTTGTGACCAACCAGGATAATGTTCCAAGCATGAGCGCACGATAGACCTTGTTAACTTCTTCCATGGGAGGTTTCAGTCTACAGTTTAAGCTCGATGCGAATTCTGATTTCTTATAAGAGTGAAGTCTACACAGAGCAGAAACCAATAAAACTTCGCAACTCTCGCCAAGAAGAGTCGAAAACAACGAATCACATTACCATTGCTGATAGTGAACTATCGCCGAGACGAGCGCCGGCAAATATGATTAGGAAACTTTTTTAATCAATAAAAAGAACAAAACCCAAGACTTCCCATTTTTTTGCCTTATTGCTCACTAGCTTTTGCCCGCAGCTTTGCCTTTGTGGAATCAGGGTCCTGATTCCCGTAAGATTCCCGAAGATTAAGTAAAATTACTACGTTTACGCACACACATGTGGACAGTGGACTGGAATGAGATTGTACTGTGAATTGTGTGTTTTATAATTACGAGAATTGAATGAGTATCATCACCAGCCTGTTTACATCCTCTGCTGGAAGAATCCTATACGCCATTGAATACAATGGTGGTAATTTTTTTGTTAGTAGTAGAACTTCTTGTGAAAGAGTTCGTCCGGGGAAGTACTACCACCTACTACACCTACTATTTCTGCCGCCAAGCAGTAGTGTTCGCATTGCTGTGTTTCGGTTTAAAGGGTGCGGGTGCCGGTGAAATTACAGGCACATGAAACTTTTCATCTTTATGTCTCAGGGTCGGCAGCGCGCGTGTGATGCCTCTGGTGTTACAAGCGTTCATAGGCTACGGTAACTGGATTCCATCTGGTGGGCCGTAAGCTTGTCTGCTTGCCAAGTAGCATAAAAAAATAAAACAAAATGTGCCATAATCACCACGCTTGGCAGGCGCATTGGTGTTAAGTCTCTCTGGTAGATGATGTTGCCCATCCCCTGATGTAATACTTTAGTAAGGCATATACAATATCCACGGGATAAGGAGGGGTCTATTCTTAGGCCGGACACACCACGGCACAAATTAAAAAAAACATAAAAATTACAGTCTTACTAAAGTAAGTTTCGTGAATTATATCATTATTTTTTTTCCTATTCCCTGATGAAGACCCTCGATTATGGTCGAAACCTGTTGGTGCTTCCACCTTCCACCAACATATCAGAACGTGAAAATTTCCCGTTTTACAAAATGAATTAGTCTTCTTTTTTCTTGGGAGTCGGTTAATTACTTAAGTCCATCCAGTTACAGGCACACAGACGTTGCCTTTTATAAATATAGAGAAGACTTTTTTCGCCTTATTTCTCATTACAGGGCGCGTTGGCTCGTTTCCTTGCCGTCATAGTTATAATCATTTATCGTTTGACGGGCCGCGGTCCGACGGCGACGCTCTTGGAGAGGAAATTGAAAAAGTTGCCTTGATCGTACTCTGTGAAATGGGATCGGTGTCGTCTCAACTAATGCACTTTGTATACGATCTTGTATACTGCAAATCAATTACGTGATAAACAGTTAATCTAGATTTTGAACTATTATTGAAAATTACTTAGTGAGATGTCTTCTTTTTCACTTCACTTTATCAGCCGGTAGACATCCACTGCTGGATGTGTCCTCCCCAATAGCATACAAAGCGTACAATGCCCCTCCATTGTACGCTTTGTATGCTATTGGGGGGATTTGCCATAATCATCACGCTTGGCAGGCGGATTGATGATCGCAGTTTGGTGTTGCCCATGGCGTAATACCTTAGTCGCCTTTTACGACATCCACAGGAGTTATCAGAGGAGTCCTATTCTTAGGCAGAGTTTACCAAGGCTAAGTTAATCACTGTTGTCACAAATTTCGCCAAATAAGCTTTCGTTGATAGCTTAGTTGTACACGAAAGCCCAAACACGATAATTTGTACTTTATATTCGATGTGTTTCAATGTAACAACTTACCTGGCTACAACATCAATTTTAAAGCAACTTCATACGTTTGACAAACGGCAATTACAATGAGATTCAACCTCAACAAACGTGAAGTAACTAACATGCACGAAGAAGCATAATTAAATGGTTGGGTATGTCTAGCAGTGGACTTCCACAGGCTGGTTGTTGATGATGACATATTTAAATTATTGTAAATGTTCTCACTAACCATAGAATAGGCAGGCTTGGTGTATTTTACTAACCCAGTGATCCTTGTTGATTGAAAAATAAATGACATAATAATAATAATTCGAAAGCCCATCATAATTTCCATTTATCCGTTCTAAAGTTACTTACAATACCGGGTGAATCCCCACCAAATAATAGGTAAATCTCTAATAAATAATGGATAAATACCCGCCAAGGTGGGAGAGTGCATTAGCGAGTGATTATCGAAAAGAATCAAACCGAGTTAACCCTTTCATGCCACCCCGTTGCGTTCTGACCCCCGTGGTAACATAAAGGCGGGGTGTAACAAATCGCGACGGTAAAACGTGCAACATTTCCCTGACTACTAGAAAGTGAAGCAGCTTCTGAGCAGGACACCTAATTATACTGAATAATAGCTGCGCCCCGCGGTTTCACTCACGTGAACAATGGTGAAAATTGATGATGATGCTGAAAAGTAGCCTATGTATTAATCCAGGGTATAAGGTATCTCCATTACAAACACTCAAATCCGTTCAGCCTTTTGAGCGTGAAGAAATAACAAACATACTCACAAACTTTTGCATTTCTAATATTAGTGAGAAGTGAGATTCTAGCATTCATTGAAGACATATCTGATCAAAATCTAGATGTCTGTCGACACCTAGGACCGTGTATTTTAAAGATTCCTATAGTGTCCGAAACACAAGTTGAGTTTATTGATCGAATCGAAACGAGAGAACCAGAAGAAACATCTAATTGATATGAGTGATAGAATCTTATTAACAGTGCCTACGCAATAAGCCTCATAGCTTATTAGGATATGCACAGGGAACTTTACCATCATCATCATCATCATCAGCCGGTGCTGTCCAGTGCTGGACGAGGCCAGCATCACATGCAATGAGGGGATTTACCATAATCACCACGCTTGGCAGGCGGATTGGTGATCGCACTATTGGTGCTAAATACTCAGGTGCTGGATGCTTTTACCCATCCGCTGGTGTAATCCCCTAGTCGGCTTTTACGACACCTGCAGGAGGAGACGAAGGGATCTATTCTTAGGCTTATACACCACAACTCAGGAAGCTTACAAGGAGGATTAAAAGTTATGTATGTAAATGACGGAATAATTGATGGGAGCTTTTCTTCACGCGTTTTTCCCAGGCACAATTAAACCGCTTTACCAAACCTTTCTCCATGGATCTATACAATCCGTTCCAGCCCACACTCGGGCTCCGCATCACAAAGCAAAACTCGCGAGCTGCGGTCACCGCGGGTGGGCATAAATTCGTCGCCGAGCTACCGACAGCCAGAACCGTACGAAAAGCGATAATGGGCTCGAATCTCTCGCCTAAGTAATGGCTTTTTAGTTTAATTACCCAGGTTTTATCGGTTAAGCCGTAAGAAGGGATTACACCAGGGGCTAGGCAGGAGCATCCATCTGAGTACTAAACACCAAACTGCGATCACCAACCAGCCTGCCAGGCGTGGTGATTATGGCAAATCAACTAATTGCATTCACGGGGGAGGCCTCGTCTAGCAGTGGATGTAAACAGGCTAGTGATATGACGAAAATGAAAGTTAAGTTAACCTTAAGACCGCAAGGCCTATACTTAAAAACAAACGTTATTAAAGTTTTAATTTTGTGTCATGTAGTCTAGTCGTTTGGGTCACAATTTCAGTTACCACCAGTAGATGACTCAGACAGTAGACGGTGAAGGTTGAACAATACAAGCTGTTGCCATGACTTCTTTCACGAGAAATAAGGATTCGTTCCTTTGAAAAGAAAGAAACCCGTTAACCTTGCTTAATTAAAAACTTCACTGTTATTTGATGTTTGACGTCAATGTAGGGAACGTGAACCGACGGGAAGGTCAAAATACCTAGGCCGATTGATTGTCTCACTCTCACTGAACAAAAGTATGTAGTATGATAAAGTATTTTTTTTTATTAAATATATATTTTTGTCTCATGATCATGAAGATGAAATCAGTACCTATTAAGTGTCGCGAGCTGATACAAATTAGCCTAAAAACCAGTCTACTATTAGCCATCGAGGAGTTCTATTGTCCATATTCCGTCTCCATCATCAGATCAGCTCACCGTCACTATACTATTGTAATGTCTTCGGAACTTGATAGGTATGCAAAATGTTTGCTCAATTGGATAACTGGAGCTGTGTTATAAACGTCTCGTTATACTTGATTCGTAAACAAACAAGCATACAAGGCAGGTTAAATAAAAGCTTGTTAACATAAATATAAATAAATAAATTAGCAAACAATCATACGGCCCACCTGATGGAAAGCAGTTACCGTAGCATATAGACACCAGAGGCATCACACGTGCGCTTTCGACCCTGAGACATAAAAGATGAAAAGTCTCATGTGCCTGTAATTTCACCGACACCCGTACCCTTCAAACTGAAACACAGCAATGCGAGCACTACTGCTTAGCGGCAGAAATATGTACGGTGGTAGTACCGAAAGGAATCTTTGAAAGGCAAACCGAATCCTTTCCTTTCACACGGTCTGATTCTTTCTATAGATAACAGTATTTAAATACCCGCTGCCCCCGCCTGTGTGGAACCTACGTACTTCCACTTTCAGACATTAAAACCTTCGTTAAATTCCCTACACAACATGGAAAGCTGCTTAAAAATACGTTTAGTAGAACTCGAGTTCTAATAGAAATACACACAAATAGTGGTCGAGCCCGGCGGTAACCCATCCAAGTACTGACCTCACCGAAGATAGATCATAATTTTTTTATTTTTTATTTGTTACCTTCACAAAAATGCTATAGCTATTACATGAGTAATACTTAGTGACAACTGTTTTTGAATCCAGTACATATTGAGTTAAAAGTATACCGTATAGGTATATACAGATAAACAGGCCCACATACTTTGCCTTTTATATATACAGAAGAGATGCATATTTAAGTAAAACGTTCTCGCTCCTTATAACTAAGGGCCTTGTTCATAATCATTTTTTAAACCTATTTTAGTTAAAATAGCTTTTGTCTTCTTCTCTCTGATGTAAAATGTCATATGTCAAAACAAGACAAAACATATTTTAACTAAAATAGGTTTAAAAATGATTATGAATAAGGGAGGTAAGCATTCTGTTGCCAAAGATATAGCCAGTGGATGGTTTAACCCTTTGCCTAGAGATTTTATTAGATCACCAAAATAGCCTATAAAACAATAATGAATTACGTATGTAAATTCAGTGGCAAAAACACAATAAAAATAAGGGACCCGTGGATTACGGGACGTATTAAAATTCCAGATACACACGTGGCTAAGCCGGGTACAATTACACCAAGGTGGGTGTTTCTGAAGGGGGCAGGCGCGGGTTATTTTTCCATATTTAATAAAATAATATAATAAACATTTTTAAATATTCCGTCCGCGTGCGTACGTGTATCGCGATCAGTGTCCGAGGCAGATATGCCGTTTTTTGTCCGCCATTTTGTTTTACGTGACCAGAGAAACAGTTTGCGAAGATTGCGGTGCATGTATTCAAATAATTATTGTTTGTTTTTAATTTAACTGTCGCGGACGGAATTTTAATGTTCGTTAGATTAAAGATTTCGGTTTATGTAGAATTATTTATGGAATGTGTTAAAATAATTCCTCGTAAACTTTTGATGCTGTTCACATTGTACACTTTCTAATTTAAATACTAATTTGCTTGTTAAGTTTAACATTTTGTCCGAAACTTCAAAGATTCCGTAGGTGTCACCACAACTCATCTAACTTCGTTTCTCATCGAGGGTCTATTAAAATTCAAAGTACAGTCAACTAGAACGAGCTGTACAACCCAAAGTGGCCCAGCAACTTGAATACAAACATTTTCCTACCGTAAGAGTGATAAATAATATGTCTGAACTGATTTTTTTTTCATGAAAACGTGACCTGAAAAACACAAAAAAGAAGAACCAAAAACTTGCAATTATTATTTATTTGTAATTTTGATGCGTTTGTTAGTCTAGAGTTCAAGTGTGTTTTGAGCTATAATGTACGAAAGGTATCTAGAAAAAATATTACGAAAAAAATTGATCAATAATGTTTAAAAAAAAACCCACTGAAAACCTTTTTTTTTAAATTTAAAGATCAATATCTACCACTTTCGAGAAAAGGAAAAACTACAAACGTAGTTTAAAGGAAAGCTTTGTAAGTTTGCATTTTTGTTATTTCCTTGCCTCCGTGTCAGTAGTACTACTAGGAAGTACAACCGGTAGTACAAATGACACACCTTTGTATCTCCAGTACAACTACCTTTTCACTACAACCTTTTTTATTCAAATTAATTAAAGTGAAATGTCATTGTTTTAGTGAAACTGAAAAATCCAACTGCAGTTTCTAAAAAGTTTAATAACAATGCAGCCCACAACGCTGTTGTCAAGTTACTATGAAATTTAATAAATATTAATCTATTATTAAAACTTACCGATTAGAGGTATATAGAGAATAGGTTAAAGATGATTAAATATTATAAACATACTCAATCACAACCCACTCTTAAAATAGTAGCAAGCAGAATTTAAATAAAAGTAAAAAAAAAATATAAGAGTAAAACTATACAGCCTCTACGTGAGTGAAACCGTGTTACATCTCGTCTGCACTGTAATTGTAGTACCATTTTTAATAAAGTTCGTAGTTATCTATCATTTCATACGTCCCTACTACGTACGTTTCTACTTGAACTTATCGTGTCTTGGGCTGACTAGCTGGACGCAAACAATTTACAAACTAGCCATATAAACTTCCTGAAAATATTCCGTAAAACTAGGTAGAGCCCGTCTCAGGGCAATACGTTCCGCTACCCGCCGCTAGATGGCGTTACGAGTATCCATTCAACACTAATGATGAAAAATATCACTTTCAACAAATATGCTATAAATGACAGAATTTATTGATGAAATAAGTTTAATTTTAGAATTTTATTTTTCAACGCAAGTTGTTATCAAGTCTTGCAGCTGGTTATCATAATAAAAATACAATTAATATTCAGAATTGTGAGCTGTTTAAAATAAGCCGAAACACTGCCAGTTTGAAGCAAGGTGGACTTTGCACCGCAACCATCAGATCAAACATTGTATTTTTAACAAAACGGACAGTTATTCAAAAACCCAGCTCAATCGGCTAACGGTAACTACGATAATATCGGCTCGCGAGACTTGAAATATAGAATTCTTTGAAAAATACAAGGAAGAGCCTATAAAAAAAAAAAGTTTGTATGTAACAAACGATAGATGAACAAATTATATATCAGTTAATAATTAGACGGTTAAGCCACCATTTTGCTAAATTCAATGAAAACATAGACTAAACTTAAGCGCGTAAGTTACGTATAAAGCTACTAAAGCTTAAATGGCATAAAGATAAGCAACTTTAAAGTTGAAAAAGAAGGTTGATAAAATTTTGGGCTTTTCGCATTAGCCTCGCACCTCGAGCGTCCACCTGTTCCAGTACCTACAGACGACAGCAGAAGTTGAACTTGCGCCACGGATTAAAAAACTTCTGGACGCTTGTTTGTGTGGCACCTTCTTAATACAAAACTATATTTTGTGCGATTTTAATCATTACGGTTCCGTATATCAGTAATAGTCGTGGCTATACGATTGTCAATCTTATTTACGTCTTTGTAGCACATCTCGTAGGCAGATTCGTAGATCAGCGTAGCAAACTTCGTAGCGCGCTACGACAATATTATTCATACAAGCGGAATTCTATCATATGGTGCACTTAGGTACACTGATATCATAATCGACTCTTTCAGTTTCATTTAGATAATTTAACTGATCATAATTTGCATTGGTTATAGTGTCCATTCCAAAAGCAGCCATTAAAAGCACCCATTAGAGAACACTTTAGAATGCAGTGATTATTTTGTTAAATTATACTAATTACCAATCCTTGCCTTTATTTTATTGACTAGGAGTATTTCGGCGAAACAGTAAAGCGCCTCGTATCCAAAAGGAATACTGTCCTTTACAGACGACAGAAAAGTAGAAGTTGCCCACATAAATCAGCAACTCGGGCACATCGCGCTCTCACGGCAGCCATTAGCATTCTTTATGCATAGGAATCGATCCGACAAGTCTAATGCCTCCCGCGATACATTAATATCTTACTTTTTATGACTCTTCGAGAACAATCCATCTTGTAGCGTAAGCGACTACTTCCATCTCTAGCAAATACAATCCTTAATCCTTAAGATTAAAGTTCCATTTTCATTAGGTGAGATGAGATGAAAGGAATTAAGCCCTGTCTATACTTCCATTCAATTTGAATTACTGCTTGTATTTGAGGAAGGCTGTTTTATAAGTAGATAGCAACACTACAACGCGTTTCGCATCTCGAGACTCCACTTAGTCCACTTCTCTATCATGGCCTTTATCAGATAATGCAGTATCTAATCTAATACTTGCTCTCTAGACTAAGTATTTTAATTCCTAGACATGACAATTTTCGATTTTCCTGGACAGCGCATGACGGTGAACCAATCTACTGCATACAATTCATCGTACCATCGATCGGTGCGTATCCATTTCAGTACTCAACACAACCAATACCATTGCGGAGACTTCGGCCAGAAAAAGTTAAACAAAATGTAGGATCTTTCATATACCCAGATATTATGGAAGAGGCCCCAAATAACTTAGCTAACAATAAAGCAAATTAAAATTAAATTTCCACCTATTTATCCCCACAATGTAGAGCCGCCCTTAGACAAATAGCAGTTGATAATAGGTGGCGCTGGTGATTTCCTTAACGCTACCATTTTTCTTTCACGGGCACTTTGAGATTAAAAGTTTGGAAAATGAAATGAAAAGTTCGACGCGAGAGGTAGATCCTCGTAACTCTCCAATGATATTGGAAGGCCGGCCAATGGGGAGTGATTCGGAATTTATCAAAGAAAAACTGTTATGGAAGTCAAAAGTTGAGGGGAAACGGTAATTGGAGTCTATGGTTTTGAGTGAGGCTGGCAATAATTGGGAAGTCGGTATTGAAATTACTTGTGATCAGGGAAAATGTATGTATAAGTCGCTGTTGTTTTCATCAGCTCTTTTTAACGTTCAGTGGGCTCTATCTTACAAGCCCCGCCTCCCATTAAACTTTGCGTGACACGTTTTCACTGCGGACCGTTTTCCGCGATTTCACGTGTAACCACGATTTTTTGAATTGATACACATGTGTGTGATCCGCGCTGTTGCAGAACAGCGTTTAATACAAACTTCACAGAAAAAAAATTAAAGGCAAAAACCAAAAACGTAAACGTCTGTGTTTTTAACCGACTTTACAAAAAGGGGATCTCAATTCGTTTTTTTTTTTTTTATGTTTGTTACCTCATATCTTCGGCGTTTATGAACCGATTTGGAAAATTCTTATTTTACTTGAATAGATACACTTCCAGATTCATACCATTTTTTTGAATCCAGTTCTGATGATGGAATCCATGAGGAATTGAGGGGACTCCTCAAATATTGTAGGCATACATATGGCAATTTTGATATTTTCAGCAACAAACCAAGCATTTGCATTCAGAAAGTATCATAACCCTTTCATCACTGTGGTTCTTTCATCATTTTTTTTTTCATCCAGATATTTAGTCGAATCCTAGGGCGGAATCGGTTTTTTAAATGAAAAGTTATGCACGTGTCATCTTTCTGTTATTAGTAGTTTTTTTTTAGTGCAAAACGTAAAACAATCATTTTCAACAAATTTCTCATGTAATAATGAATTCTTCTAAGAGCCAGAAAGAGCCACTGACAGGTAAATAGAACTGATGAAAGTATTTGGGGATATGGATAATTTCGGTTCAGTGATTAGACGCAAATAAAAATGTTAAGACTCTAATCTATAAGAACGGTATCTGTAAGTAATAGTAACGCATTATTTTAGCGGCTGCTCATACCGCTATCCGATAAGGGATGCTGGCTACACGCCAACATATGAAAATCCTTCTCTGCTATCGGTGTTGTGCGATATAAAAGTAAATTAAATTTTCGTTGGAACTTAACCCCCTTACACATAATCATTTTTGAAACCTATTTTAGTTATAACTTTTCATTTAAAAAACCGACTTCCGCCATAGTATTCGACTAAATATCTGGATGAAAAAAAAATATGAAAGAACCATAGTGGTGAAAGGGTTAAGATACTTTCTGAATGCAAATGCTTGGTTTGTTGCGGAATATATCAAAATCGCCATGTATGCCTACAATATTTGAGGAGTTCTCTCGATTCCTAATGGATTCCATCATCAGAACTGGATTCTGAAAAAAATGGGACCAATCTGGAAGTATATCTATTCAAATAAAAAAAGAATATTCCAAATCGGTTCATAAACGCTGGAGATAAGCGGTAACAAACATTAAAAAAAAATAAAAAATACAACCGAATTGAGAACCTCCGCCTTTTATGGGAAGTCGGTTAAAAATAGCTTTGTCTTGTTTTGACGTATGACATTTTACATAAGAGAAAACAAAAGTAAAGCTATTTTAACTAAACTAGATTTCAAAAATGATTATGAATAAGGCCCTTAGTGTTTAGCTCATATAAGGGTAATCATTTCCGTTCATTCTATTGTTTACCTAATAATGCTCTCACCCGGACTATGGTAAATTAAAATTCATATACTTAAAAAACATATCCACAGATATTTTACACATTTATGTAAACTGAATCAAAAGAGTGTGTTTTATTAGAATCCTAAAACTCGCCAATGGGTAGGCCAGTTAATCCTTTCACCACAATAGTTCCCGCTTACAGTCCCAGACTCTTTTCATAGCCACATTCGCAACCCAAACCAAGTAAAGAGCAGTGACACACATAAGAAGATTTCAAAATCATCCGTTTCATCATCAGCCGAGATATACCTACAGCTTATCAAGGTAGGTACACTATAAGCGGAAACTGCGACCTTCTGATACGAAACGCTGGCAGAGCGCCGTCTTCGTGGATTATCAGCATTCATAACATTACGAATTGCATATTTTTGGCGAAAATTTAAAAAGGATTATATTTACGAATACATAGTATAAATAGTTTATTTCACAAAAATACAGTGACTTAGTTTAGTGTTAGGTAGGACTTTTACATAAGGGTAGATATGTATATTTGAGGCTGGGAGGGGTGGAGGAGATCATCTCTGCATTGGGGAAGTTCAGGAAATGCATAGTTTTTTTTATATTTTTTGATAATCTTATTTGGAGGTTATCTTTTGGTGATTTTTCTATACTATGGTCTGTTATTAGAAGTTTTGTTATGTACAAAAACTATAAATTCGTTTTAAAAAAAAAAAAACCTAACAACCTATTGAGGGTCTGTCTATACTATGGCCTGTGATAAGAAATTTTCTTGTGGTCTCAAGATTTTTAATGTACAAAAACCAAAATTATTTCATATTGTTATTATAATAACTACTTTGCATAAAAAAAAGACAAGCCTAGTGTTGTACCGTTTCCTGCGTAAGTTCAAAACTGTGCTGCAGGAAAGCCGTAACTTCCCCAAAATAGTCTAGAAAATGTAAAAAAATACAGAGTAATATTTATATTTAGGTATAATCACAAAGTACGTAAAGCGCGCATTTTTTATATTTTGTGGTATAGTATAGTAGATTATAAATGCATAAAAAAGAAGGTACATAATTATAAATAAAAATAGCTAAAAATGTGTTGTTAGAGAAAAAAATCTAAATATGTGTATTGTGTAGCTAGCGCGCTTATTCACAGAAATTTGCAAGATTTGAACATTTCTGAAGTCTGCAAACTGTATAAACTTATTATCATTGTTAAAATCCCTTGTATTCCAATGAGGTAATCGAGTTACTTAATACCAAAAAGCTCAGCCTAAATGAGGACACCCAACCATGTCACTATAAAACATTATTTTTGTAAAAAAAAACTCTGAATCCGGTTAATATCGCGGTGGCCATCTTGCAAAGTACCGTCAGAGGCCATCGCTAAATGACGTCACGTATTTAATTACGAAAGCCTCAAAAGTGGCGCTTTTGAATTGAAAGCTAATGTTATGGAGACACAGGAGGATATAACAACAATGTATTTTACTGAGTGTTTGCGACCCTATTAACAAGACATCACTTTTTACTTACCACAAACAAACGCCAACGACTACAAGGCACATATACAGAGAGCTGATTCTAAGTTTTTAGCACACAATTGACACGGACGTATGGTGTAGTGCACTCTGAAGTTCATTTTCTTTACAAAATCCGTGTTACACTACACCATATGTCCGTGTCAATTACTCGTCAAATTTAGAACCAGCTCTCTGGTAAATTGTGACACGTACAAAATAATTCCAGTTCTGCATATCGCCTAATTGATACCTAGTCAAAGACTTGCGATACGAACGTCTGTTTATTTATCAGTTTCTTATCTGTAAACTTTCACGGTAAGTGAAAAAAAATATTCGACTTATTGGTGCAATTTGATTGTCCAACACAAAAGAAAATTCCCCAAATGACTCCAATCTAAAACGCAAATGGCCGAATAGCCGAAGCCGAGCCACCGGTAACATTATTCAGAATTTTAAATTACATCCTTCAAAACGAATATCAAACGTTACGTTAACTAAGAGCGGAACACGAAAATATATCAAAGCAGAGCGCTACCGAGGAAACAGGGTTACCAACTCATTATATTTTTTGATCCGAGTCACAGCGGACTAACTAGGTCTATAGCCTGATAATGTTCGAGTTATTCAACGATACCATGGCGCTGGCCCTCCACTTCCCCATCACTTATACAGGTAATATAGATTAGAAATTAACTTCGAACGCCTTACTGGCGTTCAATGTTATCGTGAAAATATCCCTATTCTCAGAAGAAAGTCAAAAGATCGATGGTAATACCGATACGGCGCAAATATCGGAAGAGAATTTTGTGAATGAAAAGTACATGTACGCAACACTGAAGGTATACCTCTACATCTGGTTGAGTATGTAGAGCTGTTCCATCAAGCGATGACCAATCTAATGAGTTTCTATAGCTTTTAAGGCTCATAAGTTCACTGGCATAACTCTTAAACTAGTAGGTATCACTTTTTGTCGGTGTGATCCCATTGTTGGACAAAGGTATCACGCTGACTTTACCCGAGAAACTTAACTTTTTCTAAGTTGGTAACCCTGCGAGAAAAACGTTTTCCCATAGCGTTTACCGGAGAAAAATTACATATTCGCGACTCGAACGTCTCAACCGCCGGCTGCAACAAAGCGCCTTGTTACCTTTCGTTCCGAGCGCGCCCTAATGGCGCGCTTTGACTTACTAGATGGAATTTTTAATGCAATAATTTCGATAATTTATCGCTAGATAGCGCTCCTTTGTGCCGCGGTCGGGACGCAAATAGGGTTTCTTTTATCTGTGGAAAAGTGGCCGTCTCGATTGACCCCCGGGTGTCGCGACTTGCCACGTAGCGCTAAGGAAAATGGATAGATATTTCTTAGAGCTTTGTTCACTGACTGATAGCTGTATTCAAGTAGTGGCCATTTTGTACATTTGTACATGTCAAATAGGAAATTACAACATCGCGAAGTCACCATCATCATTAGCTAGAATCTAGCTAATAATGATGATAACTTCGCGACTACTACAGACTTACTAGACATAGCTGCTATATGCATATTTGCTGGACATAGGTCTCTCCTATAAAATTCCTAGAAGAACGATCTTGAACAGCTTCCAACCACCGACTTCCTGTGACCGTTTTAATGACAGCAGTCCATCAAGTAGGGGGCCGTCTACATCTTTCGGTTCGTGGTCGAGAACTATTATTTTATTTCCTAGCGGTTGTACGTGCTGTGAATATGGCCTACCCATTGCCATTTCAATTTGCTAATCCTTAAGAGCTTAGCAAGCAAAGCTGGTTTCGGAACAAGATTGCGACAGAAATATGATTACATACATAACATAACAAAACCCAACAGTCACATAATTAGTTCTTAACATAGTCCTGATCCCACGCTAGGATTCCCTGTGTCGTGGGTATCAAGTTTACAAGTACCATGGTACCACAACACACAGACCCGAAACAAATATTCACAGATGATGCAAACATTTGTTTCGCAGCGGGAATCGAACCACGGCGCCACGGATTCGGTCAATGCGCAAGCAGGGTCATTAATGGCTGATCAATTTAATGTGGTACAGTATTGCGGTTCCATAATAGAACAGAATACAATTGAAATCTACACATTTTACAAGTTCACGTCCAGTGTTCCCGAGTGACACGCAGATACAAGTAGAATATAAGCCGATGCCCTAGGTGCTGGCTGGGTGCTGCAGCCAATTTCCTCGTTGCAGCTCATTCCGGCTAATTTTCATATTAACGAACATGTCTAGTCTGGCCTGAACGTTCAGTGTACTAAACTAGGAGCGATAAAGCTAAGCTATGGAACCCACAAAGACCATGACACGCTCCGTGCAATCGGTATTGAAAGATAGTAAAAATGTAAAGATGACCTGAGATGATGATTGATGACCCTATCGTTCGCTGCTGGACATAAGTAACTTCAACAATCCTCATCAAGCTATGGCGGGATGAGGTCGAAACGCAAAGTTGGAGCATTCCTCGTTCAAGAGGCGGTGAAACACGCAGAGAGATCCGATGTCCCAGCGTTGACTAAGCGGTTCTAGAGTATCGGTGAGCTCGAGATCGCTGATGATTCTAATGGCACTTTTACAGTGGTAGTTACATGAAACATGTATACTCATGGCATAAATAAGGCAACTGGTCTCACAATCGTAATCTATAGCTTCCTGATTCTTACTCTAAGGTAGAAAACGTACGACTACGGAATAATGAACGATGCATTGTTTATTAATATCGCCATAATAGACGTTTTAATATATTTTGAGGAAGTTTACTCTAAAAGGCTGAATTACAACACCTGCCCGGTGGTACTATGAATTTAGGGATTATGTAGCTGGATTGTATATTTTTTTGTTAACAAGAGGAGTGGCGACTAGCGAGGTTCGCCATATGCCAATTCTACGTACCTACTCTTCTACATCTCTGACTAATTCTATGGGGAAAATGGCGTGAATTTAATAATCATTGATCGAAATAAGAAGTACCTAAATTATTTAATCTAGGACCGAGATTTCTCAACACCGTGTGGAATCAATAGGTCCAGTACTAGTACTGGAACAATAATAACTTCTCATTTAAAAAACCGACTTCCGCCATTGTATTCGATAAATATCTGGATGAAAAAAAAAAATGAAAAAACCATGGTGGTGAAAGGGTCATAATACTTTCTGAATGCAAATGCTTGGTTTGTTGCTGAAAATATCAAAATCGCTATATGTATGCCTGCAATATTTGAGAAGTTCCCTCAATTCCTCATGGATCCCATCATCAGAACTGGATTTTGAAAAATGGGACCAACCTGGAAGTATATCAATTCAAATAAAAAAAGAATTTTCCAAATCGGTTCACAAACGCCGGAGATATGAGGTAACAAACATAAAAAAAAAGAAGAAAAAAATACAACCGAATTGAGAACCTCCTCCTTTTTGTGAAGTCGGTTAAAAAACAATGTAATGTGTGCAATGTGTGTGTGTATGTTTTGCTACTAAAGTTATGTAACTCGGCGATCTTCGTTCGTGACTTACTGACGCTTTTTCACTGAGGGCGGTGACAGACCTGCCGGTTATATTCTTTTCTACCTAGAACAACAAAGAAAATAATTGAAATCGGGAGGCTAGAATGCAATACAAAATGTACCACTCATCACACACCTATCGAACCGGACCGGCAAGAACGCCCGGTCAGCAAGCAACCGTCCTCATCGCCGATCAGAACTTTCTAGCAGTTTAGAAAGAGCCTTATGTCATCACACATAAGCACTCGATTACGACTCAGCGCCAATCAAGAAATCCCGGCGCCCAGATTTGAAACCGGGTTCATCGTCACACACGGTAAGTGGTTTCAAATCTGTTCTCTGCTGTTCTAGGTAGAACAGAATATAATCGGCAGATCTGTGGCCGCGCTGACTTGCAATAATATTTCTGACGATGACTAGGATCGGTATTTCCTTCATCGGTAAATACGTTACGCGACATTGAAAACCACATTCAAATGTATCCAGTACTATTCAAGTTAATTAAAGTTGACGTTGATACACGTTGCCTTTTATAAATGAGTTGTTCAAACTCGCCAATCACCCACATTCACCTTTTAAAACCTGCTCATCAGCAATTTCCCGCGTCAATAAGGCACGTCGCGCACCTGGGGAGGAAGCCAGGAAAGGGGGAGGGGGGGTGCAAACAATTTAATTTACTACAAGAAGCGGAAACCTCCCGAACCCGCCCGATAATGTACCCCTGTATAGCACCCTTGTTAATACAAATTTTCGCGGGCCATCGTCCAACGCGTGTTATCTTAGGGAAATAAATTAAAAATATACAGGTAAAGATGAAGCGACGAGCAGGAAGTTGGTTCCGTAGGTATTTTATAGGTGATTATTTTTTTGATGGAATAGAAAAGTTTTGGGAACTTCAAGTTTTCGCTTCAAAGGATTTATAACTAGTAAAATGGGTAATTGTATGAAAAGAGGCTCCTACCGGGACGCATCCAGCATTCCTTTGCTGTAATGGGACGAAAATGTCTCAATAATATTTTTTTTCGGCATAAATTGTATTAAATAAAAGTCATCAGTTCTTTAAAATAATTGGGACAAATTGTATTGCAAAAGTTTTATTATAGAACTATTGGGAGGAACAATTCGAGATAGTATCATTGACGTCATAGTTCTATAGAAAAATGCCAGTCTATCAATCTTCCAGTTCGTCATCTTTACTTCTACAAAAGCCTTTTAACCTCAAACACAAAAGACTTCGTTTTGAGTCTGGTGATCAACAATCCGCCTGCCAAGCGTGGTTATTATGGCGAATCCCCCATTGCATTCTATGGGGAAAGCCTCGTCTAACAGTTGTCGTCTAACGGTTGATGAGGAAAAAGATAGTACTGATACTTATTGTCTAAAAATGGGTCACCTACCACTCAGCATAACTTGACTTGAGATTTCAACTTGAATTTCAGGATTGCTGAAATAAGCACCTAACTGAACCCTACAGTCCCGAGATAAAAATCTCACGGTCGACTAATAAACGCGTTCGCTAATTCATCATTGTTGTCGCTAATAAAAACACGACAAAAACACGTCTTCGACATCGAGAACCGCCCCCGCCCCCCCGGGGTGTGGCGATAATGGACCCCCAGGTTAATAGTCTTCAGGAATTGACGGAGTTTGTTTTAATTTTTAAGATATTAGATGTACCTATTACATTCTTCGAACGACCTGTCTCTCACAAACGTTTTTATTTAGTTTTCAACATTGTTAACTAATGATGGCGACGGAAGGTGGACAACTGAACTCCTCGATTAATAGCAGTAGACTAGCCGTATTTGGGCTTATTTAAATAAGCAGACGGTTAAAAATATACAATTTAATCATCATCATTATCAGCCGACACGACAACCTTATTTTGTCACATTGGTCTCCGGAAGTCTGTGTCCCTGCCGAGGTAGTAACAGGGCATTCCTCTTCTATAATCTTCTTCTTACTCCTGGCTATTATCCGAATTTATTTGGGGTCAGCCTTCCTAGTACTTCTGCGCCACATCGTACGGTTGTGGGTTGTCGCTTTTGTTGTGTTGCTTGCTATCATGTAATTTTTGGCAGTTTGTAACCAGGTTGTCCACGGCCTCTTTTTCCTTCTTCTATATTCATGACTCTTTTAGTCATATGGTCATCATCTCATTTCATCACATGTCCGTACCAGCGCAAACGGTTTTCTCTAAGTTTTTCATATATCATTCTTCTTCTTTAACGTCACTGATTTATTTTTTATCAACCTTCTTGAGATGTGGTGTCTTTAAATATACAAATGTGATTCTTGGTAGAGCACCAGTGAGGTGAAAGGTCATGTAGAGCATTTCTGGGCTTTGAAGGGGATGGGTGCCGGTGTAATTGCAGGCTCATGAGACTTTTATTTATTTCTTAGGATGATGGGCGCAGTGTAGTATCAAGTAGGGCACGTCCGAAGTGGATGTGACCTTAGAAGTATTGCATTTATGATAGGCTGGGGTCACCGCTTAGCAACAGGTGGGCCATTCGCCAGATCCGTAATTTACTCAAGAAAATAGAGTGATGAATCGATGACAATACTAAAACCGATGATAATAATGATATTTGTTTATCTGCACAAACAAAACATAAAGTCTCATCTGAAGACAACGACCCCTCACCTAGTCTTATAGATCGAGAATATTTAAAGCGATGCGCTTGGTGCAAATAATGAAATTATACGCCGGGGAGTGGGGTGCGTTCTTTCCTTTGTTTGTTTATTCGTTATTTATCGGGATAAAGATTAACATCAAAGGCATAAATGACGTGTACAACTTTAAAAATTTAAAAGGTTCTTATGGGATCATGCACGTCTTTGATATTCCAACTAGCTGATGTTTCATCAACATAGGCCTCTCTCAATGCACGTTATTTAGTCCGGCTCTTCCCGTCCACTTTCTACCAGCCGCCTTACGTAGATCGTCGCTCCTCTTAGCTAAGGGGGGTGCCTCACACTACATTCACCAAGACGTGGTCTCCACTTCATAGAACACGTTTACCCCAGCGGCTATTTTTTGGCATCTATGCCAAGTCCATTGCCACTTCATCGCATTTGATGATGGTTGCTACCTTAGTTCTCTGACGTTGCGGAATTCATCCCTCAGAAAACTTCCAAGCATAGCTCGTGCCATACACTGATGTTTGAACGCTACCTTTTTATTCTCACGTGTTACTGAGAACCAGTGTTGTTAAAGGACCATTCGAGAAGGGTTCGCACCGCAGGTACATATGGACTTTCATGTATTGGTGTCATCAGGATGAAACCATCGTATATTCAAATAATCGCGTCTCGAGTGCGCATAAAAAACTTTCAGAGTTTAGTTTCTAGGCAATGCCGTAGTTGTTTACGATCGCCATTTGAGAACACAGTGAAACTCATTAATGTCTGCGTCCAGTCAGTTCAAGTGCGGATGAACCAAATGATCTGAAATCAGATGCTCCTGTGTTATTACAACTGCTCCTCTATCCGACACATAATCCTCCCAATTTATGACACTGTGACGTTTTGACAATCGATTTTAAAAGTCCCACAGCGTCCATTACCGTCTTAAGGCGTCCGCAGCCGGAACGGGGGTGGGAGTAAGAGGTGCTATTTTTTCCAGTCGTCAGATAGATTGGATGACACTCGATCTCCCCAAGAGGGCGAAATTAAAACGGCGGCGATGAGCCAAGCCGAATGGCCGGGGAATTATTTTCCGTTGAGTGATTCTGGCCCATAAAATTTCTGATTGATCAATTCATCCGGTGTTTCCATTTCGCCTTAATGAAGAGCACGTTGCTCGGTGGACATTTTTTTCGCCTCCCTCGACTCTATTTTTCCGCCTGTTTTCGCTTTAGTGGGTGTTTTATTAATTTCCCGAATGTTTTTTCGGCAGTTTTTTTGTTGGATTTGCATTCTGTCTGCCGATAGTCGAAAACAGATTGGGGGTCGAAGAAGCCAGTCTTTTATTTATTCGCTCTAAACATTTCGTCGACTGTTTAAATTAACTCGAGCTTTTGCACAGAGCTTCCTTCGTATTCAATGAAAATAACATAAGAATCAGGATAACTATGTAAACCATCAAGTCATCACGGTTTGTTTTAGTGGAAAACTTTCTTATTTACAAAGCGAAAGTAGCATTCAGATGTTCATAGTTTTCCACGTCATCAATAAGCAGGGTTCAGCAAACGGCAATCACGAGTGGAATCTCCATGCGAACGTCAAATTCACTATCGTGAAACTTAATGGTTTAAAGTTGTCGATCGAAGCGAGGTCCGGATAGCGTTGCGAATTTTATTGCGGGTCCTTCAGGGTATTAAGGGAACGGGGGATAATGGATCCGATCCTCGGACAATGCTTTGACCATTTCGGCCACATTTCATTAAAAACAACAATAAGCACGATAACGAGTGTTCGCGCCATCATCACGACAGGCCGATTTGATCGCGTTTCTTCGACTATTGTTTGGTTATGGGTCTTGTACAATTTCGAGACTAATATTATTGCTATAGTCTTGTGACTAGTCAAGGTTTCAGGACTTATTGTACAATAGGAACTTCAGTTAACTTATTAACCCTGTAGATGAAAGCATTTGCACACGACGAGACGACGCTGGCAAACGGTTGCTTCAGTTTATCTTTGTTAGGTTCTAGTGTTAATGATTCCTGTGACGCGATGCAGTCAAGCAATGCGTGACTGCGCTGATGCTAAGTCGTCGTGTGCAAAGGCTCTCACTAAAGATCGCTCCTTATAATTACCGATGACAATACTTAGACAAAAGTGCACTATGAAATGCTACAAGAAATCTTATGCATATCAAAAATACAGTTTTCTATGAAAAAATGTATTGGTGCAAGTGGAAAATAGCATCTTTAATAATGTAAGTAGGTTTTACAAGACAAGATTGTGCTAAAACCTATGGGGATCAGCCTGCCACTCAAATATTTTCATAATACGAAGAGCACAAAATTACATCTTAAGAAACCTATCAAATGCACCATGGTTCGTAATAAATAGCGAGCTGCATAGCGAACTGAAAGACAACAAAGTCAACGACGGCACAAAGCTATATTTATCTAAACATAAAGAATGTCTGAACGTACGAACCATTTGGGTCACAGCCTACCACTCATCAACTACTCAAAGAGGCTAAAAGACAACACATCTTGGAACTCGATGGAACATGAAACATAAGAAAATGAGATGCGGTCGCTGGACCACTTCTCTTAAAAGTCAAAGTCAAAGTCAAAGTCAAAAAGAACTTTATTCATTGAAATCACAAGGATCATTTTGAATCGTCTTATATAAAATTAAATTACTCCTGTTCCAAAAGCCCGACTACCCACACCAAATCTGCTTATACGTAGTCTGAAGACACCGCGGATTAATACAGAATACGGAACAGGAGTAATTTTAGTTTATAAGACGATTCAAATTGATCCTTGTGATTTCAATGAATAAAATTATTTTGATTTGATTTGGTTTGAACGAAAAAAGTAGGATTAATGTAGTTTTCACTTTCGTGTCGCGGAAGATTTCAGTGTCTAGAACATCTATGTAATTGGGTATCACTGTGCAAACGTTAGTGTTACTATAACCGCCAAAAATAAAGCAGCGTGAACACAAGCTTCAGACAATGAACCGACAAAACGTTCACCAATCAGATTAGCGCAGGTAATCGTCCAAATAATTAGCGTCAAAAGTGTCGTAATATCCCATTCCGTTTGTGTCTAATTAATCAAGATCAGAGAGCAACAATCGCGCATCCATCAGCGCGGCCCAAACTGTCTATTGTGATTAAACTGAAAAATACAACGAGTAATCCTGTTTTGTTTAGGAAATTGACAGCGAAAACAACATGATGAGATTTTATTAAAATTGGCGAACTTTATGAGTGAACTGGGGGTTTACCATGAGCTCTTATTGACATTCAGTTCAAAAACTATTCAGTACAAAATATCGGTTCGTCATTGACATTTCTCATCATTGCATAACTTTAATCGCAGAAGTCTAAAGACCTTCTGCTACTGTATAGCTGCGAACATCACGGAACCGATATTTTATACCGAATAGTTTTCGAACTGAATGGCTATAAGAGCTTATGGTAACCCAGCTGAGTTGTTTGCTTGAAAGGTTACCTATCGTTCATTGGTTCTGGTTTAAGTTAAGTTTAAGTTTTAATCCTGGACAAAGCCTGTATTTGCAAAATTACATCTTCAATTGAACAGTTTTGAAGATTATCAACTAAAGAGAACAGGCCGACCCCCTATCGCCTTCAAAACCTTATTGCTATGCATACAATCGCCATTTTCATTCGCCATTATATTCAAATCGCCAACCGTTTGAAGTTTATCATAATCCTGGATAATTTCCTGAAAGAAACCCGAGGAGGCATTAAAATAGCAATCAAACTGGCAATCGGGGGGAGTCGAATCAAATCTCGAAAAGAACGTACCGATTTGTAATTCAAAGTATTTGGGAAGTAATCGGACGCACAGCGGAACGCAGTAGGTAAGGAGCCTAGTAATACCTTTTCTACGACATGTTACAGGAGCGGAAATGTGCTTAGCTAGTAGATATACAGGACACTACATGACATTAGTGGTTTATCGATAATCGAGAGATTGTCGATATACATTTTAGCGTCAAAAAAACATAAAGTGTACACAGAAACCGTCATGTATCCGTTATTTGTGTTATTAATACATTAGTAATATATATAATATCGATGCTTGTGTTATATATAAGCTTCTAAGGCGAGTAGCCGACTGAATTGCGAGAGGTTGCGGGTTCGGTTCCCGCTGCGGGACAAATGTTTGCATAAATATTTGTACCGGGTCTGTGTCCACAACACACAGACCCGGTACAAATATTTACCATGGTACTCGAAGTTCTTGACCCACGACACAGGGAATCCTAGTGTGGGTATGTAGCTAAATGGGTGTTATAGAAGTATGATGTAAGGAAATTACCACTGGTTTCCGTTGTAGGCGAACGGAACGCTATGTTCGATCTGAATAGGCGAACGGATTCCGCGAGGCGCGCTTTGGTAAATGAAAACCTTGATTACACGCTCGATTAACCAATATGCCAAGAAAATGACGATTCAATTACAAATTCTTGGAATTGGAATCGTGTCCTAATCTGATTATAGTATTTTCATGTCTTATAGACAAAATATCACAAAGCGATTTTACAGAAACGGTAATAGAAATCTGTTGTCTCTGTTAATACCTATCAGGAAATAGGTATGAATTTATTTGTTTTGAAAAGGTAGCACTTTTGAAGATGCCAAAAAAAGCATTCTTGTTTGTGTCAACAGTACTGGTTATTTCAGGTCTCCCTGAAATGGTTCTGAAACGAGCATTCAAGTCTCTTAGGCCCGTAAAAATAAAACTTGACAATGAGAGCGATTTTGAGTCAATTCAAAAATACAAACCAATTTCAAAGATACCATGCAAAAATGAAATTTTTGGTTTTCTCAAGGTTGTTCTTAGAGTTGAGTTCGGTCAGTAATATACGGCCTTTAAAATATGCATTTCCTCAGCATCACATTGGCCCTACTGATTTTGTACAGCTTACAATCTTTTGACAATAACATCAAGTTTCATAATCATGATATCTCTTGTTATTACGCGATATTTTCCCCATAATTAGACACACCGAGAGGCAAATTCTCCATCAGCGGAGAAAAAAAAGAATAATTGCCATTAAAAATCACCCCCGCGATAGAGGTTCCTCGAACGATCAGCCCTGAAGCTATCTTCATTAATGAAAACCATAAAACTGGGGGCCAGTATCCGGCTCGAAGGCTGCCAACATAGACAAATGCCTGTTACAGAATGACCATAATGCTTATTTAGTAGCTAGATAATACCTAAGTTCCCAGTCTCACATACACACAGAAAAGTTATATGATAATGTTGGATAGGTGTTGCAAATAGGAGAAGACTTCCTTGTACTTAGATCTAGAACTGGTTCAACGTTTAGAAGTTTTGAAAGGTGGTCTATGATGGCGTTATGTTGCAAAAGTCTTGCCAAAACAACTGACTCTTGATTGTAGACCTTGAGACTCGACGACGTTAAATACTAACCAATCAACTTACAAAGATCTTAAGTTACCCCAAAGATATCTTAAGTTACCCCATTTTTGCGATCGTCTCGCTAGCTCCTCGGTAACTCGTGCTGACTCCACTGGTACCTACCGTATCAATGGTTATGCTTATTTAATGTATCTAATGTAAACCTTCTATTTAAATGAATTACTGAAATAAAGTTAATTTTGGAAAAATCATAAACCGACTTCTAGCCTATGCCTATATGTACAAACTTAAACTAAAAAGTATCTGTGGTATAATTCATAGCTATAAATTACTAGTTACGCCCCGCGGTTTCACCCGCGTGAATAATGATGAAAATTGATGATGATGATGATGATGATGATGAAAAGTAGCCTATGTGTTAATTCAGGGCGTAAAGTATCTCCATTCCAAATTTCACTCAAATCCATTCAGTAGTTTTTACGTGAAAGAGTAACAAACATCCATCCATCCATACAAACTTTCGCGTTTATAATATTAGTAGGATGTCTAATCTCAATTAAAATAAACGCTATCTATCGACTGCTACCAGCGGGTAGGTATTTAAGTATTACTATAACGCCATCTATCCACGTCTAGCAGTACTATTTAGCGCTGACACTTCTTGTCATGATGCCACAGGCAAACCAAGAGTGGCATATCTATCTCGGTATAATAAATATTAGGTTTCATCAATGGGAAACACAAAACACCAAAATGTTCAAAAAGTGCTGAATCAATGTCGTTAAAATTTATATGGGACCACCTCTGAAGTATAACCTACCAAACTAATAAAGAATAATCAAAATCAATGCATAATTGACTGAGTAATCGCGTAACATACATACAAAAACATACAATCGAATTGAGAACCTCCTTCTTTTTTTGAAGTCGGTTAAAAATAGCATACATCTCATACAATCAACTTGGAATAAAGTAAACGAACATTCATGGTAGGCATTTTTCTCCACTCAGTCGACCTGTGTACCATCTGCACCCCTCGGTAGATCTCTTAATGACAGTAGCGTAAAAATGCGCGTCGAACGAGAATCGCCTTATTAAGCCCGCAGGGGATGCAGGTGGGGTAGAAATAGTATTTAACGACATTTACTTATTGAAGTTAGATTGGGAGCGTAATTGGTTTGTTAGGTTTAATCGGTGATTTAAATTAAACTGTATTTAAAATCTTTTTAGTGTTTTTAATGCTGTTTATGGCTTAATTACCAATCAAAATGAATCCATGATTCAGCTTGCTTGTTTAAAATGTACTTACCGTTGAACAATGGTGTGACGAACCAACAAGCCTGATTCTTCTAGGCTTGGTCACGTTGGCACAGGAGTAATTTAAGTTTATATAAGACGATTCAAAATGATCCTTGTGATTTCAATGAATAAAAAAAATATTTTGATTTGATTCAACCTTACAACTACATACTTGAGTTAAGAACAAGTCCAATTCAATGTCTACTGACCATTTACCACTCTAAGCTATCTATACAACCCATGGTTGTCCTTCAGATATCTTCTAAGAAGGTTGATAACCTTATTCTTCTAAAATTTCGCATCCAAACTAATGATCTACCATGTCTTACCTAGAGCAGAAATGTTTTTGAATATCAAAATAACAAAATTCACGAAAAATGTATTTACCATTTCCAACATTAAAGTACTAATTGTCATTACGAGCTCGTCTGCCGATAGCAATGGTACCACACACATTATTAAATCATACAAGTGGCTTATTAGCGATGTACAAGACTCGCGAAATACCGACGGGGGAATAGAGGAAAAGTATACTACAGCGCTCAGAACCTTACCTTTTGCACACGACACCAGACATAAACAAAAATCCTTACTTACATCTGAAAACAAAACCAACAACTAAACTCACTCTACATGCAATGCACGAAAACCCACATATTATCCACACATACACACGCACACTCATAAACTCGCCAAAAATTTACTGTAGTTTTGTTATTTAACCTTTTACCGATCGTATTACTTAAAAGTGCAATCTTTTGTTAATCTCAGCTGACACCAAGCAGTGACGTCACCTACTCCGGAATTCCGCATTGCCTACGAAGTTTGAGGAACAATTACGTTATATTATAATAATAATGTTAGCTGCGTAGACCTTATTGTTGGTCTTAATTTTGAAAATTTCACGATTCATAATTTGTATAAAACGCCGGCCTTATTACAGAGGCTCAATTCTCTAATTTAAAAACATTCCAGTCTCGTGTCAGTCGCACTGTTTCGTATAGCAACTATTACATATTCTTCGCAAGAAACGGGAAGATTATGTAATAGTTACTATACGTGACAGTGCGACTGAGATGAGATTAGACTGCGAATTGAATATTTTTAAATTATAGAATTGGGCCTCTGAACATGGACTAAATCTGAATTAAGTCCAGGCATACTAGTCTAGGATTAAATATCGACATTAGGCATATGCGACTTTAAATACGAAAGCAGATGGTTTGTTTTCCGAAATAAATTCTCGCGCTACTTCGCGAATTTCCAAAGTATCAAACTGATGGATGTGACACACATCACAATTGAGATGTCCAAATTCTTACGTCTAACAAGCAATCAACTATCAATTTATAGACCATTGCTAAACTAGGGGGCTGCCTGGTTTTAGATAAACCAGAGATAGTCCAAGCTTATGTCATTTTTGGCATAAGCGCGGAATATCTAGCTCGAAAGTTGCTTTTGGAAAACAAACCATCTGCTTTTGTATTACAGTCGTATATACGCTAGGTCGATATTTAAGCCTAGACTGGTAGTCCTGGTTTAAACATAGACTAAGGGCATTTTTTTATAATAACACCCTATTGGTTTACCAAATTAAATAAAATAAAATTTATCTGAATTTAATTTAATTTCAACATGTGACCATTCAACAATATTGGCCAACTGGTTCGTAACCGGGGTAACCCGTGCAAGGCACGTGAAGCTTTTGCTTCTCTGTGCCAGACACTACGTTCTGTTCTGTCCCTGGTCCCTGTCTGCTGTGGTTACCATTGACGAGAGTTCGTTCATACTGTTAACACGTGCATAGGCGGCCTCTCCAGTAAATTTTTCTGAGATACGTCCCCAGTATCGCAAACTCTAAAAAAGGCGCTATTAAAAATCGCGATACACTCGCGTCTGACGGGGCCCATTAGACCGGCTTCAAGATTATGTCTCATTTGACGTGTAGAAGGGTGATATTACGTATAGGGTTGTTGCTATGAGCTCACCATGATTGACAATTAAATAGTGTAACAAATATTTTTTTGTACACCCCTCCCCGGATTTATCTGTTTCCACATTTTAGTTTGGACACTCCTCCAAAGATGGCGAACGGGTACGTTGTTGGTTCCGCCGCTTCTCTCCAGAGGGCGTTCAGGAACGCACCTCGCCACAAGAGGGCGCTCTTAACATCTTTGAATTAAAATGGGGATTTCTTCTTTTCTTCCAGGAAATATCTACTTTTATTAGTTTTTCAGGTTGTAGAAAAATCCGGTGTATTTTGTTATGGTAATTCCTGAGGAATCCCTTGTAACCAAATTTTCCATAGACAGCTCTATGAGTAGCTGTCAAAGACAAAACTGCCACGTATCCGGAAAACGTCATCGCCTCGGTGGTCTTGCTATTTTTGGAGAAAGAACATTACCTTATTAGGAGATGTTCTAAAAATCGTATCCGGCCAACGCGGCCTATAAATAAGTCGCGTCTGCGCCTCTGAGGTCTTGTTCGGAGCCATCTCGTGCCGCATACAGTGCCGCTTGCAAGATACCGTGAGTGCCATAGACCGCGAGGGGCGGGTCCCCGTCCGCTATTCCAACAGTGGAATCAACTTGTGAAATCTAATTCCAGCCTTTCACTCAAAACTACGCAACCGCACCATCGTCCAACAATAACCTAGGACCGCGGCCGAGACGACTTCGGGACACGCCTCGAGCCCACCACCTGGCGACCACAAGATCCCCGGCGACCTTTGCCAGGTCATCTTCCCTTCGAGCTGAGTTGAAGCAAGCACGAGACGCCTCCCCCAAATAAGGTACAGTCCCACGGTTCCATTTCTTCGTTGTTCAAGCCGATTGAATTCCCTTCGCATCGAACCAACGAATGGCCTATCGCCAACGTGCGCCCGGCCTGGTTACCTCCGTTTTTCTTTATTCATCCGGTTGAGCTGCAAACAGAGAAAGCCTCATGCTGCCTCTAGCAGCCACCGGCACATTTAATGCTTGCCTGTATTCTTTTCAAGGTGCCTTTTACCACATGTTATTAACCCAAATAACCATTAAGCATTCATTAATCATCCTGCTAGGCAAAGTCATCAAGCTTGCCGTGGTGAATCGACCATCTCTACTCCCTAGGAGATACAGATCGGTCGACCACATGTTCTTATATCATAGAACCATACTTTGCATCATGGCTGGCCAAGCCCTCTAGCATACTGCTGCCTGATTATACTACCTACCCAGGGAGCCTATGGGAAGCCTTTTTCTCTGCTTTATTTTATTTTCCTTTCACGGCCTTCGCATAGTGCCCCTCGGTATTGTAACCCTGTTTTTATTTTATCCGCCTGGCTTTGAGCTTTTTCTTACATTTTGTTTTCTCAAATTCCAGGAGGTGTCTAGTTTTAGTCTAGTGGTCGGCTGAGGCTTAAGTGCCTCGCTACACTAGACCGAGACGAAACCCGAAACCCGGAGAACGTGCACAGCCGAGTACAGTACGCGTCGTGGAGTCGACGCACGCGGCGGCCCGTTTCCCTGCCACGCGTTACGTTGGATAGTCGGTACTGTAACTCCATTTTCTACCAGTGCAACCAAACCGAAAGCCACGGGTCTCCCTCGGTCTATCATACACTTTTGAACGGGTTAACGCTCTGAAAGAGCTCCGTTCTGGCGCCCCATTGATCTTCAGTAGTTTTCATGTCCTACGTGGTAGGAAGTCCATTTAGAATCAGTAATACAACTAAAATCTTTGTCTCATCTTCGTCTAACCTTTACTTATGAACCCACCTGCTCAGCTAGCCAGGTTTTCTCACGTTTGTCTGGTGGGTCGTAGGAAATTGGTATCCGGATGTGTAAACTTAGCTTATAAAGAAATAAGGGTCCATAATTGTAAGATTCACATTGTATAATTGGTACTCCAATAGTTTTAACCTCACCTGTAACTAGTTTATAAGCTAACCAATAAATAATTCAGGCTACGATTCTCTAAACAACTCTTTCTATTTCCACGCCTGCCACTCCTCGTAGAAATTTTGTAACAGTGGCGCCCAACGTGGGGCTTAAAGGCGAAGATACTGACGTGTCTAATTTTTAATTGCTGCGGCAGAAGAGCAAAGATTTTTTTTATTCCTTAATTTTTTTTTCTCGTTCTATTACTGATTTTTGGACATTAATTTAGTACTTTATTTTGGAACTTGTGGTCGCATATTTTTTAATTCTTATAGTGTGTTATTTTATAAGCGGGCTCGAGTAGGTTAAGTTTTGTTTTTATGGATAGGGTTTTTTTTGTATAACTTACAAAAAAGTATTTTAACAGGTGCTAGAAATAAATAGGTGGACATTATTACTAGATTGTGAGACCATGATGAGCAAAGTTCATTAGTAGTATCATTAATTTGCAATTTTAAAACTTACGGCTTATGCCATTAATTTAACTTGCTGCGCGCTATAATTATTTTTTACAGGAATTCTAGTTTTTTTTTTTTTTTTCAGATTCGGTCTAACACTAGTTTTGTCTAGTTTTGTGGATTAAAGTTTAGCACCTGTATTTAACTAATTAATGTTTTTTTACAGACAGTTTAGCAGATTGTTTGTTCATCGTTTAGCCGTCTTACCCAACTTTGCGGAAAAGAGGGTGCGACTTCGAATATTTTTTTTGGTCGTTTTTTTTGCTTTTAGGAAGCGTGTGGGGGAATCCAATTGTTTTTTTGGATTCATCATCTGTTGCCTACCCCTACCATTTTCTCATGCAGTTCATGATAGTTTTTTATGTAGAATTTTTTTTCTTTTTCATTACTTTGCTTTCATATAGGTCCTGCCGTTTTGAGAGCACTGTTTGAATGGAAGTAGATTTTTGTTTTTGTTAGGTTTTACAGTTATTTTATAGGACCAATTTTGTTTCTTTAGTTTTATTATGTTTGAGCAGGAGGACGGAGCGTTTTGTTTTTATCTACTGCGGATAGGCGCTTTACTTTTACATGCCTCCGATGTATTTAGAATAGGTTGCATTTATTTTTACTATAGGTTTAGTGTTTAGATAATTAGGGTTCCTTACCTAATTAGTTTAGTAGGTTGTTGGTAGTAGTTTGTCGGTTTAGTGGATATTGTTGGAGTTTCCGTTTAGGAAGGCCTTAGGGTGCAGCAGGTGTCCAAAGCTGGAGGAGCAGGTGTTTATAGTACCTGGAGTACCACGTACAGTGATTGCAGAAATGGATTGCAATTCACTGGTAGTGAATCGAATTCCCTGTTTCTACAGTTAAAGGACCTTCACACCTTCGTTGCCTTAGGGTAGGCTGCAGTTATTTTTTTTGTGTTAACAGGGTTAGGGTTCTGTATCCCTAATTTTTATACAGTCTCTATTTTAGTGGTTAGTTAGTTGTTTACATCGAATTTTTTTTGGGTTCTGGTCCCATAATTTTCATTTTATTGCTGCTTTGTTTTTCTTTGTGTTAATATTAAATAGGTTTTTAGTGAATGCTAGGACTCATGCCGTTGGCCGCCGATTTTTTTTAATTTTTATCCCTAGTAGGATAATACTACTAGTGCACATTAGTATTAAGTGGTTTTGTTTTTTTTATTCTTGAGTATAGGTCCTCTATGCTGAAGGGAGTTGATTGTTTTGTTCCTTTTTGAGTTCCTTTGGTTAGCAATAGGTAACGTTGGACCTGCTGGGAGATATGAAGATGTTTTGCTGTTAGTTTACCTTGTTCGCCATAGGGGAATATATTTTTTTCTTTTGCCTCGGATGTGAGTTTAAGCATCCGGGAGTTCCTCTTGAGCAAGGTAGAGTTTTTTTATTGGAGTTGGTTCCCCGTGTACTCTACCTATTGTTAGCAGGTATCCCTGTAAAAGTTTTTTTTTTAGATTATTTATACGTAGATTGTTGGTGTAGAATTGGTGGACGGCCTGTGGGGATTCCGGTACTTCACGCACAGTGGTTCGAAAATTACTCGATACTTCTGGTAGGGAAGGACTGGTGCCTCTCATATACCGTCCACCAATTTTTTTTGTTGGCAGTTTTTTTTTTTTCAGGATTTTCTTTGTAGTTGGTTAAGGTAGTACATCCCCCGGTCCGTAGAGGCGAATTTGGTTGGATAACACATAGACCTGGGTGTTGGCAAATTTAGGAATGAAGGATCTCTTAAGTTGGTAAAGGAAGACCATTCCTGGTCAGTATTATATTTTTGTATTTTTAATTTTTTTAGTCTGTTTGTTTAGGTGGTCCGATCCCCCGGTCAGTAGAGGTGAATTTGGTTGGATAACGCATAGACCTGGGTGTTGGCAAATTTAGGAATGAAGGATCTCTTAAGTTGGTAAAGGAAGACCATTCCTGGTCAGTATTATATTTTTGTATTTTTAATTTTTTTTAGTCTGTTTGTTTAGGTGGTCCGATTCCCCCGGTCCGTAGAGGCGAATTTGGTTGGATAACACATAGACCTGGGTGTTGGCAAATTTAGGAATGAAGGAACTCTTAAGTTGGTAAAGGAGGACCATCCCTGGTCGTTAGTTTATTTTTATATTTTTGTATTTTTTCCAGTTTGTTAATTTAGGTGTACCGATTCCCCCGGTCAGTAGAGGTGAATTTGGAATGCGAACATATAGACCTGGGTGTAGGAAAATTATGGATTGAGGAATGTCGTTAGTTGGTATAGATGGACCATATACCGGTCAGTAGTTTTTTTTTTGTTTGGTTGGCTTTTGTTTTTTTTGTTGTTTTAGTTTGTCAGTGATAGTTGGACTCGAAGATTTGATAGAGGGGTCGGTATGGTATTGATGGTGTTTTCGTTTAGCTTATATTTACAGACCTACCTAGCCTGCAAGGTGACTGCCTAGGGCAGGAAACGTCTAGTACCTTTTTTTATGATGTTTATAATATTTGCTTTATCTTTTTCTCTATTTTCTTATTTTTTTGTTCAGACTTTGGATAAAAAACAAGCCTTTCTCCTCGCGGGTCACGACGAGTAAGCAAGCCTTCGTAGAACCGCCCAGAGCGGATGAGAACTCTGAACCTTTGTCTTGAACTTTAGTTTTTTTTCTTTTTATCTTGTGTTGTTAGTTGTTCGGACACAGGTTAAAAATAAGCCTATCTCCTCGCGGGTCACGACGAGTAAGCAAGCCTTCGTAGAACCGCTCAGAGCGGTTGAGAACTCTGTACCTTGTCCAGAAACTTCGTCTATCCTTTCTTTCTTCCTTGTTGTTTTTGTTACAGAGTCTGTTGTTAGGGGAAAAATTAAGCCTTTCTCCTCACGGATCACGATGAGTACCAAAGCCTACGTGTAAGGCTCAGGGCGGTTGAGAACCCTGTTACCTTAGCTCCAGAACTGATTCAAGCTTCGAGTATTTATAGCAACACATAGTTTATTTTTTTATTTTTTTTTTGGGATGACATCTTCTCTCTAGCCCGATTCCCTCCCTCCGTAATGCCGAAGTCTGACATCACATTTTTTTTATCAGCGTCTGGTAGGACATGTTTGCAGAGTCCTTGGAGCACTATTTTAAATTCATTATTACAAATTTATATATGTACACATTCATCTTACACTTTACACTCTTAACACTACGGGTCCATGCAGTAAGGATGCTGGAACCCTTTGTCTCTTCACGGCTTCGAGCTTCTGACCTTATTAAGGCGGAATTCCCTTAGTTCAAATTAGACGGAACACTATACAGTTACACACACACACACTATAAGCTTTATTTATTTATCTATCCACTTAGGTGTCAATTCTAGTGATAGACTCCAAGCTCTCCTGCTAAACATCTAGACTCCGTGACAGAACTAGATTAGATTAAATTTAATTTGCAGTCGTTTTTTTTTTGTTTGGAAGTTTTTACTTTCAGAAGTTTGGAGATATTTTTTTTGTTTTCTGAAGGTTGGAGCTAATTTTTTCGTTTGGAAGTTTTTACTTTCCGAAGTCTGGAGTTATATTTTGTAGTTTAGAAGTTTTTACTCTGTTGTTTGGAGACCTTTTGAATGGAAAATTGTTTTTGTTTGTTTTTTTTTTAAGTTAAGGTTTTAACTTTTGTTGTTTGGAAGTTTTTATTTTTTTGTTTGTTTGAAGTAGTTATAGGCTGGAGGGCCAGCATCGATTTTACTTCCAAGGACGTAAAATCTGCCGGGTGACGGGGTACTGTAACAAATATTTTTTTGTACACCCCTCCCCGGATTTATCTGTTTCCACATTTTAGTTTGGACACTCCTCCAAAGATGGCGAACGGGTACGTTGTTGGTTCCGCCGCTTCTCTCCAGAGGGCGTTCAGGAACGCACCTCGCCACAAGAGGGCGCTCTTAACATCTTTGAATTAAAATGGGGATTTCTTCTTTTCTTCCAGGAAATATCTACTTTTATTAGTTTTTCAGGTTGTAGAAAAATCCGGTGTATTTTGTTATGGTAATTCCTGAGGAATCCCTTGTAACCAAATTTTCCATAGACAGCTCTATGAGTAGCTGTCAAAGACAAAACTGCCACGTATCCGGAAAACGTCATCGCCTCGGTGGTCTTGCTATTTTTGGAGAAAGAACATTACCTTATTAGGAGATGTTCTAAAAATCGTATCCGGCCAACGCGGCCTATAAATAAGTCGCGTCTGCGCCTCTGAGGTCTTGTTCGGAGCCATCTCGTGCCGCATACAGTGCCGCTTGCAAGATACCGTGAGTGCCATAGACCGCGAGGGGCGGGTCCCCGTCCGCTATTCCAACAGTGGAATCAACTTGTGAAATCTAATTCCAGCCTTTCACTCAAAACTACGCAACCGCACCATCGTCCAACAATAACCTAGGACCGCGGCCGAGACGACTTCGGGACACGCCTCGAGCCCACCACCTGGCGACCACAAGATCCCCGGCGACCTTTGCCAGGTCATCTTCCCTTCGAGCTGAGTTGAAGCAAGCACGAGACGCCTCCCCCAAATAAGGTACAGTCCCACGGTTCCATTTCTTCGTTGTTCAAGCCGATTGAATTCCCTTCGCATCGAACCAACGAATGGCCTATCGCCAACGTGCGCCCGGCCTGGTTACCTCCGTTTTTCTTTATTCATCCGGTTGAGCTGCAAACAGAGAAAGCCTCATGCTGCCTCTAGCAGCCACCGGCACATTTAATGCTTGCCTGTATTCTTTTCAAGGTGCCTTTTACCACATGTTATTAACCCAAATAACCATTAAGCATTCATTAATCATCCTGCTAGGCAAAGTCATCAAGCTTGCCGTGGTGAATCGACCATCTCTACTCCCTAGGAGATACAGATCGGTCGACCACATGTTCTTATATCATAGAACCATACTTTGCATCATGGCTGGCCAAGCCCTCTAGCATACTGCTGCCTGATTATACTACCTACCCAGGGAGCCTATGGGAAGCCTTTTTCTCTGCTTTATTTTATTTTCCTTTCACGGCCTTCGCATAGTGCCCCTCGGTATTGTAACCCTGTTTTTATTTTATCCGCCTGGCTTTGAGCTTTTTCTTACATTTTGTTTTCTCAAATTCCAGGAGGTGTCTAGTTTTAGTCTAGTGGTCGGCTGAGGCTTAAGTGCCTCGCTACACTAGACCGAGACGAAACCCGAAACCCGGAGAACGTGCACAGCCGAGTACAGTACGCGTCGTGGAGTCGACGCACGCGGCGGCCCGTTTCCCTGCCACGCGTTACGTTGGATAGTCGGTACTGTAACTCCATTTTCTACCAGTGCAACCAAACCGAAAGCCACGGGTCTCCCTCGGTCTATCATACACTTTTGAACGGGTTAACGCTCTGAAAGAGCTCCGTTCTGGCGCCCCATTGATCTTCAGTAGTTTTCATGTCCTACGTGGTAGGAAGTCCATTTAGAATCAGTAATACAACTAAAATCTTTGTCTCATCTTCGTCTAACCTTTACTTATGAACCCACCTGCTCAGCTAGCCAGGTTTTCTCACGTTTGTCTGGTGGGTCGTAGGAAATTGGTATCCGGATGTGTAAACTTAGCTTATAAAGAAATAAGGGTCCATAATTGTAAGATTCACATTGTATAATTGGTACTCCAATAGTTTTAACCTCACCTGTAACTAGTTTATAAGCTAACCAATAAATAATTCAGGCTACGATTCTCTAAACAACTCTTTCTATTTCCACGCCTGCCACTCCTCGTAGAAATTTTGTAACAATAGGGACTGATAAACTATGACATTGGTCACTATTAAAAATAAGCTAAGTAAGACTCTTTCATAGTGCACGGTTGCAGCACCTTCATTAAATTCTAACAATAGTTGTTATGGAGTTGTTTAATAAGCAGTCAATTTACACGATAAGAAATATCACCGAACCCCAAATGAAACAATACCGGTACTTCATCAACATTCGCTCCCTCCCGAAGTGCTCCGACCGCCTCCGACCGGCCAATACACGTTATCTCAACGGCGATACGTAATAAAAACCCTCAAGTATCGTGTTTTTGCGTAACAAGCAGTCTAAATTACTACAATTATTCAATGTTGCCGTGTTATCGGCAGTTATAAAATCGGGAGACAGTAGGGGGGACCCTCATTAAGGTGCGACAACCGGGAGGGGGAGGATAATTTTGATAATGTTGTGAAAAAAATGTTTTAGGGAGAACGGAGGAAGTTGAATGATGTATTGGCCCGCTTTGCGACTGACAACTGCGGCAGGTTTGTAGAGAAAAGTAAGAAAATTTAATCATCGTTTGCGAATCCAAAAGTTTTGTTAAGTTGAATTGGAAAGATCTGTTTTTAAATTTACCAGTCCATTCTTAAATATCGACCTTTGGTATGGTTGGACGTTACAAAAACAGATGGTTTGTTTTCCGAAATCAACTTTCGAGCAATATAGTCGGAGGTCAAAAATTACAAAACTTCAGAATATCTCTAGTTTTTCTCAAACCCTGAGAAAAACTAAAGCCCTGTGCAATGATTTGAGTTGATGTTGAGTTGAAATTGTCGGTTTATTGTTTTTCGTAGGATAGTATTTTGAAATCTCGATTGTGATAAGTAGCACTTCCATACAAGATCCGTCCGTTGGAAATTTGCGTAGAAGCGCGTGAATGATTTCGGAAAACAAACCATATTATGTTTTTGTATTTAAGTCGTATCTAAAGGTAGGTTTATGAGAAGAGTTTCGAAAATATTGAAATATATACTAAATTATTATGTTTTTCTCTACTGGTACAAAACGCCCATGAACCATAAGGAATGTAGAGAATTGTCCCAAATATATAGTTTCATCAACATCGTTTCACAAAAAAGTGTCATAGTCTGTGTATTCAAAATGATCCTTGTGATTTCAATGAATACAATTTTTTTGATTTGATTTGTAGTAGGTAAATCAGACAACTACAAATGAACAATTAAAAGAAAAGTAATCCAAACCCGAATCACTCGCACATCTCTGAATCACTGATCCTCATCTGGGCCAGTGCACAGTGGTTCCTTTAGGACCCGCGTCACAACTATCAACATCAAAGACGGCTGTAATTGACTGGAGTCGTTCCGCACCAATGGCGCTCGTGATTACGCTCCGATCTGACGGCTGCTGGAATCAGAATCTTTGACTGGGGAAATGATTTTGATAATCGGGTAACCGCTAGAAGCTATGGATTGAGGTTACGCTACCGTTTACTCTTAATAGTCACGGGTCATCGCTAGAAGCTAAGAATTGAAGCTGGTTTTTGATTCTTTGTTTTTTTAAGCTTTTATTTAACTTGCAATGTTTCTTTGACGACCTCTGTGGTGCGGCGGGCGAGTAGCCGGCTGAGGTGCGAGAGGTTGCGGGTTCGATTCCCGGTGCGGGACAAATGTTTGTATATCTGCAAATATTTGTTGCGGGTCTAGGTGTTATAGTACCATGGTACTGATAGTTCCTACGATACCCACGACACAAGGAATCCTAGTGTGGGATCAGGACTACGTATGTGACTGTTGGGTGTTATGTTATGTTTAGGTCAATCTTGAAACTGAATTTTGAACCAGTTCCACTCAACCGATTGAGCTGAAAGATTAGTTCCGATGACAATTCAATATTATGGTGACAGTGAGCTAACCTGATGATGGAGACAAAGGAACTCCTCGATGATTATCAGTAGCCTGGCAGTGTTTGGGCTCATTAAGATCACTAGTTTAATAAAAGCTTGTTTGAAAAACACATTTTCCAACAAAAAACTTATTTGGTAGGTTTTTGGCGAAAATATCATATGACAGAATTGCTTTTAAAATTTTCCGTAAAAAGGCCAGCACACGTATTAAGCTATTTCATCATAATCATCATTGACCGATAGACGTCCACTGCTAGGCAAAGGCCCCGCAGCGAGAATCGAACCCACAACCTCTAGTTTTTGAGCCGGTTACTCGCCCGCCGCGCCACAGAGGTCGTCAACGCAACGGCAAAAATCACACCAGTCTAACACTGCAATCGCACAATTCTGTATCTAAATAGTGTTAAAAGTAACATTTATTTTACGTGAAGTGTCCGCGCCACGCCAGCCAGTGACGAGTGGCAGTCGCAACAGACGCCATTTTGAAGCCTGGAGTGGCAGCAGGCTTTCCTCTTTCATGTGCCCATTCAATGATTAGTCACTGTGAGGTCTAGATACAAATGTTTATGTTAAACCAGTAAAGTGCGACGGATTACTCGTATACGTAACGTAATCCTGTTTTGACAGCTGCAATGATTTTAATTTGGATTAAAACTAGAGAGAATAAATGGTCGGGAGACGTTTGAGATAATGTATTCTAAAATTCTTAAAAATAACTTTCTGCTATGGAGAATTTTAAGATGACTCATCATCATCAGTAATGTACAAGTCTACGGCTGGCCATAGGCCTCCCCCCAGCATGCGATGACGAACGATCTTGAGCCGCCTCCATCTACCGACTTCCTGCGACCTTTATAATGTATTTAGTCCACCGAGACATACTGCCTCGGCCGATTTGTGGTCGCTGCTAGCTAAAGTTTATTCGCCATCGGCTGTCAGTTCTGCGACCTATATGAGCTGCCCATTGCCACTTCAACTTGTTAATTCTGAGAGCTATGTCGGTGATCTTGGTTCTTCTACGGATTTCCTCATTTCGGATTATATCACGTAGTGAAACTTCTAGCATAGCTAAAACAAAGCTCACTGCGCGACTTTGAGCTTATCTTTTTAACGCTGACAAGATACTTAATGCGTGTCAAATATTATTAGCTGGTGAAAATGGTCTTCATTTGAAGACCGCGGTCAAACGAGGGTATATTAAAGTAAAATATTGATCAAAGGAATCCTACTTTTCACCGATTCCAAGTTTCAAACTAAGGTGACTTTTTGGTCTATACAATACAGAGAACTTTCGTAAAGGTAGAAACAGATACACAAATCAAGAGCCACGTGCGAAGAATCATCTTGCATAATGAGGTGCCTTACGGGGAAATTCACGGATAAAACAAATGAAACGGCAGCCCACCTCGCAGGGAATTGATCCCCGTGCATTATTGTATCTATAAACATTTCAATTGCGGCCGCGGCTTATCCAGAAGATCACAGAGGGCGTTGAGTCTGCCGGGGAAGAGGGAGCGGTAATCAACAATTCTTTATTTATTTGAAAATTACTTTTATAGGGTCTCGACTGGCGTGCGTCTTACAAGTAGGTAAGCAAAGTTTGTATAGAAACATTCGAATGCATTCCAGACTCTGTGGCATTCTGTGGTAATTCTAATGTCTTCTATTCATGTCAGAAATTGGTTGGTACTCCCCAGACGGACTCTTTGCAAAAAGATCTACAATAGACGATCAATATTTCGTGTCACAGCAAGTACAGGATGGTTATTCGCTATGATCTAAGAGATTCCATGTCATTAACGTGTGGTCACCCATACAATTCAGCGATGATTCCACGCAGATATCGTAACGAGCCCGCGTTATGTTACGTTTGGTCATAGCGAATAAGGGAGCAGTTAAAATCTTAAAAACCGATCATAACACGCAGTTCCCTTTTCAACTTAGTTGTTAAACATTTTTCGACGAAAATTACAAAGAAAAAAAAAATATATATTATGTCAAAGAAGTGATTTGTTGATGGAGGCAGAATGTGGGCAACGGATCACGCCGATGGTTAAAAATAAAGCTTTGTTTAAACTGTTTTAACCATCTCATGTTTATGATCAAAAGCCTTTGGACGTCCATTGCTGGACGAGGCCTCCGTCATAGAGTGCAATAGGGGGATTTGCCATATTCGCAACGCTTGGCAGGCGGATTGGTGATCGCAGAAAGTATTGGTATTGAGTAACATACCCACCAATAACAATTCTTAAAAATAAAATTTTCAACAAATAAATTATTTTGTCGCAAATATTCTTGGTGTAAAAAGATGAATTCTAATTATAATTCATAGTCCTCCGAATCCTCGAAAGCCGGGTCGAACTTGGCTTATTATTTTTGCACAGGTAATAAAATAAATGATTTTTCCCTTTTTCATCACTGGCAGTAATCCGGCCGCGGCTGTTTGGGCTCGACCACGTTTGCTTTAGTGATGGGACACTGTGTTCAGTCATGTTTTGGGTTTCAGATATTTGGCATTTCTCTTGAATGATTACACAACTATGGACATGAACAAGGTTCTAGGTAACGAGTCAGGATTCTTCTTTGTCAATCTAAAACTAAATGCTCAATTCTTATTTGGCAATCGTTCAAGAGAGAAAGTCGTATTTAAGGACAAAAAACCGTCGTATTAAATCGCTCTTTCCACACTATCCGATCCACTATCATCATCATCATCAGCATGTAGAAGCCCACTGCTGGACATAGACCTCCCTCTTAGAATGCCGAACGAACAAGACCGTTCGTCCTCCAAGCCGCCTCCATCTACCGACTTCCTGCGACGTTTATAATGTCTTTAGTCCATCGAGTGGAGGGCCTTTCTCAACCGCGTCGTCCAGTTTGTGGTCGCTTTGCTCCCCAACGGTTGTCAGTTCTGCGAGCTATATGACCTGCCCATTGCCACTTCAACTTGTAAATTCTGAGAGCTAGTGACCTTGGTTCTTCTACGGATTTTCTCATTTCAGATTCTATCACGCTATCGTTGTTAGACTACATCATATCTATATACATTTTGCCAGCCACCGATAACGGCCACCGAAAAATTGTATGGAAATATCATCCGATAAAACAACAAACTAAAACAAAAACTCTAAAAGCAAAATAAGCTCTATAAGCGTAATTGCGTTTATATGACAAGCAAAATATACAATAAACTGCCAAAATTGTTATTGGAAAAGAGAGGCAATGCTTTTAGTAATGCACTAAAGGAATGGCTTGCTATACCTAAATTGTTTCTATTCAATTGAAGAATTTCTTGACATGTAAAATTATATTGTTCTGTGTGTATTGTGTTGTAAAATTGAATTGTTTTTATTTTTATCTCTTTGACATATATTTCTTAATTTTGATTTCAATGCGCATCCCAAAAATTCTTTAAATTGTTAATTAATAGGTACTATTTATAATGACATGGTAATGGATGTATCTACCAAGTACCTACTTATGGGAACTAAATTATTTGTATGTCATATGTATGACTGAGTATGTTGGACGTGTGAATTATGACCATCTATGTAAAATTACCATATTCAAAACAAATAAATTATCTCTCTATCTCTCTCTCTCTCTCTCTCTCTATCTCTCTCTAAAAATATCGGACCGGATAACGTAAAAGCTCTTTTACTCCGCGAACGAATGACGTGATAGTTTTGTGATTAATTCAATCTGGTCTTAACAAAAAACTTACGCATAGTCAAAAACATGAGATCCCTCCGCCCATCACTAGTTTTCGTTTTATTTAACACCGTCGCTCGTCGTCGGCAATAATTCCATCTGCATACATATCGGCCGTGAGAACGCGGCCTAACATAGATTACTTTGTTTCCTTTTTAGGGAAAACTCAATACTACTAAAAGAAAAGATAAAGAGGAAGACAGTAAAGTAGAAGTGACAATGGACAGGCCACAATAGCTTTCAGAACCGACAACAGTTGGGATAAAAGTTCTAAAGTAACGACTATACACCAGAAGACAAAGTGAAGGATGGCCTCACCCACTTGGTGTACCGACTCGATGGTCACAGGAATTCTATGGGGAAGGCCTATGTCCAGCAGCGGAGGACACCAACCGGCGGAAATGCTACTAAGTGCTACTTTGTCACCGGTTCTTTTTGGGCCACGCTGCTTTAGGTATGATACCGGCTTAAGGTATGGTGGCCCTAAAAAAGGCCTGATTGATATCCAATGGGGATAAAACCAGTGTGGTGAAAATATTCGTGCGCCACGCAAAGGCTCATTCATGCACATGTCATATTTAAGCCAAGAATTTACCTGATGGGGCAGACTAGTAGACGAATTATGAACTTGAACCATTTTATGTGTAATACACTCGAGAGCAATGAATCCGGGTCACTTAAAGAATCCTAAAAATCTCGGAAACTAAAAATGCTAGGTTAATGCAATAAATTGTATTTAATAGACAATGTAATACTCCTTAAATGAAGGTATTAAAACTTCTTAGTTATTGTAAAGTTATATCATAAAAAAATCAAATTTGAAAAAGGGCCACTTTCGAAGATGGAACTACGAAATTATAGCATTTGGTTTTGCTTTTGTTTGTAATCTGTCATTTATGTGGGTACATAAACCATGTTGATAGTGCTCTATATTCATTATATGGAAGCACGAGGAGGCAATACGAAGTATTAAAATTCAAGAAAATCGTAATAAAGTTCAAAAATTTCATGTTTCCTATTTTTGTTTTAAGGAGAGATCAGCAGTTTTTTTCTTTATGTAATTTTGTGTTAATAAAATGTATGGTGACTCATATTTTTTTTACCTTCATTTAAGGAGTATTAGATTGTCTATGAAATACAATTTATTGCATTAATCTATCATTTTTAGTTTCCGAGATTTTTAACATTCTTTAAGTGACCCGGATTCATTGCTCTCGAGTGTAGTTCAACCCACGACGAAACAAAGATGGTTAATTGTGTTCGGGGTAAGTAACATAACATAACATACATCAGTCACATACATAGTCCTGATCCCACACTATAGTTCCCTGTGTCGTGGGTATCACGAACTACGAGTACCATGGTACCATAACACCCAGACCCGTAACAAATAGCTGCAGATCATACAAACATTTGTCCCGCAGCGGGAATCGAAGCCGTAACCTCTCGCATCTCAGCCGGCTACTCGCCCGCCACACCACAGAGGTCGTCAATATCATAGAGTTGAATATACGTCAAAGAAATTCATAAAGAGCAGGTTCATAACAATTTATAATAGCCACTAAGAGGCGCTGCAACAGCAGAATGTCAAAATTCATTTAAATGTATTATACTTGTTCTTATTTCAAAATCATAAATGATCGGAATCTACGACCAAACTTTCTATTCAATCCATATTAGTGATCTCTTCCCCGTTCGTTCTCGTGTTCGAGATGATTATCGATTGAGTTGCTCAGTTTACAAGTAAGGAGGCTGATAATAATGTGATGCCGGGATGCGTACAGGTAGCTGCGTGATTAAAACTCTAGAGTTGTTGGTACTGTGACACGGATAACTTCGGTGTGACAACTGCATACTAATATGAGCGCCATGGGTATGTTACTGAATTATCGTGAGGATTGAAATCTGTGATCATGATTACAAAACATCGCCAACTTGAACTAGGGAAGTGCGTTGTATTGTCCGTATTAGAGAATCGCACCAAGAGTGATACTCCCAGAACGATAGCTGATGAATCTTCATTCGAAGTCTACTTATGACAGGTCAACCAGAGGAGTCCAAAGTTATAAAATTTAATTTAAGAACTCACGAGAGAATTGCTTTAACCGTAGTAACACTTCTCTTCCAAACCACTGAATAAATTCCAAAGATGTTTTCACTATTAGAAAGTTTTGCTCGTCGGTTTTAGGCTAGTTATGCGTAAACGATGTCGCGAGTGGGTCAGCTAGTAGCAAATAAACATAAATGTAAAAGAGTAGAAAATTTTTATTGCAAAGACATTACGAAATTTGTCAATAGGATAAACATTATCATCATCAGCCGTTAGTCGTCCACCGTTGGCCGTGACCGCGTAAAATAGAATGGATGAATAGATTTGCCATAATCACCAACCTCGGCAGGCAGATTAGGATATTAGAAAAGCGGTATTATCATCTCTAGATGACACGCATGCGTTCCCCGAGCGCGCGTTTTTCGCGGGGTATTATCAATTATTAAACATCAGCATGGAAATAGCACCCCAGAGTCCGCTGCCTACCCCTGCTTGTATTAAATATTCGTGGATTACGTTACGTGGCGGGCCGCTTCGGCACCCGTGAAATAGCTTTCGGTTTTGTGCAAGTTATTAGCGGGATTTGCATGTTTCTGATTTATTGTATTATTTTTTGGATCTCGAGAGGCTGGGGTGTTATGATTGACTCTTGTTCTAACGCTTTCTTGAGGGTGTCATAGAGATGCATTCATTTTTATTATTTATAACTTTTAATTTTATTCGATGCACAGAATATAGTAAAGTTATCGATTTGTTTTAGTTGTTTATTGACAATCAACAGCGTTTATTTCATCACAGATTCCCGTATTTGTAACAATCACAAAAACGTAAAAAACAAAACTTCTGTTCAAAAAATCTCTATTTCTCATTCAAGACTTAAGTTAAGTTAGTTAAGAGTTTAAAACCTTATTCATAATCATTTTTAAAATCTATTTTAGTTAAAATAGCATTTGTTTTGTTCTCTCTGATGTAAAATGTCTTACGTCAAAACAAGACAAAACATATTTTAACTAAAATAGGTTTAGAAAATGATTATCATTAAGGGGGTTAATCTTTAAGGGCCTTTTTCACATAAAATCGTTTTAGAATATATCATAATCCTCATCTTGATGACCTCTGTGGCGTGGCGGGCGAGTAACCGGCTGAGATGCAAGATGTTGCGGTTTCGATTCCCGCTGCAGGACAAATATTTGTATGATCTGCAAATATTTGATCCGGGTCTGGGCGTTATGCTACCATGGTACTCGTAGTTGATACCAACGACACAGGGAATATTAGTGTGGGATCAGGACTATACGTGTATGTGACTGTTGTATGTTATGAGTTTTGACAAGCAATTGACACGGACGTATAGAGTAGTGTAACACGGATTTTTACATGGAAAATAAGGTTCACAGAGTGTACGCTAGAGGCTCTCATCGGTGTTGCCATACAAAATCCTTGTTACACTGCACCATACCTCCGTGTCAATTGTGTGCTAAAAACTTAGAATCAGCTCTCTGGTGTTGATTACTCAGGTGAATGCTGCTACCTATCCCCCGTGGTGTAGGATACATAATTCAGTTCAATTTAGCCCGTAAGGAGTTTCTCCAAGACCTCGCGAATTCACTCAATGCCTAGTTGAGCTAATTACCGAATACCGGCGGTGGGAAGCACTGGCATGAACCAGTTCGCAGCCCAACAGAGTTATTAGCCAACTGCTTCAAGCCAAGACAATGTTAATTGGAGATGTTTGACGGTCTCAATATATAGATAGGCGAGTAGCTGGCTGAGACGCAAGAGGTGCGGGTTCGATCCCGCTGCACGATCCCGTATGTATGCATAAAAAAGAAAAAGAAAAAAAAAAGAATGCATATACTTTTATTGATTTTACAGCACCGTCCTTTATAGTTCTTATCAATTCCAGTCCATCCCAAGCCTGGAAGAGATTGCTCTTGGTGATAAGACTGTCCACTGTTCTTCTATACTTAGTATAAGTAATTTAGTAATGTAGTGTTAATTTTTTACGTGTGGTGCAATAAGTGTTATCTATTTATCTATGTCTCCTTCTTAATATTACGATTTTCCAGTGAATCAATTATCAATAGCCATTGCCGATGGACCAAAGTCCCAAATTACTACATCTTCACCTTCCATTAAATTTTCTAGTCCATTTCCAAAGCATAATTAAATTTGTCCATGCCACCTTTCGAGGGGGTGACCGTTAAATTTCACCAGCCTCCGTATCAGATGAATCTGTCCGATTCCTTAATAATCTATTAGATATTTTGCGTTTTACGATTGTAATTTCAGAGGTGATTAAATTTTGGGAAACATTTCAGTATGATAATCGCAGTTCAGTTTTGAAGTAGATCTTTGATATGAATTTTGTTTAGATTATGATTTAGTAGGAATCATCATCATCAGCAGTAAGACGTCCACTGTTAGACGAAGCATAGAATGCCCCATAGAATGCAATGGGCCATAATTAGCAGTATTGGTGTTAAGCACACAGGTGGATACTGCTACCAATCCCCTGGTTTGATTCCTTAGCCGGCTTTTACGACATCCACGGAAGGAAATGGAGGTGTCTATTCTCAGGCCGGACACACCATGACAATAAGCAAGAATAATTTCAGTTTTTATTTACAAATTCCCAATTCAATGTGATTCCCATGCCCTTAAAATCTTAACAAAGTCGGTTCTTTTAACATCGTTTAAGACCGGCAGTGCAAGTACGTAGGACTCGATTCGATAAATTTGACATTAAAATTCGACAAAACGGGACTATTACCTCTCAGTCTCAGACCAGTTTTGTCGAATTTTAATGTAAAATTTGTCGAATCGAGTCCTGCGTATACTTGCAGTCCGGTTTCGATATTGCTCGTATACATTTTCACATTTTTCTTATTTCTCAAATAACAATGGATAGTTTTCAAATTCCATGGAACAATTTTCGTCCTTTTACTACATTTACAAACATCTGTTGTTAGATAATCAAATTAATCCATCTACTAGCAGATCGAAACGTCAGGCCGGACTTGTAGTGAAAATAATTTCATCCAAAACACGACCAGCTCCAATAGGCCCTTTGTATCTTGAGCTTGTAAATACGGTAGACGGGTCTTAGTATTGTGGTTAGGGGAATAAGCATTATGATGGATAGGATCCCGACCCGTTGGTCTTTTGACACCTCCATCGTTCAATTGTCGGCGATCATTCTTTGAGAGTGCTCCTTCGAAACGATTGGCTCCATTATTTTCTCGTGTACTGTCATACGGCGCGGCGGGCGCTTCTTATTTGAGTGGATTCATTGAATCCGACTATTTTATCTTCATTTCCGATAATTAGCACAATTTATTTATTTCTTAGCAAATAGGTCAATTGAACGAGTACGTATCATAATACATGATAAATAATAATGATAACACCCAACAGTCACATACGTAGTCGTGATCCTACACTAGGATTCCCTGTGTCGTGGGTATCAGGAACTACGAGTATTATGGTACCATAACACCCAGACCCGGAACAAATATTTGCAGATCATACAAACATTTGTCCCGCAGCGGGAATCGAACCCCAATCTCCCGCAACTCAGCTAGCTACTCTGTGGTCGTCATAAACCCCACGTAATAGGACAAACGTTGTCTCTTTGTGAGTTAGTTTATCGGTCTTAAAAGCTAAAACAGGACCCATCTTAACTAATAAAGAATTTGGACAGGACAGAAAACAGTTGAGTCACCCGACATTCTCAGCACTAAGTTAGCATACGAGGTAACAATCCAGAATCCAATAAGACCCTACTCGCCACCAATAAACACGAAACAGAATTTAATACAGAACCGCAACAAACGTACACAAACATACATATTTTCCGTCGAAATAATACAACGGTAGTAATTGAATCGGCCTGAGGCGTACTCGGGGTTCAAGTCGTTAACGTTCTTGAGGGTACCGCTACCCTAGGATATGCACTAGATGTACTGCTACAAAACAAAGGTACGAACGAGACCGAGATACCATCCCACTAAAGGAGTAAACGAGATGGAAGGGATAGAAAGTGTTTATAATAAACAAAGGATGGAGTTCTTATTGGTAGTAGGGTTTTAATAGACTATTGGACACCCGTGGAAATTTCACCTCGCCGGAAGACGGGACACAAATTTGTGGGGTTGTGTTAATACCGATGTTTGGGAGCCGATTTGGCCGTGAGCGTATTAAGATGGCCTTTGATGTCCGGCGGACGCTGGACGGCTAATTAAATGTAGATGTTATCTTTGTTGTCCGGCCGATAGCGTTTGATTTTAGAGTTTTTGATGTGTTCATCTTTAGGGCTTAAAGGAAGGGTTGATTTTCGATTTAAATTTTGGGAGACAATTCATTCAATATTGCATTATATTCTGAGCGTAATGGAAACAGTCATGTTCTTGTAGTTTTCGATTCTCGTAACACGATGTTTGGGGATGTATTGCGAAGTGTTGCCTTTTGTAGAAACGTATATTTCCGTTCATAGGACAGTGTATAGTTATGATCACTGAACACTTCTAGACTATATAATTCTAATTTTCGTGGTTGGGAATCATTTTAAATTGAAAAAACCGGTTAATTACCACTGTTCCTTCTATTTACTTCTAGACTAGATCATCAGCCAGCTGCACTTATTCTAAATCGATATTCCCTCAGTCTATTTGCACAAATAATTTGATTTTGTGCTTTCCCAAGCAATTTTCGAAATATCCTATCAAAATCTTGCCCATGGCTTCATCAAGTGTCAATTTGAAACTAATAGATTTAGATGAACCACAAGCAACCGCAATCTGGCCGATAGCTTCTAACTACTCGATAAGGTGTTATCGGGAGCCCTCAGGACAATTTATAGGGAGTTAATAGTACCCTTCAATGAGTAGGGGCCTAGTTATGGAACTTACTGCCCTTAAGATGAGTTCGATTAGCGTTTATGAATGTTATCTCCAGAATATGGTAACGGTTACCATGCAGGTTATACTAGGTCGGAGTGAGTTATCAAATTGAAGGGGTGAAAAGCTGGTATTATCAACTGCTTGCAAAATTAAGGTCTACTGTAAAGCTTATTTTGATAAAGAGATTAAGGGTCTTATTCATAATCATTTTTAAAACCTATTTTAGTTAAAATAGCTTTTGCCTTGTTCTCTCTGATGTAAAATGTCATACGTCAAAACAAGACAAAAGCTATTTTAGCTATCAAAGATTTAAAAATTGATTATGAATAAAGGGGAAGAGTTTTCGCTTTTGTTGAAATTTATTTAATTCATAATTTCTTAGGTTACAGATACCATCATGCGGCGCGGCGGGCGAGTAACCGGTTGAGGTGCGGGAGGTTGCGAATTCGATTCCCGCTGCGGGACAAATGTTTGTATGATCTGCAAATATTTGTTCCGGACCTGGGTGTTATGGTACCTTGTTACTCATTGTTCCAGATACCCACGACACAGGTAATCCTAGTGTGATAGATAGTCAGATAATCCGATAGTAATTTATTCATACAAAAAGGTACACGTCAAAAAAAAAGTTAAAAAATCACAAACAGCGTAGAAAATAGGTACTTACACACCGTACCAAGTTAAACTATGTAGTATAAAAATTCAAATTAAAAATCAAAAATACAACAAAGCCACATAAACAAAAATACAACCAGAATTACCTCGGTAGGCACCTAGATTACTTTCAGACCAGTGAACTCATCGAAGGTGTAGAAGGTCTGCTGTGTGGGATCATGACTTCGTATGTGACTGTTGGGTGTTATTATTATTTTTTATCATGTATAATGACCAGAGGCCCAATTCTCTAAGTTATTTTAAAACTACACTGAAAGTTGACCGAATCGAGACTGAATTGTAAATTGACTGAAAGTTGAATTTCTAGTCCCTCATAAATAACAATTTAGTATACTTTCAATTCATGGTGACCACCATTAGAGTAGGATAGTTATATATATAATTGGAAAGAGTAAAGAGAGACTCCATCTACTTATGCTAAAATTAACGAAAAAGCTTTGAATCGTTCAAGTTTCGGTCACATTTCGATATAATCACATTACAGTGTTGTATTTTATGTCAGGAGAATACCATTTCTGACATTTAAGACATCGACACAAGATCAAAACATGATCCGAACTCTATTTTAACTATTTTTTAGTTAGTGAATTGGGCCTCTGCCCTATGTACTCGTTCAATTGACCTAGTTGCTAACATAAAAAAGTTTCAGGCAACAGAGAATATCTAAATAAATTAAACAATGAACTGTCATGTAACAAATAAGTACCACAGTAGATATTTTCATATCCCCTAAATGCGATACGTATAGTAGGCAAGGTATATTAATTTTTCAGACAGTGATGCTCTTGAGCCGTCGTCGCCTCCGGCATCGCAGACAGACGACTGCTCAGACGAATACTGCAGGGTTACAGTGGGGGGATTTAGGGGTTGTGTGGAGAACTATTACGATGAAAAAAGTTGATAAATTAAACGAAAATAAACTATTTAAGGCTGCGAATTGGGCGCTGTTTGTGTCCAAAAGTTTCGTATTTTCGTTAAAGAAATCATCGGATAAAGGTTCAGATACAAATTGACGGAAAGATAGCTACATAACTTATGATAGAAACATTACTTATCTCTTCAGTGCAGGGAAATGCGTGTTGCCAATTATGAATTTTAGTTTTATATTACTTTTTTGGCAAACAAACAAGCATACGGCCCACCTGATGAAAAGTACTTACCGTAGCGACGCCTGCAACACCAGAGGCATCACACGCGCGCTGAAGACCCAGAGACATGAAGGTGAAAAGTTTTATGTGCCTGTAATTTCACCGACACTCGTACCCTTCAAACCGAAACAAAGCAATGCGAGCACTACTGCATTAGCGGCAGAAATAGCGGTGGTAATACTTCCTCGGGCGAACTCTTAAGGCACGGAGGCGTGTTCGCTTACTATATAGGCCGCATACATAAGCTTAAAGTCGCGCTGCGGACTATGAAGAGAGCTATGCTCGGAGTTTTAATACGTGATAGAATCCGAAATGAGGAGATCCGTGGAAGAATCACCGAAATAGCTCTCTGAATTAGCAAGTTAAAGCGGCAATGGGCAGGCCTCTTGCAGGCCTGAACCGTTGACAACCGTTGGAGAATAAAGGTTCTCAAATGGTGACCATAAACCGGACGAAGCAGTGTAGGAAGGCTTCTCGATGGACCAAAGACAATTATAAAGATCGCAGGAAGTCAGTGGATGGAGGCGGGCCGAGACCGTTCATCGTGGCGTTCTTTGGGGAGGTCAATGTTTAGCAGTGGACTTTTATAGGCTGAAAATGATGACTCATCTCGTACCTGTTCAGCTACTTGAGTATTTTCGTGACTTCCCGGGGCCTGATTTGTTTTTCCACGTCCCCCCTATATTGTCTCCCACATCTGGGGCCCCTATGAATGATCAATTATAAGCTTTTCATATGCAAATGTCTCGGGAGCTATTCTAATTACGAGTTCATCACATTTGATTATTGATTGAGTTCGTTAGCGGGCTGTTTTCGAGGGTTACGCTTGATTGGCTGTGAATTTTGTATGAATGTTACACCTACGAATTAGATTGCCTGTTTCATCCCTTGATTACAAAGATTTTAAAGGTTACAATGGAAATGAGGAAATCCGTAGATGAACCAAGATCACCGACATAGCTCTCAGAATTAGCAAGTTGAAGTGGCAATGAGCAGGTCAAGCTGGCAGAACTGACAAACGTTGGAGAATAATGGTTCCCGAGTGACGACCATAAACCGGACGACACAGTATGGGAAGGATCCTCTCTCGATGAAATAAATACATTATAAAACTCGGTGAATGAAAACAGCTCAACTCATTGGACGACATTTTAAAGGTTGCAGGAAGTCGGTGGATGAAAGCAGCTCAAGGCCGTTTTTATGGTATTTTATGGGACAGACATATGCCCAGCAGTGGACTTATATACGTCTACTGTTGGGCATAGGCCTTCCCCATAGAATGCCATAAAAAACGGTCTTTAGCTGCTTTCATCCACCGACTTCCACACTACAGGCTACACTGCAGTGCATGGAAGCAGGTCAAGAACATTCATCATTGCATTCTTCGGGGAGGCTTATGGTCCAGTCACGACTTATATATGACTTTGGTATGACTTCATAGTCATAGTCGTTTATTGATAAAGAAAACATAAAGGAAACATATTTATAAGTAGGTATAGGTAAAAAATAATAATCAGTTTTAAACTAATAACAATGTCATATAATTAATTCATATTCATTTCAAATAAAACCTGAAAATGATAAATTGTCTGATCCACAAGCCATGTTTTTAAATTATTTTTGAAAGATAGCGTCGAACTTGAGCTTCTTACACTTTCTGGTATTGCGTTGTATACCGCGCTCCTTTCGATGATGATGAAAATGATGATTATATCAAGTATGATGATGAAAATGATAATTATATCAAGTATGATGATGAAAATGATGATGATATCAAGTATGATGATGAAAATGATGATGATATCAAGTATGATGATGAAAATGATGATTATATCAAGTATGATGATGAAAATGATGATGATATCAAGTATGATGATAAAAATTACGATGATATCAAGTATGATGATGAAATCAAGTATCATGATTGTCTCCACTAAGTCCAAATCGATCGGCGATTTGTCCTACGCTAGAAGCTGTAGTACCTTAACCACAACAGCAAAGGAACCACCCACCCCCTAGCAGTAAATATTAAGTGTTAATAACGTCGCTGACACCCCCCCAACCCGGAGATCAAAAATTCACCGATTCGTTACGCGCAACTTGTCACACAGAAGGGTTGAAATATAATACAGTCGCTGGCTTCCGATATTGAGATTATATTCATCTGTAAACGTCTAAAGCTACCTTTGATGTAAATATTAGTATTGGGAATTGGAAAGACTAAATATGAGACGAGAGAATTTAAACATTAGCGGCTTAGCGCGATAGTTTGCCAGAATCGTATACTGAGCTTACCATGGGCTCTATAATAGCGATTCAGTTCAAAAACTATTCAGTACATAACTTTTCATTTAAAAAACCGACTTCCGCCATTGTATTCGACTAAATATTTTGATGAAAAAAAAATTATGAAAGAACCATAGTGGTGAAAGGATCATGGTACTTTTTGAATGCAAATGCTTGGTTTGTTGCTGAAAATATCAAAATCGCCATATGTATGCCTACAATATTTGAGGAGTTCCCTCAATTCCTCATGGATCCCATCATCAGAACTGCATTCTGAAAAATGGGACCAATCTGGAAGTATATCTATTGAAATAAAAAAAGAATTTTTCAAATCGGTTCATAAACGCCGGAGATATGCGGTAACAAACATACAAAAAAAAAAAAACCGAATTGAGCACCTCCTCCTTTTTTGGGAAGTCGGTTAAAAAGTACTGTAGGTACATAGGCGAACATAATGCTAGATAGCATTCTCTTTCAGCTAACCTTTGTGTATGTGGAAAGTAATTTCGCGGTAATGCACAAAAAATATATGAATTATAAAAAAAAAACATTAGACAAATTGGCGACCGTAGGTTGGTAGAATTATTGCAAATACACACAGTTTTTAAGTTCTCATTTACTATGTATCGGCAACACACAGGCGCTTCTCACCTAGTGGTAAGACGGACCATTTATGTAAGCCAAGCCGTGTTTGTTGCCCGATTCTTCTAGGCTTGGTCGCGTTGGAACAGTAGTAATTTTAGTTTATAAGACGATTCAAATAATCCTTGTGATTTCAATGAATAAAATTCTTTTGACTTTGACTTTGACATGGGTGGCCTCGTCACCAGTGGACGTCTAAAGGCTGATGCTGATGATTGTGATGGTTGGCAAAGAGAACCAGTGCGGTGAAAGGATTCGGATGTTCCCCGCAAGGAGGCTCTTTTTACGTCAAACGAAGCAAGTAAAACGGGATCACAATTTCATCTTTACACAGACATCATCACGTCACCAAAAGCATCAATTAAAATCGACCACCGCCGCCAACAGCGAGGTAAGTACTAAAATCGCGTAAAACCGCACCACTCAAAAGTGGGGTGAGCGACATTATTAGCGGCACCGAATTTATCGTGCAATATCAGCTAAGTAACAACGCTCGAAATGCCCAATTAAAATATTAATTACTCTGAGTTGTGACACTTCGGCGGTCGACGCGCCTTCTTACGGTTAATAGCAGGGGAGCGTGTTTTAAGAGTTTTAAAGTTTTAAACATATTTGTGATTCTTTTATCAACGTGGTCTTCACACTTAACTCTGACCCTACAAACCGAGGACCGATGGTTTTAACAGTCGCGGAAGACGGTGAGTGGAGTCGACTTAAGAGCGTCTAGCTTAATTCAGCGGACGTTTTTCGGTTGATGATGATGACTTCCAGGCAGGGGTGGATACAGGATAATGATTGCTGCTGCATGATGGACTCTCACTAGTAGTTCTGCCAACAGTAGACCGCCACGAGCACAAACTTTCTTGTTATTTTTTTTTGATAAACTTTCAGGGTGTTATTATAAAAAATGCCCTTAGTCTGGGTTTAAACCAGGACTACCAGTCCAGGCTTAAATATCGACCTAGGGTATATACGACTGTAATACAAAAGCAGATGGTTTGTTTTCCAAAAGCAACTTTCGAGCTAGATATTCCGCGCTTATGCCAAAAATGACATAAGCTTGGACTATCTCTGGTTTATCAAAAACCAGGCAGCCCCCTAGTTTAGCAATGGTCTATAAATTGACAGTTGATTGCTTGTTAGAGGTAAGAATTTGGACATCTCAATTGTGATGTGACACAATCCGTCATTTTGATACTGTGGAAATTTGCGAAATAGCGCGAGATTTATTTCGGAAAACAAACCCTCTGCTTTCGTATTTAAAGTCGCATATGCCTAATGTCGATATTTAATCCTAGACTAGTACGCCTGGACTAAATTCAGATTTAGTCCATGTTCTGTAATAAGGCCGTTTAAGTTTATCAAAAAAAAAAAAACAAATCGCATCCTTAGCCCTGTCGAGAATAAACCAAATCTTACCAGAACTTTAAAGTCGTTTAAACTCTAACAAATGAGAGCTTACGTTATATTGGTTATCAATTTTTATTTTTTTATTTTTCTCAAATACTATAGGTACTATTAGGTACACCTACATCGTAGAATATTTTTTTAAATCGTTTTGGAATATATATAGACGTAGTTGTTTCTTATGACACCACTTGACGGTAAATAGCACCGCAGCAAACCTCCCTCCTATTTGGAGGAAATCCCCCTCCAATCAAAAATCGCCATATATCAAGTTTCGTCAAAATTCATTGAAAAGTCCGACCTGTAGGCGAGTTCGCACATACACACATACATACTTAACTAACGAAATTTTGTCAATTATTGCAAGGACTTTGTTCGCTTCGCTCGCTCGGTCAATTATCATCATCCACTGTATGAAAAAGCCTCTCTTACTGCACTTAATTCAGCCCGATTCGGCACTTTGATCACAAAAGAATCTAATAATTATAACTTTCGTAACGTGGAACTCCATAAATTTTTAACGATCAACACCAAAAAGACATCCACTGTATTATTCCAACAAACGAACGTTCAAACCAAACAGCATTTATCGCTTTAATCACCGCTTTAAATTCCAATGAGCAGACGAGTGCTGGAATCAAACGTTCGGCGCGGAGGTGACACTTTTGTTAGCCTAATGAGTGTGGGGGGTTTAGGTTTTACAGTTTTCATACTTATGCAGTTTTTCGCTGCGACTACAGATTTCAATGACTGTTTTTTAGGGATTCGTACCTCAACAGGGAAAAAAACAACCCCTTATATGATAACTTTGGTTTCCATCTGTCTGTCTGTCTGCCAAGACCTTTTTTCTCAGGAACGGCTAAAGGCGACGATTTTGAAACAATTTACGGAACGGAACCTTCAGAGCGCGACTCTTACTCGCATTTTATTATTGATGACCCATCAATCACTTCAGTCTTGAAACCTCTTGATATGTGAACCATAAGAAACTGAATTCTGTATACTACTAATGATTTTTCAGACATCTGTTTAAGAGGTCTAAAGGGTTTGCTTCCCGTGTCTAGCCGGTCCATGAGCAGCGGAGATTTATCATAATTCCCAATTACAATACCACAGCCTGAACACAAAATATAGAGGTACAGAAGGCCAGCTCAGTACGACAAGCGATAACGGGCGCATGCACACATAGACACGCGTACCCACGTAGAACTCTGTCGACTCGCGAAGTCGCGACTGGCGTTCGAACGAGTTCTACCGAGCGCCTGTTACCGCTTCAAATCAAATCAAATAAAAATAATTTTATCCATTGAAATCACAAGGATCATTTTGAATCGTCTTAAAACTAAAATAACTCCTGTTCCAACGCGACCAAGCCTAGAAGAATCAGGCAACAAACACGGCTTGTCTTACATAAATGGTCCGTCTTACCACTAGGTGAGAAGCGCCTGTGTGTTGCCTCGGAGCAAGAAGTTGCTGATACATAGTAGATGAGAACTTAAAAACCTTAGGAAGGTAGTCAAAGGTAAATAAATAAAAAGTAAATAAGCTTGCTGTACTGAGCTTGCCTTCTGCCTGAATTTAACATGTTAACTGCGTAACCTTGCGTTTTTTACCGCGCTTTAAAATCACCGCAATGTGATAGCACGTGTGGGCTTTAATGTACGCTACAAGAGCGATGAAGCTGCGTCGATAAGAGCCATCGTAGACCTTATCGGGCGTGAGCGGTTTGACGTGCTAATTGGTATCTTTGATTCCGCGTTTCATCCTTCAAGCATGATTGGGACTAATAAAAAGGGTGAGTTGTGAAAAGCAGATGAGAAAAGATTTCAGAATGTGTCCCAATGTGTACCGTGGAGTGTCCGACCTAAGAATAGGCCCCTCATTCTCCTCCCGTGGATGTAGTAAAAGCCTTACTAAGGGATTACATCAGGGGATGGGCGGCAGCATCCACCCGAGTACACAACACCAAACTGCGATCACCAATCCATCTGCCAAGCGTGTTGTTTATGGCAAATCTACCCATTGTATTCAATGGGGGGAGGCCTCGTCCAGCATGGATGTAAACAGGCTGGTGATGGTGATGATGATGATGATGAACTAAAGAAGTTTGCATCACAGGATTTTATGAAAGCTTCGACCATGATCTACTTACATGGCGACAACTTATTGGCGGGGTATAACTCACTGACGGTAGGGCTAGTGAAAATGGTGAAGGAACACACTGCCTCATTTAACCAGAACTTTTTAACGACATATCACACGAGAGGATGCGCTAAAAATAACACCCCCAATTTGCTTTATAAGCAAGGGGGATTGGGGTAACACAGACTCTGAACCATAACAATGTCAACAAAGAAATCAATTTGCATTAGGTCTATGTTCTGCCGTGGTAGTATCAGCCTAAGAATAGGACTTCCCAACTCCTCCTGTAGATGTCATAGTAGCCGACTACAGGATTACGCCAGGGAATGGGCAGCAGCACCTGAATACTTAACACGAAACTGCGATCACCAATCCGCCTGCTAAGCGTAGTGATTATGGCAAATCCCCCCATTGCGCGCTAGGGGTGCTATGGGTGAGGCCTCATTCAGTTTCGTTTCGTCTCATCTCTCATTCGTTGGATGTCTTGCCAGCTGATGAAGGAGGTCTACGGTCGTCCCCAATTTCCATACACCCTCGTAGCAGTAGGCCAAGAGTCGCGAAAAACAATTCCTTTTCGCAGTCACTAAACAGTAGGATCAACTTAACAATAGCCGAAACCTCGATAATGAATATCCATTGCCTGCTATCCTTACATGATATACGACTGCCAAAGGTTATGTATAAGCGGAAACCCAATTAGTCAGATGGTAATGAAACGGCGGGGTAGCAATCGCGAACTCCGCGGAACGGTCCCAGGGCGGTCGCCTTTGGAATCAATAAATCAACGCGTCTCAAACTGTTCGCGGTTTGTTTGTTTGTCATACACACGGGCTAACAGTTTGACTTGCTAAAAGTTGATCCAGTCATAGGGTGTGGACTCGAATAAAGCCGGTACCGGTTTAGGCAATGATTTTCTTTCTAACTAATACACCCCAAACATTTAACCTTGAGCGCAGACATATTTCGGCAACAAAGACCCAGAAAATTATACAGCAAAAATAGACTCTACATGATGAGAAAGGTACAAGTTGTAGTTAGAAAGTGACATTATGTTGTGATGTCACCAGCACCGCGTGTGCGTTCGCACGCGGGAGATTTTCCATCCAAAGTCTCTTTTACACACACACTTACATACGCCTGCTTCGCACGAGAATGCACCCATAAGTGTCTTTTAGAAAGCGATCTAAAGCGAATACCAATAATATCAGAGATAATGCTTCGGATATTGACCCATACAACACACTTTGCTCCTAATGTATAGGATAACCGTGCCGTGATAAAGCATACCTACTAAGATAGTTACATGATAAGAACTAACGAAATTCATGTGATCGATTAGATTTTGTTGGTCAATCTAGAAAGCAGTGTCTCACAAATGTATTAACGAAACAAACTTCCATATGAGCACTTGTAGGCTCCGAGTCATTCGCAAGTCCAGACCGCAAAACGCCCTCCGGAGACCCTCGCCTGAAGGATCTATCTGAGGCAAGGTCTTATTGTCACAGTTCTTAGGCTGTAAAAGTTTATGTGGGGCTATACATTCGGGCAACCGTATAAATGAGAATTTTGGCTACACCACTGGGCTGGAAATTAAGAATTAAAATCTTTAAGACCACTGAAACCAATCTATGACTGTTCCAATAGTTTCGATTTATGTTGATTGCAAAAAGTAGGCATCAACAGCGTCCATAGGTTATCTATAGTAATATATGCCACCATACTTTTACCATAATCATTTTATTTTAAAGCTTAAAATAGTTAACATGTATGATTCTTCAAGGTCTTGTTGCGAATTCAGTAATATTTTAGGTAAACCATCGGCATCTTGACATAATTCAACCCCCCTGTTGTGGCAAAAACAGGGTATGACCGATTAGGGATGCAACATAAATATCGATGATTTTCAACAACTCGTTGTAATGTAAAAATTAAACCAACGATTTGGATTGGAAGCACATTTTTACATGACATAACTGTTGAAAGATTCATCTACACATTCGTCGCAAAAGTTATTAGTAATGATTATCCATTCGTAGCAAAAGTCATCAGTAATGATGACCCATTCGTAGCAATAGTTATCAGTAATGATTATCCATACGTAGCAAAAGTAATCAGTAATGTTTGCCTATTCGTAGCAATTATCGGTATTGTTTTCACATTCGTAGCAAAAAGTATCAATAATGTTAGTGTAATTTAAACAATGGACTCGGTTATAAACATTGCATTTCTGCTGGCTATTGATAAAACTTAAACTTGACTCATCGACATTTGCCAAGACGTCGATAAGCCACACAGGCTACTCATCCGCATCGATACATCATCCCAATCACATCCCTACACGAGACAAAGTGTCGGTGTACATTAACGGGGGGGGGGTTTTTATTGCCTCCACGCCTTAAAATATTGTCTGATTCATTAGCGGATATTTCACATTTAAGTTCGCGCGTGTAGACTTCCTCGCCACACGAGCAACTTCTCGAGGTGATCATAGGGAGGTGTTGTACTAACGACACTTACAATTTTCTGTAAGGGATATCGTTACGTTCGCGTAATAAGACGCTAAGATTCCGTTATACCCTTAATTATTGTAGGGCGTGGGGGTGGGGTGTAATGTAATGACACATGTATGTAAATATTCCGTATAACGACCGGAGGTGGCGAACGCTGCACGCTTAATGTGCGCTCGGTTGTTTTCTTTGATTAAAGAATTTTATTACTGGATATAATTCACGATTAGACGGCAAAGGGTTGGGGCTGCGTCTCAAGATAAAACGCCGCGTAATGACGGGTGCGTGATTCTGAATCGTAATTGTTATTGTGGCGCTCCACCACACTGACACCACCGTTCGCTCTCGCGTGATAAAAATTTGTCTCCCGTTCGGAAACTTTGAAATAGAAACAATAAATAAGCGCAACAATTTGTCGCATTTGTCTTCTGTTCTTAATAGTCTAGTGATAGTAGATTTTATGGCATCACTTACTACCTTGGTTTATACCATTATAATAAATTATTTTGACCAAGTAATATCCAACTTACTTGTCGTCTTTACTTCAACGTTACAATTTAGATTTCTTCTACGATATTCTCTCTTCTATTCTCTCCGGAGCATATTCGAATTAAGAACATTTACGATCTCTTTTATCATCGCTTATGCATTATCTGTCATTCAGGTTAATCACTCCTACTGCGTCCTACTGATGATGAGGGATCAGGCACTTTGGCATCTATAATTTATCTGTGAGGGTGAGATACTCTCAATATAAAGGTAGCTCCAAAATCACGCAAATAATCACGATAGGATCTCCAAACAGTATTAAAAGGATAATGTAGGAATACATGCGCGTACACACACATAGATAAGAGTCCTATAACACACCCTCCTTTTGAATCTTATAGCTCGCTCGCGTTTTAAATTTTAATGAATATAGATATCTTTATTCGCTTTGAGCGAGCTCGAGTCTCGGTACTGCTGCTGGTTAAGGTACTGTTTCGTAAGACGGAACGTATTCGGTACGTATACGTACGTAACTTATGAAAATACCCCATTTACTATAACAAATGGGAATAAACCAGTTTTTTCTGGTATAGGCATGGTTAAAACTGTAAAAAATAAAAGGGAGCAAGACTGTGAAGTATGAATTTATGGTTTTTGTAACTTTATGAACAGAGCTTATGTTAATGCCTAAGAAATATCAAATAGGTAACATAGATGTAGAAACGCGTGTTCTTGTAAGAAACAACTCAATTTATCGAGACACGTCGATAGGGCAACCAGGTACTATTCTCTTACATTAATGATACGAGTGCCTGGTTCCATTTGCTACCACTGTGTACCACTGTAAGTACACAAGGGACACTTCCGGAATATCGACATGTTCAGCACCTTCGGTGGGAGGAAACATTAATATGGACCGTTTACTATTAAACGTATATTTATTAGGTAGATTACTGTTCTCGGTGGCGGACGGTTTGAGATTGGTTTCTGTGTCCGTCGACTGCGGGGAGCGAGGAATGCTGCAACCCGCTTACACAAGCACTTTGTGCCCCCACAATAGATAACAAATAGGTTAAGATATAATCCGCAATAGGAATCTCAAATGAGGAAATCCGTAAAAGAACCAAGGTCACCGACATTGCTCTCAGAACTGACAATGTTATGGTTAGGGAATTAAGGTTCTCGAGTGGCGACCACAAAGCGGACGACGCGGTAGAGGAAGGCCCTCTACTCGATGGACTAAAGACGTTACAAACGTCGCATGAAGTCAGTGGGCTGAGGCGGCTTAAGACCGTATGTCATGACATTTTAAGGAGGAGGCCTTTGTCCAGCAGTGAAGTTCAGGCTGATAAAGATGATGATAGTGATGAGGACATATAGCCTCAATACATGTTACTTCAGCTTTATTTGTGCAGATCCAAGCGCGCTGTATTGCCAACTAATCCAGGATGTGATCATTCAACGATTTCTGTAACACGAACAAACATTCGCACCTCGAAACCACCCCGTAATTGTGATTAAAATATTCGGAGCGCGCCATTAAATCTAATATGCAGCGGAATCATGTGCGATGCGAATACGTAGAACGGTGCATTCGGTTTTTTCGCCGAAATAATCGTAATTAGGTACTGAGAGCTTCTTGCTTGATTTTGCTTTCAAATTCTTTTGTAGAATAGCTCCAGTAGATACATTTTCGTTAGTGTAAATGTTTTAAAATGAATTTGTATGCTATTGTTAGCAATAATGGAAATACCTTGATAAATAATCATAATATTACATAACATTTAAAAGTCGCATACATAGTCCTGATCCCACACTAGGATTCCCTGTATCGTTGGTAACAGGAACTACGAGTACTATGGTACCACAACACCCAGACACGGAACAAATATTTGCAGATCTTGCAAACATTTGTCCCAGAGCTGGAATCGAAACCGTACCTCTTGAATCTTAGCTAACTACTCGCCCACTGCGTTAAGTCATGGATAATTTATCTGACAGACACAGTATATTGAAATGAAATAGCTCAGAGGCCCAATTCTCTAATTTAAAAACATTCAATTCGCAGTATAATCTCGTCTCAGTCGCACTGTCACGTATAGTGACTATTACTTAATCTTCGCGTTTCTTGCGAAGAATATGTAATAGTTGCTATATGAAACAGTGCGACTGACACGAGACTGGAATGTTTTTAAATTAGAGAATTGGGCCTCAGTATGCTGTCACGTTTATAGTCGGGTAAAAAGGCCAGCCACAATCAATTAGCAGTTGATTGTACATTCGTCGCTAATCACCGACTATCGCGCATTATCGCCGCGCCTGCCGTCAAACGACGATATTAATTGATGTTGATATTAATGGCAACTAATGAAATTGCCTCAGTGTACACACGTAGGGAAAATTATACTGGTTTATACACTCCTTTTTATGGCAACAGGTATCTACCATCAATGACAAAGATTCGAATAATTATGTCAATGTAAAATATAAGAGGAAGACAGATGATGGAGAAGGCTTAAGAGAAGGTTGCCAGTATGGCGCTTACACCCTTTTGTACGCGAACGAAGTTTGCGTCTATTTTAGCTATTATTTAACTCCATGAAATTTTGTATACATGATCAGTACACTAACATCTAGACCCGTGGTGAGTCAGTATTTTAAAAATTAGTTTTTTTTTAAATGTATGATTTGTTAACCATATAATTTTATAAGAAGTTTGAAGAAATAACTTTTCATTTAAAAAACCGACTTTCGCCATTGTATTCGACTAATAATTTGGATGACAAAAAATGATGAAAGAACCATAGTGGTGAAAGGATTATGATACTTTTTGAATGCAAATGCTTGGTTTGTTGCTGAAAATATCAAAATCGCCATATGTATGCCTACAATATTTGAGGAGTTCCCTCAATTCCTCATGGATTCCATCATCAGAACTGGATTCTAAAAAAAATGGGACCAATCTGAAAGTATATCTATTCAAATAAAAAAATAATTTTCAAAATCGGTTCATAAACGCCGGAGATAACAAACATTTAAAAAAAAAAAAAAAAAAAAAAAATACAACCGAATTGAGAGCCTCCTCCTTTTTTGGGAAGTCGGTTAAAAACAAACTTCGTTCACTTGCAAAAGGGCGTAAGCGCCCCTTTGCTAGCTACCGGTGATCTCTTCTTAAAAACGTTGGACTGGAACGCAAATGGAATGATTTAGGTACATTTTTAATAGTGAACGTCTACCGGATGATATCTCGCCTGATGACGAAAGGATAACAAACTTCGATACAAATACAACCAATCAAATAACTAGGCCAATTTCACCACAAAATTCTTGTAAATAGAAAGCTTCGTAGCAAATCTACGGAACCATGTAGCAAGCTCTACGAAAGATGCGTTCTACGATAAACGCAACCAATTAGAGACAACGGCAGACCTTGCTCACCATAAAATAATCAATCAAACTATACTCGTATAAACCATCTCGTTTCTACGATTTTTTTTGTATAAGTACTACTTGGCAAGCACACAAGCATACGGTCCACCTGATGGAAAGTAGTTACCGTAGCCTATGGACGCCTGCAACACCAGAGGCATCACACGCGCGCTGCCGACCCTGAGACATAAACATGAAAAGTCTGATATGCCTGTAATTTCACCGGCACCCGTACCCTTCAAACCGAAACAGCAATGCGAGCACTACAGACAGCTTGGCAACAGAAATAGGTACGGTGGTAGTACTTCCCCGGACGAACTCTTTCTATACTACTAACTATTGCTTTTCAACGTTTTAAATTACCAATCATTGTCCTTGCATTTTCCACAAAACCCACACCCGTAAAACCGTAACCACCTCCAAGAATCGATTCAGTCCTAACCTATCATTTATGTCGTTTAGCTATTAACGTACCGAGCCGTAATATTAGTGATACGATCGCCAGGCAATCCACTGGGATTTAATTTGGGCCTTTTATGGTTATTAGTTGTAATTGAATTGTGCGCGATGTGTGATCTATGGCAAGTGTAGTAGGTGTTAATTATTAGGAGTTCAAATAATAAAGCTAAAGTTACGTCATGCCTGTTGTAATATTCTACGACGCGGATCGTAGCAATGGCTACGGAATCATGTAGCAAGCTCTACGGATCGCGTAGCACGCGCACTATTTTCTGGGGAACAAGAGCTATTGGATTTATCAACAGCCGTTAGAGGTTCACTGTTGGACGAAGGTATCCCTATAGAATGCAACGGGGGGATTTGCTATAATCACCACGCTTGCATAATCATATAATAAATATAGCATTATCTATATATATCGTGTCTTTCGATCGGCGTTCTTTATATCGGACAAATTGACACTAACGATTTAGTATAGCATAGTATATAGTGCATCATACATTTCGAACGTTTTGGCAATTAAATCTTTCGAGAAAATTGATCATTTAAACCATTGAAAAGTATACCAATGAGGGCTTTTCAACTTCGATTAAAAAAGAAAAAAAAAGTACTTCGAATTGGTTCGATAGATGGCGCTGACTCAACTGTAAATGCCAAGATTGTCAAATGTACTATCTGTGGTGTACGCGTACTAAGCTATTATCTAACTAGTCTGTGGCTATAAGTCATGATATTCTGTTTGTGTCTCCTTCTTGGGTGTGCCCTAGTGATTTCGAGATGTTTTTAGAAGCTAAAATAAATACCACGAGACGAAAATAGATCTACGTTGTTGATGTTGACATTTAACTTTATTTTGACACTTGACAGTTACGTAACAGAGCAGCGCCATCTATTTTCAACGCTGAAAGCATGATATCAAACGGCCGTGAAAACCCCTCATTGGATGTATTCGGTTTCTCGCTATTTTGTCATTTGGACGTAAGTTGCCCTAAGCCATCCAGACATAAGAAGTACACTCAGCAAAATGCTGATTGTATGTGCCTAAGCAGCGTTGATTTTCTGTGTAATAATGAAGCTTTCATAAGACAGATTTAAAAAACTCGTGTGAAATCAATGGTAAGACATTTTCTCACAACATTTCGTTATTCAATTCATGCGACTCTTGTATTTTCGACACGTATTCTTACGATATATCTCTGTTATATCGCTAACAATACATCGAGATATCACCCACGCCCCCTGGTGGCTAGCGGTCGCTAATCAAATATCTTTCCTGTGCCCACTGCGAGGTGACAATACACGACAAAGGCGGCGGTTCTCAAACTATTACTAAAATTAAAATAGCAATTAAGTTACATTATGTAACTGGTAAACAAACAGTCACAGCTTCATTAATTATTATAATGAGAGTCGATTTTCGCGTTTTAACGTTACTGTCTCCATAACTACGAAATGGATTCGAATGGGGGGTTTCAGTATTGGACTTATACTTAGTTAGATTAGGGTTACTAACCACGTAAGGATTATAGGCTTAAATATTACGTAATTCACGGTATTTTACGTCTCTCCAGTAAAATGTGAACTAATTAATCAAACAATCACAAAACTGATACTACCACAAGAATCTTGATGTTATTACTCATAGTAATTGTTTTTTTTTCCCTGTAGTTACCATACAAAAGCTACTAGCATGCCAAATTTTAGAATTGTGGGAATAGTGGAAGTACGCCAGAGGTTATTTTTTAAATTTTTGCTTACAAATAAAACTAAAAATAGTTTTGAAATTATCAAATTAAATCCCTTTCATATGACATCCCACATTATTGACCTGCCCCCTTATTCGCTATGACCAAACGTGACATAACGCGGGCTCGTTACGATATCTGCGTGGAATCACCGCTAAATAGCATCGGTGACGTCACACGTTATTGACAAGGAGTCTCTTAGGTCATAGTGAATAACCACCCTGATTGTCTCATTTTAATTATTTTACCTCCTACGGGTATCATTATATAGTATTCATTATACTCGTATCCAGGGTTTACTCAATACACCAGGCAACTAGCATAGGCCGCATACCGGATATCCTCAATGCATTACTTGCAGCCTTGCCGCATACAAGAGTTTGCAGATACTTTCGCAGAGTGCAGGCATTTGAAAAAGCATTTTTGCAGGTAATTTTTTAAACTTTGAGCACCAACCGGCCTAGAGTACGAGGAACGAATGGCAAATGATTAATAATGGTAATACCATTAGCCGACCTCGGGCGCGACACATTCGATTACAGACACATTCGATTTGTCTATCGGCGCTAGGCGTGTCCATAGGAACGGCTGTCAGTCATGTCGCCATCATGGTAGAGTGCGTCTAATCTAAAACTGAACGCCTCACTATTTCATTACGTTAAAATAAAATATTCCATAATCTGTAACCACAAGGACCGTTTTTAAGCGTCAAGCTTCAGTCAAGTGCAGGCGCGTGCAGTTTAAGACTAGACGCACGGTAATAGAAGCGATGAGCTGCTAAATTGCTCCAATGCCAGGGGGTGCTCATTCTAGTGTCAATGTCAGGAGATATAGAGCCAAACTCAATCGGCCTTATTACAAAACATAATCTAAATCTGAATTTAGACCAGGCGTACCAGTCTAGGCTTAAATATCGACAAGAAGCATAGACGCCTTATACGAAATCAGATGATTTGTTTTCCGAAATAAATTCTCGCGCTGCTACACAAATTTCCAAAGTGTCAAACTGACGGATCCTGTATGAAAGTGTCACATCACAATTTGAGATGTCGAAATTCTTAACTCCAACAAGCAATCAACTGTCAATTTGTTGACCATTGCTAAACTAGGGGGCTGCCTGGTTTTAGAAAACCCAGAGATATTTTATCATTTTTGACGTAAGCTCGGACTATCTAGCTCGAGAGTTGCTTTAAGAAAACAAACCATCTGCTTTTGTATTACAATCGTATATACCAAAGGTCGATATTCAAGCCTAGACTGGTAGGCCTAAATTCAGATTTAAACCATGTTTTGTAATAAGGCCCAATGCGTAAGAGAGAACGTAAATGTGGTCTTTCGAATCGGATGGCATTCATTGCTCACCAATCGAGTTCTTTGTTCTCATATTTCACAGGCTCGCATTATCCACCATCTTCGGGACGCTGGCACGGCTCCCAATGTAATGGGATTAAATCATGCGACATTAGCGCCGGTCGCTGTCGCCGTAAATAATATTCCTTTTATTAAAACTCGTCGAGATAAATGATTATAGACTCCGCTGTCCCCTTGTTTGTCGTGTAATGTGACGGTGTTCTAGATGAGCCGTGTTTCTGAGTAATTACTGATGTTGTTTTGTATATTTTTACTAGTCACGAGAACAATCATCATTACAACTCATATATTCTACTTAAGATGATGCAAAGTTATGCAAATTAAGGTGGAAGGGTTCATAAGTGGCGCGATTTTATTTTTTTATTTTTTTCCTCGTTTTAGCTCGTCAACACTTCTTGATATAGCGAAAACTAGCGAGACCTAACATTCATTTTTTAATTGATAGGAGGTATCTCATAAATATCATTAGTTTACGAATTTCCAAGAACCAAAAAACACTCGTAGCTAAACACATGATATTTATGAGATACTACGAATTAAAACATTGTGTGTCTCGTAGTTGTTGGTGTAGATGAACTGCGATAAACTAAAAAAAAATATATTTGGTGCCACTTGCGAAACCTACAAGTACTGATCGGAGTGATGACTTGGATCTCAACTAAATAAAAGATTTGGTTGAAGTTACTCATGATCAGTGAAGTAAAAAAGCAACATATACTTTTCTGAACCCTCTGAGAACATTGCTAAGTTTACTACCAACATGTATTTACCTATATCGAAACGATATATCAACCAATTTCAATATTTAGGCAGTGTCTTACAACAATCAATTGATAAGCAACTTCGCACGTGACTGGCGGAATTGCCACCCAACATGGTACAGAAACTTCCCCAAAGATCTCCAACTATTAGGTTGGACATCGGTGACATCATATCCATATTCCGTGCCCCGAATACAATTGTCCAGAATATCAGTGACGTGGCTTAAGTTTTGAGTAATGGCACTCGCGACAGACAGACGGTGAGACGGATACGTTAGTTCGGGCGTGGCCCTTAGTTCTAGTCGTTAATCATTGAGATGTCCCCCAATACTTGCTACATGTGACTGTCTTTGTTATTAATTGGCTTGGATAACGGTAATTTTGGGGAAAGTTTCTATGGAACTTGCATAAGATTATATATACATCTTATTATGGCTTACGACATGAGATCAGCTTATAGGATGAATTGACAATTATCATCATCATCAGCCTGTAAACAACCACCGCCGGATACGGCCTCTATTCGATTCAGGCCTCAGCCTCATCGATCATACGTCGCGACAAATCGCAGTAAATTCACCTGGTTTAGAAGACGATCTCTGTGATTTTAATCTTGCATACAGATATTTCGCGTGACTAAAATATCATCGACGCAACTCCCTAGATTTCAATAATACGAGTATTCTCTGATTAACATAATACTTCAGACAAGTACCTACTTAATTAGTAGAATGACCAAGGTCTAACATAATCTTGCTAAATTCCGAACAAAAGCGATATTTCTCTATAATTAAAATGAACTAGAATAGACACTGACTGGGACGCGGATAAAATCGGGAGATTTTTAATTATGTTAGTGAACCGTTCTTTGTTCGGGACTGTCGTCGCGATAGCTTTTTTGCGATATCCTCCACTTTTTGCAGACTTGAAGCAACTAACTAGGGCATTCGTAAATAAAAAGAGCTTTAAATCAGAATTTTTTTGGCCCATTTCCATTCTTTTCATCCATTATTTTTAAGCAATAATTTTAATATCTGTCCTCCTAGAACAGTGTAGGTTGAGCAAGTGCATTGAAACGTTGTTCGCACGTTGCATTACATAGCATCTCTCTTCAACATGAAACGCAAGTCTGACGTAGAATCTTCACGAGACATGCGATTAAATTTTCTGCTCGACCATCTCCCAAAACTCGCGTTCGTTTCATGTTATAATATAATTTACTAAGCAAATATTTGTAGCGCGTTTGATTGTTAAACTTGGCGTTAGTTTTCATCAACAATCACATACGCGGGCATCAAACAAACTTCTGATTTTGATATTCACAAACAGTTGTGTAATCTCGTGCGGCGAAATTTTAGGCATGTCCTGGGGAGCATTGTTTGCCCCCCGCTCTCGGACCTCTCGCGCGTAAAATTACTATCACCTACACCTTAGGTAAATATGTCGGCAAGAAACGCTTTGAACCCTTTCGGCCCTTTGTTGTACAACTAAAACTATTCACAGTTAATCCCTGGATAAACACTGCTTGTTGATAAATTAACGCGTTATTAATATATGTTAGTGCGACCCGCGGCCAGGTGTCCCCTCAGGCAGCTATGTTCCAACAAAGGTTAAGAAACGGTTTAGGGTCAACAGTAAATATTGTGGGTATCCCGCTTTTTGCGATGTTTAATAAATTATACGGGCGACATGTTTGCTCTGCGCTCATTATGCTGAGGTCTTTGAATGCGGCCATTCTAACTCTAGAACCTGTTGATCCTTTAATGTGTGCGCCTCTTTTAAGTAATTGTTTGAAACATAAAACTGTCAAGAAGATTAAAGCCTTATTGAAACCTTTATCGTAAAACTTAATAAAGCCACCACCCGGTTGCTACGACAGCACTTTAATAACAATATTCATCAATAACCTTAACAAAATTAACAGGGTCCAATAAGATCCCAGTCTTATCCCCGTCCATATTGCATTCCGAGAATAATCCGGGTTTCCATCCTCTAATATATATCTTGGGTTAATAAATAGGAGAAAAAGTCGGTCAGAGTGAATCCAGGGGTCGGTTAAGTGAGTGCTTTACGTCATATCCGAAATCCCGGTAAAGTGAGTCGAGCAAAGCCGCGGCGTTCGATGGTCGAGCGCGATCTCTGTAATAGCAATAGCTTTGTATTAAAGCCGCTGGGAAGACGGCGAGGGGCCTGGCCCAAGGCAGGCAACATTACTTGCTTTTATGCTTAGTTATCAAAATTATTAATTCGAAAGTTGCTGAGAATACTAGACTGTCAACGCTGCAGTTGCAATTACCACTTCTCGTTTTACAAGTGAACACCAAACAGTCACATATGTAGTCTTGATCCCACATTAGGATTCCCTATGACGTAGGTATCAGGAACAACGAGTACCATGGTAACATAACACCCAGACCCGGAAAAAATATTTGCAGATCATAAAAACATTTGTCCCGCAGCGGAATCGAACCCGCAACCTCTTGCATCTCAGCCGGCTACTCGTCCGCCGCGCCAGAGAGGTCGTCAATTTATAATTGATAAGTGAAAACAGATGCCACGATAATAATAAATGCAATAATGGGTTATTTTGTACTCAGGTTGATACTCTTTTTTTTGCTTTTTGAGTCGTATTGAAGATGATAATCGTGGGCTTTCATTTGCGAATGAAAAAGTGAAGTTCTGTTTAGGTAAAGATGTATTTGAGACGCTCGACGCTCTTGACTCACATGGCTGTTCTATATCGGCGCGGCTTAGCGCTTTTTCATCAATCCTGCTTTATTACGGTGGATTCGCTTGTCTACTAGCCGGATGCTGGTCATTTAGCCGGACCGCGTCTCTATTACCACCAGCCGATTCCATTCGTATCTGTCGCTTGAGACCGTCCGGAATCCGTCTTCGGATGTCATCTGGCCGTTTACGACTTTCGGACGAATTCCTACTTTTTTTTTGTACCCACTTCTTTTTAAGACTTGATGTATAGCAGTCGGCCATTGTCAGTTTGTTTTCTGTTTGGCAATTTTTAAAGGGATTACACGCAGCGGTTGGGGACTTGATCACGTCTTCGCTGCCCTCTATTTATGAGGCAATATTTTACGGAATATTGAGTAAAGTGGCCTTTAATCTACTAATATAATGGCGTTTTCGTTGGTTATTTCTCTAGGTTCAATTGTGTTTTGGTATCTTATTGTCCGACGAAGGTTTTAGTGTCTGGATTATTGTTACATGCGGAACGGCTGGGCATTAATGGATCTTAGATGATATTAAGGAAGAGACAATATCAGAAAATATTTCGACGCTCAAATGCGGAGTGAAGCTGGTATAAGTCAATTGCAAAACTATATTTAATTACATTTATTTATGTAAAGAATAAACCTATACAGATGAGTACATATAATACAAAACTTACATATAAATGCAACAGTAAGGACATAATATTAATGTAATGGCTGCTTAGCCTCACCAAATAATCTTACAGCTGACAACTGGTTAATGTTGATGTGAATTTGGGCCTAATTAAGTCGGTTTCTATGTGGATGCCGTAAAAGCCAACTAATGGACTACACCATGGGATAGGCAGCAGTATCCATCTGAGTACTCAACACGATTACTGCGATGACCAATTCCTCTGCCAAGCATGGTGATAATGGCGATTACACCCATTGTATTTTATGGGGGAGGCCTCGTCCTGCGGTGGAAGTCTTAAGGTTGATGATGATGATGACTCATATAACTCGAACAAACAATTTCCATTACCTATATTAGTTTCAAGTCCAGGGAAACACCAGTATTTGAAAAACAAACAGGTAAGCGGTTATTTTATTCAATCGCAAATTCAAACTCAGAGCAAACGTTACCAACTCCAGAAACCAACCTCAGATTGATATAAAATTCACATTAATTAATATTGTTGAACAATAGTTTCATTTGCTCAGCACACGGTCGGACATATGTATGTATGTACGCCGTACGGTCGGACGTACAAAGAGTTTCCCAGTATTTATTCCTATACAATCGTGTAAGGTTTAATTTGGAGCCAGACGTAGGGGTAAGTTGTTAAATAGTGCAACAATAGATGGTGGACTTTGGTGTCATTAATGATGCATGTTTCAGTTGGACCTTCGCGTTTTGTGATCCTTCGGCAGACCGTTGGTTTGATACGTGTTTTCTGGAACTCACTTCGAAAAATCACGTTCCCTGTTGAAAACATAGACATCTGTGTTTTTGGTTAATTGAATTTTTAGTTTTTGGTTCCGGGCTATTTTTTTCATTCAACAGAGAGCTGACTCTGAGTATTGACGAGCAATTTACACGGACGTATGGTGTAGTGTAACTTGGATTTTTGTATGGAAAATGAGGTTCACAAGAGTGTACGGTAGGGGCGCTCATCGGTGTCTCCATACAAAAATCAACACTACACTACACCAGACGTCCATGTCATTTGCTTGTCAAAACTCAGAATCAGCTCTCAGTGCGGTTCACACAAAAGTCTGTGTTTCATTTAGAAAAAGCGTATTTACTCGCGAACCGTGGAAAACGGTCTGCAGTCAAAGCGTGATTTTTCTAATGACGCTTATTTCCTTCCTATTAGTGAAATACTATGAGTCCAATCACGCCACGAGCTCAAGCAGTGTGAACAGTACAAGCTGAGGATGCCACTGGCTGAATAACATTACCAAGACGCTAGCGAGATGACCGCAAATGTTAATATTGGCCCATGAGATCGGGGTAGCTTGAAATCATTGTATTTTGATTGGTTAATATTAGACATTTACTATTGACTCGCTATCTTTCCTAACGTTTAATCAGCCTAAGCTAGCCGTACCGATCAACGACACATGTTTTTTAAACGAGACGCAACGATTATTCGACGAAATTCAGAACCTTTCCGTTGAGTTTTATATTGACATAGCATTTAAATTTAACTTGACAAGCCCCAACAAAAGTAACTAACACAAAATACCCATGTAAGAAACAAGCATTGCACTACAGAGTAATAATTTGTAAAATTCCAGAGTTCCGGCCTCGTGGAGAAAGAATCAGATTTCTTAAGCGCCCTCAGGTGGAGTGGATGGATAATTGTCCCTTGATTCGTTCGGTGTTGCCATCGACAGAGCCTGAGGTATTAATACTCCATGCATTGTGCACGTTCAGACTAGAATTGATTTCGGAGATAATTTTGATCAGCGTCAGGCAAAAGTCCATTTTTGGGTAAGGTGTAAAAAAACGAATTGCACTAGATTATTGTCATTAACAAGAATGGTCGAGGTTTTGTCATATTTTATAATTAAATTAATTTTGATTTCATACAGTTTCCTTATAAACTTTTTTGAAAAAAAAAACACATGTCTCTACAGAGTTACCAATAAACTGCTCCATACAGTAACATGTAACATGGCATGGGTCACTTCCCGCCTATTTTAAGAGACGCCGGCTATTTTGATGTAATTTCAATTTTAAATAAAAGTAAATTTTATCAGAGTATTTTGAATGAATTTTAAAATGGGTGGAAATTGTCCAACAAACTTTTATTAAAACTGCCACCGCTTAACTAAAGCATAAAATAAATAACGTAAACAATAAAAATAAAAACGAAAAACATATTTTGAAGAATAATTTAAAACGAAAGATTAAGCCCTTCGTAAGACATATGGTTAGTTACCGTAGCCTATGGATCTGCAACACCAGAGGCATCACACGCGCGCTGCTGATCCTGAGACATAAATATCAAAAGTCTCTTGTGCCTGTAATTTCACCGGCAACCCGTACCCTTCAAACCGAAACCCAGCAATGCGAGCACTACTGCTTGGCGGCAGAAATAGGAATACGGTGGTAGTACTTCCCCGGACGAACTCTTTCACAAGAAGTTCCACACCTAACTAACTTCTAAGAATGTTGGTTTTCTTTTCATGTTTGTTTGTTTTATACCTTTTTTACCAAGTGTTTTTGGTAGAACGCTCCCCATTCTCTATCTAAAACTTGTTTCCCACAGCTATAATCAATGTACTTGCAGCTACCAGTACGAAAGTTCATAAGCCAGTCGTGGGTCTGTACACAGCTCACGGAAGTGCGCTTTCGAGTCGATTGTTTCACGAGATTTTAATAACGGTGCAACGCAAAGACCGACTCGGAAGCCCATTGTTGACTTCAAGATCTCTCTTCAGGTGTATCCGAATTTAATTTTGGTCGATCGAATGGCGAAATCCAATTAAGTGTATGAAATGGGCTTCGTAAAATATGGGTGGATGAAATTTAATGAAGTTTATAATTTAATGTCGGTTTTAATTTAAGGCCCGTAATCCAGAACTAATACGCAAGCATGAATAGAGACTCAAGCATAGAAATGGTGACAGTTTTTTCAATTAAATCTATCATCATTATCAGCCTGTTCGTCGTGGCATTCTAGGAGGGAGGCCTATGCCCAGCAGTCTACCGGCTGATGAAGAAAATAACCAGACAGATGAAAACGACGAAACTTTGAGGGTTCCTTCTTTGACAATACAGATCACCATTGATCTGTGATAAGCACTAGTTTATTAAAACTTTAGTACTATTTAAAGAATCTATTAACTCCCAAGCATCTAAATTAATCTCTCTCGCCAACCAAGGTTCGTTAAGATAGCTTATTCACTCAGTTCACCATAACTCTCAACTATCATAACATTAAGGCGACCTCAGACCGCATTACCGACCTCCAACTATTCAGACTCTTTGTCTCCGCTCCTCAAGTGGCAATAAATAAGGGCATTACCTGTTCCGGGACATGAAGCATCTTCGAAGACAATACGCAAATTCGGGCGCCTATTAAATACATATAAACTGGGTGACACCGGTCTCGCTGTTTATTAGGGACCCTGAAAGGGCAGCGTCATTTAATGCGGCTGTAAATTACTGTTCGGGATATTTAATATATACTTATATATATATATATAGCAACTGAAGAGTAATAACTGAAGTAAATGGGGTTTAAGAATGAAACTTAATATTGACAAGTTCAAACACATTTTACTAATTTGGTGCAAAATAAGTCAATATTGTGGGTAAACTTAAATGAATATTATGAATATGAATATTTTTTATTTATACCAAACGTATGTTACATATTTACTAGGTATAAGGATAAACATCTAAAAATTTATATTATACATAGCAGTTATTTATGCAAAAACATGATAGAGGTTGCATCAAAAAACCGAAATAGGTTAATATACCTGTGTTAAGGTTTTTGTTACCTTCCTTCGGTTGTCACTTATTCATAATGCTAACTTTTGAACACATTTTTATTATTTTTCAATCTGTTTAGATAAATTTAATCTTAATCTTAATAATTAAAAGTTAATCACGAGGAGGTAGAATTTAAAATGAATACAAGCAACAATGGTAACAACGTAGTAACTGTAGGTGTGAGTTCATCTTAATTTTATAATACATTGGCGTACCTACACAACATGTAAGAATTTTGAAGCTTTGAACTTAGGTATCATTAAATTTAACGTCAAACCATAGAGAAGTTACTGACAGCTCCTGTGGTTATAATCCCTTGTACTGACGCTAATTCCTTGATCGTTCATTCTATTCTTCAAGTCGGAAGTTTTCACTACGAAAGCGATTAAACCTAAAACGTGCAGTGCGTTCGATCGCATCCCCTTCAAACGCAGCGTTGATATTGCTAGTTATCTGATGCGTTAGAACAACATCAAAACTCGTAATGCAAATTAACTTTTTGAGGTCTCCGTGATAAACTCAAAATACCTACTGAATTTAAAAACAATTTGACAGTCAAACAATAGAATGTCATAAACATATTTAATTCAGAATGTTATAGTTTTTGTGTAAAAAAGTTTTAATTACGATTCTTGGACCATTGCAGGTTTAATTTTAATTCAAAGTAGGCACTACGTTAAAACGGCAACTTCATATTTTAACCCCTATTATTAATTAGTTTTGCAAACAGTTTACTGTACCGCATGCAATAATTATTTTGGCCTTCGAAAATTGAATAGAATAGATTTATTTTCAACAAAAACAAAAACTACAATTTACAATTAACATAGCTGATACAAAATTAAATGTCTGTCTCTCACTTATAGAAAGAGAACAAACCTTTTATTTCGATCAAACAGAGCCAAATCAATAAACAAATATACGATGCAACGATACAAGAGACAAACACCTTACGAACACACATCGTCCAAAATAAACCACCCTTCCAAAAAAGTGCTAATTCCAAAAAAAAACAACTACACTCGAGAGCAATGAATCCGGGTCACTTAAAGAATGTTAAAATCTCGGAAACTAAAAATGATAGATTAATGCAATAAATTGTATTTAATAGACAATGTAATACTCCTTAAATGAAGGTAAAAAAAAATATGAGTCACCAATCAAGTCACAATTTTATTAACACAAAATTACATAAAGAAAAAAACTGCTGATCTCTCCTTAAAACAAAATAGGAAACATGAAATTTTTGAACTTTATTACGATTTTCTTGAATTTTAATACTTCGTATTGCCTCCTCGTGCTTTTTTAATTTAATTTAATTTTTTTTTTTTATTATTAAATTTTAATTTTAAATTTTAAATTTAAATTTAATTTTTTTTTAACTTAATTTCGTAGTTCCATCTTCGAAAGTGGCCCTTTTTCAAATTTGATTTTTTTATGATATAACTTTACAATAACTAAGAAGTTTTAATACCTTCATTTAAGGAGTATTACATTGTCTATTAAATACAATTTATTGCATTAACCTAGCATTTTTAGTTTCCGAGATTTTTAGGATTCTTTAAGTGACCCGGATTCATTAAGGAGTATTACATTGTCTATTAAATACAATTTATTGCATTAACCTAGCATTTTTAGTTTCCGAGATTTTTAGGATTCTTTAAGTGACCCGGATTCATTGCTCTCGAGTGTATTTTCCGTTTCGGTATGAAGAAATGAAACATTTTAACAAAACAAGGTCACAGTATATTCAGCGTCTCCCCACTCTCCTCCGGGAGTCAGCGGGGGCAATTATCCACATCTCGGACAACAGCGCAGACGTCCTCAGCTCACAATGGCTCCACTCGAGGTCTCGCTGTAACGAATCCACTACTGCCTACCTACTATCAACCGTTCCCTACAGCCAAACTAGAGCGGAATTGTTTGCGAGGCACTCCTACACTACCAGTTAATGATGTATGGGAGGGGGGGTTCATTAACAGAGGAGCGTTTTTTGTCTCGCAAGGTCTACGTGTTGATTTATTGCTGTGTGATAGTTATAATGATGTCTCCGAAGTTGACGACACGTTGACGGCTTAAAGGATTAATTAGTGTTCCTTTTGGTACAACTGTTGCAATACATGCATCACTATGAGAAGTTGTTTAATGAAAGGCATACATATATAGGGAATTGAAAACCATAGTTAGATAGATCCAGGAATACATCATTATCACCAGCCTGTTAACGTCCATTGCTGGACGAAGCCTTCCCCCATTGAGTACAATGGGGAGATTTGCCATAATCACTTCACTACGCTTGGCAGGCGGATTGGTGATCGCTGTTTGGTGTTGAGTACTCAGGCAGATGCTGCTGCCCTGTAATCCTTTAGTAAAGCTTTTACTACATCCACGGGAGAAGGAGGAGTCTATTCTTAGGCTGGGCACACAGCGGCAAGAATACATAATAATAATTATAGATTGATAAAATACAACTTTTACATAACTCTAATACATAATATACTTTTATAAAATCTAGGCTAATAAATAGTTTTGTTAGTAGCAGAACTTCTTGTGAAAGAGTTCGTCCGGGGAAGTACTACCACCGTACCTATTTCTGCCGCCAAGCAGTAGTGCTCGCATTGCTGTGTTTCGGTTTGAAGGGTACGGGTGCCGGTGTAACTACAGTTACATGAGACTTTTCATCTTTATGTCTCAGGGTCGGCAGCGCGCGTGTGATGCCTCTGGTGTTACAGGCGTTCATAGGCTACGGTAACTGCTTTCCATCTGATGGGCCGTAAGCTTGTCTGCTTGCCTAGTAGCATAAAAAAAAACAAAGTTGTGAAATTAAACAAAATACGCCCTGATGAAAGAAAAGAAAAAAAAACACGACTATTCTACTTATACACTCACAGGATATTTTCACATTCTTACCAATGCGTGGGTAGGTCAGATAGACCAAAGAATATAGATAGAGATCATGTACTAATGGTACTAATCGAAAGGAACGCCTTGAATAATCCTATCCCTACACACGCAGGTTATAATGCCTTCCATAGCCATCTCTCTTGATAAATAAATAAATAAATAATGCTGGACATTTCACACAACATTATCTAGCCCCAAGCTAAGCAGAGCTTGTGTTATGGCAACTAGATAACTGATATACGTAATATAATACATTACATAGATAGATATTTTTATTATACATAGAAAAATACCCAGAACACCCGGAACAATTATTTACAGATCGCACAAATATTTGTTCCGAGGCGGGGATCGAACCCGCAACCTTCTGCGTCGCAGGCGAATCTTCGCCTGCCGCGCCACAGAGGTCGTCATCTGGCCGTACTTCAAACCCACTTGTATATATACCACAATTAAACAAAGCAGAGCCAGTACAAAGTAAAGTACACTTCGAACATCCCATCATAAACGTACAAAGGTGACAACCTCGCTAGTATTTATTGGCCGGATCTAGTACAATCCATCACAGGTCAATTGTTCGACCCCACCGAGGGTCGCTTGTGCCGTGATCATTATTTAAAATATAGATGAGAGTGTTTTCTTTTCGATAATCGAGGCAGCGATTGAGGGTTGAACACAATGGCTGGTTTCTTTTGATAGCGTCGCCTGTAGCGGGCGGGGTCCAAAGGACCGGCCCCGGTTATTTGTATTAGTAAATTGAAGGTACACTGTCCACTCTATGGGGAGTCGCATGGCTGTATCGCTTTATTTTGACTGTGTAAGGAGAAAAACGCGATGTGGTTTAAGCCAAGAATTAAAATTGAATAGCGGATATCGTTTTGTCTGTAGGAATAAAAGGATTTTTGTATTAGGATGGACATTATCGAATGATGAAGAAGATTATGATGATGATTAAATAATTCAAATAACTAATAAGAAAGAAATGAATAACTTTTCATTAAAAAAACCGACTTCCGCCATTGTTTTCGACTAAATATTTGGATGAAAAAAAAATGATGAAAGAACTATAAAATCAAGCCACCCATCAAAGGATTATGATACATTTTGAATGCAAATGCTTGGTTTGTTGCTGAAAATATCAAAATCACCATATCTATGCCTACAATATTTGAGGAGTTCCCTCAATTCCTCATGGATTCCATCATCAGAACAGGATTCTGAAAAAAATGGGACCAATCTGGAAGTATGTCTATTCAAATAAAAAAAGAATTTTTCATCCCATCTATTCGAAAAGGACGACTTGGTTCGCCTTTAAGTGCACCCAAAGGTGGTGTTTTCTGTATGAAGCTTTTATAAGTGCGCCGCAATTATCTTTGCCGCGCACTTTTTAAATTTGGAACTATCGAACTCAAATAAGTGCGCCGCAAAAATCTTTTACGCGCACTTTTTGAATTTGGAAATATTGCAATATTGTTTAAATAAATACTGGCTGGTACGATGGCCCATAGTCGCGCCACCGGCTGAATAAAAAAACACAAATTAGAAACGCGCGAACTACAGCCCGCGATATCGTCATTTTAAACCGTCTTTACAAAAAGGAGGAGGTTCTCAATTCGGTTGTATTTTTTTTTTATGTTTGTTACCGCATATCTCCGGCGTTTATGAACCGATTTGCAAAATTCTTTTTTTATTTGAATAGATATATTTCCAGATTGGTCCCATTTTTTTTCAGAATCCAGTTCTGATGATGGAATCCATGAGGAATTGAGGGAACTCCTCAAATATTGCAGGCATACATATGGCGATTTTGATATTTTCAGCAACAAACCAAGCATTTGCATTCAGAAAGTATCATAATCCTTTCATCACTATGGTTCTTTCATAATTTTTTTTTCATCCAAATATTTAGTCGAGTACAATGGCGGAAGTCTGTTTTTTAACCGGCTTCCCAAAAAGGAGGAGGTTCTCAATTCGGTTGTATTTTTTTTTTTAATGTTTTTTACCGCATATCTCCGGCGTTTATGCACCGATTTGGAAAATTCTTTTTTTATTTGAATAGATATACTTCCAGATTGGTCCCATTTTTTTCAAAATCCAGTTCTGATGATGGAATCCATGAGGAATTGAGGGAACTCCTCAAATATTGTAGGCATACATATGGCGATTTTTATATTTTCAGCAACAAACCAAGCATTTGCATGCAGAAAGTATCATAATCCTTTCACCACTATGGTTCTTTCAACATTTTTTTTTCATCCAAAATTATTTAGTCGAATACAATGGCGGAAGTCGGTTTTTTAAATGAAAAGTTATTAAATGAAAAGTTATTCACGGTTTCATGGTTTTGTTTTGAAATAAAATATGAGGCGCCTTTTATTTTCTCATAGTGGGTGATGAAAAGTAGAGTGTAACACTCGGGAGCAAAATATATTTTTGGCTCGGGCGACGTACTTTGAATCTCTCACTTCGCTCTGGAATCAAAAAAGCGCCCTCGCCGTAAAAATATTATTTTGCTCCCTTATGATACAATCTACTATTCCAAATCGGTTCATAAACGCCGGAGATATGCGGTAAAAAACATTAAAAAAAAAAAAACCGAATTGAGAACCTCCTCCTTTTTTGGGAAGTCGGTTAAACAGAGAAACAAGTCTTCATCAGCTGGTAGACGTCCACTGCTGGACGAGGCCTTACTCATAGAATAAAGGGATTTGCTTGGCAGGCGCATTGGTGATCGCAGTATTGGTGTATCGAGTATTTAGGAAGATGTTGCTGCCCATACCCTGGATTAATCTCTTTGCTTTTACGACATCCATACGGGAGATTAGGGGTATATTCTAGGCTGGACACACCACGGCACAAAAATACAAGAACAAGAGAACAGACAAGAAAAGAGTCATCATCATCATCATCATCATCAGCCTGTAGGAGTCCACTGTTGGACATAGACCTCCCCCTTAGAATGCCACGACGAAGAGTCTAGAGCCGCCTTCATCCGCCGACTTCCTGCGACGTTCACAATGTCTTTAGTCCAGTAAGAGAAGTGTAAGTCGGTCTGAATAAGATCTCTAACATAAGAGCAGTTTTGCACTACGTCGGATCCGTATCCGTGAAAATTCTGATCTATAGAGAAAACTACCATAGAAATAGTTCTACAACTACTCCGGACTGTATATTCACGGGTTCGGATCGGACGTAGTGCGAAACCGCTCTACAGCTACAGACAAGATCAATCATACAACATCGAAGGCTCTGAATAAACCCACCCTGGAACCTAAACCCCACATCACCTGCCGTTTCTACATTCCCAAAGCGTAGGGCGCGGGGAGGATCAATTAACGTGGTCTTTGTGCACATTATATCGGAGCCCATTGAAAAGAGTTGTGATTTTCTTTGATACCAGCCAGACGCGGTTTGCCAAGTGAAAAATCAAAGCCACCAGTCGCGATGCATGAAGGGTTTTATTAAGATTTTTAATGCAGGCAACAACACTTCGAGGCGGGAAAAGAACGGAGCTTCAAGTGCCGCAGCGATGTGCGTTTTGACATTTACGCCATTTTGGATTTTGTACGTGGAGTGCCGAGGGTGGTGGCGTAGCGGTGTAAAAGTATTTCTATATTTGCTCAAGTTGGTGCTAGGTTGAGGTGGTGTTAAACTGGGGGTAAACGACTGGAATATTATCACATAAACTGGCGTGCAATGAAATAGGCACACTTAGGCCACAATACCTTCCAAACTATGCAAGTTATAGAATTTAATTAAAAATCATTTTAAAGCATAATTCACACAGCATTAAATACATTAATTTTTGTAAAAAATACTTAACATTTATTAAATAAAAAATTAGTATGGGAGGTTTTTTTAGCCTTAATTTCAAAATCGATCGTGTTTTTTTGCTTATCAACAATTCTCGGGATCATGTTTTAATTGATAGTATCTTATAAATATCATTAGTTTAGCTACGAATAGCAATGAACCAAAATAAAAAAATATTAACATTTGTAGTTAAACTAATGATACTAATGAGATACTATCAATTAAAACATGTGTGTTAAATAAATAAATGCTGGACACATTTCACACAACATTATCTAGCCCCAAGCTAAGCAGAGCTTGTGTTATGGGTACGAGATAACTGATATACTTAATACAATACAATACATAGATATGTTTTATTATACATAGAAAATACCCAGACCACCCTGAATAAATATCTGCAGATTGTAAAAATATTTGTTCCGAGGCGGGAATCGAACCCGCAACCTCCTGCGTCGCAGGCGAACCTTCGCCCGCCGCGCCACAGAGGTAGTATTAGGTCTCCTAATTTCTGTAAAATCAGTGAACGCTATCTCAAGATAAGATAAGATAAGATAAGTTTATTTGCCAGAACATTGTAAATACAATAAGGTCTTAAACTAGAAAAAGTCCAATATGTTCTACCTTATAACTAGGCATGCAAATTTTCACATAGGTAATAAATGATTAATATAAAAACAATAAAATTAGAATAATAATTGAGATTTAAACAATGAACTAAGTAAAATAAAAATGTCAAAAATTTGGTTAATCAATAAAAATTATAATTGAAAATCCCTGTATTGTAAAAATTTATTTAAAGAATAATAGCATCTACCCATCAGCCATTTTTTTAATTTAATATTAAATAAATTTCTAGTTAGATTTTTAAGATCCTCTGGTAGATTATTGAAAATTTTTATCGACATATAATAGGCCTGATTTTGCGTCATTTTTAGATTATATTTTGGGTCAATCAAGAAGTTGATGAGCTGTAATGAGCAAAAAACATAATAAAATTTGAATTTCGCGCCACTTAGCTAACGTTCCACCTTAAGTCCAGTCCCGATTAAAACACTCTACGTTCCAAGATTTCGTTAAAACCACTTCAAGCTCCTCCATAATCAGTACAACCTTATATGGCTTCTTGTATCGATAGGTTTCGGATTAGACCCAAAAGGATTTGCTGGCCCGAGGCGGATCGCCTTTGTGTGGCCCGCTGGGACAGGTGTGGGCTTCCTTATGCGGGTTTTAATTAATAATGGACCGATAGTGTACTGCTGATTTACGGGCTCTGAGGAGCTATCGATTGCCTTTGTCTTGGAGATGTTGATTGTGTTGGGAATAGAGTTGTAATGATCAAATTTATACTCATCAACGTGGTGCTGCGGCCAAATTAATTTCCGCCAGGGTATACTGAATGTGTTCCGAATTCTAACAACATAACACAGGCAACGGTCACATTACATAGTCCTGAGGCCGTAGACAAAGTAACATTCTAATAGCGATGACGCTAGTAGAAAAGTCCAAAATGTATGAGATTGACTTAAGCTATCGATATGTCACGTGGTCTTTTGTATTGTATTACGACTGTAGAAATAGAATCGCTTCAAAGCGAATATCGTTTGTCTAGGCCGGCTGATGAAGCATATGAGGCGTACATGCATGCGAAGATTAAGTAATAGTTACTACGTACTAATAGTGACAGATGCGACTGACACGAGATTATATTATAATTTAATCGTTTTTTAACCGACTTCACAAAAAGGAGGAGGTTCTCAATTCGTTTTTTTTTTTTTTATTGTTTGTTACCTCATATCTCCGTCGTTTATAAATCAATTTGGAAAAATCTTTTTTTATTTGAGTAGATATACTTCCAGATTAGTACCATTTTTTTCAGAATCCAGTTCAGATGATGGAATTCATGAGGAAAATTGAGAAAACTCCTCAAATATTGTAGGCATACATATGCGATTTTGATATTTTCAGCAACAAACCAAGCATTTGCATTTAAAAAGTATCATAATCCTTTCACCACTATGGTTCTTTCATCATTTTTTTTTTCATTCAGATTTTTAGTCGAATACTATGGCGGAAGTTGGTTTTTTAAATGAAAAGTTATTAAATAAGAGAATTGGGCCTCTGATCCCACACTTATTAGTGTGGGATTAGAACTACATATGTGACTGTTGGGTGTTATGTTATTAACTTTAGCACTACTAATGGAATTTGAGTATGACTATGATACTTAATACTTATACGGCGTTATTCACAAATACCGAACACTGAAGGTGGTGCAACAAAGCAATTAATGGAGAATCTTTTATCTTTTCCTAAGACCCTAGGATCTAAGTTAGAGGTAAATCTTGCCTCTTACAGTATGAACTCGGTAAACCGTAATGAAAAACTATGTTTATCGCATCCATTCACATGAGAAAAGCCTGTGTAAGTAACAATATGCAAGACATTGACGGTTTCAATATTTGCATACCATAAACCACAAGCACGCAGTAAACAAAACTACTCCAGAACTTCCCCTATATCTTCATTGCCCATTTAACGGGTGAATAGTTACGGTGCGCATTAATTTACCATCGAGGCATCATCGACGCACAATGGTCTTAATAACGGCACAATACAAACAGCAAGCAGTAAGGACGCTATGGTGCCCTATGGTGATGGCGTATGGTTGCCGAGACGTGGACACTTCCGATAGGGGGTTAATCCAACAGTACAGCTAGCACAAGCTAATTAACGTCAGTAACGATAGCGAGTCGCTAGTAAGACGATAGTAAATGTCAAATATTAACCAATCAAATTAGAATGATTTCAAACTACCCCGATGTCATTGGCCAATATTACCATTTGCGGTTGTCTCGCTAGCGTCTTGGTAACGTGAGTCAGCCTGTGCTAGGCGTACAGTACAGCTAGCACAGGCTAACGTTAGTAACGATAGCGAGTTGCGAGCGAGACGATAATAAATGTAAAATATTAACCAATCAAAATACAAAGATTTCTAGCTACCCCGATGTCATTGGCTAATATTTGCGGTCGTCTCAGGTAACGTTAGTCAGCCTGTGCTAGCCATATGGATACTTCGAGTAATTATTTATTTATTTTTATTTAATTTTTAGAATCTTAAGAAACCTTGCAGCTAAATAATACTAACATGTAAGCTGAAGGCCAATTACAAGTTTCCACTAACAGTTAGGGTAATTTAGTAGGTATAAAGTTAAAGAGGAAGACAAACTGAAAAAAGGGAATATTAAACTAAATGATATTAAAAAACAAACCAAAAACTAAACTAAATAGGTACCTCTCTAAAAGAATTAGCCCCCAAGCAATCGTTTCAATCGCAAGTAAAATGCGAGGTTTTTGCACATTGAGGCCTTCCTGGGCTTGATACTAACGTTTCTTAGTATCCTCACTGTTCGATATCTGTATTGTTGTAACGGGAAGATAAACAAGTCCCATTGAGGCGATATATCAGCCCCTTCGACCTTCTGAAACAGTGCTGTAGTTGAGTTATTAGCGCGATCTCGCGAGACTCGTGCCGATAGTTTTGGCGCTGATTAGTAAATAGTGGAAGCGCGCAGTTAAAGGCTCAATGAAGATATGGGAGTATAAATCACACAAGTTTCATGCAGGAGAAAGAACAATTATTTAATTTAGTTAGTAGTTATTACACATTGGACCTTTCGACCTCAATTCACATGGATATCTTCACACAAGTTTAGGGATCTTTAGAATCTGCATTTACAGATCTGACGTTTTTACGTAGTTATGTGGGGTAAGCACGAACATCTTACTGTATCGAGACGATAGTCGATGTAAAATATTGGACAGTGATTAATCGCGGTGGCTTGAACTCTTTGTAATTTGATTGGTTAATATTTGACTTTTACGATCGTCTCGATAACGCAGATCGTTCGTGCTTGGGCCGCTGATTCTGATAGTAGATTCGTGTTTAAGATGTAGCTAATCTATGGGTTTAAATAAAATGTATTATACTTTTTTATTTTTTTTATACTACTTGGCAAGCAAACAAGCATACGGCACACCTAATGGAAAGTAATTCTACTACTAACAAAACAGTACAGTTATGATCTACATAAATAATAAATACATAAATCTACATAACCGTGAAAACCTGTTATTCGCCTTCTGCTATAATTTCTGTTCTTTATTCTGGTTTTTGTGCTGTTGGTTTTACTTTAAATAAATAAATAAACTGTATTGGAATGTTTTACTGTCGTGATACATCAGGGGATGGGCAGCAGCAACCATCCGAGTACTCAATACCGATACTACGATCACCAATCCGCCTGCCAAGCGTGGTGATTATGGCAATTCTCCCATTGTATTAAATAGGGCCTCGTCCAGCAGTGGACGTTTAAAGCCTGCTGATGATAATGTACTGTGTTAAAGTCGTGGCAACTATGAACTACACTTTGTGGCTATCTAAACTATGTCACCATTGAACAAATTTTAGTTCGTTTATTTACCTTTTAAATCGCCTGACTCCACTTTATATATTTAGCTCGTAAAAAACTCTGTAGCACCCTGAAGCTCGAGCGTCTTCCGGCTAAGATAGCTGGGTGGATAAAAAAATGAAGATGTTTTATTTCAAAGCGAGTTAATAGCGAATCTGTATCCTGTGTGGAAACGTCTCGAGCGAGGTGGTAAGACGCGGGCGGCTTCCGCCCACCACCCTATGATACACCCCTTTCGCAGTGATACAGTAGATAGGTCACTAAATTCTAGAAATATTATTTTATACTTATTTTATCTTTTTTTTGGCATCGATTACACTGTCCCATGTGATAATGTAAAGGTTCTTTATTTTATAATTAGATAGATTATAACCGGTTTAACTTACGTAGATTATTTCCGAGTTTACGACCCGGTTATAATTTATCTAATTATGAATACTACTTACGAAAGTTTTTATCAAAAAAAAAGTTCTTTATTTTCTCACTCATTCTACTTTCTTAAATCTTACCAACTTATCGCTAGCTAAAAAAAAGATGGAGCTGTCAATTTACAAAATAATACGAAACAGTGTTGTAAAGAAAGAAGTAGGTAAAAGTTTACTGGCAAAACGATATTTTTAATATTTTATTAATTTTTACATTTTGACACATTGTGATTATGGCAAAACCCGCCTTTGCATTATTATAGGCCTCGTCCAACAATGGACGTCTGATGGCCGATGAAGATGACCATGGGGTCACCTTAGACCCATTGACGTTCGCACTGTTGAGACTCACTGCTCTCGAAAAATAATATGAAGTACGAACTCAATGTCCCATGCTTGACTGCCTGCTAGCCTTAGGTACATTTTTGGCAAGCCAAGTTATATCTCTCAACTTTGAAGTGAACTATCTCCCAGTCTAGTTCGTGGAGTGTTCCGTACATGGTTCGCGCGAACATGTAAGCCCACGGGTGTTCATTAACCAGCATGTTAAGCCGATGAGATGATCGTAGCGTTTGCACTAGCCTGGACCGTCCGAGGATCCATCAAAACTTTCAAATCTTTAACTATTTAGCATGGACTTAGGTTGTCTGGATGAAACTTTATAAGTGGATTCAACTAGTATCTAGCAAAGTTTGAAAGAGTCTCAGGGAGAGTTCTCAATTAAAGGGTCTGAGCTAGAACACAGGGGAACATGTATTGCATCAGTAATATAAGCCCCTTTACAGCTGCAACTAAAACATGTACACCTTATTACCATGTTACCATATTCCTAACATTATGTCTCAATGTATGTGGTATGCGGAGGCAGCGAGATTTTCAAAAGTCGCGCAACGCTCATATCAAAAATGTTTATTATATTATTTATTTATATCAAAAAAAAATTATCACTCTCTTTATTTTCAAAAAATCTTAACAACTTCAAATTTTCCAGTTTCTTGACAGAGGGCCAAAATTATTGACATTTCAAGAAAATTTCTATCGTTTGGGAACCCTTGTCACAGGTGAGATATCGGAAAAGTTTTTCTTGAGCAAGACGATTTTCACTAGGTATACCGAATTGGACCCAGCAGTGACATGCGGCCAAACGACTGATGATAACGATCCTAGCTGATGACAAATGAATGACTGGAGAAGACTGCAACGGCAAGCGTACAAGACGTCATTAATAAGACTGCTTCGTCCAAACAAATAAACTATACCTTTAGCAAGATAACTCCAAAGCAATCACCATCGATAAACAAGTTGGTGAACAACTGCGCAAGCAATCTGCATCGCAGCAATAAATACACGCGAATCGGAACGAATGGACAGGCGGCAAATTAAACCAACCGTAGTCACTGTTGAGTGATCTGTGTACTAGACATACAGGGTGTGAGAAAACAGTGGTAAGCGTAAGTAAGTAGAGGACTTCAAAGTCCAAACGGCTTTTAGAATAACTTTTCATTTAAAAAACCGACTTCCGCCATTGTATTCGACTTAATAATTTTGGATGAAAAAAAAATTATGAAAGAACCATAGTGGTGAAAGGATTATGATATTTTCTGAATGCAAATGCTTGGTGTCTTGCTGAAAATATCAAAATCGCCATATGTATGCCTACAATATTTGAGGAGTTCCCTCAATTCCTCATGGATCCCACCATCAGAACTGGATTCAAAAAAAAATGGGACCAATCTGGAAGTGTATCTATTCAAATAAAAAAAGAATTTTCCAAATCGGTTCATAAACGACGGAGATATGCGGTAACAAACATTAAAAAAAAATACAACCGAATTAAGAACCTCCTCCTTTTTTGGGAAGTCGGTTAATTAAGATATCTAATAGATCGGATTTTTATTAAAAATAAAAATAACCTCCTCCAAATCCCAATAAAAAAGTACTCTCCAATTAAAATGTCTGTTTACTATACATTTGCAATTACGTTACATATTATACTAACATATGTATGTTATGTACGATTGCATTTTCCTCCTACTCTTTGAAGTCTGCTAAGAATTTATCTAAATCAAATTATCATCGCTGGTTAATTCGAATATCAAAATAATCCGCCTGCCAAGCATGGTGATTATGACAAATCCCCCTAATATATAGGGAGGCCCCGTCCAGCAGTGGTCGTCTACCGGCTGATGAAGAAGATATTAAAACTATCGCTCCATGGTGATTGTTTTAATATCTTCTTTGCTTTCAAATGATATTCTATGGTCGATCCAAGGATGGTTCTAGGTATCTGTACTATCTGTCAATTTAGTAAGACAATTAACTAATTTCCTATCCTTTGCTTCTGCTTGGTATTAATTCCACCCTGTACACAATAGTTTCGATCCACATACATTAGGCACATCGATCTAACACGTCCAAACAAAGGCAGTGGCGAAACGTAGAACACACGCGATCGTCTTAAGACCCCCTAAAATCTAAGGATCTCTAATCCGGTGCTGGACGAATTTGCACCGAAACTCTGGGGAGTACGGTTGTAACGAGATTGTTGAGGAAATTTGAGCAATTGGTGTAGGTACTAACTATTGTTATTTATTTATTTAATTTATTTATTCAATCATCAAGGATCATTGGGTTAGTTAAATACACCATGCCTACCTACTCTATGGTTAGTAAGAATATTTACAATTTAATATCACAAGCTAACTAACATTAAGCAACTAACAATCAATAATCATTACGTTATTTAAATGTGACATCGTCATCATCAGCCTGTGGAAGTCCACTGCTGGACATAATCTAAACATTTAATCAAAATATCAACATAGGGTAAAAAACAATACAGGATATGCAATTTTGATTGTGAATCTAATTTACTTAAATTGATCAACGATATCCAAATAATTGGGTTCATATTTATCAAATTGTACTGTACGCGCTATATCCTACTAACAATTGAAATGTGATAGTTCTTATGTTTATGTGTTACTCAGTCACACCCTAACGGCTGCAACAATTTTCATTATATTTAGAAAAATGTATGACCTGAATTAACACCATGCTTTTTATCGTGTTACCTCCCTCCGCAGGCGAAGCCTAGGGCGGATGCTAGTAATGCATATATCTCTCAAATTCCTCTAATAATAATACGCTTTCATACGAGAGCAACATAAAATAGACTTATTTAGTCTCAGCGATCGGCTAAGAAGCGATGTTCCAAAACAAACTCAATTAACGATTTTACGAAGTTTTTTCATCACAGTCTTATCTCTGAACTATCTTTTGCTATAATTAAATTCACAACAAAACCTCATTACGCTCTCTTAAAAGTAAAACGGCTTTTTCTCATTTAACACAACTCAACTACACTACATTCGGCATTACGCAGCAGTGTGAGCGGCGGCCCTCCTTAATGTGGGCGGGCCAAAAACAAAACAATCCGATGCTCACCTCTCCGCGTCCGGTTCCGTACACTAAATTTACATCCCCCGCCATCCATCGCGTCCATCCGGACTGGTAATAAAACGATCTTAAGGCACGGACGAAAATGTCTTGCGGAGGCGAACTGAGGCACAAGCTGAGGCGGTTTCGGACTTATTGGGTACGAGCATCTGTACGCAGCTTCGCTCGCGTGGTACAAGGAAAAAAATCCAGGACTTATTCTATCTCGCTTTCAAATTTCATCGACAACGGTTCAGTTGTTAAGGCGTGATGGCGTAACAAATAAACTCACAAACTATTTCTTGTTTCAAAGTGCTTGGCGGCAGAAAACAGTTTTAGTACTTCCCCGGACGAACTCTTTCTCGTGCGATTTTAAGCTGATTATGAGGACGCCAACAAACGAGATGGGAATAAGATCACGGCGGGACACCATAGGAGTAGGATAGCGAGGAACAGAACCCAGTAGTAGTTAGAAGAGGCCTACGCCAAGAGACACGCTGACACATTTTATAGGGAAATCAAAACATAAATAATAATTTATATTAACCTTGTTTAGAATATAGAGCTTTATTATTATTATTTATGATTACTGAACATTATAAGCCGAGTACAACATAATTACGCGAAACCTGACACCCATCTTTTTACATGAAGATGGTACGCAAAACTCACGTAATTATTTTTAGGACGGTATCACATAATTACTTTGACATGATTTTGTAAAACTTGCTTAAGAAAACACTTTCCGCAAGTCTCTTACAACCAAGGTCCGACCCAATTGCCCCACGAGCCTCTAAGTCCTGAGATACTGCCCCGGGGCAGCACTCTTCGCGCGTGTGTTTACAGCCCGATGCTATCTGGTAATTGGGACAATATTTGTTCTAGCCATTTATGTATGGAAGCCGGTTTAGCCAAATTGGTGGGCCCACCTTACCCTGGAATTGGCTATTGAGTTACTGATTACATCGTGAGACCTGTTTGAACGGGATGCTTGAGGGATATGAGAATTATTTTGGAAATTTTATAGCGTTTTGTGAGAATTTATGAATGTAGAGAGGCCTGAGATTTACATTTAAATTATTATTAAAAGCTTCGTCTTCTTGCTTAAGAAGTAACACAGCATCTTTACCGTGTTATTAATAAAAAATACTGACCGAAGAAAGAAGAAAAAACCGGTCAAGGGCAAATCGGACTCGTAGATAGGGTTCCGAACCAGTAGACTTAGGTTGAGATAAATAGACGTTACTTAACACGTACATATGCTTAGCATTGTTCCTGTCACTCTCTAGCACGCGTGTTTTAACATTTGTGTGACAGTGACAAGGACAGTTCTAAGCATTGGGAACGTCTAATTATCTCGACCTGTAACCACAAGATCAATTGAACTTTTTAGTTCTCGGTAAAATTAACAACACATTTTACACGCATTTTGTCTTCACGAATGTTTTCCGTTACAGTTGATAATTAGAGCCGCTTAGGATGTACGGAACCATCACATATTTTTTTATTTCATCATCATCATCAGCCTGAAGAAGTCCACTACTGCACATAGGCCTACCCCTAAAATGCCACGACGTACGGTCTTGAGCGGTCTTGAACGGTTGTTTTTCTTTACTGCACAATTATAATCACTCGCTTTCCAGTTAAAATTTAGAGCTTATGTTTCTGAGCTACGTAAGGCATTGAGTTAAAGGAAAATGCTGTTCTGGGCTGCAAGTATGGATCTCTGAATCGATAAAACTTTGTCGACCGTTTGTCGAATTTTAACGTCAAGTTTTATCGCCCAACCCTTATGCAGTCCCTAAAGTATGGCTGAAACGGTGGTTCAGACTGAAACTCATTTTTGTTAAATGACTAACAAACAAATGATGAACAAAATTGTTAAATGGATTTTGAAATAATTACAACTTTTACGTACGTAAGTAATTCAACCTGTTAAATATCTAATAAGTATTTATAGATAGAAGATAATGGTATTAAAATAATATGACTAGTATAGGTCATATTTATTTTTGGGTCTTGGATAGTAAAATCCAAATCGTGAAATCCAGTCCATATTTCAATCCCAAATCTTATTTTCAAAGCCAAAATCGTCCCAATAATCACAGACAGCAAAGTCGAAAATTCAAGCCAAATTTAGCCAGGCAGACTAAAACAGAAAACCACACCGAAACTAAAGATTACTTGATAGATATAATAAGAAAAAGTGATCATAGTCCCTGTCATCAATTAGATGCAATTGCAAAGAATTGTAATTGCATTTTTACTGAGCAGTTCTGTGATTTGGAGATTCTACTGCCATAAAACAAAAGGCGGTAGCGATTGATTCCACTATCACAATATCATATATACATCATATATATAGCAGTGCTATATTCAAATTAGACTTAAGTAGTAATAAAATATACCAGACAGTTAGAGACAGTCTAGACAAATTTCAAGGTTAGAGTTTAGAGTCTTATTTTATTGTAATAAAAAAACAAAATAGCATTGGCGAGATAAGTTGATAGTTACTAAGACGCAGGTACATCTCGCGGCCGAAAAGATAAATTGATAGTTACTACGGTGCGTAGAGTTTGGTGAGTTTTTGGCCGCATGCTGGGGAAGGTTTCTGGACAGCTGGGACCACGAGACCGAAGTCGCGTTCGGGCCGCTACAGACCGTTCACCGTAAGATGTCCCTTGCAGGCAAGGCAGTCTGTCCCTAGGCAAGGGGCATCTTACGGTGAACGGATTTTTTTTGATAATGTCTGAAATTTTACTCTTTCATATATTTGTAATTTTGCACCTAACACCCAGGTTTATTCATCAGTAAAAAAGCAAAGGTTTTTACCTCCGTAATTTTATACGCGATGCAAGATTTAAACAAAAAGCAATAGGATCACGATAAATTATAACTATCACTCGTGGTCCTAATAATAGGACAAAATTATTTCAAGCATTGGTCAAATAATCTGTGCTAAAATACTAAAAAATTAATAGCGCCACCACCACCTTATTCTAATTATCTAAAATACTGAGGACCTCCTAAAGATTACCCAATAGTGCCTACACACAAAAACACACCACATATACACTTACACACACATCCACACACACACATACACACACACACACACACACAAACTAGCAGGTCCTTCTGACTTTTCCTTCTTCTTCCTTCTGTTGCAGCAAAAGTTTTTGTTGTTCCTCAATAAATGCTTTTATTATTATTAATTCTAAGTGGGGTTGTTAAAACCTGCCATTGTTAATTTTTAGGGCTCCATACTTCAACAAGAAAAACGGGAGCCTTATAGGATCTGTCTGTCAAGACTCTTTTTAACCAACTTCACCAAAAAGGAGGAGGTTCTAAATTCGGTTGTATTTTTTATTTTATTTTTTGTTTACCTCATATCTCCGGCGTTTATGAACCGATTTAGAAAATTCTTTTTTTGTTTGAATAGATATACTTCCAGATTGGTCCCATTTCAGAATCCAGTTCTGATGATGGAATCCATGAGGAATTGAGGGAACTTTTCAAATATTGTAGGCATACATATGGCGATTTTGATATTTTCAGCAACAAACCAAGCATTTGCATTCAGAAAGTATCATAATCCTTTCACCACTATGGTTCTTTCATCATTTTTTTTTCATCCAAATATTTGGTCGAATACAATGGCGGAAGTCGGTTTTTAACCGACTTCCCGAAAAAGGAGGTTCTCAAATCGGCTGTATTTTTTTTGTATGTTTGTTACCGCATATCTCCGGCGTTTATGAACAGATTTGAATTTTTATTTTTTTATTTGAATAGATATACTTCCAGATTGGTCCCATTGTTTTCAGAATGCAGTACTGATGATGGGATCCATGAGGAATTGAGGGAACTCCTCAAATATTGTAGGCATACATATGGCGATTTTGATATTTTCAGCAACAAACCAAGCATTTGCATTCAAAAAGTATCATAATCCTTTCACCACTATGGTTCTTTCATCATTTTTTTTCATCCAAATATTTAGTCGAATACAATGGCGGAAGTCGTTTTTTTAAATGAAAAGTTATTTAAATGAAAAGTTATTCTCAGGAACTGTTAATGGAATGAACTTGAACTTGATAATACCAAAGATCAGACGTCCAATTCTCTAATTTTAAAAACATTCCAATCACAATATAATCTCGTGTCAATCGCACTGTCTCGTACTTCTCATCTCATGTCTCGCATGCGAAGATTAAGAAATAGTTACTACGTGACAGTGCGACTGACACGAGATTATATTGCGACTGGAATGATTTAAAAATTAGAGAAAAAATCAAGCTGTTAACTCAATGCATTCAAAATATTTGGTGGTGTATGTTTAATTTTTGAATGGTAATCGCGAAATTGAAAAACCTCTAGGGTACTTCCAGTGACCTCACAATTCTGAAATAGATATCAGGTTTTACGTGTACATCGTTTATTGTCTACAATGTTTTTATTGATCTTTCGCAAACACCCGTTTTTCCCACCCCTCCCTCACTTCGGCCTTCAAGTGTATCCCCCCGATGGGCTGCGTGACGATGGTACGAGACTCGAGCTCCAGGTCTAAAGACATGCCGGGCGCCAGCTCCACTCGATACTTCTTCAGAATGGTGACGAGACCCGACAGCATTTTCATCTTCGCAAATCGCGCACCTGAGAAAACAATTTTTAACCGATTTTTTACGTCTTTTGGGTCTACACTACGCTGTGGGAGATGAGCCTGTTCTTTCCTATTCAGGATACTGGTAATTGGACAGTTAATGGTTCGTTTTCACGAGAAGTGCCCTACAGTGCTACGAAAAGTTGCGCGTAGCGAAAATGTCACACAGAGACGAACCCTAAACTACATCGGCAGCCAGTTGTTTCTAGTTACGTAAATACTACTACCAACGATTTGAATCCATAGATAGATAATCCATGGACCATCATCATCATTATCAGCAGCTTTTAGACGCCTACTGCTGAACCAGGACTCCCAGATAAAATACAATGGACAATTTGGTCTTCTCACCACGCTTGGCAGGCAGATTCGTTGATTGCAATATTGGTATTGAGTACTCAGGTGGATGCTGCTACCCATTTCCTGATCTAATCCTTTAGTAGACTTTTACGGGACAAAGAGGTCTATTCTAGGCCGAACACCGCACGGCTATAGAAAGAGGACATAATATATTCCATTAGTTCTGACCCCCTATTCCCCTGATAGTCACTCGATGACTAACGTTTAATAAGTAAAATTACCATCTATCGACAATTCTTAATGGTAATTTTGAGCAATTGATGGTAATTTTACTTGTAAAACGTTAGTCACCGAGTGACTTTCAGTTAGGGAATAGAGGGGCTGAATTCACACATACCTATGCAAATCCTGGGTCCTTCACCAAAAGGCAAGTAAGTGTACGGTTTGATATTCGATTTATTTTCTGGCAGGAAGCGTTCCGGTCTATATTGCTCCGGTTCCGGGAAGTTGGCAGGGTCATGATGCAGAGCATACACTGGTACATGCACTCGCATCCCTTTCTCCAGCTGAAGACCTGAAGGGAATGTGTATTCGTCCACCACTTCCCGAGCTAAAATACCCACAACTGGGAGTAAACGCATAGCTTCGTGTATACAAGCCTCCAGGTAAGACAGCTCCTTTAAAGAGTCATATGTTATCTTATTATTGTGTCTCTTGAGAAAACTGTCTATTTCTTCATGAACTTTCTTCTGAGCGTTTTGGTTCTTGGCTAGTTCGTACAATGTGAAGCTAAGTGTGGTCGCTGTGGTTTCAAATCCGGCAGCAAAGAACGTTATACATTGAGCCACAAGCAGTTCATCGTCAACAACGATATTCACTTTCTTATCATCTCCAGTTTTCATATTTGATAAGCTATCACCGGTGATGTACTTCTTCTCCTTGAAACTCAGGATTAGGTCCACGAAATCGTTCCGAGAGGATGGCTTGTAGCCCCGTCCTTCGAAAATTCCAATCAAGAGGTCTGAGAAAAACTTGTCTATAGATACCGGGAAGGATTTGAAGCCCAAACCATAGAATATAGCAGGCCAAATAGCTCTAACGTTGTTCTTTATTCCTCGATACGTAGTGTTCTCAAAAATACCGTTGGCAATTTTCGCAAATGGATTGTTATCTGGTTTTTTCATTATCTGTGTGTCGATGCCGAATGCACAGGAGCAAATTCCACTGATAGTAAACCTTGCCATCATTCCCCTGCCTTCAAATTCGTTAGACTCCTCCATATATTTGTCAAGCATCATTTCGAAGATATGCGTACAGTTCTCTATCAGATAGAACATATTTTTAATTTTCGCAGATGAGAACAGAGGCGTTAAATTCTGTCGGGTCACCTTCCAACGATCACCTCCAGAGAAGAAAATATTCCTTGTAAAGACTTCGTGATCCGTGTACTTGGAAATCTCTCGCCCACTGAAGTAGTAAAAGTCTTTCGTCATCACGAGCTTAATAACTTCAGGGTCTTGAACTATCAGCACAGGTTCCGTGCCGTAGAACGCTCCGAAGTACGGAGCACCCGGGAACTGCTTACAGAGATTCTGAACAGTTTTTCCCACATATTTCTTAAGTAGTATATTTTCACCATAATTTCCCAATATTGGCACCGGCTTTAGATAAGGAATATTCTTCTTTTTCCAGTAATTGAATTTTAGTTTACTAACATAGTACACCGCGAATAGTACTGAAGCAATAAAGGACAATACGGATACAAAAATCATGTTCGAAGGTGATTATGTGTGATGACACTAAAATATACAAAGCAGAAATGATAAAAACAGGTAGTATTTATATCTTTACAACATAGAACCTGTTTACTGCTATAACTTAGATAAATAGTAGGTAGATCATACGGAAACGTGTTCTTAAACATCATTTATGACTATTAAAAAAAGGGAAATGATAAAGTGAGCATCAAGTGCTATGATTGAGCATTAAAATTTATATGAGAGAAGTAGATTATTCCGATTAATTATTTTAAGTCAGCACTGTTTAATTAACATAAATTGCCAGCAAATGTTACATTATACAAGGCTTAGCTTGAGAATACATTCATAATAAATAAACAAAACTGAACCTAGTCCGTAGAATAGGTGGCGAACGAGCATTAGATTAGTGAACAACAGCGATCGCCAGAACACGAGGTTTTTTTCCCACATTTCACAAAAAACATTAGTTTACCGCTCAATAGTTTATATACAACTACTTACCAGTTAGTTTATTTTATGCTGAAATTTTTAGGATCAATAAGATTTGAATACTCAAAGTTTACCGCTCAATTTTATTGTATCAATAATTTTTTTTATCGCCCCAAATGCATTTAAATTGCCGCCCAGTTAAATGGTACCCTTACAAAAACAACTTAAGTATTCATTACACTAGTATATTATGTCTGCGGCTCCGCCCGAGTGATACTTAAGTTTACATACCTATATCATCATTAGCCGGTAGCCACCCACTGCTGGATGAGGCCTCCCCCATAGCACCCATAGCGTGCAATGGGGGATTCACCAAAATCACCACGCTTGGCAGGCGGATTGGTGATCGCAGTTTGGTGTTAAGTACCTACTCAGGTGGATGCTGCTGACCATCCCCTGGCGTAATCCCTTAGTCGCCTTTTACGACATCCACAGGAGGAGTTGGAGGAGCCCTATTCTTAGGCCAAGACTACCACGGCTAACTGCATAAGGTAATAATAACTACACGACATCTTATGTAGGCACATACCTACATATACAAAGATGTTTTGTACACGAAGTTTATAACCTTCTTCAGTAGATCTATTAGTACAAGGGATCATAACCACAGGATAATTCCTGAAATCCCCTTGAAGGGGATTTCTAAAGGGGATTTCAGGAATAAACCGGATCTATCGGTAACTACTCAATATTTCGCCAGTTATAGATAGATAGATTAACACTTTATTGTACAGGTATATACATAATAGGAATTTATTAAAATTAGCAGTACAATGAGCGGCCTTATTTCTGAGAGCGATTTCTTTCAGGCAACCTTTAAAATTACCAGGTTTTTACCAGTAAAAATTGCATTAGAAACTTTCCAATAAGAACTCGAGTAAAAAATATTATACCTACTCAATAAGTTGCCGATCCCGGCTACCCATGCAAATAGTGAACACGTGAAACGACGCTAACTTTGATTTTTCCCGCCGACTACATTCACAAACATCGCTCTAAACGAACATCATTATTTTGACGACCTCTGTGGCGCGGCGGGCGAAGGTTTGCCTGCGACGCCGGAGGTTGCGGGTTCGATTCCAGCCTTGGAATAAATATTTGTACGATCTGCAGATATTTGTTCAGGGTGTTTTGGGTATTTTCTATGTATAATAAAAAATATCTATCTATGTAATGTATTGTGTTAAGTATATCAGTTATCTAGTACCCATAACGCAAGCTCTGCTTAGCTTGGGGCTATATTGTTGTGTCAAATGTCCAGCATTTATTTATTTAAGTATTTATTATATTATATTAAGCAGTAAAACAGCCCTTGTTAAATAAATACCTTATACCACCAAAACCAAGAATGAAAACCACTTTTAAATCCGTCCGTTATATGTATACAGACAATATACATATAGACGGACAGACAGACGTTACCTTTAATAAATATTGAGATAACGAAGCACTTGCCCTATTCCAAGGTTACCGGCGAACGTAAATTGACGGATGAGGAGACCTTGAATAGGTACCTACCAAACATAATACACAATTGATCTTGCGTCAGAGATATCAGCTACCAAGCAACACGGTAGAGAGCGCCCATATAACTACCGTCATATGACGGTAAGCCCCAGGTTCCCATTATCATACGGTCGCCGGAAACCTTGGAAAAGGGAAAGTGCATCTTTATCGCAATAAATCGTATGAAATATCATTACATACACATAAACAATTGGATAGTTTTATGAAAAAGGGTGACGTGCATGGTATTAACAAGAGAAATAAACACAAGCAAAATATAAGTACCAAAATTTCGATTAAAGAAAGTAAGTGGGTCTTTTATGGGGAATTCTGTACGGTTCTATAATAAACTTCCAGAAGATGCATCTAAACTTCCTTTTCGAAGATTTAAATCCTACATAAAGATTAATATAATTAAGAAAGCGTATTACACTCTTGATGACTATATTAATGATAAAGCCGCGTGGCCTGATGTCGCTCTGCCCCTAGCCTGCTAAAATGGAAATTTGCAATATCTGTACTTACCTATTTACATGTTTCTATTAGATTATTATTTATAAGTATAACAAGCGTAGCGTGTGCTGTCTTGCATATTTTTGCTGATGTTTATTTACTTTTGACTACCTTCCTAAGGTTTTTAAGTTCTCATTTACTATGTATCAGCAACTCCTTGCTCCGAGGCACCACACAGGCGCTTTTCACCAAGTGGTAAGACGGACCATTTATGTACGCCAAGCCGTGTTTGTTGCCCGATTCTTCTAGGCTTGGTCGCGATAGAACAGGAGTAATTTCAGTTTATAAGACGATTCAAAATGATCCTTGTGATTTCAATGAATAAAATTCTTTTGATCTGATTTGATTATCTCAATATTTATCCCTGATAATCTGGGATTCCTGTCATATGACGGCCGTAATATGGAGGTCGTAATATGGACGCTCTCCAACATCTTGCTTGGTGGCTGATTTCTCTGACGTAAGTTCAATAGCGACGCCAATTGGCGAAGAAGATACCATCATAGTTTCGTCATGTCTTTACGTGTATGTTACTGTTGGGTGTTATGTTATAATATACGTTGTCCATCTCATAAGAAATGGTTACCGGTAGGGCGTTTACACCTTTTTTGTACACGAACGAAGTTTGCTTTTTGGATATTATTTCATAAAACTCAATGAAATTTTGTACACATGACCAGAGGCCCAATTCTCTAAGTTATTTTAAAACTACACTGAAAGTAGACCGAATCGAGACTGAATTGTAAATTGACAGAAAGTTGAATTTCTGTGGTGCGATTACGTAATTCTGTTGCTATTAGATTCAATTGATTTCAATGCTGTTTCTATACGAAATGACGCTCTTGCGGTTACCTAATTCGCATTTTGCTTACAAAAGATTAAATGCAACAAGACTGCGTAAATTAGGTAAAAGCATAAACGTAATTTCAAATAGAAACGACATTGAAATCGATTGAAATCAATAGCAACAGATTACGTAATCGCCACTCTGGTCCCTCCTAAATAAATTTAGTCAGCTTTCAATTCATGGTGACCACCATTAGAGTAGGATAGTTATATATATAATTGGAAAGAGTAAGAGAGACTCCATCTACTTATGCTAAAATTAACGAAAAAACTTTGAATCGTTAAAATTTCGGTCACATTTCGATATAATCACATTACAGTGGTGTATTTTATGTTAGGAGAATACCATTTCAAACATTTAAGACATCGACACAAGATCGAAACATGATCCGAACTCTATTTTAACTATTTTTTAGTTAGTGAATTGGGCCTCTGTACACTTATATCTAGACCAGTGCCAAAATAGAAGTAAACTTCGCTCGCGTACAAAAAGGCGTAACCAGTAATTCTCTTAACATTTTATCATCTATTGGAGCGCCCTCTAGTGTATTACGGCGATTAAACGATTGCAGAAAACCGAATTCTAATTGGTTAAGCTGTTTTGCAACTAATGCAGCACCCCCTAGTGACTTTTTGGCACTTCAAATATCCGAAGACACTCAAGGTTGAGACAAATCTAAAGACATCATTTTATCAAGAGCCATTAAAAGCCGTTTTTGGCTACATGAGGGGCCTAAGGAACAGACATACATACACCCGAAAAAGAAAACCCTGCTTCTGGGCAGTCGGGTAAAAATACAAGCGATTCGAGAACCTCTTTTTTAACGTCGGTTAATAATACGAAACAACAGAAGTTAGTTACAATGTATCACTGAGGAACTGTGTACCTGGAACGTAGACTAGCCCCGAGGTCATGTGGCAAAGTTACCGAAACCATTTCCTAAGCAAGTTACAATCAAAGAGGAAAAACTTCAGCTAAGGAGGAGTTGTAAATTCAGAAACAAGAGAGCAGCAACAAATTGTCGGCGATTTAGTGGGCAAGGGCCGGAGGTGGGAAGTACACCTAAGTTCAGATTAACTATCGGCCCGAAAGGGCTACGCCGGCCAAAGGGCAAATCCTGCACAATAAATTCCAACGTACACTCTTGTGTGTGTACCGAAGACGTTTGAGAAGGGATCAGGTTGGCATATCTTTGTTTACTTGTGATTGCTGAGATTGGATTATTGGAATAGCTATAATTATGTCTGGCCAAATGATAGACCGCTACATCTCCTCCCGTGGATGTCGTAGTATAATACAATTATACTTAATTATTTATAATAATATGAATAAATGAATTTATTGTTGGTAGAACTAGGCGGTAACATTACATTGGTGTTAAAATCATATTGTGAATCTCTAGTCTGCCATGCCAGGCCTCCAGCATTTGTATATTAAAACAAAAATTCGCTCAGTCAAACAATTAAAAAATATAAAACAATGCACATAATAAATTTAATTAAATGACAAACAATATAAAAAGGTAATTGTAAACAATGAAATAAGTAGCACATAAATAATATTTCCTAACATTCAATTATGTCATTTTAAAATTCATTAATAAACCTTACCTTCAGGTCGACTACGGCCACTTCCTAATTTGTACCTTTCCAAACTTGTCCACTTCCTAATTCGTCCACTCCAACATCGTCCTTTTCCTAAGTTGTCACTTTATAGATTCCGAAGTTGACTAGTATTTTCTAAAAATTTCCTTAGTTTATTTTGAAATGCATCAAAACTATTTTCCGTACGTATTGAGAATGGGACCTTATTGTAAAGAATGGACGCCATGCAGAAAACACTGTGCTTTAATAAGGCTGTTTTATATTTAAAATGATGTAAAGTGTCCCGTCGACTGCCATCGACTCTCCCGATATATTTTTTTGTTATTTTTATAACACTTGGCAAGCAAACAAGCATACAGTTAGTTACCGTAGCCTATGGACGCCTGCAACAGCAGAGGCATCACACACGCGCTGCCGACCCTGAGACATAAAGATTAAAAGTCTCATGTGCCTGTAATTTCACCGGCACCCGTACCCTTCAAACCGAAACACAACAATGCGAGCACTACTGCTTGGCGGCAGAAATAAACACGGTGGTAGTCCTTCCCCAGACGAACTCTTTCACAAGAAGTTCTACACTAATCTGAGGAAGCCCAAGAAATAACCAATGTCACGAGAGATATGTGCTGTATGTTAGAGTTGTAAATAAATGTCAGAATTGCTCACTTTGATTTTTATTCATCTCAATTACAATAACATAACACCCAACAGTCACATACGTAGTCTTGATCCCACACTAGGATTCCCTGTGTCGTGGGTAACAGGAACTACGAGTAGCATGGTACCATAACACCCAGACCCGGAACAAATATTTGCAGATCATAAAAACATTTGTCCCGCAGCTGGAATCGAACCCGCAACCTCTTGCATCACAGCCGGCTACTCGCCCGCCGCGCCACAGAGGTACAATTTGGTACTGGGAATGTCTCAATGCTCCAACTAATTGAATAACCAAAACAAAACAATAAACTTGTTCCCATTGAAAAGAGCTCTCGCCCGATAGCCATTAATCTCGTAGAATACCACCGAATTAATTATCCCCTGACCATACGATTTAATGGGCTTCCTAGGCCCTTGAGGTTTCCGATTAAATCACTACATCTCATTGGTCGATTTATAGTGACCAAACGGACGCGTACAGCCATGACAAGACAGCTATCTAGGTTAGTGCATAACTCCAACTCTGTGTCCCGAGTTCAAACAAACAATGAGGGCTTTTCAACTTCGATTTAAAAAAAGTATTTAGTTCAAATTGCTTCGATAGATGGCGCTGACTCAACTGTAGCTGACAAGATTGACAAATATTATCTGAATATTAGGTGTGGTGTACGCGTACTAAGCTATTATCTAACTAATCTGTGGCTATTAGTCATGATATTCTCTTTGTGTCTGCTTCCTGAGAGTGCGCTAGTGATTTCGTGGTGTTTTTATAAGTAAGCAAAAATAAATACCACGAAACGAAAATAATATCCACGTTGTTGACATTTAACTTTATTTTGACACTTGACAGCTACGTAACAGAGCAGCGCCATCTATTTTCAACGCTGAAAGCATGATTTGAAACGCCCGTGAAAACCCCTCATTGACACGGACTTATGGTGTAGTGTTACAAGTAGCAGCACGAAACTCAAGCGCTGACCGTTATTGCGCAGAAGTCAAAAGCAAGGTATATTGGGGGGATCTCTTCTCTATCTATCTTATACTAATTGTATTGCGTGCGCGACAGTAAACATGTTCAACTATGTGTTTCGTTCAGCGCTAGACTTACGTGCCGCTACTTATACACGGATTTGTTATATTAGTATGGAAATTGAGGTTCAGTAAATGTACGATAGGAGCTCTCACCAGTTTCTCCATAAAAATCTGTGTTACACAACACCATTCGCCCGTGTTAATTGCTTGTAAATACTAGCCCCCTTATTCATAATCATTATTGAAACCAATTTTACTTGAAAATAACTTTTGTTTTGTTCTCTCTAATATAAAATTACATACGCCAATTACAAGACAAAAATATTTTTACCGCTAAAATGGAGTAGTGAACTTAGTAAGAAAATGTGGTTAAAACTCGAACTCACTTGCCCGTTTTATTTGTCGTCACAAAACCTGTATTTTTTTGTTTTTAACTGTTTGTTTTGTGACGCATCTAAATATTTTCTATTTCTCTAAATGTAAGAGTTCACTAGATGTCCTCATTGGGCTGTGCCGGGTCAGTTAGGCAAAGGAAGTGATTAACTGTTATGAGCAAACTCCTTAACCTTACAATCGGACTTGAGTATTATAGAGGTGAGGTACTTAGAAGGGTGCATTTGGACATCTTAATACGGCCGATCCGAACCTTACCAAGCTTTGGGTGTTTTGGGGGTTAAATTAAATAGTCTTACATTGACAGTCAAATAAAATTGAACCAGCGAAATTAAAAAAAAATGTGAATAACTCATCAAAAAACTAGCCAAAAATGAGTCCCGACTGATTGCAGGGTTCCGAAGTAAAGTCTGTTTTTCCTTCATAACAAGAAAAGTCTTTTCATATTTGAATGGTTCTTTGTCGTACTTGGAACGCCAAAAACCTAACCTTATGGGTCTAGTCTGCGAAAACGCTTGAAAAGTAGTGTTTTCACAAGAAATCTTCGAATTAAGCTTTATTCTTAACAATATTCAGATCAATAGAAAGACCACTTCAGATTGAATAAAAGTATGTGGGCTTTTTGTTTTTTATGTTCGATTCCCGCCTCGGAACAAATATTTGTAGGATCTGCAGATATTTGTTCAGGGTGTTCTGGGTATTTTTCTATGTATAATAAAAAATATCTATCTATGTAATGTATTGTATTAAGTATATCAGTTATCTACTACCCATAACACAAGCTCTGCTTAGCTTGGGGCTAGATAATGTTGTGTGAAATGTCCAGCATTTATTTATTTTCTAAATTTAATTATAGATTTTGTATAAATTGAAATGATACCCTTTTCACAAATCAAAATTGATGTTATACTTAAACATTTGCCTAAACCTATGGTGTTACAGCTATTTCTGAGAAATAAAATACCTTAATACCATGTTTATAAATTTAGTTTAAAAAGTATGTGCCCACTTTTGATCTTTTTGCACAAAAAAAAAAGAATGAAGGCAAAACATGGTGAATTATAAAACATCTGTATTAAACTGTACCTACCTGTGTTTCGAACAAATAAATATTTTTGTGTAGTAAATAAAGTTATATTTTGTATCACTATCTTTAAAAGTGTGCGCCGCGTCTCGTCACGTCTCAGTGTGAACTGTCCCTTAAAACCTATATCCCTAATTACAGAACTATGCACAAGCGTGAATCACAAGCATAGAATTGGAGACAGTTTTTCATTTAAATTTTGGCAAAAAATCTATACTTGAGTCTCAATTTATTTTTGAGTTTAATTTTTTTTAATCGTCATTGGATCATCATTGGTTTGTTGCCTGATTCTTCTAGGCTTGGTCGCGTTGGAACAGGAGTAATTTTAGTTTATAAGACGATTCAAAATAATCCTTGTGATTTCAACAAATAAAATTATTTTGATTGATTGATTGATCACATTTTGTTACTTGGTTTCTTATCCTAGATTACTTAAAGATTAAGTCAGTCGAAACATTCCGATTGAAACAAAAATTCGGAAAAAATAAAAAAAGTTTTTTTCCAAATCAGTTTATAAACCTACCACCTATACAAAAAAAAACTGAAATGAATTTAAATAATGTACGTCAACATTAGGATAGTTTAGTTTTAGAATACGGGCTAATACTGTTCATTCAAAACTATTTTATTGTGTTTAAACTTCTTAATATTAAATTAATATTTGTATTACTAACAAAGTAGAAAATGTTGATACTTCTTTACTAACATGACTTCTCTGTAATTACAATGTTTACCCATGTGTTTAAAAAATTAATAATCTTAATCTGAAAACAAATGAATAATCTAAATCTGAAAACTTACCAAATAGTGTTGTTCCACCTTCCAGAAAGACATGCAATGAAATCAGCCGAGAATTGAGTTGTATCACCAAAATCATCATATGCTATGACGTCCACTGCTGGATATAGGCCTACCCCATAAAATACCATGATGAACTGGGTGGTTACTTGCTATGACCTAAAAGATTCCTTGTCAATAATGTGTGACGTCACCCATATGATTCAGCGATGATTCCACGCAGATATCGTAACGAGCCCACGTTATGTTACGTTTGGTCATAGCGAATAAGGGGGCAGATCTCCATGTTTAATTTAAATACTGAATGTAAAAAAAATTAAAGACAAACAATAGAATAACATAAAAAACAATTTTTATAGTTTTTTGTGTGTAAAAAGTTCTAATCTTAAATCTTGGACCATGAAGGTTTCATTTTAATTCAAAGTGGCCACTAGGTACATTAAAAATGCAACTTTATAATTTAACCTCTATTATAAGAACTAGAACTATTTTAAACTAACCTCCAGAACTATTATGGGGATTAATATTGGTTTATTTTAAACTTACTCCATCAAAACTTTTTTGAGGATCAAGGCAGATCCGATTGCGGTAACAGTCATGGGTTGAATTAATCTCCATTCAATCAAATAACTCTTGAAACATTGAACTCAAATTCACTTACCTGAAAAGGAAATAAAACATGAATTGTTAATATTAGATTTCAACACAATAAGTCATTATTTTGATAATAAAAATAACACCTAACATATACAAGTAGCGGCACGAAACTCTAGTGCTGACCATTATAGCGCAGAAGTCATAAGTAAGGTATCTTGGGCGGGATCTCTATCTTATCTATCTCATACTAATTGTATTGCTTGCACAACAGTAAACATACATAGTCCCTGTCATGGGTATCAGGTTCTTTTAGCATTGTGGTACAATAACACGCAGACTGAACAAATATATGCCAATCATTAAAACTTTTGTGTTCAGTGGGAATCAAAATCACTCATCTTCCATCTCAGCCATGCTACTCAACACTGGGCCATGGAGTTTATCAATAAACATCTCACACAATTATTTACAGCACATCTTTACCAACTTTTAGTAAAGGAGTTGACGCAGATATCGAAGTTGGATTTGTTTATATTTGTATGTTGAAGATAACTTTGGTCATACATAGCTGGAAGAAGTCTACTGCTGTGCAAAGGCCTACAGTCCTCAGTCCATAGAGAGGGGACATGTCCAACACTGCACTTATCGGTTTATGGTCACCACTTGAGAAAGAATGTATATACCTCAGATGTTGTCATAACACAGAAAGCTATGGGCTATCAAGCTGTAAATAACGTAAAGGATAAATGATCCAACCAAAGTAACACAACCGGATATTTTGTTGATTGGTTAGAACTAAATTGTTGACAATGGGTTGGATCATTGATAGCGGTGGACAGAGTCCAAGCTACTATTTCAGTTATTACAGGATTTAAGATTTTAATGATGGTTTTTATTTATGATAATTATTTTTCAGCTACAGTAATATAGAAATAAGAATGATCGAGTTGTATTGTATACATCAATGCTGAGAATGGTATAAATATGACAACATAACCTCAAAAGTTTCACAATAACAAAACATGCCGGCAGTCTTTTAAACCGTAAAAATGCATGAAAAATTGCTGTGTAAATGAAAAGGAAGTACCTGATAAGAAGTGTCATCCCCATGCTCCTCCAATTGCTTCAAGTTCAGGCACCACAAACAGTTTTCCACCGGGTTCCAAATAAACAACACATCGTCTTTGAGTTCAAGCAAGTTACAGAGTTTTCCACTAGGATTTTCGTTCAGATTTCCCTTTAAATCTTTGAAAATTCTATGACCAGCTAATTTATGCTCGTACAAACGGGAATCCATTGTAAAATAGTCCCAAAACTTTCGAAAATTCGCACAATTTGTAATTTCACTGACCAAAACAAACGACAACACAATTATTTACACAATGCAAGAAACGATTATTCCAATTTGACGTTGACAATTGTCAATTTGACATTGGCAGCTTCCAAGGAGCGCGACAACGACGCTTCGTATTCATCTCAGAATATTCATTTACATTTAATGCTTTTAGTTTTTGCGTTCTCATTTACCAAAAATTATAATGATCATAACCAAGCACCCAACCTTCACCCAACAGTCCACGAACCTCAAAAAAATATTTTTTTATATGTTTTTGAGGTCCGTGTCACTTATACCTACATACCTTCAATACAATATAGTCATTGTGTCGTGTGTATGAACCTAAGGTATGAACTACCTATCTCAGTACCTACCTGTGACCAAATATCACAAAATTGAAGCAAAATTGTGATAATTAGTTGGTCCGAGCTCAGAACATTTTGCAGATCATGCAAACATTGTCCGTTAGCGGAAATCGAACCAGCACCTCTTGCGTCTCAGGCGGCTACTTGCCCACTACGCAACGGAGGTCGATAACAAAATCAACGAATAAGTTGAGAAAATTAATACCTAGTAGGTAAATTACTTAATTTGGCACAAAAATTCGTACCCACAGTAAGCACAGGTTTGCTAACTCGAATTGATTTTTTAGGTAGGTACGTACGTTTATTGGAAAAGCCACGCATCTTTGAGAGCGGCTGCGGTACAAGTACAAGACAATGGGTGGTTGGTAGCTGGTAGAAGTAATAACAGAAAGAAAAGTGTTTAGTTGTATACCTACAGCTGTTCAAATCCGGGAGCAGCTGTTCTCGAGAGAGTTTTTCTGATACTTACCTACTTAGGTATATTATTTTGGGTATATGTAGGTAGGTACCTACCTACCTACAAACCACGTTTCCTTCCATGTGTTAAATAATCGTTCCTTCTACGGAATTCAATAAATAATACGCCAAATACTTTATACATACTGTTTACTTTACTAGGTATCATCAGTTTATTATGCTTACGCGACTACTCAGTGCTACGGCTCGAGTCAGAATGGCCGGCTATTGCTAATATCAATTTAGGACCCAATAATACTCGTCGATAGTTTTGAAAATGTCATAAGTACGATTTTGCATTAATAAAATTCAGGAGTATTTTTGAGATCGCTAACAGTCGGCCATCCTGTTACAGGGATGTCCTCATTCCTGGACTCTCGGCCTTCCTAATAAGGGTATGACCACATACCTGGTAACGATTATTTTCTAACATACAATAATAACAAAATAATCCACGTATTCGCCTTGTATAAGCAGAAAAAAAAAACAATTGAAATCAATTAAGTGAAACATTAATTATTACATGTATAACTTCAATTAAGATAACTAGACCAACTTAATCACTTTTAGGTCTATCTTACATTGTAAACGGACAGCATTTGTTTGCTACATCGGGACATGGTAGTTCGTTTCGTCAGCATTGATCCTGAAGTTTATATTTTAATTTTACAAATTCGGGACAATTTCTCTAAATATTATCTCCCAAGAAAGAGGAATAAAAATAAACTTTAGGAATAATTTATGCTATAATAGTAATTGGAATTTTAGGAAAATGTCGTCGAGAATCAACGCCATTTGGATATATGGATTTTGAAAAACTGGAGTCCGTAAAAGTCCTAAAATAAGTAAATCCTATAATAACATAGAACTCAAAATATGCCATTAACATGTCCAAGGCATGAATGGAAAAAAAACTATTATTAAATTTATTTTTAGAACATGACATATTTTGCGTTTCGGAAACTTGGTTTAGGGATGAGGAGATCAGTGGATATGTCTTGGATAACAGCGTCTATTACCAACCGACCAACCACGCTGTCCACCTAGTTGGACGGTTAGTATTATTTTTCTTAACCGACAAACTATCTAGTTTGTTCGTTAGTAATCTACATTTTTAATCCTAACCGACAAATACGTGATTGTTAGTTCTTACTGTAGGAAAGTGTTTCAACGTGGAAGCACTGTGCTATTATGGCCAAGAAAAGTGTTAAAGCTAAATTTAGGTCAGATATTTGTAAGCACAGCATTAGAAAAGATTTCAAAATTAGTTGCATTGAAACGAAAAAAGTAATTGTTACTGTTGTATACCATGTGCTGATCTATGCGTGTTTTTGGGCAAACTTGAAATGTGCTTAGACATAGGTACTTACCGATAAAACAAATATACTACCTAAAGATATTGTAATATGTGGGGACTTTAACATTCACTTAGCAATCTCAAATGAAAGTAAAAGTGATAATTACCAAAGTGATAACTCGAAGACTTAATAGAATCTTATGGTCTTAAAAGGAAAATCTACGATATTACGAGATTGACTAAACATACTCAGTCGTGTATTGACAATGTATTTACAAACATAGATGTACCTACTACATGCAGAAGTACTTAATGATACACAAACCGATCATTTTGCGCAATGTATAAACTATAAATGCTCAAAACCTTAATGTATGTTCCACAATGTTAATGGTAATCTGTGTATGTTAATTATGTTAACGTATTTATAAATAGCTTCTTTTGTATGATACAATATATTACTGTTTAAAATTTAAAATATTTTTATCACTTAAAAGCCTCTAGTGGGGTTTTTGTTTTGTCTAATTCTGTTAGCTAATTTGTGGATAATGCAGTGGGCTACAATATAGTTAAGCTTAACTTTATAATCCTTCTATAACCTAGTATTTTATATTGTAATGTGTAAGTCAAAAGGAGAATAATCCTACTAATATTATAAACGCGAAAGTTTGTTACTCTTTCAAGTAAAAACTACTGAATGGATTTGAGTGAAATTTGGAATGGAGATACTTTTCGCCTTGGATTAATACATAGGCTACTTTTCATCATCATCATCATCATAAATTTACATCATTATTCACGCGGGGGAAGCGCGGGGCGCAACTAGTTAATAATAATTCTATGGAACTTTTCAAATCTGCTATTAACAATGAGTTCCTAAATTGTGAAATAACGAGTTTCAGCGATTTTTTTTCGTCGTTTTTAAGGGTATTAAATAGTGTTATGCCAGTGAAAACTATTTGTAAAAGAGAGGAAGTCTTTCAATGATTGAGCAACAGTAAACTTAAGAACATCTCAAAGCTATATGAAACATCTGTTCTATCTTTTAACAATAACTTAACGATGAAAGTTTGAGAATTTATATTAGACTTTACTGTACAATCTTTAAAAAAATGTCTAGTGGCTAAAAGAACTGACATTCGTAATACAATTTTGACTTTGAATAATGTAATTAAAACAACATGGAATATAGTAAAAAGTGAAACTGGAAAAGTTCAACAAATAGCAAGTGTATATAAATTAAGCAAGTTTTATTCATTAAATACTTTCCTCTCCCACTGACATTGCCTGTAATTTTAATGACTTTTTCACTCAAATAGCAATGAAACTAACAAGAGATCTCATGAGTTCAGAAATTGAGACTATGAAATTATGTTAATACATTTACACCATCAACTACAAATACGTTTGTGCTTAAGGGTATTACACCAACTTGTATTGTAAAAATAATTGACCAATTAAAATGTAAAAACTCATGCAATCTGTGGGATGTTTCAATGTTGCTAATAAAAAAAACTAAGGGACGTTATAGCTTCACCCTTAGCACTAGTTTTAAATAACTGTATAAATAGTTGTAGCTTCCCTGACGTGCTTAAATTAGCAAAAATAATTCCCTTGAACAAGAAAGGCTCTCATTCCGACTCAAATCTTTTCTGCCTGTCTTTAGTAAAATCTTTGAGAAATATATTGCCAATGAAATTTATTCTTTCATAAAATCTTACAAAATCCTAAATTGTAGACAGTTTGGTTTCCAAAGACATAAGAGCACTAGTAACGCAATAGCTTCTCTATTAGAAAGAGTATTATGGGACTTGGATAGCTTGGATAAATGGCCTTTTTTTGTGACCTGTCAAAGGCTTTTGATTGTGTTTCCCATAAGATTCTTCTGCGAAAGCTGGAGTAATACGGTGTTCGGGAAAGGGAACTATCTATTATATCGTCCTACTTAGAAAACAGATAGCAAATATTAGAATGTAACGAACACAAATCAAAGTCGAACAACATTGAAATGGAAATTCCACAGGGTTCTATCCTAGGGCCTTTGTTGTTTATACTTTATATAAATGATTTGGTGGTTTGTGTGGAAAATGAACAGGCTTTAGTCCTCTTTGCTGATGACACAACTGTAATAGTAAGGATAACATTAAGGATAATGTTTGAGTTATGTTAGATATTTGAATTGGTAACATAAAAATTGGTTCAGTGCAAATAACCTGTTATTAAATGTAGACCAAACAAATATTGTAAGATTCTTTTAAGGGAATGGGCATAGCAATGATATAGTTAAAAATACAATTAGAAACACATTTTATGAATACTATTGATAACGTTAAATTGTTTTGGGTATAATTATCGACAGTAAATTAATTTGGAACATATTGACACTCTCGTCGGAAGACGGAGATCAGCGGTTTATGCAATTAAAACTACCTATTAGACAAATAAGTGACATCTGATCAGCAAAAATGGTTTATCATGCGTATTTTCATTCAGTTGTGTTATATGGTATTTTAGCTTGGGGAAACGCCTCCCAGAATCCAGAATATTTATAATACAAAAAAGAGAGCTCTACATTCTATTTTGCAAATGAAGAATGTAGAATCGTGCAGAGATAAGTTTAAGCAACTAGGAATAATTACAATGACAGGAAAGTATTGTATACCAAAACCTTATGTATGTTGAATTCAATATTGAAAATTATAAATTAAATAGAGACTTTCACGGATATAACACAAGATGTAAAAATAATATACACAAACCAAAACATACACTTGCCAAGTTGGGTAATAGTTATTTATGCATAAGCATTAAGTTGTTTAACAAACTCGCGCATGATCTGCGAAATTTAGATCATACAGACTTCAGCATTCAAGTGAGAAGGTTGTTAATAGACAAATCATAATATACTCTTGACGAAGCTTTTGCCGATGAATTTCAAACAAAATGTCTAACATAAGTTTAAAATCTCTTCTATACCTAGTAAAGGATACGGGAACGTTGTTTAAGTTTTTAAAAACTAAATTTAAAATTACTTTAATAAAATTCGTAAATTAATTTAATTAAAAATGACACATGTGAGACAAAGCTTATTCTCTACATGAATGAATCAAATCATCTTACTAACTTAAGGCACAAAGGCACAAGATGCGTGGGTGGTAAGCGATAAGCGTCCATCCGGCAGTTACTAGAATGCAATGCTTGCAGTCTCAAACATTCAATGTTGTTTCTAGCCTGCCAACTGAATGCATAACTCCTCCCTCATTAAGTGCGAAATTATCGGGTCTCGCGGAAGCTCTGATCCGGTCATTTCGCATCAACATGAAACGATATGCTAGAAAACCAATAATAACTAAGCTTAAAATTAAGTACAATAGTATAGTGCCTAAACTAACACTTTTCATATTTACGCCACTGATCTCATTTTCACTTTCACTGAATACACTTTCTTTTAGTTTTAGGAATCGTGAAAAATGTTTCATTTCCTCCAAATTTATATTCTTGATGTTAACAGTAGCCAATGAAGTCATATTTATTGATTTCAACTCCGGTAATGTTACTATTGGGGTTATTTTATACTGAACACTCTCTGCAAACGTTCTGCGATAACTCAATTTATACTCATTCAGGTAAATCTCGCAATCTTCTGTTGTTGTTACGATATAAGTACCCAAGAGCGACTCTCTGATGTTATCATGACTACATTTTTCCACCAACACTGTCGGTTTTCGTGTAAAAACGATCCAACTATCCAAACTGATTCTTTGCACCTTGGTATCTTCAATGTCAACAGCATATGGTACGCAAGAAGTTGGGTCTGCCTGGAACTCCAGAAGCTGCTCAGCACAGGTCAGTGATGGGAACTGAGCCACGTTGTCGTCGTTGCACAGGAAATTGTCATCCACGGCAATTTTCTCGCATGGCTTTGTAACCGGCAGGTATTTCGAATTTTTCACCAAAAGGTAAGGGAATTCAGGAAAAACTACTACTGTTTTGTTAATGGAATCTTTATAAATGGGTAATGAATAAATTTTAAAATAGTTGTAAGTATTTTTATCTGTCAGTGGAACTTCCAATATGAACGTTATCTGGTTTTCCTTTACATAAGCCTTTACCTTAATAATTCTTTCTAATTTTAACAAATTACTCTCGTGAGCTTCATACACCAAATGATTTACTTGCTCTATAGATTTTAGTAGATGTATCAGTTCGGTAGAATTTATAATCGACTGATGCAGTACAGACACCTTACTGAATGCCAAAGCTGTCTCTATTTCATTTAACGTTATATAAATGGTCCTGAACATACTCATAAACATATCAAACATGCTTAAAGTATACGACAAATAAAGACAAGAGCTTTCTTTACCATTTTTATCTGCAATTAAATTTTCAATTGTTTTTAATCGTTTATCTAGAATTAGTGTGTTTTTGTGTGAGATTTCTGTACTGTTTATGAAACTATCTAACATTCTGGTGATCAAAGTAATCTTTTTATCATTTACCATTTCCTTGGAACCAATTCGCGAAATGAGAGCATCATATTGAATAGCGTCGTCGTTATCTAAGTTTCCTGAAACTACCTTAATTAATGACCCAAGGGGATTCAATAATCCTCTCTTATATCTACGCAAGGGAATCAACTGCCGAAATTTCACAACGGTTATGTTACGTATGTACTCTACTTGAGTCCTTATGCCCATAAATTCATTGACAAAGGGTTTATGCCTATTTACTAACTTAATAAATTCTTTAAACTTTAAAATATGGAATTCTAAATCATTACTAATACCACTTAAATCTAAAATCTTAACTATCAACCACTTATCTTCTTCCTTGAACGCTTGTCCTTCCTTAACAGGCAAAATTCCAGGATTGTTTTCAATCTTTTGCAAATGAAGGGCCTGGAATTGGGGAAGTAGGCTCACTACGACCAAGCACCACCTGTGGAGGACGTTTCACATTTTTAACAGCTACTTTAGTCTTTCTCTTGCCTATTTGCATTAAGGCTACATTTCGTTCTACTCTACCTTTCACCTTGGCTTTATTATATCGTGGTTTATCCTTGCTTTTCCTAGTGTTAATATCTTTAGTATACACAATGTCACCGGGTTCTAATTCTACAATATCCCCTGATCTTTTCTCTCTAATTTTTTGCTTCTTTTCCACAATTTTATCAGAAATGTATTGATAAAGATATTTCGTCCGTTTAGCGTGATCATTCAGCAATTGTTGCATGTATGTCTTTTCAAATTCACCATCAAATAATCTATTTGAATCGGTGTGCCCAAATACTATCTCAAAAGGAGTTAATTCTGTTGTTGAATGAATCGTGTTGTTATAAGCCATTATAGAGTATGTCATAACTGAAGCAGCGTCAGTACACTTTTGATCATATTTTGCCAAACGATAAATTTCTATTAATGTTGAGTGAAAACGTTCAACAACACTTGTCGAATTTGGGTTATTAGGTGTACAAATATGTAACTGGATTTTGTACATATCAGCAAATTCTTTCATCAATTCATTTTTAAACTCTGATCCGGGATCGCTACTTATTTTGTTAGGAACACCATACATTGAAAAGTATTTAATCAATGCACGAACGACTTCCGGTGTCGATTTATTTTCAATTTCTATGGCCTGTCCTAATTTACTAAATGCATCCACTATAGTCAAATAATACCGGTTTTCAATCGAAAAGATATCAATAAAGATTTCTTGAAATGGTGCTGATTGTGTTTGAGTTAACTCTATTGTTGGTTTTATCGGCTTTCTATCATACTTCATCTTTTGACAAGCAACACACGAGTTAATTACAGCTGATGTCATTTCCTGCATTTTGTGCCAAAAATAATTTCTTTTTATCCTAACCATAGTTTCCTTTATCCCCCTATGACATGTTTTTCCTTCGTGATGTTTTAATACAATTGCTTTCTGTTCATTCTCATCTTCCACAAATATAACCCTTTCAGTGCATTCATAAAACTCTACCATACCTTTCTTGAACAATTTTATAATAACGCTGTTAAAATCTTTTCTGTGATGCTTATCTTCGAAATAGATAAAATATTTCGTTTTTGGTGTAATATATTCTTTTAAAAACTGTTTGATTAATTCTTCATTATTTAATGGTAAAAATACTTCCAAAACTTTTTGTTTTTCTCTTGATATATTTTTTACCAGTATTTCCTTTTTGTACCAAGTGAAAACTAAAATTTGGTTTGGTTTCGTGTCGACTGCCTCATTTAAGATAGGAATCCCTTTCGATTCTAGATCCGCAGCTGAATGGACGGTTCCTTCCGTGCTACTTGATAACGGCGGAAGAGGGTAAGAAGGCTCTAATTCTTCAATATTTCGAACCGTCTCTGCATCAGAGGCATCCGATAGTACTACAGTTTCTATAGGCTCATCCTCGTCAGTGTCTTTACTTAAGTCAATAATTTCACTAGTTATGTCCTGAATGTGTCTTTGAAGTCGTTGTTCTTTTTCATCTAAGTTAACCTTCATTGATTCGTCTGACGTATCGTCATCAATAGCGTTTACCTTAATACGCGATAAGGCGTCAGCGTTTGTATTTTGTTTACCCTTCTTATATTCGGTACGAAAATCGTATTCCTGTAAACGCAGTCGCCATCGTGTTAATTTACTATTTGGCTCTTTCAGGGAATCCAGCCAAGCCAGAGGACGATGGTCTGTATAAATAGTAAATTTGTTACCATATAAATAGGGCCTAAAGTGTTTGACGGCCCATATAACGGCTAAAAGCTCGCGCTCTATGGTGCTATAACGCATTTCGGTCTCGCTAAGGGTCCTACTCGCATATGCAATAGGTTGATCAGTACCTACAGTACCCTGTGATAACACAGCACCTAACGCAACGGCTGATGCATCTGTTGTGAGAATATAGGGCTTTGATGGGTCTGGATACTGAAGAAGGGGCGCGTGTGTGAGAAGTTCTTTACACTGATGGAAAGCGTCCATGTATTTTTGGTCTATTATGATCTTATTCCGCTTTTTAAGACAATTTGTTAATGGTTTTGTTATTTTAGCGAAGTCTTTGATAAAGCGTCTATAATAGCCGATGAGTCCAAGAAAACTCTTGATCTCGGTTACTGTTTTGGGCAGAGGATAGTTTAAAACTGCCTTTATCTTGTCATCATTAGGTTTGAGGCCTTGATCGGTAATAGTATGACCTAAGTAAAGTACCTCTTTCCGTAAAAACTCAGATTTATCGAGCTGTACTTTCAGATTCGCTTCTCTCAGCCTATCAAAGATGGATCTTAAATCTTTAACGTGTTCCTGCATGCTAGTACTATAAATAATAATGTCATCCATGTATACCAGACAATGTAGACCTTGGAGCCCTCTGAGGATATTGTCCATGGCTCGTTGGAAGGTCGCTGGTGCCGTTTTAAGCCCAAACGGCATTCTTAAAAACTCATAATGTCCTGCTTCTGTACTAAAAGCTGTCTTCTGTCGGTCAGTCTCATTAATTTCAATTTGATGATATCCGTTAGCTAAGTCAAGAGTCGTAAAGTATTTACTTTTCCCTAATTTGTCAAATAAGTCCATAATATTAGGTAAGGGGTATTTATCATCTGTCGTAATTTCGTTAAGTCGTCTGTAGTCAATTACCATTCGGAATTTAATTTCACCTGAAGCGTCCATTTTTTTAGGTACAAGATGAACAGGTGCATTCCATGGCGAGTGAGATTCCTGAATTATGTTATTTTTTAATAACTTTTTAACTTGAGTTTTAATTTCTTGCGTTTGGACAGGAGGTTGTCTATATGGTTTTACATAGATTGGATCCTCATTTTTTGTCCGAATAATATGTTTTACCTGATTTGTGAAGCTTAAAGGAAGCTTGTCACTGTAAAAGATGTCCTTGTATTCTCTACATAATTCAGAAATACACTGTTGTTCTTCTTGATTCATGTGATCAAGCCTAAGTCTCGTCAAATTTTCCTGTAAAATGTCATCCACTTCCATGTCTTTCATCTCGACGTCATTGTAGCAATTTAAGTTTACTGTGTCGTTACGAAATTTATCTACTTTAAACGGGGCTGTAATAGTTAAGGTCATTTGTGTTTCTAATGTATTTTGGATAATGGTGGTAAAATATCCGTTTTCAACGCTAACAATAGCTGCTGGCATCCGGACGCCTTCGCAGAGTTGTTTGTAATTTATTATGGCGTCCCCTGAAAACAGGTCTGCGGGTAATTTTACTCGTTGTTCTGAGCGTGGAGCTAGCTTTATGACGTGATCTGTTATACTTTGTACAATCGGCAGGGTAGCTGTTTTGGTTCGAAGTCTGTGACTTTTTAGATCAATTACAGCTTCTAATTGTACCAATAAGTCATTTCCTATAAGTCCATCATATTGAGGGTCTACATCATAAACGTAGAATTTGTGAAATTCGTTGCTTTTGAAAGATGGCATCAACGGAATTTCAATAACCTCGTTATGGCTACTAGATGCGTGCGTGCTTATTACAGTGAACAGTTCACATAAGGCGAACTCACGGAAAAATTGGTGAGCCTTTTGCGGGCTAATAAAAGATCTCGTACTTCCCGTGTCTATCATAAATTTTCCGTCAATTTCTGGTAAATAAACATACGGTAGCTTTAATTTCATATTACAATTTATTTTTATCACTTCCGGTCCTTTATTGAGGCCAGAATGTGAAAATTTTCAATTTCCACTACATTCGCGGTTTCATTGGTCACCAAATTTTCCTGTTCGTTCTCAGCTATCACTTCCATTTGGGAGGTGATGTAATCCGTATTATCGTTTTCATCATAATAATATCCTTCTTGACTTTCATAATTTTCGTAACCGTAATTTTCACCTAATTCAAGCTCATTTAAGCGAAAACCCTGTGGTTGTTGTGTTGGGGTCTGCATTTGTGGCTTTAAAGGAGGTGCGGTCCTCATAGAAACATCTGTGTTGTATTTTAAATTGGGAGGCTTGTACCCGAATTGATTTTGATTGAACTGAGGCCGATAGCCAAACTGTTGTGGTCTTGGGTTAAAATTTTGGGGTTGCGTAAACCTTTGCATTCCAAACTGTTGCGGCTGCATCAACTGTGGTCTATATCCAGTTGGAGCCTGTTGACCGAATTTGTTTACAAATGGTTGCCTATACTGACTGTTTCCCGGAATCCCGAAATTAAATCGAGGGGGTGTGTTAAAAGCTGGCCTAAAGCCACTGGGTTGGATGGGCATGCTCTGTGATGGTGGAGTGCCAAATTTCATTAATGCGCCTGCTGGTGGCTGAGGGCGAAGCATTTTACTTCTAAGGCTATATTGCTCATAAAAGTTGACATCCTCCAGCACAAACTCTAATGCTTTTTCAAGTGTTTGTGGCATTTTCATTCGCACTGATCTAATAAGATTTTCGGGCAAGTTATAAAGGAAAACATTAAGTGCTAAATTTCCGTAAATGCTCACTTTACTTTTCCTAATGTCCACATCCGGTAATTGGTTCACCTTGGAAATCAGTACTGATTTTACTGACTGTATCCGATTACAGAACTCTACATAACTTTCCCCTTGTTTCAATTTTAAGGTTTCTAGTTCTATCGCTATACATTCTTCACTTCGAGGATCACCAAAATGTTGTATTAACAAGACCTTAAGTTGGTCCCAGCTTGAAATGTCATTTCGCTCACTAGCTAATGCGGCGGCCTCATCAGTCAACTTACTCGTAATTGCATGAAATACATAAATATCTTGCTCTGCACATCCGCGATATTTTTCAATTATATAATCACATTTCCGTAGAAATAAATTAAGATGACGTTTGTTGCCATTAAAATTTGGTATAATATTCATTATTTCTTTAGGTATCACCTTAACTGTCGTCATTTTATATACGTACCTATCTACTCTGTTACTTTAATAGTATTTTTATTAAACTAAAGACACAAACGATTTTAGTAAAATTTTGATCACTACGTAAACAAGAACTATTAACTACTACTAGAATTACTTGGCTATTTATAATTTAAACAAATAATACCAAAACTAACACTTACTTAAATTTTGATAAGCAATGTTTATTTAAATCTACTTACTCTACATTCACAATTTCCTACAATAGGAAACCAGAAAACGTTATGACGGAAAAAGTTCGATTCCGAATATAACAAAACACAAAACATAAAACACGAAAGGTAGGAAAGGATGGCGAAAATTCTACTCACCAGCCAGTCACCAACATGCTCGATCGCTTCTTAGCACCTTCACAATTTATTTGGTTCGAACAGATCCGATTCGCGTCGGAAAATTCCCGAAAAATCACGGAAAACTACGCGGAAAACTCGGAAAATCTGCCCCGGCTGCGCCAGTAAAGGATACGGGAACGTTGTTTAAGTTTTTAAAAACTAAATTTAAAATTACTTTAATAAAATTCGTAAATTAATTTAATTAAAAATGACACATGTGAGACAAAGCTTATTCTCTACATGAATGAATCAAATCATCTTACTAACTTAAGGCACAAAGGCACAAGATGCGTGGGTGGTAAGCGATAAGCGTCCATCCGGCAGTTACTAGAATGCAATGCTTGCAGTCTCAAACATTCAATGTTGTTTCTAGCCTGCCAACTGAATGCATAACTACCTTATTGTATTTAGATGTTATCAACTGTTTAATCCTGTGTATGCATGCACCAAATGTTTGTAAAATTTGTAACTTATACAAGTTTACTTTTGTACCTTCTGGAATAAAAATATATTGAAATGAATTGAATTGACTGTGTGCCACCATTGGGTTGCGATCCACTGGAACAATTTTGCAGACAACTACCGTTTGCCACCTTCGGGACACGGCCTGTTGTCTGATGGATACTGTCAACTACCGTTTGCCACCTTCGGGACACGGCCTGTTGTCTGATTGATACTGTCAACTACCGTTTGCCACCTTCGGGACACGGCCTGTTGTCTGATGGATACTGTCAACTACCGTTTGCCACCTTCGGGACACGGCCTGTTGTCTGATTGATACTGTCAACTACCGTTTGCCACCTTCGGGACACGGCCTGTTGTCTGATTGATACTGTCAACTACCGTTTGGCGCCTTCGGGACACGGCCTGTTGTCTGATTGATACTGTCACCTACCGTTTGCCATCTTTGGGACACGGCCTGTTGTCTGATTGATACTGTCAACTACCGTTTGCCATCTTCGGGACACGGCCTGTTGTCTGATTGATACTGTCAGTTACCGTTTTCTACCTTCGGGACACAGCTTTTTCATTGATTGATACCGGGAACTTCCGTTTGCCACCTTTGGGACACGGCCTGTTGTCTATCCACTTTTTGTCGGACATCATTATCAGTCGCAGTCCACCATCATTAGATTGCATAGGCACCTAAGCATTTTGGATGATCTCTTGGATCTCTTCCTCTTCCCAGCGCTTAAAAGCGTTCTTTTACGAGACTGTATCGTTCAGTTTCAGTGACACTAGAAGAAGTGTCGTCACTAGAGGTACAACCAACCTTCAATCTTCATCTAAAATAAATCAATTTGAAACATTAGGGGTGGTACATTGGTTCTCAACCAGGAACAGGAATAGGCTACGTATTCTAACTTCTAAGCCACAGGCTCAAGAAGTCGGAAAAGTCTCCTTATAGTTGTCACCATATTTAATAAGTTGCCAGATGTGATAAAAGATGCAAAAACCGACGCCGTGTTCAGGAATAAACTGAAACAGTATTTAATAAGACTAGCCTTCTATTTGGTCAGTGAATTCGTAGAAGATAACTCATAATGTAAATATAAATAAGTTTGTGCTTAGTGTATAAATTATTCCATTTACCTTATTTTACCTTATTAGTGTGTACCTTACACTACTTACTGGACTTGTAAAATAACATTTTACCAATAAATAATCTGTATCTGTGCTATCTGAGCTCGAAGTGCTAACAAAGCTCATTGATCTAGACGACAGCGAGTGTTTCCGAGAACTGCCCCTATGACGCCGACAGCGACCGTTACGAGTGTCATCTCTATGGCGTCGCTTTGAAGCACGTTGATCATTTTCACCATCGGAAGAAATACCTACTGTCTGAAACAATGGAGTCATTGGCACCGTGAACGACTACGCCAAGTATCACGTTTTCAAGTGGATCTCCTTTGAGACCTTGTCTCTGACCGTCTTCGGCGTCCAGCATTTCTAGTGCGGACCGGGTGTCTGGCAGTTCTGTCTCTTCTGCTACCAGCATCTTGTATTGGCGGAGTGTGTGATCTGTCCGACATGACTCAGACAGAACTATTGATACGAGGTGGCTAATTGGTGGAGACTAACAGTTAGGTAGGTTTAAGCAGTTGGAGTGTAGGCAGAGAACAAAAATAAAATAAAAAGTGTTTGTTATCAATAAAATCAAAATGATGCATTGCAATTCATACGATCATACATCTTTGAATATTTCTTGTATCTGGGCTTAGAATTAATATCAGATATTTCCTGATAGAATTCTATTACCTTAGACGAAGCACGTACCTATGTCATATTTGTTGTTGCTTGTTACTAGTATTATTAGAAAAGCCATAAGTTGATACAGTAGGGTATATAGGCAAGATAGTATGATGTACTAGGGCCGATATACAGTGACCATGTGCAAGTGAGTGCCTGCCAGGTCACCAGAATAATGACGGGACACAATTACCAACAAACGGAACCTGCTGCGCCATCCCTTTATTTTCCGCACGTAACATGCCACCCGTTATTTGTTGACGTTTTAAAACATGTCTAGCACCCCAGGGTGATTATTCGCTAAAACTTAAGAGATTCCTTATCAATAACGTGTGACGTCACCCACATGATTCAGCGATGATTCCACGCTGATTTCGTAACGAGCCCGCGTTATGTTACGTTTGGTCATAGCGAATAAGGGGGCTGGACGACTCCTATTCCATAAGACCAAGTATGTGAATGGAACATAAAATACTACATTTATAAATCAGTTAGAGACCCTAACTAAGCACAATAAAATAAACTTGTGATGTAGGTAGGTTTTAGGCAGTAGTAGACAAACAACACATCGCCTAAACTACCCACGCTATCGCCATCAGATTGATTTTCGAATGTTTGTTTACGTGTTTTTGTTTTAAAATGACTCCTAGCCTAACAACTAGGTTAAAGATATGAACAAAGAAGCGATCAATGTAAAACAATAAACACAATTAGGCAATCAAGTAAGTAATAGATAACAAAAAAATAAGTGGTAGGTACATACCAATGGGCTTTCTCCAACGTTCATTCCACTTCTGATGTTAAAATAATCGTTCCTTCTACGGAATTCAATAAATAATACGCCAAATACTTTATACATACTGTTTACTTTACTAGGTATCATCAGTTTATTATGCTTACGCGACTACTCAGTGCTACGGCTCGAGTCAGAATGGCCGGCTATTGCTAATATCAATTTAGGACCCAATAATACTCGTCGATAGTTTTGAAAATGTCATAAGTACGATTTTGCATTAATAAAATTCAGGAGTATTTTTGAGATCGCTAACACATGGGTCGAAAACAGACTTCCACCTGATGCATCACTGTGGCGCTGTTGGCGGTGGCGCCTGTGGGTTTTGTAAGGTGCCTACCCACGCACCTACTAACCTACCATTGGTTAGTCATCTCGTAGTTAGGTACTAGTAGGTACATAATAGGTACACATACATACGGATTATTTATTCCTTATGAATAGCTTGTGTAGGTATATAGGTATAAGTACACTAGGTATTCTTATGATTGTTTATTTAGAAGTACGTTATTCTCATCCAGCCAAGTCTTTTTGTTTGTAGCCAATTAGGCATAGTACCAGACATCAATTAGGCCTCAAATGTTGGCAGAAATCTGATGGTAGGTAGGGCCCTAGGTTAAGTAGCTACCTAAAATTAGATACCCACAACAATTCAAGCCATATTTCACTTTGATTCGGAATGGTATCACGTAATTTCATCTCCCTGAGCGCTACAGTGCTTTCTTATAAATAAACCAGCGTATAGGCAACGATAAATTTCCTTTCTCAGACGTGTATCGTGTTGATAATTTAATATTTTGTTTGTTTTAAAGGCTGGCGTTGAAAGAGTGCGTTGTTGTGTGGATTGTTGCCTGATTTAATTTGTCAACTTCTTGATTTGTTTGGATTAGAAACGTCTACTTATAACAAAGCTATTGCTGATCCGTACGTATACAAGTCATTTTAAGTTATGTTTTTCCTTATAGATATAGGTACTCATTAGGTTCTGATTTCTGTCTGGTTTTGTATAAATACCTAAACTTATTGATAGCAAGTCCACGTACAATAGAGCGTGCTGCCGTTTTACGTACTTTGTGCGCAGAGGGCCTATTACAACTTTTGCATTGTAAAAATCACTTTGCGAGTCGTGAGTATTCAACGTGACTTACGTAGTAACTATTTATGAATTGTTTCTATCGACTGCGCGGCGCAAAATGATGAATAGTTACTACCTATGTAAGTCACGCGGAATACTCACGTATCGCAAAGTGATTGTTGCAATAAAAAACTCGTAATAGGACCTCAGTTTTTATTTAATCTGGCCCCACTGGACGAAACGTTGGGAGAAAAAAGCCCACTCGTGACAAAGCCAATCAGTAGAACTTTTTTTTCTGTTGGTTAGAGGTATAAAATAAATAGTAAGTAAGTACTTATAGGAAATAAAAAGGTGACCCATCCACGAGAGGATATCCATCCATACAGTTTTCAATACATTTGTGAGAAAACAGGAAACTCCCTTGGATGGGTAACCTCACATAGATGAGCACCTCCCATGGATGGGTCACCCTTTTTATTCCCCATACTATTTATTTTATACCTCTCTCTTTTTAAGGTAGATTAGGTAGAGTAGATTTATTTTAATAAATCTAAAAATAAAGGGTCTTATTCATAATCATTTTTGAAACCTACTTTAGTTAAAAATAGCTTTTGTTTTCTTTCCTCTCATGTAAAATGTTATACGTCAAAACAAGGCAAAACATATTTTAACTAAAATAGGTTAAGAAAATGATTATGAGTATGAGGGAAAGAGTCTAAGGTGTGTGACATGAGACAACCTTTATGCTCCATAGAGGTAAAATAATTTAACTTTACGCACGGAAACGATTTGGGCTATCTCTAAAGACCGTTACAAACAGATCTCGAATAGATAAGTATTACCTATCTACCTAGCTCATCTAATACCTAATATGGAATACTTATTTCACAATATTTTAATTATGCAATATTGTGTAATGCGCATTTAATCGTAGGTTTGTTTGATTCGTAAATCAAGAACAATTGTAGAGATTTAAAAAGTTGAAGTTTTAAACTACAACCCAACTACACAAAAGCTGAAAACAAGTACCTAGGTAGGTAGGTATCACAAGAGAAAATTAAAAATTAAAAAAAACACCGGTCAAGTGCGTGTCGGACTCGCGCACGAAGGGTTCCGTACCATTATCTATAAAAACGGCCAAACCCAAAGGGTACAACGGACCCTATTAGTACTAAGGTTCCGCTGTCCGTCCGTCCGTCCGTCCGTCTGTCACTAAGACTTAAATGCTCTGCTTAGCTTGGGGCTAAATAATGTTGTGCGAAATGTCCAGTTTTTTTATTTTTTTATTTTTATTTATTTACTGTGATGGTTTTGTAAAAATAATTACGTATGTCTTATGAGCTATCCAAAAGGCGCGAGGAGTTTTTCGTATCTAATCAAATCATTGTGATTGAATATTGCAATGCAATTTGCTGTGCGGTTGCTACCTATTAACTAACAGGCGCTTTATAACATAAGAAAAGTGAAAACTAGATTCTTCCTGAGTAGGGTAGGTAAAGGAGGCGCATGTGTACGGGAACTTTACAGAACGCGTACGAACTCAAAAAAGTTGAGAAGTAGGTAAGTATAATAAATAGGTACCTAATATAATCAAAGGTACCTAAGGAATTTTTATACTACGCACCTGGAAGGCGCAGTATGTTACTAAAAACGAGCCGAGCGAGAGGCTCATGTGAGTGGCTTTGTCTCTGTCAGTAGAGTGTCCAAATAAAATGTAATTTTATGTATTTCTAATAGGTGATAATTGTATAAAATTATTAGGTACTTACCTACTAAATTCATGGTACCTACCTAGTCCATAACCTAGTCAAATTAAACATAAGGGTGATCACAAACGGAATTTAAACAGAGATCAATGTCAAAACATCGCAGCTTGAATAAAATATAAGGCGCGGCACACACGCTCAGTCCTCACGATATAATTCTATTGATAAATTTACCAACGCCTCTCACATGATATTAGGGGGTGATACCCCCCCGCGGCCCGATCTATTATTATGCTGTACAGGTCGCGACGAACGAATCTCTCAGGGCTGCTACTTTGCTACTTGAGATTGTAGAAATAGGTCATGGAATTAAGTTTTCTTTTTATGATTACCTGTTGGCCTGAAACTCGTTTAATATTTTTCGAAACTTGTTTCTCTTTCACTCAATTCTTTCTGCACTCTTTTCTTTTTTCTTTTCCGCAACAATGAACTCGACGACATTTTTAAGAGTTATGACAGTAAAGCAGCTACGGTTAACCGCCGCTGGCCTCGCACAATCATCATCATTATGTCATTTAATTTAATGAATTAAATACTACTTTTCACTTCGATTAAGATAGTCACATTAGGGAAATAGCCATTTCCCTAGTACTCATAGTAGTCACGAACTTTGTGTTTTATGGCCCTAGACTAGTCTAGTAAAATAAAACTGTAGTCGACTTGTTTTGAATGATGATTACACGGGAGGGGGAAGTGAGAGGAGTTGAGGGTTTGAGGGTTGAGGGGTTTGGTGGTTGAAGTTGGGGGTTGGGTAGTTGGGATCAGGACTGGGGTTGGGGGTTTGAGTGTTGGTTGTTGGAGGTTAGGGGTTGGGGGTTGTTAGTTGGGGGGTAAAAGGGGTAGTTCCACCATTAGTTACTAGGTTCTTTTTTTTCATTAAAAATAAGTTCGCAACCTACCTATAATAGTGACTAATGATGGACAACCCCAACCCTTTCAACCCCAGACCAACAACCCCCATCCCCAACCACCATGCCCCCAACCCCTAATCCCACAACCCACCGATTCACCCACTCCCCTTACTCCCCCCTCTCGGATAATTATCATTCAAAGCAAGTTAACTAGAATTTGATTTCACTGGACTAGTCTAGGAAAATAGAATCCGAATCGAAATACAATGCTCGTGACAGTCGTGACTACTAGTAGTACTGTACCTACTAGGGAAATGATTATCTTACTGCGACATATAAACATAGTAGCTACTATCAACTAATAAAATTCCTTGACCGAAATTCAGGAGCAGCCCTGACACCCAGCAGCCCGTTGGGACATCCCCGATGACTTGTCATTAATAACGACAGCGGAAATGTATCAAAAGGTGACGTGTGTCCCTTCGTCTGTCTCGGCCCTTATTTATGATCCCAATATTTATTTGTAGGTAGGTAAACTAAGTAGGATTGCGCCAAATGTGCTAAGTACTTCAGAAGTCAGATGTTTCTCACTCAGAGTCCTATTGTTAGAATCTTTTTGCATGTTCCTTTAGATTAACCTGTCTGTATCTTTAACTCCAAGGACGCATTGTGATAATCGTAAAAAAAATCTTCTAGGGAAAAAATAAGAAATAATAAGAAGGTACCATGTGGGTACTTACATACCCACATATATTAGTACCTATATATATTATATATATTAGTATATATTAGAAATAAATACCGGGTTATCGCTAGTTAGCTTAGCGCTTTACTAACACTTGCTTGGTTTTTTTTTCTTTTTTTTTGTATTTGGCAAGCAAACAAACATACGGCCCACTTGATGGAAAGTAGTTACCGTAGCTTATGAACGCCTGCAACACCAGAGGCATCACACGCGCGCTGCCGACCCAGATACATATAGGTAAAGATGAAAAGTCTCATGGCCTGTAATTTCACCGGCACCCGTACCCTTCTATTCGAAACAGCAATGCGAGCACTGCTGCTACTTGGTGTACGATTGTCTACTTGGATAGCGTAGGTACTGCGATGAGCTAACCTTTGTTAGCTGTGCGTCGATTTAGAATACGGCCCTAATAAAAGCGTGGTAGTTGGTGGCCCAGTAAACGATAGCAATACCATAGTCAGCTCTCTTACTAATTCATCAGCCGTTTAGATGTCCATTGTTGGACAAGGCCTCCTTTATAGTATGCAATGAGGGGATTTGCTATAATCACCACGCTTGGCAGGCGGATGCTGCTGCCCATCCCCTGCCATCGACTAAAGGATTACACCATGGTGTAATCCTTTAGTCGACTTTTACGAGCTTCACGGGAGGAGACCTATTGATATATTTTCAGGCCGAACTCACCATAGTATTTAGCTCGTATCAGGAGTGAGTGAGCCACACAACTTGATCGTCATAACACTGACGTCACACAATACGTCACCAATAAAATAAAATAGCCTTTATTTCTACTACATCTAAAACAAAAATCTAAAGAAAACTTAACTAGGTACTAACAATTATTTTTAGTGCTCTGTATTTTTTATCTAGTTTGTACTAAATCTACACTTAACTTAAATCTAATTTATATTCATTTTAATCGATCTAATTTATAGTAGACGCCTTACTGGCGCAGGCCTCCCCTAAATCCCTCCACACATCCCTTTCCCGCGCCTTCCTCATCCAGTCCGGACCACATTGTTGAACAAAAATATCTCGCCATCTCTTTCTTGGTCTTCCTTGCCTCCTCTTACATTCCAGTGGAATCCACTCTGTCACTCTCTTTGCCCATCTATCATTTTGTGATCTACAAATATGTCCAGCCCAGTTCCACTTCAACAATCTCACTCTTTCCTTCACATCTACTAATTTCGTTCGTTTCCGTATAATCTTGTTACTAATTCTGTCTGAAATTTTTATACCTAGGATGCTTCTCTCCATTCTCCTTTGACAAACAGCAAGTTTTTCTTCATCTTCTTTTCTCAAAGACCATGTCTGGCAGCCGTATGTGAGACATGGTAGTATTGCTATTTCATAGACTTTTTTCTTTAAGTGTATCCTAACTTCTTTGTTCTTCATTATTTCTTTAAGTCCCCAGTACTTTTTCCATGCTAGAGCAATCCTTCTTTGTATGTCTTTTTAACCGACTTCCCAAAAAGGAGGAGGTTCTCAATTCGGTTGTTTTTTTTTTTTTTTTTAATGTTTGTTACCGCATATCTCCGGCGTTTATGAACCGATTTGAAAAAATCTTTTTTTATTTGAAAATTTTAGATAAACTTCCAGATTGGTCCCATTTTTTTCAGAATCCAGTTCTGATGATGGAATCCATGAGGAATCGAGGGAACTCCTCAAATATTGTAGGCAAACATATGGCGATTTTGATATTTTCAGCAACGAACCAAGCATTTGCATTCAAAAAGTATCATAATCCTTTCACCACTATGGTTCTTTCATAATTTTTTTTCATCCAAATATTTAGTCGAATGCAATGGCGGAAGTCGGTTTTTTAAATGAAAAGTTATTCAGTTACCTTCAAATGATATCAATTGTCCAAGATACACATAATCTTGTACATACTCTATCATCCTACTCTCTATAATTACGTCATGAAACTCTCCATTAGTTAATATCTTTGTCTTGGATGCGTTTAGTGATAGTCCAACCTTCTTACTTTCTCTTGCCAATTCCCCAACCATTGTTTCCAGCTCCAGCGCGCTTCCAGCAAACACCACAATATCGTCCGCGAATCGGAGGTGACTCAGGAACTCTCCATCAACTTTAACACCTTTGTTGTTCCATTGTAACTCTCTAAAAATCGACTCAAAGATTTTTGGAGATAACGGATCCCCCTGCCTCATTCCCTTTTGAACTGGAAACTCCCTGCCTACTCTTTCTAGACGCACCTTAGCACAGCATTTAGAGTAGACGCTTCGGATCACGTTGATGTATTTTTTATTGATCCCTTGATTTGTAAATGCTGTCCCCACGTAATACAATTTGTGAAATCGTCATACGTCCTGTCAGGATCTCGTGAGACGTCCCAACACGTCACAATAAAATTGTTTCTTGCTGTCTATATAGCACAGGAGCTAGTCACCTATTTTGCATTTCTTACATAACTTAAGTAGGTAGCTGCATTCCTACTCTGTGGACATAGGGAATAGTGCAATAACGGATTTTGTTATGTTAGCAACACTGTCTCGTCATTATAGCTTGCTTAGAATCTTGATGATTATGATGCCACTCCTACACTCCGCTCCATTCATCATCATCAACATCACCAGCCTGTTTACGTCCACTGCTGGACGAAGCCGTCCCCATTGAATACTATATAATGGGGGCATTCACCATAAACATCACGCTTGGCAGGTGGATTGGTGATGGCAGTTTAGTGTTAAGTACACAGGTGCCTGCTCATCAAAGTCAAAGTCAAAGTCAAAAAGAACTTTATTTATTGAAATCACAAGGATCATTTTGAATCGTCTTATAAACCCCCATCCCCTGGTGTGATCCCTTAGTAAGACCTTTTACTTACATCCACGGGAGGAAAAGGTGGGATCTATAATTCTTAGGCCGGATAAACCACGGCACTTCGCTCTATTAATATGGATAATTCACCTTAGATTGATAACAATTTGTTTTGTACTTATCTTTTTATTACTTACCTATTCTTAAACTGAATGATACCTATACTCCAAAACTTACAATCTAATTAACAACAAGAAGACCACCATCGATAACGTAATTGCTGCCAGTGACGCTCTTCGCTTTATCACTCGCCAGATACAAAATCAGGTCCGCAATCTCTTCTGGTTGGATTACAATGTTCAATGCTGTGGTTGCCTTACCTACCTCATCCCAATTAGAGTCTATACCAGCACTTTCCAAGATCGAAGTGTCCACGGGTCCTGGGATAACTGCGTTCACCCTGACTCCCTTTGGAGCGAGTTCCATTGCAGCGACTCTTGTAAAATGGTCTACACCGGCTTTAGAAGCGGCGTAGGCTGCATATCCAGAGGGTGCGAAAGACTTTAATGTCCAACGCCCTGCTACACTTGAAATGTTCACAATGTTACCTTTCGTTTTGATAAGGTGGGGTGTGGCTAAGTTTGTGAGAGCGAAGATAGAGCGTAGATTAGTGTTAACCACTTCGTCGAAGACTTCTAAAAGGTTTTCATCATCCACAGCCGCTGTGCTGACCACAGCAGCATTGTTGACAAGGACATCTAACTTCCCGAATTTATCCACAGTTTTTTTGACGATTGTCTTGACTTCGTCGTCTTTGGAGATATCGGCTTTGATGATGAGGGGTTTCTTGGCAATTTTGCTGATTTGAGCAGCGACGTTGTTGAGTCTGGTTTCGTTTCTGCCAACGATGGCGACTTCGGCACCTTCCTTTGCGAAGTGGAGAGCGGTTGCGGCGCCGATGCCGGAGCTGCTGCCGGTGACTATGACGACTTTGTTCGTGAAGCTCATGTTGATTGCCTACGGACTGTGAATTTTCATAATGGTAATTTCCTTATGTATGTATTTATACCCGCGTTGATAGATAATAACGAAAATAGACGAGTAATAGATGAGTATCTTTTTTTTTAACTTATCGGAGTGACTACGGGAAATCTAATCGTCCATCGAAGGATAGAGCCATAAATTAATCCAAGGTAGGCTTACATATGTTTTAGTAATGTTAAAATTATTCAAAGGTTTGATAAAATCAAAGACAATTTTAACCAATTTAAAAAAAAAATGTTTGTGGTACCTTCTTACTTCATCATCATCTTTAGACGTTCACTGCTGGACGGGGCCTCCCCCATAAAATACAATGGTGGGAATTGCCATAACCACCACGCTTTGTAGGCGGATCAATATTGATGATCGCAGTATCGGTGTTGAGTACTCAGGTGGATGCTGCTGCCCATTCCCTGGTGTAATCCCTTAGTTGGCTCGAGTCGGCGTTTTCGGGATCTCAAAACATATATAAATATACACAAATTTTGCTCGTTTATTAGTATAGGATGTACCTATGTATATAGATACATATACCCAGTGGTGGATTTATACTAGGGTCAGTCGGGGCTAGTGCCCAGGGCGGCAAATTTTCTAGGGCGGCAAAATTTGGAAAGTGAGAAAAAAAATTCTATCTACTATATAAAAATAAGTCGGGTTTTCCTTCCTGACGCTATAACTCGAGAACGGCTGAACGGATTTATCTTATCTTGGTCTTGAAATGTTCGTGGAGGTCTAGGGAAGGTTTAAAAGGTGAGAAAAATTCGAATAACTGCCGGGAACACCGGGACCACGCGAACGAAGTCGCGCGCGGGCCGCTAGTACAATATATAATTAACTAATTCTTTTAAATAAACATTTTATCTTTCAAGAAATATAATTCAAGTATTATGTATCACATTAAAATTTTGTATATTATTTAATATAAATAAAACATAATGTATAATAAATGCTATATAATACATAATAAATTTCCTGCAATCAATTAGTTATTCTTATTCTTAAAAAATAAGATATCAAAACTATTAAAATAAAATATAAGTCATAGGGCGGCATTTTCGTGCCCAAGGGCGGCACAAATTTAAATCCGGCCCTGCATATACCTATTACCTACTTGAAACACAATTTCATAACAACTTATACTTACGTAGGTACTAAGTATTATAAACCGGCCAAATGCTTCTTGAACCACGCATGGTTTAAGGTTTCGAAGTCAAGTCACATCTTTTACAAAGCTCGAAATGTATTCATAGAATAGAATAGAATATTCTGTTTCAAAAAACAAATCCTTTACATAGGCGAACTTAATGCTAGGAAGCATTCTCTACCAGCTAACCTTTGTGTAGTGCGGATAAATGAATAGCCATGGACACGATTGAGGAATGGAAATGACGTTAGAATGTTATCACTGGCTCCTGGCCTCATGCTTTCTATTACCGGGCTGGCTGGGGAATTGGGACGTTGGTAAAAAATTGTTGTTTGGCCGGTGTTGTGTTGTAATTCCGATGATTGATTAATAAGTTCATTTGATCGAGGCTCTATCAGAGAAAAGCTTCCATTAGCTGTCTATACTATTCCATTCCATTATCATCATCAGCAGCATTTTAGACGTCCACTGCTAGACGAAGCCATGGAGGACATGAATTACAATGAGGGAATGATTATATTGGGGTACAAGAGGTGGTAGAAAAGGTGAGACAATGTTTCTTGCGGGATGTCATATTTTGAACATTTTAAAACTATCGTATTTTTAGTTTTATTTTAGACAATGCAGTTTTTGACATTAAAATTTAAACATCAAATCATTTAATTTCGCATTGCTGTGTTTCGGTTTGAACGGTACGGGTGCCGGCCGGTGTAACTACAGTTACATGAGACTTTTCATCTTTATGTCTCAGGATCGGCAGCGCGCGTGTGATGCCTCTGGTGTTACAGGCGTCCCATAGGCTACGGTAACTACTTTCCATCAGGTGGACCGTATGCTTGTTTGCTTGCCAAGTTGTATAAAAAAAACCATGTTTTTTTATTTAAAGTCTGTTCAGAATGAGAGCCGTCCCGGCCAAATTGTGAACTAACATTGTGAACTACATAATTACAACCATAAATATGAGCTGGTTACTTTGTGTGGGCAATTTTAATAATAAACTAAAGAAACAATTACAGTTGTAATAGGATCAAAACGGAACACATGCTCTATTGGCATTGCGCGCTACCAAAAAAGATAATTATGACTAGCAGCGCCCTCAAATCCCACGACAGGTCTCTTTCTGAACTTAACTTACTTGCATTTAGATTTTTCTTTAAAATCAGTTTTCTATGAAAAAACTACATACCTACCCTCGCGAGTCAGTAAAAAATAAATGGTATTATTATTCTTTACATCCTGTTATACTAGCTGGAGTCACGACATAGCCACAATAAGGCACACATAGCTATAACGACAAAGCTAAATCCATGCGGACAGAACCAATACAGGCCGAGTATAAATCCAGCGCGTCCAAAACACTTCACTTGTCTTACCTCTGGCTCTGGTACACCTTGTGCTCTACATACAGGATCTAAAGAACCTAGAATGGCCACCGCCTTTTCCAGGTCTGGTGCAGCTTATGCCCAGACAGACCTATTTCACCTCACACAACACATATCGTCTATATAATATAGATCTTCATATTTATTTTTAATGTTGTCTTTTGTTTCTGTTTGATTTTTCTTTTTGTATAATCGGCGGAAGTCGGCGTACAAAGGCGTCTCAAGATCGTTCGTCATCTTTATTGGGAGGCAGTGTACATCCGGCTGATATTGATAACATAACATAACACCCAACAGTCACATACATAGTCCTCTTGGATTCCCTGTGTCGTGGGATCATCTGTATCAGGAATACGTGTACCATGGTACCATAACACCCAGATCTGGAACAATTTTTTGCAGATCATACAAACATTAGTCCCGCAGCGGGAATCGAACCCGCAACCTCTCACATCTCGGCCTACTACTCGCCCGCCGCGCCACAGAGGTCGTCATGATGATGCATGGATCAAGCCTTTGAAGTCATTTACAGCGATCTAGGACGAATGTGTAGGTGGAACTTTTTGTCCCTATATGACTGAGGCAATAGAACTAGCTTTTATAGGAGTATTAAGAGCTTATACTGAGTTGTAGATGCCTTCAATCATTGGTGAACTCTCTCAGATGCAAGCACTGGATATCACAGCATTGAAAACCATCACCGTCACTAGTCCCGTGAGCTACTTAGGTACATTTGTAGTTTGCCCGGCCCAGTCCACTAAATTATTTCACCAAAAAACATACTATCTAGTCATAAGTGTAACGGCACTGGCATGGTTTAGATAAATTATACCTACCTAGTTGTTGAAGTGAGAGGTGTGGATTCGAATGCCACTGCGGGACAAAATATGTTTGAATGATCTCCAAATATTTGACCGTGGTTATCCCACGATACAAGGAACCAGAGAGCTGATTCTACGTTTTGACAAGCAATTGGCACGGACGTCTGGTGTAGTGTAACACGGATTTTTGTATGGAAAATAAGGTTTACAGAGTGTACGCTAGGGGCGCTCATCGGTGTCTCCATACAAAAATCCACACTACACTACACGAGACGTCCGTGTCAATTGTGTGCAAAAAAGTTAGAATCTCTCAGTCAGAACTTTAAGTGACAGTGGTGTTTTATAGTTTTGTAATTTCTTTGGCCACATCCAGGCTATCTCTGTAATCTGGGTTTACCCATATGTTAGCTAAGAAAGGGTTGAGCAAGTGCTACCTGTGGGGTGGGAGGTGGATTTACACCCCTCATTTGTTTGCGATGACCCCCAAGCTATCTCCGGCGTCTTCGTATCGCGGAGATTAGGCGTGGCTTACATTATTGTGCTTTTGTTGGTGGAATTACTACGTGGACTGTGCCGGGGAATTACTATGTGGTGCAGGGAAATTACGAATGGTAGTTTATTACGGGCTTTTGTTGAATTTATATTTTATGATACCTACTTGTTTGGATCTTGCTCAGTAGCTACACTAACTCCGTTATTCAACTTTGCTGAAATTAGGTTACAATTAAATGTTAATATTTAAAAGTTAGGTATCAAATTAAAAAAAAAACAATTTTGAGCACATGGAAATGCTTCTGTTCTATTTATTAGCCGTTAACGTTCACTGTTCGCCCATTGATTTGCCATATCATTGGCACGTGAATTGGTGATCGCAGTATGGAGTGTTGAGTACTCAGGTGGATGCTACTGCTCATCCTCGTAATCCTTATAACTTTTACGACATCCACGACTTAGAGACGGAGGGGTTTGTTCTTAGGCCGGACACATCACGGCAAAAATGCTTAAAAACAGTGATATATAATGATACCAGCCTTGTCCTAGAACTAACGCAAATCAAAGGCATGTTACATTCACCAGTGACCACATTGGAACAGGAGATACCTAAATTTACCTAGTTTTAACCTCTTCAAGATCAGAAAATGATTACAATATTTTTTCAATGAGGGCCTTTCATCTTCGATTAAAAAGTTAAAAAGTAGTTCAAATTGGTTCGATAGATGGCGCTGACTCAACTGTATCAATCAAGATTGTCTGTAGTGCACGCGTACAAAACTATTATCTAAGTAGTCTGTGGCTATTAGTCATGATATTCTGTGATTGCTTCTTGAGTGTGCGCTAGTGATTTCGTGGAGTTTTTAGAAGTAGGTAGGCAAAAATAAATACCACGAAACGAAAATTATTTCTACGTTGTCGATGTTGACATTTCAATTTATTTTGACACTTGACTGCTACGTTACAGAGCAGCGCCATCTATTTTCAACGCTGAATGCATGATTTGAAATGGCCGTGAAAAGCCCTCATTGGATTGGCAGTATTTAGGTAGTCCCTAAGAAGGTTAGTATAAGTACCTAATGATATCGGCCGACAGTAGCTTCATACCGCTATAGAAACTAGCTATAGTCCGAGTTTCACAGCAACCATCGTAACAATACGATTACGATGATCATCTATCAACTAAGCCGTGCTCGCGCTCAACAAAATCGGCACAGATTAATGGCTAGGTACTACGTTATACACGGGCGATTGTCGTATTTGTCATCGTTGTTGTGTTCGTATCGATTGTTGCTGCATAACTCTCCACAGGGCACCTGACCATATCCGCTTACGCAGTAGATACTGAAAACCAACTGACGATTTGTGCGTTTGGTGCGTACTGCATGCACGCATACACCTGCCGTTAGTAGATACCTACTAACCATCAGGATATGCCAAAATACGGCCTTTGAAGGCAAATTCAGCCGATATGATCCCTAACTTGCTACTGCAGTTCAGAATAATCCTTCTGAACACAATACTTTTGACTTTGTTTTCGAATCCAAATAGAGCTTAACTTTACGACCTACAAATAGGGCTAAAGGCCCATCCGTCTTATGTATGTCCTCAACCAAACCTTCCAAAGTATACCAACATTAATTTACCGTAACGAAGTAAACCTGTTATTTCAGGGGATGATGTTGCGGTATGCCTTATTTGACGATAGAAGACTAGTGGAACCGAAGACGTTTATAAGAATTTTGGTTCCCTTTCTTCTACATTGTGTTCCCACCTCACAACCTTACCTGCATCAAGGTTTTAACGTACAAGCGTTGTATGGTCGTTTAATATTAAGCCAGTACACAATATTTACGTTCTGTATTAGCGCCAGGCGGCTCTTACTGGCTCTTACACCACTTAGGCTAACGGTTTTTACTAAGATTGGAAACTTCTAAGTGATCATATCTCTAAAAGTTGGCGTAGTGGTGAGATTTTACAAAATTTGGACATATTATGCATATTTTGACGACCTCTGTGGTACAGCGGGTGAGTAGCCGGCTGAGACGCAAGAGGTGTGGGTTCGATTCCCGCTGCGGGACAAATGTTTGCATGATCTGCAAATTTTTGGTCCAGGTCTGGGTGTTGTGGTACCATATGGTACTCTTAGTTCCTGATACCCACGACATAGGGAATCCTAGTGTGGAATCAAGATTACGTATGTGACTGTTTGGTCTTATGTATGTAATTCTACTGTATCTACTTATATACTATATTATATAGTATCTAAGTAGTTGACTGTCATCTGAAGCAGAAAGGTAGAGCTATTTTATGTAGAGTCCGTCCAGCTAAAAGATATTGAGTAATGATTATTTTATAATTAATAATGTATCTTTATTTCATGAAAGAATAATAAACGGTGGGCCGATGACATAATACAAATGGCTGGGAAAGACTGGATGAGCGTAGGAAAGGACAGAGTTAAGTGGAAGAAGCTAGAGGAGGCCTTTACCCAAGAAGGGGTCCGTATCTCCGAACCTGAAGTAAACTAACCATACTAACAACACATACTAACAATACATGTATAAGTTAAAACTACTAACATTACTATCAACTTTAAATTGTGTAATTGTGTAAAGATACGGAAAAATTAAAAGGCTTTATTATTATTATTATTATAAACATATAAAACAGTTGAGCTATCTAAAGACATATTTTTATTACTACATACATAAGATCTAATTTTGACCTAATTAATAAGAACTCCACCATCAATTAAATAGTTGCTGCCAGTGATGCTCTTCGCTTTATCACTCGCCAAATACAAAATCAGATCCGCGATCTCGTTTGGCTGGGATAAGATTTTCAATGCTGTAATATTCTTAACCTCGTCTCATGTAGCGTCTAGACCAGCACTCTCCATTATCGATGTTTCCACGGGTCCAGGGCTCACTACGTTTACCCTGACTCCTTTTGGAGCGAGTTCCATTGCAGCGACTCTCGAGAAATGATCCAAACCCGCTTTGGAGACGCAGTACGCTGCATATCCAGATGGCGCGAAACTCTTAATAGTCGACGATCCTGCTACACTTGAAATGTTCACAATGTTACCTTTCGTTTTGACAAGGTGGGGAGAGGCTAGGTTTGTGAGAGCGAAGATAGAGCGTAGATTAGTGTTGACTACTTCATCGTAGATTTCCAAGAAGTTTTCATCGCCCACTGCCGCTAATCTAGACAAACCAGCGTTGTTGACAAGCACGTCTAACTTCCCGAATTTTTTAACTGTTTTCTTGATGATGGTCTTGACTTCTTCGTCTTTGGAGATATCGGCTTTGATTATGAGGGGTTTCTTGCCAATTTTGCTGATTTGAGTAGCGACGTTGTTGAGTTTGGTTTCGTTTCTGCCGACAATTACCACTTCAGCGCCTTCCTTAGCGAAGTGGAGAGCGGTTGCAGCACCGATGCCGGAGCTGCTGCCGGTGACTATGACGACTTTGTTCGTGAAACTCATGTTTGGTGGTGTACTGATACTAACTGAATCTTCCCGATGTTAATTTCCTTATATACACATACCTTGGTAGATAAGGTAGACAGATAGGTATCTAATACTCTGAGTGACTAGAGGAAATTTAACGTATAACAAAAAAAAACTGTATGACTTTGACTTTACTCAGTTGAGATAAAGTGTTTCTAACTGGATATAGTCAAAGTCACACAGAATTTCGTAAATTGTTAGAAGCTTATATTTATATTAAATTAAATGTTTATTCGTTTGTTTGTCCCATATACATTCCTGCACCACTAGGTACGCCACGCGATATTGACGAAACTTTGGTGAGTTGCTGTTCGAACGCCGGGTAAGTTTTCTAAAAACCGACCAACAGGACCACTAGATCACGGAGATCATACGAACAAACTCGCAAGCGACTTATAATTATTTTTATTAAGTCTAAACAGCAAAGAGAAACTTAAATATAAAAAATGCCTTCAGACAACAATTAATTATGTTTAAAAACTTAAAACCTGGATTGTAGTTCAAACCACAGGTTGTTCCACTGTAAAATCCGTTTTGATCACACAATAGACAAACGAGTACACTCGTAGGAGGGAACTATGACTAATTTTTAGTGGAGACGACCACGAGCTCTCTGGCCTGCTGAGCGTCGACTCAGCAAAGCGTGCGGGAGGAGAGGTACAAGGAACAAAGTCATCTATAATCATAATATTATACCATTATATTCCAGTGATGTGACACTGGCATTATTATTTGTGGCCTAAGCCACAGCACACCGGTTGGAAATTTGCTTCTTATTTCCGACTTAATAAATTGAGTATGGCATCAATTATAGCCATATTACCAACATAGTATATATATATGACACGCCAAACGTCAAGACTCTTCATTTGATACCTCATATTTTGTCAAATTTAAAATTAGTTAAATTCAAAAACCTCAGAATAAGGAGTTCAAAACCCTACTTTTGCTTTTCTATCTATTTGAGACAAACCTCCAAGGTTTTGACAAAGTGATCGCATTCGTCATTGTACTTAGTTCCATACAAAATATCGGTAAGGCTAGCACAAGCTGACTAACAAGACCAAAACGCTTAGCGAGACAAACGCAAATGTTATAATTGGCCAATGACATCGGGGCAACTTGAAATCTTTGAAATAATTTACTAGCGACTCGCTATCTTTACTAACGGACCTAAATTTAATATTTTGTTTATGTGCCAAAAAGCCTTACTAACCATTTCTAACTAAAAATTGTTGATAACAAACTAGATATTGCTTAGCAAAAACAACAAAGCAGATCAGGTATCTACGATAAGAAACGTACATACATATAATATCACCACGTTAGGTACTTAAACACAGCTCAAAATTATTTTATTCATATGCAATTGTGTTGAGACTGGAGACATAACGTACGTAGCTATGAGTTTTGATAACAAAGTAGTTATTGTTACAGGAGGCAGCGCCGGGATTGGTGCTGCTATATCAGTTCTCTTCGCCAAAGAGGGAGCTAACGTCGTCATAGTTGGAAGGAACGAAACAAAACTCGCTGACGTCTCGAAGAAATGTTCACAAGTCGGTAAGAAACCACTACCTATCAAAGCCGACATCAGCAAAGATGAAGATGCGAAGCAAATTATAGAAAAAACTGTTCAAAAGTTCGGAAAGATCGATGTTCTTATCAACAACGCTGGTATACTAGGCACTGCATATAAGATTTTGGATGAGAACCTGGTAGCTGTATATGATGAAGTTTTTAAAACAAACCTGCGACCAGTTTTCTTACTAACAAACCTAGCTGCTCCGTACCTTGTTAAAACTAAAGGTAACGTAGTTAACATATCCAGTATTGGTGGCATCAGATGCACTCCAGGGTATTCTGCATACGCAGCCTCCAAAGCTGCTATGACACACTTTGGGACGGTTGCTGCTTTGGAACTAGCTGATGTAGGGGTACGAGTAAACACAGTGAGCCCTGGACCAGTGGAAACGGAGATAATTGCGGGTCGTAAAGACCTAAGCATCGACTTCCTGAAGTCCACAACGGCGCAGAACAGGATAAGCACGCCGGAGGAGATAGCGGACGTAGTTGCGTTCATCGCCAGTGACAAGGCCGGCAGCGTCACAGGCTCTAATTACGTCATCGACTGTGGATTTTTGGTGAAAAAGTGATTGTTTTGTGAATACTGAGAAGTTTTTGTTTGTGTTATGATAAGATGTTGTGTAACTTAGGAGTTAAAATGTTTAAAGTTGATTCGGAAACTACTAGGCATAATAAACTGCAAAATGTTGTTAGTGGGTGCAATAAACTAGGTAACAATAACTTTATCATTAATCCCTAGTCTGGCGGAAAACCTTGCTATTGAGCTATAACTTGAAGTTGTAGACATTATTTTGCGGATAATTTGTTTTCTGTCTACAATTTCTTCAAAGTCTTCCATCCAAATTATCCAACAAATATGGTAGTGTATCATAGTATTGGCTTGATAAGTTGTATTTATATTGTTTGTTAGTCTATAAAGTAAGTAATTCTAGGGGCTTAAAAAACGATTAAGAATATGGTGGTTAATGTTCAGTTATGTTTAATTCTGTTAATTTTTGAAGCAGCCTAAAAATAAAGACTTTAATATTATAATTATTATTATTATTGAAAGTAAACTATTCCAACCAGCACCCGTATTGCATAACGTGGTAATCGCTTTCGATTACGATTAATTGTGCCGCATTTTAGCTTCTCTTAAAACAGAATTATTCAAAACATACAGTGCAATGATGAATTGAGAAATGAGAATCAAAAGTGATTAAGAGTACAAGGATGCTGCTGTCGATCCATATTTTCCATTATTATTTTTTAAAATTGTCGCCTGGAGGTAATTTCCAACACATCATTGAAATAACCTTAGAATAGGACTAATCAACGGCGTACATACTACATACCGTTAGTATATCAAGTACCTGACGTATTAATTGATAACGTCTTTTAGACTGACACCATAGAACTCCAACGTCATTCAAATTCCTTGAAATGGGAGGTCAACAATGGATGTCATATTGGTTATTATTGTATATAGTACTTTCTAAATTCTTCAATTTCAGACTTTTCTCACTTATACAAGTGTCATAAAAGCTACAAGCATACCAAGTTTCAGCATTGTGGGATTGCTGGAGTACCCTAGAATTATTAATTTTTACGTTTTCTATTTTTCCTAATATCTGGAAACTACAAGTCTAAACACTTGTTAAAAACAGTTTTGTAATGTCCAACCAAAGCGCTTTCATTAAACACCCCACTTGATCTGACTGTCTCACTTTAATGTTTTTTACCCCCCTCTTGGACCCCAATATCTCATCAACCCCCCGACCGATATAGCTCATAATCTTACCTACAAATTGTACTAATACTATCTACTTCCATACCAAATTTCAAGAAGATCGGATTAACGGTGGGGAAGTTTTCATACATACATACAAAAGCCGATTCTTCCAAGTTGACTCAGTGAATTCGCTTCGCTCGTTCAATAAAAAGAGCCGTTTGATCATATGAAATCCTTAATGCGCGAGTCTACCTTGCACTTGTCCGAATTAATTTCAATGGAAACTGTTTGAGTATTCACATCTCTGCTACGTTTAACTTATGTAGATAATGGGCTTACGTAAGTATAAAAAAAACATTTATTTTGTACTTAACTGTTTATAACTACAAACTTTATTACTTATTTACTTTACTTTACTCCTGCATCAATTACATAATTGCTGCCAGTGATGCTCTTCGCTTTGTCACTCGCCAAATACAAAATCAGATCTGCGATCTCATCTGATTGGGTTACGATTTTCAATGCTGTCATTTCCTTTATCTTGTCCCAATTAGCGTCCATACCAGCATTCTCCAAAATCGATGTTTCCACGGGTCCAGGGCTCACTACGTTTACCCTGACTCCCTTTGGAGCGAGTTCCATAGCAGCAACTCTCGAGAAATGATCCAAACCCGCTTTGGAGACGCAGTACGCTGCATGTCCAGAGGGGCCAAAACACCTCAAAGTCGACGTTCCTGCTACACTTGAAATGTTCACAATGTTACCTTTCGTTTTGACAAGGTGGGGAGTAGCTAGATTTGTGAGAGCGAATATAGAGCGTAGATTAGTGTTGACCACTTGTTGATGAGGGGTTTCTTGCCAATTTTGCTGATTTCAGCAGCGATGATGTCGAGTTTGGTTTCGTTTCTGTCGACAATGGCCACTTCAGCGCCTTCCTTAGCGAAGTGGAGGGCGGTTGCAGCACCGATGCCAGAGCTGCTGCCGGTGACTATGACCACCTTGTTCGTGAAACTCATGGTTGTAGTGTATTGATACTGACTGAATCTTTACGATGACAATTTCTTCATATATATATATATACGCTTCCCTGGCATAGATAAGATAGATATCTACTTATCAGAATGACTAGAGGAATTATAATAGTGGAGATAATACCAATGTCACATAGTTTGAAAATTGTTTTGAGCTATACTGAGAGCTATACAATGTAAATGAATAATTATCACTAGAAACGGGATATTTACCATGATTTTTGAGTTTTGTTGATTCCCGATATTTCGGCACAATTATCATGGTAAATATCCCGTTTCTAGTGATAATTATGTTAATAACCATGATAGTTTCAAAAGTTATAATGTAAATGAATGTTTATTTGTTTGTTTGTCTCGTATGCCACAAAAATACTACCGTTCTGCAATATCAGTGCTCGTTGCCAAAGAAGGAGCTTACGTCGTTATAGTCGGGAGAAACGAAGCAAAAGTGAATGAGGTCACCAAGAACTATTCACAAGTCGGTAAGAACCCGCTACCCATCAAAGCCGACATCAGCAAAGACGAAGATGCGAAGTTATTTATAGATAAAACTGTTTAAAATTTCACACAGATAGATGTTCTTACTTGACCTACTTGTACTTAGAAAAGCACAAAATGATTTGCATAAAAACCTTATAGCAGTCTACGATGATTTTTTGACGACCTCTGTGGCGCAGCGGGCGAATGTTCACCTGCGACGCAGGAGGTTGCGGGTTCGATTCCCGCCTCGGAATAAATATTTGTATGTTCTGCAGATAATTGTACCGGGTGTTCAGGGTATTTTCTATTTATAATAAAAAATATCTGTCTATGTAATATGTTATTGTATTAAGTATATCAGTTATCTAGAACCCATAACACAAGCTCTGCTTAGCTTGGGGCTAGATAATGTTGTATATGAAATGTCCAGCATTTATTATTATTTATTTGTTATTAATTTCAATGGAAATTGATGAACGAGCGAAGCGGTTTTCTAAGTCAAGATGGAAGAATCGGCGTTTGTATGTATGTATGTATGTTTGTCCGATGAAAACTTCCTAACCGTTAATTTGATCTTCATGAAATTTAGTATGGGGGTAGATAGTATTGGTACAATTTGTAGGTAAGGTTATGAGCTATATCGGTCCGGGGGTTGATGAAATATTGGGTTCCAAGAGGGGGTAAATAAAATAAAAGTGAGACAGTCAGATCAAGTGGGATGTTTAATGAAAGCGCTTTAGTTGGACATTTCAAAACTGTTTTTAATAAGTATTTAGCCTTAGTAGTTTTTGAGATATTAGGAAAAAACAAAAAACGTAAAAATCAAAAATTCTAGGGTACTTCCAGCAATCCCACAATGCTGAAATTTGGTATGCTTGTGGCTTTTGTGTCACAACTACAGGGAAAAGTCTGAAACTGAAAAATTTAGAAACTTGTACTCCATAAAACAAAAACCAATATAACATCCATTGTTGACCTCCCATTTCTAGGAATTTGAATGACGTTGGAGTTCTATGGTTTTCGCCAAAAGGACGTTATCAATTAATTCGTCAGGTACTTGATATAGGTACTAACAGGTATGTAGTATTACGCCCCATTGCTTAGCCCTATTCAATAGTAGATTGTATCATAAGGGAGCAAAATAATATTTTTACGGCGAGGGCGCTTTTTTGAATCCAGAGCGAAGTGAGGGATTCTAGAGTAGAATCCCGAGCGTAGCGAGCGATTCTAGATTCAAAGTACGTCGCCCGAGCCAAAAATATATTTTGCGCCCGAGAGTTACACTCTACTTTTCATCACCCTCTATGAGAAAATAAAAGGCGCCTCATATTTTATTTCAAAACAAAACCATGAATTTCTAACAATCCGTGAATAACTTTTCATTTAAAAAACAGACTTCCGCCATTGTATTCGACTAAATAATTGGATGAAAAAAAAATTATGAAAGAACCATAGTGGTGAAAGGATTATGATACTTTCTGAATGCTAATGCATTGGTTTGTTGCTGAAAATATCAAAATCGCCATATGTATGCCTACAATATTTAAGGAGTTCCCTCAATTCCTCATGGATTCCATCATCAGAACTGGATTCTGAAACAATGGACCAATCTGGAAGTAAGTATTCAAATAAAAAAAGAATTTCCTCCTTTTTGTAAAGTCGGTTAAAAATGACGAAACCGCGGGCTGTAGTTCGCGCGTTTTTAATTTGTTTTTTTTTATTCAGCCGGTGGCGCGACTATGGGCCGTCGTACCAGCCAGTATTTATTCAAACTATATTTGCGTTCGACTTCTTTTCTTTGGCGCTGAACACTAAGATAACCAAATTTAAAAAGGGCGCGGCAAAGATAATTGCGGCGCATTTATTTGTGTTTGATTCTTTTCAAGATGTTCCAAATTCAAAAAGTGAGCGTAAAAGATAATTGCGGCGCTCTTATTTGAGTTCGATATGTTCCAAATTTAAAAAGTGCGCGGCAAAGATCATTGCGGCGCACTTATAGAAGTTTCAGAAAACACCACCTTTGGGTGCACTTAAAGGCGAACCAAGTCGTCCTTTTCGAATAGATGGGATGAAAAGGTTTATTCGATGATGTGTAGGAAATTAAAGTTGTTACTGATAGATCCTGTTCTGTACTGGTAGACCTCGAGGTGAAAATTTTCAAAAATAACTAGTGGTTCGCCCCGAACTGAGATCTCGCGATAACACCTTTATCTGCCCGACTACTCAACCAAGTAATTTCCATTTTTCTATTAATATTTTTGAAAATTTTGACCTCGAGGTCTATCAGTTCAGTACAGGATCTATCAGTAACAACTCTAATTTCCTACACATCATCGAAATAACCTTTGAATAGGGCTAAGCAACGGGGCGTAATACTACATACGTGTTAGTATATCTATATCAAGTACCTGACGAATTAATTGATAACATCCTTTTGACGAAAATCATAGAACTCCAGCGTCATTCAAATTCCTAGAAATGGGAGGTCAACAATGGATGTTATATTGGTTTTTGTTTTATGGAGTACAAGTTTCTAAATTCTTCAGTTTCAGACTTTTCCCTGTAGTTGTGACACAAAAGCCACAAGCATACCAAATTTCAGCATTGTGGGATTGCTGGAAGTACCCTAGAATTTTTTATTTTTACGTTTTTTATTTTCCCTAATATCTCAAAAACTACTAAGGCTAAATACTTATTAAAAACAGTTTTGAAATGTCTAACCAAAGCTCTTTCATTAGACACCCCACTTGATCTGACCGTCTCACTTTTTTTTTTTACCCCCTCTTGGACCCCAATATCTCAGCAACCCCCTGACCGATTTAGCTCATAACCTTACCTACAAATTGTACCAATACTATCTACCCCCATACCAAATTTCATGAAGATCGGATTAACGGTTTGGAAGTTTTCATCGGACAAACAAACATACATACATACATACAAACGCCGATTCTTCCAACTTGACTCAGAGAACTCGCTTCACTCGTTCAATAATAGAAAAAAGGAAATTACTTGGTTAAGTAGTCGGGCTGATAAAGGTGTTTTCGCGAGGTCTCAGTTCGGGGCGAACCACTAGTATACTAACGCAGGTATGTAGTATTACGCCCCATTGCTTAGTCCTATTCAAAGGTTATTTCGATGATGTGTAGGAAATTACCTCGAGGCGAAAATGTTAAAAAAGTTGTAATGGAAAATATGGTATGGCTTTAGTAGGTAAGTACTTAAATAGTCGGCCTGATAAAGGTGTCATCGCGAGGTCTCAGTTCGGGGCGAACCGCTAGTTTAGACTATTCACATCTCCGCTAAGTTCAAATTATGTAGATAATGGGCTTACGTAAGTATAAAAAAAAACATTTATTTTTTACTTAACTGTTTATCAACTTCATAATGATCTAATTAACAAGAACTCCACCATCAATTAAATAATTGCTGCCAGTGATGCTCTTCGCTTTGTCACTCGCCAAATACAAAATCAGATCTGCAATCTCATCTGCTTGGGTTACGATTTTCAATGCTGTCATTTCCTTTACCTTGTCCCAATCAGCGTCAATACCAGCATTCTCCAAGATCGATGTTTCCACGGGTCCAGGACTCACTACATTTACCCTGACTCCCTTTGGAGCGAGTTCCATAGCAGCGACTCTCGAGAAATGATCCAAACCAGCTTTGGAGACGCAGTACGCTGCATATCCAGATGGCGCGAAACTCTTAATAGTCGACGATCCTGCTACACTTGAAATGTTCACAATGTTACCTTTCGTTTTGACAAGGTGGGGAGAGGCTAGGTTTGTGAGAGCGAAGATAGAGCGTAGATTCGTGTTGACCACTTCATCGTAGATTTCCAAGAAGTTTTCATCGCCCACGGCCGCTGATCTAGACAAACCAGCGTTGTTGACAAGCACGTCTAACTTCCCGAATTTTTCAACTGTTTTCTTGACGATGGTCTTGACTTCTTCGTCTTTGGAGACATCGGCTTTGATTATGAGGGGTTTCTTGCCAATTTTGCTGATTTGAGCAGCGACATTGTTGAGTTTGATTTCGTTTCTGCCGACAATGGCCACTTCAGCGCCTTCCTTAGCGAAGTGGAGGGCGGTTGCGGCGCCGATGCCGGAGCTGCTGCCGGTGACTATGACAACCTTGTTCGTAAAACTCATGTTTGTGGTGTATTGATACTGACTGAATCTTTACCCTGACAATTTCTTTATATATATACGATTGTCTGCATAGATAAGGTAGATAATTTACTTATCAGAGTGACTAGAGGAATTGTAAATTAGTCTAGTGGAGATAATGTCAATGCCACATAGCTATAAAATGTAAATGAATGTTTGTTTCTTTGTCTCATATGCATTCCTAAACCTCTACGCCGATAGTGATGAACCTTTAGTGAGTTAATGTTAGAATGCCAGGGAAGTTTTTTAAAAAAACAAGGACCTTCGAGACCACCAGGACCACGGGGACCACACGAACAAATTCACGGGCCACTAGTATTTCATAAATTCTAAATAGTAAAAAGAAATTCAAATATAAAACTTACTTAAAAAAACTGTACTTAACTTCTACTAGGTCTACTACTCCACTTTCTCTTTTTGTCTTAAACTAAAAACTTTACATAGAATCATAATCATGCCTTGAAATGCCTATAAATAGTCAGAATCATCTATGTATGTCTTCCACCATTTCTTACATTTTGTCTTTCTTAAAACATTTTGATTGTTTTTTTTAGCTTTTGCATAGTCGGGTTTTTAGTTTTTGAACTTCAATACTCTTACAAAGTTTTTATATTAGCGTAATAAGTACATATTTTTTGAGTTTTGAAAATTGCTTTTAATTTCCGCCATAATACAAATTTAGTATGACCAGGCGTGGCACACTCCGCGCTTTAGGTATGAAGCTACAAGTACCCGGGCCGCCCGGCAAGCCAGGTTTATTCTCTAAGGTGTGTCGCGCGCGCTTGATCTGACGCGCGCCTCGCTAACAAAAAGTTATTCTTATAGTAATTTCTTATTATATTCTCTTCCTACCTAAACAATATATCTAAACTAAAAGAGATATTTCGTTTCATTGAGAAGGTACACAATAACGTATGCCATTAGATTATGTTGTCGTAAGCACATAACACTAGTCGTCAACCCTTACGAGCCGCGTCACTCCGCGCCAGACAGCGACAGAGTTAAGCGTTAGAAGAGAGCGGAAATGTTTAGGTGATATCGCGATAGGCACTAATTGTATTAATATTTATTCTGTGACTAAGCGCTTATGCGAGCTGAATTGCACTTTGTTGCGTCACAGCAAAAATCGCTATTTATATAAATTTGTTCGTGAAGTGAGCCTTCTGTACTGTCTATATTCTGTGGTATGACGTCATCTAGCCTATGACACACGAAACGTCAAGACCAAGACGCTTCATAATGATTCCTCATGTCAAAATTAGTTAAGTATGTAGTTTTAGAGCTACGAGGGAAATATGAGGTTAGCACAAAAATTAAAAACGCTAGCGAGACCATAGTAAGTATGCCAAATATGCCAATGACATCGCGGATGGCTTGAAAACTTTGTAATTTGATTATTTACATCGTCTCGCCTAGCGTCTCGATAACACAGATGCCTCAGACGAACAAAGTACCTAACTGCTAATTTAATAACCCTCTTTGCATTGCTGTAGGTAATAGTAAAGAAAAATGTACAAGGTTTTGACTATAGGTGATCAACACCAAGCGATGGCGCAATGTTATTTGTACGCACGTAGTTATAATACCTACTTTGTTTATCTGCCAAAGAGCCTTACTAACCATTCTAAACCGAAAATTGTTGATAACTTTAGTACTATATACTTCAAAAACTGTGTTGATAACAAACTAGTTATTACTCAATCAAAACTATAAAGTACTAACGATAAAAGGCGTACAAATACATATCACGGCGTAGGTACGCAAAGATACTTTTTTTTTTTTATAATGGCATCTGTGGAATTTTGACAATGTCAAGTAGCATAGATAATTTAAAACATTGTCTAGTCGTCATGGAAGAGTGCTAGTCGTCAAGTAATCTGTCAAGTCATGTTATTATTTGAATCGTTTGTGATTGTTTTCAGACTAGACATGTCGTTGGAAGCCATGAGTATTTAACCGATTTCAAAAAAAGGAGGAGATTCTCAATTCGGTTGTATTTTAAAAAGTAGTCATTGTTACTGGAGGAATCGCCGGGATTGCTGCTGCTATATCAGTGTTCTTCGCCAAAGGGCAAGCTAACGTCGTTATAGTTGGGAGAAACGAAGCAAAAGTGGATGAGGTCACCAAGAAATACCAAAAGTCGGTAAGAAACCACTACCTATCAAAGCCGACATCAGCAAAAACGAAGGTGCGAAGCTAATTATAGATAAATCTGTTTAAAATTTCGCACAGATAGATGTTATTATCAAAAACGCTAGAATTAAAATAAAATTAAAAACATTGCGCAAAAACAAATAACATTGCGCCATCGCTTGAAATCCTAAGAAAAGCACAAAATGATTTGCAAAAAACCTTATAGCAGTCTACGATGTTTTTTTTAACACAAATCTGCGGCCAGTTTTCTTACTGACAAACCCCTATGTTTCGTACCTTGTTAATATAACGTTTCATTTAAAAAACCGACTGCCGCCATTGTATTGGACTAAATAACTAGATGAAAAAACCATAGTGGTGAAAGGGTTATGATACTTTCTGAATGCAAATGCTTGGTTTGTTGCTGAAAATATCAAAATCGCTATTATGTATGCCTACAATATTTGAGGAGTTCCCTCAATCCCTCATGGATTCCATCATCAGAACTGGATTCTGAAAAAAATGGGACCAATCTGGAAGTATATCTATTCAAATAAAAAGAGAAGTTTCCAAATTGGTTCATAAAAGCCGGAGATATGAGGAAAAAAAACATAAAAAAACAACCGAATTGAGAACCTCCTCCTTTTTATGAAGTCGGTTAAAAAGGTAACGTGGTCAACATATCTAGTATTGGCGGCATCAGAGGCGCTTCAGGGTATGCCGCACACGCGACGTACAAAGCTGCTATGACACAACTCGGGATGGTTGCTGCTTTGGAACTATCTGATGTGGTAGTGCGAGTGAACACAATGAGGCCGGGACCAGCTAAAACGGAGATATTTGCGGGACATTTAGCTGCTGAACTCCAGAACGGCGCAGAACAGGAACAACGCGCCGGAAGAGATAGCGGAGTGGTTGATTGACAAGGCCGGCGCGTCACAGGATCGAATTACGTCATCGACTGTGGGTTTCTGATGGTGAAAAAATAATTGCTGTGTAAATACTGAAAAGTTTTCTTGTTAATAAAGAAATACTTAGATAGGTAATAGAAATGAAGTTAATATCGTGGCTTGGTATCATTTTAGAAAAATCAAACTACTTTTTTTTATCGAAGTTGAAAAGCCCTCATTGCGAACCACGGACGCACTCAGTGTGACGGCAAATAATAAATAGATATCCATATAGTCAAAGTACGTTTTTAAGTACGTTCGCTGATACGTTTTTCTAGAAAATCAGGTTTTTTCGAACAAAGCCGGCAAAAAATTATTTGCGCCTACTTTTTGAGTGACATTTACTTGTATAACGACTGCATATTAAATAATTCATACGGTTGAGCTTGTCCGCTATGGTGGCTGTTGGGCTTATTTCCCTGATTTTACATTTGCAAGCGATGCTTATGTGCAATGTGAGTTTTTGACGAAGTCAAAAACTAATTAAAAATTTTTAATTATTAATTATTTTAATTAAAAATTTATTGAATTGTTTCTGAAATTAACCAACCATGTTATATCAATCATATTGTGTAAGTATATCTAGAGATTATCTACCTATTACCTACTTTAGTAGGTATTGTTCTGGTTCTAAACCGTTATACCTAGAAACTTGTAATTCCTTATGGCATTGTAATTCTGTTAGGCCTAAATTATTTCGTGTTGACAACCCTAAGAATTAGCTGTTTTCCATTGTTAGTAAACATATCTTGAGTTTGACTGTATAGTTAGGTAAGTCTAATAAATAAATAAAAAATAAATGCTGGACATTCCACACAAAATTATCTAGCCCCAAGCTAAGCAGAGCTTGTGTTATGGGTACTAGATAACGGATATACATTACGTAGATATATATTTTTTATTATACATAGAAAAATACCCAGAACACCCTGAACAATTATCTGCAGATCGTACAAATATTTGTTCCGAGGTGGGAATCGAACCCGCAACCTCCTGCGTCGCAGGCGAACCTTCGCCCACCGCGCCGCACAGGTCGTCGATATATGAAACGAAACCCTAAAAAGGATTCGCGTACGTCACGTCCTAACTGAAGTATTTTGTTTGTCTATGTTTGCCTTGGTTAAGCACTCCAAACTGAAAACTGTTCATAACTTATAAAACTAGGTATTACACAAGCAAAACAATTACCGATAACAAACCTTCTTATCATCACAAATATATATAAAATCGTTGCGTGACTGGCTGATTCAATCGCTGACTGACTATCAGCGCACAGCCTAAACAGTAAGTCCTAAAGACCTGTGGAGAGTACTTCTTTTGTAATCTAAGGGATACACTAAGAAAGGAATTTCCGAAATTCTCCTCCTAAGCGGTTGCAGCGTGTTGTTTAAGTTTGTTTGGAAAAAACACCAGGCGGACGAAGTCGCGGGCGCTTTCCTCTATTCTAAAACAAGAACATTGCTGTGAAGGTATATAAACGCATAGCTACATAAGATTTGAGTCATTTGCGATTGTGTTGAGACTAGAGACACACGTACGCAGCCATGAGTTTTGATAACAAAGTAGTAATTGTTACTGGAGGCAGCGCCGGGTTGGTGCTGCTATATCAGTGCTCTTCGCCAAAGAGGGAGCTAACGTCGTCATAGTCGGGAGGAACGAAGCAAAACTGGATGAAGTCACTAAGAAATGCTCACAATTCGGTAAGAAACCGCTACCTATCAAAGCCGACATCAGCAAAGACGAAGATGTGAAGCAAATTATAGAAAAAACTATTCAAAAGTTTGGAAAGATCGATGTTCTTATCAACAACGCTGGTATATTAGGCACTGGATGTAAAATTCTAGATAAGAACCTAGTAGCTGTATATGATGAAGTTTTTAATACAAATCTGCGACCAGTTTTCTTACTAACAAACCTAGCTGCTCCGTACCTTGTTAAAACTAAAGGTAACGTGGTCAACATATCCAGTATTGGCGGCATCAGAGGCACTCCGGGGTATTCCGCATACGCAGCCTCCAAAGCTGCTATGACACACTTCGGGACGGTTGCTGCTTTGGAACTAGCTGATGTAGGGGTACGAGTAAACACAGTGAGCCCGGGACCTGTCGAAACGGAGATATTTGCGAATAGAAAAGATCTGAACGTCGAGCTGCTAAAGTCCAGAACGGCACAGAACAGGATCAGCGCGCCGGAGGAGATAGCAGATGTGGTCGCGTTTATCGCCAGTGACAAGGCCGGCAGTGTCACGGGATCTAATTACGTCATCGACTGTGGATCTCTGGTGAAAAAGTGATTGTTTTGTGAAAACTGAAAAGTTTTTATGTTATTTATGTTTTGTTTTGTTAAACAACTTAAAACTGTTTTTAGCTGTAGACAAGTAATTTAATTTCATCTCACTTCTCACTAATTTTGCGAATGCGAAAGTTTGTGAGTATGTCTGTGTTACTTCTTCACGCTTAAACAGCTGCAGGGATTTGGTTGAAATTTGGAATGGAAATAGCTTATAAGTACTACTATTTATTTATAACTTTTTATTCCGATATTCCCACCTGATCGAGACTCATGCGGGCGAAATAGCACGGTAGGTATTACAAAAATTAAAATAAAAAAATATTAAAAAAATTATTTCATTTGATTTTCATATCTTGAACTGGATACCGTAGTTAGTAAAACGGTCGTTATCTTATTCATAATCTATTTTTAAACCTGTGATAGCTAAAATAGCTTTTGTTTTGTTTTGTCATATGCCATTTTACATCAGAGACAACAAAACAAAAGCTATTTTATCTAAAATAGGTAAATGATCATGAATAAGAATAAGGGGGCTAGTAATTGCATATATCAAAATGAAATAACACATTCAGTTAGAATAACAGGCACTAACAGATAATGGTGAGAAAGGCCCTAAAACAAGCCCTGTAGACACACAGAAGAAATAAAGGCACTACGATATCACCAAAGATAATTTGCCGCGATGCCACCACACACATTTAATCTGCGATTAAACATAGCCCTAATGGTTACCACATCTATACAAACAGTTAGGCCATTGTGAACACAAATAACAATAAGGTGAGAATTATAACAGAATGGTGGGTATAGTTAGTATATTAGACGGTATTGTTCTACCGTCATGGACCTTGGTCGAACTAAGCCATATATTCATCCTATTATGCCGTCTTGAATGAGGCCGGTAGTCTTATAAGCGGGATTCACGGGTGCTGAGGATGGCTAACATTGGAACATGTTTGTTAACATATTTATTAATATTGGCATGGATATTTATCGCGTGTTACGTGATAAATACTTATTATTATTATTCCCGACGTTTCAGTCAGCCTGCGACCACGATTGCTGTAACGCATTCGAAACTTTGGGAATAATAAATAGTTACACACTATAAATACTCGTGCCAAAATATGACTGTTCCGATCGCAAAGTTTAAAAATATTTATGCTTGTTAACAATTACTTAGTGAGTCTATTTAGCGATGAGTGGATGTGAAGGATATAAAAAAAGGTACTTGGAGATAGATACAAAAATATTATGCTTTGTCTCATTCAACCAACAAGCTTGCATCAGTGAATTTTGCTTCAAATTTTGAACATTCTGTAACGTAATTATAGAAAACTGCAGAAAATTGGTTAGTATTACATTAAAAATTTAGATTGAATGGAAATCGAATAAAAAAAACACAAAATGTTTCTGACTTTTAGCTTCACTCGAAAACAGTGATCCAACTTCATAGTTTCCATTGATGACGCAATCATCTATTAAAATGTTGGCTCGACGGCTCTGGCGGTAAACATGCTAGCTTTTTTTTCGAGCCGTATGTCCCACTTTCAATTTGACAATTAAGATTCCTCGGCTCATTGTAATTACACCTATGCGGGTGTCTTAATGAAGTTAAAGGGAATTAATTATTTTAGGGGCATAAATTTAATCTGGGCCGACCTTTGCACAATGCGGACCTAAAGTTGATTACAAGCGTTTATCTTCGGGTTATCGCGTGCTAAGATATTACAGGTTAAATGGACTGTATAGCCGTTTTAGACGGTAGGTACCTATTTCAAAATGAAATCAGAATCATGTGACTCCTAGCGAGTGCGATAATCATTTGTGACTTTTTAAAATAACAAACATTGTAATATCACAATTATAATATCTTGTTGCTTATTACTACGTTGGCAACAAGTAGGCCCACTTGTATCACGAATTAAGAGTGTGTCACTGGTAGAGTAGCAAAAGGGCTTTGCTTCTAATTTGGCTATTAGTTCTTCAAACTCCTTGAAACTTTGTACACATGATCAAAGGTCCAATTCTCTAAGTTATTTTAAAACTACACTGAAAGTTAACCGAATCGAGACTGAATTGTGAATTGACAGAAAGTTGGTATTCTGCTCCCTCATATATAACAATTTAGTCTACTTTCAATTCACGGTGTCTACCATTAAAGAGAGAACCTATCTACTTATGCTAAAATTATCGAAAAAACTATGAATCGTACAAGTTTTAGTCATATTTCGATATAATCACATTACAGTGTTGTATTTTAAGTTAGGAGAATGGCATTTTTGACATTTATAACATCGACACAAGATTGAAACATGATCGGAACTCTATTCTAACTATATTTTAGTTAGAGAATTAGGCCTCAGTATACTAATATCTAGACCCGTGGTGCGTTAGTTTATTATAATAATAAAATAAAAAAATCTAGTTTTAGTGACTATGTTTACTAAATTTTATAGAGTTTGAAGATATAATAGCCAAAATAAAAGCAAGCTACGTTCGCGTACAAAAGGGCGTAAATGCCCTACCAGTAACCTTCTCTTAAATCTTGACTATGGTAACATAGATGTAGGCCAAAATGTTTCATCGTATCTATGTGCGGTAAAGTCTTTCCCTTTTTTGATCTGAGTGCAGTTTATTACAGATAAGTCTGATTGTAGCAACTTCTTCACTCTTAATCAGCCGGTAGACACTGCTGGATGAGGGCTCCCCCATAGCATGCATAGCGCAAAACCCATAGCGTGCAATGGGGGGATAGACATGATTATCACGGATAACAGGCGGATTGGTGATCGCAGTTTAGTGTTAAGTACTCAGGTGGATACTGCGTAACATCCCCTGGCGTAATCTCTTAGTCGCCTTTACATCATCCACAGGGGGAGTTCGAGGAGTCCTCTTATGCCGAGAGACTTTTTAATACGCTTTTATTAGTTTCAGACGTATGTTAGTATGTTTGTATGTTTGTATGTAACGGAATCTTTGAACATGATTTTGACCCCCTTCAAAACGTCGGATTAACTCGAAATTCGGCATACTTATTAAGGACCGATGACAATTCAATATCTAATACATTTTGTCCCGTTATCCTTACTAGGATAATCAGGATCAGCGATTTTTGTTTTCCTGAGACCCGGAAGGTCTGCGTCAATGTCAAGTAGCATAGATAATTACAAACAATGTCCAGTCGTCAAGTAATCTGTCATGTCATGTTCTTTTCTATTTTTAGTTGTATTTTCTATAAATAGCGTATTTTTTTAGTTTTTTAAACTATTATATTTTTTGGTTTGGTAGTGTGGGCGTGTGTTAAAAGATTTATTTTCAGCTTCACCCAGACAAATATATTAGTGTGACTCGTTAGGAACTTTTTTCCTATCGAGTAACACTGTCACTCGTTGGGATTATTTTCCAGGAATATTCCCAACGAGTAACACCCAGGGAATAGTGTTACTCGATGGGAAAAAAATCCCAACGAGTAACAGTGTTTATCGTTTGGGTGTTACTCGTTGGGAACCCTCCGAGACTACCACGGCTCTTGTTTCAGCTGTTGTAGAAACGCATCGTTGTATTTCTCAGAGTTGTCTATTAACAAAGTTCGGATGGAAACAGCGGAATAAAACATTCCATTGCTCCATAAATGGACCTTATTAGAAAAAACTTTATCGGAAAGCTGGACCTCTACAACCTCCCCAACACAATTTTAATACTCAACAACTTTATTGCTCTGAAGTGTAAGGTTCAAAATACTTTGAAAGTTGTTTTATTATATGCAGACAATAAAATTGTAGCTTTCTAGTTAATTGACTATTCTATTAACTATATATTAATCTATTATCTATTAATTGATTAGTCTATTGACTCGTCAATAGTGGATTTCGTTCGAAACTTTTCTCATTTCGTATCCAGTCAAAGTGCAAATAAATGTGTCACATAGGACGATTAAAATTTTGGCCTAGATCTATGTTACCATAGTCAAGATTTAAGAGAAGATTACTGGTGAGGCTCTCACGCCCTTTTGTACGCGAAAGAAGTTTGCTTTTATTTTGGCCTTTATTTCTTCAAGCTTCATGAAATTTAGTACACATGGTCAGTAAACTAAAATTAGATTTTTTAAATTTATTATTTGGTAACCCATTACAATGTTATAGGAAACTATCGCACCACGGGTATAGTTTGGAAAAACAAAACAAGTTCCTTGAGCTGGCTTGAGTAAGAGTTTAAACATAATACGAGTCCGTTCCTAGTTAGTCTAGGAATTCAAAGTATGGTCTAACCTAGAGTCTTGGTCACACAACATTGCAAAATCATCAATATTCTTATTGTAATCTTCAATAGTCTTTAGACGTCCACTGCTGGACGAAACCTCCCCCATAGAATGCTATGGGGGGATTAGCCACACTCATCACGCTTGGCGGGTGGCTTAGTAATCGCAGTATTTGGTGTTGAGTACTCAACACCAATGTTGTAATCACCAATCTTCCTGGTGAATACTGCTGCCCATCACATGGTGCCCTTAGTAAGGTTGCTGTATCCACGAGAGGAGAAAGAGTGGGTTTATTCTTAGGCCGGACACGTGGGGTAACCCTACCTCACCCCCCTTTTAACAACAGTGTCAAGTGTAGATGATCTGAGGGACGTACCTACTCCTAAAAAATAAAACATTATTCCTATTTTTTATTAAGATCCATACCTATCTAATGTGATAACATCATTTTGTTATTTGAAAACTTGAGGGATTATATGACACAGAACCCTAAAAAGGATCCGCGTGCGCCATGTAGTCGTTACCTGCATCATTTCCCTAAATGAAGTATTTTGTTTGTCTGTCAGAGCCTTGTACTCCAAACTGAAAACTGTTCCTTACTTATAAAACTAGGTATTACACAAACAAAACAATTACGATAACAAACCTTCTTATCATCATAAATATATATAAAATCGTTGCGTGACTGGCTAATTCAATCGCTGACTGACTATCAGCGCACAGCCTAAACAGTAAGTTTTAAAGACCTGAAACTTGGAGAGCAGGTCTTTTGTAACCTAAGGAATACACTAAGGCGGCCCCTAGACCTACAAAATCATTGTACTCTACTTTTATTGTACAATAAGATTGAAAGGCGCTCTGAATCCAAACGAGCAATTATTTTGCACAATAATACGAACTGCACAATGTTTTCGTGTTCAGTCGGAGAATAGTATTGATCCCGTGTGCACCGTGCGAAGCAACATGTCCGAACAAGATTTAGCTGCAGCTGTAGTGTTGTTGCTTGTGGCTTTTTTTTTATTTTTTTTAAGGTCTTTATTTCTTATAAAATATACAAATTATTAAAACTAAACACAGTTTAGCAAAAATACAGCTTAAAATTAAAAGTAACTTGGCAGGCTAAGGCGCCTTTAAAAGTTTTTGGACAAAATTACAATTTTTATAAATATTGGGCACTTTATATATCTAAGTTTTGCGATTTATATACAATTAATATAAGATAAGATAATGAACCGTTAAGTACGTAGTATGAGCACTTTGAATAGCGCATTTTTAAAGTTTTCAAGCGTATAGTTGCTTGTGGCTGAACGTCATCGGAAACGAACACGTCGCTGGTCGAAAGATTGGTACAAGAAAAGGCAGAAATATACTCACGGAATTTTTTTTAATCATTTTTTTTATTCTCTGTACAATTGGATACATTCGCAGATAAACTCTCTTTCCTTAACTTTTGGATTCTCTTTTTCCGCCATTTTGAATGCGCGCGTGTACTCCTCGTGACGACGAACCACAGACTGAAAAATATTGCGCAATACTGACCCTACACGATGCAATGGAAAAACATGGTGCAATCAAAATTAAACTCGCTCAAACTTTCGGCCAATCACTGCGCCATCTTCAATATTAACCCTAAACGGTCAATTATATTGCACAATTCGCAATATTGCGCAATATAATTGACCGTTTAGAGGCCGCCTAAGAAAGGAATTTCCGAAATTCTCCTCCTAAGGGGTTGCAGCGTGGTGTTTAAGTTTGTTTGGAGAAAAACACCAGGCGGACAAAGTCGCGGGCGCTTTCATCTAGTCTAAAACAAAAACATCGCTGTTAAGGTATATAAACGCACAGCTACATAAGACTTGAATCATTTGCGATTGTGTTGAGACTAGAGACACACGTACGTAGCCATGAGTTTTGATAACAAAGTAGTAATTGTTACTGGAGGCAGCGCCGGGATTGGTGCTGCTATATCAGTGCTCTTCGCCAAAGAGGGAGCTAACGTCGTCATAGTCGGGAGGAACGAAGCAAAACTGGATGAAGTCACTAAGAAATGCTCACAATTCGGTAAGAAACCGCTACCTATTAAAGCCGACATCAGCAAAGACGAAGATGTGAAGCAAATTATAGAAAAAACTATCCAAAAGTTCGGAAAGATCGATGTTCTTATCAACAACGCTGGTATATTAGGCACTGTATGTAAAATTCTGGATAAGAACCTTGTAGCTGCATATGATGAAGTTTTTAATACAAATATGCGACCAGTCTTCTTGTTGACAAACCTAGCTGCTCCGTACCTTGTTAAAACTAAAGGTAACGTGGTCAACATATCTAGTATTGCCGGCATCAGAGGTACTCCAGGATATTCCGCATACGCAGCCTCCAAAGCTGCTATGACACACTTCGGGACGGTTGCTGCTTTGGAACTAGCTGATGTAGGGGTACGTGTAAATACAGTGAGCCCAGGACCAACGGAAACGGAGATATTCGCCAATAGTGAAGTTCTGAACGTCGAGGTGCTAAAGTCCAAAACGGCACAGAACAGGGTCAGCGCGCCGGAGGAGATAGCAGATGTGGTCGCGTTTATCGCCAGTGACAAGGCCGGCAGTGTCACGGGATCTAATTACGTCATCGACTGTGGATCTCTGGTGAAGAAGTGATTATTTTGTGAATACTGAGAAGCTTTTATGTTATTTATGTTTTGTTTCATTGTTCAACTAAAAACTGTTTTTAGCTGTAGACAAGTAATTTCATCACATCTCACTTCTCACTAATACTATGAATGTGAAAGTTTGTGAGTATGTTTGTTACTTCTTCACGCTGAAACAACTGCAGCGATTTGGTTGTTTGGAATGGAAATATTTTATAAGTACTACTATTTATTTATAACTTTTTATTCCGATATTCCCACCTAATCGAGACTCATGCGAAATAGCAGGGTGTAGTTAAAACAAAAATAACAATTATAAATTATTAAAAAATTTGTTTATTTTTATTTTCATATCTTGAGGCCAACTGGATACCTTAGTAAGTAAAACTGGGGTCGTTATCTTATTCATAATCTATTTTTAAACCATTGATAGTTAAAATAGCTTTTGTCTTGTTTTGACGTATGTCGTTTTACATCAGAGCCCACAAAACAAAAGCTAAATAACTTTCGTGAATTATTGAACGAGCGAAGCGAGTTCTTCTAGTCAATTTGAAAGAATCGGCGTTTGTATGTATGTATGTTTGTCCGATGAAAACTTCCAAACCGTTAATCCGATCTTTGTGAAATTTTGTATGGAGGTAGATAGTATTAATACAGTTTGTAGGTAAGGTTATGAGCTATATCGGTCGGGGGGTTGATGAGATATTTGGGACCAAGAGGGGGTAAAAAAAATAAAAATGAGACAGTCAGATCAAGTGGTAAATGAAAGCGCTGTGTTGGACAATTAAAAACTGTTTTTAATAAGTATTTAATTTATACTAAGTGGTTTCTGAGATATTAAGGCAAACAAAAAACGTAAAAATCAAAAATTCTAGGGTACTTCCAGCAATCCCACAAAGCTGCTTGTAGCTTTTGTGACACAAAGGGAAAAGTCTGAAATTGAAGAATTTAGAAACTTGTACTCCATAAAACAATAACCAAAATAACATCCATTGTTGACCTCCCATTTCTAGGAATTTGAATAACGTTGGAGTTCTATGGTTTGCGTCAAATGGACTTTATCAATTAATTCGTCAGGTACTTGATATACTAACCGGTATGTAGTATTACGCCCCGTTGCTTAGTCCTATTCAAATGTTATTTCGATGATGTGTAGGACATTACCTGGAGGTGAAAATTTCCAAAAATTGTAATGGAAAATATGGTATGACTAGGTACTTACTTAAATAGTCGGACTGATAAAGGTGTCATCGCGAGGTCTCAGTTCGGGGCGAACCACTAGTAAAATTATAGTATGGTTACCAAATAATAAATTAACAAAACCTAATTTTACTGTAATGATCATGCGTACTTAATTTCAGTTTGAAGAAATAATAGCCAAAAGAAAATCAAACTTCGTTCGCGTACAAAAAAGACGTGAGCGCCCAACCAGTAAACTTCTCTTAAATCTTGACTATGGTAACATAGATCTAGGCCAAAATTTTAATCGTCTTATGTGCGGTAGAGTCTTTCCCTTTTTTGATCTGAGTGCAGTTTATTACAGATACGTCTAATTGTAGCAACTTCCTCACTCTTAATCAGCCGGTAGACATCCACTGCTGAATGAGGGCTCCCCCATAGCATGCATAGCGCAAAACCCATAGCGTGCAATGGGGAGATTTGTCATGATCATCATGACGGTTAACAGGCGGATTGGTGATCGCAGTTTAGTGTTAAGTACTCAGGTGGATACTGCGGAACATCCCCTGGCGTAATCTCTTAGCCTTTAAATCATCCACAGGGGGTGTTCGAGGAGTCCTACTCTTATGCCGAGAGACATCAATATAACGCCCGAAAAAGACACTACAGTGGTTTGGTAGTGTGGGCATGTGTTAAACAATTTATTTTCAGCGTTACCCAGACAAATGTATTAGTGTGACTCGTAGGGAACGTTTTTCCTATCGAGTAACACTAAGGTTGAGATAAATATACGTTACTTATCACGTTATTATGCTTAGCATTGTCCCTGTCACTCTCTAGCACGCGTGTTTTAACATTTGTGTGACAGTGTCAAGGACAGTTCTAAGCATTAGTACCGACTATTTAACGTCTATTTATCTCGACCTAATACTAATACTCGTTAGGTTTTTTCCCAACGAGTAACACCCAGGGAATAGTGTTACTCGATGGGAAAAATATCCCAACGAGTAACAGTGTTAATCGTTTGGCTGTTACTCGTTGGGAACCCTCCAAGACTACCTCGGCTTTTGTATCGGCTATTATAGAATTGCATCGTTGTATTTCTCAGAGTTGTCTATTAACAAAGTTCGGATGGAAACAGCGGAATAGAACATTCCACTGCTCTACAAACGGACCTTATTAGAAAAAACTTTATCGGAAAGCTGGACCTCTACAACCTTCCAACACAATTTAAAAACTCAACAACTTTATTACTCTGAAGAGTAAGGTCCAAAATACTTTGAATGTTGTTTTAATAGATGAAAATAACAAAATTGTAGCTTTCTAGTTAATATTGACTCGTCAACAGCGGATTTCGTTCGAAACTTTTCTCATTTCGTATCCAGTCAAAGTGCAAATAAATGTGAGATACGTTTTTTTGGGCTCTTTCCTAATTGCCGACACGACAGGATTTTGGCGCCAAAAACATTTCGTGTTTGAAATGATCTTTTCATTATGTAGACCACAACCCACGGAAGAAATGCCACAACCAAAATGCACCACGAATTAACTCTCAAATAATTCAAGCTGAACATTGAGTCTGATACTTTATCAGCCTGTTTACGCCCAGTGCTGGACAAAGCCTCCCCTATTGTATACAATGGGGGGATTTGCCATAATTACCACGCTTGGCAGGACGATTGGTGATCGCAGTATTAATGTGAAGTCCTCAAATGGATGCTACTGCCCATCCTCTGATGTAATCCGTTAGTCAGCTTAGGTCCCTTGGTCTTGTCCAGCAGTGGACATCTCATCTCATCATCAGCCTGTAGAAGTCCACTGCTGGATAGGCCTCGATAAAATGCCACGACGAATGGTCTTGAGCCGCCTCCATCCACTGACTTTGCGACGCTTATAATGTCTATCGAGTGGAGGGGGTGGACATCTAACGGCTGGTTATAATTTAGCTGTAAGCAAAAAGAAATTAAAAAAATCTCAGTGTCAGCTAGGGAGTGGTATCTAGGCATCGAAAACTAAAAATAGTTCACCATCAAACTGATAGAATTACTGCCATCATTCTCCAGGCGCGCGTGCCCCGTGGCATTTCTCTTCCTTTGCAACGAGAACAGGGCCGGAGCAAGGGTACCTTAGTGCTATTTAGTAAGTACTAACCCCCTTATTCATAAACATTTTTTAACTTTTGAAACTGTCATGGTTTTTAACATAATTATCACTAGAAACGGGATATTTACCATGATTTTTGAGCTTCAACTTTTTTTATTTTTGGGTCAAGGAGCACATCCGAGCGGTCAAAAACGTCGACACACAGAAGTCAGCCATAGCGGAACACCTCATAGCATAGAGTCTGGCTCAAACCATTGGATTGAGCTACACAATCCACAGGTAATATCAACAGAGCGGCATTACATACCAAGACTGGTGCAACAGGCAATTGAGATAACTAAACACAGGAATTTCAATAGAGAAGATGGTTTTCAATTGTCTGGAGTCTGGAACCCTGTGGTGAGAATAAGTAGGAATCGAAAAAACTGTGTGGTACCAGTTGCTCGTCCGGATACCGTTAGTGTGGTGTGTCGAGATGGAGTTAAGTGTGACAATGAAACTGATGGTAGGGGTGTTCGTAATAAAAGAGTGAGAAAGAGGGTAGATCGTTACGGCTACCAATAACAATAAAAATCTACGCGCAAAGACTTCAGTTTACCCGTGATCATGGCGCATGAAACTGTGCCGAAATATCGGGAATCAATAAAGCTCAAACATCATGGTAAATATCCCGTTTCTAGTGATAATTATATCATTTTTTAAACCTATTTTAGTTAATTTTGACATTACTTTGTACTATTTTGAAATTTTCATGCTAGATAAGGTAGAACATAATTATGATATAACATTATATTTCAAGCAGATAAATTTATCTTTATCTTTATCTTTATCCTTACGTCTTGTTTTGACGTATGTCAATAAACATCAGAATAAACAAAACAGAAGCTATTTTAACTAAAATAGGTTAACAAAATGATTATGAATAAGGTCGTTAGCCGCTTGTAGCGATAACAACGCCCATTGTATGTTATCCGGTGCCTGATCGGTCTGTAACAGAATGGCGTTGTTTCGCAATCCATCGATGTTGTTTGTAACTTTGCTATTGTATTTTTTCTATGCTGTAACTGCAATGTTCTACAAATAAGTATAGAAGGATGGCAACGTTCCGTACATTTTATGACCCACCGTTTTTTTTCAATTTCACGTTACCAAAGAATGAAAGAATGAATGAGAATGAAATAGCAAATTGAATGAAGTGCGTAGATGTTGGGGGGCAATAATTGATAGAGGTTATTTAAATAATAAAACTTCGCACACATCGGTTTGAATACGAAATACGTACCTACATTCAGTATAACACATCGACTGACATGAAAAATCTACCATCAACGCTCTTATTCAGGGTGGTTATTCGCTATGACCTAAGAGATTCTTTGTCAATAACGTGTGACGTCACCCATACGATTCAGCGGTTATTCCACGCAGATATCGTAACGAGCCCGCGTTATGTTACGTTTGGTCATAGCGAATAAGGGGGCAGGTTGGCAATTGTTTTTTTTTAGGTTAAATTCAAAAATACCCTTTCAAGTATCCTATCATATGGTCAAAAGTAAAACAAGTTATATATTATATAGGTTACTTTTCATTATGTATAGTATTTATCAAGTTTTTACAAAAAATTGCTTAGAGAATTTATAAATGCTATAAGATAAATTGATTCCTTACTTCTAAAAATTTACAAGGTCTATATGGAAAAATCGGCCAAAAAATATGATTTAGAACAATACTAATTGCTTCCATGAAGGGGACCTGGTTATTTTTTTTTTGACTTAGGTCAAAGGTCACCTTTCTTCTTTACAACAGTCCGGGTTGAGTATCGGTATTTTTTTGGATAGAGTTCTGTTCTATCTAACCCCTATATCCAATTCCTGGCTACATACCTGAAGGCAGAGCGCGGTGATGCCGTTGATTTTTATTCATTTGCGCGTCCCGGCCATCCGGGAGACATATCGGTGCCTTGGTCCCGGGAAATTGCATTCTGTGCCCCCTAATAATTCGTTTTCATGTATACAGGAGTTTATTGTAGGTGAGGAAATCGGACAGGTTACTAAATTATGTTTACTCTTATGCACCGTACCTATTTCTGCCGCCAAGCAGTAGTGTTCGCATTGCTGTGTTTCGGTTTGAAGGGTACGGGTGCCGGTGAAATTACAGGCACATGAGACTTTTCATCTTTATGTATCAGGGTCGACAGCATGCTTGTGATGCCTTTGGTGTTGCAGGCGTCCATAGGCTACGGTAACTGCTTTCCATCAGGTGGGCCGTATGATTGTATGCATGTCAAGTAGTCAAAAAAAAAAATTAGTCTAGAGTGTGTTTGTCTAAACTGAATTAAATCTGAATTTGCTAAGTCAAAAACTGACAAGATCGAGATTGATTTAAGGTGGATCGTCTTGCATGTGGTGCGAAATTCAAATTTATTCATGTTTTTTTGGTCATCACAGCTCATCAACACTTTTTGTGATAGCTACGAGTTAAGCTACGAATATTGTTCAATGATTTTAAGTAGAATATAAGTCTATTTTTGGGTAGTACTCTTCTTTTCAGTAAGTAGGTAGGTAGGTACTGTCACGCTCATTTATTTATGGTCCACTTTGCTCAAAACGTGAAAATGCGACTTTTTGATAATTTTAATTTGAAAAAGTCATCATTTTATTTTCATACTGAAATATTTTTTTATAAAAACATTCCGGATTTTAATTTGTCATTCGACCACTTAGTTCGCTGCAATTATTGCAAGCTCGCTTCTCACACACACTCCATATATACTCTACTCCTCGGCTCTATGTGATACTCTATGGACAATAGTCGCGCTAGTCTATGGCGCGAGGCCCATTGAATTTCCCACGCCTCGTGTTATAAAGCATACTAGTCGTCGCCTGCGGTTTGACCCGTGTTATTCTCCTATGGAAACTTAATTTCAAGGTACATAACATATCACCCAACAGCCTCATACGTAGTCTTGATCCCACACTAGGATTCCCTGTGTCGTGGGTATCTGGAACTACGTGTACGATGGTACCCAGACCTGGAACAAATATTTGCAGATCATACAAACATTTGTCCCGCAGTGAGAATCGAACCCGCACCTCTTGCGTCTCAGCCAGCTACTCGCCCACTGCGCCATGGAGGTCGTCAAACAAAATACTAACATAGGACGGGCTGACAGTATAATAGGTATTCAAATTAACGACTGACTCTTAATGCGCGTTAAGAAAACAATTAAGTGACAGATCAAATCAATCAAACCCATGTTTATCTAAATAAAAACAAGTGCTATTCTTGTAAAACATATTGCACCAGATTTAAGGGGTCAATACACCCCTCAACTCAACAATCCTCACAATCTGTTTCTGAATACATTTCAATAAGGCCTTGGTCTTCGGACAAGTGTTACAGTTGCATCGAGCCCTTGGGGGTAATTTGAAAGAAAATAATATAAAGATTAGATAAAAGGGCTCGAAGATTTGAAAGTGTTTTAACCACGGAAGAATGAATGTTTTTACTTATTTTCAGCTGCTTTTGATTGTCATACTGCGTTGAAATGTGAAATGGCGGTGATTTTAACTAGTTTTTCCAAGGTTTTTCCTGAGTTTTTCCATGGATATAGCACCTATATCCATGAGTTTTTCTTGTATATTCAGTTATTTATAAAATGTCAAAGTTTGATTACACACACGAACATTAAAAAATCCTTGCCCATATAGCTTAATTTATTTTTATTTTAGCGGAAGTTAAGCTTCATTCATGAGAAGTCTTGTGTTAAATATCCTACTAAAATTCGAAATTTCCATAGCTACACTTGAATATTTGAAACTTTTGACACAGAGACATAGCAGAAGATGTTAGAGAACATAATATCAGTTATAATAAATAATGAAACTGTAGGGTAAATAAATAAATAAACTTACACAATAATAATTCATTTTATTTATTTTATGATAGTCCCTCCAATCCCACGGCGGGTCTCTCACTGACACTAACAGACTGTTCAGTGAGAGACCCGTCGTGGGATTGGAGGGCGCTGCTGTGCTGCTATATTACCTTTTTTAAACTAGTGGTTCGCCCCGAACTGAGACCTCGCGATAACCCCTTTATCAGCCCGACTACTTAACTAAGTAAAATCCATAATTATTATGTATTATTATTTTTGAAAATTTTCACCTCGAGGTCTACCAGTACAGTACAGGATCTATCAGTAACTACTCTAATTTCCTACACATCATCGAAATAACCTTTGAATAGGGCTAAGCAACGGGGCGTAATACTACATACCTGTTAGTACCTATATCAAGTACCTGACGAATTAATTGATAACGTCCTTTTTACAACAACCATAGAACTCCAACGTCATTCAAATTCCTAGAAATGGGAGGTCAACAATGGATGTTATATTGGTTTTTGTTTTATGGAGTACAAGTTTCTAAATTCTTGAATTTCAGACTTTTCCCTGTAGTTGTTACACAAAAGCCACAAACATACCAAATTTCAGCATTGTGGGTTTGCTGGAAGTACCCAAGAATTTTTGATTTTTACGTTTTTTATTTTTCCTAATATCTCGAAAACTACTAAGGCTATATACTTACAAAAAATAGTTTTGAAATGTACAACCAAAGCGCTTTCATTAGACACCCCACTTGATCTGACTTTCTCTTTTTTTTTTTACCCCCTCTTGAACCCCAATATCTCAGCCACCCCCTGACCGATATAGCTCATAACCTTACCTACAAATTGTACCAATACTATCTACCCCCATACCAAATTTCATGAAGATCGGATAAACGGTTTGAAAGTTTTCATCGGACAAACATACATACATACATACATACATACAAACGCCGATTCTTTCAACTTAACTCAGAGAACTCGCTTCGCTCGTTCAATTAAATTAAATTATAGTTTTAATATTATGTAGTTCACAACGTTAGTTCAATTGAGGGTAGGCGATGTGTTGGAAGATATTTTGCATTTAGTTTTTTAGAACAGAGTTACATTAAAGTGACATCATTAGATGCCTCTTTTGGTTATTATCTGTGAGAAAGAGAAACAACGACTACAGTAGAAAGGTATTTAAAACCTATCTACCTACTAACATTGCAAAGTTTGCCAAAACAATTAATGAAATACTTAAAAGCTGGAATAAAATGCAACAAATTACCTGCACTAGCTAGCAACACTCACGCGTGATTAAAAAATGGCGGCCACGGACGACGTCACATAATAAATTCTGCGTTCCTTTTCTTTATTTTCGAAAAATGGGAAAACTGTCGTATTTCCCACTACGGCCATAAAGTATCCTGATGCGAGAGCAGGATACAATATGCACGCCCGATATTGTTTCTTTGAATTTTAAATGTAAGTAAAAATACGTTGCCGCCTTTGTTTTAACCTATAAATCGTATCCGCCATGATGTAAGAGTGATTTTGGCGCGTATTTGGATCTATCAGCGCATTTATACGCTTGTAACACATGATACTGTTTGGGGTCGTATGGTATTGGGATTTTAAAGTTACTTAACCTTTTCTATTGGTTTATATCTTGTTTCTAGGGCAATAAGGGTGAGAATCTTCAATTGGAGGTAACGATAAGTTTGTGTGAGGAGCTCACGTTTACAGAGAATGTTTTGTAAATATTTTAAAATATGCAAATGTGTCTAATGCAAATATTTACTACGTAAATGTGTTTGATGTTATTGTTACTCGGTGCTCGTTCAATGATTGTTGCATTATTTGTATTTGGAGTTATTTTTGGAATAAATAATGTATACCTAAATAATCATGCCTATTTAAAAAGAAAAGAAGCGTTCAGAGAAAAACTTTGTCACTAAGTGGTTTCGCTAGAACGGGCCATATCAGTTACATAATAGTTAATAAATATTTGCTACCACATCATAAGATTGATAAAGAAAGATCATCGAGCCTATACCAACTGTGTGGAAACAAGTCTATGAAACTCAAAGCAGTGTGAGCACAATTTCAAATAATAAAAACTAAGTACTTAAATCTAGCAAGGCCATTATACCGCCTAAAAATGTCTCCTGGAAACTAAGGAAGGATAAAAAAGGAAAATGTTACTTGACGCGGGAAGACTTGTAAAAACAGAACTTAGTAGATAAATGGAGGGGAGACGAGAATCCGTGGTTTGTGGGTATGGAACTGCACTGTCCATTTGGGCATTCCAAATTGCTAAATTGTTGCAACTATTTTTTTTATTTTTTTAAGCTACTTGGCAAGCAGACAGGCTTACGGCCCACCTGATGGAAAGCAGTTACCGTAGCCTATGAACGCCTGTAAGACCAGAGGCATCACACGCGCGCTGCCGACCCTGAGACATAAATATGATAAGTCTCATGTGCCTGTAAATTCACCGGCACCCGTACCCTTCAAACCGAAACACAGCAATGCGAACACTGCTTGGCGGTAGAAATAGGTACGGTGGTAGTACTTCCCCGGACGAACTCTTTCACAAGAAGTTCTACTACTAACAAGAATGATTTATTCAAGAATGAATTATGATTTGATCAGTTGTTATTATTACTTGATTATGTGTTGTACCCTTTAGTTAGTGTATTTGACAATCTCTGTGGCGTGGTGGACGAGTAGCTGAGATGCGAGAGATTGCGGGTTCGATTCCCGCTGCGGGACAAATTTTTGTATGATCTGCAATAATCCGGGTCAAATTTTGGTAAATTTATAAATTTTGTTACTCACTTAAATATCTACCTATTAATAGTTTTTATCTACATACATCACCACTCAGCTTTTTTTGGGAGAAACGTTTAATTTCTACTAAAATATTAAACATTTCATATTATGTATAAAATTATATGTAGTGAACACAGTCCAATATCACTGAGAAAAACATAACTTAGTCAACATGTCTTTATCTGTTGAAATAAAAACAATAAGCGAACCACAATACAGCCGAAAAGCTCGGCAAAAAATGATAATCCTCCACATACGAAGAGTTTATAGCCGGGGGTCTTCCACTCGTCTCGACTCGTCCATTTTTGATGAGGAATCTTTTGATATTGCCCCCAAACCCACCTCAATGATGTCGATAATGTGCGGGACACACGGCCAGAAAAAGTTATAAGCAAAATATAAATTATTTTTGCTCGCTCTACCAAAGACTCTACATTACGTAAACCTGTAACAACGTAACAACATACACTCGAGAGCAATGAATCCGGGTCACTTAAAGAATCCTAAAAATCTCGGAAACTAAAAATGCTAGGTTAATGCAATAAATTGTATTTAATAGACAATGTAATACTCCTTAAATGAAGGTATTAAAACTTCTTAGTTATTGTAAAGTTATATCATAAAAAAATCAAATTTGAAAAAGGGCCACTTTCGAAGATGGAACTACGAAATTACAGCATTTGGTTTTGCTTTTGTTTGTAATCTGTCATTTATCATTGTTTGATTTCTGTTTTTTGTTGTTTTTTTTCTGCGTAAACGCAGTAATGGAAGCACGAGGAGGCAATACGAAGTATTAAAATTCAAGAAAATCGTAATAAAGTTCAAAAATTTCATGTTTCCTATTTTTGTTTTAAGGAGAGATCAGCAGTTTTTTTCTTTATGTAATTTTGTGTTAATAAAATGTATGGTGACTCATATTTTTTTTACCTTCATTTAAGGAGTATTACATTGTCTATTAAATACAATTTATTGCATTAATCTATCATTTTTAGTTTCCGAGATTTTTAACATTCTTTAAGTGACCCGGATTCATTGCTCTCGAGTGTATTAGAACAGATTCTAAAAAAAGATTACAATCTTGTCTGGTCTGTTGCTGATTATGAGTATATATCAAGTATGGAACGAGTTAAATAACACAACATAACACCCAACATCTCATAATCATACGTAGTCATGATGCCACACTAAGATTCCCTGTGTCGTGGGTATCAGGAACTACGAGTACCATGGTACTATAACACTCAGACCCGTAACAAATATTTGCAGATCATACAAACATTTGTCCCGCAGCAAGAATCAAACCCGCAACCTCTCGCATCTCAGCCGACTACTCGCCTTCCACGCCACTGTGGTCATTTATTATTTATATTACTTATTTATTTACTTTATTATCACCAGGGGGTGGCAGCCACCTGCCAAGCGTGGTAATTATGACAAATTACTCCATTTCATTCTATGGGCATATTTAATCCAATCTAAAGGGTTTTTCAATAGCAACTTGACACTTGATCACTTTTGATTTGAAAGTTGTCAAGTTCTTATTGAAAAACCAGATGTTTTGTGCTATGGGCGAGGCCTCGTCCAACAGTGGACGTCTTACGGCTGATGATGAATCATTGAACAAAATTATCATTGCATATTTGATATCTCTACATTATCTCTGTGTGTAGCATAAAGCTCACTCGAAACACGGGAGTATTGAAAATTTGAATCCTTACGAACCCCGCTATGCTTCAAGTGTATCCGAATTTCAGCTTAATTATTCACAAATGCAACTGTAGAGCTATCAATGTTTTGGTAGAGATTATTTTTAATAAAACGTTCAATATAGTAAGCATGTAATATAGGAGGAAACTGGCATTTATTAGGTAGCTAGAAGAACCAAAGATGTGACTTCCACTATTTTTGTGTTCACATTAAATTGGAAGACCTCAGTGGCTTGGCGGGAAAGTAGGCGGCTGAGATGCAAGAGGTTGCGGGTTTGATTCCCGCTGTGGAACAAATATTTGTATGATTTGCAAATATTTGTTATGGTACGGTACCATAACACCCAGGCGGAACAAATATTTGCACGAGCAAACTACGAGTAACTACTATGGTACCATTGGTACCACCTCCCCCAATAGTAGTTACTCGTAGTTCTTGATACCCACGACACAGGGAATCCTAGTGTGGGATCTGAGGCCCAATTTTTACCTAAAATATAGTTAAAATAGAGTTCGGATCATGTTTTGATCTTTTAAATGTCAGAAATGGTATTCTCTTAACTTAAAATGATCATTAAGGGGATCAAGACTATGTATAATAATATGACTGACTCGTCCACTGCGCCACAGAGGTCGTCAATGACATAGCATGAAACCCTTTTCAGCAATCAAATCCTAAAACAATGAATATAAACGATTCACAAAAGAACCATGTCACGGCTATTAGCTACAAAAATCGTAGTTTTAATATGACACTGGGCGTGTTCTGAATCAAAACTCATAATAATCGTAAAAACTGATAGTTATCGCACGTCATGGGGTGATTTTCATTTACCTAATAGATTTAAATGTGGAGAATTTTTATTATTTTGTTTTGTATTTTTGGGCGTGTTTCATGGCTGTGATAAGTCTACTAGCTATTCCGCCACGTGACTTTGTCTGTGAGAATTTTTCAAAGTCCCATCTGTGTAGGTTAGGTACAATAAAAACATTACACACATCAATTTCAATTTCAATACTGGTAGTAAAAGAACGATTTCAAATAAAAAAAACATAGGTAGTTTTAAAATATTTTCAAGTAACCAATCAGTCTACTAGTTGTATGGAGGCTCAAAACTATTCGTCATGTCATTCTATGGGGAAGACATATAGGTCTCTTATATACAGGGTGTTTATTTGAAAGGGTCTGTGATGACTAAGTCCGAAATCACGAGCGTAAAAGGAGCTGCATATTTCGTTTTTTTAAATCTTTTACTTTTGACGGAAATTGACCGCCAGCAAGGCGATTCTAAAACGTCGGAAACGTTTCCGATCGGATTCGTTAGTTTTTCATTTCGATGTGGTTAGTAACTAAAATAATTTCCTAACAATTTTCTCTAGTAAAACACAGTAATATACAGTATTTATTGTTTTTTACTGTGTTTTACTACAGACAATTGTTTTAGTTACATACCACATCGAAATGAAAAACTAACGAATCCGATCGGAAACGTTTCCGTTTTAGAATCGCCCTGCTGGTCTATTCTCTATCTCGCGATAGGTTTGCAAACAGGCGTAAATTGTGCATTCATTGCTGTCAAACGGCACTTTTCTCATACAAAAGTTACCCTTTTACAGCAATAATCGAAAGACGTAGTCTTTCGAATGATTCATATTAAAGACCTGTATTTTTGAACCAACGGATATTTTTTGCTGATAAGGATCAATCTTTGCAAAGAGGTATATTACTAAAAATGAAAGGAAATAGGATTGATTCGGCAAACATTTTCAAAGATAAGCTTACTGATAGGTTCATCAGTAAGCTTATCTTTGAAAATGTTTGCCGTAATCAATCAAATACGAGGGATCAAAAAGGAAAAAAGCCTTACAAAGTGGATTTGGAAGTTTTCATTTTCATTTTCAGCATGTTATGTTAAAAAACTTTTTAAATTTCAGATAGCTCAATTCTCCAATGTCATGTGAACAAACAAAAATGCAAAATGCTATCTTACGACGATAACGCACGATCCAAATTACTGTGAATAGAAATACCCAAAAATACTGAAACATGTAATATTCAGAGTATAGATGTCAAGTGATTTTTCGTATACGTATGTCATTTAGATCGTCTCGTCTGTAATAGGGTTTAAATATTAATAAGAAGGGTCGCAGAGATACGTATTCGTTTGAAGGGAATGTATGAGTGCACTAACTTTTTAACTTTTGCGAAGTCAATTTACGAAAGTCTGCTTCTATTTAGGTATATTGAAAATTGGTAAGTGAATACGCAATGTAGGTTGGTAGGTAAGAAGAATAAGGGATTTCCTAAACCCAGTATAATTAATTTAAATTACAATTTTTTATTGCATTCACAATTTTATTTATAATTGTATTAAGAACAAGTTTAAGTAATTTAACTTATTCTACTTGGGTGGTAGGTGTCATAATTATGTACCTAGTCAGGCTGTCGAATTGTATCATAGAATTAGTAAGTAGATAATTAAAAAAATTACAATATAGTATAAAGTAAAAATAATACAATTAAAATTAAAATACAATTACAATGTATTTGAATTTTAATTTTTTGCCTATTTTTCTACACACAATCCCATTAATTCATTTATACCGGAGGCCAATGCAGATAAATAAATAATAAATAAATGCTGGACAATTCACACAACATTATAAAGCCCCAAGCTAAGCAAAGCTTGTGTTATGGGTACTAGATAACTGATATACATACATTACATAGATAGATATTTTATTATACATAGAAAAATACCCAGAACACCCTGAACAATTATCTGCAGATCGTACAAATATTTGTTCCGAGGCGGGAATCGAGCCCGCAACCTCCTGCGTCGCTGGCGAACCTTCGCCCGCCACGCCACAGAGGTCGTCAAATTGTCAAAAGATCATGTGAATGGATCACAAGATCTGCAGGGGTCTGACCTTGAAGGCCAGTATCGACTAAAGTGCGTAGGTACAGTATAATGAACCTATAGAATGGGAATGACTTAAATTGTTGATTGATTCAATTAGATGGTATGAACGTAGAAATTGCACAAGAAAATGTTTGTATTTCAGAATGTTATGCAATAATTTTATCACGTTGTTATCGCGATGACAAGTCTTATGTCTTGTGTCTTTAGTTGTTATATTCCCAATATTGGATAACGGTTATCACTATCTAGAAGAGTATCCTTTTTTAGGGTTCCGTACCTCAAAAGGTACCAACGGTCTGTCTGTCACAACCGATTTCCTCCGAATTAACTGGACCAAAAAAAATATGGCGCATTTGCCCTTACTCATACTTTTTAATGACTATCTTAAATCTCAAAATTTTTACGGGAAACAAAATACCTACTTGTACGGAACCCTCGACACGAGTCCTATACGCTTTTGATCGTTTTTTTTTTTAATTCATTTCGTTGATTGACGTAACATGCCGACGCGACGCCTTACCATGAGCTCTTATAGCGATTCAGTTCAAAAACTATTCAGTACAAAATATCGGTTCGTCTTTGACATCCGCCGTCATTTAATAGCTTTAATCGCATAACTCTATAGACTTTCTGCTACTACCTTTAAATATACCTGCGGACATCACGGAACCGATATTTTGTACTGAATAGTTTTTGAACTGAATCGCTATCAGAGCTCATGGTAAGGTTTCAGATGACCTGAGGCCTTAGACAAAGTAACATTCTAATAGCGATGACGCTAGTAGAAAAGTCCAAAATGTATGGGATTGACGTTAGCTATCGATATGTCACGTGGTCTTTTGTATTGTATTACGAATGTAGAAATGGAATCGCTTTGAAGCGAATACCGTTTGGCTAGGCCAGCAGATGTTATGTGGTAACCTCTGCCTATAACAATGTACTGCCACGTCCACCTGGGACGCGCCTTGTGGCATTGCACTGCGGCCGTATAAGACATAAAGCTGAAGAGTCTCATGTGCCTGTAATTTCATCGGCATCCATGCCATCAGAACACAGCAATGCTCATATTACCCACTATAATTATCCATATTGCCAGAAAACATTATATGTAAATCTGATTTTCTAATTGTGCTTATCACTACTCATAATCTAAGTTTTTCCAATCAGGTCGAAGAAGCGTGTTATCAGAGAGCTGACTTTTATCTGGCTAAACGCATTAGTACATTGTCATTTAGCGTGACAATGCATCCAGAATCTTAGTAACGCAGTGATTAGGATCTGTTGAGTTATCTATAATTACATTGTTTTGCAACGGTCTTTGGATACATGCACACATAACACCCAACAGTCCATGTATTTTTGATCCCACACTAGGATTCCTTATGTCGTTATGGGTGTCAGGGAACTATGAGTGCCAAGAACATTAGGTTAGTAGTAGAACATCTTGTGAAAGAGTTCGTTCGGGGAAGTACTACTACCGTATCTATTTCTGCCACCAAGCAGCGCTCACATTGCTGTGTTTTGGTTTGGCTTTTCATCTTTATGTCTCAGGGTCCACACCGCGCGTGTGATGGCCCTGGTGTTGCAGGCGTCCATAGTCTAGGGCAAGCATGTCAAACATGCGGCCCTTTACAGCTTTGACTGCGGCCCGATTCAATTAACATTATATAGTATATTTTTCTGTAATTTTACTATTAGGTAATGATTAAATAAACGATTAGCGTCCTGCCCTCTATTTCGTAACTGAAAGTCACTCGGTGACTAACGTTTGACAAGCAAGAATATGAAAAATTATCTTAAAGAATTGTCAATTGATAGTCATTTTACTTGTCAAACGTTAGTCACCGAGTGGCTTTCAGTAAGGGAATAGGGGGCAGTACTACCTATTAGGTATATATAGATATATAGTAGGTAGTACTGATCCCCTAAGCCCCCTACAGTTTTTAGAGTCCCTACAGTTGTTTTCTTTAGGGTTGGGTTTTGCGGCCCACTGATTCTATAGTCTTTAGGCATTTGGCCCACCAATGACTTTGAGTTTGACATGCATGGTCTAGGGTAACTTCTTTCCATCAGGTAGGCTATATGCTTGTTTGCTTGCCTAGTAGTATAAAAAAAAGACTCGAAGATCCAGTTTTTTTTAGCAGATCTTGCAAACATCGATTTACGGGAACTAACGTGGAGATTGTCAGACCAGCTCAGTTTTTTAATTTGTATTTTAAAATGTGTATGTATTTTAATGTTTTTTTAATTTATTCTGTAAATAAAGTTATTTCTATCATTCAGAGAAACAGTTGACCTTATAGGTGCTAGATTTTTCCTGAATTTTCATCTTAATATATCTTGAAAACCAGAGGCCCGTCTTCTCTAAACCATGGTAGTGAAGAAAAAGTTGGTTCAGCTACGGATCATTTGATCTGAACATCATCATCAACATCACCTTACGTACACTGCTAAATGAGGCCATAATCACCACGCATGGCAGGCGGATTGGTGATCGCAGTTTGGTGTTAAGTATTCAAGTGGATGCTGTCCATCCCCTGGCGTAATCCCTAAGTCGCCTTTTACGACATCCACTGGAGGAGTTGGAGGATCTGAACATACTGAACATAAACCAAAGTGTGATGTAAGTCACCCCCAAACTACGTTACGAAGTAGTATGTAGAGGATAGTTAAATCAAACTACACTACGCACGGGCTTGCTAATCATTGTTTGACATGCAACAGAACGTTATTAATGCCAGTAATTATAACCATAATGATCTTTGTGTTAATTTAATTAAACATATCGAATATTACCCTAGCCGTGGTGGGTCCGGGCTAAGAATAGAACCCCTCCATCTCCTCTTGTGGATGTCGCAAAAGTTAACAAAGGAAGTACACCAGGGGATGGGTAGCAGCATTTACCTATCTGCTTATATCGTGGGGTTATGGCAATTTCCCCCATTGCATTTTATGGGGTAGGCATCGTCTATCAGTGGACGTCTAAAGGTTGCTGATGATGATGATGACCATGAATTTAATATTTGACCGTGATTAATTATGCTAATGTTTAATTTTTATTCAGATTTTTTGAATTTATAGAGCAACGATAATAAGTACGTTTGTTTTTTTTATACTAAGTGCTATGGTGGTTTTGATTTAGATTGAATCAACGTAAACCACTTCTATGTAAGATAATTAAAGCCAGTGTGCTTAATATCCAAAATATAGCGTTGAATATGTGTGTAGCCAGCTTTTCGGTTGGGGCAGGGTAGAGAAAAATCGTGGTAGCCTAGTGGGCACTACCGAACGGAAAGCGGAGCGAGCCTCAAAAATTATATTATTTCAGCAGCAAGAAGAGTTAGTTTCAGAATAGTACGCATTACAGAATTTACGGTAAGCGCAGTGAGCCTACAAAAATTCAGTGATTTTAAAGCCGAATTATATATAAAATTTTGTATCGAGTTTCCAGCGCGCAGCGAGTCGTAAATATGCAGTGTCGTTGATAATCGCTTAAGTCGTCAAATGACGTTACCGCTACCTTAAGAATCCATGTTATATAGTATCTGTTATGGTCACAATTGACAAAATTCAGGCCACAAACATTAAGGTCAAGCATAAATCATGAGTGAAGCAATCACAACATCGAATCCACGCCCATGGTCAGCCCACGGCCTAAAGGACGTATTTTATTAATTACCACAACGTTATCACGAAATATTACCGTTATGTCCCATATTCATATTTGCATATCGTGTTGATACGAGGTGCGGTCAAGCGTGCGACGTTGTCCAAGTTGCGAGCGAGAATCACGGATCTTGTTACGATCGGAATCGAAATTCTCGGTTATTTCACACTATCAAGGGAATAAAAGTTATTAACTAATTGTTTCTTAATAGTTTTCTTAGTTGTTCTCTATAAACTATACCAAACTAAAGGTCATCTTTTCCAGCACTTCAGCTGTCTGGAAGACATTGATTATCTGCACAATAATTTTATCATCAACCTGCATCATATACAAGCATACGGCCCACCTGTTGGAAAGTTACCGTAGTCTATGGTCGCCTGCAACACTAGAGGCATCAGACGCGCGCTGTCGACCCTGAGACATAAACATGAAAAGTTTCATGTGCCTGTAATTTAAAATACTTGATAATATAAAATTTTACAAATTGACAGCGTGTTCTCATTCATTTGGTATTTATTGTATTAGCTACATAATAAGCTAAGTAATTGACACTGTTTCCCTCTCTCGTTGGACTAGAGGTCCAATAGGTCACAGAAAGTCGGTGGATGGAGCCGGCATAAAAACCGTTCGTCGTGGCATTTTAGGGAGTAAGCATATGTCCAGGCGTGGGCTTCTACAGGCTGTTGATAATGATGAATTGAGACCAATTTCTAGGATAACCCTTCGGAACGAGTTGTATCTCGTGTATCTACTATTTCGTTTTATTATTAGGGACACAAGGTCTATGCCTAACTTTAGTTGTCTTCGCTAACTTGCACCACAATATAATATTTGATGTAAATTCGGGCGTATCCATCGAATTACGAGCGCGAATGTCCACGCTTGCGTTATTTTTAATGATTTAGATAGTGCCTAGCCTGTAGCGATTTGAAATATCATGACGTGAATCATTATTGTATTCACCTACAAGAAATAAATAAAATAAAATAAATAAATAAATGCTGGACACGTTTCACACATTATCCAGCCCCAAGCTAAGCAGAGCTTGTGTTATGGGTACTAGATAACTGATATACTTAATACAATACATTACACACATATATATATATATGTGCCACTAAAGTCGTTATATGTTATACATACATACCTATACTAAATGTCTACTTGATAACTGTCGGTTTGTTCTATTAATTATAATGTAAATCAGTTAATGGCTGTCGGTTAATTTGGAACATTGGTTTAATATCTTATTTCTATGATCTGTGGATTTTGTTGAGATATAAATAAATAAAATATTTTTTATTATACATAGAAAAATACCCAGAACACCCTGAACAAATATCTGCAGATCGTACAAATGTTTGTTCCGAGGCGGGAAAGAAAGGTTCTATTACATGATGTAACCGTAGCATGTGGAGAGAGCTATGCTCGGAGTTTAGCTATGCTCGGAGTTTCACTACGTGATAAAATTCAAACAAGAAGATCCGTGGCAGAAGCGTATGCAAGATCTAATAGACATAGCTCTCAGAATTAGCAAATTGCAATGGACGACCTACATGCCATGGTGTAGCGGGCGAGTAGCCAGCTGAGACGCAAGAGGTGCTGGTTCGATACCCGCTGCGGCAAAAAGGTTTGCATGATCTGCATATATTTGTTCTGGGTCTGCGTGTTATGGTACCATGGTACTCGTAGTTACCTGATACCCACGACACAGGGAATCCTAGTGTGGGATCAGGACTATATTATGTGACTGTTGGGTTGTTATGTTTATGTAGCTCGTAGAACCGACAACAGTTGGGGAATAACCGGTTTTGGACTGACAAGCAAGTTGGCCGATGGACCAACGTCATTTTACAGGTTGCAGGAAGTCGGTGTATGAAGGCGGCTTAAGACCGTTCGTTTTGGTATTCTATTGAGGAAGCGGTGCTAGCAGGCTGCAAGGAGGGACGCGGAGAGAGTGTAGCTTGGATCGAACTTACCTTAAAGAAGACCCTTAATTAGGAGACCAACTCGAGACCAGTTGGTGCCTCTATTGACATATCAATACGTGAAAATTTCTCGTTATGAAAATGGGTTCTGCATTTGCACGACATTCGTGTCAGGAGTTTTAACTTTATTTAGTTAGTTTTAAAAGTGCTAGGAAATCGGTTGATGGAGGCAGCTTAAGACTGTTCGTCGTAGCATTCTATGGGGACTCCAGTAGTGAATTCCTACAGGCTGATGATGATAAAGGGGTTATGGTATGATTGCAAACTTCATATACAAATTGAAGCTAATTCATGAACAATGCAAAAGTTTTCACATCTTACCCATATTTGCTAATTGAGTCCAAAATGGCAACTAGTGTTTGCCAAACAGGCCAAAGTGGCTTCTTAGATTGATTAGAGAAAATCAAACAATAACCCTTACCTATAAGACCCTGCCCCTTCAAACTGTTCAAGAACATTTCAAGTTAGGATAGGGCGACCATGCGGATAGGATAGGATAGGATTTAGGATAAAATTTAAAAGAATTACCACAAGAGAATTTGATATGCCTCGTTTATGCAAGATAAAGAAAATTATAATATTTTTTCATCTGTATCCACGAACCGGACGTCACAGTGTAGGAAGGCTCTACTCTCAATGGACTGACGATATCTTTAAGGTCCTAGGAACTCGGTGGAGGTTACCATAGGCTACGGTAACTACTTTCTATCAGGCGGGCCGTATGCAAGTTTGATTGCCTAGTAGTAAAAAAATAAAATTTGATGGTATGGTTCTGACTTCTTTTAGATTTCTATGGAATTTCCAGATAGTTAATAATAATAAATAACTATTATTATTTTCTTAGTGACGCATGCACAGTTACAATGCCAGATGCCGAGGCAAGGCCTAGGAAACAAAACGCCTAAGAAAGATCTAATTTCTGAATGAGTAGAAATGAAGAGAGTGAACGTAAGGCGTAGAAGGTGATAGATTATACTTCTCTCTTAACAAGACTGGCAAAAATCACAAATCTATGCCACCCTATCATAAGATTCAGTGAAGGTGCAATGTTTGCCTTCCAAGTTACTGACCGGTATTGACTCTCGCGATTTGCCGCTAACCCTGTTACTGTTAAACAGCAAACAGATGAGCAAACATGCAGACAGATGTAATTGGTGTTTGTCGAGGTTCTGCGGTAGTCAAGTTCATGAAGTTTGTGTCAATAGTCAATGGTCGAACTTAAAGGTTATATTGAACCTCACAAACGTATTATGTAGCTTCATAAACTAGTGCTTGTGTAACTAAATTATCATGGCCTAGAAGAAAGAAAGCTCGTCCAGCAGTTTGGACGTTTAAAGGTTGTTGACGGCCTCTGTGGTGCGGCGGGTGAGAAGCCGACTGAGATGCAAGAGGTGTTATGTCTGGGTGTTATGGTACCATGGTACTCGTAGTTCCTGATACCCACAACACAGACCTCTCATTTTTTAAGTGTTTCAACGATTTTTTGGTTCAAGTTAGATTGGATAAATGCTAGATCGCGCTATGGATGCTATTACCAAAGTATATCTCAATTGTGCCTGAAACTCAACGATCAAAGCACTAACCTGATCACAATTGTTGCAAAAAAGTTTGTGCTCGCGAGGTCTCTGTTCGTAGAATTAATAAGGGATGTAGGGATGACAGCGGAATTCAATCGCACCGTGAGTGCTGGCGATCACGTTCCACTGACCACAGTGTATACGAAATACACCTCCAAATGATACAAGTAGCAAAGTTCGACTCGACACGAAGTAATCTCAACCCATACATGTACTTGCACGTTTAGCTATTAGATAACCCAACTGATGTAGCAGAAAGCATGCAACTTGTACAATATGCGTGGGCAAGTTAGAGTCAATATAGTCAGCAAACAGCTGCCGAGTTTATTACAGCCGTATATGGTATGCGGTGGTTACTCCAACTTACTGATACTAGCCTGAAGCAGAGATTGTAAACTAAAGGTTAATAGAACCAGATATGAATGATTACCTACTTACTGCAACTGGTACAAACGCCTTATTTAACGAAAAATCGGTCATATAGTTCGCTGAAAACCGCTGGAGAATATAAGTTCTCGAGTGGCGAATACAAACCGGACGACGCAGTAGAGGAAGTCTCCCTCGATGAACTAAGTATATTATAACGGTCTCAGGAAGGCCCCAATCCGCGGTATAAAAATTGTCCCTAGGCCACCCTGGTGACTTGCAACGTAGGTTTTTCAAACCAGGCACCAGTCTCGCACAATATTTGTTTTAGATTAGTCCTACATTTCATTGAAAAGGCTTATTCGATTGTAAGGCGATTTTTTCCAATAGTTTTGTATGATTTCAAGAAAGGTACTTATATGAATATTATCGTCATTGGTCACAAGAGGGTGCTTAAGTAGATGAAAAACCCAGCCAAGTGCGAGTAAGCTCACGCACGAAGGGCTCCGTACCATTATCTATAAAAACGGCAAAAAACTCACGTTTGTTGTATGGGAGCCCACTTAAATATTTATTTTATTCTGTTTTTTATTATTTTTTGTTATAGCGGCAATAGAAATACATCATTTGTGTAAATTTAAACTATCTAACTATCACGGTTCATAAGATACATCCTGGTGACAGACGGACGGACGGACGGACGGGCAGCGGAGCGGGAGTAATAGGGTCCGTTTTTACCCTTTGGGTACGGAACCCTAAAAATGCTTACGTTAACTCCGATAAAATATGCAAAATGTCTTCTAAAGTATATAATAAGTAAAAGTAAAAAGTATATATATAAGTTTTATGTAAAGTTTTAATAGAAACTAAGGGGCGCGAAAATAGCAAAAAAATAATTACAAGTCAGTTTTTCTTAGATTTACTGCAAAACATTTTAGATTCTTAATTTAGAAAGATTTTAGAATACTATTTTCCAGGCAACCTATAAAGTTTCTCATTCAGCGTCAGCCGAAGCGCAATATCTGTACGTGAATAGCGGCTATTAGGCGCTGTTTACACTGACCGGAAGACGTTTCTTTCAATGCTCAGTCCGGTGTAGTCAATAGGACATCATTACCGGCTGAAGTGCGTGTTGACACGGGACAGTGATATGGCTATATTTATGCTAGTGCTTATTTAGTGAGTTGTAGTTGAAAGCTGATACTTACCATTTTATAATTATCAAAAGAGACGGGACATTTACCACGATTTTTGAGTTTTGTTAATTCCTGATATGTCGGCAAAGTTGCATGCGCCATCATCATCAAGTCATGGTAAATACATCGTTTCTAGTGATAATTATGTTCATAACCATGATAGTTTCAAAAGTGATACCATTTTGTTGTTCAAGCGTGATTCATTCTTTCGATGGGCATGGGATGGCGTTTTTTAACTAGTGTGTGTTTATTTACAAGTTAAGTTAGTTAAGTTTATTATAAGCGTGTTATTAGCGCTGATATAAGATTTTGTTTTTAAGGATGACCTATCGGAACTACGAGCTGATTAAAATAAGTCAATTGGACACTGTCAGTTTACTATTATCTATCGAGTCGATAGATAATAAAAACGTTTATTATCTAGTCCATTAACAGTATTTCGATATCAATTAATTATAGCATTGTCATCATTACTTCATTTAATAACTTTCATTTGTGTCGTAGGACTCAATCGGATAACGTGAGCTGTGTGTGTGTGTTGTTTAAATCTTGCTAGCTGATTATGAAATCAGCTACTTCATCATCATCATTATCATCATCAGCCTGTAGAAGTCCACTGCTAGGCCTCCTCTCTAGAACCTTACGACGAACGGTCTTGAGCCACCTCCATCCACCGACTTCCTACGACGTTTATGATAAATTTAGTCCATCTGGTGGTGGGCTTTCCTTTACCGCGTCGTCCAGTTCTTGGTCGCCACTCGAGAACCTTTATTCCCCAGTGGTTGTCAGTTCTGGAGCTATATAACCTATCTATTGCCACATTACTACTAACTACTACAGCAATATTTTTTTTATTTACTTGCTTATTCATGCTAATTTAACAACACTTTAATTAGCCGTGATAGTCTCGGTACCCGTGTTGGTCTTGGCCTAAGAATAGGACTCCTCCAACTCCTCCTGTGGATGTAGTAAAAGGCGACTAAGGGATTACGCCAGGGAATGGGCAGTAGCATCTACCTGAGAACTTAACTTAACACCAAACTGCGATCACCAATCTACCTGCCAAGCGTAGTGATTATGGCAAATCCCTCATTGTGCGCTATGCATACTATGGAGGAGGCATCCAGCAATGGATTTCTACCGGCTGATGAAGAAGAAATTACAAGCATATTAAACGTACATGGTAAGTTTAAACATATGAAGATGCATGTTCCAGGTAAAGCCGAAGCAAAATACGTAAATACAAAGTTATTTGACAACCTCAGTTGTGCGGCGGGCGAGTAACGAGCTGAGATGAGAGAGGGTTCGGGTTCGATTCCCACTGCGGAATTAATGTTTAGATGATCTGCAAATATTTGTTTCGTGTCTGGATGTTATGGTACCACGGTACTTGTACACGACACATCAGGGCATCATAATGTGGGATCAGGACTATGTATGCGACTGTTGTTATGTTATGTGTAAACTTTGTTTTTTAATGAGCAAGATGGTTGCTTGATTAAACAGTGTACAACATTTTGATCTCTGTAGCATCTTCTCTTTCGCGGTGGAAACCGGGCTTAAGGAAAAAGAGCTTGGAAGTATTGTCACTAGCACGTTACACAAATCACTAACCCCCATCAAACGCAGCTTTACCGGCTTTCTCAGAGTCGGTCAACATTTACCTAGAGCCATGGAATTGAAGCAGGATGACCAGTTGTGAACAAATATTAGTCTGTGACCACTGCATACCAGTTGTTGGGTCAAGATTTATTTTATTTTATTCATTCGGAAAACAAACAGTATGTATAACTTGTAAACCACAGATTAAAATACTAATTACCATTAACGTGTTATAACGATTTGTGTCGATTATTCCTTTATTTGAGTGATTAAATTATGCTTAAAAATTATCACGACTTTTTAATATACTGAAATAAAAAAGATAGCTATAATAATAGTGCGTTTTTACAGTGCCATAAACATAATGTGGCCCTGTGAGCAAAAACTAAACTACCGATGCTATTTTGAAATTCGATTACCTTACTATTCGATCACTTAATTCGATTACAGTAACGCCGTGGGTCGGAGAAGTTTGTAGGCTTTTAACAGTTTTTTTTCTATTTAAATTTGTAATCTTCATCATTATAACATCATAACAGCGCCGCCACTTTATGTACTGCCAAGCATCACCCAGTGCTGTGTGATAGGCCTCCTATCGTATAAGACAACCTCCTCCTGTCCTGCGTGTCACCAATCCAGCAACGCCTCACGACTAAAGTGTGTCACACACGTAGCAGACGCGGTAAGATATCTGTATCTGAGCGCGTATCTGTCCATATCGCTCTCTATACTAAACTCAATGAGCAACACACACGTAGCAGATCACTTATATTTTAACGTCAAGCATCTGTAGGCACCGACATATATCAAAAGATGGACAGATGATATCTGTATATACAAATTGAAATTCAATACAGTTTGAAGGTTTCCGCGTGAATGTATCATTTTCGTATATTACCGTATCTGCTACGTGTGTGATGGCCTTTAGTGTTGTTGATGACACTCACTTGTCTGGATTTCGCAAAACAAAGCTTGTTGGCAGTACCTTGTTGTCTCAAAACATAATATCGATTTTAATTGTCTTCCTTTAAAATCTCGCTTCGCATCTTTATTATCATAACAAGAGTTTATTACTATACTGAAATCCTATCCCACTTGTATAGGTAACTTCAGCTTAGTCCAAGTTTACCTCTATCACAGTGGTATAAAGCTCAAATTCCCTTGCTTATTGTGAAGATGTTTCACGTGTCAAAGCAAGGAACACTGTGTCGAATTTTGTACCAAGTAGGAATGAGTTTGGGGGTTGTTGGAAAGCGTGGAATGAAAGGGTTAACCAAAGATATTACCCCTTACTGTTTGTGTTAAGGTAATTATTCTATTGTCATTTTATTTATATTTTGCAGAGTTATCGCTGAGATATCTTCTAATAAAGTTTAAGACGGGAGGGAATTCTAAGTGTTATTTTATGTAAATGCTAAACCATAGTTGTATCGGGTGAGTTTTGATCAAGTTCCGTTTAATTTGCATTCTTTGGAACTGACAACCTTAATGTGATTACAAAGTTGAAAATTAAGAAGTGATAAGTGATACTTTAGAAAAATTTTAATCAACCGATGAGTAAACATAGGTATCTAACTGCTTCGTCACTGTCAGTGAAAGCAGATTTATTTTTAGGATTGGTATTTTGAATTTAATAGTGCGTTCGTACACGTAGCAAAGGGTCTACGGCGTAGGCCATAGAAAAAAAACTAAACAAAACTAAAAATAAACTAAAAATAGCTACACTACTTCTAAAAAATTTCTAATTTGTCGGTTGCTGTGGTTAAAATGAAATCACCTCCACCGTCTCTTAATCCACCTCTGTTGCGCAGCGGGTGAGTAGCTGGCTCAGATGCAAGTGGTGTGGGTTCGATTCTCATTGTGGGGCAAATGTTTACATGGTCTGTAAATACTTGCTCTGGGTCTGGGTGTTGTAGTACTATGGTACTCGTAGTTTCTGATAACCACGATATAGGAAATCAGAACTATTTAGGTAAAATTTGGGTGTTAATATAAAATGGTCATATATGTAGGTTAGTGGCGAAACGTTTTCGTCCAAAACAGGAAGATAGAACAAACTCATCTGCCAAGATTAACAAAACTTACAAATCATCTCCCATTTTCCCAAGTCATTCCAAACAAAATTATGCTACGCAATAAATACGTCGTAACGAAGGTAGTTACCTAATTTTCGCCCAAGTGTCCCTAACGGCTCCATGTATCAATGCTGGGCCATAGATTCAATACAAGTTAGTACTGATGGCAGACAACAAAAAAGTTTGTTTAAACTGTAACGGCCTAAAGTCGCGAACTTTGCTTTACTGTCATCGGTTTATTTAGAGTTTGGTGTTAAGGACCCTGTACACTGGAGATAAATGAAAATGTAATATCTTGGTAGAGCCTCGTTGATGACTCGTACATGTTTTGACTAATAAAGTGAGTTAAATCTTGTCTATTCAACCAAATACAAATTAAAATGATTTGACACCATAATTTTTTTTTTGTTTGTTTTGAGGTATGTTTCATTGGCTATCTTTTGTAATTTTCTAGTTCAATTACTGATTGAAAATATAAAAAAATTGAGAAATTTGGTGATTGTATAACCCCTCTTACAGTTTATGCTAATAAAATGATATTGTTTTCTTTGAGAAGTCCTATTAATTAAGAAGTGTGGCAGCATTTTATTAATCCCAACAACTCGGGAAGACGTTACTTTAGCTATTAATGTTCCCAACTTTGCCACTTTTGAGTCGCAAGGTGTTACAATAAAATAAACTCGTATTTATCTTCTACAATAATTCACAATTTTAAACTCAGTTTTCGACGAAGTTTGGTTGTAATTTTTTTTTTATTTTAAGTGTGAGTTATTCTTTTCAGTTTTCTGAAAGTTGGCAATGTTGCCTGATTTAAAGATAATGTAATTTGATTCTGTGTTGATATGTATTGTTTTTGTATATGTTTTTTATTATATAAATGGTCTGCAAATATGATAACTTGAATTTAAAGTCTTTTATAAGATTTTTCATATATTTGAACACGCCGTTTTAAAGGTTTTTACACACCTTCAAAGATTTGTAGGCTTGAAAATTACTGCTTAATATTATATAGAGTTTCGCTTATTGTTCTGAACTCGTCGGTGATCATAACACCTGCTTTTTGCACATCAATATCACGCACCCAGGTGTTCTACTAAGCCAAAAATGCTTGTGTTTCTACTCACTCGCACGTTTGGCACAGGCGTGTGATAACAAGAAATTCCAAATAGAAATCCCAACTTTTCACTCTCGCCTCCCAGCGGATATCCTCCATTACGCAACCTAACCTAATGAATTTAAATCTCACTACGCATTAGAATCCGGCCAATAGCACAACATAATTAAGAGCTCTCAGCTACAGCAAAAATCCATCTGGAACTTGTCACTTTAGGGCCATCGCGCCGCGAACTCTGGTGAGTCTTGGGAGAAGTCGGTTGTGTGGATATGGTATTGTCAAATTATTCACATTGGGCTCTTTTGATGAGCTTAAAGGTAAAAAAATATGACATTTCTTATAGGAAAAACTCCATCTTCTTATAAGTTTATTGTTTTTTGTAATGTTCCTTGCATTTTGGAAACACATGATTAAACTTTTTAATCTAATCAATGGCTTATTTATTGAATCAAAACCAAAACATCTCAAAGAGTACATTAGGCAGATTTGTATAGATGAAAACAACAGTTTTATTCTGAAGAAACTGTGTTCCGCTTCCTCGTAAGATGGTTTCGCTTGCCGTAGCAGCACTACGCTCGTAGAGGCATTACACCCGTAGAGGCACTACGCCCGTAGAGACCGTACGCTGGATTAGCTACGCTCGTAGATCTAATGCCATCTCTACATTTCGTAGCTGCATACCACAAGGTGTAGCGACGGACACATTAGCGCTCCGTCAACGCATCGCCCTCGGCCGCGAAACAATAATGAGACGAGAGATTTCCCAAACGTGCTCTCGACCTACGAATTTGGATAAAGTTATCAAATTTTCAAAACTGTAACGCATTACCCGCGTGCGAGTGCGGCTAATTATAATTGCAATTATCACGGCATGTTCTAAGTGGTGCTTATTTATTCTTGTGGAGGTGCCTTGTTTTAGCAGGAAATAGAGTAGGAATTCGCTTTTTAACCGACTTCCCAAAAAAGGAGGGGGTTCTCAATTCGGTTGTATTTTGGTTAGAAAAGACTTCAAAGTCAAATTTAAAAGAACTTTATTCATTGAAATCACAAGGATCATTTTGAATACATAACATTACATCCAACAGCCACAAACGTAGTTATGATCCCACACTAGGATTCCCTGTGTTGTGGGTGTCAGGAAATACGAGTACCATGGTACCATAACACCCAGACCCTGAACAAACATTTGCAGATCATACAAACATTTGTCCAGCAGCAGAAATCAAACTCGCAACTTCTTGCATCACAGCCGGATACTCGCCCGCCGAGCCATACCGGTCGTGGAGATAAGCATTGTAGATTCAAAACTGACTGGCCTTAAGTGTAGATGAGATAAACAAATTATGTTGTTTTCCGTTAATAGACTCATATGCCTGTAATTTCACCAATATATATTTGCTTTATTTATACATCTAGAAAATCTATGTGTATTTAAAATTTTATTCACTCTATGATAGCAAATTCCAAATCTACAATTTCCATTAGTAGAATCTGTAATTATATTTAAATAAGTGTGAAACTCGAATTAATCTATTGCGATTTTAAATAAAAGCCCTAAGATCCAAAGACTTAATTTAAAATAATAGAAAAACTTATAAATATTCACGGAGTTAAACCTTTAGCGACTGACGGATTCGTTTTTACTTATTCCACAGAAAATCTGCTTAAAATCCGTATTAAAAGAATCACTCTGAATTTATTTGGGCCACGGTTTGAGGCATAAACTAGCAGCAAGTAAGCCAGAGACAACGGCTGTCATATGTTGTACTTTATAGCGTGTGAACGTGGCATGACAGCAATTTGAAGCTATTTTTAAAATATAAATAGTTGATGTTTACTGTGTATAAGAGCCTTATGTTTTGGCATCTGAGGGCCTAGCCAAACGGCATTAGCGTCAAAGCAATCCCATTTCTACAGTCATAATAAAATACAATAGACCACGTGACATATCGATAGCTAACGTCAATCCCATACATTTTGGACTTTTCTACTGGCGTCATCGCTATTAGAATGTTACTTTGTCTAAGGCCTCAGGAAGGCTGCGGTGCGAGACGAAAAGCAAAGTATTGTTAAGTGAGCCATATAGACTCCTTAAGATCACGACCACAAACAAATTGCCATTAGTGGAACGAAAAAAAGAAAATATTGTTATTGACGTTACTTTGATTTATAAAATAAAGTAACCGAAAACAAGATTTTGTTCTAAATTACTTTAATGCTGAAAAATTATGAAACTGCAGGGTTTTTCTCTATCTCGCGATAGGTTTGCAACATGGCGTAGATTGTGCAATCAGAGGGCCTAGCCAAACGGCATTCGCTTCGAAGCGATTCCATTTCTACAGTCGTAATACAATACAATAGACCACGTGACATATCGATAGCTAACGCTAGCTCCCATACATTTTGGACTTTTCTACTGGCGTCATCGCTATTAGAATGTTACTTTGTCTAAGGCCTCAGAGCTGTCAAACGGTAATTTTTGTATGATAAAAGCATGGAAGTAATAAGTACTACGTGTACGTTAGTACTTATTACTTCCATGGATAAAAGCGACGTTTGACAGTCATGATCGCACACAATTTACGCCTGCCGGCCTAGACAAACGGTATTCGCTTCGAAGCTTCTATCTCAATGAATAATAAAATTGTATATGCTGGAAGTTATCTCAACCTTGAACATACAGTCCCATTTGTTGAGAAATTGTACAGTTAAGACGCCTGTAGAGTTTTTCTTTGAATGGGACCAAGAGAGGACGATTAAAGAAAGAGAGGGTTTTTTAAGCGATTCCATTTCTACAGTCGTAATACAATACAAAAGACCACGTGACATATCGATAGCTCACGTCAATCTTATACATTTTGGACTTTTCTACTAGCGTCATCGCTATTAGAATGTTACTTTGTCTACGGCCTCTGTTGTAAACCTGTCGCAAGGTGGAGAATACGGTGGGCGTTCAGCAACAGCCCAAGGAATTTTAAGGTTTAGTATGGTATGATATGAATTCTATTTTCACAATTATTTGATTCAAGTGTGACTTTGCGGAAGTCCATTCAACAATATTGAATAGAAGAACAAATATATAGTAACAGTTCCGCTCCTATCCAACGAAAACTCTGAAAGAATTCAAATTTAAAATCAGAGAATTTTTTTGGAGAGGAGCGGAATTGAAAGAAAGAATGAAAAAGCATTTATTTGTGCTAATGATGCAGATCATATAAAAGACACCGAAAAATACAAAAGACACACACACAAACAACAAAGATTAACAAAAAAAATTAAAACTAAATAGAAGACAAGAATTACTTTTGTTATATTGATTGTTACTATATATTTGTTCGTCTATTCAATATTCTATTTTCGATTAATTTTTTTTAAGCAAGAAATCGCTGGTGTCAATCATTTGGGCCAAAATTTGGAGTATTCTCCTTATCTGCGCAATGTCGCGATCCAGAGTGGTTACCCTTTGGATGTTGTCATTGCGAATGATTTTAAATGTAAAAATTATTCAAATCCAAACGGATAAGACTCTTGCCGGTCGAATAGTTACCGTCTTCAAATCGGAGGTCGGCATTTTTGAGTAATCAGCCTCAAACTCCGGTAGGCAAATGAGAGTTAATTTTGTGGAATACAAAATGCTGGATTTATACAAAATTTTGGGAATAAATTCAAACTTACAGAATCAGCAAGAGATCATTTTTAATATAACATGGATAACTTACTCTACTTCAATTAATTCGGCCAAAACTACTTTCTTTGTGAAGTAGATCATGAATCAACTAATCCCTTTATTAAATTTATTTATTTATCGAACAAACTGATTACAAAAATTTGGTTAGTAATGTCTTAAAACCTAAGTTAGGTTTGTCTAGACACTAGGTTCTCGATGAATTAAGTTTTTATTTTATAATACGTCCAAAACACGAGCACCTATAAACAAATGCATGAAATATTTAAAATACCTACATCACTATAAACTAGCTATCAAACGCACACAAAAGCGACACAATCACAGAGTGGATATTAGGTAGTATTCCCGTGCAGTCACCAATAACCGGTAATGAACTAACTAAAGGCATGTCGTTCAGATTTGTATGTAGAACTACGGAGCGTCACCGCTCTGTCGTCGCACCGCCGATGCAACGCAGCGACAACGCTCGTGTGACATCGCCCTAAGGGGGTAAATATTTGTTATTGCTATCAGTATTCGGTATCCAGTATAAATTTTACTTGGCTTGTTCAAAAAAGGTCAGAAAAAAACGGAACCCTAAAAACGGAGTCAATTTGGAACATTTTGACAGCTTCCGACTCTTGTTACGCATAATTTTCCAACATAGAAACATTACGACAATACGCCACTTACTTAACTATTCTCCTGCTGATGTTTTGTTGACCATTTAGAGTTCCTTCCCCGTGACCACGCTCAAAGGTCGTGAGATGGGAACTGACCAACATATTTTCCAGCAAGTTGAGATTGAACATTTCCATACATATTTATACTTCTTTTTCATAAATTAACTTATTTCCCGTCCGTAAAGCACACTTGTACGGAACACGTGCATTAATTAGCTGCAAAAACTACATCTCTTAGCTCTCTCAACCAACTGAAGCCCTGTGATTGTCCTCGCAATGTGTCAACCTATTTCCAGAGTGTCAGCAATTAGCGTCGATAAACAATGCAGTAATATTTATATTTTCATGCGAACTAAATTTCTGCAGCGCCGTGAAAACACCAAAAGCTGCCAACCCACTGCGGCGCATGCACGTTGCGCACGTGTACTTGATTAGCTTCGCTTTGTATCTTAATGTAACTGGCATCATCCATAGAAAAACACGTACATGTTACACATGGATGTATTGGTTTCTACGAGTTGGATCCAATGAGCTAACGTGTGCAATGAGTATGTGCACAAGGTTCGCTGCTGTGGTTTGGTGGCTTGAGAATAGATATCTACCAAAACTGGGCTGCAAGTATGGATTTCAGAATCGATAAAATTTTACATTCAAATTCGACAAAACGGAACTCTACATAGTTCCGTTTTGTCGAATTTTATCGATTTAGAGATCCATACTGGCTGCTACCGCGCTGGCTCGCTCGCGACTGCGCGCGCCGCGCCTGTTCGCGGCCCCGTTGGTTCGAACGCAAACCACACGGTATCTCCGACGACTCAGGCCCTCAATTTGCTTAACGCTCTGGTTGCTCAGAAGCCAGATATCGATATTTTTTTTTTCAAATTTTAATGTTTTTCTTAATAATGTTATCAGTTTTCTAAGCTAAGTAGGGTAGGTATCTGTGATATAATCATTAATTAGAATTATACCTGTAGTTTTGGCTTGCTGCACGCGTTGGTGTACCTATACTGTAAGTGCAGTAAGCAGTTGAATTTAAATAAATAAATAAATACTTGCAGCCCTGAGTGGATCAGAGATGTTTGCAATCAACCAATATAATGGCTTATAGATGACGCGAGTCGCGAAGTAATTTGAATGGGATTCTATTATGATTTTTAAAATTTTCTCTTCGCTTTAATGGCTCGGGCCCTAATTTATTTACATTCATGTGTAGCCAGAGCAGTATAAAGAGTATCAGAACAGTGACAGAACAGAGCAGTGTTAGTGAACTGGCCTTTATCAGTGACCGTAGTTTTTAATATGAAGCCGACCAGATTTCGACAAACTCAGAGGACGCAGAATCATGAAACTTGCACGAACAACCTGCGACAAAACTCATCACCTCGCTACTCTCACTTGCTCGCTAGGCTCGCTAAGCATAATGCGTGATTACGCGCTGTGTAGTGGAACCATTATTTAGTGTGCCTCCAGTGCCGGCGAACGATTCCATCGATTATATGCGTAGGAGATGATAAAACCGCAAATTTAAATTTTGAATTACGAAGAAATACAAACGAAAGAATGGCAGTCAATTGAACCATAACATAACACCCAACAGTCACATACGTAGTCATGATCCCACACTAGGGTTCCCGGTGTCGTGGGTATCGGGAACTACGAGTACCATGGTACCATAACACCCAAACCCTGAACAAATATTTGCATGTCTTACAAACATTTGTCCCGCAGCGGGAATCAAACCTGAAACCTCCCATCGCATCTCAGCTGCCTACTCGCCCGCAGTGCCATAGGAGGCGTGAAAGAAAGGAAAACAAGGAATGAAAGGGTCGTTAAAGGAGTGGATGGAAGGAGAAGGCCCTCTGTGGCCGTCCCTGTGGGACTTTATAGGCTCATAATAATAGTTATTATAAAGAGTTGTTCATTAACTCATGCAATTCATAATTGTATGAATTGCATGAGTTAATGAATAACTCATGTTATCTAACGAACCCAAATTAAGTAATCATCAGCATATAGAAACCCGTTGCTGCACATAGGCCTGTTGAGGATGAGTGTTCTTCTTTAAAGCACTGTGGCGTGCCTATATTTCAAAACGCTCAATAAATTAACCTGCGCTTGGACCACACGGTAGAAGATGCCCCCCGCGTTCGCCGCGCACCGCGAGCTCCCGCGTCGACAAGTAGCTACTGCATTCCATTCGACAGAGACTGGCTTGCCTTTCGCTTGCGCGCGCGCGTTTTGCTTCGCATTGCATTATATTAAGTTCGTATATCTATTTCGCTTTATATTTTGTACTTGCTTCGCTTTTGTATTTATTCTTAATCATTAAAATCATTAATTCGAGTCAAAATTAAATATCTTCATTTCGTTCGTCTACCTACCTCATCTCTCATATCGCTTCACGATCTTCACCTTTTGATACTCAGATTTATTACTATAAAGTTAGTTAGGTAGGATAGCTAATATTGGTAATTATGCGTCTGAACGCTATTCTACCTATACCTACAGCACAAACAGATCCAATAAAAAAAATACGTCTTCCAATGGTTTATATTAAGAAATTACAAAACGATTATTATAATTCTGATGCACTATATTGCACACTATATTGCACACGCAGCCATCGAGCCATAAAAAAATGCACAGATTAAAAAGGGACAATTAGTCTGTCGCGCGCCACCTGCCCATTTAATGCCAAAATATAAATATAATGAAATAAATATAATAACAGCAGAAAAGCTCTTCTTGGTCTGGTTAAAGTCTTGATTCAGGTTTGTCACACAAATTCATTTGCTTGTCACACCCACCCTACTCTCGCTTCCTGCTCCTAATAACGCCCCTTGACACGTTCCAATTTTGTGTTCATTTGATATTAAAGGCTTTTCAGGAGTGCGATAGTGTCATCACCTATTCAGCTAAATAGCTGCCAAGTGGGAGTTGCGTGAATAAGCCGAGTGGTGATTATGTACACCAGTTTTGACATTGAGTTCCTGATTTGGGTACGGTTGGATTTTCTGAACGGGAAAACAATGGTGTGGTAATTAGCTACAGTTACCTTGCTTTGTCTTATTCTCATACATAAAAGCACTGTTGGCATTGTGGCTAGTGAAATAGACTTCCAATCCTAAGGACGCGAGATCTAATCCAAGTGAATTAGTTATTGCTCGAAAAATGTATCTGCGCATTACTATGTGCTTTCAACTGGTTAAAAACAATATTGTGAGGAAACCGGCATGTCCTTCACGAATTGCACTGAACCCTTTCACCAAACTGGTTGTTTTACTGGTTGGGCGCTTACGCCCATTTTTACTCGAACGAAGTTTTCCTCTATTTTGGCTATTATTTTATCAAACTTGAAGAAATGTTGCGTCCGTTTTTTAAAATTAGTTGTTTATAAATTAATTTTTTGATGACTATATAATTTTATAAGAAACTAACGCACCACGGATTTAAATATTTGGAGAACTGTACAAAGTTTCATAGATTTTGAAGAAATAATAGCCAATTTAGAATTAAATACTAGCTACTGGTACCACCAAAAATTCGATAATTCGAACATTGGCATTTGTGAATTCACCGATTTTTCAATTATTTTATAATTCATGCAAATACTCAGAAAAATGGTTGAAATAAATACCTACTTGAGAAATTGTCCAAGCTAATGTAAACAAAACCAGTTCAAAGCATTTTTAATTGCACCAAAACGGAAATTCGATCCCGCGAAAATTGCGCGCACTATCGCCCATTCCCCCTTAAACCTTTGTCCTTAAATCGAATCGTTACATTTTAGGAGAATTCTCATCTCGATAAAAATTCAATTTTGCGCGCCGCATTCGTTTGACGACCGCGGGCATCTTAACCCTTCATTGTGTACCGAAGGTCGATACAGCCACAGAAGAAAACAGGATTAACTATCTCGCGACATAAGTTTCACTTCGGCAACACAAAGGCCTATTTCTGAATTCCACATCAAACATCAAACAGAAAACTTTTAAGCATTATTTTTTTTAGTTTTCATTTCATCATCATCATCATCATCAGCCTGTAGAAGTCCACTGCTGGACATAGGCCTCCCCCTTAGAATGCCACGATAAACTGTCTCGAGCCACCTCCATCCACTGATTTCTTACGGCCTCTAAAATGTCATTTGCCCATCGAGTGAAGGACCCTCCCCCTTCCTGCGTGAATCTGCGTGGTTCGGTCGGTGGTCGCCACTTCATTCCTCAACTAATTTTACTTTTCAGTATTTTTTTCTTACTTCTTTTTACTCTTAGTTTTAATACCTTAAGGTCTCAAACTGGCACTACCTACACTGGTAGGACCTCAAACTAGCACCATGTTCTTTGGCATGAATGCAAGCGGTATTCTCTTTGCTAGCCCAAACGCAGACTATCATTGACGACAGGCACCTAATATTTAGGCCGATATTACTCGCGTCCGAGCCACATTGAATCGAAAACTAGTGTTTTACAGCACATTTTGCTTTTAGTGCCAAATTACAGTGACATAGGTCGATACAGTAGAAAAGGGTTAAGATGGCGTCGATAAACAAAAAGGCAAAAAAAAGTTAATTTAACTTCAAGCGAGGAAACGAAGGCGCGGCGCGGAAATTTTTATATTTATCCGCTTGGTAAAGAGTTGGAATGGTGTGACAGAATAATATTTTAGTGTGACAAAGATAGCCATGGGTAATGTTCATTGCCATTCAATTCATAGAAGACATTCGCAGGGCTTACAATTAATCGAACAGTTGGTAGGTATAATTAAGTTAGTTGCTGGTAGGTAAGTAATTCATATTACATTATAATCTGGACTTATTGGGCAATTTTCATTGGTATGAGATTTTTCCTGGCTGGTGAATTATTTAGGAGTATGTTATTACTGGAAGTCAGCATTAGCATAATTGTTCGTGGTAAAGCAATGGCGGCGATGAGCTCTGGTCACGCCTATATTACAGCGATTATGCGATCCACAGGTAGTTAAAGGGGTAGAGAGCTTTGCCTAAAAAATAAAATGTTGGATTTTTCTGAAAAAAGGATGTGTATATTTGTATGTAGGTATGTACGTAAACGGCAAATGATGAACATCGTTAATGACTTTGACATTCAATTCGTAGAAAACATTAAAAGTGCTTACAAATTATTAAACAGTTTGTAGATATGAAATCTTGTAATTATGATTAGGTAAGTAATTCAAAAAAATAAAGTTTTTCTCTTTCAGGCTCAAAACTAAGACTGCTCGGTGGTTCTTCTTATACGTACTACTTTTCAATCGTTGATTTCTATAGTAAGATAGAAAATAAATTTAATTGACACGAAAAAAAATACAATAACAAGCAAACAGAACTGAAGTAGAATAGGTAGGAAGTAAGTATTAACAATTTATTAACTATTTTACTATTGTAAAATAGTTAAGTTGTATTATCATCTCTATATTAAAGCCCGTCCAATGATCAACACAGAAAGAAATCAAGGCACAATACAGGGACATTCTCCTAGTTAACTCCCCATTATAATTTACTCCTGATTGGGATCAAGTGAAATTAAGAAAAAATAAAGAACAAAGAGAAAGGAGTGATTGTCTTTTTATCGTGGACTTGATTTCACAAACAACCCTCTGCGATCCTTTGCATTGTTGATTAACTAGAAATGCCTTTGAGCCGATACGAGAAAGAAAAATATATAAAAAAAAACCAGTACCTACACACTTTGGGTCAGACGATTCAACTAGGAGGATCCAACTTCGACAAAGCGGTCAACCGACGAATCCAACTGGCATGGATGGGATGCCAGATGGGCAGCGTTCGGGAAACTATACGCCATATCCTCTCGTCACAGATACCGCAGAGCTTCAAGACAAAAGTCTACAATCAGTGCGTGTTGCGAGTGATGACTTACGGCACTGAGATGTGGTCGCTAACTATTGGCCGTATAGACAAGCACAAAGTCACGCAGCAAGCTATGGAGAGAGCTATGCTAGGAAATAAATAGAAGAACCAAGGTCACCAACATAACTCTCAGAATTAGCAAGTTGAAGTGGCAATGGGCAGGTCATATAGCTCACAGAACTGATAACCGTTGGGGAATAAAGGTTCTCGAGTGGCGACCACAAACCAGACGACGCGGCAGAGGAAGGCCCTCCACTCGATGGACTAAAGAGGTTATAAACGAGTGTACTACGATAATCATATTCTTCGCTTTTCGCCGTGTGGCAACCCCAGCTGACGCACGTCAAAATCAGCTGCTCTTATTTATTTTAGTTTTTATTGTAGTTTTCACTGTTAATTATCATTATAAGTTACGTACGGTTGTTAAAAATAGTATATTTCACACGTGTGAGTGTTTGTGTTCTATAAAAACATATGAAAAAACTTTGCCAAAGTTCGTACTGGGTCACAACGGTTGACGTGTTCGAGTTTGAATTGTATGAAAGTCCACAAAAGGAAAGCAGTTTGTTTCCAGAGGATTCTGTGAATTACACTCCAAAGTGTTAGCTGGATTTCATGGATAAACCTGGGGAGTATATTTTGTTCTAATAACATAACATTTTACACCTCACACACGTTACCACACACACATTGACTCGGCTCCTTGTGAGTCACTTGCACTACACAATACGAAAAGAATACCATCTACCATGATGACTCGGAGGGCATGCAACTTGGAAACAAAGTACAAGGAGGCAGCTGCGGAGCTCAAAGAATCCAACGAGATTCGTAGCCAGCTACTACAAGAACGTGACGAGAGTGAGGCTGAAATGTTGGTGATTCTTGGCAAGAATACAAGCCTCAAGAAAGAACTTGCCGAGCTTCATTCTCAATATGTAGCCGTACTTGAGCAGATGGACCGTATGCAGTCCATGTTACAATCCGTAGACAGCTGCCATGAAACGTACGAGGTGTTGCTTCAGGAAAATAAAGACTTACAGCATGAGCTTGCGGAGTGCAGATGTAAACTTGAACAATTAGAGTCGAAGCATGTTCCCTCAAATAATAATTATAGGAGTCTGGATCTACAGACGGAACTCATGGAAAGTGCTTCTAACTTCTCAACGATAGATCTCACTACACCAAATTGTAAAAGTAAATTTCAACAAGTGAAGGGGAGTAACAGAATAAAAAAATCTTCACACATTTTTTTAAGTAATTTTATAAAAAAAACTGAGAAAAAGCTTAAAAAGCATAAAAATGTCCTAAGTTATGCCAAGCATATTAAGCAAAAATGTTATTTAAATGAGGAACTTAATTCCTGCTATAATTTGATAGGACGAAATTCAAAAGAGTTAGTTGATATGTCAGAGGAAATTAAAAGTTTAGAAACATCACTTCATGATGTAACGTGTAAATATAAAAAAGCTGAACGAGAAGCATCTGACAATATTCAGAAAATGAATAATATCGTAGAGATACTGAGTGATGATAGCACATATGTACAAGTATGTAATAGTAGCTCACAGACGGACCTTCCTTTATCAGAGCCTTCTGGATCAGCTTTAGGTGCTTTAACACACATTGCAACATGTGCATCGCAGAGTCAGGCTAAACCTACTGTTCAGGTTGAAGTAGTTTCCACACCTGGTACGCAGTCTCCGGTTAGACAGATTAAATCCTGTTGTCAGACCCGGAAGACTGTGGTGTATTCAGATAAGATAGGTGTTGGGATGGGCTTGCTCCTTAGTGACCTGTTAGAGCAAGTTGTGACAAATAATTGCTTTCCTAATGCCCCTATTAACAAACTTATAGATACTATAAAGAGGGAGGATTGCTTTGACAACAACACCACTCTGTTAGTACAATTAGGTGAGAGTAGTGGTGTAACGCGTTTGGATATTATTAAGTTAGTTGAGACTTTGTTACAAAAGCTAGATTCAGGACTGGGAAAATTAATTTTATGTGCTTTCCCTTACTCAAAATGTTTGAGTACTAAAGATAATCAAAAAATTTGGAATCTTAATTTAATGCTGTATAATTTGACATGTCGTCATAGAGACGTTTTGTATTTTGATACTAATAATTTTATTAGTAATTTTATTTTGACACAAGATACTATGTATTTGAGTAGACATAGTAAATTAATAATTGCTAAATTGTTAGCATTTAATATTTTTGATCCCGTTATAAGTACTATAACGCAGTTCACCGACAAGCCCGTAGTTAGTAGTAGTACTAATGAGGGCAAACAAGTAGGAGTAGCTGACAGTCATTTAAACTGACGAGTTCGACAATGAGACAGCCGGGCACATTACATGTAGTACATCAAAATGTGCAAGGCCTTCCCAGCAAAATCTTAGAATTAGAATTATTTTTAAATCGTTTTAATGTTGATATTATGTGTGTAACTGAACACTGGATGTTACAATTTGATTTACTCCCTTATTATGAGAATTATAATATTGTAAGTTCATACAAACGCAAAAACGCCATACGTGGGGGTTCCTTAATTGTTGTTCGAAATACTTTAAAATGCAAGGAACGTAGAGATGTTGCAAATCTCACTATTGAGAGGACTATTGAGCTATCTTGTGTTGAGCTAGAGCGGCATATCATTGTGAGCGTTTACCGTCCCCCTGACGCAGACTTCGCATTATTTGAATCCACTATGGAAGAAGCATTGCTTAAAACTTTTGTTTGTAATAAAATGCTAATAGTCTGCGGAGATTTCAATATAGATATTCCGATTAATCCTCTATCTGAGAGGCTGCTTAATTTATTTAAATGCTTTAACTTAAATCACCTCTTCGAAGAACCTACAAGGGTGACACTAACAACATCCACCTGTTTAGATAATATTTATTGCAGTAGTGTTCCAATTGATAAATCAGTAATTAAACATTTCACCTCAGATCACTATGGTCACAGTGCTATATTTACTTGTAATTTTGTAGATGAACCTAAGGAATTCACTTATCGGCCTATCACAGAAAGTCGCATTAAGAAGTTCCAGGGCAGTATTGAACTTAAAATGCCCCTTGTACCGTGCGTAGATGATCCGAATGACCTTTTTACTAGTTTGTTTAAGTTGATATGTGAGGAACATAGTGAGATATTTAAGTTAAAAAAATGTTAAGCTAGAGCTAATGTCGGGTTAGCTGATTGGGCTACAACCGGTATTTATAGAAGTAGGAATAAATTATATGAACTCTATGTGGCTAGAGAATCAATGTTGCACGATCCAACGTTTATCTTGTACATAAAGAACTATTCCAAGACCTTCAAAAAAGTTTGTCATGCAGCAAAATCATTGCATTTAAGAAATAAAATAGAAAAATCAACAAATAAAATTAAGACAACTTGGAAATTAATAAATAATGAAACAGGTAAAGCTAAACCTCGTAGTAAACAAATTAATTTAAACGTAAACAATACAATATTATCAAATAATATTGAGGTCGCAAATGCCTTTGATAGTTTTTTCTCTAGTATACCTAATATTGTGACTCAATCTTTAAAATCAACTGCCTCTGGAGCATCTACTTTATTGGAATTAAGTGTTGATAAGTGTGAGGTCGCGTTTAGTTTCAGATACGTTAATGCCATTGATATTGTTAAGACATTTAAGTCACTTAATATTAAAAATACTGAAGACCTTTGGGGAATATCTACAAAGGTGTTAGGTGTTATAATTATTGATATTGCGCCGTGTATGGCCTATATTTTCAATGGATGTGTTGACGAGGGAGTCTTTCCTGATCTTATGAAACATAGTAAATTAATTCCTTTGTTCAAGTCTGGTAATGAAAAAGATCCAGGTAATTATAGGCCAATTTCTATATTGCCTGCGTTAAGTAAAATCTTTGAGAAACTTATTCTTATTCAGTTATTGTCACACTTCAACCTCCACGGACTTCTTCATAGTCATCAATTTGGATTTACTAAGGGTCGTTCGACAGCCGATGCTGGTACCATGCTCTTAGAACACATATTTGAAGCATGGGAGAACTCGCAGGACGCGATCGGAGTTTTCTGCGACCTGTCCAAAGCTTTTGACTGCGTGAGGCATGATACTTTAATTTCCAAGTTAAAACATTATGGCATACAAAATCAGGCAATTAATCTTGTAAATTCTTACTTATCCAATAGAGTCCAAAAAGTTGATGTTGGTGGTGAAAGGTCTTCAGGATCGACTATTGTCATGGGGGTGCCACAGGGTTCAATACTAGGCCCATTTTTATTCCTAGTTTACATTAACGATCTCCCTTTTTTTGTGAAAGACATATGTGACATAGTTCTGTTTGCTGACGATACTTCTTTGATTTTCAAAGTTGATAGATCTAAATCTAATTACGATGATGTAAATGATTCACTATCGCGTGTTCTTGAGTGGTTCACAGTTAATAATCTTTTGCTTAATGCTAAAAAAACTAAATGCATCAAATTCACATTGCCAAATGTAAAACATTATCCAACTAATATTAAAATAAATGGGGAGACACTTGATCTTGTCAAGTCTACCATTTTCTTAGGGCTTAATATTGATGCAGGGTTGCAGTGGGCACCACAAATTGTGGCTCTTGCTGGTAGACTTAGTTCCGCTGCATATGCAGTTCGTATAATAAGGCAGCTTACTGATGAAGCTACAGCTAGGCTTGTTTATTTTAGCTACTTCCATAGTGTTATGTCATATGGTATCATACTGTGGGGTAAAGCAGCAGATATCCAAGCTATTTTTGTCTTGCAAAAACGGGCAATACGTGCCATTTATAAAATGAAGTCGCGTGACTCCTTGAGAGAGCGTTTCAAAGAAATCAATATTCTTACAGTAATATCGCAATATATCTATGAAATATTATTACATACACATAAACACTTGGATAGTTTTATGATAAAAAGTGACGTGCATGGTATTAACACGAGAAATAAACACAAACTAAATATACCAAAATTTCGATTAAAGAAAGTAAGTGGGTCTTTTATGGGGAATTCTGTACGGTTCTATAATAAACTTCCAGAAGGTGCATTTAAACTTCCTATTCGAAGATTTAAATCCTACATAAAGATGAATCTAATTAAGAAAGCGTATTACACTCTTGATGACTATATTAATGATAAAGCCGCGTGGCCTGATGTCGCTCTGCCCCTCGACTGCTAAAATGGAAATTTGCAATATCTGTACTTACCTATTTACATGTTTGTATTAGATTATTATTTATAAGTATAACAAGCGTAGCGTGTGCTGTCTTGCATATTTTTGCTGATGTTTATTTACTTTTGACTACCTTCCTAAGGTTTTTAAGTTCTCATTTACTATGTATCAGCAACTCCTTGCTCCGAGGCACCACACAGGCGCTTCTCACCTAGTGGTAAGACGGACCATTTATGTAAGCCAAGCCGAGTTTGTTGCCTGATTCTTCTAGGCTTGGTCGCGTTGGAACAGGAGTAATTTAATTTTATATAAGACGATTCAAAATGATCGTTGTGATTTCAATGAATAAAGTTCTTTTTGACTTTGACTTTGACTTTGCTATTTTAGATACCAGGTTGAATTGAAACTAACAACATTTAACTTAGGAGGTGATCATTTTACCTCATCATCATCATCATTGCCAGCCTGTAGAAGTCCAGTGCTGGACATAGACCTCCACCCTTGAATTCCATGATAATGATTCCCCATTAGTTGTCAGTTCTGCGAGCACTGCTAAAAACATTATAAATGTAGCAGGAAGTCGATAGATAGAGGCGGCTCAAGACTGTTCATAAGGCATTCTAGGGTGGAGTTTTTTTTTTATAAATACTTGTATGCAAATACACCACAGTTAGGTTAGTGTCAAGGTCAAGTTTAATGTCAATGTCACGTTCTTGAGTCTTATGTCCCTAGCCTCGCTGAAGACAGCAACATTTCTAAATGAACCGGATAAATCTTCTCTCAAACCCGCATAGTGTAGTGTTCAGTGTTCCGAAGTTTACTCTTCTATAGGCTGATAATGATGATGATGAAATAACTGTGCTTGTTTCAGTCATCTACCAGTAATAGAACTGTAAACATCCATTTAAGAGTCAATTTTAAAACCTTTTTGTGTCATTGCAGCATTAAAACTTGGCATAGCAGGGTCACGCCATTAACAACTACTAAACTAAGGGAGGGCGAGAGTGTTAATAAAACCGAATGACAGATCGAACTTGAACCCTCCCTGGACCTTCATTTGTCTTGTAATGACAGACGAAACTTTAAATGCCACAGTTCAAGTACGAGGACGTTATAACTACGAGATTTTTGTTATAAAAATACATCTGCTAATTCTCTATGAATCTTCATATGAAATATATAATATAAAAGTAAAATAACTGTATGTGCCTTTCTCGTGCATTAACGGCAAAACGGCAAGGTCAATTTTGATGAAAGTTCAATAACAAATAAAACCGGCCAAGTGTGAGTCAGACTCGCGCACGAAGGGTTCCGTACCATTATCTATAAAAACTTATTATAATATTTATTTTATTCTGTTTTTTATTATTTTTTTGTTATAGCGGCAACAGAAATACATCATCTGTGAAAATTTCAACTGTTTAACTATAACGGTTCATGAGAAAACAGCCTTGTGACAGACGGACGGACGGACAGCAGAGCCTTAATTAGGGTCCGTTTTACCCTTTGGGTAGGGAAACCTGGAAAAGTTAAAATTTAGGATACTTTTTATCACAGATTCTTCAAAGAAATAACGCGGGTAAAACAGACGCTGACCGCTAGTTAAATAATAAAAAATAATACAAATATAGCTCCCTGTTTTATTAAAATGCAAGCAAGGTTTATCATGAATAGTTCGATTTGATTGTTTGTTATGAAATGTATGTGAAGCATATTCCTTCAGCATAATAACATGTCCTTGGCATGTTATTTTTATATAAATTGTTATTGTCCATACCTAGCTGTAAGTTTTCCTAAAATTGCTAAAATAAAAAAATGATTTTTTTCTTACATCGCATGGTAGATGTAATAGTTAGTTCATAAAATGCAAGAAATTAACAAAAACAAGTAGTAGGACTACGAAGGTACCCCAGTGGGCTATAAACCAGTGGTCCGGCCCTTGGCTTACTGTCACTTCGCTGATATCTTTACGATATCCGGCCTGCCTGACGAACCTGACCTGCCCCAGAGATGGACTCCAATATAATTTTTTGTCAGTAGTAGAACTTCTTGTGAAAGAATTCGTCCGGGGAAGTACTACCACCGTACCTATTTCTGCCGCCAAGCAGTAGTGCACGCATTGCTGTGTTTCGGTTTGAAGGGTAAGCTTGATTGCTTACCAAGTTGTCTATACTTTTTTTTTAAATAGTTATTTTACTATACTGTGGGTCAGTGGGAATTCGTAGCCTTAATTGTTTTAAAAAATCATTCAGGACTTCTGGTCAAAGGGAAAACGCATTCTGCATCCTACTCAATCAATATATTAGTGTTACTATTCAGCCTGACTTTGTCGAAACTAGATAAGAGCCGGTAGGTACATAAATATGGTTTTAGTATTGGGTATAATGGTCGTTATTTTTTTTTTTAAACCTCTGTGGCGCGGCGGGCGATGGTTCGTCTTCGACGCAGGAGGTTGCGGGTTCGATTCCCGCCTCTGAACAAATATTTGTACGATCTGAAGATAATTGTTCAGGGTGTTCTGGGTATCTTTATATGTATTATAAAAAATATCTATCTATGTAATGTACATTGTATTAAGTATATTAGTTATCTGTGTAGTACCCATAACACAAGCTCTCCTTTGCTTGGGGCTAAATAATGTTGTGTGAAATGTCCAACATTTATTTATTTATTTATTTACCTATCAGAAATGGTATCTATACTTAATTCTATTTTTGGTTTTCGTAGCCAAGTAAAAAACAAAGTAAACTAGCTGATACAGTCGCGACTTCGCCCACCTGTATAGCATAACTTTGCCATAGAACCAACCTATCTAAAAACAAAAACCCATTCAAATACATTAATAGTTTTGTACGAAAAACAACATTCAGTTTTAGGTGACGACCTCTGTGGCGCGGAGGGCGAAGGTTCGCCTGCGACACAGGAGGTTGCGGGTTCGATTCCCGCCTCTGAACAATTATTTGTACGATCTGCAGATATTTGTCCAGGGTGTTCTGGGTATTTTTATATGTATAATAAAAAATATCTATCTATGTAATGTATTATATTAAGTAAGTATATCAGTTTTCTAGTACCCATAACACAAGCTCTGCTTAGCTTGGGGCTAGATAATGCTGTGTGAAATGGCCAGCATTATTATTATTATTATTATTAAATACATTTAATAGTTTTGTACGAAAAACAACAATCACTTTTAGGTAATAGTGATCTCTCTAAATTCGTCCCTGACAATCCAATGGGCTGGACACGACAGAATTTAATTGCGATTCGGCAAAGTGGACAGTGGGCGGGAGAAACAATTTAATGCGAAAACTAGCCTCGTGTACGCCGACCTTTATCTAAGACGATCGACGGTTAAGTGCGCGCGTGCCCTTACTTTGATGAGTCTTTAGTTTAAATGGATTTTAGGATTATTATGTCACTGATACGATGTGGCTATCGTTGGGTTTTGTTGAGATTTGAATACCTATGAATGAAACTTACATCTGCTGTTGCTTGTTGGAATTCGATTTAAATAACTCAACGAAAAACAAGTAACTAGTTAACGAAAAACAAAGTAATTAGTTTACGAATTTTAAATAAAATAAATAAATGCTGGACATTTCACACAACATTATTTAGCCCCAAGCTAAGCAGAGCTTGTGTTATGTGTACAAGATAACTGATAGGTATACTTAATACAATACATTACATATATAGATATTTTTTATTATGCATAGAAAATACCCAGAACACTTAAACTCAACGTGACACACAGATTCACAGATTCATAAATAGTTACTACATGTAGTAACTATTTATGAATCTGTGCAGTCTACTATCGTCTGCGCGGCATAAAATGATGAATAGTTACTATTAATAGTTCAATTTATAGTTGTGTAAGTCACGGTAAAAGCTCACAAGTAGCAAATCGATAGTTGCAATGCAAAACTCTTAATAAGCCCTCTGGTTTCAAAATACAATTAAAACGACTAAAATCTTGTCAGAAAAGTTTTATGCAGCCATTCAAAGAACAAAATAAATGTGGAAAATGAAATACAAAATTCCCATTCAAACAGCCCGTATCGTGTGACAATCACACAAAGCGACAAACCACTTTCTAATTAACAGTTAAAAATGTTTGAAAACAAATAAGTAACTCACGTTAATCCTTCGAACGGCAGGTGCCCGCATCCAACTTCGACCTAACCCTTCCTTCGTGGGTCATTACAGGACACAGAGTGAAAAACAGAAGACATTTTTGACCCTTGTAAAAAAGTAAAGTTTGGAACCGTAGCCTCTTTAGTGAAAGCGATATAGGCTGTTGGGCCAGGGTTCAACTGAAAAAGCAGGTTGTTTGTCTTGTCCCTTTCTTTTTTAGCATCAAATTAACAAAAACTCGACAAACAAAAAAAACGATCGATTAACGTGTATCGCCTCACCACATCCCTAAAATTTTATGCAAGTTGACGTTACCTTGTTATGACAGAATGGAAAAATATGTGTATTGTTTTGTGATAATCCACGTTATTACAAAGATATGGCGTAAAATATCTTCAGCTGTCATTCTAATCAAGCTACATTTAATAGACTGTAGTATGAATAGTATGTTTATTTTTATTTTTGACATCTGTCATTTTGACACTTCACAAAGTATTTTAAGTAAACAGATTGTGGAAAGTTCAAATGATAAAAAGAAGGGAGAAAGAAGATATTCTTTCCCCGTTGATCTTATTAATATGATGAACAAGTAGGGGCACATGAACAACCTTCGACTTTGACTTTTCGACTTTGAATTTAAAAAAACCCCAGTGCAATAGTTTTGGTAACTGAAAAAAAAACATGAAGCAGATAAGTAACTTTAAAATATAAAATTAAATAAATTATAGAAAGTTGTTGCTCAAGACAGTCAATGCTATGACACCCATTTTTAGTCGGGGTTTCAAATCTTTTTGTTGCTAAGTTCTGAGATGTACCTATTGGTCGCATCTACACCTTACCTACTCTACGTGACCCAACCCCACCGGTCATCTTAATCAACCCTTCAAAGGACAATCGGTCCACTTGACCCTTGGGAGGGCCGAACTAATTATTGTTATAAGCTATTATTAGTGTATTAGTACCTCCAATATTTATGTTTTCATTACTTCGGATCTGGAAGTTTTGGGATTATTCCCGTTAATTTGGTAATGAGTTTTTGATTGTTCGATTGGAGGCCGTATTGGTCGTAGTTTATGGGCCTTCCACACTTGCTTATACCCACAAAGTATTGTATGGTGTGATGGTTGCGCCATATAGACCCGATTTGGACGTCAATAGCTTGCTAAACCAATGGTTAGATTTTATCAGTTTTTCTGTATTCAAAGGTTAAATCTTGTTTTTGCTTTGGATCGTTTCCAATTACTTCCCAACTAATTCAGGAAAGCCACACTCCATCATCACAATTTAGATCCCCAAAACAATGCAGCCTGTATTTTCATTAAAAAAACACACAAATTCAAAGCACTCCACAATGAGCCCCGAACAATAGTACGACTGGATCGGACAAACTAATTTATTTGTTCCCTCCATCGCGTTTTATCTATCTTTCTTTCGCCTTAAAGGATAAAAATAATTACAAGATAAAAGATATTTCCTACGCCCGCGCGCTTTTTCATTTTTTTTCGACGTTTTTTGTCGTTTTGTCCGTCCGAGACGCGATCTGTCGTCTACTTTCATTGTGTTATCCATCGGTGTTGTTGGACTTAGTGTGGATATACCCTTTTTTTTGTGATTAAAAGTGTGTACAGTAAGTTCGCAGCCTAAGCCTTTAAACTACCCCAAAAAACTTCCACAAAAATATATAGAGAAAATGCGTATAAAATGTATTTACTTGCTAATTAGTTTAATTGATTTAGTGGTTACTATGATAGCTAACTTATACAATTGACCATTTTTTTTTATAATACCCCTTATTTTCTTAGTCAGGGCCTATCTAAGATACTTATTATAATATGCATTTTATTTTTTAACGGTTACATTTTTGCTGATCATGCAAACATTTTTTCCGCAGCGGGAAACGAACCCACACCTCTTACGTGTCAGCCGGCTACTCGCACGCCACGCCACGGAGGTCTAATTATGGAAATCTTTGCTTTCAGGCTTTTGTGAACGATCGAAATGGATTGGTGGTTCAGCCAAGCCGTGTTTGTTGCCCTGACTCTACTAGATTTTGTCGCGTTGGAACAGGAGTAAATTCACTAAGATTAACATATTATTTTTGACTTTGATTTTGACTTTCAAAATCACTACGTAGCTCATCAAATTATAAGGCTTACTCATTATAAAAACACGTTCAGCTTTTTTATACTAATTAGGCATATCCAGGCTATGCAAAACGTAATGTTTTAATTCAATTCTTGGTCCATACTAATTAACCCCTTCCAGGGAACTCTTTGCGAAGACAATAATAATAAGCGAGCAAATGAACACCGTGCTGGGGGCATACCAGCTTGATGTAAAATATTATAAATGAAAAGAAAATTGCATCACGCTGATATAGTTAGGCATTATTTTTACAGTTCTTAAGCAGTCTGTCAACCTTTTCACTAATATAAACATTATTATTTCACACAGTTTGGACTCAGAGAGCTGATTCTATGTTTTTACAAGCAATTGACACGGACGTATAGTGTAGTGTAACACGCATTTTTGTATGGAAAATGAGGTTCACAGAGTGTACGCTAGGGGCGCTCATCGGTTTCGCCATACAAAAATCACACACCAGACGTCCGTGTCAATTAAGCCTAACTAATTCTTTTTGACAGATGTTTTCATACATTATCTGTCACCTTGACCAAATGGTTACGGTATATCTAAATAAACGTTTGCGCTACAATTTTGAATCCTTTTCTAATTAATTTTGTTTTGTCTCTCTTCCAAAGAGATACAACTAAGGCGACTCTACTTAGCGCATTATTGACCAGCACAGTATATTTTACTCAAATAAAAATTCAATTGCAAAAACTCTCCAATATTATCTAACCAATCACATTGCCTCATCGGCTCTCGAAGCGTGGAACTGAATGGGTATTGGTTATCGATCGGTTTCCGATCAGCCAATGAGAGGGCAGTCGGCACGCCCGCCACACACGCCTACAGGAGATATATCGAAGATGTGTGATGAGGTGGGACTTTTATTATGGATTTTATTGGTTCAGTTTTGCTCCGTGTTCATGAGAAGCAACTTACATTGGATGACTAGGGCTGTGAACTTATGTTAATAACCCAACCATTTGGGTTGTGATACTCACTATTTTCCACATTGCTATTTCCAACATTTATCCCGCAGCGGGAATCAAACCCGCAATCTGTTGCATCTTAGCCGTTTACTTACCCGCCGCACCACATAATCAAAAGTCATCCAACTACAAGCCATAGCGTTTTTTACAAAATATTTTGGGTCTATTAAGATTTTTCAAAGCTATCTTACGAATTAGACCTAATTATTAAACAATTTAACGTTGAAATTACATCAAGTTTAAAATAGTTATAAACCAAAATAATAGCTATCATTGATGAGTTTTAATGTCAGTAGGCTTAACCTATTCTTGATCTAAACGCGAAACATTTTCCTACGCTTATTTTTTCATGTTCCAAGTCTCCAAAGGTCATCCGCCTCGTAAAACAGCGACCGATCGCTTCGATTGGACATGCGCGCAGAACGCAGTTTTTTTCTCATGAGTTGTCGGGCGTGGCTAGTCGATAGCTTTAGATATCGAACACGCCTTATTGAATAGCTATCGATAGTAACGCCTTATTGCTTATCAGTGATATTTTAACCCTTAATGTAAAAGGTTTTTGAGAGTATTACATACACACTTAGATATGTATGGTTCAATGTGTACTAAAGATAAGAGATGTAAAAACACATTTATAATGTTTCTTTTTTTTCTGTTTTTTTATACTATTAGTAAAGCAAACAACCATACGGCTAACATGATGGAGAGTAGTTAACATAGCCTATCGCCTGCAACACCAGAGGCATCAAACACGCGCTGCCGACCCTGAGACATAAAGAAGAAAAGTCTCATGTGCCTGTAATTTCACCGGCACCCGTACTCTTTAAACCGAAACACAGCAATGCTAGTACTACTGCTTGGCGGCAGAAATAGTGGTGTCGGTACTAAGTGGTGGTAGTACTTCCCCGGACGAACTCTTTCACAAGAAGTTCTACTACTAACAAAGAAAAAAGTTAAGCACGTTGGTGTTTCCTCCAGCCAAGCCAAGCAATAGTCACATTGAACCGAAGCAAGGCTTTTACAGATCTTTGGCATTCATCCTGGCTCTTAAAGATAAGTTAGCTAATTTTAATAGTTTCATTTTCTAGTTTTTTTTTGAGATTGAATGAAGCTAATTTCCCGAGCAATCGTGTAATTAAATAAAACAAAAGACTATTGCGTGAATTTTTAAATAGGAGGAAAAACTGTAACAATAAATAAAATAAATAAATGCTGGACATTTCACACAACATTATCTAGCCCCAAGCTAAGCAGAACTTGTGTTATGGGTACTAGATAACTGATATACTTAATACAATACATTACGTAGATAGATATTTTTTATTATACATAGAAAAATACCCAGAACACTGAACAAATATCTGCAGAACATACAAATATTTGTTCCGAGGCGGGAATCGAACCCGCAACCTCTTGCGTCGCAGGCGAACCTTCACCCGCCGCGCTACAGAGGTCGTCACCTCATAAAAAAATAAAAATTGCATAAATCTGTATTAAGTTAATTAAAATACTTGAATATTATCGTCATCGTTGGCAGTCAGTATGTACTTACTAGTATTGCCATACTGATGGATTGAATAAGCTTCGCACATTATACATTATACAGTAGTCCGATTCGTTATAATATGTCGTTGCATAGTTAGACAGTGGATAATATGTGACAATTTCTCTACCATAAAAACACCGTTTTACTAACAGGTTTATAGATTTATTTACTGACAAAAAACGAGTGCTTCTTAATTCAACCCAATTTAGGTCAACCCATTTAGGTATTTATATCGAATCATTTTTTTAAAATTTATATTCTTAACTCAACCCAATCCTAAAACATGTGTCACAGTGAATATGCAGTGGTATTAAAACTATACTCTTTATTATCAGCCTGTAGATGTCCACTGTTGGACATCTATAAAAAAGTTAGGTAGATACATACTTAAACAAAAGCTGGTTAACTTAGATAAATAAAACGATGCGTTGGGGATTGGACGAGAATAATCTGTATCCCGACTCCCAGAATATAGGCTATATTAATAGAATCCCAATCGCCGTAGTGCGCAAACTCGAACCAATACTCAATACCGATAGATAGGATGTGTGGGCGGGCCATCCTCTGGGCGTAGCCGATTCCTGATAAAAATAACATTTTATTATCATCCTGAACAGTGGAAATGTTTTTCTATGAGCTTTTGAAAAAGTTATTTAGCAAAATTTTTTCTTCTTTTAGTTATGGCTTCTATGGCAACATATAAATTATGTAGATTAAATTAAATTGAGTTAAATTAAATTAACATCAAATTTAATTAAATTAAGAATAAACATTTACAATGAACATTTGTAACATTTATAATTTATAATTTTATTTGTAACATTTATAATTTATTTATAATATTTACAATATTTATAATTGATATATTCATAGCATACAATGTCATTATTTGACAAGCAAACAGATTGAAGAGCAACATTTTATGTTGGTATCTAAGTTAAGGTGGAACGTTTCACAAGTGGCGCGAAATTCAAATTTTATTGTGTTTTTTGCACATTATAGCTTACCAACACTTGTAATAGCAAACAGCTGGTTTGCGGGAATCAGGAGATCTAACACACATGTTTTAATTGAAATTATCTCATAAATATCATTAGTTCAGCTACGAATGTCAATGAACCAAAATACCACTATACAAATCATTCATTGACATTCGTTACTAAACTAATTATAATTAATAAGATGCTTTCAATTAGAACATGTGTGTTAGATCTCCTGAGTCCCGCAAAACCAGTGTTCGCTATCACAAGAAGTGTTGATAAGTTATAATGTGCAAAAAACACAATAAAATTTCAATTTCCCGCCACTTGCGAAACGTTTCACCTTAAGTTTTTTTTGCCAAAAATAAATAAATAAAATAAATAATGCTGGACATTTCACACAACATTATCTAGCCCCAAGCTAAGCAAAGCTTGTGTTATGGCAACTAGATAACTGATATACGTAATATAATACATTACATAGATATATATTTTTATTATACATAGAAAATACCCAGAACACCCGGAACAATTATCTGCAGATCGCACAAATATTTGTTCCGAGGCGGGGATCGAACCCGCAACCTCCTGCGTCGCAGGCGAACCTTCACCCGCCGCGCCACAGAGGTCGTCGAAAAATCGTTAGAAGAAGTTGCAGTTGACAAAACGTATATTCATCGGTCGTGTATTTTATATTATTTTAATTTGACTACTTGATACTTATGTCAATGGTAATCATTATTTGGTCAGTATAGTAAAACTGCACACAATGCTTTTCTACCAGAAGGCGAACATAGTTTCTTATTTAATTTGACAAATGATTTAAGGCAATACCTAAGAGCTGCACTATAGCACATCCCCGCAAAAAAATAATAATAATTTTCTCTCAACTTTAGCCGCACCTTCCACTCATTAAGTAGTAGTACTCATTAAGTGAGGCAGTCGAGATCATAAATATCACTTCCTTAACCCATTTTAGTGAACACAATTTTCATTTTAAGCCGCGCGACACGTCCTTATTATTATTTATAATGTAACTTAGTTATTTGTATTTGCGGGAGTTTTCTGCTGGGGTTTAATGGATTTGTTTAACCTCTGAAAATTACCATTTCATTTTTACGGTTCTAGGAAACCAAATTTCAGGTTAAAAATATTTAACTTTTATAGAGATAAAAGTAATTTCAGAAAACATATTGAAAACAACTTGTTGTGAGATTCCTTAGTTCAACTAGTAGTTGACGACCTCTGTGGCGCGGCGGGTGAAGGTTCGCTTGCAACGCAGGGGGTTGCGGGTTCGATTCCCGCCTCGGAACAAATATTTGTACGATCTGCAGATATTTGTTCAGGGTGTTTCTGGGTATTTTCTTAGTACCTATGATAAAAAATATCGATCTATGTAATGTATATTGTATACAGTATATCAGTTATCTAGTACCCAAGCAAATACAACACAAGCTCTGCTTAGCTTGGGGTTAAATAATGTTGGGTGAAATGGCCAGCATTACATAAAAAAAACTAAGGTTACTTACTTAATTCAAAACTTTACTCCAAAAATAGACACTATCAAAACAACGATTAATATAACCATGGCCAGCAACAGGCAACAGGATGTTTTTTTGACCGTGATAATCTTACCTTTGTTTATTTCAACTTGGATTTTGAAATCTAATATGTGAATATTAAATTTCAAAATCAAAGTTCCTATAAATTTAGTGACTAAAGACCATACAGTGTGGGCTATACAATACATACAGGATCACGGACCGAGTTATTCCTCATAGTTTGTTTACTGATAACAACATCACACTGTACATTATAGAATTATTAATTTATAAGTTAGATATACCGAAGATAATAAACAACTATACAATAAGTGACACAGTAATTTATTCCATGATTGTGGAACGGTGTGATATACACAAAGGTGCTTATAAAATATATAAATTAATACAATCGAAGAAAGAATAAAACAACTTATAAGGGAAACCAATTTCTTTTCAGATCAGGAACCTTTAGACCTTTATAGCAACAAAATGAAGATTGACCAGTTTTAAATTTCATTGCTACGCCCGTAGTTCGTAGAGGATTGTAGCGTTCCTAACGGCCAGTTTGGCGTAGCATTAAGAGTCTCTCTAAATCACCTATTGTGTCTTTTAATAATACAACCCTTAATAACTATCAATGTTATATATAATTATTGAAATGATATTATAGCAAAACAAGACGAAAAACACACGAAAATGCAATTTTTCCTGCTACAACTACTCGACGCTAGATGGCGTTACTTATCTCTGCTTCAAAGTTTCGTGAATAGTTCGTCTGAAGTATCGTTCATGAATAAATTGTAGAATTTTACTTAGATTAAATGAAAAAATAAAATGAAAATTATGACAATGAATGGAGGTAGCTCAAGACCGTTCGTCGTGGCATTCTAAGGCGGAGGCCTATAACCAGCAGTGGACTTCTACAGGCTGATGATGGTGATGATGATGAAATTAAAAAATCTTTCGTTATTTTATTTCCAAAGAAAAAACAGGATAAGACTCAACGGTACTTTATTCTAAAGCTCTATCATGATGTGGCATAGAACCTTAGTAGCACAATTATGAACTGTATCAGGTAACGCTGTTTTCATGGTGCAGCTAAACAACCTCAGTAACACTTAAAAGTAAGATGAGACTTTTTAATTTGATCCGTGTATTAGCTACACGTACCTAGATACCCGTATGTGCGTAACTCACCAATCTCACGGCTGGATATAAACAATTCTGTATCAACAATTATTTATTTGCGAGGCGCTACACTTACAGCGAAGACATATTTACGGCTCGAGGATAAATAACGTGCGGCAAGCGCGAGTGGGGCAGAGGTGGCGGGTTCCGTTCGATTTTCGGTTTGACGTGACGCGTGGAGTGTCGACATCGTGACATACGCGATAACTCTTCTGAGGCTACTGGAGTTACTATACATACTATACTTTTTCTACGTCACATTTTGGTATTTCTGTTATATAAACATCTATGTAATAATTTAAAATTAATCGAACTTAAAAAAAAATAACTTTGAAATTAAATTTTATAGGATCCCAAAAATTACTTAAGGGGGTAACCTTATTCATAATCATTTTTAAACCCATTTTAGTTAATATATGTTTTGTCTTGTTTTGACATATGACATTTTACATCAGAGAGAAGAAGACAAAACCTATTTTAACTAAAATAGGTTTCAAAAATGATTATGAATAAGGCCCCAATATGAATAAGGAATAAATAGTGTCTTGTGGCTAAATTGTATCTACTCAAATTTACACAGGTAGTAAACGAGTAGATTAGTGAAATAATCTAATTATATCTCATCTTAATCTTATCTTATCCATTGTATATAACTCAACTCATTATGGTCTTCCCAAAAAAGTTGCCTCCGTGTCAGTAGTGTACTACCAGTTCAACTTATGTTTTAATTAGACTTCAAAAATGTCAGTGAAGTCGAGTGAATGTACTTGTATTTTTGTAGTTGTACTAGAGATACAAAGGTGTGTCATTTGTACTACCAGTTATACTTCTTAGTAGTACTACTGACATGGCGGCATTTTTTATAAACTAGGTGAATTTACTGAAACTTACAACATAGACTAATGGTAATAGAATACCAAAATACTTTATTATGAACCTGAAGATAAAAGAAAAAAAAACTTAACATAATAATTAAAAGTACAATGGCCGGCCTTATTGCTCACAAGCATCTTCCAGACAACCTTTTGATGGAAAGAAATCTGTAAGATGGCCTGTGGTAGAATATGAAGAATAGCTAGGGGTGTACGTACAGATTATAAGAAAGAAGTGAAATATAATACTTAATAATAACTATCGAATAACTAAAATACGCGATATATCCGTTTAAGTGGATTAATTTACAATATATATATATATATATATATATATATATATATATATATACTAAGTATATTGTATAGAAAGACAAACTTATAGTGAAGCAAAGATAAAAATGACATTATTAACATAAGACTAAGCAATCTTTGACTAACTCAGGCTTTTAATATGGCTACTAGGACCTTCTTCTTTAAGGAGTTATCGTAGACTTTACTCATTTGCTGAACCCTAAAAATACGCAAAGGTAAAAATACACATAAACATGTCACAATAGGCCGCATCGCTAAGCAGACAGTTTGATGCATGCCTTAAATTAATTCTTTCTTAGGGGACGGCTAAGTGACATTCTTGCGAGACAGGGGGCACCCAGAGATCTCAAACTGGTATTGACAGGGGGTACTTGTGATTTGGAATGTCAATTTGAAGAAAAGCTTTACCTACGAGACATGAGAAAACAGAAAAACAGTTAGTTATTATAGAATTTATTTCCGATAAAACAATCGAAGCAAAAACACACAAAATTAACACAAAATAAAAAAAAACATTAAATCAGTCAGTCAAACAGTGAAAATGGGTGGTGATGATGATGCCTACATATTATTTTCTATTTCAATTTTAAAGGTTTTTATTTCATAATCTAGGTATCAATATACATATTCTAGTGTAGGTAACCTAGAACTTCACAACAATATTTTGATGACAACAGTTTTCAAGCAAGGCTTATTAAAACTTATAAAAAAAAATGAAAAACAATCTCATAACGGTTCATAGGTAAGTCATCATCATCATCATCAGCCTGTAGGATTCCATAAGCCTCCCCTTAGAATGCCACGACAAGCGATCTTGAGCCACCTCCATCCACCGACTTCCTGCGACAAAGTTATAAGTATACCAAATATTAGATTCTATAATTTTGATACGAGCATGTAAGCTTTGCATAGCGTTACTTATGAGATATAAGTATTAGTGTTAAGTACTCAGGTGGATGCTGGTACCCATTCCCTGGAGAAATCCTTTAGTCAGCTTTTACGATATCCATGGGAGGAGACTGAGGGATCTATTCATAGCCTGGATACACCACGGCACTGAACGGCCAGAAATGTGTACGATCATATTTATTACAAAAGCTATAGGAAGACATTACAGAATTCAAAAAACGATGTAAAATTTTACACAAACATTATTTCATCTGACATTATTAAAAAGGCTCGATAATATTTGTAAAAAAAACGTATATTATGATATATGTTATTATTATTAGCCCTTAATTTATTATTTATCTAATTACTTAATACTACTTTACAACACTGTACGAAATACATTTTTATAAACACTTTCTTAAGTTTTCTCTGTAGGTAAGTGAATATTAATTATTTTGAGAAAATAAACATTTTTACCGTACATTAATATGAATCGGAAGCAAATATGCCGTCTTGCAATTCTCAATGCCGAATAAAAAAATTGAACATTTTCTGTCTCATAACTGCATCGAACTCGCACAAGTAATCCGCCATTTTTCCTTCCTTCCTCAGGACGTTATAACTCTCGCTTTGTTCTCAGTTTCTCAAGGAGCCGCGGTGTGTCCCGAACCAGCTCCATTGTACTGATGAGTTATAGTCGAGGAACGGATAAGTCGCACGAAGTTATTGTACGATGATTTTTAGGGTTCCGTACCTTAACAGGAAAAAAGGAAACTTATAGGATAAGGTTGTTGTCCGTCTGTCTGTCCGTCTAGTTAGTTAGTTCATAGTTAGTATTTTGATAACAATAATTAGTTCTAGGTTAAAACATCAATTAATAATAAATTTAATATAACTTTTCATTTAAAAAACCGACTTCCGCCATTGTATCCTACTAAATATCTGCATGAAAAAAAAATTATGTAAAAACTATAGCGGTGAAAGGGTTAAGATACTTTCTGAATGCAAATGCTTGATATTTGTTGCTGAAAATATAAAAATCGCTATATGTATGCCTACAATTTTTGAGGAGTTCCCTCAATTCCTCATGGAGTCCATCATCAGAACTGGATTTTGGGACCATTCTGGAAGTATATCTGGAAATAACGGAATTATTTCTGGAAGATTGAAATAAAAAAATCTTTTTCCAAATCTACTTATAAACGACGGTGATATGAGGCCAAAATAAAATAAAAATACAACCGAATTGAAAACCTCCTCCTTTTTGTGAAGTCGGTTGAAAAAGTACCTGGTTACTTATTGCAATCTCTGTAAAGTATTCTGCAATGCACAGTACAATTAAGGTAATCTATTTGCCAAAGATGGTATTGTTGAGGCAGTAAATAATTTCAATAACCATTATCTTAGCAGTTGGCACGAAGACGATTTTAAATGTTCATTACACATAAGAATTCAGGACAATCTCGAGTTTAATTGTACTTCATAAATTAACTATGGGATAATTATCGCACTTCTTTAAATACAGTACAGACTACGATACCCTTTGTACCGTGTTTATTTTCATCTCAAATAAATTATATTTTCAGTCAATTTTATCGTTAAGAAAAACAAAATTTATGTTATTTGAAATCTTTGATATTTTAATTAATTGTTTAATTATTTTGTCAAAAACCTTGGATATTTAAATCATAATTATATTGTGTATTAATAAAATTATAGTTTTATTGTAAAAAAATGACAGCGCCCTGAACAGTGTAAATATACATACCTACGTATAGCTGTAACTAGACCTGCCTCCCAATTAAATAGCAAAATGGCAATGGGGAACGCAATAATTGGGATCATTTTGGCAGCCTCAGCGCTGTCCAAATCTTATGAAACTTCAATGAAGGAATATTTTAACCAAGAAATTTCCCTCTTGGTTAAAATATTCCTTCATTCATGCTTCAAAAGATTCGGACAACGCTAAGGCTACCAAAATGATCACAATTGCGTTCACCATTTCCATTTGCTACTATAATTGGGGGACTTATCTCCAACTTGTATTTCCTTTATATAAGAATGAATAAATTAATTGAATTTAATTGCATGTTGCAGTCAAATTTCCTAATATGTGATTTTACCAAGAAATAACGGGTCCAAAGACCCGAGAGAAGAAGGAAAATACTTATTTTAACTTCACTCAACATCATCATCATTACTGCTGGACATAGGCCTCCTCTTAGAATGCCTCGACAAACGGTCTTGAGCTGCCTCCATCCACCGACTCCCCGCGACTTTTATAATGTCTTTAGTCAATCGAGTGGAGGGCCTTCCTCTACCGCGTCGTTCGGTTTGCGGTCGCCACTCGAGAACCTTTATTCCCCAACGGTTATCAGTTCATCGAGCTATATGACCTGCCCATTGCCACTTCAACTTGCTAATTCTGAGAGCTATGTTGGTGATCTTGGTTCTACGGATCTCCTCATTTCGGATTCTATCACGTAGTCCTAGCATAACTTCATTAAAAAACTAAAAGCTACAGTTGTGTTTCAAAACCACTGCTATTACGTCAAGCTTGTTTTCTTTCTAGTGTGTACGGTTACGCTACCGTGGCAATAATACGTGCTACATAAATCTTTAGAATGGAGTAATTCTGAATTCCTCAGTATAGGAAAAACGAAAGGGTTGCGACACCGGGCGCAGGATATTTCCAGTTTATTTTCATTTTTTGGTTTATCGTTGGATCGAGTTGAACTATAGATATTACCAGCAGAACACAATCTAACATCATTTTAATGACTTGGTATGTGTATATACTGTGCATACATCTCGACGACCTCTGTGGCGCGGGGGGTGAAGGTTAGCCTGCGACGCAGGAGGTTGCGGGTTCGATTCCCGTCTCGAAACAAATATTTATACATTCTGTAAATATTTGTTCAGGGTGTTCTATGTACTCTATTGTATAGGTATATCAGTTATCTAGTACCCATAACACAAGTTCTGCTTAGCTTGGGGCTAGATAATGTTGTGTGAAATGTCCAGCACTTATTTATTTATTTATTTTTGTTTTATCGTTGGATCGAGTTGAACTATAAATACATTTACCAGCAGAACACAATCTAACATAATTTTAATGACTTGGTATACCGTGCATACATACATGTTCTTTGTGTGCCGTGGTGTGTCTAGCTTAAGAATAGACAACTCAATCTCCACCCGTGGATGTTGTAAAGCCGACTAAGGGATTACTTACACTAGGGAATGGGCAAGAGCCTACCTGAGTACTCAACACTAATATTGTGATCACTTAGTCTGTCAATCGTGGTTATTGTGCCAAATCTCCTCATAGCATTCGATGGGGGAGTCCTAGTCCAGCAGTGGAGGTCTAAAGGCAGCTGTGACGTGTATACTGTGATACTCGTGAAAATAAATTAGAGCTATATACTGTTTATATATTTTAAACTCGTGACGCAAAAAGGACCCCCATTTTGCGGGAAAGGAATGGAATGGAGGGGGAAGGGGAAGGAGTAGGGGGAAAGAGGAAAGAGGGGGATCGAAGGCTGATTATAGAATATAATAGAAAATACTTTATTGTACTTGATATGTATTAAAAATATACACAAAACTTAACATGATAATTAAAAGTACAATGGGTGGTCTTATCGCTTAGAAGCCATTTCTTACAGACAACTTTTGCATGGAGATAATGATTATACATGGATTTTGATTATATTGTGACTGTGGCCAGAGGTTGGTGGATGAAGGCGGTTCAAGACACACATCACATATCATCATTATGGGTGTGTTTGGGCGTGTATGTACATTCTTAAGCAATGCCTATTTTTTGATAGCATAAATAAACAAATTGTGATTTCAGGGACTAATTTGGTCTTTATATTCTCACGGAAAACTATTCGTAAAGATAAAAATGGGTAATAAATAAATGTGTTGTCTGCCATAAAAGTGCAATGGGTCTAGTGGTTACTATATGTAGCTATGTACATACTATGTACTATATGTACTTGTACGGAACACTCTCGATGCGAGCCCGACTTGCACTTGACCGATTTTTTTTAATAATCATGGTTCCAGAATAGGTAAATATATTTTAATACTTACAGTTCGAGCTAAAGTTATTTTGCGATTTCTTCGAGAGAAAACCTAAGTAGGTAATTATTTGTCAATTTCGGTAAAAAAATACACAAAAAAAAAGTTATTTCACAGTAGGTACCTTATTTCCTGTACTTCACAATATCTTTAGATCATAAAAAATTCATCCCGTAACGAAATAAACATCTCATTACGGGCTAATTACAAAAAAACAATCTTGAAAACAATATAATTAAGCTCGAAATTACAATGATGTGTAACGAAGCGGATTCCGTTGAAAGATGCAAGTTATTCAACGGTGAAATGGTGGCAAATGTCTCCAAGTACAGTTAGACCGAGAGCTCATGATAACAAAACTTACATTATTTGAATTTTCATTTAAACTAATTTTGAAACCGATTATCAAGGAATCCTAGGTAGGATTAGGACTATGTATCAAAAAAATTGTGGATATTGATTCTATTGTATCAATTTATAGTTCGTCATTGATGGAAATGTGAGAAATTTACCAAACCAAATTGATCAGATCGTGGTACTTGATGTAATAGATGCATGAATAAATATCTTCTTTATTCCTTCTTTCTTTCTTTAAATGTGCAAAGAATTTTAAGTACGATTAATGAACTCATTTTAATTTGTAACGTACAAAATGCCAACCATATAATTATTCAATATAAAGTTAAAGGAGGAACCTTATATACGAAGTTTAGAAGCCAGATATTCAAGGCTTCAAGGAAAGGTATCCTACTAATTTATAAACGCGAAAGTTTGTGAGTATGGATGGATGGTTGTTACTCTTTCACGTAAAAACTACTGAATGGATTTGAGTGAAATTTGGAATGGAGATACTTTACGCCCTGGATTAACACATAGGCTACTTTTCATCATCATCATCAATTTTTATCATTATTCACGCGGGTGAAACCGCGGGGCGCAACTAGTATTAATATATTTTAGCTTGACAAGAGTGCTTCATCCTCAACTACATCGTCAATTAAATTCCATTAAAATGTATAGGTATTGGTTTGAAGCATTCAGTCGGCCCTCGACACGACATGAGGAATAACATCGGGAATAATAAATAATAAGGTAACACGAGATAAATACCCCTGACAATATTAATAAATATGTGTTATCGCGAAAGTTTAAAAAATACGAGGATAAGTACATTTTTTGGAACGAAATCATGCATCCATTTCCACCATCATCTCTTACTTTAATTTACTCTGTGTCGCTCTGTACACGATTACAATTTATTATGAATAAATGAAATATTATAAACGCATCGGCGCACCGCTCCGACAACGCCACTGGCGATGGCGTTTGCTTTGTTTTGTGAGGGTTACAACTGAATACTGTTATATCGATATCGATGAAACCAAATATCCAAATGATATTAAAAAAAACCATGATACAAGTCATAAAATCAAGAAGTGATTTTCTTGCAATTAAAAATAATTTAAATAATCATCTCAATAGAACAATTATTGATGCCAGTGTGGCGAAGGGTGAAATTTTTCATTCTGATGAAAAATTGAAACTCCACTCGAAGCCAGTATGTAAGGGTATACTATCACTTCTTTCCATGAGACCATGGAAGGCTGTACTGTACGAGGAGAACTATTCGTACTGTGGACATTCTAACTTCTTCATTATTTGATGAGTACTTTATTTGAAGATACATTTCAAAACCATGCATTCGCCGGTCTACGGTCGAACGCGATCGCAGGCGGTGCTCATAATGAAGAGGCTTCTGAAATCAATCTCGAAACGTCAGCAAAAGTTACGATTCACAGTGGTAATTAACCATTTTTAAAATGATTCCCACTCATGAAAGTTTCAATTCTACCATGTATTGGCTTAATATTTAGAAGTCCTTGATAAATACATCGATATTTATTCGATGTTGTCCCCGCCCTACTCCGTAGCTGCCGACTTCCTTCATACTCGCAAGCACTCGTTCGTGAGCCTTTGTCGGGAACAATTGTCGACAAATTAGAAACGAATTGAGTTATTTAATATCAACCGTTAATGCTGAGGTTATTGTTTATAACAGCGTCTGGTAAAACAAATGTTGTTACTTAGTTATCTTTTGAAAGGGAACTAATATACCTCATAGACGATATTTTATAATATCTTGCCTTGCCATAAGGTGCAGAATTCTAATAAAAAACAGACTTTTGATTCAATGTACATAAATGTGTAGAATAGCTGTGGATATAATTTTGATGTGTATTAACTATTTATTTTATTAATAGTATCAATTTATAGTTCGTCATTGATGGAAATCTGAGAAATTTACCAAACCAACTGATCAGATCGTGATACTTGATGTAATAGATGCATGAATAAATATCTTCTTTATTCCTTCTGTCTTTCTTTAAATGTGCAAAGAATTGTAAGTACGATTAATTAACTATAACTATTAACTATTTATTTTATTTTTATTTATTTTTATAGTTTGGTGCCTAGGTCTCTTAAAATTAAAATCTAATGGTGCCACTTCACTTGGTTTATATTCGCAAATGTTTGCGTTATTTTTCCAAGGTAAAATTAACCATGAGTCTATCGGTATAGAAAGTTATTTTCCTTGACAAAATAACGCAAACATTTGCGAATGTACCAAGTGAAGTGGCAGCATTACTGAATTCTCTTTGCTAGCGTTCAGTGCCTTAATGAATACGGAGTTAAGGCGTAGACCAAAATCAAAGAGCCTAGCAGCGGATAACAAAGTGGTCCTATTTGTGTACTATTTTTTCCTGTTACAGGAAAAAATAGTACCTCTTTGATTTTGTCTATTGAGGTGATGAACCCTAAAAACTAAAAGTATTAGGCATTTCTTATCAGACGAAGGTTGAATGTACAAAATATTTCGTGTAAAGGCACCATTCCTCCATGACTTACATACATCTCTGAAACTACGTATTCCCCGCCATTATAAATCATACACTCAGTGGCAAAAAATCCCTTTTATCACTCCCGATAGCAGAGCCCGTGATTTATCCCGCAAATTGACAGAATGTGTACAACGTCGGATATTGGGCAGATCATATTTTATACTTTATTTCGGAAGGGTTTTTTCCGCGGTTCCCGATTTTCCGATTGTGAGTGCAAAAACACTGATGTGTCAACGTACTGCCTAAGCGAGAAATATTGGAAACAGCGTTGTTGTTTTATGTAATGTTCGAGGAGAAAGCTTTTGTGCCAATTTTAAATAATTATGCTCATAAATTATACCATATTTCGTTCGGTTTTTGATGTTATTGATGATTCTATTAAACTTAGGTTTTCTATAAGTTTTCCAGGTATTTACAAAGCTAATAACACTACTAGCTACAACTCAAAATTGAAGAATTTTCTTAATATATAAACACATTCACGTTCTTGAACGCCCACTAACAAACTATTGTGTTTGAAAGAGTTGTTTGAAACGTCTTACTTATCCCAGCCTTGTCGATACAAACACCCTCTTGGGGGTAGTCTCCGCCGATTTATACGCACTGTATCATGCACTGAGAGCGACCCTGGCTAGGGATGTCAAAGTTATAATTTGAATGTAAAGTTTGACATCTACACACACTATCAAGGTGACCGAATGCAGTTTCATAAAGTATTTATAGAAATGTATAATTACCTATAACATTTATCATCAATATTTTTTATAACCAACTGGAACCGACGCAAAGTCCAGTAGGGTGTTTAGGTAGGTACTTGTGTATATACAACGTTTTAAAAGTAGCAAGAATTCGGTGGATGGAGGCGGCTCCAGACCATTCGTCGTACCATTCTTAGCCTATTATACGTCCAGCAGTGAACAACATGAAGAGTACCAATCAATAATACGTACTCGGAACTTATTAAACAACGTATAGAATAAGGACCTCATTCATAAACACTTTTTAAATCTATTTTAGTTAAAATAGCTTTTGTTTTGTTCTCTCTGATGTAAAATGTCATACGTCAAAACAAGACAAAACATATTTTAACTAAAACAGGTTTCAAAATGATTATGAATAAGGTACGTACATTTAGCACGGAAAGAGTCGCAGACAGTAACAGCTAGGTATGACATACATTATGCACTATCAAAACGTTGCTGTATTTTTAATGTAAAGCCCTGAAATTGGCAACCCTATAACTATGGAATATGGAGCGAAAAATACTATCTATTATTTTCCGATTGTCGAGTCGGACCCTTTCCTTTGAACGATTGACTTGGGAATAAAGTTTTGATTTCTTGTCTTCTGTTCTACGAGACTTTTGTTCTCGTACATGTATAAAATTGTTAGCCCTTTTTTTGGCAAATTCCGAGAATTTTGGGTCTTATATTAAGCGCGGAAATAGAAAAGCTATTTAATTTTCGTAGAACTTTACTTACGTACTGAAAGAAATTCTTTTAGTATTTATTTTAGTTCTTTAGTTTTTTTTAAGCACAATTTTTCGTATGTTTCATTGAACACAAGGTACCGTCTTGATAATCCTAGAGAAAGATGAAGCAAGCCGAGCATCTCATTATCATCATCATCATCAGCCTGTAGAAGTCCACTGCTGGACATAGGCCTTCCCACTAGAATGCCACGGCGAACGGTCTTGAGACGCCTCCATCCCCCAACTTCCTACGACGTTTATAGTGTCTTTAGTCTATCGAGAGAGGGCCTTCCTCTACTACGTCGTCCGTTTTGTGGTCGCACACGATAACCTTTATCCCCCAACGGTTGTCAGTTCTGCAAGTTATATCACCTGCCCATCACCACTTTAACTTGCTAATTCTGAGAGCTATGTCCGTGATCTTGGTTATTTTTAATGTGAGATCTCCATAAGTGTTATATACTTCATTATCATCGTCATAAGTCTGTATAGAAGTCGATGGCTAGACATAGGCCTCCTGACAGAATGCTACAACAAACGGTCTTGAGCCGCCTCCATCCACCGACTTCCTGCGAGGTTTATAATGTCTTCAGTCCGTCGAGTGGAGTGCTTTCCTCTATCGCGCCTGCACCTACATCTAAAATTATAAATTTATATATAAATACATAAATAAAATTGTATATTCCATAAAACGAGCATATATTATTATGAATACACTTCCTACTATCCCAAACGCGTACACTGGTTATAGTTAGTAGTATATCTTAACTCATTGACTAACGTACTCATGGTACTTAAGTACCTTCTAAAGTACCTGATGGCCTGGGTCTTTACCTACACAAGCATAGGATTGCCTACTGTAGTAGTAGCATCAGACAGTTGTTGTTTATTCTCAATATCTTTCCTTATCTATGCTCAACCTTGGAAACCCGTTCCAATTTCTAAGATTCTATTCATTCATTTGTATCACCGTTGGCTTCTTCGCGCATTATCAAGAAAGTGAAAAGTATAATAATATCTGCATACCCGGAGGCTAACAGACTGTTTGTTAGTAGTAGAACTTTTTGTTAAAGAGTTTGTTCGGGAAAGTACTACCACCGCACCTATTTCTGTTTCCGTTCTGTATTTAGTAGTGCTCGCATTGCTGTGTTTCGGTTTGAAAGGTGCCGATGAAATTACAGGCACATGAGACTTTTCATCTTTATGTCTCAGGGTCAGCAGCGCGCGTATGATGCCTCAGGTGTTGCAGGTGTCCATAGGCTACGGTAACTACTTTCCATCAGGTGGTCCGTACGCTTGTTTGCTTGCCTAGTAGTATAAAAAAAAGACTTACTTAAATGTATTTTCATGTTAGAACTCAACATTATCAAACGAATTAGGAAACTAATTTCTAAACTATACTGGTAAATTTAACTGTACAGCAAAACAAACAGATATTGCATCTAATATCAATAAGTTTGTAGGGTGGTGGTCGCTGCACTTTAGTGTAACGGGGTACGCTGTTAGTTTATTGGCACTGTTTCTATTGCATAGCCGTGGTGTGTGAAGCTTTTCTTAGTTTTACGCGGTTATGTGAATTGAGTAGAGTTAGCGAAATAGCCGTGTCAGGATTTTAGCTAGTGGAATTTGAAGGTACCTGTTATGATGACAATCCTAGAGAAAGATGAACCAAGCTGAGCATCTCATCATCATCATCAGCCTGCACAAATGTTCACTGCTGGGCATAGGCCAAAGGTAAAGAAGACTAATTTCTGAACCCCAGAATGACTACAAAAATACACAAATTATTAAACTCCAGTAACTTATACTTTTTATCTTTCGACCGTTTCGTCGTTGGTTCGTCGTGAGATTCTAGGGTGGGGCCTATACGTCCAGCAGTGGGCTTCTGCAGGCTGATAATGATGATTAATTGTAATATTGTTTTCGTAAATAAAGATATTTTCTAATAAACTCTGATGAACGAAAACCGAAATACTGTGCGATCCTAACTTTCAAGAAATAAAAGACAAATTGTAATTTATTTGACAAACCCTTTACTCCGAATATCTGAGGGACATAAATTAATGCACAAAGAATGAATTTAAACGGACATAAATAAAAATTAAGGCGCCACCTAGCCCAAAAATAATTAAGTATAACCCAATAAGCTGAGCCACAAACGAAACAAAAAGCGAGGAAAGCAACGGAATTTTATTATCATTATTTGCATATTAAAATAATTATAATGGTACAGGGTTAAGGGGGTGAAGGGTAAATCTGAGGTGAGTTTATGTTCCGGTGGATTATTTGTCGAATGAACTGTGGACTGTGCATACAAATAATCAAAAAATGTTGCCTGCTATAAGTACTATCCAGACTACTTCCGCCAAAGCAGAAAAATCATGTATTATGTATGTGTCGTTGCTTCTAGGAATAATACTGTTGATAAAATTCTCTATGAGTCAAATAGACTATGATTTAGATAGATAATAATAAAAATGTGTTGCCTGCTATAATTAGTATCCAAACTACTGCCGCCAAATTAGAAAAATAATGTATATAGTTCGTATACCGGTGCCTCTAGGAATAATACAATTGATAAAATTATCAATGAGTCAAATAGACTATGATTTGGATAGATAATAATGAAAATGTATTGCCTGCTATAAGTAGTATCTAGACTACTTCCGCCAAAGCAGAAAAATAATTTATATAGTTCGTAGTTATATACCTGTGCCTCTAGGAATAATACTGTTGATAAAAATATCTATGAGTCACAATAGACTATGATTTAGATAGATTTAAGATGAAATTTATCTTTAAAATTCTGCAAAAAATCCATTAGAAAGTAGAGCAAATTATTTAGAATGTCGTTTGCATAATTCAGGTCTGCAAGGTATACACACACATTAGGTTATTTACAAGCACGAGGAAAATTACCTTAAAATGATCAAACGGACACGCTTCATACTTGCTTGCATTTTATATAAGTGTCCAAACAACAAAACACTGAAAAATATACCTTAAAACATAGTAAAAAGGCTGATATTTGTATACTGAAGGGGTTGAAAAGTCGACGTAATTTTTTCTTCATAGTGCGATCATATTAATTTGTATTCTAATGTAATTTACGTTCGGGTCTTCCTTTGAAAAGGTATTTATTAAGCTTTAGCTCTTTACTTGATAAATGTAAAAGAGTTTGTTGTTTGTTCGGGTTGCGTGAAATTATGAAAAATTACAAAAGGGAATTTATCAATTTTCCATACCTATTTCTGCCGCTAAGCATAGCGCTCGCATTGCTGTGTTTCGGTTTGAAGGGTACGGGTGTCGATGGAATTATAGGCACATGAGACTTTTCATCTTTATGTCTCAGGGCCAGCAGCGCGTATGTCATGCCTCTGGTGTTAGGCACCTTAGTGCTAGTTAGGCCGTATGCTTGTTTGCTTGCAAAGTAGCGTAAAAAAAACCGGATAGATAAAAAGATTAGTAAAACAAGGTTACTTTAACCCTATGAGGTAACTGTGGGCCCAAAGTTTGAACTTCCCGCCCTGCGGTGTGAGCGTAATTTCTGCTCGTAGTTTCTACTTAAATTGACCGAGTCCTGTGCTCGCCCCGGAATGATTTCACACGAATCGATTCGTGTGAAATCAAACTTTTTCCCGATTTGGGCCAAAGTTACCTCTTAGGGTTTACCAGTCCGGTCCGGTTTTACCAGTACTGGTAAAAAAATATGAATCTGAATTGGTGAACAATGTTGAAATATTAATTTTTTGTTACAAGTTGACTCCAAAGATCATCATCAGATCCGTTTTTTGACTAATACTTTTGAAAAACTTCTTCACCTTATAAAATCTCGCGATTCTTTAGAACACTTCACCCTCAAACCCTTGTTAGACAACAACATTAACATTATCGAAATCGCTCCATCAAAATGGCGACCAATAAACTATCGACCATTGTCCGCCGACCTTTCCCGGAATCAATTGTCTGTGAAATCGGACTAACCAACCGGAAAATATATCCGGACCACCTTTTACGGAACCGGTGAGCGACTGCGGAGTGTGGCGACTTGAGATATTTTGATAAAGACTTGTTAACAGTCAATTTTTCAAACAAATATTCCAAGAGATACTATAAGACTCTTCATCATCACCATCCTTTAGACGTCCACTGCTAGACGAGGCCTCCCCCATAAAACACAATAGGGGGAATTGCTATAATAATAATCTTGTGGTTGCAACTCGAACACCTCCCCAAAGGTTGAATGATGGTTTTGTATTCAAATTTTGAATTAGCAAGTTGAAGGAATAATCATAACATAACATATATTATTTCTACTTTATTGTTTTTGCTGAAAATAAACATTTTTCATTTTCATTTTTTTCATTATTTGACGACCTCTGTGACGCGGCGGGCGAGTAGCCGACTGAGATGCGAGAGGTTGCGGTTTCGATTCCCGCTGCGGGACAAATGTTTGTTCCGGGTTTGGGTGTTGTAGTACCACGGTACTCATATTTCCTGATACCCACGACACAGGGAATCCTAGTGTAGGATCAGGAGTATATGCATGGGACTGGTGGGTGTTGGGTGTTATAGCATAACTTATCACCCAACAGTCAAAGTAAAAGTACCATGTTACCATAACACCCAGACCCGGAACAAATATTTGCAGATCATACAAATATTTGTCTCGCAGCGGGAATCGAACCTGCAACCTCTTGCATCTCAGCCGGCTACTCACCCGCCGCGCCACAGAGGTTGCCAATCATATAGTTCACAGAACTGACAACCATTGTGGGATAAAGTGCCACTCAAGTGGCGATCACAAACTAGATGACGATAACTTTTCATTTAAAAAACCAACTTCTGCCATTGTATTCGACTAAATATTTGGATGAAAAAAATTATGAAAGAACCATAGTGGTGAAAGGATTATGATACATTTTGAATGCAAATGCTTGGTTTGTTGCTGAAAATATCAGAATCGCCATATGTGTGCCTACAATATTTGAGGAGTTCCCTCAATTCCTCATGGATTCCATCATCCGAACTGGATTTTGATGAAAATGAAAGTTTTTTGAAAATGGGACCAATCTGGAAGTATATCTATTCAAATAAAAAAAGAATTTTCCAAATCGGTTCATAAACGCCGGAGATAAGCGGTAACAAAAAAAAAAAAAAATACAACCGTATTGAGAACCTCCTCCTTTTTTGGGAAGTCGGTTAAAAAGGAAGGCCATTCTCTCGATGGACCAAGGACGGTCACAGGAAATCAGTGGATGAAGGAGGCGCAATACCGTTAATCATGGCATTTTTGGGGGAGCTCTGTATATAGTAATGTATGGACTTCTACCAGCCCTCGAGTCCTTGGTGTCTAAAGAAAGTTCTCCTTTGGGTCGCCACGCTGCTGCACTCCGGGAGTACATGCGCTGGCGTCTCGTCTGCCTCTAGACAGCCTCTGCATATAGAGGACTATCCGTAACACCCAGTGTAAATAGATGTTTGCTTCAAGCGTAGTGATCTGTGACAATTCCGATCATAAGCCGTAGCTTGTCTCGTTTCAGATTGAGGAGTTTTCTGGAGTATTTTCTGGTTTAAATCCGGAAATGCCTCCTTCAGCTCAAAGCTCTTTGTGTCGATTTAACAGTTCGTTTGCGAATCCTAGAGCGTATTTGGCTGAAGGGCTCTGGTAATAATGGCATCCTCTCTTGCCAACGCGTCAGTCCAACCTCTGGAGCCACTGTGCCGTTGTAACGTGATGTTGTTTGACTTTTTTCAAGAAAGATCCCAAATAATCTGTCACAAATACTCTTCTAACTTATAACAATAACCATTATTCATCTCAGACTAAATTTCATGAATCAGTTTGAACTACATGAAAAATATTCCAAAGTGCTCAAGTCCACACTGTAACCGGTGATCGTTTTGAGGGTCACCATTGCCCTTTACGGTTATTGGTGGCATTTGACTCGTGGACATTGTGTGCATTTTCGGATTGTTATCCCTTAGGACAGAATCGCAAATGCGTTTATTGGACTCTTATGTTTTCATTCATGAATTCTGTTTCCCAAAAGGGGTTGTTGTAAAAACGACAAACGTTTGTGTTCTTGAGATCATTAAGGTGGATAGTCTTGCAAGAGGCGCGAAATTCAAATTTATTCGTGTTTTTTGCTCATCACAGCTAATCAACACTAATTGTGATACCTAGCAAAAAATTGATTTTGCAAAAACTATGAGACGTAACACACATTTTTTAGTTGTTAATATCTCCTAAAGGTAATTAGTTTAGCTACAAAATATTCTGCACTGATTTTTACAGTGTTTTTTAGTTCAGAAGTATTCATAGCTTAACTAATGATATTTATGAGATTCAATTAAAACATGTTTGTTGGGACACCTAGTTTTTGCACAACCTGTTTTCACTATCTTAAGAAGTGTTGATAAGCTGTGACGAGCAAAAATCACAATAAAATTTGAATTTCGCGCTTTTAGCGAGACGATCCACCTTAAACTGAGATTACATGAAAATTGAGAGACCATCTATTACGACTTATTGCAGACCAACTGCCGAAAATTAAGTAAAATTGAAATGCACAGCACACACCAAATAATTTATTTATTTGTTTATTACCAGCCGTAAGCGTTCACCATTCCATATTTTTTCACGTCTGTTACCTTAATTACGAAACAAAGCATCTTCTATGTCCATAAACAGGGCACATTATGTCCAGGACCGGATTCCAGTGCATCTGCCAACAAATAAATCATTTTAATCGCAAATTTAAACAAAAATTAAAAAAAAGAAAACACAACATTAGGAGCTTGTTGAAATACACCAATGAGGGTTCCTTTGGTATTAATCTCAGCCTCACTGTCAAAGGATGTTATATAAATCAAATTGGTTTCAAATATAAGATTGATGAACAAAAGTTGTATTGATGTTATTAGATTAGAAGACTCCATATCCTTTAAAATAGTCGAGCCTGGAAAGTTGTTGTACTTTTTTAGCGCACCTGGGTACAACTATAGAGTCTATAGTGACACACAGGTGCACTAAAGATATCTGTAATAGTAACGCCTATAAGAAGTACGTACCTACATCATCATCACCAGCTTGTTTACGTCCACTGCTGGGCAAGGCCTCCCCAATTGAATACAATGGAGATATTTGCCATAATCACCACGCTTGGCAGGCAGATTGGTGATCGCTGTTTGGTGTTAAGTATTCAGATGGATGCTGCTGCCAATTTCTTGGTGTAGTCCCGAAAGTTGTGATTAAGTAAATCAATTTTGCAAAAACTAAGAGACCAAAGACACATGTTTTAGTTATTAGTATCTCATAAAGGTATATAGTGTTATTATAAAAAATGTCCTTAGTCTGGGTTTAAACCAGGACTACCAGTCTAGGTTTAAATATCGACCTAGGGTATATACGACTGTAATACAAAAGCAGATGGTTTGTTTCCCAGAAGCAACTTTCGAGCTAGATATGCCAAAAATGACATAAGCTTGGACTATCTCTGGTTTATCTAAAACCAGGCAACCCCCTAGTTTAGCAATGGTCTAAAAATTTACAGTTGATTGCTTGTTGGAGGTAAGAATTTGGACATCTCAATTGTGATGTGACACAATCCGTCAGTTTGATACTTTGGAAATTTGCGAAGTAGCGCGAGAATTGATTTCGGAAAACAAACCATCTGCGTTCGTATTTAAAGTCGCATATGCCTAATGTCGATATTTAATCTTAGACTAGTACGCCTGGACTATATTCAGATTTAGTCCATGTTCTGTAATAAGGCCGTTAAGTTTAGCTACGAATATTGTTCAAATGTTAATGACTAACTAACTTAACTAATGATATTTATGAGATACTATCAATTAAAATATGTGTGTTGGGTCTCCTAGTTTTCGCAAAACCTGTTTTTGTTATCTCAAGAAGTAATGATGAACTGTGACGAGTTAAAAACACAATACAATTTGAATTTCGCGCCACATTCGTGACGATCCACCTTAACTGAAAGCCACTAACTTGTTAAACGTTAGTCATGCAGTGACTAACGTTTAACAAGTAAAATTACCATAAATTGCTCAAAATTATCATTAATAATTGACAAATGATGGTCAATTTACTTGAAAAATTTAAGTCATTGAGTGATTTTTAGGCAGGTAGGTTTTTATGGTTATACAGAACCCTAATAAACAGAAATCTGCACGCAGGCGTACTATTCGTCACGTGCATTGCTATCGGTGTTTATCTCAGGCTCTGGAGAAAAACGCGACAGGTTCCTGACCATAAATTCATTAGACAACGCCGCCGGTTTTTAAACTCACGTCCGATAGACCTATGCAACGGATAGAGGTGGCAGAAACTGGCGCTTTATATTTTGCCAAAGCCTTTTCAGATGCCTGGATTATTCATGAAAGAAAAAAACTTGTGGAATCTAAATGGCAGTTTTCAAGTATGTTATTCTCAGTAATATTAATATGCATGATAGGAGCTTTTATGAGGCACACTGAATCCTTATCAAAACACTGGTCCTTTCTCCCGTTACTCCTCCTCGTTTATGGATGCACAGTTAATATTTTAAGTAGTTGTAGTATAACGATTAAAATCTGTACATCTTGAACGTGATTCGTGTACTAACATTTTAATACGTGTCTCTTTTTATGCAATATCATTGAATGTATGTATTTATTTGCTTTTAAAGTTTTTCATATTGTTAGATTGCTTGATTATTTGGCATTATTTTAAGTTACGCGCAAATGAAGTTACGTTAAGTTAGGGTCAGGGCTGCAAGTACTATGTAGAGTAAGGGACAGTTTTGTTTTGTCGTTTTTTAATGTAAAATTTTATCGATTTAGAGATCCAAAATTGCAGCATTGGTCAGCTAATTTAACTCCAAATAAAAAATTACATAATGGACAAGTTGAATAAAATAATTTTATGACTGTTCTAAATGTTATCAACTCTTTAAAGCTACAGAGATGAGGCTAAAAACTCGCCACTATATCATAATTTATTTATCCTGATGACCTGAGTGCGGCCCTGTTCCACCTCCTAATAATATATAATACTTTAAAAAATATCCCACTGTCCCCTATACGAATTTTATGCTCATTTGCAATATGGCCGCGATTTTTTATCTTTTCTCTGTTTAATGTCTTTTTTTGGGGTAGTAATTAAAAATATTATAGGTATTTATTGCTGTAGAAGGCCATTTGTGTGTTTATTCGGAGTCCTAATCGTTCCATGTTTACATTAATTAGCGATACTTTAGGAGTGTTCTCGGGGTTTATTGCGAACATAAATTTCGGCTGCTTTTGAGTTGCGACGCGAAATTGGCCACTTTTTTGAGCTAATGCTCTTTAAGTAATTATACCCGGGTGTTGTAGTTTTGGTTTTTGTCAAGATATTTTTAAGTAATTTGGGAAATGTATGTTTTAAGCTAAATTTTATATTAAAACTTTTGTTTTAAAAATTTATCTGAGTGGTCTACGCCGTAGTGCTACGAGCTACGCCACTAGGACGAAAATAATTATCCATAAAATACAAATAATAATTATACATGAAAATGTTTGAGTGTTTGTTTGTGACCACGTTGTTATTAATATATTGCATAAATTAAGTAATAAATAAAATTATTAATAATTAATAATTTCTGCTTGTTCCGGTACTTAATCAAATAACAAAATGAAACGGACAAGTGTGACGAAGATTCGCACCTTGGCGTTCGTAAATCCGTGAGTTACTTAGAATTGACAAAGCCTTTTTTGAGTTGTAGGCACTTTTTCCAATAATTAACTAGTAAAAAGTGTAGTAATAAACAAGTAACTAAAAAAGTCAAAATTCCTCAATTTTAGACTTTTTCTATTATTTGTGTCAAAAGCCTCTTAGCATTCGAAATTTCAAAATTGTGATGCTGCTGGATGTGCCCTAGAGGGTTTTCGCGGTTTTCATACAAAAAATAGACATCCATGATTACCATATCTTTTAAATGCATTGAGTTACAGGCTTAACTTTTGTTCAGCACTATAATCTCACTGACTTTTATATTTAGTATAAATTTAAAGTTTCCCTTTCATCATCATCAACAGCGTTAGATGTCCACTGCTGGACAAAGCCTCCACCATAAAATGCAATGGATAAAGTTGCCATAATCACCACCTTGGCAAGCGGATTGGTGATCGCAGTATTGGTGTTGAGTACTCAGGTAGATGCTGCTGGCTATCCCCTGGTATAATCCCTTAGTCGGCTTTTACGACATCCACGGGAGGAGATAGAGAAGTTTTTTCATAGGCCGGATACACCACGGCCCGTTCGGCAATCGGTCTTTACAGACAGACAGACGTACAACAAAGTGATCCTGTATGGGTCTCGTTTTTCATGTTGAGGTAAGGACCCCTAAAAATAGTTTAGATAGATGTAACCATCTACTACTTTTTTCACTGGCCCACGCGTGAGAAGTCATTGACTTCAACCAATGACGTCACTTTACACATTTTGTGTTTTCTTGGTGAATAATAACTACGTTATTTCAAATTTCAACCAAGTTAACACCGTTTGAAAGTTTTAATTAATAGTATAAATTGATCTAATACAAGGCGTATCGTAAGTAAACAGACGAGACTAGGGCCGGAGCGGTGTGATTGCAGCCACAGGCGATTACTGACTAGCTCGTACGGAGCTGTACTGCACTGGACCGGTTTTGATACTTGATAGTTGAGAACTCATATTCTGACGAAAGTCGTATGCCAAAATGCGTTTGAACTCAAATCAGCATGAATAAATGTTTCAAACTGAAGCACGCATAGGTATTGAAGTTGAGCATTTTTCACCAAATTTCCACTGCGTAGTGACTAGTTTGTTTATGAATACTGATCGAGTGTAGCATTTATGCTTGTTTGCTTGCCTCAAAAAAAATCGAGGCCTAACGTAAGTACTCTATACGAAATTAGTCTTTTTTTATTATCTCGCTATCTTACAATGTGTGTAGCTTACTGTTCAGCTGCCATTGTTTACTTATAACCCGAGTTGCATCTGGTCACTAGCTAAATCAAAAGTTAAAAGTGTCACCAAAAATGTTTCACACAAAACAGCGACCGTGCTTTAAGGGTGTCAAATCTCAAAAGGACTCGGACCAAAAATAGAGCCACGTTTATTTTACTCTTTTTGTTTTTTCTGCGACTTAACCTAACGTTTGACCAGATTAAATATTGCTCATCAAAATTATACCACGGACAATTAAGAGAAGTTTTTTATCACTGATGAAGTCGAAGGAAAGAAACCACAAGGTCGAAGCCCGTTCACTCGCTATACAGATCTCGTTTGTGCAACATATTCCAACATAAACTTATCCTTGGAGTTCCCTCTTAGCACCCTTAAAATTGAGGAATACGACGCGATTGTGTTTATTCTCTGTCATTTTCAATCCCTTCATTTAATAATCGACTGTCTTAAGTTTTTAACTAATAGCCAGAATTAATATGAATAGCAATAAACTTGCATTTGTAGGCAGTCACTAACACTTGAAAGATCTTTAAGGTCAATAAATTTTTACGTGAAAAAAGTCGACTGTGGTCAGGTCGTTAAACAAGCAAACGCAAGCGCGAGGAGGAGAGTTTACTAAGAACTATTGCCAACGTATCAAGACTTCTTGCCCCCGTACACCGTATGATGCAGACCCGTGACCCAAATGTTGTGATAGCTCCCAATAACAGCTGGAGGCGGTCAATTATTGCTGTTATTAATTAAGCAAGCCCACCTGCCCGAGACGACCTCACTGAGGTATACTTGTCATAGATACTTCTACTTTGTACTATCGTAGATTAGGCTCAGTATTCACGTAAGTGGAGCGGAGTGCGTAGAATAAACAAGGGAAATTGTTTGTGGATGACTTGGTGTGATTTTCTAGTGGCTATATTTTTATTTTCGTTTATTTCCAGCCTAAAAGATGTCTGCTCTTAGCTGGACTGATCAAATACATCTTTAATTAAAACTTGGGGTTCATGATGGAATTGGGAATGCTGTTCAAATGCTGCCGATCTTCGAAAGACATTATTATAATTCATCATCATTATCATCATCATCTCATCATCATCATCTACATCAACCTTCATAAATATGTATAATCCATCAAGAGATTATATTTTGATCCTTTCTCTACTGTGTTGTCCGGTCTTTAGGACCATGATCATATTATAATTATCAATGAAAACTAGAAATGTTCTAAGCATTGTGGAATCGGGTTATCAGTTCCGAAGCTACCACTCTTCCCAGCAGCTTGATAGATCCGAGCTACCGGGCAGGGGGCCAATTCTACTATTTTTAAACAAAAATCATTCTTAGACCATGAAATTACAATTCAATTAAAATTGTCATTAAAAACGGTAGTCTGCTAAATTTGTGATTGTATCTCCATTGAATTACAATAGTCTCGTTTTATAATTGTATGTAGAAAAGCGATCGGTGTGGCCATTACAATCATTTTCGATTCAACCAAGTGTAATATTCAAAAAATTAAGCATATAATCTCGAGGTTTTAAGTAACTAACATCTAAAATTTATTTTGTATATACGTTGTATGGTCCTAATTATAATCCAATTGAAAAACCATTGAAGTTAGTAGAATACCAAAAGTGTTAAAAGGGTCAATTTTGAGATAATTCATTAACAATTCATACACAATTTGTTTAGTAGAATTGGGCCCCTGGCCATCTTTTGAATTTTTGATAAGATATCCTTAGGTAGGTTATTCAAAGCTAGATGTACTATTTAAACAATGGAGTTGGACTATCTAAATACTGCTATACTTTCCTGATCCAACCGGATCTCATACTCCATTTTGGTGATAATTATACTTCGTTATCCATAGAACATGCATCTAGCTAAGGACTATTTACAACGCCTGAACATTTCTTTCAAACATTTTAGAAAAATTACGACTATACAGCACGTATTTTACTATTCTCCTGTTGACGTTTCGTTGACCAATTAGAGGTCCTTTCTCATGAGCGTTTCAAATTGGTGTACCTAATGTGTAGAAGCACTAAGTCGCGTTATGACTAAAAGTCATTTTCTTTAGTTTGAGCACCGACCGCGATTTTTTCTAAAATGATACCAAGCCACGATAATTTCAATTCTATTATTGCTAAAAAAGACATAAAAACAAACAAAAAAAACACATAAAGACATTATAAACGTCGTGGGGAGTCGGTGGATGGAGGCGGCTGAAGACCGTTCGTCGTGGCATTCTAAGGGGGAGGCCTATGTCCAGCAGTTGACTTCTACAGGCTGATGATGATGATGATGATTGCTAAAATTTCGCACTTATCAATTTTCTTTCTTTATATTTATCATCTAAGTTTTTTACTGTACCTACATTCTAAGCAAATAATTAATCAATTCATTCATTCATTCATTCGAATAAAAAACTGAATTCTAATCTGGAGTTATGATGGTACAAAGACAGTTCGATCTGTGTTTTCATTTGGATGGGATTTAAAAACAAAGTTTTTTTTTAAAAGTAATCAAACAGAATCAGAGTTTTAAGCCAAAAATCAAGTGAAACGAAAAAGGGGTAAAGAAAGTAATTTTTATCAGCTTAACCGACTGTGAGGAATGGAACAAGTGATCCGTGATAGGTGATTAGAAAGTCTTGGAAAAATGGTTTGGACAATTTGGGATGTTCTAAATGACAGTTTAATGTAGCATTTTGTTGGAATTTTAAGTTTAGGCTAACCTAATTAAGGCTTAATATATCTTTATAAATATAAATAATATAACAATTAATAGATACAAGTAAATACAAAATAAAAAAAATGCTTAAATGAAACCAGTTGAGCCGATCTAAAGACCGTTGCAAACGATCTAAAGATATAACTTTTGAAACTATTATTGTTATGAACATAATTATCACTTGGAACGGGATATTTCGATGATTTTAGAAAAATCACGACTATGCACCACGTACTTTACTATTCTCCTGCTGACGTTTCGTTGACCATTTTGAGGTCTTTCCTCATGAGCACAGACCGCGACCTTGCTCAAAGGTCGTGAGACTGGTTACCGTCTTACGACCTTTGAGTATGGTCGCGGTCGGACCTCAAAATGGTCAACGAAACGTTAGCAGGAGAATAGTAAAGTACGTGGTGTATAGCCGTAATTTTTCTAAAATGATACCGAGCCACGATAACTTCAATTATCAGAGTTCTGAGTGTTCTGGGTATTTTTCTATGTATAATAAAAAAATATCTATCTATGTAATGTATGTAATATTAAGTATATCAGTTATCTAGCACCCATAACACAAGCTCTGCTTAGCTTGGGGCTAGATAATGTTGTGTGAAATGTCCAGCATTTATTATTATTATTATGACGTTGATTTATTTTAAAACTCGTTATAAAATTCATTTTTCAGTATAAAGAAATACTACTTATCTATAAATAAAAAATAAATAAAAACAAATAGTATATAAAAACAGTATAGTAAAAAATATATTACAAAACGGTAAACCACCGACCGTGGAGCAAAGGCCCAAGCGGTCGGAGGCTAGGGCTGCAGAGAGAGGAACCTCCTGACTATGCGTGCCGAGTCCAGGAGTACTGCCTTCTGAATCTGACCCTTGATCCAACCATTTAGTGAGAGCCTCTTAAGGTGTTGGTCAAGGCTCTTCGCTTTATTATTATAATTATTATTAATTCTATTATTTTCCATGATTTTTGATCTAAAGATCTAGAGATAAGATTTCAAGGCATCGATCTCCACCTTGTTGGTAATTTTTTGGGATGTTATAAAAACTTAATATTTTCCATAAGTGTGGGTTAACACTTTAAAAAAACAATAACTATAGAATAAAAGCAAAATGGGACGTCAATTAAAATAAACAAACTTACCGTGGTGTGTCACCCCCTCCGTCTTCTCCCGTGGATGTGGTAAAAGTCGACTTAAGGATTACACCAGCGGATTGGCAGCAGCCACCTGAGTACTCAACACCTATACTGTGATCACCAATCCGCCTAGCAAGCGTGGTGATTATGGCAAATCCCCGCCATTGCATACTATGAGGAAGCCCTCGTCCAACAGTGGACGGCTAACGACTGATGAGAGCTTTAGTTATTGAATAGGCTTGGATGTAATGTTCCCCTATCGGTGAAGCTACTGCCCTTTGAACCGTTGATACTATCCCTCTATTTCGACCAGCCGTAGAATTGACCAGTGGCGCAGCGGTTAAAACATTTCCATATCCAGACGGTCACGGATTCGATCCCCACCTGGCTGGTAATTGGTGGGAAACTAACAGTTGATGAAAATCATTATGAGATTGAGTAAGATCATGAAACTCATAAAAAGTAGGCCGCATTTGATGATGGGTCGATGGCACAGTGACATGGTTGCATAAAATCGGTGGATAGAGGCGGCTCAAGATCGTTTATCAAGACATTGAAACTGTTTTTTTTATTTTTGGATAAACTAACGATAAAAGATGAAAATTTAAAATAATTAATGAAAAACTCGACCTTTCTTAATTGCCACTGAAATTGATTGTCACTTGACCATTGATGGGTGTACGTTAGGTACTTTTACATCGATAGTTCCGGTTTACGACCGCCAGTAATTGGAAACGACCGCTACACCCCGTATTGTAGCAATCATTCTGTATAGTAATCACTGTGTATAGCAATTACGTTCAAACGAATGTTATTGCATTATTTTTGATTGTGTTTGGGGCAACCATACAATTAAAAGCTGGTAAAATTAATTAAAAGTTCAGTGAGTCAATTAACAATTCCACATTGACTTTTTCATTTTCTTATTCTGCTTAAGAATTTGGTTAGTAGTAGAACTTCTTGTGAAAGAGTTCATCTGGGGAAGTACCACCGTACCTATTTCTGCCGCCAAGCAGTAGTGTTCGCATTGCTTTGTTTCGGTTTGAAGGGTACGGGTGCCGGTGAAATTAGCACATGAGACTTTTCTTCTTTATGTCTCAGGGTCGGAAGCGCGCGTGTGATTCCTTTGGTGTTGCAGGCGTCCATAGGTTACGGTGGCTGCTTTCCATCAGGTGGGCCGTATGCTTGTTAGCTTGCCAAGTAGTATAAAAAAAAATGATAAGGCTCTGAAAAGAGCCTATTTTCATCTTGTCTTGTGTCATTGGTTCTTTTTTGGACACCTTGCCTAGAGAGATACCTAATGATATCGAAAGAGGATAGCGTACACTTATAACAAACCCCTCAGGAAAGGAAGAAAGTACGTATATTTTTACAATAATAATATTAAGGGCTTTTTGAGAGTATAAAACTGAGATTGTTGTTAATTTTTAAATCAATCTATCTATTTAAAAAAATGTGTTTGTTGCATTTGAACTTCAAAACGGCTGGATTGATTTTGATTAAATTTTCAGGCAATCTTCAGATTAGCCCAGCGGGCGATCCTCTAAAATTTGGTTGCGATCGAACATTTTTTTTTGGTTAGTGCTACCCTTAATAAGTAGATGTGGCGAGTAATAAATAAATAATATAGAATATGGTTCTAACATAAGATTTTTGATTTCATTGATATTCCATCCTATATTTTTTACCGTCTATATATTTTTATAGAATGATTGTTCATAATCACTACTACCTATAATACATTTTAAAAGTCCCTGGAAGTCAGTGGATGGAGGCGGCTCAAGACCGTTCATTTTGGCATTCTATGGGGAGTCTAGCCCTATCTAGTCGATTTATATTGATGAATATATAAATGAGAGTCGCTTTTCGCGTAATTATTACCAACACTGAATGGGTTCTAATAGGGTTTTACTATTGGATTTTTAGCTTTGGTTCTTCGGCAAGATTTTAGGCTGTACACGTGGATGAAGTGACAAGTGATAGGGGAAGTGATAGTCTTAATTCAGCCATTGTGCTATAAAAATAATTCTAGAGAAAAGTTAAATACTACTAAAAATATAATAAAATGAAAAAGCAATTAAACATACGTTAAACCAGTACCTAACCCGCCTAGATTATTTCATCATCAACGTTTACGTTCACTGCTAGACGAGGCCTTCCCCATTAAATGCAATGGGGGATTTGCCATAAACACCACGCTTGACAGGAGGATTGGTGATCGCAGTTGGTGATACGTACTCAGATGGATGCTGCTGCCCATCCCCTAGTGGGGGTAAGGCTACTAAATCCACGGGAGGAATAAGAGGGGTCTATTTTAAGATAGATAGGCCTAGATATTTACACCGCGTTAAGTATCTTTATCATATCTCACAAACTTCAAAAACCTTATCTCAAAAAGCGACAATTTGTCACGGAAAGTCCGTCTAATTTAGCTAATCGAAAGTCCAAATTTTTGCCACAGTATGAATATTAATGACAGTATTCGTTAATCTTAAGCGAAATTGCGGCGATATGCGCGGCGGTTTCTTGACGCGACTTACTGTTTCTAATTTATGCTGTGACACGAACTATGGCATTTTAACTCCTTCACTGATAAAGAGGGGCGGTAAGTCGTGTTTTGGTGTTTTTGGTTTGTTTTGTAAACTGAAGATTAACTTCAATAAAGCTTTTTGAGAGTTGCTGATTAGTTTTAACCAAAAATCCATCTTTTAAAGCAGACTCAAGTCGTGGCTGTTGTACTGGCCATTGATTTTGGAGCGTTTTCTCGCTCATACGTTTCAAGGAACATGATAAATTTTTTTGATACACAATTATTTCCACTAAGTGTCACCAAACGGAAACAAAAGTTTATTGTCTAAAATCTGTCTCGTCATTTTTGAGCTGTGATACCGACACACCATCATTAACGCCGCTCTATTATATACCAGCCCTTAAAAGTACACATGTAATTGAATGTTTCTATATTAAAACTGGATAAGTCGATTTGTATAATAAAGATTAAAATCTTAGCCAAACGCACACAGCACCGTCGTTCTATTCAACTAATATTATAACTGCAAAAGTTTGTGAGTATGGATGTTTGTTACTCTTTCATGCAAAAACTATACTACGAATTTAGATAAAACTTTACAGTATTATAGCTTACTACATTATACATCAAAATAACATATAGGCTATAATTTATAATAGAGGTTCCACGCGGGCAGAACCATGAGAAAATACCAGTCCTGCATAAAAAAGGTTCTAAACACTCACTGAAAATACAATTTTCAGACTTAACCTCTTTCGTCAATCGAAGGTTAGTGGCGATCTGGCTTACCCGAAGCCAAAAAGTGTACAGTCACGCCCCACCCCGCCCCTCGGGCTAATTTCATAAGACTATGAATTTAAATACGTTAGACGATGTCAAAGGCTGATGCGTCCGTCAGGTCGGTTAAAATGTTAGTTTTATAGTAAACTTCTAATGTTACTGTTAGGTTAGTAGAAAAAAGAAATGGAAGTACTTAGAATACCAAACTGTGATCTATTTCTGCAGACAATCAGTAGTGCTCGCATTGCTGTGTTTCGGTTCGAAGGGTACGGGTGCCGGTGAAATAAAAGGCACATGAGACTTTTCATCTGCCTTAGGGTCGACAGCGCGCGTGTGATGCCTTTGGTGTAGCAGATGTCCATAGGCTACAGTAACTACTTTCCATCAGGTGGGCCGTATCCTTGTTTGCTTGCCAAGTAGTATAAAAAAAAACAATCAAAGTTCCAGATCTTGCTCTGCTATTTCTTCTTCCCTCATAACACAGCTTTGTTCTCGGTGTCTCTGGCAAAAAAAAGAGACTTTTTTACAAATAAATTTAGACATTTCACCATGAAGAGAAGACGTTTGAAGTTGAAGCAGCAATTTACCTCCTTAATCCAACTTCGGTCAGAGTATAGAGCAAAAATATGCGGAACACGGTGAACCTTCGTATTCACCTTGGTATCCGCAGTTATTACAACTTAATAGTTTTAATTTGGTTCGCAGACACTTTGTACATGTCAATCCATTTGAGTGGTTTTATTTATATCTGTTACTTCTTTATTTTAATCTTTAATAATTAAATATTGAGCCATGGTTGTCTTGGCCTAAGAAAAGGGTTTTTCAGCATCAGCATCTACTTGAGTACTTTACATCAAACTGTAATCCACCTGCAAAGCGTGGTGGTTATGGCAAATTCCCCCATTGTACGCTATGCATTCGGGGGGAGGCCTTATCCATTATGAAGAATAGTAGATTTTTATACAAGGAGCTAAAATTACCCATTATATATTATACAAGGTAGTTGTTTACCGAGGGAGTAAATAGAAACCAAGTTTTAATTGGTTTTTAGCGCCTTGTGTTACACTCTACTTTTCACTGTGATTGCGAGAAAATAAAATAATCCAATACAATATAAAATAGTTTATTTTATTCAAAAATAAATGTACGACTTGTACAATTCTGGATATTTAACGAGAAGTTTTTCCACCTGTTTTTTTTTTATTTCTGCTGTAGCCGCACCGCAACGCATTGCATGCATTCTACCAAAGAGATCGACGATTTTAGTTCCATTTTCAAAAATAAATTGTTGTTCTTTTTTTATGAAACTCATTGTCATTTGACAGACAAAAATTAAAAAAAAAAAACTTTCCCCTAGAGGAAGAAATGCTATTTCTTCTTCGCTCTATTACGCCACAATGACGGTCTTTTTGAGCAAGAGGAGTGAAAAAATATTGAAATCTATTGCAATTTGGGCTCCATCTAGCAAACAGATAAATAACATTATCCCACCCACAGTCGGCTAATTAGATAGCGTCCATCAATATAGTCATTACCTTTCGACATCGCCGTAACGTTTTACGAGGTTATAAAAATAATGTGTCCGCGTATTTTATGGACATAAGTCATAATTATTATGAGCTATGGACACCCCTGGACGATATCTTTATGGTTATACCACAGATTATAATGGGTATACTTTGATTGGCTACTGGGGTTATTATGTCTTAAGAGGTGGACAGGAGATAAAGTCATAATTTATGGAACATGGATGGGATTATTTTCTTTGATTGGAAATTATCTTTGATGTTGTGATTAGAAAAGTATTCGCAAATTTCGTAGATTCGTAATTGATGAATTGGATCTGATTTGGATCAGTTGAGCTATCTTAAGATCTTTTCGGTATGTTTTTATTGCATTAGTGTATTAAATGCAATAATTATCGACATTGTAATTTTTTGTTATTTAAAAGTTGATATTATTTTATTCACCTGTAAGATTATTATTGTACGCTTTACCGAAAAAGTAAAACGTAATACATTAAAATGCAGTACTTATAAAATGACTTTCCTTAGTGAAAATTGAGAAAAGAATTAAATTGAATCGGCTTTGAATTTTTCTAACACTACTAAGTATTATTTATATATTATCCAGAAAATTAATCGTTTTAGTAGCATTATTATTTCTTTAAATAAAGTTTAGTATTTAACATTTAAAACCGTGGAAATTAGTGAGGAAGATCATACATTAGAAAATGTACTCTATAAATGAGAACGTCAAGAACAACGCAATTGTCTAAATAACCGGCCAAGTGCGAGTCGGACTCGCGCATGAAGGGTTCCGTACCATTATCTACAAAAACGGCAAAAAAATCACGTTTGTTGTATGGGAGCCCCTTAGATATTTATTTTATTATTTTTTTATTATTTGTTCTTATAGCGGCAACAGAAATACGTCATCTGTGAAAATTTCAACTGTCTAACTATGACGGTTCATGAGGTTACAGCCTGTGGTGAGAGATGGACGGACGGACAGCGGAGCCTTAGTAATAGGGTCCGTTTTATCCTTTGGGTACGGAACCCTAAAAATTACATAAATCGAGTCAAAATCAAACAAAACAACCTGAGACTTCTCAAGCAAGAGCGATATTCAAACAAAAACCTACGCTTTTTACAAAAATCAATAATACGAATAAGAAAACACAACAAGCCCCCCAGCCTCTCAACAAAAGGTGATCTTGTGGAAAATTAAAAACGCCCGCGGCCTATTGGGTTATTACAAGCCATATCATTCAGGTGTGTTGTACTAATATGGTTTAGCGGTAGCAAGCTCAGGCGGTGGAGGTTCGATTCTTGTTCAAACTCTATTTTTTTTCGTTTTCTTATATGGAAATGACATTGACATGTAAATTGGCTTTAAGAAAAGAATTAATAAATAAACATCATTATTTTTATTTTTATTTAGTACATAGCCAAACTTAATGCTAATTAGCATTTTCTTTCAGCTAACCTTTCCGTAATGTAGAGAGGGGATAGTGCTATATGGAAATAATACAGATCGAGATTATAAAGTTAACATAATTAATTACCTTCTTAAAATAATCACACATGTAGTTAGTAGTCATTGTTAGTAGTAGAACTTCTTGTGAAAGAGTTCGTCCGGGGAAGTACTACCACCGTATACCTATTTCTGCCGCCAAGCAGCAGTGTTCGCATTGCTGTGTTTCGGTTTGAAGGGTACGGGTGCCAGTGAAATTACAGGCACATGAGACTTTTCATCTTTATGTCTCAGGGTCGGCAGCGCGCGTGTGGTGCCTCTGGTGTTACAGGCTTTCATAGGCTACGGTAACTGCTTTCCATCTGGTGGGCCGTAAGCTTGTCTGCTTGCCAAATAGCATAAAAAAACACATTAAATTTTATATTATAACCTAACCATAAACATAATTTATTATACATAATTTAAAAAGAAAACAAAAACATAAGCGCTTTAGTTTGTTCAACATATTGCAATGACAAAAAGTATTGGTACAGTTTGGACTTAAATATTCCTATGGAAGTAGCTTTTTGGATAATACTATTCTACTCAGAAAAATAAAATAACTGAACAAAATCGGTGAAGCTACTCTCGCCTACCTAGAATAAATTCAGGTTCACCATTTCGTTCGCATAATGAATGCTAAGATTAAGATTTGTACATCTCTTTTGTTTGCATTGTTGGAACTGTCCGAAGCGAACTTCGTAATAACTTGTTTATGAGATTTATTATGTGCATTTGCACTGTCATATTTACCCGACTACGGCAAAGCAAAAGAAGTGTTATGATTTCAGCAGTCTATTATGTATGTTAGTTTGTACCTTACTAACCCCCCTGAGGGGTTGTTAACCCCTTGATTGGGATGGTGAAGAATGTAGGGAAAAGTAACTGAAACTCAAAAAGAGACGATTTTTCAATAATTTACCTACGGATCGGAACGTATATAATATAAATTATAATAATATAAATATATAATAATTAATAATATAAATATATAATAATTAATAATATAAATAATAACAGAATCTACATAACTAACACCCAACAGTCACATTCATAGACTCCTGATCACACACTAAGATTCCCTGTGTCGTGGGTATCAGGAACTACGAGTACCATGTTACCATAACACCCAGACCCGAAACAAATATTTGCACATCATGCAAACATTTGTCCCGCAGTGGGAATCGAACCCACTACCTCTCATATCTCAGCCAGCTACTCGCCCGCCGCGCCATAGAGGTCGTTATCTGACTGTACCTCGCTTGACTGTACTTATTAAGCTACTAAAGGAAGCATTTTTAAACTTAAGTAATGGCTTGGAACATTGTTTTGATAATGGTTCCAACATAGATTTTTCATTTGGTTTCCTTTTGGGTCCAATAAGCAGCCACAAACAGCAGGGTATTATCGGATGCCGAAAGATGGCCAATAAACGGCGCTGGGATGTCTTTATGGGCAACAACTAGCCGCCCGCTATTAGGCGATCGCTATTAGCTTTGGCTAAACATTCAATTAAGAAAATTTGATGCGGTAGTCTATACCATACATACTTCTGCCGATACATGGAAAAATTACTAGTTTTTTTTTACTTTTAAGACTTTTGGGGTTTTCAACTTAACAATCAAAATACTCAGTGAAAATTATTTGCAATGAAAGAAAATCTATACTCAAATGTAAACCTAACTTTTTTATAAATAATTATATAATTAGTTACATTTAAGTATAAAATTAAGTATAGCGCTTAAGTTAATCTTATTGTGCAAGGTACGAACAAAGATTATATTATTTTTATCAAATATAGTTAGCACCTAAGTGATCGAGCTTTGCTCTTATATTAGATGGATAAATAGGTAGGTCCCATTAAATTCAAAATTTGTTTTTATTTGCCGGAACTTGTAGATCCTGATGTCAAGCACTAATCTCTGCCTATAACAATGGATTACCTCACAGGCCAAGTCCAACTAGAACGTACTTTACTTCGCATTTCACTGCGTCTGCCACGCTGAGACATAAAGTTTTTAAGTCTCATGTGCCTGTTATTTCACCGGACCATGACAAACCTTCTTGACGAAACTCTTGGTCTCACGAAACATTATCACTATAAGTCTATATAAGAATTGACTGTTTGAAGAACGAAAAAGTTAAATGCCTTCTCTATAACTAATCAATAGCTTCCCACCTCTTTACGATCACTCGTATCTCGTGTAAGCACGTAAACAGCGCTGGGCGATCGTAAAAGAAAATGCGTCCGACTGGTACCGACCGACAATTTGCGGACGTGTATTTTATGTATCGATTTATTCTGCACGACTGTACTCACAGGAGTCATTCCTAGCAACAGAAACAGAGAAAATAAATAAATCCAGTTACTGAAATATCTGTACCAGGACCAGGGGGGCCCGTTTCATGACTTTGAGTCTATGACTATGCTATTTATTTTCCAGCGGTCGTATTCAAAGATCCCGCTTAGCCACTTATCTCATCAATCCATGTGATGGCGAATAGATCACTCAGCACGATCTATATATCCTAAACTATTAAACGAGCAATATTTGTATGTATTATATTATGTTTTTAAATCTGAAAAATGTAGGGGGACGTAGAAGAAGCCCGTCCCGATGGACTAAAAACATTATAAATGTCGCAGAAAGTTGACGCAGCTCAAGACCGTTCGTCGTGGCATTCCAGGGAGGAGGCCTATGTCCAGCAGTGGACTTCTATAGGCTAATGATGAATGATGATGATGACTATTTGGTAAAAACCCAAAACAAGACGAACGACCACCGCAAAATTATCAAATTGAAGTGGCAATGGGGGGCCATATAGCTCGCAGAACCGACAACCGTTGAGGAATAAAAGTTGGAGAACGGCGACCACGAACCAGATGACGTAGTAGTGGAAGCTAGGAAGGCCGATGAGTCAATTACATTTTAAAGAGGAAATCCGTGGATAAGACGCAACTCAACAACATTCGTCATGGTAGGTATTCTATGGGAGAGGCCTATGTCCAGCAGTGGATTTCTATTGGCTGATAATAATTATAATAAAAAGAATGTGCTATTTCAGATGGCGACAAGAGTATAGGTATACCTAAGTACAGCTTATACATAAGTAGTTACGGACATGTGTTAAGTGAAAGCGATGTATCGGCATACAATGAACGCCGCAATAAGGAAAACCGACCAGCAGGCGAAATAATAAAAACTAATAGGGTAGGGCCATTAGGCGATGCTCGATTTGTGAACCGAGAGAGGTCTGCGGTTTGGTTTTTAGGGGATTAGAACACGCATTGCTTTAGTTACCGAAATACAAAACCTACCACATGCCGTGGTGGTCTTTGCCATGTTTAAAAATAAGACTCTTTCAATTGTGAATGGTAACCAGCTTGATTTGGGCCTATTTCAGAGCGTGTTGGCTGCGCAAACATCAGATGCAGACCGGTTCACATATGAGCTGGGTCATTCAATCTGTTTGGTAACTTAGATTTTGCTTCTATGGAGTGACATCGTCGAAAATCGACACAAGTTCCAAAAAAATAGGAGAGGGAGAAACAAAAAACTCCTCCCTTGGATGTCGTAACAGGCGATTAATGGATAACGCCAGGAGATGGGTAGCAGCATCCGTCAAACCGCGACACTAACCCGTCCAACATGGTGATTATGGCAAAACCTCCAATTCTATGGGTATGCCTAAGTCCAACCAGTGGAGATCTATTAGCTGATGAAGATACTACGTACCTACTCAGATATACCCAGAAAGAACCAGTTACACCTAAGAAGAAGCTAAACTTAGCACGTTTTTTTCAGGAACCATACGCTACTTTTCTATAGTAAAAAGATTTTCTATATTACCATGTGAGTTCTAGGTTAGACAGCTAGTTCATCAGCAGCCTTTAAATGCCCACTGATGGCCGAGGCCTATCCAGAACCCGTGACTCTCCACTTGCTACCTATCTGCTGTTTTAATCCTTTAGTTACCGTTAACGGAATCTATGTTAATGTTAATGTTAAAGAACTCCCTTTTTAGCATTGGAACTCTATGGGTGGTCCATTATGCGTGAAAGCTGTCTGGCTAGGTAGTCAGCCAGCCTAACTCCGTCCAGAAGTACTGAAGTTTTCTGGGGTCTTCGCGGAGTGACCTTGGGCGTCCACGGGAGGAGACAGAGGGTTATTTTCTTAGGCCGGAGTCCGGATACACCATGGCTAAGCTTACTCAAATGTAGACTCTTCAAAATGTAGGTAAAGGAACCTCAAACAGTAAACAACTTTAACGGCATCGAGTTTCTGTATAAAATCATCATTAATTCGTGCTTTCGACGCCAATGGCCCACTCGTTATTGGAACAACCTGTGTAGTGTTTATCATCGGCTTTAGGGATGGGAGAATTTGGTTTTGACCCAAAAACAAACAAATAATCTGGGCGTCAAAAATCCATAAAATATGGGCCTAATTCATAATCACTTTTTATATCGATTTTAGTTAAAATAGCTTTTGTTTTGTTCTCTCTGATGTAAAATGTCATACGTCAAAACAAGACAAAACATATTTTAACTAAAGTAGTTTTAAAAAATGATTATGAATAAGGGGGTATGTGTTTATGTCTGACAACCTCCATGGCTCGGCGGGCGAGTAGCCGGCTAAAACGCAAGAGGTGCGGGTTTGATTCTCGCTGCGGAAAAATGTTATCATTGATCTGTAAATAATTGTTTCGGGTTTAGGTGTTGTGGTACCATGGTAAACGTAGTTTCTGATACCCAGGACACATGTCATGGAATCAGGACTATGTATGTGGCTGTTGTGGGTATTTCTGTTATAATATGTATGTATATCACCTACATATAGGTACTGTTCTGAAGCAACGAGTCCATAATGATTTTTTGTAACGATTTGTGTATTTTCAAATAAATCCCCATCACTACAGGCGATACGTGTATATAAAGTCCGGTGTCCACTGAAGCAATTATCGCGTTCGGTAATCGTGTTAATTATTCAACCGATATTATTATGAGCCTGTCATTATCTGCGATAATGGAGATGAATCCATGGAATGGGATTGAAAATTGTATAAACAATTTTTTTTAACAATGTTTGTGTGCGAAATGGGAAACTATCTCACATTATCTGCTCAATGTATCTACCAGTCGTCAAAAAAGGTTGAGTTTTGTTTATCAGGGTTTTTAGTCGGCAATACGATATTTGTTGAAAAAAATATTTTTCAAAACAATCTCTTATTTAGTTAATGATCGGAACCGTGAGCTGATCAAAATGATTCAAAACACTGCCAGGCTACTATTAATCATCGAGTAGTCCCGCTAGTCCACCTTCCGTCTCCATCATCAAATCAACTCGTTGTCACCATAATATTGTATTGTCATCTGAACTTGACAGGTATGATAAATTTCAGCTTAATCGATTGGGTGGAACTGGTGCAAAATTCAGTTTGAAGATTTGTCCCACACAATTAACAAAGATAGATAGATAGATCTCTTTATTGCACACCAAATAAAAAATACAAAAATAAAGGAAACATAAAAAAAAACGTACAATGGGCGGTCTTATCGCTAAAAGCGATCTCTTCCAGACAACCTTTGGATGGATAGGATAGTAAAAAACCAAAAAGACGGCGGTATACAATTAAAACATACCTACTTAAAAATACCTACAACTATACTTATACAAGTACCTAAAAATTACAAATATAAATATACATAATATACCTACCTACATAAAATTACAACATATTAACAGGTCAAGTTAATTATAAGCTTGGTTTTTTTTTAAATCCCTCTTTTGTATTCAACGGTGGTGGCCTTGTCCAGCAGTGGACGTAAACAGGTTGATGATGATGATGATGAACAGTTTTGTTTATTTTATACTATCTTATGTGTAAGTATATTTTTTTCTATTCTATTCGGTGAGGAGTAATTTGGCTCAACCGTGACTTCTCCTTGTCTAGTTAGTAAACAAACATACCCCAAAATTACAGGAATCAATAACACAAGACAACATTATGTGAGATTTATTAACGTACGCTTATTAGCTCGAGACGGACACAGGAATGTAGACCGAGGAAAAGATCGAAAGGACAGCATGTCCCAATTTTATATACATCAAAAAAATCGAAACACTTTTCATGTGTATGTGTTTAATGGATTATAAGAAAAATATTGGAATAAACGGAAAAAAAATTGCCATATAACAGTAGGTAGTACAAGTTTACGAACAGCCAGCAAATATAATGATGGCTTTTCTAAAATAAATAATCCTCTTATTTGGTAGTATTTGGATTTTTTTGATGAGAAGTGTATAATTATGAAATTTATATTTCCATTGACATTGACATTTATATATCTATACATATATCTATATATCTATATATACATTTATAATCTGCGATAGTGTAGGGAACTCCATCCACAAAATTTTATTTAAATATGTTAATTAAGTATTATTACTAATATTAATACCTTCTATAATTATTATATGTCCGAAATGGAAAGACTGTTGATACCACCTGAACGATCTTTTTACACAGTTCAACAATACCTCTTCCGACCGTCAAAAATCAAACCGTCAGAAGTCGAGAGACGACCTCTGTGGCGCGGAGAGCGCGTGGCCGGATGAGATGCGAGAGGTCGCGGGTTCGATTCCCGCTGCGGGATAAATGTTTGTATGATCTGAAAATATTTGTTCCGGCTCTGGGTGTTACGGTACTATGGTACTCGTAGTTCCCGATAACCATGACACTTGTCTTGGTTCTTTAAAATGCTTCAAATTATAATTAAATTACGTTATTTGAAGTCCAAGCTCTCAGTTTAAGCGAAGCAATCAGCTTAGTTAATAAACAATCAGCTAAGGCAAAGCCTAACGTTGTGCATTGAAACATTTCACCACACTAGTTCTTTCACTATAGGTCACTGACCTTGCGCAGGGTAACCATAATTATTCATGTTCCATTATTCCTGTCTCTAAAGAACAATTTTGTTAGATACAGACAGTTCTTGTAGTTTCCTATGTCTTCGCTAGCCAATATACAAAAGTCGCAAAAATGCGACAAAGTATTGGTGTATAAAAACCAAATGTTGGCGGCACTCGCCGCCGTCTCCTACGTTTAATATACTCCGATGTACAGATGGGTACAAAAGTGTTAATTTAGAAAGACGAGTCCATAAAGAAACCTAGCAGGAAGTCGGTAGATTTGGCATTATATGGGGGAAGCCTATATCACAGCAGTAGACGTCAATTTGTTGTCATGATGATGATGAAAGAAAATTGTAATTATTAATCGATGGAATTAATTGTTATTAACAATTTTCTCTGCTCTCCACTGTTTATTGTGTAATATTAATATTTTATTTTATTATTCTATAATATCAATATGAATATTTTATTTACATATTATTAGTAGTTGCGCCGCGCGGTTTTAACCTCGTGAACAATGCTGAAAATTTATGTTGATGATGATAAAAAGTAACCTATCAGTTAATCCGGGGTATAAGGCATCCTTATTCCAAATTTCACTCAAATCTGTTCAGCCGTTTGAGCGTGAAGAAGTAACACACAGAAACTTTCGCATTTATATTACTAAAATATTATTATTATTATAAGTGTGATTTGGGTGTATTATGAGATATTTTAATTTGATAACAGCGATACTAATAGGTTGTTAAACCATAGCACCAAAATAGATATACCCATAACCTATCCTACCTATATGCCAAAGGCAAATGATGTGTATGAGAACCAGCTAAATTAAATCGATATAGTAACTAAATAAAATAACAATGCCACAAACGATTTTGAACCTTGAACCGATTGAAAAGCTTGTAAGGCTTTTCTCCGCGTCTATACGCAACATATGTCAGCCCGTGCCACGGTACAATAAATAAATAGCGCGAATTCCGAAGTGACCAGACCACTGTCCCAATAAAAGCTGACTACTGTCCGGGGTAGATAAATATTGCACCCCATCTACACTGTGATAAAACTGGACTGGCCGTCTGTACCTTAACTTAGTTAGATGAAGGGTGTTTTGGGAATTAATTTTCATGTGTTTTGGTAAAGTTTTTAATAAAGATAACCAAAAAAATGTGTGAATCTCTATAGAAACAGTTTTAATCATCAGAATAAGAATACAAATTTAACTATTGCAATAATTGTGTTTGGTAGATTTCACAGAAAACTGCAACAGCTTGTTCATTTTAGGTATACAACTATCTCCTAAAAAAATGTGCAAATATGTTAAGCTAGTATCTAGATAGATCTGATGGATGTCGTAAAAGGCGATTAACATAACATACCACCCAACAGACACATACCCACACTAGGAATCCCTGTGACATGGGTATTAGGAACTACTAGTGACTTGGTACCACACCACCCAGACCCGGAACAAATATTTGCAGATCATACAATCATTTCATCTCGCAGCGGGAATCAAACCCGCAACCTTTGCATCTCATCTGGCTACTCGCGTCACAGAGGTCGTCAAACATGAGTTGCAATATTAAATCAACAAATATATAGTAACAATTCCGCTCTTCTCCAACGAAAACTCTGAAAGAATTCGACACGTGTTTCGCCTCTCAACGAAGCATCCTCAGGAAACAGTTGACTCACTGCGTGCTAGAACAACAAAGACACAATACTGCAACAACGCCGCAGCCATGTTCCCTCGCCGAACACCGAACAGAAAGTAAAAGAAAGAAAGAAAGAAACAAAAACGTTTATTTGGCACAAAAGCGACACGCAATACCGATACCAGATACAATACATACCTAATTACCTATATACAAACAAACGAAAGTTACATCTAGAAGTTTAAATAAATCGGCTCATGTGTCTGTGTAGATATGCCAAAATGGCTTTCAGCTCAGCATAAATGTTGGATGTGTTAACACCCAACGCTGATTTTCAGCTAAAAGAAGAAGTAAACTTACTTTTACTTACTTGTACTTAGTACTTTCTGCTGGAGAAGAGCGGAATTGTTACTATATATATATTCGTTCGTCTATTTACTGTTGTAGAATGGATTTCTGCGAAGTCACGCTTGAATCAATTATGAGTTGCAATACCTATTACTTATTTGTGCAACCAACACGGTTTGGCTCTCGTTGCTCTACCACTGGTCCTCAATGGAAAGATCAAATTAACCTAAGTCAGGTGCAAGCACTAGTTAGACAAGCAAACATCGAAGCTAGTTATGGTCGCGTGATCACACTACCTGTGTTCCTTGTGGGAATTTGATTGTGTGCCCTGTGTTTGGCAATTGATGACCTTCCGAAAATGTGTTTGTTTGTGGTAGATGGTACGTATTGATAATTCGTCGGTTTGGTGTCATAAAATAAGTCAACACTTTTGTTGTGGACACAATAGTACCTATACATCATCATTATCATCATCATCAAAAGCCTGATGATTATGGCAAATCTTTCCATTGCATTCGAAGGTAGCAGTGAACAACCCAAAGTGAAAGATTTGCCATAATCATCAGGCTGCAGTTGGATTGGTGACCGCAGTTTTAGTGCTAATTAGTCATCCTACTAATATTATAAACGCGAAAGTTTGTGAGTATGGATGGATGGATGTTTGTTACTCTTTCACGTAAAAACTACTGAATGGATTTTAATGAAACTTTACAATAATATAGCTTATACATCAGAATAACACAGAGGCTACAATTTATAAAGATATTGTGTGAATTGTCCATAATATGAGATAAGTGTCAAGTAATTAGGAAAAAATCTACCATCTGCGAGCTATTCTGGCGTGCGCTGCCAAAACTGCTAGAGTTACACATATGTGATGTTTGATAGAAATGTTTATCTTAAATAGTCCTACAAAAAAGCCCGCCACAGTATATACCTATATCTTATGTGTAAGCCATTACAGCCAAAATGTGTATAATATTATAAACGCTTATTACTTCTTCACGCTCAAACAGCTGAACGAATTTGAGTGAAATTTGGAGTGGAGATACCTTATACCCTGGATTAACACATATACTTTTCATCATCATCATCATCAATTTTCATCATTATTCACGCGGGTGAAACCGCGGGGCGCAACTAGTTGATAATAAGCATAATAGCAAATAGTAGCGATTAGTTCCAACCAGGTAAAAGGCATACAAAAACTAACCTAAAAATAAAAATTTTGTTCCCACAGATCAGAAGGATCTGCGTGTGTGTGTGTGTGTGTGTGTGTGTGTGTGTGTTTTGTGTTGTAGGCACTAGGAGGTCCTCAGTATCTTCTTAATTCAAAGATTTAAGCCACTCTAGACATTTTAATCTTACATTTGTTGTGAGATAGCGGGTAAATGTGAATTTCCTTGTTAACTCAATTTTGTACAAAGAAGAGCCAGTAAAAGAGAAGCAAGTCGTCACTTTTTTTACAAACAAACATACACACTAACATACACATTATCATAACTCATGTTGCATGTTCCCAGGAGACAAAAAGGTATTTTTTTAGGCTGGACATACACGTAGTACCAACTACTGGACAAAGGTGTGTCGAAACCGTTTGTCGTGGAAGGCCACCAGTGGACGTAAACCGGCTGATAATGTTGATCTCTTAAAAAATGAGGTAAAAGCACGAAAAATTTGGAAAATTAATAATGTGGACATAATTAGAACTTGGAAAATAATAAAATAAAAAAATAATAATGCTGGACATTTCACACAACATTATCTAGCCCCAAGCTAAGCAGAGCTTGTGTTATGGGTACTAGATAACTGATATACAATACATTACATAGATAGATATTTTTATTATACATATAAAAATACCCAAAACACCCTGAACAAATATCTGCAGATTGTCCAAATATTTGTTCCGAGGCGGGAATCGAACCCGCAACCTCCTGCGCCGCAGGCGAACCTTCGCCCGCCGCGCCACAGAGGTCATCCAAATTAATTATTCGAAACCCTGACACCTACCGAGACGCTAGTGAGTCGAACGTAAATATCAAATATACTTACAAACCAATCAACTCATACTCCACCCACCGAGATGAAAGCAATTGATAGTCCAAACATTATTTAAAAATAAATTAAGAAAACCTATGACACAGAATTTATTGGGAAATTTAATTAGTTTGTAATTGTTATGTGTATTATTTTAATACCTATATGTATATGTGTTTGTATTATATTAGTTATTCTACTCAAAGTGTTAATAGACTTAGCTAAGTTTGATGGAAATTGGTATGATTGTTTCCCTGACAGCAAGATATTACATAGTAACTTTTTCTTCCAACTACCTAGTAATTTCATAATTGTCCATCTAAAACGCAAGCAGAAAACGGCATTTTTATGTTCTAATGACAGTTCATAGTGTTGTAACATTGTAGTGTGTGATATTGTATGAAAATCCAATAAATACTGGTTTCTATTCTCATTTTTGCGCATCGTTTTGTTTTTTTACTAGTTGACCAAAAAGTTTTCATAAGTTTCATCATACCTACTAAGTATAAATGCATTCGTTCAAAAAGATTTAAAAATAGAACGTACTAGCTGAAAATTTTGACAATGGCCAACCACGATTCGCGTACAAAAACGTTATCTGAATACATTTTTATTTTGCTATATTGATGTATGTCAATATCTATACTTAGGTATTAGAGTTCTTTATTTGTTTTTCAACTATTTTGGCTGTTAATATTAAAAACAGATTATGAACATCGCTCATAGGGACTTTTTGTTGCATTATGTGTTTTCAGAGCATTGTCTTAAATAATTGTGATTAATTTTCTTTCATCGTTGTTCTTGTTATCTGTTTTCATAAACAAGTATTCGCAATAACAGCAGTAAAACATAAAGTCCGCACAATAAATCCAGGCAGATATCAGCGGCCACTTCCAATAGACAAGATAGCGTTATGAATGCAACTTGTCGTAGGCATTCCAAGGATACTCTGTTTAATAATGTGGAAGAGGACTATTCTTAGAGAATCTGCATGCAGAGAACTAGGTATATGCTGAAAATAACTGCACTAAGTAACTAGTTTACTATTAAACGAGCAATATTTGTATGTACCTATATTTATATGTTTTAAGATCTGGAAAACGGCTATAACGATTTCAATGTTTGTGTTGCTATTGATTTCAATCGATTTCAATGTTGTTTCTATTTGAAATAACGTTTATGCGATTACCTAATTTACGCAGTCTTGTTGTAATTAACCTTTGTAAGCAAAATGCGTAAATTGGGTAATTGCAAGAGCGTCATTTTAGATGGAAACAACATTGAAATCGATTGAAACCAATAGCAACAGAGTTACGTAATCGCGCTACAGGGCTACAGCTCTTGAAAACAGTTCAAATCGCAATCTAGTTTCAATCCTAATAACGCTTGTTTGGCACTCTTGAACCAAATCGAGTTTGAAATTGATATCGAGCATGCGATTGACTTTGCGTGTTGACTCGTGGAAGAACAACGTCAAAATCGCGTCAAGAGTACCAACAAATCGAGGAAAGTCGATTTCACTTAGTTCCATAAAATTCCACCATTCTCCATTGCAAATTGTGCGCTTGTATTGAATTCGAGAGTACCAAATGACACTAAATCCTGAATTAGGATTGGAATAGAGCGTTAAGAGTAGCAACGCTGAACCTTGCAGCTGCTTGCTGGTGTGTCAGTCGGCTACTCACCTGCCACGTCGTGAAAGTAATGAACTCCACACCAACCTATCCGCCCCTTCATGATGCACTAAATCAATTCGTACCGTGCACGGGAGTGCAGTCGATAGCATGCTATGGTCGCGTGATCGACATCAATCCCACCAATATCAATGGGATATCTTAAGGAAGACTAGGCGGTGTACAGAGTAGGTTTTTTAGTAAATTCTGCAAATAGTTTGGATCTTTTTCTTGTTTTATACTACTTGGCAAGCAAACAAGCATACGACCCACCTGATGGAAAATAGTTACCATAGCCTATGGACGCCTGCAACACCAGAGGCATAACACGCGCGCTGCCGACCCTGAGACGTAAAGATGGAAAGTCTCATGTGCCTGTAATTTCACCGGAACCCGTACTCTTCAAACCGAAACACAGCAATGCAAGCACTACTGCTTGGCAGCAAAAATAGGTACGGTGGTAGTAACTTCCCCGGACGAACTCTTTCACTAGAAGTTCTACTACTAACAAAACAAGATGACTTCTGATAGAAGTTGTATTAGCATGTACAATTTTACATTCATCATTAAAACTGGACTCTGGTCATAACTTTATAAAAGCCCCGAAAATTACGAAGGGTCTTGAGCCGCTTCCATCCACCGACCTACGGCGATCTTTTAATGTCATCAGGCCAATGAGTGGGGGTCTATCCTATACACTGCGTCCATTTTAATTCAAATTTAAACGAATTTAAAATCGGGTGTGTTTTCGTTGTCACGCGCGTGACTTTGAATTAGCTGCAATAATACTCCTGTTGGATTTAGTTCATTCCTGTAATTTAAGTAGGAACCATCGTTTGACAGGACTACCTACTATAGTTAGATAGAAATTTTAAAGTGTTCAACTCTGTACACACACCCATCACCAAGGTCAGACGGAAGACACGTCGTGACCTTATACTGCACTTTTATAGAATGTCATATAGATGGCTTACATTGATACCGTATGATATATCGCTCAGGTCACTGTGGTATTACGTTTAAAGTACGATGGTAGTAGGTCGCGAGGTCGCGTACTCTTAAGGTTCTGTAATCGGACTAGAAACCCTTATACATATAATCATCTAGTCTGTCCGTCCTAGTTACAGAGTCATGATGTTTTATTTGTTTTGTTACTCAATCAACAACTGAATATAATTTCAATGAAATTTAATATGCCTATTGGGTTAAACATTTGTGGGTAGAACACCCACGAATGTTTAACCCAATAGGCATTTATCTGGATTCAACCCATTTTATTTTATTAATATTATTCTTGTTTCTTCCCACATACAGGTACTTATTGCACTATATTGTCTAAATTCAAACATGTGACAGTGTAACAAAGCAGCAGAAGCCCTTCTGTACACACCAACTGTTATCAGTACTTTACTTAAGTTTAGTTACTTTACTGCTTAAATCGAAATTAGCGTTTACTCCCACCGTCCCCCACCTGTCTGACCCCACTGGGGGACGTTGGGAGAAAAAAGTGCCAAAGTAGGTAAACGTAAGGTTTGAATAACAAGTGACGTGAGCTTCGCACGAGCCGTGCGAAGCGAAGCATGCCAGAACCGAAGTATTCTTTTTCAACACATTTTTGCAATTAAAAAATTGCTTTGAATTGAAGGAAAGTTAGTCAGAATAGTTTTTTTTGATACGAATATTTTTATGAAGCAAGAATTTAAATGGAATATTATAGATTGAATACACTGTGAGATACATTTTAGGATTGGGATAAAACATGAATACAAATAAAATAAAATGGGTTGAACCAAGATAAATACCTATTGGGATGAACATTCGTGGGTTTAACCCACGAATGTTCAAGAAGCAATAATTTCCAAATTCCTCGTACACAGATAAATTATGACTATGTCAACTTTTATCCAGGTGTAACATGAACGAAGCCACGAGTGGACACTAGTTTCCCACAAGTAGAAAGGCTTGTGCCATCTATCAATGGTAGCTGCTTATTTACTCTTGCTAGAGTGGACTTAAGCCTCAGTAACTGTAAAAGAATACAAATAATACTAAAAATACTCAGTACTAATGGTAGTAATACTGGTAGGTGCACAATTTTTCTTCGATAATCACCAAGATCATTATCCAATTGAAGTGCCATGAAATACCAATACGTTCTCCAAAAGGCAGATACCCCGCTGAGTACAAATTCGAAAAAATCTATGTAAATCTAAAATGGGTCCTTGTGAGTAAGTGATGCGAGATCACGGCGAGAAGTGAAGTGTGTTTAATAACGATATCTAAGAAGAGATAAGGGAATAAACAGCTTAATGATATGGGAGTAGAGTTGAGGTTTATACGGAGATAATTGTATGGAAGGTCCACGAAATGAACATAGTCGCGAATCTAGCCAATACTTCTGGCAGTACAGGATGTTTCTACTTGATGTAAAGCAATTCACCATCATCATCATTACAAGCTTGTTTATGTCCACTGCTGGACGAAGTCTCCAATTGTATTCATGGAGGGATTTACACACACGCATTTTCCCCGAAGGGGTAGGCAGAGCCTCAAAGGGCCTCTTTTCATCGTGGGTTGCACAGTCGCAGGAATATCGACGTGACAAGTGGTGAGCTCATCGCCGCCATTGCTATCCACAACCAAATCTGCTAACGCTTTCTTCCAGCGAGTACCTCTTCGACAGCCTTTAAACGTCCAGACAAAACTTCCATTGAATACAATGGGGGATTTACCATAATCACCACGCTTGGCAGGTGTATTGGTGATCGCAGTTTGGTGTTGAGTACTCAGGTAGATGCTGCTGCCCATCCCTTGGTATAATCCCTTATTAAGGCTATTACTACATCCATGGGAGAGGTCTATTCTTACGCCGGACATACTACGGTAGTGAGTACCTACTCTCAATCAGAGGCCCAATTCTCTTAATTATTTTAAAACTACACTGAAAGTTAACCGAATCGAGACTGAATTGTGAATTGACAGAAAGTTGGTATTCTGCTCCCTCCCCTCATAAATGACAATTTAGTCTACTTTCAATTCACGGTGACTACCATTAGAGTAGGATGGTAATATATAGAATTGGTAAGAGTAAAGAGATACTCCATCAAATTAAGCTAAAATTATCGAAAAAACTTTGAATCCTTCAAGTTTCGGTCATATTTCGATATAATCACTTAACAGTGTTGTATTTTAAGTTAAGAGAATACCATTTCTGACATTTAAGACATCGACACAAGATCGACACATGATCCGAACTCTATTTTAACTATTTTTTAGTAAGAGAATTGGGCCTCTGGTTTCTGAAAGATTAATTGCCACATTTTCTACTAAATACTGTGATCTGTGAATCTGTCACTATTTTGATGGTAGGTATGGTACTTACAATTAGTTCGGTGTTTATAGTGCTCTTGATACGACTTATAGGCAAATTTTTGACCATCCCATTACAAACACCCTATAGGAGCTCCTACCAATAGGTACAGCGAGTAGATAGTTCGCCTTTTCTTCCCGGCACTCCGACTAACGATGTCATTTGGAGCTGACGAGTTATTGAGACTTTTTCAAGGGTTTCCCCACCCTCGGCCACCATTGCAGGGAGTTATTTGGTTTTGAAGTGGCAAGGTAGATGATGATTTTGAATGATCTTTCTCACCATAAACGAGTAAGACTCGCGCCTTGTGGCTTCCGTACCGTTATTTTAGCTAGCGATATGAACTTTTGAACGTAATAAAACCACTTTTATTCACTATTTTGGTGTTTGAATTTAGAACACACCAATATATTCGACCTCCATCTCAATGCTATACAACCTCATATCGCTTCACAAGTTGACCATCCTTATAATAATAATAAGAAAATTACTCTTAATTTTAGTAATTTTTGCAATTTTAATGTGCATTTTAATTAATTTAACCTGCCTTTTTTCTTCATTATATGTCTATTTTAGCTTATATCTTCCTTTTTCTCGTAATCATGGTAAGTATATAAAGTATAGTATGTTACTCTTAAATGAAACGGATTTATATAGTGGAACATGAATCACTCGCTTTGCTAAGGATTCTAACACCTGTAATCACTCGTTCACTTGCTCGAAATTAATCTATGGCCCTCGCTTTGAATCCGTCCTTTATTCACTAATTGCATAATATACCATTATTATACAAAACTTTTTAAATGTTGTCTCATTCGTGATGGAAAGTTATAGTTTATACTCTTTAGCGTCCTTACTCGCATTCCGTGGCTCGTACGCCAAAATATATCGGATGTAGAGTTCGCTTAATCTAGTAAGTATTACAATCTTGTTAAGTTGTTTTATTATAAAAAAAATATTCTTTAGTAGGTACATTATCTCATCTTGCTCACTATATCTCCCTGTTTTAACTCAGCTCAGATATCTGACGATAATTGCGGCGGTTGAAAGATTGAACACACTTCAGTTACATTCTCTCATACGAAGGGTTGTGAGAGTGGCATCTCAGCTAAAATGCTGAACATGTTTTCATAATTTATCTTGCTTCTAGATTTAACTAGAAATTAATGAAACCTCGCTTTTACAGCATAATATTAGATATTTAAATTGATTTAGCTAAACTTTGTTATCTACATACTTATTAATTATTTCAAAATGTCATCATATTCACCATCAGCCAGTTGATGTCCACCACTGCATGAGGCCTCCCCCACCATATATAATGGAGGGAGGATTGACCATAACAACCACGCTTGGCAGGCAGATTGTTTATGTTTATGTTTATGTTTATTTATTCATAACGTTTTAGGTTACATGTCAGTTCTTAGAATTTACAAACATATTGTATACATTATAGTAAAGTATAGTAGGTATTTTACATTATACAGTAATATTTCTAAATAATAACACAATTGAGATATTTCTAAATAACAATAATTATAAATTGATTCAAAAATTATAACAAATTGATTTTCTAATAAAATTTCAAGTTAAAAATAATAATAATAATATAATATAATAAAAAATAGAGAATACATTACTCAAATAATTCTTCAAATTTATAAAAACATTTGTCAATAAGCCAGAACTTTAGTTTGCTTTTGAAGGATTGCGTTGAAGAAGCAAAGTCAAGTCAAAAGTCAAAGTCAAAAAGAACTTTATTCATTGAAATCACAAGGATCATTTTGAATCGTCTTATATAAAATTAAATTACTCCTGTTCCAACGCGACCAAGCCTAGAAGAATCAGGCAACAAACTCGGCTTGGCTTACATAAATGGTCCGTCTTACCACTAGGTGAGAAGCGCCTGTGTGGTGCCTCGGAGCAAGGAGTTGCTGATACATAGTAAAGCGCTGATGATTGCCGGTGGAAGACTGTTATAAACAGCCGGCCCCATTACATGCACCAGCTTCGACGACTTCGTGAGACGCCGCGGAACAGCTCTCAGCTTGTGTGCGTGACGAGTAGGGTACCCGAGCCCGTCGTCAAACCTGGAGTACTCGTCGAGGTGGCTCCGAGCATACATGGCGGTATGGAACATGACTAGACCGGGGACTGTCATGATCTTCAGAGAGCGGAATATTGGACGAGCGGGTGTGTCCCACGGCACTCGTACTACAGCTCGTACTGCTCTTTTCTGCATTCTTAACACTCGCTCCCAGTCTGGGGCTCTGCCGTACAGCTCTGCGCCATACTGGAGAAGCGAGTGCACAGATGCGAAGTAGCAGCTCCTCATCATAGTCGTCTCCAGTGTCTCCGACAACCTCCACAGTGCGAAGCAAGCTCGACCCACCCTATCGCAAAGTTGATCAATGTGAACTTCCCAAGTAAGCCCTTCGTCCAGCCTAAAGCCCAAGAACGACGAGTTCCTGACCTGAGTCACGGCTTTACCCCCCAAGGTCACCAATATAGGTTGGCTAGTGCGGCCGGCTAGACTGAAGTGAATCAAGCTCGTCTTGTTCACATTGAGTAGGAAGCCGTTGACGCTGAACCAGACGTTGAGCTGGTTCGCCACCATGTTCAATCTCCTCTCCAACTGCTCCATATTCGGTGCTTTGACCACCGCCGCAACATCATCGACAAACATGAGGATGTGTGCGTCAGCTATGCACTCCGGTAGGTCATTGAGGAGGAGAGAGAACATGATGTTGGAAATCAACGAGCCCTGTGCCACCCCAATGGTCGTTGTCAGAGGACCTGAAGCCTCCCCACCGCTTGCGCCCGATACTACCTGCCTACGATCGGCCATGAAGCCTGTCAAGAGCGCTAGTGACGGGCCGTCAAAGCCGTAGTGTTTGAGCTTCGCGGCAAGAACATTATGATCGGCCACGTCAAAGGCCTTTGAAAGATCACACATGATCACAGCCACCTGCTGTCGCTCTTCTCGGGCCTCCACTGCAAGCCTTATCATTTGACGCACCACATCCGCCGTCGATCTTCCTCTCCTGTAGGCATATTGCCTATCGGACAGTGAGTCAGTTGACGTTAGATATTCGCATATTCTGGCACTCAAACCGTACTCGAAGATTTTGGCTATACCCGGAATGATGGAAACTGGCCGGTAACTATTTAATTCTTCACGCTTACCTTTGCCCTTGTAAAGCGGCGAGACTCTGACATATTTAAGTAGTTGTGGATACTTTCCTTCTCTTATACAAGCGTTAAAGAGTTAGGTAAGGATAAATGATAGGGGTACTGCTACCGCGTTCATGAGAGACACTGAAATCTCATATATGTCCCGCGTAGTCTTGCGAGCCACTCCGCTCACAATTATTTTATATACTTCAAAGTGCGGAAGATTGGTGATCACAGTATTGATGCTAAGCACTCAGGTGGATGCTGCTGTCCATCCTTAAGTGTATTTTAAAGTTTAGATTTCGTCTAATCAAAAACTGGTATCTCTCTGGCTCAGCAACAAAATTAGCCATATTTTATACATAATTGTGTGTTGTGTGCGAACACAGAGCGACTAATACAATTAATTCGAAATAAACCAAAGATAATTAAGATGTAGTATGATTTTCTAACAGTTCTATCATACAGTGTAAAAGTAACTCATCTACTCGCTCTAAACAAAAGAGACTTATCTCAAGACGAGATAAGAGGTTAATGCCCTCATAACCTGTGCGATGTTTCATGAAAAATAGGCTAAAATAACAGAATAACAGGATACATCTATAGGTAGGTAGGTACGCGACACATCAACGGAGGATAATTATTCAAATGTTATATTTAGAACAGTCTTCAGGCAGCGGAGGGTTGGCAGAAAAAGTTGTTCGTACATTAAATACCGTTTTAAACTACTTTTAATCAAACTTTTCGTTTGCTAGCTTAACCAGTAGGTAGCTAAATGCTATGAATGAGTGTTGATTTTCGCATTATAACGTTTTTTTAGTTACACTTCATCAAAAAATGGATTTGAATGGTTACACTGTTAGATATTCGGTTTCTTTGGCAAGGTTCAAAGTGAACGGCTCATCTAGTGAACCAAACTAGCTAATTGACTAATTGTAAGTAAGCATTATCCTCGACTGACGAATACAAATCAAATCAAATGAAAAGAATTTTATTCATTGAAATCACAAGGATCATTTTGAATCTTCTTATAAACTAAAATTGTGTTATGTAAAAAATTAGGTTTTGATTTTGGAACAGACTACGCCAACATCTTAGCACTATTATAGTAGTAGAACTTCGCTGTCTTACTAGTATTTATAAAATAGTATATATATAGTATACAGGGTGTTTTTTTTAAATGGGACAGTATGGGGATATCCGAATCCATAAGAGATACGGGAAAACTGTCTTTGGAACCATTTGCTCATTTTGTATGAAAATGATTTTGGCATAGTTATTTTTTTGGTCAAGCGTGAGTTCTCCATAAAAATGAGTAGTTTTGATCAAACAATTTTTTTATGCGTGTCGACTCAGTTTCATGTAAGGATTATTTCATTGTATCGGAAGAAAAAAATCTGAGCAGCAGAAGTTAGTCAAATTTTATAAAATGTTTTCTCATACAAATTGTAAGTAATCTGGTACCTACGTTAATAAAACTATCGCAATAAATTTTCAAAATGGCCTCCCTCTTGCTGTTTGCAGGTACGGGTACGTTTCAAAATACCTCTTGTGGCCTTAGACAAAGATTTTCTTATTAAAGTTTGACTAAGTTATACAGCTCTGACTGTTCTCATTTCACGAGACCATCAGAGCAGTAGAACAACATTCACCACACATCTATGTCTAATGCCACTAGAGATGTTCTGAAACGTGCCCGTACTTGGAAACAGCAAGAGGGAGCCATTTTGAAAATTTATTGCGATAGTTTTATTAACGTAGGTACCAGATTACTTACAATTTGTATGAGAAAACATTTTATAAAATTTGACTAACTTCTGCTGCTCAGATTTTTTTCTTCCAATACAATGAAATAATCCTTGCATGAAACTGAGTCGATACGCATAAAAATTTTTTTTGATCAAAACTACTCATTTTTATGGAGAACTCACGCTTGACCAAAAAAATAACTATGCGAAAATCATTTCCATACAAAATGAGCAAATGGTTCCAAAGACAGTTTGCCCGTATCTCTTATGGATTCGGATATCCCCATTCTGTCCCATTTAAAAAAAACACCCTGCATATAGTATAGTCAAACGCTTAACATCAGGTGGGCCACATGACAATTCCGTCATTTGCTCAAATAAACAAAAAACGTCAAAAGCTAGAGATGCCTGTATTTTGCCTATGGTAATTTTTCAAAATGGTACCCAATGCATTTTTTTATTTTATTATTTATGATTATTTATTTATTTAGAAGTGTGTTATTATTGTAAGAAAGCGTTAGCCGAGTTGGTCGTGGAAAGCAATGGCGGCGATGAGCTCACCACTTGTCACGTCTATATTTTTGCGATTGTGCGACCCACGGTGAAAACGTTTGAGGCGTGTGTTTATATAAATATGTATGTACGTAATGCAAAAAAGGCAGAATTAACAGACATATTCTGCTCAAAGCTTGTTTGAATGATGTGCTTTTTCTGCTAACGCTACATTGTAAAGCATTATCGAGGCCGATCCCTCAGCAAAAATATGATTATCGTCAGCCACATTACCTACAAATGAGATACAACGCGAGCGCCGAATTATCATTTGTTAGTTGCTCGTGTAGACAGACCTTTATCTTGTTTGAAGGTTCAGTAGGAATTATTATATTCGTAATTTTCGAAATTCTACCCCTATCTTATTTGGGGATCTTGAATATTTTGTGCAATAGGTAAGGAATTACATGCTTGGTAAATTCTGTGAAATTAATAAAGTTACAGACTGACCCCTATTCGTAGAGAAACTGAACAACGAGTTTTTATACGAATAGGGGTCAGTTGCTAAATTAACAGTCAGTTAAATAGCAGTCATAATCAGTCGTTAAATAACACTTAATTTGTTCATGCGACCTCTAGGTTTGATGTCAATAGGTAAAGAATTAAATGCTTGCTAAATTCTGTGAAATTAATAAAGTGACTGACACCTATCCGTAGAAAAACTCGTTGAGTTTTAGAGAGAATAGGGGTCAGTGTAGAAAACTCGTTGAGTTTTTCTATGAATAGGTGTCAGTCTGTAACTTTATTAATTTCACAGAATTTACCAAGCATTTAATTCCTTACCTATTGATATAATAAATAAATAAATGCTGGACATTTCACACAACATTATCTAGCCCCAAGCTAAGCAGAGCTTGTGTTATGGGTACTAGATAACTTTAATACAATACTTTACATAGATAGATATTTTTTATTATACATAGAAAAATACCCAGAACACCCTAAACAAATATCTGCAGATCGTACAAATATTTTTTCCGAGGCGGGAATCGAACCGGCAACCTCCTGCGTCGCAGGCGAACTGTCGCCCGCCGCGTCACAGAGGTCGCAAACCTAGAAATCGCATAATCAAATTAATTGTTATGACGTCAATCAATAGATTTCTGTACAAAAATACCTAGTTAGAACCCCACATACCTAGAAACACGGGTATATTATGAAATTGCCCTGGTTCTAATTGCCAGGGGAGTCACGGACGATTACACTGCCGCGTCTCCTGAACTACGCTATAGTCATATAACTCGTAGGTACGCATGCAACTGGGATTTTATGGAGATGCAGAGGTTTAGATTGTTTGTTATATGTGTGTTACACCAGGGGATGGGCTGCAGTATCCACCTGAGTACCTAATACGAAACTGCGATCACCAATCCAAGCCAAGCAAGGTGATATTTTGACGACCTGTGTAGCGCGGCGGACGAGTAGTCCGCTGAGATGCAAGAGGTTGCGGGTTCTATTCCCGCTGCGGGACAAATGTTAGTGATCTATTAGTGAATGATCTGCAAATATTTGTTCCGGGTCTGGGTGTTATGATACCTTGGTACTCGTAGTTCCTGATACGACACATGGAATCCTAGTGTGGGATCATGATTACGTATGTGACTGTTGGGTATTATGTAGCCTCGTCCAGTTGCAGTAGATGGTCAATAATGAATACATTTATTGATTCTATATGGTCACAATTAGTTGTTATATACTTTTATTTATATTTATTTATATATTTTTATATTTATATGTATATCACATAAACTCTGTGCTTAGGGCATTGCAACAGCGAGCCAGACCGAGGTTCTCGGGCCCATTTTGAGGATAGGTCAAAATCTCATTTGATTATCGGTAGGTAGGTAGTAAGTAGAAACAATGTACCTAGGCATTTAATAGAGCAAATATGTATGTAGGTTATTTTAACAACAATTTTTATCCTTGTCATAGATTTAACAAATTAAAATTATAAAAAATTGCAATTTGTTTAATAATGATGTCAGGTTGTAGTACTTATATGTAGTATTATGTAGGTACTCTTAGTTTCTGATACCCACGACACATGGAATACTAGTGAGGGATCAAGACTATTATGTGACTGTTGGGTGTATGTTGATACAAAACCGATTTGACCAACACGCAGTGGTGGATTTATACTAGGGGCAGTCGGGGCTAGTGCCCAGGGCGGCAAATTTTCTAGGGCGGCAAAATTAGGAAAGTGAGAAAAAAAATTCTATACAATATATAATTAACTAATTCTTTTAAATAAACATTTTATCTTTCAAGAAATATAATTCAAGTATTATGTATCACATTAAAATTTTGTATATTATTTAATATAAATAAAACATAATTTATAATAAATGCTATATAATACATAATAAATTTCCTGCAATCAATCAGTTATTCTAATTCTTAAAAAATAAGATATCAAAACTATTAAAATAAAATTTAAGTCATAGGGCGGCATTTTCGTGCCCCAGGGCGGCACAAATTTAAATCCGGTCCTGCCAACACGCGTGGGAGATAAAACTAAACTTTTCAAAAGTTTCCATGTCTGTGTTGCTTGGTAAGTTTCGTCCAAGCTGATTGATTCGTATAGATTACCGTTGATTCGAACTTGGCGTGCTTACCTGCAATATGTCGGAATGAGGTGTAGTTACTTCGATGGATCGTTTTATTGATTTCTGCAATTAGACGATGGAGGCTATGATAGACATGCTTGCAAGTGGCATACTAGACACTACCAAGCCACTGGCAAGTAGGTGCTGGTAAATAGATAGATAGCTCATTATTGTTCTAAACAACGCTTGACTGCTACGTTACAGAGCAGCGCCATCTATTTTCAACGCTGAAAGCATGATTTGAAACGGTCGTGAAAACTCCTCATTGAAAGAAAGTTGGTATTCTGGGGTGCAATTTTTGAATGTCAAAGAGTGAATATGTTATATATATCTAATTTTTAACCGACTTCCCAAAAAAGGAGGAGGTTCTCAATTCGGTAGTATTTTTTTTATGTTTTTTTTAATGTTTGTTACCGCATATCTCCGGCGGTTATGAACCGATTTGGAAAATTCTTTTTTTATTTGTATAGATATACTTCCAGATTGGTTCCATTTTTTTCAGAATCCAGTTCTGATGATGGAATCCATGAGGAATTGAGGGAACTCCTCAAATATTGTAGGCATACACTGTTAGAAAAAATGTAAATTTACATGCAAAATTTTTACATAAAAATGAGAATTTACCGAAATAATCGGGAGAAACTACAGAAAAATCAGTAGAATTACATAATTTTCGTTAATTCTACATAATTTGCGTTATTATCACATATTTCTCGAATATTTTACAGAATTTATGTATTTTTGTACAGATTTTCCACAAAATATGTGATAACACATGGTAATTTGTGAATTTTTACATAAAAACTGGAATTAAACTGATCGTATATGTAATTTCACATGTTGTGATGGAAATAACACACAAAAAATTTAACTTTTTACATAAATTCTGTGATTTTAAAGTTTTTATGTAAATCTACATAGTAAGCTACACAGATTTTACAGAAAAAAAAGGAAAACCACATACTTCTGCCGTAGTGCAATAAATACCTATATATTTCACAAAAGTTTATGTAATTTATGACATGTTAAATGTGTTTTTGCATGTGAGATGTAATTAATACCTTGTCTTGTGCAATTTCTACATATTTTGTATGTATATTTACAGCTTACTGTAAAAATACATGTCATTCTGTATTTTTACAAACCCGTATGGAAAACTACATTTGCAGTAGTATATTTTTTCCATAACAAATTTAATTTCACGTACCGTGATGTAACTATTACATAAATAAATTGACTTTTACAGAAACTCTGTAATTTCACATATGCATATGTAGTTTATTACATGTTAAATGTGTTTTTACATGTTAGATGTAATTTATACCTTGTTTTGTGTTATTTTTACATACTTTGTATGTATATTTACAGCTTACTGCAAATGTACATGTCATTCTGTATTTTCACAAACCCTTATGGAAAATTTTACATTTGTAGTGTATTTTTTACATACCAAAATTAATTTCACGTACCATGATGTAATTATTAGATAACAAGTTATACCGAATCTCTGCTATCGTACATTTGCAATGCTAATTCTCATTTTTAAATCTACTGATTTTATAAAAAAATATGAAAAAAATTACAGACTTGAGGTACTTAGTGCCGAAAATACCTAAAAGGTAGTCCTAGAATCATTAGTAGGTAGGTATTTATGTTTATATTTTTCTGTTAAACAAATGGCACCCAGAGTTTGATTCATTCTGCATTCAGCTTTTAGTGAAATATTAACTAAAGCAGCAATCGAATTAGTTTGCATGTAGAAGGTATTTCGCTAGATGGCTAGGTATAATCCAGTCAAACTGTTGGTGCCTTTGCCTTCGGATACCTTAAGGAGCCTTTTGCAAAGTTACGAAAATTGGCGAAGCCTTGAGGTTTGCAAGCAGTTGCTATGGATCATAAATAGTTACTTACATACCTACAATTTGCTAAATGGCCGTGACTACAGTCGCTCAAGGGGTAACTTTGCAGACATTCCCAGGGAATCCTAGGGAATTCGGAAGTATTACGAAGTTTTCTGAAAAATTCAATACCAGCAGACAATACTATGTAATAGTCAATACTGAGTTGACTTTCAAATTAATTCCATTTTGTATCTACGATTACGGTATAGGTAGGTACATTCCTCTATCACTAGATAGATACGATTGTAGGTATTATAAGGTATGTCTACTCCGGACGTTCGTTCATTCGGCTTGCGTGTCACTGGTTCTTTCTGGGTAACCCTGCGCTAGTGAGCTATTATGATAAAACCAGTGTGATAAGAGACCCTCCTATCATTGTAAGTAGACCGCATCGTTAGGTGTCACGGGACTAATGGGATTATTTCATCCAAATCATTACGGGACAATTGGAACAAAAAAATCCCATTAGTCCCGTTACGGGACATCCCAACGGGACAACTGGGATCAGAGAAAAAAACCTAAGTACTAAAATCTTCGCAATAAATGGTCGTTTGAAGTACCTACCTGCTTACTTTTACTTACCTGCCTACTTTGAATTGAAATGAATCACATCCAGTTATCTCCAGTAATAATATACTTACCTATTAAAAACACCTTCAAACTCCTTTAAAAAACAAAATTTAATGATTATTATAATTAATGTTTAGGCATTATTCGTCGCCTAGTTTCCAATCTGTCCACCGGCCAGGCAGTGGCGTGGCGCGCGCGTTTTTTGGCCGCTAGACTGCCCCGCGCCGCCGACGCCGGTGCCCTTGTTGCCAAGCGAGTTTAGAGAGTTTGTAGGTATAATTATGTGCAATGCTTAGGTTCATAAAATATTTAAGTAGGTACATATAACCTACTTAATTTGTTTACCGTAGTAGGTACCGTTAGAATATACTTAGGAACTATTGATGGTATCTACTATGTAATTCCTTTTTGGTAGGTAAGTACTTATACTTACTTAAGTACTTAAGATAGTTACCTACCTAGTTAGGTAGGTAGGTAGGTAGGTACTACCTAAGTAGATAAATACAACAATTTTGTTCCTCTATCTCTACATCTATCTTATAATAATTGTATTGCGTACGCAACAGTATTCATACGCATATGAACTATCGTTCAGCACTAGACTTACATGCTGCTTCTTATATACGCTAGATTGAACTGTTGTCTTGTTGCAGGTGAACAATGAAATAAGATAGCCAAGAAAGTATATAGGTAATAGTTTAATAGATAAGAAGATATGACAAGGAAGAGTTATTGAGTTTGAGTTTAAAATTAAGGGGCTAAAACACACGACTCCCAGCGTCCCCCACCTGTCTGGCCCACTGGGGGACGTTGGGACAAAAAAGTGCCAACGTCCCCCACTCGTGACAACGTGCAGGAATTTAATATTTAACAGTAGGAGAACTTTTTTTCTGTTTTTAAGTGTCCATTATGATGATCACTGATCACGATTCTACTGTCAGAAAAGTGATCACAGGGAACCTCAGATATCGATTTTGAAAGCAATCGGTCCGGGAACAAAAAAGTTCAAAATGGCAGCTACTTTTTAAATTTCTGACAGCAGATTCTTTTTCAGTGATCACAGGGAAACTCAGATATCGATTTTGAAAGCAATCGGTTCGGTAACAAAGAAGTTCAAAATGTTGGCAAATTTTTTAATTTCTGACTGCAAATTCTTGTTCAGTGATCACAGGGAACCTCAGATATCGATATTGAAAGCAATCGGTCCGGTAACAAAAAAGTTCAAAATGGCAGCCACTTTTTGAATTTCTGACAGCAGATTATTTTTCAGTGATCACAGGGAAACTCAGATATCGATTTTGAAAGCAATCGGTTCGGTAACAAAGAAGTTCAAAATGGTGGGCAATTTTTTAATTTCTGACTGCATATTCTTGTTCAGTGATCACAGGGAACCTCAGATATCGATATTGAAAGCAATCGGTCCGGTAACAAAAAAGTTCAAAATCGCGGCCACTTTTTTAAATTTCTGACAGCAGTTTCTTGTTCAGTGATCACAGGGACCCTCAGATATCGATTTTGAAAGCAATTGGTTCGGCAACAAAAAATTTCAAAATGGCAGCCACTATTTTTAATTCTGACAGCAGAATCGTGTTCAGTGATCATCATAATGGACACTTAAAAACTGAAAAAAAGTTCTCCTACGGTTAAATATTAAATTTCTGCACGTTGTCACAAGTAGGGAACGTTGGCACTTTTTTCTCCCATCGTCCCCCAATGGGGCCAGACAGGTGGGGGACGCTGGGAGTAAACGAGAAGTAAGGGGTCGACGGAGTTGTACTTGTCGCCAAAGTAAGTCTTGATCAGACGGAGAATTGATTCCGTTTGTCTAGTATCACTCCCCTTGCATCACGTACAGGTAGATCCGGGCAGCTCCTTCCGTTTCAGCCGGTTCTGGTAGCCACTAGGTAGGTACCTAGGTACCTAACTAGGCATCTAGATATCTCCCAGTACAGTATGTAAGTAGGTATAGCTCTCAGTACAGTTGGTAGGAAAAGTAGGTATTTATCAGTGTAATGTCAGGTGAGGTCTGCGGCTCGATTGGTTCCCTCCACGGCCGATACAACCGCGTAGCAAATTGATTTTATAGCCACAAGGTCAACAGTAGGTAGGTAGGTACCAACAGTTGACAAGATAGTAAATGAGTTATGGTTTCAGACGTCCAGACAATCTCTCATCCATCGTTCTATTAAGTAAGTACCTACTTATATCACATGTAAATTTTAAGGATTGATTATTTTCTGCGACAATTAATCTATAGGTAAGTACCTACCTATCGTTCGCAAGCGTGTGACTTCAAGTAGCTTGTAATGTAAATCGGGCTCTAATCGCATCCATAAACATACATAAACACACGCCTCAAAGGGCCTCTGTTCACCGTGGGTTACACAATCGCTGGAACATAAACGTGACAAGTGGTGAGCTCATCGCAGCCATTGCTTTCCACGACCAACTCGGCTAACATTTTCTTTCAGTAAGTAATAAATAACACACTCCTAAATCTGACATCCTCCTTGGCGTGGCGGGCAAGTAGCCGGCTGAGAGGCAAGAGGTGCGGGTTTGATTTCCACTGCGGGACAAATGGTTGCATGATGCAAATATTTGTTCCGGGTCTGGGTAATAAGTACTTACCATGATACTCGTAGTTCCGATACCCACGTCACAGGGAATCCCAGCAGTATGGGGTCAGAACTATGTAAGTATGATGTAAGTAAGTTTTATTATGTAAGTGAGTATAACAACATAACATAACACCCAACAGCCGCAAACGTAGTCTTGATCCCATGTAGGTATATACCTACCATGCTCCGATAACACTCATGCAGACCCGGAACAAATACTTACCTAATTTGCAGAACATAAAAACATATTTTGTCCCGCATTTATATACTGAAGAGATTGGTTAGCTTTAAACAGGAATTTCTAAAAAACCCACGGTTCGGTAAATTTCATACTATGTACTATTCTGTATCTAGAATTCTAAGAAATTGATTTTAAGCTATTTTTTATCGTCGTATCAATTTGAAACTTTGCGTATATATGTAATTCTAATGATACTGTACATAGGACAAAATTTTGACAAAAAAAAAACATAATTTTAGGGTTCCGTACCCAAAGGGAAAACGGACCCTATTACTAAGGCTCCGCTGGCCGTCCAACCGTCCGTCTGTCTGTCACCAGGCTGTATCTCATGAACCGTGATGATGTACCTATTTCTGTTGCCGCTATAACAACAAATACTTACAAAACAGAATACTTCAAATAAATATTTAAGGGAGCTCCCATACAGCAAACGTGATTTTTTAGCCGTTTTTATAGATACAATGGTACGGAACCCTTCGTGCGCGATTTCAACTCGCACTTGGCCGGTTTTATAGATAATGGTACGGAAACCTTAGTCGTTGCACGAGTCTGACTCGCACTTAGCCTGTTTTTATAGATAATGGTAGGTACCTACGGAACCTTTCGTGCGCGAGTCTGACTTGCACTTGGTCGGTCTTTTGTTTTGATTTGGAGGATAATTTTCAATTCAAAGTACAAGTAAAACAGCAATTTCTGATAGGTAGGTCCTTACTACTTACTTACTTAGGTGAGTACTTACTTATACAATTATTATTAAACGTGTTAAGCGTAAGTACAAGTACCTACTTACCTGCCTACCTAGGTATTTCAGTTTAACAGCTGTCTGTAGTCGCTGTCTAACAATCAAATCTTGTACATACTTACCTACCCAGGTAAGTACTTAATCAAATTTTCTTATTGAATTTTGAACAGAAATACCTACAAGCAGAAGCGTCCGTAAGCCGCAGTAAGGTAGGTCGTGCTCTTGTTACTATGTACTATTCCGTTTCTTGAAATCTTAGTATCTTATTTTAACCTATTTTTAACTATAGTATCAATTTGAAATTTTGCATATGTATATTCTAATGACAATACAAGAATTTGTGAATATTTTGACTTGTTTATTAGGTACATTGCCCCAACAGGTAGGTACCTGACAACAGCTTGAGTAGCATAGCAACAACGAAGGTCACGCCGTCACGCGATGATGCAATATAATATTAGTAGGTATTGGTTTGGGAACGGCATTTACCTACTTATTGAATTGACAAAAATATCGTGAATTTTATAGTCAATTAGAACAGTTAAGTAAGTATAGTTTGGTGTAAAAATAAAAGGTGGATTATGGTAATTATTAAAAGAATAAATGGAAGTAAAAAATTAAAGGTATTAAGCCAGGTTGGTTTCTATCTTTTCACCAAAAAATATTTTAGTACCTACGAAATGTATACATAAAACATTGAAAACGAACAGGTGCCATTAGGCCCAGTTTCCACCAAAGCACGAGACGAGAGGAGATGTCCTGCAAAGCTGGCAGGTTATTTCCACCAAAGCGGAGAGCAGACATTTCTCTTGACTTCGACTAGGCACTTTTCCACTCTGCCGCGCCGCTTGCTCGCTCGCCGCACTAAATTAGCTCATATCGTACTTTTTTACTACCTAACTAACAAAGGAGACCATTCATTTTAGGTCTAGAATCGGAAGTGCCGGCCAGTAACAAAAACGATGTTATTTTGATGGGCACATTAATTTGAGCATTTGGTACTACTACACGAAACCTGTAGAACCAATAGTTTAGCTACTATCGCAGTTTAAAAAAATGTACTTCCCATACATCTGATCAAAAATTAAAGATATTTTTAATGGTTTTTATACATGGTTTGTATATTTGCTTGACTATTGGTCGTAAGGTAAGCTTGAAGTCGTGCAGCAGGCTATGGCGCGAGCTATGCTAGGAGTTTCACTACGTGATAGAATCCACAATGAGAAAATTCGTAGAAAAACCAAGGTCACCGACAAAGCTCTCTGAATTAGCAAGCTGAAGTGGCCATGGGCAAGTCATATAGCTCGCAAAAATGACAAACGTTATTCGTTTTAAATTGAAAAAACGGCTAATTACCACCGTTTTCCGTCACTTTTGCTGACGTTTCGAGACCGAGTTCAGAAGCCTCTTTATCATGAGCACCACCCGCGACCGCGTTCAATGGTAGACCGGTGAATACTACGTGCGGCCGCACGCTCCGCTCAACGCAACGTTATTCTTCTGTATATATAAAATTCAAAGTTCTGACTGACATATCAACGCACAGCCTAAACCGCTGGTCCGAGAGACATGAAATTTGCAGGGTTTGTTTATTTTAGGATGTATTGGCGCAATAAGAAAGGAATTTTGAAAGTTCACCCTCTAAGGGCGTGAAAAGGGATGAAAACGTTTGTTTGACACGGTCAGCTAGAGGATCTGTAAACCCGTTACAGGACACATTAAGTTGATGGGCATAGTTGTTCGTTCCCAAGTGAAAGTGAACAATATTTCTATTTTCAATATTTAGTGTCATTCCGTTCACTGAGAACCAGTTAGCAACTTCGTTCATCACCTTGTTGAGTTTGTCAGCTAACTGTATAAGTGTTTCCGAAGAGACAATAAGGCACCCGTCATCAGCAAACATGACATAGTCCGCATCTACATGGGCCATCGTCAAATAATTGATAAGTATTAAAAATAGGTTAATTCTCATGATTGAGCCCTGGGGCCGGTGACATCATCCGATAAAAAAGTGTCTGATTTAGTGTCACGTACAGATGTTAGATGTGTACGGTTTTTAAGAAAAGAGGTTATCATCTCGAGATGTGGCCCGTTTATACTATAGTGCTCCAGGATTGAGAGCTCCTCTAATACGTACGCGCCATACGGCTATGCTCCATGTTCCATTCCATCGCACAAATTATGGTCAAAAATCAATCAATTACACGCATCGCTAACTCTTACAATTCATTGATTAGTGGCGTAGATCCTTTTATGGCATCCAAATCAGCTTTCAAAGCTCAAGCAATAAAGAAACTTACGTTTTGCCCCGCTACGGGAATCAAACACACAACCTTTCTCATCTCAGGTGGCTGCTCACCCGCGGCGCCACATAAGTCATCAAAATAGTGCAATATTCTAGGTTGCACCCTTTCTAGTCACATGTCCTCTCACGAAACAGAAAACCTGCAGCGAGTTGCATGCAAAAAAATAACAAATATAAAAAACAAAAAAAAAAACAAAAATACAATCATTGTGCAAGGGTGAGCTTGTCTGTTTGTCTCTTAAACTCTATATACTGAAAATAAATATCATACCACTGTCCAAAGGTGTTGTTCCAAGATATATGGAGCCTAGCCCTTGTCGGTGTACATACACTTGTGTAAACGTGGCTAAATGTATACAAAACCTCTTCCCATTGTAATTTTTTGATTATTTCGCTTCATTTAATGCAGGTTCCTAAAATGTCTTTCTCACGGAGAGCAACACAAGACAAAACAATAAGGCGGGGCGGATACAATTTACTCTGTGGTAAAATGTTTCGACAGCTGTTGACAACTTTGACTAGAACTACATTCCGTTCACGTCTTGGCTCCAAGGTCTTGGAGCAAGGAAAATATTTTCGCGTAGAATCGAAATGTAGTAGTAGTTGTTAGCAGTAGAACTTCTTGTGGAAGAGTTCGTCCGGGGAAGTACTACCACCGTACCTATTTCTGCCGCCAAACAGAAGTGTTCGCATTGCAGTGTTTCGGTTTGAAGGGTACGGGTGCCGGTGAAATTACAGGCACATGAGACTTATCATCTTTATGTCTCAGGGTTGGCAGCGCGCGTGTGATGCCTTTGGTGTTACAGGCGTTCATTGGCTACGGTAACTGCTTTCCATCCGGTGGGCCGTAAGCTTGTCTGCTTGACAAGAAGCATAAAAAAAATGTAATTGAAGAACTTTTACTGATGTGATGATCGTAATAAAACTAGCGTAGGCAGCGCATTCTATGTAGATACACTATTCCCAACGAACGAATAAAACAAGCAACCACAGAGCAATAATCATGATATTCCCTGTCATGCCTGCTCAGGAAAATATGTTGCCATTGTAAATAATTATCGAATTTTAAACATTTCTGTGCAGTAAATTATGCTTCAAATTAGAGTCAGAGTATTTTTACGATAATCACTGATTTTTTCGCCATTCTCTGTCTGGTGTACATCGATAAAGGTCATTTTGGAACATGTCCTTTTGACATCAAAAACAATTGAATGACTGGTCGTAGATTATTACCGCTATAGTATAAAATGTTGATAATGGATCCCTGAATAAGTTCACATCTAAATATCATTAAAATATAAATATAAATATTTCATTGCAATATATGAGAAATTGCATTTTTCAAACTGCGATATCAGGCAAAACATTGGTTCCTTAGTTTTAGTGCCATAATAATATAAGCTCGAACCAATGTGCCCTATAGTTAAATAACATTTTTTTCATTGGCTGGCACTTCCAGGTTGTGGCCCAAATTTGTATGAAGCGTGAATAGTCTCCTTTCATGAAGATAGTTAGTTATTAATTTCCATGTGGTAAGTAACTAAAACAATTTTATATCAATTTTCTCTAATAAACCACAGTAATATACAATATTTATTGTTTTTTACTGTGTTTTACTAGAGGAAATTGTTTTAGTTAGGTACTTACCACATCGAAATGAAATATTAACGAATCGGATCGGATCCAACGTTTTAAAATCGCCCTGCTGGCAACATTTTTCATTTTCTGTGAGCTCACGCAGCGGGGCGGTACAAACACGTTCGTTTGTTAATTTTTCTGCTTTTTCGAAACGAAACCTCGTCCATTTTGATTTTATTTCAATTTCTAATGTTTTTTTGAGTTATATCGTATAATTTTAGTTGCATTTTAACCGGTGTAGCTTATTTAAAGAACGCGTGGTAATGAAATCTAATCAAATCAACTAAGTGTATTGTGTCTTTTCAAACGGGTGAAAATTTACCACGAACATTGTAGTGAAACTTCCAAAGCTGGTAAGTACATTTAGCATTGTTTGTGACCCTTCGAGAACACCTTATTTTATAGAAACAATTTTATTTTATCTTCAAACACGAAGACACCAAACGCCATTTTGTCGTGTGAAAAATGTGTAGACGCTTGATAATGAGTCTCGTAAAACTATGTAGAACTGTGTGGCTTTGGTTATCGGTGCGTACATATCGTGAGTCTTCCCACCCGGGTGGGGGGACCCGGTACTGCCACCAGGCATTGGCCCCTTGCTGGGGTCCTTACGTTTAGCCTATGTGACACGGTACCTATCTTGTGCCTCTGGGTGAGGCCTGCTGTATATGCGCCTCGTGGCGTCACTCTCGCTTTGGAGCAGCTTCCTTGGGTATGCCTTCCCTCGGTGGTCCTGTTCGACCGCAGGAACCCATTCACGGCCGGCTATGCGGTTGATGAATTCGTCCAGGCTCTCTATCTTTAGGTTATTTCAGATTCACATTGCGAATTGGAACGATGACTGTAGCTTTCAGAGTAAACCCAAATCTCCTTCGCTGATTCCTGATAGATATTGGTCGATGGAGTTTTGACGAGGTTTTCCGGATAAGTTTGTCTCTTGCCTGTGTTCTTCTGATAAGTGTACCTTCTTAGCTTGCCTCATGCCTATTGATGTATTTTGTGTTACAGATCAATCAGGCTTTGCAGTTATAATCATAATTGGCATGATTGCCAATTATAAAAGTGTGGTCCGCAGACCAAAGTGTAAAGAAGGCAGTTTGCCTCAACGAAATAACTATCAACCAGTTATTGGAAAAGGGTAAATTTTATCAGATGATTATTCAACTGTTGCTATCTTGTGAGTATTTAGAACCCACAGTTACTTAGAATATATCTTGTAGAATAGAATACCTTACCTATTATATGATATTATAGAATAGACTGATATTTATTTCATCAATCATACTCATATACTCAGCGGCTTGATAATGTAGTATGATTCATACTACATTATCAAGCCGCTGAGTATACAAAGCGAGGGTATATTTTTGCTATCAATTTCAATGTGTATGTGTGCCGTGGTGTCTGACCCACACATTTTTTTTTATAATTTTACTTTCATCATCATCATCGTCAGCAGCAGCCTTTAGACATAACATCCATAACATAACACCCAACAGACACATACATAGTCCTGCCCCCCTATTCCCTAACTGAAAGTCACTCGGTGACTAACGTTTGACAAGTAATATGACCATCATTTTGTCAATTTTTAATGATAATTTTGAGCAATTGATGGTAATTTTACTTGTCAAACGTTAGTCACCGAGTAACTTTCAGTTAGGGAATAGGGGGGCTGATCTCACACTAGGATTCCCTGTGTCGCTTTCACTTGTTGATTGGTTTGAGAATAAGTATCGGTTTAAATGGGCTGTAGTATAAATAGTACCTATGCTTATTCAGGGTGGTCTATTTATAGTAGTCCAAATAAAAACCAGGGGTTGGGGACCTCATAGCATAGATTTAAAATATTTATTACTCCTAAACTATTCAAAATCGTAGAATGTAGACTCGTGGGGAAAACTCAGATATGCCATGAAGTCCTCTAAGCCCCGGTTTCCACGTGGGCTACTAAAATATGTCACCCAGACCCAGTACGTAGAACTTGTAGATTGTAGAATTAATTTTTAGTTTTTCATATACAGGGTGTTAAGCATATACAAGGTGTAAAACAAATTTTGGTTTGTCGATAAGGGGGCATTCAGGAAAAAATACTCAATATATAGCAGAAAAAAAATACTTGGAAAATTCTTCAAAATCGTGACAATACTTTTTTTTGTTTTTTTTTTTGGCCTACCGTGTAGCTTTTTTCTCGACCATCAATTAATGTACCTTGTAGAATTTATTTTTAGTTTGTCATATACAGGACGTAAAGCACATACAAGGTGTAAATAAATTTTTTGGTTGTCGATAAGTTTTTGTCAAAAGTTCCTGCGCCCGTAAGTCAAATAGCACGACAAAAAAGGACTGTCAAAATTTTTTTTTGGTTATTTTCTTTTTGCCTACCATGTAGAGTTTTTCTTAGTCACCGTTATTGAGATATTAACACTAAAATATGTTCAAAGTAGGAACTATTTTGGAAAATACTGAATAATTAGGTAAGAAATTATGTTACTTATTGTTTTACTTAAGACCTTTGTCTGTCATCTCAACATGCCCTTTCATGTTGTCGTCCTTCATTTGCCCCCATATATTGTTTTGATGGTGTACCTGCTTACATAATATAGTTTTACTGGCTATGAATGTGCAGTAATATAATTATTATTTGATATAATAAATTGTGTTGCTTTTAGATCAGTTACATGAATGAAGAAATATGTTGGAGAAGTTAAGGATTTTCGAGGCTATACAGATGAGGTACAGTTTGTTTTCTGATCGTAATACCTTACCTGTATAGATAGAACAATTATATGATATTTATTGACTGTATAATTAAATTACAGGTGGATTCGAGCTCGCTTCAAAGAACCAAGTACAACTGTACAAGAAATTTCACATATGTGATTGTGTATTTTGCTAAAACAAGAACTCATGTTGTTTAATACATTTGAGTTGATTTGGCTCAAAACAAAAGCTTGAGAGCAAAATCAGGATCAGTCTAGGAGTGTTATGTATGCTGACATTATAATATTTATATCATTAACGTTAGTTTGAATATAGATTTATAGCTTTAATATTTTTTCAGACCCTCTGACCCTGTGTTTTGGACATAAAGTTTTAACTAAATGCATTAATGGATAATAAATAATTATCCTTAGTACTGCAGTAACTGAACAAAACACTGAAGAATTTGGGGAGATCGTTTCCATCACAAATAAATTGCCATTGTCTGAAGATTTGGAGACTGTAGGAATTATTTTGGAAAATACTGAATAATTAGGTAAGAAATCATGTTACTTATTGTTTTACTCAAGACCTTTGTCTGTCATCTCAACATGCCCTTTCATGTTGTCGTCCTTCATTTGCCCCCATATATTGTTTTGATGGTGTACCTGCTTACATAATATAGTTTTACTGGCTATGAATGTGCAGTAGTATAATTATTATTTGATATAATAAATTGTGTTGCTTACAGATCAGTTACATGAATCAAGAAATATGTTGGAGAAGTTAAGGATTTTCGAGGCTATACAGATGAGGTACAGTTTGTTTTCTGATCGTAATACCTTACCTGTATAGATATAACAATTACATGACATTTATTGACTGTATAATTAAATTTCAGATGGATTCGAGCTCGTATCAAAGAACCAAGTACAACTGTACAAGAAACACATATGTGATTGTGTATTTTGCTAAAACAAGAACTCAGGTTGTTTAATACATTTGAGTTGATTTGGCTCAAAACAAAAGCTTGAGAGCAAAATCAGGATCAGTCTAGGAGTGTTATGTATGCTGACATTATAATATTTATATCATTAACGTTAGTTTGAATATAGATTTATAACTTTAATATTTTTTCAGACCCTCTGACCCTCTGTGTTTTGGACATAAAGTTTTAACTAAATGCATTAATGGATAATAAATAATTGTCCTTAGTACTGCAGTAACTGAACAAAACACTGAAGAATTTGGGGAGATCGTTTCCATCACAAATAAATTGCCATTGTCTGAAGATTTGGAGACTATAGGAATTATTTTGGAAAATACTTAATAATTTGGTAAGAAATTATGTTACTTATTGTTTTACTTAAGACCTTTGTCTGTCATCTCAACATGCCCTTTCTTGTTGTCGTCCTTTATTTGCCCCAATATATTGTTTTGATGGTGTACCTACTTACAAAATATAGTTTTACTGGCTATGAATGTGCAGTGATATAATTATTATTTGTTATAATAAACTGTGTAAATCAATTATGTTCCTTTCAGATCAGTTACATGAATCAAGAAATATGTTGGAGAAGTTAAGGATTTTTGAGGCTATACAGATGAGGTACAGTTTGTTTTCTGATCGTTATACCTTACCTGTACAGATAGAACAATTATATGACATATATTGACTGTATAATTAAATTTCAGATGGATTCGGGCTCGCTTCAAAGAACCAAGTACAACTGTACAACACTGTGTAACACTGAAGAATTTGGGGAGATCGATTCCATCACAAATAAATTGTCATTGTCTGAAGATTTCGAGACTGTAGGAATTATTATGGAAAATACTTAATTTGGTAAGAAATTATGTTACTTACTGCTTTACAAGGGCATGTTGTAGTCCTTCATATGCCCCTATATATTGTTTTGATGGTGTACCTACTTACATATCATAGTTTTACTGGCTACGAATGTGCAGTGGTATAGTTATTATTTGTTATAATAAACTGTGTAAATCAATTATGTTCCTTTCAGATCAGTTACATGAATCAAGAAATATGTTGGAGCAGTTAAGGATTTTTGAGGCTATACAGATGAGGTACAGTTTGTTTTCTGATCGTTATACCTTAACTTGTATAGGTAGAACAGTTTTATGTGATAGTTATTTGACTGTATTATTTAATTTCAGATGGAATCCGGGCTCGCTTTAAATAATCAACTGTACAAGAAATTTCACACAGTGTGAAGAGGGACGCGGAGAGAGTGAAGCGTGGATCACACTCATTCCAAAGAAGATTCGATCCTCATTTACAACTCCAAAAAAAAATAGCAAAAATTTCACGGTAATGTTCACATAAATCTTGATCTATCACTCTATACAGGGTGTTTTTTTTAAATGGGACAGTATGGGGATATCCGAATCCATAAGAGATTACAAAATTGTATCATCAATAAGTGTGTTATTTTTAACTAGTTAACATACATTGACTGTTATTTGATTAATTTTAGTATTTATGATTAACAGAATATTGTGAACCAATATTTTCTACTGAATAGTTTTGCACTGAACAGCTATAAGAGCTCATGGTAAGGCCTCAGATCATGGGTTAGTGTATCTATCTTGTATCTAACTATGTGATAGATAGCACGCATTCTTAAAAAAATATGTTTGTTGTGTATTGTGAACTTTATATACACTGTATATCAGTAATTTGCTGTCACTGTCTTACTGTACAACATGCTTTCTATAGTACCTTTGCTAATGTATTATGTAAATTTTGATGTCAATATCAACTGAATTGTATGTTTGGTTTTTAAGTTCAATATTAGGACGATTTTGTATTATTGGTAAAATTGTATCGTATTTCATTCAGTAAGTTGCTGTCACTCTCTTATTGTGTAACATTCTTTTTTTCGTACTTTAGCTAGGTACTGTGTTATGTAAATTTTTGGTTATAAGGTTCAATATTACGACCATTTTGTATCTGTTGAAATTGTATCATCATTAAGTGTGTTGTTTTTAACTAGTTAACATACATTGACTGTCATTTGACAATATCGCTATACCAGTTTCTAAATGACATCTGTTTCATTTAAATTATGTATTTATGATTAACAGAATATTGTACAAAATTGTATTATCAATAAGTGTGTTATTTTTAACTAGTTAACATACATTGACTATTTATTGACAATATAGCTATACAGGTTTCTAATTGACATTGGTTTCATTTAAATTTAGTATTTATGATTAACAGAATATTGTAAACGAAGTCAATTTATTTGTGAATCTACATTATTGGTATTTATGCTCACACTCAAACAGTAATATTCTTTCTTTCAGTAAATTACAGGCTTGGTAATTTCTATCGCATGGGCCTTCAGGACATAACAATCAAGTTGATCTTGATGTTATATGCTGAAAGCCGATGGATAGGAACAAAATACCTGTAATTTTCTGGTAGAAAGAATATTACAGTTTGGCTGCATAATTACTATTAATGTATGCAAATTCACATTTAAATTGTGTATTTTCACATACAATATTCTGTAAAATTCCCCTGGTAGTATTGAATATTACATTTTATTAATGTAATTTTATCACATAAATATATGTGAAAAATTACAATTATTAGGTAGATTTACATACATAATATGTAGTAAGTACTACATAAATGTATGTAAAAACATTACAATTATTAGGTAGATTTACATACATAATATGTAGTAAGTCTACATAAATGTATGTAAAAATTCTGCACTTTCTGTAGAATTACGTATGTGTATGTAAATCTACATAACATCTAGGTAGATAATAATACATATTTTTGTGTAGTTCTACCTATATATACGTAAAACTACATAAATGTATGTGAAATAATTACATAAACTTATGTGGAATAACTACATTTTTGTGTAGATTTACCTACATTATATGTAAAGCTACATAAATGTATGTGAAATAATTACATAAACTTATGTGATAAATCTACATTTTTGTGTAGATTTACCTACATTATATGTATTTTTTTTACATAATTTATGTATATTCACCTTACATGTTTTTGATGTGAAATCGAAGTACATAATTATATGTAATTTTGGATTACATAATTTTATGTGAAATTTATGTAAAAAAATATATAGGAAAATGAGTTATGTAAATTTACATAATAGAATTCACATAAATTTTATTCACATTTTATGTAAAAAAGTGGTTATGTAAATTTACAGACAGAATGGATAATCACATAAACATGTAACTTCACATAAAAGTGAGGGCTACGAACGTGGCCCGAACTTTTATGTAATTTTACAGAAATTTTTCTAACAGTGTACATATGGCGATTTTACTATTTTCAGCAACAAACCAAGTATTTGCATACAAAAAGTATAATAATCCTTTCAACACTATGTAATGGTTCTTTCATCATTTTTTTTTCATCCAAATATTTTGTCAAATACTATGGCGGAAGTCGTTAAATAAAAAGTTATTGGTTACTCAGTTCTGATCTACCACAGAGCATCCATTAGTCCGATCGAGCATCGGAAAATGCGTATGATAGGTAAAAATGTGACCTCTTACTATCCTCCACGGCAAGTTAGCGTACACTGTAAGTTACCGTGTATAATGTAGACTTGGTGATTATTAGAATATAATATTCATTATTGAACAAAAAATAAATCATGTACATAGGTGAACTTAATGCTAGGAAGCATTCTCTACCAGCTAACCTTTGTTCTTCTTCTTTTAATTGAAGGACTCCTCAAATTTGGCAGTATCAAGTAGGTATATTATTTTCATAAAAATAGGTCTTTTTTTATATGTGTAAATGACGGAATAAATAAATAAATAAATGCTGGACATTTCACACAACATTATCTAGCCCCAAGCTAAGCAGAGCTTGTGTTATGGGTACTAGATAACTGATATACTTAATACAATACATTACATAGATAGATATTTTTTATTATACATAGAAGATACCCAGAACACCCTGAACAAATATCTGCAGATCGTACGAATATTTGTTCCGAGGCGGGAATCGAACCCGCAATCTCTTGAACCAGAACGTCGTCAGAACTCTGGTTCCTCGTTCAGAGGAATAAAATCCCTTTGACTAGGTATATGGGCATATATATACCAACAAACATTTAAGCAAACCAATGAACTTAGTCCAAACATGGTCAATGGCTGATAGGAACATAGGATTTTCTTGGATTCTCTTTGGAGTTGTCAGTCTGTAAAGAGTGACAGATAGAATCCAATGAATCTGATCATGTGTACAAAATTTCATGAAGTTATTAGATGAAATATAATTATCTCTGGAAACAGGATATTCACTATGATTTTTGAGCTTTATTAACTACCGATTGGTACCGATTGATACCGTTTCTAGTGATGTAGTAGCCTGCAAATGCGTGTAAGCGCCCTACCGGTTGCCTTTTCTTAAAGACTCCAAATTAAAAAAAAAAAAAAAAAACTATCTATGTAATGTTATATCAGTTATCTAGTACCCATAACACAAGCTCTGCTTAGCTTGGGGCTAGATAATGTTCAGTAAGATGTCCAGCATTTATTTATTTATTTATTTTATTTATTTTTACCGTGAGGAAAAGTAACCAACTGTGTACACACCCGCGCCCATAAATCCGTATTAGTCAAGTGTTTGGGCGGCCACACTGTACGGACGATGGAATGTCGTTGCCTGATATATTGGCAACATCAATTCTTATGAAGATGCCTCTAGTGGGGGTGCGTTCGAAGGCGGGAGTACTCCGTGATTTATACTCTGTGGTATTTTTAAAAGCATCGGTATTGGTATTGATTACGCGTAGCTGCATTTTGTGTCCCTTTTAAATCATGCTAAGCATACTTAGTGATGGTAAGGTTAGAAGTAACATAAACAGGAGTAATTTTAATTTATGACGATAAAAAGATCCTTTTGATTTTAATTAATAAAATTATTTTGACTTTATTCGATTTGTTAATAAATAAATAAAATAAAATAAATAAATGTTGGACAATTCACACAACATTATCTAGCCCCAAGCTAAGCAGAGCTTGTGTTATGGGTACTAGATAACTGATATACTTAATACAAATACATTAGATAGATATTTTTTATTATAAATAGAAAAATACCCAGAACACCCTGAACAATTATCTGCAGATCGACCAAATATTTGTTCAGAGGCGGCAATCGAACCCGCAACCTCCTGCATCGCAGGCGAACCTTCGCCCGCCGCGCCACAGAGGTCGTCAAAGAGGTAGGTCATATGTTACATTCGAAATTACAATAATAGCGGTAAACTTGCTTTTTTTTATGTTGTTTGGATCCACCTAGATAGTATTTATCCAGATTTGCAGCATTCTAAGATGTAAGCGCGCTGAGTTATTGCTGTAAAACCGCATTTTTTTTCACTTTTTTTAGTTTTGTGTAAAGAAAACTACATAGGAACGCTCTGACGAGAAAGTTCTCTAATACTTTTTTAAAGTAATCAAAATTCCTGACAGTTTGAGCTGTAATCCATTTTCCTAAGGTTCCTAGGTCTAATAGACTCATCACCACTGTTGGACCTAACTAAATCTACGCGTCTCCTTTGAGGGCCCAGGAGTCAACTCAGTCCAGGACCAGAGGCCCAATTCTCTAAATTATTTTAAAACTACACTGAAAGTTAACCGAATCGAGACTGAATTATGAATTGACAGAAAATAGGTATTCTGCTCCCTTATAAATAACAATTTAGTCTACTTTCAATTAAAGGTGAGCTCCATTACAGTAGGAAAGTTATATATATAATTGCAAAGAGTAAAGAGAGACTCCATCAACAATGCTAAAATTATCGAAAACACTTTGAATCGTTCATGTTTCGGTCACATTTCGATATAATCACACTACAGTGTTGTATTTTATGTTTAGAGAATACCATTTCTGACATTTAAGACATCGACACAAGGTCGAAACATGATCCGAACTCTATTTTAACTATTTTTTTAGTAAGAGAATTGGGCCTCAGGATTCAGGATATCAACTTCAATACTTACTAACTACTTACAATTACTTAGGTAATTTACAGTGGTTCGCAATATATTATGTTCTCCAATTGTAGTGCATGCATTTTGTTTGTTAAATTTTTGCATGTAAAATTATAATTAATAATACTATTACTTTTTAAAATTTGTATGCCTGAATGAAGGCGAAACATGGTGAATCTATAAATTATATAATATCTGTATTAAACTGTACCTACCTGTGTTTCGAACAAATAAATATTTGTATTTGTATTTGTATTCAACCATGCAATTACAAAGCATTAAAAAGATATTGATGTCAAATTTCTGTATGGAAATCACGAAAATAAAAAATCCATTAGCATACTTCCAGTATCGTATACAGGTGTAGTACAGTCGTATAGTTTTGATTTGACACGTGTTTTCGAAGAGAAATTTACTAACTAACATGGTGAAATTGGCTCCTAAAATCGCATCGTTTAAAACTTCGATTAGAACCTTTGACGTGATTCCAAAACGTTCCAATTCACGCAGTTAATCTTTCAAATGACTGATTAACTATAGCCATCAGCTATAATAACAACATAGCTTGATCGCGTGTCTCTGGCCAAGTTAACCCATTAGCTCTAACGTGTATACATAATTGCTTCATGGGGGTAGGTAGTAAAGGGTTAAAGCTGATAATGTGGTATTGGCCGCGCCCTTATTAGGGAAATTGGTTTCTTTGCCGTACGTATTTAGTATTGTTATGTTTCAATTAGTAGTATAGCTTCTTGTGAAAGAGTTTGTTAGCAATTTTCGTTGGTATGAGATTTGTCCTGGCTGCTGCGCTTATTTAGGAGTGTGTTTTTTCTGGACGAAAGCGTTAGCCGAGTTGGCCGTGCAATGGCGGCAATGAGCTCACCACTTGTCACGTCGCAATTCCTGCTACTGTGTAACCCACGCTGAAAAGAGGCCATATGAGATTCTGCCTACTTTTTTGGAGAAAAAGGTGTATGTTTATGTATGCTTCTTGTGAAAGATCTTGTCCGGGGAAGTACTACCACCATACCTAGTTCTGCCACAGTGTTCGCATGTCCATGTTCCTGTTTGAAGGGTATGGGTGCCGGTGAAATTACAAGCACATGAGACTTTTTATCTTTATGTCTCAGGATGAAGGGCACAGTGCAATACTAAGTAAGGCGTGTGGACAATAAAGGCCACAGCACACCAGCTGCGTACGTAAACGTGCACGTGCACGTACCACTGCGTTGTAATGTATTTCGAAAGAAAGAAGAATACGAAGAGATTACGTAAATAGAAAATAGCAATAGGTACAATAGTAAAGATTTGAGATAAGGTTTAGGTTAGGTTAAATTTTGTCCTGACTAAGTCACCTACACGTAGCTTTGGATTACCTAATTTGATATTATTTGCGTTATAGTTACAAACAACAAAACAAAGGTAGCCCCTTTCAACACGCCTAGTCAGGTTATCAAAGTCACCAACCCTCCGTATAAGCGATTAAATCAAAACTGTGACCGATCGTACCGATCATTCATTAAAATTGACGTGAGCACACCTGGCAGGCGTAGGGTTAAACCAGTTGACCGCACCCTATTGATCCATTACAAAGTCATTTTACCAATTAATATAGAATACGAATAGAATAGAATACTATCATTTATTTAGACTAATACTTTATACAATTTTAAACAAAAAAAATTAAGTACTTACATTACATTCTCACCTTAACTAGTTTAGAAATATAAGTACTTAGGTATAGCTTTGTGGGTTGGTGATTTATAGGGTACCATACTTCAAAAGTACCAACGGAACCACCAAGATGAACATGGCAACAATAACAAAGTTAGATTTAAGGTGGATCGTCTCGCATGTGACGTGAACTATCATTTTACTGTGTTTTTTGCTCGTCACAGCTCATCAACATTTCTTGAAATAGCGAAAACAGATTTTGTGAAAACTATGAGACCCAACAAATATGCTTTTATTGATAGTATCTCATATATCATTAGTTAAGCTACGGATAATTACAGACCTAAACAAAAAAAAAACACTTTAAAAATCATCAATAAATATTTGTTATTATATTATGTGATAATTCTGAGGTTTTTTTATAATAATCAAAATGTTTCGAATGACTTGATCTTTAACTAATCTAGTATAAGAAACCAACTAACACAATATGTTGATTAAAATACATTAATATTATTATTAATAAAAACATTAGTTCTAAAGAAAATCTCAACAACCCGAGAAAATTTGATACAAATGACGTGAAAATAATTATTTCGTCAGAACACAATATAAACTACAAAATTAAACAATTTTTGGGGCATTGTCAGATCCTAACCAAACGCATAAATAATATAATTAAAGCAAATTAGCAGGGCACGTTATTATCGTGCCCAACAATATGAGAGGATAAATATTTATTAAAGACCCTAAAGTGTCCCACTATTGGGTCACGACAACACGGTGCGACACTATTGACCCTTCGAATAGATGTGGCACATACGTTAGCTTCGGCTTAATTAGTACCTACTTAAAATAGAATAGGTTATTTATGTTATTTTTGCCTAAAACTCGTAGCTTGTAAGACCGCTACGAGAAGGCTACGAAAGTTTTTTTTTTGCTAAATTCAAAAATGTGTAGAAGATTTAGGAAGAGGGCCATTTATTTTCATAGAAATAAAAAAAAAATTATAACAATAATGTAACACTAACAAATATATCAGAATTTCAACAAAAACGTAGATACTTACTTCACTTCACCAACGAACAGCATTAGCGAGTGAAGCAGTGACACTGACAGTTGGTGGCTGACCGACAAAATTTAGACAATCATATCTGGACAGCGTCATCTATGAATAGATTTAGAACTATTTTCTTTCAGCTGTCAGAAAACTTCCATTGCCATAATTGCCATAATGAGTACAGTCCTTAGAATTATATTAAATGTTCTTGGATGAATTTTATCAGACCCCATTTTTTCCGCGTTGCGTAACTAAAGCTCAGTTTCACTGATCACTTATTAATATAACTACGAGACACTTAACGAATGTAAAATTTTACTAATATTAATATTTGAATTATTTTGAATTATTATCATTTACTCTGTGCACCACTATCCGTTACTGCTTCGCTCGTTACAGGTCCAAAGTTACCAAACAGTACCCAAAGGTTGCCTGGAAGAAATCGCTTTCAGCGATAATGTTTCCCATTGTATCTATTGCTAATTTTAATAAATCCTATAATGTTGTGTTAATCTACCTATCTATCTATCTTCTGCAAGATATCACATAACTCAAGTCAATGCTATCGGCAAACAATTCCACTAATGTACACTGATTATAAATTACCGCATCTACCTCTTTTAACTTCCACATGTCATACTTGGTCAACCGGTGTTAAAATATGTAGCCCCAGGGTCGCCCCGCGTGTACCTGGACTGTCACGCGTTTGTTGTATTATTCAAGTGTGCGTGGCACTTTCACCGCTTCAATGGACTTTGATAGTTATTTTAGACTAAAACCATGGACACGTTTAAAGGCCAAATAAAAATAGAGTTTTGCCCCCTTATTCGCTCTGACCGAACGTAACATAACGCGGGCTCGTTACGATATCTGCGTGGAATCATCGCTGAATCGTATGGGTGACGTCACACGTTATTGACAAGGAATCTCTTAGGCATAGCGAATAACCACCCTGATCATGTTTCAATCTTGTGTCGATGTCTTAAATGTCAGAAATGGTATCCTCTTAGCATAAAATACAACACTGTAATGTGATTATATCGAAATGTGACCGAAACTTGAACGATTCAAAGTTTTTTCGATAATTTTAGCTTAAGTAGATGGAGACTCTCTTTACTCTTTCCAATAATATAACGGGGTGTAAAAAGACAGCTCTCGAATACTGAAGGTACCGGTAAAGCTACCTATATCATAGCTATATAAAATAGCTTTCGCCTTAGAGGTGATTCATACCGCCGAAAACTTTTTTTTTCGTTTCGTATCGTATTTGTCAGCCAGCAATGTACGCATTTATTCCGGCCGCGCGAGTTCAACGCTCCCGGTCAGCTGATCGACCCGTAGAGCCAATATTTCTCATGTGGTTTTCATTGCTTTTTTTGACGTTTTTATTTATTAACGTGTTTCTAATGATGGAAAATAGGTTTTTGTGTTCCTTTAACGATATTTTATGATAAAGAAAACACGAAAAAAGCGGACCAAAAGTGAGCATTTATTTTTCGTGTTTTTACCGCTTAAATATTTTCAGAATCATGGTCTGAATGCACTGTTTCAGTTTTCGGGAGTAGTCTTTTTACGTCCGGTATATAACCATCCTACTCTAATGGTAGTCACCGTGAATTGAAAGTTGGCTAAATTGTTATTTATGAGGGAGCAGAATACCAACTTTCTGTCAATTCACAATTCAGTCTCGATTCGGTTTACTTTCAGTGTAGTTATAAAATAATTTAGAGAATTGGGCCTCAGTGTGATGTGGTCTTCATACCTACTCCTTTTTGACGTATGAACGTCTATCAAGTTGAAGCGAAACGTTGCTATAGATAGATAGATAGATAGATAGATAAACTCTTTATTGCACACCAAATAAAAAAAACAAAAATAAAAGGAAAAAAAAAAAAAAAAAAAAACGGTAACGGTATGTATACATACATTTTTTTATGCTACTTTGCAAGCTAACAAGCTTACGGCCCACCAGATGGAAAGCAGTTACCGTAGCCTATGAACGCCTGTAACAACAGAGGCATCACATGCGCGCTGCCGACCCTGAGACATAAAGATGAAAAGTCTCATGAGCTTGTAATTTCACCGGCACCCGTACCCTTCAAACCGAAACATAGGAATGAGAACACTACTGCTTGGTGGCAGAAATAGGTACGGTGGTAGTACTTCCCCGGACGAACTCTTTCACAAGTAGTTCTACTACTAACAAAAACTTCTACCTACTTCTTTTAATTATGGCCTCTGAGGAAAGTTTCCTGAGTTTTGTCAGTGTTAGCTATTATCATCATCATCATCAGTCTATAGAAGTGCACTGCTAGACATAGGCTTCCCCCTTAGAATGCCCCAACGAGCTGCCTCCATCCACCGACTTCCTGCGACGTTTATAATGTCTTCTATATAGGCTTGGTCGCGTTGGAACAGGCGTAATTTTAGTTTATAAGACGATTCAAAATGATCCTTGTGATTTAAATGAATAAAACTCTTTTGATTTGATTTGATTTAGATTTCTTTAGTCCATCGAGTGGAGGGCCTTCCTAAGGCATTCTAAGGAAAAGACCTGTGTACAGAAGTGGACTTCTAGCAGGCTGGTGATGATGATGATGATAAGACTGATTTAAGATTTTTGCACTTTGAGTACTTTAAGAGGATGAGGAAAATATTCAGACCAAGTTTGTTAAGAGGGCGTACTATGTGATTTTGCCCAACAAAATTGATCTAGAACTCAGCATCTACGGGTTCTACGAGTTAAATATTTAGGAATATGAAAATTTTATATTTTTGCATTTATTGTGTAAAGTTGAGAACACGATATGTAAAAAAACCTCGGTAGTTTTATATAATGAAAAATCCTTGTTCCCCACACGTTTTGAAAGAAATCTCAGGAACCCTACGGTGTTTTAAGATAAATTTTACTACAGCAAGTAGGTAATAGCTATTTATTCTTATGCTAAAATCAGTTTTTTGATAAACACTTCATTTTTGTGCACGACACTCGCTAGCGCGAGCGAGATGGCGGCGCGCGGGTTATAGCGTGCGTTAAAGAGGGACCCTAAATTGTAGTATAGAAGGTAAAAAACAGATATTCTGTAATAAATATCAATATGAGCTATCCAGCATCATCGATCAGCTGTAACTTCCAAAATCTTTTCAGGAGTTACCTACCTACCTAAAGTTGTTCTTAGAATAATGATACATCGCGCGACTTAAAACGAAAAACAATACGAAAGTTTGGGCTATAAATAATGTAGGAGAGATTATGGGGGTAGAAATATCGGTGACCCCTACTATTGGTCTTAGATCATAACATAACATAACACATAACACATAGCATAAATGTATGTGGAAACTTTTAATTAGCTGTCTATATTATATTACCTTGTTTTTTTGTTTACCTAGCTGTAAGTTTTCCAAAAATTTATAAAATAAAATAAATAAATAAATAACACCCAACAGTCAAATACGTAGTCTTGATCCCACACTAGGATTCTCTGTGTCGTGGGTATCAGGAACTACGAGTAACATGGTACCATAACACCCAGACCCGAAACAAATGTTTGCAGATCATACAAACATTTGTCCCGCAGCGAGAATCGAACCCGCAACCTCTTGCATCTAAGCCGGCTACTCGCCCGCCGCGCCATAGAGGTCATCATCATCATAAGCCTGTAGAAATCCACTAAAGCCATAGGTTTCCTCCATAGAATGCCACGACGAACGTTCCTGAGCCGTCTCCATCCACCGACTTCCTACATAAATATAATATCCTTGATCCATCCAGGGATACAGGGAATCCTATAATTAGTGTGGCATCATGACTACGTATGTGACTACTGGGTGTTATTATGATATGTAATTAACCTTTAATTTGTAAAATTTGTTTCATCTTCGTTTTTTGTCTCAGAAATAAACTTTTTTTTATGTAAAAAATTCTTAAAATATTTTTAACTTTGAAATTAGGTATAGCAAACCTACTCTGTGTGTCTGATGCTCGTTAATTTCACAAAGAGACATTGGTCAGTAAGTATTGAATATGAGCTGTCAGGTTATAAATGCAACCACATTACATAAATACCATAAATCAATAACTAACAAAAATAATAAAAAATAATATGTGTCTTAATGTGTAAGATCGATAAAGTTCGATCTTACACATTAAGACACATATTATTTTTACGGTTAAATAATACGGTTCATAAGTATCCTTAACCTTAATGTTCTGTGTATCTGTGTGTTAACGAATAAATATATTTCATACTAGTTGCGCCCCGCGGTTTCACCCGCGTCAATAATGATGAAAATTGATGATGATGATGATGATGATGATGATGAAAAGTAGCCTATGTGTTAATCCAGGGTGTAAAGTATCTCCATTCCAAATTTCACTCAAATCCATTCAGTAGTTTTTACGTGAAAGAGTAACAAACATTCATCCATACTCACAAACTTTCGCGTTTATAATATTAGTAGGATAATTTTATTTCAGTTTTCATTCCAAAATTATTGCTGAAAATTGCATTTAAATCGATAGATAATGGTAACAAACACACAATCAAACAACCTCTTACCCCAAACCCATAACGGTCTCCATTTCGTCGCTGGTAGAAACCAAGTTTGAGTCCAAAATAATAGATTACAATAACTTAAATCGAAATGATTTGGTTCATTGGTAGTGGTCTTCTAACTAAAACTATGTTTTCCTTGGATTTGGACCACACGCTGGCCTCTCGATAATGATGTAACTTACTTGTTTTGGTAGATCTTCTATCATAGCAGGGCTAAGCAATATTTTCATCCAGAAAAAATTATTAAATGTTTTAAGAACCGTTTTCACTTCTAAATTATGCTCAACATGTGTAGAAACGGGTTTGTATAACAAACAAAAACAAAAAAACTAAAGAAAAATGCAAAAAGGCAATTTTCGACCTTGCCAGGATTCGAACCTGGAATCTTCTGATCCGTAGTCAGACGCGTTATCCGTTGCGCCACAAGGCCGCTTGATGTAAGCATTGAAATACACGAACGCGCTCGGTATTATCGGCCCGCGTGACCTTGAGCCCGCGTGTGGTCGCGGTGACGTCACCCGTTTACCAATGCTAATTTTGTACGGAACCAGTTTTCACAAGGCCTTGAACGAATGTGAATTAACTATTTAGTACTAATTATAGTTTCCTGATGCATGTATTGGTAATTAAACTTTATTTGCAGAAAAAATAATATAACTAAGTAAATAATACAAGAGAACATACAACATTTAAAAAATACCAATAAAATAGCTAAGATAACTGAAGACCGTTGCAAACGATCTACATATAGGTATCTCAACTGATCCAAATCAAAGAATGGAAATATCAAAACGTTGAGACAGATTCGAAAAAAAAAAACAAATTGTAATGGTTGTAACCACCCAAACACCTCGTTTTTTAAAGCAATGTAATGGCACTTTAATTGTCACCAAACATGAGCTCTTATAGCGATTCAGTTCAAAATCCATAAAATATCGGTTCGTCGTTGGCATTTGTCATCATTGAATAACTTTAATCGCAGAAGTCTATAGACCATCTGCTACTGTGCCTTTAAATATAGCTGCGGACATCACGGAACCGATATTTAGTACTGTATAGTTTTTGAACTGAATCGCTATAAGAGTTCATGGTAAACCAGCGGAGTACTTATAATTAAATAATTTATATAGGTACTGTTAAGTACCGGGATGCCTTTAATATCATTGAAGAATCATAATCGCAAGACACTAAGTTTTAAATGCATCGCATCAAAATACGTCAACTTCGGTTGTTTTTTCAGACCGTACGTACGTATTCAACCAAAGCATAGGTACCGTCAGCAACGACGTATGACAAACGACAGTTGAAAAGTAGCATCGTTAGTCGGTTTTTCTGCCAATAACTGTGGAAGATTTTGTGGAAAGTTGGGAAATTAAATCAATTATTTTTCTACTTACCTTAAAAAAATGCACTTTGTGAATTATATAATTAATCCACCGTTGGAACACAGGGAACACAACTCACACACTCACACACACGGGAGCTATATTGTTTATTTTGATATTAGAGCAAGACATTTATACATTTTGCACAGAATTACCTATACATAGCGAAATGAATCGAAATTATCTTTACGTTATACTTAGTTTTTGTGTGTGGTGGCCTTTAGCCTCTGCTTAGGACTGTAACTTGTGTAAGATACTGAACAAATCAAATCAAATCAAAAGAATGTTATTAATTGAAATCACAAGGATCATTTTGAATCGTCTTATAAACTAAAAATACTCCTGTTACAACGCGACCAAGCCTAGACGAATCAGGCAACAAACACGGCTTGGCTTACTTTGATGATCCGTCTTACCACTAGGTGGGAAGCGCCTGTGTAGTGCCTCGGAGCAAGTTGCTGATACATAGTAAATGAGAACTTAAAAACCTTAGGAAGGTAGTCAAAAGTCAAACATCAACAGCAAAAGTATAGAAGACAGCACACGCTACGCTTGATATACTTATAATAAACAATCTAATAGTACAGTAGGTAAGTACAGATATTGCAAACTTCCATTTTAGCAGTCGACGGACATCAGAGCGACATACTCCTTTACCTACTGGTTTCTTTATCAGTTACGAAGACTTTACGCCGTCGAGGAAACAACGGAGAAAAAGACCTTCAGAAATTAAATATTTACATTTCTGATTGAATTTGACAGAAATTATGAAATTTTGAATAAACATAACTTATTATTGTGATGCCCATTATCACTCGTAATAAATCACGTATACGTAATATTTTCATCGGGCGGGTAAATATACAAAAAAAACTTCCGCATTTCCACTGATGAGGCTAATTTTTTCTCGACTGATATTAAGTCATGTTTAAGGCGCCTGTCATTACCCTTAATAGTAATAGATATTTTATTTTGTCGCGTTCCTCTGGGGTGTTTACACAATATTCGCGGGGGTTTATTTCAGTTGGCTCGTCTCCCCATAGTGAGATCTCTGTGAAACAAAAATATCATGATATTTTTAATGTTATGAATGTGTGTAAAATAAGTAGGTGTAGTACATTTTAGATTTTCAGATAAAAGTGTAAAGTGTTTACAACTCAATCTAAATGACGCAGTAGAGTTTCTGATCGGATTATGGATAGGTAATCGTATCCTTCGCTAGATCATAAAGTACAGAATGTCGAGCTTCCTTACTCATCGTTCTATTCTTTTAATCTTTCAAATCTCTCTCCATCCATAGGTTGTCTGGAAGAAATCGCTTCTAAGCGATAAGACCGTCCATTTTATCTACTTTTAATTATCATGTTATGTTTTGTGTATTTTTTATTATCTTTTATGGTTTACAATAAAGTGTTTTCTATTCTATTATATTTGTTCCGTACTTTTTCCTTTCGTCGCTATGAAGCAGTGACTTGTTTAATTTCACTTCTATTTCGACTACTCGAGATTCGTGCAAAGCATTAAATCGGGTGCTATCAAAATAGTCTCCCTGATACATTCGTTCGTTAATAGGTTTTTCCGTCATAAGGCGAATGTTTACCAATTTATTATGTCTGATATTAAAAGGGAAGATATACATTAAAGACATTTTTGATATTTTGAGGCTTGTCACGGTTTGTTGAGCAATGTTAATGGAAGACAGCGTTTTTTATTAAAATTCGGACAAGCTCTTAGGGAACTCAGCCATGACAAAGAGCAACATTAAGATTTTTTTTTTGTATTTTGATAGATTCTGTTGGAAGTTACACAGCAATTGTCAAAGTTATAATCTGTTGCAGAGACCCCTGAAATTGTGCCAGAGTGCCATCAAATCAAATTTAGTACGATATTTTTAGCTACAGCTGTACCGTCCGGCTGGACGGTACGGAAATCCCGTCTAGTATACTATATTTTTTGTAAACAAAGGTGATACCAGAGCAAAAAATATACGTTCAGGTAGTAGGTTACTAAATCCATAAAAAATAGGAAGGTTTTTTGCTAGCCGAAACCCAATAGAATATAAAATCAGAATAATTTTAACGTATATATTATTGCGTATAATGAGTTTTTGACAAAATTATATGAAAAATAAATAATTTCAGGAGTACATATTTTAAGATACTGATAGCACTATATATACACATATGATACACATACATGACACATACACACACAGTGGCATATCTTGACATTTCTATGTTTACAAAAAATGTCTATACTCTGTTTTTTTAATTTTAGACAATTTTTGTAAACAAACAAATGTCAAGATATTATGCCACTGTGTGTATAAGTGTCATGTATATGTGTCATATGTTAATTTACATGTGCACAAATCATGACACTTATACTAACAGTGGCATATCTTGACATTTGTTTGTTTACAAAAATTGATTGAAATCAAAAATCAGGGTATAAGATTAAAAATCAGAATATAGCAAAAAAAGCTTCTTTCAACACGTAACAAACATTGATCAACAATAAATCCACTTGAAATCCATCGTTTCAAAATGTCTCGCATGTCGTCCTATAATGCCGTCACATTCGCATCGTATCTATCACTGGATCAGACACCGATATTTCATGTGTCTCAATGATCCGAGGGGCTGTATATCATTGGAGTGAGAGATATTGGTGGTGAATTGTCACTGTTTGAAATACTTTTGAGAAACTCTAACTTAGAAGTTGGCAATATGAAGGATCTATCTACTACAGTTGAGACATTACTTATCTATAAAAAAGCTATTGTTAGAACCAATGCTTAACGGAAACATAATTACCACCAAAATTAATAAATTAACAGCAAATTTAGGATCAAATATAATGACCACCAAAATTGGTAAATTAACAGCAAATCTAGGATCAAATATAATGACCACCAAAATTAAACACATGGTAGGACATTGTAGTATAATATCAGAATTTCAACAAAAACTTTACTTTAGTTCACCAACGAACAGCATGAGCGAGTGAAGTCAGTGACACTGACAGTTGGTGGCTGACCGACAAAATTTAGACAACCATATCTAGACTGCGCCAATCTATGCATGGATTTAGAACTATTTTCTTTCAGCTGTGAAGGAAACGCAACTTTATTATAGTTTCGGAAACTATCAAAACTTGTACTAAGCCACCCCGAACACCCGTCGATTTCTCTAAGTCAACACAAGACTAGCACACAAGACTCAAAAGTACGATAAAACAATGTCAAACACCCTCAATGTGAGTGTGGATTCGTCACAGTTGAGCCGATCACTCGATACGGATTCGAAGCTCGTAAAAACGTTCAATTCGAGAAATGGGTTGGAAACATTGCAACGGTATAAAAAGAGACGGTGACAAGTGATTGTATTGGTTTTCCCTTCTATTGTTCTATTGTTGTTTTCTACTGTTTTGTTTAGACTTAAGTGCATATAATTTGAACCTTTATCACATGGCGCCATGGTGGCTGGGCCAGTCAAACGAACACATAAAAACATACATTCTAATTCAGAACCTTATTTTTTTTGCGAAATCAGAGGGCCTAGCCAATCGGCATTCGCTTCGAAGCGATTCCATTTCTAAAGTCGTATTACAATACAAAATACCACGTGACATATCGATAGCTTACGTCAATCTCATACATTTTGGACTTTTCTACTAGCGTCATCGCTATTAGAATGTTACTTTGTCTACAGCCTCAGTATCCATTATCAACAGTTTTAGAAAGGGCTTCCCCGTAGAATGAAATGGGGGATTTGCCGTAATCACCACGCTTGGCAGGTGGTTTGTTTATCGCAGTATTGGTGTTAAAGTACTCAACACCAATACTGTGACCACTAATCTTCCTTGTACTTATGCTGCTGCCCATCCCCTGGTGTAATCGCTTAGTCGCCTTTTGCGAGATCCATAGGAGGAGACGATCTGCAGATATTTGTTCAGGGTGTTGTGGGTATTTTTCTATTTATAATAACTAGTGGTTCGCCCCAAACGGAGACCTCGCGATGACACCTTTATCAGCCTGACTACTTAAATAAGACATTTCCATAATTTCCATTTTCTTTTTAAATTTTCACCTCGAGGTAATTAATCGAAATAACTTTTGAATAGGACTAAGCAACGGGGCGTTCATACTACCAGAGACAAGTAACTTGTCTCTGATACTACATACCTGTTAGTATATCAAGTACCTGACGAATTAATTGGTAACGTCCTTTTGACGAAATCTTAGAACTCCAACGTCATTCAAATTCTTTGAAATTGGAGGTCAACAACGGATATTATATTGGTTTTTTGTTTTATTTGGTACATGTCTCAAAATTCTTCAATTTCAGACTTTTCCCTGTAGTTGTGACACAAAAGCCATAAGCATACCAAATTTCAGCATTGTGGGATTGCTGGAAGTACCCTAGAATTTTTGAGTTTTACGTTTTTTATTTTCCCTAATATCTCAAAAACTACGAAAGCTAAATACTTATTAAAAACAGTTTTGAAATGTCCAACTAAAGCACTTTCATTAGACACTCCACTTGATCTGACTGTCTCACTTTTTTTTTTTTTACCCCCTCTTGGACCCCAATATCTCAGCAACCACCTGACCGATATAGCTCATAACCTTACCTACAAATTGCCTTATCTACCCCCATACCAAATTTCATGAAGATCGGATTAACGGTTTGGAAGTTTTCATCGGACAAACATACATACATACATACATACATATATACATACAAATGCCGATTCTTCCAACTTGACTCAGAGAACTCGCTTCGCTCGTTCAAAAAATATCTATCTATAATATAATGTAATGTTTTACTAAAGTAACTTTCGTGAATTATATCATTCATTTTGCAAAAACGGTTTTTTTTCTTTATAATGTAATGTATTAAGTATATCAGTTATCTAGTAACCATAACACATGCTCTGCTTAGCTTGGGGCTAGATAATGTTGTGTGAAATGTCCAGAATTGATTTATTTATTATTTATTTATTTAGGCCAGACGTACGACAGCACAATGTGAAGTCAGTATAAGTATACCTATCTTACTTTCATCTTTCTTAATACTTTACTAACGATTGCCACTAATTGTCCCACACTACTATATTGATGTCTTCCTATACTAGATGATTACTAACATAATTTTTTTATTCTCTACTTATATTTTCTCTATATTAGGTACTTATGTGTTCTGCTTGTCTAATGGTAATTTGTTTCATGTGTATATATTTGAGGTGTTCATTGGAAAAAATAAATGTTTTGTTTTCTTACATCACCGGATCATAAAGTCATGTTTGAGAAACGGATCATGTAGTAAATTCAAAATCCACCGGATCAAACTCACCAAGTACTAAATTTATTTCCCAAAACACATTGTTATCTCGTTTCAAATCGAAGTGCACATCAAAGTGTTCGTAGGTACCACTTTTCAAACGATCAAACCAACGAATTTGGGCGTAATAAAAATTCACAAACCATAAGGCACAGGCGATTACGGAAAATGGATACATCCCTGCAACGTTCAATAAAATTGAGATATCAATAAAGTTGGGGGAATATAAATTTTAATATGCAACATTTAATAATAACTTTCGAATCATTTTCGGATGGGGTTTGCAAATTGGGGTATCGATTTTATTGTGGTTGCTTCTGAGAAAATGTAATGGATTTGTGGAAAAACTACTGGTTTGGTAGGTTCTGAGCTCTAGAACATTTAAGGTTTTGATTTGAGTTCCTATAATTTTCAAAAAGAAAAAAAAATTGTCTTAGTCCTAATGAAAAGAAGAAACGAAGATACCTCATTTTTAACTTTATAAAATTTTAGACTTTATTTTAGTAACTTCTAACACGTTTTAGTTTTTGAAACATTTAGTAACTTATAAGTTATAAATTGGATTAGTGAATTTATCATTAAAATCTAACAAACCCTTAAAGGGAATTTTAATATCATTATTTTATACACAAAACCAAGGTATCAAAACGTGCGCTCGCCTTCTTTAGTTCAGAATACAAAAAATTTCGTTGGACCCAGATAGCGTATTTTTCACACTACGGGTCTAGGTTATTAGTGTAATGAACATGTGTACAACATTTCATGGAGTTTAAAGAAATAATAGCCAAATTAGAAGCAAAAGCGAAGTAGTTTTTATTTTGTGCCCTACTGGTGTCCTCGTCTTAACAATCTTTAGAAGACCACTGTTGGACGAAGCCTCCCCAAAAAAAACTACAAGAGGAATTGCCATAATCACTCCGCTTGTCAGGCGGTTTGGTAATTGCAGTATTCGTACTGAATACTCAGGTGGATGCTGCTGCCCATCCCCTGGTGTAATCGGCTTTTACGTAATCCACGGGAGGTGATAGAGGAGTCTATTCTGAGGCTAGACACCACGGCATCAGTAGCAAGTATCAGTAGTAAGCAGTATATAGTATGATATTATTTTCCTTATCATAAAAATATCGAATAAAACATAGTCTTTGATACAATAAACAGTTAACGGTGTTTTTTATAGCACCCTATACATTCCCTTGCCTCGCAATTGGTTACGGAAATGGAATTGAGGCAATTTGCAGATGGAGGATTTGCTCGTTTTTTACTCGATACATATCTATAGGCCTCGATAAGATGTTGTTTTCGTGATTTGATTTTGGTAGAGAAATAGGCGGTCATAAAACGTACATTTCTCTTTTGTGAGAGACTGTTTAAGGGCGGGTCCGCTGTGCTAATTTTTCTAACAAAACATGTTGGCTAAACATTTTATTGTTTGTATAAAGCCGGGTCTAAGTGCCTTATTTTGGTGTTTTATAAACATATAACATGTTACGCTAATATGTTTTGTTAGAAAAATTAGCGCAACGGACCCGGCTTTAAACCAAAATATGGCGCAGTGGACCCGGATTATTTGTGTTTTTGCTAACAAAAAATGTTAGAAAAACATGTTATTGTTTGTAAAACACCAAAACAGGGCGCAGCGGATCCGGCTTTACAAATACAAACGTTATCTGTTTATTTGTTTGTTTGTTTGATTGCTCTCACGCTAAAACGGCTGGTATTCATATGGTGGTAATTTGACACAGATAGATTAAAACCAAGTCCACTGCTGGACATAGGACTCCCCCATAGAATGCGACGACGAACGGTCTTGAGCCGCCTCCATCCACTGACTTCCTGCAACCTTTAGAATATATCTTTTGCCCATAGAGAAGAAGGCCTTCTTCTACTGCGTCGTCTGGTTTGTGGTCGCCACTCGAGAACCTTTAATCCCCAACGGTTGTCGGTTTTTAACCGACTTCCCAAAAAAGGAGGAGGGTCTCAATTCAATTGTATTTTTTTTTAAATATTTTTACCGCATATCTCTGGCGTTTATGAACCGATTTGGAAAATTCTTTTTTTATTTGAATACTTCCAGATTGGTCCCATTTTTTTCAAAATCCAGTTCTGATGATGGGATCCATGAGGAATTGAGGGAACTCCTCAAATATTGTAGGCATACATATGGCGATTTTAATATTTTCAGCAACAAACCAAGCATTTGCATTCAAAAAGTATCATAATCCTTTCACCACTATGGTTCTTTCATCATTTTTTTTTCATTTAAATATTTAGTCGAATACAATGGCGGAAGTCGGTTTTTTAAATGAAAAGTTTTATGATAAATGATCTCCCTATTTCTGAGAGCTATGTCGGTGACCTTGGACGGATTTCCTCATTTCAGATTCTATCACGTAGTGGATCTCCTAGCATAAGTAGCTCTCTCTATAACCCGCTGCGCACTCTTTTTAACATTTTGTAATACCCCAAAAATTACCAACGTTTCAAGAAAATGGTAGCTGGTTAGGTTCTTGCTTGGTTGGTAATTTTAGGGATATTATAAAACTAAATATAAAAATGTTTCCATGAAAGGCACCTACGTGAGTAGCTTCTAGTGGTGGGGTGAATTGTAGTTTCCTAGTATAGGTACGAGAAGTAGGTACATATTAGTTTCAACGTTTCAACTAGATAAATGTAATCTCTAGTAACCATAGTCATCTAGTATAAATCGCAGTCCGAAACTAGACCCGACCGGCCCCTATCATGTCAGACGCGTTGTCGTGACACTCCCGCCGCAAACTTCATTACGCGTCACTCGCGTCAAAGCTACCGGTGTCGCAATGTCAGCGGGTAGCGATAATGAACACACTGGCGTAACTAAAGGGCGTCTACTATAAATTCAACGAAAAACAAAGTTTCAATCGAGATTTCGCAAGTTTCCTATCATGGTTCTTATTCGTTAATTTCATCCCCACGAAAGTTGTTCTCTTAAAGTTTAAATTCTCTAAACCTACTCTACTTCTAGTGCGTATCCGAAAATAAATTAGAGTAGGGTCAGTACCGAAACTTCGTTTAAAATTAGTTCGTTTGCGAAGTTTCGTTTCGGAGAAAGCGAATTTTCGCAAACGAAAAGTAATCCTGTTTTACCAAAAGTAATCTTCATTACCCTTATCACGCATGAAAGCATGTGTCTTTCTCTGAAAATCCTAAGATGACGGAGGACAAGATCTCTTTGCCATCAATTTCAGAAACTAACTCTTTTCTTAAAACCATAAATTGATTAGATTTTTTTTTTATTTTTTTTTATTCATATTTATTATAAGGACCTTTATAATTTTCTTATATGCCGGTCCTGTAAAGTATACAATTACTTAAATCTAAACAAGATATATAACACACACATATATACAGGTAGCTAGTTATATAAGGTATAATTAAAATTAGGTGATTTGATGAATGACATAAATGCGGGATATTATGTTTTGCTGTGCGGATAGATGACCACACTGAATATAAAATCTCTTCGGATGCAATGTTTATGTAATTATGGTCAAACGTCACAAGGTAAGTTTGTTTAACCATCCATTATGAATCCGCTAGTGCTTACGCTGTGTCAGTTCGATCTATGATTATTCCACCGCTAGCAGTATAGCTACACCTCATCGCAGCATGACGCACCGCGTTGACGCGTCCAGCTAATTGCTAATTCATCCGCTAATGCTAATCCTATCGGTGATGGATGTGAATCCGATTTATAGTATTAATTGAGACGATGCTCGTTTTCCGATTAACACGATTGTAGCTACTAGTGTTAAGTTAACCCTATTATAACTACTATCATAGAATAGCCTAATATAATATAATAATAAATAGTATAAATCAAAGATTTAAATCTTTGTATCAAGGTAGATTGGAATCGCTTCGTGCGCAAAGGTGAGATATTTATCATACTATATGGGTGGCACCTCACTTCTAGTTGTCAGCTGGTGGAAAGTAGAGGGGGGGGGGGGGGGAATGAAATGTCACTTGACCCATACCGCTTGGAGGCAGGATTAGCTATGGTGGTAGTACTTTCTCGGACTAACACTTGCACTTAGCTATAAACTACAAATACTATACTTACTATACTTACTTACTATAGAAACGTTTAAAAATAACAAAATAAATCCTACATTCGTTTAAAACTTCCATCTCGTAAAAGCTGCCAGTTTCCGACCCGGAAGTAGTCTCAGTTCGGAATTCAAATTCGAAAAATACGCTCCTTTCCGCTTCCGGCGTTTGATTCCTCCCGTGATACGACGTTTCCTCCCACTGTGATATTTGAATTGCGTTCTTCCTGTAAGGTGATTGAGTTAGAGCCTTAGTTTTTCAAGCAAGCAAAGGACCGATGAAGGATAGTCGTCCTTAAATGAGTAGGTGACACATTAAGATAAGATAAGATAATTTAATTCGCTCTTTTAAAAAATATAGTACAAATTAGACTAATTTAAATAATACTTAGTTGTAATAACATGATATATACTGTACACCAAATCTGTGATCACACGCCTGGCAAGTGTGGTAAGGCAAATACCGCTATTGTATTATATGGGGGATTTGATGAAAAAAATAAATAAATAAATGCTGGAAAAACTTCACACAACATTATATAGCCCCAAGCTAAGCAGAGCTTGTGTTATGGTTACTAGATAACTAATATACAATACAATACATTACACAGATAGATATTTTTTATTATACATAAAAAAATACCCAGAACATCCTGAACAAATATCTGCAGATCGTACAAACATTTGTTCCGCGGGAATCGAACGGCAACCTCCTGCGTCGCAGGCAGAGGCCGTCAAACATAGTTTTGTAGATTTCTCAGCAGGGTATAATCATTTGTCTTCGACGGGAATGCGCTCCGAGACGCCAGCATCGTTTTCTTACGAGTAAGTTTACAACGAAACATTGCGTTTGGAAATTGGAAAATTATTTCCAACATAAATCCATGTTCATTTCGTAATGCTAGTGTGAAGTTTGCATGGAAGATTTATTTCTACTTTCATACTAGGTATATTTGAGTAGAGTCTGGCTAATGGACGAAGAGGCTGAAAATGCGCGGCAAATTTAAAAATAATCAGCTTGGCATCCCCAAAACTAACATGAAATACCTGGATTAACATACAAAAGTCAAAATAAATAATTCTAAAGTATCAAATTAGGTTAATCCAGGTATTTCATGTTAGTATGCCAAGCTGATTATTTTTAAATTTGCCGCGCATTTTCAGTATCTTCTTTCATTAGCCAGACTCTAATTATCATCATCCTGTAGAAGTACACTTCTAGACATTGGCCTCCTACATAAAATGCATGACATACAGTCTTGAATCGACTCCATCCACTGACTTCCTGGAACCTTTTAAATGTCGTCCCTTCATCGAGAGAAGGGGGGATTCTCCTACATTGCGTTGTCGTATTAACTTGTAAGGGCCTTATTCATAATAATTTTTTAAACCTATATTTAGTTTTGTTCTCTCTTATGTAAAATGAAATACGTTAAAACAAGACAATAACTATTTTAACTAAAATAGGTTTAAAAAAATTATTATGAATAAGGGGCTAAGTCTTCTATGCCCCTATTTATTGTCATTAACAAAAACAAAAAGGTGCAATTATGTAACTAAATGAATAGTACCTAGAATAAATTTATTTCTAATAAGTTTTTGTTCAAAAACGTATTTTTCAAAACAAACTTTGATTAAAATAGTAATAGGAACCGTGAACAAATGGGCCCAAACACTGCCAAGCTACTATTAATCATCGAGGAGTTTAATTGTCCACCTGCCGTCTCCATCATCAAATCACCTTGCCGTTACCATAATATTGTATTGTCATCTGAAGTTAACAGGTATGCAAAAAATCAGCTTAATCGGATGCGTGGAACTGGTTCAAAAATCAGTTTCAAGATTTGTCCTATACTAACAGATTAACATAATAGATAGATTACAACATCAACATCACCGTGTTTGGTCCGACATAGCTCTCAGAATTAGCAAGTTGAAGTGGCAATGGGCAGGTCATATAGCTCGAAGAACTGATAACCGTTGGGGAATAAAGGTTCTCGAGTGGCGACCACAAACCGGACGACGTGGTAGAGGAAGGCCCTCCACTCGAACGACTAAAGACATTATAAAAGTCGCGGGGAGTCGGTGGATGGAGGCGACCGTGGCATTCTAAGGGGGAGGCCTATGTCCACCAGTGGACTTCTACAGGCTAATGATGATGATGATGATCTTGATGATGAACTTGGGTTTAAATTAAATAAAAGTTTGTAAAAAGAAAACTCAATTCAAAAATATGAAATAATAAAACCTATTCCCCTCAGGTAAAAGACCATCAAACTGACATTTTACCTTCGTCCATTGCGGGATGGAGATGATGTATGGAATATATTCAGCATAGTATGATCTATGATGTATTTATACACTAGCTTTTGCCCGCGACTACGTTTGTATATGACTCAAAATCGCGATTTTCTAACAAATATAGCTCTACACCACTGAAAAAACTAAATAAAAGTCACAATACATCTCACACTAGGATTTCCTGCGTCGTAGGTATCAGGAACTACGAGTACCATGGTATCATAACTCCCAGAACAAATATTTGCAGATCATACAAATATTTGTTTGCAGCGAGAATCGAACCCACACCTCGGTGGATGCTGCTGTCCATCCCCTTATGTAATTACTTAGTTGGCTCTTACTACATCCACGGGAGGAGACGGAGAGGTATATTTTTAGGCCGGACACACCATGGTTTCATTCGGCTGATACAATTATATGCATATGTATTGTATGTTAGTTTAAGGCGCTACCCTGACCGAATGACCTTGTTGTGAATGGTGTTCGCCTCTACAATACATCGCAAATTATTTATTTTAGTGACACCTATGTAGTCCGTTCTAATAGTACTGCCATCTAGCCGTCCGTCCGAGAACCGGCGGCTGACTGGTCCGCTCCTTGCGCACAGCCAGATTCGCACGGATTCATGAAATATAATTCATAAAAAATAAAGAGAACCCATTTGTTTAAAAATTAATCGTGTAATAATTCAACTATTAAATTAACTATCCAATTGTGTAAACCAAAAAATTCAGTAACGTGAACTTTAAGAATCGTGTAACTTGATGACAAAATGTCAAATATATGTGGTGACTTTTACTTTTTTTTCTACTTGCTTTATTAACCGAGGAGAGAGGCTTGAAAGAAACAGCTTGACGCCGTGTTTGGTCGGGGTACTGCCTTAAGACCTTATAATCCCGTTCAGCCCCCAAATTACACTAGCATATGGTAATGGGGAACGCAACAATGGGAATCATTTTGGCAGCCAGCTTTTTTTGTCATAGCGCTGTCCAAATCGTCTAAAACTTGAAAGGAGGATTAATTAGATCACGAAATTTCCCCTATTTAAGTTTCTTCGCTAATGCTGCCAAAATGATCCAAATTGTTGCGTTCCCCATTTGCTGCTGTAATTTGAGGGCAGCTTAGTTATTGAAATAAGTTACAAACAAACATCCGAACTGACGCATTTACATATTAGTAGGGACATATTCAGCACAGTATGATCTATGATGTAGACTCTACATAATATGACGTATTCGAGATCTCAAGGCACACTCGTGCATGTATCATTGTGACATTGATTTGCTTCTTTTATATCGTGGATGGAGTTCTGCGAGATGAAAGAAAGAAATTAGAACAAAATACCCACAAAGAACACAACACTATAGAAAGAAAAGAAAGAAATAAAATACATTTATTTACCCCCAAACATAACATTAAAAAAACAACAGTAGTTTACTTAAAAAAATACACCTCACTATAATTATCATCATCATCATCATCATCACCAGGATGTTGAAGTCCACTGCTAGACGTAGGTATCCTTGAATGCCACCCTACAACACAGAACATATAAGAACATATAACTCTCTAGCAGTGCTACTTACGTACTTTTCTTTGTGCCAGCTCTGATGCCGTCGCCATAATTTAATGTGACACTAGCGCCAGTGTCAGCTCTTTTTGGTTATTAGCTATTTATATACCTAATATAATCTACTAGCCAAAAAATAGGTAGAGTCTGTTCAGCGAGAAACCCGGAGGGTTCCCAACGAGTAACACTATGGCCTGGGTTTAACTCGTTGGAAACCCGTCATAGGATTGGAGGGCGCTGCTGTGCTTAATTACCTATTTTGTTTAGCGGGCAATACAAAAGCGCGTCTGTTCCATTTTGACCCCATTACAACTATTACTATTTCTTTAGTTTATGATTCAAAATGCCGAAAGAAAGAAACCAGCTCCTAAGTATAGTTTAAATAAGTAGTTCACAACGTTAGTTCACAATTTGGCCACGACGGCTCTCGTTCTGAATAGACTCTACCTATTTTACTATTTCCCCAGCGAAAAGACCAGCGCTAGGTTGTTTAGGCGGCCTAGCAAATGCTGAATTGGGGACCCTTTTGTGGCTTGCAACATTCACACACATTGTGTCATTGTTATTTAATATGTTTGTGTACGGTCTGCAGATAATTGTTCAGGGTGTTCTGGGTATTTTTCTAAGTATTATAAAAAAATATCTATCTATGTAATGTTATTGTATTAAGTATATCAGTTATCTAGTACCCATAACACAAGCTCTGCTTAGCTTGGGGCTAGACAATGTTGTGTGAAATGTCCAGCATTTATTTATTTATTTATTATTGTGTAATATTTTTGTGATTGTGTGTTTTTTGTTAAAGCATAAATTAACTATTTTCTTTTTTTCTTTATTTCTTTAGTGCTTATCGCACGAAACCGTCCATCCATAATACAGATAAATGTAGTAAAGAATAGGAGCCTGTGACGCGTGGCCCGCAACCACAGAAGAATGGTAATAACATATAAAAACTGACATCAGTGTACGAATCTGAGGCTCGCACGTGACCGATACTAAAACTTAAAGTTATCGCACGAAGGCTCAATTTCATTAAAAAGAAGCAGTTCAAATCCTTTTCTTGTTACTTTGTTAGTTGATTAGCGATATTGAATCTAAATCGAGCGAGATAAAGCTTCTTTTAAACTGCAATATGACTTGAAGTGAGACAATCTGATCAGGGTCGCAACTATTTATATTGAATCCTCCGAATTCGTCTGGAATTTATTATTTCACATTTGCTGGTCGATTTCTTGCATTTGTCTGAATAAATGCTGGGTTTGTTATTTTTAGAATGTTGAAATGATTTGATTTGAAAAGTCAACCGATCAATGTTGTTATTCTGTTTACATTTTCTGGTATTTTATCTCAATATAGGTAAAATACCTACCTACCTTTTTTAGCGTCTAATATTTTTATTTTTAACCGACTTCACAAAAAGGAATAGGTTCTCAATTCGGTTGTATTTTTTTTTATGTTTGTTACCTCATATCTCCGTCATTTATAAACTGATTTGGAAAAGTCTTTTCTAGATTGGTCTCATTTTTTCAGAATCCAGTTCTAATGATGGAATCCATGAGGAATTGAAAGAACTCAAATATTGCAGGCATACATATAGCGATTTTGATATTTTCAGCAACAAATCAAGCATTTGCATTCAGAAAGTATCATAACCCTTTCACAACTATGTTTTTTTTATTTTTTTTCATCCATATATTTAGTCGAATACAATGGCAGAAGTCGGTTTTTTAAATGAAAAGTTATTATCCTTATTCGAAAATCAAATCTTTATTTGAAGTTTTTTAACAAAAACCTGGCAATATGATGTGATTTCAGGAAACGCTGGTCGATATTGGCTTCAAATCCCCGTTTTACCAATGTGGTTCATTGGTTATCGACCAATGGATATTTCAGTTTCACAAAAATATGTTTCGTAAATATTACGTGCTTTCAAAACGTGAATGGCGTTTACCATGTGAATAACTTGAGCATGCCGCTGTCAACCCTTAGTCAGATCTCCACTGGATCTGAAATAGGTCTTTGAATATCTTCTATGAGGATTAAATTTGTAAGAGTTATAGAGCAAATCTAGCATAGAAATAGAATCAAATATTGTCTTGTTCTTCTTCATCAACTGGTAGACATTCACTGCTGGATGAGGCCTCCCCCATAGCATGCATAGCGTATACAACCAAAAGCGTCCAAGGGGGGAGTATTTGCCATAATCACCACGCTTGGCAGGTGAATTGGTGATCGCAGTTTAGTGTTAAGTACTCAGGTAGATGGTGCTGTCCATCTCTTAGTTTAATCCCTTGTTCGGATTGTACGACGTCTACAGGAGGAGCTGGATTCAAGATTCAAGATTCAATAGTTTATTTGAATACACATAATTTTTAACCGACTTCCCAAAAAGGAGGAGGTTCTCAATTCGGTTGTATTTTTTTTTTTTTTTTAATGTTTGTTACCGCTTATCTCCGGCATTTATGAACCGATTTGGAAAATTCTTTTTTTATTTGAATAGATATACTTCCAGATTGGTCCCCCATGGTGGATTATGAAAGAACCGTAGTGGTGAAAGGATTATAATACTTTCTGAATGCAAATGCTTGGTGTCTTGCTGAAAATATCAAAATCGCCATATGTATGCCTACAATATTTGAGGAGTTCCCTCAATTCCTCATGGATCCCATCATCAGAACTGGATTCTGAAAATGGGACCAATCTGGAAGTATATCTATTCAAATAAAAAAAGTTTTTTTCAAATCGGTTCATAAATGACGGAGACAAACATAATAAAAAAAATAAAAAAATACAACCGAATTGAGAATCTCATTTTTTGTGAAGTCGGTTAAAAAGACATATAAATTGTCTCATTAACACTATAATTGTCAGCTAAATAACACAATTCGTATTGTTTCATGAACCCTCGAAAACGAATTCCAATTCCAAGCAGCCTTTTACGAACAAAACTCACATCTTGTTAAATCAGCGCTATTACCAAACATCGGGAGTGCGATCAGACATGTTTATCTACAAAAAAGACATCAATAACGCACGTCGTTTAAGGCCCCTGCCTACCCCCAGCTAAGCACACATCGCATTACAAGAGGAAGATCACATTTGATATACATCAAGTATCGAATGCTCCGTATGCTTCTGTTTTTGGCGATTCTTGGGAGAGTATTTTGTGCGTTAACGCTGCGTTGAGTTATTAACCGATTATCAATCGTTTTATTGTTTTTGAAAGCATACTAATATAAATATTATAAATAAATATAGATATATTATAAATAGCTAATTATATAGTATTTGTTTATGTATTTATAATTAATATAAACGTAAACGTTTTCGAGGATGGATGGATGGATGGATGTTTGTTACTCATTCACGCATAAACTACTGAACAGATTTTGATGAAATTTTATTGTATTATAGCTAAGATAGACATCAAAATATTATATGCAGATAGGCTATAATTGATAATAACTTATAACAGAGGTTCAATAAATAATAACAATAGGTACCGAAAAACTAGTACTATGAATATAACAACTTCATGTAGGTATTCAACAATCTAAGTAACTAAGCTACACCGTAGCTAAGGGTTAGTTTATTATGTACATAAACATAAACACTTGCATTTTATTTATAGAAAATAGGTACACTATGTAGGTACCTATCTGAATTGATATACCTATACATTGCCGCGTCAATTTTGATACCGTATGTTTTCAAACCGCAAAAAAGCCGCGATAACGCTTCCCATACAAAATTAAACCTTACCATGTGGAGAATAGGTTTCAAAACGTCATAAACCCTTCACACAATAAGCCGTTCCCACACACAGATCGAAAGGAATTTGTAAAATAAAATCAAATGTAATTTGACATCGGTCTCAATTTGCGACAGGAGTGTTATACCCGCGAGCGTTCGGTTCTATGGAAATTGGCATTTTCCTTACGTTTGCCTTTAAGTGAGATTGGATTGGTACCACAATGTTTTTTTATCATCTTTTTGTTAGAAGAATGTAATATTGAAATTTTGATTCAAGTAAACAGTGCTTTAATATGCATGGACTGATCAAATGTATCTGATTTTTAATCTTAGACAATTTTTGTATGTTTATTGTAAAACACAATATTTATTTGAGACGTAAATTGATGGTGCACAGAAGGCATATACAATTGATTAGACTACATAACTGATAACAATAGATTTCTTATTAATCTAATGATATTTTTCTAAATCTAGTTATTATTTTATTATGTTTGTCAGAATGTTATTTAATTAATTAGGCAAGCAAATACTATTAGGATAAAGCAGTACAAGTGGTAAACGGATATAGATGGCGCTAATGGAGCGGTAGATACTGCTTTTACCCTAGAAGTCAAAGAGAAAGGTGGTCGATAAAATAATAGGCAGTCGGTGTTCAGTTGACGAGTGCTGGTACCTAAGTCTCTTACGTTTTTTTTAATGTAAATGTGTTGATGTAAATACAAGTGATTACAAAAGTACTAAAGTGTTTTATTACAGTTTGTTTTGTCCGTCCGGGCTAACAATATATACACGTATGATACACAATCATGTATCAAATACTATTTTTACTATGCTATACTGATATGTACCGGGCGTAAAAAGACTACTCCCGAAAACTGAAACAGTGCATTCAGACCATGATTCTGAAAATATTAAAACTGAAAAAACACGAAAAAAAAATGCTCACTTTTGGTTCGCTTTTTTCGTGTTTTCTTTATAAATATCCATAAAATATCGTTAAAGGAACACAAAAACCTATTTTCCATCATTAAAAACACGTTAATAAATAAAAACGTAAAAAAAGCAATGAAAACCACGTGAGAAATATTGGCCTTACGGGGTCGATCAGCTGACCGGGAGCGTTGAACTCGCGCGGCCGGAATAAATGCGTACATTGCTGGCTGACAAATACGATACGAAACGGAAAAAAAGGTTTTCTCCGGTATGAATCACCTCTCAGGCGAAAGCTATTTTATATAGCTATGATATAGGTAGCTTTACCGGTACCTTCAGTATTCGGGAGCTGTCTTTTTACACCCTGTATATTATTATCACCTACCGTTATATTTTATGTCAATATATTAATTTTTATATTGCTTACCCTTTTCTGACCTGTAACTTAGAGTTATCAATAAATTATTTGTATTTGATTTGTATTTGTATTTGTACGATACTTATACACACAGTGGCATATCTTGACATTTTTTTGTTTACAAAAATTGACTAAGATTAAAAATCAGAGTTATAAGTAGGTATTTTGAAGAATTGAAGGCATTGATTGGTGTTGTCATTGATGACGTAACTGCTACAAACGTGGTCGCTAACTATTATGATTGGCTCAAAGTCGCACAACTGGCTATGGAAAGAGATATAGTCCCAGTTTAGTTAAGCGATAAATCAATCCAAAACGAGAAAATCCACAGAAAACTCAAAGTCACCAACATAGCTCAACAAATTGAAGTGGCAATGGACAGGCCGTTTAGCTCGCAGATCCGATAACTATTGAAACTTAAGAGTCCGGAGTGATAAGCATGAACCGGTAGCTCTTACTTGATGGATCGATGCATTTTGCTCAACTGGCTATGGAAAGAGATATAGTTATAGTTTCATCACGTGATAAATAAATCCAAAACGAGGAAATCTGTAGAAGAACCAAAGTCACCAATATAACTCTCAGAAACAACAAGTTAAAATGGCAACGGGCAGGCCATATAGCTCGCCGAACAGAAAACTGTTGATAAATATGAGTGGTGAGCATTCTAACACAATGGATCGATGCATTGTAGCGGTCTCAAGAAATCAGTGCATTTTTTCGTGACATTCTGAGAGGGCTATCCAGCACCAGATATAGCGAAAGATATCTGTGGTGCGATTACATAAATCTGTTGCTATTGATTTCATTCGATTTCAATGCTGTTTCTATATGAAATGACGCTCTAGCAATTACCCAATTTACACATTTTGCTTACAAAGGTTAATTGCAACAAGACTGCCATGCGTAAATTAGGTAATGGCATAAACGTATAATATCAAATAGAAACAACATTGATTCATGAACATCGGTTGAAATCAATAGCAATAGAATTACGTAATCGCCACTCTATTCTAATGGTCTGGTAAAAGCTTAGGGTAAAAGAAATATATTCGGATTAGACTAGGTAGGTTAGTCCTTCGTATAGAACTTTTTCACGACATTTCACCCTAATTCACGCCATAAAACCCACATGATTATTCCGTCATCTACCTGACAAACTAGCGTTGTCCCGCGGATTCTCTCGTAAAAATCCGTCACGGTTGCCGCCAATAAAGCATACGGACGTCCGCACCGAATGACTTCTACGTGATACTGTTTGTGGTTATTGCATGGAGAGTTACGAAATGATAGAGGTGACAAGTTAAATATTGTGCTGTAGTTTGTCTGATCTATACTCTGATTTTGAATCTAAGACAGTTTTTGTAAACAAAGAAATGTCACTGTGTGTATAAGTGTCATGTATGTGTATCATATGTGTATACATGATACACTTACATGACTTATACACACAGTGGCATATCTTGACATTTCTTTGTTTACAAAAATTGTCTAAGATCGAAAATCACGGTATAAGAATCTACCTCTCCGTCTCCTTGCATGGATGACATACAAGCCAACTAAGGGATTACACCAGGGAATGGCAGAGGCATCCACCCGAGTACCTAGCATCAATACAGCGGTTACCAATCCACCTGCCAGGCGAGTATTATGAAAGTCTCCTTATTTCACTCTATGGGGGATGCCTTGTCCAGCAGTGGACTTCTATCGCTTGATGATTATGATGATGATCGTTGCTAGTGTAGATAAAACAAATAGAAGAAGCCAGTTGGCAGGCCATCAGCTTACAACCTTGAAAAAATCGTGTTGATTACAAACTGGAAGAAGATAGACCGACATCACTATCAAGGTCACACAGAACATGGCTATGATGGCTTAAGACCCTTGGTCAATCGTAATTGGATTTAATGGTGATGATGATGAATTTTGAGCTAATTTACCGTTTTCAGTAGCAAATACTATATTATATTCTTAGAATATTCTCAATTGTATGAGTCAGAGCCGGGCGGTGTGGCATAAAAAGGATCGAGATACGACGGACGGACTAACTGATAATCTCTTCGTCGACCAAGACACGTTCTTGGTGACCCGGATGACGAAATCACCGCCGCGAATGCGGGGGCGTCGTCATCCAATCACGACAGAGTAAACACTACACAGATACAGCGACCCCGCCGGCGGGGTCGAAGACTTTCTTAAGTACCTTCAGTACCACACGCCTAAACCGGTACAAGCATGTTCCGGGCGTTTGCTCCTATCCTCCAGTCTTTTCAGTATCTTCTGTACCACACACCTAAACCGTTACAAGCATGTTCCGGGGCGTTATCCTATTCCTCCCAATCTGGCAACGGCCCAAGCCGACGTCCGTACCTAAGTGGTGCCCTTGCGCTAGTTGCCCCAACCTAATTTTAACGGTTGAGCGCCTTCCGCGCTCACCAAAAGTCCGGTAACGCAGCATCGGCCATCTGAGGCCAACTGCATTTAGTCCTTCAGAAAAAAAGGACGGACTCACTCTCTCTTCGGCTTTTGGACGCGACGGTTATCATCGGGTAGGCTTTGTTAGCCTTGTACTTGTGTTGTAATTAAATAAACTCTGTGGTCATTATTTTTAGTTAAAAGTCATTGTTAGAACTATTAATTTGTTAGCGTGCATTGTATGTTCTTTTTTTTAATAAATTCTGATGAGATTTGTAAGAATATATTGTTTTACTAGTAGTAGAGCTTCTAGTGAAAGAGTTCGTCCGGGAAAGTATTAAACCTAATGCTGTTGCCATGCAATAGTGCTAGCATTGCTGTGTTACGCTTTGAAGGCTGTAATTACTGGCACATAAGACTTTTCATATTTATGTCTCAGGATGACGAGCGCAGTACAATGCCAAGTAAGGCGCGTCCTAGGTAGGACGTGATCTGAGAGGTATTGTAACAGTAATAGTGTTAGTTGCGTCATTTATAAAATTAAATAAAAACTACCATATTTTGTGGCAGTTCTACACTGTCTTTGCTCTATTTATCGGCTTTTACGCGTGCCTAGGTAAGTATAAATGTATAAAAGTGACGAATGTCGGGCACTGAGGGATAGATGGATGCTGTATTGTACATGACGAATCTGCCACACGTGATCTGACTGCTCTAATATCCACTGATATGGAGGAAAGAAAATACTGTTTTATTGAACTTTCTAGTAGGAATAAAGAAGTTATAGTATGAAAGAAAACATAGCAATAAGCATTTTTATATGGGCACTGCCTTCCAAACACAAAATAAATAACTTTTCTTTCAAAAACTGACTTCCACCATTGTATTCGACATAAGTATCTGGATAATATTTTTATGGTGAAATTACCAGTGTGGCGAAAGGATTAAATCAAGGCCACACATAAAATAAGACTCAAGTAAATTTGAACGCGGGATGTTACCATTAAAATCATTCATAGCCAGAGCGCATCTCATGGCGATTCCAATAAGCCCAAACACGGTTAGGATACAATTTTGTATGATAGAGTTCCCCCCAATTACATTAGCAAATGGGAATGGGGAACGCAATAATGGAGATCATTTTGCCAGCCTTAGCGCTATCTATATCTTATGAAAATTGAACAGCGGATACTTCTTGACCTAAATATTCCTCATTTCATGTTTCAAAAGATTTCGTCAGCGCTAAGGCTGCCAAAATAATCCCTTTTGTTGCGTTCCCCATTGCCATTTCCAACTGTAATTAGGGGGGCTGGTGCCTTCTTTTTACTTAAATAAGGGTTATAGAAAATCGGTCTCAAATTATGATGAAAGTGATATTATTATCATCAGATATAGTGATATTATAAATAATCATCATTATCAGCCTGTAGAAGTCCAGTGCTGGACATAAGGCCTCCCCCCTGGAATGCCACGATGAACAGTCTTGAGCCGCCTCCATCCACAGACTTCCTGCGACGTTTCTAATGTCTTTAGTCCATCGAGTGGAGGGCTTTCCTCTACCGCGTTGTCTGGTTTGTGGTCGCCACTAGTAGGTATATTTATATTTTTTTTAGTGTTTATTCTTTTTTTCTTGTTTTTTGGAAGTTTGTTCCATTTGTTTAATTTTGTGTTGTTATTGGGTGAAAATAAATAAATTTTCTTTCTTTATTTCTTTGTAAGATGTTGCCTAAATGACGGTATTGACATTAGTGCAAACGGGCATTATTCCAAGATCGTAACAGAAGAACTAACTTTAAGCGTCTAAGAGTCCATCATAAATCATAGCGTACCTTAAACGATTTCCACTCATTGAATTATTCATAGAACTTCTCCACCATTTAACATCGGGAGGAGTTTTATCAAATTTCGCCAAAGTAAGGGACACAGTAAAAATTTTACTGTCCCTATTTTCCGGTAGTAAAGTGTGGTCAATCCAGTGGGCATAAGTGGGGGAATGGGACATTTTATGTGTCTCATAACTTGGGCCCTTCTTCTTTGAGGTGGGCTTATATTGCTCACAAATTGTCTATCCATTGTTTTATTTCTGTTTGGGGCTTATTGGCTGCTTTGTGGCTATATGAGGTGCAATTAATCCTTTCACCACACTTGTTCTTATACCATCGGTCAACCTAACCATCTTCTTATGTTTCTTTTTAGATATAATGAGTCAAAGAGACATTCTTTCTCTCTCTTAAAAGATGTATGCTCTTAATTTTTCGATAGATCAAGATCCGCGCGTGATTAAACTATGAAACGTAAATTCATAGTTTGACGTTTATTCAAATAAATATAATAATAATAATATAAGGTAATAATATAAGATAATAATATATAACAGATGTAGTTAAATCTATTAAATATCAAAAATTCAATATTTTTGGACTGCCATGGTTTTTCAAAACTCGTTGATATTATTATGTTTTATGATCTTAAAATACTAGCATATAATTATACAGATGGGCTCTTTTTGGCATAAAAGTTATGAGTTTTTGAGATCGTATTGTTTTTATATTGTATCATTTAAAGGAAAATTAGAAAGCTAAAGGTCTATAGATATTAGTGTCTCCATTATCTATATACATCTATGGTCTCCATAGTGTTTACAAAATTTCATCGAGTTTGATTCATTTATAAGCAAATGAGGATCAAACTTCTTTTTTTTTCTTTTTTTTTATATTGTCACGGGTATTTAATAATAGCTGCGATAAATACCCGTGACAATATAATAAATATGTGTTCTAATCGGGAGAGTTTAAAAAATACTAAACTTCTTTTTGTATGGATCCCCTTAATTATTTTGTTTATTGTTTATGTAGTTCTGTTGTGTTTTAATGTTAACAAATAACAGTATAATATGCCATTAGTGAATAAAAGGCAAGCAAAGCAAGGAAGTTGTACAGCATTGAGGTGGAATTCGAATATATTGGTGTGTTCTTAATTCAAATACCAAAATGAAAGTGCTAAAATAAAAACAAAGTTAGCTTTTTAGAGGGGGAATGGTATAAATGTATTTGCTTTCTCGATAAGTAAAAAGATATGAAATCCTGAGCTATTTTCACGAGAAATCTGGTGTAATATTCTGCCACAATACCATAAACACACAAATCCATCATCATCCAGGTAAACAATATTATAATCCGGGTAGTGCACTGGAACATAAGCCGGGTGACGACGCATAAAAACGCCACAAACCAACAAATAGCAGATTGACGGCCCAATAAAAGCGTAAGGAGAAAATGTGTTGACTCTTTGTATAGAAAAATCTTTGGTTTTAGCGACGCTTTCTCAAAAACAACTCAGATATCTATAATATACAAAATTGCCTCCTGGGGTTGTTACAATAAACGCAACCTCTTGCTGTACATACGCGACTACAGCAAAGCCAGGTTATGATTTTATTGGTCTACGTATGTATAATATTATATGTTACATTGTTCGTCTGTTCCCTCGTATCTCCGAAACTACTTGATGGATTTTGACAAATGAGGTAGGTACCTATTAATTGTGAAGTTTGACTTTCTGCGTTTCATAATAATAATGTTATATGACGTCACACTAAATTCAATATGGCGGAAATAAAAAGCAATTATCCAACCTCGAAAAATATAACTCGTAGAAATATAATAGAGTCCTTTGTTTTAGCAGTGGAATTCTACAGGTTGGTGATGTTGATGATGATGAAAAAAATATACTTAATGACTTTGGTATCAAATGACAGGACTTGGACTTTTTCTACAACATTTTGATACTTTTTTGTAGCTTCTGCGCAGACAGCCATAGGTCATATTATTATAATATCATCGGTATAATGCGCGATGTCTAAGAAAACTGCCATTCGATATTAGTACCTAAATAACTTTTTTTTAAAAACGCTGCTTCGGACGGATGTTTTTCTGATAGAGCAATGATGGGCCAACGACATTATCAAGGTTACGACTATACTATATATAGATGAAGGTTCAAGATCATTTGCATTTGATCATCATGCTTGACGTCTACCGACTGATGTTGATGACTGGCAATTTTGCATGTTTGAAACTGATTGTTTCAATACATTGACCGTTGGTCAAGTATATGGGGCTAAATTGCCAATTTTGATGTTAAGACTCTACACAATATAACTAGACATTTGAGGGTGAAATTTTACGACAAAATAAAATCCCAGTATCCCCTTGAGACGTATTTATGGTTACATTCACTTAGTGATTTTATTCCCGTATCAATTCGCGGCCATTTGGTGTTTAACGAGCTGGTGGGAGCTTTGACTGTCTTTGGATCCACCACCAACTAAAAGTTAGAGGGTGGAAAAAGCTACGGCATTATTTTATGCCACACATGTTTTGTCACGAGTCTATTTCGGGAAAGTTTAATAATACAGTCAGAGTGATGACTATATTGCATTGCTATTGTGTCCTATCTTCAAATGGGTCCACGATTCTTTCAGTACAATATTTTTGAAAATTTTCCTTTATGTATATAAAATGCCATGATGGTGATGGTGTGTCTGACCTAGAATAGACCCCTCTTTCTCCTACCGTGCTGGATGTCGTAATAGCTGACTAAGGGATATAAACAGCGGTACCTATCTGAGTACACGCAACAATCCATCTACCAAGCGTGGTGATTATGGCAAAAAATATGTTCAGCACATAAATACCGTTCGTCGTTGCATTTTATGGGGAAGGCCTATGTCCAGCGTGACATGTATGTGAACTACAAACAATTTCCAGACATAGGTATTGTTATGGTATTGTCATATAGTCCACTATCCTCTCAGAGATTATTATCAAGTTAATTCAACCATAGGTAATTTAATGTTTCCTAATCTGTGGTCGTCCACACAAGGTGCGAAGTTTGGCGCCTGGTATCTGAATAGAGCAACTCGCGTCTTTGTGAAACTTAACGCTTTGTCGGACATCTTGGGAACTTGCTTGACCAAAATACTAGTTGTATTTAAGCTGTGGTTTATTATACCTACCTGCCCACTTAGCTACATCATCATCATCTTCATCAGCTTGTAAAAGTCCACTGCTGGACATAGGCATTCCCCTTAGAATGCCACGACGAACGGTCTTGAGCTGCCTCCATCCACCGACTTCCTGTGACGTTGACAATGTCTTTAGTGCATCGATTGGAGTGCCTTCCTCTTCCACGTCGTCCGGTTTGTGGTCGCCACTCAAGAACCTTTATTCTCCAACGGTTGTCAGTTCTTCGAGCTATATGACTTCAACTGGCTAAAGAATGATACGAAAAAGACGAAAGTCTATAATCAGTGCGTGTTGCCAGTGATGACTTACGGCACCGAGACTTGGTCGCTAACTATTGGCCGTATAGACAAGCTCAAAGTTGCGCAGCGGGCTATGGAGAGAGCTATGCCAGGAGTTTCACAACGTGATAGAATCTGAAATGAAGAAATCCGTAGAAGAACTAAAGTCATATAGCTCGAAGAACTGGTAATAGGTATAACTCATGCAAATATGGAGCAGGTAACTAGTAAAATACACGTTTATCCAACTTTTACTAAAACTACCCATTTATCGGAATAAATGGACCACATTTCAACGAAATATCTTCCTCACAATAAATTATCGGTCTCAATTTAAAGTACCCCTTTCAGCCATCCAATTGGCCTGTTAAAATTGACTCCTTCAATACTTTTTTCACCCTTTTCACGTTTCTCCTAACAAATTGAGTGTTAAATTGGTGGACTACGTGACACTTAGGGTATCATCCAACTCTTTGGACGAAATTAATGTTAATTCGATTCGGTTTTTCTAGAGAGTGATCGGAAAGGGGTGAATTTAATGGCCAAGTGACAGTGAAAAATATAGAGGAATTAACATTCTCTCGTTCATCGTAGACCAGTAGAGTAAGCACGAATATCTAATGGTGCTACTTCACTTGGTGTATATTCGCAAATGTTTGCGTTATTTATCCAAGGCAAAATCAACCATGACTCTATCAATACACAATGTTGTTTGCCTTGGCAAAATAATGAAAACGTTTACATAAACACGCCAAGTGACTTCACTTGTCACCATCACGGTATCGAGACGCTAGCGGGACAATTAGTTGATGTCAAATACACTCGAGAGCAATGAATCCGGGTCACTTAAAGAATGTTAAAATCTCGGAAACTAAAAATGATAGATTAATGCAATAAATTGTATTTAATAGACAATGTAATACTCCTTAAATGAAGGTAAAAAAAAATATGAGTCACCATACATTTTATTAACACAAAATTACATAAAGAAAAAAACTGCTGATCTCTCCTTAAAACAAAAATAGGAAACATGAAATTTTTGAACTTTATTACGATTTTCTTGAATTTTAATACTTCGTATTGCCTCCTCGTGCTTTTTTAATTTAATTTTAATTTATTTTTTTTTGTTATTAAATTTTAATTTTAAATTTTAAATTTTAATTTTATTTTTTTTTTAACTTAATTTCGTAGTTCCATCTTCGAAAGTGGCCCTTTTTCAAATTTGATTTTTTTATGATATAACTTTACAATAACTAAGAAGTTTTAATACCTTCATTTAAGGAGTATTACATTGTCTATTAAATACAATTTATTGCATTAACCTAGCATTTTTAGTTTCCGAGATTTTTAGGATTCTTTAAGTGACCCGGATTCATTGCTCTCGAGTGTATTAGCCAATGATAGCGCGGTGGCTTGAAATGTTTGTAATTTGATTGGTATTTTTTTGACATTCACGATTGTCTCGATACCGACAAATACAAGGCAATACATTTCAGCGGAAAATTTATATTTTTTTTGAACGATGCCATTCTGTTTCTATCACGATTGAAGGTTCAAACCATATCTCACTATAAAAAACTCACCAAAGATGTTATGTATGAAAACCACTAAGTAATAAATGTTGCGACTTTGAATGGCTCACATACACACAAGCCTCCTTAGACCAATGTTTGACAACCTCTCTGGCGCGGCGGGCGAGTAGTCAGCTGAGATGCGAGAGGTTGCTGGATCGATTCCCGCTGCGTGACAAATGTTTGTATGATCTGCAAATACTTGTTCCAGGTCTGGGTGTTATGGTACCATGGTGCTCGTAGTTCCTAATACCCACGACACAGGGAATCCTAGTGTGAGATCAGGACTACGTATGTGACTATTGGGTGTTATGTTAAGCTCGCTTCCACAAAACCAACAACTGCTTCATTAAAATTATGACTGAATTTCAATACATTTCCCAAATTAAATATAGTCGTCACCTTTGATAAAATTATATTAGTATTAGCATCTAATACAAAGTAAAGGGGAAGTTCCCCACACTTGAGGTTTTGGGCGGCAACGCGTCATAATGCAGGAACCATGCTCGGACTACTTGCGAACTTGGCTCAAACTGGAGAGTGTAGGACTTTGTCATACATTAACTAAGTACTATAAATTATATAATCATTAAGTATTAAGTACATTCTTCTTCTTATTTGTTCATTAGAAGTCTTTGTAAGATTACTTTTTGTTTGTAGTAGAACTTCTTGTGAAAGAGTTCGTCCGGGGAAGTACTACCACCGTACCTATTTCTGCCGCCAAGCAGTAGTGCTCGCATTGCTGTGTTTCGGTGTGAAGGGTACGGGTGCCGGTGAAATTACAGGCACATGAGACTTTTCATCTTTGTCTCGGGGTCGGTAGCGCGCGTTTGATGCCTTTGGTGTTGCAGGCGTCCATAGGCTACGGTAACTGCTTTCCATCAGGTGGGCCGTATGCTTGTATACTTGCAAAGTAGTATAACGAAAACAAAAAACCAAGAAACTTCATTCATAAAAAGGCATCGTGGTGAAACTGACAGTCAATCACATTCTTTCACTGTTTTGAGCATCTTGTTATTCACTGATAAATAGACACACCTATTTGTGCTTTGGCACACCCGTTACCAGGATTTGATCTGGCTACCATAGAGTCATAAGGCTTCCACTGGGCTACTTTGGCTCTCTGGGTGATAAGGTAAATCCTAGAAAGTATTACCTTATGTTTCAGACAGACATGACGCCGCTGCTTATAAGTACTTATTAAGTATTACTCATTAAAGATATCTGATAGCAATGGTTAAGTCCCTTTATACTACAACTTGGTTAAAAGGAATTGAGTTTCAGTGTGCCTTCAAAGCTTGAGCTAGACGTACGACTTCGGTTTTTAACAAGTTCAGTAAAAAAAGACAGGAAAAAGAGAAATGGAGTCACAAGGAGGATTATTAGCTAGGAAGAAGTTGCCAAGTAAGTGATTTTTTTAATCTATACCATTAATACAAACTAGCATAAATGTTTTATATGCTCCGTACATTTTACGGAGCATAAAATTATATTATTTTTTTGCTTTGATTTTGTATTTCCCTGAATCTTGTTAATGTAATTATAGAGGTTACCACATATCATCTTAAAATAACTATGTTGGCAATCGCAAACACTTACGGATAGGTTCGAAAAAAATAAATATGAACACGTTAAAAGTTAAAACCACAATTAAAATAATAAAATTCAAAATGTTGACAATTGAAATAGTTGAACGAGCGAGCGAAATCCTCGCAAACAGCTGGCAGTTTTTTTTTTATGCTACTTGGCAAGCATACAAGCTTACGGCCCCCCAGATGGAAAGCAGTTACCGTAGCCTATGAATGCTTGTAACACCAGAGGCATCACACGCACGCTGCCGACCCTGAGATATAAAGATGAAAAGTCTCATGGGCCTGTAATTTCACCGGCACCCGTACCCTTCAAACCGAAACACAGCAATGCGAGCACTACTGCTTGGTGGCAGAAATAGGTACGATTGTAGTACTTCCCCGGACGAACTCTACTACAAACCCTTCATTACTCTTTTACAGCCCAGAAAAATGAAGCAACAGTTTTCCAGCAAGCGACCAACTTGCAGCCACCTTTGGAGCCACAGCCCAATGAACCATATCCTCAGACCTCAAGCGTCATTGGAATGAATTGTATAAGCAAGAGAGTGAAGGAAACAAAGAAAGGAGGAGAGAAGAAACAGGTTTGCTAGAAGAGGTAATAAACATTGAAGCGAAATCCTGGAAGCACCCGACTTCCCACTGGAGGGAAGTTAGATTAGCGCTATAATAAGTCCAATACAAAGATACAGGTGTATTACTTGAAGCCAGGGGTGCGATTTTCGATTTTATAACAGGATGACCTACTGATCAACTAAGTTTAACAAAAAATTGTTGAGCTATAGAGCATAAAATGTTTGGTAATACAAACTATTTCCTAGTGCTCAACTGCTCAACTAGTTGAGCAATCTAGTTGAGCAGTAGGGAAGTAGCGGACTAAACGGGTCAGTAAAGTTGCCGTTAGTTCCCGATTTCCAAATTTCTATACATTGAAACTCATAGATGACTAAAATTCTTATACTTATCATAATCCATACAAAAGCCTCCTTCAGTAAATTTGTTTAAAATTGTAGTTTGCGGCCTTTTTTATGATATTTAGTCTCAGTGACATTCAAAAATCGTGTCATCCAATGGGCGTTTTTCCATTAGCCGGCCCGGCACCGGCACGGCACAGTGGTACAGTACTGACACTCCGCTCCGCGTCCTCCTACCCGCCTCGCGCACTCACACACGCACACGGCAACAATTCATATACAACACAAGCCATGCAGTAATGCCGGGCCGGCGCTGGCGCCGGTAAGTCAAAAAATGATCCATACATTTTCATACAATACATTATCGCTTCCCGGCACCGGCAAGTCGCCGGTGCCGGCGTCGGTGCCGGTGCCGCCGTGCCGGCTAATGGAAAAACGCCCATTAGGTATTGAGTCTGAAAATTTGTAAGCAATTGACACTTTCGACTTAACTTGAGATGTAGGTACTTATTTCACTGTTATGCTCAAAATGTTAAGTTATGTAGAGTTAAGTCCAAAAAAATGAATATAAATATTGATATTTAGAACCGGTACTACATACATAATACATAGGTACTTGTTTTCGCGAAAATACCCGACTCGAATTTTACAGTCGGGTATTTTCGCGGAAACAAGTAAATTATGTAAGTTCTTACTTAGGAACTAGTAATACGTAATACTAGTTAAGACGTACGTGTGGGTTTATATGAATATGAATAATCGATGAAGGACAAAATAGTACAATAAAGTTTTTTTTATATATTTGCAAAATTGGTGCAACTTTACTTTTATCTCATCTCATTTCACACTAATATTATAAATGCATTTGTAAGTATGTTTGTTACTCCTAGTAATAGGTTGATTTGGTTGAAATTTGATTCCCATGAGCGGCTAATTAAGTGTTCTAGTAACGAGTCCTAACTATCCATAAGTAATATGACCCACTTATACAGATCAATGGCCTATTCTGTAAGTAGTAGTCATAACATCACTATCTTTAATGATAACAGAGATGTTAGAGGCTATTACATAAGTACCTACTTGAAAGTTGTTACCAGCAAGTTCATTACAATCTTAAACATCAATAAAATCACACTATACTCAATTAACAACGAATCAAAAACAATGAGACTGACCATAGACAATGAATACTATGAAACAATTGGCAAAACGCTATCTCTTACTATCAACCTAAATTTTTAATTAACTAACTCTTTTCCGCAAAATTATCTTCACAAAAAAAGACGTCACTGACCTCAATATTGGCTTGTTCATTCTCTTTGACAGAGTTTTAATACGTGTCATCCTTTAGTTCCAACTCGAATTTCGACCGTATATCTGTGGAATTAGGTTCAAAATCTAACTGTTATCAGCCAAGTACCGTACCGTAGTAAGTGGAAGGCGATGTGTCTCGCTCGCGAAATGGTCAGTAGCTAACAGTTCGTTCGATTGTAAAGCTGCCTTATTTATTTTTAATTTTATTTGTGTTTCATTTGCAAATTAAATTGGTGCATTTTTGTGTTCCTCTATTATTGAGCTTGGATTTGTTTGGATTTTGTTGCTGTTCTTATAATTTTTGGCGTAAGTTTTATATCAATTTTATTTGGTTTTATTTTCAGGATTTCCACTAATTGTTTTTCATAGATCACAATCGTCCAAATCTGTAGATATTTTAGTTAATTCCTTTATCTTTTTATTCGCTTAGTTATTTTTATGCACTGTGGGAGACACATTTTGGACTGTTTATAGTGTTTATGCTTCCCTTCCCAGATTGGTTTGAAACAGTGAATCATGTGCCTTATTGAACCAGTAATAAACAATTAGCTAAATATTAGCTTAGTATTCATCAACGTTTATTTTGTTATTGTTATGATAATGAAATGGAAAGTCTTTGTTCTAAAGGTTTTCAAAATCTTTAATATCAAACTCAACATGTTCATATTAGAACTTATAAACATTAAATCTTACACAAAAGTTATGTTATGTATGCCAAATCTCTATATAAAAGATCTCGACCCAAAACAATAATTAGCATTGAAACTGAATAGGTTCAAAACCAATGACATAGCAACAAAAACGCCGTCAAAAGTGCCGCGATGCCGCTTCAAAGATTCAGCTATCACTAACCGGAAACGAACGTGAGAAACTGTTAATTTATTTAGGATATCAAATGTGTCAAATGTAATACAGTACATCCTGTCAAATCTATGTCATATATAACCATAAATTTTTTTGTTTGTGTAGGTATTTATTAGTTTCGTAAAGCCAAAACGGCTAGGCCAATTTTGATGAAAACTGATACACATATAGATCAAAACTTGAAATAAAACATAAGGTACTTTGTATCCCAAAATTCAGTATACTCGGGAATCTAATTAGGTGGAATCACGAGTGAGTTCCCGAACGCTGACCATCCGAGTTGGATTCGTCGGTTGACATCGTTGACGAAATTTGACCTTCCTAGTTGAATTCTCTGACCCAAATAGACATAGTGGTCAACATCTTCGACAGTATCGTTCCCAACATGTACCAATGTGTAGAAACACATAATTGAATTGAAATACACCAAATTAATTTCTAGATTTTTAACCACTACAAATCAAATCAAATCAAATCATTTATTTTCAGACAACAAATAGTCCATTGTGTTAGTAAATTGATTTACGCTAGGTTAGTAAAAATAAATGAAAGTCTAAATCTAACTAAAAACTAATTAATTAATTTGTTCAGGAGTCATCCCCCCATCAAACCATGATCTGAGATGACTCTCTGGACAAATCGTACCCAGACAGGGGAAAGGCAATTCACTGCCACTGTTTTAAGAATGCTGTTGTGACTGCCCCGTACTCTGCTCATCAGAGATGCGGTTTTTTTTCGAATGATGGCGTGAAAACCGTCAGTTCTACTCTTGGCAAACATCTCTGAGGCACTAAAAAAACGAGGCAAACCCAACAGCATTCTCAAAGTGTTGAGAATGCTACGAGGGCGCTGTTGTAGTCGATAGAAAGTTAAAAGTAGATTTTATAATATATAGAGCAAAGATTAATTTCCAAGTCTCCTCCCCGTACTCCCATGAATGTGGAGGACACTACGTCAGGGGATGAGCCTATAATAAAATAAAATCACGCTTGATAATTAGTATAAATGCAAAATTTGGTGAGTGTGTTTGTTACTTCGTCACGCTCAAACGGCTGAACGGATTTGAGTGAAATTTTAAATGGAAATACCTTAGACCTGCTTTTAACACATAGGATACTTTTTAGCATCATCATCACCAATTTTCATCATTATTCACGCGGGTGAAACCGCGTGGCGCAACTAGTAAGAAATAAAATACTTAAGTAACACCAATATTGAAATCACCAATCCGCTAATTGCGGTGATTATGGCAAATCCTCTAATTGCATTAGAGACAGGTTTTGTCAGTGCACTTCTATCAGCTGATGGCTTGAAGTAGACATTATTTAAGAGTCTGTTATTCCTGGCAGTAGCCAAGCTAAGAAAGCAATGACGGCAACGAGTTCGCCACTGGTCACGTCCATATTCCTGCTGGTTATAATAATAATATAAGAGTGGCGACACACCGCGGAGCCCCATTACTCCCTGGGGTCAACAAAGACCCCTGAACCTCGGCTTGCCTTAGCCGGCTGACCGAGGGTGGAGGCGCAAGAGCGAAACCTATGCTCCAAGGGTGGAAGTGTTAAAGGCTTAAAGCCGGGAGTAGCGCTTAGTGAAACTGCAGCATGTTTTTTTATATCCTAATTGTAAAAGTGCCTCTTACGTTAATACGGCCCCAGTAATGCCTCATAAAGGTCCAGGTTAAGCCTGTGTTTGAAAAAATAAATGACTGAAATAATAATAATAACGTTTATTTTCTCAAATCACAAAAGTGGTTATTGTGACTCACGGTGAAAAAAAGCACATTGTGGCTTTGCCTACCATTTCGAGGAAAAGGCACGTGTATACCTATATAGATATAATTTTAACTAGTTCAATCACTTACCCTTTTAAGGAAAAAGGCGTGTCTTTATGTATGTACCTATGTATATGTATGACCTCTGAGGCGCGGCGGGCGAGTAGCCGGCTGAGATGCGAGAGGTTGTTAGTTCGATTCCCGCTGCGGGACAAATGTTTGTATTCTGCAAATATTTGTTCCAGGTCTGGGTGTTATGGTACCGTGGTACTCGTATTTCTAGATATCCACGACGCAGGGAACCCTAGTGTGGGATCAAGACTAAGTGACTGTTGGGTATTATGTATACACAATGAAAAAACCCTTTCGAGGAAAAGGCCACGTGTGTGTTATATGGATATACGATTCAATAAGTTCAATCATTTGCAAAAATACCGATTGGTATATTGTAAAGGTAACCGTAGCCGGTTACTGGTCAAAAACCAGTTTTTTTTTTGTTTCTGGGTATTTCTTACACAATACGGTGTCGATTGGAATTTTGGTAGCTTTCACTGACTATGACCAGCTATGACTAAGGAGTGTGATGTAAAAGTTTTTATTAATTTTGCGCAATTACTTGTCTTATCATCATCATCAATGATGTCCACTGCTGGACATAGCTCTCCTCCGTGTCACGATTAATGGCCCATGGCCACCGCCATCCACCATCATGCGACGTTATAATTTTTTTTTTCTTCTTTAATATTGAGTTAAAATACAAAGTCATGAATAAACAATTGATAGTAATCGAAATAATTTATATATTATAATGCTAATGGGTTATCTTTCTATTAAATTAGTGAATTATTTTAATAATTTGATATAACATTTTATTAACAATATTATGTCATTAAAAATGTTATATGCCAAATTTTTCTAATTTATTTATCTATTTAAAATGAAATGGAGATATTATTATTATTTTTTTGCCCCTGTTACTATTAAGGTACTTCTAGTATTACTGGTTCTTTCTTGGTAATTCGAGAACTTGGTATGGGACTCTGAAACGATCGTTTGGTTGTCTTCTTCTTAAACAGCTGGACTGATTTTGATGAAATTTTAAGGCAATCTTCAAATTTGTACATTGTGCTTAATACTGCTTCAATACTGTCAAGTTTGGTAGCGCTCGGAGCATCAAAATTTTTTTTGGTTCAACCCTTTCGTAGCCGAGTCGTATCGCTAGTATTATATAGAATTATGCAGTATGACTAGTACAAATGTTAATATGCACGATAGAGCTAGGGCGTAAAGGCAAGGGTAAGGCGTAGGGCAGGTGACGGAAAGGAAGAGGAATACCTAAGAAAAGATGGAAGAGAGTTGAAGAAAAAGACGTACTGCGCCGACCCCAAATAAATTGGGATAAATGCAAGACAATGATGATATTATTTTTATGTTGATAAACAAACAGACGTATCCTAAAGTATGTAGCTAGAGAAATGAAAGATACAGAAAGTGGGCCAAGTGCAAATACTAAGTGCTAGCGGTTCGCCCCGAACTAAGACCTCACGAATACACGCGATGTAGGTTACCTACATTCTTAATCTATCTAACCGACTTTAAAAAACATTTAGATCAAATTTTCACGAAACCACCTTATGATCATCCCTAACACAGCGATGAATCTAAGCAGTGGGGCGTTAACATTACATACTTAAGAGGGCACTATACTACAATTTAGGCTCCCTCTTTAACGCACGCGATAACCCGCGCGCCGTCTCGCTCGCGCTAGCGAGTGTCGTGTACAAAAATGAAGTTTTTTGTTTATTATGGCGAAAATAAAGTGTTTATAAAAAAACTGATTTTAGCATAAGAATAAATAGTTTTAACCTACTTGTTGTAGTAAAATTTATCTTAAAAAACCGTAGGGACCTTGAAATTTCTTTCAAAACGTGTGGGAAACAAGGGTTTTTTCATTAAATAAAACTATCGAGGTTTTTTTTACATATCGTGTTTTCAACTTTACACAATAAATGCAAAAATATATAATTTTCATATTCCAAAATATTTAACTCGTAGAACCCGTAGATACTGAGTTATAGATCGATTTTGTTGGGCAATATCACATAGTACGCCCTCTTAATAGTAGGTATTACCTAAATAGTAACCTCCATATTCATAATCATTTTTAAACCAATTTCAGTTAAAATAGCTTTTGTTTTGTTTCTCCATGTAAAATGACATGTCAAAAAAAGAAAAAAGCTATTTAGCTATCAAAGGCTTAAAAATTGATTATGTACAATTGTACTGCCTACCTATAAAATTTCATAAAGTTAATAAAATAAATAAATAAGTTATCCTCAGACATGCCTGCATAAAAACTCTGATTCATCCAAGTAAACTCAGAGAACTCGCTTCGCTCGATTAGTCAAAAGTAGCCTGTGTTATTCCAAGAAAGATTTTATTAAAAAAAACGGCTTGGCTGACTAATAAACATAAACCCACACAAATTTTCTCATTTATAAATTAGTAAGATTATACCCCTTTATGTTCTGTTCCGATAATTTACACTGCACGATATCTGAAAAGATAACACTACTGATTAAATTTAATATATATTATCAAGTAGACCAAAACTGCAAATATCTGTCAATATAAAATAGGCTACGATAGGTTATCAGCTGACAATTTTATGCCACCACAAAAGTGCGACGCACTGTTTGGGGCAAAACAATGTGATAGTGCACGGCTATTTAGAGTATTTTTATAACCATGTAGATTGTTTTATCTGTTACTGTCTGGTTGCGGCTTCACTCGTGTTATATCAGTGTAAAAGTAGTGAAAGTCACTCGGTGACTAACGTTTGACAAGTATAATGACCATATTGACAATTCTTAATGATAATTTTGAGCAATTGATGGTCATTTTACATAACAAACGTTAGTCACCGAGTGACTTTTAATTATAGAATAGGAGAGCAGGTCATAATCTATCTATGTAGGTAGTCTGTTTAGCGAGAGATCCGTCGTGGGGTGGGAGGGCGCTGCTGTGCCTAATTACCTGTTTTGTTCCTATTACAACTGTTACTAATTCTTTAGTTTATGATTGAAAATGCCAACAGAAAGAAATTAGCTCCTAATTATGTAGTTCACATCACAACGTTAGATCACAATTTGGCCACGACTGGTTTTCTTCTGAACAGACTACAAAATTTCACCAAAATCGATTCAGTCATTACAATTTTGTTAGTAGTAGAACTACTTGTGAAAGAGTTCGTCCGGGGAAGTACTACCACCGTACCTATTTCTGCCGCCAATTTATGTATCAGGGTCGGCAGCGCATGTGTGATGCCTCTGGTGTTACAGGCGTTCATAGGCTACGGTAACTGCTTTCCATCTGGTGGGCCGTAAGCTTGTATGCTTGCCAAGTAGCATAAAAAAAAACAACGTGATTGAGTAATTAACAAACATAATAAAATATTCCAACTCACGCATTTTTATGGGTTTATTGAATAGGTTTTGTATTTTTCTCAATAAACTTGAAATAAATATATTATTATTTACTTTGTAATACTTCTTGTCCGACCCTACTCGAGTTAATAATATTATTAGCTGATGATGGCTTATTGCCAAATTCTTGCCAAATCAGGTGCACTACAGAACTCTTTAATGGTTAACTGTAGAGTCGAAAATTTCACACAATTCATTAATATTTAGGTTGGTTTTATTTTGTATGAAGAAATAGAAGAACAAAGATTACTGACATAGATCTCAGAATTAGCAAGTTGAAGTAGCATTGGGCAGGTCATATAGCTCGCAGAACTGACGACCCTCGGAGGATAGAGGTTCTCGAATGGTGACCATACACCGGACGAAGCAGTAGAGTAAGGACTAAAGGCACGATAGGCTAATTACATTATAAAAGTCACAGGAAGTCGGTGGATGGAAGCGGCTCCAGTCCATTCGTCATGGCATTCTATGGGAGAGGCCTATGCCCAACCGTGGTCAACATAGGCTGATGTTGATGATGATCTGTCTCGATAGATTATGTAGTTTAACCTGGCCAAATAGAAGGTCAGCAAGTTTGCTCTCTATGGTTTGTCAATGATCACAATTATTTTAATTGAAATCACAAGAATAATTTTGAATTGTCGTTGAACTAGGTGATTTTTTTTAAGGTGAATTTAGTCTTGTTATAACGCAACCTGACAGAAGAATAATAATTTATTTATTTAATTAATTAATTAGAACGGCCTAAGCCAATTACGCTTATTAACATTCATTACAAAAATTACTATCATTATTAAAAAACTTACAAAATACTTTTTACAAAATAAACAAATATACACCTACCTACCTATTGTAAGTCAGACATTAAGAAGTATAAATATTTAAATGTAATAGGTCAATTTATCCATATTATAAAAACATGTCAAATTACACATAACAATTAATTAATGCAAAAATAAAATAAAAATCACATTATACAATTAATTAAACTAATAAAAAAAATAGAATCATGGTAACAAACACGACTTGGCAATATTTTGATGTTCCATTTGAACCTATAACTCTTATCAACAAAACTCGCTTTTGTCAATGATAAATAAACAATACGATTGGTAGATTATCTTCAAATGATGACCTTGCAAAATGAACCACTTTTATTTTTCGACTTACACCTATCATTCTGATAAATGATAAACTTTCTCTACAACTTACAGTTACCAGGTTTGGTCGCGTTAGAACAGGAGAAATTTCACCTAGTTTATAAAACGATTAAAAATGACCCTTGTGATTTATATGAATAGAACACTATTAAAGACTTTCAATTTAAACTAGGTTTTTTTTAATATCGACCGTTTAGTTTCACAATTTAGGATTCAAATTTCATGTTACAGGCTTGTCAGCCTAACTCTCTAATGCTTGGAAAGTTTAAAAACTAGTTGAAGTCTCCTACTTCACAGTCAATACGACCTTGTGACGAACTCTGTGGCGCGGCTGAGATGCGTGAGGTTGCAGGTTCGATTCTCTCTTCGGGACATATGTTTGTATGATCTGCAAATATTTGTTTCGGGTGTTATGGTACCATAGTACTCGTAGTTCCTGATACCCACGACATAGTGTGGGATCTACTATGTCGTGGGATGACTATACGTATGGACTGTTGGGTGTGAAATGTTAAGTAAGTACCTATGTAAAGTTCGCGTTGGAACAGGAGTAATTTTAGTTTATAAGACGATTCAAAATGATCCTTGTGATATCAATGAATAATATTTTGATTTGATTTGAGTACTGTAATCTTTTTGTCAATACGTGCTTAGGGCGTGGCATGGCTGTTGTCAGATACCACTAACCGATTCCAATCACGTCTTTCTAAAGAATCAAACACACATAGACATGCATTCTTCAAGTCAGCATTTCGTTAAAATGTGCAGTGCAGATATTGTGTTAGTAATGTTTATTGCACGTTTTAAAAACTAGCATTTGCCCACGTTGTCACCTGTATTTATACCAAGGAACTGAATTTTAATAATAACGGTACCAGTGTCATAAGTAACCCTGGCTTCACTTTCTCAATAAGTGATGATGAACGAAACGCTATAGAAACTTTTAAATGACATAAAATGCTTATAAGTGATGTTCTTATTGTAAAAGATATCTGTAGCCAATCAAGACGTTCTTAGAATTAATAGTAGAGATAAACCTATTGGTATAGTGATTGCTAGGGTGTTGAAATAGTCATCCTTAGATACCTACTTTGTTGGTAAAAGAACCTTTTTTATACAAAAGGAACAATAACCAATTAAACAAAGAACTTTGTTTATTATCGACTGCCCAAATTATGGCCTCATTCATAGAAATATTATGGAAATACTTTAACTTTGTTGCATCGCCAGAAATAACAATGACCAGAGGCCTTACCATGAGCTCTTATACCGATTCAGTTCAAAAACTATTAAGTACAAAATATTGGTTCCATGATGTCCACAGCTATATTTAAAGGCACAGTAGCAGAAAGTCTATAGACTTCTGCGATTCAAGTTATTCAATGATGACGAACGTCCGATATTTTGAACTAAATAGTTTTTATGAATCGCTATAAGTAAGGTATCTGATCCTAAAAATCCTATTTCAGCTTTAAACCGGGAAATAGTTCTTTATAAAACTGTCACAGAAAAACAACAATAAGTACCTCAAACGAATTTTTTGTTTATTAATTTTACATTATTTAATAAATGTAAAGTATTTTTTTACAAAAGTTATTGCATTTTGATGCCTCATGGAATATATTTTAAGCTTTTGCATTCAAAATTTTATCTAAATCCAACATCGACGTCGCAAACAGGATCTATCTGTAATTGCAAACTCTTTTTCTTTATTGAACTAAAAAAAATGCTGTTATCCCCCAAGGTGATTTTTACTTAATATTATTTTTATTTCCATTCGATATCATGCATAGTTTGAGAGTATTTGTAGTTTTTCTAAGTGACCCTATTTATTTATTTTTTATTTGTGCATAGTTTACGAGTTAATACTTGAAGCAGGATTAAATCAATACAAAAATTGTTCCAACACCTTTTTTGATACAAAAAAGTCCAGTTAGATGATTCATAGTCACAATGCAGGTAGAAAGTGTAATGATTCACTATCGACCGTGGTCAGGAATCCGGATTTGAGGAATTCTTAACCAAGATAATTGCAATGCGACGTATTTATTGTTTTACTTACATTCTTACCTAAGTGTATGTAATCTGGTGGTTTGCACTTTAGACTGTATTCATTTTGAGGGTTTTTTAAATTAATCGAAATGTACATAGATAAAAATATGCAGTTATACAACTTTAAAATAGAAGACTAACTATATAATTCGTAAAAAAAAAATTATTGCCGTTTAAAATTAGGAGCATTTTAATGCCAAAGCTTTTTTAGGGTGGTCATTTATGCAATTTTTATTTGGAAAACTATATTTTTTTTTCAAAATTCTGTTCGGTTTCAACTATTATTAGTACCTATATTTTTCTACTTACACTATTATTTGCATCTCATTATTTAATCCCGACACGTCGCACTGCGCGTTCAATAATAATACTTTTGAGATCAGTCCTCGTCTTAAAATCTCAAGGATCTTTTTGAATAGTCTTACTGTCTTATTCATAATCATTTTTAAACCTATTTTTGTTAAAATATGTTTTGTCATGTTTTGACGTATGACATTTTACATCAGAGAGAAGAAGACAAAAGCTATTTTAACTAAAACAGGTTTAAAAAATGATTATGAATAAGGCCCTTAGAAACTAGGTGAAGATTTACAGACTCAGTTATTATTCAAATTAATTTATTCCGAATTCAACAAAAACATAGGTTACGAATTGTATACAATAACTTCATCATCATTATCATCATCAGCCTGTAGAAGTCAACAACAAACAATTAAGGCATCACACAATAACTCACACTAATATATTCTCAAGTTTGGTCTGTGTTACATCAGTGATTCATTTACAAACGTATAACCAACCTTGACCATAAAAATCCCCAAGGTTCTCAGATGTTATGCTACAAGAATCATATTTTGTGACGTATTCAGAAGGCAGAAAGTTGCAATTGTCATTATAAAACCACTTATATAGGTACGTCTTGGTTTTCCTTGACCTAAATAAAATGAACTATTGCATCCTTGATACAGGAAAACCACAACTATAGAAAAAAAACGAAATAGAATCAAAAATGAGGAGATCAGTTGTAGAAACAAGATCATCGACATAGCTGTCAGAATAAGCAAGTTGAAGTTGCAATGGGAAGGCCATATAACTCGCAGAACTGATAGCTAGCGAGATATAAAGGTTCTTGAGTGGCGACCACAAACCAGACTACGCAATGTAGGAAGGCCCTTCTCTCGATGGACTAAAGAGATTATCATGGTCGCAGGAAGTCGGTAGGAGGAAAGATTTCATCTGGAGAAGTACCACCATACATATTTCTGCCGCCAAACAGTAGTGCTCGCATTGCTGTGTTCCGGTTTGAAGGGTACGGATGCCGATGAAATTACAAGCACAAGAGACTTTTCATCTTTATGTCTCAGGGCCGGCAGCGCGCGTGTGATGCCTCTGGTATTGCAGGCGTCCATAGGCTGCGTTAACTACTTTCCAACAGGTGGGGGGGTAAGCTTGTATGCTTGCAAAGTAGTATAAAAAAAAACTTTTTGTCTCAGGATGACGGGTGCAGTACATTGCCAAGTAGGGCGCGTCCTTAATGGACGTGTTCTAATAGGTGCTGCATTTAAAATAGGCTGGGGGTTACCGCTATAATCAGATGGGCCACAAAACAGTTCTGTCATTTATTCAAATAAATGAAGTCGGTTAAAAAAAAGGCGGCGACACGAGACCGTTCGTCGTGACTTTCTATGGTGAGATCTACGTCCAGATGGGCTTCTATAAACTCATCAACATCATGATGATAGACCACAAATGGAAAATAACTCCGTCTATATTTTCTCAAATTTTAGAGAGTTCCTGCTGAGTAGTCAGATACTTCTACGCAATGCCTTCTTGGTAAATTAAGTACTTTTTGCTTAGTAATTAAATGCTTCTAGGTAGGCTGGTAGGTACCACATAGTGCAAACGGGTACCTGGTACAGTTCTAGATGTTTTCTTTGAATGGGTCTTATCTCTTTGATATATGGCAACTATAGTGGCTTTAAACAATGAAACGAATGACGATAATACAATCAAAAGGAAAGTTAACTTTCATAAACCATTTCTCAAGGATTTCTAAGAAAATAACGGAGTCGAAATTTCGCGTATGGTGACACAGTAACATACTATGCTAACATAGCTCAAAGTGTGTAGGCATTAGCCATAAACACATATTAATACAGCTATAGAACGCATACAAGCTGTTAACTGTTTATGTTGTTATAGACGACCTTTGTGGCGCGGCATTCAAGCCGGCTGAGATACAAGAGGTTGCGGGTTCGATTGCCGCTGCGGGACAAATGTTTGTATGATCTGCAATATTTGTTACGGGTCAGGATGTTATTGTACCATGATACTCGTAGTTTCTGATACTCACTACACAGGGAATCCTAGTGTGGGATCAAGACTACTTATGTGACTGTTGGGTGTTATGTTATTTATAAACGTAATAAAGGGGATTTCGGGAATAACCCTTATAGGTGAATGAGCCAGAGAAGTTTTTTTTTGTTGAAATTTATGGACATAGTAGCTTACGGCTCATCTGATGCAAAGTGATCACTGTCTACACCGGTGGCAATGTTGATGCGATGCCTACCCTGAATATTTTTTTTACATATTTTTTGAAGCGGCCTTTAATTCTATGCTAGAGAACCATTAGAAAAAATTTAGCTACCATTCTACATCTTTTGAAGGTAAGTAGAGCTATCTCTACTCTGCGTGCTTGTGTTTCCATCAGCAGGTATTATTTCCTATATGTTCAATTGTTCATACTTAAGTAATCCTTAGTTTACTTTTTATTACTCTGAAGTATTAACAGTTAGTAGTAGTACATAAAGGTCAACAACCTATGGTGTAGGTGTTTGCCTATAATGTGTCATTCTTCCTTACATCATCATCATTATCATCAGCCTATAATAGAAGCCCGTTGTTATTAAGTATTCTATGATAGAAATAGGGCATAGGCCTCTTCCATAGAATGCCATGACGAACATTCTTGAGCCGCCTCCATGCACTTACAACTTTCTGCGATCTTTAAAATACTTTTCACACCACCTGCTCGACAATGTCCAATTACAAATCATGCAACCTCAACGTAAAGTACAGCATTGTCTCTCTAGGGATATAAAGTTGTATGAAACTCCCTAGGGATTAAAGTGATTTGAATTTAGAACGTCAAATTCGTGTTGGAAACTCGTGGAAAACTCTGAGTAAAAAAATGTCCATATGGCATTGTAAAGAGGTTTGTTCGGAAATCGAACTGGCCACTATAGCAAAACTCGAAAAAAAAAGAAATAGGCCGATTTTAAAGAATGTGAAACAAAAGAGATGTTTGGTGCTGTGATTTTCAGTGAATTTTATTGCAATATTTTTGTAATATAATATTATGTCAGTGACAATTAGTTAATTAGTGTTAACAAAAAAAATGTCTAACGATAATGATTCTACTCCAGAGTTTATGAAAACAGACGATACTTATTTAATGGAGCCCTGGCCTTTTATTGCCTCGCAGTATGTGTGAAAAGTAGAGTATGCTCCTCTGGAATAAAGCCTGTCTTCGTCTTGGGCAGCTTGAACCCCTCGCTTCACTCAGGACTCTATATAACTCCCTCGCTACACTCGGGAGTTAACTTTAGAGTCCCTCGTTACGCTCAGGGTTCAATATGCCGCCCGCGACATAAGACACTGCTTTATTCCCTTAGTGCATAATCTACTATTTAGTCCTTCCTGCACTGCGTCGCGTCGTCCGGTTTGAGGTCGCCACTTAAAAATAATTATTGATTAATTATTTCGTTATTATTATTTATCATTATTTCATTAGTTCTATGACCATTATTCCTTTATGAAAATCGGTTCTGCATAGCTGTTATGACCTTTCTGAGCGCTATGCCATTGATCTTGGTTCTTTTACAGATTTCCTCATTTAGAACTATATCAAATAGTTAAACTCCGAGCATAGCTCTCTCCATAGCCCAACACGCGACTTTCAGAACACATCCCGGGACATTATAGGAATAGAAGTTGTAGTAAGCGGTTGTTACCACTTTAGATCCTGCCAATTTTCCTAACCATTTTGTTTGTTAGCCAAGTTGGTCGTGGAAAGCAACGGCGGCGATGAGCTCACCACTTTTCACGACTATATTCCTGCGACTGTGCACCCACGGTGAAAAGAGGCCATTCGGTGCTCTACTCATTCTAGGAAAAAGGTGTGTGTTTATGTATGTATGTGGTAATTTACAAATAGGTTTTTACTCGTCTTTGTTTGTTATGCTCATTATGTTAGTTAGTAGCTAGTAGCTCACACGAACTAGTCTGAATCATCTAATGACTATGCGTTATCTGTCTACCAAAATTATGTCTATAGGGCAAGACCTTGAACTGATTTTGCCAGAACGTCATCAGTTATAATTATTGATTGAAGATACGTTCAAAAAGTTTTAAAGTAATGAGTTTGTATACATATATTAGAATGGCGTATAGGTTTGCGTCTACTGCTGGACAAGGACTCCCCCATTGAATACAATAAATAAAATAAATAAATGCTGGACATTTTCACACAACATTATCTAGCCCCAAGCTAAGCAGAGCTTGTGTTATGAGTACTAGATAACTGATATACTTAATACAATACATTACAATCATACAATATACTCTGATTTTTAATCTTAGACAATTTTTGTAAACAAAGAAATGTCTCTGTGTGTAAGTATTGACACTTATACACAAAGTGGCATAATCTTGACATTTCTTTGTTTACAAAAAATGTATAAGATAAAGAATTTGTCATAATCTACACCTGGTATTTGTGAAAGTAGTTTGGTGTTAAGTACTCAGGTGGATGCTGCTGCTCATTCTCTTGTGTAACTTATATTATAGAATAAATAACTAGGTTATTAATTATTCAAACCACAATGCGGTAAAAGAGGTTTTTATTTATATCAACTCATTATTTTTTTGAATTCACCGGAGTGCACCCTTACATCGCAAACATAAATCCAGGTTAAAAAAGAAACCATCAAACAATGGCTCAGAGGGACGCTCCGCCAAATATTAAATTACTCAATATTTCATACCGATACTAATTTCGCTATCTTAACCCTTCGCCGCCAACGACACAAAATATTACAAGAAAAAATACCCCAAAAGAAAAAACGTCCTGGCCTAATTGACATTCTTTATGAGCGTCAGTCCTTAGACGGGGATATTTTTTAATTAGATATATTTTATGGGTTTTTTTCCAAAGGGGAGTGGAATAAAGGGTTAACATTTGTTTGAGCCCAATGAGTGGGTGGGGGGGTCAATATTAGCCTTCTCGTAATCAGCCGGAGAAAAAATGGTCGATTAGACCCCCTTCGCGACGTTAATTTAGGATCATTGGAGGCACGGAAGGTGGGTGACAGTAGTACCCCTTTCTTAGTAAATTGTCTTTTTTAAAATGCTGTTCGGAAGTGCCGGTAAAGTAGAGGTTTACGGGTGACTTGAGACGGGGCTAAGATTGGATTAGGTTTTTAAAAGTCAGTGGTTTGCGTCAAATTGTGAGGGTTAAGTTATTAAATCGGTACTGTTTGTTTTGGAAATACACTCGAGAGCAATGAATCCGGGTCACTTAAAGAATGTTAAAAATCTCGGAAACTAAAAATGATAGATTAATGCAATAAATTGTATTTAATAGACAATGTAATACTCCTTAAATGAAGGTAAAAAAAATATGAGTCACCATACATTTTATTAACACAAAATTACATAAAGAAAAAAACTGCTGATCTCTCCTTAAAACAAAAATAGGAAACATGAAATTTTTGAACTTTATTACGATTTTCTTGAATTTTAATACTTCGTATTGCCTCCTCGTGCTTCCATTACTGCGTTTACGCAGAAAAAAAACAACAAAAAAACAGAAATCAAACAATGATAAATGACAGATTACAAACAAAAGCAAAACCAAATGCTGTAATTTCGTAGTTCCATCTTCGAAAGTGGCCCTTTTTCAAATTTGATTTTTTTATGATATAACTTTACAATAACTAAGAAGTTTTAATACCTTCATTTAAGGAGTATTACATTGTCTATTAAATACAATTTATTGCATTAACCTAGCATTTTTAGTTTCCGAGATTTTTAGGATTCTTTAAGTGACCCGGATTCATTGCTCTCGAGTGTACAAGCCAATCTATATAAAACGAAAAAACAACTTCTTCTTTTTTTAAGAATGAACAAATGAATGAACGAATTATTTGCTTAGAACGTAAGTACAGTACAAAACATAGATGATAAATATAAATTTATTATAAAACGACCAAATACGCAAACACAATGTCAATAAAAACTAATTCATTGTTCTGAGAGAACTCTCTCCATCAATAGGTGGAAGAATTCGTTTCTAAGCGAAAATACCACCTATTGTAGGTACTTTTAATTGACCGAGAAAAACAAGTTCTCTGAGTCAACTTGGAAGAATTGGCATTTGTATGTATGTATGTATGTGTGTTTGGCCGATGAAAACTTTCTAACTTAAAAAACCGTAAACTAACGTTGTGAACTTCAAAACCCACGTGCAAGAGACATTTTTTTAAATGTTCCTTTTTTTTTAATGAGTATCTAGATCTAGATAGTGTAGGACTTAAGAGTGCCTTCATCGTTGAATTAATTGACAGTGACACTGAACTAAAATTTGTAATTTATTATAACAATCATAATTAGGAGCTGGTTACTTTCTATCGGCATTTTGAAACATATTATAATATAGAACTAGTAACAAAACTGAAGAAGTAGTAAGTAATAGGATCAAAACGGAACAGATGCGCTATTGTATTGCCCGCTAAACAAAACAGGTAACTAAGCACAGCAGCGTCCTCCAATTCCACGACGGGTCTCTCACTGAACAGACTCTAGTACCTAGTTATGAAGAGACTGGGAAAAGGCCTAGAAAAAATTAAACACATACAAAAGCTTTCAATCATGAGGCTTAGTACGGGTTTTGATAGTTTACGAAACTATATGAAGTTTCGTTTCCATCCAATACATTTACTAACAGCGTCCTTAGTTTTCTTCTCAAGTAAATAGGAAGGAAACGAAACTTCATATAGATTCGTAAACTATCAAAACCAAAAATCAAAGCCCCTGTGCGTGTTTCCAGTGATGACTTACAGCACTGAGACGTGGTCGCTAACTATTGGCCGTATAGATAAGCTCAAAGTCACGTAGCGGGCTATGGAGAGAACTATGCCAGGAGTTTCACTACGTGATAGAATCCGAAATGAGGAAATCCGTAGAAGAACCAAGGTCACCGACATGGCTCTCAGAATTAGCAGGTTGAAGTGGCAATGGGCAGGTCATATAGCTCGAAGAAATGATGACCGTTGGGGAATAAAGGTTCTCGAGTGGCGACCACAAACCGGACGACGTGGTAGAGGAAGGAGACTCTCCACTTGATGGACTAAAGACATTATAAACATCGCGGGGGTCGGTGGATGGAGGCAGCGCAAGACCGTTCGTCGTGGCATTCTAAGAGGATGCCTATACCCAACAGTCATGACACATGACAATTTTTTTTATAAAATGTTTTTAGTTCAGTGAGTCCGATGTAACAAAATGCCTCATGTAGGTTCAAAAATTTTTGCTTTGTTCTACTTTTCAAGTTAATTACTGACCGAGCCGAAAATGAATCATGATTTAAACGAGAGAGAAGTAGCTTCGAGGAAAACATATATAATTCTTAGAAATAAGTATCACAAAGGATTTGAGACATGATTTTAATTTTGATTTTGACAATGAATATAGGTACTCCTAATAAACAACAATAAAAGTTTTAAACATAACTTTTCATTTAAAAAACCGACTTCTGCCATTGTATTCGACTAAATATTTGTATGAAAAAAACATGATGAAAGAACCATAGTGGTGAAAGGATTATGATACTTTCTGAATGCAAATGCTTGGTTTGTTGCTGAAAATATCAAAATTGCCATATGTATGCCTACAATGTTTGAGAAGTTCCCTCAATTCCTCATGGATTCCATAATCAGAACTGGATTCTGAAAAATGGGACCAATCTGGAAGTATGTCTATTCAATTAAAAAAAGAATTTTCCAAATCGGTTCATAAACGGCGGATATATGAGGTAACAAACATACAAAAAATAAAAACAACCGAATTGAGAACCTCCTCCTTTCTTGTGAAGTCGGTTAAAAACATCCCGTTCGGGAAGATGAACTGTAATAATTTTGGATTGTTTGTTGTGTACATTTTCAAAGCTAATTTCCTTCCCGTTAGTCATTCATTTATTTTGACTTTATGTTTTGACTTACCATTTCAATAATTATTTGGCGATAGAGTCGTCTCTATTCCTTATGTCGTTTTATTTGACGACCTCTGTGGCGCGGCGGACGAGTAGCCGGCTGAGATGCGAGAGGTTGTGGGTTTGATTCTCGCTGCGGGACAAATCTTTGTATGATCTACAAACATTTGTTCCGGATCTGGGTGTTATGGTACCATGGTACTCGTAGTTCCTTGATATCCATGACACAGGGAATCCTAGTGTGGGATCATGACTACTTATGTGACTGTTGTTATGTATTGCGCTGAGCTAAAAAAGTTTAAAAGTTATAGAAGTGACGTTTTCATCACTTTATCTCTGCTGTGGTTTGAGATTTTTTTTGTATTGTTCTACTTGGTAAGCAAACAAGCATACTGCCCACATGATGGAAAGTAGTTATCGTAGCTTATGGACGCCTGTAACAGCAGAGGCATCATACGCGCGTTGCCGACCCTGAGACATCAAGATGAAAAGTTTCATGGACCTGTACTTTCACCAGCACCCGTACTCTTCAAACCGGAACACCAGCAATGTGAGCATTACTGCTTGGCAACAGAAATATATGGTGATAGTACTTCCCCGGACGAAATCTTTCACAAGAAGTTCTACTAATAGCTTTGAATCTAGAAATGTAATGGAACTATACTTTTATATAATGGCTTTAGGATTTATGTATGAAAAGTGAGGTTATTAAAGTGACTAAGGGTGTTTTTAGTAAAAAGTATAAAACAATCCATGAAATAGCTTATTATACTTCTAGGGCCTTATTCATAATCATTTTTTAAACCTATTTTAGTTAAAATATGTGTTGTCTTCGTCTCTCTGATGTAAAATGGCATTCGTCAAAAGAAGACAAAACATATTTTAACTAAAATAGGTTTCAAAAATGATTATGAATAAGACTCCAGACTCCAGCCTGCTGCATAGTTATGGAGTCAGCCGTAGCCAGACCAGCATGCGCCTGGGTTCGTGTGTCGATGTCTTTAGCGTTGACAAATTATTCGAACGAGACGTATACACCTCCCTAATTCAATGTAGCGACACGTAAAATATCACTCAGATTAGTCGCGCCGAAAAACTGCCGGAAGAAAAAAATATAAGCCGATAAGTGCGATACGAAATACAATAAGAGGGTTCCGTCACAATTTTATAGCAGTTTAACATGCACACACACATCCTCACACACACAAACAACTTAACTTAGATCAATATCAGTTTACTTTATTTTATTTTGTTATATTTAACTTCATTTCTTAACTTTTAAATTAAATTTGTTAAACTTTTTTACCTATGTACTAAAATGAATATATTTAATCAAAGAAGCTAGTTCCTACGGAAGAGCGAGACCCTCTAATACAGGTATTTTCATACTTAAAAGAGGGTCTCAAACCCATGAGATGTAATATGATTTAGTTTACCGAAATAAATATTTGTATTTGTATTAGTTTGCTAGTTTTAAATAGATAACACCACTTATGGAAAACATTAACAAATCTAATCGGTGTTACCATTACTTAGTTTAATTTACAGATAACTAACTTGGATTACAAGTGTTAAAAATGTATGAACCACGGAAAAGAAGGGAGTCTTCTGATACAGGTTTTTATAACTTATAAGAAGAGATCCCAACTCATGAAACCACACCTAGTAATTTATAAAAAATAATTTGAATACGAAATTTTGAATGCGAGGTGGTCAAGAAATTGGCGATTAGAGGCGAAGCAATATTGTGGCGACAATACCCCCTAATGTCATCACAATTTTCACTTCCTCTATCCTCCTCTCTTGTTCCCTGTTTTGTCTTTTTCTGCTTTTCCTGACCCTCTGACTTTTTCAAAATGCTACTCTAAGATGAGTAGGGTGCGTCCTAGCGGAACCCTAAAAACTTCGACGAAACGAAACGGAGAAAAAACCCGTGAAAAATCTTTATTTAATCCCTCTTGAGCTAAATAAGTTCATTTGGCGAGTGGAGAAAAAAATATATATTTTCGCCTTTTTGTAAATTAGAAAACATTTTCACCGATTTGTATGGCTTACTCGGGGGTAATTAGTGAGGGGTAGGGGGGTGCTATTGGAGAATTAAATTTATTTTTTCCTTTGAACTAATGAGGGTGAACAGAACGAGAAAAATGCCAGGATTAAGAGATAAATTACCTGATATTAGTGAACATTGTAAATAAATCCAATTTAGGATACGAATATTTTGATGCGAAAAAGTTTATATTCTCCCATTTCACCGACTTAAACGACGGAGATTATTAATTTGTCACTATTATCAAAAATATACGACATGTGTCTATGAAGTTAACTGCATATATGTATATATGTATATAAGACTAATTTTATAAATAATTGTCTTGTCATTTTAATTTAAAATTAAAATCAAACAACAACTTAGACCAATAAAAATGACGACCTCCGTAGTGCGGCGGGTGAGTAGCCAGCTGAGACGTAAGAGGTATGGGTTCGATTCCCGCTGCAGGACAAATGTTTCCATGATCTGCAAATATTTGTTCCGGGTCTGGGTGTTGCGGTACAATGGTACTCGTAGTTCCCGATACCTACGACACAGGGTAACCATAATGTGGGATCAGGACTATGTATGTGACTGTAAAAATTACAAAATTCCCTTAAAAAAAGTTGTTAAATGGCTGACCCAATGAGGGGTTTTCACGGCCGTTTCAAATCATGCTTTCAGCGTTGAAAATAGATGGCGCTGCTCTGTAAAGTAGCAGTCAAGTGTCAAAATAAAGTGAAATGTCAACATCAACAACGTAGAAATAATTTTCGTTTCGTGGTATTTATTCGTGCACCACAGACAATCTTGATTGATACAGTTGAGTCAGCGCCATCTATCGAAACAATTTGAACAACTTTTTTTCTTTTTAATCGAAGATGAAAAGCCCTCATTTCCACAAGAACCGCGAACTGCTAAGAAGTGGAACTCGCTGTCGTTCTCTCAACTTCAGTTTGGGTCTTTTCAAGGCAAGAGTGAATAGGTGCCTTCTAGACCTTTGTGCTCCATCAGCGGCTACGTCATCACTTACCAACAGGTGAGATTGCGGTCAAACGAGGTACTAATATCGCAAAAAAAGGAAAAAACCATATCGGTAACACCAACTTTCATACAAAAAAAACCGTATTTAAATCAGAGCACTCGTTCTGAAGCTAGGAGGCTACAGACAAACAGACAAACGAACAACTATGGCATCAAACTTATGTTTTTAATTCTGAGTGTAATCATTCAAATGGTTTGATAGGTACGTACGGAACCCCAAAACTTATCATGTTATACATTACAATATTATTGTGAAATAGTATCTACGACTAACATCAAAGTAATTTGGAAATGTGTGCAATTTATCTAACAGATAGCACTGAGATAAATTCAAACTAATAACTAAATGCCATGACAGATATTAGTTGGCAAGACAACTGGTTATTATCGATGTTAAATCAGATATTACCTTAATGATAACAATGATAAGGGCAAAGACATGATAATAATGATGACACATGGTCACATGATGGTTCTCAAATCGGTTGTATTTTTTTATGTTTGTTACCTCATTGTCTCCGTCGTTTATAAACCGATTTGGAAAATTATTTTTTTATTTGAATAGATATACTTTCAGATTGATCCCATTTTTTCAGAATCCAGTTCTGATGATGGAATCCATGAGGTATTGAGGGAACTCTTCAAATATAGCAATTTTGATATTTTCAGCAACAAATCAAGCTTTTGCATTCAGAACGTATCATAACCCTTTTCACCGCTATGGTTTTTTCATAATTTTTTTTTCATCCTGATATTTAGTCGAATACAATGGCGGAAGTTGGTTTTTTAAACAAAAAGTTATTTTCAGGTTAAGTAAACATGATACCTACTCTAGGAAGTTATCTGGTATTCCCAAAGCGACAAAAAAAAAGAAAAAGTGCAAATTATTTAACTATGAAAGGGAACAGCAATATTAGTATGGGAATTAGTAGGAACTGGTAGGGTTATGAGAATTAGTAGGGTTGCCATGAGCATGAGCTCTTATAGCGATTCAGTTCAAAAACGATTGAGTACAAAATATCGTTTCCGTGATGTCCGCAGCTATATTTAAAGGCACTGTTACAGGTCTATAGACTGCGATTAAAGTTATTCAATGATGAAGAATGTCAACGACGAACCAATATTTTGTACTGAATCGGTATAAGAGCTTATGGTAACCCCCCAGAACTTTAACACTGTTGTAGAAATAACTACAGTAGCTAGTCTAGTGTTTCAACTAACTAGGAAAACACCTAGTTGTGAACAATCAAACATCTCAGTTGCACAAACACGAGCTTGATAAGCAGAATGGCTGTCGTCGAAGGTACATAAATAAATACATGCGAGTTGCATTTAGTAACGAACAATGCGGTGAGGGCTGAGCTTAGTGTAGACAATCCAGGGAAGGAATAGAATAGAATAGAATATAAATAGTTCTTTATCAAAACCGTACACTTACGGCCTTATTACAGAACATGGACTAAATCTGAATTTAGTCCAGGCGTACTAGTCAAGGATTAAATATCGACATTAGGCATATGCGACTTTAAATACGAAAGCAGATGGTTTATTTTCCGAAATCAATTCTCGCGCTAATTTCCAAAGTATCAAACTGACGGATTGTGTCACATCACAATTGAGATGTCCAAATTCTTACCTCTAACAAGCAATCAACTGTCAATTTATAGACCATTGCTAAACTAGGGGGCTGCCTGGTTTTAGATAAACCAGAGATAGTCCAAGCTTATGTAATTTTTGGCATATCTAGCTCGAAAGTTGCTTGTGGAAAACAAACCATCTGCTTTTGTATTACAGTCGTATATACCTTAGGTCGATATTTAAGCCTCGACTGGTAGTCCTGGTTTAAACCCAGACTAAGGGCATTTTTTATAATAACACCATTATAGTATTGTATACCATACTTAATATACTATATTGTACACCATAACATAATAAAAAAATAAACAAAATTTTACATGATAATAATTAAAAGTATAATGGGCCACATAAAATCAATTTTTTCCAGACAACCTTTCGATGGATTTTTTTTTTTTTAACTTAGAGAACTCCATGAATTTTTATCTCATATAATATATTAATGGAGTTTGAAGCCCAGAGGAATGAATACTGGCTAAAATGTAATCGTTTTTTTAATATTTATATATCACATTCTACAACGAATATAGGTATATTAATAAATATATATTCATTTTAAAATTTCTGATTAATAATTTAAATAAATAAAATAAAGAAATAAATGCTGCACATTTCACACAACATTATCTAACCCCAAGCTAAGCAGAGCTTGTGTTATGTGTACTAGATAACTGATATACTCAATGCAATACATTACAATAGATAGATACTTTTTTATTATACATAGAAAAATACCCAGAACACCCCGAACAAATATTTGCAGATCGTACAAATATTTGTTCCGAGGCGGGAATCGAACCCGCAACCTCCTGCGTCGCAGGCAAACTTTCACCCGCCGCGCCAAAGAGGTCGTCAATTATTTATTAATTATTATTTTGAATATAATATTTTACAAATAATTAAACGTTTTTAATTTGTTTTATTAAGACTTCAAAAAATAAATCCGTGATTGGATACCAAAAGAGCATTCCTTTCTATGTTATGTAGGTATGTAGGTACCTAAATAAACCGTTTTAAACATTTATTTTACCAACAAATTTTCCTGTATCGGAAGTCGTTCAAGTAGCTTCGTCATGTTAGAGTTAAATATTTATTTTTATATTTACCTCATATATGACTAAATAAATTTAAATGTAATAAGTGTCATTTGCCTCTGCTGATAATAATAAATTACGCAAAGCTCACGTTATAGGTGCAATATAACTGCAGCAATTTGTCTCGTACTTTCGAAGTGTCTCTTCAACTGTGTTTAAGTTTATAGCAAACGTTATCGACAGTTGTATCATAAAAATCCTACTCATCATCATCAGCAGCCTTTGACGCCCACTGCTGAACGATGCCTCCCCCAAAAAATACAATGGGAGTTATTGCCATAATTGATTTGCTTAATTATTAGCTTGGCAGGTGGATTGCTAATCTCAGTATTCATGTTGAGTATTTAAGTGTATGTTGCTGCCCATCTCCTGGTGTAGGTAATTCCTTAGTCTTGTCCGGCCACGGCTTCCCTCGCGTTATACCGGGATAAAAAGTATACTATAGCCCAATGATATAATAATGTTTTCTCTCTTTTTTGTTTGAAACAAGATCTGTCAATTCATGACCTAAGTGCCAAATTTTATCAAAATTGGTTCAGTCGTTACCCCGTAACCATAGGAACTTTTGTGTTTATAATATTAGTAAGATTGTATTCAATGGCGGAGGCTTCGTCCTTTTGATAAATTGGTATTTTGTTTTATTTATGCGTAACTACTGTAATTTAGAGTGTTGTAATTAATAAGCATGACGGTATGTCCACACTATGTTTTCGCTAACACGCTCCGCTCAAACTATGGCGAACTTTCCGCTGTGTTCGGCGTGAAAGCGCTCCGATACAGCCGCTATCTTACACACGCTGTATGAGTGGGCTATGTCGCACGATTCATAGACCAATTGTATATTAGTTCAAGAATAAATAAGATCTAGTTTAGATTTCTTTATTTGAAATATAAAAATGAAATGTTGACAATTGACATGTCTAAAGCTATCTAAAGATTAGCTCAACTGATCCAGTTCAACTGGTACCATTAGGTATACCAGGCGGAAGGACTCCTCTAACTCCTGTGGATGTCGTAAAATGTGACTACAGGATTACGCCGGGGATGGGCAGCAGCATCCACCTGAGTAATTGACCAAACACACTATGTGAAAAATCCAACGCTTATTTTGAACCTATAAAACTCTTTATCATGACTTTTCAGTGTTTACCCGAGTGATGGAGGGTTATGTTTATCGCGCTTATCTATGTGGGTGGGATTTTTCATATTATGAATTTTGAGGTTTTATTTGAAATCTCTCGAAAGGAAACACGACAGCTTAGTAATTTTCTTGATATTATTATTTTCCAAAGTAGGCTGTGTATATTAAAAATTTTGTTTTATAATAATGTGTTATTTTGCACGAAAATACATTTTGTACATTGTTAAGTTCTCTGAAAACAGAACTTTAAATTATTTATAAGTCTCGATAACAAAAAAAAAATTACCCCTGGTGTGTCCAGCCTAAGAAAATACCCCTCCATCTCTTCCCGTGGATGTCGTAAAAGGTGATTAAGAGATTACACAAGGGGATGGGCAGCAGCATCCGCCTGAGAACTCAAAACGAATACTGCGATCACCAATCCGCCTGCCAAGCGTGGTGATTATGGCAATCCCCCCCATTGTATTTTATGGGGGAGGCCTCGTCTAGCAGTGGACATCCAAAAGCTATTGATAATGATTTAAAAAAACATATTTTGATTTGGTGCCAATACAAAACTGAAATCTCTGCGCTAGCGTACTGGGCCATGATTCGTACCATTTCATAATATCTGAAAAATGTTATCTCGATTCACTCCCTTTGTGTATCGAAACACGACTAATCGTCTAAAAGCCTTTTGAAATCAAAGCTTAAATCCCTTCTTTAAGTATTCAATTAAAATCAATCGGTTGCTCAAAGGAGCTCCTTCAAAAGAACGTCAAACATAATCAATTTTGCAAATATCCCCCCTTCTTCGTCTTTTTCTTTTCGTATGAAATAAATCTGTTCAGACATCGCTGAAAAGGAGTGTAACTGCACCTTAAAGACCAAACTCTTCATCGATACAAACAAATTTCAACTGTATTAACCCATTAACAAAGATCATGTTCGCTTGAGCGTGCTGCAAGGATATACAGGAAAAGTATAACACAAGAAAATATGATAACATTGTGTAATAGTATCGAACGTAACTTTATTAGTATCGGCTTGCAAGGGTTATACACCCAAACACAGCACGATACAGTCCACATTCAAATGGCAAGTGTGAGATAGGTCCTTTTGGATGTATGACGTCATCAATACGTATCTCTGCATTATCGTTATAACGCTGGCATTAAGACAGGATCGTTCAAGGGAAAAATTGTTTAATAAATATAGCGTAAGGGCAAATACACATGTTTCACCTGAAATAATCTTTTCATGTCAATAATATTACTACGCAAAAAATAAGAATTTTTGAAATAGGGTTTAGGTTTTTGAAAGGTTGATGTCTTCTTCGTTCTTCTTGACAGAGACACTGGTACTTTTTTAACCGACTTAAAAAAAGAGGATGTTCTCAATTCGACTGTATATTTTTTTTGCATGTTTGTTACGCGACTACTCTGCCAATTATGAATTGATTTGATGGTTCTTTTTTTGTTTAGTAGGTCATACTTCAGAGGTGGTCCCATATAAATGTTATCGAAATTTATTCAGCGCTTTTTGAAGCTTTTTTTGGTCGGTATTTGTTTTTTTTTTCTAAAAATAAATTTCATTGATCTCCCAGATGTTGACTGTTACTAAAAAGAACTTGTGTCAGTTGAAATTATCCTACATCACTAACATTATTGTGTGAAAGTTGAACCCTATTGAAATTAGTTTTAAATCTCAGGAAGGTTGAACTCTTTATCTTCAATCGTGACAGTTGAAAATGTAAATTATTTTTCGGTATCCCACTGGTTGACAGTTTCTAGAACGAACCAATGTGGTGAATGGATTCAGATTGCGCTCTGTAGAGACAGTCTTTGCATGGAATAATCAATATGCTTTAAAAAATGTTTGTTTCTAGAATGTTTCCGCATACATAGTTTTGTAGTTGGCACAGAAAATAATCAAAATCATAAAATAAATAAAATAAAAGGGCATTAATTCACTGACATTACTTATCGCTAGTTACAAAGGTAGTATAATAGAGATAGGTAGGTAGGAGGTAGGTAGACAAGGTAGTGTAAGAAAAAAGGACGAGGGCTCAGCCACGCTGTTTTTCAGCCTCACCTTAGAATGCTGCTGTCGTCGCAGCAGCCATGATACTCGGAAGCTATCTGCTGTTCAGCAAAGGAAACAGCAAAAAAACCACCGAGAATTTGTTAAATTAATAATAGTCTAAACTACTCTTAAACTAATCATAGGCCAATTTAAAATATTTTGTCGTTCTGTACACGCCCTTACTAAGCGATCAGTGTATGATGTATCACGTTACTCCTCATATGATAAGATGTTCATTATTAATAGCTCAGATTGGGGCTGGAGTTAATAATTCACGTTCGATCGTTTCGGCAATTTTTCTCATCAACATTATAGGATATGTGATGCCAAAAGCCATTTAGATGACAAAAATAATCTATGGGTGTCTGAATTGGATGCTTACACCTTCATTGCATTGACTAATACCGCCTGATAACTATTGAGATTTCAGTTTTTTCAATATGTATGTTTGAATCACTGGCCAAAACACGTGCTGAAAACGGTAAAAAAACATCGTGAGAAAACCAGCATGCACTAGAATAAAAAATTCGAAGGCATTTGACATTTAATAACCCACATTAGACATTCACTCTCTTCGTTAGTAACCCCCTGAGTGCCACCTGCACTCTATGGTTAATAACCCCCCGAGTAGCAGCTGCACTCTAACCAATAGTAGGCCCTGACTCCCAGCTGCATTGTTATCGTTAGAAGGGTCCAGATACCAGCTGCACTCTTATGGTTAGTGACCCCATAGTTCCAGTGGCACTCATGGTTAGTAACCCCCTGAGTACCAGTTTCATCGTTAGTAGGGCCCGGATAGAAGAAGCACGCTCATGGTTAGTAACCCCCCGAGTAGCTGCTGCACTATCATGCTTAGTAACCCCCTGAGTAGTAGCTGTACTCCAATCGATAGTAGGCTCTAACTCCCAGCTGCATAGTCATCGTTAGTAGCGCCTGGATACCAGCTGCACTCTTAAGGATCAGTGAACCTAAAGTTCCATTGGCACTCATGGTTAATAACCCCCTGAGTAGCAGCTGCACTCTCATCGAGGCCCCGACTCCTAAGCTGCATTGTCATCGTTATTATAGGCCCCAAATCCCAGCTGGAACACTATGGGCCGATTATGCATGCTCAAAACCAATACTGCAATCACCAATTTACCTGCCAAACGTAGTGATTATGGAACTCCCCAATGTTAGCTATGAGGAAGCTTCGTCTAACAGTTAGTGGTAGTAGTAGAACTTCTTGTGAAAGAGTTTGTCCGGGGAAGTACTACCACCGTACCTATTTCTGCCGCCAAGCAGTAGTGCTCGCATTGCTGTGTTTCGGTGGGTGCCGGTGAAATTACAGGCACATGTGAGTTTTCATCTTTATGTCTCTGGGTCGGCAGCGCGCGTGTGATGCCTTTGGTGTTGCAGGCGTCCCATAGGTTACGGTAACTGCCATTCTTTCCATCAGGTGGAATGTATGCGTGGTTGCTTGCCAAGAAAAAAAAAGCAGTGGACGTCAAAGTCTTACGTATAGTAATTGCATCCTCTTTGGTCCAAAGGTTGCTGATTATGATGCTTATGTTGGAAGCTGATTTTACTTTGATGTTAATCAATGTTATTTTTTCTTTCTAGAACACACAAGATGCCGCCCTCCAAAGACCTTACCACCAAGCAAGCCTTTTCAAGAGCCATCTCAAATAGTAAGTTAATAACTATGTAAACTTAAGGTGGATCGTCTCGCATGTGGCGCAAAATTCAAATTTTATTGTGTTTTTTGCTCGTCACAGCTTATAAACACTCCTTGAGATAGCGAAAACTAGGAGACCCAACACATATGTTTTAGTTTATAGTAAATATCATTTGTTAAACTACGAATATCCCTTAACCAACAAAAACACTGTAAAAATCAATCATTGAAGAATATCAATTAAAACATGTGTCTCAAAGTTTTCGCAAAATAAGTTGTATCTTATCTATCACAAGAAGTGTTGATAAGCTGTGATGAGCAAAAAGCATAATAAAATTTACATTTCGCATCGCTTGCAAGATGTTCCACCTTTACTATCTTCTTAGATTTCTTCTTAAACTTCAGAATCTTAAGTGTAGGCACTAGCAGATATACTAAATCATTTAAATTTTCTATTCCAGATGAAATGTCAATGTCGGCAAAAGTCTACCACCCCGCCACAAATTTGATGCCTGCATCTCCCCCGCACTCCCCCACCGGGCTAGCACCCAGTTTCCCCCCTCGCCCAACCACGTCCACCTGGGGACGACAGACCAGCACCAACGGGAAGTACTCCTGAGGATAGCACAGCGAGGTCCCTTGGGAATTTCGCCAGACTACAGTTTGATCAAAGTGACCTACAGGTCATTGTTTAAGACCCCTGTTATTCATAAGGATTTGCTCAAAACGGTGAAGAAAAACACTTGAAACCTGCATGTGACATTCACCAATTAGCTTTGGGCTGGTGGATTACTGTCCGTCCACTCTCGTGATCGAGAGTAGGCTGGCAAATTTAGGGTTTTGTCTTTTTCTGTCCTATTATCAGTGTTGGGAGGAAGGGACGAAACACTAATTACCTAGTAAGATAAATAAGAATATAAATTAATATTAAAATGTGGTGCATTTTGTTATGATGTGATAAAACCAGTTAGAGTTAGTAGTAATTACTCATACAGATAGTAGTACTGTAGGTAGTGTAAGAAATTTAAACTGAAACTGCCAACTAACATTATTTTACTAGAAGCATTAGCATTTGCGGCTCCGCCCACGTGGAACCTCTATTATAAATTATATGGTATTCTGATGTATAAGCTATAGTACTGTAAAGTTTCCTCAAAATCCGTTCAGTTGTTTTTGTGTGAAAGAGTAAATCAAAAGAATTGTATTCATTGAAATCACAAAGATCATTTTGAATTGTCTTATATATTAAAATTACTCCTGTTCCAATACGACCAAGCCTAGAAGAATGAGGCAACAAACATGGCTTGGCGTAGTTTGATGAGTAACAAACATCCATTCATCCATGTATCCTCACACAATTTTTCATTTATTATAAGTACTTAAGTATTAGTAGGAGAGGATTTCTAATAGTTCTATTATTAAAGGTTATCATAAACATCAGCCGGTATACGCCCACTGCTGGGCATGCCTCTGCCAAAGAATGCCACGATGAACGGTCTTGAGTCGCCTTCATCCACTGACCTCCCACAACCGCCACAATGTCATGTCCATCAAATAGAGGAAGGCCTTCCTATTATCTTATAGATTAGATATTGCTCGAATAACTCGATTTTTTAGTGCTATTCATTTTTGATCAACATAATATTTATACTAGATTTTACAAAAATCAACTTAATCTAATTAATCAATTACATTGATTAAATGAGATTACCTGTTAAAAAAACCATAAAGATGTGTGAATAGTATTAATAGTAAAATATCGGAAGTCTTGCTTACCTCATTTTACAAAACTCTTAAACGAGTAAGTAGTTTTGTAAATTTTCTGTAATTTAAGCTAGGTGCTGTTAGTAATATTGTAAATAAATTAATAATTCAAATAAAGACTCTTGTTTATTTTTTTCTCGTTGCGTAGGTACAAGGAACCATGAGAAAATGTAGCCTAAGTATTTCATCATCATCATCATCTACAGCTAGCTTATGCTTACAATTTAGTTATTGATAGATCCTGTGACCAAGAGATCTGTTTAAAATTGGTAGTGCTATAGTCATGCATAGCTACAACAACGGGCTCGAAGTATTAACTGATCGAAAATAAGTGATAGGTAAGTGTAGTTTTCCCCTTCCTTTTACTAATGAGACCATTCTGTAAGTAGCCTGAACGAACTTTATCGTCACAATACGATAGTGCCGTCAAAGCTCAGAAAATTAATCACTACGAGAAATTCATTTATAATAGCTCTAATGCACACAAAGCCATATGGCGTGTAGTGAATGCCGAAAGAGGTGCTATCTCTTGTACTTCTGCGAGCTTTACAGATATCGCTAAAGACGCCACGGGCAGGAAATTCGAGTCTCGGAAGGCGGCTGTCGATGCAATGAATACGAGGTTCGTAAGCGCGGCCGCTGCATGTGGCGCGCCGCGCGCTCAGCTGTCGCGGGTGAACGCGGCCATGGCAGCCGCGCGCCCGCAGGCAGACCGCTCATTGAGACTTGTTAGGTTTACTGCGACCGAAGTTTTCCGCATTATAACATCGCGCATCCCTCGCAAACCTATTAGAGATATCTATGATATCTCGATGGAACTTCTTTCGACTGCTGCGGCACCGCTAGCCTTGTGTCTGACCGCCTTGTTTAACCGCTGCATTGAAGCTGGAACTTACCCGGACACTCTTAAAGTCAGTAAGATTTCACCTCTTTTTAAGGGAAAGGGCAAGCGTGAGGATATTGATGGCTACCGACCTGTGTCGATAATACCCGCCATCGCGAAGGTCCTCGAGAACGGCATAAGCACCCGTCTCACTGAGTATCTGGAGACGACGGGTGCGATGTCTGAGCGCCAATACGCGTACCGCTCTGGCCGCTCAACTACCTCACTCACTCGTGAGGTTTTACGTCGCGTACTTGAAGCTTGTGAACACAAAATGCAAGTTGCAGTCCTGTGCTGCGACCTGTCGAAAGCATTCGACGTCGCAGATCACGGCGTTCTCTCTTCCAAGCTTCAGCACTACGGCATCAGTGGTCGAGCGCACTCGCTCCTTACGGACCTTCTGCGGGACCGCCATCAGATGGTGGTAAGCGACGGAGGTGAGACTAGGTCTGAACCCCTAGGGACGGTGATGGGCGTGGCACAGGGGTCTTCGGTATCCAATATTCTCTTCTCGCTACTGCTGAATGATTTGCCAGAGCACGTGACGGCAGGAGAAGTGTTTATGTACGCAGATGACGTAGCTACAGTTGTCCACGCTCAGTCTCTCGATCAGCTTGAGCAGCGGTTGAATGAGGCTGCCTGCCAGGTGGCCCAGTGGTTTGAGTGGAACGGACTCGTCCTGAACCTCAAGAAAACGCACTTCATTCATTTTTCCATCTCTGGTCATCAAGTCAGGAGGCTATCGGTATCGATCGAGTCAAGAGCCATAGAGCAAGTCCAGTCAACTGCCTTCCTGGGGTTTCATATTGACAGAGGCCTAACCTGGAGTACACATGTAGGCAAACTCTGTGCCAAATTGGGCAGCGCGTGTTACGCTCTATACAGAATATCTCGCGTGGTCTCAGCTGATGTAGTCCGTACCTGCTACTTCGCGACTGTACATTCGCTTCTCCAGTACGGAGCTGAACTGTGGGGGCGCGCTGCCGACAGGGAGCGTGCCTTCCGCATGCAGAAACGTGCTGTGAGGGTGATCGCAAAAGTGGCGCGGGATACGTCGGCGAGGCCATATTTCACTTCACTGAGGATACTCACGTTGCCCTCGCTCGTGATCTTCCAGGTTGCTGTGTACGTGAGGCAAAATATAGAAGCCTTCGGAACTCGTGGAGACGGGCACGCTCTAAACTGTAACACCCGTGGTGCTGGTAAGCTCGCGACAGTAGCTCACAGACTTGCCAAATCAGACAGGCTCACGCACATCTTGGGACCTGCTGTATATAACCGCCTGCCGGAGCATATTATAGAATCAGGTAGCCTTACATCCTTCAAGACTAAATTAAAATTATGGCTCATTGAGAAGGCATTCTATAATGTGGAAGATTTTGTATGGAAAGTCAAATAGTTTTTTAGATTATCAAATCAAAATAATATTTATTCATTGAATTTTGTTTGAATCGTTTAATATGACAATTTGTATCTAATTTATTTTATTTTTTACAATTTTGAATTACTGACTTAATTAGTCTTAAGTAGGTACTTAAGTTATGTTATTATAATTTAGCCCTTTTTTGAAGTATTATTGTGACTGTAATACATATAATACTATTGACCTGTAAATGTTATATTTACCAATATATTGATTATTTCTGATTATTTATTTCTGAACTTATTTAGTTGCTATTATATGTTAGGAAGTAGTGTAACGTAAATGACACCAAGCGCCATCTATAAAACGCTTACTGAAACTCATTCAAGCTGCGCAGGCGCAGCGTAGCCACAATTTTACCATTGCATTGATCACCCATTGTATTTTTAGTTCCTGGTGTTTTACATAGATGGCTCTATTTAGAGCTATGCTTTTCATTAGCTTTTAGCTGCTTTTAGGTAGTTTATTATGTCTCAATAAATAAATATTGTGCGTGTTATATTCAGTAATACGTAAACACAAGGACCGTTTTCGAACGTCAAGCTGCCACGTGCAAATGAAAAGCGGTAGGGGGCGTGTCAAGATTAGAGTTTTTTTTTAAATAACAGAAACTGGATCGTGTCGCTTGGAGATGTGTGTAACTATAGGTACAAGACAATCTAGTAACTTCCATTATGTATTTATATCGATTCAACCCATCTTAAGTACACTCGAGAGCAATGAATCCGGGTCACTTAAAGAATCCTAAAAATCTCGGAAACTAAAAATGCTAGGTTAATGCAATAAATTGTATTTAATAGACAATGTAATACTCCTTAAATGAAGGTATTAAAACTTCTTAGTTATTGTAAAGTTATATCATAAAAAAATCAAATTTGAAAAAGGGCCACTTTCGAAGATGGAACTACGAAATTACAGCATTTGGTTTTGCTTTTGTTTGTAATCTGTCATTTATCATTGTTTGATTTCTGTATTTTTGTTGTTTTTTTTCTGCGTAAACGCAGTAATGGAAGCACGAGGAGGCAATACGAAGTATTAAAATTCAAGAAAATCGTAATAAAGTTCAAAAATTTCATGTTTCCTATTTTTGTTTTAAGGAGAGATCAGCAGTTTTTTTCTTTATGTAATTTTGTGTTAATAAAATGTATGGTGACTCCTATTTTTTTTACCTTCATTTAAGGAGTATTACATTGTCTATTAAATACAATTTATTGCATTAATCTATCATTTTTAGTTTCCGAGATTTTTAACATTCTTTAAGTGACCCGGATTCATTGCTCTCGAGTGTATTTAATTTATCCATTTTTTTTGTATATTGTTTAAACTATTCCTAAAATAGGAGTCACAGGTGTATTTTCAGTGTTTTTTAAAACTTTAATCATCACCATCATCATCAGCCTAAAGAAGTCCACTGCTGGTCATAGACCACAACAAACAGCCCTGAGCCGCCTCCATCCACCGACTTCTTGCTACCTTTATAATGTCCTAGGTTTATCCAGAAAGTGGCCTTACTACACTGCGTCATCATTTGTGGTCGATACTAGAGAACCTTCATTCCTCAACGGTTGTCAGTTCTGCGAGCTATATGACCCCATTGTCACTTCAACTTACTAATTCTGAGAGCTATGTCGGTGGTTTTGGTTCTTTTACGGATTACTCATGAGTTAAATAAACAATTGGTATATTTTAATATAACTATATGCACAAGGAAAATAATCTAATAATACGTATAGGTTATAATTTATTAATAAGTAGTCCGTTTCCATTTGGTTATGCTTTCAGAGGCTTGTATTTTTACCATCATCATCACCACCAGCAAAAAGAAGTCTTGCTGGATAACGGAAAAACTTGAGTTGCGTTCTTGAGATGCCTCTATCATCACCTACATCATCACATCATGTTAATTTTATATCCCAAGTTCTATGTTCATGCTAATGTAATTTTGATTTGTAATTTTTTTAATATTTGGCTTATTTCTATAGCTGTCTCAACTTTACTCGGGCTTTCTCATTTCCCAATTCCAGTAAAACCATCCCAATATTTACAGTCAAACTTTACCAATCTCAAAAACACGAAACTTGTAATTAAAAGTAGAGGACAAACCATAAATCTATAAGTTTTAAGATATTTTAAATTAAAACCACCCTATCTCAGAGAGAGTTACGACATAATGAATATAAAAGAGAAAGAAAATATATTGAAAGGAGATAAGAACGGCCGTAATTAAAAGTGGGTTTTTGATAGCAAGGAAGTAAAAGTCGATTTATTGAGTTTGTAAATATATATGAATTCATTTTCTAACACCAAAAATCCAGTAGGCATTGGACCCCTTAATTGAATCAGTTACATTTTGCTGTGGTGTGTCCTTTGAATAGACACCTCTGTCTCCTCCCGTTGATATTTAACATTATGGATTTTTGTAATTTTTATTTTATTTGTAATTTAATTTTAGCATAAAATTGCCCTGCCATTGTTTGACTTGCATAATTTGATTGATTTCATTTGCTAAATCAACATATACCAGCTTTAAATATAAATTATAATATAGTTAGTATAAATAAATATGTATACATTTATTAATTAAACATGCATGCAATTTCATAATTTCAATGGTCAGAGATAGGCTAGGTAAAATTAAACGATGCCAATCACGAGTATACGTCCCACCATCAATAAAATCTCTGGTCTCCTCTTGAAGCTACACAAGGTATCAGCTTGCGTTTAGTATTTTTGATCCTTAAACTGAAATTTTGACTCATATTAGTTTTCCTGCTTGGAAAGCAATGAGTGATCTTCTCTCTTGATGGACCAAATACATTTTAAAGGTCGCAGGAAGTCAGTGGAAGGTAGCGGCTCAAAACCGTTCGTCATGGCTTTCTATAGGCCTTTGTCCAACAGTAAATTTCTATAGCCCGGTGATGATGATGATTGCAAGTGGGTATAAGGCTGTTGAAATAAGTGGATATCAAATTCATATTATGTAAAAATCTCTGCGGGATTACACGGGCAGCAGCATCCACCTTAGTACTCGACATCGACATGAATACTGCGATCACCAATCCTCCTGCCAAGCGTGGTGATTATGGCAAATCCCCCATTGTATATCATGGGGGAGGCTTCGTCTAGTAGTGGACGTTTAAAGGCTACTGATGATGAGTTATCTCTGCTATACTACTGACAGGCGTTTTTGTGCCTAATCCAGAAACATGTCACATGAACTAGCAAGCAAAGTTCAAATAGGCACCTTATCTTTCAAAATTAGGCGTCCAAGACCACTGGACCTGCCCCCCTATTCCCTATCTTGAAAGTCACTCAGTGACCAACGTTTGACAAGTAAAATTACCATCAATTGAGAATTCTTCATACTAGTTTTTTTTATGATGGTCATTCTTCTTGTCAAACGTTAGTCACTGAGTGACTTTCAGCTAGGGAATCGGGGGGCTGTTCAGAGTGCGCCGTTGACTTGACTAGCAGCCTGACAGGAAAGAAAAGTATAGCTCGCGGTGTCGCTTATGACTTATGTCATCTCCATACTTTTGACAGTGGCTTGACGGTATATACGCTAACTTGCGCGTGGTCACTTTGTCTATCAGCCCAGGCGATATTTGGATGCTATCAGAAGATTAAATGTCGGCAAAATGGTAGATCAGATTTCAAAAAATATATCTTTAGACGTCTACTGCTGGACGAAGCCACTCCCATAAAGGGGGGGGATTATCATAATCACTACGCTTGGCAGGCGGATTGGTGATCGCAGTTGGTATTCATGTTGAGTACTAAGGTTGATGCTGCTGCCCATCACCGGGTGTAATCCATCCAGGGTAGGAGATGGATGGGTCTATTCTTAGGCCAGACACACTACGGGGCGATGAGTCACTCGATGAAATAAAAAAATCGCAACCCAGACGAGGTATACGGCATAAATAGGAGACCATAGCCACGCGAACACCACATGCCACAGATGCATTTTCTATTATTAGCTATCTGATCAACTGATCACTTGACCAGTTTATAAATAGAAGTGATGGTAGCGTGTTCAATAGGTTCGATTGACGGGTCAGACGATGGCGCCGTTATCGGTGATCATACCGATTCATTATGGTCAATGACTTGCATGGTGCAAACTTTGATGGTTTTTCACTCTATCATGCTACTAGAGTGCTGGTGAGTCTGCCCTAAGAATGGGCCTCTCCGTCTCCTCCCTTGGATGTCAAAAAATCCCGACTAAGGGGTCACACCAGGATATGGGCAGCAGCATCCACCTGAGTACTCAACATCAATACTGCGATCACAAATCTACCTGCCAATCGTGGTGATTATGGCAAATTCCCCCCATTACGTGTGGACGTCAAAAGGCTGCTGATGTGCTACTGGTTTTTTATTGGTCACGTTGCTAATGTATATTCATATTCATATCATTTATTCACCTTAGGAACACTGGGAGCACTTGGTTTTGTTATGGTAGGTACATACATATTTAGCGGCCGCACATAAGCCTTGTCAGATAGTAATTCATTAATTCGAAATATACCAATATAAAATCATTATGTCACATATTTACACTTTCTAGGCGTTAAAGAAAACAATACAAACAAAACAAAACAAAAACAAATTAAATTATGCCAAAGTTATGTGTTGCCTTAGAATAATTAAAATTTCTACTATAACATTATTTTAATAATTGTTATTATTTTTATTTAACGGCTGTAAAAGGGCCTTGTCAAATAGTAAAAATACAAACAATAAAAATACAATAAATAAAATAAAATTATGAATAATTATAAAAAAGTTCAAATAGGTAGGTATAGTTAGGTAAGTATCTACATGTTATGTTGATTTATAATTATTTCTATTTTGCGGCTGTAAAGGAGCCTTGTCAGTGTAAAAAAAAATAAAAAAATAAAAACAACAAAATTCAAAATAGAAATTCAAAATAAAATACAATAGTGATTAAATTAGGAATAATTATAAAGCGTAAACATTACTAATGTCAAAAGTTACCATAGGTAGTTACATGTCAAATTGAGGTACTATTTACTTTTGTATTTATTTTTGTATTTTTGTATTTTTCCACGGCAGAGACGGACATTGTCCAAACATCTATATAGATATAGAAGCCAAATAACTGTTATAGTTACGTTACTGGAAAGTATGAGTGTGGCGGAAGGAAGAATCCATTTATTCAAAGTCACATTTGACATTTTGGTTCTAGGTTACGCCGGTTTCCTTCATCGTTTTGCTGTGGTGGTCTCGGTTGCCGTAATGGTCTCGGCCTAGAAATAGATGTCATCGAAGGCTTTGGGAAGTCGTAAAAGGTTTATATTTTGGAGTAATAAACGCTCTATTATTATACACCAAACTTAGCAGTTACAGTGTTGAGCATCGAGTAGATAACTGGTTAACTATATTATTATAGTCTCATTTTAGTCATCAAGGTATAATGACCTAAAACAACTAGTGACCAAGATTCACGTTATATTTTTTTTAATTCACTTCTAAGATATGATAACGCAGAACCATATGATACCTTAGGTACCTATTTTTAGCCTCTAAATAATTAAGGTCATACATAAATCGGTCATCATTCTCACATCAATTAAAGCAATGATCGCGGTATTGTATGTCTGTATGACTCATTTCAATTGATTCGACAATAATTCGATTGCTGGTAATGAAAGATGGCACTCACTATGGGAATTTGGGAGTGTTTCAAGGACTTTTGATCAAAAACGATTCATAACAGTGTTTGGAGAGCTAATGCAGAGTGCATAACTTTTTCTACAACGTAGGCCTTACTATGAGCTTTTATAGCGATTCAGTTCAAAAACAATTCAGTATAAAATATCTGTTCCGTGATGTCCGCAGCTATATTTTATGGCACAGTAGACTTCTGCTTAAAGTTATATGCGTATACATCCGTCATCAATGATGACGGATGTATACGACGAACCGATATTTTGTACTGAATAGTTTTTGAACTGAATCGCTATAAGAGCTCATGGTTAGGCCAAAATGCTCATGGTTAGGATAAAAAAAATGTTCAAAACAACTCATTTTTATAGAGAACTCACGCTTGACCAAAAAAATAACCATGCCAAAATCGTTTTCATACAAAATGAGTAAATGGTTCCAAAGACAGTTTTCACCTCTCAAGGATTCGGATATGTCCCATTTCAAAAAAAACACCCTGTTTAGGTAACTGAGTAGTTACCTATACTTTTATGAGCTCTCTTACCGAAATATCTATCCATACAATGGATTTGACGGAAAAAAGTAGTTAAAAGAACCTACTTTTATCAAGGTGACTTCTTGTCCAAATCTCACTTTCAAAGATAAGTCTTGCTGATAACGAAAGCAAATAATTGAGAACCATACTATCTAGGCCTAAAGATTTTGTTAAAAAAAAAGTTGTCTATGCAAAAATTATGCCCCGGGTGAGGATCGAACTCACGACCTTAAGATTATGAGACTTACGCGCTGCCTACTGCGCCACCGAGGCCATGAGAACGAGGTCGAAATAACCGTCAACGTGGCGCGTATAGCGCTAACGTTCCAAGGTCAACCATGACGTCATATTATTCATAGGTATTTTTACAAAAAATATAGTTATACTGTGGGTGTGCTATCAGTAGTTATGATAACGTATTCCGTACGTAAGTGGTATTCATGATTAGATGATTTTGATTTTAACCGGTTTAACTTGCGTTGATTATCGTGATTACGGTTTAAAGTAAGTTAAACCTGTTAAAATCAATGTAATCATCTAAGCATGAATACTAACTCACGAAATTTTTGCAAAAAAATCATAAAAGTCTGAATTAAAAATAATCCCCAATAGCAGAAAATAAAAAATAATACAAAATAAATATTCGTGCTTCGAAACGCGAGCCGCCAACAGTTGGCCCGCGACCGCAACTATTGGCGGGCGCGTGCAATTGACAGCGCCGCTCAATTTATGGCCCGCACTGTCTACCGTGGCGTACCCCGGACGTAAGCTTCCCTTGATATGGCCACTGAGTGAGTGACACTGAGTTGTTTTTACGATGGCCAGATGCAAGCAAGATGTGAATCGATCTAAATGTATGTATTTGCATTACTTCTTGTTCATCACAGCTAGATTTATCTAAGTAAAATTGGTGTATAGCGGTAGCCCGCGTGAAGTTTTGTTTACTAGACGCGGCGTAACTGAACATTTAGGTACCTACCTACAGTATGTTTAAAGATACCTATGATCATTTTCTGTACCTCCTCTTTTATCACAAGCTGTATATCTACCTATTTATTTTTGGCAACGAATTTATACAGCAATGCCCCATTGAGATAATTAGGCTCCCAATGGCCTCTAAGCCACAAAAAATAAGTTATTTAGCAAAGTATGTATTTATTGAAATATGTTTATACCAAACTACTTTACTCCAATATTCGTTTTTTTAAGTAGTTGTTTAGTACATACTCCAACTTAACTTGAATAAATTAAATCACCTATATACCCACTGGATTGGTTCCGTGTCACATCAAGTAATTCTCTACACGCGTGTTTACTGGCAGTATTTAATTAATTCTCGCATTGGAATAGTGTGAATTTTGACTGCAGCTGAAGTCAACGGTTATTTTGTTTTGTCGTTTTAATTACGCCCGGCCGATTGGTGGAGGCCGCACGTTTGTCACCCGTGACTATTTGTTCTATATCTATAAAATATTGATAGCGTGTTTTGTCGATTAACATTTATAAAAAAAATTGTGCCTTTTAAAACTAATAAAGTTAACATATTCATAACATTTTTATGAAAAAAATTAAATAATGAAAACCTAAACGTTTCTAACAACTGTAAATTTTTAAAGAAGGAATTACTTAGGTAAGATAAGATACGTTCTCATCGCATACCCACCTACTTAGAGTTTTAGATAACACACGCCCCAAATATTTTTTTTCAAACCGCTTGTATATTTGATCATTATGTAAAGAAACTTTTCGAGATAATTTCAAATTCTAGTTGTAATGAAAATCACGCCGGAGCGGCGCGGCCGGCAATATTAGTATGAAAATCAATAAATAAAATAAATAAAAACTATATCAGTCGTGTTATGAAACACGACCTATATAGTTTTTTTTAACAAAACAATATACCTACTATTATATATATATATATAATTGACAGTAAAATTTCACCATAAAATCCATAGCTATATTTGAATATGGAAAGAGGTTTCATTACTTTAACTTACCAGAAACTTCAATGTACAAAGAGGTTTGTAGAGTTATTTGGGTGCCTATATGCAAAGAAGTCCACTGCTGGACATAGGCCTCCTAAGACCTAAGACCTTAGAATGCCACGACAAACAGTCTTGAGCCGCCTCCATTCACCGACTTCCTGCGACTTTATAATGTCTTTAGTCCATCGAGTGGAGGGTCTTCCACTACCGCGTCGTCCAGTTTGTGGTCGCCACATGCAATAGAATAAGTCAGAAAAATTGCGTGCGAAGTATGACAATGTGTTGTTGTTATTTTTAACCGACTTCCCAAAAAAGGAGGAGGTTCTCAATTTGGTTGTATTCCATGAGGAATTGAGGGAACTCCTCAAATATTGTAGGCATACATAAGGCGATTTTGATATTTTCAGCAAGACACCAAGCATTTGCATTCAGAAAGTATAATAATCCTTTCACCACTATGGTTCTTTCATAATTTTTTTTTCATCCAAAATTATTTAGTCGAATACAATGGCGGAAGTCGGTTTTTTAAATGAAAAGTTATATTGGAATTGATTTAACGAAGAGAGCTTAAGCGAAGAGTCAGTGGAAAATATTTTGACACCATCTGACATTCAAGAGCAGATAAGAGCCAAAATATTAAACTTGTTGCTGCCCAAATCAAAAGAATTTGTAGAATAGAAAAAATACCCGCACATCTACAAGCCTTGGCCGCAATTGGGCTTTGATGGACACATTGTATGTGTGTAACATTATCACGTTCGTCCATCATTTCCTGATTTGCCGGCCGCTGCAATAATGTACCTATTAGTGTGGAACGAAAGAAAAATTCTCAGAAAATTTTATATGGTGTTTGATGCTTCCAAGATACCAAAGAATATTATCAAGAGGATGATTTATTAATTAATTAATCAACCGCTACCCACCCCTGGCTATCTGTCCATAAATTGGATGAGAAAAAGTCCCGATCCCGTAAAAAAGCAAGCCTTGAATAAATCATTCGTAAGATAAGCCCGAAAATAATTAGGATCTTCTAAGACTGTTGCTTTTTTCCTAATTAAAAATAAATATCAAATGAAGTGGGACAATCAAGTGAATTCGATTGCTAGGGGATTTTTTTTAAGGATTTTTAAAACACCCGAGGCGCTGGCATCGATTTTTCATTAAGAATTTTAAGGGAGGGTGTTGTCTCTATCAGTTCTGTTAAGGGAATGCAACATTTTCACCTGGGTCCGTATCTCGGATCTCGTCGACATGATGACGTCAGATGTCTCATATACTGGTGGGGCAAAGTGGACGCCAACTAAGTAAAAGTGGACTGTGCCCGGCATTAGGGTGCCTTGGTTGGGGCAAAGTGGAAGAACCCCATAATGATGCCCATAAAAAATTCTAATTATTTTACTGTTATGTTTTCTAAGAAACTCATTTATTTTTCCAAAAGATACAATACAAAAGTTACCATGAAATAAATCACCAATGAATAAAGAATAATGTAATGATGAATAAAGGCTTTCGCGTGGCGACCACAAACCGGACGACGCGGTAGAAGAAGGCCCCTCCTTTCGATGGACTAAAGACATTATAAACGTTGCAAGTCGGTGGATGGAGGCGACTCACGACTGTTCGTCGTGGGATTCTAAGGGGGAGGCCTATGTCCAGCAGTGGACTTCTTTGCATATAGATACCCAAAAACATCTCAACAAACCTCTTTGTACATTGAAGTTTCTGGTAAGTTAACTTACCAGGTATGGCGTAATGGCGACTAAAGGATTACGCCAGGAGATGGGCATCCATCTGAGTTCTTAACACCAAACTGCAATCACCAATCCGCCTGTTGTACGTGGTGATTATGGCAAATCTCCCCATTGAACTCTATTGGTCATGCTATGGGGAAGGCTTCGTGCAACAGTGGATGTCTACCGGCTGATAAAGAATGTAGGTAAGTACATATTTCCTAGGGACAATTAGAAGTTTTTTTTTAACCGACTTCACAAAAAGGAGGAGGTTCTCTATTCGGTTTTTTTTTATTTTTTATGTTTGTTACCTCATATTTCCGTCGTTTATGAACCGATTTGGAAAAATCTTTTTTATTTGAATAGATATACTTCCAGATTGTCCCATTTTTTTCAAAACCCAGTTCTGATGATGGAATCCATGAGGAATTGAGGAACTCCTCAAATGAACATAAGCAATTTTGATATTTTCAGCAAGTATGCCGTTAAATTCAGTGCGGAAGTCGGTTTTTTAATGAAAAGTTATAAATATATTCTACAAGTCAAGTTATTGAACAAGTCTTTGAGAGCTATATAAAATACACAGAAGGAGGCTGTGCATTCTGTGCATTTCTACAAATAATCCCGGTTTCATTCTGGTCTTGCCTTTTTATATCAGAATTTTATATTTAAGATTTTATTTTCATCAAGAGTCAGGCGTATCAGCTAGTGAAGTGAAATGATATGAATCTTTAATTTTCCAAATTTATTAAAACGCTAAGCGAACTCCTCGTTCAAACAGCAATATTTTTAACGTCGGAGCTTCGGACTAGTGATGTCATGCGGTTAATCGATATCGATAAATGAAACCGATTTCAATCGCAACTTTGTAAAGTATACCTATGTAAGTATAATATATATGGTATACTAAGCCAATTAGGTATAGTTTTAAAATTTCTGACAAAAGTTTGAATGGTTACTGATAGATCGACTATGATCCGGTGAACTTTGATATTACTAGGCAGCTATCAAATTGCCTACCAACTGATCCGGTAAATGATCTTGCTAATGAAGTATAGTCTGCGTAAATAAAAGGTGTCAATAACATTAGAATATCTTTCTTAAGCTACAGGAGACTAGGAAGCAGTAAGAAGTGGTTTTGACTTAATATAATATAAGGAATAACCTTGAATGAAAACTCTTACTAAAAAAAAACTTTATTTAGGTGTGAATCCCGAAAAATAGTTGATGATTTCTAGCTACTACCTATTTAAAACAATACAATGACAGCAACAAACATCTTCCCACCATCGCTTTGCTAGCTACCCAATCATCTATGATCTCAGTCTATAAACTAGCAATAAAAATACGATTTGCACATTAATTGAACGAGTGAATAACCAATAAAGCGATGACACTATCTAAGAGCAATGCAATTGATGCGTGCACAAATACAATTCAATCAATTTAGTGCCAATGTTCGACGTGATTGTATGACATCACTGCTTTATACAAACTTGTCCTATATTCGCGTGATTCGATTATTGCTTATTGATGGCAAATTAATTTGTTGTTGATTTCATTCATGAATTTTTTATGAGAGTTCATTCAATAGTAATTCCACTTGTAGATTCTAATTCATTCAACAATTTCAAAAAAACAATTACAAAAAATTAGTTCATCACTTCCCTCCAGGGATACCCCTTAGGGAGTGGGCCCCCTAGACGTCCACTGTTGGACGAGGCTTCCCCCATAGAGCGCAATGGGAAGATTTTCTATAATAACCACACTTGGCAATCGGATTGGTGATAGCAGTATTGGTGTTGAGTACTCAGGTGGATGTTGTTGCCCACCTCCTGGTGTAATCCTTTAGTCAGTTTTTATGTCATCCAGGGTAAGAGACAAAGGGTAATTCAACCCTGGAAACCTACAGCCCAGTCTGGATACGTTGGAAATCCTAGGCAAATGATAATAACGTCCAATTGGATAACCCAAATCCTGAAGCAATCGCGAAGTATATTTGTTACCTTCACAAAAAAGTAAAACTGGCGTCTATTGCACTACATAAATCGGTGGTCACCACGTTTGCTAATCCTGAAAAAAAGCGACAAGCTTAGTAATCACCCATTGGTGAAGCGAATATTGAAAGTTGTGTTTGCCAGCAAACCGCCGCCTTCAAATCCGTTGTTTTCAAGGTTGAATTCTTAGGCCGGTCACACAACGGCCAATATAGAAAATCTGTTCATTTATAATTTGTTTGTCATGTTTATATTTTTTTGTTGTATATTTTGTCTGACTTAACTACCTAATTAACTAACAGTATATTAATTCGTGTTTTATTTATCGATAACTTTCCCAAACCTATTCCCCTCCCTAGCCAGCGATAGGAAATTAAAATTTTCCTCTTCATTTAAAAGAAGCAGTGCCCGAGGCTACCTCCTTTAATGCGGTCCTACGACTAATCTATCCACATCGAAGTCTAATGTTAATATGCAGAGGTGAAATTGTGTTTGCTTGGTCTGAGGTACAATATTATATTTATTCTCAACTTTACAGTGGTTTTTAGGACGAGGACTTATCTCAAAAGTTGTATTTTTTTAAGTACTGCTGATATAAATATCATCACATTATTTTTACATGGAAAATACTCATAGAAACTACCAAAGAACACAACAAGACGCAAAAGAGCCAAGTCTTCAAAATTCAAACGTTCTCTCGATTTTTCAAAGGTTCATCAAAGTGCATTCAATCTCTTCCATTCAAATTAAATCCCAATTTCATGTTGCATAGAGTTGAAAATTGTACATTTGAAAGATTTCTTTGAAACGTATTTTCAGGCTCAATTAATTTCTTCCGTCGCATTTTCAATACAGCGTCAAAGTAGACTACATACGAGTTTATAATAACTTGCGAAGTCGACTGTACCGACTTGTTGTTTGGAGCTTTTCGTCGTGTTTTGTTGGGAACTGTTTAATATACAAATGGAATTCCATATTATTTAATAGAACAGATGGAAAACCTTGATTTCACTGTAGTTCAAGCATCAATATTTTCTCTACAAATACAGTCAGTATTGATGGTTTATATTGATAGTACGATTGGAGCAGAAAAGTAAGAATTAATCCATAACATCCAAATTTAAGCATTACTTTAGAATAAATAGCGATCTTTATATTCAATAACGAACGTAATATAGCGGAGACGCTTTAGATATCAATGATTTTTAAGACGTTAAGTCAGAAATTGCGTTCACGCTATGGCGGACGTAATATAGCAGAGCGTATCACGTCATTTGATTTGACTTTAGTATCCGCCCGTGCTAGTGAGAAAATCCGTAGAAGAATCAAGATCACTGACATAGCTCTCAGAATTAGCAAGTTGAAGTGGCATTGTACAGGTCATAATAGCTCACAGAACTGACAACCGTTGGGAATAAAGGTTTTCGAGTGGTGACCACTAACAGACGACGCAGTAGAGAAGACCTTCTCGATGGACTAAAGACATTATAAAGGTAGAAGGCGGTGGATGGAGGTGGCTGAAGACCGTTCGTCGTGGCATTTTACGGGAGGGATGAGGTAAAAAATTAGGTTCATGCTATATTGCGGCTGTATGCGTCATATGACGGCCACCGCTTGGTACGAGACCAAGACTTTAGGTTCTGATTGCTTGCCATTTATTAATTTCCAAGTCCAATCCTCAAAATCCACCTTCGTAGCCTCTCATCAAAGATTCCATCCAAAACTATTCCATCGCTTACAAAATTAGCATAACATCAAAACTTAGATCCAATCAAACAAACAAACAACGGACCCAAATCACGAAGCATTCCGATCGTCAGCATCGATGTAGTATTTAATTAAATTCGAATCAAATTATCTGTACGTCTTCGGTTCGAAGTTGAATACTCAGAGCTGATAACACCACCCAAGATTTTGTTCCTATTATCAAACTACACTAAGACGTGCCGTGTAGTACCCAGCCTGAGAATTTACCCCTTCGTCTCTTCTCGTGGGTCTCGACTTAAAGATTACACCACAGATCATGTAAGATTTTAATTATCGAACAGATCTAAATTTAATCATTTTAGTTATTTTATCATCATCATCACCAGCAGCCTAGACGTCTGACTGCTAGAAGAGGCCTCCGCATAAAAAAACATTATAATTAATTTAATATGAATAATTTCAACTATTACGCGGATGGGCAGCAGCATCAACTTGTGTACTTAATACAATACTGCGGCTGTCAAGTGTTGGGTATGGCTCATACAGAAGTGGACGTGCACAGGTTGATGATGAACTTACGTGACAGTTACTTACAAGTTTAAAACTACCCGTTTTCGGTCACCGATTAAATTGAAAAGCCAATGAATAAAACCAAGACGTTGTATCAACTCATAGTTATTTCCAGAGTGTAGTTTATTCCCATCGTTGCTCCTTCAATCAGCGTGTCAGAGGTGACACCTACCGAATCGTTTTGCATGTTCGATCCTAATACGGACCCCTGACGGAACCCTTAATTTGTTCGTGCTGAATTTCATATCGGCTTCCTTCCAATTATGCTGGAAGGATGAATTGATTTTGATTAAACTTTGTCGATTTGATGGAGAGACAGTTGATTGAAACAGTCTCTCTGTCAGTTTGACATTAGTAAGAACCATAATGATGTGACGAGCTCCGTGGTGCAGCGGGCGAGTGGTCGGCTGAGACGTAAGAGAGGTTCAATTTCCGCGACTGGAGGGCATTCCTTGACGCGTTAGAGGAAGACCCGCCATCCTCGCGATGGACTAAAGACATTATAAACGCTGCAGGAAGTCAATGGATGGAGGCGGCTCAAGACCGTCATGGCATTCTGGGTGGGAGGCATTTGCCCAGCAGTGGACTTTTATATACTGATGATAATGACAGAGGTATTCAAACACACGTAGGAGTCTCTTATTCAGGGACTACGTGCCTACCTATTGAAGCACGCAGTCCAGAAAAATAGCTGTAATTCTCGTAAATCTAATAAGCCCATACCATACGAGCGAGGCATAATCCGATTCTAAATCATATATTAGCGGAAAAATAAGTCTAATGGCGACTTATAATCAGAGAAGGAATATTTCTGACCACACGGATGCAGAGGGTGTAGTGAACGACTTGGCGATTAGAAACATAATGTTATTTATAACGTACATAGTGGTCATTCAACTACAGACAGGCTGGAAAGGCTTTCAATATACAGGTCATAGGTTAGAATCTCTGCGAGAGTGACCCAAAATATTGATCCGTATGATCAAAACGATTCTTCTTCTTCATCAGACATTCACTGCTGGACATCCAATGGGGCCTTGCCATTGGATACAATGGGGGGATTTGCCATAGCCAACACGATAGAGAGGTAAAATAAAGAACACCAGAAGCCTTACTATGAGCTCTTATACCGATTCAGTTCAAAAACTATTCCGTACAAAATATCGGTTCCGTGATGTCCGCAGCTATATACTTCTAGCGATTAAAAGTTATTCAATGATGATGAATGTCAACGACGAACTGATATTTTGTACCGATTAGTTTTTGAACTGAATCGCTATAAGAGCTGATGGTAAGGCCTCTATAATGTGAATATCTGTTATAAAACTTCCCTGCTGGACTTGTTCGCGTTGGAAAAGGAGAAATTTTAGTTTATAGCGATTCAAAATCATTTTGATTTCAATTAATTAAATTCTTTGATTTGATGTGATTTGGACAAGGTCCCATTGGAAACAATGGGGGGATTTGCCATAATTATACCTATAAAAAGGTAAAATAAAGAACACCAGCAATGTCCTAACCACAGGCCAGGAAAAAACCGGACTCCAGGAGCTGATAGAGTCCTATTTTACTTCATCCATTCCACACTCGTGGACACTGGAACAGTGCTGCCATCAACCCAGAGTCCTTCTCCGTTATTTTAAGGAGTTGGCTGGCTAGGGTTAGCTGGGGGACAATGCACAATACACCCCAATGCGGGAAGTCAGTGCAGATCTTATCTTATCATTTTGAATTAAAATAGATGTGCTAAACGTTAGTTCAGCATAATCAAAAACATTTAGCGTAACAACTGTGTTTATCCGTCTCAAACTACTCATGAGAATTCGCTAGTTCCACTACTAAAACCGCATCCTGAGCCAAAGGGGAGGCTGTACAGGGTAGGTACAGGGTGGACATCAAAGCGTTAAGTGCTCTTTTACTCATCGAATCCCATTTACGCCGGACGTCCCCCGGCGATAAATAAGATTATTTTCTGTCGTCTGTGGTCTGGTTTCTTTGGCTCTTAGATTATTTTTGTAAATACATATAAATCGAATACTTTTTGTGAGGACAAAAGTTAGACGTAATCCTATTGATATTATCATGATAATCAAAGCTTAGATGTTTGTAGTCAGCCGTGGTGTGCCCAGCCTAAGAATAGACCGCTCCTGTGGAAGTATTAAAAGCTAAGGGATTACACCAGGGGATAGGCAGCAACATCCACCTGAGTACTTAACACTTATCTGCGATCACCAATCCGTCTGCCAAGCGTGGTGATTATGTGAAGCGTTACCTTGCCGTAACACAGTTTTTAAACTAGCACGGAAAGTAAAGTTCTCAATCACCATTCACCATTGTCCATTTTTATAAATTATGGATGCAAATATTCCTGTTAATATTAATATCGTTATAGTAGATCTGTTTTGTGTATGTCGTGTATCCAAGCTGAATGAAATAAACTTATCTTATCTTATATTATATTATCTTATCTTATCTTATCTTATTATGGCAAATCTCCCCATTGCATTCTATGGGGGAGGCTTCGCCCAGCAGTGGATGTCTAAAAGATGTCTGTTGAAGAAGAAGAAGAAATATTTGTTTCATAGTCAATTAAGCAGGAAACGCTTAACCAATTTCGATGAAATTTGATAGACAGGTAGATTATGAACTGCATAGAATACACAGGCTCTTTTTACCCTGGTATCAATGAAGCAAAGCCACAGGCAGTCACGAAAAGGTGATGCACAAATGCATAAGTCACTGGTTCATAATCTTAAAACTCCCACGTACAACCTATATCGGAGCTTTTCGGCTGAATTGCTCATAATTTTTTCTGGTCCATGGTTTCAAACATCTAGAACTCCTGCTTACGATTACATCTACAAAATGTTGTTAACTACTTGTAGTTAGTGACTTGTAGTTTTTAAATGGTTTATGAACTACAATTTTTCGTTCTGGCTAGCAGTGGTGTGTCTGGCCTAAGAATAGACCCCTTCTTCTCCTAGTATATAGTAAAAGCCTTAAACTTTAACCATGATAAGACATAAATAACCATTTCGGTGAAAGAATTAACAAGTTTATCAAAGATACGTTATTTACATAACATAACTAACACCTAACACACGTCACATACCTACGTAGTCCTGATCCCACACTAGGATTCCCTGTGTCGTGGGTATCAGGAACTACGAGTACCATGGTATGGTAACACCCAGACCCGGAACAAATATTTGCAGATCATACAAACGTTTGTCCTGCAGCGGGAATCGAACCCGCAACCTCTCGCATCTCAGCCAGGCACCCACCCGCTGCGCCATAGAAGTCGTCTCATTATTGACGTAGGAGATTCTACGAATATGCTACGAAACGTAGACCGTGCACAAAGTATTGACTAAAACGCTATAACAAATAATCTTCCGAAAATACCGGTAATATTTTGCGCCGCAATCAAAATGAATGCACCATAACTAATGCACAAAGTAATAAACAGAGCCAAAACATACTAATTCATTAGTGCAGAATGCGGAGTAAAATATTTACGAGTGTATATATAGGAGGAAGCATTGCTAACTGAGAATAATCTAAAAGCCATAAGCTTTAGACGAAAAATGTACTCGTAGTGTCGGACTAGATGGCTAAGGATGAGAGCACATTGCGAGATTTTCACTGGCCGAATTGAAATGTTTTCTTTCTTTTTTTTATACTACTTGACAAGCAAACAAGCATACGGTCCAGCTGATGGAAAGTAGTTACCGTAGTCTATGAACGCCTGCAACACGACATCACACGCGCGCTGCCGACCCTGTGACATAAAGATGAAAAGTCTCATGTGCCTGTAATTTCACCGGCATCCGTACCCTTCAAACCGAAACACAGCAATGCGAGCACTACTGCTTGGCGGCAGAAAAAGGTACGGTGCATGGTATCTCCCCGGATGAAATCTTTCACAAGTTTTTCTACTACTAACAAAAAGTTATTTTTAATTTGTAGCAAATAAATCACTGATGCTGACTCGAAGGCAAGTTTTGAGTGCCGTGGTAGTAGACGTATTATCTATCATCTGTTAATATAAGCTTATATCGATTATAATACCCCCTAGTAGACTGAGGCGATAACATTATTATATCTAAGAATCTCATTTTGTCAAATGATAACGATAACATAATTATCACTATACAGAAACGGTAAGGGATAATTACCTACCATAATTTTTGAGCTTTTGAAAACGGTAAAATTTTACAAAAACGATTCCAAAAACAGCATTGCGATCGGTTAAGCTACTTTCAAGAACACACACAGGTACAGGTAAAAGCTAACAGGTAGGAGGTTTACTAGAAAGAACAAGCCTTGAACAACGATTTTTTCAGTTCACAGAGTGAATAGGAAGGGACCAAGCATTGGCCCTTGAGTGACACCAGACGAATGACGAAATAATGGTGAATTGTTTGGCAGTTCTTTGCAGATAGTGAGAATAGAATTCGATTTGTGATTTACCTCATAGATCAAAACTCTCGTTGTTCAAGTTGGTCCTATATTTTTTCGTCATGTGCACACGCCCCGAACTAAAACCAAACACTAATCCTGCTGTACACATTAACGGATCTCGCTCAATCCGAACTGGGATAGGCCTGTGTCACTCCAAATTGGAATTCAGTGTAAAATGAGCTTTATCACGCTGGCTTAAGACGAAATATGGCAAGCAATTATGTGTCTGAAAATTTTTAGTGCCTACTAGTGTTATTCCAAGCTTTCTCACGCTGAGTTGAGTTTCAATATACCCATACCAACCTAGTATGCGTACCACAGATTCAGACATAGTATACATATTGGTCATTTTCGAGTGAAACTACTAAGAGTGCTCACTATTATTTTTTCTGTGACTGGGATTTTCTCGTTCTGAAGCATCCTTTGAAAATACTGCGTTTTAATTGAATACGTGAGAGGTTTAATTATTTTTGTGTTTGTGAATATTTTATCCAAAAAAGGCAAAATAGTGCTTGCAATAGAAAGTTTTTGGTTTTTACGCTCTTGAAACTGCAAAAACTATTTATTGTAATAGAAATAAAACAAGTGTTTGTTGACAACAAAAATTGAAACACGAATTCGCAAAATCTGAAAATATAAATCAGCGTAGTAGGCCTGATTCACGATCACAATCACGATTCATTTTGACCCTCTGTTTAGTGAGAAAACAAATATTTAAATAATTTGCACCTCAAATTCTTGGCAAATAAGTTAGATAGATAGATAGATGAACACTTTATTGTAAACTAGGATAAATTATTACAAAAATAGACATCATTAACACAGTACAATGTAGCAAGTTCTACAGCTGTACCAAATTTCAATTCGATAGCAATGGCTTCTGAGAAATACTCACTGATGACAAACAGAAGGATAGAAACGAAGTCTTTTACGTTTTATGCACCGAAACCCTAAAAAAATCTGGAAACATGATAAATTGAAATCTCAAGAAAAGTCAGATAATACACTAAAGAAACGTACCAAGAAATCATTACTCCCCAAAGTTTATCTACAATCGATTATAGCCTTTAATAAATCAGATAATTTCACAAGAATACCAACACCGGTCTGCCGCTGTCCCAAGGGTTCTTCCAATATTAGGGTTCCCTGCAATATTTTCCAATAACACACCATAATCGACGTAGCCATCATTACTGTCTCACGCTAACATAAATTAATACGAGTTTCGCTGCTTTTGCCCCCGTTTTTGGGATAAATGGTGGTATAGTGTGGAGAGGGGCAGAAGGTTAAGTTAACATTAACACTGAATATTTTAAGCAAACATCGATGGTGATTTAAGTAGTTAGTAGAGCTACTGTGAAAGTGTTCGTCCGGGAAAGTACTGGCACCATACCTATTTCTGCAACTAAGCTGTAATACTCGCATTTCTGTGTTGCGGTTTGAAGGGTTTGGGTGTCGGTGAAATTACAGTCACACGAGACTTTTCATCTTTAGGTCACAGTGCAATGCCAAGTAGGGTGCGTCCTACGTGGACGTGACCTAAGAGGTATTGCATTTATAATGCGCTGGGGTTAACGCTTAACATCAGGTGGGCCACATGATATATTCGTAAAATAACCAAATAAAAAAACAAAAATTTCGTTGTGCTCTTTGGTATTTGGTCGGCAAAAGTCGTAATTAATTTTCCGAATATAAACCTTTTTGGTGTTATTATAAAAAATGCCCTTAGTCTGGGTTTAAACCAGGACTACCAGTCTAGACTTAAATATCGACCTAGGGTATATACGACTGTAATACAAAAGCAGATGGTTTGTTTTCCAGAAGCAACTTTCGAGCTAGATATGCCAAAAATTACATAAGCTTGGACTATCTCTGGTTTATCTAAAACCAGGCAGCCCCCTAGTTTAGCAATGGTCTATAAATTGACAGTTGATTGCTTGTTAGAGGTAAGAATTTGGACATCTCATTTGTGATGTGACACAATCCGTCAGTTTGATACTTTGGAAATTTGCGTAGAAGTAGCGCGAGAATTGATTTCGGAAAACAAACCATCTGCTTTCGTATTTAAAGTCACATATGCCTAATGTAGATATTTCATCCTAGACTAGTACGCCCGGACTAAATTCAGATTTAGTCCATGTTCTGTAATAAGGTTGTGTTTTTTGTGGTATAAGTATAGCACAAAAAATATACTCCATACCATTGCATAATTTATTTACAGGGTTTTAGTTTAGAGATTGTTCAAAGATATTTTAAGAGTTTTTTAACAAAAACCCAACAGATATTGTATTATATACCTTTACATACATAAGATTGATTTTATAAACAAAAGCAGACGAGGTCTCTTTTCGAAAAATGCGGGCAGGTTTAGCATAACGTATTGTATATTATGTATGTATTCCACTGTTGTACATTACTCTGTGGCTCGGGTAGGAGGTTAATAAGGGGCCGTCTCGTAAGTATTGATGCTCTTTGTCTGTTTGTCTTGATTATTGGTTTGGGGTTTGATGCTCGTGTTGTGCAGATAAAAGTGTGTTTATCTAGAAAAATAATGTGCAAAAATATTTTCACTCGAATCTCTTGAGTTTGAATCTGAAATCATAAAAAATATCAGCTTAAAACCTTTTTAAAAACCATAAATGGCTACTGGTTTTATAACTTTGAACTAGTAGGTCTAGGTAGAATTATTTTCAATTTGAGTGATTTTTTTTCGATTTTTCATAACATTTAATACAACAAAGCAATAATACAATAACAAGTCAACAAGTGACTATAATATCATTATTAGTATGTTACAAGTCACTAGTCACTAGTGACTTGTAACATACTAATAATATATTTATTTTCTTTAACTTAATCATAATATATGTATAATCAGGTGTTTGAGAGTGTTAGGAGATCTCACTCTTCCGTAACATTACTTACTTAGATTAAGTTAATTAAATGATAGCTTAATTAAATACCTTAGTATAAATTAGATGATAATTAAGTAAATAACAGTTATGGGTTAAGTTTAACCAAAGATGATTCATTAATTTTTTTTTAAAATCTGAGGTACAAAAGCATGCCAAACCGAACAAGAAAAAAATTAATAACTAAAATTTTGATCATATAAAACATACGTGTTGTATGTTTTTTGATTACATTATTTATTATGTTGCCATAGTGTGTCCGACCTAAGAATATACCTCTCCGTCTCCTTACGTAGATGTCATAAAAACCAAATAAGGAATTACACCAGGGGTTTGGCAGCAGTTATATCTAAGCACTCAACACCGGACAATCACGGATCCACCTGCCAAGCGCGGTGACACCTTCCATTACCATCTACCCCTACAGCAGTGACGTCTACCAGCTGATGATAATGATGATGACTTGTCTTGTAACTAAGCAGAGTATAGATGACCATAATCTAATCTTCAACGACTCGTATCCATAACACAGCATTGAAGCAAAAACATCCCCAAAAGCGTCATTCATCCTCATATTTCCACATCATTTAGCTCGCACCCACTATTGGAAAGAGCCTTATTATCTTATTAGAAATTACTACCCTTGACCTCTGCCATTGGATACTGTACTCTATTGAAGCATTACATTTAGAGGTTTGGGGAAAAATCGCCTGAATTAGAAGTTGAGTAGAGTTTATGTACCATGCGGTTGTTATTACGCGTATTGGGATGAGGGGATGTAGAGTTGGGAAAGTACTGGATAGGACAGTTTACTTCATTTGACAGATTTATTCAAAATTCAATCGTTTATTTGTCTTGTCTATGTTAGTCAATGTACAAATATATAAATGTCAAATTAATTAAGAATTTAATTATAAAAAAAAACTTAGACTATAAAAACAGTTATCTAATAGCCAATGAGTTAGCCTCTTCTTAAATATATTTCCATTTTATACTTTCAGTTCTTAACTTGTTATATATTTTTAAAGTTGTGATACTGACAAAACTCTTTTGTGCCAGTTATTTTGATTGTTCTAATGAAAAATTACCACATTGAAGGTTCAGTAGGTATTGTGGCTCATCTCAGCATTATAGCAGCTTTTAAACGTGCACTGCTGGACGAGGCTTCCCCTCACAATTCTCAATGGGATTTACCTTAATTATCACGCTTGGCAGGCGGATTCGTGATTATATAATAATAATAATATAATATATAATATAATATCAGTATTGGTGATGAGTATTCAGATGGATGCTACTGCCTATCCTCTGCTGGTACCAGGAACATTACACCCGGAACAGACAGACGCTGTCAGTTACTTTTTGTCTTTTGGGCTTTGGGGGTTCAAAAGCGACAGTTTTGGTCTTCGCTTCCATAGGCCATATCCAGAAACTCTAACCCTTGAGACACTCTAGTCTGTTATTGCGTGTGCTATCTCATGTCACCATACCCTAAGAATGGTATTTTTACCATCGATGTTTAATACACGTGTTCCTTTGTAATGCATGTTCATAATTACACAAGAATATTATTAAAAGATATAAAAGTATTAATCACAATAAAAGAACTTTGTACAAAGGCTAACTTAATGCTTAAAGCATTCTCTTCCAGATAAACTTGGTATTTTACGGAGTGCTCAGAAAAGGAATGGTGATCAATCAGTAAATTTGCAAAAAATACTATTATTACTGGAATTTTACTCATGATTGCTGTTATAATTATAGTACTACATGTCTACAAGAAAAGGTAACTTTGAACCTACTTCCATGAACTATTGTGGGTTCTAATATAAAGGCAGAAATGCAACATTTTTTGTTTTTTGAAAAAAAAAGTCTTTTATCTGGTTAAAAGTTTTTTTTTTCGCTTTTAATCCCGCTTAACTAACCAACAAAGTCAAAATTCAACTTTTGAGGTTCATATCTGTAGCTATTTGGGCTACTACTAAATACAATTGTTCCAAATAACTTCACATAGAGTCCTTAAAAACCTGTGAAAGACAGACACCAATGTCATTTGTAATTATGTTCCATTTCGCTGATTTATGTAGGTGCGGTTAACACAAAAAATGAGTGGAAATGTCCATCAAAATTTTAGTAAAACTTTCACTGTATTACTAGAACATGACTTGATTGAGACTTTAACGACTTGACCTAACTGACACTTGACACTGGCAAAATTGAGGAAACTTTCCTCAGAGGCCATAATTAAAAGAAGAAGTTGCTGATGAACAATGTTGGTGATAAGTAAACAACGTTGGTGACAAGTGAACATTTCTTATCTACGTTCCGTAGCACGTTCGTAGCATAGCTCGTAGCACTTGTTCTAAAAACTTCTACGATGGTATCAAGCAGAATTTTTACCAGGATAGTATGTTTTCCGAATAAAATGAATAAAATAGTATTTAAAACGGCCTAATGATGCTTGGACCATTATTCCCTAATGAACGAGTAGTTCATCAGGGCCTAAGATTCGTATGCAAGAATAGGGTGGATCCGCCATTTTATTTTTAATGTTTATTGCTTTTTACTTGTCCCGGGGGAGTGTGAGAGAGGAATCAATGTGGTCGGCTTCCCTTAGACAAATCCCTTACTATTGTCTCGGGCGTGAAGTGAGCAACAATATTTTTGAGTACAAAACGTGAGAAGGAAAGATAACTCTTTAAACAAATCGTCTTTTGCATCTTTCTGATTTTTGTTTAATAATTTAATACTAGACTCGTTGGAAACATTTGTTTTGTATTACAATCAAAAATGCTTAAATTAAATAAAATTATGTAATTTTTATTCTAAGTTCTTAAAAAAAATTAGCACGCTTTTTAGTTAAGACCGCTCATTTAAAATTTAGTTTTATTTCATCAATAACTGTAATTTTTAAATTGTTTGTAAGGTGTAAAACTGTCTCACGAGTTTTCACTCCAGTTGCTATTTTGACTTCTATTAAAACAATTATTTTATGTTTCGAATTTGGTTCGACTTTTCCAATAAGTCAACCAATGGTAGCAGTCATTTCACGTCGCAGATGGTTTCTATGTTAATTCTATTGTTTTTTTGTTAATTTTTATGTTCGTCTTCATGCTCGATTTATTCCTTTAGGCCGTTCGCTTCAGGATTAATGCTAATGTACCGTGCGGCACTTCTCTTAATTTTAATAAAATCGTCAGTCCCTCCGATGGCGATCAGAAAAACTGCCATGAAAATAATTTGCAGGAAGTTTTTGGCGATAACATTGGAGCTAAGGGGAAGTGAGATTTCTTTTGTTTTGTTCTTTCTCTGGCCGATAAAATGTGCATCAGTGTTAAAGCACTGGAGCTTAAAATATTCTGTTGGTAGACATCCACTGCTGTATGGGGTCTCCCCCATGCATAGCGGACCACCCATAGCGTGCAATGGGGGATTTACCAAAATCACCACGCTTGGCAGGCAGATTGATGATCGCAGTTTGGTGTTAAGTACTCAAATGGATGTGGCTGCCCACCCACTGGCGTAATCCCTTAGTCACCTTTTACGACATTCAAAGGCGGAGTTGTAAGAAACATATTCTAAAATATAATAATGCTCTCAAAAACTTATATATTTTAAACTAAAGATAAATCGAATAAGTATTTACCATTTAATATTTATTTGGAAGCATTGGTGGTGTAGTGAATAGAGAACCCAACTTCCGATCCTAAACATGAAATTGCACGATTTTAATATAAGATAATACAAATAAAATAAATAAAAATAAATGCTGGACATTTCACACAACATTATCTAGCCCCAAGCTAAGCAGAGCTTGTGTTATGAGTACTAGATAACTGATATACTTAATACAATACATTAGATAGATAGATATTTTTATTATACATAGTAAATACCCAGAACACCATGAACAAATTACCTGCAGATTGTACAAATATTTGTTCCGAGGCGGGAATCGAACCCGCAACCTCCTGCGTCGAAGGCGAACCTTCGCCCGCCGCGCCACGGAGGTCGTCAAACAAGACAAGATAAGATATGATACCACCTTGTTTATACGGCCAATAGTTAGCGACCACATCTCGATTATAGAATTTCATCTTAATGCTCTGTGGCATCTGTGTCGAGAAAATATGGTGTAGTTTCCCGCTGCTCAAAATCCAGTTCTGATGATGGGATCCATGAGGAATTGAGGGAACTCCTCAAATATTGTAGGCATACATATGGCGATTTTGATATTTTCAGCAAGACACCAAGCATTTGCATTCAAAAAGTATCATAATCCTTTCACCACTATGGTTCTTTCATCATTTTTTTTTCATCCAAATATTTAGTCGAATACAATGGCGGAAGTCGGTTTTTTAAATGAAAAGTTATACTGAGCCAACTCTACGAGTTGATTATTTAGAAAGTCTGCCATAAAAATCCTGTAAAAAGTAACTGAAATGTAAGCCTACAAGTTTTTTTGCGACTCATTCATCTGAAAATCCATTTCGATTAATACCGTATTAAGGTTCCATATTAAAAAGTTGCATAAAAACGTCAAAATAACTGACGCTAGGGACCAGGGTCGTTCGAAATTTGAAATATTATTCTCGAACCGATTTCTCTTCGGCTAATTTTCGTTTGAGTGTCGACCGGTGTAGTGAGACCTGTGACATGGGTATTTGAGCGTAAAAATGCAAGATCTTGCAAAAATAATTATGACGGAAATCTATCAATTAATTTTATTGAAGAGAACGATGATATGTCTATCTATAATACACAATGTATAATTATCTGTTCCAAGAAATTAATCTCTAGGTTTGGTCTTAATATTATTAGTTTATAAGATGATTGAATTATGATACTTGGGGTTTCAATTAAAAAAACAATTTTTACTTCGGCGCTACTACTACTTTTGGGGTGCAGAATTATTGAGCTGTTACATGCATCAATAGGGACAGAGATCCAAAAATTTCAAATTCATTCATTTCAAAGGTTGAAGACATTTATTTTTTAAAGTTCTTGAGTGGCGTCCACAAACCGAATGACACAGTAAATGTCTTCCTTTCTCGATGGGAATAGAACATTATAAAGATTGCAGGAAGTTGGTGGATGGAGGAGGATCAAGACTGTCCGTGGCTTTATAAAAAGTAGGAAAGAAAGAAAAGAAAAAAAGAAAAAGTATTTATTTGTGTTAATGATGCAGAAAATATATATGATAAAAAAGACACGGGAAAATAGAAAAGACACACACAAACAACAAAGATTAACAAAGAAAATTAAAACTAAACAGAAGACAAGAATGACTTGTGTTATATTATAAAAATGTGCCTCTTAGTACCAGTCCTGCAACACTGTCACAAATTGGCGTCCAGCTCAGCATTTGTTGTGTTGTGGCAACACAACGCTAATCTTCCGCTGAAACCGTACAAGTGAAAACACGGATGTCTGCTTCACAATTATCATAAATAATTATTTTTACTACTTATATTATAATATATAAATGAAATAATGATAATGAGATATATACAAAAACAATAATAATAATGAAAAATAAAAGACGTTGAAGTTATTAAAAAATAGTATGTCAACAAGGTCGTGCGGTTAAGATGTAGGTAGACGTAAAAAACAGTATTATCAAAAGGCAGTGTATGAGGAATGACTAACAGAAGGCCTATATAAGCTTCTACAGGCTGGTGATGATAATGATGATACATTTTTAGTTATTATATAAATTAACAGAAATGTCTTGGCAATCAGCCAAATTAGCCTCAACGCCAAATAAAGAGGTCCGTCTAAACTGGCAAGTCTCAAAACGCATCGATGCCCTGAGGGCGAATTTTTTAAGCTGTCATTAATTCTAAGTATAATTCCCCCCATCGGTGCATCCTGTGGGATCTCGGGGCGATTAATCTGTATTTAATGTCACTCCCGAAAAAATAAAAAAACAGCTAATCAACAGATTGACGAAGATTTTTTTGGACGCTCAAGGGCTTCGAGTTTTAGCCCTTATCTGTGAAATGGAAATATTTTTTTATTTTTTGCATCTGAAATTGTGGAGGAAGTAAGAGATTTTATCATTTCAAATTTAAGAGCTATTCTAAAAAAGCCAGCATGTTCGATGAAATTTGGTTTACTACAAGGTAATTTTTTTACCCAATTTGTTTCATGCCAGACTATGCCCGGGCAGGTTGGTAGTTGGTTGTTTGAGACTATAAGAATAAGTAACCCTATTCCTAGAACAGGTAAGAATGGCCTTAAATAATTTGATGCCCTTTTCCACCCCATATATGCTTATTATGCTGGTACTCAAAGAGGTTAGGTTGCCTACAGTGCCCGCTCAGTTTAGAAGTAGTGTTTTGAGTTATATACATACATACATAAACACACGCCTTTTTAAGGGGTAGGCAGAGTCTCAAAGGGCCTCTTTTCACCGTGGGTTGCACAATGGCATGAATATAGACGTGACAAGTGTTTTGAATCAACTTATTTACGGTCAAATATATTTATTTCTCAAAAGAATTACAAATTCTAGAACAGAGAAAAGTTAAGATAATATTGTGTAAAATAGAATGCCGGACAGCATAATGAAATAGTATTTAGTAAATAGGTAAATACAAAATTAAGGGCTAATAACAAACCAGCTAGGTGGGGAAAAAAAAGAAAAAAAAGGGAATTTATCTATCCTTACCAATACTTATGTACCAATACTTATGGGTAGTTACGTAAAAATACTTTAAGATACTTCAAACCGATAATAATAATCTAAACATATTAATACACAAAGGTGGGCACGGAAGCGGCACGTGAGATTGGCCAAGTGTGGCGACGGACAATACGCGTCCAACAATACGACGCGTGTGCGTGCCGATGTCGCGGTGTCAGATCAACCTGTTCTAGGATGATAGAGGATGTTATAGTTTTGATCAAGGTACGTTGTCATACTCGATACAGGCACCGGTTTCCCCGCACGATCGATATTCTATACAAAACAAATAATAAACACCGATAGGCATGCTTGAGCAAAATGAGCTTGTTGAGCTGTGAACAGACATCTGGCTTGCTTTCATACAGTTGATACAGTTCACAGTTTCATTCATTTCGCCCGTGAAAATAATGAATAGTGTGAGGCCAAGTGCACTGCCCTGGGATAAACTGATGTTTATGTAAGAAAGCCACGTAGTTACATCGATCATTCTTATTATTTGCTGTTAATTTCTAAGCTTTTTAATAAAACAAATCATCAGCTTCTTTTATTTGTCTCCAGATTGGAAAATAACTTCCAGAAGCAGTGTCTAACGCTTTTGCCTGGTCCAAAACACATCGACAAATTTTTCAAATAATTTAATAGATTTCTCGTACACATCCTTTATCACAGGAACTTCTAGTCTAGTATACTGACAGCAATCTAAGCATCCATTCAATATGAAACAAGAAGCAGGCAGCGTCCGTATCCGTCGCACACCGCTGCGTGCATTCATACACACATTGAATAGTACAAAGGAAGCTATTGGGTTTCTAAGTTTTTTGGGTCACTGGTCAGCTAGTTTGGTTCATCCTTAAACATGCACAATTATTGTACTTAACAATAAGGCAATAAGATACATTGTTTTTCTAAAAGATACATTGTCGTTTTCCCTATAGCTAGTAATTATTTGTCATAACCTTAATTTGTGAATTGGATCATTAGCATTCAAAAGTAAATTATTCTCTACACATTAGGTATTGTCTAACTAGAAAACTAAATGATGACATGAAAAATCTGAAAAAAGACCCAAAAACATCGAAGTAAAACATCAAATAATCCTAGCCAAGAGGGGATTATAAAAAAAAGAAATTTAACATGAAAGACAAACTGTGAATTCGTTTCTTGATTCAGAAAAGGATCATCAATAATTAATCAGCCATCTCTTCTTGAAATTAGCCACCATTCGGGGGTTAAACAGAGTCTTGTGTAAAGAAAAAGTGTGTTTTTACGCGAACCCTCAGGGAAATTTTATATAGGAACTCAGTATCGACTGGGGATACAGAAAGTCAGATCACACTGGAAGTGGCTTCAACTACATTTTATTAATGTGATCCAATGTTGATTGAAACAAATGATTCGTCATCATCATCATCATCATCAGCATGTAGAAGTCTACTACACTGCTGGACAAAGGGAACGAACGATCTTGAGCCACTTTCATTCACCGACTTCCTGCGACGTTTATAATGTCTTTATTCCATCGAGTGGATGGCCTTCCTCTACCGCGTTGTCTGGTTTGTGGTCGCCACTGGAGGACCTTAATAAATGATTATTATTATTTATTTGAAGTATGTGGGTAAGTATGTGGTTGTTCAAGGTCAAATACAAAACCAGCACAGCTTTCACGATGATTCATAACATAAAATAACACCCAACAGTCACATACGTAGTCCTAATCCCACACTAGGATTCCCTGTGTCGTGAGTATCAGGAACTACGAGTACCATGGTGCCATAGCACCCAGACCCGGACCAAATATTTGCAGATCATACAAACATTTGTCCCGCAACGGGAATCGAACCCGCAACTTCGTTCAGCGGTTTGAGCGTAAAAAAGTAACAAACATCCTCACAAACTTTAGCATTAATAATATTTGTGTGATGATGATATATTATGTGTGATTATAATTTAAAAAGAACATAATACAAATCCAGAAACTATTGCATATAAAACGCTGATAAAGCGGTCATGACATGAATCATCAAATAATTACCATAAAGCTGGAAGTCCCTTCCTCCCTGGTTTCATTCTTCACGCGTACCTATCTACTGAGTGAAGAGACCAGTCAAATATGTTGGACGCTTTAAATTTTCTTGCTCAAAACATGAGCTTAGAACACGAAAACTACGTTGTTTTGATGAATCGAATCATCTTTGAGCACAAAATTGATAGGTACAGAACGCCTCAGTACAACAAGCTATAACAGGCGCAATCACACATAGACGACGATCTCGGTAGAACTAAATAGAAGCGTCGACTTGAAAAATAAAAATTGAAAGCAAATTAAAATAAATTTGAAAGCTTTCCTTACATATGTATGGTCACATGTCACTTCCAGTGAAACTTTACATCTCCACCAGCGACCCCAGACGATGAATTAATGAAAAATGAAATCGACTTGGCAAATTTAATTTTTTTCCATCCATCCGTCCGAAGCAATCTGAGACGCTGATTAGCGCTCTTCTGCGTAACGAGCGATTTAAATCATGTTTCATATTGATTGCGCGTTTCATCTTGTGATTCTATTAGCTCTGACTGAAGCTATGGGTTTGTGAATTTCTTTAGTTTTCTTGGAAAAAAAACTTTATCTTTTGAGCTATTTTAGAGAGGTTCAGTGGTTTGGTGGTTATTTTTTCTGAAAGGACTCTGAACAACTCCAAAAAATTTGGGACCAAAATGAATGCTTTAAAAAATGTATGTTACCGATTTTTATTGAAGGAGTTTCAAATCAAGCAGACCTTTATTCTTAAAGCATTTCAACTGAAGAAATTATAATACTAAAAATAAGTACCTCAATAATGTCTCATATAATTCCAGCTATTTAGGCATAAAATATAAAAGATTAGAATATAAGATTATATAAGATTAGATATAAAATAAATAACTTTACATTAAAAAACAACTTTCGCTATTGAATTCGGCTATTTGCATGTTTTTTTTTGCTAAAGATATACAAAACAATAACTTGTTGCTGAAAATACCATAATCGTATGTGTGCCTATAATATTTGAGGGTTTCCTTCAATTCCTCATGGATTCCATCATCAGAACTGGGTTTTTAACTGCGCGACCAATATGAAAGTATATCCTTTCAAATAAAAAAAATATTTTTCAAGATTGATTTATAAACTACGAAGTTATGAGTTAACAAACATAAAAAACAAATATAACCGAATTGAGAACCTCCTCCTTTTTTTGAAGGCGGTTAAAAAGCGATATCATACAGAATAGTAGATTGTATCATAAGGGAGCAAAATAATATTTTTACGGCGAGGGCACTTTTTTGAATCCAGAGCGAAGTGAGGGGTATTCTTTAGTAGAATCCCGATCGTAGCGAGGGATTCAACGTACGTCGCCCGAGCCAAAAATATATTTTGCGCGCGAGTGTTACACTCTACTTTTCATCACCACTATGAGAAAATAAAAGGCGCCTCATATTTTATTTCAAAACAAAACCATGAATTTCTGCAATCCGTGAATAACTTTTCATTTAAAAAACAGACTTCCACCATTGTATTCGACTAAATATTTGGATGAAAAAAAAACTATGAAAGAACCATAGTGGTGAAAGGATTATGATACTTTCTGAACGCAAATGCTTGGTTTGTTGCTGAAAATATCAAAATCGCCATATGTACACCTACAATACCCTATATATATTGTTGCCTACAATATTTGAGGAGTTCCCTCAATTCCTCATGGATTCGATCATCAGAACAGGATTCTGAAAAAAATGGGACCAATCTGGAAGTATATTTATTCAAATAAAAAAATAATTTTCCAAATTGGTTCATAAACGCCGGAGATATGAGGTAACAAACATTAAAAAAATTAAAAAATACAATCGAATTGAGAATCTCCTCCTTTTTGTAAAGTCGGTTAAAAAGTTATTAAAAATGACGAAATCGCGGGCTGTAGTTCGCGCATTTCTAATTTGTTTTTTTTTTATTCAGCCGGTGGCGCGACTATGGGCCGTCGTACCAGCCAGTATTTATTTAAACAATATTTACATTCAACTTCTTTGGCGCTGAACACTAAGATGTACCAAGTTTAAAAAAGGCGCGGCAAAAATAATTGCGGCGCACTTATTTGTGTTTGATTCTTTTCAAGATGTTCCAAATTCAAAAAGTGCGCGTAAAAGATAATTGCGGCGCACTTATTTGAGTTCGATATGTTCCAAATTTAAAAAGTGCGCGGCAAAGAAAATTGCGGCTCACTTATAGAAGCTTCATACAGAAAACACCACCTTTGGGTACACTTAAAGGCGAACCAAGTCGTCCTTTTCGAATAGATGGGATGAAAAATTAATTTCAAAACAATTATTCTCTTGGCAGTTCGGTAAATTAAACATATCCGTATCTACCTCAAAAACAAGATTGAAGTCCCGAACTAAGTAACTTCGTATCTCGGTGGCGCGCAGTAAAACAGCAGTTCCATGCGTCTTGCTTAGTGCTGCGCGCATGTTTTTAAGTCATGTGCAGATTTATAAGTTTACCTGTTACCTTAATGCCATTGACTTGGGGCCTGTTCAGACTGGGGGACCTAAGATTTTTATTTTACTGATAATTTGTAAATTGAGGTAGGCACCGTATAAGATTAAAGACATCAATATTGGGATTAAAGCCATGATGAAGAAATAATTAACCAAATTCGAGCAGGGTTGGCAGCGCGCGTTTGATGCCTCTGGTGTTGCAGGCCTCCATAGGATACGGTAACTACTTTCCATCAGGTGGGCCGTAAGCTTGTTTGCTTGCCAAATATAAAAAAAAGAAAAAAAATAAGAGTGTTAGTCTGACTCGAACTTGGCTAGACCGCCTTGCACTGTGGTGAACCAAAGACACAAAGCTCAAGACTTAAACTCCTTCAAGTCTTATAACTCTTCTAAGAACACTCCTCATTTTAAGGCAAGCAACTGATTTATCAATCAGTAGGTACACAATTCTTCATCCTCATTATCAGTCTGTAGAAGACCACTACTAGACATATACCTCCCCCATAGAATGCCATGACGAATGGTCTTGTGCCGCCTCCATCCACCGATTTCCTGCAACCTTTATAATGTATTTGGTCTATTGAGAGGCCTTCCTCTACTGCGTCGACTGGCCTGGAGTCGCCGCTAGAGAACCTTTATTTCCCAACGGTAGATCCACAATTAAGTATGTGGCGTGAGCCACAGAATTTTCAACAAGGTTTTATTATCTGTAGATTGTAGTCTGGGGTTCAGAATTGGGAATATAAACACACACTGTAATCCAGAGTTCTTGGTTCTATTTGGTTCTCTCTCTCAGGGTGACATTTTTAATTAATGTTGATGTAATACTAATATACTATGTTCGGTGATTCCATTAAATAAGTTAGCAAGTTTATAGTGCTTTTAAAAAACACATCGGGCCATTACCTACCACTATGTCCTCGGCGCTCATTCGTACACATTGGGCTCCTGAAAAGGACTCCATAAGAATAAGAATATAAAGAATATTTTTATTTATACCAAACGCCTGTTACATATTTAGGTATAAGTATAATATATATCTAATAACTTCTATTATATAGTAGTTATTTATACAAAAACATGATTGAGGTTGCATCAAAAAACCAAAATAGGTTAATATACCTGTGTTATGGTTTTTGGTATCTCCTTTAGGTTGTCACTTATTCATAATGTTAACTTTTGAAGACATTAGTTAATATAAGTATACTAATTTACAACTTGAAGCATTTATAAAGCCTAAGGGCTCCTGGAAAAAACCTTTACTCCAACTCAAAGAGTAAGGAGTTAGAAGTAACTTGTGTATCATAAAGTATTAGATCATCAACATACGTATTGGTGAAAACTTCGTCGGTAACCAAAAGCATTAAAAATTCACACAAAATTCAACCTGTTCAACCTCTGCCAGTAGCCTAGTATGAACGAGCGACGCATAAGGGTAGTTTCGCACGGGCCGTGATGCAATCGGTGTGCTAAGGCCACCTCAGACACCATACTTTATCCGCACTCACAATTAGTTGCCGCGATGGCAGGTGAAACTATACTACACTGAAAACTATGGAGTATTCATTTTGTAAAACGGGAAATTTTAACGTACCGCTATATTGGTGGAAGCACCAACAGGTTTCGACCCTAATCGAGGGTCTTCATCAGGTTGAGTGCGACGCAGTGCGAGAAGGGACGCGGAGAGAGTGTAGCGCAGATCGCACTCACCTTGATGAATTGATCATATTCAAAAAGGCTTTAGTTCATCCCATATACAAAAGTGGAGACAGACAAAATATAAATAATTACAGACCGATCTCTGTTTTGAGTGTTCTATCAAAGGTTCTTGAAAAAATTATCAATCGGAGACTTGTGAATTTTTTAAGTGAGAAAGACATTTTAGCTAGTAATCAATATGGATTTAGGAGTGGCAGATCCACTGAGGACGCCGTCATTGAGCTCACAATTACGATTATCAGGAACTTTGATAGAGGGCTCAAAACTGTTGGTATCTTCCTTGATCTCTCCAAGGCGTTTGATACCGTCTCTATCCCCATCCTGCTGGATAAACTAGAACAACTTGGAATACGAGGCAGTGTCAACCACTTGTTTGGAAGCTATCTATCCGATCGTAGGCAGATAGTGTTCGTTGACAACATATCTAGTGATGAAGAGCTAATTACTTTTGGTGTTCCTCAGGGAAGTGTCCTTGGCCCCACTCTTTTCCTTGTGTATATCAATGAACTATGCAAACTATCTCTACCTAACTGTAACATTTTAACCTACGCGGATGATACAGCACTACTTATCAGTGGAGAAAATTGGGAAAAAGCACAATCACTTGCTGAAGCTGCCCTTAATGTAGTTTTAAACTGGCTTTCTTTGAATCTATTAACTTTAAATGTCACCAAAACAAAATTTATTACTTTTTCCCCAACTATGCGAACCCAACCTAATTCTTTTTCCCTACGTGCTCATACTTGTGTTACTGAAGATCCTAACTCATGCCTTTGTTTGTGCCCTGCTCTTGAGCGGTCACTTACAGTTAAATATCTTGGTGTCTGTATAGACAGTACTCTCTCTTGGACCACTCATATTGAATCTACAGTGTCAAGAGTACGCAAATTAATTTTTGTTTTCAAAAATCTGAGGAGTGTCGCTGATTTTAGCTGCCTAAAGACAGTCTACTTCGCTCTTGTACAATCAGTTCTGTCCTATTGTATCAGCGCATGGGGCGGGGCGATAAAAACACAGATGTTAAGAGTTGAGAGAGCGCAAAGGGCTGTTTTAAAGGTTATGACATCCAAACCAAGGCGTTTCTCTACTGGCCTATTGTATTCGATCACTGAAGTTCTTACTGTAAGACAACTTTTTGTCCTAGCGACTGTTTTGCGCAGGCACTCAAATTTACCTTTTGACTCAAACCTCAGTTCCTTAAAGCGGCGCTCTGACTTAGTCTGCAGAATTGAGCCACGAAGGACAGCTGTGGCAGGCCGGCACTTCCATTATTTGAGTTCCTCGCTTTACAACAGAGTCAACAAAATTCTAAATATTTACCCCCTCCCGAAACATAAATGCAAAATTAAATGTATGAGTTGGCTCCTATCTCTATCTTATGAGGAAACGGAGCATCTCCTGGTCACTTTCAAATAGGTTTGTTATCACAATTACTTTGATATCGTATCCGTGGGACGGAATCCTGTGAGACAGTATCTTTTGAGACTGGGAGTGGTATGAGAGCCAAACATATACTCACATGCACACACACACACACACACTCACCCACACATACCACACACACCCCACACACACATACACACACACTCGCACACACTCACACGCCCCCACAACACAACAACACTTCTACTCACTAAACGTACATTTACACACCTACTCACCATTTACACAACTCAGTTCCATTCATTCCAGTATTATCGTTTTGCATTATATTTTCTTTTTATATTTTCTTATTAGTCTAATATTATCTAAATTGTAACTTTAAAATTGTACAAAGAGAACTTTGCTCATAGGTTCACGAGGTGGGCGCTGATGCTGCTACACAGTTTTACAACTTTTGCAGTGTCATCGTTATAATATGTAATTTGCACACAATTAATGTAACTTGTTCTGAATAAACAATTTTTACTTTTACTTTTTTACTTTATATAATTCACGAAAGTTATTTTACTATGAAGTATCCTTGAGGCAACATGTTTAAATGACTGATTCAAAGGAGTCGTTTAAAAGACTGGTACGTGAACTTTATCTCCAGAAGCTAAATTATTAATTATCTCTTTTGTAAAGTGTTTCACTCTCTATGATATTACAGCCTTAGTTAGTTATAATGTACATTCCCTCCCATTTGTTTTTATCATTCTAGATTTTTTGTATAACTTTAGAACGTATTATATTTATCTTTTTAGTTTTATTCTTTTCTAAGTCTCGTTTACCAGAGCACTCTGGAAATCTGGTTTTATTTAAGGATACACAACTCCATTCCACTCCTGTCTTTTGTCTGAAGCGTCTCAGCTCTGAAGTCGTTAGTAACAAACTCCACACATTTGTGTCACCGGATACAATCCCATTATAATTTTAAATTTTAAGCGCATTTATTTATGTACAGGCCCAATCTGCTGAACAATCTGCGATGTCTTTTTAATACGAAGTGTTTAGGAGAGATTTTTTCAAGAATGTTTAGGGGGAACTTATTGGGGGGCATTTTTTAAAGTTACAAGTGGCAAAAAGAGCCTTTATGCATAAATACATTACCGATGCTACCCCATGCATTTTTTAACGTTTCTAGAAACTTGTAATCATGCGAAATATATGGAAACTTCCAATAAACCATAATAATTTGGGTTTGTTTTGTGATGTTTTGTTTCAAGGGATAACATAACTTTTACTACCGAACCCTATTATATTATTGTTGTGGTCTGACATACACTTGATAGCTAGTTTTATTTCATTGGCTAGTATGACAATTACCGTCTTACTTTATGTGGAACTATCACTAAGATGGTTAGAGATAGCGCATAGGGTCAGACTTGGCTTGCTCACCCGCACAGGAAAACACTCATGAATGTCCATTGTCTATCTATTCATACTATAAACTATGCTCCTATACCTACCTTCTCGGTGATCTAAGTCCCTGTGGGCCCATAACCTATTTACTGAATCGATTAGGATGTAAACATATTCTCAATCACACTGTCATCATCATCAGCCTATAGAAGCAAACTGTTTGACCTAGACCTTCCCCATAGAGTGCCACAGCAAACGGTCTTGAGCCACTTCCATCCACCGACTTCCTGCTACTTTTAAAATGTTGTCAGTCTATCGAGACGAGAATCTTTCTAAACTGCGTCGTCCGGTTCGGACGCTACTCAAGAACCTTTATCCCCAACGGCCTCTGAGACCTTACCATGAGCTCTTATACCGATTCAGTTCAAAAACTATTCAGTACAAAATATCGGTTCCGTGATGTCTACAGCTATATTTAAAGGCACAGTAGCAGAAGGTATATAGACTTCTGTGACTAAAGTTGTTCAATGATGACGGATGTCAACGACGAACTGATAATTTGTTTTGAATAGTTTTTGAACTGAATCGCTATAAGAGCTCATTGTAAGGCCTCTGGCCTGCCCATTGCCACTAATTGCCACACTGTACTGTAACAAAATAAAAACATCAGCGCCACAGAGAGAGCTAAATTATGAAATAATACGCGCACAGGTGTGACCTCTCCCTGATGTCTTTTGTTTTTTCGCATAATTATGTTCTAGGGTAGGCAGGCATTTTTCAATTCCGCAATTTCTAAAAATACTTTTTATTTGATTCATATTTTTAAAGTTATTTTAAAAAGCATTCAAAATTCTGGTGTACTTACATCTTTTTAGTTATTGATTTGATCTTTCATTTTCATGATAATTTGATAGCTTTAAGTTGGACCGTTTCACAATTGGCGCGAAGTTCAAATTGTATTGTGTTTTTTGATGATTACAGCCCATCAACACGTCTTGAGGTAGCGAACACTGATTTTGCGGGTATCAGGAGACCCAGCACACATGTTTTAATTGATAGTATCTCATAAATATCATTAGTTTAGCTACGAATGTTAATGAATGTTGTGTTGTTTAAGTTCATTGAAATAAAGTTTAATTTCGCGCCAATTGCGAAACGTTTCATACTTTTTTGTTTAATTTATGTTAGAAGCAAATTCAAACCAGCAAATAATAAGTATTGAATAAAAATAAAATATACTTATAGAGAAAATATCAACAAAAGGTAGAAAAAATGCCGGTCTTGAGTTCTTAAGAAACGCAACAAAAATACTGAGGACATCCAAAATGAGCAAAACAATACACCTGAGTTTAGAGGTATGGGACAGAGTTCTAATTAAATATAACTGGAAATATTTTAATAAGTTTATGAGGGCACCGTCGCTAGCTTAAAACAAATATTATGTCCGCCAGCAAGCGTTGAATTTTAATATGATTACTGTACGTTTTTAATTTTATAAAGAAGGTTTCTTTGTTCTGCTTTGCTGGTTTGTCCTGTTCATGTGCTTCCTGTGGATAAATTGGTGTTTTGTTAATGGTTGGGTTTTAAATGTACTTATTTAAATCGGTTTATATTCCTTTAAGCGACGATGGGCTTGCAACTTGGCCTTGCCATGAGCTCTTATAGCGATACAGTTCAAAAACTATTCAGTACAAAATATCGGTTACGTGATGTCCGCAGCTTTATTTAAAGGCACAGTAGTAGAAGGTCTATCTGGGAGGACTATCTGAGGACTTCTGCGATTAAAGTTATTAAATGATGACGAATGTCAACTACGAACCGATATTTTGTACTGCCCTCTTATTCGCTATGACCAAACGTCATCAAATCATTGCTGAATCGTATGGGTGATGTGACACGTTATTGACAAGGAATCTCATAGGTCATAGCGAATAACAATCCAGAATAGTTTTTGAAATAAATTGCTATAAGAGCTCATGGTAACCCCCTAGCTATGGTGGAATACTAACTACAAGTGGACATGATTAGACTTGACTCTGACTATCCCTTTGTAGGATGTCACGAGTATACGTACTGAGAAGAGTTCTGAAGATGTTTACCAAGCCTATTATTGAAAGCTTTTATTTAACTTAACCTGCTAGTTTTCGGGTCAAATCTTGCAATGAAATTTTTATCCAGTTCCACCCTATTGATTGAGCTAAAAATTTGCATACCTGTGAATTTAAACAAAATTTTAAGCAATATTACGAGCTTACTCTTGCCCACTTTGTGTCATCAACATCACCAGCCTGTTTACGTTCACTGCTAAACGAGACACCTCATAGAATGCAATGAGGGGATTTGCCATAACCACCACGCTTGGCAGGTGGATTGGTGATCGCAGTATTTGCGCTGAGTACTCAGGTGGATGCTGCTGCCTATCCACTAGTATAATCCATTAATCAGCTTTTACGACATATACAGAAGGAGACAGAAAGGTCTTATATTATATATGCATTACCTGTTTCGATCGGACATGCTAAATCTCTTCCTATTTTCAAAAGCATGGTCACTCAACATTATCTGTCATCACTCTGTACGTCATCTTGACATTCTTCTGATATCACCATTATGTATGTATTGTATGAATATTATATGTATATCAATAATATTTATTTAGGTATCTAATTGTGTGTATTATATTATACTGGTAGGATATAATTATATATATTATATTTATTATTTTGTTTTTTAAATCAATTTGTTTTACTGTAGGTACTTATCATTTTGTGATTATACTAAGATGTACGCCACCGTCATTATTTGTTAAATAGTTTATCTTAATAGGTTGTCTGGAAGAGATCGCTTTTAAGCGATAAGACTGCCCATTGTATCTATGATTTGAAACATTTTATCCTTATTTTTTATTGTTGTTTTTTGTTTATGGTGTACAATAAAGTTATAATCTATTTAACTATCTATCTTTTCTTAGGCTGGACACACCACGGCACTACCAGTATATATATTTTGAAATGAGGGTACTAGAGTTCGAGATAGTAATGGTAGTCACATTCATCAAACAAAATGAGTTCCTCGCCAATATCCCAAATCATCACTTCCTCACGTTTCACACATAAAACCGCCTAACGCTCTTCAATAAACTTGAGGGTGGTATGCAATTTAAATTTTTGATTCCGACAAGCCCATGACTTCTCTCTGCAATATCGCCTTAGTTGCTTGAAGTGAACGAATTGCTAAAAGATCGTAAAGAAGTTGATTGTGTGAGAAAGTCTTTAATGCAGTATTTATTTCTACTTTGCGAAGGTTAACGTTAAGGCGCTTACACCCTATTGTACGTGAACAAAGTTTGTTTCTATTTTGGCTATTACTTCATCAAACTCTATGAAATTTTGTACACATGATCAGTACACAATCTATAGGGACGTGGTGCGTCAGTTTTTTTTAAATTTGTTTTTTTTTTAATTATGATTAATTAACCTTATAGTTTTATAAGAAATTAACGCACCGTGGATCAAGATATTAGTGTACCGATTATGTGTACAAAGTTACACGGAGTTAGAAGAAAATATAGCCAAATTAGAGGGAAACTTCTACCGGTGACATTCTCTTAACCCTTGACACAAAAAGAGGGGTATAACACCCCTATAACCTCCATGAAGCGACCTCTGTGGCGTGACAGGCAAGTAGCCGTCTGAAATGCGAGAGGTTGTGGGTTTGATTCCCGCTGACAAATGTTTGTATGATCTGTAAATATTTGTTCCGGGTCTGGGTGTACCATGGTACTCGTAGTTTCTGATACCCACGACACAGAGAATTTTATAGTGGGATCAAGACTGTTGGGTGTTATAATTATGATATGTTATGTATGTAGATAGCCGTGGAAAACATTTCTGAGGTCAAGCGTGTGAGTACACGCTTGACCTCAGAAATAAAAAAAATACGTTAAAGTTTCCTGGTAGCAAAAATAAACACATTTTTACTAGAAAGACACCCCTATAGCTATAAAAGACTATCTTTTTAAAAAGTCTCGAGCAAACTTTCCAATTTATAGACAGACAAACGTCCGAAGATATTTTTCCGGATATCGGAGCAATAAAAGGTACATTTGGGGCAAGTTAGGGGACTGAGAGGGTTATGCCCATTTTTTTCCCGTTTCCTCCAACAGATTTACACAATGCCCTGGGCCAAAGGGCTGGCTATAGATGGTGTTTTGATATCTTTATTGTGATCATATAATAGTCATAAAATAGCCCAATGGGCGGTGATAAAGAAATGCTGGAAGAAATATGACAAATGTATAGATTCCATCTTGCCATTTCAGTTAGGTAAAACGGTTCTGAATAATATAACTCTTTAATATTTTGTTTCTGTTATGTAGGTTATATGTTTGATCAAATTTTAAATTGCGGTCAACGAGAACGAACGAAGTTTTATTCTATTTTGGCTATTGCTTCATCAAACTCCATCAAATTTATATCTAGACCCGTGGTGCGTCAAGGAAACTTGATATAATATGAGAAGTCAAGTTTCAACGCTTGTTTGGCACTCTTAAACTAAATCGAGTTTGAAATCGAGATAGAGCACGCTATTGACTATGCGTTAAGAACAACAGAGACAGAAAGTCGATTTCATTTAGTTCCAAAAAATTTCAGGTCCATAGTATTGAATTCATGAGTACCAAATGACCAAGAAATCTAGTACTCTCTGGCGACAAATGACACTAAATTCTGAATTAGGATCGAGTAGAGCATCTAGAGTAGCCTTGCTTGTCTATCAACCGTAACTGGTGATTATAATGATGATAAAAAACAAGGCCTGGAAAAAAAGACAATAGCAATATACTAACATCTTTATCCTGGTTCGGTTACGGTTGATAGACTTTGTTTTTTTGCTATTGATTTCTCATATAGTACTCTAACATATATTATGACCTAGGTTTCACTTCTGGCGAAAAAATACATGCCAATAGGTTGCATAGGCTTTATTATAAGGTCTCTAGAAATTACGGATTAGGCTGTGCGTTGATAGTCGATGAGTGAGTCAGTCAGTCAGACACGCAACGACTATATAATTTATATATTGATGATGATGATGATACTACATATAAAGAAGTTCTTACCTACTTTATTACTTTGTAAATCGCTTGTCCGAAGTGTTGTCGCACCAACAGGTCAACGAAAAAAATCGACACAGCTTTTCTTTTGTTTTTCCCACACACCCCCCATGGGGAGACTTCGATAAATAAAAGTGGGCAACATCCGACCGCTAACAGACCAAGTTCCGAACCTGGATATTTATGGACCAAAGGGGTGGTTTATTGCGAACCACTTTAACCCTGCCCCCGGCTATCCGCACTTTTGGAGTAGCAGTCACACTGTAGTGTAACATGAGAACAAAAGGATTGTTTAGTAATAATAATAATAATCATCATCCATTGATCCAGAATAATTTACATTATGACAATAATATGGTTACCTAGAGGTACCATATTATAGATTTGTACACTAGCTCCAACATCAGGATTCCCTGTGTTGTAAGAAGCTAGGTTCTTCTAGTAGAATAGTTACAGGTAGGTACATAATTATTTAGATAAAGAAGACTTAATCAAAATTTTAAATAGATACAATATTATTCGCGGGCAAAATCTGAAATGTACGGAAGCCAAATTGTGCTGTAACTTTATAGTTTATTTGGCTTGACTTTCCGTTCTCTACGTCACAGCACTATTCTTAAGGCGGATAGTCTCGCATGTGGCGTTAAATTCAAATTTTATTGTGTTTTTGCTTTACACAGCTCAACAACACTTCTTTGATATAGCGAAAGCTGATTTTGCAAAAACTAGGAGACCCAATAAACATGTTTAAGTTGATATTATCTCATAAATATTATTAGTTAAGCTACGAATACCCCTGAACCTAAAAAACCCTGTAAAAATCATTGAACAATATTCGTAGCTAAACTAATTATTTTATGAAATACTATCAACTAAAAAATGTGTGTTATATAGGTCACCTAGTTTTCGCAAAATCAGTTTTCGCTATAACAAGAAGTGTTGATGAGCTGTGATGAACAAAAAACACGAATAAATTTGAATTTTGCGCCACTAGCGAGAGATTTAAATGTATAGAAACAGAAAATTTCAAGATAGTGATATTTGTCATAGGCGAGCTCCTATTACATTTTGGTGTAACAGACAAACCGATTTATTCAACGTTTGGCGAAATAACTTTATTTTTATCTGTTTATTTGTTTGACATACTGGCTCTTTCCATATTGTGATTTTCTGAGATAAAGAATATTGCATTCTAGTAAAAGTGAATGTTAAGGACAATATTTATTAAAATAATAGATTGTTTTACTAAAGTAATTTAACCTAACGTAAATTAACACACACTAGGATTCCCTGTGTCGTATGTGAGTATCAGGGACTAGAACCCCATAGTACCACAACACCCAGACCTGAGGGCCTAGCCAAACGGTATTCGCTTCAAAGCGATTCCATTTCTACAGTCGTAATTCAATACAAAAAACCACGTGACATATCGATAGCTAACGTCAATCCCATACATTTTGGACTTTTCTACTGGCGTCATCGCTATTAGAATGTTACTTTGTCTACGGCCTCTGGAATAAATATTTCCAGATCATGTTAACATTTGTCCCGCAGTGGGAATCGAATCCGTACCTCTCGCATCTCAGCTTGCTACACGCCCACCGCGCCACAGAATAGGTCGTCATATTTAGTAAGGGCCCCCTATCGAAACAAAACAATATAAATGAGCCAAACCTTACACCTGATGACCGTGTAAGTAGCTTCTGAAATTGATGCCCACAAATAGCTAGTCAAGACGAATGGACGCACGGACCTACAAGAAGAATGCTATCGATTTAGTAAAAAATTGCTTTGTAAATTCGTACGTGTTGGCCATTTAAGACTTCGGCAAAATGTTTGCCATTGGCCTATTGCAAAGATTTATATACTTATTGTTAGATAGGCACTAAGTCCTTAAATATATGACAAGTTAAAAAACAAGCTGTAAGCACTAGAATAGTTTATTTCAAACAGTTAAATGTTTACTTTAAAGCTAGTATTAAGTTATTGGTAAACTTTTTAAAGGAGCAGAATGTAATTTTTCTTATTAAACATACAAAAACAAACAGTTGAATTGAAAACCTCCTCCTTTTTTAAGTTGGTTAATAAGCGAATATTTGTACCTCGTACTGATTTGAATAAATAATAAATAAATAAATGCTGGACATTTCACACAACATTACCTAGCCCCAAGCTAAGCAGAGCTTGTGTTATGGGTACTAGATAACTGATATACCTACTTAATACAATACATTAATAGATATTTTTTATTATACATAGAAAATACCCAGAATACCCTGAACAAATATCTGCAGATCGTACAAATATTTGTTCAGAGGCGGGAATCGAAACCTTAACCTCCTGCAACGCAGGCGAACCACAGAGGTCGTAAAACGAGGAATGGTTGAGCTCTTTAAATTTTCAATGTGAATGAATATCAGAAGTCATATTACATAATTATATACAAAGTAACATTCTGTTAGCGATATTTTCTCCGTGATGGCTTGTTTTATTTGCACAGTTGTTTTCTTTGCTGTGATGAATTTAGGAAAATGAATTCAAAGAATATAAAATTGAATGAATTTGAATGGTCTCGGGGTGAAATCGAGTCTAGTGCTTAAAAAATGAACACATCTAGTTAGTTAGTTAGTAGTAGTAGTTAGTTTAGCCAAATACATTCGCGAAGTCAGTTTTTTTATTTATAAAGTTACCATGACATGGGAAGAACTCATGCTAAAGAATAAACTGATCTTCAATGGCTGGAAGACGTCCATTATCTACCGAATACCGGGATCGGAATAAGCCGCCTCCATTCACCTACTTCCTGTTGCCATTGCAATGTCAAAAGTTTATTGAGTGGAGAATCTATTCTATAAGCCTTCAGATGCCTTTCACGGTAGCTTTAAAATTTTACACAGTCCTACTTCAATATGAATGAGGATAAAAATTACGACTATTTTAGTACCGAATTTATGAAACAAAAGCCATCTCCTAAACCAGACGTCCTAAATTATTAACCCTAAAGAACATCGGTCAGTACACATAAAAAAATATACACCGGGGCATTGAAAGATTGAAAGGGTGGAATCACTTAACAGAGCCAATTTATGGGCAAATCTCACCCGTGGGACGACCGTGGTTGGACTAACAATATTAGGTAAGTCGAAAAACTTATAAGCTCCCGTCGAGACCGGGCAATGGGTATTCTTTTCTGGGGAAATTGATTGTGGGATGGACGGAAGCGATTTTTTAGGGAGAATTTCATGGTTGATTGAATCAAATGCGTTTTGGGGTGAAAAGTGTAGTGTGAGGTCTCGAGATTGTTAGTTTAGTCGTAACAAATTTTATAGGGTTATTGGATTTATTAAAACAGTAATGAGGGGTTTTCACGGCCATTTCATATCATGCTTTCAGCGTTGAAAATAGATGGCGCTGCTCTGTTACGTAAATGTCAAGTGTCAAAATAAAGTTAAATGTTAACATCAACAACGTAGATATATTTTCGTTTCGTGGTATTTATTTTTGCTTACTTCTATAAACATCACGAAATCACTAGCGCACACTCAAGAAGCAGACACAAACAGAATATCATGACTAATAGCCACAGACTAGTTAGATAATAGCTTAGTACGCGTATACCACAGATAATACATTTTACAATCTTGGCATATACTGTTGAGTCAGCGCCATCTATCGAAACAATTTGAACTACTTATTTTTTTTAATCGACGTTGAAAAGCCCTCATTGAATAACTAAAGATGTGAATTACATTACATGTAGGTACTTAGGTAGCAAAAACTTTATACGTTACCCATGTCAATTATACAAGTATGATTTTGATCTTACTTATAATTTACTTCATTTTACATAATTGATGTCTTAAGAGTAAGGTACCTTGATTTATATTAATTAAAATAATTTTAGAGATTTGTATCTATACTATTCTTATAGGTACATTTAGTATTGTATTTGTAAAATTTATTGACATGTAAATCGGCTTTACGAATAAATTGTATTGTATTGTATTGTATTGATGGCAATCAGAACAGCGCCCCAATTACAGTAACCAATGGCAATGGGCAACGCAACAATGACGATCATTTTGCCAGCCTTAGTGCTATCTAAATTTTATAAAACTAGAATAGGGGAACTTCTTGACTTAAATATTCCTCCATTCACAAGAGATTTTCAAATGATTTGGACAGCACAAATGCTGCCAAAATGATACCCATTTTTACTTTTCCCATTGCCATTTCCTACTGTGATTGGGGGGCTGGGCCAGATACTAAGTCTTCCTCATGGAGACCTATTATTTTTATTCGAGTGTACAGTTCGTTCAAACTTTAGAACGATGTTCGGTGCTTCCAAAATTATCTTCCATAATGACTGCAATAACATCAATATAATTATCCCATTTAGTCCAGTAACTGGCGTATGAGTTGTGACCACTGCATCGCTCCATTAGCGATTATTGTCCAAGTTTTGCGCTAACACTGGACATGTTAAGGAGTTAGAGATGCTGGATGAGACATATTTTCTACATGTTACTAAAGAATGCGTGTTAAATGACAAGGCGCAGAGGCTCAAGCACTATACCCTGATTTTTAATTTCAGACAATTTTTGTAAACAAACAAATGTCAAGATATGCCACTGTGAGTATAAGGGCCTCGTTCACGATCTTCAAGTAAAGTGTTGATTAGTTACTTCCTAAGTAGCGCTAACCAGCAAGTACAAGTGTTGATTAACTTTTATCAGTTTCACAAAAGAAAATTGAGTTCCGATTAGCAACTCGGTGGTTAGCTGAATGATTTAAAAAATCATTCAATCTAACTTTTCAATAGACGCTGTCATCAACGACAAATATCAGCAGCCAAACGTCACGGTTGTCAGATTTGCGCAGCGCGGGTAATTTTTTGATAGGCGGAATCTGGCAAAAAAAACATATTCATCAAGTTCGGCAAAATAATTTACACGAACATGAAATACACGAACTCTCGGAATTGTTTGTCTTGATGATTTTTCTAATTCCCCTATTAGATGATCAATTAAATCAAATAAATCCATTTCTAACACTTTCTAATAGGTTTTTTCGAAACAGTTTGATACTACACTCGAGAGCAATGAATCCGGGTCACTTAAAGAATCCTAAAAATCTCGGAAACTAAAAATGCTAGGTTAATGCAATAAATTGTATTTAATAGACAATGTAATACTCCTTAAATGAAGGTATTAAAACTTGTTAGTTATTGTAAAGTTATATCATAAAAAAATCAAATTTGAAAAAGGGCCACTTTCGAAGATGGAACTACGAAATTACAGCATTTGGTTTTGCTTTTGTTTGTAATCTGTCATTTATCATTGTTTGATTTCTGTTTTTTTGTTGTTTTTTTTCTGCGTAAACGCAGTAATGGAAGCACGAGGAGGCAATACGAAGTATTAAAATTCAAGAAAATCGTAATAAAGTTCAAAAATTTCATGTTTCCTATTTTTGTTTTAAGGAGAGATCAGCAGTTTTTTTCTTTATGTAATTTTGTGTTAATAAAATGTATGGTGACTCTTATTTTTTTTACCTTCATTTAAGGAGTATTACATTGTCTATTAAATACAATTTATTGCATTAATCTATCATTTTTAGTTTCCGAGATTTTTAACATTCTTTAGTGACCCGGATTCATTGCTCTCGAGTGTATTTACACAAAACCAGACGAAACTTGACTTTACTCGTCAATTAGACCGGCTAATCGGCAGATGAAGCAAGAAATAAGTTACAGGCTACTTTACTTCCTGGTTAGTGCTACTCGGCCTTTGTGAAACTCATATGCACAGTTACATGGGACTTTAACCGACAACTAGCCTACCCGAGACATTACTTGAAGATTGTGAAAGAGGCCCTAAGTGTCATGATTGTGTAGCATACGTGTAAATTCACATATGACACACATACATGACACTTATACACACAGTGGCATATCTTGACATTTGTTTGTATACAAAAATTGTCTGAAATTAAAAATCAGATAGATAGATAGATAGATTATAACTTTATTGTACACCATAAACAAAAATTCAACACAAAAAAAAATAAGGATACAATGTTTCAAATCAGAGATATAATGGGCGGTCTTATCGCTTAAGAGCGATCTCTTCCAGACAACCTTTGGATGGACAGAAACTATTTAACAAATAAGGACGGTGGCGTACATCTTAGTATAATCACAAAAAGACAAGAGTATCAGAGTATAGTATCTAACGAGACGATCGCTAACATTAAATATCAATCAATTTTTTTTGCCTAGTTTAGAGTCAGTATCGACCACTTGGATATAAGCAGCATTACTTATTTGGGTAATGACTAATTCCAAACATATCTTTCTGAGTGTTGTCCATTATGTACCTAACCTAGTCCTTATTTAATCTAAGTTTCATTCAAATCCAACTATTAGTCGAAATAAAACTAAAAAACTTTCAAAGATTTCAAGTTAACCCGATATCATTGACCATTATTTGACATTTGCGATCGTCCCGTTACCGTTAGTTATTCATGCTAACCTCAAAACTCTCACTTAGATGTGTACAATCGATAAAATATAAGGCACTAAATAAGGTTTAAGTAAAAAAACTCAATGGACTAAATACATTATATACGTCGCAGGAAGTTGGTGGATGGAGGTGGCTGAAGACCGTTTATCTTGGCATTCTAGGAGGAAGGTCCAATATTAACCAATCAAATTAAAAAGATTTCAAGCTACACTGATGTCAATGGCCAGTATTAACATTTGCGGTCTTCTCGCTAGCGTCTACGTTACGTTAATCAGCCTTCGCTATAGCCGTACAGTTTTAGACTAGACGCACCCTTATTTAATATGACAGATTCCTACCTATATCAAAGTAATGTAACAGAAAAACCAAACCTGTGCTTCCGGTATCCATAGATCCATGAAACTGGACACAATGGCTGCCAAATTCTTTGCACTTATTTACGCGGCCCATAATTTATTGCTTTTGTATCGACTGCTCTATACTTGCCAAGCACGCTATTAGTTGGCAACTGAAACCACTTCCTGTTCCTCTAGTTCTTTGTTTTTGTTTGAGTGTTTGTAATTGTTGGTTTTTTTGAGTTTTTGCTGCCAATTTCTTTTGATATTAAAATTTGTTTGGCAGGAGATGTATAGGGGGAAGAAAGTAATGAAATTGAAGTGTCTGTTCAAAAATAATTTAGATCACCAATGTAAGAAACAAGCAAAAATGTATAGGTACGGAGTTATGTAACTCCTCAGTCATCATCATCATATCATTCCACTGCTGGGCATAGGCCGCCTCCCTATGATCCCACGATGAACAGTCTTGAGCCGTCTCCATACACTGACTCCTTAGTAAGTGGATGTAATAATCACTGGTATTGATGTTTAACAACTGTTAATATTAGAACTTCGTCATCAGTGTATTGTTGGTCAATCAACTTTCGTCAGTTTGAGGTATGGTGGCGTTGACCAGGGCTTAGTGATCATTGATGAAATAACCAGTGTTGTGATAGGATTCAGCGCGTCTTGCAAAGGCTTCTTTTATCCACAACTAATGTGATTTTGGCATTAGAACTCATTTAATTAGATCCTATGCTACCAAGTAAAAGGTAGGACTGTTTCCCGCCTTTTTCGAAAAGAGACGTAACTTTTATTTCCTTTAATTTTCTAGTGTTATTGTGAGTATATTGTGTAATGTTGCATTTTAGTGTAAGTGAAATAAAAAAAAATGTAATACGTCAAATACGTGACATTTCAAATAGGACGAAGTTGTCAACCAACATATTTGTAAACTGCCTCCGCTTTACTAAACATGACTTGACTAAGACTTAGCCGACTTGGAAAGAAATTTTAACGTTGCAAATTGTACAAAATATATCTGAAAAAAAAAAAAAAAAAAAAACTTATTATATATACTTATTATAATATATTTCAAAAACGATAAAAAATAAAAGGCATATTACGATCTATGTCAATAAAAACGATCTTAATTAATTAATGTAGTAATATTATCTATTTCGCTATATATGTCGTTGTCTATGCTACATCTTCAACCAATCTTCCATTATCGGTTTAGCTCCTTTACATCCAAAGGTTCTAAGAGATCGCTTCTTAGCTATAAGACCGTCCGTTCTACTTGTTCATAACAAGTGAAATCAAATTGTCAGCACTGCATAATTTGACAACAGCTTCCATTCAATGGCTTAATACTAACAACACGTGTGACGTCACGCACCGATACCTCTCAATATCAAATGCACATTTACTTCAACTCATATTATGTCAAAATGACACATAAACTGACGGGATAAGGTTGAAAATAGCTCTATTGAAGAGTTGGCGTTGGGTGCATGGATTGCATTGCTCGTTCATCGGTTCAGATTCGAATGTGAAGTAAAGATACTTACATGCTAGTTAATTTTATAACTACCTACTAACTAACTTTTTAACTATCTACTAGCAGAAAAAGTCTAGGTAATACCAAGAACAATTTACGGTACATCCTTCACAAGAATGATGGTAATTTGTATACATATACATTGTATTAGAACTTTGATTTAAAATAAACAAAATAATATAAGGAAAGGTTATTCTATTGTATGGATCCGAGTGTTGATCAACCAAGGCAAAGGATGAAAGAAGAGCGCATGCCACGAAGATTCGAACGATAATATGGATGTGGAGTGACAAGAATGGATAAGATAAGAAATGAGTATATCAGAGGAAGTTTGAAAGTAGCGCCAGTAACAGAATAGATGAGGAGTAATAGGTTAGCGTGGTATGGGCATGTTATGCGGAGGGAAGAAAGCCATGTTACAAGAAGAGTGATAAATATGAATGTGAATGGACACAAGAGTAGAGGCAGGCCTAAAAAGAGATGGATGGATTGTGATGAAATGTGTAGGAAAGATGTGAGTACTGATATGACGGGAGATAGGGAAGAAAGGAAGAAAATAACATATTGTGTAACACCTAAGTGGGACAAGGACAGAGAGATGATGATAATAAGGATAGTTAAATCTAGTGGATCAACACCTTTATAGCAAACGCAATTATTATTGTCCAGCTGACCAGCCGCTGTCCGATGTCCGGTGTCCTTCGGCCGGAATGATTCGGACACATGGCGTCTTTGTACGCTTGGGTGTAGTTTATTTCGGTGATATTGATAGATTTTACCAAAGTTCTCAATTAAACAAATACAACAAATCTCTTAATGCTTTTAAATACCAATTGTCAAATGTAATGAATTAGCAGACTCCAAATACTGATATAATAATTATCATTTTAGTGCATGCAACAATCCTACTAATATTATAAACGCGAAAGTTTGTGAGTATGGATGTTTGTTACTCTTTCACGTAAAAACTACTGAACGGATTTGAGTAAAATTTGGAATGGAGATAGTTTACGCCCTTGATTAACACATAGGCTACTTTTCATCATCATAATCATCATCATCAATTTTCATCATTATTCACGCGGGTGAAACCGAAGGGCGCAACTAGTTTATTATAATTTTGAAGCTCAATCACACTTCTAGGATGAAAAATTCAGAAGTCTAAGCATGCAACCAGGGGTCGTTCCTCGTGAGGCATTGAAAATGCATTACACACAATACTCACTGTATGTTAATATTATAAAGTACTAACTACTAATCTCCGTGGTGCTGTAGGCGAGCCGGCTAAGATGCAAGAGGTTGCGGGTTCGATTCCCTCTGTGGGACAAATGTTTGTATAATCTGCTAATATATGTTCCGGGTCTGGGTGTTAAGGTACCATGGTACTCGTAGTCACTGATACCCATGACACAGGGAATCCTGGTGTGGGATAAAGACTATGTATGTGACTGTTAGGTGTTCTGTTTTAAGTTGGCTCACTGTATTGTGTGGTCAAAAAATGACAAACTTTTACACATTTCAATAGAAAATTTTGTGCACGGCATATTCAAAACTATCTTGATCTTTGATAAAAAAAATCTACCCTCTTTTGCTAAATTAACATCTACATCATTTCCACCCAATCCCTGAACAACATTGCAAGAGACTGATAACATATTCAACATCTTTCCAAGTGTCCACGTCCCGAGATCCATCAATTCAAACTATCTAACCTGCTCCGGCTGCGACCCGGTTATCCGGTCCGTCTGCCCGGTCATTTATCACCGGACGATTACCAACCCTTGCCTTGCCGCGTCACGACGGTATCCGGGAAGAAAAATTATCTATAAATTGCCGAGTGGCTACGGAACCAGTAAGCTGTTTAGCAATTTTACTTGATTGGCAGTGGGACACTGCAGCTGGTTTAAAATAATTTGCTGTTGATTTAAGAACCCTGAAGAAGTGAAGACCATCGTCGGTAGAACGGATCTAGCCTCATTGTCTAAAAGTGACAATCACTTTAATTAAAGTTTTTATAAAGTTATTAATGCAAAGACAATTTATGCTTTAAATAATAAAACAATAAATAGGTTCAGTCATGTCCGAGCCATAGGATTTTACGTAAAAAGTCATGATTTCTTTGCATTTTTGCAGGAATCTCATTATCACTTTTGTTACTTAAGCTAATATAATTTGGGCTCTTTCAGGTTCTCAAAAAAGGAAAAGGCCAATCTGCCTTTTCCTCCGATTACCATATCCATGCTTCTGGTAGTATTTTCGACTCTAGTAGGCCGATATTTCTGAAAAAGTATAATCTTAAACTATGCTCATATCACGTATTTTAAAGGCTTTTTATGAACACCTTTGCCGGCGTCCTAGCTTCACGCGTTTACTCATAAACGACTCGTAGACTGCCTGCAAAATATACATACTTCTGTCATTTTCGTACAAGGCCGCTATGCTTTTAAATTACTGTAATTAATAAAAACCAAATTAATCAACAATAAAATATTATTCAACTTACGAAACTCCATCAGAGCTATGACAAATGCCACTCATAATATTTCGGGTAAATATCCCTTCGCAAAAGTTATCAAATATGACAAGATGCGAAATCACTACTCCTTACACAAAATTACAAACATGGATATGCCATTGAGGCATCATAAATTACAAAACAACCCTATGGATGCAAAGTAGGGTGACCTGCACGACGGATGTCTTTTGGTTTTGAGTTATGTTCTACCCTGTATATCTGATGCTGTCAAATACTGGATGGGAAGTATATTTTTGAGTGTAGACTATATTTTATAACGATGTTAGCCCTAGGTCAAAACTAAGCTATGTTTAGCTCGCTTACTACTAATACTTAATTATTAAAAATACACAATTTCCAGTATAAGGTAGCTAAGGAACAGGAGTAATTTAATTTTATATAAGACGATTCAAAATGATCCTTGTGATTTCAATGAATAAAGTTCTTTTTGACTTTGACTTTGAATTAGCAAAAGGGTGCTGACTTTGACTTTGACTTAGCAAAAGGGCGCTTACAACCTTTTGCACGAGAACGAAATTTGCTTCTACTTTGGCTATTATTTCTTCAAACTCCATGAAACTTTGGACACATGATAAGTACACTAATATCTAGAAACGTGGTGCGTTAGTCTCATATAAATAATAATAAATGCTGGATATTTTACACAACATAATCTAGCCCCAAGGTAAGCAGAGCTTGTGTTATGGGTACCTACAGAGATAACTGATAGATATACTTAATACAATTACATTACATAGATAGATATTTTTATTATACATAGAAAATACATAGGGTGTTCTGGTTGTTCACTCTGAACAATTATCTACAGATCGTACAAATATTCGAATATTCGGGAATCGAACGCGCAACCTCCTGCGTATAAAAATATAAAATAATTACCAAATCATAAATAAAAAAACCAATTTAAAAAAAACGGATGCACCATGGGTATTATATACTGTATATTCATATTCATATTCTATACTGTCATATTAGTGACTGCTCATTGTGTACAAAATTTCATGGAGTTTGATGAAATAATAGCCAACATAGAAGCAAAATCGATCGTGAGGAAAAGGGCATAAGCGCCATACCGGTAATAACCTCCTCTATGATGCTAGTTGTTCATAATGAGATACACCTAATGAAATGATCAAAAAAGATACCAATGTCCGGATGGAGTGTTTGAAAATAAATGGGATAGACATTGATTTTAATCTAGAATTTGTCATTTAAATTGACAACGATTTCAAAATGCCAGTGAATGCTAAAATCCGAAATGACGTGATCTTTCCAAGGGTCCGATGAGAGATGGGACCAATAAGTCACACAGTATTAACACCCTATAGTCTAATGGGTCACACATGAATAATAGAATGAGGAAATTTGGGATATTTTAGAGAGGATTGTCATTTTCGATGCCAGTGTGAAGTGGCGTAAGTATTTATAATAGATATACGACAAGTACTTAATTGTATTTGAGTTTTAATTTCTGGAAGAACGAAATGATTAGGCATTTACTAAAAACATTTTCTAGTCAATGGACAACCACCGTGTTATCTGGCAACTAACCAGCCGAGTAGCAAGAGGTCACGGGTTCGATCCCGCCACGGGACAAAATTTTTCTAGGTTTGTGTGTTGTGGTACTATGGACATCAGGGAATCCTAGTGCGGGTTCAGGACTATATTATTTGTTATTGGACCATATATTTTTTCCTGCATTACGTCATAAAGTAGAAATATGTTCTTTGAATAATAGAAAGTAAACATGTGTTCATAATAAAACTATCAATCGCAACACCACTGTGTGTATAGCTGTCCACTGCTGGAAATAGGCTTCCAGAGATTGCCACGACGAACTAACTTGAGCCACCTCCATCTATTGACTTCCTGCTTCCTTAAAAATGTCGTGTTCATCGAGAGAAAGGTACCAATATAATTTCTTTATGCTACTTGGCAAGCAAACAAGCATACGTCCCACTTGATGGAAATTTACCGTAGCCAATGGAAAACCAGTGGCATCAAACGCGCGCTGCCGACTATGAGACATAAAGATGAAAGTCTGATGTGTCTGTAAATTCACCGGCACACAGCAATTCGAGCACTACTGCTTGGCGGCAGAAATAGGTACGGTGGTAGTACTTCCCCGGACGAACTCATTCACAAGAAGTTTTATTACTAGCAATTCACAAACAATACCAATTTTCCAAAGCGAACTCCTCGTCATTCAAAACACTAAGCTCAGGGATCCGATAAATACCCTAAACATCATAAAAATAAGAGATTGCCACAAGGAAAACTAAAGCCAATACACAATGACCCCAATTTGCCGAAAAATATCCTCGCGTATTTGCATATGGCAAAACATATTCATCCAATACCCTCAGGGTATACGAGGATATATCACATCCAAGAGGCTTTGTCAATGACAAATAGTGTTCGCCCCATCGCTGGCATTTTGACAATAAATAAGACGATATCAAGGAAGCAGTAGATGTGGATTTTCGTTATAACAAATGACATACGATGGTCATGGAAAGGGTTAAGCATTAAGGGATTACGGGTTTGACTGATTATCCTGTTTTTCTAGTACTTTGGTGCATTGGATCCTGAAGTGTTGTGTTATTTTGATATGTAGTGGTATTCAAGTTGATCATACTTAAAGCCTCTCCATCTTCAATAGATACCATGGTTGATAACCTAGTTTTTGATAGATTTTATCATACTTATTTGTCATTAAACTCCTGTGTTGCATAATTACCAACTATACTCTGATTTTTAATTTTAGACAATTTTTGTAAACAAAGAAATGTCAAGATATGCCACACATATTATGATACACAAACATGACCCTTATTGTCCAAGTTGTCAATCAGAGTATAGCCACTTTTCTCTCGATGGTTTTTCCAACATCTATTAACGAAAGAAAGAAAGAAAGAAAATATATCTACAAAATACAAAATATACGAAATACAGAAAATACATATTAGAATATATATATCTGTATAGACTTAGCCCACTGATACTTTATATAGATACATTTGACATGTCCTTGAAACCAAACCTGCTGTGTGTTCCAAGGCATTTGCTTATCGATGATGCCCTACTTCTCCTACAATAGGTAGGTAGGTGGTCACAGAGGTTGGTACTAATGGCAAAGTTTCAAAGGATATTGAACGTCACACCTCGCTGTCCGGTCGCCGTCCGGTTTAGGACGATTGTCATCTGGTGATGACGAGTCTGTAGGGTTGGTACATTTAGATATCATCATCATCATCATCAGCCTGTAGGAGTCCACTGCTGAACATAGGCCTCCCCATTAGAATGCCATGATAAACGGTCTTGAGCCGACTTCCTTCGACGTTTATAATGTCTTTAGTCCATCGAGTAGAGGGCCTTCCTCTACCACGTCGCGCGTCGTCCGGTTTGATATACCTAGACTTCATTCATTATTGCCTGACGTGAGTATAGGGAATGCAATTATTATCCTGCTTCGTCAGAAATTTTAAATAACGCTGGTTGCTTAAATATATTACGTTTCTGATTTTGACCATCATCAACGCAATTTGCGATAAATAGAAAAAAAAAAAGGGCATTTATTCACTTACACTAATCTTAGTTACAAGAGTACAATTATAATAAAGTTAAATAGTTAGTGTATGAGAAAAGGACGAGGGCTCAGCCACGCTGTTTTTCAGCCTCACCTTAGAATGCTGCTGTCGTCACAGCAGCCATGTACTCGGAAGCTATCTGCTGTTTCAGCAAAGGAAACAGCAAAACAACCACCGAGAACTTGTGTTATTAAAAACTAGGCCTTAGGCACTTACCCATAAAGCTAGGCACCCAAACAGGCTTATGCTTAAATACAAAAGGGTAAGTTGTAAGAATTTAGGTAAGTATATTCAGGTAATAATAATAACAATAATAAAGGGGTGTGGTACTATAGTAACAATTCAGTTGTTATGTCAGGATAACCTTGAGTCAGTTATAAACACACCATCACACTTAAAATTGGTACGCAATGGATGACGGTTACAGAGAGAAATAGGCACCAGTATACCAGTAGTATAGGTATTGCACAAAGAAATAATTAAAAAATGCAAACTCTACCTACTGTTATTGTAGTTTGCTTCTTGGTTTAGATAATATATAAAATATTATATGATAAATAAAAAATATATAAAAATAGGTAAGTACATCAATAATACAATAAATATAAAATACTTGATTTCAAACCATAGTATAAAAAAAACTATATAACAAATTAAAACAAAAACTATACAATGTAATGGGCGGTCTTATTACTTATAGTGATTTCAACTATCATTTTATAGCATTCCACTAGATTTATATAATCCTAAAAAGCTGAGACTCTTTATTCTGTCCACCCTACATAACAATAAAATAAAAAAATACAGGGAAATGACTTTAACCTAATCGTTACTTAATTGTGCTGACCGCGGTCCAAACCGCCGATGGGTAACCCTTTAAAACAATCCATCACCCTTCCGAAAAATCGAGAAAAAACCCACAACAAGAATTTACCAGACATTTTTATCGGACAAATATTTGGCGAAGTGGTAACCCTGACGGCACGTCATGTCCGAGCCCTTTTCAAAATGGCGACTGTCGTTGAAGGGTGGTCAGAGTGACATTACATCTTTGTATGGAACGACGTTATTTATTTGATACGATTGTAAGAAGGTATGGCAGTTTTGACAGAATTGGGTCTCTGTCTTAGTTTAGGTCCGAAAGGTTGGGTTTTGGGATTGGTTTCTGGGAAATTGGCTTTTCTTTTAAGCAAAAGTAAATATTCATAAATAAATGTCTTGTAAATGCTTACAAGTAATTCTTATTGAACCATCTAAGTAATCATAGAATTTAAATTATCGTGGCTTGGTATAATTTTAGAAAAACTACTACTATACTGCACGTATACTAGTGTTCCCGTCTCACGACCTTCGAGCGTGGTCCCGCCCCTTTATTGGCTAACGAACTGATAATCGCTTTCGATTCCAATTATACAGTACATTGCTCTTTATGTTTTGAATATTTCTGCTTGTGACAATAAGCTGATGCACGCGGCGTAATGTACTACGAAATCGTAATTGAAAGCGATTACCAGTTTGCTAGACAATACTGGAGCCGGTCGGTGGTCAATGAGGAAGGACTTCTATGGTCAACGAAACGTCAGCAGGAGAATAGTAAAGTACGTGGCATCGAAGTAATGCTTGTAAATCCATGATTAGAATAGTGGAATGCCCGTTAACTTCGTCCGCATCGAGTTTTTTCACACTAACACCCTACTCCCCACTTAGGGGGTGAATTTCGAAAATTCCATTCTTAGTGCAACCTTACACCACAAAAAGAACGTTTTCTCGAAATGTTAGGTCTCTAGGACTTACAGTTTAGGCTGTTTGTTGATAGTCACGATGATTCGCATATGATTGATATGGTACTCATATACTCATACTCGTACTCATACTCATACTTATACTCATACTCATACTCATACTCATGCTCGTACTCATACTCATACCTACTCGTTACTCATACTCATGGTACTCATTTAAAACCATAGGAACAATTTAGAACACTTGGTCACGTTATACAGTATAAACAATTTTAAATTAGGTGGGATATAATTATCACTAGAAACGGGATATTTACCATGATTTTGAGCATTATTGATTCCCGATATTTCGGCACAGTTTCATGCGCCATGATCACGGGTAAACTGTCAATTACGCTCAAAAATCATGGTAAATATCCCGTTTCTAGTGATAATTATGTTAATAACCATGATAGTTTCATTTGTTATATAGGTGGGATATGTATATAAGTAACTACTAGACGGAGTCAACGGATTGAGGTGTTTAAAAATACCTACTTCATTACTATCCAAACAAATTAATTACTTCTAAATTTTTTATTGATGATTTTTATGAAGATAAAATAAAAAAACTGTTTGGAGAACCCTAAGTTTCCCGTATGATAATTAATCAATGGACAATACAGAATCCCTTGTTAAACATACGTTAACCTGACTTGTAGCATTTATGTACGTGTTCATTATTAGCTTACGTATTTGGTTTTCCGTTTGATCAGCACGTTCTCACCTATTTGATGGGTTTACCAAATCACGTGCCAACGCGTTCCGTCACCGATAATCCTTCACAAATCGATCAAACAGCATAAATAATTTATCTATAAACACTAGTGCTGGGCGTAATTTGTCGATGAACACAGCTTACATCGACATCGATGTTGCGGTCGCCGGGTTGGATCGCAGGCGTGTTAACTTTGCATTATTAATGATTCATTTAGTTCACACTAACCGAGAGGCTCTCTCGATCCCTTTGGGTAGACTAGTGATGTTAATCGAGGCTATCGATAAATGGGGTAAATTAAGTATGTAACACTGCTTTTGTTATGAAATTTATCGGTGATGTAGGATGATTATGACGGCATTTATTACCTGAAAATTCAGATAGAATATTTAAAATACTGGTGAAATACACATTTTAACTTTAATGAATTGTTGCCATTATTGACAATTTATTCATAATTTCATAACTAGCTAATGTCCTGCCTAATAAAAGGGCCTTCCGTCTCCTCTCATGAATGTTGTAAAAGCCGTTTAAGATTCAATCAAGCAAGTCAATTCAATGACAATACTGCGATCGCCAATCCGTCTGCCAAGCTAAGACTATGGCAAATCCCCCCTTTGCATTCTCTGGGGGAGGCCACGTCCAGCAGTAAAAAAAAAAATGTATTTATTAGGAACTAAAAACACATGGAATAGTAACAATTAAAAACGACTGCATAATTTGACGACTGCAAAAGTTATAAAAATAACTGAGAAGCAGTGCCAGCGCCCTCCTCCAGAACACATGTGGGCCAGATTCCAAAACAGAAAATAAAAGAAAAACTTATAAACTAAAATGGTAAATACCAAAATTAAAATTAAAATAAAAAGAAAAGAAAAAAAAACGAATACTGTGAGGTTGTGGGTGTCTACGGCTTAATAATGTTGATGAACTAGCTAAACCTCTCGCGAATTAGATCACACTTATAGCTTATAGCCATTATATACCTTGCCGTAGAACCAATATCTCATTCGAGTCCATTCCTCGCTTATGGAGAAGACCAAAAACACAAAAAAAAATATTGTGTTTAAGTAGTACCACAAGCCGCCTTTACGTAATTTGTGGTAGTACCTACAGAGAATAATCGATATCGACAAAAATTAACCCCATCCAAACTGATGTTTAGTCATTGCAATCGCCGATCTGATTAATAGTGCTTGCGTGAAATGTTTAATCTTTCCCGTAGTGATTCTCGGTCCCTCCAACACAGCTCATCTTAAAACAGCTGTCTCGATAAGTATACAGGCCGAAGCCAATTTATAATTATTGTTACCAAAATTACATTAACGGATGCTAAGAACCTGTAATTACACTCGAGAGCAATGAATCCGGGTCACTTAAAGAATCCTAAAAATCTCGGAAACTAAAAATGCTAGGTTAATGCAATAAATTGTATTTAATAGACAATGTAATACTCCTTAAATGAAGGTATTAAACTTCTTAGTTATTGTAAAGTTATATCATAAAAAAATCAAATTTGAAAAAGGGCCACTTTCGAAGATGGAACTACGAAATTACAGCATTTGGTTTTGCTTTTGTTTGTAATCTGTCATTTATCATTGTTTGATTTCTGTTTTTTTGTTGTTTTTTTTCTGCGTAAACGCAGTAATGGAAGCACGAGGAGGCAATACGAAGTATTAAAATTCAAGAAAATCGTAATAAAGTTCAAAAATTTCATGTTTCCTATTTTTGTTTTAAGGAGAGATCAGCAGTTTTTTTCTTTATGTAATTTTGTGTTAATAAAATGTATGGTGACTCATATTTTTTTTACCTTCATTTAAGGAGTATTACATTGTCTATTAAATACAATTTATTGCATTAATCTATCATTTTTAGTTTCCGAGATTTTAACATTCCTTAAGTGACCCGGATTCATTGCTCTCGAGTGTATATGCTAAATTTGTAAGTTGGCCTTTTGGCTTCTGTTTAGTTCACACGTACTTGTTTCAAAGAAAAAAGCTGGAAGAATGTAGTCGATAGATTTCTAGGGTTTTCAACAAAACTGGCTAACTTATTGTCTACTGATGGACAAGCTGCAACCACGATTATTACACGTTCGCCAAATTTCAAGTTAAAATTTGTATATATTAAAATAATCATTGCAATAACGCGCAGTTATCATTTATTATATAGTTTATATAGTTATTATTTTAATGCTAAATCTGACGTACGATAACTCCCCAGTGCCCGAAAACATCGTTATTATTTTTATTATTATTATTGATTAGAAAGAAATAGACTAGCTACTCTATTAATATGCTACTTCTCGTCAAACGAGCAACAATATATTATGCATAAACTATCGATTGTTTTAACTAAAGTACAACACTAAATTAATGAGTTAGAAAGGCACGCCTCGTTAGACAATCTGTGCAAATAAATGATGTAACAAAATTGGCTCGGCTTGTAAGTTATCATTGGTGATGGTAGATTTTTAATGATACTACATTGTATATCTGAGTATACAATTACACACCCATAGGACCTCTGTGGCGCAGCGGGCGAGTAGCCGGCGGAGACGCAAGAGGTGCGGGTTCGATTCCCGCTGCGGGACAAATGTTTGCATGATCTGCAAATATTTGTTAAAGGTCTGGGTGTTTAGGTTTTTTTATACTACTTGGCAAGCAAACAAGCATACGGAAGCAGTTACCTTAGCCTATATGGACGCCTGCAACACCAGAGGCATCACACGCGCGCTGCCTACCCTGAGACATAAAGATGAAAAGTCTCATGTGCCTGTAATTTCACCGGCACCCGTACCCTTCAAACCAAAACACAGCAATGCGAGCACTACTGCTTGGCGGCAGAAATAGGTACGGTGGTAGTACTTCCCCTGACGAACTCTTTCACAAGAAGTTCTACTACTAACTAAACCATACCAACCATGTGGTACCTACCATATGATAGTACCTACTCGTGGTTCCCTAGGTTCTAGTGTGGGATTAGTAGGACTATGTATGTGACTATTGGGTGCTATGTTATGCATGTTATGTTATGTTATACTTGCGCATTGTGCATATCTAAAAAACGCACGAACATGTACACGGAATTCCTAAACATGAAATCCCAAATCAAAATTCTCACAGTCACCCAAAAATCAAAGATCAACTTATCTAATAAAATAAATCTCCCTCAAAATGTAAAATTAACAGAAAGCTCCTCTAACAATGTTTTGGGAACAAAGAAGTCGGATTGTTAGGGAAGACAAACGTCGGGATCCAGTGTAAGTGTGAAATCAAGTGTATAATTAGCTCAAATATTGGGCCACGACTCGAACAAAGAAAACACTGGGGAAAGCGATTCTTCGGGAATCTTAGGGAAATCGGGAGCTAAAATGGCGCTGCAAAGAGAAATGGCTTTCAGAAACTGTTAAAATTAGTTTAAATTTTAGTAAACAGTTAACAAATAAATAATAAAAAGATACGTCTTTTTCTCCGAATTCTTATTGAGGTTTTTCCGAAGGGGTGGGCAAAACTTCAATGGACCCAAATTTTAAAAAGATTCCTTGTCTTACATCTCAGCCGGAAACTCTACCATCAAGCCATGGAGGTCTTTACTGAAAAATCAAGTTATCCAGCGTAATCAAATCAATTCAGGGGTGAATGCAAAAATCAACTCTAATTTTGTTGATAACTTGTATTAGTATTAAGAATTTACAACATCTCGAGAATTACCAACCAGTGGGGATCGATCCTGCGACCAGACGGTACTCCTTAGGGAGATGCGTTAACCACTGCGACATTGGCCGACTCTATATACGGCTGGTCTCCCGGTTTAGTTTTAGCGGCAATCACACTGGAACCAGTGAATAACATATTGGTAATAGATATCCATAAAAAGCGGCATTTTTGTGCTCCGCAACAATAGGGTGTAACAGAAGTCGAAGATTCCCCATGTTTGCGCGGATCCCTCCTGTTTTAACAAGACTCCATCTTTCGGTTTGCTTAATGATTTGTGAGTTAACACGCGGATTGCAATCGGATATAATACCTTGGAATATGAGAAATATTGAGAAGAAAGGGTGTTTGAGTTATTTTTGTCGAAAAGCTCAATAAATTCCTTTTGAAATGAGAAGTTAGGATATGTTTTTTCTTATTTATGTGTCTCCTTGGCTTAGTTTCCGTTAAACCAAGATATAACTAGTCTGTTTCCTAGTCCAGAGACCTTACCATGAGCTCTTATAGCGTTTCAGTTCAAAAACTATTAAGTACAAAATATCAGTTCGTTGTTGACATCTGTCATCATTGAATAACTTTAATCGCAGAAGTCTATAGACCTTCTGCTAATGTGCCTATACAGAGTGTAAATGGACAGCTCCGGAATACTGAAGGTACCAGTAAACCTACCTATGCCATAGCTATATTAAATAGTGGCGAGTTCACAGAGCTCACCGGCCGCGCGAGTTCAACGCTCCCGGCCAGCTGATCGACGCGTAGCGCCAATATTTCTTATGTGGTTTTCATTGCTTTTTTGTAGTTTTTATTTATAAACGTGTTTTTAATGATGGAAATTAGGTTTTGGTGTTCTTTCTATGATGTTTTATTAATATTTATAAAGAAAACACGAAAAAAGTATCCCAAGAGTGAGCATTTTTTTTTCGTGTTTTTTCAGTTTAAATATTTTCAGAATCATGGTCTGAATGCGCTGTTTCAGTGTTCGGGAGTAGTCATTTTACGCCCGTTATAGCTGCTGACATCACGGAACCGATATTTTGTACAGAATAGTTTTTGAACTGAATCGCTATAAGAGCTCATGGTAAGGCCTCAGCCCCTAATTACAGTAGCAAATGCCTTTACGTGGAACGCAACAATGGAGATCATATAAAACTTGAATAGAGGAATATTTAGGTCAAGAAGTTACCCCTATTCATTTTTCATTAAGATTAAGATTGCGCTAAGGCTTATCGATCAGCTAATTGATGGTGATCGCAGTATTGGTGTTGAGTGCTCAGGTGGATGCTTCTGCCCATCCTGTGGTGTAATCCTTTAGTCGGTTTTCACAACATCCACGGGAGTAAATGGAGGGGTCTATTCTTAGGGCGGACACACCACAGCTTATAAACATAACTATAGTTATTAAAATATTTTGAATGTACAGAATTGAACCTGTTACAGTTTTATTATAAAAATAGATTAGCACAGTACAAATAAATTACTTTATCTTTATCTGTATCTTTATCTTTATCGTTATCTTTATAGTTATCTTTATCTTTTTATTTTTCTGCACACCGGATAATGTATGCAGCACGTACCGTAGACACGCGCGTCTTTACGTATGTACACGCTTGCGTGCACGTCACGCAAGCGGTGTGCCATGTCTCATACAGTTCTATACGTTACAACGTCATGGTACGTCTACGTTTACCCATACGCAGCCGGTGTGCTGTGGCCTTAAGAAGCCGTTACTGATCGTATTGATAGCAAATCCTCATGGATAAACCTTTTCAAAAAATCCTATAGCTTCAAAACCAATATACCACATCATTTGTCAGAAGTTTCAATATCAACCCTAAAGCAACTTCATATCCATACCGCGAGAAATATTTCAATATTATGATTTACGACATAATACTGAATGGCATCGCTACTTTCGTACTCCACCAATTTTGTAAGATCTCTTTGCTACTTTCATTTTGTAAAGGAAAAATAATACCCGGACTTGTTGGTAAATTTTCGTTAGTATAACATTTGTCCTGGCTGCTGGCTTATTTAGGAGTGTGTTATTACTGGAAGAAAGCCTTAGCCGAGTCTGTCGTGGAAAGCAATGGCGGCGATGAGCTCACCACTTGTCACGTCTATATTCCAGCGATTGTGTAACCCATGGTGAAAAGAGGCCCTTTTAGGCCCTGCCTACCCGTTCGGGGAAAAAAGCGTATATGTAAAAAACTGCAATCCCGATTTCACAGTATCATTATATCTTATTTTGTTCAGTTTATCTGAGTCATATGTGCCATAGTGTCAGGCCTAAGAATAGACTTCTTCATCTCCTCCCGTGGATTTCGTAAAAGGGATTACACTAGGGGATGGGCAGTAGCATCTGCCTGAGTACCCATCACGAATACTGCGATCATCAATCCGCCCGCCAAGCGTGGTGATTATGGCAATTTCTTCTATTGTATTTTACAGGGTGATAGCCTCGTCCAGCAATGGAAGTCTGATGGAACAGCTGATGATCTGAGTCATAAGTGTATTGATTTCGATGATTCTTTCATTAATTGATAGATATTGTTTTACAGATTATCTGATACAAATATTATTAGTATCTATTTATTATATTGTCACGGGTATTTATCGCGTGTTACCTTATTATCAGGGATCGGAGTAGGTAGATTGATTTGAGGTCATTGATCTCAAACGTATATGTGAATATGGATAAGCCTCCCGAGTTTCCGGAATTTTAAAATTAATTATTGTTATTTTTCTGGTTCTTCGTAATTAAGATGGTATAAAGTGAAAAACGTATCAATACACTCAATTATATGCTGCTAGTGGTGTAGGTAACTGACATTTTATAATACCTAAAAAATAATTCTGGTGGAGTAAAAGCCTATCAAAGTATCAATTACTCTGCAAACATGCTATTTTGTCACCTTATCTAAGTTGCTATCTATATGCACATCTGACCAATCAGGACCAGGAACAACTTACGGTACCAGTTCCGGAAATATGGCGTATCTATATCCATGTTATGACTCATGTGACGTAAGTACGAAAAATCAATCTACCTACTCCGATCCCTGCTTATTATTTACAGCGTTACAGCGTTTCAAAACGTCGGGAATAATAAATAATAAGGTAACACGCGATAAATACCCGTGACAATATAATAAATATGTGTTTTAATCGCGAGAGTTTAAAAAATATTATAAGTATCTGTTTTTTTTTATTTAATTAAGACACGGAACTGACTGTTGGCCCACCTGATGTTAAGCGGTAACCTTAACTCATAACAAATGCAATATGTCTTAGGTCACGTCCACTTAGGACGCGTCCTAAGTGACATGAACTGCGCTCGTCATCCTGAGACATCTGTGCCTGTAATTTCACAGGCACCCATACCTATCAAACCGGAACACAGCAATGCGAGCACTAATGCTTGGCAGCAGAGATAGGTGTGATGGTAGTTCTTCCCCTGGTGAACTCCTTTCACAAGAAGCTCTTCCACATGATAATGAGACTTCATATTTTATTGAAGATATGCTAATACTAGAAATTTTTTTGAAAATTTCAATCAGTGTAGTCACGTAGATGTTTGGTGGTACCGATTTAGATAGATAATTTTTATAGAAGCCCATAAATAAATAAGTAATTATGCTTGTCATACAAATTTGCCTCATATAGATATGCGTAAGTTTTCTCGTAAGCTAACTAAGTATTGGTGCAAATGCCATCATCAACCATTAGATGTTCACTGCTACACATACGCCTTCCCCATAGTGCCACGATGTAAGGTCCTAAGCCGCCTCCATCCACCAACTCTTGCTAACATTACATTGGAGTATTTTAAATGCTTTAATGAATCGGTTCGATGTGGAAATCCTTTGACTTTGACGGTCCGTGATTCATTGTTATCTTTTGATTCATTTTAATCATTTATTCATTACCATTGTGGGTGAGTTAAATGTTTTGTATGTATGTACTCAAACAGATATGAATGTACATCAGTTGTAATAGAGAGGTCTTGTTAAGTTGGTTTGTTTTCCGATAAATATTTTTCTCCCCTAAGGTATGCAAAAATATCGCTGAGATATGCTATATTCGGGATAACACTAAAATAGCTGGCGTCGTTTTTGTTCGTATAAATCTTCAATAGTAATACAGTGAAGTGACATTGGATTTTTGTTATAAATGCACGGTACGGCGGTACAGCACTTACTTAATCTGTAAGTTTGTAATTCAATGTTCGGTCGTTTCTGTAAATTCTTCGAAAATAGTAGTTTCTCAACAAGTATAAGTAACTTTTTTGGTATTAAAATACTTTATAACTTGCATTTTCAATAGATATCTTAGATCAAAAATATGTAGGTAATTATTATTGTAGGTCAAAATTCGTAGTACCAATTTATAACGCTGCGATCAATTTTACGTGCTCGTAGTTAACGTAATTGTACATTAATTGTTAACATAATTCGAGCTTCATTTTTTTTTTAATTTAACGCAAAATTTCAAATATGGTCTACAAGACCGTGGCCGTAATATGTTTTACCATGATCGAAAAAGTTATGCTATTTAGAGAGTAACACTTTATTGTAACAGTTAACAGTAGAATTACGGAAATATTTTCTGCGAACATTTCCTTAAATGTTAAATTGTCAATTTGTTTGTATTATATGAAACAATCAAGCGTAATATTTTTGTAAAAATGTGATGGTCTTAATGGATTCGAACTGAGGCCTTACCGTGAGCTCTTATAGCGATTCAGTTCAAAAATTATTTAGTACAAAATATCGGTTCCGTGATGTCCGCAGCTATATTAAGAGACACAGTAGCAGAAGGTCTATAGACTTCTGCGATTAAAGTTATTCAATGATGACGAATGTCAACGACGAACCAATATTTTCTACTAAATAGTTTTTGAACTGAATCGCTATAAGAGCTCATGGTAAGGCCTCAGGTTATACAAGAAGGTCGGGAAGTTAGATTACAGACAGAAACGAACTGTCTTAATTCTCTCTGGCGATGACGCAGGCTAGTGTTTACCTACGTGACGATCGGGTCTCTGAAGAGCATACCTAGCGGAGTATATTATTATTATTACATCATAAGTTTTCCATAATCGATCTTCTGTTTCAATTGTTGCCATAAAATCCCAAAAGATGACAGCCGAAACAATTTATCAAAAGCTTTAGCACTTTATTTTCGCTACATTCAAATAATATTCCTCAAAATTGTACCAAAACGTCCCGATCGCAATCTAAGCCGCCGTTGAAATATTACCTATTTCATGCGAGTATAAAGCGAATGTGTACGTTATTTATTGGGTGAGAAATACTTTGATAAATCGCCGCCTTCCGAATGGGGTACAAATGTACCCCGCGCCGCGTAAGGGTTAGAGGTATAGAAATGCGAAGAAAACGTAATTGGATAATGTTATTCTAAATGGGTTTTATAAGTTTCCTGATGATAAGCTTTATAATAGGTTTGATGTTAGATTCTTGAGTAGCGACCAGAAACCGGTCGACTAAGTATAGGCTGGCCTCCACAGTGGACCGACGACGTTTTAGAGGTCGTAGGAAGTCGGTGGATGGAGGTATATAAAGATCGTTCGTCGTGGCATTCTATGACTTATGTCCAGCAGTGGACTTCTATATGATTATGATGAAGTTAGTATTAGTTGTGATAAAATGCATGAGACCAAACACCGCTAGTCTTTTATCCATCTTGGAGTTCTGTTGCCCATCTTCCGTCTCTATCATCAGATCAGCGTGGCTACTCTATGACGCTCTATTCTAATCCTAATTCAGGATATAGTGAATCTGTGGATGTGTGGTAGGTCTGTGGATGTAGGCGGCTCAAGACCATTCGTCAAATTATATATATATATAAAGTTATGACCAGAGGCCCAATTCTCTAATTTTGAAACATTCCAGTCACAATATAATCTCGTGTCAGTCGCACTGTCTCGTATATTAACTATTACTTAATCTTCGCGTATACATGCTAAGATTAAGTAATAGTAACTATATAGGTGACAGCTGACAGTGCGACTGAGACGAGATTATACTGCGAATTGAATGTTTTTAAATTAGAGAATTGGGCCTCTGAGTCCTGCGTGGCTATTACGCTTGACACTATTCCAATCTCAATTCAGGATTGTCATTTGGTACTCTTGAATTCAATACTAGCGCACAATTTGGAATTGATAGTGGAATTTTATGAAACTAAGTGTAATCGAATTTCCTAAATTTTTTAGTACTCTTGACGTGATTTTGACGTTGTTTTTCCACGAGTCAAAACGCAATATCAATCGCGTGCTTGATCTCAATTTGAAACTCGATTTGGTTCAAGAGTAGCCCTGCAGCACGATTTGAGGCCACAGCACACCGGCTGCGTACGTGTATACGTAGACATCAATGTACCATGACGTTGTTATGTACGTAACTGTATGGCGAATGCTACACGCTCGATATTTATCGTGATATTTGGATCGTAATCCAGGGGCCTAATTCCCATTTCATGTGACATTTTTGTGATATGATATTATCATATCACACCTTTTATCTACCATAAATATCGATCCCGCGACAAAATGTGTATTCTCGAGGCAATAGATATAGTATATCAAGGGTGGATTTAAGGGAGGGGGCACGGGGGCACGTGCCCCCCCCCCCTTGGAGATTCCATCACAGTAGTATAATTATGGCAAATCAAATTATCAGAGTTGTTAAAAATAAAACAACAGAAAAAACATGAGTGAAACTCGTTTCTATTTCTGGCTGGAATTGCGAATTTTGTTCGTTGAATCCCTTTCACTCAATTACAAATGAAACCACCTTACGCCGATCAAAGTCATATTATCTTCGCAACAGGATGACAGAAGAGCATTTCAATGGATTGGCTTTAATGCATATCCATCAAGACGTTGCGGCAAAAATGGACGCTAATGAACCTTCCTATACATACTTGAACTTGTTGAAATAAACTTGAATTATCTACTTCAAGTTTATTTCTAAGAGTTATTGTTGTTTTTTTTGCCCCTCCCAAAAAAATCCTGGATCCACCCTTGCACTATATCACTATAAATGACACAACAATATTGATTCGTCAATTTTGACACGTTTCTCCCTTCATGTTCAAATCCCTTGGTTATTGTTTATTATTTTTGTCAGCTCCGTAAAAGTTTAATTAATATAATTACTACTAATGAATGGTGTGTTGAGTTTTGTACAAAAAGCTTGGTCATGGAATCACGAATGAGTGAAATGGGCGTGAGCAAAAAACGAAAACCATCCGAGCGCTGCTCAAAAAGCTCGCCTCGTTGTGTTCCTACGGCAGACGAAGAAGTAAGAGGTGGGAAGTTCTCCCCTACTTTTACAAACAAAATTGCTGCTACGCGATGGCAAATTGATCACAACAGTGGCGACGACGCAGCTCGCAACTCCAAGAGACACTTCCACTACTCTCTTTGCTTCGAGACTTTTTGCTATGCATCTTATTGCCATTCTATTTAATTATTCCCTCGGTTATTCTGATTATTTCGATTGCAACACTAATATTAAATTGTTTTAGTTTTGTGCATTATTTTTTTATTGAATTCATCTTCGTTTCCTCATAATATTTATCACATCGGATGGTACATGTCATATGATACATATCATCCGATTATCGAACCTTATCCCTTTTATTATTATTTTAAAGGCCGAATGTGTATCCATTGGGGCGCTTGCTCGTGCGACTGTGTGGTCTCTAAAGCGATAGAGGCCTCTTTAGTTGCCTGGAATTTATCCCGTAAAGCGCCAGAGGCCTCCGTAGAGGCTTCAACTGTTGTTTCGATTAGTGACGTAAAAAGTTACAAAAAGTATATTATGTGGTTGTCTTTTCAAAGTAAAATCGACTAAAATTGGAACTAGTTGAATAGCACTATTGAATAAAGGCAAAAAAGTCTATGGCCCTTAAAAAAATCAAATTCTTGATTCAGTTAAGGTTTTTCTGTGGGTTGTGTTTGCACGATTGACTTTTTTCATTTGAATAGTTTGTTGATTTTTCCATTAACAGGCAGGTTGATTAATTATTACTTGGTTGCTTGGAATGAACAGTCTGAAATAATACAAAAATCACTAATTTTGGCGTTCTATTCCGAAAAATAAATAAATTTCTTCGGAGATTCGGATTTCGAAACTAGTACCTACACACACGTTATAAACTGGCTTTATTACAAAAAACCAACAAATTTGCGGTTGGTAAGCTTTTACCCATTCGCTCAGCGTTTAGGCATAGATTTTTGGATTTGACCATCGCTCAACGGTATAAATGCAAGGCAACTGTAGTGGCCTTTGGCGCTTTAATGGGTATTTCTTTTCAAAACTTTATAATAATAATAAAAAAACAAAGACCGCAAGATATCAAATTGGGGGAATGAAAATTATATACCATAGGTACACATAACATAACATCCACCAACCCCTACCTATCAATGGGAGGACACCCATCCATAGGAGGAGACCCATCCACGGGAGGCGACCCATCCATGGGAGGAGACCCATCCATAGGAGGATACTCATCCATTGGAGGAGACCCATCCACGGGAGGCGACCCATCCATGGGAGGATACTCATCATTGGAGGAGACCCGTCCACGGGAGGAGACCCATCCATGGGAGGATACTCATCCATGGGAGGAGACCCATCCACGGGAGGAGACCCATCCATGGGAGGAGACCCATCCATGGGTCCTTTCCACGCGAGGAGAAACACTACCTATCTGTAGGGAATTACAACCACAAAAAGATGCGTCGCGCTCTTGTTGTGTTCGATAATTCAATAGATATACCAATATCGAGTGCTCCTGACCACTCGATGCATATCTACGATTTGCGATCGATATTTATCTACTGTGACTTCTCCGTATCACGGAAATTTCAATTCAGTAGATATTTTGACAGTTCCTACGATATATATCGAATGTGATATTATATTTATCACTCTAGCGATGCATATCTAACGATTCCCGATCGATATTTATCTACTGTGACTTCTCCATATCACGGAAATTTCAATTCAGTAGATATTTTGACAGTTCCTTCGATAAATATCGAATGTGATATTATATCTATTTCCCGAGAATTAGGCCCCAGGATCAAGATATTTATCGAGTGTGTAGTATAGCGTATCACGTATCGTGATACGGATCGCTGGATTTCTATAAATCCATATATCCACGATCTGTATCTATTATCGTCGATACATATCGAGCGTCTAGTCTCTAATCGATATTTATCGCGTCAGTATTCATACTGCCAACGATGGAAGAGGACGCCCATATTGAGGCGGTGCCCGTACTTCAAACGATCGCTCAAAAATACTTGAAATAATTCATACTTGTGTTAGAAACACTACCTGAGGTATGGGACAGTTCAAATGCTCAATTAATAAATTCGGATGTGTATATTTTTTTCTATCTTGAAACCATTTATAAAACTTTATACATTTATAAAATTTACAAACCAATATTTCGCCCATTTTTTCGTTTTATAAGTCTTTTCAATGCTATCGCTAATATTATAGCAACGCAAGCTTTATTTATATTGTCACTCATAGCTTTATTTACTGTAATACGAAACGTATGTGTAGTATACCAAAATATTTCTAGATAAATATTACGTTAAATATCGCGATACATATCGAGCGTGTAGCATTCGCCTATGAGACATGGCACACCGCTTGCGTGACATGCACGCAAGCGTGTACATACGTAGAAACGCGCGTGTCTATGTCTACGTTACGTGCTGCACACGCATCCGGTGTGCTTTGGCCTTTTACCTTAATATTGTAATGTCATCATAATTTGACAGCTATGCATTGTTTCGGTTCAATGAGATATCCAAAGTATTGTCAAAGTCATCTCGCAAGTTTTGAAACATACCAACATGCAAACAAGGCAAATAAGAAAAAATAAAAAATCTATTTGTTTGCGACCGTTACCTGGATTTGAACCTACAACCTTTAGATCAGATGTAGGGTTGCCTTCCACTTATCGGCACCTATTCATCCATCAGACTCGCACAGCGAAAATTATAATCTGTGTCATAACAACGACCTCTGTGCTGACGTAGCAGACGTGTAGCCGACTGAGATGCAAGTGGCGGTTTGATTCCCACTGCGGGACAAAATGTTTGCATGTTCTGCAAATATTTGTTCAGAGTTTTGGTGTTGTTCATAACATACATAACATATTAACTATGTATGTTATTATTGGGTGTTTAAAATAACTGATGTCAAAAATCATTATCACCCAAAAAATAGCTCAAAAGAACATCGATACGCAACAATGACAAAACACCCATCGTAAACAAAACATATAGGTGGGGTGGCACCCCCTGTGACAGGGGTGCAGGGGGGGGTATAGGGGGTTCTCTAAGAATAAATGCCCTACATAAAGGCGGGAGTGCTAGAAAATGTACGTGAACGTTCTTAACACCCCCATGTGGGATTGTACTGGAGCTGTTAATACCTCCTTGATAAAATAAAGTAATTGTAGGATTTTTTTTGACGTGCATTAGCTGTAATGATGACGCGTAGTAAGCAGTGCGATAAATTTCAATGAATACAGGTTTGATTCTTGAGAAAATTTTATGGAATTCCAATGACCCGAGAGAGAGTCATCATACAAAACTTCCTTGTAAAGTTAAAGTAACTCCTACAAAATGCATAATTAATTATTGGGATCGTGACATTTATGGGGGAGGCCTATTTCCAGCAATGGACTTCTACAGGCTGATGACGATGATGATGATGATGATAGAAGATTCACTTCGATATGCGAAATGGACTGCATTTGCAAACGGAAAAGAGATGTTTACTAACACTTCGCTCTAAGTAAAATCAATTTATCTCAGTTTAGCGTGAAATTCGCAATGGTTATTTAAAAAAAAAAAAGAATTTATTGTTGTACTTAGGGTTAATAAGAGATGTTAGTTGGCGCATTTAAGCATTGCAGGCAAGAACTTGTCGCTTATCCTTCTTTATTTTACTCTGAGAACATTAGTTTTTGGTATCTCCTAATAGATCCTGTCCATAAAAAGGTTGTATGGAAGAGATCGCTCTTAAGCGATAAGACCGCCCATTTCTCCTGTGATTTGAAACTGTATACCTCTTTTTTGTGTTTGTAGTTATGGTGTACAGTACAATAAAGTTATAATCTATCTATCTATCTATCTTTTAAGAAAGTAGTTCCTATATCGATGTAGATTAAAATCAGCCGACCTAGACAAACGGTATTCGCTTCGAAGCAATTCTATTTCTGCAGTCGTAATACAATACAAAAGACCACGTGAAATATCGATAGCTTACGTCAATCTCATACATTATGAAATTTTCTTATTAGAATGATACTTTGTCTAAGGCCTAAGGTATTTCACAAGAAGGTATTATCAACTCGGTACATTACCGAACTCGTTACCCGCCGTATTCTCTGGTGAAACATTCGCGTATCGCATTATATCATTTATAAACAAAATGTGTTGGAATAAATCGCTGTGAATCGTCGGCGTCGGTGGACGCAGATACGCGGCTTACGTGCGAGTGGGAACACCCTGCCTACCCCCTGGGTATGACAAGTATTCTTCGATGAAAAAGCTATCCCTAGTTATTATAAGCATTCAGTTTCAATGATAGTGATATGCTTTTCCAAGTTCAATACCAATGTCTGTACTATTATAATAAACACTCAAGGAAGGACACTAATTGTCAAAATACAAGTTTTTTATAAACTTAGCTTGGCAAATAGGGCTATTTAAAACATTTGTTCAAAAGATAAATAAATGTTTTGATTTGATTTGATTTGCTAAGCCATTATGTGATAGAAAGTATTTGAGAAGAGCCGAACACCGGGCTCTATGGCGCGTATAGGGAATGTCCAGCAGTGGACTAGTGCTAATGATGATAATGATAATGGTTATGATGATGATGATAATGATAATGGTGATTATGATGATAATGGTGAAGATGATGATGATAATGATAATGGTGATTATGATGATGACGGTTTGCTAAAATTATATTTGTGGCTAAATTTATAGTCATCATCATAATTAGCTGCTGAACGAGGCTTCCTCCAATAAGAGGAGTGCCAATAATCGCTTAGCCTAGCAAACGGATTGGTGATCGCATTAAATCTTAAATATTTAATTAATTGATTCAAGCGTGACTTTGCGGAAATCCATTCTACAATATAAAATAGACTAACAAATATATAGTAACAATTCCGCTCCTGTCCAACAAATACTCTGAAAGAATTCGACACGTGTTGCGCCGAACAGAAAGAAATCTGACTTTTTATTCGGCGTTCGGCGAGGCAACATGGCTGCGGAGTTTTTTGCAATAGTGTGTCTTTGTTGTTCTAGCACGCAGTGAGCCTACTGTTTCCTGAGGATGCTTCGTTGAGAGGCGAAACACGTGTCGAATTCTTTCAGAGTTTTCGTTGGAGAGGAGCGGAATTGTTACTATATATTTGTTCGTCTATTTTATATTCATAAATACTTGTTGTCGTCACTTCTATAGAACGCCACAAAGAACGAGCTTGAGCCATCTCCATCCACTGAATTTCCGCGTCCTCAATGAATGTGCTAATTATACTGCTGAATAAATGAACGAACCGTAAGGTATAATCATACTAACGCGTTAGGTACAGTCAGCTTGGAAATTGGGCGAAAGCGCAGATTCTAGCCGTGGCCCACTGCGCCCATCTGGGGTCCACTGCCATTGGAATACTATGGACATTCCTTTATTTATATAACAACAGAAGCCCAATTATTCTCGTAATAAAAAATAGTAAAAATAAAGTTTGGATCTTGTTACGATCTAGGCCCATAATATTAATAAATCGAACTTAACTCTGAGAATGATCTTGAGTGTGTTCCGATTTCAAATGTTGAGCCACTTGAACATGATACATTGCAATAATTCAATGTTATCAGCTCACAATAATGTAGTACAGCATTTTGTCATGTCCACGTGGTATCAACATTGGTAGAACTTCAAAGACGTTAGGTTATAATAATGTCAAAAAGAAACTCTACGCGTGGCTCTGCTATCGTTTAGTATGGAACAGTGGGGTCAGCACGCATAATTTACGTTACCAAGACGCTAACGAGACGATCGCAAATGTCAAATATTGGCCAATGACATCAGGGTAACTTGAAATCTTAGTAAGTTGCTTGGGCCTCTGCTTTGTGTTTGGAATCTAATTGAAGTTTTGAATCTGTTAGAGGCTCTTTTACAAAGGTAAAAGGTGTAGCCTATGAGTCTATTATTTTGTAAATTTAGCCATTTAGGTACTTGTAACAGTGAATAAAAACAGTTGACTCGTTACTAAATTTTCACATTCTGAATTCGAAGTTGTTGTTGGATCGAGGAACACCGTCAATTACTTTCTGAATGTGAATAATCTGAGACTTGGTTTAGTATCAAGATGATTATCAAAAGGAATATCCACATTCTCCTTACTCAAGTATTCAAAATACCGAGGCTATTACAGGGTTGCACTCTGTCTACTATTGAATATCGGACAAAGCGCTCTAATTGCTCGTGCAGCCACAGTATGGCCTCCGGCGGCGGCCTAGCACAGTGTTTCGCTAAAAGTACTAGAATCGTCCTAAATGCTGTCTTCAGAGGCCTTACCATGAGCCCTTATAGCGATACAGTTCAAAAACTATTCAGTACAAAATATCGGTTCCGTGATCTCCGCAGCTATATTTATAGGCACAGTAGCAGAAGGTCTATAGACTTCAGCGATTAAAGTTATTCAATGATGACGGATGTCAATGACGAACCGATATTTTGTATTGAATAGTTTTTGAACTGAATCGATATAAGAGCTCATGGTAAGGCCTCAGCTATCTGTTCTTAGCAGTAAAAATCCTTATAAAAGAGTATGCCCGGTGAAGTGCTGCCCCATAAATAAATAACTAAAAAAAAAAAAAAAAAAAAAAAAAAAGCCTTTAATATTCCTTAAACTAAAATAAACTTAAAATAACAATTGACTTTAATACATAACTCTTAAAAATGAGTTAAGGACCCCTTGCGGGTATAGGCCTCCTCCAAAAGTTGCCAAACTTTTCTTCCCTTAGCTTTCTCCATCCATGACTTTCCTGCTAACTTGACTATATCGTCCTGCCACCTTTCCAGTGGTCTCCCTCTATTTCTCTTGCCATTAGGGCCCTTCCATTTTATTTGGCTGCCCCATACCTATCTTCTTATTGAGTCGTAATTTCGAATAATTAAAATTCAGTTCAACTTTTTTTACGTTTATTGCTTCAACGAATCCAAACTATTTGGTGATAACAGTAATAACATGATACTAGTATTCATGTCGATTATGCAAAAACACTTTATCATAAGTGGCCAGGAAACTATAGTAATTAACTACGAGGGAGTTTTTATCTTGAGTATTATGAGGGAGTCTATCACTCTATCATATCTATCATCTTCTATCACAAGACCTACTTGAAATTGTATACTAGACAAGCATACTGCCAACTTCCATTTGCCCGCGACACAGGAGGTTGCTGGTTCGATTCCCGCCTCGAAACAAATATTTTTACGTCCTGCAGATATTTTGTTCAGGGTGTTCTGGGTATTTTTCTATGTATAATAAAAAATATCTATCTATGTAATGTATTGTATTATGTATATCAGTTATCTAGTACCCATAACACAAGCTCTGCTGAGCTTGGGGCAAGATAATGTTGTGTGAAATGTCCAGTATTTATTTATTATTTATAATGGTACTAGAGAGATAATTCAGTGCCAGTTGTACCATCAAAGGAAGGTACTAGTGGGACAAATCGGTGTCAATTGTAACATCAATGGTACTACTCAATGGTACATGTAGTCCGGAGGCTTCTCAGAGTTAAGTTCTATTTATAGTACAGGCAAATTAGCAAAAAGTGTGGACCTAAGTTGTGTAGTCGTGGATTCTTATGGAAACGTTAGATGACACGAAAAGAAGCTTATCCTAAGTTTACACCGTTTCTGGCGCTTACGGAACCCTTTTAACCCGTCAAACGTGGAAAATCCCTACCTCTAAGTTTCCAGCTTATGTCAGATTTTTAGGTGACGTCACTTTTTTTGGTTAGGCCATCGGAAAAAAAAATCATAAGATATTAACGCTATAATTATATGATATGAATCATACATCGTTGTTTTCACTATGAAATTTCTTAAATATTAGGTACAAACTTAAAAAGACCGTAAATTTTAAAATAGAAAAAAATTACTTGATGCATGTTAAATTACGTATAGAGAGACTGTCTTAGTCCATTATGATTTTAATAAAAACCACGTGCATGTTAGGGAACACAGTGTTGAACAAATGCATCTTCCGTAAATTAATACCAGTATAAAACTTCCGGCGGATGTAGAACTAATTAAATGAATAAGTTTAAGTCAATTTCCAGAACTACATTAATTTTCCCCGAAGTAGAGCGACAATAAAATATGGAAAAGTGCCTTCCGTGAGACGCACCAAGGTGCAAATCTGGTAATGTATATTTCGATCGTTTTTCTGATAAGTCTATCAATTTGCACCGACTACCTTACTTTTCCCGGAGCCGTAATAACCACAAAAAGTTTTATTTGTAAATGTTTTTTTTTTTATGTTCCGTATGTCGGATTTAAAAAATACTTGGTGCAAATGTAAATCATAACGGTTCAAAGTCTATGCCAAATTGCACCGACTACTTCTATTTCCCCCATTAAGTTACGGATATTATAAGGTTTTCACCCTATTTCACCCTGTTCCGGAGGGTGAAATTACTGATGCTTATTAATAGAGGTGATTTTTAAACGATACAAATCAATTAGAAAAGTTTTCATGACTACATCTAATTAGTTCTACACTTTTGCAAAAAATCACCTAATTTGACTGTACTATTATTAATATGGTCCAAACTTGTAGGATATTTAACGCATGTCAAATTGGTAAGCGTTAGATGTCCTTATACAAGTGTTGGTTGGTGAAAATGGTCTATTAATTATTAAGCTACCTAAATGATGAAAATTTCAGCTGACTACCCACTTTGATCATCCGACCTCGCATTCCAAGTAGTCCATAAGTTGTTAGAGTGGTATTGTGTAACTAACCACGAATAGATAACTTTGCGTGCGCTGGACTTACCAACGTATCGCCTTTGAGCGGGGTATGCCCCGGGCATTGTAGACCATAATGATGGATAGAAAGGCTTTGGAATTACGTACGTAAAGCACGTAGTGTTGCACATGTTGTATATTTATTTTATCATCACCAACCTGTTCACATCCACTGTTGGATGCACGCTTGGCACTGTCATCACCAATCTGGTGATCGCAGTTTGGTGTTAAGTTCTCAGGTGGATGCTACTGCCCATCACCTGGTGTAATCCTTTAGCTTTTACTACATCCACGGGAGGAGAAGGCACAGCTGATCTCACCAAAGTAAGTTTGTAAGTATGTTTGTTACTCTTTCACGCTGAAACGGCTAGAGCAATTTGGTTTAAATTTGGAATGGGAATAGCTTATTCCCTGTACTTATGTACATATAAGCTACATTTTATCCCGATATTCCCACCGGATCGAGACTTGTGCGGGTGGAACCGTGGGGCGCAGCAAGTATTGTATATTTAGTTCGAATACAAAAATATAAATATTGTTGCACGATGGGGATTCAAATGTAGGACCTTAGAATTTGAAGTCGGGATCACTTTTCCACTACACTCTTAGTGCTGTTTTCATTTAAGTGAAAAGCTTTTTAAACAGTACATTTAAACAAAATTTATATAAGAGTCTACCACGAACGCAGTGTAGTAAAGTCAAAGTCAAAGTCAAAAGAACAAGTCAAGAAGAGAAAGTTTATTCCTTAAAATCACAAGGATCATTTTGAATCGTCTTATAAACTAAAATTACTCCTGTTCGATGTTAGTAGGATGCGGGTGTCCGGACCTCCGGACCTATTATGACATCTTAAACGTCGTAAGAAGCCGTTGGTGGGTGGAGGCGGCTCAAGATTATTCTTAGTGGCCTATACTAACAGCTGATGACGGCTATGATGATTTTGATAGATATTTGATCTTCACACATGTAAAATGTTTTTTTTTTATTTGAGTCATTTTATTGAGCATGTAGCCCATCTCATCACCGCACAGGCTTCGTCCACCTTACGTACGAACGTACCCTTTGTGGCATTGAATTTATACGTGTTCATTCTAATTCTTGTTAGCACTATACTCGTTTGATCCCACTATTATGCTAAGTGATGTGTGGCTAACTTTTTTGCAGCCGCAGACACTGAGTGATATAGTTATATTAAGTTTCAATTAACTCTTATTACTGATACTGTATTATTAATTATTCAATTAAATAAAAAGTAAAAGGTGTTATTTCACTTATAAATTATTAGGTGAAATTACAGGCACATGAGACTTTTCATCTTTATGTTTCAGGGTCGGCAGCGCGCGTGTGATGCCTCTGGTGTTGCAGGCGTCCATAAGCTACGGTAACTATTTTTTCTATCAAGTGGGCCGTATGCTTGTTTGAATGCCAAGAAGAATAAAAAACAAAATACATAGTTACTGATTTGGTATATTTGTATTATCTTTAAAAAAAAAAAGTGGAGGTTCTCAATGCGGTTATATTTTTTTAAATGTTTGTTACCTCATATTTCCGTCGTTTATAATTTATTTTATGTTTTACAATCAAAGTCAAAAGTCAAAGTCAAAGTCAAAAAGAACTTTATTCATTGAAATCACAAGGATCATTTTAAATCGTCTTATATAAAATTAAATTACTCCTGTTCTAACGCGACCAAGCCTAGAAGAATCAGGCAACAAACTCGGCTTGGCTTATATGACATATTATGCAATAATATGACTATTAAACATGTATCTTCCCTCTTGTTATGAGAACCGCCAAATCTCTTTCTATCTCTTTCTATCTTCAAAAATTGTTTAATCACTTTTAGTCCGTGTCTCAAAGCTGATTAGCTTTAATATTATAAATGAACATTTTTTTTGATCCAACGTTCACAAACCCCATTAAAATTGTTTGAACTGTTTTGTAGATAAATATTTTCAAACAAACACACAACCAAACACTGTTCAATAAGCACGTGAAATCCAAACGGCAAGACCCAACTTCTTTATTCATAACATAACACCCAACATTCACATATACGTTGTCTTGATCCCACACTAGGATTCCCTTTGTCGTGGGTATCAGAAACTACAAGTACCATAACACCCAGACCCAGAACAAATATACGTAGATCATAAAAACATTTGTCCCACAGCGGGAATTGAACCCGCAACCTGTTGCATCTTAGCCAGCTTCTCGCCCGCCGCGCCACAGAGGCCGTCAATACAATAAGCAACGTAGTAAGGTGTACTTTAGTATCGCTTTTTAACTAACCCTGTACTAACTAAAGGTAACCTCTGCTATCAAATACCTAAAGACGCCCCTCAGGTCACTAGCACATACCAAACGATGGCCCCAACATACACCAAAAACCAACGAACCTAACACACGAGTATTATAAAAACAGATAAACAACTTTAGTAGACCTATACGGGGTGTAAAAAGATAGCTCCCGAATACTGAACCATGAATAAAATAGCTGAAGGTACCTTCAGCTATTTTATTTTTTTAGTTATTATAGCTTTAGCTATCTATATCATAGCTATATAAAATAGCTTTCGCCTGAGAGGTGATTCATACCGGAGAAAACCTTTTTTTTCGTTTCGTATCGTATTTGTCAGCCAGCAATGTACGCATTTATTCAGGCCGCGCGAGTTTAACGCTCCCGGTCAGCTGATCGACCTTTAGGGCCTATATTTCTCATGTGGTTTTCATTGCTTTTTTTTGACGTTTTTATTTATTAACATGTTTTTAATGATGGAAAATAGGTTTTTGTGTTCCTTCAACGATATTTTATGGATATTTATAAAGAAAACACGAAAAAAGTGGACCAAAAAGTATTTTTTTCGTGTTTTTTCAGTTTAAATATTTTCAGAATCATGGTCATGGAATGCACTGTTTCAGTTTTCGGGAGTAGTCTTTTTACGCCCGATATTTACATTGATTGCTTAGCATCATCATTCGGTCTTACGCACACAACCTGCTCGTAGGTAATCTCTAGGAAAAGATAAGAGGCATGGCTAGTATCGAATCGAATAATTTTGGTATCTCTTATTTTTATTTGTGGATGTACTGATTTTTGCGTGTGAATAAATAAATAAATAATTCAAAGCCAAAGTCAAAGTCAAAGTCAAAAGAACTTTATTCATTGAAATCACAAGGATCATTTTTAATCATCTTATAAACTAAAATTACTCCAGCTCCAACGCGACCAAGCCTAGAAGAATCAGGTAACAAACATGGCTTGGCTTACATAAATGGTTCGTCTTACCACTAGGTGAGAAGCGCCTGTGTGGTGCCTCGGAGTAAGGAGTTGCTGATACATAGTAAATGAGAATTTAAAAACCTTAGGAAGGTAGTCAAAATTAAATAAACATCAGCAAAAATATGCAAGACAGCACACGATACGCTTGTTATACTTATAAATAATAATCTAATAGATACATGTAAATAGGTAAGTACAGATATTGCAAATTTCCATTTTAGCAGTTGAGGGGCAGAGCGACATCAGGCCACGCGGCTTTATCATTCATATAGTCATCAAGAGTGTAATACGCTTTCTTAATTAGATTAATCTTTATCTTTAACTGAAGCTTACACTCTGTTTTATAAAAACTCGTGTGCCAAAGGACCGAAGTTCGCAAAGGAATAGTTAACGCTCATCACACACGTCAAATGTTAGTCTAAGGTATAGCTTTGATAAGTTTAGCATTGCTTTGTGCTTTGAAGGAGGGTCATAACTTTGTATTGTACGGTGAATGCGGTTTATAAACTTGAGTGATTTATTTGGATTAATTTAGTATAAGTGGGTAGTGATCCTAACGCCATCTAGAGGTAGACCAGTGGAGGTATCTATGTCAGTTTACCAAGACGTACATTCAACGTTTGTCATGCCATGCACATCAACCATTCACCAACCAATTGTTATTTTATGGCCCTTATGATCGAATTACCTTAAACGCCAGATGTCAACGAAGGCATTATACCTAAACATGAGATTTGCCTAAAAAGCTTTTTACCCTAAACGTAAGATGCCAAATGAAGCAGTATGCCTAAAATATGAAATTGACAAAGAAGCAGGTTGTCCAAAGTGGATGCCTAAAAAAACAAAATGCCTAAGTAGTTAAATGCCTACAAAGGTGAATGTCTAAGAGGTTAAAAGCCTACTTAGGTAAATGTCTATTTACATAGTGGTTCTCTTCTCTATATATATAATATAAATAAAAAATTATAAAAAAAAATATTAAAATATTTTTAAGAAGGAAAGATCGTGTTCGTTTTAAGTTCGTTCCTGGATGTAACTTGTTTTATATAATATAATTAAAAATATGTTTATTATGGTTTTTATTTAATTAGCTTTTAAGTAATAATTATGCAGGTCACCTTCTATTCTGGCTTGTTTAACTTACCGCTCTTCTCTTTCTCTTAACAGTCAACTGACATATTTGACTTACCGCTTCTTGGTCATCTTGTATTTCAAGCAAACTGCTTTACAGGTAATTAAAATTTAGACAAACTGCTTCCTTGTCAATTTCACATTTTAGGCATACTGCTTCATTTGGCATCTTACGTTTAGGGTAAACAGCTTTTTAGGCAAATCTCATGTTTAGCTATAATGCCCTCATTGGCATCTCGTGTAATAAGAAAGTAGTAAGTAGTGTAGGTAATTCGATCATAAGGGTTTTATGGGACTTTTAGGGTATGTCAGATTGACAGGTTTCTGTTAAAAACTGTCAAATTTGACACGTTTATGTATTCAATTAAAATCCAATGTAATCAACTGTTATTGTATTATTAGGGGTTAAAGTATGATATTGCCGTTTTATATTGAAAAATACAATCATCTTTTTTTCTATAAATGAATTTATTTATTTAATCGAAGTATCTGAGGGCGTATTACGAGTTTTGCATTGCAAAAACCGGAATGTGGAACGTGAGCATTCATCGTGACAAAACTCGTAATAAGCCCACTGATCATGGTGTGCCGTGCTGTGTCCAGCCTAAGAATAGACCCATTCGCCTCACGGTCATTTCGCTTAAACGGCAACTTCATACATTACTTAATGCTTATTATTATATTAAAATTGTCGTGGATTGGCGTTATTTTAGAAAAATTACGACTAGATACCACATTTTGTGTTATTATCCTGCTGACATTTCGATGACGGTTTCGTCTCATGACCCTCGATCTCATGGGTCTGGGTTTTATGGTACCATATTATATGGTACTCGTAGTTCCTGATATCCACGACACAGGAAATCCTAGTGTGAGATCATGACTATGTGACTGTTGGGTGTCATGATATGTTATGGGCATAGTCGCCACCAGTATTCACGAACGAGAAAGACGAGGAAAGATAACGATATTTTGTACGAGGAAGATTCTCCAAACGGTCATCAGGAGAATTACTTCATGTATAGAGTCGTAATTTTCCTAAAATATACAGCTATTGCCTCAAGCAACAACTTTCTTTCAATTTCACAAATAATCTTCTGTTTCTAAACGCACATAATCGTATGGTATCGATACTGCTGAACCAATCGAAAAGTGTATATTTTACTCAACCTATGCTTTTATTGCATGCTATGGTTTTATTTAAGGGGTTGGGGAAGGATGAACTGCCCATACGCAAACGTAATACCAAAATCATTTGTAATTCGAGCATATTTCCACCATATTATACTATTATTCGGATTTGGATAGTATTTATCTAGGTTCCTAGATAGTTTTTGTTTCAAAATACTTACCTTAAACGAAATTTAAGTGAATTCCATTTTGTATATTTTTACGACTTTTACGACAATATGTTTTCATCTTATTTGTTATTATTAAAAACAACGTACTTTCTAGTATTCTGTGTTTAGGAACATAGCATATATTGTCAAGTTACAGAATAACAACAAGATATTATGAAAGTTTTTATTCATAACTTATGGTATTACGGAACACGACCTAATTTGATACAAATTCCTAACGGCCGTACGCCCATGCAGGGGGAGAGGCCCCGGTGCCAAACAGGGATAGCTGATTTTGACACTCGCTTCAAATTGAATTTGCTTGCGGCCTCCGCAGGCCCCTTAAGTCAGACAAGTGCCTGTAATGATAGGTTTCATGACCGTACGAAATGTCTTCGGGGCATAAGAGTACACGCAAATTGATAGTAATAACTAGGATATTAATGTAGCTAAGTCAAGCATAAACATAACTGCATAAACGTCGCAGGAAGTCGGTGGATGGAGGAGGCCCAAGACTGTTCGTCGTTTTAAAAAAAAACTTATTATAATTGATGATAAATGGTAACTATTTCACTTTATTAGAAACTAACGCACCACGGGTCGAAATATTAGTGTAGACCATTTTTGTGTACAAAGTTTCATAGAGTTTGAAAAAATAATAGCCAAATTAAAAGCAAGTTTTGTAAGCGCCCTTTTGAATTTGATTTATGGTATTTGCAATTACATACATATACAAATTAATACATGTTATTGTATACATACATACATTCATATTCACGCCTTTTTACCCGAAGGGGAAGGCAGATTTAGTAGTGAGCTCATCGCCGCCATTGATGCTTTCCACGACAAACTCGGCTAACGCTTTCTTCCAGTAATAACGCACTCCTAAACAGTTTGTAAGTAGTAGAACTTCTAGTAAAAGAGTTCGTCCGGGGAAGAACTACCATCCCTATTTCTGCTGCCAAGCAGTAGTGCTCGCATTGCTGTGTTTCGGTTTGAAGGGTACGGGGGCCGGTGAAATTATAGGCACATGAGACTTTTCATCTTTATGTCTCCGAGTTGGCAGCGTGCGTATGATGCCTCTGGTGTTGCAGGTGGTTATAGGCTACGGTATCTACTTTCCATCAGGTGGGCCGTATGCTTGTTTACTTGCCAAGTAGTATAAAAAAAAACAAGCAGCCAGGACTATTCATAAACCAACGAAAATTATTTGGGAATTTCCGGGTCTTTCAAACTTTTGAACCTAAACCGAGGCCTTAGACAAAGTAACATTCTAATAGCGATGACGCTAGTAGAAAAGTCCAAAATGTGTGAGATTGACGTAAGCTATCGAAATGTCACGTGGTCTTTTGTATTGTATAACGACTGTAGAAATAGAATCGCTTCGAAGCGAATACCATTTGTCTAGGCTGACTGATTGCTTATTTCCAAAACGTTTATTTTTCTTCATAATATCAATTAGAAACGGCCGTGATGACCTGAACCGTCATAGTCGAAAACTTTCCTAAATTAAAGGTCTTTTCAAACTACCCATAAGGTCAAGGGATCGAAGCCGAAGGTCGATCGAGTAAGGTCAGGAGGTGTTAATTTATGTGGGTCGATTGAGTGGTGAGTGTGAAACTATGAATTCATTAATGAAGTGTTGATCGAGGGATGGTTCATCACCTCTTCGGAATGGATTTATTTTATGCCGAATTTCCTACTCTTCAAAATGAGGGTGAATTTTTTTTAATAACTACTTATTTGATCTTCTGCGTAGGTTTGCCCATACTAACTTCAACTCAGGGTTTGCATTTTAGAAGTTTCTTTCATTGTTAAAAGTTAGTGCAACTTTATCAATTTAAGGTTGTCTGGTAGAAATCGCTTGTAAGCGATAAGATCGCCCGTTGTACTTATAAATGCAATTACATGTTTTGTTTATTTTTTCTTATCTTAAGGTTTACAATAAAAATAATGTATTTTCTATTCTATTCTATATCTATTGAAAATTTCTGACTTTTATAATATCCTAAGTCTATCAAGATAAGGGCCCTAGCCAGGTCGTTCTATTTGTGGTTGCCACTCGAGAAACTTTTTTCCTCGACGGTTATCAGTTTTGTGGGCTGTGTGGCCTGGCCTGTCCATTGCCACTTCAACTTGCTAATTCTGAAACCTTCGACGGTAGGTGCTATAGCATAGTTTTACACATAATTATAGGAGCTTAAGTTAGCATTGCTCTTACCATTACTCGTCACTCATCATCATCATCATCAGCCTGTAGAAGTCCACTGCTGGACATAGGCCTCCCTCTTAGAATGTCACAACGACGGTCTTGAGCCGCCTCCATCAACCGACTTCCTGCGACGTTTATTATATCTTTAGTCCATAGAGTGGAGGGCCTTCCTCTACCGCGTCGTCCTATTTGTGGCCGCCACTCGAGAACCTTTATTCCAAAACGGTTATCAGTTCTTCAAATTATATGACCTGCCTATTGCCACTTCAACTTGCTTATTTTGAGAGCTATGTCGGTGACCTTAGTTCGTCTATGGATTTCCTCATTTCGGATTCTATCACGTAGTGAAACTCCTAGCATAGAATACTCGTCACTATTTAATTCAAATTTAATCTTTATAGTCTACCTGAAAATTTCCCAAACTTTACTTAAAAGTATGAAGTAAATTTTCGAACGTAAAATACGAGTAAATTCTCCTCTAAAGCCTTGAATGCGGTGTAAACACCTGTAAGGCTATCGATAACGGGATGTTCCCGAACGGGACCCCTTCGTCCCGAGGCTTCGATGGTGCCTGAAAAACGATAAGTTGTTACAGGGTTGACACTTCACACTAAAACATTCTGAAGTTAAAATCTTAAATTCATATACCAATACCACAATAATCAATAGTTATTTGTTATACAAGAGGTAAAGTTGTTTTTTAACTGCGGGCTTAATAACAATAAATTTACTCGCAAAGACTCCAGTTTACTCGTGATCATGGCGCATGAAACTGTGCCGAAATATCGGGAATTAATAAAGCTCAAAAATCATTGTAAATGTCCCGTTTCTAGTGATAATTATATAATGAAGTTATAATATCCTATCCTACTAATATTATAAACGCGAAAGTTTGTGAGTATGGATGGATGTTTGTTACTCTTTCACGTAAAAACTACTGAATGGATTTAAGTGAAATTTGGAATGGAGATACTTTACGCCCTGGATTAACACATAGGCTACTTTTCATCATCATCATCATCATCAAACGCAAAAGTTTGTGAGTATGGATGGATGTTTGTTACTCTTTCACGTAAAAACTACTGAATGGATTTAAGTGGAATTTGGAATGGAGATACTTTACGCCCTGGATTAACACATAGGGTACTTTTCATCATCATCATCATCATCATCAAACGCGAAAGTTTGTGAGTATGGATGGATGTTTGTTACTCTTTCACGTAAAAACTACTGAATGAAGATACTTTACGCCCTGGATTAACACATAGGCTACTTTTCACCATCATCATTATCATCATCATCAATTTTCATCATTATTCACGCGGGTGAAACCGCGGGGCGCAACTAGTATAATATAAAACAACATCATAGAGAGAGAAGTGCTTGTGTACCTACATAAATTATTTTTTAAAAAAAACCTGTGGCTGACTAAATAGCCGTCAGGCGAAACATTAAATGGCAATAACTATTCCAGTGCAAAATCATTATAGGTATACCTAGCCATGAAATTTCTATTAGATTCGATCTTTAATTTCAAGAGCTACGCTGTCTCGGCCTAGCACTCTTTATTTTAGTCAAAGGTTTAGAACGAGTTGAAAAACAACATTTTACAAAAAAAAATGCTCTATCATTCAAAATCGATCAAACTGACAACCCTATTCCCGAATCCAATATACCTGTTGCATCGAACATTCGATATCCTTCAATGGGATGCTAGACAGGGACACACTACACGTGCTAACTAGCTTGCGAGAGGGAGGGAAGAGTATGAGGAGCCCACTTGAGCCCACACGTTTCAATGGTTTCAGCGCATCTATAAATATAGGTTCGAACTTCGGTTCTCTTCGATATGGCATGCATAGTGCTCTACCTTTAGTTTTTCAAATTCAAATTCAAATTCATTTATTGCGTATTAGGGGTTAGTAATAGTTGTTTAGTGCTACAGTTGAATTTACTCTATAATCAACGTTTAACGCGTGCAATTAGATACTTGGTCACAATAATTTTCAGATTAGTCAGAAATAATAATAATAATAATAATGTCAGAGTTAGTCATCAATATTTTTATCACCTAGAAATTCTTGTGTACTATAATAAGCTTTACCTGTCAGCAGTTTTTTCAATCTACCCTTGAAGACATTAAGACTGGGAGCATCTAGTATAGATTTCGGAAGATGATTGTATACGTACGCACAGCCATACAAATTACACTCCTGCTGTACAGAGCTGTTTTGATTTGAGGAAAACATATTTTTTGAAGTAGGTAGTTACGTTAATGGACCTCTATGCTTTACAGTTCTCAGGCAAATATGATTTTCTTGTTTAGCATACAGTTTTGTATGTTAAAATGTCTCCAGTTCAGCTAAAGCGAGTCACAAAATTATTACAAATATTTAATTTATCAATTAACAGCAACTATTACCGATTCATTGGAATGTACAATGCTCTTGCACTATTGAATCAAGATGACTTACGTATCTATAAATAAATCTCAGTCGGTAGCTCAAACGTGCACTGCACTGCACTTTTTTAGTCGCTGAATACTTATCACTACGCACTATTTATTATTCCAAAATCACTAAAACATAACTATTCCTTGCTTGCCAAATTAAATAGTTTTTTTTATTTTTTTTTTTAAAACTCTTAATATTTACAAAAAACATCATCTTGAAACCTGACTTCTACAATTTTATAAAAAAATCTAACAACAGCAACAAAAATTTATTTAACAATTCTAGACGAGTAGTAGTGATTTTTTCTTCTATCGTTCGTGACACGTATTTTTTTACGACAACGTCTTGAATTGTTATACAGGTTCCTGCTGTCAGGTTTTTAGGTTTAGCTGTGGTCGTGAGTAAATAGAGCTTTATGCAAGGTAGAGCAAACTTTTGATCATTGCACTGAAAACCCGGTCCCGCGCACAGGGCCATAAAAAAAGAATCTTCCCAGGAACCTATCAATAGGCGAACTTGTCTACACACTTTACACCGGTATTTTTCACGGGACTTTTACTTTCTACAGATTTTTCCCGGTAGGGCTGTTTATTATCGAGACTGTACTTAGTAGAAAAGACGGGTGTGTATTATATCGATGTTAATTGCTTTTTATCGATATTGATTGCGTTTTATCATTGATTGTGTATCATCACTAATCATCTCATGACGACCTCTGTGGCGCAGTGGGCGAGTAGCCGGCTGAGATGCGAGAGGTTGCGGGTTCGATTCCCGCTGCGGGACAAATGTTTGTATGATCTGCAAATAATTGTTCCGGGTCTGGGTATTATGGTATAATGATACTCGACACAGAGAATCCTAGTGGGGGGTCAAAACTAGATAAATGTAACTGTTGGGTATGTTATGTTATCTATTGCATCTATCTATTAATATATTATATCTATCTATCTATCTATCTATGAATCCATCCTGCAGTGATGGCAGATTTATCGATTTTGAAAACTTTAAAAATAAAGTTTTATTATTATTATTTCTACCGAAACTACTGTCACTACGTCATCATCATCATCATCAGCCTGTAAACCTCCTTCCTAGAATGCCATGACAAACGGTCTTCAGCCACCTCCATCCACCGAATTCCTGCGACTTTTAAAAACGCACAGTAATTATCCGGAAAAAGTTCCGGAATTTTTTTATCCCATCCCTACGCCCATGGGATGCTATCGGACATCGGATTTCACATTTGCATATTGGCGTTTTAAAACTCTGCAGTTAATTGAGCCACCGGGATCCGTAATTGAATGGAAATGGAAGGATCCGGGACGCTATTGAAATGAACGAACACAGTTTTTGTTAAGTGGTTTTCAATTGGCTTCAGTTTTTGCAAAGTGAATTTACTTTTCAGCTTACGTGATTGGTATTATAGTGTTTTAATTGGTTGCTCAGAATCGCACTGCGCTTAAGGTGGAACGTTTCGCTAGTGCCGCGAAATTCAAATTTGATTGTGTTTTTTGCACATTACGGCTCATCAACTCTTCTTGATATAGCGAACACTAGTTTTGCAGGAATCAGGATACATAACACACATGTTTTCATTGAAAGTATCTCATAAATATCACTAGTTTTGCTACGAATGTCAATGAATCAAAAAAACACTATACAAATTATTCTGACATTCGTATAGTACAGGCAAATTAGCAAAAAGTGTGGACCTGAGTCGTGTAGTCGTGGATTCTTATGTAAACGTTAGATGACACGAAAAGAAGCTTATCCTAGGTTTGCACCGTTTCTGGCGCTTACGGAACCCTTTTAAATATTAGGTGAACAGATGCATCTTCCGTAAAAAAAAAACCAGTATAAAACTTCCGGCGGATGTAGTACTAATTAAATGAATAAGTTTAAGTCAATTTCCAGACCTACATTAATTTTCCCCGAAGTAGAGCTGTCGCTCTATTCCTTCTCTTATTTTTACCGTCGTAAAATATGGAAAAGTGCCTTCCGTGAGACGCACCATGGTGAAAACCTGGTAATGTATTTCGAGCATTTTTCTGATAAGTCTATCAATTTGCACCGACTACCTTAATTTTCCCGGAGCCGTAATAACCACAAAAAGTTTTTTTGTAAACGATTTTTTTTTGTATGTTCCGTATGTCGGATTTAAAAAATACTTGGTGCAAATGTAGATCATAACGGTTCAAAGTCTATGCCAAATTGCACCGACTACTTCTATTTCCCCCATTAAGTTACGGATATTTTAAGGTTTTTCACCCTATTTCACCCTGTTCCGGAGGGTGAAATTACTGATGCTTATTATTAGAGGTGATTTTTAAGCCATACAAAACAATTAGAAAAGTTTTCATGACTACATCTAATTAGTTCCACACTTTTGCAAAAAATCACCTAATTTGACTGTACTAGTAGCTTAACTAATGATATTTATAAGATACTTTCAATGAGGGGTTTTCACGGCCGTTTCATATCATGCTTTCAGCGTTGAAAATAGATGGCGCTGCTCTGTTACGTAAATGTCAAGTGTCAAAATAAAGTTAAATGTCAACATCAAGAACGCAGATATAGTTTCGTATCGTGGTATTTATTTTTGCTTACTTCTAAAAACATCACGAAATCACTAGAGCACACTCAAGAAGCAGACACAAACAGAATATATCATGCCTAATAGCCACAGACTAGTAAATAATAGCTTAGTTCGCGTACACCACAGATAATGCATTTGTCAATCTGGGCATTTACAGTCGAGTCAGCGCCATCTATCGAAACAATTTGAACTACTTTTTTTTTTATCGAATGTGAAAAGCCCTCATTGTAACATGTGTGTTAGGTCTCTTGATTCCCGCAAAATCAGTGTTCGTTATCTCAATAAGTGTTGATATGCTGTAATTAGCAAAAATCACAATGAAATTTGAATTTCGCGGCACTAATTTTAATTCCGGCTTTAAATTCCCATGGGATATGGCAAATACTACAAATGAGAAAAATATGGGTTTAAAATTGTGTTGATTGACTAATAATATAATTAGTCTAGTAATTACTATCGTAGCCTACTTGTAAGGAACCCTCTCTACGCAAGTCCGACTCGCACAAGTCCGACTCGCACTTGACCGTTTTATTTTAATTCGATGTTACTAGCCTGCAAAAATAAGTAACAAGTAAGTATAAGTACGAACATTTTTTTTTTTTCTAAACTATAGAAGTTAAAAATTTAAATAAAAAAATCTTTTATAGCAATTTATAATACTGACTATGAATTTTGTTGTACAAAATTAAACTCTTTTTCGAGTCCTTTTTGTTTCGAAAGTATATCTTAAGTACTTGAAAAGTTATTGCAATTTTAAAAGTGTGATACTTTTTTTGCAGGTCAATGTATTTGGCTGCTAGATCATAACTTTGTTATTCTAGCAAGTAATAAAACAAACAGACACATAGCTAAATTCTACTTACCCTCATAAATACAAAAACAAGTGAATTATAGTTAATGGCATTCTGGACAATGTCATGAAAGCATTAGTACGGGTGCGATCAGGGCATCATTTTTCTCTCGAAAATAGCTATTTTATTGTCTGTATTGGTGAGTCTGGGGTGGTAATGATGGTTGTTTTTAGCCGACTTCACAAAAAGGAGGAGGTTCTCAATTCGGTTGTGTTTTTTTTTTAGTCGACTTCACAAAAAAGAGGAGTTTCTCAATTCGGTTGTATTTTTTTTTTTTAGTCGACTTCACAAAAAGGATGAGGTTCTCAATTCGGTTGTTTTGTTTTTTGTAATGTTTGTTTCCTCATATCTCCAGCGTTTATGAAGCGATTTGTTTTTTTTTTATTTGAATAGATATACTTTCAGATTGGTCCCATTTTTTTTCAGAACCCAGTTCTGATCATGGAATCCATGAGGAATTGAGGGAACTCCTCAAATTTTGTAGGCATACATATAGCGATTTTGATATTTTCAGCAACAAATCAAGCATATGCATTCAGAAAGTACCATAATCCTTTCACCACTATGGTTTTTTCATCATTTTTTTTTCATCCAGATGTTTAGTCGAATACTATGGCGGAAGTCCGTTATTTAAATGAAAAGTTATATTGTCTGTATTTGTGAGTCTGGGGTGGTAATGATGATTGTTTGCGATGAAAATACGGATCCAATTATTTGTGCGCTTTGAAGAATAAAAACGGAAGTCTACTCTACTTCAGTAAGTATATAGATACAAGATTCAACTAATTTAAATTGGCTCATTTGTAATTTTAACTGCCTTCAAGGCCAAAGCACACTGGATGCGTATGCAGCGCGTTTGCAGCACGTAACGTAGACACACGCGTAGAGAGTTAGAGACGCGTGGACCCCTGAAATATCGAAGGGCTATTCTTTATATCGCGGCAGGTTGGCAACAGGCGTAAATTTTGTAGTCAGGGCTGTCAAACGGTAACTTAATGAATAAATAAATAACTTTTGTATGAGAAAAGTGACGTTTTGTAAGCCAAGCCGTGTTTGTTGCTTGATTCTTCTAGGCTTGGTCGCGTTGGAACAGGAGTAATTTTAGTTTATAAGACGATTCAAAATGATCCTTGTGATTTTAATGAACAAAATTATTTTTGACTTTGACTTTGACTTTGACAGCCTTTATTGCACAAATAACGTCTTTTGTAAACCTGTCGCGAAATAGAGAATACGGAGGCGGGTTACGCATACGTCCATGCTTACGCGTTTGTTTAGCGTGACGTCCAAAGGGAAATGTCATTGAATACAACGTCATCACTGCCGCGTTGACGTTCCACTCTGCGTAGGGTACGCAGCCTATTTGTCATTTTGGAGCTGCAATGCGTAACGTCACGCATTACATCTACGTGCATGTACACGTCACGCAAGCGGTGTGCCATGTCTCATACATTTCTGTTAGTCTCATACATTCACTCATGTGCCGTGGTGTGTCCAGCCTAAGAAAGACCACTCCTTCTCTTCCCGTGGATGTAGAAAAAGCTTTACAAAGAGATCAGATCAGGGGATGGCCAGCAGTATCCACCAGAGTACTTAACATCCACCAAGCGTGGTGATTATGGCAAATTCCCCCATTGCAGTCTATGGGAGAGGCTTTGTCCAACAGTGAACGTCTAAAGGAGGGCACGCTCCCAATCTCGCTCTGTGTGGCAACCACAGCACTTCGATATACTTTTAATCGGTTGTCCCTAAGCTTTACATCAGAAGTATCTCTCCCGATTTTAATATTGTTAAGAGGCAATAAAAACGCTACCTAAATCAATATCCCGAAAATTAATAAAAATGTGAGAGCGACTCTCAAACAAACCCGATATTTGTTACGCCGATTTTAATTTAAAACTTTGTTAATCTAAGTATAAAGAGTAGACCACAAAGAGCTCGGATCAAAACGATGAAAAATTATTGAAAGGGGGTCGAAATGGGGTGGGGGAAGGGAGGCATCGACTGTTTTAAAAATACCGCGATAACTTTACAAGATTATTCCTGTGTTGTGACTTTGTGGCGTAGGAAATAAGGTTTGTTTTCGTTTGATTAGAGGTTGGTGATTGGTGGATTCGGATATGGAATTTTTCATAGAGGGGGTTGTAATAATCGTGATTTTTTAATCAAATTTCATCTGTTCAAAGGAAAAGGAGGCTATATTTTTTCATTATTTAATTTTCGGTCGCGGCTTTTTGTACTCCTTGAGGGACAGCGTTTTGAAGCTTTTTTTGGGATGTTCAAACATGGCTGACGTCACACCGATATTGACGTTGAAATATCGTTTTCAGAGTCACTTGCCTCAGCCAAGAACTAGTTTATACGTCTGAAGAAGGTAGTACCCTATTTTTGTTTTCAGAGCTATATATATATTGTATATTTTTTATTCTATTTGCATTACCCTATATTTGAATTATTATTTCTCTCTATCCAAAGGTTGTCTAGAAGAAAACTAAGCGATTAGATCGCCCATTGTACTTTTAATTATCATGTAAAGTTTTGTTTATATTTAACCGACTTCAAAAAAGAGAGGAGGTTCTCAATTCGACTGTAGCTATGTTTTTTTTTATTTTATCATCTGATGGTTTACAATAAAGTATTTTCTATTCTATTCTATTACATTACCTGAAAAAAGAATGCAAGAATAAAAAAAATATACGTTTCCAAGGTGCGTAAAAGTTTGTTAAATATTTTTTTAAGTAGCCTACTTTTTGTACTGCTACTTGAAAGTAATTTAAAAATATGTCTGGTTAGTTAACTTCAGCATCAAAATATATCAGCTTTATTGACGCTAATCTGCCTTATTCTAATTAGTAAACAGTTCAAATAATGATGTCACTTGATGAGCCATTGATGTAATTATATAAGTAAAGGTTACAGCAGTAATGTATAAACATCAATGATTACAACACAGTGTAACAGTCAGTCGTAATAAATTGTAACCGTTCATTTCACGGTTAATATGGCAGATCGCTTGCAAGCGAGTTACAGTTCAGTTACAATTTGATTGTAATAATTGCATTGATGTTTGAAGTAATTGGGTGATTTTATTAAAAAGTTTTGTATTCACTTTTCCAATGAGGGGTTTTCACGACCGTTTCAAATCATGCTTTCAGCGTTGAAAATAGATGGCGCTGCTCTGTAACGTAGCAGTCAAGTGTCAAAATAAAGTTAAATGTCAACATCGACAACGTAGAAATAATTTTCGTTCCGTGGTTTTTATTTTTGCCTACTTCTAAAAACATCACGAAATCACTAGCGCACACTCAAGAAGCAATCACAAACAGAATATCATGACTTAGCCTCAGACTACTTAGATAATAGATTAGTACGCGTGCACCACAGACAATCTTGATTAATAAATTTGAGTCAGCGCCATCTATCGAACCAATTTGAACTACTTTTTTTCTTTTTAATCGAAGATTAAAAGCCCTCATTTCAAATTCTAACACATGTAGCTTTTATAAAGTGCACAAATGTAGTGAAATGAAATGGAAGTGTATTGCGTAACTTTTTAAATTGGTGGAAATTGTCCACCAAAGTTTTAGTAAGACTGCCACCGCATTACTAAAACATGACTTGACTGAGACTTTGACGGTTTGTAACGAGAGTAACGTTGCAAATTAAAATTAATTTATTAATACTTGAAACTGACAAATAAGAAGAAAAAAAAATCTAACACACACTAATACTCGCTGATTATAAATTGTTAACAACAAATTCCTTTAGCGCATATCTTTCGAAAAATGGTTCAGGGTAGTGTATTCTGATGTAAAACTTATCTATGTTTCTATTTCTCATGTGGTACGACAACACCCTTGTTACCCTGTCTAGGTATATCACCTTTACCGGAAGTAAGTACCACAATTTTTTTTTTTATTTCACTTAATAGGTCACATCACCTACTTCCTGCGACGTTTATAATGTCTTTAGTCCATCGAGTGGAGGGCCTTCCACACGGTTTGTGGTCGCCATTTGAGAACCTAAATTCCCCAACGGATATCAGTTCGGCGAGTTATATGACCTGCCCATTGCCACTTCAACTTGCTAATTCTGAGTGCTACCTATGTCTAACGTTTATCTATCAATAACTTTTCATTTAAAAAACCGACTTCCGCCATTGTATTTGACTAAATATTTGGATGAAAAAAAATGATGAAAGAACCATAGTGGTGAAAGGATTATGATACTTTCTGAATGCAAATGCTTGGTGTCTTGCTGAAAATATCAAAATCGTCATATGTATACCTACAATATTTGAGGAGTTCCCTCAATTCCTCATGGATTCCATCATCAGAACTGGGTTTTGAAAAAAATTGGACCAATCTGGAAGTATATCTATTCAAATAAAAAAAGAATTTTCTAAATCAGTTCATAAACGCTGGTGATATGAGGTAACAAACATAAAATACAACCGAATTGAGAACTTGCTCCTTTTTTGTGAAGTCGGTTAAAAACCACTTTGACTTCAAGCCAATGTAGATCATCATCTTCATCATCATTAGATGTAGTTGATCATCATCATCAGCCTATAGATGTCCATTTAGGTGTCCCCTAGAGTGCCACGACGAACGGTCTTGAGCCGCCTCCATCCACAGATTTCCTGTGACGTTCATAATGCTTTTAGTCCAACGAGTGGAGGGCCTTCCTCTACTCAGTCAACAAGAAAATTGAGTTACGGTTTCAGACGTCCTGATGATGATGTCAAGTAGGCTGTGTTAATCCAGGGTATAAGGTCCAAACCAAACTTCACTCAAATCTGTTCAGCCGTTCAAGCGTGAAGAAGTAACAAACATACTCACAAACTTTTTTATTTCTGACTAGTTGTGCCCGCGGTTTCACCCGCGTGAATAATGATGAAAATTGATGATGATGATGATGATAATGATGAAAAGTAGCCTATGTGTTAATCCAGGGCGTAAAGTATCTCCATTCCAAATTTCACTAAAATCCATTCAGTAGTTTTTACGTGAAAGAGTAACAAACATCCATACTCACAAACTTTCGCGTTTATAATATTAGTAGGATAGGATAGGATAGGATAGGATAGGATAGGCTATCATTAGTAGGAAGTATATATATAAAGACCACTTGAGATTTTTATAACACCGAAATTATCTCTTTCCGTAGCCACGTGTCTACACCGTAGACGTGCTACGTAGCACGTAGCAACCCAGCTGTTTTCTATTACCCTGTGCTACTAACATGCAAAAATATATTTCACAAAGACGTTTCATATCGACGCATTCTAGTACTTTATGAACCCGTTATTACTTTTTATGACGTTTGTCGCCTCGCAGGGGATGAATTTAAATTCGCCGATTTATATTATAATCGATGGTGTGGGTATTAGGGCGATGCTCTTCGCGGGAAGTCGGTTATTGAGTTTGTTTTTGTTGTTCTCTTCAATAAAAGTTAAATGGCATCCTGGAAATACTAGAACGGATGTATTGGACCTATCTTTTTCTATGTAGCAGTTATGAAGTTAATTTACAATCCGTTAATTGCGAAACTTCTTGAATACCAATGCGAGTCATTATACATTTTATTTGAATGGGTTTATACCACCGGATATTTTGAATAATTTTCGTTGGTATAAGATTGACATAACATAACATATAGGCCTTACTCAGTGATTACACCAGGGATGGGGGCAGTAGCATCCAACTGAGTACTTAGAGCCTAACAAGCTTGTTGGTTATAGCGAATCCCTCATTTCTCAGTGAAGGATGATCCTCGCGATGGACTTAATACTGTAAAGGTTGCAGGAAGTCGGTGGATGGAGGTGGCTCTAGACTATTCTTTGCGGCTGAAAGGAGGAGGCCTTTTTCCAGCAGTGCACTTAAGAAGTAGATAAATAAATAATAAATAAATAAATAACTCATATGTAAACATAAATAAGTTTGTACTGAGTGTATAGATTATTTCATAATGTACCTAATACTATGTACCTAGGTAGGTATATATTTTATCAATTTCACCGTTTGACTTGTAAAATAACATTTTACCAATAAATAATCTGTATCTGTACTTCAATAGCCTGATGATGATGATGAAGTCGTTCAAAACATCACATCAATACCGAAAATCCGCTGTCTTCGCTGAAAATATGGCGAATGAATACGAATGGGACCAAATATGGCGTATGGGGCCGTATCGTCTGAAATATGTTTACAATAACGTAACTCAAAGATATACTGCCACTTAGGGGATGAGAAGGGGTAGATTCAATGGAAGAAACGATTGTTTTGAAAGGTTCATAGATGATTTAACAAAACAAAGCAAGTGTTCCGCTTAAGTTTATCTCATGATTATCTCTAGCGGAACACTTGATGATGATTTTGACCATGCAACACAGGCTCTTTGAGACCTAGTGCAAAGAACAGCGCTCCTTTAGGTATACAGGAAATCATTTTAGTTATTACATGTACTATTAAAATAAAACTTATCTGTACTGTACTTTTTTGAAAGAGCAAATCAAATGATTCTAAGATAACATACGATAAGATATTTTTTTGTTAAAACTTTCTCCGTGGTAAAAACTTTAATACACATTCCAGTTTAAGACAGAGAATGCGAGCCTGTAGAAATCCAATGCTGGATTTAGGCCACACTTCTAGAATGTCACGATCAACAGTCTTGAGCCACCTCCATCCACCAACTTCTAGGGACCTTTATCCATCGAGTCTTTAGACCATCGAGCGGGAAGGCCTTCATCTATTGCATCGTCTGTTTTGTCATGTCACTCAAGAACCTTTATCCCCCAACGATTGTCAGTTCTGCAAGCTACATGGTCTGCTATAATAGCTTTAACTCAAGGCTTTGAAAAAAGCTGTTTAGCTGATTGTAAATAAATCAGTGCAAGGGAAGGATTCAGAGTGCTTCTCTGGTTTTTTACAATAAACATGATTGTTTTGTAAAGATAAATTTATTTGCTTGAAACATAATGTTATGAATCATAATGGTCTTAAATACGCAGATCAGTTTCAGTTATTTTCTACCTAAAAAATAATATGCAAATTTCAAAATAGCACGATGTAATGTCGAAATCAAATACAAATCATCAAATTAAAATTAACAACAATTATGTAACACATACTTATCAATAGAAATGGTTTGGGAGAATAATTAAAATAAGCCATAACCGTTGCCTCCCTACTCCCCTTTCGAAGATCGAGTGCGCAGATCAAAACGAGAATTATTTGAATTATTCCACGTATGGTACCATTATTAGTATTAGATTGAAACTGGGTCTCAATGATGAGATTTGCAATTGGAATTGGGATTTCAAATTGAATTTTATGGTCAACTTCAAACTAGCATGGTTCAACTAGACGTACATTGAAGCATGTTTCCTCGTAGTGGTAGGCAGTGATAACGGATGTCCACTTGCTATTATCAAGACATCCGCTGATAAAATAATAATTAATTTAATTATTATTATTAATTATTTATTTTTCGCGTTTAATTCTCTCCTAAAACATTTTTCTTAGAACTAGTTGTTAGTAGTAGAACTTCCTGTGAAAGAGTTCGTCCGGGGAAGTACTACCACTGTACCTATTTCTGCTGCCAAGCATTAGTGCTCGCATTGCTGTTTCGGTTTGAAGGGTACGGGTGCCGGTGAAATTACAGGCACATGAGACTTTTCATCTTTAAGTCTCAGGGTCGGCAGCACGCGTGTGATGCCTATGGTGTTGCAGGCGTCCATAGGCTACGGTTATGGCTTTCCATCAGGTGGGCCGTATGCTTGTTTGCTTGCCAAGTAGTATATTAAAAAAACCGGTCTATCCGGTCTAACTGGTCTATAAAAGCAGTACTTAATAATAATAATAATAATAAAAATCTTTATTGACATAATACATGACACATTAAATTATAGATTCCATAGGCTCCCGAACTAGTTAAAAAAAAACTGTATTTCAGGAGCCAGTGGCTTCTCCCATCTTACAGCAATAATAATTATGTCTAACGTAGAAAGTGAAAGTACTCTACGTTACTAGTAATAATGATACTTAATTAAAAATTAAATAGAAAAATAAAAAAAAATTAAAAATATGCACTCTCTCAAAGGATCTCGCCGAGAGCTCGTACCAATTGCGTCAAAACCAAATGTATTTCATAAAATTACCCATATTTTTTAAATTACGTAAATATTTTCGATTGATTTACATGCAATTGCATGTAATGCAAAAAAACCAGGTATAATCTATGTGAAATCCATTAATAAGCACCAGAAAATACAAAAAACAGTAACTGATGCAGGTTCTAGCTCAGAAAAATTCGAAATTCGAAATGTTACCAGTCTAAAGAATTTTCAATGAAAAATCTACAAATATTAGCCACCTCATAACCAACCTCCATTTTTCATCGCAACTACCAATTCCGTTCGCTCACACGTTTGTGTATTTATGTGTGTGTGTGTGTGCCACCCCCATCCACAGAATAAATAATGGTAGTATCATACAAAACTTTCACTCCGAACGGCGTCACTGAAACACAGTAGGCACTTTTATTGAAACTGGAAGTCAGCGCGTAAAGGCGCGGTTCAATTTGACGACAAAATTTTGTTAATCAGTGCCTTGCTACTACATTTTTCTTATTTCGTATGTCTCATTCACGACCTTATTAATCTTAAGCCAACGCGTTAAAGCTCATTTTGCATTGAGAGCCAATATGGAGTGACAAAGCCCTAAGGGTGGGACATTGTGGTGCTTGGAAATCTTCAGTGGATGGATGTTCTAATATTCAAATGGGATACGGAACTATTATTGTTGGAGCTACTGTCGATATGTTTGTGGAAAGAGTGTTTTGATACTTGGGAATGATAACATTGGTGTTATCTTGAGTGTGTTGAATTGATTTGATAATACTGTGTGATTTCAAAGATATTTAAATTTTATATAATGGTAACCAAATCATAAATGAAAAAAAGACTAGTTATTAAAAAACATACGCACCACGGTTCAAGATATTAGTACAAAAGGGCGAAAGTGTCCTACCGGGTAGCCTTCCCTTAAAAATCAACAAAAAAATCTACAACTTTTTTACAGTTATTGCTAAAAATTGCAACTAAATGACGTTAATTTGTTACAGTATGTCTAGAAATGAGGCACAATTAATTTTAGCCTGCTTGGGGCCAAATTCCAATCTCATTAATATTATAAATGCAAAAGATTGTGGGTATGTTTGTTACTTCTTCACGCTGAAACAGCTGGAGCGATTTGGATGAAATTTGGAATTGATATAGCTTATACCCAGAATTAACATGATAGGTTAGATACTTTTTTATGCGGGTAAAACCGTGTGGCGCACCTAGTTTCAAATAATTTCAAAGACACACAAAGCTTTGCTATAGGTACTTAGCAACTCTTTTCTTTCTTATTAAGACAAAGCTTCTAAATCAGACTTTCTGCAAGTAAAAGAAACGTTGATTTCCAACCACCCTTTCCAAACTTTTGAGCGTTAGGCAAAATGAGCTGTCAAAACTCACATGCCCCGCTATGCCTCGCGGCAGACAACTGTCAAGACTGCTCGGTTGGCGTATAAGCAACTTCTTTGCATACTTCCCGTTGGTGTCAGTGTGCGATACGTCACTTGTATTATATCGTCTGCCTACATATTGCTAGTGCTAGTGATGGGAACGAAAAAGCGACATCGATAGATATGTTTTTAAAATTGTGCAACTTAGTTACGGAGGAGATCCTAATGCCAGCAATACAATTCTCTAAGTCCATTCTTCTCTACACTCCACTAGCACTCACTGCGCTACACTCCCTCCGTGCCCCTCTTCGCACTGCGTCTCTGAGCTCGCTCCTCTCGGCTCGTCCGGCGTGGGGGTGGGGTACCAACATATCGGTTCGTGAAAATTTCCCGTTTTACAAAATGAATGATATAAGTAATTCACAAAAGTTATTTTAGTAAAATTACTCAATTGGATGTTGCTATCTCGAAATTGTAATCCCTTAGTTGGCTTTTACGACACCCACGGGAGATGTAGAGGTTATTTCTTAGAACAGACTCCAGACACACCACAACAAATTTAATATATAGGCATTATTTTATAATGATGATACGGAAATAGATTCTGTCTCTTAACATAGCGAGTTAGCTATTAGGTTAATTCCACTATTTTTTTATCGATAAAAATAACAGCCATCACTTCACTCAACCGAGATATATCAGCTCACTTCATTTCGTACGCCGTATCTTTTGTTTGCTATATTTTTGACAAGTACAAAGCGAATCTGCGCTTGTCATACGTTTGACAGGAGGGGGGATGGGGGGTGCTAAGTTGTTATTAAGTACTGCACTTGATGTAGGGTTATTGTAGTCATAGATTTGTTACGCTTTTTCATACATTTTTACGCTTAGCTAAGGTTACCTTGATACTCATTCTATTTAGGCTTGTATCCATCGGACCATTGGAGATTTGGAAAAATATTGTAATCGTTGTGTGATGATGACGAGTGGCGACCACGAACGACGTAGTGAAGAACGGTTTGCAACTGGCGTAAATGTAACTTTTGTATAAGAAAAGCGACGTTTGAAAACCATGATCGTACGTTGCTTGTTGCAAACCTGTCGCGAGATAGAGAAAGGAGCGGCTCCCACTGAATGGACCGACGATATTCAGGTCAGGGCATTTTTTAGATTAAGGATTTGTCTAGCAATAGACGTGTACCGGTTTGTGATGATGATGATTGAGCTTGAGCATGACGTAAGCCTAAGTACAATTTCAACTGATACCACAACCACAGAAACAGAATTTGAAGTTAGTTTACACTAGGAGATTATTAATTTCAACATAAAATGAAAAATGTTGAAATATTTTTTTCAAAATTTTTCAATTTCATTTTGTTTATAACGACTGTTATTACTTGTTGTCATGTAATAATAAATAATAATAATATTTGGGAGAGAACTGTTTTCTGGGCCACAGCTCACGCTATTCCGAGAGACAGGGCCACACATTTTTTTTTTATCATCAATGTATGGATCAATAAATTATTATTATTATTATTATTATTATGTTTCAGAAGAAGTAAGTGTAAATAGGCACCTGAAGCGTACAATTTCATAGACATCATTCTAGTGAGATAAAATCATTGTGACGCGAACTCTATTTCAACTCATGAACTTCAACATCTCGTCCAATATGATACAACAGGCTTTTAGTTTTACTGGTAGGTGCTATACGGTATGCAGCACAAGCATTAAAATAAAAAAAAACTCACGACTTATTTATTTATTTATTTTAGGAAAACCATCGGCACATAAAAACAAAATGGTTACTAATTTAGTACTTTTACAGTTATAGAAACATAATTTTACTTTTTAAACTACTAAAATACACAAAAAAAGGCATAAGTAATACCTATAATACTTATAGGTATTACTTATATTAGGTACGACTTATATTGTTTAGTTTACATGTGTATATAAGAATACTAACTGCAATGATGCAATGGTGGGCGGAAAAGCGATCGCAGTATTATTCATGTATGCTGCTGCCCATTCCCGGGTGTAATCTCTTAGACCACTTTACGACATCTATAGGAGGAAATGGAGATGTGTACCACAGTGTTATATTAAGCCTTTGTCCAGCAGTGGGCTTCTAAAAGCTGTTGATGAATCCAAGAGTAAAATTATTCACCGATAATAACTGATCCGTTGTGATCATCGTGACGCTCTCTCATAGAGCACCATCCAAACACCGCCTTTAGCAACGCAACATAATTTGATTAATTTTCGACTACAAAATACGAGCGTTAATTAAAACTAGTGTAAGTGGCTGCTGCGATAAGGGAAGTTCTCGCGACTGCTTAGACGGGGTATCGGTTGTCTTACGGCATTGCCTGCTCGCTAAGTTAGGGTACCACAAAACCACAGTCGATATAGACTGCTAGTCCAGGAATATTAGGGGTTTCACCTCGGAATGAGAGATAGTCACCTATAATCATGTATAAACTTTTATTTTGACACCCTAAAACTTGTCTCAAAACCTACTTATCCGCCGTCCACGTGTCCGGGTGTCCGCGACTACAGATATTCCAAATTCAAAGGTCAAAAAAACGTTTTTTTTTACACATTGCAAATATTTCGTTTCCTATGGGTTTTATGCAATTTGTATTTATTATAAATATTGTAGAGGATTACATTTTCTACAACCTTTGTTTTAAAATTTGTTTATATCTTGAACCATTTTCGTTAATATAGGTAATATAAATTATTGATAATTATATAATTCTAAATAATTTGCATTTTTTATTAACTATTACGTTATATTTTACATTGAAAAAACGGCTAATTACCACTGTTTTCCGTCACTTTTGCTGACGTTTCGAGACTGAGTTCAGAAGCCTCTTCATCATGAGCACCAACCGCGACCAGTGGTAATTAGCCATTTTTTCAATTTAAAATTATTCCCAACCACGAAAGTTTCAATTCTATTATTACATTATAATTAATAATTCAGTATCCATTCATTTAATAACACTAGTGTAATTATAAAGGGAAATACTTTAATGTCTTCTTAGATGTATTTTCTTAGGCCGGACACACCACGGCAAACTCCTAAACAAACAAAAATTTAACAAAAATAAAACAACAAAGTATATAAAGTGGCCAATTTCGTCTTGCAAATTACAAAACGATACACTAGTCGCACTCTCTCTGACCGTGTGTACCCACAATCCGCGTAACATCATCCCCTAAGTAGCTATAAGTGGCGTTTGACTTTGACAAGAAATTATATACTTAACAGATCCAATTTTGTGTTTAACTAACTTTTAACACGTCGAGAAGACACCGCGTTAATATTGCTCTCAGAGTACTTGACAAGGACGATTCTGTCGTTGTGTTACTGTGGTAATTTGAACTAACGGATCTTATTAGATGTTTGTAGTTTCATGTTGTCATTAGACTCTAAAAAAGAATCATCATCACCAGCTAGTAGATGCCCACTGCTGGACATAGGCCTTGGAGGATACAGATAACAAACAAGGCTTTTGTTTTGATGATCCTTCTTAAAAATCGGAAGCACCTGTGTAGTGCTTTTATAGTACTTACAAATAAGAGATATAGATAGATATATAGATATAATGTGACTATAATATAATATAATATAGTATAATATTATTAACTATAATATTAAAGTTGCAGTGCCCTACAGGGTACATGTACTTTCATAAGCTACTCTTAGACCTAAGCTATAAATTGTGTACATGTTGTCAGTTAATAAACAATAAAATGTCTTTATTGTACAACTTAAAAGTACTTTACATAGGCGAACTTAATGCTAGATAGGATTATCTTCCAGCTAACCTTTGTGTTTGTGGAAAACAAGTAGATTTGTTGGTATATAGACTTATTTTGAATAGATATGATTCAAAACTGACAAAACGTCCAGTAAACTTTCCTCTCAGCACACTGGTTTTTTTACAATCAATGACTCATTGCAGAGGCACATAACATAATAACCCAACAGTCACATACGTAGTCTTGATCCCACATTAGGACTCCCTGTGTCGTGGGTATGAGGAACTACGAGTGCCTACCATGGTACCATAACACCCAGACCCGGAACAATTATTTTCAGAACATGCAAACATTTTGTCCCGCAGCTGGAATCGAGCCCTTGCTCCTCTTGTGTCTCAGCCAGATTCTCGCCCGCCACGCCACAAATACACATCAAATACATATACGTATATTTAAATTTATATGATTCAAGACTAACAAAAGGTCAAGTAAACTTTCCTCTCACCACACTGGCTTTTTCACAATCAATGACTCATTTCAGAGGCACAAACAGGCAGACAGAACCAGTGGCAAACAACGGAAGAGGAATTCAACTTTTGGACAATTTCTTTCTAAAACAAACTATCAAAAACAACAGGACACAAATCTAAGTGATACCACATTATTTCAATGTCGGCCGCTATCTCTGAACGCGGGATTGGACAAGTGACAAAGATATGCTCATTTTATAATATAATCAAACAATAAATCCTGAGAACATTGAGACTAGAAAACATGTTGCCTTGTGGCTAAGTTTTTGACCAAGACATTTTCTTTGACGTATTTCCTGTGATATCATCATCATCATCATCAACCTGTAGAAGTCCACTGCTAGACATAGGCCCTAGAATGCTACGACGAACGGTCTTGAGCCGCCTCCATTCATCAACTTTCTGCGACGTTTATATTGTCTTTAGTACATGGAGTGGAGAGCCTTCCTCAACCGTGTCGTCCGGTTTGTGGTCACCACTCGAAAACCCTCGTGGCACCTTCCCAAACGGTTGTCAGATCTGCGAGCTATACGACCTTCATATTGCTACTTCAACTTGATTCTGAAAGCTTTGTCGGTAATTTTGGTTCTTCTACGGATTTCCTCATCTCGGATTCTATCACGTATATTCTCTTACTTTATTGATCACCATAAGGAAGCATAGAAAAATGGGCAACACTTTCAACGGTCAACCTTATCGCTAACAGCACCCTCTGCCAGGCTACAAACAAATGCAACTCTCAGGAAGATAATCTCTGTTGTCACATCTCAATTAGGTATGTACCTTAAAAGTCTTGTTCAACTCACAAACTTAGTTTTAACCCTAAATCTATGAACCACCTACTCAATGAGACAAACTTATCGCTAAGTGTGACTCGACGACACACGACTACGAATAATTCATCGAACGAATGTATAAATCAAAGGCAATACACACTTGCAAAATCAACCTTCAACCTTCTCACACAAGCCATTGTGTTGCGGACCGTATGGCATTGCAATAAGGTGGAGGATGTCAACTGTGAGGGTAGTTATAATTTTGTAGGTGTAGCAATTCGAAATTCAAACTGCCAGCTATCTGCACGGTGATTGGTCAGGGCGCGCGTGGTTTTGATATAAATAGTGTGGTCGGTGACTAACGTTGGCCTAATATGGAATATTGGCGTGATAAATCGAAGTTTCGATATGTGGATTTGTGAAGGTATGAAAGTAATTGAATTTATAGTTGGAAGTTTGAGGCTTTCTGGACCAAGTACGCGAATACGTCTTTTCTCAGTTGTACTAGCCCCGCCACTACTGGTGGCAATCGAGAAAAATATTCCCAGTTGTGTGTATACAAATAAACCAGTGGTGGTTACCGAGAAAATTATACGTAATCTAAGTTGTCCTAGCTATTGGGAGATATCCACAAACTTTGATGAACCTTTTAAGCAAAGTTATAATATCAATACCAAAGTAGATGGACATTTTATAATTGAAAAATTATTACCGTCATTTTGAACTTTTAAGTTTTATGTTCCGTGATCATCGAACACGAATTTGTTGTCAGATTCAAAAAAGGAAGTCTTTTTGAACTCTTTAGTTGGCAGAGGCCCAAGCACGAATCTACTAGATAGATATCTAGGTAGGTAGATAATAAAACCTAGCTAAAAATATAGGTGACTTTATGGCCCGTTATTGTATGAACGAATGAATGAATGAATGAATGATTTATTTGCTTTGTATGTAAGTACAGTACAAAACATAGATGATAAATATAAATCCAGTCAGTTATGTCTCCAGTATATTCTGCCGTTAATTGTGCAAAATTTAAGCATTCTTTACAAACTAGGTAGAGCTATATCACTCAGGTCCACAGGCAGGTGAATAAGGCTTGGGCGCTTGCTGTGAAAAATGAAGTGAGAAATATTGTTAACAGAATCCATTTCCTCACAAACCTACCCAGCACTTTAAAATATGCAGAAGGCTTCACACTGCGATCCGGAACGTGTCACCGGCACCAGGGAGGCAGCGGGTGGTACCTACCTCCTACCTAGGTTTGCTAGAACATAGGGGTGGGAGGGTAGGGGGTGATCTTAATCCAGGACTTAATAGTCTATGGTGCAATAGGAGTAGGTATTTGGCAATGCATTAAAAAACTACGTTTTTTTTAAAACGATCCTTGTTACTTTGTTGGTTACGTCTCATGAAATATTTTATTTTGAAATGGAATAGTGGGGCTTTAATTTTTTAAGAAGCACTCTTCTAATAAGTTAGGATAAGAAAAAAAAAAAAAAACTTTGGAAATTATTCGTAAACTACGTTGCGGGTGGGACTATATGCATAGGTAGTGTACATAGCTATACCAGCCACTTTTGGACTTAAGAGTTCAAATCTGATAGATAAGATATTGCATTTGACTGTGTGCATGTTTTGTAATAATAGGTCTACAACTTGTGTCACTTGTCTTTTCTTGGTCATTGCGTTAGGCCAAAGACCAGCTTGAGATATGATGGCCCTAAAGAACAGTAGTCCTATAGTGAAAAACCAGTGCAGTGAACGGATTCAGTTCACCTCATGCCACATAATGTCATCGAACTTTTGGTGCTAGGACATATCAGTTACTTACCTCACGAGGTTTTCGTGCACCTTTTGAGAGAACGTACCTGCACATACATTTTTTGGGAGGCAAAATCCATTGATGTCGTCATAATCAGTCTGTAGAAATCCACGACGAACTGGCTTGAGCCACCTCCATCCACTGACTTCCTGTTTCCTTTATAATGTCTTTTGTCTGTCGAGGGGACCTCTACTGCGTCATCCGGTTTCTGGTCGTCACTCGAAACCTTTTACTCTCCAATGATTGCCAGTTCTGTGAGCTATATGACCTGCCCATTGCCACTTCAACTTGCTAATTCTAAGAGCTATGTCTAAGCCAATTGCGTCGATACATACCATTGGTGTACAATCAAAAACGTTGATTGGATGTCAGGGGAATTTCACTAGATCACTTTAAAAAATAGGGTTTGTAACATTAGCATCAATTGTTAGTTTTTCTTTAAAAAAACAACTGACTTGTAACTTAATCAAATCGCACAAGCCGTGCGAGAATCCGTCACGAGATTAGGTATCGCCATGCGCTGGACGGACGGACGGACAGACAGATTTATAGGCGCATAAATCACTATTTCAATATTAGCGGCACAATATCAGCCTGTCTTGTAATTAGACGTATATTAGGTTTCATGTGATTGTTAGAAAGATCTATCTAATTAGAGATAATACATACTTAATACAAGTTATATCACTCAAAATATCTTAATGACTATAATCTCATTTTTATCTGTTATCTCGTCGTGAATTCGTGATGTTTTCACCTTGTAATAGTATATATACTACTTGATCCCACACTAGGATTCCCTGTGTCGTGGGTATCAGGAACTAAGAGTACCATGGTACCATACACCCAGACACGGAACAAATGCAGATCATACAAACATTTGTCCAGCAGCGGGAATCGAACCCGCAACCTGTCGTATCTCACCCGCCGCGTCACAAAGGTCGTCACAGAGGTAGTAGAACCAAACCTTCAATGATAAGGCGCATACGACCTCCAAACAAAATAGGGTCGCTATACACGGCACGTCCTATCATGATTGATTTATTCGCGCGCTGTCCGCTTTCCGTCGGGCGCTCCGTTTCCCCGCATGTCGCGTCTAATTGCGACAATAATTCATGTCTAATAATAATCTTGTGTTATTATCGGATTGGCGCAGGTGAGGACGTATTGTTTGGTTACAATGCCACGCGTGATTTGCATTGTCATTGAAAATCCAATCAGATTTGGTTTATCCGTAATAGTGTAATGGGTTGATGATTTGCTTATCAACCCAACAGATGATCTGCGCTTCGGTAATTAAATTTACTTGTATAATGATTGAGAAAAAAAATCAGTCATCGTCATCGCGACACAGATTTGCGGTTATAGGTTCAAATTACAATTATAATTACAGGGTGTTCGATAAAAATTACCTCAGTGATTTTTTTTTATACTACTTGGCAAGCAAACAAGCATACGGCCCACCTGATGGAAAGTAGTTACCGTAGCCTATATGGACGCCTGCAATACCAGAACCATCACACGCGCACTGCCAGCCCTGAGACATAAAGATGAAAAGTCTCATGTGCTGGCCCCGTACCCTTCAAACCCAAACAGCAATGCGAGCACTACTGCTTGGCGGTAGAAAAAGGTACGGCGGTAGTACTTCCCCGGACGAACTCATTCACAAGAAGTTCTACTAATAACAAAATAATATGTAAGTATAATGAATATGTTAGTATAATGAATATGTTAGTATCTAGTTTTTAAAGAAATCCTGCACCCAGAAATTAAGAATTGATTTTTATATCATTTCATATATCAGGGACTTACTTAATTATTGCAAAGCAATACTCCATTATAGACATATTTGTTTTATGAAAATTATCATCATCATCACCAACGCTGCTGGACGAGGCCCTCTATGGACACCATAGACCATACCCATGGTATGGGTATTCAGGTGGACACTGTTGCCCATCCCTTGGTATCCACTTAATCAGCTTTAACGAAATCTAGGGGTCTATTCTTAGACCGGACACACCACGGTATAACCAACCATAGACAAATTATTTAATGAATTGCGATAGTTGTGTCATTTTGGTTTAAACTTAAATGTTTCAAGACAATCAGTACTTACCTATACCTCACGTTGCAAGATAACATTATTCCGCTAAGCACGCTACGCTAATGACTCAATCCATCCGACAATCCTATTCCATTCACACAGTGATTAATCATCGAAACATCCTGAACCTAATCAATAAGCCATCATCGGAACCTCCATTGTTCAGGATATTGTAATGTTAGATACGTTATGTTGAGAATAGATCTAATGATATTATGATTTAATAATGTTAAATTGTATGCTTAATTGAATAATTCATCATCATCATAATCAGCCAGAGATGTCCACTGGACATGGCCTCTCCCGTGTAATGCCACGTCAAACGAACTTGAGCCGCACCCATCTACCGACTCCCTGTGACCTATATTGTCTTTAGTCCACACCGCGAGGAGTGTAAAAGGATATAGCCTGTCCTGGCGACCAACTGGCCCAACATACGAAAAAAACTTATGACACAAGCATCATTATTATCATCATCAGCCTGTAAAGTATACTGCTGGGCATAGGCCTGCCTCCTATTGAATGCCATGACAAATGGTCTCGAGCCACTTCCATCCACTGACTTCTTGCGACACAACAAATCTTAAATTTTTCAATGTCATATATTCTTACCAATATTGCAGTGTAAAACGGGTACCTGCATGTTATGTCAAGGTATTTACGTATAAACCAATACCACACCCCATCGGGTCACCTAACCCCGCTGTATCGGACATGCAGATACAAATAGCATGTCCCCCTACGACTAGTTCGAGCGCTAGTTTCGATATGAAATACGGACATGCGAATCGGCCAAGACAGGTTGTGTTCGAGGCAGGCGGACGGTTTTCATATCCACCAGGCAGGAGTTTAAATAGGCCTAGATAAGATTCGCACAATTTCAACACTAGTGGGGTCAGCACGAATAATTTACGTTACCAAGACTAGCGAGACGATCGCAAATGTCAAATATTGGCCAATGACATAAGGGAAATCTTAGTTGAAGTTGATTGGTTCATATTTGACCTTTACTATCGTAACCCTAGCGTCTCGATAACGTTAGATTTTCGTGCTTGGGCCTCTGTTTGTGTTAGATCTGACGTTATTGGGCCATCGAGTCTGAAGCAAATCGGGCAAATAAGTCGCAAATATCTAATATTAGCCAACGACAACAATTTGGGTGGTTTTTGGGGTATGATTTTGGGTGTAATATTAGTAATAATATACTATTATTTAGGATAATATACTGGTGCTAGCCTACAGCTATATAGAACATAGGTATTAGAGTGTAATAAAACACTTTTATTATCATATCTTTCGTTGCATGTCATTCGAGATACAACCTCTGAGACGACTGAAATCTTTATGTTGATGATGCCCCATTGTCTCAGCGGATGATAAAGCATCATTCAAACCCCCAAAACTCACCAAAACGACTCATTAGCCATGTAGAACTTTTATTTACTTCGATAGCTTTGAAATCTGTAAACGTTTCGGCAAAAAACGCTGGTTTGCAGAGAACTAGCAATAGTTTCCACCCTATAACATATGCCAAATCCATGGTTCAACCATTTTGCATTCGCCTGCCGACTCCCTTTTAGATGACGTCAATATGCAAACCTTTGACAACCTTGCTGAAGACCCTATATCCATTCAGCAGTGCAGAGGATTTTGAGCCTTATGCAGAAGATGGTAAGAGTTGGTCTGGACCAGTTGGGAATTAATCATAATCTATTCAAAGATATCGTAACATTCAATGTCAGGCTGTAGAGCAATGAAATATAGTAGTGCCTTCATTGAATCTGTGATAAATTGATACGTACAGGGGTAAGTCGGTTATTGAATAACAAGTGTGGCATGTCGCGCGTCATTTGGCCGCTTTGTCGCGCCGTGAGTGGGATGCTTTATGATCAATACTTAATTGGAATTTGTAATTGCTTGTGTGATAGATTTAGGATTTCTGGGTTATGATGGATATGCTTAAATGTCGATACAAACTTAATTATTTTGTGGTGATTGTTGTTGCTTATAAAGCACTTGATGTAAACGATGCTTCTGATTCTTCTGAACGATGTTTATTTTATAAAACGTATTATTAAATAAAAGTTCTACTGGACGGATTCAAATATACTACCGTGTATGGTATTTATCTGGGCAGGTTTTAGTGTTATAATACATCTGTGTACTATGTATATAAACTGCATTTAAACTTCCAATTCGAAGATTTAAATCCTACGTAAAGATGAATCTAATTAAGAAAGCGTATTACACTCTTGATGACTATATTAATGATAAAGCCGCGTGGCCTGATGTCGCTCTGGCCCTCGACTGCTAAAATGGAAATTTGCAATATCTGTACTTACCTATTTACATGTTTGTATTAGATTATTATTTATAAGTATAACAAGCGTAGCGTGTGCTGTCTTGCATATTTTTGCTGATGTTTATTTACTTTTGACTACCTTCCTAAGGTTTTTAAGTTCTCATTTACTATGTATCAGCAACTCCTTGCTCCGAGGCACCACACAGGCGCTTCTCACCTAGTGGTAAGACGGACCATTTATGTAAGCCAAGCCGAGTTTGTTGCCTGATTCTTCTAGGCTTGGTCGCGTTGGAACAGGAGTAATTTAATTTTATATAAGACTATTCAAAATGATCCTTGTGATTTCAATGAATAAAGTTCTTTTTGACTTGAATTGACTTGACTTGACTTGATATGGTCAGGGAGTCAGGGCGATTTTTCAAGTCGGAACGAGAAACAAAACTAAGCGTTCTTCGAGGCCTACTTGGATGGGTTACCAAGTAATGAACGTGAATGAACCAAGAAATAGTGTCTTGAACATGACATAACACCCAAAAGTACATTTTTAGTAGTACTTTGCAGTATTTACATGAAATCTCCATTGACGTAACCAACCTGGTGACAAGAGGTGGTGGTGGTAAGAAACATGGCAAACAGCATGATGGAGGACACTTAGGAGGGTTAGCTCAATAGCCTTGAGGAAAGATTGCTGAAGTCCTGAAACGTAGATCAGTCAAAGCTCTAATTGGGCACGTTTCCAATTGGTTACCCATTTGCCTACCAACTGGGAACCAATCGGCATCAGCAACAACCATGTAGAACTTCATTGGCATAGGCCTTCCCATAAAATACCACGACAAACAATCTTGAGCTGCCTCCATCCACCGAATTCCCTGTGACCTTTGAAACCAGTCTATCAGGAGAGGGTCTTGCTACATTGCGTCGTTCGGTTCATCACCAGTCGAGAACCTTTTTTCCTCAACCAATACCCAAGTGGAATTATTCGCAGTCCAAATACTAACAGTTTAGATGTCCCAGTGATTGTAGGGGATGTAAGTTATCTGCAGGCATGTGCGCTGGCCACCGATACGTTTTGCCGTCTCGCAGTCTGGGTACGCTCTCGGACGCGGCACCAGCGAGCTAAGAATTGTGGAGAAGGCATTATTAACTCAATCGAGAAGGTACCTTATCACGTGAAAATGGGCATTTGGTATGGAACAATCTAGTCGCAAATATCTCTCTTTCATATAGTATGTATATATTATTTATATCCTTTTCGTCTCAAGACCATTCGTTGTAGAACTCTATGGGCAGTTTATGTCCAGTCATTATCATCATCATCATCAGCGTGTAGAAGCCCACTGCTGGACATAGGCCTCCCCCTAGAATACCACGACGAACGGTCTCGAGTTGCGTCAATCCACTGAATTTCAGCCACGTTTCTCCTTACGTGGAGGGCCTTCCTCTACCGCATCGTCCGGTTTGTGATTGCCATTCGAGAACCTTTATTCCCCAGCGGTTGTCAGTTCTACGAGCTATAGGATCTGTTCATTGCCACTTCAACTTGCTTATTCTGAGAGCTATGTCGGTGACCTTGGTTCTTCTACGGATTTACTAATGTTGGATTCTATCACGTAGTGAAACTACTTACATAGCTCTCTCTATAGTCCAGCCATACTATGTCCAGTAGTGGACGTCTAACGGCTGATGATCATGATGATGATGGTAAAGCCAGCACAATAGCCAAATCCACCGCTTCGCAACTCCGTGTCTATCCGTGCGGCTACCCGAAATTTAGATGTCACAAGTGTAGCTTTCGCTTACCTAATGTGCACAGGCACTAGGTTGTTTGTTACTGCCTGCAATGCTGTGTGTGGTACAAGATTGAAGATAGCCCGCGATTTAAACGGTCTTCCGTGTGCACAAGCCTAATGGTCGCGTAAATCTTCACGCAACGTATTTGTAATTTGCGTATTCATCATCAGTGACTGGTGGATAGATAAATCCGGCTTTGTGATTCTGGGTTGCTGGAAATTGAGGATTATTCAGGTCTACTTAGAATACATTTTTGGATATTCATTGGCTAAAAATCATAATAAAGACTTCAATAATAAAGAATCATAATATAGAATTGAAACTTTCGTGGTTGGGAATCATTTTAAATTGAAGATACGGCTAATTACCTACCACTGTTTTTCGTCACTTTTGCTGACGTTTCGAGACTTCTATAATTTTAAAACGTTCAGAAGGCTTTCTACAGTACAGTAAAAAACAATAAGTAAATATTGTTAAACAGGTAGTACTTTGTTTTACTAGAGAAAATTGTTAAGAAATTGTTTTAGTTACTTACCACATCGAAATGAAAAAGTAATGAATCCAATCGGAAACCCTTCTGAACGTTTTAAAATAACCCTGCATGTCTACTAGAATACATTTTTGGATATTCATTGGATATTCATAATAAACACTTCAATAATAGAGAATATGCCGTGGTGTGTTCAGCCTAAGAATAGACCCCTCTTTCTCCTCCCGTGGATGTAGTAAAAACCTTACTAAGGGATTACCCCAGGGTATGGGCAGCAGCGTCCGCCTGAGTACTTAACACCAAACTGCACTAATCCGCCTGCTAAACTTGGTGATTATGGCAAATCCCCCATTGGACACAATGGGGGATGGAGGTCTTGCCCAGTAATGGACGTAAACAAGCTGGCGATGAAGTGAATGAATGCCATTTTATTTATTTAATTTTTAATTTAAAAATCTTCCAAAGATTTGTTTAGGTATATCACATTCGTCACCGCAAGTATTAAGCTCAATAATTGGGCCCTGACCTAACACAGTGTGCCCAAGAAAGAACCAGTGACACGAAGAAGAGTAAAGTGTAAGAAGAAATAATCCTTTACTTACTTACTTAACTTTACTTTACCTACTTACTTTCTTATGAGTCACGATATTTATGTATAAATTTTGTCTTATGAGTTCAAGCTCAAGTAAAGTGGAAGAAGAAATAACCCTTCACTTACTTACTTACCCCAACTTTTCTTTACTTACTTTCTTATGAGTCACGATTTTCCAATTGGAAAAACTATAAAAAGCTCTCCATCAACGAAGTTTTTATATCCATTGAAATCGACGCAGTTTACTGAGGAATTTTTAATCAAACTCCGAAAGCCATCAAACGGTCACAAATTAAACAATTGGAACTTTCAATATCTGTCATAACCCTAAAAAGCGGTCGACGGGCCAGAACGACCCGCGTCTAATAGGATTGACAAGATTCCCCACGACCAATAAAAGATGGGGGATAAAACTCTAAGGAGGAAATATGTCGAGGAGAATCTTCTGAGCCATATCCGTGACCATTCGCCAAAACCCCAAATGTCATACCAATGAATTCATGTCCGTAGTTTTTTTGCACGGTTTATCGCGTTTCTTTATTACGGTCGGGCATTTTCGGCCAACGATGCTTCGTATATATATTTTTATAGCGCATTTGAGGGGTTGACGTACAAAATACCGGTTTTACGAATAATTTGTTTATGACAGTCATATTGGTTTTGAGTTCACATTCTTTCATAAAGAGCGTTTATTTGATAGGACGTTTGTTACGTACTTCGGTTTTATTGCAGTTTTCGTATATGACGAAATTTCTCTTGACGGTTATTGCATTGTATCGTGATAGACATTGTCGCTGACTATTGGTCTCATTTACAAGCCTAAGGTCACGAAACGGGCTATGAAGAGAGATATGCTATTTCATCGTTATAAAATCTGATAGGTCTCAGTTACGGTACAGAGGCATTGTCACCGACTATTTGTCTCATTTACAAGCCTAAGGTCTCGAAACGGGCTGTGGAGAGAGCTATGCTAAGTCATCGTGATCAAATCTGTAATGAGGAGAACCGTACGAGAGCCACATCGTTTATCTTTGTTGAAGTTACAATAGGTAGGCAAGTACGTTTTTTGTGGAAAACTACAGCACTAAAATAAGCACCTGAGAAATTAATACTACCTGAGAATTAGATAACCGACATTGGTGAGCTCCCATTTTTTGGAATTTGAATGACGTTGTAGTTTTAGTTAGGTTGGACATTATTTCATTGATACACAAAATTGTACATTATTGCTTATAGTTTTCCTGCACTACTGCCATTACTTGCTAGATTATTTTTAGATGTTAACCTATGTTAAAGGACTTCAAAAAGAAAGTGATTAATTAATTCGTCCGCCAAATATTAGATATGTAGCGCTTATGCCCGTGGTAAGTCCGATTCAAATAAATAAATAATGAAATAAATAAATAAATGCTGGACATTTCACAGAACATTATCTAGCCCCAAGCTAAGCAGAGCTTGTGTTATGGCAACTAGATAACTGATACGCTTAATACAAAGATGATATTTTTTTTACTATAGGTAAGTACATAGAAAATGTCCAGACCACCCGGAACAATTATCTGCAGATCGTACAAATATTTGTTCCAAAGCGGAAATCGAACCCGCAACCTCCTGCGTCGCAGGCGAACCTTCGCTCTCCGCGCCACAGAGGTCGAAATGTTTGTTGTGTCGCGATCACGTAGTGGTCCCGTAAAAATATTATCTAAATATTTTCTAAAGTCGCTAAAAAAAGTGAAGCATTCTACTAAGAGCACCGATTTGAAGAGATTTTTGGGATCCTATGCCACTTAAGGAAAGTTAGGTAATCAACATTGCGTGTATTCGCGAGATATCAATTTGGGCAAACCACTACAACGAATAGTTAACATCTATTCAAAACCCATCAACCAAAAATGATATTGCGAAATCACTCCCCATCTTCGTAAAAAATTACATAATTATGACACTACAACAAAGAGGGAACATCAAACACTGCAATAAGACAAAAGATTGGAATACAGAGGGCATTAAAGAGGGAATAGAGCGGGGGTTTGGGGTGCACTCAATACAGCTCGATCTACAAGACATCCATTAGGTATTATTGAAAATTTTAATATCAGAATGATATTCTTTTAGGCAATACGATACGATATATAACATAATTATCACTAGAAACGGGATATTTATCATGATTTTTGAGTTTTATTAATTCCCGATATTTCGGCACAGTTTCATGCGCCGTGATCACGGGTAAACTGAAGTCTTTGCGAGTAGATGTATTGTTATTGGTAGCCGTAACGACGTACCCTCTTTCTCACTTTTTTAATAAAAATATCAGGAATTAATAAAACTCAAAAATCATAGTAAATATCCCATTTCTAGTGATAATTATGTACATGAACATGATAGTTTCAAAAGTTGTATAATAATGTTATTATTCCTTATAATTTATGTTAGGAATCCTAAAGTGTGACATACACACACACACTGGATTCCCTGTGTCGTGGATATTAGGAACTACAAGTACCATAACACTCAGACCCGGAACAAATATTTGCAGATCATACAAACATTTGTCCCGCAGCGGGAATCGAACCCGCAACCTCTTACATCTCAGCCGGCTACTCGCCCGCCACGCCACAGAGGTCGTCAAGGACCTCATATGGAATTTAATGGAAGTTTTCATATCTCGTATGTACCTATATATATATATATATCGCACCGCTAGATGAAAACTCCATTAACTCAAAAAACCTAATTTTTCAGAAATGGCAAAAATGTGATATAAGCCTAACTAGATAAGATAAAAAAAACTTATTATTGTTCCAGAAAGGTAACATTTTTTAAACCTTGTTTAATTAATTCATTTGTATATTGTCTGTAACCAAGCTGTAAAAAACGGTATTTTTTTAGTTAGCCTAGTTTTGTAGGGGGAATAAGCCACTTTTTTGTGCACTATTTTGTTTTACTTTAGTTAACCTGAAAAAAAAAATGAATTACGTTACTTTTCACCTCAAAAAATACATAACTTTTTGACGAGTTCTTAGCATAACTCAAAACCTGGGGAAGGTAGTTGTGAATAAATAAAACAATTATAGTAAGTATATTTAAATACAAAGTCAACATTAGTTTAACAAATCCAATGCTGCTGGCAATCTCTTCAAATCTTGAAGTATCCAATGCTGCTGGCTGTTCAGGACTGAAATTAAAATTAATTAATTTAGTTACACTTAGAAACTCAGTTGGACATGAAATTATTTTGATTCTAATCACTTCAATATTTTGACCGCGCTAATGGAAGTAAGAATAAAACAAGATGAGACTAACCTTCCTTCAGGTGGTAAGTCAGGCTTTTCTTTACTTAACATTTCTATAGCAGGCCGGTCAGCGCTTTCTGCTTCGCTTTTCCTTTTTTGTATAATCTCTAACATGAGTTTTCCTCGGCTTTTCATAGTGCTAAAAATAAGTAATGATTCATATTCAATAACAAATCAAGTAAAGTCAACCAACTCAAAAAATACAAAAATACCATCTACTGCTTTTCAAAACTTTAAACCGTATAAAAAATCTAATAAAAAATGCCTTACACAACCTATTTTTTGTGAGAAAAGTATTTATTTCACTAAACAGACAATAATAAATGAGATTAAATTTTCATTCAACAAAACTACCGTAAATCGAAATACACATTTAAATTCATGTAAATCTGAGTAATTCGAAATGAAAAAAAAAATATTACGATAGTAATTCATCAAAACGCCCGCAAATCAAAATGAATACCGATTGTTATCAGGGAAAATTCAGTAAAACACAATCAACTCGGAATAAAATATGCAACTTACCTAAAAAAAACACGTAAACTCCAGCAACTCAAAATCACCCACTTTGCAAACGTCCTGCACCTATGACCACCTCAAGACAACTCAAAATGGCGGCTTAGTATTTGCGCTGTGCGAGTCAAGTTCATTCAAGTAAAGGCACGTTTGGCGCCATCTATTGGCAACCGTTCAAGGTATAGTTACGCGAGTTATTTTCCCGTGTAGATATTCAAATCAGGAAAGTGAAAATGCCCCTAAGTCAAAATGCCTACTTTTTGAATTAACGGAGTTTTCATCTAGCGGTGCGATATATATATATATATATATATGTGTATATGATTAATTGTTTGAATGTCGAATTGATTAATTGTGGATATCTATATAAATGATAATCTTTAATGTCTGACTTGCTATATAGAGGTACGTACGTATTTTTTGTAAATTGTATTTTAATAAGTAATGTTTAGTGTGCTATAGGTGCACGCATAGTGTGCTATGGGGGGATTTACCATAAAACTCATGGCAGGCAGATTGTAGATCACAGTTTGGTGTTAATTACTCAGTTGGATACTGCTGCCCATCCCCTGACGTAATCACTTAGTCGCCTATTACGACATCTATAAGAGGAGTTGGAGTCTTAATCTCAGAGGCCCAATTCTCTTAATTAGTTTAAAACTATACACTGAAAGTTAACCGAATCGAGACTGAACTATGAATTGACAGAAAGTTTGTATTCTTGTCCCTTATAAATAATAATTTAGTTAACTTTCAATTCACGGTGACTACCATTAGAGTAGGATAGTTATATATATAATTACAAAGAGTAAAAAGAGACTCCATCTACAATGCTAAAATTATCGAAAAAACTTTGAATCGTTCAATTTTCGGTCACATTTCGATATATGTAACATGATATGTATGATGATATGTGTGTACATTACAGTGTTGTATTTTATGTTTAGAGAATACCATTTCTGACATTTAAGACATCGACACAAGATCGAAACATGATCCGAACTCTATTTTAACTATTTTTAAATTAGAGAATTGGCCTCAGGACGAGACTACCACAACTAAGAAATTATTAGACCCAAAATCGTATCCGACATGACATGAAATCGTATATGCTAAACACCATTGTCTTTTCAAGGAATATCACTTTACTCTGAGCACACTTCTGCTTTTCTGTCTCCATTCCAATTTTAAAAGTCACATTGTTTAGACCATTTCGTGATCAATGCTAATTTGTAAATGTATTCAATTTATAGACAACTGCATAAATACTTATGGAATAGTGGTAGAACACTAAAGGAGTTTTCAACTTCCAATTCTAAGAGACTATGAATGTCATGGTACTCGTAGGTCCTCATACCCACGACACAGGGAATCCTAGTGTGGGATCATGACTACGTATATGTAACTGTTGGTGTTTTATGTTATGTTGTGCTATTGTACTGATCAAATGCATCTGGATTTTATTTCATCAAAGATTTCTTTCACTGTCTATCTTCAATATTGCTTTTTATATAATCCATTTTTTAAAGTTTAGAAAAAATGTCTACGGTTTTCAAAATTATAAACAGAATTCGGCGCCCAGCTGTGATCCAAATCTTAAATCGAAACGTGTGATATGTGTGTGATGTGAAACAAATTATAGAGATCCTTGATTATTTTAGAAAAATCTTGATATAGTCGGTATTCTTTAACGTTTTAGATTATTTTTTTATTATAAAATGTTCAATTATTATATTCAATATTTAACCTTATTTTTATATTTATTTTATTTTTATGTATAGTTAGAAGCTACTTATCTGTTTTGTTGCCATATATTTTATGTTTTTTAAGTAAATAATTAATACTATATACCTATAGTTTATAAATTATCTCAGCCTTTTAAATCGTAAGATTAAATGTCAATGTTGTGTACGCCTATAATTGGCATATGTATCAGACTAAAACTATCCAAGTCTTGTTTTGTGAAAGTGTTAATATTTATGCTGTTGGCGTGCCTTTTATGAATAAATAAATAAAGAAAACCCATAAACTATTCAATATCTTGGAGTTTATTTCTACTTCTATAGATTTGACCAATGATGATGCCGCTCGATGGATCCATTTGTACGCGAACGAAGATTGCTTCTATATTGGCATTTATTCAAACTCCATTAAATTTTGTACACATGATCAGTACAGTTATATCTAGACCCGAGGTGTGTCAGTTTCTTATAAAACAATATGGTTACCAAATCATAAATTAAAAAATATATTATAATAACTTTTCATTTAAAAAACCGACTTCCACCATTGTATTCGACTAAATATTTGGATGAAAAAAAATGATGAAAGAACCATAGTGGTGAAAGGATTATGATACTTTTTGAATGCAAATGCTTGGTTTGTTGCTGAAAATATCAAAATCGCCATATGTATGCCTACAATATTTGAGAAGTTCCCTCAATTCCTCATGGATCCCATCATCAGAACTGGATTTTGAAAAAATTGGGACCAATCTGGAAGTATATCTATTCAAATAAAAAAGAATTTTCCAAATCGGTTCATAAACGCCGGAGATAAGTGGTAACAAACACTAAAAAAAAAAAAAATACAACCTAATTGAGAACCTCCTCCTTTTTTGGGAAGTCGGCTAAAAACTGATGCACCATGGGTGTATACTGATTATGTGTACAAACTTTTATAGAGTTTGAAGAAATAATAGCTAACGTTAATTAAATTTTGTTAGCTACCGGTGACCTCCCCTTAACGATGGTGGGAAGACGATGGACAATTTAGGCTTCATAAGACCGTTCGTCATGCAATGAGAAGCATATCCGTGGAGGATTTCTTCCTGTAGATAATGAGGATGAAAATGGTTAGTTTTTAGATTCAAAACAATGGACTTTGCTATTAAGACATATCAAGCTAATTTAATTGAAATAAAACATATTTAAAAAACTGATTTTATTGCTAGAGCCAGGAACTGCAGAGTTTTTTAGAGAAGATAAAGATAAAGATAATTTATTTGTTTTGAATTATGGTAATTTTACATTGATGGTCATAATTCACACGTCGAACATACTCAGTCATACATTTAGATTTACAAATAATTTAGTACCCATAAGTATGTACTAGGTAGTTACATCCATTATCATGTCATTATAATAGTAATTTTATTAACAACTAGCTGGTGCCCGCGACTTCGTCTGCGCAGGATTAGTATATCGAGTAGCTTATATTACCGTGGCGTTGAAAAGAATATAACCTATATATATACTGTGGTGGGCTTTTTTGTAGGACTATTTAAGATAAACATTTCCATCATAGGTACATTACATATGTGTAACTCTAGCGGTTTTGGCAGCGCACGCCAGAATAGCTCGCAGATGGTAGATTTTTTCCTACTTACTTGACACTTATCGTCATATTATAGACAATTCACACAATATCTTTATAAATTGTAGCCTATGTGTTATTCTGATGTATAAGCTATATTATTGCAAAGTTTCATTAAAATCCATTCACTAGTTTTTACGTGAAAGAGTAACAAACATCCATCCATCCATCCATCCATACTTACAAACTTTCGCGTTTATAATATTAGTAGGATTTAAAGTATTTTTGGGATGCGTATTGAAATCAAAAACAGCAAACTCACATTAATTCCTTCGAACTGCAATAAAACATTGTAAAATGTAAGCTATAATATTACATACGGAACACCGATCAAATAAACAAATCATCACCCTACGTTTGAAAATAGAAAAAAGGTGGCTTTCGCGATTCGACCTGTTCCACCGCTGTCAGGGATGTCAATCAACGGTTCGCGCCACGCCCGCGCCCGCGTTTGACAGCCCTGACCTTATATTATTTCACTTGTTTTTCATTTTGTTATTTGGTTATTGTTTTCGAATTAATTAACTTTCACGATTTCATTTAAGGGTTAACAGATTTCAATTAAAATATCTGATATCCTCTACTCGCAGTAGAATATATACCTACCTAGGTACCAGAAAGAACTAACTTTTCAGTCAAAGTGGATTTTACACTCATTGTCAGTGAGTGTTTTGAAAAATTGAGAAATTTCGGTCAAATGTAAATAATTGTACTTGTAGACTTGTTAGACTCAGTGGTCCTTTGAATCTGAAGACAATTCTCATAACTACATATTTAAAACCACATTATCTGAACTTTTTTTGAATATTTTATTACGAGAATTGAGTTTCTGATTAACGCAGTCGGACTACACACACTTTCAGTATTCTACTTGTGACACGCAAACTAAATAAGAAAAATAAAATGAGTGAAATGTTATACTTAGTTCAATAAGCACTTATAAAATTGTATACCTACATTATTTAAAGATATATGACAATTTCGAAGAAAACTGTTCAAATTCGTGAGAAACCAAGTCAATAGGAACTGTATCAAAAAACAGCACACACAAAAAACAACCATTGACATGATACGGGTTCGTGACGGACAGACAACACCGATATTTATGTGTATAATTACCGATTATTAAATCATCAATCAAAATTTAGAATTATGCAGTTTGAGACCTTTAATTGTTGGTCATGGTTATTGATTAATTTTTGTAATTAACAATGTTTTTGTTATAGTTCTATACCTAATTAATCATAACTGAGTTATTATTTAAATATTAGAGAAAGTGTTATGTTATTTTAACCTGCGTTTTTAGACAGAAACATGTTGGAATTATTTGAACAATAATTAATGGTATCCTTAATTGTAGAACTTTGAGTTAAGTTGAAAAGAAAATATTAATGATAGTATTTAAATATTGTCACGGCAATTTATCGCCTTACCTTAAAAAAAATATGTATGTGTGTTATTAATAATTATGTAAAATATGTGTTCTGAACGCGATAGCTTAAAATGGTATCAGTACCAACAATGTTTTCAGATATTTTACTGATAAAAATCACTATGTACTTTTTTTTAATGTAAGGTAGGTAACCCATTCAGGACACCAAACCATTCAAATTGTTCGATCACCCACGAGCTACCAAAAAAATATCAATGCTTACATTTTTTACTATTTTCGAAAATAAAATACTGCAAAACAGTCAAGTTCTTTTCAATCAAAAAAAAAACTGAATCACAGTTGTTTTGAGTATACCTTTATACATATTGAAATAGAGCTCAAAATCGCACAAAAATCTGGCAGGTATCAATGACAACAATTGATATGGATTACATCATGGTTGGTGATCGGATGTGTTTCGAAGTGTGAATGACAGAGGTACGATTAGCAGTGGTGATCTTGACGCACTATGGATACCAACGATGCAACACTTGACAGTCTCAAACACTGATTTGTTAAGTTTTTTTTTTTATTTCGGAAAGGAGTTGTTCCAAAATGGCCTATGTCCACCAGACAGAAATTGGCGAAAAAATCAGTGATTATCGAAAAAATACTCTTACTCTAATTTTAAACATCAATATCTGCATAAAAATGTTTGGAAACTCGAAGAATTTTTACAATGGTAACATATTCTCCTGGGCAGCCATAACAGCGAATGTCGCGTTTATTGCTCTGTGGTTGCTTGCTTCATTTGTTTGTTGGGAGTTCGTAGTGTTTCTATACTCTACAGTTGTCAACTGCTGTCGAAGCATTTTACCACAGAGTATATTGTAACCGCCCCGCCATTGTGTTATGTTTTGTGTTGCTCTCCGTGAGAAAGATATTTTAGGAAAATAATAATAATAATAGTTAACAATTACAGTCACTAGTTGCGCCCCGCGGTTTCAACCACGTAAACAATAATGAAAATTGATGATGATGTCAAGTAGGCTGTGTTAATCCAGGGTATAAGGTCCAAACCAAACTTCACTCAAATCTGTTCAGCCGTTCAAGCGTGAAGAAGTAACAAACATACTCACAAACTTTTTTATTTATGACTAGTTGTGCCCGCGGTTTCACCCGCGTGAATAATGATGAAAATTGATGATGATGATGATGATAATAATGAAAAGTAGCCTATGTGTTAATCCAGGGCGTAAAGTATCTCCATTCCAAATTTCACTCAAATCCATTCAGTAGTTTTTACGTGAACGAGTAACAAACATCCATCCATACTCACAAACTTTCGCGTTTATAATATTAGTAGGAGGATAAATATTATTCACTCACTGCTAGGACTTGGGTGCCTATTATCGAAAGTCGTAGTTGTCTGAGTCGTGGTAGGACTCCTCGAACTCCTGTAGATGTCGTAAAAAGCTACTAAGAGATTTTGCCAGGGGATGGGCAGCAGCATCCACCAGAGTGCACCAAACTACGACCACCAATCCGTCTGCCAAGCAAGGTGATTATGGCAAATCACCCCACTGCTTGCTATGCATGCTATGGGGGAGCTCTTATCCAGCAGGGGATGTCTATAGGCTGATGAAGAATGTTCCCACTGTTGGGTTTGGGCGCCTACTATAGATGAGATGTTTATAATGTCTTTAGTCTATCCAAACATTTAAACTTATTTAGCATTTATCATTTATGTAGGACTAGTTGCGCCCACCGGTTTCACCCACGTAAATATAAATGGAAATTGATGATGATGATGATGAAAAGTAGCCTATGTATTAATCCAGGGTATAAGGTATCTCCACTCCAAATTTCACTCAAATTCGTTCAGCTGTTTGAGCGTGAAGAAGTAATAAGCGTTTATAATATTATACACACTTTGGCTGTAATGGCTTACACTTAAGATATAGATATATACTGTGGCGGGATTTTTTGTAGGACTATTTAGGATAAACATTTCTATCATACATTACATATGTGTAACTCTAGCGGTTTTGGCAGCGCACGCCAGAATAGCTCGCAGATGGTAGATTTTTTCCTAATTACTTGACACTTATCGTCATATTATGGACAATTCACACAATATCTTTATAAATTGTAGCCTATGTGTTATTCTGATGTATAAGCTATATTATTGTAAAGTTTCATTAAAATCCATTCAGTAGTTTTTACGTGAAAGAGTAACAAACATCCATCCATCCGTACTCACAAACTTTCGCGTTTATAATATTAGTAGGATTACACATCCGTTCGCCCGTCTGAGGAAGGATTTTTATAAACCAATATATTTTGTTTATGAATTAATTTATATTCTTAAAATTAAATCACTTTCGTGATAAGCCTTTTGATCGACATTTTATTAAAAACTTAAAAAGTAACATTCAACAGACCAGCAGAAATGGAATCGCCATTTTGATTATAAATATCCGACACATCAAACCGATAAAACAAATCGAAAAATCAAAATCCAAGTGTAATATCAAACTCATCTTATAATTGGTTGCTGTTCAACCTGTCAATCCGTTAATATCTTTTGCTTAAATGAAAAAATACTGATCAACACTAAAATCAACCCTAATCCTTAACCAGCAAAGTTGGAAATAGGATAATAGAAGGTATGATTTAAGGCGCATACAATAGCATATAATATTTATAAGACATGGTTGTATCAAACCGAAGAGCCGTCTTCCAGACCGATGACGTTTGACGTATATTCTGACATCCCCTTTTACATGGTCCAATCTATAAGCTACCACTAGCTCTTATAGCGATTCAGTTCAACAACTATTCAGTACAAAATATCGGTTCGTCGTTGACATTAGTTGTCATCATTGAATAACTTTAACCGCAGAAGTATATAGACCTTCTGCTACAGTGCTTTTAAATATAGCTGCGGACATCACGGAATCGATATTTTTTACTGAATAGTTTTTGAACTGAATCGCTATAAGAGCTTATAGTAAGCCATCAGGTATGTTCGAACAATCTTTCAAATCGAACAATCAAAATAACTATAAGTATATTTGTAAAACGTTGTCTATTTATTTGTTTTACTAGATTTACGTGCTTTCACGCTATATCGTTGAGGGCAATTTTGATTTGACACGGATAGATTTAATTTTATCAATCAAGCCTATTCGAGAATTTTTCCAAAAGTGTTTGTATGTTGTAATTCTTTTTTAAACTAAAAGTTACAGTACTGGCTTCAATTATTTATAACACATCGTAAAACCTCATTATATTATTATCTTTAAGCTTGGCTATGGTTAAAAAAACAACTGTCCCTTATGTCAAACCTATTAATGTAGTAATCCTTGTGGCTGCACCGGCTGCACCAGTAAAATCGGAAAGTGCCAACTCGCAGATTCAAGGGAGTTTCAGATCCGCGAGATGACGAATGACTCAAGAAAACTTATATTTATTCGAACAAAGGTACAAATTTTTCTGGTTATTTTATTTAGATGCGGTAGCGTGTCAAGCCAAGTTCAAGCCAACAAAAAGGCGAGATACTTTTGACCCCATAATAACTCAAAATCTTAACACATGAATTTTGATAATCCCTTAGATTAACTTGAACCCCAAATTTTTGAAATACAGCTCAAACGGTTATTGACATATTAACGTCTACAAATCAGAATTTGACTGACTGACTGACTGACTATCATATAGATAACAAATCTAATCCACTTCTAGATGACCTAGAAAGTTGAAATTTAGCGTCCAGTGAGTAATAGCGCAGTTTTTTTTAAATGAGACGGTCTTGATTGTTCCCCACCAAGCAGTACACCCCAGTCCATAACAAATGCAATACCTCTCAGGCCAAGTCCACCTAGGACGCGTTCCACGTGACATTGCACTGCGTCCATCACATTTAGACAATATAGAGATGAATAGTCTATGTGTGCCTGTAACAGAACTGATGTGTAGAGTTCTTAACAATTTATTGCTACAGGCCCTAGATGAGGCTTCCGTTTGGTTCATTAACTTGGACCATGGCGAGAGAGTATCGCAACTCGATGGGCAAATAAAACACGTGAAAGATCCAACGAGAATTTATCCAGCTTTGAATAACTTACAGCCAATATGTGAGATTGTTTTACGTATTAACCTTTAATATGATAATGGGATACACTTTATAATGGAGGAACTAAGGGGGTAATAGGGAAGGAAGGCAAGGAACCGATAATTACAGACAGTTTTGGAAAAGATTTGCTTTGTTTGATTTTTGGTAAATTTTTAAGTGTAACTTGTTTGATTGAAGTAAAGAGTTTAATTAAATAAATAAATGCTGGATATATCACACAACATTATCTAGCCCCAAGCTAGAGCAGAGCTTGTGTTATGGGTACTAGATAACTGATATACTTGATACAATACATTACATAGATAGATATTTTTTATTATACATAGAAAAATAACCCAGAACACCCTGAACGATTATCTGCAGATCGTACAAATATTTGTTCAGAGGCAGGTATCGAACCTGCAACCTCCTGCGTCGCAGGCGAACCTTCCCCCACCACGCCACAGAGGTCGTCCACTGGTAGGAATTAAACCTATGTTATATCTAACACATGAATAAAAAAAAAACACCCATTCTAACCTTGTTGAAAGTGGTGAGGTCAACTCTTGTTGTCTCCACCACTTTCGTAGGTTTGTTTTAAAAAATATAATTCTTGAACCAGCACCTCTCGCGTCTCAGCCAGTTTATCGCTCGCTACGCCACAAAGATACGAGATAAAGCATAATGTCCGCTTAATCGATTCAAGAATAACTATAAACCAAAATCGAACAAAGAACCATAAAATAGTCTACAGTACAAATCTCTCTTCTTATTTCCAAAACACAATAATTCTGTAGCCATAAGAAATCGGGCTATTAAAAATCAATAAGAACGAATGGTCAGAAAGTCCCTTGGCAGATATAGTTGAAAGAGTACAGAAAAGTGGTCAGGGATTTAAGGACCGATATTTGCGTTCGGTAGCATCAGAGCAAAAAGTATCCACATAATTGTTTGTATTGAATCGTTTAACGTACTGTCATGAAGAAATTTGCTTCGTAAAATATTCCCCAAGCTTACCTATCATGTCATTATCCGATTGTAGAAGTACATTGCTGAGCATAGGCCACTCAAGTAGAATGCCACGGCGACCATTCTGACTTTGGTCACCACTATCCTAAAATCCCCAACAACTGTCGGTTCTGCGAGCTAAATGATCCGAGGCCTTACCATGAGCTCTTTAGCGATTCAGTTCAAAAACTATTCAGTACAAAATATCGGTTCCGTGATGTCCGCAGCTATATTTAAAGGCACAGTAGCAGAAGGTCTATAGACTTTCTGCGATTAAAGTTATTCAATGATGACGGATGTCAACGATGAACTGATATTTTGTACTGATTAATTTTTGAACTGATTGGCTATTAGCGCTCATGGTAAGGCCTCTGATCATTTAGCTGAGCTGAACATTTCTCATATATTCTGCACGCGACTGTACACGAAGCGGTAGGCAAATGAGTTGTGCGCATGCCGATACCTGTGCGGTAGAAACCTTATTTTCATATTTGTCCACTCCACATTGTTTGTGCATCAGATATAGGGATGAACGCACTAAGATTTTGCTAAATATACATACACTTGTGCTAGGCTTGTGACTTTTTCCGCGTGATTTTATATCTTTATGTATTTTTTCCCGAAGAGTAAGGTAGGCTTAGACTAATGGGCCTCTTTTTACTTTGGGTATAATGTATAAAAGTATAAAAAGTTTATTTTCTGTAACAAAAAACGAAGATGAAACAAATTTTACAAATTAAAGGTAGTAACCTACTTACTTAACTTATACATAATATTACTATATTAAAATAAAATCTATTACACTAATTAATACTATACAACATTAAATGATGCAGTTCAATTTAATTTGCAAGTACGCTAGCTCCCACCCTAGGAAAACTTGTGTTGTGGGTAGCTAGCCTCTTTCGAATATTGTAACCGTACATTGATGGTAACGCATAATGAGAGTGCCACAACTATGTTCTCAATGTTAAAAAAAAAAAAAAAAAAAAAAAATATAAATATGCTAATTACGGTTGTGTGCCGTAGAAATGTAGTCGTGACTAGTGGTAGACTCATCGCTGCCATTGCTTTTTCTTCCAGTAATTACACATTAACAACAGTCTCCCATCATCTTTACCAGCTTGTTTATGTCCATTGTTAGACGAGGCTGAGCTGACTGAGATGCAAGAGGTTGCGGGTTTGATTCCCGCTGCGGAACAAATGTTTGTATGATTTGCAAATATTTGTTCCGGGTCTGGGTGTTATGGTACCATGGTACTCATAGTTCCTGATACCCACGACGCAGGGAATACTAGTGTGGGATCATGTTCACGTTATGTGACTGTTGATGTTATGTTATAATCCCAGTGCTTCCATTTGGTTTGTCTATATCTTAGTATGTTCATTTCTTTTAACTTGCTTGTTCAAATTAACAAATGATGATTTACAATGGTTAACAAACAGCAGGAAATTCTTCGAGAAATCTTTAATTTCCAAATCTCGGAGATCCATTAAGGTGAATGCTCTCGTTGCCTTGCCCATACAAAATAATTTAAGTATTTTTTCAATCCACAGATTGTCGTTCTTTATATCGTATTTTTTTTTCGATTTTCTAATGATTATCGTACTCGCAAATGGTTGTTTCAAATAAAAATTTACTAAGGGTAATTTTTAAAATTAGTTTGAAATACGACCAATTTTACGTATGTGTGAGTGTTTTTAATGTCCATTTTGAGTCGCCACCTACCATCGAAGCGTGATATTTTTACGCAGAGCACCCTGTTTTGTTTAATTTGACAGAGATGGCGGTTAAATGGACCTCGAGCACCGAGTTTTGAGAAAGATAGTGAAAGATGGCGCTAAATAAATAAAAGTATGCCTCGCGTTATTTTCGGGTCTGTCACCAAAATTGCGAAACACGACGTTGCCAGGCAACGCTACGTCACAAGTTTAGTGCTTGCTAGTCACCCGTAATTATTAGGCTTTATGAGCTGGCTCTGATAGGGTTGCCAACCGTTCGTTATAATCATAGTTTACAAAGTTATTTGCGGCTATGTTCTTTATACTTTGCAATATCAACAAAGTAGGTACCTTCGAGAAAATACTTTATTGTAACGTACTTTATTGAAACTCAAGTTTCAGTTTTATAAAATAAAAATAAAACAACGAAAGAATATGTAAAAACTATACTTTCGTAACTTCATTCGCAGCAATAAAAAAAAATATTACTAGTCATTGACCGAGCGAGCAAAGCAAGGTAAGTCCTTGCAATATAATATGGCAAAATTTGCTATCGTCTGTTCGGATGTATGTACCTATGTACGTAAGTACTCGCGTACGTCGCATTTTTCAATTAATCTTGATGAAACTTGATATATGTACTTACTTATATATTTATTTTACAATATAGTTTTTGAGAAAAAATAAAAATGAAAACCAATATTACGTGAGCTCTCATTTGTTAGAGTTTCAACGACTTGTGGTTCAAGTAAGATTGGGTATATGCTAGATCGGACTATGGATGCGATTTTTAAACTTTATCGAAAAACAAGATAGTTTGTGCTCTTGAGGTATTCTGTTCGCAAAACTACTAGTTTTTATAATCCGACCGTGTACCGTGCTGTGATTCAGAAACTCGGTGTAGCAACCCTGATAATATATCAATATCAAAGTGTAGTATGAAGTTGTCATCTCGCTCCTTAAATGCAAAAGAGCCACAAGTCGAAAATTCATTTTTTTACTGGAAAGCCTATCAAAGTTTTGATAGTAGTTTTTTTTGTATTACTTTATAAATCTTTTTTTTCTACATATATGTATGGTATATTATAAGATGCGTATTTTGAACCTTACACTACCTTGAAATTTACATTGAGATCAATGTAATTAAATGCGGAAGAAACTTATCCATAACTATCACCTCTTCATCTAGCAATATTACAAAATAAAATACTCCATAAATCTTTGACTTACTAGTAGTAACGATGAGATCTACGATCAATAATATCTAAGTCATCGCAGTAATCTCATTAAGTGTTTCATTATTATACATAAAAATCCTTTAGCTTAAATAATCAATTTTAAAATAAGTAAGTATAAAAAGTTTAACATTACTTTGGGATTACATCCTTTTCAATCAGTTTTAGGATGCTTTGTTTTTTGTCTCAGCAACTTGTAGCTTTTTGATATTATTTTATATTATTTACTTGGGAAAAATCTGTATCCTGAGAAGTTTTGTATAAAAATATATTTTAATGTTGTTGATCAGTTTTAATAACTTTGAGGTCTACTCTTTACGACTCTTCCTTTGGAAATCTATGTCAAGAGGCTGAATACTAGGAAGTACTGAATCAACTGATTGGTAATCAATCATCTGTACTGCTGTCTGAGCTTGAAGATGAGGATTCACTTGAGTATATCTGAATCGCTGTCTGTACTTTCCTCAATGACTAAATTTATTCATTGCTCTGGACTTCCAAAATCAGATAATGTTTTCATCAAGTAACGATAGGCTAGGATTGTGTTGGCTGTCTGTCTGGTATGGAATTTGTACCGTTTTTGATGAAGCGATTAATATAGAGACTCCAGTGAATCCTCATCTATAAGCTCAGACAGCAGTACAGACGATTGATTACCAATCAGTTATGATTCAGAACCTCTTAGTGTTCAGCCTCTTGGCATAGATTTTCAAAGGAAGAGTTGTAAAGGCATAATATATTTTTATACAAAACTTCTCAGGATACAGATTTTTCCCAAGTAAATAAAATAAAATAATATCAAAAAGCTACAAGTTGCTGAGACAAAAAACAGGGCATCCTAAAACTGATTGAAAAGGATGTGATCCCAAAGTAATTTTAATAATCTTAAAAGTGATTATTTAATTCAAAGGATACTTATGTATAATAATGAAACACTGTATTTTAAGACTGATTGTACAGACTGATTGTAATAACAGTCATTTAACAAATATTGCATGTTTGTTTATAAACAATTACAACCATAATCACGGTAATCTTATATGCAAAACAGACACATTTCCAAGTACTGCGGTTTCGTTTTAATAAAATAGTAATCAAACTTATTGAACTTTCATTCAAAAGAAACGCATTCCAAAACCTGACACTTTTATGTTTCGTAATAAAGTTATTATTATTATTATTATTAACTGGAAAGATGGCTGCTTTGCTGTGAAGTTAGTCATCAAAGTCTCAAAATGCTAAATGGGTAGTTGTGTGATTGAACTATTTTAAACGCTAAAACCATGGGTGTCTTTTTCGAATATAAAAATTGGAATCATCTAAATGCCATTTTTGCATTAAAAACGATATTGAAATTTTTTGATTTGTGGCCCTGTTGAATTTAAGGTGTTCTGTTTGTCTGTGGTTACCTAGCCCAGTGCACTTATTTCTCCCTATATGTTCCTTGACTTTTTTCTCTATGGTCCTTGTCTATGGTGCACTGTGGGTGTCATGCGATTAATTTTCTTTGGGGCGGTGTCTTTGAAACGAGTGCAAGCCAGGTTATAACGGTTTCACGGTGAAATTTCGTAAGTAAACAGATATTTACATAATTTTAATGTGTTACCTACTAGTAGAGTAGTACTATTATAGAAGATGCCTGCCCTTTGTTTGAAGCCTTCGTTGTTGTTGTTGTTGGACATAGGCCTTCCCCTTAGAATGCCACGACGAACGGTATTGAGCCGCCTCCATCCACCGACTCCCCGCGACGTTTATAATGTCTTTATTCCATCGAGTGGAGAGCTTTCCTCTAACGCGTCGTCCGGTTTGTGGTCGCCACTCGAGAACCTTTATTCTCCAACGGTTATCACTTCTTCGAGCTATATGACCTGCCCACTGCCACTAATTCTGAGAGCTATGTCGGTGACCTTGGTTCTTCTACGGATTTCCTCATTTCGGTTTCTATCACGTGGTGAAACTCCTAGCATAGCTCTCTCCATAGCCCGTTGCGCAACTTTGAGCTTGTCTATACGGCCAATAGTTAGCGACCACGTCTCAGTGCCGTAAGTCAACACTGGCGTGTAGACTTTCGTCTTGAGGCTCTGCGGTATCGGCGACGAGAAGATTTTTTTTTATACTACTTGGCAAGCAGACAAGCATACGGCCCACCTGATGGAAAGCAGTTACCGTAGCCTATGGACGCCTGCAACACCAAAGGCATCACAAGCGCGCTGCCGACCCTGAGACATAATGTGAAAAGTCTCATGTGCCTGTAATTTCACTGGCACCCGTACCCTTCAAACCGAAACAGAGCAATGCGAACACTACTGCTTGGTGGCAGAAATAGGTACGTTGGAGTACTTCCCCGGACGAACTCTTTCACAAGAAGTTTTCACAAAACCAACAAACTAGATATGGCGTAGTTTCCCGAACGCTGCCCATCCGAGTTGGATTCGTCGGTTGACCTCTTCATCTCATCACATCACACTAATATTATAAATGCGAAAGTTTATAAGTATGTTTGTTACTTCTTCACGCCCAAACGGCTGAACGGATTTGAGTGAAATTTGGAATGAAGATACCTAATAATAATAATAATAATAATAAGCAAGCAAGTACCTTGACTTGGCCCACGAGATTACCGCCATGTGGGATGTGGATTCGACGATTATCGTCCCGATAGTTGTTTCTGTGAATGGCCTTATAGCAAAGAGCCTCGACCAATACCTTGAGAGGCTCTCACTAAATGGTTGGATCAACGGTCAGATTCAGAAGGCAGTACTCCTGGACTCGGCACGCATAGTCAGGAGGTTCCTCTCTCTGGAGCCCTAGCCTCCGACCGCTTGGGCCTTTGCTCCGCGGTCGGTGGTTTACCGTTTTGTAATATGTTTTTTACTATACTGTTTTTATATACTATTTGTTTTTATAGATAAGTAGTATTTCTTTATAGTGAAAAATGTATTTTATAACGAGTTTTAAAATAAATCAACGTCATAATAATAATATCATGGTTCACGCAGGTGAAACCGCGAGGCGCAGCTCGATATTTATATTACTTGAAATATCTTTAAAAATTTAATGAATGAAAATGTAATAAGTAAATATGTTATGTTTTCAGATCTTATCTAACACCAAGCTCCCAATTTATGGACGAAATATTTTGAAGCCGAAATTGACGAAGCTGACTCTGGTTGCACGAAAAATAATAATGCACAACAGCAGTCAGCCAGATTTGATGGCAGAAGATTTGAGAAATGGTCCACAACATGAACAGCATGGAAATGATTTATACGTTACTCACAGATCGGAACGTTTTTTTTTTATGCTACTTGGCAAGCAGACAAGCTTACGGCCCACCAGATGGAAAGCAGTTGCCGCAGCCTATGAACGCTTGTAACACCAGAGGCATTACACGCGCGCTACCGACCCTGAGACATAAAGATGAAAAGTCTCATGTGCCTGTAATTTCACCGGCACCCGTACCCTTCAAACCGAAACACAGCAATGCGAACACTACTGCTTGGCGGCAGAAATAGGTACAGTGGTAGTACTTCCCCGGACGAACTCTTTCACAAGAAGTTCTACTACTAACAAAACTACTAACTAGTCGTCTGACTGCGAGTCAATTTGGAATAGTGAGAGAGGCAGATTGTTGATTGTTTATCCAATATCATATATTTCCAACACAGTAATATTTGTACACTGTTATGTTTGCAAACGCCGTATCACCACACCCTATAAATGAGTTTATCAGCAGCATGATGCTAAAGCTGGTAGCATTTTTCAAAAATGCGATTTTATCTGAAATATATATTGAGACATGTTCGGAAAAATGCAAAGTGCATAGATCTCAATGAAATGACATCATGTACGTTATTTTTTCTCATACAAAAAACCCTTACAACATTGTCTAAAACAAAACTATATCAAGAAATGTATTTTTTTCTAGCCACTGATGATCAACCAGAATTAGCAAGTTGAAGTGGCAATGGGAAGGTCATATAGCTCGCAGAACTGATAACCGTTTGAGAATAAAGGTTCTCGAGTGGCGACCGAAAAACGGACGAGGCTGTAGAGGAAGGCCCTCCACTCGATGGACTAAATGCATTATGAACGTCACAGGAAATCTGTGGATGGAGGCGGCTCAAGACCGTTCGTCGTGGCACTCTAGGGGACACCTAAGTGGACTTCTACAGGCTGATGATGATGTAGTTGATCATCAGATCAACTACATCTAATGATGATGAAGATGATACCTCATATCTCCGGCGTTTATGAACCGATTTAGAAAATTCTTTTTTTATTTGAATAGATATATGTACTTCCAGATTGGTCCCATTTTTTTCAAAACCCAGTTCTGATGATGGAATCCATGAGGAATTGAGGGAACTCCTCAAATATTTTAGGCATACATATGGCGATTTTGATATTTTCAGCAACAAACCAAGCATTTGCATTCAGAAAGTATCATAATCCTTTCACCACTATGGTTCTTTCATCATTTTTTTTTCATCCTAATATTTAGTCGAATACAATGGCGGAAGTCGGTTTTTTAAATGAAAAGTTATATTTAGAAGAGATGCAATGGGCACTAATGGTAACAATGAATACAATATACGAAGACAAAATGTGCAGTTGCACTGATCGCTTACCTATTGATGAATATTTGTTGTCAGTGTATGATATTTCTAGTGGAAAATACTTGTAATTATAAACCAATAAAAATACCTAATCTGTTTGTTTTTTCTTTTTATTAATTTCTGTAAAAAGACATTCATTTTTGTGGGGGTGTTTGCCATAATTACCACCCTTGGCAGGTTGATTGGTGATTGCAGTATCGGTTACTCAGATGGATGCTGCTGCCCATGCCCTGGTGTAAACCCTTAGTCGGCTTTTCCGACATCCACGGGAGGAGGATTATAGATTCTACGCTGCACACCACGGCACTTTTTATAGGGTGGCAGGAAGTCGGTGGATGGTGGCGGCTCATCCCTTCTAACAATTTTCTTTAACGCCATCATTATCGAGATACCTTATAAACATTTTTTTAACGCCATCTATATAACATCTGGGGATAATGACAACGCCATCTAGTGAAAAACAAAACAGTGAATGTAGAAGTGTGCGTGCGTGTAATTACATGAGGCAAATTGTCAGATCTTATTTATAGTGAATTTGAAATTTCTAACGACTCTTTAACGAAAATTCATGCTGCATCAAATTCTATGACCTACACCGTGCTCGCAAACGGTAAAATTACTCACTAAAGACGCTCGAGTTTTGAACAAAAAATAAAAAAGTCAATATCTGTTTTTCCACGCCATCTAGCGTGAAACGAGCTTTAAGTAATCGAAAGCATCCCCCTTAAGATAATAGCGATAGAATTCGACAACCATGCTAGTTTGACGTGAACACGTTTGTTGTTTATATTTTTATCCATTGGATTGTCCCATAAGCATGGTATTCAAATTAGGCAGCCATTGTGCGAGTCATGTAAATATCCTTCGGCGGACGATGCTCAGTGGAGATCTAAGGGGGCTTTCACAAAAATAACAAATTAATGCAATGTTTTTGATAATAACTTTCTTAAGTGGTATTAATGATTAGATAGATTTTAACCAGTTTAACGTGGATTATTTTCGAGTATACGATAGGTTTCAAGCAATTTAGATGCTCTTAATCATGTATGAGTGAAAAATCCACGTTAGTTAAACCGGTTAAAATCTATCTAATCATGAATGCTTATAATTTTCAAGAAATCAAAAATGTTCAAACCATGGAACGAATGGTAAACAATTTTTTTGATTTACAATAACTTGTTACTCTTTATATATTATATTTTCACTCTCCGTATGTTTTGACTATCTGTATTATTTGACTTATGTATGTTTTTACTCTACGTATGTTTTGACGTTTGTTTTGAAATTTGCGAAGTAACGCGAGAATTGATTTCGGAAAACAAACCATCTGCTTTCGTATTTAAAGTCGCATATGCCTAATGTCGATATTTAATCCTAGACTAGTACGCCTAGACTAAATTCAGATTTAGTCCATGTTCTGTAATAAGGTCGTGTAAGTTTTGAACCTATATTATACATTTTGACTCAGTATGTTTTGACTCTCTATATGTTTTGACCATAACTAATTTTTGGAACTCTGAGCGTATTTTATTTTAATGATTATGGCATAACAATCATCAAAAGTTCAACAGGAAGAAATTATTTCATGTAGTTATATGGGGTGTGCTCACGCCCTTATAACTTCTTGAATAATTATCCTATTAGGTATTGCTACGATAGCTCTATTTGTGCGCCAGGAAATATCTTTGTTTTTTGGTGGAGATAATAATTTCCAGTCATTCCTACGTTTAGCTTAACTGCTGGGTACGGAGTTTGCTTATCTCGAGTTATGAGGATCAAATTGAGCAGGTTTACTTTGTTAGATAATCATGAAATATTTTTACAATGACCTATGTAGGTTAATTTGAGCACTTTTGTACTCTAAGAACACACACTTATGTATTTTAACCAACTTAATTTTTTTAACAATAAACCTCTTTATAAAATAAAGCTGCCCATATTAAACATTATTTTACAAAAAGGTACCGATTTTTTAAGCTTTTTTATTTATAGAAGACACGCTTAACTAAACATAAAGAAAGCTATTGAAGAGTAGCGAGAAGGTTCATCATCACCAGCATTTAGACGGCCACTGCTGGACGAGGCCTCCCCATAAATACAATGGGGGGAATTGCCATAACCACCACGCTTGGCAGGCGGATTGGTGATCGCAGTTTAGCGTTAAGTACTCATGTGGATGCTGCTGCCCATCCACTAGCGTAAATTCTGTTAAATTATTAAAAAGCTATTTATTACTGATTTGTAAAGCTGTAAACGATCAAAATTTATTAATAGTATTTTTTAAACTCTCGCGATTAGAACACATATTTATTATATTGTCACGGGTATTTATCGCGTGTTACCTTATTATTTATTATTCCCGACGTTTCAAATGCGTTACAGCAATCATGGTCGCGGGCTGACTAACGTCGAGAATAATAAATAATAAGGTAACACGCGATAAATACCCGTGACAATATAATAAATTTATTAATAGGTTTGTAATTTTATTGAAAACACTAAAATTATTACTTTTTGTTTTTTATAAAAATTTATTGATATTTTGCTATTATAAAAACAGTTAATAGGTAGGTAGGTACTTATTAATAATCAAAGTTAAGTGTAAAAGACTTGTTAATTTTGTAGTTTTCTTACAACATTCCAAGGCACCTTAACTCAAAAATTACAAGACAGATTTCTATAAAATTTTCTATCTAACAGTTTTATAGATTTTTAAAACAATTAACTTTTATATAAATTATAGAGACTTAAAGCGTAATTTGGCCGAAACGTTTAACGAAGTATCTGCCGGCCTAGACAAACGGTATTTATTTATTTATTCACACACTCTGAAAACTTACAGCAACAAGCCAAAACGTTTTTGAGGCAGCACACAGAATAACATATATAGAAAAATAATAATAGTAGTTGGTATAACAAATTGGTAAGTTAAATGTGTTTTTTCTTATGTAGGTACATAAAAAAACACATTTAACTTAAACTTTTTTTTATTCGCTTCGAAGCGATTCTATTTCTACAGTCGTATTACAATACAAAAGACCACGTGACATATCGATAGCTTACGTCAATCTCATACATTTTGGACTTTTCTACTAGCGTCATCGCTATTAGAATGTTACTTTTGTCTAAGGCCTCTGTATGCCACTTTGCATTCAAAATTTGTATTGTCACCATGGATTGTCACCGACACGCACATCAAAGCGTCGATGTGGGAGATAGCATCAGAATTTTTTCATAAAAAAATACACACAGTGGTACAAAGCAACCTTTTCTTACCGCAAAAAAAGTTTTCCGTAGGGCATCAGGCGGACATTTTTCCATGCTACCTTACAAACGGACCACAGCGTTTAAAATAAAGTTGTTGGCGCCCGCCGGCCGACAAAAGCGGATTTTTATATTTTCAAATATTAAGCGACGTCGTTAGTGGTTACCATTTTGTTAAATATCTGGAATATTTTTGTACGCTTTTGGGAGTTCGTTATTTTTTTCTGTGAACGAGTTGTCTTGTTTAAGGGTTTTAAATAAAGTTGTATTTTGCGTTTTTTTTCGTATTGTTTCAAAACATTCGCCGCAGAGGGTGTTAAGGAAGTTCTTGAAAGGAAAGTTTTTAATTTTTACTTTTACAGTAACAAGATACTTAGCATTTTATTTCTGTTATGATGGGTTCAAAAAGAAATACCCATATATATATATATACATCAACCCATACATAATTTACGGGACATTTATAGACATGTTTCTATAAAAACTGACAAATTTTACTTGCGTTAAGTATCATAGAATTGAAATTATCGTCGTTTGGTACCATTACGACTATACACCACATAGGTATACACTACTATAAATATATTTTACTAATAACAATAATAATAATGTGTAATTAATAATATTGTCTAATGTGCCCCGTGTTGTGTCCAATGTCCAGCCTAAGATTATAAATAAATAAATTCTGGACATTTCACACAACATTATCTAGCCCCAAGCTAAGCAGAGCTTGTGTTATGGGTACTAGATAACTGATATACTTACTTAATACAATACATTACATAGATAGATATTTTTTTATTATACATAGAAAAATACCCAGAACACCCTGAACAATTATCTGCAGATCGTACAAATATTTGTTCAGAGGAATCGAACCCGCAACCTCTTGCGTCGCAGGCGAACCTTCGCCCGCCGCGCTACAGAGGTCGTCATTAGAAAGAACCCTCCATCTCCTTGCGTGGATGTCGTAAACGTCGACTAAGGGCTTACACCAGGGGATGGACAGCTGCATCTACCTGAGTACTCAACATGAATACTGCAATCACCAATCCGATTGCCAAGCGTGGTGATTATGGAGACCTCGACCAGCAGTGGATGCCTAAAAGCTGTTGATGATGATGAATGAATGAATGAATGAATGAATTAATGAATGAATGAATGAATCAATGAATCAATGAATGAATGCATTATTTATTTGCTTACAATGTAGGTACAGTATAAAACATAGATGATAAATATAATTATAGTTTCTAGTACATTCTGCCGATAAGCGTGAAAAATTTAAGCAGTCCTACGATGATGTCCTAGTAGATGATAAAGTGGCCCGTAATTCTATTCTAGGACTATGTATTAGTCGTTTATTAATTTCAAAATACCTAAATTATCACAATATCCAAGCACTTGAAACGATAGTTGACTATTGTCGACTCTACCAATGGGAATGTGTCATACAAGTGCATGTTGTACTTTTCGCCGTGGACCGTCTTGCCAACAGGTGGTGCTGTGATAGAGGCGTTAAGATGAGGCAAGTGTACTAACTAGGATAGTAGGCAAGCAACTTGCTTTGCTAACAAATCTAAACAAGTAGAACAAACAACTACAAATTAATCAATTTGTGCATATGATGATAATATTTTGAAGGCCACAGTAAAAATCTCGGGATCGTAGTGTCATCCACCAAGACATACTCATGTAGACTCATTGTAGTTTAATTAAGTTTTATCACAAAACATACATTCAATTTTGGTTTTGAAGTACAATAAGTTTTGAATAACATTTCTTGACTTAACTTCGGAGTAAAGCCAGCAATGTCTCCTACTTTCTCGCACTGTACAGAGTGAACTTCCAATTTAAGAAAAAAAAATCCAAATCGCTTTATAAACCACGGAGATAAATATGAGGTAATAACAAACAAAAAAATAAAACAACTGATTTGTGAACCTGCTTTTTTGAAGTCGGCTAAAAAAGTAGTTTCAACTGGCTCAATAAATGGCGCTGACCCATCATTCACTATCAAAAATTCCAATATGGTTTATTTTTGTAGTTTGTCAAAGTCACAATGTCAAAAAGTCGTCGTTTTCAACGCTGTAAAGGGACTGGCCGGAGATATTGAACTGCAGTAAAAACCCTTCATTACACAGGTACAGTTTCTGGCGCTAGCTACTGGCGCAGTGTGAAGTTGCACAGAGAATTCATACAACTCTCCCAGGGAATACCTAGATCAGAAACGCAAGTTTGTTGAAGTGCACTTTGATTTGTCCCCACTAATGTGTCTACACTTACCGTTGAGTGTATTGGTTTGAATATAAACTTGGTCTTTCATGCAGATATTTTGATTTGGTTTGGTGAAGCAGGTAACTAGAATCTAATTAAACTAATTATTGAACCTGTGACTTACAAAATGTTCTTTGAATGTTTCTATATCAACACGCATGTGTAGAGATTTCGTAATCACAGTTTGATATCATCATCAGCATCCTTTAGACGTCTATTGATTGAAAGGAATTGCCATGATCACCACGGTTAGTAGGCGGATCGGTGATAGCAGTATTTATGACGAGTACTCAGGTTGATGCTGCTGACTATCCTCTGGTGTTATTCACTTTTCAGACTCAGATCTAACTTTGACTTTGTTATTAGGTAGCTCTGTAATATTCTGTAATGTGGTAGGTGTGTGTGTGTCTTCGCCGGGATACGCATATTCTTTCTCTTCTCTACTCTGTTCTATTCAATCCTTTCTCCCCTGGCTATCTTAAAGAAAGGTTCGAGTATATTCATTCCTCCAGTTCTCCAGTCCAGGTCATCAGAAAACTTATCTCTCAAAATGCCCGTGCACAGCAGCAGCTCTTTTTATGGTAAATCTTTCACAGTGCAAACTGTGCGTCTGTGAAACACTTTGCCGGTGGAAATCAGGCAGGCATCTTTATTAATTTATTTATTTCTGGGACTTGAATGAACTTACTTGAATTTGTGCAGTATCTTCACTGCACACATTCAAGCTTAAACTAAAGAATCATTATCCGTCTGACCTACCTTCGTTTTGATAGGGGTGTGGAAATATCCTGTGAATGTATAAGTAGAATAGTCATATTTTCTTTTCTTTTCCTTTATCAGGGTGTATTATAGTATTTACCGTTTAAAGTATTTAACTTATTACTATTTATTAGTCTATTTTATAAAAGTAGGTATATTATGTATTCGTTCGAGTTTAATGTAAAAACTGTATTTTATCATTCTATCATTATTGTTATTATTTTGTGCACCGCTGTTTCGTTACTGCTTCGCTCGTTACTGTCCATCTAAAGGTTGCCTGAAAGAAATCGCTCTCAGCGATAAGGCCGCCCATTGTACTGCTAATTTTACTAAATCCTGTTATGTATTCCTGGTGTACAATAAAGTGTTAATTTATCTAATCTATCTATCTATCTTTCACATCATCATCCTTTAGACGTCTACTCATTGACGAGTCCCATAAAATACATTGAAAGGAATTGCCATGATCACCACGGTTAGTAGGCGGATCGGTGATAGCAGTATTTATGACGAGTACTCAGGTGGATGCTGCTGCTTTTCCCCTGGTGTAATCCACTTCACAGACTCAGATCAGACTTTGACTTTGTTAGTGGGTTGCTCTGTACTGTACGAGTGCCTAATTTAATTTTGTATTTTGCGTTTAATAAGTCTCTGCCGCACCCTACTCTTAGTAAGCGAAGACCTTTCAATCATTTGTTTTTACGCTATAATTACTTAGATATGCACTCGATGCCCGTGATGAGCCCGCAGGCATCACGCTCCCCATTTTTTAAACACCAAAAAACTCAATTTTTAATTGCCGTAGGTCTTTTTTAATCGATTTTTGGCATCTGCACCGATTTTGTGCAGTCTCGATATGGGTGTTTTGAGACGTTTTTTTAAAATAATGCTTTGTTTGTGGCATCGTGTTTTTTAAGGTGGTGCCTTGGTATGTCCAGCCTAGAGTAGACACTTGCAACTCCTTCCGTGGATTTATTAACGTTTCACAAGTGGCGCGAAATTCAAATTTTATTGTGTTTTTTGCATATCAACACTTCTTGAGATAGTAAACACTGGTTTTGCGGAAATCAGACACATTGTTTTAATTGATAGTATCTCATAAATATCATTAGTTTAGCTACGAATGTCAATGAACCAAAATAACACTATACAAACCATTTATTATGTTATGTTATGTAGTAAATTGTCGGCAAATATCAATCATTAAAAGGCGATAGAGCGTGTGGCATCAAACAAAATGACGCTCAAAATAGCACTAATTCCGAACGAACGTAAAAGAAATGATGCATAACGTACTGATAAAAAACTTTGAAAAATTCCAAATTTACGCCACCGATTACGTTCCGTGGCACGGTTCGGCGGTTCAAACGTAATTTTTATCGTCTTGCTCACATCTGAAACTTGAGGATTAATGGTGCGCCTCGTCTAGTCATACGGTTCCGCCGAACGCCGTAAAAACGCTATGCGCAATTCAGTTTTGGTGGTAATGTGCGAAAATTGGAGAAGGTAGTTACGTCTGTGTATTTAGTTTCAAGTTCTTACTCCGTCGCACAACAACGTAGCCAGAGTAACCAGTAGACAAAAATGAATGTCGTGTTACATGTGAGATAGATCGATAAGTAACTTTTACATTCGAATTCCGAAAACACTACACTGAACCATTTTTCGAAGGAAATTCAATAAAGGAAATTGATATTGACAATTTACAACTAATTCAGCGTATACAGGGCGTCCCGCGGCTATGCCACATGGAGGGAAAGTACCTTGAATATTGTAGATGGAACATTTTACTGAAAGAAGACATTATTTGAATTTAAAAAACAATTTGAACTGCATTCATATATATTTAAATAATTACATGGTTGAACCGGGAAGGGGGCGACCTTTTTGATGAGATTTAGTCACACGGTGACATTAAAAAATCGCGCCCTAGAACTGTTTAGCACAGTAGTGTGTAGACCTTCAAAAAACTGGCACACGATATGCAACAAAAAATCATAATCATTTTGTTTTATTTCTTTACATGACGTATGTAAGTTGTTCTCTTTCATCTATGACTGCGATGGAAGTTATCTAGATGGTATTGGTTACTCTGTCTAAGAAAAAACCCATCAAACATAGATACCCACCCAGCCACATACATACGAAAACTAACCCCACTATTAAAAGAGAACACAGGTTTCACTCGTTAAAAAAATCGACTCATCAAAAGGAGTCAATCTTTATTAAACTTTCAGATGCCGCATCCTCGAATTCGAACATCCCCATCATTCCAACCTTTAATTGCTCTCATCTTGATACGGCTGGTATATCGAGCGGCAAAATGGGTTTTTCGCCGCGGTAAACGACAGCAACTTTGTACAGAGCATTATCGGATTTGCTACCAGTTTTTGAAGCTCATGGTTCAGGAATTTCGGGTATCATTGTTGTGATGTGACATAGTTGGGATTCAGGAATCGAGAAATAAAGTGGGCTCAAGTATTTTACCCACGCAAAGCGAGAGTAAGTCTATAGGGGCCAAATTTCGGAGGAGACATAATGTCGAAATTGTCATTTTTATACAAGATCTGTCAGTTTTGACAGAAGTTTGAACAATCTTGTAGAAAAATGACAAGTTTATATAAATGTCTACAGTCCGAGAATTGGTCCAAACGCCTTTCTTCGGCCTTTAAGCCACGTCCCGATGTCTTAATTAGTTAAAACTGTAAATACTTGACAAGTTCCAATGTTATGGTGAAAGTGAGCTGATCTGATGATGCAGATGGAATACGGAACTCCACGATAGATAACAGGCCGTGTTTGGGCTCTTTTTGATTGTCTTTATGGTTCTGATTGCTAATTTTGTCAGCAGGAAGACAAATTTTATAAAGCACCGTGGGGAAAGTGACGTATTGTTGGACCGAGTGTTAGCTAGCGAGGGCTCTAAAACACGAGTGCAATAAGAAGCCACTCTGAGCGAGCTTCGCTATCTGCTTTTCTTTCAACTACAAGAATTTATTTTTACAAGATCTGAATAATAAAAACTTAACAGTGTAATATTCAATCGCATTTCTTATTCACTCGATTTGCGCTAATTCGTTTCGTTTGTGGATAGCGGTCGGCTATTTTTCAATGTTTCTTTTCGGCCAGTACATACTTTCTATTTTTAAAACTTCTTTGTATAGGAAGTGAATTTCCCATAACTTCCTGTACTACCCAAAAACAATCGACGATTCTATACATACTAGTGGTTCGTCCCAAACTGAGAACTGGCGACACACATCTTTATCAGCCCGACAAAGGCATTAATTTTTATCTATAAGTATTGACATTGATTTTTGCCTATAAGTATTGACATTAAAGTATTGAAATTGTTGCTATTCATTTTAACGTTTTTTATTGTATTGAATGTAATTTTATATGTAATTTTAATGTAAGTAGCTTCCTAGATTTTCCGACACAATTTGTCATTGTTTGCGAAATAAATGAAATGAAATGAAGGGTTTTGTATTTAATGGCTATGTAAATATGTTTTTATGGATGATCCATCAGAAATCTAAAACTACCGAGTCAATTTCTCTAACATTTGAGAGATTACGAAAAGGAAAAAAATATTTTTTAAATAAACAGTGCCATCTGGTTGTAGTTTTGCTACCTAATTTTTAAAGATTTACGTTTTCTACGCTAAAAATGGATAAGTATTACAAAGAAAAAATCCTCAATGTTCGACTTCTCTCCGTAGAACAAAATATACTAAAATAATAAATTTCAGCATTACCAGAGAACTTGAAGTATTTTCGAGATATTTTTTACACATTTTACTTTCTTTACCCTTCTAACCGATTTCTAAAAACATATACTTACTGAGAAAAAATTTAACCTCTAGGTAATTTCCTACTCAATTCATCGATATAGCCTTTGAATGGGACTAAGCAATGGGGCGTAAATACTACATACCTGTAAGTATATCAAGTACCTGACGAATTAATTGATAACGTCCTTTTGACAAAAATCATAGAACTCCAATGTCATTCAAATTCCTAGGAATGATTGATGTTATATTGGTTATGGTTTTTTTTATGGTATAAGTTTCTAATTTCTTCAATTTCAGACTTTTCCCTGTAGTTGTGATACAAAAGCTACAAGCATACCAAATTCCAGAATTGTGGGATTGCTGGAAGTACCCTAGAATTTTTGTTTTTTTCGTTTAAGATTTTCCCTTATATCTCAGAAACTACTAAGTCTAAATACTAATTAAGAACAGTTTTGAAATATCCAGCCAAATCACTTTCATTAAAAACCCCACTTGATCCGACTGCCTCACTTTTTTTTTTTACCCCCTCTTGAACCCCAATATCTCATCAACCCCCCGACCGATATAGCTCATAACCTTACCTACAAATTGTACTAATACTATCTACTCCCATATTAAATTTCATAAAGATCGGATAAACGGTTGGGAAGTTTTCATCGGACAAACATACATACATACAAACGCCGATTCTTCCAAGTTGACTCAAAGAACTCGCTTCGCTCGTTCAATAAATCGGAACTTTTTAGAAAGACCAAACAAGAGCGGGTATAATGGATTTTCATATAATATTCCTGTACTGTTTTTAAAGATTTCTGCACTGTTTGTTATAAGTGCTACTTAATAATAATAATAATTGTTAAGTTACTTGGCAGTTGGAAGAAAATGTTATTTCCCTACAATATAATTATCGAATACTCTTCAACCAAGACTTATTGTTCTGAGCACCACCCAAATCTGTGATTAAAAGAATGCCCCAAGCATCAGTCGAGGCACAGACGACGGATAGAAAAAGTGAAAAAACGTCTGTTATTAAATGATCATTAGCGTGTGACAACATCTTCCTAATCCACATTCAGCTACACAAAATTCATCTTTCACTCTTTGATATAGAGTTGAAAGCAAATGCAATTAAAAGAAGAAGTATAAATGTGCTACTAACAGAAAGCTGTGATTTGAAACTTACGAGTGATCATATTAATTAAATAATTGGTGGTCTCGTTTATATCGAGCTCTTGAACTTCGATGGGTTGGAAACTGAATCATCTTGACCGGTATACATCATCATCAACACAAAGACGTCCTACCATGCGAAGATTAAGTAATAGTTACTACGTGAAAGTGCGACTGACACGAGATTATAATACCTATTGTGAATTGATTGTTTTTTAACCGACTTCAAAAATAGGAGGAGGTTCTCAATCCGGTAGTATATATATATATTTTTTATGTTTGTTACATTTTTTCGACATTTATAAACCGATTTGGAAAATTATTTTTTTATTTGATAATACTTCCACATTGGTCCCATTAAAAAAAACCCAGTTCTGATGATGGAATCCATGAGAAATTAAGGGAACTTCACAAAATAAAAACATGCATATAGCCGAATCCAATGGCGGAAGTCGGTTTTTTAATGAGAAGTTATAATTCTCTCTGGTTTTTTCTGATTTCAGACCACACCTGCACTGAGATTTGAGACTATAGACAATAGCCTCACCACGACACACGGTCTTAAGCCGGCTCCATCCACCAACTTCTTGAGACCGATACAACGTAACCGACGCCGACGCTTTGCACCTAGTAATATGAAGGATCGTCAAAAAAACCGGTCAAGAGAGAGTCGGACTCGAGTCGAGAGGGTTCTATTCAAGCAAGCTACCATTAAGTAACCACTAGACATACATAGGGGACTCAGGATATGCATGCGTCTTAAAATTGCAAAGAGATAAATAAATAAAATAAAATAAAATAAATAAATAAATAATGCTGGACATTTCACACAACATTATCTAGCCCCAAGCTAAGCAGAGCTTGTGTTATGGGTACTAGATAACTGATATACTTAATACAAAATATTACATATATAGATATTTTTTATTATACATAGAAAAATACCCAGAACACCCTGAACAAATATCTGCAGATCGTACAAATATTTGTTCCGAGGCGGGAATCGAACTCGAAATCTCCTGCGTCACAGACGAACCTTCGCCCACCGCGCCACAGAGGTCGTCAAAAGAAAAAGATTAAGAGATATTTTTATTACAAAAAAAAAAAAAACTAAATTTTATTATAAAAAAAACTTGAATCACGTCAATAACCACTATTTACCTTAAACCACGTCTCCAGTTTTCATAAAAACGTGTACAAATGACTCAATCGTAATAAACATTTAAAATAAAGATTTAGTGCTCCCACGGATGTAGTAATAAAGATAATTTTAATACAAAGCTCGGTACACGAGGCACATCGGAACACGACAAGATCCAAATCAGCGTAACCCACCTGGTGGCCTACCACCATCTTTTTTAGCAAAGCAACTAGACCCAGTACTAATAGCTTGAATGATATGGGAAAGACATAAAAAATTGTGGGCCGGAAAAGATCGTCAACGTCTTAAAGGTCAGTCCATTGCTGGACCTACCCCCAATATGCGCAACTGATGTATTGGTAGAAGGATTTTCGGCTCTTCTTACCCGCTTTCCGCTAGCCTTCTGCATCAGCTAGCAAAATTTAACTGCTGGACATCATCAACACCCTTTAGACGTCCACTGCTAGATGATGCCTCCCCCATAAAAAAAACAATGGGGGAATTACCATAATCACCACGCTTGGCAGGCGGATTGGTGATTCACATAGGCTTCCCAAATAATGCCATGACTAACAGTATTGAGAGAATATAACGGAGGCCAATTTTGCGTTCTTGCCTAGCTTGTAGGATCTTTTAACTATTTATTTATTTATTACAAAATGGAATTAAAATAATCAAAACAAATAATAATCAAACACTACTACTTATAATTTAGTACATAGTTATAATTAAAATTTTCGTAGGCCCGTTATTTTAAGCATTTATGGTTTAAAACTGCTTTTTTACCTCTCTTCTTTTCTATGCTATGATGCTAAGAGTTCCATAGTAACCCCCCAGTTGCGCCCGCGCATAAACTTGTTCTTTATCAGATCGATCGAGTGGGCGGGGCCGATCTTTCCTTTAAATCTATACCTGTTCCTCTCACTCTTTAATCATGCGCGTCAACGCTCTCACAATAGAAAGAGATAGCAATCGTTCCGCACCATCGATTGTCGATTTTCTGTTTTCCTTGAAATAAAAATAAATATTTTGTTAGGTTAACGTATATTTTTTGTTATTAAAGAGTTTTCAACGTGCAAATATTCAAAGTTTAGCACTGTAGTTTTTAAAGTTCATTATTTATGTGCCGCAGTGAGACCGGACTATGAATAGACCTCTCTGTGTCCTCCCGTGGATGTCATAAAAGTTGACTAAGGAATTACAACATAATAATTATTAACGTTGTAATTATTGATTTTCTTTCATTGTTACAGTTACTTCGTATATAATATGTATTAGTTTATTAGTTTTAACTTGCATCAAATAATTTCTTTCTATTTTAAAATTTACGGCCTTTTTAAGTTTGTACCTAATATTTAAAAGGGTTCCGTATGCGCCAGAAACGGTGCAAACCTAGGATAAGCTTCTTTTCGTGTCATCTAACGTTTCCATAAGAATCCACGACTACACGACTTAGGTCCACACTTTTTGCTAATTTGCCTGTACTATAGGTAGGTATTAGTCAATATTGTTCATAACTTCTTTTATATTTTAATTAATTTAGAATACTTCTTAGGTTTGCTTTGTAGGTACACCGCAGTCTATTACACGTTGCTCATTTCGTTCCATCTAAACGTTGCCTGGAAGAGATCGCTTTCAGCGATAAGGCCGCCCATTGTATTGCCTTTCTTTAGTAATATTACTTGTTTATTGTTTCTGTGGTGATCAATAAAGTGTTAATCTATCTATCTATCTATCTACAACCAGAGTATGGGCAGCAGCATCCACCTAAGCAATCAATACCATATACTGCGATCACCAATCCGCCTGCCAAGCGTGGTGATTATGGCAAATCCCCTCGTATTCTATGGGGGAAGTCTCGTCCAACAGTGGACGTCTAACGGCTGATGATGATGATGATAATGTTGATGATGATTTATCTGTATGATCTTTTATGGCAGGTGTATGAACTGAGTCGTGATTTTCTCATAAATATAAATAGTTTATCATGCTCGTCTGTTGAAAGATGGGAAAAGATTTCAGACGTGATCTCTCTGTTGGAATCACGAATCAAAATTGAGCAGGTTTACATACTCATCATCATCATCATCATTGTAGGTACTTAAGTTATATAGGTAATTATAATTTATCCCTTAATACATTTCTTTGAAGCATTGTGAATATTTACTTATAGATACTTTATCTGTTCGATTGACCTGTAAATGTTTTATTTACCAATATATTGTTTATTCTGTTATTCTTTTTATTCTGCCTGTACAAGTCCACGGCTGGACATATTCCTCTTAGAAACGCACGGTCTTGAGCCGCCTCCATCCACTCACACAAATACATACATACTCATACACTGCTGGAAATACTTCATTATGTTTTAAAAAAAAATTGTTGATTGACATAATTGAAGACTAGAAGTCTACTAACCACTTATATAATCTTCAAAATCTAGTACTTATTCGTACAACTATTATCATCATTAGCCTGTCGAAGTTCGATGAATGGTATTGAGCCGCCTCTATCCACTGACTTCCTGCAACCTTTGTAAAGTCGTTAGTCTATCAAGAGGGGGGCCTTCATGTACTGCGTCGTCCGGTTTGTGGTCACCACTCGGAAACCTTTATTCTCCAACGGAACAAAGTCAGTTCTACTAGCTATATTAACCTGCCCATTACCACTTAAACTTGCTAATTCTGAGAGCTATGTCCGTGATCTTGGTTTTTCTACGGATTTCCTCATTTCGGATTCTAGCGCGTAGAAACTTCTAGCATAGCCTCTCCATAGCCCGCTGTGCGACTTTGAGCTATTCCAAAGAGACCTACCGCAATCTGTATATTGTTTTACCTTTTAGCAAGTCTCGTTATTGTTCAGACTTTTTATAGCGAGAAATTTATTGTGTTTTAATAGATACTGACCTCCAAGTTGAGAAATGTAATTTTAACTCATTGATTTATCCAATGCTCTTCTACTCGTCAACAGATGTCGCTACCAGTCCCAAACTACAGCAAAACTCCTGCGCAATTGCTTCGACACCGAACTCTAGCGTTGAAAGTTTCCAACTGCAATAACCAAAGTAAATAAGATCTCTAATATTGGTTACTTTCTGAAGAGTTCTGGGTTGAATAGAGGGTCTGGTAATTCTGGTGTTAATAATTCGATTTTAATAGGTACATTTCTTTGATACATTGCGATCGAGGACGATTTATGAGTAAAAATTACTTTTATAACGAATGATTGCCTGTTCGATGATGGTCGAGGCCAAAATTATTAGTCATTACCTTTTTGTAGGACTGATGGGGTTACATTGTTGGTAATTGAAGATATTCACCTGTGATGTGCGTGTCCTAAACAAATTATGATGACTGTAGAAACATGAAATGTATTGGAAATCGTTGCTTACGCTAATCTTATTCTTAATCAGCATTATTTCTTAAGCATCAGGGATGTTTACAGACGCACTAGTAGACGGTTTCGCGGCGATAATGCGCAAAAGATCCGCGTCCCTGATGCGGCGGGTGTGCGTTAGCTCCAACAGCTACCTACAACTTATTGCGGCGAGGCTGGACACAGACTGCGTTTTCATGGAGCACTGGACAAGAGCCCATATTGTGGTTTCTTGACCATGGGCCCCATAAGAGGTTGTGTTTGGGTTCTATTATATGTAAAATTATAGTTTTTAGGTATAAAGTATGTATGTTAGTCTATAAGGTATATATTTATATTATGGGCTTATTGTTTAGGTATAATTTATTGTGCATTTCCCATGTAGCCTGAAATAAATAATTGAATTTGAAAATTTTAATCAAAATAAATAAATAAATAAATAAATAAATGCTGGACATTTCACACAACATTATCTAGGCCCAAGCTAAGCAGAGCTTGTGTTATGGGTACTAGATAACTGATATACTTAATACAATACATTACATAGATAGATAAAATGGGGGAGATAAGATTTGTCCCCCAATTTAGCGCTATCAAAATCTTATAAAACTTGAATAGGGGAAACTTCTTGACCTAAGTATTCCTCCTTTCAAGTTTCAAAAGATTTGGACAGCCTTTAGGCTGCCAAAATTATCCCCATTGTTACTGTAATTGGGGAGCTGCATACTGACTTTCCGCATTGGGATGTATTGTCCCTGATAACCCTAGCCCAGCCAGCAAGAACTCTGGGCTAATGGCAGCACTGTTCAAACATCTATAACTCCCTCGGGTGCAAAGTACACATTTTTGCATAACACAATTAAAAATAAAACGTTATACATAATAATAATTATGTATTATGTATTAATAGATGTAGTTAATTTATTTATTAAGTATAACAAAAGAAAAACAAGAATTAAACTAGGTAGATACCTATATTACGCTCGAAGTTGGCAAATTTTAATATAGGTAAGTACTTATAATAACATTGAAAATTACAAAAAAATAATAATAGCTAACAGCGAGAAAATAAAATCTTATATCTATAAACAGAAGTGATTCTATATACAGTACATGAGTACTCAAAAGCGAAATTAAGCTAATTAAGTAGATATGAAAATGCTCATGCTACTTTTTCAACCTAGAAACAATCTAAGAAGTTCGTTGCACTAAAATTTGTTTATAATAGCTCAAAGTAAAATCGATTCCGTGACACGATCATATTGGAATAATGGTAGTTATTTGTAAATGAGTTAAGTACAGGAAATTATCTCGGGAGATGGAAGCTTGGACAATATTAGGAATGTTCCTTGTAGATCATCAGATCATGCACGCGACGTCAAAAACGAAGGGATTCGTCAATATAATAGGTAAGTTTTGGGGGAACACGCAACTGACAAAAGTTCAACCATTCTCGTTCACATATAGATAAATTCCAAGCTCTTTTGCAATTACCTTATTTTGTAAATAATAATAGGTAGGTACTTGTTTTAAATTGAAAAGATAATTGAATTTATGAAGAGGCTTCTGAATTCAGTCTCGAAACATCAGCAAAAGTGACGAAAAACATTGGTAATTAGCTATTTTTTTTTAATTTAAAATGATTCCCAACCACGAAAGTTTAAATTCAATAATACTTGTGCCGTGGTTGACCCCTTTATTTCCTCCCGTGGGTGACATAAAAACCAACTAGGGGGTGGGCAGCAGCATTCACATGTGTATATACTCAACACGAATACCGCGCTCACTAATCCGCCTGCACATGGTGATGGCAATTCCTCCCATATTTTAAGGAAGAGGCCTCGTCCAGCAATGGACGTTTATAGGCAGGTGATGATGATGTTGAATGCTTGTCTTTTATCAAAGTTGTCAAACATTCTTCACATAATGGATCATTTACTATGCATCAGCAACTCCGTGCTCCGAGGCACCACACAGGCGCTTCTCACTTTGTGGTAAGACGGACCATTTTTGTAAGCCAAGCCGAGTTTGTTGCCTGATTCTTTTAGGCTTAGTCGCGTTGGAACAGGAGTAATTTTAGTTTATAAGACTATTCAAAATGATCCCTGTGATTTCAATGAATAAAATTCTTCTGACTTTGACTTTAATAGTTCATACATTTTATTTGTAAAACCTCGTAAGTCCGAGGGTAGTTCATACGTTGTACAAATAATTATTTCCTAGATCTGAAACTTCGTGAGATAGCTCCAGATAGCTCAAGATAATAAGTACTTTGCATAAAAAAATTTTAAGAGTCTACTGCAAGTCCCTTATATAAAAGACGAGCCCTAGAAGTAAATGCCACGATATTTTGTGACTGAATTTGTAACTTTCGCAGTTACCTAACTAGAAAACTTTGCATGTCCTCGATATTTGGTGTCACGCGTGATTATATTGCCAATTGAGCGTGGGACACACCAAGTCATATGAAATCCAATACTTTACTCTGTGGCTTATGACTTGTGGGTTTAAGTTAGTCTACAAAGAGATTTTATAACAAGATTTAAGCAAAAATCTATGGATTAAAATAAGACAATTTACAAGCGAGCTATAACCATCATAGGTTTTTCCGCTTAGCATGCGCGCATTATTATTAAAACAGAACAAAAAAACAGACGTCTGCAATTCTGGCCTGACATGACCTAGCTGAACCTGAAAGAATTCAATGTTTTTTTTATAAAAAACTTAGATGCCCCTGCTAAGCCTGTAATTTATACTTAACTGCCATTAAATCTATCCACCCTGGCCCAAAAAAAACAGGAAAGGGTTACAGTACAGACCAATTTCCTTCTCGTTGTGGGTTCTTTGTGTCCCTAATGGTCTCGTATTATCATACAATGATGTCCAAATTGATCTTTCGTCGTGTTATCTTCAGATGTATTGGGCATTTGCATAAGGCTTAACTTGTTAATTTCATAGGATGCTGTCTGATAGTTTGTAGGTTATCAGATTTTTTATTTATAGAAAATTATAAATATAAAAGAAAAAGAAGAGAAGAAAGCTGATTAAGAGAAAAACATAACATCACACCCAACAGTCACATACGTACTCATAATCCCACACTAGGATTCCCTGTGTTGTGGGTATCACTACTACCATTAACACCCAGACGAACAAATATTTGAAAATCATGCAAACAATTATGTTTTTAGCTCGATGTGAAAATGAAAAACGAAAATTAAGGTTCTGGTAATCTAACATTTCTGAAATTTGGAATGGTTTTGTGCCACAAATAAAGAAAAAAGTATAAAATTGAAGGATTTCGACTTATTACCTCTTTAGTTTATCTGTCTATCTATAAGAGTTCTGATTTTGCCGTTAGGCCATGGAAACCGTAATAACTGGAAAAAATCCTGTCTTGCTACTTGGATCGAAAACACAGACTCAAAACCGTTTGACAACCTTCTGTGTTATGTTTCAAAAACAAGTTCATAATGAAACTTACCCACTTGGCACTAAACTAGCATTATGGCTGATGACACTGACTGACTCATAGATCTCAATGACTATTATAACTAGCAATAAAATTTAACATCCTAATTCCAGATCCAATACGTTTTAAAACACTGATGATTGACTTCCTCTAGCGTGGGCAGTGTACATATAGTGTTGTGCTGCGCTGTCGATGAAGTGATCGCTATCGTGCTATCGATGAAATGCTGTAAGATCAGAGGTCAGAGAAGGAGAAAGGAAGGCTTCTCGGAGGAGGACGAATTTAAGTTGTTCTCAGACAAAGCTAAAACTTATAGAGTCCTAATAAAATAACCCAATTGAATTTTTTTTTAAAGATTTAGTAGAAGGGCAATATTAAATTGCAAGTCACGCAAACGATTGCAGTTTTTGTCTTTAAGATTGTAAGTAATCGATAGTTATTCCTATTAATTAAAATGAGAATGGAACTATTATCCTCGTTTTGCTCATCCCTACAGTGTCATATAAGCAGGATTAAATTGATATGCATACAAAAACATGTCTTCTTCCCCGAAGGTAGGCAGCTCCTCAATGGATCTCTTTTCATCATAGGCTGCACAGTGGCAGGAATATAGACCAGTGATGAGCTCATAGCCACCATTGCTTTCCTATGAGCAACACAGTTAAGATTTTTACCAGTAAGTATCATATTCCCAAACAAGCTATCAGCCAGAACAAATCTTAAAACCAGCAATTTTTTTCCAATATATCCGGATATGATTATAGATGAGTCTTAGAATCCGATTCCAATGTTCATAGATATCGATGATTGACCTAAGTATCGATAAAGTCCTGGATCGTTTTATCGTTTGTCGCATCACTACAGTGTCATAGGATTAAATTAACATGATTAGATTGTTCTTAATGCGTGTGAGACACGGCGTCGATCGTAATTAGTGACTCACGATCGGGTCACGAGCTTCTGTTCAGCCTTTGTTATCGTGAATTGTAACAAATGATTATGGGATTATTTACATCCACGATGTCAGACTTGGCGCACGTGATGCACTCCCTAGCTGGTTAATCTCGGTGGTGTCACCAGCTTACCAGCTACTGCTGAGCTTACTCAGAAGTAGGATGGTATTAGGAATAATGGTAATAGGCAATGCCTTATAGACATCATCATCAAGTCCACTGCTGGACACACGCTTCCTCCACAGAATACGACGAACGCTCATGAGCTCTATATGGACTAAAGACATAATAAAGGTCGCAGGATGTATGTGGATGGAGGCGGCTTACAAACATAAGTAGTAGGTCTTGCCTTACACTGACAAAATTTCGTCAGGTTGGTTGATGAACTTTTCTACTCTCCCTTTTTCTTCGTAAAACCCTACCCTATTACCGATGGTGGTGAATGGTTTCAGTGCATCTCACAGGAAGTCTTCTAGCGATAAGGCCGTCTATTGAGGCGGCTCGGCGGCGAGGTCACTGTTAAGATGGATGAAAGGGATCCACCAGATAATGCAAGTATTTAAAAAAACTACTAAACTAGATTTTAGACCAAGGTTTATTCAAATTATGATACTTATCGAGAAATGTTTGAGTGTATAAAAGATCCATGTAAGTACTTAGGTTGCACACTAGTGAAGACTGGGGCAAATGTGTATTGTTGTGCTGAAGCGTTCCACTAAGAGCACCGATTTGAAAAGAACTGATCCTATTCCACTTTGAGCACCGATTCATATTTCAATCGGTGCTTTTAGTGGAATAATAGAACAATATTAAAAATCATTGCACAAAGAGCACCTACGGTGATTTGTGTATAAATATATAAAGATTCAATTATTCGGGTGTTTATTGTTTCAACCCGAAAACTTTCAACCTGTTTAGGTATACATCGACTCATCTCTTATTTTAATCCTTTCCTATCCTACTAATATTATAAACGCGAAAGTTTGTAAGTATGGATAGATGGATGGCCCTACCGATACTCTACGGATATGCTCTACCGAGATTCAGGACTACTGTCAGTCAGGAAACTCTATATTCTTAGCGCCGTTTTGAGGGTCCATAGATCTCTTGAGTACAACCCCAAAAAGCTCAATAAACGAAGAAATTATAAAGTAGCTATTTCAATTGGTGCTCGGTCTCAATTTGCATCGCGACAGTATGCCACGCAATCAACCTACCTCTAAAACTCCATAAATAAAATTTTGAATATTTACCCCATGAATAATTATAAATGTAAAAAATATCTTAATGAATGGTTATTGACACTAACCTACGAGCAAGCAGAAAAACTTCTGGAAATTGTTTCGTGAGACACACATACACATACATGCACACACACACACATCCTCACACACACATCCTCACACACACATACATCATCACACACACATACACACACACACACACACACACATCCTCACACACACATACACAACTTAACTTAGATCAATTTCAGTTTACCTTATTTTATTTTATTTTGTTTTATTTTATTTAACTTCATTTCTTAACTTTTAAATTAAATTTGTTAAACTTTTTTACCTATGTACTAAAATTAATATATTTAATCAAAGAAGTTAGTTCCTACGGAAGAGCGAGACCCTCTAATACAGGTATTTTCATACTTAAAAGAGGGTCCCAAACCCATGAGATGTAATATGATTAAGTTTACCGAAATAAATATTTGTATTTGTATTTGTATTAGTATTTGGATGGATGGATGGATGTTTGTTTTTCACGTAAAAACTACTAAATGGATTTTCATTTAAATACGTTTTCGTTAAACTTTACAATAATATAGCTTATGCATCAGAATAACACATAGGCTACAATTTATAAAGATGTGTGAATTGTCCATAATATGACGATAAGTGTCAAGTAAGTAGGAAAAAAATCTACCATCTGCGAGCTATTCTGGCGTGCGCTGCTAAAACCGCTAGAGTTACACATTATGTATTGTATGATGGAAATGTTTATCTTAAATAGTCCTACAAAAAAACCCGCCACAGTATATATATATATAGGTTATATTCTTTTCTACGCCACGCTAATATAAGCTACTCGAAATACTAATCCTGCGCAAACGAAGTCGCGGGCACCAGCTAGTAAATTTATATTCTTGTTTCAACCAAATCCTAAAACATGTGTCACAGTGAATTTACAGTGGCATCAAAACTATAATCGACTTCATAATCAGCCAATGGTGTCTATTCTGTTGTTCATCGAACTAAACTAAAATTAAACTAAAATTAAATTTAAAAATGTCAAATTTAGTTCTAAAAGCTATTCTGTTGTCAGGCTGAACTAAATTTAATCTTCGAAAACGACAGGACTATATTTTAATTTGACAGCCACCAAATTGAATTGAATTGACAGAGTTAAGTGAATTAAGTGGGGTTTACACGGGTCGATTTTCGTCGTGCGGCTCGTCGCTTTACAAATCGCCTCACCAAGCCGCATCGCTAGCCCATTTACACTAGTGACTAAAATCTCATGCGGCTCGGTCACTTCCTTCGAAAATGTTGAGAAGAATAGGTGTTCGTGCCGGAATTGAAATAGTTAGTTATTCAATTAATCAAGAACGATCTGTACGTAGAATCGCAGTAGTGAAACAACGTGCACGAAACACACCTTCATGCGGCGGGCGATTGCCTACAACATCGTTTACACGGTCGATTTTGGTCACCAGCTGCATGTGGCCGGTCACCGCGCAGCCAAAGTCGGATGCTACCCAACTTTGGGGCTTGCGGCTTTAGTCACTTGCGATCTAGTCGAATTGCCATTTAGACGGTCGATTTTGGCCGTGCGGCAAAAATCGCGCGGCTTTAATCACCCGTGTAAACCCCACTTTAGTCTTTGGATTTGACTAAGGTAGAGCACATTTTTTTTTAATTCGAAATTTGAAATTTGGCGCTCAAGAAAACCTTTTTTTACCAAGCGAGGCCGAACTTGTTTTTCAAAATGCAAAAATACAAAGAAATAATCAAATAGAAAGTCAAAACATTTTTATTTTTTTATGGAAATTATCCACAATTTATTGATTTATATAACTAGTATAATCGCCTCCGTCAGCAGCTATGACGGCACGTAGTCTATCTCGTATTAGATGAGACAAGGCGCACGCATAAATCAGTTCCCCTGATAATCATCCATACCCGTGCACAGTGTGATCCAAGAGCTTCAGGGGGGTTTCTTTCGTTCTGACAGTTCCAGCGTTGAACCATTATGCCCCATAGATTTTCAATCTGGTTCATATCTGCTGACCAAGCAGGCCATTTAATGAGACTAATATCACGGGTGCATGTTAAACCACGCCATGGTAGCCTGGGCCTTGTGTATCGGTGCATTATCGTGAACGTAATCAATTTGCGGGAATTCTTATTAGTATTGACCGTGTCCTGATTTGCTTTTATGATCTGTTATTTGACCTTCATCGCCATGACGCCGAATCCAAAATCTCACGGTGAATCGAGATATATTGAGCTCTCGTGATATCGCACTAATATTCAAGCCATCTTCGTGGAGAAATAATATTTCAGCCCTTTGTTGCAGAGTTAAAGACATTTTATTTCAATCAATCTTTCAAAGAGGATGCAATAACTATACGTAAGAAGAGACGGGACATAGAGTAAAATAAATTACTGTCGTCAAAACAGGGCTACCGCAAAAAGCCAACATGACGGACGACTGACAAAACAATCAGTTCTACCAACATACAAAAATGGAATAGTGATATGCAGCCAGTATTTAAAATCTATCGATATTGATGAATTGATTACCTACAGTTTGAAATGTTTTTTTTTTTTTTATTATTTTCACCAGTTTTTTTAGCACCACTTAATCAAAACCAGTGGCACAAGGTCCAGTTTATTGGATTTGTGTTCAATCAAAAAGGCCATAAAGTAAAACATAACATTTATTTTCGGCATTTACCAGGCAGTCTTGGCGCTACAGAGCGATCTCTTCCAGACAACCTTAGGCTCACCCATAACATTTAGGTTATAAACATCTTAAATGTACATGTGCTACAATCAGTGTCTAGTGTTTCATCGTGGCAGTCTATGGGGGAGGCCTATGTCCAGCAGTTCTTTGTAGACTTCTTTAGGTTGATGATGAAAGATTTAGTAATTTCACCAATTTTTTACACCTAAAAAATAAAAGCATCGATTATCGATATTTATAAATGAAGATATCGTTCACCACACTATCATTCAGAATCAAAATTATTATTGCTTGGGATTATGATATTTTTTGGAATATATGATATTTTGGCCCAAGAAGAAGTATGTATAGGACTGATAATTTATCTAATAATCTAGGTAGGTACTAACCGGACTTCATCCAGAGGAAACCTGGCCATAAAAAGTTTTTTGCCGTTATTTCTATCTGATTGTAAGCCGCATATTTCACAATTTATGTACTTCATATTTCATATTCACAGAAATTAATTAGGTTTCAGAAGCAAACAACACACATAAACGTATTTAGACCACAAAAATAAAACATTTTGCAATATAAATTTTGTCTAAGAGAAACAGAGAAACAAATTGACCATGTGAGAATGTAACTGACTGACAGGTCATCAAAGAACGAGAAAGATAGAGGAAGTGAAAAATGGTCACCATTAAAATTCTGCCCCGTTTCATACAATCTTTTTTTTTTTCTTTTAGTTGCGACCGACTGCAGTCTATATTTACTAAAATTCAAACTTATTTTTTTTGTTAAATGTCATTATGGTAATGTGTCAACTTTAAAATTAAGAAATGAGGTTCACCCATGGAATTAATAAGGTTGTACGTAGTACTTATTACTTCCATGGGTTCCCATCAAAAAGTATCTTTTTGTAGGTCGATTCTACACCTTTACTATCAAAAAGTAATAAGTAGGAGATATAGCATTTTAGACTTTACTGCACACAGTATGGTAAAGGTCAAGGTACGCCGGATGCGTATGCAGCACACGGTAACGTAGACACGCGCGTCTCTGCGCCGCGCCGCGTAGAGACGCGCGTGGACGTCACGCAAGCGGTGTGCCATGTCTCATACAGTTCCATACATTACAACATAATGGTACGTCGACGTGCACACCTACGTCTACGCATACGCAGCCGGTGTGCTGTGGCCTTAAAAGATGATTTATGCTAGACTGTGCTGGTACTGAACCATAGCTTTGGGTGCGGACGAGGCATGGATTAAAAAGGTACAAACATTTTATATATGAAGTAGCCGTGCACTACCCGTGCCTCGGGACGAATTGAGGTGCGGGCGGCGCTGAACTGGAACTACTTCATTTTAAATTCGTGCCTCGTAAGCACCTGTTTATGCCACGGCTCAGACCCAGCCCGGTCGCATAAATCATGAAAGCTATCATCTTAATTACAACAAAATTCAATACTTTGTGATCCTAATTGTTTTCCTCTACTTGCAGTTTGTAAATAGTTGATTTAAGTATTTATTTTCTTAGCGAAATATGCCCCGAGAATACTTTTTTTGAATCACTAAATTTAATCCACACCAGTTTTCATGAAGACTAATTTTAGGTAGATTTTTCTAATATTAGACATAAAACTGCACAACAGAATATAAAAAGGCCACCTAAAACTAAGTTGAGTAACTAAGCTAATTTTAGTGCTGTCTGACTAAGATTTAGTTTAGTGCTGTCATTTTAGTCGATTCTCAATAGCATAAACTGTACAACAGAATAGGAAAAGACCACCTAAAGCTAAGTTGAGTAACTAAGCTAATTTTAGTGCAGTCAGATTAGGATTTCGTTTAGTTCAGTCATTTTAATCGATGTCTGAATAGCAAAACGTCATTTTGACGCAACTAAAACTAAATTTAGTTTAGTTTAGTCTAGTTTGTGCCAACAGAATTGACACCATTAGCTGTCTACCTGTTTCCATTACGTCTACTGTTATAACTTTCTTTATTTAAGTAGGTATCTTCATATCTTTTCTTTTATCCAAACACTTTTAATCAAGCTTAATGATTCCTTTAACCTATTCAACTGCTTTACTATAATTTGATAACTCTATTCATACAACTTCAAGTACTTATCTACAATTAATTACAACCAAACAACCATCAGAATTCTAATCAAAAGGGACGATATGTCACCGCATGATGACTGTATGCACAATAATGATATTCAGATGACGAATGATATTAATAATGAAAGGATTAAGTTATGTACTCGTATAGTTGTGAATGAAAGTGGTATGTTGACGAATTGTGACTGAAGCATAAACTGACTTTGTATAGATCAAATGTAGTATACGCTTAAGTTTCAGATTCTTCCTAAATAATGTCATTGGTGGTTTCTAGGTCATACTGTCTGAGGCTTCTGTTGTGACTGTTATCAGAGATAACTAAGGTGTGGACATAATTAAACAATATAATCAAAAATATTTGATTTTACATCTAATGATAATAAAAAAAGGAACAAAAACTAAAACTACAATGGGCGATCTTATTGCTTAGAAGTTATTTCTTCTGAATACCTCGAACAGACAAAAGATGAGGAGGTTTCTTTCATGTAAGTACAGTTTTCAAAAATTCTCGGACAGATTCGATGTTTCAGATGTTTAAGTCTGTTTGATTTCTAAAAGTTGTGCCATCAGTGCAGTATATGGAAGATTTAGAGCCAACCACTTCATACCACTAGATTGGACATCATATATTTCTTCAGTTAAGTTTAATAATCATTTATTCTCAAAAAGATAATTATCACTTACATGAGAATCAATTATACATATAGTAAAAAAATAAAGTAGGTCGTTCGAGTTAAGGTAGGAAGGTACCTAATTAACGCTTATCCCATTCCATGATAGGTATAGGTAGATAGGTTTAGTTAAAACTTGTAGATAGATAAATAGATATAAAATTCTTTATTGCACAACTTAAAAGTACTGGTACAAAGGCGAACTTAATGCTAAATAGCATGAATGCTATGTGAAACAAATATGTTGATTTGTCTGCGTATGAAACTCCAGATTGTACTACCCACAGTGCATTATAAGAAAACTCTTAAAGGATTAGTTCTGGCGACAGTTCAAAGGTGGCTTACGTCCGCACACATTGATTTATGATAAAACGCGAATAAAGCCAGCTCTAATCGTCTTTGTATGAGTAGAGTGTCATGGTGTATTGAATGATTCAAAAGAAAAAGTATCTACTTAGTTTGATCGCCTTTGAAATTAAGAGGTAAATATTTTCTCTGGCTAAGAGGGTCCAACTGCTGCAGCAGCTATTTAATTATAAGTACAACAACTACCTTAATTATTTGGATTATCAAAATAGTTGAGCTGGAAAAAGAATGTTGTGCATACCTCAGCCTGGTCATTGACATAAAAAAGAGTGACGAAGAAAACATTAGTGACACAATTAATTTTTTTATTCTACTTGGTAAGCAAACAATCATACGGCCCATCTGATGGAAAGTAGTAACCGTAGCCTATGGACGCCTGCAACAACAGAGGCATCACACGCGCGCTGCCGACCCTGAGACTTAAAGATGAAAAGTCTCATGTGCCTGTAATTTCACTGGCACCCGTACCCTTCAAACCAAAACACAGCAATGCGAGCACTACTGTTTGGCAGCAGAAATAGGTACGGTGGTAGTACTTCCCCGGACGAACTCTTTCAGAAGAAGTTCTACAACTAACAAAGTAGTAAGATGATGATGATAGGTAACTTTTCATGCAAAATTCATAAGTCAATCAGAATGACATGGCTACATTCAGAGAGCTGAGTCTAAGTTTTGAGCACAGAATTGACACGGACTTATCATGGTGTTTTTTTTTTTTTTTTTTTTTTTTTTCTAATGGACAAAATGCAGTTGGCCTCAGACGGCCGATGCTGCGTTACCGGACTTTTGGTGAGCGCGGAAGGCGCTCCACCTTAAAATTAGGTTGGGGCAACTAGCGCAAGGGCACCACTTAGGTACGGACCTCGGCTTGGGCCGTTGCCAGGTTGGGAGGAATAGGAAAACGCCCCGGAACATGCTTGTAACGGTTTAGGCGTGTGGTACAGAAGGTACTGAAAAGACTGGAGGATAAGAGCAAACGCCCCGGAACATGCTTGTACCGGGTTAGGCGTGTGGTACTGAAGGCACTTAAAGTCTTCGACCCCGCCGGCGGGGTCGCTGTATTTGTGTAGTGTTTACTCTGTCGTGATTGGATGACGACGCCCCCGCATTCGCGGCGGTGATTTCGTCATCCGGGTCACCAAGAACGTGTCTTGGTCGACGCATGGTGTAGTGGAACAAAGGATTTTGTACGGCGACACCGATGAGCGCCCCTAGCGTACACTCTGTGAACCTCATTTTCCATACAAAAATCCATGTTACACTACACTATACGTCCGTGCCAATTGATGGTCACACTCAGACTTACGGTCTCTGACATTTTTTGTTACAATCATAGTGTATTTCATTAATGATTAAATTATTTTTAAATATCTCTTTTACGTCTTTAGCTGATGATGATGATATTTTGCATAATTATTTAAAGAGTTCTCTATAAACTACCAATATTTTAATGCCAACGACCACACATCACTGAGAACAACCTCACACAAACGCGGTTGCATTAGCGGGGCCCATATTGTTAACTGGATCACAATGGAGTTCTGAATCAAAGCGTATAGTTGTAGGCTGTGGGTAAAAATATCGCGAATGCGAGATGATTTAGAGGCTTGGTAGGGCTGTGGAAATTATACTCTTTGAAATAAAAATTATCTTTAATTTCATAATACTGAAATTATTTTAGCAGTGATAATAGAAGGTCCAGGGCCCTTATTCGCTATGACCAACGTAACATAACGCGGGCTCGTTACGATATCTGCGTGAAATCATCGCTGAATCGTTTGGGTGACATCATGCGTTATTGACAAGGAATCTTTTCGGTCATAGCGAATAACCACCCAGTTCTAATAGGTCAGTGTGCCGGTGTGTATCCGGCCTATGAATAGATCCCTCCGTCTCTTTCTATGGATGTCATAAAAGCCGACTAAGGGTAAACGAAGAGCAGGAGAGGAGAAGCAGCATCCACCTCCACCTATGGGCCTCCACCTATGGCTAATCCCCCAATTACATTCTATTTGGGACGCCTTGCCCAACAGTGGATGTTTAACGGCTGATGACGATGACTCTTGGTCTCCATATTTAAAGCGAACTTCTCTTACGAAGTTCGTAAACGAACTGATGATACTTCTTACTGTAGAGCTCCTTCGGAAGCGGAAGGATGATTACGATGAGTATTTACTAAGTAGGTATTATTTTTACAGAAAGTTAAAGTCAAAAGTATTTTATTCATTGACATCAAGGATGATTTGAAAAAAATATCCTTGTGATGTCAATGATATCATCATCATCTAAGCCGTCAGACGTCCACTGCTAGACGAGGCCCCCCAATAGAATACAATTAGGGATTTGCTATAATCATCACGCTTGACGGTGGATTGGTGATTGGTGATGAGTACTCAGGAGGATGCTGCTGCCCATCGTTTCTTAGTTAAGTTATACAAAACATAGTTTCATAAATGAGATTTTACATTTTTACATGCAGGAAGGAGTGTTAACTCTAAATCTTTAAGTATATGTCTGATGAATTGTTAAATCTAAAATATGACAAGTGACAATCCTGCAGCCTGCGTAGGCGACAACACGACGCGGGGAGCGATGTACTGAATGGTGGCTGTGTGCCGTGGTACAGGAATTGGAGATCTTTTTGAATCATCTTATGAATTAAAATTACTCCTGTTTCAACGCGACGAAGCTTAGAAGAGTCAGTCAACACACACGGCTTGGTTTAATTTGATGATTCGTCTTACCACTAGCTGGGAAGCCCCTGTGTGGTGCCTCGAAGCAGTAGCTGATACAAAGACCAACAGGGATAAATAACATTGAAACAGAGAAAAAGAAATTATTAATAAACATTTATCTGACTGTCATTGGAACTTTCAATGACGGTGATAAGTTAAAAATAAGCACAATAGATAGTTATGCACATACTACATTGCTTCTAAGCGATAAGACCGCTCATTGTACCTTCTTTTAATTATCTTGTTAAGTTTTATGTATTATTTTAAATCTTATGGTGTACGATAAAGTATAATCTATTATATTCTACATAAAAGGTGCTCCATTCATTTTCGACGATTTTAAACACAATAAATTGGGTCTCCTCTTCATTCGACCGAGTGATACAATATAACTCTTAAAGAAACCATAAATAAAACTGCAATGCAAAAGCACATACAGCGATATCTACTAATTTGAATGGTGTCACTGATTCAATTCCAGAATTCAACTCAGGTGACTCTGGAGAAAATTATAGGTTTTTCGTTTTACCCACGACAGAATGGAGTTGGTGTATGCGTTTGGGGAATACACCAATTGGTGGTTTGGGTGTGTTTGTTTGTTAGGTATTTAAATAACTTTTCATTTAAAAAACCGACTTCCGCCATTGTATTCGACAAAATAATTTTGGATAAAAAAAAATTTTGAAAGAACCATAGTGGTGAAAGGATTATGATACTTTCTGAATGCAAATGCTTGGTTTGTTGCTGAAAATATCAAAATCGCCATATGTATGCCTACAATATTTCCCTCAACTCCTCATGGATCCCATCATCAGAACTGGATTTAAAAAAAAATGGGACCAATCTGGAAGTATATCTATTCAAATAAAAAAAGAATTTTCCAAATCGGTTCATAAACGCCGGAGACATGCGGTAACAAACATTAAAAAAAAAAAAAAAATACAACCGAATTGAGAACCTCCTCCTTTTTGGGAAGTCGGTTAAAAACGGTTACAACTAGACCAATGTCAGGAAATGAAGGAATCCAATGCGCCTCGCAGACACCTTTCAAAACGGCAAAAACGATTGTTATGCATATTTTTCAATCTTTTTGTATGACTTTACAGTACTTAAAATATATCTTGATGGAGAAATTTTAAATGGGAATCATTTTGAGAGTCAGATAACGCTGCCTGAAGTTTGAATATTTTAAATTCGAGTTTGTCAATCAATCTGCAGGTAGCAATCGAGAGTCCTTAGTAAACCCTCGATTATTGTTTAAAGATACGCCCACTATCCTTATTGAAGCCCCGTTTTTGTTGTCCCAACAGCCTGCAACCGTAGACAAAAGACCATCGACTCAACGAATCGCTTGGGAAACGTAAAACAGCGTCAACCTTGTCGCATGCAATCTGTGCATTGCCACGTTCTCAAAAGGGATGAAAAGAATGTGACATGAGAGAATGTACCCTATAATCTTTTCATGAAAATAGTTCTTCCTACCACCGGTTAAAATTGACGCTCTTTTTCTGACCTTCTTGAACCAGTGATACGAGAGACGAAAATACTAGTAATAATAAATGCTGGACATTTCACACACATTATCTAGCCCCAAGCTAAGCAGAGCTTATGTTATAGCAACTAGATAACTTAATACTATACATCACATAGATATTTTTTTTTTATTATACATAGAAAATACCCAGAACACCCTGAACAAATATCTGCAGATTGGACAAATATTTGTTTCGAGGCGGGAATTGAACCCGCAACCTCCTGCGTCGCAGGCGAACCTTCGCCCGCCGCTCTACAGAGGTAGTCAAAAATATCTTATAGATAGCGGTGCCATCGTACATTTCTGAGCGATAAGTTTATTTAACGGCCACTTGTCTAAGAGAGAGGTTTGGCCCACATTGTTGTATGAGTTGTATGAGAAGATTTATCACGTGAATTTAAAGAATCAAATTAATTAGATTTTTAAAATGGATGAAAGGATGTCACTATTATTTATTATTAATACAAAAGTTTTTGGTTTGTCTTTGAATTGATATAATAGTTTTTTTTTTATTATTCCTTAAGTCATTCATTTGATTACCTATCTTTATCTCAATCCTGGGACTACGGCCTACTCTCGTATATGAGAGTGAATGACCGTTAATCCATTACGAGGGCAGGTTCGTAGACGTCACGAGTCTTCGCATTTTTTAATTTAGGACATTCTTCTACTACTTCGAATCACTATTTCTTTCTCGGTAACCCTGCGTTAGTTCAGAGATTAACTCTACAAAAGTTTACTGAACCAGTGTGGTGAAAGGATGCGCGTCAGAGCGCGTTGCAGTCCTTTCGTGGACAATAATTTCTTTCACCTTTCTGAGCACGTGGTAACTTCGTAGTAACTTTACTAACTAACCTAACCCCTAAAATGCTTATTCACCGTTGCGCAGAAAAACAACACAAAATTAATATGAAAAAGTTCAATTTAATTTAACCCGTTTACGTCCATGTCGCGACACAACTCCAATTCCAGTATTTTTACGATGTATCTGTCAGAATGGTGCCATCATTCGATGCCAACCAATCTAACTTTGTCGAGGCAACGTTATAGTACTTAGAAGTGTTGCAGGCAAAGTGGTGAAGGATGGAGCGTTTTAAAATTGCTGGAATGGAATGCCAAGACGTATTTAGCATGGTCATCAATACAAGTTTATAAACGACGCGTGACCCGAAAGCTGGCTCAATGCATTAGTATTGCCTTTCAGCGAGGCAATGCAGCTAGGTTCTTAGTGATATTTCCGTCTGGTAGTGATTTTGGTCAGTTGAGATATTTTTAGATCGTCTTCACATGTCTCAACTGTTTCATTTGTATTATACTTTCTGTAAATAAAACAAAAAAGTTTGTTTATGCTTCTATTGATGCTGTGACTTAGGACTTAATGTGAGTGGCAAAAACCAACAAACCTGACTCTTTGTCTAGGTTATATAATAAAGAATTCCTAGGGCCCGTATTATTGAGTGCATGAAAAATTCAATTTACGATGGGATTTTTTAATTTGGATTACTTTGCGTTAGTTTGATTCGTTAAAACGGGCCATAGACATTCAGTTTTTGTAAAGATTATCTTTTTTACTGTATCTACGTAAGTTCAGAATATATATTTTTTATTATATATTTGTATGGTATACCTGCCGGCCTAGACAAACAGTATTGGTTTCGAAGCGATTCTATTTCTACAGTCGTAATACAATACAAAAGACCACGTGACATATCGATAGCTTACATCATTCTCATACATTTTGGACTTTTCTATTAGCGTCATCGCTATTAGAATGTTAGGTACTTTGTCTGCGGCCTCAGCTAACCTTAGATCTAGCGTTAGGTACTATTCGTCTATAACTCTATGGGATTCTTCTAAATTACCATAAAATACCATTACTCGCTGCAACTTAAGCTATAAATACAACTTATTCTAAGTTTTTAATGAAATATAATTTTGACGTAGTTGATCTCACAAGTTAATGAATAATTTAGAGACGTGAATTTGACAAATTTTTAATGACTAAAAGATGATTCTCAGTAAAATAAATAAATAATATTTTTATTTTAGGGTTATTGAGACATTTACAAAACCTAATCAATAAGCCCATAGAAATCATAATCATTGACCTTATAGACTTAAATACATATAGAAGAAAAGAAAGAAGTTATGTACATGAAAGCGCTCCATTTTACCTGACTATGCAAAGAAAAAGAAGGGTTACGATTTTAGCAGTCCATTTTTAAAGGTATGTATGTATGTAACTTGGTTCATCTGGTTGTTCATCAAGCTCTGAAACAACTTGACAGATTTTGACAAATAGCATATTATCATGGTATAAATGGATAAAAATCTTGTCCAATCTTGACACTGATGCAAAATATCAACTTAAGGTGATTGCTCTCGCATGTGGCGCGAAATTCAAATTTTATTGTGTTTATTGTAAATCACAGCTAATCAACACTTCTTGAGATAGAGAAAACAGATTTTGCGAAAACTAGGAGACCTAGCACACATGTTTTAATTGATAGTATCTCATAAATGTCATTAGTTAAGCTACGCATACCTTTAAACCAAAAAAACACTGTAAAAATCATTGAAGAGTATTCGTAGCTGAAGTAATGATCTATATGTGAAACTATAAACTAAAACATGTGTGTTAGGTCTCCTAGTTTTCGCAAAATCAGTTTTTACTATCTCAAGAAGTGTTGATGAGCTGTAATGAGCAAAAACGCAATAAAATTTGAATTTCGCGCCACATGCGAGAGCAATCACCTTAATCAGTTAAACGTGAACTTTTACACGATTTGAAACATAAAAACAATACAACATAAGGCTTGTTTTTAAAGCTTGTAAAAAGTGTACATATTTAATATTACTATAAATAACCTATAGACTCATCGGACCCTTGATTCTGGATTATCACCAGCCTATAGAAGTCCACTGCTGGAAATTAGGCCACGACGAGCGGTCTAGAGCTGCCTCTATTCACAGACTCCCATGTGACTTTTAAAATATCTTCGACCCTTTGAGAGAGGGACACTGCGTCATCGTGGACACTTTATTACTATACACAAATTGACAACCTCACTTTCCAAAGTCGGCCAACTACCTTCCTTCTCATATTTATACCTTGTTATTCTCGTATCTTCGAGATACAATCAAAACTTTCGGCTCGTCTCAATCAAACTTTTTTAAATGTTACCCGCCCCCACCAAATGTCATATTTCTTCCCCCCACCCTCATGGAGGGGGTAATAATTCCGTTTTTCTATCGTTTTTGTTATAAATTCGTAAGGTATTATTGTGCTCGTGAAAAAGTTTGATTAGAAGGAATAAACAGGACGATATAAACTGGTTGATTTTTACATCAGTAGCTCTGCCAAAACTTTTTTAAAATATATTTCGAGATCGGCTTGAATAAATGTAATGTGTTTTGTTAAAACTGATAAATACCTAGAAGGAAACGAATACTGAAAAACTAACATTTAAGAAGTTCTAATGACTCGTAAAATGACGATTTAGAGAAATAGGTTTCGAAATCTATGAATAGGTACCTAACTATAATATGTTCTTAATTTTGTGATATGAACAATACTCGGAGTTTCCCTACATGTTAGAATCCGAAATGAGTAAATACGTAGAAGAACCAAGATCACTGACATAGATCTCAGAATTAGCAAGTTAAAGTTGCAATGAGCAGGTCATATAGCTTAGAGAACTGACAACCGTTGGGGGATAAAGGAACTTGAGTAGCGACCACAAACCAGACGACGTAGTAGGGGAAGGCCAACGACACATTATAAAGGTTGCAGGAAGTCGGTGGATAGAGGTGGCACAAGCATTTTATGGGAGATGCCAATGTCCAACTTCAACAGGCTGATGATGATCATGATGAATTTTATGAAAACTGATAGTCACTTAGTTTGAAACTAAATATAACCAAAGATAATGATAATAATCCTATAACTACCAAGTCGCGTGGCTATTCATTCTGCTATCTAGGTTTTGCTACTTAGTCCTTTTCTGATCTAGTGTTTAGACGATTTAGCCTATTTACTGGAGATCTAAGCATTTTGCGTACTTACCTAATTGTTTAGCTTACTAAAACTTTCTGCTCGCAACCCATCGTTTTCTTCTTAAAATACTGGACTTCATAGGTAATTTAAAGTAAAACCAGAAATAACATAAAAATTGGAAAGCTTGATTCAATTTTGTAATGACAAAGACATGAATTATTTCAATAAACAGTAAACCTGACTTACCATTTCAAAAGCGCGCAAATATAACTTTACTTTTAAAGCCGTTTAAAAATAAATTGCAAAATACAAATTACCGAATCCAACATCAATATCGTATTCAGGCAATAATCGTCAGTTTGTAGCCTAAATGACCTTACGAGGTGAGTTTAAGTTATAAGAAATAAGCGTCAATAAGTTACCCAAAAACCCTGTCACGGGAAGACGATACAACGAAAAGGTGCAAAATATCAAAGCTAATGAGACTTCATCACAGACAACAAGCTAAGGAAGCAGTTATAGAGGCAGGTAGAGTAGCTACCTTAGAATTGTTATGAAAACAAGTAGTCATCACTACAATCAACGGTGATGGCATGATGAATGAAATGGTTTAAGGAGAAAGCAAACAGTCCAGTATTGTTGGAATCTTCAAAATGGGTCAATAACATTAAGAAATGTATAGCATAATAATGGAAGAGGCTTGTTCCCTACAATAGGTCAATATTAATTATACAATAATATAATTAATAATATTATTAATTATATAATTATACAATATACATTTATTATTACACATCATTTTATTATTATTCACAGGCTGTAAATTTGAATTAATCCGGTTTTAAGTTGAGTTAGCATAGCTTATTTTGTTCTTTGTTCCCACAAAGTCCAATATTGAGCTCAAACCAGTTTCTGCCAGCCAGTCAACACAACACAATGATTCACAAAACGAGGCACACTCCAGAAAGCTTTCTCGCTTCCGCTTATTCCTCAAAACCCTCTATAAAGGTAATGTCCCCAGTGAATTATAATTATTGCCTGTTTAATGTATGTCTTCTTCGGTTAAGCATTGGGTGTCCCTATTTTTAGTTGTCAAACGGGCCTTACAAATGGCCGACCCGCTGTGATGTTATTGGAAAAAAATATTTTATTTTCTTGTAATGTTGCGCTGCTTTGCGTCTCGATGGGTTTCCAATTTTTGTTGGTTTTTAAGGTTTTGTGTCAGTGAAGTGTTTTTTCATAACTTTTAAATCGTAAGTATTTTATTGATTTTCAAACGATGTGTGAATTTCTAATACAAATATCGAGCATAAAGGAGAACTGTCGTTTAAAAAAAAATAAAGCACCTTATAGTGAAAATAAACATCGAATTCAAATACAAGTGTCAAATTGACTCGTTTGAATTTAAAATTGGAATTCGATTGACGGTTGATCATGGCCGAATGCACCCATCCGCGTTCGAGCAGAAAAAATATTCAAAAATAATTGCAAACTTTATTCTTACACTTTCAAAACTGCAGCAAGACTCTATTGCAATAGCATAGCAGCTATAATTGCCTGGTATTTTGAAGTTTGATAAATTTTTTGTTGGTTATAATGAGGATCGAGTCGGTAGCAATACTCATTCGATCGGAAAGATCGAATCTTTGAAACATTCCGATGATACATAAGTAACAAATGTTTTGGACAAACAAAAACAACAGTTAGTGGTTAATCTTTTGAAGATAAGGAGTAAACTATTTTAAGAGTGATAAATGACGTGGCTTGGTGAAAAGCTGACCCCCCACCTATTCTAAGACACATAACTGGTAATGCATGTGAGTCTACTGTGTAATCCAAATTCAATTATTACTTACGTGTGTGTGGTTGGAAATTACTTACTAGAAAAGCGGTAAAAACAATTATTATGAGGAATTTCCAAAAAGATTCCGATCCAAAAAGATGAAAGTTCAAAAAATAACAATCAACATCGTACTTACGTGGTAGATCTATATAGTACAGTCAAATTAGGTGATTTTTTGCAAAAGTGTGGAACTAATTAGATGTAGTCATGAAAACTTTTCTAATTGTTTTGTATGGCTTAAAAATCACCTCTAATAATAAGCATCAGTAATTTCACCCTCCGGAACAGGGTGAAATAGGGTGAAAACCTTATAATATCCGTAACTTAATGGAGGAAATAGAAGTAGTCGGTGCAATTTGGCATAGACTTTGAACCGTTATGATCTACATTTGCACCAAGTATTTTTTAAATCCGACATACGCAACATACAAAAAAAAACATTTATAAAAAAAACTTTTTGTGGTTATTACGGCTTCGGGAAAATTAAGGTAGTCGGTACAAATTGATAGACTTATCAGAAAAATGTTCGAAATACATTACCAGGTTTGCACCTTGGTGCGTCTCACGGGAGGCACTTTTCCATATTTTATTGTCGCTCTACTTCGGGGAAAATCAATGTAGTTCTGGGATTACTAAATCCGCCGGAAGTTTCATACTGGTGGTATTAATTTACGGAAGATGCATGTGTTCAACACTGTATTCCCTACATGCACGTGGTTTTTATTAAAATCATAATGCACTAAGACAGTCTCTCTATACGTAATTTAACTTGCATCAAGTAATTTCTTTCTATTTTAAAATTTACGGTCTTTTTATGTTTGTAACTTATATTTAAAAGGGTTCCGTAAGCGCCAGAAACGGTGCAAACCTAGGATAAGCTTCTTTTCGTGTCATCTAACGTTTCCATAAAAATCCACGATTACACGATTTAGGTCCACACTTTTAGCTAATTTGCCTGTACTATATACTAGATCACTTACTTTCGAAAACAAACTTTAGCAATAAAGACGATGTCAAAAGTATTTGTTCATTGAAATCACAAGGATCATTTTGAATTGATGAAGGGGATATACTAGGTGAATTCACTCCTGTTCCAACGCGACCAATTATTACTATCAGCGGAAACATAAAAGTATATGGTAATGGTGATGATCTTCAAATACATACTGTCATACAAAAGATTTTGAACATGACCAACCTCCTCGTTATTTCCCATACAAAAGTCAACATCACAATAAAACTACGTCATAGAACATGTTCGTGAAAGATGTACGTGACGACGACATCGAGATGTGCTATCGTTCCATACCATCAGGAGCTGGACCATAGCATAACAAAGAGTAACTATCCGACCCGCCACAGAATAACACACAATTAGTTAGCAAGCAGGGTCATAGCTTAGCAAACAGTTTGTAGAGAAGCTGACAGGGTTCGTTCACTTCTGAGAAGGTTGACCTTACGAGAAAGATCGGAAGCCTGTTTATCAATATTGTTTTCGAGGAAAGGGTTTATGGGGTGCGTGTTATAATAGGTTTTGGAAAGCTTTATAGTTTAAATAGCCTTAGTAGACCAGTAGAAGGACACTGCGTCTTCTCATCCAAGCATCGTAAACGCATCAAATTTTATGACAAGTGTGTTGTAGATGCAACAATCTTCAAGAAGCAAGCCGTTCTAAGACCATTAATTACCCCGGTATTTAACAGATTAAAAGATTGTTATTGCGGCATTATGAAATACGAGAGAGTACCAGCAGATGGAATGAAAAAGGCAGTTGACGGATTCTTCGCTCCACAAATGTCTACCTTTGTCAAACCTCTTGAAGCTGCCATTGCTGGTCAGCTGGAATAGGTCCTTGAGCGTAGTGATGAGTTGGCTAAGATCAAGAAACATCATCTCAATAGTCCGTACCACCAGTATGTGCGCCAAAATATTCGGCTTCGACGATGGAGCTGCCCTAACTCAAGTCAGTCTTCAAAAAGCTCAAATATTTCAATATATATTTAAAAATTTTTGTATTAGTTGTATCTTTCTGCTAAAAAAAATATTCGTTGAGTAAAATATTTAAATATAAATATTGATTGTAACCTAATTAAATTGGATAAAAAAACTAAACTCTAACGTTTCGTTGAACCTACACAAGCAAGTAAGACATTGTAAACGTCGCAGGAAGTCGGTGGATGGAGGCGGTTCAAGACCTTTTTTCGTGGCATTCTAAGGGGGAGGCCTATGTCCAGCAGTGGACTTCGACAGGCTAATGATGATGATGATGATGATGACACAAGCAAGTTGGGCATTATAATTTAAATTGTCAGTTATCTAAAGACATTATAGACGTTGCAGGGAGTCAATGAAAGGAGGCGGAGGTCAAGACCGTTTGTCGTGGCATTCTAAGGGGGAGGCCTATGTCCAGCAGTGGACTTCGACAGGCTAATGATGATGATGATGATGACACAAGCAAGTTGGGCATTAAATTTGATCTTCCATTTATCAACTGACAAAATGCAACTCAATACCGCGTAGGCACAAACACTGCAAAATTAAATTCAAAGCTTAGACCAATATCAGTTTGTATTGCAGAATATTGTCACTTATTAGCATACAACTTTGCATCACTTTCTACCAGCTCTTTATCAATATATAGGTTAAGATAGATGTTATTCGTGAGACGAGTTATTACTTACGCGCGACTTTGCCTGCGATTTCTAGGAAACACCCACGCCGGGCTCGGCAGACAAGTTACATATTAATATTGCAACTGAGATATGGAGTTATGGATGTGACATAAAGTTGTATATGAACTTGAAGGCAATTATACTATACGTAAGTATCTCTATCTAGGCAGCCATTGCTAAGATACAAAGACAGTCTTAAGAGTCCCATGAAGACTTACAATATATCTATCCAACTAAGGTTATCAGGCAAGATATCACGACTTGTGGTGAAATAACTTTTCATTTAAAAAACCCACTTCCGCCATTGTATTTGACTAAATATTTAGATGAAAAAAAATGATGAAAGAACCATAGTGGTGAAAGGATTATGATACTTTTTGAATGCAAATGCTTGGTTTGTTGCTGTAAATATCAAAATCGCCATATGTATGCCTACAATATTTGAGGAGTTCCCTCAATTCCTCATGAATCCCATCATCAGAACTGGATTCTGAAAAAAATGAGACCAATCTGGAAGTATATCTATTCAAATAAAAAAATAATTTTCTAAATTGGTTCATAAACGCCGGAGATATGCGGTAACAAACATTAAAAAAAAAAACAACCTAATTGAGAACCTCCTCCTTTTTTGGGAAGTCGGTTAAAAACATAGCTGACGAATGATAATGCCTGATTTAAGGTGATTACCATTGTCAATCGAATTGACAATTATCTAAAGACATTATAGACGTCGCAGGAAGTCGATGGATGGAGGCGGCTCAAGATCGTTCGTCGTGGTGACCTATGTTCAGCAGTGGACTTCTAATACAGGCTGATTATGATTATGATGATGATGATGATGATGATAACCTTGACACAGCACCAAAATTAGCTAATTTCTAATACTCTTTTTATTCAGAACTGTTTTGATGTTACAATCTCACTATATTTGTTTGTGAGGATGTAATGACTCGTTGATATGAAACCGAAATGAAATGAGTTGAATGTTGATGAAACTCATTTCATTTCGGGCTCATCTTTGTGTGCATCATGGTTAGCAGACGGATTGATTATCACAGTATTGTTGTTAAGTACTCAAGTGGATCCTTTAGTTGGCTTTTAAAAACACATTAGGAGACGGAGGGGTTCTTTTCTTAGGCCGAATACCAAGACCTAAATGGTATATTTCAATTTCAGAGTTTTGTTAGTATGCTACCAATTCCATTGAAACCACATCATTGTTCTAACTCTGTGGTCTATGGGCCCTTGCGTCTCCTCCATTCTTTGTCTATGTATTGTCCAGCATTAGTTTGTGGGCATTGTGCACTAACTGAATTGATTAGGACTTGATATGTTGCAGTTGTTTTTAGACTTACAGGCCTGGTTTGAAAATTAATTTACTGGACAATGTTTGGTCAACATTTGCGTCTTTACTTTGGGGTTACTGAATCCAATATTAAAAAACTGTGTGACTATTTTAATACATGAAATAGCTTGTAGCTGATCGTCCATTGTCAACTAAACTAAGTTAGTTTAGCTTAGCTCGCATAGCTGAGCCAGTTTGTCATTTTAGTTTAGTTAGCTGAGCGTAATTATCTATTAGTTTAGTTGGTGGTGGACGATCGGCTTGTTGCTAAATTCACAACTAAAGATATCAAGACAAACGTAAATTTGATATTTAAATTAATTAAGTTACATTTATAACTTTAGAAACTATTTATAAAGAATACCTAATTACAATCAATAAATCTATTCTAATGACAAATAACTGCATTCATCATTAACGTAAACGGATATAAGCTACAGAGTGGTATGAAGACAGTTATAGAGTGTTCCTATGAACCAGATATAGGTACGGGTATGATCGATGGACTGCAAGAGAAATATATCCAAACGCAGAATAAATGTAAACAAACATCCATCTATATAGACAACCTGTACAAAACGGCATCACAAAATGACTAGTAAACAAAGAGGTACAAGTTTAAATAGCTCTGCATACGTATAATATAATGGTTTTCGTTCGCACTCTATGGAATAAATAAATACCTACTTATTATAGAAATTAAGCAATAAAACAACAAGGAAGGTCGTATAATCTATTAACACTCGAACCGGTGGCTTGGGTCCAAACGACCGCGTATAGATTTTAGATTTATAACCATTTATTGGAAACAATATAATTTCTACTCTCGCGTCAAACGATTTAAATCTCTATTTGTTTTAATACAAGAAACAATGTTTAATTTATTGATGCAAACCTAATATTGTATACAAAACTAAATTGTAATTTTTTATGATTTGATTTTCAACTCACTAGTCTTATATTATAAGGTTTATAAGACCTTTGGATTTGGTATGGTTGGTAAAAGAATGCTCAGGTATTCTTTACACGTGGAGGGTCTGCAATAAATAAATATCCACACAGTTTGACAAATGAGTGAACACTATCTTTGTGTTGCGGCTTTTAAGAAGCAGTACTCAGAACTTAAATCATTTAATAGACGTATTAAATTTATTTTAAAAATAAATATAGTCTGTTAATAATACTTTACAACTGTCTAAGAGCTTTTAGCTGTAAAGGTGTAAAGTTTAAACTAGCAAAATTGTTAAATAAATGGAAATTAAAACAAAGAAACCATAACAAAATATGTTGTATTGTATTTGGTTAATTTTCAAAAAAAATTAAACATATGTATTCTAATGACTAAATGTCATCTATTTCTTTAATTTTTGCTATAAGATATTTTTTAAATCAGCCCCAGCTTTTAACCCCATATCAAGCGATACGACAACAAAAAATAAATCGGATAGAACCACCAACAGAATTCATATTAGTCGATTAATAGTATTCCCAGAATTTGGAATAAGACATAAATTTTAATAAAATTTAAAATAATTTATAATCGGAGGATCTAAAGTGTGGTCGTGTACATTGTTTTAGATTTAGAGATTTCATTTTCGTGATGTTTGGTCTCGATGTTTGGTTGGTTTTAAGCGGAATCTTTAGGGTTAACTTTCAAATCATGTAGTTGTGTGTAAATATACTAGCGTACTTAGTCGCTACCTCGTGCTACTGGTTCTTTCTTGGAGACGCTATCTGAGGCAGGTAAATGGCTTTAAAAAGAGCTTCATCAACTAATTATGTACAACAATTCAATACAGTGATCTACAATTTTCATCACTTATAAAAGAAATGTATCTAATTTTTTTTTCTTTAGGCTATCCCTTATACCATTATTCATTTGAAAATAAATTAAGTTCATATTACGTGTTTCTATATTTCGATTGATTTAAAAAATTGCATTATTATTAGTTTACAAGATAACATTTTTGCAATTGATATTTACTCTCTGAAATTTTGATTTCAAAGCCTTGAAATTATACGAACAAAATTGGACTGTAATGCCTTGTCTAAAGATAGATTGTTGAGGTAACAAAGTAAACTCTTATAGGGTTATAGTTGTAGGTTTGAAAAGTATAAATCTAAACCTAGATAGGGATAGATATATAGAACCAGATGCGAGTGAAAGGGAAAGAGATGACGCCATCGGAATGAGTAAGACCAGTAGCGCAATTACAGTGATTTTGGCGTTGGGGCAATCTTCTTGCCGCATCCCGGGATATAATTAGATAGTCTTAGTAATCGAATGCGGTGTGGTCTGTCTGTTGTCATTATTTTCATTATTGTACGCAATTCGCTAATCGTGATTGTGATTGCATTGGCTACTGATGTTTGGATCGGCAAAATATGTTTAACTTTTATTTTATTTATCGTGTTCTTTATAAGATATTAGAATAAAATATTAATATCCTTAAAAAGAGGTTAGCTGTTTTGTTGATCAAAAAATGGATGTCAATTAATATGGAAAAAAATATTCAATTAAAATCAGCCGTTACTAACATCTGAGAACTAAGGGCTTTATGTGGTTAGCAAGTAATGAATTTGCAAAGAAATACGAACTTATAGTAATGGAAGGCACTGGGACCTTTGCCCAGCTGTGGGGAACTATAGGTTAACAAAAACCTTTACATGACAACTGATATCTTAGCCGTTGTTATTGGCAATCAAAATCATGAATCTATGAGCATGTTTTGAAATGCATTTATATGTCTAGTGCATAGCAGCATTATATTATCTATTGCAGCACCCACTAGAAATAAAATTTTCTTGAATTCATACAAAAAGGTTTCAAGATTACATTCGGCTTAGTCTTTTAGGAGATAACTGGTAACATACGGGGTGTAAAAAGACAGCTCCCGAATACTGAAGGTATCGGTAAAGCTACCTATATCATAGCTATAAAAAATAGCTTTCGCCTGAGAGGTGATTCATACCGGAAAAACCTTTTTTTTTCGTTTCGTATCGTATTTGTCTTGTAGCAATGTACACATTTAGTCCGGCCGCGCGAGTTCAACGCTCCCGGTCAGCTGATCGACTCGTAGGGCCAATATTTCTCATGTGGTTTTCATTGCTTTTTTTGACGTTTTTATTTATAAAAGTGTTTTTAATGAATGAAAATAGGTTTTAGTGTTCTTTTAACGATATTTTATGGATATTTATGAGCATTTTATTTTCGTGTTTTTTCAGCTTAAATATTTTCAGAATCATGGTCTGAGTGCACTGTTTCAGTTTTCGGGAGCAGTCTTTTTACGCCCGGTATTCATTAACTTAATACAAACTCTGACGACAAACATACAACCTACCAGCTCCTTTGCTGTAAAAAATTACTCACTTTTACTATATTTATGAACTCAAGATAATGATAAAGAATTGCAACGAATCGCAAAAAATACCGCCAATCCATCTGATTGGTCATTGGTCTCGCTCGCGTCAAAGGAGCCGCCATCGACTGATCGTAATTAGGTACATCGTTACAGAACCATTCGATTCGTTTCGAGAATTGATTTTATATTGGAAAAGTGCTACTGTTTATTGGTTTAGTATGTAGACTGTTATTCTTTACCAATTATTATTACCAAGCCTATCTTATTCTACTAATATTATATATAAATGCGAAAGTTTGGATATTATATTTTGGGTCTTTTCAAGGCAAGAGTGAATAGGTGCCTTCTAGACCTTCGTGCTCCATAGTCGGCTGCATCATCACTTACCAACAGGTGAGATCGCGGTCAAACGAGGGTCTATAATTGTAAAAAAAAAATTGTATCACAAACATACATAACATATCTTAAGTACCCACTAGTAATGAACACAAGTGCTTACACTAGGATACCCTGTGTTGAAAGTGTGTCTTCGAATTAACGAGTCAGGCTTGTAATATCTTTCTGATTTTTTTCTTCGCTTTTGCCTTTTTTTTTAAGTGAAAGTCACAAATACTTTTTACGTGCATGTCCGCTACTGGATTCAAACAACCTTTGAATAGTATGACAGGGTTTATTTCTACTGGACCAATAAAATAAAACATATCTATGAATCTTTTCTTTGTTATACAAAAAGTCCTTTAAAACGACTATCAAACTGTAGCAAGCAAAGCAGGGGGTAATGCTACCGCGGCCTGATAGATGGCGCTAGTCGGTACAATTTACAAATTAAAGAGTGCGTGCGGCGCCGCCGGCGCAGCTATCGTATTCTGGATGGCTGGACGGACCTACTGAGAGTAACCAGGATCTATATTTCTTTTTGAAAAACAATGAAAGAAAATGTATTTATTTTTAACAATACTGTACACAATAAAATTTCTTACATAGCAAACATTACAAGATAGTTAAACATTTTAAATTTTTATTTTTCTATCAACTGTTCTGGCAAAATGAGAGCCGTGCGAATATTAACACCAGTTAAATATTAATGGAGATAATAAATGGCTATGTTTAATACTTTGTTTATTAGACTATCATTTTAATTGTGTTATTTAAATAAACTATTGTTAAGATATTATATTGAGTAAGATTATTTTACACCTAAGAGTATTAGGTACTCAAAACAAATCCACAAGAGTTTTTAGAATACTTACATAAAAACCAATTTTGTGTTAATTTTAGATTAAAAAAAAGTAGGTATTTGCTTTGTTGCTAACTAATAGAAACTATCAAAATATGATTAAGTATACAATGATATATGTAATGGATATTTTTGGCTTCAGTAGTATAAAACAAATAGCGATATCAAAACGAGACGGCCCAGAATACGGCCTCATCTCAAGATTGAACTTTTATGGCTACCGACTGCATTATTACGGCAATTGCATACAATATTGATTTTACCGACTCGACTCAAACAAAATTAATTCTTTATTATCATGTTTATGGGAGTTGATTGATATCTGTCCGATGTGAGTATAAATTGAAACATGTAGAAGATTATTTTAACCTCGGTAGCAGAATTCATCCGTTTATTTACTTCAATGGTAGGACCCAGGCCACACGGGTCTCGGGTCTCTCTCATCTGCACCGTGTCCTAGATGTTATACATCATCATCATCAGCCAATAGAAGTCCACTGCTTGATATAGGCCTCCCTCTTAGAATGCCACCACGAATGGTTTAGAGCCACCTCCATCCACCGACTTCCTGCGACGTTTATAATGTCGTTAGTCCATCGAGTTGAGGGCCTTCCCTTACCGCGTCATCCGGCTTGTGGTCGCCACTCGAGAACCTTTATTTCTCAACGGTTGTCAGTTCTGCGAGCTATTTATGTTATACTAGTTGCGCCCCGCGGTTTCACCCGCGTGAATAATGATGAAAATTGATGATGATGATGATGATGATGATGAAAAGTAGCCTATGTGTTAACCCAAGGCGTAAAGTATCTCCATTCCAAATTTCACTCAAATCCATTCAGTAGTTTTTACGTGAAAGAGTAACAAACATCCATCCATACTCACAAACTTTCCCGTTTTATGATGATGATGATGATGAAAAGTAGCCTATGTGTTAATCCAGGGCGTAAAGTATCTCCATTCCAAATTTCACTCAAATCCATTCAGTAGTTTTTACGTGAAAGTGTAACAAACATCCATCCATACTCACAAACTTTCGCGTTTATAATATTATAGTAGGATTTATGTTTTGCAATTATGTTATTCCGAAAGAGGGGGATTCTAACTATGAAAAAGACGTCTTTCTGGTAAAAACCTTTGACTTTTATCGACTGATGCCGTCGTGAGGTGAAAACAAGGCGCAGCTTCTCGAATGCTGTCCATCCGAGTTGAATGAATCGGCTGACTGCTTTTCCGAAGTGGACCTAGTGGTGGTTGAATCGTTGAATCGTCTGACCCAAATAGACCAACCACACACGAAGCCAAAATTCAAACACTCAAATTATCAAAAGATTTTCATCAGAATCCATCAAAGACGAGATTGGAAACACAAACGGAATCTCATAACGCTAGTATTAGTTTTGATTCCGGGTACTGTCCACATGATATAATTTATCGTGCTTGCGTTTGCTCTGAATACGAAAATGTATAACTTGAAGCTAGTAGGTACAACTTAACAAACATTCGATTAAAACGCGAACTTAACAAATATTGATCGGTTTTTTTTGAATAATGTCCATTTAAAGACTACTTTTAATTTTTTTTACTGAAGACAATAACAAGAACAATAACATACAACAGTCACATAGTCCTGATCTCCCTTTAAAATTCCCTGTGTAAGAGACTATGAGTACCATGGTACACCGATAAACAACAACAAACAATTAAACAAACAACAAATATTTACAGAGCATGCAAACATTTGTCCCGCAGCGGGAATCAAACTCGCGCCTCTTTCTTCGCAGCCGGCTACTCGCCGGTGCGCACAGAGGTTGTATCTATTAATAATTATTCATGAAATGTGTTGTTGAAGTGCAAGTTAGTAAATGTGAATATTTAAGGTTTCTTTTATTGTTTTTTGTTTGAGCCAAGGCAAAGCAGGTGGCCCTCTTAATGTTAAGCGGTAACCTTTGCATATAGCAATGCATAACTACGCCACATTTACCTAAAACGCCTTCTGACATTGCACTACGCCCATCACCCTGAGACGTAAAATCTCATGTGCCTGTAATTTCACCGGCACCCATACCTCATGCCCAATATGATAGTTGTGCAACGCTATAAGGAAAATAGTAACTGTGTGATTTTGACTTTAATATTTATCAGCACCCAAAATCATCCTTGCAAGATTCTACCTGCTAATTTACACAAAATATATTTGTGACCTTTGTCAAAGAATAAAAAAAAAAGATTCGACAATCCACTTGTATCAATCGATATTGACCTACGATTTATACTCCCACGATATTTTTACGGTATCAATAGCAGTGTCAACCTTTTTGTACAAAAAGATTTGTAAAAAACTCATTGTGTTCGGGCTTTTGTGTTTGGGATTTCGTTTTAAGAGGATTAGAACCGGATTGGCTCTTATTGATGTTTATTTGAGAGGAAATCTTCGATACCGTTGTTTGGTTGAATTTGTTGTGAGTCTGTGGCTCTGTAGTAAGTTTCCAAGTCATGAGGTAAAAAATACTAAAGTGTAGATAGATGGTTCAATGAGTTAATAAGTTAAACTAGTGGTTCGCCCCGATCTTAGACCTCGCGATGACACCTTTATCAGGCCGAATACTTCAGTAAGTCTTTTCCATTATTGTATTTTAAAATTTTCACCTCAAGGTTGACGAAAAAAATAAAAAAAAACGGTACGTGAAAATTTCCAGTTTTTACAAAATTATTTAAAGTAAAGTAAAAAAGTAAAAGTTTATTTAGATGTAACAAACTTATTAATAATACAATCGTTACAATTAATAATTATAAATATTGTTGCAAAGTGTTAAAATACAAAAACATAATCTGGATTGACGAATTAATTTGTAAGTGCGCTAGCTCCCACCCTAGGAAAACCTGTGTTGTGGGTAGCTAGCCTCTTTCGAACGTGGGTCAATAAAATAATGCAATGTTAAAATAGAAAGATCTTAACCATAACTCATAAATCCTCATCATTAAACTCATTGTAAAGTATACTCAACTCTGCTCCGAAGGTATATCTTCAGTGGGCAAGTATATCGACGGCCTTTTCGAACAGTTTCTGATCCCATGGTCTGTGTTAAAAGTAATGTTACGCTTGAAGAGAGTACAGTATGTATCCTAAACATGCAGTAAAAATCAAAATGGAAATGAAATACAGGCAAAATAGCACTTAACTTAGAAATTAGAAATGAGTACTTATACAAATGACAAAGAACAAAAAAAATTAAATGAAAGATAAATAAATATATAATATAAATAATATAAAAAATAGATATATATACACGCTAATAGATAGAGCTATATAATGTTATTCGTGGTGGTAATGATAGTTTGCGGGTACCTACTTACCTATTAGCGCGTCTGGGATATGGCTTATTAGAGTTCTATTATATTTTATGATAATTTCCTATTATTTTTATTTGTTTAAAATTTTTAAATTGAGTGTATCTGGGAATCTGCAGTATCATCCACTTGCTATTCTTTTTTGACATCACCGGTAGGTAGGTACTATCTATCTAGTGCTTCACAAACGTTGGAAAATGAAATCCAAACAGTGTTTATTCTGAGTTTCCTGATCTCAAAGAGCATCTCTGATACAGTATCTGAACCCATGACTTTTTTTATCTGAGAGATCTTTCTCCCCAAAACTCCTTTACATAAACCACCGAAAATTTTAAAAATATGAAATTCTAAAATGTCCCCTGGAAACCAATCCATTGTACACCCATTCTTACCATTAAAGCGAGGACATATTTGCAAACCAATTCGGTACAAACCTAAAGAACGATTTTATTCATCCACCAACTTACCGAATTCACTTTTTGACTCAAAAACCTTATCTATACCAACGATATACAGTTTAAAATTGCCTGGAAAGTTTATTGATGAAGACTCGTCAAAGTTTGTCATTGAAAGATTGTAAGGGTGGATTGGTTCCTATCCAACTTATCTTTTCACGTAACTCGAACTGTATTTCGGAGAAATATGGTTGAAATTCCACTTCGCCATTTGTAAATTGTAAGTATGGTGGAGAGAAAGAGTGTCGTATCCCTAGCATTTCTTTATCAATCAAGTAGATAGACAAAAAACGTCTGCACATCGAACTGAGAGTCACTTACATTAATGACGTGGCTGCCTGATGTACATCATCAGCGAAAGCGTCAAAGAAGAAAGAAATAAAAGATGAAAAGAGAAATACTTCCGCATTACAAATAGTAGAATTATCTGTTAAATTATAAGATGTTATTTGCATTATGTAACGTCCAAATTAACACAATTTCACCGTTCAATGGATTCCAAAAACTATAGCTATCAAACCAAATTTCAAAGACTTTCAATGAATCACAAAATTTAAATAACTTCGGACAAGAGTGTTAAAATATAACATGAGACATCGCAATGTCTCCAGACATTACACAACATCGCAAGTCATGTTGGGAAAAGAGACGTTTGATTTTTGGATATATTTTATAAAAGTTTGGGAAAAATATCGTATTAACATAACATACATAAAACATAACAAATTCATATTCATATTGATTTATTTCAACCATCGGGATTTTTGAACACTTAGTTTCGTCAATTCGTTTACAAGGTTTATGACACAATTAAGAAAATAACAATAAAAAATTCTAGGTAATAAGGTATACATGTTTTAGTTGCACCTGTATAGGGGCTTTGTCAAAATATTAGATATGTAAAAACAAAAATAATAATTTAAAATGTCGCTACAAAGGTACATATATAAATTATACTTACTAAATAAGTAATAGCGGTTGTAAAATGTATTGTCAAAAACGAATCTACCTACTAACTATAACATGTCCAACATCCTACACCCAACATATACATAATTAACGAAAGACGGCTTTTCTGTAGGAACTTGACATTGTTTTTGTCCTATCTGTTATTATTCTTTATCAATCGTCATTTGTGCTTGCCTATTAGCCGGTTGGATCATTTGTCGATTGTTTCTTTATGAACTGTGGCACTGTTAGGCGAGGGAAAAATAAGTATTTTTTCTTGTTTTTCCTATAGATCGAACATACAACCTCATTATCCATGGGGTGTGTGTGTGGGGTGCCTTCAAATATTTAGTTCTAGGTCATTAAGGTAGGTAGGTATTTCGTGTTAATTATCTGTTAATTTGTTCACCATGCCACTAGTTTTTTCTTGCTTAGCCTGCGCGAGGTCAATAACCAGGTTGAGGTCGCTCTAAAAAGGGTAGAAAAGATAAAAAATACTTCATTTTATATTGTAATCAAAAAAGTTTTTTTTTTGTACGCAGCTGTACTATGATTGCGAATCAGCTATTTTTATACTCATTCATTTTTTGATACTCATACCTACCTACCTATACAGATTTTGTTTTGTGTGTGCAGTGTGCACTTAACTATATACTATGACGAATGTGAGTATCTAGACAAACATTTTGAGGTTTTTAAGGTACAATATTATAATAAGTAAGTACTGTAAGAAATATTGTGGTTAAATAAATAATAAAAAAAAACTAAACTTACTATGTTATGTAATAGCCAGTCTTATCGCTTTATAGTAATATGTGCGTACCTTGTGACCTATGGTGCAAGACCCAGTATCATGAATTAGTATTAAGGCGATATTTAGGTTTGTCAATATTTCATCCAATGACTTAACCTAATCCATTCAGTATCCATCGATCACTTCCATCAGACCCATCAGATGGTATTCAAGCCGCATCTAATCCTGTCCTGCCCGGGAATCGAACCCGCTATTGTTTCGTCAGTGACAGATATCTCAATACGATGCTTTATGGAGCCAATCAGTATTGTCAGCTTTGAGTTGGATTGGGAATTGAATGGATATATTTGAGGGGAGGTTGGGTAAAGTTGGCGACATCGAAAAGTTTTATTATGTACTGCAGTACATAATAAAACTTTTCGATGTCACCAATCCCAGTGCACAGGGATTAGACATAGCATTTCAAAACGAACAAAACATAGATTGGTAGCGACTGTGTTGAGTTTTTATCACTGCTGATTGTATTGCTGCATTAATTCGCCATACTCAAAGGTACTAAGGCCTATTTTCTACAACCTATACTTGTCAGAGACTATTTAAGAATTGTGCACTTAACGCAATGTCCAATTGACAGATTTCTAAGAAAAACATAATATACAATCGGTTAACAGATATAATACGTATGAATAAATGATCATTAATCTAATTCTGTAAACAAATATCTAAAAAGGAGGTAAAATCCACGATAATAGGGTGTACCTAAGGATTTTTAATAAAATTGAAGACCTTAACTATAAAATCGTGGATTTGACCTTCCCCTACAGTATTTTAATACTTGCTTACAGCTTTTGCGTATGGGTTTTAATTTTTAAGTTTCTACATTTTTTGACAAAAAGAGATGCCTTATTTTTCTGGATTTGATCTCTCATGGTCAGGTTCTTTTCCCAAATGTAAAGTTAAACATTCCACCAGCTCTATCCACGACATCACTATTAGAAACATTGTGTCGAGGAACAATTACAATTATTCTAAAGTAGAATGCCAGCTTTTCCCCACTCACCCAATCCATCCTGAACCTCCTACTATACGACCGAAACACAATAGAAGCAGCGATATTTTATTGTCAATGTTAAATAAGTCATTATTTTGATGGAACGGCTCGTATCGTGTATTTTTTGTCGCTTCAAACTCGTTCAAAATCGATTGAGGTGGACGGCACACCTTATTGAGGCATCATTTTAAAGGAGCCTTCCATCAAGAAAATAGAGCTCAAATTTGCAAGATTTAAGTTATCTAAACTTTTTCGGTATAATATTGAGAAATAGGCGTTCAAAATTGCATAGAAGCGCGGATACAAATTGACCAATGTTTAGCGGTATTCGAATATTTGACGTGAAATATGCAAAGGCATTTGTATATGTCAATGGTTTATGAATGTATCGAATTGGAACTAATGTATCGAATATTGACCTGGTAAGAATCATTGTGCAGTAAGTCTTTTCTATTCTATATCTATCGTGTTACGGTTTGTAAGATCAAAACTACCGGTAAAACTGTTAGCACAAACGAACTCATCATCATCATCATCATAATTTTCTAATGTTAGAAATTCTGCAATTTTGCCCCTAGTTAAATAACTGCATCGACAAAATCAATTTTGCCCCTAGTTAATTAATTGCATCGACAAAATCATCAATTTTGCCCCTAGTTAAAAAATTGCTACGATGAAATCTGTAATTTTGCCCCTAGTTAAATAACTGCATCGACAAAATCATCAATTTTGCCCCTAGTTAAAAAATTGCTTTGATGAAATCTGTAATTTTGCCCCTATTTAAATAACTGCATCGCCAAAATCATCAATTTTGCCCCTAGTTAAATAACTGCTTTGATGAAATCTGTAATTTTGCCCCTAGTTAAATAACTGCATCGACAAAAATCGTCAATTTTGCCCCTAGTTAAATAATTGCTTCGATGAAACCTGTAATTTTGCCCCTAGTTAAATAACTGCATCGACAAAATCATCAATTTTGCCCCTAGTTAAATAATTGCATCGGTATAAATCAGCGATGTCGCCCCTAGTAAGGTTCCGCGGAGTTTGTGCAGACAGCCATCCTTGCCTATTAACTAGCAAATAAGGATGAAAAATGCATTATTGAAAGAGAGTTTTTAAATCCGGTAGGCATCTGCCAGTTCGAAGCTTAATTTCATAAAAACGTCTAAAAAATAATGCAATACTAATGACGTCATACCACTGAATAGCTTAAAATATCTTCGTCAATCGTCAAAAGAATTGATTAATAGTCCAGCCAGACAGTAGCCACTTTTTATAAAGTTTTTGGAACGTCCGGTCTAAAGAAATCCATTTATCAAAAGATTTTATTCGATCGCACCAAATTGTCGATATGTCAGAATCTGTCAGAATCGATACTTTTATTTTGCTACCGGTTCTGATGAATAATCCTCATGGAATGTGTTGCTGACAGCTTATAACCCTTTTATGGTTTATTTTGATGTTTAATGATTAATAATATACAGGTTAAGTTTAGGTCTGTAGATTGCGGGTAAATTCCAAAATCAGACTAGGACAGGATTTATATAGTGAAACCTTTAACATAACCTGAGAATAGCAAGATGAACTGAACCAACAGCCGTTAGGGATAAAAGTTTTCGAGTGGCGAACATGAATCTGCAGACGTCCTCGTGGCCGCTTTACTTACTTTGTGACGTAGTGTAAAACAGTTGTCTATGGCAACCGATGACATAACGGACGCTAGATTACGCTTCTCCCTGCTCCAAGGCACCACACAGACGCTTCCCATACCTAGTGGTAAGACGGATCATCAAATAAAGTCAAATCGTGTTTGTTGCCTGATTCTTGTAGGCTTGGTCGCGCTGGAACAGGAGTAATTGTAGTTTATAAGACAATTCAAAATGATCCTTGTGATTTCAATGAATAAAATTATTTTGATTTGATTTGGCGATGATGATGGCATTATATAAAGGCAGCAGGAATTTGTCTAGTAGTAGATGCCCATCCGCTGATGATAATGACCCTGGGAATTGAACAGTATTTGATCTCTAGTATGTGTTCAAAGGTATTGACTGAGTAGGTATTGGGATGTCTTTCGGCAGGACAATTTGATTTTATGTGATCCAGCACAGCGATAATCCAAAATAGATTATACTTTCAAATAAAAGCCACACCACCAAAGTAAACAAACACCTTAAAGACCAATTACCAAAACCGAACACGATCCAATGACTAATATTGTCTTCTGATCCGATCCATCAATGTTGTACTTCCGAGGAAGATAAAAATGATTAGTCTCGCCTACCAGATCAAGATTACGTATTGAGTATAGATAGATCGGTATAAGCTGATTTGTGTAGCCACTGGCTTAGGAACTACAGGATGCTCTTGACATCAATTGCTAACATAACATAACACCCAGCAGTCACAAACATAGTCTTGATCCCACACTATGATTCCTTGTGTCGTTAGTATCAGGAACAACGAGTACCATGGTACCACAACATCCAGACCCGGAACAAATATTTGCAAAACATTGCCCAACATTTTGTCCCGCGGCGGGAATCAAACCACAAGCTCTTGCATCTCTTGCCCGCCGTGCCACAGATCGTCAAAAAGGCCTTGGGAATGAAGGAGAAATATCAAAATGTTGAAAAATTCTTGCAGCCTGCAATACTCACAGAATCCTTTACAATGTATAATTATGTATGTAATTTTTTAATAATACAACTAATAAATAAATAGTAATAGAATCGAAATTAACGTGGCTTGGTATCATTTTAGAAAAATTACGACTATACACCACTTAATTTACTATTCTCCTGCTGACGTTTCGTTGACCATTTAGATAGGTCCATCCTCATTTTAATTACTATTTATTTTAGAAAAATTACAACTGTGTCCTGCTGATGTTATTTTATTTTAATTTTAACGATTTTAGGAAAATTTACAGCTAGGTATGAACGAAGATAGTTTTATATAAAAATAACATGCCGAGGTTATGTTATATTACACCCAACACCCTGTGTACCCGCCACACCGCGCGCGAGATGAAATCCCGCGATACTGTCCACTTGATAGATAATCTTCGGGATCGAACAGCGTTCGATGGCTTCTCCGCCACTCATTTATAAGGAGCTACATCGACACGTAGTTTATTTGGTTTTGGATTTAGATTGGGTCGATGACATCTTGGTAAGTATCTTTCTCTTCTTCTATATCAGCCTGTTTACGGACACTGCTGGGGCAAATCCTTCCATTGAATACAATGTGGGGATTTGCCAGAATCACCACGCTTGGCAAACGGATTGGTGATATCAGTATTGGTGTTATGTACTCAGATGAATGCTACTACCTATCCCCTGATGTAATCCCTTAGTCGGCTCTTACAACATCCACGGGAGGAGAAAGAGGAGTCTATTCTTAGGCCAGACACACCACGGAACATTGCATTTATTTCATGCAATCTAATTTTAATAGAGAATAAAGTAATTTTTTACAATATTTAAAAATCCATGACGTATAACATAACACCCAACAGTCATTTACGTAGTTATGATCCCACACTAGGGTTCCCTGTGTTTGTCCCGCAGCGGGAATCGAACCCGCAACCTCTCAGCCTGCTACTCGCCCGCCGCGCCACAGAGGTCGTCAAAGTATGTAACTCTTTTATTATTATTGTTATTATCTTACTCAATTTCATGAAAGTTGCCTTTCTTGTTGTCCTCCAAAACTACTGAATGGATTCGTATGGTATTTGGTTAAATCTAACAAATAATTACAAGCATTTCTAACAAAAATCGCATTGACATTTAGCTAATGCCTTATAATCACATAGACAGACCTCAAACTCGACTAGATTGCATACTTATAGTTTGTAACTAAAGTTTAACTTTTCTACATTTTTTTCATTTTCTTTTAGCTAAGGTTTTTTTGTTAAATTAATTGGTTTGTCTAAATTATCGACATGTTCATTGATGCTCGACTGCTCCATTTTAAATTTACAAGGTCCTGCATATAGGAGGTTGACAAATTTTTTAGACAAAGCAGTCCAATTAAATCTATTAGCAAGAACTCCATCCAAACGAGTCTTTAGTCTTGAAATAGATGTTCGCTTGACAGCCATTCATTTCTCCATTCAAAATATTGACTCACAGTCTCTAGCTCATATTAATTTTACGGTGACACTGAATAACGAAAACAAAGTCTGTTTTAAATGCTTCATAGTCATTAGTACGTTTGTCTGTCTGTGTATTATTATCTAAACCATTATTTGATCCCACACTAGGATTCCCTGTGTCGTGGGTATCAGGAACTACCAGTACCATGGTATCATAACACCCAGACCCAGAACAAATATTTGCAGATCTTAGGTACAAAAATTTGTCCTGCAGCGGGAATCAAACCCGTAACATCTTGCATCTAAGTCGGCTTCTCGCCCGCCGCGCCACAGAGGTCGTCATCATCATCATAAGCTTGTAGAAGTTCAAACAGTCGAAATTTAAATCCCTACATGATATAATCCGAAATGAGGAAATCATTAGAATCCAAGCTCACCGACATAGCTCATACATTCTTTACCTTTTTAAAAGGGTATAACAAACTACTATTTCCGAGTTCCGAACCCGTGACCCTTAGAACAGAAGGCATTGAATAACATCTAGCGTTATTCAATGCCTTCTACCACTACAAAAACCGCCAGCTACAAAAATCTGCCACAATTTCGTTTCTTCTTTCTGGTTTTTGTGCCGTTGGTTTTCCTCTGAATAAATAACTAGTGGTTCGCCACGAACTGAGACCTCGCGATAACACCTTTATCAGCCCGACTACTTAACTAAGTAATTTCCATATTTTCTATTATTATTATTGAAAATTTTCACCTCGAGGTCTACCAGTACAGTACAGGATCTACCAGTAACTACTCTAATTTCCTACACATCATCGAAATAACCTTTGAATAGGGCCAAGCAACGGGCGTAATACTACATACCTGTTAGTACCTATGTCAAGTACCTGACGAATTAATTGATAATGTCCTTTTGACGAAAACAATAGAATTCCAACGTCATTCAAATTCCTAGAAATGGAAGGTCAACAATGGATGTCATATTGGTTTCTTTTTTATGGAGTACAAGTTTCTAAATTCTTCAATTTCAGACTTTTCCATGTAGTTGTGACACAAAAGCCACAAGCATACCAAATTTCAGCGTTGTGGGATTGCTGGAAGTACCCTAGAATTTTTGATTTTTACCTTTTTTATTTTCCCTAATATCTCGAAAACTTCTAAGACTACATACTTATTAAAAACAGTTTTGAAATGTTCAACCAAAGCGCTTTCATTAGACACCCCACTTGATCTGACAGTCTCACTTTTTTTTTTTACCCCCCTTTGTACCCCAATATCTCAGCAACCCCCTGACCGATATAGCTCATAACGTTACCTACAAATTTTACCAATACTATCTACTTCCATACCAAATTTCATGAAGATCAGATTAACGGTTTGGAAGTTTTCATCGGACAAACATACATACATACATACATATATACAAACGCCGATTCTTCCAACTTGACTCAGAGAACTCGCTTCACTCGTTCAATTAAAAATTATTGACGACCTCTGTGGTGCGGCGGGCGAAGGTTCACCTGTGACGTAGGAGGTTGCGGGTTCGATTCCCGCCTCGGAACAAATATTTGTACAATCTGCAGATATTTGTTCAGGGTGTTCTGTGTATTTTTCTATGTATCATAAAAGATATCTATCTATGTAATGTATTGTATTAAGTATATCAGTTATCTAGTACCCATAACACAAGCTCTGCTTAGCTTGGGGCTAGATAATGTTGTGTGAAATGTCCAGCATTTATTTATTATTGTTTAATATTGTCGCGAGTGAACCAGGAGGATAAAGCTACAACAATAATTATTAGCAATTTGCGCGACAGTACATCCATCTATTGATTTATTACATTCGATCTTATTTATTTGCCGTTGGATATTATTTATGAGCCAAACGGTGTAACTGAGAATTTCAGGAATCAATGTATTTTGGAAACGTCTGTTTTATTAGTAACATACAGAGATGTGGTTTGTGTTTAGTACACTTTATTGGTGCGTCACTGGTTTCTTCTTTGTCACCCTGCGTTAGTTAGTGCAAACTATTGCTAGATAATAAGAACACACGAACAAAGTGGGATAAGAAAAGTGCCAAAAAAAAAAGAAAAAAAAGTGAAAAATTTAGACCGCGCTGAACACTGCTTAACTAGCCGTTGTGTACTGTTTGTGGATAATTTGTTTCTTAAACCATCGACAGTTAAAACCTAATCCAAAAGCGTCGAGTCAAAAAAATTTTTACATACCGAGTCATCACACAAGGAACCTTATCCGCCACACGCATTCAATTACTCATTGATGTCAAAATAATGTTTAATACCACGATAAATTGGATATCGGTTATTTTCAGTTCGGATGAACAGTGTGCTACTTTGAGTAGATATTTTGGGATTGTCACCTTTATTTTTGTAGTCACAAAATGTACTCTGAAAAATCGATAAAATTGACATTCAAATTCGACAAAACGGGACTATACCTCTCACTGCATAATGTCCCGCTTTGTCGAATTTTAATGTCAAATTTCATCGATTCATACTTGCAGCCCTGCTCTGACTTAATTCGCCAAGTGCACTTCAGAGCAAGTTCTATCCTTTTGTTTCAGTTGAATTTTAACCAAAAGTTGTGACTATGTATAAAAAAATGTCTATAATTAACTTTTGTACGAATTCAATTGTTATTTTTGTTTTTATAAAACATTTAATAAGCTTAGCAAACATGCAACAAAATTAATAGCATTTCTAACAAACAAATTGACGATTGAATGCGACATTACGTCAAGAGCAATCGACAACTGCCCACGTGATTTGCCGTACAGTCGTCAACAAAAATGTTTTAATTTTTTGAATGTCAATCTCACAGAAACTATTGGTGGAGTATTGGTGTACTAAATTATTTCTGGTTATAAAACACATCATCTTATAAAACCAAATTAGAAGTAGGTATCTTAAACAAGAGCATTAGCTGTTACCAGTTTTTCATACATTCATATTTTCTAGCTCAGTTACATCTACAAAAAACCTATGAATTTCAAAAATATTGTCAGGTAACACTAGTTTAGTAAAAAAAAACATTTTTATCATTAAAATTTAATTTAAAGATACAGTAAAATTTGCTCATGGATTTCTTAATAAAAATGTGTGAAAAAAACCACCCAAGTTACTAAGTTGAGTAAGATGTAGGTTGAAAAAATGATAAAACCTTAAAGGTAAGTCTTCACAATGTTACTTGACCAATAAATCATAATTAGCAGCCTCCAACCCTTCAGCGGGTGCCGATACGTAATCCGTCGGCCGCGGACCATTCACGGACGATTGGCCTTTGGCTCCGAGAGCTATATTTTATCGATGACAATGTGGGCCTAATATGACGCTGGGGTGCCTAAAACATTAAGGTAGATAGAAAACTCTTTATGGATCACCACATAAAAATAAATGATACAATTTTTTTTTAATTTCAAATAAAGTTTTGGTTGCCCTTATCACGTACAGCGACAAACATGTTCAACATGTTCATTAACATGAACGGCAAAGTCCGTTTGTCGTATAATTCAAAGAGTTTTGGAAATTTTGGGTCGGAGAACTTTGGGGCTATTGCCCCAAACTATTCTTTCCGTGCGACCCAGTGTTCATTAAGATATTTTTTCATATTTCGGTTGGGATTTTTGTTATCAGGAGCTACTTAATGCATTTGAACCCAATTTGTTTTATGATGATGTACCATACAGCCTTTCTCTTAGATTGTTTTATTAGGTAAGTGACAGAACAGCTGGTATTGCAGGCGTCCAGGCCAATAGAATGCCATACTTTTTGAGAGAACTGGTAGATGATCCATCTGGGTATCCTCTGCGTATTAAAACTGCAATACCTCGTAGGTCACTTCCTCCTTTTTCTAGGTATGTAGTTATGATTAATATGCGAAGCTTGGATAGGCCTTCTAGTGTAGTAAAAAAATACCTATTTACAGTTATAAAATCCAGTAAACAAAAAATAGATATATTTCCGAGTTGCGCCAGACTAAGTAACATGCATGGATGAGAATTGAATGTGTTCGATTTGCTAACAGCAAAATAAGAAGCGACATCTTAGACGCTTCTACTGAATGATTTTTATTTTCTTTTTTATTGGCACAAACACTTTTGCGAGCGATGTTACGTGGGAGGTAGCCGTTATTGTCACGATATTCTTTGAAAATAACTGATTTTGATTTAGATTGTGTTACAGAAGATAAATATCTAAAGTATATTCTTATTATTGCTGCTATTATTTTCTTAACACATCCTTGCTTTGATGTTTGTTTGGTACAATCACGCCGTAACGGCTTAGCCGATTTTGAAGAAATTTGATTTATAGATAGCTGAGGACCTGGATTGGAACATAGTCTTGTTTTTTTCTTGTTACCACGCGAGCAAAGTCACGCTGACTATGCAATCAAACATCTCTCATCTTCATCATCAGCCAGTAGAAGTCTACCTGAAGATAAGCCTCCCCCCTTAAATACCATGACGAACAGTCCTTTGCCACATACATTCACTCCTTTGCCACCATGACATTTCCTGGCCACTTACTAATGCAGTTTGACCAAGAAATAACCAGTAACATGACGAACGAGCTTTATCATCATCATCATCATCAGCCTTTAAAAGTCCACTACTGGACATAAGCCTCCTGCTTAAAATGCCACGACACACGCTCTTGAGCCGCCTCCATCCACTGATGTCCTGCGACGTTTATAATGTCTTTAGTCCAGTGGAGGGCCTTCGTCTACCGCATCATCGTTGAGTAATAATACTATAATTTCGTTAAAATATAATTAGTATCAAACACACACAGTGATGAAGGCTTTAATTTTCTACTAAATTAGTTAAATTATTAATCAGTTAGCCAACTGGGTGGCGAGATCAAAGACATGACAGACATAAAGACAAAAACAGGCGGGCATACAGACAAAGACAGGCGGACATAAAGACGACCATGTTTTGCTCAACCGTTATATACATAAACAACTAATATGACACCGTGAGGTGATAGAATAAGTTTAATAAATCCGCTACCATGGGTTTCGGGTTCAGTCGAGATAGTAAGTGAGAATTATATGAGTTTCCCAATTGCATTAAAAAAGCGTATTAAACTCTAGATGACTATATTAATGATAAGCCGCGTGGCCTGATGTAGCTCTGCTCGTCGACTGCTAAACTATCAATTTGCAATATATTATGATTAGATTTATATTTATAAGTATATCAAACGTAGCGTTTGCTGTCTTATGAAGATAAGATAAGATAAGATAAGTTTATTTGCCAGAACATTGTAAATACAATAAGGTCTTAAACTAGAAAAAGTCCAATATGTTCTACCTTATAACTAGGCATGCAAATTTTCACATGGGTAATATGATTAATATAAAGTCAATAAAATTAGAATAATAATTGAGATTTAAACAATGAACTAAGTAAAATAACTGAACTTTTGCTGATTCTACTTTAACATTTAATTTTTGATTTACTTTTGACTACCTAAGGTTTTTGCTCTCTAATACTACCTACCTTTTTGCTACCTAATCTTTTTCTATGAATCACCTTTTCCTTGTTCTCGAGACACAAGCGCTTCCAACCTAGTCTTACTACAATAGGTACTAGGGCATCAGCAAAAAATACAAGCCGTGTTTGTTGCATTGATTCTTACAAGCTTTGTCGAGTTGGAATAGGTGTAGTTATTTCTATTTCATTTGAGAGGCGATTCAAAATAATTCTTGTGATTTTAATGAATATAATACTATTGACTTTGAATTGCACTGTCAACAATGTTACACCTTGAAGAATCAGGGCCCCTACGTAGTGACAGTGACACTAGGGAGATCTCTGTTCAGCAGTTAATGTCCACTGGTTGATCAGGTTGGGTTTTGGTTGGTCAGATAACATAGTGTTATGTTCAGGGTTAACGAGGAATAAATACTCGGAGCTATTCAAATAAAAGCTCAATAAATATCATTAACTCTTCTGCTATAAACTTGTATCTTTATCGAAAACAAATAGTAGCACCGTTGGACACAATCCAAAAACGACAAACAGCATTCTTAAAGGGTATCCTATTATTAGGAGTTAAATGGAGATTTAAACGGCTAATTATCTGGGCTGCTCATCCACAGATTATATTATAATTGCTACTTACGACTCTTTTCTGATGCTGTATGTAACTGTAGGTACCTTGTGAGTCGTTAGTATTTTTATTAGTTGATTATTTACTTACCTGGGTTTAGAATTAGACACTATAATTTGGATAGGTTAGCTATCAAGCTATTTTATGTAATCCTGTGATGTTTAAAATGACGATATGTAGAGCTTATTGAAACTGATAACATACAGACATAATTATTACACCCACCAGTCACATACGTAGTCATGATCCCACACTAGGATTCCCTGTGCCGTGTGTATCAGGAACTACAAGTACCATGGTACCATAACACCCAGACCCGGAACAAATATTTGCAGATCATACAAACATTTGTTCCGCAGCGGGAATCAAACCCGCAACCTCTCGAATCTCAGACACTCGCTCACCACGCCACACGTTAGATGTTTAAAATACATTTCTAGCCTAGTGTTGTTGCCGTTCAAAATTAAAAGCATTTGAATGCCAAAGCTTTTTTTAACCGACTTTTTAACCCAAAAAAAGGAGGAGGTTCTCAATTCGGTTGTATTTTTTTTTTTTTTTATGTTTGTTACCGCATATCTCCGGCGTTTATGAACCGATTTGGAAAATTCTTTTTATATTTGAATAGATATACTTCCAGGTTGGTTCCATTTTTTTCGGAATCCAGTTCTGATGATGGAATCCATGAGGAATTGAGGGAACTCCTCAAATATTGTAGGCATATGGCAATTTTGATATTTTCAGCAACAAACCAAGCATTTGCATTCAAAAAGTATCATAATCCTTTCACCACTATGGTTCTTTCATCATTTTTTTTTCATCCAAATATTTTCGTCGAATACAATGGCGGAAGTCGGTTTTTTAAATGAAAAGTTATTATTAGTTCTACTTACACTATTTTTTGCATCTCATAATTTAATCTCGTCACGTCTCACTGGGCATTCAAAATACTACTTTTGAGATCAGTCCTCGTCTTAAGAGAATCAAAAGCGATAATTCCAATAGCAAAACAAAGTCCGCTTATCCCATGTCTCAATTTGTACATGTCGGTGTCAGCCTACAATATAAATAATGTTACAATAATGTTGTAAAACAATGAGTTCTTATACGGTTATATACTGACAACCGTATAGCGAGACGTGGGGAAGAGTAAGGAATCGTACAGAATTGACTAAAAGAATATTAACTTCATTTTAATCATGAGATATCATCACCATTATCAGCCTATAGACGACCTCTGTGGCGCGGGAGGCGAGTAGCCGGTTGAGATGCAAAAGGTTGCGGGTTCGATTCCCGCTGCGGGACAAATATTTCTATAATCTGAAAATATTTTTTCTAGGTCTGGGTGTAATGGTACCATGGTACTCGTAGTTCCTGATACCCACGACACAGGGAATCCTAAGTGAGATCAAGACTACGTATGTGACTGTTGGGTATTATAATGGTATAGGCTTCGTCCATATAATGCCATGACGACCAAACTAGAGCCGCCTCCGTACACCGACTTCTTGCGACCATTAAAATGTCGTTAATCCATCGAGAGCTTTCCTGCACTGCGCCTTCCGACGATACTTGTAGTAATAAGTGTAGTATTTAGTAGTAGTAATCTAATGTTGTGAATAACAGGAACCTCTTTGCGAGGCACATTGAATCTTATTAACATCGATCATAAGACCCTCCTCGTATGAAATTCTACAGGCTGAGGATGATGAGGATGCAGTTATAGCAAAATTTCAGGAAGATGTAGGAAGCGTAGGGTTATTAGTAAATATATTTTATAATATACGCAATAATAATCACTAAAGTTGTTCAGTTGAAATTTTCACGTACCGATATGTCGGTGGAAGTACCAACATATGGAAACGGCGAGGGACGCGGAGTGAGTGTAGCACAGATCGCACTCACCCTGACGAAGACCCTCGATTAGGGTCGAAACCTGTTGGTGCTTGCACCAACATATCGGTACGTGGAAATTTCCCGTTTTATAAAATTAATGTTATTTTAACTAACGTCATATCAAGATTTCGAGATTTTCTTTGTGGTAAAGATTGACTTAGGTTTTCAAGTAGTCATGGTCTAAATGTGCATAAGGCTCTGCGCACACGCAGCGGCAACTTTGACACTAACAGAAAAATCTAAAATCGTAAAGCACCCGCACGGTGCAGTATCGAGTTGCGATTCCCGCTCGCGCGCAAAGCGCATATTAATGCCTTTGGTTCAAGTACACCTGTCTGTGAAGCAGAGTTATTTTGCAGCATAGGGAAAATAGCGATGAAAGTATGAATCGAATTACATAATTAATCCTTCATATTTAAATGTAATATTAGGAAAGAAAGAGGAAGACCTAAGAAAAGATGGAAGAGAGCGAAAGAAAAACACGTACTGCGCTGACCCCAAAGAAATTGGGATAAGGGCAAGACAATGATCATGATTTAAATGTTTCTAATTTACATCATATTAAAACGATGGATGAGAGATTGACTGGACGTCCGAAGCCGTAACTCGTTTTTATTTTGTCGACTGTACTACAGACCTTGTGGCTTAAAAATCAAATCGCGACGTAGTAGTATTGGACGTTACGGGAACCAATCGGAATTACGGTATTTCTTGAAATATTATCGAACACAGGTCGGAAACGGTACAAGCAAGTGTTGACTTAAAATCAGCAATTGGTGAAACACATATGGATTATGATTATTTTATAATAAAACTTCAGAATAATAATACTCAAACATCGCTAATCTAGGCTGATTGAGATGATAACTGATAATGGATAGATATTGGTGAGAAGATCTTGGTGCTTGACCAGCGAGCAGGTCAGTGGATTGATTTCAGGTTGACGTTTTCGTTAATTATCGTAGTTGGTACAAAGACCACTCTGGTGGTGAGAATTTTCCACTCAAGAGCGTTATGTTTGATCACTACGTGCTATAGAACGTCGAAAAATATTATGAAGAAACGAGAATATCCTATAAACAAAAATTCGAAGACATGTATACCTGCAATAGACGAGCCCCTACAAAGCGCACTGAGACTATTTACCGTATTGATTATTTAATCATTTATTTTGTTATATTTTCATTTTATTTATTTATTGCAACGAAAAACAGCTACATTATAAATAAATAAAATAAATAAATGCTGTACATTTCACACAACATTATCAAGCCCCAAGCTAAGCAGAGCTTGTGTTATGGGTACTAGATAACTGATATACTTAATACTAGGGATGTAACGATACCGATACCGATACCGATATATCGGCCGATATAATCGGCAGGCCGATATTTTGGCATCGCCGATTTAAATACAGCCGATACACAGTTTGAAAAGCGCGCGAAAAGAACGACGCGCTCGCGGCCACGTTGCCACTCCGTCTCAGAGGGGCCGGGGCGGGGCGAAGGACGCGCCCGCCAGCGAAACGGCAACGCGGTTAACGGTCGTCACTCGTCGTCAGTGTTCGCTTGCTAATTTACGTCTCGTTGCCGCTATTCATAATTTTGTCTGTTTTTGAGTGAAGTGAGGACTGTAATTGTCTGTTTTTGAGTGAAGTGAGTACTGTAATACAGTTACGTACGATAAATAAAATGGCGACTCCTTTAAAACATAGAAGTAGCATCTGGAATCATTTTCAAATAAAACAGGATGATGACACAAAAGCGACTTGTTTGTATTGCAATGTCAGCGTTTCTCGTGGTAGCAAAGCAGTTTCATCGAAGGGCTTCACGACATCTAACATGTGGACACACGTGAAGCGCTATCACGAAAAGGAGTTGGAAAAAGACACCCCAGGTACCTCAAGCGCCGACGGTGGTCCGCCACCTAAAAAACAGGCTACTTTGGAGCATATTTTGGAAAAAAGTGTCATGTATAATGCCGATGACCCTAGGGCAAAAGCGATCACGCAAACAATAGCTGACAAATATGTGTAGACATGGAGCCGTTTGACTTAGTAAATAAACTGGGGTTTCAACGCACTATTAAGCAGTTTTGCCCGAAATACAAAATGGTTTCCCGTCCAACTCCGTCCGTCCGTCCCGTCCGTTCGGAAAATGTAATACCAGACATGTACTGCCGTGTAAGAACCAAAGTAATGGAACTTTTGCATGAACTTCCGCACATCATTATCACGACTGACTTATGGACTAGCGATGCTTCTTCGTCCGTTAACGACTTTATAAGTATGACTGCTCACGGACTTGATAAAAATTTTGGGTTGAAGAACTACTGCCTTGAAGTATTTCCTTTTGAAGGCGAAAATCATAGCGCAGAAAACATAGCTCGAAACTTAAGTCAATTATTTCAAGATTGGCACATCAGCGAACGGGTACGTGCTGTAGTGACAGATAATGCACCGAATATGGGGCTTGCTGTAACACGAGTGGGAGGTCAACGTATCAGATGTATGGCGCACTCTTTACAATTAGTGCTGAAGGATGCGTTTTTTGAAGAGAAAATAAACGCCATGATTACAAAGGCGAGATCGGCCACTTCAGTCATTCAACGTCAGGTCGCAAAATCCTAACAGAAATGCAAAAATCTCATAATGTTCCTTGTCACGTTCTCATTCAGGATGTCGTTACTCGCTGGGATTCAACCCTTCATGCACTTAGAAGACTTTTAGAGCAACGAGTTGCAATTCAAGCTTCTTTGCCTCATGTGAAATGTAGAACTGAATTGTCTACAGAAGAATGGCTATTGATGGAAAAAGTCGTTTCGACTTTGAATTATTTTGAAGAAGCTACAAAATCTATAAGTGAAGAATCTGCTTGCATATCTGACGCTATACCTCTTATTAACAGTTTGCGAAAAGTTTTAAAACAGATCAAAAATAATCAAGAGACCGTGGACGACAGTTCCAGCAGCCCAGAATATTATAATTTTGTAGAGAAATTGATAGCTGGAATAAATGACAGATTTGATTATCTAGAGAGTGAGGAAACTTTTATTTTATCAACAGCACTAGATCCGCGCTATAAATTGCGTACGTTCTTTCTACAATCCACAAGCATTGAGGCGAAAAGAATACTTATCTCCTTAATTACAAACGGGGATACACATGTTCCTGTCGAGCTTGTAGAGTCACAAAAAAAGCAAGATGGGACTTTCTCAGGTATCTGGAGTGCTTGTGACAGTTTGATTAAAGAAGCAGAAGAGGAGGAACCTTTATCAAACATGTCTAGTCATCCTGAGCAAGAAGAGGTGGAATCTTATACGAGATGTTTAAATATTCCAATGAAACAAGATCCAAAGAACTATTGGAGCAATGAAGATAAATACCCAAAATTGAAAATGCTTGCACAAAAATATTTATCTTACCCAATGGGCTCAGTTGCCTCAGAACGTCTTTTTTCAACTGCAGGCCTCATACAAAATGATTTGCGCAACAGATTATCTCCTAGTAATTTGAATAAACTTTGTTTCCTTAACAAAAATCTTCCTAAAGTGAACTTTGATTATTAATATTGATTTACTTTTAATTTGATTCCTTGATAAATGTTACCCAAATAAATGTTGATTGATATGATATTTTACCTTTTTTTTCATTATTTTTAATTTCCATTTTTGCCACACTTTACAGAATGGAGTGTCTATTTATTATATGTAACATAAGTAAGTTTTATGCATATAAAGTACATCATTCTTTATTTACTGGGTGTATTTACTACTAAGCCATCGATATCGGTATCGGTATCGCCGATTATTTTCCTCGATAATCGGTATCGGTATCGTATCGGCAAATTCATGTATCGTTACATCCCTACTTAATACAATACATTACATACTAGATAGATAGTTTTTATTATCCATAGAAAAATACCCAGAATACCCTGAACAATTAATTATCTGCAGATCGTACAAATACTTGTTCAGAGGCGGGAATCGAACCCTCTCTCGAACCTCCTGCGTCCGCCGCACCACAGAGGTCGTCAAAAAATTATAAATATTACTAAAGTAGTAATACAACATAGATTTAGTAATAATGAAGCCCACAATGCTATTGTCATGTAACTATTAACGTATTAACTAAAAATACCGCTAAGAGCTAATGACGAAGACACTAAGTTATATTATAATATGATTGAATTTCATAAACTTAATAATCTTTCGCAAGGTCATTTTTAGAGCGCACATTATCTCAACCTAGTTATTGAACTAGCACACGGTGAATCCAGAAGGAATCAGTAACGCCAAGAGCAAAAGAACGGAATAGGTTAGAAAAAACCAATACCTAAAAACAAAATACAATTTCTACGTGTAATAATTCAAACATGAATGAAAATAACAAAGAAAAGTCCATTGCAAGTCTCATGACTTTGAAAGAGTTTATTGCATCTAAAACATAATTTTTCTTGTGATAATCTTGCATTTATTATACCATGCATGCGACGATTTGTATCTACGAGATGAAAGGTGGCCGTCCAACGCTGTGGTACTGTTTAGAATTTTAATTTTAATTGGTCTTACTTCTACATTTGTTCAATGCCTAACTTATGTAACCTATTAGACACAATTTCTTTTCAGGTTATATGCACAACTATGTATTTAGTTACGAATATTAATGATCGTCTTTCAATTTTTAGAAAGCTATCATTCGTGAGTGGCTTACATATTTATTGACTAGGGGGCTTTGAGCCAATTCTTTGCAATAATCTTCGCAAATGTTGTTTTTACCATCGAAGACATGACTATGGCATAGTGGTGACGACCGCTGTGGCGCGGCGGGCGAAAATCCAGCTGAGATGCGAGAGGTTCTATTACTGCTGCGGGACAAATGATTGTATGATCTGCAAATATTTGTTCCGAGTCTGGATGTTATGGTACCATGGTACTCGTTCCTACCACGACACAGGGAATCCTAGTGTGGGATCATGGGGGTTACCATGAGCTCTTATAGCGATTCAGTTCGAAAACTATTCAGTACAAAATATAGGTTTGTCGTTGACATTCGTCATCATTGAATAACTTTAATCGCAGAAGTCTATAGACCATCTGCTACTGTGCCTTTAAATATAGCTGCGGACATCACGGAACCGATATTTTGTACTGAACAGTTTTTGAACTAAATCGCTATAAGAGTTCATGGTAACCCAGCATGACTACGTATGTGACTGTTGGGTGTTATGTTATATACACATTTGATAGTTTAATAATTGTATAAATATCACAAACACTATACTCAGGTATATCATTGTGTATCAAGACTTGTGTTATGTCCAAAGGTCGCTGGGTTCACTGTATTTATTCGAAAACAAGCAACAGATCATACACGATATTATCAACTTATTGGTATTCACGATATTCATATATCAGGCCATCGAAAACATAAACCAAGACGCAACTTGATCTTGGGGTCTCCAGGAGCTTGAGTAAGACATAAATATAGAAGTTATGAGTTTAAACGGACGGACAGACGCGACGGCGTGTTCGTACACATGAGTTTTATTGTTGGTACGTGTTAAAATATCGTGTGGCGGTTTTGGATTCGGAGAAATCGATATTTGAATAACTTGAGTTATATGGTTTGGATGTTGTGGAGATGACAGAATTATGATATTGTTAAAAGAGACTCTTTTAGGTGTCAGGTGTTTGGTTACATAATTGAACGAGCGAAGCGAGTTCTCTTAGTCAACTTGGAAAAATCGGCGTTTGTATGTTATGTATGTTTGTCCGATGAAAACTTCTCAACCGTTAATATCTTTTTTTCCATGTGTCTTTTTAACCGACTTCCCAAAAAAGGAGGAGGTTCTCAATTCGGTTGTATTTTTTTAAATTTTTTTTTGTATGTTTGTTACCGCATATCTCCGGCGTTTATGAACCGATTCGGAAAATTCTTTTTTTATTTGAATAGATATACTTCCAGATTGGTCCCATTTTCAGAATCCAGTTCTGATGATGGAATCCATGAGGAATTGAGGGAACTCCTCAAATATTGTAGGCATACATATGGCGATTTTGATATTTTCAGCAACAAACCAAGCATTTGCATTCAAAAAGTATCATAATCCTTTCACCACAATGGTTCTTTCATAATTTTTTTTTCATTCATATATTTTGTCGAATACAATGGCGGAAGTCGGATTTTTAAATGAAAAGTTATTTATAGTTATAGATTTCTGATGGATTATCCATACAAAAATACTTACATAGTCGTTGAATAAATAACCCTTTCTTTCCCACTTAAGTAGTCGGGCTGATAAAAGTGTCATCGTTCCCCGAACTGAGACCAGGATAGGTCTCAGTTCAGGGCGAACCTCTAATTATTATGTATATGCATACAAAACATAATAATGATGTGAATGTAATTACATATTTCTTTTATTGTATTTTGTGTGTATATAATTATTATGTGTATGCGTAGTATCGGCATTGTGTGTGGTTTTGTGTCAAATAAACGTTTTATTTATTTCGTTATCAAAACTTATTCAAAAAAATGTACTTTATTTGAATAAGTTTTTGAATACAAATAAACGTTTTCAATTACTGATTAACACTACTTTATACTAATGTTATGTAATGTTATAATGAAAATGCGCCAATATTTTTTGATGTTTTTAGATACATTAAAAAAAAAACTGAAAAAGTGAATTTGGCGCATTTTCATTAAAAACTCTTCTCGGTTTATATTTAAGCTTTATTTCTTCTACCGAGATACAAAGTTTTAAATGACGCCCAAAGCAAAATACCAAGAATTGGGACCACAGCTGCTGGCCCGGCCACTGTGAAAACAACACATTTTCAATAGTACAGCCTTTTGAACCCTAAGCAATTGACACGCACGTATAGTGTAAGTTTAACATGGATTTTAGGGATTTCCCCTAGCAGACACTTTGAGAAACTCCAATAAAGAAACTCATATACAACTCCGTGTTAGTAACACTAACGGTGACGTCTGTTTTAACCGCTTGTCAAAACTCATATTCACGGCTCTGGTCTTCTGGTACTTATAGGTCGTCAAACCGTCTCGTACTAACACATAAAAAGTGACTCACTAATTAAATCATTCCCATAATAATATCATAATATTTATACCACGCGGTCACGAACCCATAACTTAGTGGACACTGTTTCTTGCTACCGAGACGTACCTACCATAAACGACCATAACTTCTTTGAAAAGATAAACTTGGGCCAATTATGGTACAGGAGCGGTGTTTCCAAAAATCTCCTATAAATGTACATTTTTATCTGCAATCAGACTGACATAAACGTGCTTGATCTTATCATACTAATTTACAAACTTATCCTCATCAACGCCTTAACTAACTTCCCTAAAATATTCATCTTTATTATCACCATGATAAAGACTATCTTTCGAGTTATAAAGTTTTGTAGATACATAGGATTTGTTGGTTATAACCAAAATTGTTAGTCACGAATGTGATAGCCAGTGCCTTACGGACTACATGTACGTATTATAATGTTGACACGCTATTAAGTTCTTATAGTTTCTTGTTTGTTAACAGGTGGTTGAGAAAAAGGATAAGAATTGGTGATTGACAGCTACGGGAATTTTATATCATCATCATCATCAGAATATAGAAGTCCACTGCTGCAAATAGACCTCCCCTTAGAAAGCCATGAAGTATGGTCTACGGCCGCTTCCATCCACCGATTTCTTGTGACATTTATAATATTATTATAATCTTGTTCTTTGTAATCTGAATTTCATATGGGATTTTAAAATTGATATATCATGAAAACATGAATAATAAAATAATAATATTTTATTAATGTATTATATAAATTATTATATAAAAGTACCTGGATGACCCTCTGCTTGGAAAACTAGGAAAGTTGCGTTTTCCCTGAGAAACCTAGCTAGACCGATTGTTTGCCCCCAAACATCCCCACATAGCAAATTTAATCGAAATCGTTAGAGCCGTTTTCGAGATTTCAAAACAAATATTCATACATACAAATATTGCTCGTTTAATAGTATAGGATAAATAACTAATAAGATTAATATTACCCAACAGTAACACATAGTCCTGGAGGGCGATTATGTAATTATGTTGCTATTGATTTCAATCGATTTCAATGTTGTTTCTATTTGAAATAACGTTTATGCGATTAGCTAATTTACGCAGTCTTGTTGCAATTAACCTTTATAAGCAAAATGCGTAAACTGAGTAGCTTAATTTCAAATAGAAACAGCAATGAAATCGATTGAAACCAATATCAACATAGTTACGTAATCGCGCTACTGGCCTTGCACTACGGTTTTTTTTTGTATCAGGAACTACATGATACAATACTCCCAGAACCGAAACAAATATTTACAAATCATTGAATATTTTTTCTCCTGCAACGAGAATCGAACCCGCACGTCTCAGCTGGCATCTCACTGCACCATGGAGGTCGTTGGTAGATTCCCAGTACCTATTTAAGTTAGCAAAGTAAAGTGTGATACGACCTCTGTGGCGCGGCGCGGCCGAGTAGCCGGCTGACATGCAAAAGGTTCGATTCCCGCTGCGGGACAAATGGTTGTAAGATCTGCAAATATTTGTTCCGGGTCTGGGTGTTATGGTACTATGGTACTTGTAGTTCCTGATACCCACGACACAGGGAAACCTAGTATGGGATCATGGCTACGTATGTGACTGTTGGTGTGTGTTATGATACAAAAAAATTAATTGAAAATCATTTAATTAACGTGATGCAAAAAAAAAAAAAAATTACCAGTTTTAACCATAATGCTTATGAAACATTCCAAAGGAATACCAAATTCAAACAAAAACAACAATTTATATCACACAAACAATAAATAAAATAATACTAAATAAAAAAAATAACTTTTGAATAATTCGTCCGTCCGATCAAAGGGGAAACATTATGAAACATTTGAAAAAACAAAAGTAAATGCCCAAACAAACGTAGAAATTCTTCCCCACTCGGGTTGAATTTTTTCTTAGGGTGGCCACAACCACAGTATAGATAAAGCTTTACATGCAGTAAGGGTACTAGGATGATAAGCTGCCCTAGACTCCATTTCAATCCCATTGCACAACCCTGCGTTTTTTACTACTATACTCAGATAACCTGAATCAACAAATTCTACGTGAGTATCATTGTAACAGTGTATGAATTGACAATCATATTCAAGTTTCTCTACTGCTGTTCGCTGTATTTTTCTGTGCTTCAACCCTTTATGTTAAAGGAAAAACCGTAACAATACATAGGTTTTTTTTTCCAAGCCATATTTAGACAGAGAGCCAAATGACGGTGATTTGTTAAGATTGCGGATTATGAAGGGGTGGTACTGAGAGGTGTTTAGAAAAATCACTAAGGGAAAAATCATTAAGTTATGAATTTCAAAAGCTGCCTGCTAGAATTTTTTAAATTAATCAATTTCAATAAAAATTTGCCAACCTCTGTGTCACGGCGGTCGAAGGTTCGCCTGTGACGCAGAAGGTTGCGGGTTCGATTCCCGCCTTGGAACAATTATTTGTACGATCTGCAGATATTTGTTCAGGGTATATTTGTCCTGGGTATTTTCTATGTATAATAAAAAAATATCTATCTATGTAATGTATTGTATTAGTATATCAGTTATCTAGTACCCATAACACAAGCTCTGCTTAGATAATGTTGTGTGAAATGTCCAGCATTTATTATTATTACTATTAATAAAACCAATAGAAAACTATCAAAATCTTATTAAATTCCGTATACTATCTACTACCGTGGTCTAGTTTTGGTCCCATTGGGGGACAGAGTAGAAAAAAGGTTTTTTTTAATGTCTTGATTGCTTATAAAGTTGGGTACTTGTTCTTTATTACGTCTTTATTATTATTATAAATATATAAATTATTATAACTAAACGCAGTTTAGTAAAATACAGCTTAGTAAAGTAAACAGGCTAAGCCACCTATAATAGTTATTGGACTAAATTGTATTTTTTTTTATATTGGGCAGTTTATAAATCTTTGTTTTGCGATATTATATACAATTGATATATAAGGTAAGGTAATTAACTGTTAAGTCCTACTAATATTATAAACGCGAAAGTTTGTGAGTATGGATGTTTGTTACTCTTTCACGTAAAAACTACTGAATGGATGTGAGTGAAATTTGGAATGGAGATACTTTACGCCCTGGATTAACACATAGGCTACTTTTCATCATCATCATCATCATCACCATCAATTTTCATCATTATTCACGCGGGTGAAACCGCGGGGCGCAACTAGTACATAATATGACAACATTGAGTAGCGCGCATTTATAAAACAAAATGGTTGCACTGTCTCCAGAGGCTGAGATTATAATGATTGTGAACAAAATCTTGATAAAATAATATATAAATATATACTTTGATGACCTCCGTGGTATGGTGGGCGAGTAGCCGATTGAGACGCAAAAGGTTGCGGGTTCGATTCCCGGTGCGGGACAAAAGTTTGCATGATCTGCAAATATTTGTTCCGGGTCTGGGTATTGTGGTACCATGGTACTCGATACCTGATACCTAAGACAGGGAATCCTATAGTGTGGAATCAGGACTATTTACGTGACTGTTGGGTGTTATGTTACAGTGAGCTCCTCAACTACTCGAGGCCAACGCCGAGCTCTGTCGTGTGTTAATTGTTTGTTCTTCATTATTTTCGCCTTCAATTGCCCTTTTGTCTCCACAATTCTTTTCTCTTCGCATTATTTTGAAGGCTTTCTTCCCAACGAACGATTCCGTTCATATTTCAGTTCTTTTCAATGGCCAACCGAACTGTTTTTCCTGCGTCATCATTAACTTGAATATTCGCTTTTTTGTGTCTCATTTTTGTTGGAAATTCGGACGGTTGTGGCATTCTGGGGCTTCTGTTGTTTTTAATAGTGATTGCAATAAAATGTTATGTTAATTGAACAGTTAGGATAGAGTCAGTAAACATTTTTTTTTAAATATCTTTAATAGAATTAGTTGTTTCCTCTATAACCCACCAAGGAGTACTGTCGATGATTTTTTGTTTTCTACTTTACCCCATCAAATGGAATACATTGGTGAGATGAACTCTAGCTACAAGAGGATCAGAAATGATGGACACACTACTTTGATAAAAATTGGCCTTCGCCGGGTTGATCATATGCAGCACCTACGTTGATGAGATCGTCTATAGATATATTCAATTCTTTCAGATTGTGAAAATATTCTGCGTATATTATCAATTGGTCACCAGTAACACCATTGTTCGTAAAAATAAGTCGATGTGCGATGTACTGTATCTAATGTCAGTGGTACTTACGGACCTCTTATAGTAAGAAGGATCATCACCGTGTTTGTTGCCTTGATTCTTATAGGCTCGGTCACGTTAGAACACTACTAATTTTTAACCGACTTCCCAAAAAAGGAGGAGGATCTCAATCGGTTGTTTTTTTTTTTTTTTGTATGTGTTTTACCTCATTTCTCCGGCGTTTATGAACTGATTTGGAAAATTCTTTTTTTATTTGAATATATTCTAGATTGGTCCCATTTTTTTCAGAATCCAGTTCTGATGATGGAATCCATGAGGAATTGAGGGAACTCCTCAAATGTTGTAGGCAAACATATGGCGATTTTGATATTTTCAGCAACAAACCAAGCATTTGCATTCAAAAAGTATCATAATCCTTTAACCTTCATAATTTTTTTTTCATCCAAATATTTAGTCGAATACAATGGTGGAAGTCGGTTTTTTAAATGAAAAGTTATAGTTTATAATATGATTCAAACTAATCCCTGTAATTTCAATGAGTAAAATACTTTTTGACATTCTGACTTTTTTTCCATCGCAGGATGATGATGTCACTGTTTCAGCCTTCAATATAGCTAAATGTAAAGTCACAAAATTAAGTCAGTTAAAAATATAAACATTTCAAAACAGATTGAAAAGAAAGTACCTCGCGGTACCTCATCGTTCGTAAGTAGCTCCTCGGGGACCGCATTTGGCATTTGAAAAAATTGCTAAAAACAAAATGGAATAGGACTAATCTAAATGAGTACGGAATGCAAAAAAAGCTTTGATTCATTTGCTGTGACTATTAGGAAAAATCTTATGTACGAATTCCAAGATGATAGTAGAGCACACTAGGCAGTCTCTGATCGAAAGGGTCTAAATGTTGAATTTGATAATAATACTTTTGGACCGATCGAAATCTTACAAATATGTTATGCGCGTTTGCAGTATAAATCTTATTTCAAAGATATCTTCTATTACAAACGGTACTTCAATCAAGACCAATATCCTCTGTTGTTGGTAATCCGCAGGTAATTAGTATCAAAAACAAGCCATTAAGATTACTCAGTTTTTTAAACCCTATAGACAAACCACTTTTGAGCCGTTGTATGTCCGGCCAATGAATAGACTCCTCCCGTGAATGTTGTAAAAGCATTACAAAGGGATTACTCCAGAGGATGGGCAGCAGCATCAACTTGAGTAATTAACATCAACATGTCTAGAGTTATTTTTCAATCAGTGCCTATTACCAGAGATAACTTACGGCTGAGACGTGGTTGCTAACTATTGATCACAAACACAAGCTAAAAATTACGCAGCGTGCTATGAAGAGAGTTATGCTAGGAGTTTTATTACGTTTCATTTTAAATGAGGAAATCCGTAGAACCAAGATCACCAACATAGCCTTCAGAATAAGTAAGTTTTATTTTTATTTTATTTATTTGAGACAACAAACAACTACATTATATATTTTAGGTATAATCTGTGTTAGTACATAAATTTAATTATGTAAGACTTGTTAATAATGTAGTCCACAACGCTATTTACATGTTAATTTTATACATGATTACATAATGATGCAGCTAGAGGGTCTATAAGAAATTTATATAAAATAAGTAGGTAAGTAAGACATGCCAATGTGAAAAAACCCTGCTCAAAGAATATTTAAACAAAATAGTAGTTTTGAGTACTTAAGTAAATTAATAACAGGACATGGAAGATAGCAACAAAAATGAAATAAAAAGGATACATTAAAAAACTCAACTCAGAAAAGCGCAATATTTAAAAGGTTTTTAAACTTATACAGAGAACAAGAGAATAAGTCAATTTCAATAAAGTGAAGGTTATGGGACTCAACCATTCGTCGAATGGGGGCACGAAGCCCCTAGTTGGTGCGGAAGGTGTTGATAGCGAACAGTGGACGAGAGCGAGACGCACGCGGAGTGCAGGTTCTCGGGACGACGTAGCACAATCTACTCACCAGGTCAATACAATCTATGTTATTGTGCACAATATTATATAGGGTAACTGCCTCAAGTTAAAATGGCAATAGGAGTCATCTAGCTCATGGAACTGGTAACCGTTGGAAAATAAAGGTTCTCAAGTGGCGACCATAAACTGGACAACGCAGCATAGGAAGGACCAAGGATACTACAAAGGTCGCAGGAAGTCGGTGGATAGAGGCGACTCCAGGTCGTTCGTCATGGCATTTTATGGGGGAGGTCTATGTGCAGCATTGGACTTTACACCACGTAGGTACCTTACTATATTCTCCTGCCGACATTTCGTTGACCATTTAAAGGTCCTCTAATTGGTCAACGAAACGTCACGTCGTACGAGAGGTAAAGTCGTTATTTTTCTAATGATACCAAGCCACGATAATTTCAATTTTATTATGATGATGATGATTTCAGAACGCAATTGTGACATGGAAATGTGGCTGTTGAGTCTTTTATACTCAGTGTTTTTATGATTTTCAATGAAAATGTCAAAATATTTTCCAATAAATACTTCAAAAATAATTTTCTCTCCATCACAACTGACAGATATCAAAAAGCCCTTAAGTCGATCAGGTGCGGAGTTCAGAGGAGAGGTTCGAGTGCTTTGAGGACCATCCAGACCCTCTTGCAAACTGCTGGAAGTAAAAACAAACCTTTGTCACGATCACAATCGAATGGGTTGTACTACGTAATGATTTCTATTGGCTATTGTCATCACAGAAGAAAAAGCCTAAATATTCTTTTGTTTTCGTCTATCTCAGGAAAAACACCGAAGTGTCTCATATTGTAACGTCTGACTGCGTACAAGACTGCACAGAAATCCAATTTCTGAATTGTAATCCGAAATGAGGAAATCCATAGAACCAAGATCAACGACATACTAGCTCTCAAAATTTGCAAGTTGAAGTGGCAATGGGCAGGTCATATAGCTCGCAGAACTGACAACCGATGTGGAATAAAGGTTCTCGAGTGACGACCACAAACTGGACGACGCGGTAGAAGAAGGCCCTCTATCTATACTCGATGGACATTATAAACGTCTCGTACGTATGGAGGCAGCTTAAGACTGTGTGTCGTAGCATTTTTAGGAGAAGGCCTATGTCAAGCAGTGGAATTCTACAGGCTTATAATGATTGTAACAAACCTCTATCTTAGAGAATATCCATCAGATTTGGAATTTGTATAGGTACTTACTTTTGTTCTTTTTTGCATAGCTTTCGCAGTTATTAATAGCAATAGCAGCCAGTTTCCATCACATTGAATGTTCCCCCTTGTACCAATTGGAAAATTCTACAAATCATCTGTTTGAAAAGTCCCGAGACCAGACTGTAACAACCCTTTGCTGAGAGCCCTCCATAGTGTCCCGGCGCTTCGAGTGCCGCTGCGATTGTTTTCCTAGCTATTGATGTGTTTTGTGCCAAAGGAGAGATGGAGATATTTTCATTTTTGATGAAATTACTTCATTAATAAAAACATTTTTAGAGTCTATTCAGCGAGAGACCCGTCGTGACCAAATTGTGAACTAGGTACATATTAATACCATAATTAGGACGTTCTTTCTGTTGGCATTTTGAATTAAAAGCTAAAGAAATAATAACAGTTGTAACAGAATCAAAACGGAACAGACGCGCTGTTGTATTGCCCACTAAATAAAAAAGGTAATTAAGCACAGCAGTGCCCTCCAATCTTACGACAGGTCTCTCGCTGAGCACTCTATAAAGATTAAGACTTCACTCTAATAGTGCTGAATCAACTAGAAGATTGGACATTGTGGTAGCTATTTTGATGGAGCAGCCACGCTTCTGACAAGGTACTAAGCGTACAACGACGATTATGTTCTGCCTTTGCCTTCCCCAATGATGTTTTAGTGTTATACCTAGCTACTATAACTAGTGGTTCGCCCCGAACTGAGACCTCGCGATGACACCTTTATCAGTAATTTTTTTTTTCACCTCTGGGTAATTTCCTACACGTCATCGAAATAGCCTTTGAATAGGAATAAGCAACATACAAACCATACTACATACCTGTACTACATATATGTTTAGGCGTTCATACTACATACCTGTTAGTACATCAAGTACCTGACGAATTAATTGCTATCGTCCTTTTGACGAAATCATAGAACTCCAACGTAATTCAAATTCCTACAAATGGGAGGTCAACAACGGATGTTATATTGGTTTTTGTTTTATAGGGTACATGTCTCGAAATTCTTCAATTTCAGACTTTTCCCTGTAGTTTTGACACAAAAGCCACAAGCATACCGAATTTCAGCATTGTGGGGTTGCTAGAAGTACCCTAGAATTTTTGATTTTTACGTTTTTATTTTCCCTAATATCTCAGAAACTACTTAGTTTAAATACTTATTGAAAACAGTTATGAAATCTCCATCCAAAGCGCTTTCATTAGACACCCCATTTGATCTGACTTTCTCACTTTTATTTTTTTTACCCTCTCTTAGACTCCAATATCTCATCAACCCCCCGACCGATATAGCTCATAACCTTACCTACAAATTGTACTAATACTATCTACCTCCATACCAAATTTCATGAAGATCGGCTTAACGGTTAGGAAGTTTTCATCGGACAAACATACATACATACAAACGCCGATTGTTCCAAGTTGGCTCAGAGAACTCGCTTCGCTCGTTCAATTATTTCAAGGTCTTCGAATCTGATCTAGGGCATACATTTACAGAATGACGACGACCTCTGTGGCGCGGTGGGCGAGCCGGCTAAGACGCAAATATTTAGATGATTTGCAAATATTTGTTCTGTGTCTGGGTGTTGTATTACCATGGTACATACTCATAGTTCCTGATGCCCATTGACACAGGGAATCCTAGTGCGGGATCTGAGGCCCAATTCCCCGACTAAAAAATAGTTAAAATAGAATTCGGATCATGTTTCGATCTTGTGTCGATGTCTTAAATGTCAGAAATGGTATTATCTTAGCATAAAATACAACACTGTAATGTGATTATATCGAAATGTGACCGAAACATGAACGATTCAAAGTTTTTTCGATAATTTTAGCTTATGTAGATGAAGTCTCTCTTTCCAATAATATATTTAACTATCCTACTCTAATGGTAGTTACCGTGAATTGAAAGTAGACTAAATTGTCATTTATGAGGGAGCAGAATACCAACTTTCTGTCAATTTACAATTCAGTCTCGATTCGGTTAACTTTCAGTGTAGTTTTAAAATAATTTAGAGAATTGGGCCTCAGGACTACGTATGTGACTGTTAGTTCGGTGTGTGTGTGGATGTTGAATCAATTTGAGACTAAACCGTCAACTATCTGAACAGGTCTTGCAATATTTTTTATTAAATAAGCTACGTTTATTTATTTGTTTTTATTCTGTTCTAGTAAATTCACCTATTATGGAAATAACTAGGTATATGGATACCTTTTCCTAGATCTACAGATATACCTACTCAATTACTCATCACCGTTCTCGGAATATATCTAGTTAATTCAGTTGTCGCTACTTATGATAACCAACGTTTGCTATGCACCGTGCATTCACATTCGCGAAACAAAATGCAGTATCAGCAGAGCGGCATATCTTCATACCAGGCTTAAAGGGCATTTTTTATCGTCAACATCGTATCTCTATCCCTTTCTTGCCTAAGGGTACTGGTATGTAGAAATGAGATGGCAAATCTCGCCAGAAACCCTTTTGATGTCGCCGCCGCGGTCATCGCATCGCATAAGTAATCTCTCAACTTTTTCTTCATATCGAAAACTAAAAAGCCGTAATGATTGTATGTTGGTATTTTCGTTTGGTAGCAATTTTCGGTAATCCGAGACGTCTGCGTACATCCTACGATTATACATTACAATTAAACTTTTTCATCCTCAAAATTTTCCCTCACATTTATTTCAACGCAATACGAATCAGATTACAATAAATTTCTGTTTCAAAATTGAGGTGTTGTTTGTGTTTTCCTGATTACAAGGGTCTAATTGATTTTGGCAGAAGCACACAGATCGAAACGTCTCGAAATTGGCTCCAATTTTCTGTTTGTCTGTTTGTTTATCCGTTTTTAGCATTTTAGGGATACAAATTTAAATTATATGGCTAAAAGCTACCTAAAAAAAGATAACAAAGTTAATAAGGTTCAGTGATTTGGAATGATTTGGTGATTTTCAAAGATGGCAAACATTACAAGTGTGCCTCAGAACTTTATATTATGATAGTTTAGCTCTAAGCGCTTAAAACTTAGTAAATTATAAGTCAGTATTCTTGATTGTTCGAGGTTTTCATCACTTCATTATGAATTTAGTAAATAGTCTTTCTGCAACCTCTTTAATAATGTATTTAATCCATCTAGTCTTTGGCAAGACTAACTCATAATGAAAGTCAATGTTATTTGCTCTATTGAGTTTTTCTCTATCGTTGTCCAATGATACAACATCTGTGAATACAATGTGATAATCTGACTCTAGGTCTTAGAATAAAGACTAAAGTAAGTCATTATTCTGAGCTCTAGGCTAATGCACGCATCTTTAGTGTAATTTTTTGTTGATATTAGCTCAGTGAACGCGGTGTTTTATCCGCGTTCACTGTGAAGCCTCTCAAGCCACACTAAACAAAGGGCCTAGCCAAACGGCATTCGCTTCGAAGCGGTTCCATTTCTACAGTCGTAATACAATACAATAGACCACGTGACATATCAATAGCTAGCGTCAATCCCATACATTTTGGACTTTTCTACTGGCGTCATCGCTATTAAAATGTTACTTTGTCTACGGCCTCTAATGACAAAAAATAAATAATAGTTTAAAAAAACTAAAAAAATACGCTTTTTATAGAAAATCCTACTAAAAAAAATAAAATAAATTTTTAATTTTTTTTATTAAGAATAGTGTACCTAAATAAGAAAAAAATATTTTTTATTGTAAAAAAAGCTTGGGGTGCATGGTGTCAATAGTTATAAATATTTTATTGACAGATATGAGTAGAAGGATTATCATTTTGATAATATCTTAAAAAGCACTCCACGCTTTTTTTACAATAAAAACTATTTTTTTCTTATTTACACTATTCTTAATTCAAATTTTTAAAATTTTATTTTCTATTTTTTAGTTAGATTTTCTATAAAAAGCGTATTTTTTTAGTTTTTTTAAACTATTATTTATTTTTCATTTTTTAGTGATTATTTAAAGTGGAAATCTTGTTAAAGGAAGGTGTAGATGTTGAAGCGCTGAATGAATAAGGATGATGAGACACCGCTTCATGATGCTATTAACAACGGACGTGTCGAAGTTGTTGAACTTATTGTTCAACATGGTGCGGATGCTAATTTAGTTGGTCCAAAATGGGAAAATGGGTTCACCTCATTACACTAAAATATTTTGAATATCGATAAAGAAATTACAGGGATACTAATATCTGGAGGTACTAATATTAATACTGACACCTGGATGTGACCAATTCATTACGCTGCTTCGAAAGGTAGTGGTGAAAAAAATCAAAATTTTGCTAGATAATGGAGTCTACGTTGATACTTTAGATCAGAAATGCAGAACTCTAAATATTGCTATCAATGCAAAAAATTTACAATCTGCAGATGGGTTTTAAAATACTGCAGGTTTCATTGAGTGTGGTAGAAATACATCAATAAGCTCTTTTAAATTCGTTCGCTGTATCGTTCGCTTATTCAATCGCTGTACAAATTAATAGCTTATTATTGATTTAAAAATTAAAAATACATTCTAGTAATCTGCCATCGATTTACTAGAACATGACATGACAGATTACTTGACGACTGGACATTGTTTGTAATTATCTATGCTACTTGACATTGACGCAGACTTTCCGGGTCTCAGGAAAACAAAAATCGCTGATCCTGATTATCCTAGTAAGGATAACGGGTCAAAATGTTTAAAATATTGAATTGTCATCGGTCCTTAATAAGTATGCCGAATTTCGAGTTAATCCGACGTTTTGAAGGGAGTCAAAATCATGTTCAAAGATTCCGTTACATACTAACATACGTCTGAAGCTAATAAAAGCGTATTAATAATAATCTATACTGCACCTAAATCACGATTTACCTATATTGTAACAAACACGCGCTTAAATTGATTTGACAGCTTGAAATGAGAAACCGTGCTCTGGGGTGCGATTGTTGAATATCCCTGAGTAATAAGAATTTTAGTTATCAATGAGTTTCAACATGTAGGAATCTAGAAATCGGTGATTAATGTAAATTTTACTCACGTTTATTCTGGATCACATATATATAACGACGTGTGAGCTAACAGTTCCATTTGCAATGTGCTGTTTATGAATACGGCTTTTATTACTCACTGTAAAGTAATAAATAGCTAGGAGCGATCGAATATTTTAGTTCCAACGAGTGGAGACCACGTCAATGCAAACTTAGTGATTAGGACGCCCTCCGCTAAAGGCCAAAACACACCGGCTGCGTATGCAGCACGTAACGTAGACACGCAGATTTCTACGTATGTACACATGGCACACCGCTTGCGTGACGTGCACGCAAGCGGTGTGCCATGTCTCATACAGTTCCATACATTACAACGTCATGGTACGTCGACGAGCACGTCTACATCTACGCAGCCGATGTGCTGTGGCCTTAAATGGAGCGATGACTTGCGCAGGTAGGCGCAGCAAATGGATGCGGAGAAAGCAGTGTAATAGGTTGATGAGGATGATGATGATGATGATGAAGAACAGCTATATCGAATATCCTTACTAAATACTTTACAAAACTACTAAATACTAAACCCATTTTAAAATAATAGCTTTAATAAACTAACTTGCAGAATGTAGTCCTGAAGCACACGACATCAATGACAAAGTAAAACGAATTCCTTCACGACTTATCCCTTTGAATATAAAAAGGTTTTACAGGAAAACTTTTAATCAGGGTCCATCTAGGTGTTACCATTGGATTTCGATCACGACTCGAAAGTAGAAAAAATTAAAGCTGTCCAAAGTATGCCTTTGATTGAAAAAATCGTTACCTATTCTATATCACGCCCATAACAGTAAAAAACGTCGGAAAATCGCATAAAAACATCCTTGATATTTGTAACCAATTTGAATTAGGTCTGAAGGTTGGGTAAATCCCATCCACTTTCACTACACTAATTTGAGAATCATCATGAGTCACTCATCTAACTAATAACTAATGTTAATGAGATGAAATTGAAGATCGACAGGTTAACGTATTATATTTACACAGAGTCCTATCATATATCATCATCATCAGCCAGTAGAAGTCCACTGCTGGAGATAAGCCTCCATAGAATGCCACGACGAACGGTCTTGAGTCGCCTCCGTCTCCACCACCTTGAGTCGCGTCGACCCAGCAGTGAATGCTGGAAGATTTCGCACTAATGAATCGTGATCCGGCATAGCTATCAGAATAAGCTAGCTAAACTGGTAATGGGCTGGCCATATAGCTTGCAAAACTGACAACCGTTAACGAATATAGGTTCTCAAATGGTGACCATGAAATACACGTCACAATGTACAAAAGCGCCCCTCTCGATAGACCAATTACATTTATTATTCAGGTAGCAGGACTGTTCCTCGTAGCGTGTTTGGGGGAGGCCTATGTCTAACAGTGGACTTCTACAGGATGATGGTGATAGTGAATGACGAACAGCTCTAATAATAGCAAATGGCAATGGAGAACGCAACAATAAGGATCATTTTAGCAGCCTTAGCGCTAGCCAAATCTTTTGAATCATGACTGCCAAAATGATCCCCATTAATGCGTTTCCCATCGCCATTTGCTGCTGTAATTTTGGGGCAGGATTGTGTAAGAGTTATTTCAAGTGCGATCGACTTTCAACAGTAGGGGTCCTCAGAGACATCGAGCTTAAAAATTAAAGCATAAATCTCGATCTTCGGCCCTAATTAATTCCTCGGCCTTCGTTAGGGTGATGGGGAACTCTTTCGCTTCTTTCATTATCTTTGGCTAGTCACCTGTGTGCCATTTTACAGTCACTTTGTAATTTTTTGTGGGGTTTCATTCCTTTGTTAATGCCAAACAAAGAGAACGTTTGTTCGAGTCTATTTACAACTGAAAGTGTTAATTAATTTCAGTCTTGTAGTATTGTTTTTTTAACTCGGGATTTCTTCGAAATAACGATAATTAAGATACAAAATATTATGACATAACGCTGAATACATAGTCCTGTCCTGCTAGGTTACCATAAGCTCTTATAGCCATTCAGTCCAAAAACCATTCAGTACAAAATATCGGTTCTGTGATGTCCGCAGTTATATTTAAAGGTACAGTAGCAGAAGATCTATAGACATTCAATAATGATGAATGTCAACGACGAACCGATATTTTTAACCGACTTCACAAAAAAAGGAGGAGGTTCTTAATTCGGTTGTTTTTTTTTATGTTTGTTACCTCATATATAGCGTTTATGAAACGATTTGATTTTTTTTTTATTTGAATAGATGTACTTCCAGATTGGTCCCATTTTTTCCAGAATCCAGTTCTGATGATGGAATCCATGAGGAATTGAGGGAACTCCTCAAATATTGTAGGCATACATATAGCGATTTTGATATTTTCAGCAACAAATCAAGCATTTGCATTCAGAAAGCATCATGACCCTTTCACCTTTATGGTTTTTCATAATTTTTTTTAGTCCACATATTTTGTCGAATACAATGGCGGAAGTCGGTTTTTTAAATGAAATATTATGTACTGAATAGTTTTTAAACTGAATGGCAAGAGCTCATGGTAACCTAGCAATACATGATTTGTATTGATTGTTATTTTATGTGTCTATTTTTGCTATTATGGGGGAGGCCACGTCCAGCAATGAAAACCAACCAGCTAAGATGATGAACGTTTCCGCTAGTTAGCACAAGACGCTTGCGCCTGAGTGAACGTTTGTTTGTATGGGTTAGTGTAAAAGACCATTTGACCTTCATAATGTGAGTCAGAGAGAATGCAAAAAATATTAATTTGATCTGCAAATTTGTGGCCTTAATGTGATCTTATAAATTGAACCGACTGACAAAAATGGCACCTGCCATAGTCCAAAAGTTCACTAGTCCGATTAATTAAATTATATTGTTCAATTGAAAGTAGGATCATCATCATCATCAAAAAAGTGGTTTTCTTTGTTAGTGTGTTTTTTGTATATTTACTTATCGTGAGTTGTTGGTCCGTAGCGCCAACAAGTGGCTCTGATGGAAGACCAGCGTTGGTTGCTAGCTCGCTAGTCAACCAACTTATGCTGAGGCAGAGCCATTTCGTTACTGGAGTGTTACACTTCGTAACTTCGGGTCTGTTTCCTCTTAGTCTAAGTTTTTATGTGTTTCTGTGTAACTCTTGTATACAAATAAATTTATATTCTATTCTATTCTTCTATCATCATCATCATTACATATCATTACGAGCCTGTTTACGTTCACTGCTGGACGAAGATGCCCTCTATTGAATACTATGGCGGGATTTGCCATAATCATCCAACTGCATCAATCTAGGATTCCCTGCGTCGTGGGTATCAGGAACTTCGATTACCATGGTACCATAGCACCCAGACCCGGAACAAATATTTGTAGATCATACAAACATTTGTCCCGCAGCGAGAATCGAACCCGCAACCTCTTGCATCTTAGGCGGCTACTCACCCGCCGCGGCACAGAGGTTGCAAACCACTTTACTGCTCCACTGCTGTTATCCGTTAGTCAGCTATCACGACATCCACGGGAGGAAAGAGAGGTATCTCTTATACGCTGGACAAACCATAGCCGCATGTCATCAGTACCACAATCAAAATGTTTATCAACTTTATGTCGATTGATCTTTGATGTAAGGCGCTTACTTTTTACCCGTTTCTTTGTTGCATTTGTTGTTGAGTCCGACACACTTATTTAATTTCTATCGAATGGATCATCGCACTTCACAAAAACGTAATCCAAATCACACTTGGGAATCGAGATAAAGTAATGCTGATGACGCAGCTAAAGCTTTGCGATACGTTGCTATAGATACTACGCAAAGAAGTGTCTTTATACTTGTGGTGGTGTTAGGTGCTAAAGTGTAGTTTGTATTTTATTCATTGAAATCGCAAGGAATTGACAAAGTGGTCAACCGACGAATCCAACTCGGATGGGCAGTGTTCGAGAAACTGCTTCATATCTTCTCGTCACAGATACCGAAGAGCATCAAGATGAAAGCAGCATTGAGACGTAGACACAGTTTTAAAAGATGGTTCCAAGATAGATAGATGTAAGAAGGTTCTCGATGGGGGTGATCAAAACTGGCCATCGTGGCATTCTATATGGGGGATGTCCATGTCCATAGACTCTTTGTCCAGCAGTCGACTTCTACAGGCTAATGGTGATGTTGATGATGTTAACATGTTGCAAGTTAAAGTGTAGTTGATATTTTTTCCATTGAAATCACAAGAATCATTTTGAATCGTCTTGAACAAGGTGAATTTTCGCAGATTGTTCGCGACAAGTAACAAAAACGACGAGGAAACCCTATAGTATAGTGTTTATCAGCCTTGAATCAAAATATCAAGCAATTGATACGGACCTACGATGTAGTGTAACAAAGATTTTGTAGAGACACCGATGAGCGCCCCTGGCGTACACTTTGTGAACTTCAATTTTCATACAAAATCTGTGTTACCACCATAAATATTATAAGTGGATTCAGCGCGTTCTGTAGTTTACTGAACCCGTTTTTATTAACTTGTTTCCTAAGCAATAGCAGAAGATATGTTTAGTTTATATTATTGGACGACAATCCTAAATCTCATCGATGGGAACCTCTCAAATCAAAACTACGATTCATCGAGCTTTTTGTGTAGAACTTTTAATAGAAAACCATCCATACTTCGACAAAATTACCTATTCATTTTCCAAGATATCCAATTCAACTTAAATATCCTCTATTATAAAGACCTAAGGGTCAATTCAGTATACACTGATCTTGTTTCACAGAATATTTGTAGCCACATCAATATGGTATATCTGATTTTTCTAGATTCAATTTTGTATCTTAGCTAACAGTGTTAGGATTTGTTTTTGTTTGGCAGAGAATTTATAAGATTTGGTGGACAATCGATGAACAGTACTTTGAAATTGATTTCAATCATTCGGACAGTAGGTGGCAACTGTATTACGATTGGTAATGACGTAATGATAATGCGTATTCTTTTGTAGGTAAGAAGAACAGAGTAGCTTTACTCTGAGGTACTGCTTCAGAGATAAATATATTTGCACTTTTAAGGAGATCATGGATCATGGCCAATGGCAGGATGGCTTTTCACGAATCATTTCATAGCACTGGTTCTTTTCTAATCTTATTAGGCCTTTTTCTTTTACGACCTCCGTGGCGCGGTGGGCGAGGAACCAGCTGAGATGCAAGAAGTGCTGGTTTGATTCCCACTGACGGACATGTGTTTGTATGATCTGCGAATATTTGTTCCTAGTCTGGGTGTTGTAGTACTATATGGTACTCGTAGTTCCTCATACCCACGACACAGGGAATCCTAGAGTGGGATCAAGACCTTGTGTGTGACTATATATATGTTATGTTCTTCTTCATCGGCCAGTAGACATTCACTGCTGGATGAGGCCTCCCCCATAGTATGCATAGCGTACAACCCATAGCATGCAATGGGGGGATTTGCCATAATCACTACGATTGGTGATCGCAGTTTGGGGTTAAGTACTCAGCTGGATGCTGCTGCCTATCCCCTGGCGTAATCTTTTAGTTGCTTTTTACGACAGCAGAAGGAGTTAGAGGAATCCCAATCTTAGGCCGAGACTACAACGGCTAGTTCCTAATATCATTGTCTTGTGTATGTTAGCTATCAGTTTTTCCAAAATTTTTAAAAGTAATAGTAAAAAGAAATATATTTTTTCTCTTTTTGTTTTTTTATTTTATACTAGTTGGGCCCCGCGGTTTCACCCGCGTGAATAATGATGAAAATTGATGATGATGATGATGATGAAAAGTAGCCTGTGTTAATCCGGGGCGTAAAGTATCTCCATTCCAAATTTCACTCAAATCCATTCATTAGTTTTTACGTGAAAGAGTAACAAACATCCATCCCTACTCACAAACTTTCGCGTTTATAATATTAGTAGGATTGCATATGTGTAACTCTAGCGGTTTTGGCAGCGCACGCCAGAATAGCTCGCAGATGGTAGATTTTTTCCTAATTACTTGACACTTATCGTCATATTATGGACAATTCACACACAATATCTTTATAAATTGAAGCCTATGTGTTATTCTGATGTATAAGCTATATTATTGTAAAGTTTCATTAAAATCCATCAAGTAGTTTTTACGTGAAAGAGTAACAAACATCCATACTCACAAACTTTCGCGTTTATAATATTAGTAGGAAGGATAATTGCTATCTGAATCAAACAAATTTACTCTACCAAAGTAAGAATATAGCCGAATCTCATAAACCATTCCATTACGCAGGTGATCGGATGCCCTGGATTCTTTAGGACCTAGTTAAGAGGCGCGTGGCTCGATCAGTAATTATCTTCGTGATAATATGAAAAAGGTTTAGAACTGTCTGAACTTCATGGGCGGTAAAATAACAGAAAATGTTACCGTTAATAACCGACTGATGATGATAAATAGTGTTATCTTCAATGACTTTGTTACTAGTAGAACTTCTTGTTAGTAGTTAGTAGTTCTTGTTGTGGAGTAATTTAATTTTATATAAGACGATTCAAAATGATCCTTGTGATTTCAATGAATAAAGTTCTTTTTGACTTTGACTTTGACTTTGACTTGTGAAAGAGTTCGTCCGGGGAAGTACTACCACCGTACCTTTTTCTGCCGCTAAGCAGTAGTGTTCGCATTGCTGTGTTTCGGTTTGAAGGGTACGGGTGCCGGTGAAATTACAAGCACATGAGACTTTTCATTTTTAACCGACTTCCCAAAAAAGGAGGAGGTTCTAAATAGGTTCAATTCGGTTTCCAAATAGGTTCAATTCGGTTGTATTTTTTTTTATGTTTGTTACCTCATATCTCCGGCGTTTATGAACCGATTTGGAAAATTCTTTTTATTTGAATAGATATACTTCCAGATTGATCCCATTTTTTTCAGAATCCAGTTCTGATGATGGAGTCCATGAGGAATTGAGGGAACACCTCAAATATTGTAGGCATTATGGCGATTTTGATATTTTCAGCAACAAACCAAGCCACCACTATGGTTCTTTCATCATTTTTTGTCATCCAATTATTTAGTCGAATACTATGGCGGAAGTAGGTTATTTAAATGAAAAGTTATATGTCTCAGGGTCTGCAGCGCGCGTGTGATGCCTCTGGTGTTTCAGGCGTCCATAGGCTACAGTAACTGCTTTCTATCAGGTGGGCCGTATGCTTGTTTGCCTGCATGCCCTAGTAGTATAAAAAAAAATTCAGTTCTATATCATCGTAACTCTATATTTAGCCAGCTATTTGTGGATCAATGAGTATCCAGCAACTAATTGAGTGTCCAATTAGTAATTACTGACTGTTTAAATATCGCTGATCCTCTCATATCCGGGAAGTGTACGTTTGTTTGTATTTAATTTATGGACAGTGACACAGATATGTATGAATTGTATGGACACAGTTAAATTAGTGAGAAGGCTTAACCTAGATGCCGTTCAAATCGGCGGAAAGGAGTAATTTTTTATATAAATTTATGCCATGTAGCTGATACACGTACATTGACGACCATCTGTGGCGCGGCGGGCGAAGGTTCACCTACGACGCAGGAGGTTGCGGGTTCAATTCCCGCCTCGGAACAAATATTTGTACGATCTGCAGATAATTGTTCCGTGTGTTCTGGGTATTTTTCTATGTATAATAAAAAAAAAATATCTATGTAATGTATTGTATAAAGTATATCAGTAATCTATGTAGTTGCCATAACACAAGCTCTGCTTAGCTTGGGGCTAGATAATGTTGTGTGAAATGTCCAGCATTTATTTATTTATTGTCACCATCATCGGCCTGTAGAAGTCTACTTCTGGACATAGACCTCCCCTCTAAAATGCCACGTTGAACAGTCTTGTGCCGCCTCCATCCACCGACTTTCTGCGACCTTTAGAATGTCTTTAGTTTATCAAGAGAGGCCTTCCTCTACGGTGTCGTCTGGTTTGTGGTCGACACTTGAGAACCTTAACTTTATTCCCCAACGGTTGTCAGTTCTGCGAGCTATATGACCTGGCCATTGCCACTTCAACTTGGTAATTCTAGCGAGCTATGTCGGTGATCGTGGTCCTTTTACAGATATCCTCATTTCTAGAATCTATTAAGCAGTGAAATTTCAAGCTATAGCTCTCTCCATAGTCCACTGCGTGACTTTAGGATTGTTTATACGGCCAATAGTTAGCGACCACGTCTCATTGCCGTAAGTCATCACTGGCAACATGAACTAATTATAGACTTTCTTCTTTAGGCTCTGGGGTATCTGTGACGTACATTGTACTATCATTTTTATTTGCGAAGGCTACAGGATGTGTCAAAACTACAGACACAATAACTCTTACCCCTGAATAAATGAAATTAAATTTCATCTACGAAGTCGCGGAAAAAAATAAGTTTTATAGTTTACTTTTGATATTGGTGACGAGTTAACCCTACTTAACGATATTACCCGATGTCGAAATTACCTTGATTACAGAATCATCGTATCCTGATTCACATTTGACTTCAATTCCAAATCCTTACAATAATGGCTTTAGTAACCTACATGCAACCTGATGCATCTCTAAAAGAGAAGGCCCGGTGGTTACGACGGGAGCTGAAGCGACGAAGAATGAGCACCGTAACCCGACCGAAATGACGTCGCCGAAGAAGGTGTGATGTCGTGGATACAAGCACTCCCCCCGACCCCGCGCCAGTCGAGCCGAGATGAGCAAGCTCAGGGACACAGTGCGAGGAAGGACGCGGACAGAGTGTTGCGCGTATTGCATGCACCCTGATGAAGACCCGCGATTAGAGTTGAAACCTGTTGGTACTTCCACCAATATATCGGTACATGAAAATTTATCGTTTCACAATATTAATGAGACCATACAACTTTGATTTAAAATTAAGTACCTACTCATATCGAACTATCTTCAAACACTCCACCACTTACCTGGAAAAGAATTACACCTACTTAAAACTGAATAAATAAGTATCGGTTCAAAGACAGTCATAATTCATGCTTTATTAGGGTACCGTGAATTATTGAATTGAGGATTATGCATTCTTGAACAATGATTGATAATAACATTCAGTGGGGAAATACGGTCTGCTTGTACAGGAGTCTTCTAACAAATGAGTGCCACAATTTTCGTAATTTAATTAACTAGAATTTACCATTGACTTTGCCCAAGGCGCCAAGTTTGACGAATGTTTTATAACTATAGTATAAAATATTAATTGATAAATACCTTACATGCCAATGAAATCCGTAGCATTAAACCGCATTAAAACTAGCATTTAACTCGAGTTAAAAGTAAATGGCAAGCATATTAAAAGCATATTATTAAAAGGTAATATGCCTTACTGTGCAACCTACGGTGAAAAGAGGCTCTTTAAGACTCTGCCTATTCCTTCGGGGAACAAACCGTCTGTTTATGTATGTATGTATTTAGAAAAGATGAAAAATATAACGGAATTTCACCACGGACAACGGAATTAACGAAGCGGTTTTTTTTTATTTTCTCAACTTGGTCTCCGGACTAACACAGTTTGACTAAGAAAGAACAAGATAATGCACGAATACAGAATTGTAGCTGATGTGTAGCTAAACTAAGTTAAATAAACTATGAAATTTCAGATTTAGAATTTTTATGTTAACTTGCCTAGTGTACGGAACTCTGTACTTAATTCCAACTTGCACTTGACCTCGACATTATCATAAGCACCGTGCATATTAATCAGTCGCATGTGCTTTAGAATCGATTCAATTATTATTTAAAATGTTTTCATACAATGCTTGAATGGATCGCCTTATTTGTTAGTTCTCCTTTACTTATTCTATGGTGATATCAACTGCTGCTCAGTAAGTATGGAAGAGAACTCTCATTTATAACTAAACTATACTTAGGCGCTGACGGATCATCAAAGTAAGCCAAGCCGTGTTTGTTGCCTGATTCGTCTAGGCTTGGTCGCGTTGGAACAGGAGTAATTTTAGTTTATAAGACAAAATGATCCTTGTGATTTGTTTTGATTTGATTAATACTTTTCTAATTTATTCAAATAAAATAAATCACGTACCACAATGTGAAAGCTGTGAAGAAACAAACTATGTATGTAGTATTCTTATATTTTTAAAAATACTTTCTAGGAACCATTCGCATTAGTTAAAATATTTACTTCTGGAAGCTGAATGAAGGCTGCCGCGACGTCAGTAGGTTTTTTTTATCTATAGCAGACCCTGAGTCACAGTAGACAAACATCGATTCCATCATCAATATCCTGTTTATTTTGTTAGTTCATCCTGACAAGTTATAGAGCCGTAAATTTTTTGAAGACACCGTAAAGGATGAGAAGTCAGCAGTGGATGTCTACCGGCTGATAAAGAAGAAGATAATGCATAAGTATAAATATTTTAAATGCTATTGATTGAAAAAGATGTGTAAAAAAAGCGTCTTCACATTATATTTCCATACAATTTACTTCCCTGTGTTATCGTCGTATCGTGGACGCCCGCGATAATATCGTCACGTTAAAAATTATAAAAGCACCCAATGCTATGTCTGGGTAGGTTAATGATCGCAGGCTTGCCAAGCCGTTTCCACAGTAGCCGAACCTGGCTGGCGATCGAGCCGGGCGGGCCGATCTAGCCGATCGTGGGCTGCTACCGTGTGGGCGGCGTGCAGCTTTACAATGCGACGTGTGCGCGTGCCTTAAATCATTCCGTCTGTTATGAATCTTATGAATTACTAGCTTCGATTTCTTTTTGGCAAAAATAATATGCACTGCTTAGAGGGACAAGTTTATATGAACCCTGAAAAAGTATTGTGTCTGGAGCAAGCTGTCAAACTTGCTTGATGGATCAACACTTATTTTACGACACGAATGACCTTCACCGCTTTTGAATTAAATTAAATATTAAATTCGTTTATTTCAGGCTTTAAAAAAACCCATTAAAAGTAGCAATATTAATACAAATAAATACAATTTAACCCAAAATAAATAATAATAACAAGATAATAATAATAATAAAAAAGTAAACAAAAAAAGTGTAAAAGGGCCTCTTACTGTTGGCTAACACGGCCCCGTAATGCCTCATAACATATTACGACGGCATCGTTATGTTAGGAACACCGGCTTACGACGTTAAATAATTACTGTACAATATTGGTAACCCATTAAGCTATGTTTCAATAATTACCATTGTTAATTAAGTATGGCAGAGGTATTACTCAAATGGACTCGATATATTTATCAAATCGTATCTTTAAATGATTTAATATCAATTAAATTAAAGGAGTGTAGGTATGGACTTTTGACTGGTCTCCGATTACTTCAAAAGGTGGGTTCATCATCACCCTACAGAAGTCCACTTTTATAAAAAAGTACGTACCATGATGTTCGCGCTATCGTGTCTTTTCGTCCCGCTACGCATTCGGACGCACACAAGCGACCAAGATGGGTTAGCTGATGCGTATTTAATATTGCATCGTAACGCAGCCGTGCTATGAGTGCGTAGGTAGGTATCAGCTGTTTTAAGGATATACACCTACAGGTTTGAGAATGTGTACGCGTACCCATGACGAATGTGAGTACCTAGTCAAACTTTTGGAGGTTTTTAAGGTACAATATTATAATAAGCACTATAAGTTCTTAAAGAGTCGGCAACGCACGTGTGATGCCTCTGGTGTTGCAGGTGTCCATATACACTACGGTAACTACTTTCCATCAGGTGGGCCGTATTGTTTGCTTGCCTAGTAGTACAAAAAAAAGAAAAAAAATATTGTGATCCTGAGAAGCCTCCATGGACAACTTCCTGTGATCTTTAAAATGTAGTCGATCCATTGATATATCTTTCTATATAGCGCCTTCTGGTTCATGGTCACCACCCAAGAACCTTCAACGGTTTTCGGTTCTGTGAGCTATAATGCCAGCCCATTGCCATTTCAACTTGCTAATTCTGAGAGCTGCTGTGACAACAGCAGCATTCTAAGGTACGGCTGAAAAACAGCGTGGCTGAGCCCTCGTCCTTTTCTCTTACACTAACTATTAAATTATATTTTACTTGTATCTTTGTAACTAGCATTAGTGTAACTGAATAAATGCCCTTTTTTTTCATTTTTTTTAGCTATGTTGTAATATTGGTTCTTCTATGGATCTCCCCGGAAAAGCAAGTTATGATCTTATTATTGGCAAGAAATCATAAACTTGATTAAAAACTTTTCTATCAATTGTCGGTTGCAAGAAAACTTAATAACTTTCATCCTTAAATGAATATTGCCTTATCCGTTTATTCCTACAACCTACAAGGTTCTATTCGTATGCCAGTATCGAAAGAGCAATAAATTCACAATGCAACTAAACCTGTCAATGTGAATGATTATAAGAACCTTCTAGATTTATCACGTGACATGTTTTAATGACTCCACGATTGCAGATAAGGTATCTAGCAAAGAGCTGGGAGGATCCAGAAGAGACAACTTGTCAATGAGCAGTATTTGACCCTAATAAATTAGACAATGAAAATAATGCCAAATGGGATGCAGATTCAATGGTCCTCGAACCTTGGGCCACAAAGACAACATCCCATAGTTAGGAACGAGACGTGAGCAAATATAATGATTTTGCTGATCTGCTGTTGGTATATTAACAGTCTATGGATTTCTCATGGTATCTCTCTTTTCTCTTTCTCCTTGGTGCTGTATAATTTTATGAGTCATCACGTACATAACACCCCATAGTACATAGTACTGATCCCACACTACGATTCTCCGTGTCGTGGGTATCAGGAACAACAAATATCGTGGAATATTTTCAGATCATGCAAATATTTGTTCCAAAGCAAACCCACCACCTCAAAGAAGATAGATTAGATAGATTATAACTTTATTGTACACCATAAACAATAAAATGATTATGTCTTATGCTTTGCGTTCATAAACAAAGAGCTACTCAACTACAACCTGACCACGCCGCAGATGAGCTGGCTAGAAGAGAGTCGGGAACAACCACAGAGGGCCCATCTCCATTCCTTCCTCTACCCTTTTCTCAGCTACGCACTTGGATGCGGCTTCGCACCCTAAACCAACACAACGAACGTTGGGCACGGACCACGGACTGCAGACAGTCAAGAGCAGCCCTTCCGGCTGTCTCACCACGACTCACGCGTCGTCTACTCAACCTTTCAAGACCAGACCTTCGTACCATCGTGGGGACACTCACTGGCCACTGTCTCCTGAACAAACACCTCTATAACATCGGAGCCACAGACAGTCCACTCTGCAGGGGGTGTCTGAGCGAAGAAGAATCGGCTGCCCACGTAGTCCTGGAATGCGTGGGAGTAGCAGCTCAACGTGAACAAATCCTCAACAACCCGAGGTCACTCCGCGAAGCCTGCGAAGACCCCAGGAAGCTTCTGTGCTTCTGGACGGAGTTAGGCTGGCTAACTATCTAGCCAGTTAACCCTCACGCATAATGGACCATACATAGAGTTCGAATGCGGAAAAGCGAGTTCTTTAACATTAACATTACAACCTGACCAATACAACCTAATCAACCTGATACACTTCATTATGCAATCTCATTAAAGAGGCAAAGCTTGTGGTCCGTCTATACACTCACCACATCTTTGACCTTACTCCCAGCAGGTGTATCCGAGTTAGCAATTATGTTAATTCGATTAAATACCGATTATTCAAGTATCGATTAATTTGTTTAATGGTAGTTTGTAGGGCAACTTGTTATACAGATAGATATGAGCTTTCCTTACTAACCGGATTCTATTTATATTTGTTCATTAACGGCTAAGGATCTACCAGTAACTAAATTATAAACATAAGGGACCTATTAGTACAAGGGATTATAACTACAGGATCTATCAGTAACTACTAACTATTTACGATAGAAGTAGTTGACTTAGGCGGTGGTGTGTCTGACCTAAGAATAGACCCGTCACCTCACATTAATGTTATAAAAGACAACTAAGGTAGGTACACTAGGTGATGAGCAGACCAACTGAAAACTAACATCAATAGTTCGATCACAAATCAGCCTGGTATAGCACATACTCTTATTTCTTTCTGAGGGAAAGACCTCGGCAGTAGACGTCTACTAGCTAATGATGATGACGATAAGATGAGGTAGAGAATATGGACCAACTCTTCATTAGATAAGTCTTCGAGCAACACAGTCTTCCTGCCACGGGCCGGAAGGGTAAGTAATAAGGCCTTAGCGATATATACCATTCAAATAGTTTTGTCATTTTTTGCGGGGGGAAATGTGCACCACAAGCGCAATTCTGCATATACACATCCAAATACAACACTGTAATGACGACACTCACACTAACAAACCTTGCACACCTTCTCAGAATAACAAAAAGTTTTATTAAACGCATATGCCTACTTTGGCTTGTAGTTTGACAGAGGGGAACGCTGCGAATAGACACTCCCTTCTGTGTTGCTCGAAGAGATAAATAGATAGTAGATAGCTATATAAATGGTCGCTAATCCATTTAATGTTTGAAATCTGGTTACTACATGGAAAGTCTTAACTGTTTAACCCTAAGTAATGAAGACATGAAGACCTCACACATATCTACGTCTTGAATCGTCTTGAATCACACACATCTTCATCGATTCAAGATGTAGATGTGTGTAAGGCCTTCCAGAAGATGTTACTCCATCTGGCCCAGATAAAATCCACAAAATTTAATTAAAGCATTCGTAATAATATATTGAAATTTGGTACCAACAAAATAAATAAATATACCAATTAAGCACATCGCGCATGTACACATAATTACCTATTTACGAATCTGATGGATATCAAACATTAAGTCCACCTAAAATGAAGTTGACAGTATCTTAAATCTGCGTTTGCAAGTGCGAAACTACCGTTTTCAAGCATTTTATTAGGCTTTTAAATACATTGAAATCGGAGCGAATCGGTATGTTGAGATTGCATCTGGGGAGTATGCTACTTAGGGCATAATTTTATTCCGATAAACCTTCTTACAGCACCTTTTTAGAGTAGGCTAAGAGCTGATGGTTTGGGTTAAGCATATAAGCAATAAGCATATGGCCCACCAGATGGAAAGTAGTTACCGCAGCCCATGGACGCCTGCAACACCAGAGGCATTACACGCACGCTGCCGACCCTGAGGCATAATGATGAAATCCTAGTGTCGGATCAAGATACTGTGACTGTTGTGTGATGTTTTTATGTTATATATATTTAAAAAAAGCCAATAAATAATACTCAATGACCTTTCTTTTCCCAATACGTACACAGAATGCATAAAATTCAAAACATTAAAGCGCAATCCAGCTCACACGACCAAGACAAACCCAGTCCCATAACTCACAGAGCACGAGCTGCCTAATTTATCAGCACCGCATAAATTTATGCTCAACATTTCTCGCCTTGCAATCGGACAACATTTAGCTTTTTATCGACTGTTTGATTTAGTGCGCGCGCGCAGGCCAATCCCTCAAGTCGATATGTGCGCGATCAGCAGAGCTTATTCTGCAGTATCGCTTTTCGCTCACTAATTTGCAAAGGTTATACTCATACTATTTTTTTATTTTAATTTTAAATATTTTTATTTGGATGTTGAACATTTTGGAGGAATGTGTCACAGTTGCACAGTTTTTCAAACTTCTGCGTATTTTATCGTTCTGTTACTGCTTTTTTATTTATCATGTTTTTGTTTCCAAAATAAGTAAATATAATATTTGATATTTTGTTTGATACTCACTTCCTCACCGTAGGAGCTTTAACAGCAAACTTGGTTATGTCAAACTTACGCACAGTAAAATATAATAAAACGAAACAAATACAGAAAGATTACTCAAAGCTATTTAAAAACAGACGAGCATAGGAATGTGACACATTATCACATTAATTTGTAAACAAAAAATTAAATAAAAGTTATTATTAGAGCTGTTATAAATGGGCTTTGTCAATAAACTACAAATACTTACCAAAATTACAAAAAAATAAATACAAAATTGTAAATAAAATTAAATTAAGTATGTACCTAATTATTTTTAATTCAATTTAAATTATTACACCAAAATTTAAAGATTAAATGGATATGTGAGCACAACAAGCTGCTGTAAAGGGGCATAGTCAAATAAAAAAAAAATCTACCTTTGTTGTTTTTTTTTTTTTTTTCACTCGACGTTATCTAGCCCCAAGCTAAGCAGAGCTTATGTTATAACTGATATATTTAATACAATACATTACATAGATAGATATTTTTTATTATGCATAGTAAATACCCAGAACTTCCTGAACAAATACCTGCAGATCGTACAAATATTTGTTCCGAGGCGGGAATCGAACCCGCAACCTCCTGCGTCGCAAGCGAACCTTCGCCCGCCGCGCCACAGAGGTAATTGTTAATTATACCTACGCCAAATAACGTAGAGTTGGTGATCTTAAGTATGGTCTATGATCTTAAAGATTATTTAAAAAGACTCACAAAATTACAAGCGATCTTGAGTTGTCTCCATCCACTGACCACCACAATCTTCATTATTATCAGCTAAGCTTACCCTTAATTGCCGCTGTCTTTCTTTAAGCACCATATACATTTTAGAAAAGTTTTAGCGTCATAAAGTCGCTACAAGGACAATGCCAAATACAGAATACCACCGTGTCTATGTCCCCAACACGTAGGTGTAGCAGAAAACACTAAAATTATGGCCGTATATTGGAACGTCGTGTTGCATGTTCGTTTATTTGTCCGTCTGTCTGTTGGTTCAACCGTATTGGCAATTAATCTTTTACTATGCCAGATCTACCGTACACGATTCTCTGTTTACATGGAGTTGTGGACCATTGTTTTGACTGGTTCTTTAAGTATTGTCAAAATTGGTTTTATTTTGTTTATTGACTGTACAGAGAGCCTTACAATTATCATCATAATCGCCAGTCTGTTTAACGTCCACTGTTGCACGAAGCCTCTCCCATAGAATGCGATGGGGGGATTTGCCATAATCATCATACTTGGCAGGTGGATTGGTGATAGCAGTTTGGTGTTTAGTACTCAGGTAGATGCTGCTGCCCATCCCCTGGTGTAATCCCTTGGTAAGGCTTTTACTACATCCACAAGAGGGGTCTATTAACACCATAGCAGATAGCCTTAGAAATGAACACAAAATAGACATGAATAATGTCATGTTTTATCGTAGTGGCAGAAAGTGCATGAAATGAGCAAAACACTCTAAAAAGGGTGCTTACGCCTTTTTGCACGTAAACGATGCTTGCTTTTAATTTGGCTAATACTTTCTTAAAACTCCGTGATACTTTGTACACATGATCATTACACTAATAATATCTAGACCCATGGTGCGTTATTTTCTTATGAAATTATATGGTTACCAAAAAACATATAAAAAAAAACGTATTTTTTAAACTGACGCACCATGATTCAATAAATTAGTGTACTGACCATGTGTACATAATTACATGGAGTTTGATGAAATTATAGCCAAAATAGAAGCAGACTTCGTTCGCGTACTAAAAGACGTAAGCACCCTACTGATAACCTCCTCTTAACGCAGCATATTTATGCATAGATAGAACCATTTTGTTTTGTAATAAGATCAGGTGTGTCTCTGATCATTGTAGACTGTTCATTGTTTTTCTGTGAGAAAACTACTTACAAGGTACATTAATTCCATTCAATTACAAGCTAGACACTCTTGATAGCTCACAACTACATACACATACATCATGATAACATACTTAGTCATCACAGGCACGTGAGTTTGAACTATCATACTGTACAATTCGGTACGAGGCGTTTCCTCTATCAATCCGAATCACTTACCTCTTTTAGAGGTTACCTAGTAGATTACAAGTCGGGACACGCGTAGAGATTAAGAGACATCGTTAGACATTATGGAAGGTTAGATGCAGGACTTGAAACTGTAATTGTGGTAATTGGTTCAAACTGCAGAAGCATAATAAGATTCGCTGCTGTAGTGCGTTTTGGGTCAAGGCTACAATTTACAATAGTAAGTACACCAACGGAGTACAACGTAATGTTTTCTCTGTGTGCTAATTTTATTTGTATTAGCAGTGATATGTTTTTATCATCATCAAATAGTCGATACAGTTGTGAAACCTTATGCTGGTCCAGTATTAAATTATTTGCCTTGCCTTTACATTTCTCCTATCATCTATGTCTCACGTGATCTAGCCACCTGTTTGGTTATGTCACAAGTCTTATGATTAACAAACATCTACCGAAACAATTGTTTATCTAAATCGAATAAAAAGTGATGTTCTATTTTTGTGATCGGCAGTACACAGATAAGCAGCAAATACCAACGGGCAATAAAATTGATTGCGAACAAACACCGCATCCTGCGCCCACGTACACTCAGTTTCAAATTCGTCGCCCGATTGAGCAACTTTTATTCGAAGATAATCCACATCCATACGCCATCTTTCTGCTGTCGGACGCGCTAAATGACTATACGTTTGCATTACTAAGATATTTGCGGAGATTTTTGTGATTGCTTGGTTTGTAGAAATACGAGACAATACATTCTTTGGATTTGCCCTTGCCTATTTCTGATTGAATTGAAGTGGCAATGGGCAGGTCATATAGCTCGAAGAACTGATAACCGTTGGGGGATAAAGGTTCTCAGAGGAAGGCCCTTCACTCAATGGACTAAAGACATAATAAACGTTGCAGGAAGTCGGTGGATGGTGGCGGCATAAGACCATTTGTCGTGTCATTCTAAGGGGGAGGCCTATGTTCAGCAGTGGACTTCTACAGGCTGATGATGATGATCAAGGACCTTTTAAACGTCATGCTGTCAGTAAAGACCTTGAACCATCTGGTCGATATTCTAGAAATAATGTTAAAATGTCGTAATGCGGCGTGACAGACGAGATCTCAAAACACCTCCGACCGTGTATCAATACTCGGTTATCAAAGATCAACTATTAACCGAAACTCATTGATTTATATGAGAAATTATCACCCAAAATCAAAGAAATCCGAACTCTATTCAAAAGCTTACATAGTTAAATTTTCATTGACAAAGTTAGCAGCGTTTTTGCCGATCACTAAAACGGCAATATGAGTTTTAAAGAGTGCCGTTTGGGTTAGTTTTTGCATGGCAGTGAATAAGGTGGCATACCACCAAAGACGTATACGCCAGTTCAGAGTGATTTATCTCCGATACGGCGTATTAAAAGTTTTGTTTCGTTTATAAAATGTAAAAATCTGTTATTTATGGTCTCAAAATCGAAAGGTCCGATTAAATTATGTCCGATACTATTGAGATTTATGGCGTTAAGATGTTTTGTTGCTTCCTATTTGTCCATATTAGGCATTTTTTGTTTTGGTTATAAGCTGAGAGGTTTTAAGGACTGGGGTAAACGTGGTAGCATTGAGTGTGGTTTATTGCTGTGTACTTATTTTTACTGTCTATAATGTTAATGAATAGTTATTTAAGTGGTCAAAGAAGAGTTTAGATTTGAACCAAGTGTTTTTAGGGTTCTGTAATCTAACAAGGAACCCTCTTGATCGTTTGAGCCGTCTATCCATCTATTTCAGTCTGTCACAGCGATTCATATATTTTAATGATAAGGATACCTCATATTCATTATTACATTCAAAATAGGGTTGTTTTATTTCTTTGAGTATTCATTTTTGATATCATTCAAATGTCTTACCTACTTAAAGATGCAGTGTCTATACCATTTTTAGGACTCCGTACCCAAAAGATGCCAAATAGGACCCTATTACTAAGCCTACGCCGTCTATCCAAACATCCACAGTTACGAAGAATTTATTAATTCGTAGGTAATACCTACTCTATTCTGATGTGTAATTGTCTTTTATCTATTATTTTGTTAATATAAAGTTTTATTAATTTAATCATTTATTATAGTAGTTTATGAAACTGTTGCATAATAAGGGTTCTTAAAACACGAGCGTGAGTTAAAAAAACGAGCCGGATGCGAGTTTTTTTATAGCATCACACGAGTGTTTTAAGACCAAATTATTATGTGCAGTTTCATACACTACTTTATCTAATCTCATGAAATAGGTAATATTATATTTTAAAGTCTTGGTAACATTTATTGTAATACCTTCTAGATTTCGCCGGTAAGAGGTTCATTTGTTCTTTGCCGCTTCGAGAATGTCCGCTGGTGTAAAATTTTCTTCAGTATCGCTACTGTCGTTTTCAGACACTTTTTAAAACAAAAACTAATTTGACAATGAAATTTGCGTAAAATTACAGCTTATATTTGCATTTATTTGTAAACGGTTAGCGCCAAAATCCATACGCGCGAGCGTGTTGCACCGCGTCCACAGATTATGTATAGAAAAACTGCATTGCAACCTCCTTGGTCCAAGTGAAGTTGTATCGTTACAGAAAAAAATATGGTGTATGTTGTATAATGTTATATTATAATACAGTAGTCCATAGAAGAGCTGTATCGTAATGTAATTTTAAAAATTTATTTCGATGGCATGTGCATAAAGACTGTCATTTTAGTTTTGTTTTTAGTTTTTCTATATAATCTATATATAGTCAATCTTTATATTTCAGTATGAGAGTAGATAAAGTATTATTATTAACGTACTTTTATACCTACTAGTACTTTGTATAGACTTGTTTTGTGCTGACTTGTAAAATCTAAATTTTTTACAATTTAAATACTATGGACTAATGACTATTCCGTCCGTCTGTATGTCTGTCGGTATATCTATCTGTCTAATTGTATTCTCTCATAATATATGGGCAGACGTAAGAGGTAGCCAGTGCAATTTTCATAGATTATTTGTTGTTTGGGAATGAACACTATGACAAAAAGGGAATAAAAGAGTTCTTCAGAACCCTACACTATGCGGTTTGAAAGGAGACATTATGTGTGGATTATATGATTAAATCTATTTGCCAAAGTGGTTTACAGTTTCCTCTGCTATTTTTAACCTAGAAACTTGTGATTCCCATAAGTAACTTTAGAATTTTTTATAAAATTTAATTGAAAGTTATCTCGAATAAAAAACCTGTGATAAAAACTTTTCGGTGTCTGGAAATAAAATTGTAACTTAACTTTGGAACCCTACACTATGCGTGGTCTAACACACACTTGTCCGGTTTGCAAATACATAGCAATAGTTAAATTTTTGGGAAGATCTCAAGACATTTATATCAATATCCATATCAATGATGTCAATTAACCTTACCCAGCAGCCAATACTAGTAACACGATGCGCCTGCGCAGCCAACAAAGCAAACAAGTGGCGGCTGCGAGCTTGATTACACACATTCGGTGCACGGTCGATGCCTTAATTAGAACTGGGAATAGGGAAGCGAAAGAGGAATATTGATTAGTATCGATGTTTTTGTATCGATAGTTTTAACATTCCTGTTGCTGATCTTAGAAACAGGAATGTTCCCATGTATCTTACCCATCTGGGTAAGAACAATGTAGGTAAAGATAAGAGAAAGAAGAATGTTGCTTGGTATTGATGCTTTTATATAGACATGTTTAACATTGATGTTGCTAAAATGCGTATGATCGATTTTTATAAATTTAACGGATTTATTACTAACATCAAAGTTAGCCGGATCTAAGCCACTGGATCTATCAGTAACTTAACTACCTAAACAATTATCGAATTGAAATTTCGAGGCTTATTACCGCAACATTTACGCGTTTATTGACCGTATTTAAAATATTGACTTCTTCTTATCGCTGGTTCTTGTCCTGCGTTACGCCAGAGACCATAATATTATGATATTGTGATGCAGGAACAAGTGTGACGTGTGGTGTAAGAATTCAGTTTATAAAGTTGCGTTTTTCAGGAGAGTGGGCGTCAGTCACTGTCAGTCTGTCTGTATTTTCAAAAATATCTTACTTGGATGGGCTGATTCAAAACTCTTTATCAACTTCATGTTTTCAGTTGTATATAGATTTGTAGTGTATCAATATCTACACTATTCACCATAAAGCAATGTATTCGAGACACATGCAGGAATCAAACCCGTGATCTAAGACGACTAACTCTCGTTCTGACCACTAAAGTGCTCAAACATTATTTTATTTATATAAGACGCACGTCTGATGTTTATTGAAAAGCCATTTAGGTAGAGATTTACTTGTCGATGATTTCAAAGTAGATTATATCGATATCGATACTACATTGACCCCATCACCAAAGTGTTAATAGCTGTAACACCAGAGTCATTGAATATGGTCGTAATCGTAATTATTTTTAATTAATAATCAACACGCCATTAGGACGTGCTCGTAATAAGGATGTGCCAGTCGATGTCCCTTCGACAATTTACATTTGTTTGTGCGTTTGTTACACTGGCTTATTGGACTTCTTAGTATTATTATGATGAGATGTTTGAGTTTATATCTCTTCAGTTTTAATATCCAATTATTGGATGCACTAACACGCTGAATCGCAATGCCAATGTCAGATACGAACCAGCCCCTTTATTGGCTAACGAACTGATAATTGCTTTCGATTCCGATTTTAAGGTACATTGCGCTTTATGCTTCGAATATTTCTGCTCTTGGAAAATAAGGTAAAACACGCAGCGCAATGTACTTCGAAATCGTAATTGAAAGCGATTACCAGTAAGTTAGACAATACTGGGGCTGCTCTCGTGTTAGGCGCCACTTCGACCAGACGCCCTGAAATCAATTCGAAAACGTGGAAGGCATCATTCTTTTTCAGACCCATAGCCCCAAAAGGCTCTATCGAGACTTGCATATTTGCCAGCGTGCATAAACACTTCTGGCCAGTAGTGGATCAGTTGAGATATCTTTAAATCGATTGCAACGATCTTCAGATAGCTCATCTACAACATAAAATAGACGAACAAATATATAGTAACAATTCCGCTCCTCTCCAACGAAAACTCTGAAAGAATTCGACACGTGTTTCGCCTCTCAACGAAGCATCCTCAGGAAACATTAGGCTCACTGCGTGCTAGAACGAAAATTAATAATAATATAATATAATAAATAATAATTGATTCAAGCGTGACTTTGCGGAAATCCATTCTACAATATAAAATAGACGAACAAATATATAGTAACAATTCCGCTCCTCTCCAACGAAAACTCTGAAAGAATTCGACACGTGTTTCGCCTCTCAAAGACATACTACTGCAAAAACTCCGCAGCCATGTTGCCTCTTCGAACGCCGAACAGAAAGTACCTAACCTAACCTAAGTAACCGAAGTAGTTGACTTTCTGTTCGGCGTTCGAAGAGGCAACATAGCTGCGGAGTTTTTGCAGTAGTATGTCTTTTTCGTTCTAGCACGCAGTGAGCCTACTGTTTCCTGAGGATGCTTCGTTGAGAGGCGAAACACGTGTCGAATTCTTTCAGAGTTTTCGTTGGAGAGGAGCGGAATTGTTACTATATATTTGTTCGTCTATTTTATATTGTAGAATGGATTTCCGCAAAGTCACGCTTGAATCAATTAATTATGATAGCTCATCTGTTTAATTTATTGTTTTTTTTTATATTTTAACATACATGTATTAAAAAAACTTCATTGCGTTACCCTAATGCCTGAGTATTTGCGATTTCAGGAACACCCTGCGGGCTACCACACACCCAGTTGTCCCACCTTTGGACTAGCACCCTGCGCTTCCGTTGGACCTTTTGGGACCGTAACCTGTGGCTGGCTTGTGGCCTCTGACATGGAGCGCCTTTATTATACTGGGTATATTTATACTGGTATTGCAACCCCAGGGCGTCCAACTAGGTGTAGGTACAGCGTGGTTGGTCGGTTGGTAATAGACGGACTTGCCATACCGGTGAAGGAGTGCTGCAGAGATTACCAAGTATTTAAAGAGAAATGATTAGGTCAAGAAGTTTCCCCTAATCAAGTTTCCTAAGATTTAGGTAGCGCTAAGGCTACCAAAATGATCTCCCATTGTTGCGTTGCCATTGCCATCTACTGTTATTGGTGGGCTGGACAAGTATACAAAATCGTCTTGAAACATTTAAAAAACACATCATTATACTTACAAGGTAATTCAATAAAAGCTTCTAAAATTAATTTTGACTTTTGCCATCACAGTGCAGTCAAAAAACTTTCAATTTTTCTTCAACAGCCCTCTCCACTTTAAAAATCAAAATATTTTAGACTTTAGAAGTACCGTGTGTATCAGTACAAAGTCTAATTTAGAGATCTGGAGGTCTCATCGCGCAGGTAGATGCAATAAATACGATTAATGGTAAATATCTGTCTGTCCGCCCGTTTGTTACGTTATAACGGCCGATAATAACGATTACGTTAAATATAACGACGCCAGTCGATAGAACTGATGATGTTAGTATGGATATACCTTCTTTTTAATGGCAACCAATCAGAGTTATTAATATAATCCATTTTTGGTACCAGAAATTACTATTATACTCTATTAGAGGAAGACTGAGGAGAAGGTGGTGCGACGACGTGGTAGAGGTCGCAGGAAGGACCGAGTCGACTCTCCGCGATCGCAAAGAATGGAATTACATGAAAGAGGCCTACACTCATTTTTGGGTACCCCAGTAGTAACGTACAGTAGTAGTAAGTAGGTACCTAATAGAATAATTTTAATTTGTATCAATTATATATTTTTTATTCAAAAGTAAAATTTATTTTATGTAAATACTTGTTAAAATTTGGAATAAAAGCTTTATTATTATTATTATCAGAAATTATTATTTCACAACCTCTATGGCACGACGGGTGAGTAGCCGGCTGAGATGTGAGAGGTTGCGGGTTCGATTCCCACTGCGAGACAAATGTTTGATGATCTGCAAATATTTGTTCCGAGTCTACGTGTTATGGTACCATAGTACTCGTAGTTCCTGATACCCACGACACAGGGTATCCTAGTGTGGGATCATGACTACGTATACTACGTACTGTTGGGTGCTAAAGTCATAGCAGTAGCTTAAGTCTTGAAAATTGCTTCTAATCTATCATTGAAATATGTTTAGTAAATATCCATATCATTCCAATATGCAAATTGTTAAGACCGGTTATTTATATAGCCTAGGTTCATAATACAATACTCAGTATATAATAGTTAGTCAACTATTGCATGGATTATTCAACTATTCTATAAGATAGACATTAAGAAATGTAAAAATACCAACTACAAGAAGTTACTAAAATTTTATGAGTCAATATCAATAACATTATCTAAAAGCCACTAAGATAAGTTTTATACAATAAAAGTATTGCTTTATTATTATTACTAAAATAATCATTACTACCTCTGTATCTTTAAATAATAATTTAGTTTGTTCTATCCATTGATGTAGTTAATATTTAAATCTATGGTTCTATCTTAATGTATCCAGAACCGAAAATGAAGTTTTAAATTTGAAAGCTTGAATTAAATGCGTAATAATCGTTAAACAAATCAATAACCTGAGAGTAATGCTGAACTAGGTATAGAGCAAGAGCTAGCGCACTATGTAAGTTTTTTAACGCTATCTCTACCAATCACAATTTCTTTGTCGAAACGCTATGCTTGATCTGCAACTTAGTGTTATTTTCATCAATTTGTGTTCATACTATTGTAAAATGGCCGCCTCCATTCACTGACTTCCTGCGACTTCAAAATACCGTCTATCCATCGAGTGCGGAGCCGACCAGAATTTTGATATGGAGAATTTAAGCCATAAAATTTGGCGAGGTATAGTGGTAAAAAAAAAACAAATAAAATTCAACCTACAACAACTAAAAGAGTTACATTTTTTAAAGAAAACCTTGTTCATACATCGCTTTAGTCAAGTCTCTATAATAAGTGCTATTTGACCTTTATTGCTTTTTACGTTAGCTAGATGCAAGTGCAGATTCCATCGGATCATAGTTTACGGTCTATAGCTATTTATCTTTTGGTTACTCTGAGGTCTTAAAATAATAACTTATTTCGAGAAACATTTTTGAATCGATACTAACATAAAATCGATAAAGAACCGCATTCAGTCGTAAAAGGGATTTATTCATCTGTTTATGGTCAAACCGTTATTATATTTTAATCAGTTGGTAAGATGGTACGAGTCATTGTTCTTTTACCCGACTGCAGCAATGCGAAAGAAGGGTATATGATTTTTTTCTCAATATTCGACGGCTCTAGTATTTTATTTTAAAGATTCTAACGCCAAGTGTAAATTATATTTTATTATTATCATTTATAAATCTTCTAGTTACTGAATGGACCGATGAAATTTTAAAGGTCATAAGTTGGTGGATGGAGGAGGCTTAAGAAAGTTTATAGATGGGAAGATCTTATATCCAGTGGACGTTTACCGGTTTGTAATGATGATTGATTTCCTCTGATGAATATAATACATAACACATAACACCCAACAGTCACATACCTATAGGTACGTAGTCTTGATCAAACACTAAGATTCCCTGTGTTGTGGGTATCAGGAAATACGAGTACAATGGTACCCTAACACCCAGACCCAGAACAAATATTTACAGATAAAGATAAGATAAGATAAAGATAATTTATTACAAATTTAAAATTACAAAATCTTACAAACATTTGTCCCGCAGCGGGAATCAAACCCGCAACCTCTTGCATATCAGCCGGCTACTCGCCCGCTGCGCCACAGAGGTCGTCATTTAACTATTATTCAAAATTAAACCTTGGTGACTTCTGAAATTGATGACTGCCACAATATTTGCATTCGTTCGATTAAGATCCAGTATTGGCACGATAGCCCCCATTCTGGGGTATGATAGCACCCACTGTGGGGTCCTGGGGTAGTCTGGGCTACAATTTATGTGCGCAAGGGTTACGCTCTTCGATTTATGCCCATCTTATCTTAGTGACTTTTATTAGCATAAACAAATTAAAACATGTTTCCAAAGGAGAGAAGTAAGATTGTTAAGTAGTAATTATAGACAGTTATTGCCCGTGGTACAACTAGTATTACTACCAGTAGTAACATAGGTAAAAAAACCGTAAAACTACCAAGCGATCCAGTAGTACCACGGGAAGTTTTTTTTACCCGTGTTTACACTCGTGTTTTTGTCAAATCATCAGTGCCTTTGTCGAATGTAAGCCACTTTTTCCTAGAAACTTCACTACCCCATTATGGGGGTATAAAAGTCGAAATTCCTAAATTTTTTACTTTTTCCTTTTTGTTACTCAATCTTAAAAATCTTACTTAAATTCTCATCACATCAAACTATAAGTTAGCAACAATCAACGCCGCAATAATATATTAGGAAATGCACACATTTAAAACGTGCAAAGTATTATCAAACTGCGAATAAAATAATATTAACGGCCAATAAAAAAGACCTCGAAGACAAACATATTTATGAAATTAAAAACATGTCTCGTAAAGTTATTTTCGTGTTCGGATTTATAAATATTGAGCATCGGTTGCATTTTTAATAAAATCCGAAGTGTTCAAGTCGCTGGTATATGTTCTTAAATTAATTATTAAGCTCTTAGTAAATTTGTTTTTCACTAGATTTTGATTTTAAAAGCACCGCCACACCGAATTCAATCAGATGCCCAATTCTCTAACTTAAAAATAGTTAAAATAGAGTTCGAATCATGTTTCGATCTTGTGTCGATGACTTAATTATCAGAAATGGAAATATTCTCTATCATAAAATCACTGGCATTTCGATATAACCACTGTAATGTGATTATATCGAAATGTGACCGAAACTTGAACGATTCAAAGTTTTTTCGATAATTTTAGCTTATGTAGATGGTCTCTCTTTACTCTTTGCAATTATATATATATATAACTATCCTACTCTAATGGTAGTCACCGCGAATTGAAAGGAGACTAAATTGTTATGTGTATGTGGGAGCAGAATACCAACTTTCTGTCAATTCATAATTCAGTCTCGATTCGGTTAACTTTCAGTGCAGTTTTAAAATAATTAAGAGAATTGGGCCTAAGGCTGCGAGTGCGGTCCAGCTAGGTCTCGGCTGCGTTTTGTGAGATACGTACAAGTGACGTCACATCAAACTTTTTTTGATGACCTCTGTGGCGCGGCGGGTTAGTAGCCGGCTGAGATGCGAGAGGTTGCGGGTTCTATTCTCGCTGCGGGAGAAATGTTTGTATGATCTGCAAATATTTGTTCCGCGTCTGGTTGTTATGGTACCATTGGTACTCATAGTACCTGATACCCACGACACAGGGAATCCTAGTGTGGGATCATAACTACGTATGTGACTGTTGGGTGTTATGTTATAAACTGCCAGGTGGTGGTGACAGCCGCAATTGTTTGGTATCACGTGGGACAGTAGCCGGGCCGCACCCAGTCCGCTTTTGGTGTGGCGATCCCTTTACTAAAGTACATCAACATTTTGATGAAATTCTTATCAACTTCTACGTATTTCTGATTGCAGAACTGATGCGTGAGTAGTTATTCAGTGGCTTCATGACTATCATCAGCTTCAAGATACTTTTACGCTATCTGTCATTATCATCAAAAAGAAAAAAAGAAAGAAAACATTTATTCGTACAAATTGTACACAACAACATAATAACATACTATAACATACACTACACGAATACAAAAAAAAACAAATAAAAAATAAGCATAAGTAAAACAAGTGTATGAGAGGAGGAACGCTGCCATGTACATGTTTGTACGAAAAGCCCTGAGCTCAGCATGTGCTGTGAAATACTCACAACGCTGATTTTCAGCACAAAGCTCAGGGTGAAGCACGAACATAATTAAACAATAAAAATTATAAATATTAAGAGAAAATATGTAAAGAAAAACCCAGCATGAGAAAAAAATAAATAAATACAAATTAAGATACCTACTACGAAATAAATAAAAAAATATATTATGAGAAGTATTATAAATAAATAGAAGGCACAACCAAGTCTGTCTTCATCTGTGTGTTGTGTCTGTCATCACCAGCCTGTATACATCCACTGCTGAACGAGGCCTACCCCATTCAATACAATGGCCATTTGCCATAATCACCACGATTGACAAGCAGATTGGTGATCGTAGTTTGTTGTTAAGTACCCAGGTGGATGCTGCTGCTCATTCCCTAGTGTAATCCTTAAGGCTTTTTCTACATCCACGGGAGGAAACGGAGGGGTCTTAGGCCCAACACACCACGGCACGCTGTCTGTACTACTCATTAAATTACTTGAAGCATCCGAAAACTGTTGGGACAATCATTGAACCCCACTCTATCAATGGTGTCGCCCAAGGGCTACTGTCTACCATAGCGTAGCTAGACGCGTTGATAACGCTTAATGCTACTTACTACTTACACTTGAAGCCAACAACATGCTTCGCGAGCACTACTTTGCAGTTCCGAAGACTAAATTAAAATAAAAAAAACAGCCTTCACATACACAAACGGTATTACAGCCATAACATACTTAACACTAATAGAAAAAATCGTTAATAATTTAGGGACAGGGCCTTATCCATAATCATTTTTTAAACCTATTTTAGTTAAAATAGCTTTTGTCCTGTTCTCTCTGATGTAAAATGTCAAAACAAGACAAAAGCTATTTTAGCTAAAATAGGTTTAAAAAATCGTCTATTCCCACCTGTTCTGTTGAGTAGTTCTGTCGGCAGAACTACTGGGATTTTTTTTCCCATTAGTTCTGTGACTTATAAAACTATGCTTTACACCTGGCTTCAATCTCAACTATTCCCACTTGTTCTGTTACGTAGTTATATCGATGGAAAGTAAACACTTTACTTTTACGTTATGGAAACAACTATGTAATAATAATTGTATTGTTATCTTTTTTTTCTTTTTTTTAATGGCATCTGAGGATATGCTCAATTTTGCCAATGTCAAGTAGCATAGATTTTCAAATAATGTCAAGTTGTCAAGTCCTCTGTCAAGTCATATTTTAGTAAAACGATGGCAGTTTACTAGAATGTTCCTGGACAAAACATGAATTTCATGACGTTGTCATCAGGAATTATAAATCAAGAATATACCGCAAGTGGCCAGTAGGTACTTGATAATCATTTGTAGCAAACTGCATGGTGAAAGAGTAGTAGTAGTTGAATCACAAGATTCATGAACAGAACTACTGAGATTTTTTTTTTTTAGTTCTGCTTACAGAACTAATGGGAAAAAAATTACCAGTAGTTCTGCCAACAGAACTACTCAACAGAACAGGTGGGAATAGACGTAAAAAATGATTATGAATAAGGGGGTTAGTCTCTAAGTAGCACTAAAAAGAGCACAATGTGCACCTTTGTCTATATTTCTCAAAAACTCTGTCCACAAAATATCCATCTTGCTCGCTATGAGTCTAAGAAAGCTGTTGGCGTTGCCCCGCACCTGATGCATCAGGGATGATGTTCTATTGCGGATAATTGTGTAAAAGTCATCATAAAACATAGTTACATAACATAATATAACACCCAACAGTCACATACATACTCCTGATCTCACACCATAGAATTCCCTTTGTCGTGGGTATCAAGAATTACGAGTACCATGGTACCATAACACCCAGACCCGGAACCAATGTTTGCAGATCATGCAAACAGTTGTCCTGCAGCAGGAATCGATCCTGCACCTCTTGCGTCTCAGCCGGGTACCTACTCAGCCGTTACGCCATGGAGGTTGTCCATATCTGATCTACATCATCTGAGAGTATCTGTGATCCAGTGGCTTAAGATACTTGAACTTCGTACATGACTTCGTTCCTACTTCGTTTTGACTAAATCAGTAAACAACTCTTGAAAATTTGTTGTAAAATATTTGCTTGAATCTAATTTAAAAACGCCTATACTTATTGCGGCGTTCCTTGAAGCCTTCCACTAAGGGGGGGGGGGGATTCGAAGAGCACTGGTTTTAAAAGCACCGATCCTATATTCCCATTTGAGCACCGATTCATGTTTTCGATCGGGCTCTAAGTACGGCGTGTGGTATTGTAATTGATTTATTTGTCATTCATTTCTGATTGGCCCGAGAAAACCTGCGTCCATTCAGCGAGGCCCAGAGAGCTGATTCAATGTTTGACAAGCAATTGACAAGGACGTAGGTATGGTGTAGTGTAACGCGGATTTTTGTATGGAAAATGAGGTTCACAGAGTGTACGCTAGGGGCGCTCATCGGTGACGTCATAAAAAAATCCACACTACACTACACCAGATGTCCGTGTCAATTGTGTGCATTCCTAATACTTAGAATCAGCTCTCTGTGCTTCAGTTGACATAGCCATTAATGGTACATATTCGAATACGTTTTATTGCGCTACGGTGAAAATTTAGTGCCAAAAGGGTTTACATAATTACTCTTTGGAATTTCGGATCAATAATGCTTAAGCAATTAAAATTAAGTGTTAAATGGGGTATCCAGAAATTATTGTCCTTGGCTGGGAGAAGTATGCGACTTCTTGTATAAATATACCCTCGGATAATTGTCGCATTATGTGCATGTGATCTTTGTAATATACACCATATTCACAAATGTATTATTTCTGATACTTATTTCAAAAAGTTCCATCAATTTTACTGTACATGATATTGTACAATAAAATCGTTTAAATATTAACCCCCTTATTCATAATCATTTTTTAAACCTATTTTAGTTAAAATATGTTTTGTCTTGTTTTGACGTATGACATTTAACATCTGAGAGAACAAAACAAAAGCTATTTTAACTAAAATTAGGATTAAAATATGATTATGAATAAGGTCGTAAAAGTTGTAATAGCAAAAACCAAAGGAAGAAAACTATAGCTTTTAAAATTTTAGCTTATTTAGCTCGAACACAATATTTTGGCATCAAAGGCACATTATCAGTACCTACAAGAAGGTTATGTCCTGTCCCCCTTCAAAGAAAACTAAATTTTACCTAGTCTTCATCGTATCATGTAGCAAATGAGTGTAGACAATAGGGTTCCTAAAGTTATTTGAAATTATGAAATTGATAGACAATCCAAGATTTGACCCATCTGATATAAAGTGGTTACCAATGCTTATAGATACAGTCAACACCGGGGGCATTGTCGGTAGCCCACATTGTATTTTTTTAATTGCTTTAAATTGCCCATATGTCGTAACTGACCGGGAAACCCTCATATAGGCTAATAGTTTTTCTACAAGTTAGAACCTGAATAACAAAGATTTTAAAATTAAGACGAAAATAAAACATACGGTCTACAAGTTCTTCGGTATTTGTATTGCCAAACATCTAAACAACAAAAACACAATGAACCATTACAAGGCATTACCATAAGACCTTTGCGGCGCGAAAGTTTGCTCTGCAGCGGCGATATTTCACCACTCCTTGACTGTTAATAGCCGATAGGATTTTCTGTCGACTCCTGGGGGTAGAATTCGGGAACTCATTAGGGGTATAATTTTCGTAGTAATAAACACGGCGCGATAAATATCAAACCCCCTTTATTTATGTTGTAGGGTAGCGTCTGGGCCGTTAAAGGGTTTTTTGGAGACAAATTTAGATGCAGACCGTATGGTAAGATTGTAATGGTATCGTCTATTTTGGACGTTTAAGTGTTAAGGTCAGGATCAGGGATGATGGTACAAAATAAGAACACAACAATTTCTAATAATGATGAAACCACTGCTCACAGTTTTGACTTTTCAGTGCAGATTGGTCATAGTTGAGCGTTACCATCACTTATGGGATACGAAGTCATGTTACCATAAACCCAGTTTTTTCTGATTCAGTTACTCACAAAAGTAAAGCATATTTAAGAAAAATTACGAATATTCTCCGCGTACTTTACACTTTAAAATAAGGAAGGACTTGTCAACGAAACGTAAGCTGCAGAATTCAAGTAATTTTTCTAAAATAAAGCCACGGTTATTTCAATTCTAGTAACGCGCGTATTAATAAAAAAAAAGAAAATTCGATGCTTCATACTCCTCAAGTCTCGCTTTTCTATTGCAGATGAGCTCAAAAAAGACCTATCTAGACTGACCATTTTTACAAAGTTACAAGAAAGCTAAAATTCGCACTCAAAATTAGAGATTATTAAAATTTTCAACTGCACTAATTTATATTATCCCAGCGACGGTAATGTCTTCGATTTGCATAGGAATTCGTTCCTTCACACTATTGGGTTTAAGCAGTATGTTAAGTATATTTTATTTTCTTAATTAGTCGACATAGTGATATTTAATTCGAATGCGTGCTTACTGGAAATCGAGATACGCGTATACATCAAAATTTATTCGTGTTTATACTTGCTCTGATTTTCTTAAAACCGAGAAAGTCGTTTTTAATTTTAATGAGCTGTGAGTTTACACATTTTTTTATTTTGTGATGATGATCAGAGGCCTTACCATGAACTCTTGGCGATACAGTTCAAAAACTATTCAGTACAAAATATCGGTTCGTCGTTGACATCCGTCATCATTGAATAACTTTAATCGTAGAAGTCTATAGACCTTCTGCTACTGTACCTTTAAATAAACCGGCGGACATCATGAAACCGATATTTTCAACTGAATCGCTATAAGAGCTCATGGTAAGGCCTCAGATTCTGTTGAAAAAACGGTACAGAATTAGGAGCATTTACCTAGATACTAAGTAAGCTGCAATGTTCATTATACACTTTCAGAATTTCTACTTCTTCTGTTTCTTAATTCGTGTCTGGTCTTCTTTTTGATTCTTTCTCGGTCACCCGGTCTGAGATAATATTTGTAACGATCCACTTGGCCTTTGCTAGAAAAAAACCTGTCAGGCGTGGTAATAGAATTCAGTAGTTACGACTCGAAGTTCAGGCACAATTTAAACTACCAAAATGTGTTTGATGAAAAAAGTCTTTGTACCATGATTATGATAAACAAAATGCAACCAAAATTATATATTCCACCAAAAAATCGAACCATTTTAATCGCCGATCACACGAGAACAGATAGAGACATAAAATTTTATTGTTCTCCGAAATTGACGACGAGATTTTTAATGGTTTTAGTAAAAAAAACTTAGAACTCGTTTCGATATTTGATAAAATCGGTAAACGCACGTACGTCTTGAGCCGTTCCCAGAAAGCTGGGCCCGCGGTTCGGTGCTGCATATAAAGAGACATTAATATAAGTTGTTATTGCTTTAGTAAAACACTAGCTTTAGCACGCTACACCGGTCGCGTTTAACTAAAAAAATTACGCAGTATTCACACATCAAAATTCTGACTGCGCGGAACGTCGTTCCTGGTGGCAAATTTTCGCGCTAATAGACAATGTCAAACCAACATTTCCTTACAAGATTTGTATGTACAATTCGAGAGTTAGCACCCTGGACTTCCTTCACAATTGCTCGAGCTGTTTTATAACCTTCCTTAATTCCTGAACGGCCTTCAAATAAATCCAATAAATAATGTTATAAGTGTTGTTATCGACAGTACTACATACAGACACACGTTGCCTTATAGAGATAAAGAAGAGGAGTTGTTATTGCTTTAATAATTGATTAGAAGCGATACTGACAGAATAACGATGGTGTCGTAATGAGATCTGATCGGAATGGCCTAATGATTGGGAGTGGGATGTCTACTAGTTTCCGAATTGGACAAAAACGACGATATTTTTTTGATCTTTGAACGGACAAGATAGACAAATAGTCAAATAGTCAAAACGCTACTGAGAGTAAAGCCAAAGTTAATGATGCCCCGGGAGTCAGACTAGTACTACTAGTTACATGCCCTTTTTACATTCATTCAAATTGTGTAAGACAGAAGGACAAAACTACAAACAAAATTTTGCACAATTGCATTCAAGGATATTTACGTGAATATATTAGCTATAAAGAAATAAAACACAAGTTAAACAATAAGATAATCAATGTTTTCCATTATTGTAACCGAAAATATGCCTCAAATATAAGAACGAACAAGATTTTTAAACAACCGCGCCTTGATCCTGTTATAAGTGCCCAAGATTTTCGTCACCAATTTCATCTCGAACTATAGCGAAAATGGTAACGCACGCCGATCCAAGGCGCGGGTTCGTTTTCTGTTGTTTCGAAAATATAGCGTCACATTTAAATTTCATGTTATCTAACACAGATATTGTGATATCTGATATTTTGATGTTTCAGTTATCTAATGTGTGACTTGTACATAAAATCTATGCATAACCAGTAGCCATACATTCCCAGTTACTTGAGACTTTTCATCTTTATGTCTTGCGATGATGGGCGCACTACAATGCTAACTAGGGCGCGACCTAGGTGGACGTGACCTAAAAGGTATTGCATTTGTAATAGGCTGGGGTTAACACTTAACATCACATGGGCCACAAACTAGTTCCGTCATTAACTCAAATAAAAACAAGTAAATGTTACAAATTCTTAACCTAATCGTTGTTTAAGTTAATTTCACAAATATCTCACCATTAGTCTAGCAATTAAAACAACTAAATATAGCAATAAACAGTTAAAAGTCGCAACTTCTCCTACCTCTATCCCAAAGATGGTATCTTCGTAGCCAGAAAATCAGACACTCTGACGCCAATGTGTATTCAGTTTATGGAAAAGTCACAAAACAGTTTGCTGTATTTATGATTAGACATAATTTTCTTGGACCACTGTTGGCGGGTTTTAATCCCTTACACTAATGAATATTTCCACATTATAAATATTTTTCTACAGTATATTTACCACTATGTCTAGGGACTTGCTAGGGCGCTTGGATCTCTCTGCATATGAACAAAGTTTACTCCTACCTTGCATATTATGATCATCATCATCAAACTCCATTAAATTTTGTAAACATGATCAATACACTTATATCTAAACCCGTGGTTTGTTAATTTCTTATATGGTTTCCAAATAACACTTGCCTAAAGATTTATATCGAAATATTATAACCAATGCTATTTTGGTTATATACAATTTAATGGGAAACTGAAATACAACTAGATATAATTCTCACAATTTTGTCTACAAAATTATATTGATTTGAATTAATTAATATCCAAATAGGGAGAAAACTTCGCTTTGTATTTAGCGGGCTTTCCATACACTTTCGTATAAAGTATATGTCTATGTTAATCTAATCCCATCTAATATGTAATAGAAAACTGGATTTTAATGATCTTTTTTATCTATTTTTAAATTACGAAAATTATATAAGGTTTCAGTTTTTGATAACATTAAAACTGTCTAAAAGGGGTTGTTAATGTAACCCTAATTTAGGTACAGAGACTCGGGGCACTACCCTTTGATTGAGTGACTTTAACCGATCGTAGACATTATGTCGAACTCAACATTTTATTATAAGATCTGTGAATTTTAACAGACCTTTCATATTAACATGTATAAAAATGTCAAGTTCGTCATATATCTACAATCCGATAATTGGGCCCCTGGTACAAGAATCAAATCTAGGATAGTTGAGTCAGAATTTAGAGTCGTTTTTGAATGATGTCTATTCGTTATTGAGGTTATCTTCATTCTAGTTTTGTCCCGGTGGCCAATCTTTGAATCTCACTTGCCAAAACCCAGATCTTGCTTTCTCATATAATTCTTGCTATACAAATTTTTTCGCCATAATGTCTCAATTTCTCTTAGTCACAGTTGTATACTGTATCGTCGTCGACAACCAATTTAACAGTAACACTCATAACACGATACGTGGTTCTTATCTGTTTCGGCATCTTGAAAGTGTACGCAAGTGTACGGGTGTATAGGCGGGTGGACAAGTCTTTGTGGTTTTTCTACCTGAGTACTTAGCACCTGTGGATTTGCATAAAGGTCTGTTGTGCAACAAATTATCAGTATTTTTTGTATTCTGTTTTTGTGATCATTAAGGTATGAACATTGAACAAGACTTAGGACTTTCACACATAATATACAGTTAAATATTTAACAATATTAAACAATTAAAGAAAGTTATACCATTTAATTGAAATAAAAAAAAAATAAAAAAAAAACGGCATAGTAAAATTTTATAAAAATAACGATCATACGTACTTTACTATAATCTCCAGATCTTTAGCAGGAAAGAAGAAAACTTTGTGTATTTTCGTAATTTTTTCTAAAAGTTATACCATAATAAGAGGATTTTAGCTCAGTATCACCAATATAAAAAACCTTAAATGACTTGAATCACTTGTCCATTTCCCTGTACATGACCACTCGTCACATCACAACTCAAAGTTTCCGAGAAACAGTATTAATTTTTATAAAATCTCCAGCTTTAGGTATCAAATATGAATATCAGAGTGATTTATATAAAAAGCCGGTCCCATAAAGGCTGGTCGGTGACATTTTGACTGCTCCGCTATTTTATGGCTCGTAAAAATGTATCAGCCATCTTGATTACTTTAATCGACACCTATGAGGAAGACAAGTGGATAATTGTGGTCCTTAATGTAATTATAATAAACTATCGTCCAGTAAGTCCAGTTCTAAATATAGTTGGTAAGACCAGCGAGTAAAACCGTGGTGCGTGGGTACCGATCTCGGACCAACGCAACCGAGCTTTGTCAAACGTGCCAAAGCACCCTTTTACACGTCGAAGGTTGAACAATCAGTTTGACGGTTGGATGATCGTCTGTAGCCACCATTACATTCGTAAGTAACCGTGCGTCGATCAGCAAAGATGCTGGGTGATTTATGACAAAATGGCTGCTAGTTTTAAAGCAGCGTGTAATTAATAACAGCTAAACTGTGGCCATAATAGGGCAAGACTGTTGATCAGCACTGTATCATGGCAAGCAATCGTTGGCGCGCTACTCGTTGGCTCATCCATCCCTCACTTTAGGCAGGTAGTTCAAACAGCGCAAACTCTTACCTACGCATACTTGTACTAATATTTTATTCTGTGATTGAACCTTCGAAGAATTTTTCACGTTGAAAGTAATTTTGCCCAGAATAATTATTTATTTAAGAGTTTTCATTTATTCGAAAACTTTAAGTATAAAAAATTTAATCCTTAGGTACCACCTTGTATTGTAAATTAAACCAACCAGAGATAGTATTTTTAAACTTTAGCAATCATAACACTTATTTATTAATATTGTCACGGGTATTTATCCCGAGGTAACCCAAGAGCTACCTGTAATTGCAAAACCACAATCTAAACAATAATTTGAAATTGTATATATGTACTGTATTTAGAAATACCCAGAATATCAACCCGTACGACATACGTAAAGTTTTGAAAGAAGGAAGCAAAAATCAACGATTCAGCTCCAATCTCATCCATTCTATTTTCCATTTTAGCAGACATAAACGTAAAGATGATTTTCGCAAAGCTGTATTGTTACCACACAGTTGCACAAACATCGGACGCATTATTTAATTTTAATTTTTATTAAAGAATGTGTTCAGAGGAGCGGAGCTATCTGAGAACTAATCGTCGCCTGTAATGATTGTAGCTTTCCGTAATTATTTCAAGCTGTCTACATCTTCGACGGCATAAAACATACTGGATGTGTCAAAGAAGATACAGATATATTTTTAGTCCATTTACAGTACAAATCTCAAATCTGTCAATTTAACTCATTCCCACTCGGAATCTTTGAGATTTAACTTTCGCTTATATTTTTAAGTATTTTTACTCTCTTGCTTGCCCAATCCAAGAACAAATAATTATTTCCTGTTGCAATAATCTTCTTTCACTTTGTAACTCCTATAGTAAACTTGTAACACACTGTTCTCTTCCCAGTACCTCAAAATCACAAATAGATACGTACAAAGGACTCTTTAACGCTCTCATTTCCTTTATTCTTCTTCTGCCTCTATTTATCAATCTTTACCTACTTGATCTCTTCAGTTAATTAATATTTCGATACTACGGTATCATTAGCTACAACATCTAGCTCATTTAATTTTAAATTGGTAGGTATATCAATTTTAAAATTATTATATTCATCACCACGCCAACATCGTTTGTTATTCCATTTCAGCCGCTTGGAATCTATGTGAGCATAATTTCACATGTCTTTCTTTCTTTCTTTCTTTGTAGTAGTGATATGTTACTTTATGTTAAGTATTTTGTATCTTTCCCTTTGTTTGTGTATAGTACTGATAAAAAGTATGTCTTTCTTTCTTTCTTTCTTTCTTTGTAGTAGTGGTATTGCTGTCACTTCCAGTTCCAACTCCTCACTGAACCACTATTTCATTACGGTAATCGTAATTTTTACGTAATGGCAGCCCGCGTGATACTATCGTCGTGATTGCGACTGGTGGATGATTGCTAAACGCTGTGGCTTTGCTTACCCACGCTCCTGGACTATGGCTGAAATGATCTATCAAAATCTAAATTAAGAAATGCAAGATTGAATCTAGGAGGAAGGATGATGTTGTGGTGACTTCATTAAAACACAATGGTGAATCTGATTCCGATTGTTGAGGATTTTACATACGTATGTAAGTATCTATTTATTGTTGAGTTGGTTACATGAATCAAAATCTGAAGATAACTCAAATTAAAGCGTAAACCAGTAGAGCCTATTTACCTAATCTATAATTAAACATAGGACTGATGCATAATTTTATGTTAAGTTCTTCTCGATACATCTACTGATACAAAGTAACGTGTATCTACGTAAACTTGTGTTGATATACCAAGCTATATTAAGTACTACACGCATTGGATGTGATTTTCACTGTAATGTAGGGTATTAATCGAGGAAGGATTTAGTTTACAAAACATTTCTACCTATATATACCCAGATTCTAAGTAGCCGGAGGTGTAGGCAAATGCTAGTATCATAAATGTTTTTTTAAATACAATCTAGTAATCTATTCATAATAATGGTCTTTATCTAAAAGAACTTTAAAAAAACTAGAATCTTCAGCAGGAGAATAGTAAAGTACATGGTGTATAATCTATTTTTCTAAAATAAAAGAACTTTCCTCAAATCTTGTAGCAAATGATGTAAATACCTCGTCCAATCACCAACAGATGTCGCCACACGTCCGTAATTGCTGCGTTTACGCATGGCTACTCCGATCTAACACGAGGGTAGATAAGATCTAAACGACTTTACGTATCGACGGTGAGTATCAGGTATAGGGCCAATTCCGGAATTTCAAATGTAATTAAAAATTTAAGTTTACGCACCGCTAGTTGCCAAGGCTAAGTGGTCAGTTGCTTTTATTAATCTGAGGTTATAAATTTTGAAACGTACCTACCTACGTATTGAAATTTTTGGTATCTGAACGTTAGTTGTATTATAGATGCACTAATATATATTACTAAAGTAACCGCAATGAAGAGATTCCTTTGTTAGTCATTTTGACAAATAACATTGAGCGGCTGAATATTTTTACAATTTCGCAGTCTCGTATGTCATATTCTACTCGACTATCCGGAACTAGGGTAATGTTGTTTGTAGTTTAATTTGATGGTGGTACCAAAATAGTTATGGTACTTATTTTAATTGCAGGTACTCCTAGGGCACACCAAAACAAGATTCGCAGAATGAAGCCTCTTGAGTAAAGTAGGGTAAACTTGTGTTTTTTTACGAAAGGGGCGTGACAAATTATATAAGTATTGGTGGACTGTGCCCTACCAGTGAGGCGCCTTGGTTGGTCAAAGTGGAAGCATGCAAAATAAGTAGAATAACATTATTGACTGTCCATAATTTCGATTATTGTATGTACGTGTTTAATTTGTATCTAGCCGCTTTTACGTATATATCTGCTATTCATCTAAATGGTATATTATATGCATTCTAACTAGCCCACGATAATGTTAAGCCATATCAACAGAAACTCTGAAATAATGTTTTTTGTCTATAATCATAGTTATTTATCATAAAAATGTCATAAGAAGTAAAAGTCCGAAGGTTGACGGTAATTTTATCGCAATCCATTGTCAAAGTACAATAAAATTGAACAGGCTTACCAACCTTACGAAACAAACAGACAGACATGACAGCTATTGTTCGGAAGTTTTAAGTAGTTGTTGCATCATTATTTTGTTTATAAATAATGAATGATTTCAGTATTTTTGTACCAAGAAAATCACATGATTTGACAAACGAATGATATTGATTGCATTACTTTTTACATTTCTGTTCTACTTTGGCCATAAAGCGAGAGAAAAAGCTGGCCTTCATGGGAATCATGGAGGGGGAGAGATCATACGGTAGATCCCCAACTATATGGACTGACCAGTTCTAAAAGTAGAGCAAGTGAAGTTTTTGATGTGGTGCAGATGGTTACCGATATGAATCATCGAGACAAACCACCCACTCCAGCAGGTACAACCAACATCCTAGTATAATGTTCTTTAGTTAAGAAATACTATGAACACAGTTTCTAGTTAAAGCCAAGGTAGACGAACTTCATAGCGTAGTTGGCGAGCATCCGGCTGAAATGTGAGAGGTGTTGGTTCGATTTCCGCTGCGGGACAAATGTTTGAATGTCCTGCAAATAATGTTCCGGGTCTGGGTGTTGTGGTGCCATCGTACTAAAATTACTTTTTGGGTCTTCAGTGTACCAAACGTGTAATTTTTCGATGGTAGTTTTGAAATTGGCACTGACTCAAGATCGCTTTCAACCTACTTACATCTTTATTGTTTCAGAAAAAAAATCACCGAACTCATCGACATCTAGGTAACTACAAAAAGTATGACTTCCTTCGTAATCCTATGTCGAAGACTGTTCCCATTTACATCTAAAAAGGTTTGTTTGAAACAGATCATTCTCATACAAAGCATTGTGGAAGGACACATCAATCAATTCGTCGCCAACCCTATCATCAGTAGTCGGTATGAATGTTGTGATGTGAACCGTGACCGCGGAAATGAAGTTAGAATGTATTGGGAGACAGATGTGGCACATTCTACAACGTTTTCGTATTTAAATGTGATTTTTACATAATATTATTTAAAAACGAGTATCAGTACTCTTGACTAGACTTAAACCTGCTCTACTCAATAGAAATGGCATGGTCTTATTGACTAGGGTTTCGCAATTTGTGATATTTATATTAATTAATTTCATTGTTTTTGTTATAATTAATCAAATTATTTGGAGCCTGGGTAGTCTCAGCCTAAGATTAGGACTCATCCAAGTACTCCTGTGAATGTCGTAAAATGTTACTAAGGGATTACACCGCGGGATGGGCAGCAGTAACCACCTAAGACGATCACCAATCCACCTGTCAAGCGTGATTATGGCAAATCTCCCCATTACACGCTATGCATGCTATGGGGGAGGCATCATCCAGCAGTGGATGTCTACCAGATAATGATGAATCAAATTATTGTAAATTAAATAAAACATTGCACGCCTTTAAAAGGTAGATTATATTGAATCCAGCATTGTAACAGATACATCTTTTTAGAAAGAAAGAAAATACGTTTATTTGTCCCCACTTAAAAAGAAACAAAAAATAAAAACAACAGTAGGTAGCTACCTACCTAAGTAGTAGGTAACTTTACAAAAAACTAAAAAAACACCAAATGGCGTAATGCATGTTGTGTGGGGGTCAAATAGGTCCCTGTCTCAGCATACAGCTACACCGGACCTACAAGTAGATACGGCGCGGCGCTGGTCTTCAGACAGGGCCTGCCCGAGTGACATCACGAACGTTGAAGTCGAATATACTAAATATATTATGTAAATAAATAATTAATTCATCAGCAAACTAAAATATAAAGAAATAGTTATACTACTTAGTTATCAACAAAATATAATATAAAAGTATTGTGTGGTCTGTTAGTAGTAGTTATAGTACTCTCCTTACACATGTAATTCAGCAATAAACCGATCACCGATTAACCTAAAATGTATCGCCAGGTTCATGGTCATCATTTGAAAACTTTTATTTAAAAGCAGGTATCGATTCTGCGAGAACTTATCTATTGTATTATGCTTACCATCTTACATAATTTGGAACTCAAAACCTTCAAATGTTAAAAGTCTTGATGATTTAACACATCTATATTTTAGCGGTTACAAAATGATTTGAATAGTGCAGTGGTTAGCCACGGTCCGCTTGCTTCCGATAATTGTACATCTGATTGACCGGGCCCGATGTGTGGGCCATAATGTGAGAGGCTGGGACACACTGCTGAATAAGATGTTAGACCCTAATATGGGCATTCGTTGTGGAATGGATTTACTTGCTTCCATAATAATAATTGTACCTACAACAGATTTGAGTGGAACCAATTACCTTCTAAAATCTCCTTTTTTACCTAATTTACTCTGATTTTCTTACAACCCAGTGTTAATGTTTTATCACAAAGGGCAATCCAAAAATCTGTATGTCTCACCAAGCCCTTTCTAACCACTGGAGCGTATCCCAACATTGTATTAAAATTCTACCGTATTTTGAATATTTCCATTGGATGGACATTAGTATGCATTCAATACACATCGAAAATGTATTGTAGCAACACTTTTACGTTTATGTTGACGATTTAATTGAGAGTCACCGTTAAGTTTCGATTTGTATTGGCCTTGTCACTTGTATTGACGATACAATTAATTGATTCTCAGAAAAATCGTGTGTGACTTAATATTCTCATAGATACCTTTCACGAAAGTGATTTAGTTTTTAATGGGGAGGTAATGTAAAACAATAGTTAACGTTATAGCTTTTATTTATATTTTGTATCAGGGGCATTCACAAGATTTCTTTTCAACTTAATTCTCTAAACTCTTGATAATTAAGCATAGGTTTACAGAGATAATGTATTGTGCATTTTCACAAGATATTATTTATGATTGCTCCAATCCGAAGTTAGGAAACTCAATAGCTAACAGTCAGAAATTGGTGTTTAAATAATTTTCCATCTCTTTATGAATGTGAAAGTAGTTTTTGTGTCACATCTTTTTTAAAAGCAAATTCAATAATGTTATTTTGTCGTAGAAAAATATTTGACTGCATGTTACACTTTTAAAAAAAGTTACTTTCTTATGTTCATTTCGTTCTTGTCCCATTAACTTCACTAGTTAGTTTAGTTTAGTTTCACTGTATAAACAGTGACTTTCATCATAAAATCAGTGAAAAAATCAGTTCTGTTATCAGTGTCTGATAACAGAAGACAGTGTTGAAATAATGTCCAACACTATCGAGTGCTGCCGGTATGATCACTTATCATACGTGAAGGTAGTAATTTCTCAGTTTTCTGAATAGAAAATTCACACATAGAGGAGATAGAGAGGGAGCATAGAGGTGGTGCTCCACCTCTATCTTTAATTATGTCTGTTAAGTCTTGAAAGTTTATCATTTCACTAGTGTTATATTATATAATCATCCCCTACATAATATTATTATTTTTATGAAAATGTGGTACCTTATAGGAATGTGAGTGGTATCGCTTTTACTCTTCATTTTAAGGTGAACCAATAAATCAAATGTAACAACAAAATCAGATGAAATAACTAAATTTTACATTAATGGCCTATTTCTATGTTACATTACGGTGTAAACACAACCCGTTCACGTTTAATACTGTTCCTATTGTAACGACAGGAAAGCAGACGTCTTATTTGACGTTTGGCATAATTCCAGCAGCCATTATACTTTGACAATCGCTATTTGACATAATTTCTCCTTTCTTATTGTAAGGCAGTGCAGACTATTGTTGTATGGCATTGATTTCCGATTGTTCGTGGAAAATGTGGAACTGATATAATGTCATGACTAACATAACATAGAAAGGGTTGAACTGTGCAATTTTTTCTCTTTATGTAAGTAGGTTGATTCAAGTAGTTCTGACAAATTTCTTTCGTGAAAATTATGATTGGTGAACCATAATTTGAGTCTTCATCATCTTCATCATCAACAGCCTTTAAACGTCCACTGCTGGATGAACGCTCCCCATGGTAAACAATGGGGACAATTTCCATAATCACCACGCTTTGCAGGCGGATTGGTGGTAGCAGTATTCATTTTGAGTTCTCAGGCGAGTTATCATTTTATATAATTTACATCGGTAATACAAACAAATAACTTAAACTGATTCGGTCCTCAACCAAGGAACTTCATTTGATCTATACGTTGAGTAAATCACCCTGTAGAATCATTCGAACTGATTAGCAACTACAAACTAAACTACTGACGTCACGAAAAATTTGTCATGTAATTTGAGCTTAGGTATTAACAAGTCTGAAAACTAGACAAGCAAGGAAACCCCAAATTACGTGTCAGAATATAGCTATTTACCCTTTAAATTCAAAGTTGGAGAGATTTTAAGTCTTATGACTTTAAAAATAAGATCTATGCTTTCACATAGGTACTGAAAGTTTACAACTTCGACTTTACCTGAGTCACAAAAAGTGTAAACGATATGAAACTGTTAGTTCCTTTTGCAATGATATCAATTCTAGTGTTCACACGGCGGTTAGTGACGCATAGTGTTGACCGCATTGCTGATTATGTTACCTACTCTGAGATTAGTACCTATTAGCACTAAGTGGATTAGGTACATACCTACTTGCTATTATTTAAGCCTGAAGCAATGCTACTGAACTATGCTAATACACTATCGCGTATCTATATACCTAATTTACACGTGCAAAGTGTTCTTTTATCGATCATCTTTCAGCATCTGATATAAAAAAGTTAGATTCATTTCATAATTTTTTGGTAATTACAACTAGTACTTTTATTTACCTAGATCTCCTTAAATTTTAAGCGTACTAGAATCTTAGTTGTACCGGGACGCTAAATTAATTTGTTATTTTGATAATGGTAAGCTTAGTCCTCACGATACAGGCTCGGCCTATAGTGTGAGGGCCGTCGATAGCACTTAATGCAGTCAGCTTTAGCACTGTCCGAATTTTTAACAAATAGTATAATGGTGTTATTAAGTTCTTAGTTTATATATTACTTTTTTGTTGATGCTTTGTAAATTTTTATATAAATTTATTTTCTTTCTTTTATTTGAAATCAGATATCATGTTCACTGATATCCTTTTCCCTTGCTAACAGAAAGAAATGATCAAGAAAGTACCAAAGGACCAAGAATACGACTGTTAGTATTCTATGCAGCAAAGGGATGCAAGCAAATTGAATGACCACTATGATTAAATTAACGCAATTCGTAAGCAGAAACGTCGACTATAATCAGATAATAAGCTTCATTTGAGTGGATAACCAGTGTATCAACTCACACAACAATACTTACCTTAATACCTGCTCTAGTATGTTCTCATGGTCCTATCTGGTAAGCAGTATAATTGTGACCAAAGTATAAAATAAACGATGAAATTTTTACTACGTAATGATTTTACGAAACAGAAAATTATAGAAGGTGAAAAATATTTACTGTGTTAAGAAAGAGATTTGGAGTCCTGAGTCCAGAAATTAGAAGAGTGGGCATTAAGCAGTAAATGATGGTACTTTTAATTATTCAAAAGCCAGAGGGTATCAGATGATTTGACGTCAAACACCTGTGAATATATAGACCTTTATCAGATTGTTCCAAAAACTAAAACAATAAATTAAAATAGTTTACATCTAAATAACAAGAAAAATAGCTTAAATACATACTTAATATAGAAGTTAGAAATATAATTGATCGTGAGAACCGTAGCATAAAATAAACATAACGAATTAGCCTATAAAGGCTTTAAAAAAGTGCTAAATGTGCTAAACGTGACGTAAATTCAATAAAACATAATAAAACTATCCATAAACGAAGTAGGTAGGCATTTTAAACTCTATCTGTATAAATATAGAGGTAAAAATATGCATAAAGATGTGTTTTTAAACATTTTAACATGTCGGTCGATAAAAGACAATTTAACGCCATTATAAGATTTAAAAGAGCGATTATAAGTGGAAAGTTCAAGGAATATGGTAACGAGATGCTTATCAATAAATTAATTGAATATTAAGTTACAAGATGACTCAGAGTTAGTTGACTAGCAGGTTGCTACTGCTTCACTTCAAGTATTATACCTTAGTTTACTCAATTAAGTACTACGCTAAAACAATACTTAAGAGCTGGACTAGCACCCTTCGGTATGTGATAGAAGGCCATTTAATGTATATTCTGTAGTAGAAATTATAACAGCCAAAGCACGATACTTTTGATCGCAATCTAATAGAAATTGAAACAAACAAACCTACTATGACTTAAGAAAAAAACAAGAATACAGTGCATTTAATTATGTCACTGAGTAGCTCATGATCAAACTATGTATAATTTTATCATCCGACCAGTGGAATCACTGGAATCAGTGGACCTTTGGAATGGTTTATTTATGTTCAATTTCTATCAAAACCTGTCTTATAAATTGTATATATTTTCTATATTTGCAGAAACCATATTTTGCATGTGGCAGCTGGTATCCATCAAGGTGCAAAGAGAGGATTATGTGTAAGATCAAATCTTTGCTGACTTTACACTAAAGCTGTAAATCTACGCCCCGCTCCTCTTTGATATACCCATACTGTTTCTTATGCAAATGGTTCTTAGACTCGTTCATCATCTGTAAAAGTCCACTGTTGGCTATAGGTCTGTCCTATAGAATGCCTTGATGCACGGTCTCTAGCCAACTCAATCCACCGACGTTCTGAGACCTTTAAAATGTCGTGAGAGGGAATTAGGGTCTTTCTACACTACGTCTTAGACTCTATTATAGTGAAACAAATACAAAATTGCTCAACCTATCAATCAAAGCTTGGTCATTAGTCACATCCTCTCTTTATTTTAACCACTGTGGTTTCCTTACATCATACACGTCACAAATCAGTTGCCGGTCGGTTGGGCACCGTAACAAGAACAATTGTAGGGACAAATGAGAAGGAAAATCAGGGTCAGGGCTTTGTTAGAATACTTAGGTACTTATAGTTTATTCACTAAAGTGAGTTAAATCGTAGTCAATCATCAATCACCCCGATATCATAACTATTGTCAAAATCGAGATGAAAAGCAATTAAAAGTGATTTGAAGTCAAAGAGAGATCAAATTGTCAACATTAGTTGCATTTCAGTTGTACCTAATGCAACCGTAACTGGAAATTTACTGGCAAGAGATTTTCAGTATTCAATTTGATGTTTTTTATGAAGACTAGCAATTAAAGATCATAGAAGTTAGACTATCGAACTGTTGGTAGGAAAGATTGGAATAAACGGAAATTCGATTTAAATTGTTTATTCCAATATTTTTATTACATCGGTAATATCGAAGCCGCGACCGTCTCCTAGATAATTATGGTGCTAGTCAATCCCCGCCCGGCCCGTTATTTTTGAGATATTATTAAAATAAAAGAACATAGACTTATCAAGTGTTACTATTGGAGAGATGAATGAGCACACCTTGGTAAAATCGAAGAAAAGGCAGATTTATGAGAACCTACTGATATAACTGATGATAAAATACTAAGTTCTATAGGTAGAAGTACCTAAAGAATATAAATTACCACGTTCTATAGATACTTCTATGCAATGGAAATCTCTTGAAGAAATAAACTTCCTAACCATGAGCTTTTATAGCGATTCAGTTCAAAAACTATTCAGTACAAAATATCGGTTCCATGATGTCCGCAGCTATATTTAAAGGCACAGTGTAGCAGAAGGTCTATGGACTTCTGCGATTTAAGTTATTCAATAATGACGAATGTCAACGATGAATCGATATTTTATACTGAATCACTATAAGAACCTAATTGCCCTGATACCTTACCCAACAGACTTACGCCAAGCTTTAATATAAATCTCTTGCGTCGTAGGGCTCAAATCTCTTTCGCTAACTTTCTTGCGTCGTAAATACGATATATGTTACTCCCGATATTAATCGAGCTCAACAGCAATCAGCTAAGTCAAGTCAATGATCTTGGCCTGTTTAATTAGTGACAATGTATGTGTGTGAAGCGAAGCCAGGCGATATTGAGATAAGCGTGCGTGAGAGTGCGTGCTTTCCAATGCTATGCTGTGTGCGCAGGGTTATTGAATTTAAATGGTCTTGTTCGTCGTATTACTGAAATCGTAATTGTTCAACGTACGATTTTGATGATCCAATGTTAACATTATGTTAAAGTCAAAAATAATATTTTATTCATTGATATCACAAGACACAAACATATATCACATAAAACAAGTTAATTTAGTTCTCTTCTAACGCGACAGTTTTATATATATACCTACTAGTGTAGTGAAATAAAAATGAGAAGAAAAAAATATACTTAAGTATATTATTTTGAGCACACTTCGTGTTTGTTTTTTTCTTCCTCTGGACCTTCGCCTCTGGTGTTCAATATCTGTGAACCAAGTTAAGGTTAATCCGACCAACTTTGAATTATAGGACCCATTTATATAATTGACTAGGTAAAACTCCCCCACTGCAAAATATATAAAATCATGTGTCATAACTTTTAACCTGTCCTAAAGGTCTGAAACTAAATTAAGGGATAAAAAGATCTCAACAAAATGCTACGACAGCCTTTTAATGCTAAATTTACAAGATTAGAGGCATGGAGTTTTGGGAGCATAGTCAGGCATAGTCAGCTGTGGCTTGAAACGTCTTCACCAATTTTATTCTTGGTTATTTTCCATCAAGTTTTCCTTCGATACAACTAACTACATAATAGCGACCCTATTCGTGCAGAGCACTCCATAGACAATATAATCTCCAACAGAGATCTGTCACCACACTTGGTTGATCCCTAATGTCATCAGTAATGCAAGTAATTTCCTTGTGTCATGTGTTCTTGTCACGATTTCTGTTTAATTGTGGGTGACTTGGAGGAAGTGGTACTGGAGTAGCCTTTGGACTTGGAAATTACCATTTGCCAAAAACACCTGTCTCAAATATGAGTTGTTTAGCTAGTATGCATATTTTTTTCAATATTCATCATCCCATTGGTAGACTTTTGGTCTGAACAACGATCTTATAATAAAGATCGTTGGGTCTGAAAGTGAAATCACCTAAACTCAACGCACACTTGTAACTTTATTGAGGAATTAAGGATGTTTCTTTGACTGTTTTTTTCCAACAACCTTTGAATCAGAAGGCAATGTTGACTGTCACTAAGCTACCACTGCTGTGTTGTAGAACTTGTAGAACGCAAATTCCAAGTCAACATTATTTTATGAATTGAAACCATAAAGATTATGTAATCACCTGATAAACTAAAATGATTCTTGTTCCAATGTGACTCCAAGCCATCTCAGTCCTGCCATCACAGGAACGTAATCTTGGTATTTCTGCCTTTATTAACTGCTTTGATGTGTTTAATTTTGAAGGTGCATGTAAAGCCAGTGAAACAACAGGAACGTAAGACGCTCAAACGAGATATTTGTGTGAAAAAATGTAACTACGTGACAATGTTGAAATCGTTCTCCATTTGTGCTTCCTCCAAGATGACTGTTGGTTTTATAATAGTTTCTATTTCAATGTTTCTTATAATTGGTAATTGCCGGATGTCGATAAGGATCACTTATTGTCTAAGATTGTTCTGTAATATTGAGAAATAATGATTCGCAATGCGAACACAAAGATTTTCAATGACAAAGGAGCTTGATGTACCTTTGAATTTTGTAACTGGTTTCTTAGTTACCATTCAACTGATTTCAAAGAGATACTATGTAATTATGGTGTATTTTTCATCAGACATAGACTTATTATAGGACTTGAGGCACCTCAGTCAAAATTAACTTCACCTCGTATTTTGGCCGATTGGCCCACACGCGGCAACGCGTAGTAAATTAATTCTCCTTTCCATGGTATAAGCACGAGGCTCTCACCTTTATTGCCAGTGGAAAGGGCGTGAACCTCCTGTTCCATTGAAGCAAAGATCAAAGTAGATCGTAGTCACTGAAAATGTCGTCAGTGCATGGAAAAGAAAACACTGTCGATTTACTAAACAAATATTTAAAATTTTAAATATCATCAAAATTGGCCCATGTTTGGCGTAGTTATGAGCCAAGTCCAAGACTTCAGAGATTTCAGTAGGATTTATTTCCCAACTGGTTCTGTAACTGGGTGGTAAACCCTCACAAAGGCACTGGTGCTGATCAAAATAACAGAATTTAAAAGTCATATTATATTATCACAGTTCCACATTATTGATTCCAACACATCACGCTTGGCTGACTCGTCACTCCTCTATCACTGACTAACTAACCAAAACCATGGTTATGGACCATTAGGGCAGAAGGTGAGGGATTGATTGATTCCAGCCATTACCATTTACATGGCCAACCAGCCGTGGAGCCATAAAATAATGTTGAATTGGGGAACAAGTATAACTTCATTGAGAATGTCATGTTGAAACCGTTGGACCGAGTCCGATGTGAGTGTTGGACAAAAGTATACATACTGTAGATTCATTTTGTAAAACGGGTAATTTTCACGTATCGATATGTTGGTGGAAGCACCAACAGGGTTCGAATCAAGGGTCTTCATCAGGGTGATTGCGATCCGCGCTACACTCTCTCCACGTCCCTCCTCACACGACGCAAGTTTTACAAAATGTATGATAATATTCATTATTCATTAATTATACATTTCCATACAAACTTCGTTATTAATAGTAGTGAAGTCCATAAAGTTGTCAACTTCAAACTTTTACCTTTATTTGTTACTAGTTGCGCCCCGCGGTTTCACCCGCGTGAATTATGATGAAAATTTATGATGAAAAGTAGCCTATGTGTTAATCCAGGGCGTAAAGTATCTCCTTTCCAAATTTCACTCAAATCCATTCAGTAGTTTTTACGTGAAAGAGTAACAAACATCCATACTCACAAACTTTCGCGTTTATAATATTAGTAGGATAGGCTCTCGCATCATGCCAATTCAAGCCGTGTTGGCGTTATATCAAGATTTTTTGTTTACTTTATACTTATCTTGGACCACCATATTAACATGAGGAACATAGCTTGGCTTGACACGTCTTATGCAGCTTTATATTATCCTTTTGAGGTAACAAACCCTAAATCACATCTTCAATGCCTGCTCTACCAAATACAAGTAGATATATGTTTTCCGATGTTTTACGATTTTTGGCGACACTTGCAATAAAACTCTTCAAATACATCGAAGTGCCATTAGCGCCACCACTAAGTGGGCCATCAAACATCGCTATGTCCCACCACAAAAGGAGTAGACAGGAAGGAAGGCATTCCATTCGACGCCGACATTTTGCCATCATACTTTATACCATCGCCAGCGGCGCGTGACCCCCTCGACAGATCGAATTTGTGTTCGTATGCTATAGATGGAACGATATGTGTCGATATTGATGTAAATTCAAATATTTTTGTTTTTTATTTTATCGTTTTTTTCTGCAATTTTTTCAAATTGCTGTATGCCTGTGGATGAACTGGAAGGTAGTGCAATCATCAAAATGATTAAGTCAGATTTAATTAATATACCTAATGTGTACTAAAGACCTCTGTAGCCGGCTGAGATCCAAGAGGTTGCGGGTTCGATTCCCACTGCGAGATAAATGTTTGTATGATCTTCAAATATTTATTCCGGTTGTGGGTGTTATGGAACCATGGTACTCGTAGTTGCTCATACCCACGGCACAGGGAATCCTAGTGTGAGATCATGACTACGTATGTGATTGTTGGGTGTTATGTTATATTACTTACAAATGTCAACTTTTCTAAGCCTATCATACTGTGCCGAGGTGTGTCCGGCCTAAGAGTATCGTGATGTGTCCGGCCTGAAAATATTACCCTCCGTCTCCTCCCTTGGATGTAGTGAAAACCTTACTGAGAGATTACACCAGGGTATGGGCCGATGCATCTGAGTACTTAACACCAATACTACGATCACCAATCCGCCTGCCAAGCGTGGTGATCATGGTAAATCCTCCCATTGAATACAATCGGGGAGTCCTCGTCCAGCAGTGGACGTTAACGAGGCTGATGGTGTTGATAATGATGGTGATGGCTATAATCGTATGTGCTCTTCAATACCTCCTTTAAAGCCTTTAAGCTTGAGCAATTAAGAATACGAAGAAGTAAAAGATGCCTATAATGAGTAAGACATGCTAATAGGTAGTGAATCTTGTTAAACTGAATACATAGCTAATCCAAACAATCTCTGAACTATATTAAGTTCATAAAATGCCAGTAAAAGCTTAAGTAATAATAAACCTAATTCAATCGGTACCATACGTGGTTTGGATTTTATCTGTATTTTCGATGAAAACAAAAACAAAATTTTGTGTTAAATCGAATATATGGAGATACTAACTGATGAATGATTTAGGGTTCCACAATAACCTAGGAATTATAGCCCATTCGCGGTAGACGAAGAAAGATGTTAGGGACACCGGAGGTTATGCGTTACACACGTGCTTTACTTATTTCTGCTTTGATATTAATTGAGACGTAACCAAAAGAAATTAGGATGGATCTATTAATTATGAAAGCCCAAATTCAGACAAATGAAAGTGAAAATAAGATGAGAAATCGTTAGTTTTCAATAATCTTTCTGTAAATCGTGTACACAAATAAATTGATCTAGATTTTGAAAGTCTAATCACCGAAACATACAATTAATCTGAAATCGCACATTACACAAATCTCAACCTACAGCAATATATCAATGATTATGTCACAACTTATCGAAATACCCGTTACCAAAATCATAAAATAAATAATAATGTATAGATTTGAAACTCTCCCTAAAATCACCTTACCTTACCTTGAGTAATTTCTGTTATGTTGGAAAATATAAATTTTCCTGTAGTGGTTTTTACCTCTATCCTAATTTGTTGTATGGATACTTATTTGATATTTTACTTTATTGTTTGTTTGTTTTACCTTTATTGATGTTATGTCATCATCATTACCGGTCGTGATCTCAGTTAAATCTGGTTTTGGGTGAAAATTTGCGATAGATATTTTAATAATAATTTTATAATTTTGACCGCCAGCACCTGTCTTCTTTGCCACGTCAAATATGCAAGCGGCATGTAGAATTGTTTGTTTGTTTTTCTTAAGATTTAACTTAGATACTAAAAACATTTTAATATTTACTGTAGGTTCTGTAAATTTTCTTGATCAATCAAATCAATTATTCGTGATCATTATTATTTTATCTTTGGCTGGTATGTATGTCCGTTCTATTTTGTCATCACAGGGAATCTGCAAAGGAGATTCATATCCATACGCATAGTATTTTAATCTATGTCAAACCATTGCCAAAGATCTACGTCTCTCAATCTCAGCTAATGTACCTACGTCTTGTTAAAATAACAACTGTTTACGCGTATCTTATAAATCTCTATGCCGGTAGTCTATTTGACACACGGTCGGTAGTCTACTTGACGCATGGCTGGTAGATATTCAGAATTGCGATATATTTACGTCTTCAGACTTTCTGGAATCTGTTCACATGGTTTTAGGTGTTGGTTGGTTTATGGGTAAACCAATTTATGATCTAGGTAATACTTTGAATTTTATTTAAATGATTATACAAGACTTGTATATCAGACATGAGACTTTTCATCTTTCATCATCATCATCATCATCATCACCAGCCTGTTTACGTCTACTGCTGGACGAGGCCTCCCCCATTTTCTTTTTGTCTCGATAACGGGCGCAATGTGCAGTGCAACAAATCACGCACCCTGCGTTCTAGGTGGGGCGAAGGTTCGCCCGCGACGCAGGAGGTTGCGGATTCGATTCCCGCCTCGGAACAAATATTTGTACGATCTGCAGATATTTGTTCAGGGTGTTCTGGGTATTTTCTATGATAATAAAAAATATCTATGTATGTAATGTATTGTATTAAGTATTTTAGTTATCTAGTACCCATAACACAAGCTCTGCTTAGCTTAGCTTGGGGCTAGATAATATTGTATGAAATGTCCAGCATTATTATTGTTATTATTATGTACTTAAAAAATAAACAAGTAAACAAAACACACACGGTTTTGAACACTGTTCTTAACCGACTTCACAAATAGGAGGAGGTTCTCAATTCAGTTGTTTTTTATTTTTTATTTTTTATGCCCTCATATCTCATATCTCCGTCGTTTATAAACCGATTTAGAAAATTCTTTTTTATTTAAATAGTTATACTTCCAGATTGGTGTTTTTTTCAAAACCCAGTTCTGATGATGGAATCCATGAGGAATTGAGGGAACTCCTCAAATGTTATAGGCGTACATATAGCAATTTTGGTATTTTTAGCAACAAGTTATTGTTATGTATGCCGTTAGCAAATAAAAACATGCAGATAGCCGAATTCAATGGCGGAAGTCGGTTTTTTAATGAAAAGTTATTAATATTGTGTTAATAAAATAAAAACAAAGTTAAGTACATTAAATAAAAATAATATGTAAGTGTTAGGAATCTGTTAGACAGACGTAACAAAATACTTTTAAAAGTGAAATTTCGTTTTATATTATACCCAAAGTGTATATAAGAAATACATAACTATTATGTTTGTATCCGCTAAGTATACTAATGTACCCCGTAAGCAAACAATTAGATCTAAGTACGATCGCCTATGGTGCTGATTGATCTCGCTGCGCACACGCACCGACGCGCAGGTTTCCGACCATTGTTCGTGTTAACTCTTCTAGCATGTCTACATTATCGAAGTTGTCTAGTCTTACAGTTATATTTGACTTTACAGTATATACTCTATAATCGCCTTCTGTATTGTTGTCTTCATCTGCACTACTGTCATTAATATTGACTGAATCCTTACTGTCATTAGAAATGTAAAGTAAAAGTTAAATTATAGGTTTTATTCTCTTCTTTAGTATCGCTGATTTTTTTTTGCTCTTTCTTTGTCTGAAGTAGGTGTGGCGATCACTGTTGGAAAAGAGAACTGTCTCAGAAATACGATGAATTAGAAGTCAGATCTTCAGAAGAAGTGGTGAACGTCACATGACGGCCATATTATAGCAGTGAACTTGATTAAGCTAGTCATCATCATCATCATCAGTCAAAGAAAATTCATCGTGGCTGTCTTGGTCAGAAAATGCCTATCTTTCTTTGATTTTCTATCTTCCTACGACATAAATAATTAGCCCAAAATTGTTAAATTCAAACAAGACAAATTACAAACAGAAGTTTCTACATATTCATCGCAAAAGGAAAATCAGGAATCGTTTAAAATCTCATTACATTGATTTCACCATAAGCTACTCGAAATGAACGCCCACGTTTAGATAAAAACAACAAAAAACTTATTGTCACCTATTCAGGAACAATCGAGCGATTTCTGTGATCACCAACATTAACTATATCACCATTTTTAACCGATATTTATTTAATTTCAACCTTATGTCCACTAGCTGAAAGTTTAACATCTATCAGCTAAACAGCATCAATATGTTTGCTATCATCTGAAACCTTTGCCACCTCATTATCAACTCAATAATTAAGAAGCAAAGACATATTTTGCATTACAAGTCTTGAATTTTCTATAAAAGGAAACACATCAATTCTGCAGTTCACAAAACTTATTTTGGACTTTATGTTATACGAAAATCGGTTGATAAATATGTTTTTTAGGGATGTGTAGATAGTTTTGAAATTCTTGTAGGTGATAATGACGTCATGGTACGTAGCTATGGTCATATTAAAATGACATTACTTTACAAACAGTTACGTTGATAATTTGCGTCTAAGGTTATAATATTCAGATTTGTTTGTCAAGCGAAGATGTGCCGTAGTTGTATCGTTTCCTACTACATAGAACCGCCAAGTGATTAGAATCACATTAATGGGTGTAATAATTTTAGAATCTTGTTTAGTTTCTAGGATTATGACGTCTTTGTCAATGATAACAGTGTTGATTACCTCAACAAACAATATCAGGAATTTGAAGTGCCTGTTTGTTACCATTCGTTTTGAAATTTCGGTGAAATGTTCCTCATCTTGATCCAGAATTACTATCTGTGTAGCTATTTTCCAGGCTACTTCTTTACTACTTCAAATACAAGATACTAATATAATATTATTAAATGTAAAAATTTGTGAGTATATGGGTGGATGGATGTTTGATAAACTTTTAAAATAATTTTGATAAAAAAATTTGTTTCATGCTACTTGGCAATCAAACAAGCGTACGACCCAACTGATGAAAATTAGTTACCGTAGCCTATGGACGCCTGCAATACCAGAGGCATCAAACGCGCGCTGCCGACCCTGAGACATAAAGATGAAAAGTCTCATGTGCCTGTAATTTCACCGGCACCCGTACCCTTCAAACCAAAACAGCAATGAGCACTACTGCTTGGCGGATAGGTACAGTGGTAATTCTACCCCAGACGAACTTTGTCACAAAAAGTTCTACTACTACAGTAGGTATTTACAGTATTATAGCTTATTTTACTACGCCCGCGGTTTTTCACCCGCGTGAACAATGATTGATGATGAAAATTTATGATGATGATAATTAAAATTTGTGTTGAATTCCAAATTTCACGCAAATCCGTTCAGGCATTTGAGCGTGAAGAAGTAACAAACATACAAACTTTTGCATTTATAATATTTGTGTGATTCATCAGAATGACATATAGGTTATAATTGAACGAGCGAAGCGAGTTCTCTGAGTCAAGTTGGAAGAATCGGCGTATGTTCCACACAGGTGGAGTTTTAAAGGAACCACGTAGGTAGAGCCGAGAGTAAATGTTAGTACAACATAATTTATAATAATCATTTCGAATAGTAGTTTCGATACTTTAAAGATACCGATCTTTTGATTCTGTCCATCTTTTTCATGTACTTTCCTTTGTTTTTCGACCGTCACATACCAATCTCATGTGCTCATATGTGACTACCGCGATTCTGCAGTGCCTCGATCATGTTCGCCCAGGCACGCACTGACACCTTTGATGCCATCTGGAGGAAGAAGTCAGCCTCACTACTCAGCAGAACCCGCGGGAGTGGCAACAGCATCTTAAGCGCGATAGCTGAAAAATTTGACTGTCCTATAATTTATAAATTGGTCTAAAGGACAAAATCATTAATTAATTGTAAATACTAACCCCTAGTTAAGATAAACCAACTAACACAATGGATTGCAAAATTATCTGAATAAATAAATTGAATTATTATTATATCAAGCTGTCTAGTGTCTATATACACGTAGTAGTACAGTCAAATTAGGTGATTTTTTGCAAAAGTGTGGAACTAATTAGATGTAGTCATGAAAACTTTTCTTATTGTTTTGTATGGCTTAAAAATCACCTCTAATAATAAGCATCAGTAATTTCACCCTCCAGAACAGGGTGATATAGGGTGAAAACCATAAAAATATCCGTAACTAATGGGGGAAATAGAAGTAGTCGGTGCAATTTGGCATAGACTTTGAACCGTGATTACCTACATTTGCACCAAGTATTTTTTAAATCCGACAGACGGAACATACAATAAAAAATCATTTGCAAAAAAAACTTTTTTGGGTATTGCGGCTCCGGGAAAATTAATTTAGTCTGTGCAAATTGATAGACTTATCAGAAAAATGTTCGAAATACATTACCAGGTTTGCACCTTGGTGCGTCTCACGGAAGGCACTTTTCCATATTTTATTGTCGCTCTACTTCGGGGAAAATTAATGTAGTTCTGGAAATTGACTTAAACTTATTCATTTAATTAGTACTACATCCGCCGGAAGTTTTATACTTGTTTTTTTTTTACGGAAGATGCATTTTTTCCACACTGTGTTCCCTACATGCACGTGGTTTTTATTAAAATCATAATGCACTAAGACAGTCTCTCTATACGTAATTTAACTTGCATCAAGTAATTTCTTTCCTAATATCTGAAAGGGTTCCGTAAGCGCCAGAAACGGTGCAAACCTAGGATAAGCTTCTTTTCGTGTCATCTAACGTTTCCATAAGAATCCACGACTACACGACTTAGGTCCACACTTTTTGCTAATTTGCCTGTACCATAGGGTATATTATCAAATCATTCGCTGAAATTTCAAACCACCATCGACACGATAAATGTCTCTCCTCGCAAATAGACGTCCGCATCGATGTCGTCAGCCGTCATATAATTATAGAGTATCAATGATGCATCAACTATGTAACGCTTATTGCAGCGGCTTTAATGAATCGTGCCAGCAGTTGTGCATTACCATCAATATCTGTCTGTCAGTCTGGATGTATGACTCTAGTGTCGATAGTCTCAGCATAGTATGATATACATCAAGCGATGGGCGTAACTTGGATGGGTTAATGGGAGCAGATATTTCTGATTTCTCTTGAATGAAATCGATTTGGCACGAGTTCTAATGCATCACTTATCATGGACAGATGCGAGAATAGACAACAGCAAAATATATGAGGCCCAATTCTCTAAATTATTTTATAACTATACTGAAAGTTAACCGAATCGAGACTGAATTGTGAATTGAAAGAAAGTTGGTATTCTGCTCAATTATAAATAACAATTTAGTCTACTTTCAATTCACGGTGCCTAACATTAGAGTAGGATGGTTATAATATATAATTGGAAAGAGTAAAGAGAGACTCCATCTACTCAAGCTAAAATCACGAAAAACTTTGAATCGTTCCAGTTTCGGTCACATTTCGATATAATCATATAACAGTATTGTATTTTATGCTAAGAGAATAGCATTTCTGACATTTAAGACATCGTCACAAGATTGAAACATGATCCGAACTCTATTTTAACTATTTTTTAGTTAGAGTATTGGGCCTCTGACATTTGTCTGTTCATCATCATCAGATGATCAGAGGTAGATGTCCACTACTGGACGAAGCCTCTTCTATTTGATGAAATTAGAGTATTGGTGTACTCAGGTAGATGCTTACCGTTAATCGGCTTATATTATATCCACGGGAGAAGACAGAGAGGTCTATTTGGCCTGACACATCACGGCAATAAATCAAACAATTTGTTTAAAAGATATAGCTTATACCTGTTAATATACTTTTCATCCCGCCATCTCGGAAAGAGTATTTTCCTCTTCGATATCTGAGTGCAAAAGCCATTTTTATCCGCTAGAGGATAAAGTAAATTGAATTTAGAACATCGTGTGCACTAAGTTTGTGGAGTCCCTATATTGTACAGCATGATAATGTACGACCCGATTAAACACAGCACGATTTTTCACAGCCAGTTTTCCAAAACATGGCTTCCAAATATCATGCTGCGGAAAACGTGCCGTACAAAACTGGCTGTACATTATCTACACGTGTTGATAATGTACGACATGATCATTCACGGCACGATTATGTACACCCCGATCATCCGAGACACAAGATGCCTTGTTTTCATGTGCAAGTGCCTTCAAGGAGCGAGTGCTGTGTTGCCAGTCAGTATTCAGTACGGTATTTAGTAAAAAAAGCCAACTCAGAAAAAGTTATCTGTGTGTGGTCGTTTGTTTTGTTTTGGTTTGGTCTTAATTAAAGAGATTTTATTTTATATGGTACGTTACGTACGTTTTTACGTTTGGTTGGGTTGCTGTTGCTGCCGGCTAGGTGGCTACGGCTGGCTAGCAAACTAGTCTTGGGTAGCACGCACATTTTTCGCGAGGATCGTGCGAGGCACTCATTGTGATAAGTGTGGCAGCACATTGTGCTACCACAATTGAGGCGAGGCTCGCGAGCCTCGCGAGTATAACTCGCTCGTGTGTTCTTTCTCTGCGACCGACTCCCTCGCACGAACACACAAGGTCACCATCGCTTCACTTCGTGTTTAGTCGGAAAATTTTTGCAGAAACTCAAGTTCAAGAAATTCAAATTGTAGATGTACTTGTTTAGATATTATTACAAATAAGACTTTGTTTTGTAGTGTTTATATACTGGTAATTAAAATTTATCTAGGCTGTTTTATTCGGTTTGATTTTCAAAAAGTAACTTCTATGACCTTATTAGTAGGTACCTATCGCTCCATCACTTCCGTTAGCGGGACTTTAAGTAAAAAATAAATTTGAAATCTAGTGTGTTTTGTAAATTTATGACTATAAATATTATAATTAGGAACTAAAAATTAAACACCACTACAACCATCAATCAATCAACCACATGCTCCAAGTCCAAGATCAACCAGCCAAGCCAGTCAATGAAGTCAAGCCACAACACGAATGAGAATGACACAGACGTCAAGCACGACACTGACTGACAGCACAGTGAGTGAGGGAGGTTGCCTTCCCACTCGCCTCAATTCAAGCCTCAATTACACATTGCACAATACACATCAAGCAGCACATCAAAATTGTGATAGCACGATTTGAAAAATTGTGCGAGGGCCTCTTTTGAGAAAGTGTGTAGATACAATCGTGCTGGCACGTGTGCTGAGGACCCACGTATATAGCAAACTTTAGCAAAGAGAATAAAAAATCTTCCAATACCTGGTCGTCTGTGTTAAAATCACTCCTCAGAGTTATTGCCACAGAGGACTTTTTATGTTATTGCGCTGAGAAGAGAATCACTCTGGCTAGGTGCAGGCAGTCATTCACAATCACAACGGAAGTTTCTTAAATGATAGTAGATTTGTTTAAAATCTTCACAATGGAACATCAGAAACTCAAGGCGACCGACGTCGAGACTGGGCCTTCACCTGCTCAGACAACGAGCTCTCCAAAGCAGTACGTATTCATTTTACACTTTGAATACCCGATCCCAACGAATTGAAGGAATTAGACCGAGGTTTTTTGACTGACCGCAACTGCCTTCACCATGTACCTGTAGCCAGAAGTTCCTGCTTCACTAGTCAGGAAAGAGAAGTCGAAGAAGTTTGTTATCTCTCTACGGCTGCGTGGACAAAGGATACATACGCTGCGGTCAGCTTTGAAAGAAGAAGCGACGTAACCCTGTCTATATGGCTCACGACACGAGGATTAAAGAAATGGATGACAAAGCTATTGACATGGTACTTGTCATTTAGTAGGGCTAGTTCTTAAAATGATGTACTTATTTAGTGAAATTATAAAGTAGTTTTATAACACCCAACTGAATTTCTGACTAATAACATTTCCTTCACCCATTCCTGTCAGACCCAAGGACCGACCAACCACATTACTGAACTAGTTGTGCTATAGGTACAAACTTCGAATAAAATTGCACTCTTACCACCCTACCACGACACACGTCTACCTAGTTGGTATATGCGTAGACAAAATTAAATAGTTTGACATAATAGGCCCCTCCACTCGATAGACCAACAACATTTCAAAGGTTGCAGAGTCTGTCATGGCATTCTGTGGGGGAGGCCTATGACCAGCAGTGGTTTTCTATGGGTTGATGATGTTGATGATGATGAGTGGGAAGGATTATGCTATCTTAATTATTTTCTTGTTTGAGAATTTTTTAACTCACTCTTTCTTATTTATCTGCTTCATCAGCTGATAAATGTCCACTGCTGGAGGAGGCCTCCCCCATGATATGGATTTAAGAACCATAATCTCCATGTTCAGCAGCTGTTGGGTGTATATATTTATGTTATTTAAAACCGATACTGCGATGACCAATCCGCCGATAAAAATAATAAGATAAAGTGACATGCCTAATATTATAAAATACACCTAAGGACCTCTCTCAACATCATAAATCCCTTTAAAAACGCATACAAAGAAAGCCGCCAAGAGAAAGATACTCTCGATGACGAACTCTTGGATGGGTACCGTTCTGAAATAAAAAACCTCGCAACTGGCCAATAAGAAAGGGTGTCGGCATAAGTTCCAAATTCAGGGTTTTCCACATTATTTTATTATCCAATTTCTTTGTAATATTGTCTGAATCATCATCTTATTTGTCTGAATCATTTTGACTTTTCCATTATTGTAATTTGGCTTCGACGATGGATCAGTCCTACCTGATTCATTTACCCTAATTGGTTCTAACAAAGAATTGTCAGAACCACGTAGAGATACTAAATCTTACACTAGTGACGACATAACACAGTAACTTTATTATTGATTTACCATAATCACCACGCTTGGCAGGCGACTTGGCGATCGCAGTTGGTGATATATACTCAGATGGATGCTGCTCTATAACCTAGATCATTACCTACACTGCCCTAGTAAGAAAAAGCTTATGTCTCATTTTCTGTCAAATTGAGTAATATAATTAATTGATTCAAGCGTGACTTTGTGGAAATCCATTCTTCAATATAAAATAGACGAACAAATACAAAGTAACAATTCCGCTCCTGTCCAATGAGCTGTGTTCGTGTCGAATCCTTTCAGAGTTTTCGTTGGAGAGGAGCGGAATTGTTACTTGATCGTCCATTTTATATTGTAAATTGAGTAATATACATATATTGAATCAGTGAATTCACAACCTAGTGTCGCTAAACAAAAATTACTTTTAGGTATTACCAAAACGCGGACACTCGCGACTGGCGTTCGACCGACTTTCACCGAGATCATCGTGGGTCATCTGTGTGCGTGCGCCTGTTATCACTTGTGATAAGAAGTGACACACAACAAGGTATGACAGAAGGCTGGCACAGTACAAGCCGGCCTTGGAAAATATAGGACCAATTTAAATAAAACAAAGACTAATGGAATGTAAATAACATTAAATATTATTATTCTAATCAATGTTACTCTTATTTGTTTACCTTCCGCTCTTATAGGTACATTGCATTTGAACGTATCTTTTTTAAATGTAAGTAATGGGGAGTTTTCTGACAGCTGAAAGAAAATAGTTCTAAATCCATTCATAGATAGCGCAGTCCGATTTGGTTTTGTCAAACGCCATGGCGTTTTGGCCATGTTTTTTGGTAAACGTGCAACGCGAAACTCGAACGAACTCGTTGTGCGAACTCATGGCGGCGCACAGCAGAATGTGTCGACTGCAGCAGTTAAGTTTCAACATCGCATGGCGCTGCTATGTTGATTCACCGTGTGACGCCCACACCCCGCTGCCACCACTGCCTTCGCCGTCACCACTCCGCACTCTCCGTCTTCATGTGTGATTATGATATAAGTTGTACAATATATTATGTATACATTTCTATGGACTTATTGACTTATATTGGATAAATCTTTTAGCAAGCCTGAATTAAATTTACTATTGTAAAAACCGAACAAAAACACGAAACTCAATTAATTTTTTGAATGGTCACCCTGGGTTGAAAATGTTTGCACTAAACAGTACAAACAAGGCTCGACGTATTGACCAATGGGGGGCTAGGGAATAAATGGGCTTTCGGCCAATCACAAGGTGGTCGCGAAAAACGGGCTGTACATAATCAGGTTGTGCAAAACACCATGTGACGATTTTGTACGGGCGATTATTCACAACACAATATTGCACACCCTGATCATTGGAAGCCACTGGCTTCCAATGATCGGGGTGTACATAATCAGGCTGTACAAAATCAGGCCGTGTTTAATCATGCTGTGCAATAACGTCTCCCAGTTTGTGAATTCAAAACATCATTAAACCTATTTACTTCGAACTCCATGGTGCCGAATTTATCATACAACCTTTTTTAATTTGTTAAAAACACTCGGAACCTTTTTGGTGTATTTTTTTTTACATTTAGTCACTTCCTCGCTGAGGTCGGATGAAAAGTTACGTGTTGCACTCGAGTGCAAAGATTTTTCACCTCGTGCGCTTTTGGTTCGTTTGCAAACGCTCAGGATTCTAATTTTTTAATTTTAGAATCCTTCGCTTGCTCGGTCATCAAAATTGAGCACGCGGTTAAAAAGCAACTTTGCACTCTTGTATAACAAATAACTATTGTTTCATGAGTAGTAACATAAAAGCAAGACCCAAAGTTGGAAAAAGCCTCTCTTTTAGAATGCAATGGGAAAACTCGCCATAAATCGCTTGGCAGGTGGATTGGTGATCGCAGTTTTGGAGTTGAGTACTCAGGTGGTCGCTGCTGCCCATCAACTGGTGTAATCCCTTAGTCGGTAACATCCACGGGAGGAGATGGAGAGGTATTTTTGTAAGCTAGACACACCATAACTAAAAGATCGCCTCGCACTAATAAAAAACAAGCATTAGTTTGACCACCGATGATGCATCCACTACTACGAATTAAACTATAATTTATAGTATAATATAAGTATATTATAATACACAGTATCATACGCTATGATTTGTAAGGGGACAGGTGTAGACGCAAATACACTCAGTTCGGTTTCACCATCTCAATTGGCATTTGTCTGTGGCTGTCAAACTTTATTTGTATTTCAAACATTTTAGAGGCTTGATAAAATCTAGATAATATTGCCATGAATTTGATTGCTTTACATAGATTTATAGTAAAGATACGCTTGACAGACAAAACAATAAAGCAATGTCTCCTTATAGCAAAATCAGCGCCATCTCTCGGATTACATTATAACTACGTTGAAATGAACACAAAAACCCGAACGCCATAACCTTCTTGCTTATTGGGAGTCCGGTTATTTACAACCAAGAAACTCGCACGCGTATCAATTAACATCCTTACAAAGTTATAGCGTTTTGCTTGTATGGCGTCTCTTTATTGAATTGGAGAGCGATTTACCAAGGAAATAAAATTGTTTTCTGTAATTTGGGAAAGTTCAACATACAAAATTTTGCCATACCGATGATAAGAAATGCCATTTTTTTTTAATCTACACTTTGCAAAGTTGTTTCTGCAGCCTTTCACCACTCAATACGGCATTTTGTGGCCGAAACGATCGCGCGCGGTGTACGTCACCGACTGATTATCGTGGTGTCAGTCAACTGATTTTTGACACCGGTTTATTTGGCGGTTATCTAGCGAGCGTCCGCCGTGTCCTTAGTGTATGTCTATGTTGCTTTATCAAAGAGGTTACTATTCTCTTAACAAGATGACATCATCATCATCATCATCAGCATGTAGAAGTCCACTGCTGGACATATCGGCCTCCCCCTAAGAATGCCAATGACGAACGGTCTCGAGTCGCCTCCATCCACCGACTTTCTGCGACGTTTATAATGTATAACATGATGTAAGATTATGTATAATGTGTATGGTGTGTATAAATAAATAAAATAAAAAATAAAAACAACAAAATATTCCTAAGTACATCACTTACAATACAATTGAGTTTATTTTCTATTCAGCTATTTATCTACTTTAAAAGACGTAGTTTGCAATCGTTTTTAATTGAATGTATCATCATCATTACTCATCAGCCTGCAGAAGTCCACTGTTGGACATAGGCTTCCCCTCACAGTGCTATGAGGAACGCATTCTATAAGGCCACCTCCATCCACCGCAAAACTCGCGGTAAAACTGTAACTAAGTTGAAAGACACGCTCAAAACTTTCGAGTTTAAAGAAAAGAAAGAAAAGAAAAAAAAGAAAGAAAGAAAAAGCATTTATTTGTGCCAATGATGCAGATGATAAAATGACACGAAAAAATACAAAAGACACACACACAAGCAACAAAGATTTACAAAGAAAATTAAAACTAAACAGAAGACAAGAATAACTAAAAAAAATAGTTATAGTTTAAAATAGTTCATTAAAAGTTTGAGAAACCTTTCGTCATAAGTCCATTCCGTCGATAAATCTATGAAAATGTACGCGACTCTAAATTCGCAGGAATGCTTTCATGATCTGAAGAACCAGGGACGGACTTCGTAAGTGAGGTTATATTAATAAATCATACCTGCCCCCCTATTCCCTATCTGGAAAGTCACTCAGTGACCAACGTTTGACAAGTAAAATTACCGTCAATTGAGAATTCTTCATAAGATTTTTTTTTATTGATGGTCATTCTACCTGTCAAACGTTAGTCACTGAGTGACTTTCAGCTAGGGAATAGGGGGGGCTGATCATGATTTCGATTATTGCTCTGTTTTTATTGTATTTATTGGTATCAAGCTTAGGGCTAACCCACCATAACGGAGAAGAGATGAATATTCTAACCAAGCAGTTACTGTGTCGCATTTCGAAATTATATCATGCCATCTACAATTGATTTTGAAAATATTATTTTATTTATATAAAAAAATTAAACCTACATATATTTAAAATCCACCAATCGATACTAAAGACATTATAGACGTCGCAGTCGGTGGATGGAGTCGGCTCAAGACCATTGGTCGTGGCAAACCAGAGGCCTATGTCTAGCAGTGGACTTTACAGGCTGATGATGATGATGATATTTAAAATGAATCTATAGATAAAGAACAGATTTAAGTCACCGATCGCAGGCAGGGTGCCCAAACAGTCTGGCGTCATCATTTTATTTTTCTATAAATTTATATTTACATATATTTGTAGTAAAGTACTTATTAGTAATATATATTGTTAGTTATAGTATTAGTTATATTATGGCATAATATAAAGATGCCATATTAAATGAATATTTAAACAAAACCCCCCCTTAATCCTTTCCCTGAACTCATAACTAACCGATCCGCGCGAGTTCTCGAACCGGAGCGTCACATATCCGAATATATCTGCATCAATGTAATGAATGAATCGCAGTGCATTTCCGTTACAAAGTTATTTAAGAATCCAAAATATGTACTAGAATATAACTAAAATAAAATTTTATGGCATTTGATATCTAGATTTCTAATTCGGAACAAATATTTGTGTGATCTGCAGATAATTGTCGGGGTGTTCTGGGTATTTTCTATGCATAATAAAAATATCTATCAATGTAATGTATTATATTACGTATATCTAGTTGCCATACACACAAGCTCTGCTTAGCTTGGGGCTAGATAATGTTGTGTGAAATGTCCAGTAGTATTTATTTATTTATTCCCATCTCACAATTGGGATCCCTCCCAATTGTCACTAAAGCCTTTACTATAAAATCGAGGTTCTGGCCCTCCTCTACAACATCATTATACTCGTTTTCAGTTTTTACGTAGTCGAGTGTTTGTTTTTTTCCGACTTCAAAAAAAGAAGGAGGTTCTCAATTCAGTTGTATTTTTGTTTTTTATTTTTTTATTAAAGACTAAAAATGATTCTTGTGATTTCTTCTTTTTGTGAAATAATTTTATTTGATTGCAAAAACTACAGCCATCGTCATCAGCCTGTAGAAGTCCATCAATGGTCATAGATTTCTCCATAGAATGCCATGAGGAACAGTCTTGAGCCGCCTCCATCCACTGACTTCCTGAAACCTTTAAGCATGTATAGAAGTCAACGCTGGATATAGGCCTCCACCATAGAGTGATATGAAAACAGTCTTGAGCCGCCTCCATCCACTGACTTCCTGAGATCTTAATACCCATAGAAATTATATGATTTGGTTATTTTTTATCTATTTATTAAAAAAAATAGTAAAAAGTTATGAATTAAGTATAAATAAATATTATATATATATTATAGTTAGTAAGAATAAATATTAATGCATGCATACAATATGATAATCAAATCTAATAAAATTGCAGCGCCGGGATTCATGTTTAAGTACATAATTACGTAATATAAGACCAATACTAACATGAATGTACCTACCTACTACATAAAACCAATAAATAAATATGAAATCAACTCCTAGACAAAGCCCCCCCCCCTCCATAGAATGCCACGACGAACAGTCTTAAGCCGCCTCCACCCAACGACTTCCTGTGACCTTTATAATGTCTTCGGTCCATCGAGGGGGGCAAGTTACATTACTCCCTTTTAAATTTCCAGCTGAAATAAAAAGCATAAGATCTAAAAAAATATAAAATCTGCTGCATTTTCCACCGAAGAACTAAAATCGATGCAAAATTTAACAGGTCAGCTACAGCTAAGTACACTAAGATCCACAGAGGGTGGGCAAGACATAGTGGAAGTAACGATCAGAGTGAAAAGTCCAAACAATGCAAATATAATTAGTGATTAAACGAACTTACCTGCAAGCGAAGTTCTATCAAAATTGTAGTGTTAAGGCGTTAACGATTAATTGTAGTACAATAGGTGAATATTTTAATCAAAAATTTCCTTGTTACTAATATCAAGGACGAAGCACGAAATATAATTTTACAGACAGCAGCATAAACGGTTACTCCCTGTGTGTTTATAGATTAAACTACAAACGATATGTATTAGTACATTAAATGTTTTTTTTAGCTTTAAGCTATATTTTAGTAATTGGTTTTGACGTGAATACGTCATTAAATTTGCTTCTATAGTGAGAGGCAATTCATAAAACTGATGATAACAAAATCGGGGGATACAGTTTGGTGCTAGATATCTATCATCTACATCCAAAATTGAATAACACCACTCGATAGCTGAAGAATCAAAGAATGCGTTACATTGCATCGGAACAAATATTTGTACGATCTGCAGATATTTGTTCAGGCTGTTCTGGGTATTTTCTATGTATAATAAAAAATATCTATCTATGTAATGTATTGTATTAAGTATATCAGTTATCTAGTACCTATAACACAAGCTCTGCTTAGCTTGGGGCTAGATAATGTTGTGTGAAATGTCCAGCATTATTATTATTACTATTTATTATTGAGTAAAGACTGTGACCCTCCGTCTCCTCCCGTCTTTCCACCAATACTGCAATCAACAATCAACCTGCCAAGTGGTTATGAGTGTGTGGTTATTATAGCAAATCCCCTCATTACATCATATGGGCGAGGCCTTGTCCAACAGTGGACGTTTTTTGGCTGATGATGATGATGATGATGAGCCCCTAGTAGACACTTTGTGAACCTCCATTTTCATATGGTGTAACATGGATTTCTATGTTACACTACACCACGCGCGCCGGCACATGAAACTTTTCATCTTTATGTCTCAAGGTTAGCAGTGCGCGTGTGATGCCTCTGGTGTTGCAGGCGTCCATAGGCTACGGAAACTACTTTCTATCAGTTGGGTCGTATGTTTGCTTGGCAAGTAGAATAATAAAAAAAAACGTTTGTGTCAATTGCAGACTATGGCTTCTGCAGTGCCCTTACTCTCTGGCACGGGTGAGAACCACCCCCTGTCGCCTGTATAGATTTTTCTTTTTACCCCCCACTACGTACCGATATTAAAGAGTTTCTCTGAGCGATGCGCTATTTAGTTTCAGAGTTTTAATTTAAAACTTTTTATATTGAACGTTGGTTGTGAAAATGTATTTGAAATGAATATTTAATTGATAGGATTTTCTGTTCGCGTAGGAATTTTGATATTTTATCTATTTTTGATGAAAATTTATGAAAATCAGTGCCACACGTCTATAAAAATTCTACAGAGGGATTTGTATCGCCGGAGTTCGTTCGTTCGTCATAACTGGTTTATTCTTGGTCACCTGATAGTTGCGTTTCAGAGTTTCAATTTAAAACCTTGTATATTGAACGTAAGTGGTGAATATGTATTTTAAATTAAGATTTAATTTATAGGATTTCTGTTCGTGTAGACATTTTATATTTATTTATATTTTTTTATATTATTTTTGATGAAAATTTATGAAAATCAGGGCCACACGTCTAAACAAACTCTATAGAAGGATTCGTATTTATAGAGTTCGTTTGTTCGTCGTCACTTGGTCTTTCTTGGTCACCCTTCGTTAGTTCAAATCAATTCAAAAATAATTGTATTCATTGAAACCATAAGGATTATTTTGAATCGTCTTATAAACTAAAATTACCTACTCCTGTTCCAACTCGATGTCGTAATATGTTTTTTGAAAGACAATAGTTATTTGTTATACAAGAGTGCAAAGTTGCTTTTTAACCGCGTGCTCAATTTTGATGACCGAGCAAGGGAAGGATTCTAAAATTGAATCACGAGCATAGCGACTGATTTAAAAACTAGAATCCTGAGCGTCAGCGAGGGAAGCACGAGGTGAAAAATCTTTGCACTCGAGTAACGTAACTTTTCATTCCACCTCAGCGAGGAAATTACTTAATGCAAAAAAAAACATTTACAATCACAGATACTTTTGCGCATTTTTAACAGTTTCAGTCAATTTTGTTTGTTAAATAAACTTTCTCGTCGCTAGAGGAACAATTTAAGAACATTTTAGGTTTTTCACGTGTTTTCAAGTTTCTTGTTTCCTAAGGTTTTAACAATATGACGTGAAAAGAAAAGAAAATGGCGCGCGTAAAGCAAATTAAATAAAAAGTAATACACCAAGAAGGTTCAGAGTCTGAGTTTTTAACAAATTAAAAAATGTGTGATAAATTCGGCACCATGGAGGTAGAAGTAAATAGGTTTAATGGTGTTTTGAATTCACAAACATAGTGCACACTATGTTCTAAATTCAATTTTACTTTATCCTCTAGCGGATAAAAACGGCTTTTGCACTCAGATATCGAATAGCAAAATGACTCTTTCCGAGATGGTGGGATGAAAAATTCTTTGGTATACTACTGGGTTTGAACCCACGATCTTATCAATACGAGGTCTTTAACCGCTACACCAACTACCTTGACTGAAAGGTCTTTTTATACTTACCTACCCTTAAGAAGGGTTCTATAAAATCTAATTAAAGAAAATTTTAGAAGAATTTTATTGATATTGATCGTTTTATGTCATGCCAACGCCAATTCAAAACATTTTCGAACATTGAAAAACCTTATTTCTGCACAAATATATTACAGTCCAGTAATTAAAAGTAAATTTTCGCCAAAATTCAACCAAAAACCCGGCATCATTAAAATCTAACGGCATCCAATAAGGACCGAATTTCATAAAATATTAACTGAAAGTCATCCGTAGAAGATTTTTCGTGGTGCATCACTATTAAATATGAAATATTATATCGGAAGTGCATGGTAGTGAGGGGACTTATGTTATCGATAGTTTTGAATTGAAAAAATTTTTTGACTTTTAAAATAAATTAGTATGAATAGCCCGATAGCTTGACACAGAGTTAAATCTCAGTAAAATACCAGTCGAGAAATATTATTTATTAAAGAATATTATAAAGTTTTTATAAATGTTAACTCAAAAACAATACCTACTATTAAAAACCTTCTAATGACACTTAGCAATCAAACCCCATTCAAATACATTCAATGGTTTTGGGGACGAGTAACACCATCAGCTGTTGTTGACGACTACATGCATACATACTTACATAAACACACTCCCTTTTCCCCGAAGGGGTAGGCAGAGCCTCAATATCTCAGCATAAGCTGAACTAAACCTGGTACGGTGCGGCGCTGGTTTTCAAACAGGGCTTAACCGAAACAAACATCGATATACTATAAAAAAATCTAGCAAATAGAACTCAATTTAACTAGATAAGATTAGATAAATGTTTATTGCCAAAAAGTTTTACATTATATCATGAGGTTAAGTACAACAACGCACAAGGATTTCCATAGCTGTAACGCCCAAAGTAGGCGTATAAGCCTGTATCTTGGGTCTCAAGAGAGCGAGTTATAATAATAAGTATGACAATTATAATTAAACTATCGATATCGATAGAGCCCAGCTCTAATGCAGGCAGTGTTTCACCGGGATCGAGTGGGAGAGACGGGGCCGTACATCGGCGCATATTCCAAGTGCATGGAACGTCATATAACGTATAGGGAACCAGGAGGACCTACACTGTGAAATATTTGACTCAAATTCTAGGAATTAATATTTCTGATGCTTGGGTCATGTTTAAAATTTTAATTCAGGTTAAATAGTAGGAAGTTCGCTTAACCCTATAATATACGCGAACTGAAAAGAATGTGAGTTTTTAAAGAAGTCAATACAATTATTTATTGATGGATAATATTGAACTTGTTAAGGTGGAACGTTTCGCAAGTGGCGCGAAATTCATTGTGTTTTTGCACATTACAGCTTATCAACACTTTTTGAGATAGCAAACTCATATTTTGCGGGAATCAGGAGACTTAACACACATGTTTTAATTAATAGTAACTTATAAATATCATAAGTTTAACTACGAATGTCAATGAACCAAAATAACACTATACAAATCATTAATTGACATTCGTAACTAAACTAATGATATTTATGAGATACTTTCAATTAAAACATGTGTGTTAGGTCTCCTGATTCCCACAAAACCAGTGTTTGCTATCTCAAGAAGTGTTGACAAGCTGTAATGTGCAAAAAACACAATAAAATTTAAATTTCGCGCCACTTGAGAAACGTTCCACCTTAATGCTTGTTCCTAAATTGAGCCAATTTATTAAACATAGTAAAGACATCCTCCATTTCAACAACTTGAGTGGCTTAGTCGTAGATAATGTTTTTAAGTAAGTATACCATGCTGTGCTATGTTTATTATTGTCAAACTAATGTATGTACTAAATATTAAAAGTATTTATATGGTATGTATCTATGTCTGCATACCCCTCTAACAATTATTTGTGTTTTCAATGTGATCTGAGGCCCAATTCTCTAACTTAAAAATAGTTAAAATAGAGTTCGGATCATATTTAGATCTTGTGTCGATGTCTTAAATGTCAGAATGTCTCTAAACATAAAATACAACACTGTAATGTGATTATATCGAAATGGGACCGAAACTGGAACGACTCAAAGTTTTTTCGATAATTTTAGCATTGTAGATGGAGTCTCTCTTTACTCTTTGCAATTATATATATAACTATCCTACTCTAATGGTAGTCACCGTGAATTGAAAGTAAACTAAATTTTTATTTATAAGGGAGCAGAATACCAACTTTTGTCAATTCATAATAACAGTCTCGATTCGGTTAACTTTCAATGTAGTTTTAAAATAATTTAGAGAATTGGGCCTCTGTGTCTGTGTGTAAAATCTTGTTATTTTTATTTGTATAATTTAATAAGTTTTCGAACCTTACCGTTATCACTTGCTCGATATGGTTACTTATTTTAAATGTGCACACATTGTTTATGTTACTACCAATTTCAAAACAATATTTTTGGTATCTCTTATTTTTATATGTGGTTGTAATGTAATTTTGTGCTTGTAAATAAATAAATAATTATAGATTTTTTTTTTTTGAAAAATAATGATTATTTACGCAAATTACGCGCTCTTATCAGGTGTTCTAACGCATAGAAAAGAGGTAGTCTATTTATGCGGCACTGCAATATAAAAATGCGATCAAACAAACAGGTCCGACTATCTGCAGGAAGCGACGACGCGGGGCGTAGGAAAAATATTTTTCCATTTTAAATAAGTACACGGAAGAGCGTATATATTTCCCGTTATCTGTTGGTTAAATATTAGTACCAGTACAGTTACCAGATGTAGCTGAACAACCAAGGTGCCTGACCCTGCACACTCAATGTCAAATTTTAGCATTAATAATTCAACTAGTGTGGGGAACGCATACAAACTCATTATCATGTCACTTTTGAAAAATGTATTTGTAACAAAAAAATTGGTGTACCTTTGGTTTTATTTCGGTTGTTGTCTACACTAAAAATATTATCGTAAATAAATTTTGACATCTTACAGATGTTTCAATATACTTGTCATGCATTTTCATGCATTATTATTTTGGACACGTGAGTTGCTCAGCTACTTCTGTCTGTGCTGAATGAAATGCACTTTTTCCCTATTAATAGGGAGAAAGAGAGTTGATGAGCACGGTTTTTGTTTGTGAAAGTTTTTTTGTATCTAGATGGAGTGGAACACGAGATTAATTGGGAGCTGGTTGAAAAGGATTCGCTATCGTTCGGGATACGATGAATATTTATAAAATATTATGATAACCTTGTATTTTTTAATTTTATTTATATTTTTTATTTCAATGATGTCTATGTTAGAGTTTGTAGCAAGAATTAATCTTTAAAATTTAGCCAGCAAAAATAAATTATAAACGTAATTAAATTTTGGTAAATAAATAGCTTACAGGAAGTCTTTGGATGTAGGCGGCTCAAGACCGTTCGTCGTGGCATTCTAGGGGGGGAGGCTTATATCTAGCAATGGAATTCTACAGGCTGATGATGATGATGATGATATACGTTTTACGTAATTGCTAAGCGACATTTATCCTGCAACGTCGCCAGTCGTTCTTGCTAATACATATTGATCAACTAGATGATATTTTTCTATGTAAAAGGTTGCGCAACTTTTAATTGTGATGTGCAGGTATATATTTCTCAATAGGTTGCACTCATATTAAGTATTTAATTAGATATTTATACATCATCGTTTTTAACTTAAATAAAACAACCGCCAAATCTACAAATCAAAGTCGTGTTATCTATAAAATCAGTTCTATCTTCAACCAATGAAGCTACAACAATCAATCTATCAATATACGTCATGACCTTAATTGAACCCGATCAATGCCTAGAAATACCTATCAGCTGTCGAACGCCTGTCGAAGGCGTTTACACGTACTAATCGTGTCCAATAGCGCAGAACCGATCAACCAATCACGATGCACCATCGACTCTCGAAGCGAACCGACCAGTTTTTCACGAGCTTCAATTCACCACACACTTTACCTCAGTCTGTGTAACTTAGTTCGTGATCGGGGAGGTGTGGTAGGTCTTGTGAAATTGGTGGGTTGAAAGTCGAAGGTTCGATGCGCCATTGGCTATCGGTATACGTCACGTAGATTTTCACGGTTTTTTCTCGCTGGGAGTGACTACGGTATTAGTAAATGATTGGAACGGGAAAAAGTTTATTATGTACTGGTTTATGTACTGGGCTGACTAGTATATTGTGTTCAACAGAACACTCTTTGACCAACTGATCTAAAGTTTAAGTGCAACAAGTTCATAAATAGTTAAACCTTTTTGAACGCATAGTAAAATTAATTTACCAGTCGGACTTGGTTCGAATTAGTTAGAGTTTAGTAAAGAATAAAGACTAAGCTGAAAAATGATTATGACCAGCCTAAGAATAGATCTCGCCGTCTCCTCCCGTGGATGTCGTAAAAGCTGACTGGGATTACAACATAGGTATGGGCAGCAGCATCTACCTGAGTAACACACCAATACTGCGATCAATCAGAATCATCAAATCATTCTTCGTTGTTTATGTTTACTGTTTAATTATTAGACAACTTACCTGCCCCTTTATGGTTCTAACAATAAAATCGCTTTCGTTGATGATTTCGCAGTACACTGTGCCGTGTGCTTTGGCTTCTTTTCAAAAGCAGAAAATACTCAAAGTATAAAGCGCAATGTATTTTAAAATTGCATTCAAAAGCAGTTCGTTAGGCAATAAAGGCGCTGGTACCTTCTTAACTTTATAGAAAGATTTATTGTAACTATTGGTACAGTAAACCTGTGTGGTGAAAGGATGAGTGTTTGGCCTGTGTGAAGACTAATTTCATAGACAATCCAATCGTTGAAATAAGCGTATGTACAAGCAAGCAAGAAGCAAGAAGCAAGAAATATGGTAGGTACAGCGCCCGTTGCTATTTTGTGATCAAAGTCGTTACAATGAAAAATCTAAAAAATTCTCCCTGTAATGTCATCTGTCCCCCTCCTACCTAGGCACCCCCCAGAACCGGGAACGTTAAAAAGCAATCTCCTTAATGGAATTTCAATTTCAGTGCAAAGTTAACTAGAAATCCAACTAGATGCAATACCAACTGACGGGACGGAGTGAAAAATGTTATTATGAAAAATATTCACGCGATTTTATGGGTGCGACAAAATTAAATGGAAATTTACTAAACATTTTTATTGAATGTAACGGCCTCACAAATAATCCTTACATCTTAGTATAACTAAGCTTACACAAACAACTTAACTCAGATCAATTTCCGTTTACCTTATTTTATTTTGTTTTATTTTATTTAACTTCATTTCTTAACTTTTAAATTAAATTTGTTAAACTTTTTTACCTATGTACTAAAATGAATATATTTAATCAAAGAAGCTAGTTCCTACGGAAGAGCGAGACCCTCTAATACAGGTATTTTCATACTTAAAAGAGGGTCCCAAACCCATGAGATGTAATATGATTAAGTTTACCGAAATAAATATTTGTATTTGTATTTGTATAAGGTTCCCATGTACACTTCTTCGAATATTTCAGCTGAATTATGCATCAACTCTCTCCAATTTTTTTTCTGTTTCTTATTCAAAAATCAACAACACTACTACTTTGATAAGTTTTATCTAATTATATTTGCAACAATTTATGAAGATATGACCTAGATATTACTGTAGTTAATAAATAATATTTTTTAATAAAAATCCGACTTCTAAGCTGATACTTAGAAGAATACTTAGAACATAATAACTTTTCATTTAAAAAACCGACTTCCGCCATTGTTTTCGACTAAATATTTGGATGAAAAAAAATTATGAAAGAACCATGGTGGTGAAAGGATTATGATACTTTTTGAATGCAAATGCTTGGTTTGTTGCCATTTTGTTGCTGAAAATATCAAAATCGCCATATGTATGCCTACAATATTTGAGGAGTTCCCTCAATTCCTCATGGATTCCATCATCAGAACTGGATTCTGAAAAAAATGGGACCAATCTGAAAGTATATCTATTCAAATTAAAAAAGAATTTTCCAAATCGGTTCATAAACGCCGGAGATATGAGGTAACAAACATAAAAAAAGTAGAACCGAATTGAGAACCTCCTCCTTTTTGTGAAGTCGGTTAAAAACCTTAGGGATAGGTTAATAGTTATTTGTTATACAAGAGTGCAAAGTTGCTTTTTAACCGCGTGCTCAATTTTGATGACCGAGCAAGCGAAGGATTCTAAAATTTTCTAAATTCAATTTTACTTCATAATCTAGCGGATAAAAACGGCTTTTACACTCAGATATCGAATAGCAAAAATACTCTTTCCGAGATGGTGGGATGAAAAAGAAATTTGTTATGGAAAAGAGAAATGACATGAAAATACTTGACTCTACAGTATCTACCATTTACCCATTTAAAATTGAAAAGCGGCTAATTAACATTGGTTTCCATCATTTTTGCTGACGTTTCGAAATTGAGTTCAGAAATTTACTGAAAACAGTGATAATTAGCCGTTTCAATTTAAAATGATTCCTGTTAGCAAACACGTTATTGTAATAGGATTTTATTCAATTTTTACTGATATTCTGGTTTAATTTCTGGTTAATGTTTTTTAATATTTACTATAATCATTCATTTATTTAATGTTTCTCGGAATAATATTAGGAATTCAACTGTTATTGCGTCGGCAACGACTTCTGTTGAGGGTGGATGTAATAAAATGGCATTCGATTGGAGAAACGAGCGCGTTAGCACGAGGCCTCGTCTATTTATAACCTGTTTTCTAAAAATTAACTATATTATATCGAAGTTTGTAATATGTAATATAAATTATTATTCAATTGAGTACAATCTTTTATTCAGGTACAGTGTTAATATTCCCAACAAGGAAAATTTCAATTCTATCATTTACCCATGTTTTTTTAGTCAGCCAAGGCCTCTCTTGTATCCATACATACATACATTCAGAATAACGAATTGCACTCGCTTCATAATCCAACATGTTCCTTGCCCAACAACTCCCATGTACCAATCAAACTTTCGCTGTACAAAAATAAAATTTTATATATTTTAGCACAACGAAAACACAACTCAATATAACTTCTTTTAACCGGAAGTTATTCGTTGTTTTAAATAAAATCAAAGTGTACGTTAGTTGCAAGTTTCATGTAGTTTATGGGGACTATAAAATGGCCACGTTCACGGCTCGCCTGTTAGGCCCTACGATGGAGTCTCGAACTGGGGTGCGATTTTTTATGTCACCGATGTCTGTCTTTTTGATGTGACTAAGTATCATCAAAAAGACCGCAAATCACCGTTTTTAACCGACTTCCCAAAAAAGGAGGTGGTTCTCAATTCGGTTGTTGTTTTTTTTTTTTTAAATGTTTGTTACCGCATATCTCCGGCGTTTATGAACCGATTTGGAAAATTCTTTTTTTATTTGAATAGATATTTTTCCAGTTTGTCCCATTTTTTTCAAAATCCAGTTCTGATGATGGGATCCATGAGGAATTGAGGGAACTCCTCAAATATTGTAGGCATACATATGGCGATTTTGATATTTTCAGCAACAAATCAAGCATTTGCATTCAAAAAGTATCATAATCCTTAATCCTTTCACCACTTTTCATAATTTTTTTTTTCATCCAAATATTTTGTCGATTACAATGGCGGAAGTCGGTTTTTTAAATGAAAAGTTATTCAGGAGATGTACTGGAGTAGGCACTTGTAATGATTATCATTGGTATAAGAATGTTAGTCATCAATGAGTTTCAATGCATAGAAATTTGGAAATCGCGAATTAACGACAACATTACTGGCGTTTAGTCACTCGATGACCCCCAGATAAAACTATGCATCGGGATTAGCAGGGATTCCGGATCATAATCATCATCATCACCAGCTAATAGATTTTATTCTTAAATTACCTCCATCCACCGACTTCCTGCTACGTTTAACTTGTCGTCTGTCACACCCAGCACAAGCACACACAACACAGCATTATATCTATGTTATAGGCAAAGATACGATTTAAATCTTTGGTTATAGGTACAACTTGGCAAATTCATCGTTTTGGACTAAAAGTGCTCTGTGCCATAGACAATACAAATCGCCATTACTATACCAAGGAGTTGTACTAATACTAATAGCAAACCACAGAGTACTATCATATTATATTTTGTTGATTACTGTGTAGGTAGTATAACTATTTCTTTATATTTCAGTTTGCTGATGAATGAATTATTTATTTATATATAATACATTTAGTACTAGTACAGTCAAATTAGGTGATTTTTTGCAAGTGTGGAACTAATTAGATGTAGTCATGAAAACTTTTCTAATTGTTTTGTTTGGCTTAAAAATCACCTCTAATAATAAGCATCAGTTATTTCACCCTCCGGAACAGGGTGAAATAGGGTGAAAAACCTTAAAATATCCGTAACTTAATGGGGGAAATAGAAGTAGTCGGTGCAATTTGGCATAGACTTTGAACCGTTATGATCTACATTCGCACCAAGTATTTTTTAAATCCGACTTACGGAACATACAAAAAAAAATCATTTACAAAAAAAACTTTTTGTGGTTATTACGGGTCCGGGAAAATTAAGGTAGTCGGTGCAAATTGATAGACATCAGAAAAATGTTCGAAATACATTACCAGGTTTGCACCTTGGTGCGTCTCACGGTAGGCACTTTTCCACATTTTATTGTCACTCCTCTTCGGGGAAAATTAATGTAGTTCTGGAAATTGACTTAACCTTATTCATTTAATTAGTACTACATCCGCCGGAAGTTTTATACTGGTTTTTTTTAAGGAAGATGCATTTGTTTAACACTGTGTTCCCTACATGCACGTGGTTTTTATTAAAATCATAATGCACTAAGACAGTCTCTCTATACGTAATTTAACTTGCATCAAGTAATTTCTTTCTATTTTAAAATTTACGGCCTTTTTAAGTTTGTACCTAATATTTAAAAGGGTTCCGTAAGCGCCAGAAACGGTGCAAACCTAGGATAAGCTTCTTTTCGTGTCATCTAACGTTTCCATGAGAATCCACGACTACACGACTTAGGTCCACACTTTTTGCTAATTTGCCTGTACTATACCTATATTCGACTAAAACGTTCGTGATGTCACTTGGGCAGGCCCTGTCTGAAAACCAGCGCCGCGCCGTATATCTACTTGTAGGTCCGATGTAGGTGTGTTTTTTTTAGTTTTTTGTAAAGTTACCTACTACTTAGGTAGGTAGCTACCTACTGTTGTTTTTATTTTTTGTTTCTTTTTAAGTGGGGCAACAATAATAAACGTATTTTCTTCCTTTCTTTTTGATGATATTTACCAACCAGTGACTTTTTAAATTCGCACTCCTGAATAAGTTCTGACGAACAGAGAGATGAGACGATCCCTCTGTTACAGTAGACATTTCCTTCAAAATCCTTGAACACCTCACAAAGGAGAGCAAGTAAATAATACCTCGTGATACCTCGAGCTTCGTTCGGAACACGTTGCATTTTAACAAGTTTAAAATACTTTATGCATAGACATTACGGGAGCTTTCTGTACGGCGAAATTTCATCCAATGTTAGAAGAGAAGTGTGGATGGGAAACTGTAAGTAAAATAAGATAAGATATTTTGAAGTGCATAACATCTAGAATTTTAAAATAACTTCTTGGTTCATAAAATTGGTACTTAGTTGCTTTTCGCGTTGTAAGGTCTTTCGCAGTACATAAAGACCCCGCTGTTGATGAACCTACAGGATATCAGTGGATGGATGTGGCTCAAGATTGTTCGTAGTGGCATTCTATGGCCTATGCCCAGCAATGGGCTTCTATAGGATGATGATGAAATGTAAAATAGGCGGTCTCATCGCTTATTACCTAACCTGCCAATGAAAATGACGTATATAGTCTCAACTAAACTGTGCTGTTTTGTTTTGTTTCTTTCATTGTCTATAAGTGGCAGTCCGAGGGGGTCATAGGGGTCATAACCCCTCCAAAATCGGCTTGACAAACCTCATAAAAATATCCAATTTACGAAAAGTTTGAATTGTAGTCACTATTTGGTCCAGAAAGTTGCAAAAAATTATGATAACGAAAAACATTGGCTGCGACCGCGCCTGGGTCAATTCGAACCACTTCATAAGCAGTTATGTATTAAAATGGAAAAAGATTACACAGTATTAGCAAAATTCACTTTTGGCTAGTCCATACTTCCTGTAGTTCCTATCCTGGCATAACGTATTCTACGTATTTAAAATACCACCCAGAGGCAGCCAATAGCGTCGGCCAATTTGAATATAGAACGCCCGCGTGTAATTTATAACGGACACACGAAACTTAAATGTTCAGCGCTTACAATTCTACCGATGGATCTTTGAAGTTACCTAGTCATTTAGCTGCGAAATACATTTTTTAGGAACTAATTTGTCTATGCTCAACTGTTTTTTTCATACTACTAGGCAAGCAAACTAGCATACGGCCTGCCTGATGGAAAGTAGTTACCGTAGCCTATGAACGCCTGCAACAACAGAGGCATCACACGCGCGCTGCCAACCCTGAGACATAAAGATGAAAATTATAAAATAAAATAAAATATCACCCTACTCTATTGTATCCACCTAGCTGTAAGATTTCCCAAAACTTTAAAAATAAATAAATAAAATAAATAAATAAATTATCTTGTGCCTGTAATTTCACCGGCAACCGTACCCTTCAAACCAAAATGCAGCAATGCGAGTGTAACTGCTTGGCGGCAGAAATAGGTAGGTAGTACTTCCCCGGACGAATTACGATGGGATGTAATGGGCCCTCCATTACATCCTATGGATGTCGTAAAAGCCGACAAAGGAATTACATCAGGGGAATGGCAGTAGCATCCACCTTAGTACCTACTCAATACCATACTGCGATCTCCAATCCACTTGCCAAGCATGGTGATTATGGCAAATTCCCCCCCATTCTATTCTATGGGGGAGGTCTCATCCATCAGTGGACGTATCTGATGATGATGATAGTGATGACTTACAATATGCACTTAGAAGCTAAGAGGAGACTCTTGTTGTACGTGCCTTTAATCTTTTCACCACACTGGTTGCGTCTACCAATTGTTATAATCAAAGGTTCTTTTTAATGCCTATTGGCATTAAAAAGAACCTTTGATGGCACGACCTGCCACTCGATCGATCAGACCTCGTGGCACGGGCGAGTAGCCGGCTGTGATGCAAGAGGTTGCAGGTTCGATTCCCGCTGCGGGACAAATATTTGTTTCGGGTCTGAGTGTTATGGTACCATTGTACTCGTAGTTCCTGATACCCACTACATAGGGAATCCTAGTGTAGGATCAAGACTCCGTATATGTTATGTTATGTTATTGGTTATTCACACGAGATGATAGAAAAATTAAAATGATTCATCTAAAAGTTTCCTTTCGACAAAACGGGAAACATTCCAAATAAGAAACTTAGAGATATTTTATTAAACTCTTTAATGCAATTTCCGGTTATTTTACAGCGCTTTTATTCAAGTTTTCGAAAGCAATATTCGTTCGTATTCAAAGGAACATCTGCGCTTGCAGCCAGCGGACCGCTTGTATTTATTCTCCTTTAACACAGAATAAATAACAGTACCAACGTCCAATGGTTTTCCTCAGACGATACCAATAAATATTGCGCTCAAATCTCGGATAACTACTCGAGCAATATTGAAACTAAAAGTCAGTAAGTGTTAGCATAATTTCATTTGACAAAATAAGATGTACCACCACGCATCCGAATTGCTCTATTTCATGTTATATTGATTCTAAAGCCAACGCGTTAAAGCTTATTTTAAATTGAAGGCAATTTTTTAATGACACAGACTTACCTTATTTGCTTGAGATTGAATAGTATTATAGGAAATATAGTTTTCATTTGAATATACATTCTTTGATGAAAATTTTTGAAATTTTGAAATTTTCAATTTAATTTACTTTGGAAATGGCTTAAAATATTTCATAAGACAACCTGTCAAAGCTTTCAATTATTCCAAGGATAGTTTTTGATAGCTAATACTAAAAGTAATGCATGTAATATACCGTCATGTTCTCAAAAACTGTCTCTAAATATTAATAATAAAAACTAATTCAAAATATTAATTTAAAATCAGCCGAATTGAATCCCAAAAGCCATGTACTAAAATTCAAATCAACCTCTGTTAGGCGTGATTGCCACTAAATATCAAACTAAGGTCCCAAACTAATATTAGTTGCTACTAATATTAGTAGCGACTAAAACTAATAATGCAACAATAGACCAGATTGCACCAATACACTGCACCTGGTCCGGTACAGCTCTTGTCGCCCTGGGGGCACCCCCTACCCCCACTCCTCTGGGGGTGGGGTGGGGATCAAGCCGAGCTCAGAACGTGTCAACCGATTTTTGTGTATTTATTATGTGTATGTTTTGAATTAGAAATTTATTTACGTTTCTAGTTGGTTTAGTTAGATTAATTAGTGATCTATAGAACTTACCATTCATTCGTTTCACTGTTTAATGATGGAAAAAATATCTCACCAAACCCATTTCCTAAAAATGAGTAAAATTAGCGATGGTGATAATTATGTTTGGATGTTAGAAACGGCTGTACCAATGTTAGTAAAATTCAGTACACAGATAGATTTAAACCTAGATTAAAACATAGAATCATAACATAACACCCAACAGTCACATACGTAGTCATGATCCCACACTAGGATTCCCTGTGTCGTGGGTAGCAAAAACTACGATTACCATGGTACCATAACACCCAGACCCGGAACAAATATTTGCAGATCATACAAACAATTGTCTCGCAGCGGGAATCGAACCCTCTTGGATTGTGTCACGCTACTCGCCGCCACGCCACAGTGGTCATCAGTTCCTTCGTTAGATTAACACGATTGAAACCGCGGGCGAGCACTATATTCATATATTTCTGTATATCACATTACAATGCCTAAGCCCGAGCTGTCACTAAAACCTAGGTACTATCTATGTTCTACATATGAAACCTTAGTACCTAAAGTATCCAAGCATTTACAATACTGGCGATATAACAAGGCCGCAGTAAAGTTAGCTGTTTGACATTGCCTTAGACAAAATAGATCCCAAAAAATCTATATTTAGAAAACGTCTAATTTCAGGATGATTAAACTTGAATACATCAAAAAATTAAATATATCTGTGGCCCAATTCTCTAATATTAAAATCCTATTATAGTTATCCTTATTTTGTCATAATTTATAACAATTAATTACAATTATTACCTGCTCATGATGCTCCCCAACATCTTCGGCTGCCAACTTTGTACGTAGGATAAAAACTTAAAACCTTGGATCTGGTTCGGTGGCTGGTTCATAAGGCATTTTTCCGAACACACACGGAGAGTTCCCCCTACTCCCGATGGGGGGTGCCCGGTGATCTGGGCGCTCGATTGTGCAGAGTAGGGGAGGGTAAATTGGGTACAGAGACTTCTATTTTATAAATTTTTAAAACTGTGTACTGAAAGACTGATAGTTTTTCCAGAAGTAGGTAAGTAGGTCAACACCAAAAACCTGTGAGAAGGGAACATACCAATAATTTTAATCACAGACTTGATTTCTTAAATCTATGTGCGCTGTGAATAATAATAACATGAGGATCTTTAAATTATTAGCTTACAGTTAAATTATTGATACTGTAGTTTGAAATTGAAAGTCGATGTAGGTATTGCTGTTACAAATCGGTTCTCAAATCAGACAGTATACATAATATAGTAGACTCTTCACAAACTGGACTAGAATGTCTAGTCGTCATCATCATCATCAGCCTGTAGAAGTCCACTGATGGATATGTCCAGCAGTGGCCTCCTTAGAATGCCACGACGAACGGTTTTGAGCCGCCTCCATCCATGCGACTTCCTGCGACGTTTATAATGGTTTTAGTCTATCGAATGGAGGGCCTGCCTCTACCGCGTCGTCCGGTTTCCCCAAAGGTTGTCAGTTCTGCGAGCTATATGACCTGCCAGTTGCCACTTGAGCTAATTCTGAGAGCTAAGTCGATGACCTTGGTTCCCGACAACATTGCTGGGCACTTTGGAATGTCTAATTTAAGTTTAAATTAATGCCACTGGAATAATACTTTGAATTAAAACACCTTCTCACTTTATGAGCATAATACTAAGGTTTTTAAAGGGATAAAACTATCTCGCTTGTCTCGAAAATATTTTAATGCAAATCAGCGTTCTCTACAACCTAGTTACTCTTTATCCACTCTTTGCTTCTTCGTCTCGCCGATAGCCTGCGATGTGTGCGGCTTCGGAATGTTGAAAGACGCCCTGTGACGCCAGAGCCTTCCTGAAAATGTATGCCCCCCCCCCTCCCAATGGGGGGCACCCACACACCCACCGGGAAAAAACCCGTCGACTGTACGTAATCGACACGTACCTTCCTCTGTGTGCGTTCTGAAAGATTACTCCTATGTAGTGGCAATACATATTCCTGAACCGAAAGGTTTTGTGTCTGAGTGAGTGTGGTTGTTGGTGTGCGCGCGTGGATGTGTAGGCGTGCTAGTGTGTGTTTTATTGACATTTTTATACATGAAATTTTATGTGCGCGATTTAGATGTTTTTGTGTATACAGTTTGGGTGTGTGTGTGTGAATTATTTGCGGTGGCTTTCGATGTTCGTGGAATACTGAATGGGTGTAATTAATTCGTTTCAGATAAAACAGTTCGCTGTAAGGCTTTGCGCGTACATCATCTCTATATTAATGTTCTATAATTTTTCTTCTTTCTTGTTAAGACTTTTCTATTATTTTTTCCTTTCACTTGCTGGCTTATGGTGTAAGTAAGATTAGTATTTCTAATTTAATGAGTTTCTAGTTTGCTGTAAGCATTAATTAGTGGTATCTCTAGAACCTGAGCTCTGCTATAATGAAAGGAAGCTTTGTAAGTTATAAGATGCCGATGACAAGAAGTAACATAATTGTAAAAACCAACGATGTTATTTCTTTTTCAACTACAAATTCCCAAATTTTCAAATTAGATGTGAACCTGGTGTATTTACATTTAAATCATTGTTAGGTATCTTAAATATTCGATAATGGTGCATATAGTGTGTGAGGATAAAACATATCTAAATTGATTTATTTAAATAAATCAATTTAGATATGGTAATTTGTTTATAAGAAACTATTGGTTTTGGGCATAAGGTTACTGTCGAGCAATCTACCGTCTCCGTTGCGTCGTGGGTAAAAATTATCGCCATTGACATTTAAAACTTTTAAAATGTGTCTGAAAAAGTGGTGCGGTTTTGCTTATTGTTGCTTGTCTTTAGATTTTGTGACATTTTTAAGCATTTTTGCGTATAAAGGGTTAACTTGTTGCGTTACAGTTTGTGACTACGTCTATGAAAAACAAATACCATGCTGATCCCAATTTTGTGAAGTGGTTACACCTAGGTTAAAGGAAAGTATGGTTCAGTTTGGTTTACAAATCAGTGATGACCATGTGGAAGGTCAAAGGCGGCGATGCCGGGATGAGCTAGACTTGCACACTGGATCCGGCAGATATGACACAGCAAATAGAGATAGAGATCAGTGGAAAGAAAATAAATTATATTTAAAAATAAATGTTGGTTGAAAGGATTGCAGGAGCTCATCGTATTAACTCTATGAATTATAACATTTCCATTCAAACAAATTATATATACCAAAGCAAAGGGAATAAAGTATTCGTGTATAATTTAGTTTTATTGCTACACCCAAAAAAGCGTCTTGCACATTTCCATGGCTAATTCGATTCAGCACTGCCGCTTTTAATTCTTTGCTACGATTTTCTGGTCACACACTAACATACACTATCGCACATTCACATACATTAACTTACACTAACATGCACTAAGATTTATTACAGAACGCAAATAGACTATGTGAAATTATATGAACAGACTAAGTAATATAAGAATAGTTGGAATTAAATCAATGTTTGGTATGGATTTGAGCCATTGTAGGGTTTGCCTGTTCACCCTCACTAATCGAGAGTAGGTCTGAGTTGTATCATACAAAACCTAATGATCAATGAAGATCATAGTTACTTACCAGTAAGAGCCAATATCCTGTGAGTTGTAGTAGTAAGTTCGATTCTATTAGCGAGCGAAAGGTACTTATTCAACGAATTCTAAACCTAGTTATAGTTGTAAAAGTCTTGAATTTTCACAGAACTTTAATTTTCAAACTGTGTATTTCACTTCAAAGACTCCTTACCTATAACTACAGTATATAGGTAGGTAAGAGTACCTATGTTTAAAGAAGAGTTGCTCCCGAAGGATTTGCTGAGCTCAGCTCGATCCCGACTTTTATTTCGTTTTATCTATCTTACAATGTCTTCTGCAGATAGTTTATGTATTTTCGGGACATGTTTCTTATTTTCACAAATAGATTATTTGGTACAGCAATGAAGCTAAGGTTTTTCGGCTTGAATATTATACTTAAAAAATAAAACATATAGGTAACGTATACTTACACATTAACTTTTGTTTTTATTCCAGTACATTGACGACCTTCGTGGTGCAGCGGGCGCGTAGCCGGCTAAGATGCCGTAGTTAGAAGAGAGATCCGGGTTCGATTCCCGCTGCGGGATAAAAATGATTACATGATCTGCTAATATAATGTTCAGGGTCTGTGTGTTGTGGTACCATGGTACTCGTAGTTCCTGATGCCCACGACACTGGTCATCTGTATGTATGTGAGTTTTGGGATGTTGTTATATACATCCCAACAGTCACATACATACTCATACATCTAACACTCATTTATTATAACCATAGGAATAATTTTGAACACTCTGTTACCACTCAACACCCACTGCTTGAAAGTCTTCCTCCATAAAATACAATGTGGAAAATTGAAAGAAAGAAAGAAAGAAAAAAGCATTTATTTGTGCCAAAAAAAAACAAGAATGACACGGGAAAAAGACACACATACAAACAGAGATTAACAAAGATTATTAAAAATACGCAGAAGACAAGCATTACATTAATAAAAATAGTGTACCTCTCAATACCTAACACTGGCACAAATTGGCGTCCAGCTCAGCATTTGTTGTGTTGTGGCAACACAACGCTGATCTTCCGCTGAAACCATACAGGTGAAAACACGGATGTCTGCTTCACAACTATATAATATATTATATTTAATTTAAGAATGAAATAACGATTATGAAATATATACAAAAATAATAATAATATAGAAGTATACGTTAAAAGTTATTCCAAAGTAGTACGTCAACAACGTAGTGCAGTTGAGATGTAGGTAGACGTAAAAAAACAGGATTATCTAAAAGCAGCGTCTGAGGAAACAAAAATGTAAAATTAAGCAGTGCAAAACAATGAATAAGAACAAAACACAAAAGTATTTTATAAAAACGTTGGTCATGACTAATAGAAGTGCTGGGGAGAAGAAAAAAATAAAATAGAAAATAATAGTGCAAGAGATATACAGAAACTATGCGGCGACCGCGGGCAAGCAACAATTTTAAATAATTTTTAACCTAACCTGAAGAAAAAAAACTTAGCACACTACAAGATTGACACCATTGACAATGGTAAAAGATTTACATTGGTAAAATTGCCATAATCACCACGCTTCGCAGGCGGATCGGTAATCGCATTATTCATGTTGAGTACTCAGGTGGATGCTGCAGCCCATCCCCTGGAGTAATTCCTTAGTCAGCTTTAACGATCTCCACGGGAGATAGACGGTTTTATTCTTAGGCCGGACAGACCACCACATAATATGTAATTTTGTATCTATTATCATGGATAGGTATAGGATTCTACATATCTACTACTGAATTTTTATTTTGTGTACTACCACAAAATTGTTTTCCACATTCACAAAGGTTAGCTGGAAGAGAATGATATCTAGCATTAAGTTCGTTAATTTGTATTTTTAAGTTAAGCAATAATGAATGTTCTATCTTTCTATCTATGTATAGTTTGAGTTAAATTAGGTAGGTAGGAACCTACTTGAATAGAAAGAGGCTACAGGCGCTAGAAACAGGCAAGCATTTTAATGCTATACCCCCTGAATTTCAGATGTAGGTCATTGAAATTGTCATAATACTTCAGTGGATGGTAGTACTAGCAGACGACGGTACACTAACGACAAGCTATCTACTCTTTTCGACGTGATAAGTTAGGTAAATGAGCCGTGGGCCATTAGTATTCATAATGTTAGATGACTACTATTTGCATGCAAACGATTTTATTTTTCTCAATGTCGCAATTTTATGAGATAAACCAATACAAAGAGATTGAAAATAGACCACGTGGATACTGTTTTGGTTAATTATTATTACTCATAAAATTATTTACGATACTAAGTGACGTATTCACAAAAAAATGGCAGCTACAAAGCATACCTTTGACAAATCAAAAAAACGTTATGAAAAAAGACCAAGAAAGGATGGTCACTTGATGGACCGATTAAATTGTAGGAGTTGCAAGAAGTCGGTGGATGGAGGCGGCTCAAGAAAGTTAGTCGTAATAGGTTTCTAAAAGAAAGAAAGAATGGAAAGAAAAAATATTAATTTGTCCCAAATCTTAGCACAATATAATAAAAAATAGTACCTGAGTAGAATATAATAATAAGTATAATATAGGTAAATAATAATAATAATAATACAAGGATAATAATGTTGATAATATATAGGTAAGACAAAGCGTACCTACACTCCGTGCTAGATTTCATCCGTGTGATGAGGATGAAGCGTCAATCTAACAAGCAAAGTTGCACTATAGTTGTTTCTACAATGATACATTAAAAGACTTCAGCATCTTACATTACCTAAGTCTTAGAAAATGAAGGTGGAATATATGGAACAAAATTGTAAAGGAATCGTCCGTAAACGTTCTCATCATCTCACGTAAGCACTTACTGTGCAAAAAGCATAGGAATTTACAATTATCATGTCGCTCCACCGTACTAGGAATCGAGATGTATGACGCCCCCCTTTGGGTTGGGGTGGGGTGCGACCCATTTATACGGAATATAGTAATGGCGGACTCAGATATATTAAATTGTAAAAATATATTGATTTGTGAGGAAAAGAGAGGCTTGGAAAGTTGGTAGAGTTTACTGTTCTGAGAATCGTTGAGATGATCTGAGTATGGGTAGAGATCGCTTCTTAGCGATAAGACCCCCTATTGTTGTTTATCATATTCGACTTTCTCTTCTTTGACGACCTATGTGGCGCGGCGGGCGAAGGTTCACCTGCGATTTAGGAGGTTGCGGGTTCGATTCCCGCCTGGGAACAAATATTTGTACGTTCTGCAGGTGATTGTTCAGGGTGTTTTAGGTATTTTCTATGTATAATAAAAAATATCTATCTATGTAATGTATTGTATTAAGTATATATCAGTCATCTAGTACCCAACACAGGCTCTGCTTAGTTTGGGGCTAGATAATGTTGTGTGAAATGTTCAGCATTTATTTATTATTTATTTATTTGAATTAAGATTTATTTTTGTTACTTATTCTATCTATGGGGAAAGACTATCATCGACTAGTTTTGTTTAACATTTTGAAAGATTCTTTGAATTACATACATCATCATCAACACCCTGTAGAAATCCACTGATGGATATAGTCCCTATAGAATATCACGACGAACGGTCTTGAGCCACCTCCATCCACCGACTTCCTGCAACCTTTATAGTGTCGTCTTTCCATTAAAAGTGAGGACACTTTCGACACTGCGTTGTTCAGATTGTTGTTGTCACTCGAGAACCTTTATTCCCCAACAATTGTCAGTTCTATATATGCCTATTCGTGTTAATTCTGATAGCTATGTTGGTGATCTTAGCTCTTCTATGGGTCTCCTCGTTTCGGATATCACATTGTGAAACTCATAGCCTGCTGAAACCCTTTCACCTTGTCTTCTTCTTTTTGTGGCAATGCTGTTACTTCAAATAGTATTATAATAATAGGTGACCAACAATCGCATATAATGTGTCCGTGTTAAGGTCTTCTCTCGAGCAGGTATTTCGGCAAGAAGGGCGCACAAAATAAGAGTGGCATGGACTGAACTCTCATACTGACGACCTCTGTGGCGCGGCGTTCAAGTAGCCGGCTGTGATGCAAGAAGTTGGGGGTTTGATTCCCTCTACGAGACTAATGTTTGTATATGATCTGCAAATATTTGTTTCGGATCTGGGGTGTTATGGTACCATGATAGTAGTAATTTCTGATACCCACGACACAGGGAATCTTAGTGTGGAATCAAGACTACATATGTGACTGTTGGGTGTTATGTTATGTTTATCATATACATATACACATACATATACTTATGTGTTTTCTCCAAACGTGCAATGCAATACTTTCTTAATAGGTTGTGCATCGTATAAAATGCATGCCTGCCAGAGTGAGAAGTGAACGCAACCTCGATGGTACTCCACAAAGACAGACAGCCTCGAGTTTGCATACCTTCAGATACCTAGAACCGTACCTAGAGTACCTACGTCTCTCATAGATCTCCCTAGGAGGTTGTGAGTTTTTTCATAATTTCATTCAGTTTGAATTTTTATGTGGACATGAATATCATTGGATTGGTAGCGTTCTGGATACTTCGTCATATCTTCTTTTGGCAGATACCGCAGAACCTCAAGACGAAAGTCTAATCAGTACGTGTTGCCATGCCAGTGATGATATAAGGCACTGAGACGACTTTAACTTATGGGTCTCATACACAAGCTCGTTAAATTAACTCGAACTCAGGTTGGCCGCTGGAGGCTCGAGATGTGCATACATAACATAACACCCAACAGTCACATATGTCTTAATTCCACACTAGGATTCCCTGTGTGGTGGGTATCACGAACTACGTACTCATGGTATCATACCACCCAGACGCGGAACAAATATTTGCTGATCATACAAACATTTGTCCCGCAGCGAGAATCGAACCTGCAACCTCCCGGATCTCAGTAAGCTACGCGCCGGCCGTGCCACAGAGGTCTTCAATGCTGACGACCACGACGGCAACGAGGGAAAAGCTGATACAAAGTAAATGAGAACTTAAAAACCTTAGGAAGGTAGCAAATATTCAAAGACATATTACATGTGCGTGAAAAAAGCCTTTGCGTGGCGCACAGAATCCTTTCAACACACTGGTTCTTTCACCATTTGAGGCCCTTTTCAGGGTCACCACACCTCATGCTTGTCTCTGACCTTACGCAGACTGACCAAGAATGAACCAATACTAATTAAGTATAGAAGTAATTCACTGAATACGGACGAAAAACTGTACCAATTTCTAGCATTGCAGGCACTTACACAGTTGTTGCTTAAAAAATGATGTAATTACATTTAGAAGAATGATGAATTTACGTAACACGTTACAACACTATAAATGATGGCTATTGTACTCATTGCTATTGTATTAAACACTAATATGAGACATGCATCAGATATAATCATTACACATTTGTGTCACTTTTAAGTGTTGTGTCATTTACGTAAGGAAATGTTGTGAATTTCGCAATTTGAAATACCTTATCTTGTTTTTTTATAAATGGTGGATCTTGCTTTTGACTTACCTAAAGTTAAGAATAGCCAACAAATGCAAAACCTCTTAGGTCACGTTCATCAAGGACGAAATCTAATCTTGAGCATGTGGACTGTTTTAGCAAGAGCTAGATTCCACTTACTCTTGACCAGCGTGACTGATTGGGCTGTATTCCAGCACGCAGGTTTGATAGAGCCACATGACATTTATTAAAAGTTAATTCTAGAAAGTTCCTCACGAAATTTTCTTCACCTAAAAGGAATATTTATGTCAAAGATGATGAGTATTGAAGATGCTTTAGAAGTTCATTGGGAAAGCAGTGGTGGTAAGCTCACTTTGGTAACGCCCATATTCCTACTTGATACTCACGGTAAAAAGGCGTGTATCTATGACATCATCATCGCCAGTGTAACGGAACACGTCATCACGGCGGAGGGCTGTGGACGAGATTGCCAGGAGAGTGCGGTATTTCTCGACCGGAACAGTGTGGAAAATTACCTTGGCCTGACCTTACGACTTCTTTATTCTCTATTAAACTTTTATTACCTATTTTAAATTCTCTTTAATTTCTCTCCTTAGCTATCTTTTCTCTCTTACCTTGTCACCTTACGTGACACCAGCTTGTAGAAGTCCAGCAGTGGGAGGCGTATGCGCATCGCCCATAGAATGCCAAGATGAATGGTTTCGAGCCGCCTACATCCACCTTTATAATGTCCTTGGTCCATCGAGAGAGCCTTTCTTTACTGTGTTGTCCAGTTCGTAGTCACCACTCGAGAACCTTTATTCCCCAGCGGTTGTCAGTTCTGCGAGTTGTATGTATAAGTAGGCTTTATAGTTTCGGAGATCTAAAATGAGTCAGCCCATTTTTGATTTTGCTTAGGTACGTATATTAAATTATAGTAAGTTTTAAACCTAAGCAATCAGAATATTGAGAAGAGTGAGAGTATTTTTCGCGTGTAGGTACCTTATCATTTATTTTCCTGACGTTTCGAATGTGTTAGCTATAGTGGTCGCTGTCTGCCTGGAGTTCATCAATAATGTTTATGGCCACAATTAATACATCCAGAGCCAAGATTCAGGCAATTGCTGGAGTCACCAATTCAGCTCTATATTTTATCCGGACAATAGGGCGCCCTAACCTGGCAGACGCTCTATCATACGTTGAACAAAACAAAACACCTAACAACCGACTCTCCTATACGTGCGATGCACGTGCCACAGTTTGGGAAAGCGCAGTGGAATAAGTTGCCGGTAAAGTTGTCGCGTGTTGTGTTACTTAAGAGAATGTCACCGATAGCTAGCAAAAGTTGCTTCTAATTTGGCTATATTTTTTTCAAACTTCATGAAACTTTGTACACATAATCAGTATACTAATATCAAGACCCGTTAGTTTCTTGTAAAATTATTAACAAAACATAAATAAAAAAAAAGAAAAGAAATTGCATTAATTAAACATTATTTTTATAACTTTTCATTAAAATAACTTTTCATTTAAAAAACCGACTTCCGCCATTGTATTCGACTAAATATTTGGATGAAAAAAAATGATGAAAGAACCATAGTGGTGAAAAGATTATGATACTTTTTGAATGCAAATGCTTGGTTTGTTGCTGAAAATATCAAAATCGCCATATGTATGCCTACAATATTTGAGGAGTTCCCTCAATTCCTCATGGATCCCACCATCAGAACTGGATTTTGAAAAAAATGGGAACAATCTGGAAGTATATCTATTCAAATAAAAAAAGAATTTTCCAAATCGGTTCATAAACGCCGGAGATATGCGGTAACAAACATTAAAAAAAAAAACCGAATTGAGAACCTCCTCCTTTTTTGGGAAGTCGGTTATTGTATACGACTAAATATTTGGATGAAAAAAAAATTATGAAAGAACCATAGTGGTGAAAGGATTATGATACTTTTTGAATGCAAATGCTTGGTTTGTTGCTGAAAATATCAAAATCGTCATATGTATGCCTACAATATTTGAGGAGTTCCTTCAATTCCTCATGGATTCCATCATCAGAACTGGATTCTGAAAAAATGGGACCAATCTGGAAGTATATCTATTCAAATAAAAAAATATTTTTTTAAATCGGTTCATAAACGCCGGTGATATGAGGTAACAAACATAAAAAAAAATAAAAAAATACAACCTAATTGAGAACCATCCTCCTTTTTTGGGAAGTCGGTTAATAAGGTGACACATTAAAAAAAAAAATGCTATTCTAAATCTTAGCCGATTATATTATCACCGATAACACGTTTTTAGGATCGCTGACCTAAATAGCGGCACGAACGCATACGTGCATTTATATTTTATCACACGTATGACTGAAGCCTCAGGGCGCGTGTTTTACTCGTACTTGTTCATATCTCTAGATTCGTTGGAATTTCAAACATTTCATGATGTATTAGAAATGAGACCAAATCAGCCTTCTACTTCCTCCACACTACATCAGTCCTCCTAACAAAACCTGGAGCTCGTTCTCAAAGCGTGCGAAAGTAGAGCCCTCTTTATCTAAGAGGCGTCGAGGGGGGTGGAGGGGGGGGGAAGAGGACAAGTGCATCTCAAAGAAATGCAGATTTTACACGTCGCTACTCCGAGGCGGGTGTATCGTGTAGTCGTGTGTAGCGTCAGCACAAACAACTGTCATGTATGATTTTGAAGTTTGAAAACCTTATGAAAAATATTTTTTTAATTGAGTTACATGATGGAACTTGCTTATGGACCACCTGATATTAAGCGATCGTATTACCATTATCAATATTAACCCCAGCCTATAACAAATGCAATACTAAATCAAATTAAAAGAATTTTATTCATTGAAATCACAAGGATCGATCATTTTGAATCGTCTTATAAACTAAAATTAGTCCTGTTCCATGTCTAAGCCTAGAAGAATCAGGCAATAAACACGGCTTGGCTTACATACCCTTAAGTTATATTTACCTAGGAGGTACTCTACGTCACATTACACTGCACCCGTCACAAGACAAAAAGATCCTTCCTCCTTTCGTTTTCTGTACAAGTTTTTACACTCAGATCAAAAATCCGAAACTTACCTACGTCTTTTAGGATTGAGTCCACGACTGGCTGCCGTTTCTTCGTTTCTTCTTCATGAGCCGGTAGAAATCCACTGCTAGATGAGGTCTCCCCCATGGTCATGCATAGCTGCAATGGGAGGATTTGCCATAATCACCACGCTTGGTAGGCTGATTGGTGGTCGCAGTTTGGTGTAAAGTACTCAGGTGAATGCTGCTGCCCAACCCCTTGGGTAATCCCTTCGTCGTCATTTACGACATCAACAGGAGTTGGAGAAGTCCTATTCTTAGGCCGAGACTATCACGGCTCATCAATCATCATCTATGTTTTGTAGCATGTATATTTTTATTTATCATCTAACATCTACATCTGTTTTGTAATGAATCTACATTGTAAGCAAATAAATAATTCATTAATTCTTTCATTCATTCACTGATTCATTCATTCATTCATTTATTAAATCATTAATTCTTTCTTTCATTCATTCATTCATCAATGCATCATTAAAGCTGAACTATTCATCCAGTCTCAATATTTTGTGCTGCTGACAGTACGTACCGAATATGACACTCATTATAGCAAGCGCGAACGGATTCTCTAAAATATGTCAAACGTAGTACATAGTGCTGATCCCATTATACTTAATTCTCTTTGTATAATTGTCACGTTCTTACAAGTAATTGGATTCATGTTTTTTTGTAGATTTTTCATTATATTTTTGACAAGATTTTTGATATAAATATGAGTAGCTACAGTTGATAGAGTAGTTAGTTCATGAACCTCACAGGTTCACAACTGAAAACATTTTTTTGGAACACTTAACCACTAGACTAGCTCGTAGAAGTTCGTAGAGCCTTGTAGAGCCTCGTAGAGGCTCACTTCCATGAGGTGGTACCCACCACGAGTTAGGGGAACGAAGATACCCTTTCCTAGTACACTGCATATTATAGCAGTAATCAGCTGAGATACGGGAGATTGCGGCTTCGATTCTCGCAACGGGACAAATGTTTGTATGATCTACAAATATTTGTTCCGAGTCTGGGTGTTATGGTACTTCCTGATACCCATGACCAAGTTTAATTAACGATTTTAATTAACACCACGCCGCGTTTCTTAACTGGTATTGCCCATTTGAAAGACAAAACTATCAGACTCAATTGTACACCGTGTACAAGTGTGGAAGTGTGGCGGGACACGTCAGCCAAATGCCTCCCGATAGGTATTAATTCATAATTAAATTAGCAAGGGACTGGAAAGAATGGCGTATTGAGGAGGAGGCTTATATCTAACATAAATAAATAAATAAATAAATAATGCTGGACATTTCACACAACGTTATCTAGCCCCAAGCTAAGCAGAGCTTGTGTTATGGGTACTAGATAACTGATATATTCATTTCGTAAAAACGGGAAATTTTCATGTACCGATATGTCGGTGGAAGCACCAACAGGTTTCGACCCTAATCGAGGGTCTTCATTAGGGTGGGTATAGAGTCCGCGCTACACTCCCTCCGTGTCCTTCCTCGCACTGCATCTCTGCGTATCGGTACGTGAAAATTTCCCGTTTTTACAAAATGAATGATATAATTCACGAAAGTTACTTTAGTATAATAACTGATATACTTAATACAATACATTATATAGATAGATATTTTTTATAATACATAGAAAAATACCCAGAACACCCTGAACAAATATCTTCAGATCGCACAAATATTAGTTCCGGGGCAGGAATCGAACCCGCAACCTCCTGCATCGCAGGCGAACCTTCGCCCTCCGCGCCACAGAGGTCGTCAAACATAATACCCAACAGACATAATACGTAGTCTAGATACCACAATAGGATTCCCTGTGTTTTAGGTATCGGGAACTATGAAACCATAACACCCCAGACAACAACACAGACGGAAAACTTCACAAATTACAATCACTAATTTTCATTAAGGATCAGTAAGTACCTAGATCGGTGGAGTTCCAATAACAATGAGCGAACTTAGCGCGTTACACGATCGTAATGTAAAACGATTAAAACGAAAGTTTTTCCAAAGGGTGTGGTACAGAGTTATTGAGTTTATAGAGCTGTTGAAACCTCCTTTCTACAAAATTTAAGGCATTCTTTTCAAACTGCAAAGTTATTTCATGTTAAAGTTAAACGTTTATGCCAAACTAGGCAATAGTAGGCAAACTAAGGCTCGCTAGATATACTAGCGAGAAAGGAAAAACAAATTACAAAGAAACTTTAACTCTGGGTTCGTAAATGTAAGGCAGAAGATAGGTAAGTCCTTTTAGTTTTTAGTAACTGTAAGTCATTTATCAAGTGACCAGAATCACCCTGCTGGACACCATCATTATTTTACGGACTGTATTTGGCTTGATATATTTGTAATATGATCTCAATATCATAAAAGTGATTTTAACTGGTGCCAGGGACTTCGTCATTATTGCATTTCTGTAAGTGTACTTTATGCAATTGGCTACGTTTTTGCTACATTTTTGTGAACTTTATGAATTGTTGTAAGCAAAAATCAAGAAGAAACGTTTCAAGAGTCAGCTCCGAGTAGTGTTTAGTGTTGTTGTATGTTTTAGTATTAGTGTTTTTGTACACAAAAGTGAATTTAGAATTTAAAAAAAAGGAAAAAATAGGGAAATAAAAACAAAAAAAAAACAAAAAAATGGAAAAGAAAAATAAAAGGATTAAATCAAGGATCTAAAGGATTTTAAGAACCCCCCACAACAGCAGCACAGTATAGGGCAGCCACCAATTTGATGAACAAGATTTGAAACGTAGCAGGAAATTGGTAAAATGGTGGTGGCTCAAAGACATTTTATGGAGATGTTCAATTATGCCAATTGTCCAGCAGTGGAAGTCTACTGGCTGATAAAATTAATGATTATGAATTCACTGTCACACCTAAGCATACACCTGTCACACTCCTTAGCTCTATACATATGTACAATTAGACAATCGGCGCATCGGTGGGCCATGAGCCATTAGGGTTTTAATTGAAAATAGCGTAAAAGCTGTAAATTGTACGAGTGCAGCCGTCCTGCACCCCCCACCACTCCCCCATTATAAATGCTACTAACTAACTATTGAGACTGAGAGCAATAATGGAGGAAGATTCAGAATTTTCAGGTTATATTTAGGTGAGTATTTTTAATTGCAGCGTTTTGCGAAGCCTCATGACCAAATGAAGAAATGATCGTGCATGAAAAGAACCTCAGCGAGGCGCAGTGAATCTTTTCACCAAACTTGTTCTTTCACAATAGGCCAATTTCAGGGGCAACACACCTGTCGCAAGTCATTAGCCTTAAGCAGCGTCACCAAGAAAAAACCAGTAACACAAAAACATTGTTGTATTCAATGAAGGAGGCCTTTGCAATGGAATTTGCCATAATCAGATCGCAGTTGTGGTATTGGTGTTAAGTACGCCAATGGATGCTGCTGCCCTTCCCTTAGTGTAATCTCTAAGTAAGGTTTCACTACATCCATGGGAGGAAACGGAGAGGTCTATTCTTAGGCCGGACACACCATGGTACTTCACGTTTGTGAAATGTGGATACATTTATGTAGGTGGTGCATAATATGTGGAAAAGAATTAGGTAGTACTTTATGTATGTATAACACCTAAGTCACATAAGTAGTCCTGATCCCACACTAAGATGCCCTGTGTCGTTCGTATCAAGAACTACGAGTACCATGGTACCATAACACCCATACCCGAAACAAATATTTGCAGATCCTACAAACATTTTGTCCCGTAGCGCGAATCGAACCCGCAACCTCTCGCATCACAGCTTGTTACTCGCCCGCTGCGCCACTGAGGTGTGTGTGAAATTACAGGCACATGAGACTTTTCATGTTTATGTCTTAGGGTCGGCAGCGCGTGTGTGATGCCTCTGGTGTTGCAGGCGTCCATAGGCTACGGTAACTACTTTCCGTCAGGTGGGCCGTATGCTTGTTTGCTTACCAAGTAGTATAAAAAAAAAAGAAAAAAAAACATATTTCTTCTTTTCTTCATTTGTATATTATGAAGAAAGGACGGACTAATACCACTGATCGAAAAGATTATGGCCTCACGACTTATAGCACCCCTATTTTAGTGGGGGTTAAAATAGACCACACAATTTGACCCCGTGTCATTTGCCTATCGTGCTACTGGGCGATAAGGGACAGGTGGGAACAGAACTCCCCAAAGAAAAGGCCCAGGGCCGTCGATCGAATGCACCGTAATCGGGCCGTATCGGCCGGCGATCGCGGGTTCGATTCCCGAGGGTGGTAATTAGATTGTTAGTCGCATGCGATATTAACGTGTCATGTTGCGAGGGTTAGGTGTTTTGATACTTGATAAAAAAAATATGATGGAATGTATTCATCATCATTATCAAGCTCGTTGGAACCCACTGTTGATTCGGGTTGGATTCCGAAGTTGTTGCTGCGGGAGCGATGATTGCATGATCTGCAAATATTTGTTCTGGATCTGGGTGTGTTGTGGTACCATGGTAATAGAAGTTCCTGTTACCCACGACACAGGAAATCCTAGAGCGCGATCAGGAATATGTATGTGACTGAAAATAACATATATATGTTATTTTATGTTGGATATAGGACTCCTCTTCGAAAAGGTAAGTAAAAGGGTAGAAATATAATTATCGTCATCTACAGTTAAAGCCTTTAGACGTCAACCATACCTCAGACAAGGTGACCAAGAGAAAACCAGTGAGACAAGAAGCAGATTTAGTCGACTAAATCTTGCCCCGAACTACATGCTATTTTTGACAGATTTCTTTCCCGACACTGTCATCCGGTAAGGTCATTAAAATTCAACGCAAATTCCGTTCATTCACACGATGAAGCTTTGAGCGAAAATGTTACAAGTATCAAAACCTTTCGGTCGGACTATCGATACATTTGATGCTGATAAGAAAGTCAGTTGAGAATTTAATATACATAATTTCTTTTAACGTATATCGGTGGTCATTCAGTTAACTACACTTGTATCGACCGATCGATTGTACAACATGACTGTTTGTTTCTTAGTGTTACGAGTAATTTTTTAGAGGATTATTAAGTTAAAATAGAAAACATTTAAAAAAAACAAAAACATACAAAGACCTAAAAAATCATTATCATTATCAGCCTGTAGAAGTCCACTGCTGGACATAGGCCACCCCCTAGATTGCCACGACGAACGATCTCCATCCACCGACTTCCTGCTACGTTTACAATGTCTTTAGTCCATCGAGAGGAGGGTTTTGCTCTACCGCGTCGTCCGGTTTCTGCAGGGCGATACTAAAACAATTTTCTCTAGAAAATCACAGTACTACTGTCACAGTTTTACTGGAGAAAATTGTTAGAAAATTGTTTTAGTTACTTACCACATCGTAATGTAACACTAACGAATCCGATCGGAAACATTTCCGACGTTTTAGAATCGCCCTGCTGGTCATCCTTGACTAATTACATCGAATAGTTTAAATTTGAATACCGAAAATGTTTTTTTTTGTTTTCATCATCATCATCACCAGCATACAGAAGTCCACTGCAGAACATCCTTCAATAGAATGCCATGTCTTAAGCCACCTCCATCCCACCGGACTTCTTGCTAACATTAAAATGTCTTCGGTATACCGAGAGTTTGGTCACTAGTTTCTAGTCACCCAACAGTCACATACGTAGTCCTGATTCCACATTATATAGGATTCCCTGTGTCGTGGGTATCAGGAACTACGAGTACCAGACCCGGAACAAATATTTGCAGATCATACAAACATTTGTCTTGCTGCGGGAATCGAAAATGCAACCTCTCGTATCTCAGCCGATCAAGCTCAATTTAATATAATATATATCGGGATTCAATATCATAGAGATTATCTTATTCGTCGTGAGTTACTCTTTCTCATTATGCGTTCTCACACTTCCCATAAACTTTTAAGACATCGCAGTACAATAACCTCATTAATTAGGGTGTCCAAATCCGTCAGTTATCTAACTGATATAAATTATGTCTCGGTTAATTGATTCAGCCTGGTAGGGGGGAATTGAGGGGGAGCAGCGATGCGTCACCCTTATCGGCGCCAGGGCAGATGGTATTGAAGGAATCGAGGGTAGATGGTTATGCAAGATCTGGTGGCCAGTGGTAGATTACACTTGACCAGGCGGTAATGAATGTTTATTTGGCATCTATGTATGTATAGTTATAAGAGTAGAGGCCCTAAAATTGACCCTTGAATAAATTTTAAAGTAATTTCTTTCTTTTTGTTTATATTATTTTGAAAGCAAACTAGCATACCCACCAGATGGAAAGTAGTTATAACGTAGCTTATGGACACCTGCAACACCAGAGGCATCACACGCGTGTTACCGACCCTGAAACATAAAGATGAAAATTCTCATGTGCCTGTAATTTCACCGGCAACCGAAACAAAGCAATGCGAGCACTACTGCTTGGCGGCATAAATAGGTACGGTAACTAAAACGACAGACTTATCATAGATTTAAATGTCATGATAATCGTTCACCACTAAAATATAGGCATAGTAAACATGTTCTCAAAACGATGTAAAAACATAAACTAATAGATTTAACATAAATGCTTGTAACTCAAGAATGTTTAAATCAAATTTAAACCTAAAAAGGATGGCGGACTATCGCCCAATTGAGAAAAGACCAGAGTCCCAGCATTGGAAACATTAAAGGCTGATGATAAAGGGAAGCCAGTGATGCATTACCCTTATGCAGATAAGCAGATGGTATTGGAGGAGTCGAGGGTAGAAGTAATTTATGCAAGATTTAGATCTTCACTACTTGGCCGGTAGTCAAAATATAGCGGTAAAAGCAGTGGTCCCAACATTGACCCCTGTGGGACAGAGCTTTTCATCGACCAACTAAAAATATCCAGTCAACGAATTTAATTTGACTTGAAAATATTGCGATCGTTTAAAAATTCTCTATTAAACCATCCAATCAAATTGGTATTACAAAATCGTTAAGACTTATAAAAACTTCCACCGAAATTGGTCAGTAATTAACAAAGCAGAATTCGCTCAAGCTATTGACCTTATGCAGTGTTATTGTTGCTCCAAATTTTTGCCTCAAACAAACAATAATAGACTTTACCACTTTCTCAATAGGAGCTATTTATTGATCTACAATCTTGGCTACATCCTTGAGTTCACCACAATCAATTTTAATCCCAATTCCATTTATTATAGAGTCTATTTCATTAACAAGTTCTGCTTCACCGATGTCCGTTACGGCTGCTCGAGCACCTGCTAGGTGGTCACCAATATGAATGTAATTACGAACACATATAAGAAAGCCTGTGGTTTGGACAAGGAAGTCCTGGATACGGAACTCTGAGCAAGTATTGAAGCTTTTGTTCAGGACTCTTTGTTTAGGAATCTAATAGTGTCTATTGTGTGACCGTAGGGCTCGAAGGAACTTGACGCGTGCGTAACCGGTCTAGTGCGTAGTATCCAAATATTAATAGAAAAAACTTGAAGTATAGCCTTTTAAAAGCTTTTATTTAACTTGCATTGTATGTATGTTTGTCCGGGTGGAATCTAGAAACTGAGTTTTGAACCAGTTCCATCCAACCGCGATTGAGCTGAAATTTTGCATACTTGTCAAGTTACGATGACAAAACAATATTATGGTGACAACGAGTTGATCTGATGATAGAGATGAACGGTGGACAACGGAACTTCTCGATGATTAACTTGTAGCCTGGTAGTCTGTGGGCTCATTTTGATCAGCTCACGGTTCCAATTACTAATATCATAAAAGCTTGTTTTGAAAAATTAATTTTTCAACAAAAAACTTATTAACTCTATTAACATTTTTGGAGTTTACTGTTAAATCCTAGTGTGGAGTCAAATCAAATCAAATCATTTATTTGTTTCCAAAAAACACTGAATCCATACACTTAATCATGTAAATAAGTTATAGGTACCTTAATATTATTGTAAGTAGTAAGTACCCTAGGTACTCACAATAAACAAAATTTTAAACCAGAACAGAAGGTACTTATACATAAATAAGACAGTCAAGACAGAGTCGAGTAGAGTATGTTGGTATGTGACTATGTCGTGCCATTTTGCGATAACAATTTTTTGTTTGTTGATAAGATAATGTTTTATTGCATTGCCTCGGGACTTTGGCTTTTAAACGGGTAAAAAAAACTAATTTCTTTCCATAATCCTGTCTTTGTGAAAGTAAACAATCAAACGTTAAAGGTTATTGAAGCAATAAAATAAACCTGTCAGTTTTATAAGCTAGCATTTCAAATACCAACGCCTATTCTTCAATTTTATTGTAGACGCTAGCAAGGGAAGCTATTTGTGATAGGTTTGTTTCGTTTGTCATGGCATTCTATGGGGGAGGCCTAGGTCCAGCAATGGGCTTATAAAGGCTGTTGATGATGAATCAATGGTACGTAAAAACTACATACCTACCTAATAGGTATAGTAGGTTTAAAGATTTGATGGTGACCAGCAGCCTTAGTGATGTCAAAATCTTTTGAAACTTAAGTGGAGGAATGTTTAGGTTAGGTTAGGTTATTATTAAAGTTTCATAAGATTTAGATAGCGACTGCCAAAATGATGCCCATTGTTGCGTTCCCCATTCCCATTTGCTACTGAATTTGAAGGGCTTAAAACGTTGCCGAAGAACCAAGTTGTCCAACAGTTAACAGCCTATTCGGATCCATTTAGTGGTATTGAAAGATCATCATCATCATCATCACCTTAGACGTCCACTGCTGAACGAGGCCTCCCCCATAAAATACAAAGGGGGGAATTGCCATGATCACCACGTTTGACAGACGGATTGGGGATCTCAGTATCACAAATAAAGTGTGTTAAATGTTTAAGATAAGCATAAAAATTAGAAAAGATGCTCTCATCTGTAGTAAATAAGGGTTTTAATCGCACACCTCCTGTGTTCGTCTCCTGGACATTGACCTATAAGTTAGTAGTAAAACTTTTTGTGAAAGAGTTTGTCCGGGGAAGTACTACCACCATACCTATTTCTGCCGCGAAGCAGTAGTACTCGCATTGCTGTGTATCGGTTTGAAGGGTACGGGTGCCGGTCAAATTACAGGCACATTAGACTTTTCATCTTTATGTCTCAGGGTCGGCAGCGCGCGTGTGATGCCTCTGGTGTTGCAGGCGTCCATAGACTACGGTAACTAATTTCCATCAGGTTGGCAGTATGCTTGTTTGCTTGCCAAGTAGAATAAAAAAAAATAGTTACCTACAGAGAATTTAGGTTAGATCTTTCAGTTTTTTTCTCTGTCTAGTTGATTGGTTTTATATTTTTTCTCATTTTTACTATTTCCAAGGATTATGATTGTTTAAATGACGAAATTACCAAAATTATGATCAACGTAATTGGCCCCCATCACCCGTCATTCTCTGCGCCCGCGCCTAACCAAATAAATCGACCACACATTCATCACTCGCTTGCATTTTTAATTAGTAAAAAAACATATTCGGCCTGTACGCAGTGGTGCGTTGCAATCCATTTCCGATCTTTGCTTCTGACCTCTCGTTCCCACTCGTGTATTATAACTGGGGCTTTATAGCCGTCTTTGTCTAGTTTGGTAATTAGTTTCTCATGTACCGAAGCTTTGTTTGGAATGACATGTGGTTGGGAACTTAATTGTAGTTTTTAACGACATCTATCGATAGAATCGATAGTGGCAACACTAACGTTCGTTTGGTAATAAAATTGAATGCATACTATTATTTTTGTATGTATTTAAATAAATATTAAATGTATTAAAATACCACTATGTTTTTTGTAAACAAAACATATTTTAAAACTCACTGTTACTTTACTGTCTTCTTAGGCCCAGTTGCGCCAACCAGGGTTAACATTTTAGCTTGAGGTAATAATCTAAATTAAGCATGTAAAACATGCGGCCCTTTACAACGTTGACTGCGGGCCGATTCAATTTTAAGAACATACGTAGGTATAGTAGGTATATTGTAATGATTAAATAAACGATTAGCATCCATCAAAGCCAAACAAAACCTAAACCCTAACTAGGCCCTAACTTGCCTTTGACAAGTAAAAATATGGCCATCAATGGTCAAAATTATCAGAATTGTCATCAATTGATAGTCATTTTACTTTTCTTATAAACGTTTGTCTCCAAGTGACTTTCAGTTAGGGAATAGGGGGGCAGTACTACTAAATCAATGCAATGAGTTTGTTTTCTTTATGTTTCTTTGCGGCCCACTGATTCTACGGTCTTTAAGTATTTGCCCATCATTTGGCCCAACGATAACTTGGAGTTTGACATGCATGATCTAAATATTTGTAAATTATTTGTATGTTATAATGTATGACTGAGTATGTTGGACACGTAAATTATGACCACCAATGTAAAATTACCACATTCAAAACAAATAAATTATCTTATCTTATCTTAAATCAATGATGGTTCAAATATGACTACGCATGCAATTAGCTCTGAGTAAATTATGAAGCGAGTAAATTATGCTAACCGTATGGATGGCATAATTGAGCCTTAGAGTCACTATACATAACCGAGGATTAAAAGAGTTGATAGTTATTGGAAACAAATAAATAATTCGAGTAATCTAACTAAATAAATATATTGCCAGTCGATAACCACCCTGCAAATGTACAAGTAAAAGAAATATAAACAGACAAACAGTCCAACCATCAAAATTATGCAAAGTATACAAACCCATAATGACGACGATTCAAATATCGGAGTGCATCCGATCGTGAACCATAAATTTCCCAAAAATAAACCCTAAATCACAATCATGCAAAAACCCTTCAAACGCCATCGAAAATTCAAATTAAGACCATAAAATCGGTCTTGACACAATACCTAAAATGTATTCAAGAATAACACTAACAATACCAGCTTATAACCTATGCCACTTACGCCCGGATTGGCTTTGGGCCCATTAATGAGCTATTGAAAAATGATAGCAAAAATAATTCTCTTTAAAAAATTATCATAAACCATTTGGGGGTCGGAAGTTCCCATACCGCCAAAAACGGGTACAAACTAAAAACAAACATAACACAACCAAATAAGACTCAGAATTACAAATCATTTGATACGTAAAAAATTTGAAAAGAGCATCTGACATTTTACATCATCCTTCATCAACAAATCAGATAAAAGCCATTTTTAACCCTAAGACTTTCATGATAAAACTCATAATAGTTGCAAAGCATCAGTGAAGGAATCGGTATGATTTCCTAACCCTTAAATGGCGTATGCAAATCTTAACATTGTCAGTGCGTTGCGCGTGCAATAGGTTTAGGGTTGGTTCAATAATGCGTTGACAGATGCTAGGAAGATTTAAAAAAAATAACGTCTCATATTTCAGAAATATTATATTTCTGGTTGCAACGTTACGCGCATAGAGAAAGGCCCTCCACTCGATGGACTAAACGTCAAAGGAAGTCGATGGATGGAGGCGGTTCAAGATTCTAGGGTTGCTATGTCCAGCACTAGACTTCCACAGTTTGATGATTATGATGGTTGTAACACTGGATTTTTATTTGCAAGGACTTTGTTAGATATTAATGTTTTTTTTTGATTCTTTGTTATAATTATAATATAAATATGTTTTGGTCGGAACCACACTTACTACAGGTTAAAAGGTCTCCCTTAGTTGTTGCCATCCACAACAATCATGAACTAGTCTCATTCAAGATCTGTATTTTTGGAAAAATCCTCCAAAAGATGACGTCAAATCTCGGATGAGATGAGGTATAGACGTCACACGAGATTGTGACGTCATTAATAGACGTAATAGTAAATTGCATAAGTAAAAATATAATCGCAAGAGCGTCATTTTGGATAGAAACAGCATTGAAAACGTTTAAACCCAATAACAACAGAATTACGCTTGTTTGCCTGCCTGCCAAGTAGAATATAAAAAAAGAAAAAGAAAAAAAAGAGACTGGTGCCTGAAATAGGTTTAAAAAAACCTGCCTTAGAATGTCTCCTTGTCTTGAACATTTTGCGATTATTATGTTTGGATAATCGAAGATAATTCAAATTACTGTTATATTTTTCTTTCAGCTAAAACTAAACTATTCGATGGGCAGGCGTCGAGGCACGCTCGGCCTTTCAAGTCGCGCCGCGATGCGTAGCTGGTTAACCGACTTCGCGGAGAGGCGGTTAATGAAGCGCGACCCGCACCTGCCGACAATCTCGTACTGGGTGCCGGTGGTGATGTATGGAGATGGACTTTTTTAACGAAATAGTAGTTTAAAAGGATTTGCTGAGATACACCTTTTTTGACACGTTTAAAAACAGTCAGCCCCCCTATTCCCTAACTAAAAGTCATTTGGCGACTAACGTTTGACAAGTAAAATGACCATCAATTGACAGTTCTTAATGGTAATTTTGCGCAATTGAAGTGACTTTCAGTTAGGGAAAAGCAGATGTGTCATAAAATTAGAGATAATCAAAAAAAGTGGCAAGTAGTAAATAGCATGTAGCCATAAATTAAAATTTACGTGTAAGTACTACTTACTACTAGATACTATTGCAACAGATAGACAATAAAGCTTGTATGAAATTAGTCATTCGGCTAATGAGGAAGATGTTTTTAGTAGTGATGTTTTGGAACCACGTAATAACGTATTACATAACCGTAATATATTATTGTATTGTCATTGAACCTATACGAACCCTCCTAGGTTTGGTAGCGTTAGAACAGGAGTAAATTCACCTAGTTTATTTAGGTGCCTCAAAAAGGTAAAAGGTATAATTTTAATGATTAAAATACTTTTGATTTTGACTGTTTCAGTTTAATTGGACATCGGTAAGTGGGTCAAAATCGACTTGCAAGATGTGATCTAAATACTCAACCATACATAGGTACAGGGTAAGTTATGAGACGATCTTAGTGTAAAATAAAACAAACAAAAACTTTTTATTGGTGGCAGGTGGGTAGCCGGCTGAGATGATAGAGGTGCTGGTTTGATTCCCGCTCTGGAACAAATATTTACATAACATGCAAATATTTGTTATGAGTCTGGGTTTTGTGGCACCATGGTACTTGAAGTTCCTGGTTAATAGACACAGGACAAAATAAAACTAAATGTCTGTCTCCATACTTTACGGACAGGCAAATTAAAGAAAGTAAATGTCCGTTAATAATTGCGGATTATTATAGCTTTCCTTGTGAACGGTTTTTAGATCATCGATATGTATTTATCGATCGTCTGTATGTCTGTAGTAACCGCTGCTTTTTACAACGACGCTTGTAAATTTTATGCATTTTTAAAGAAATGGGAATGTTTTAGAAATAACTGGGGTTCTTATAACTTACAGGTATTGGAGAGTTAGAATTATAGTAAGATCTCCTATCTGACCTGCTCCCTAATTAAACTAGCAAATGGCATTTGGGAACGCAGAAGTGGGGATCATTTTAGCAGCTTTAGGTCTGTCAAAATCTTTTGAAACTTTAAAGAAGGAATATTTCGGTATCCCTTATTGAATAATATTTAGATAAAATGAAATGAAATACGTTTGTTCGACATCACAAACCAAGTACACAGAACAGATAGATAGAAGTAAGGAATAATAAAGGCGTAATACCTAGCTACATTTAAACAATATTATACAAAAGAGCCAACTAGTCCGCTCTGTGCGATGTGGTGCGGAGCCGAACAGGCCCTGTCTCAGCATAATGCTGCTCCACATGCTTATGGAGCAGCGCTGGTTTTCAGACAGAGCCCAGAAAGAGCGACTTCACGGATAAAAATAAAAATAAACATATACTTACAAAAAACTTAAAAATTACTTATAAAATTATTTAAAAAATATATAATATTTATTTTTAATAGAAAAAAAAGAGTTATATAAAAAATGTGGGTACCTACATAAATAAACTAAAAATCAAAATTGTGTGACAGTGGCAACAGAATAGAACAGGCCTTAGATAGCGCTAAGGCTGCCAAAATGATACCCATTGTTGTGTTTCCCATTGCCTTTTGCTACTGTAATTGGGGCGCAGCATGTTTATTGACCGAGCGAAGCGAGGTCTCAGTGTCCATTCCAAGAAAGTTGGCTTTCGTATGTTACGTAAATGTTCGTTTGTTTGATGGGAGTTTGTTGGACGATAAATTTCGAACCATTGATATTATACAATAGGAGGACTATGAAATACGAATACGAAACATAACATAACACCCAACAGTCACATACATAGTCATGATCCCACACTAGGATTCCCTGTGTCATGGTTATCAGGAACTACGAGTACCATGGTACCATAACACCCAGACCCAGAAAAAATATTTGCAGATCTTCCAAAGTTTGTGCCGCAGCAGGAATCAAACCCGCATCCTCTCACATCTCAGCCGGCTATTCGCCCGCCGCGCCACAGAGATCGGCAAGAAAGCCGACTAACACATTCGCTTCGCTCGTTCAATATCTTTTAATTTTCATCTTTCAAGTACTAATGCAATTGTTATCAATTTCACTTTTGACGGTATTTACAAATTAAACGGTCGATAGTCAACTGAAAAAAATCGAGAGAGAATCGATTATTATTGCATCGATTATTTTTGCATCAATTACTATCACAATACAGTTGTCATGTCACAATCATTTTTTTGCGAACGAGTTTTAGAATGTAGATTAATGATTCGAATTGTAACGGCAGTAATCGATACCGTGAATCGATTCCATCATCAATATGAATTATACGGTGAATTGCTAAGACATGCGTGATTGGCTAATGATCGAGATGTTATCAATGGAACAATTTTTTAGTTTATTATGTGATCAATAAAACGCCAATTTATTTCGTGAATATCAAAAATAGAAGCTAGCTATTGAATATTTCGAAGCTTGATGATGTTTGGCTGAGACGCAAGAGATGCGGGTTCAATTCCCGCTGCAGGACAAATGTTTGCATGATCTGCAAATATTTGTTCCAGGTCCGGGTGATGTGGTACCATGGTACTTGTATTTCCTGATACCCACGATACGGAATCCTAGAGTGGGATCAGGAATATGTATGTGACTGTTGGGTGTTGTTATTAATGATAAAGCCGCGTGGCCCGATGTCGCTCTGCCCCTCGACTGCAAAAATGGAAATTTGCAATATCTGTACTTACCTATTTACATGTTTGTATTAGATTATTATTTATAAGTATAACAAGCGTAGCGTGTGCTGTCTTGCATATTTTTGCTGATGTTTATTTGCTTTTGACTACCTTCCTAAGGTTTTTAAGTTCTCATTTACTATGTATCAGCAACTCCTTGCTCCGAGGCACCACACAGGCGCTTCTCACCTAGTGGTAAGACGGACCATTTATGTAAGCCAAGCCGAGTTTGTTGCCTGATTCTTCTAGGCTTGGTCGCGTTGGAACAGGAGTAATTTAATTTTATATAAGACGATTCAAAATGATCCTTGTGATTTCAATGAATAAAGTTCTTTTTGACTTTTGACTTTTATGTTATGTTACATTCTATCATTGTCATCACCTGTAGAAGTCTATTACTGGACATTAAGCCTCCCTCATAACCACTACAAGCAAGAACAAGATTGGTACTGACCACAAATCGGTACAACGTCAACGCAGTGTATATAGAAAGGCTGACGTCATTTTAAAGGTCACAGGAAGTCGGTGGATGGAGGCGGCTCAGGACTGTTTGTCATGGCTTTCTATGGAGAAGTAATCTTTCCTCGAGTCTGCCTGGTTATTTCTTTGTGTTTCTTTATTTCACACCGTCTAAAGTTGAGGCTCTAATAATTGTAGTTGTTTATTTAGAAAAAAAAACAAAACAGTCTTCTTTTGAAAAGCACTGAATCAATTTCAATAAAATTTATACGGAACCACTTCTGAAGTGTGACCTACCAAACAAAAAACTAATTATCAAAATCAATTCAAAATCACGTAACAAACATACAGAAAAAACAAAGTTGAATTATATCCTCGTTTTTGAAAATTATTAATAATAAAAGAGCCACTTACTGTAGTGACCAGCAGCAAAATAACAAGTGTGGTGAAAACATAAGGAAGAAGAAGGTAGCATCAAAAAAAATACAACATCATTGAGCTCTTCCAAAACTTTCACGTAAAGTAGATTATAGAATCTCCTCTCCTATTATATAAAAATCTATTGCTGTTCGTTTGTCTGGCTAAAACTGGAGAACGGCTGGGCGGATTTAGGTGATTTTGGTTTTGAAATGTTTGTTGTAGTTTAGGGAAGGTTTAAAAGATGAGAAAAAATGAAAAATAATAAAAAAAATATTAAAAAGTAGTCGATGTGAAAGAAGATTATAATAATAGGTTGTTTGAAGCTCAGAATACCAGGCGATCATGGCAGGGTAGAAAGTGGATGCGTAAGTCAAAAATGTATCGGGCCACAGGGAAAAAAGTGAAAATTGGGAACAACAGGGCAAGGAGAAAGAAGTTTTTTAATAATATATGTACTAGGATCTCATAAAAGAAAGAAAGAGAAAAGAATAAATGCAAAGATGTTAAGTCCATTAAAAAAGTTTAGATTAAAGAAAATACAATACAAACGATAGGTTGTTTGATACTCATAATACCAGGCGCTCATGGCAGTGTAGAAAGTGGATGCTTACGCCAAAAAGTGGTCGTAATTTGTTCAAAAAAATGTTAATTAGGCCAAACACCGGGACCACGCGAACGAAGTCGCGCGCGGGCAGCTAGTATATTTCTAAATAATATTGTTGACCGTATCAGCCAATATTATATTCAAATCCATAACATGATATTGAATTCTAAAATATTCACAGAAATCTATAGAAGGATAAAAATGTTTCCAAACCGACACTCAATCCGGAAGTTATTAAAATAAAGGTACCGGAATATATATTCATGAAATTGGAACGTTCGAAAAAAGCTCAAAGCATCCATCAATTAGAGTAACTCAATACGCTGTCACATTAAAATGACGAGCACTAATGGATTCTCGAATTTGAATTACAAATGTATGGATGGCATCAGATCGGTCGGGCGGCGCGCTGAGAGCCATTGAACACCCGCAAGCCGAACTCTTGAATTGAATGAAGCTTGTTGAATGAACCTTACCTCTCTTATCAAGGCAGCATGGATTGTCGGTCGATAAATTTTACATCTCGATATAAAATCTATATCTATCGAATCGTGTCGATAGGTTGATGGAACTATCCTCGATAACGTATATCGAGACTTTTATTTGGTCGTGTGTTACCTATAACAAGATCCATGCTAAAGTTTTCGGTTAAATTTGTCGAATTTATCGGACAATCGATAAAGTGAGTTCGATGCTACCGATCTCGATATAGTCCCGTTTTGTCCAATTTTAATGTCAAATTTTATCGATTCAGAGATCCATACTTGCAGCCCAGGACTGTTCATGCTGATCGGTAGCATCGTACTCACTTTATCGATTGTCTGATAAATTCGACAAAGTTTACCGAAAGCTCTAGCATGGATCTTAATTTTGACATTATAGTTAACATTTTGACAATATAAAAGTCTCGATATACTTTATCGAGGCTATAGTCACCGACTGTCCGATTATCTAGTACCTACTATAAATTGCTCACGAGTTATATCCAAAAAACAAACGCAGTTACGGGTACGCAGCAGAAAATTCTCGCGAACAAAGGAATTCCTTCGGAAATATTTGCGGAACAATGATTAATCGAATGTAACATAAATCTATCAGGTGAGTTCGATCAAACATGTCGATGCTTTGACCACGGTCCGTGAAGCGGCTCTTTTTGCACGCTTAATTACAACTATCATACGTAATTGCGTACTTTGCACAAATTATGATTAATTATGAACCGATATATGATGGACACAACTAGGTTTAATGTACAGGCTGTCTAGGAATAAAGGTCAAACTGAAACTGATAGATGACGGATCATTGTTGGCCAAGTTACGAAAACTATAAAATAGGTCATAACTTTTGAACCGCGAAAAATTGCACCGACATTCTCTGGGTTAACAAGTTTGGAAATGACCTTGCCCATGCCCCTATTCGATTTGATTTATACTTCTAGGGTCAGATAGATAAATAGATATATTAACACTTTATTGCACACCAGGAATACATTAAAATACAGGATTTATTAAAATCAGAAGTACAAGCTCAAAAAAAATTGTAAATTAGTATTAGGGTCACCCTGTATATTGGTTTTTGAACATAGTTACTTTAATACTTTCTTATCAGTAGTTTAGTACACACTAATTAGTTCATCTGTGACGCGTTTTCATATATTTCATACATTTTTTATAGTTTTATATTTCACGAGATTTAAATAAATTCCTTTTGTAACGGACAGAATAATTTGTATCACAATCTTTCAAATTTTACAAAAATCATAGAGCAGGGTGATTCTGTTTGTCCTTGAGGTATGTTCCTCATAACACTATGGACACCCTGTAGTATAGACTAGCGGCCTTTGTTCTTTGTTATTTCTTGTGCCAATTAAGTGGCTCGGTTTAGATACATGCGATTTGTCACGGTGAAGCTTCTGACTTAATACTTTGTAACACCACTCAATCATAATGTTTTTTATTTGCCTTGCTCCTTGGTCTGTCTGGTGTTCACAGATCATTATTTTGATCCAATTCAATGTGTTATGTAGCATTTTAAATCACAACAGCTTTATACTCAAATCCAACTCTTTTCACATCTTCCCCCTGGTCACAAAGCCCAGTGGTGGTATCAGCAATGCAAAGATTCGCCACGCTTCCATCATTTGTCATTGCTAATGATCGCAACATCGTTGTTCAACCATGGTTTAACTGATACCCTTTAACAAATGACACGCAAATCTATGCCACCATTAACTTCTAAATAGTTGACAAGTTTAGTTAATCGTGGAGTTTTTGGATTTTTGCAAGGTTCTCTGTTTGGTCCATTACTAATCCTATGACATACAAAATAATTCTGACCAAGCTTTTATAATAAGTTTTCGTCTTAAAGTACGTATTTATGACTCGTTTGGTCAACGTGATTATTATTTTTGGGACTTTATCACCAAATAGCCATAAAACGTCCACTGCTGGACATCTCCATAGAATAAGGCAAACGGTATTGACCCGCCTCCATTCACCCAATTGTTACAACATCATCTGGACGGGAAAATATAAAAAGGTATTACATGCCATTGAATTTGTTCACCAACTCATAAGAAGAAAGCAAGATGTTAGCCTTAAGATAACGAATCCTGTACAGTTCCACAGGGGTCTATGTTTGGTCCAAAACTTATCCTTACATTCTTACAAGAGGATTTTGAACGCCAATGGCCGTGAATGATTCTTAATCAAGATTTATCACAAATCAAAGTGCTAACAAAATTGCAAACAGACTTTTGATACAAAAAATACACAATACAAATCACTGTATCGCCTCTTAATGATCTTGATGTCTGGAATGATTGTAGAGCGGGATAGCATGACATGCTTCAGTGAGTTAGAAAGAGTAAGCTGTAATGGTATCACCGGAAACGGAGTAATATATGGCGCATTGTTAGTAATGAGATCGGTTTGTGTGTTCGTTTGTCCGTGGGCGGACGCGAGTGTGTCCTCTTAAAATGGTGTTGCTTTTTCAATTACTTTTAACTAGTTATCCAACCTGGTTTCACACTTCGTTCTGAGCAAACTAACCTGTCCAAGATGCATTTTCTAACAAGTTTATAGACTTGACAGATTCCATGAAAGTTTGAAGAACCCTTCTAATGTCATTGAAACTACATTAATAATAATAATAAATAATAAATAAATGCAACATTTCACATAATATTATCTAGCCCAAAGCTAAGCAGAGCTTGTTTTATGGGTACTAGATAACTGATATACTTAATACAATACATTACGTATTCTATGACAATACATTACATAGATATATATTTTTTATTATGCATAGAAAAATACCCAGAATACACTGAACAAATATCCGCAGAACGTACAAATATTTGATCCGAGGCGGGAATCAAACCCGCAACCTCCTGCGTCGCAGGCGAACCTTCGACCGCCGTGCCACAGAGGTTTTCAACATTGTACCTATCATCACGCTAGTTTTTTAAGAAGTAGGCAGAGACTTATTTTTGAGATCGTAAAAAGGTGTTAATTTTCGTCACCACCATTATCATCATCAGCCTGTAGAAGTCTACTGCTGGGTATTGGCCTCTCCAATAGAATGGCACGACAAATGGTTTTAAGCCTCCTCCATCCACCAACTTCCTGCGACCTTTAAATTGTTGTTGGTCCAATGTTATCCATATGTTGTGGGGGACCTTTTTACACTGCGTCGTCTGATTCGTGGTTGCTACTCGAGAACCTTTATGTAGTGGTTGTGTCCTGCCCATTGCCACTTCAACGTGCTAATTCTAACATCTTGGTTCTTTCATTTCGGATTCCACCTCCATTTAACTAACTGTTAAATAAGAAATCAAGTGATAATTGAAAACTATCAAACGTTATGCCAACACTGTTTTCAGAAATGAGTTTTTTCAAAATTTGACAACACAAAATGACGACAAAGCAAAATCCCAAATCATTGCACTAAACAGCGTTAATAATAAGCATGAAACACATGACATCGACCACCGTGTCTAACCCGGTGTCCTCACAATACCAAATGAAATCAAACAACCTAACAATACGTCCCGTTCAAGGCCCGTTCATATGCAAAACAGGGCTAAAATTTTTGACACAACCATAAAAGATAGATCGCATTATAAAAATAGATCCATTGAAAGATCAAACAATGGCTTCGATTTTTGTGTATTTTGAATTTCGATTTTTGTATAGTTAATATCATTCTTGTAATATTAGGATTTGTTTAGACGAGAGACGCATAGCGGTTTTGGCACGTCAGTAGTTCTATTATCAAAAAAAAACTGTTTTACAACTAATGTTTGTTATCTGTTTAGCTCAGTTAAATGTTTCGCGTACGCTGATTTGATTGAACGCGCATTTGATTTTTGTGTTTATGGGTAACCTCTGTTGAATGGCCTATATACCAGGAATTTGACTGACTGGGCTTATGCGCTACACCTGCCCACGAACAAGTCTCTATTAGAGTTAGCTTTGCAACTTAGGTAACTAAATACAGCTTCACACTTTGAATCACCATTAATACCTTCTAAAATAAGAGGATGAGGTGTTAGCCTATATAATACTGCGCTTATAGCAAAATTTCAAACGCAGATTTGAATTCTAGTAATCCGATTTTCTCAATAGCAAAAATTCACAAAGATACTATTAATTTTGGTGCTATTTTTGAATTGTTTTCAAAATGACGAAAGTGGTAAGGTAAAATAAAAATTGAAAAAAAAAAACACTCCCTTCCAAATTATTAACAGCCGACTCTAAGAATCGTTGTAAAATTTGCTATATTTTACGACAAAATAATATGCAAATAAAATTACTTGAATTTCTGGACATGAATTTCTGGAGATCAAAAATCATCCATGCGTCGCGTTTACTCACCTTGAAAAAGACTTTTTAAATTATAATTGAAAATTTTGAGTGCCTACACTGGTATACTGTATACAAAAACAAAATAATTATCATCTATCACAAGGGTACAAATTAGTATTTTTCTTTACTTTGTATTTCCTCATTCTCTGCTTCTATCAAATATACCATATTCCAAGCTTTGCTGCTCTATATATCCGCTTTCTCTCATACCTCATTCCTAAATATCCCTTTATCGAAGAACACGATAGTATGTCGTATCAAACAAGGCCCAACCCTTCTGACAATGGCCCATAGCCCGAGTCATTAGGAAATTTGAATAAAAAATGTTGCAAGGGGAGATACCGCTCTTGCATAAGTAATTATAACAATTATTTTTTGATGTTTAATAAATTATTTTCGATGTGTATTGTTTGCGAAATATGGATTAAGTATTGATGGAAAAGATAACGAAAGTTGCATGGCGCATGTGATAATATCAATGATAATATGAAAAAGACATCAAACACAGTATAAGGTCATCGTTATCTTGAGATATAAATAATAAAAAATAAATAACGTAGTGGATTCATTATAACTAAAAAATCTTATCTTAAAAATATCCATTCTGCAGAAGAAGAGAGCCCTCCTCTCGATGGACTTAAGAAATTATAAAGGTTGCAGAAAGTCGGTGGATGAAGGTGGCTCAAGACCTTTCATCGTGGCATTCTCAGAGGGAGGCCTATGTCCAGCAATGGACTTCTACAGGTTGATGATGATGATGATGTCTGTTTAGAGTAGAGCTAATATAAATACCTAACTAAATATTTATAATAAGTATAAATATTTAACTTAATACTTTAATAAATAACTACTTGCTCTTTCTTTTCATATGAACATTTTGACAATGACCCTTGTATTTGTCGAAAGTATATGGAGCCCTAAAGTAGTTGGACTTTCGCTTTTGACTATGAAAGTAAGTTGTCAACACGCGACAAAAACGACAAGGTGCACCGCAGGAAGCCTGTACTATGACACCACACTGTTTGGTGGAAACAAAACTTTTTATAATTTAAGTTATAGAAAAAACATGAGTGAAACTTTGTCTTGTGTAGTTCAATGATCTATGACTAGCCGTACTATTAAATAAAAGTGAAATTAATAATAATGTGGAGAATGAGGTTTGATGTTTGTCTTGTTCTGACGCCGAAACTGTTGGGCCAATTTTAATTTTGAAGAGATTAGCACATTGTTTAAAACATATTGTAGAGCTATAAGCGAGGCCTACCTGTCCATTGCCACTTCAACTTGCAAATACTACGAGCTACATCGGTGTTCTTGACTCTAAATCAGGATAAAATTATTATATTTTTGAATAATACTTGTACCTATTAACTAACTTCTACCGTTGTATGTCTTTTATGTAACTTCATGGCATTATGTCTACCATCGGGAACACTAACAGTCTCAAAGTCACCTTAAACAGCATAAAACTCTTTTGAATTATCAATAATAATTTCATTAGGATTATCAGGAACCTGCAGTTTGCTTCTAACTTTCCCTGCTAGTCCAATGACACAATCGAAGCATTATTAATCAGACACCCTCATACACTTTTTATCACACTCGTCACTTCCTTCCATTGGATATCCAGATGTCGCTATTCACATTCAAATCTCGATAATATTATATTTAGATCACCCTTTTTTTTGTCACAAAAAGGTGCCACCGTCTTGTGTTGTGGTCACAAAAAGCGATGGAGTTTGAGATGGGTACTATGGATTCAATGGTGGCTAGATTTTGGATTTGGTGACGTCATCAACTCGTCAGTTAAGATTTAATCCAAAATTTTAAAGGTCAAGTGTAGGTTACATTTATTCGACTTGTTATTGGGTTCTGTAATATTCATCTGAAGTGGCAGACTACCGCTAGCTTACCATGAGCTCTTATAGCCAATCAGTTCAAAAACTATTCAGTACAAAATATTGGTTCTGTGATGTCTGCAATTATATTTAAAGGCGCAGTCACAGAAGGTCTATAGAATTCTGTGATTAAAGTAATTTAATGATGGGAAATGTCAGCGACGAACCGATGTTTTTTACTAAATCGTTTTTGAACTGAATGGCTATAAGAGCTCATGCTCACCCCCCAGGGGGGTTACTAATACTGATAGGATACTGATAGGTACTCTAACAAAACTGTTATACTCAGGTTGTAGTGCACTTGGTATTACTTTATTTATATATCTTTACTTCCAAGTTATCTTTAGCAATGTAAGCATCTTTGATGTGAGATATAGTCTGGGTGCAATGGTTACTTCCCTGGGTGAACTTAGCACCAAGAGCACTGTAGTTGAAGATTTAGTCCCAAAATTTTAAACCTGCATTAAAATATACGTTATTCAATAGATTTACCATCTGGAATGGCATTGGTGAATGAAAATGTCCACATTTGTAAGAAGTGCATTGTGGTGCGTAGAGTGCATCGGAAACACTGCGCCCGCATCATCAAATGTTAATTGTTGCGCTGACGCCATGAGTTGTGTAGAGTTAGGCATTATAGAAATGTCAATAGTAAGTAAAGTGATTTTGTATATTATGCTAATTGAACGAAAAAAAATTAAATCTTGTCATATTTTATATGAGTCTTTAAAACTTGTTACTGACCAAATTCTTGCAATGAGGTTAGTAAATTCAACAGATCTGAAATTTCTACTTATTCGAGGTTAAAATAGACCTTAGTAAATTTTGAACCTTTCTTAATTTTTAACCGACTTCCCAAAAAGGAGGAGGCTCTCAATTCGGTTGTATTTTTTTTTTTTTTTTTTTTTTTTTTTTTAATGTTTGTTACCGCATATCTCCGGCGTTTATGAACCGATTTGGAAAATTCTGTTTTTATTTGTATAGATATACTTCCAGATTGGTCCCATTTTTTTCAAAATCCAGTTCTGATGATGGGATCCATGAGGAATTGAGGGAACTCCTCAAATATTGTAGGCATACATATGGCGATTTTGATATTTTCAGCAACAAACCAAGCATTTGCATTCAAAAAGTATAATAATCCTTTCACCACTATGGTTCTTTCATCATTTTTTTTTCATCCAAATATTTTGTCAAATACTATGGCGGAAGTCGGTTTTTTAAATGAAAAGTTATTAAATGAAAAGTTATAATGGTATCAAGTTACTTAATGTAGATAAACAGTTGTAAGATATACCCCTACAAAGTTAAGGAATTGTTATTTGTTATTTATGTAATTTTTATTGAAACTGTGTCATCTATTCTAAAATATGCCTAGCTCTATGTCATCCACCATTAACATCATCGAGACTTCGTCCAAGAATATAATAACGTTGATTAGTTAATGATTGTGGCTGAAACAATGAGTCAGGTCAAATCCATGGATATGGGGGCAACGCCTCTTTGAATTAATTAGAAATTGTTGATAAGGGATACAATATTCATGGAAATTATCATGGAACACACACCAACAGTCATGTGATCGATTCCCTGACTAGGGTAATTTTTTGAATTGTAAACAAAATTGAATATGGTGAAAATTTTAATGTTGGTGTGGGTTCTTATCAGATGAAACCTATTCTTATACGAGGCTGCCCCATAGAATGCAATGGGGGGATTTTCCATAATCACCACGCTTGGCAAGCGGATTGGTGATTGCAGTATTAGTGTTAAGTACTCAGATGGATGGATGAATAACTTTTCATTTAAAAAACCGACTTCCGCCATAGTATTTGACAAAATATTTGGATGAAAAAAAAATGATGAAAGAACCATAGTGGTGAAAGGATTATTATACTTTTTGAATGCAAATGCTTGGTTTGTTGCTGAAAATATCAAAATCGCCATATGTATGCCTACAATATTTGAGGAGTTCCCTCAATTCCTCATGGATCCCATCATCAGAACTGGAATTTGAAAAAAATGGGACCAATCTGGAAGTATATCTATACAAATAAAAAAAGAATTTTCCAAATCGGTTCATAAACGCCGGAGACATGCGGTAACAAACATAAAAAAAAAAAAAAAAAAAAAATACAACCGAATTGAGAACCTCCTCCTTTTTTGGGAAGTCGGTTAAAAATGGCTTGGCCGATATTTAAGCTTACTTGTCATTGATCTTTCTACAATCATAATTGTGAATGCAATAAAAAATTGAAGTTGAAATAAATTTTACAGACATCAAATCTGAGCTACTTTACATTCAAAAAACCAATTTGAAAGAAATAAAGAAAAGAAAGAAAGAAAAACTTTATTTATGGTCTAACAAAAAACACACAAACATTATAATATCAAACAATTAAATAACAATGACAAAATGTGTGTGCTAGTTGCAAACCACAATTTCGTGGATTATCTCCCGACAAAAAAGTACATTCCATTGATTAAGAAAGTATTTTACATTGATAGAGAAAGAAGAATCATCTAAAAGGATGCCATTGTATAAATGTACAATTTCAGTAATGTCTATCGTGAATCGCAAAGTGTCGTAAATATCGAAATACTTACAAACGTAACAACAATAAACTGGAAATTTAACTTTATTGCAAAGGAGTAAGGGTGTTTTGAATGCAAAGATAAGTTTGCTTTTGGTAGAAATATTCAACCCTTATGGAAACCACGATGTGCATTTCGATAATAGATCGTAGAGCAATTTGAATGACAGAGAACAAAATATTTTTGGATACCTTGTTATAATTACTTAATAGACGCTTCCCTAGCAGTACCTATATGAATACTATGGAATACAATTACTTAAACATAATAATTTTTTATAACCTTATTTTATACTACTTTAATTTAAATATAATTATTAATACGATTTATAATGAGAAAAATCACGTACAATTGACAAATTATCAATAAAATGTTTATATCAGTTTATACCTACCTAATAGTAAAAAGGATTATAAAAAAAATCAAACCGTGTTTGTTGCCCCTAGGTTAAGTCGCGTTAGAGCCAGGAGTAATTTTAGCTTATAAGACAACTCAAAATGATCTTTGTGATTTTAATTAATAAAGTACTTTTGACTTTGAATCTGACAATGTAAAACAATAAAAATATGATGACATAATAGCCGACTTCAAGCTAGAAGAAATTATATTTTTGAATGGGAATTTTGAAATTGAAAAAAAAGTGAAAAAAACACACTCAAGATTATTTCGTACTTAAGTTTCTCGACCGAATTTAATTCGCCCAAAAGAACGAGGTGGCACTTTTTATGTGTTTTAAGATTAAACTTCAAAATACAGTAGACTGGTTTGCATATCCAAACTGCGATTAATTTCAATGTTCAACTAGATTATGTGAGATTTGTAAATTTTTCACCCAATCGATCAATTTTTTTTGATTCCATCTATTGTTCTATTCCTTGTCTCTTTTGGCTTTCTCTGACCAAATTCTACTCTGCACTAAGTATCGCGTTATGAAAGATTCAAGATGTTCCGCCATGGATTATTGAGCGAACCCTTTCGCTCTTATCTGGAGGTAAAAAATAGATAAAAATTCTTACTCCAAGGTCTCCAGATCATTACTTTAGATCACAGAGTTGAGTACGGAGTAAAAATGGTACAAGACATATTTTAACTAACATAAATAACCTAACAGTCACATACATAGCCCTGATCCCACATTAAGAATCCCTGTGTCGTGGTTATCAGGAACTACCAGTACCGTGGTACCACAATACCCAGACCCAGAACAAATGTTTGCAGATCATGCAAACATTTGTCCCGCAACGGGAATCGAACCTGCACCTCTCCTCCTGCGAGTCTGAGCCGGCTACTCACCCACGCGCTACAGAGGTAGTCAATCTTTTCATAGTTTCAAAACTGTCAACCAATTGACGCCCACTGTTGGACTAGGCCTCCCCCATACAATGCGATGGAGTATTTGCCATGATTACCACGCTTGGCAGACGGATTGCTGATTGCAGTATTTGTGTTGAGTGTTCAGGTGGATGCTGCTGCCTATTCTTTGGTATCTTTTACTTTATGCGACAATTCCCCATTCTGTGATTGTTTGGTGCCTCATAAGAGTTCATAATTTAAGCAACTGTTAATGATACCTAAAAATTAGATAGCATAGACAAAAAACCGGTGAAGTACGAGTCGGACTCGCTTAAAGAAACAAATATTCCGTAATTTTTTCAATATTTTTGGCTCATTATTTTCAAAGATACCACATATCAATCAATATTAAATTATGGATGGTCAATATTCGCATATTTTCTTTAATATATGATGCATTTAACACAAGTTTTTATTTTTTCTTCTTTGCCCCCCCTCTTTGCCCTACAGAACCCCTAAAATTTGAATTAATTTACTTACGCTATGCGTTCGTGATTGAGTCAAATTTTTGATCCAGTTCATTCAAAAAAAAAGCTGTGATAAACTGGCAGACACTTGAGTGATTCTATAATGATTTCGCATTGGTATCTTTTCAGATACGGAACTATAAAGACAAGAGGTAGGTAGAGATGCGCTTTATCTTGTGCCAATAACGTTATGTTCAAAGGTAGATTAACAGCTAATAAATTAGTGCAAGCTATTATGTGTTGTATCTCAGCGCAGTATGAAATGTCACTGTCAAACTGTCATGTTACATTCAATGTCATTCGCTCAACCAAAAAATTGTCTCTCTTTCCATCCAGCCTTGCTATCAGCACGTCAAATAAATTATCTTAAAATGATGTTGGTGATATACCTAATCCCTTGTAAATTAAATGTAATATTGTCTCAAAACAAGTGTTTAAAATACAGAATCCAACAGAAAATAATTTTTAAAAAAATCTGACTCATTGTGTTTATAACACCTCAAACACTACACACCTATCCAAAACCAGATGAACCAAACCAGTTACCATTCAATCTTCGCCCTACAAAAACTATGACAATAGTTCACGTGCGAAGACAGACTACCAGACAGTCACCCACTAGTGAGAAACTACTTTGAATATTGTGGGGTGTTAGTTGTGAGCGATCGAGATTGAGATAAAATATAATTCTAATAAAGTTATTTTATTTTAACAATTTTAGAAAAACTTACTGCTAGGTATGAACGATAACAATTAAATATATAAGTAGAAATAACATGCCAAGGATATTTTATTTTCTTCAAATCGGTGCTCTTAGTGGAAGGTGTCCATTTTATTATGCTGAATACCAATTACAAGTTTCCGCAAATTATAACATATAATTATAATCCTACTAATATTATAAACGCGAAAGTTTGTGAGTATGGATGGATGTTTGTTACTCTTTCACGTAAAAACTACTGAATGGGTTTGAGTGAAATTTGGAATGGAGATACTTTACGCCCTGGATTAACACATAGGCTACTTTTCATCATCATCATCATCATCATCAATTTTCATCATTATTCACGCGGGTGAAACCGCGGGGCGCAACTAGTACAAAATATAGATAAAAAAAACTAAAGACAAAAATAAGGCGTAAAGCCGGGTCTGCTGGTCCAAATTAAGGTACTAACAAACCATGTTAGCATAACATGAGAGGCTTATATGTCAAGGGATGGACAGCAGCATCAACCTGAGTACTTAACACCAAATACTGCAATCACCAATCCGCTTGCCAAGCATAGTGATGATGGCAAATTCCCTTTATTTATTTGGAAGAGGCCTAGCTAGTCCAACAGTGGACATCCAACAGCTGATAATGATGATATTATATCTAAAGATGTCGCACTTGGCACACTTGTAGCCTTAGGCTGCGTCCTCAGTAGGCAAACTGTACGCAGCCGACTGAGTTAGCGGCGTATCGGTTTAGTACGCCCTTCCATATATTTGAAATGGAGTGTTCACAGTATGTTAGTTTTGCGCTTACTCTACGCAGTTTGCCGCGTAACGCGTAACGCTGCAAACTGCGCGAGCGCGTTCCTGTCTCAGTGGCCGACTCACAGGAAAACCGGTTCCAGTAAGCGGTGAAATAGTTTTAGTTCGCCACAAATTTGCGGCTCACTCAGTCGGCGGCGAACAGAGGCCCAATTCTCTAACTAAAAAAACAGTTAAAATAGAGTTCGGATCATGTTTCGATCTTGTGTCGATGTCTTAAATGTCAGAAATGGTATTCTCTTTGCTTAAAATACAACACTGTAATGTGAATATATCGAAATGTGACCGAAACTTGAACGATTCAAAGTTTTTTCGATAATTTTAGCTTAAGTAGATACGAATCTCCCTTTACTCTTTCCAATTGCATATATAACCATCCTACTCTAACGGTATTCACCGTGAATTGAAAGTAGACTAAATTGTTATTTATGAGGAAGCAGAATACCAACTTTCTGTCAATTCACAATTCGGTCTCGATTCGGTTAACTTTCAGTGTAGTAATAAAATAATTTAGAAAATTGGGCCTCAGTTTGCCTACTGGGGACGTAGCCTTACGGCCCGTTCACACATGTCTCCGTTTTACTGTTCCGTTTTATCGTGTACGTTTTTTTTTCGTCGATGGCGTATGTAGTTGTATGAGCGACTTCACACATGGCACAGTATTCTGTATAGAGTAAAAAATATCGTTCCGTAAAAAAATTACATTCCATTTTGTCATCGATTACTGGACGACGGAACAGTAAAAATATACGGATACGTAAAATTTTAACGGATAGATACTGTGTGTGTGACAGCGTCCATCCTTGTAGAATAGCGGCGGTATACTGCGAGTTTTCTGTTCACACATCGCATCCAGTAATGACGGATCCGTTGAACGTTATACGGTGCCTATGTGTGAACAAAGCATAAATTTATGACGTATCCGTTAAAAACGTACCAGTAAAACGGAGTCCCATATGTGAACGGGCCGTTAGATCGAGTCAAGGTTGGCAGGTACCTTTCAAAACCTACAAATTACCAAGCGATGATAAATGATCACAATCGCTATAGTTTCATCAATTAAAACACCAGTCAAGATCAAAGCGGCTTCTGTGAGTATCGAGTTTTGTATTTAGTTGAAGACTTTATTACGTCTAGTCTATAGGATACATAATTTATTTTTGAATTACTCATTCAGTGAATTACTTACTATTCGAATAAGCAGAGTCAATGACTCTGGAGCGTGAATGATTGTCGAACGATTCAAAATAACAGAGGGCCTAGCCAAACGGCATTCGCTTCGAAGCAATTCCATTTCTACAGTCGTATTACAATACAAAATACCACGTGACATATCGATAGCTTACGTCAATCTCATACATTTTGGACTTTTATAGCGTCATCGCTATTAGAATGTTACTTTGTCTACAGCCTCAGGCCTAAATAACTTTTCATTCCGCCGTTGTATTCGACTAAAAATCTGGATGATTTTTTTTTTATTACCATAGTGGTGAAAGGGTTATGATACTTTCTGAATGCAAATGCTTGATTTGTTGCTGAAAATATCAAAATCGCTATATGTATGCCTACAATATTTAAGGAGTTCTCTCAATTCCTCATGGATTCCATCATCAGAACTGGATTCTGAAACTTGGGATTCTGGGACCAATCTGGAAGTATATCTATTCAAATAAAAAAAGAATTTTCCAAATCGGTTGATAAACTACGAAGATACGAGTTAACAAACATTAAAAAAAAGTCTACGTAGATGTGTACCAAGTAACTACACCCGATTCCTGCTGCGGGACCAATGTTTGCATGATCTGCAAATACTTGTTCAGTGTCTGGGTGTGTACCATGGTACTCGTAGTTCCTGATACCCACGACACAGGTAATCCTAGTGTGGGATCAGCCCCCAAATTACAGTAGCAAATGGCAATGGGGAACGCAAAAATGGGGATCATTTTGGCAGCCTTAGCGCTATCTAAATTTTATGAAACTTGAACAGGGGAAACTTCTTGTCCTAAATATTCCTCCATTCAACTTTCAAAAGATTTGGACAGTGCTAAGACTGCCAAAATGATCTCCATTTCTGCGTTTCCCATTGGCATTTTTTTTTTGTACTACTTGGCAAGCAAACAAACTTACGGCCCACCTGGTGGAAAGCAGTTACCATAGCCTATGGACGCCTGCAACACCAGAGGCAACACACGCGCGCTGCCGACCCTGAGACATAAAGATGAAAAGTCTCATGTGCCCGTAATTTCACCGGCACCCGTACCCTTCAAACCGAAACACAGCAATGCGAGCACTACTGCTTGGCGGAAGAAATAGGTACGGTGGTAGTACTTCACCGGACGAACTCTTTTTCAAAAACTTCTACTACTAACAAAACTATTTCCCACTGTAATTGCGGGGCAGGACTACGTATGTGACTGTTGGGTTTTATGAATACTACACGGGCGAAGGTGTACACTACACGGTACACACTTTGCTATATACACAGCACAAGTCTTCAAGTCCGATGATGATGTTAATGATGGTGATAAATTCTTTAGTTAACTGGTCAGGTCCTTAACACAGTATTCATTGAAATCACATCGCGTTTATTAGAGGCCCCGAGTCGGCTCAACTCCGACACAATGTAAATTTTTCTTTTATGATTTTTTTTCTTCGGAAAACTCTTTTTTTCCCGTTGATTAACTCTATTGAAGGCGAGAAAATCAACCCTTTCAATGGCACGTTTTTATTTCGTAATCAAGTTGGAATTTTTCATAAGTCTGATAAAAAAAGCTAATAAATCATTTGGAAATTAATAATTAATAACAGCACGAAGCGACGGACGGAATCGAAACGTAAATTTAAAGTTATTTGCATAAGAAGGGATACTTTTTTCACATTCTTTTTGTTTTTTTTTTCCAAATTCTCTTACCTATTTGGTTGCGAAAGGATAGGGCGGATAAGACGATGCTATTTGTAACTAAACTGAGTTTTATAACGCGTTCTGTACGGCTAGGCTGACTAACGTTAGTAGATAACAATAGCTTATCGATGATAGTAAATTTAAAATATTAACCAATCTTTGTAATTCGATTGGTTAATAATTAACATTTACTTCAAGCTACCCTGATGTCATTGGCCAATATTAACATTTTTGTTCGTCTCGCTAGCGTCTTGGTAAAGTTAGTCAGCCTGTGCTAGCCGTACAGGTCTTGTGGTGGAATATTGTCATGCCTTGTGTGATTGTCCTCTCCTCCCGTGGATGTCGTAAAAGTTGAATTAGGGATTATACCAGGGGATGGGCAGCAGCATCCACTTGAGTACTCAACATGAATACTGTGATCACCAATCCGCCTGCTCAGTTTGTTGATTTTGCAATTCTCTCCATTTTATGGGGGACGCATAGTCCAGCAGTAGACGTTTAAAGGCTGCTGATGATGATGATGAAGTGAAGGCTCATCTGATTATCCTCCGTATTTTTTGCTAATGTTGTTTTTGTGTACAAATGACCAATTCCGAAAGAGTTCATTTTGAATCAATTGAATTAAGTTCGTTTGTGTTGCAAAACAGTAGGAACTTATTATCGACCTCTTGACGTAACGCAGGGTGCTCAAAAAAGATCTAGTGACGACGCGGCGAATGCATGAACATGGCATATCCACACTATGCCAATTTTAACCCTTTACGCGCGCGGGCGGATATCGAAGGGACAGAATGAACAGATGTTTTTAATATCTAAGACGCCCCTGCATCTAATGTTTACATTTTGCATTGTTCCTTTAAGAATCGACGATTGTTTGTCTGTTTGTTAAATGTAAAAAATATTGTTTTGAAATTAAAGGTTCAAATGCAAAGTTTGTACATGTTAGTTCAAATATGGAATGGAGTGAGGCAGGTGCAAATATTATTCGTTAAATATAGCCCCATTAGAAAGGTTCTACATAGCCAGTGAAACTGAGCGTGGTGATTATGGCAAATTACCCCCCCCCCCCCTTGCTTCTGTGGGAGATGCTTGGCCCACCGGTGGACGTCTAAAGGCTGTTGATGACATAGAGTTAGGTGACCCAACCACGGAGGGATTCTGATTTCGAGGATTAATTTTGGGGGGCAAACTAGAAAATTTTAAAATAAGCTTTTGTCAAATGTGTCATGTGCCATACCAAATGAAAGAACCGCGTTATGAGAAATATAAATATTATTTTTTAATCATTTTAAAATGCTATTTAAGAGATATTCAAGAAAGTATAGAAAAAAAATCCACCTCTCCATTCCGAAAACACAAAAAAAATTGAATATTGGGCGAATCATACTTTACAGGAAAACCCAAATTAAAGTAATAAATCTCCAATAACATCAACCGGATGATGATGTATTTACTTGAATCTATAAATTGGAAAGTACCTATGACGAGTTAAACGAAAACAGTTCAATTTTTGCTATTCACAACATAATAGCACGAAGGACTAAAAGTAATGTGTTCTCAAAAAATTAAGACCCTACAATAGTTAAGTAACAAAACCTTGTGAAACTAAAAGAAAAGCATTAATCCACCGTTGCCCAATGACAATAACAATTGCTATTCAAATATAACAATAATTTAGCCGACAGACGGAGAGGGCAATTATGTGTTTTGCTGTGGTACAAGAACATAGCGACTAAATACACACACCTATTTACAATTTACTGTATTCTTTTTGATAGATTTTTAACCGGTTTAGAATAAACCTTTGAAATATATCGTATTTATTAGGTATTCTATAATGTTTGGTAGCATAATATTACTTACCTAGCCAATAAAACTGCAATACAATTCGTAAAAATTCAAAAAAAGCGAAGCGAGGCCGAGTGCCTGCGACGCAGGAGGTTTTGGGTTCGATTGCCGCCTCTGGACAAATATTTGTACGATCTGCAGATAATTGTTCAGGGTGTTCTGGGTATTTTTCTATGTACTTATAATCAAAAATATCTATTTATGTAATGTATTGTATATCAGTTATCTAGGCCCTATCCCATAACACAAGCTCTGCTTAGCTTGTGGCTAGATAATTTTGTGTGAAATGTCCAGCATTTATTATTATTATTATTAAAAACATAAGTTAAGATTTTTTTTTTATATTTCTTCTAGGCTTGGTCGCGTTGGAACAGGAGTAATTTTAGTTTATAAGACGACTCAAAATGATCCTTGTGATTTCAATGAATATAATTATTTTTGATTGGATTTGATTTGGCCACCCACCATTTGAAGTTAGTGAACTTCATATCACTCACACACAATTGTCAATTTGTAAAGTTTAGGGTAAAGCGCACTGTTATCGGCTAGTAGGTACCTATTATTGGCCACTCATTATTTAGGCACGTTAACCAACCATAGGAGTAGTATTTTTTTGTGTTTCAGTATTTTAATTAAGGTAAGTATATTATTTCTCTCATATCTTAGAACTAAAGTCTAATGTCGTCACAATCCGTACAGCGTGAACACTTTGTAATTGCATTCGCACGATCGCCGATTATTTTGTCACAGACGTGGACTTTGATATAATTGCTAATGACTTCCGAAATAAAATTATTCATTAATTATAACGAGTATAATTTGCAATCCAAGAAGTCTTGTCGTCAACGTTTTTCTGGTTTGAATGGTCTATTTTACAGATGGCGAACTAAATAAATGCTGGACATTTCACATAACATTTATATAGCACCAAGCTAAGTAGAGCTTGTGTTATGTGTACTAGATAACTATATACGTAATACAATACATTACATAGATAGATATTTTTTATTATACATAGAAAATATCCAGAACACCCTGAAGAAATATCTGTAGATTGTACAAATATTTTTTCCGAGGAGGGAATCGAACCTCCTGGGTCGCAGGCAAACCTTCGCCCGCCGCGCCACAGAGGTCGTCACCAAGGAAGGGTGTTATACCTACCTACTTTATACAGGCGCTTTACTATGTCGGATAGGAAAAAAACTTTAGGTACCTACCTATGTACGTATGTATGTACCTATCAAGCGTGGTGATAATGGCAAATCCCCTCATAGTATTCAATGGGGGGACTGGTGATGATGATGAGGTAGTTAGGAACTGACTATTGATAGTTATGTATTTTTTTCGAATTTATTTTCTGTTTCCTCTTTCTTCAGTCAAGCAATGGTGTTAAATAACAATAATAATTCATTTTTGTTGGTATCATTATTATAATAATAAAATCATGGTGTCAATATAATATTTCAGTGGCAACAAAAGTACACACCCTTTCACGATACGTTTTAGTTTTACGTAAAACGCGAGAATTGAAGGATTCTCTTTGCAAACCCCGCAACGTTATGGTTCGTACTTTGGTTCACCGGCACGAGTCGCAGGAAAAGTAATGAAAATTATGAAGAAAAGCGCCGTGGCCCGCCATCTAGCGGTGAGGGGAGGTGACTACCTGGCTAATAATAATTATTATTATGGCTGAGTGATTTCATGGCTATTTGGAAGTTCGGTCTTACTTTTATTACATTACTACATTTTAGTTAGATAGGTATGTCAAAAAGATTTGAATAGTTGTAGTGTATGTTCCTGAAAAATACATGGAGTACCTACCTAAGTAGTGGCGTTTTAAACAATTTAAAAGAAGAGTTCAGACATGTAATTTTTAGAATCCGTTGGAAATAAAAATAAAAAAAGCAAATGAGTAGGAATTTGATAAAGACTTACCTAAGCTTACTGGCTTAAAAGGATCGGTGCTTCTGTCAAATTTACCAAGCATTAAAGTCTTTTTTACAATTTGTTTCCTAAAATAATATCTAATCAGGTAAACGTCACAATTATTATTGACTTCAGCAGAAGATCATTTTCCAACAAAGTACGAACACCTAGTAACCGAATTTCGGGTGGCGCGAAACAAAAACTGACCTACATCTGCGCCCTCGAGTTCAGCCACCCCTGCCGACTACTGAGACGATCACCCTACGCGTCTTGCCCTTTTACTTGCACCTTCGATTACTTTCAAGGTGACTTGGATTATTGCATCCTTATTCTATACAGATATCCTTTTAAGAAAAATCAGATGTTTTAAAAACGAATTGAGTTCATTTTACTTTAAATTTAACCAAAAGTGTTACAATAAAAGCAGTGCAAGACTTAATAAAAGTCAAAAGATTTAAAGTTATACATAAAATATTTTTGCAGAAAGTCAGGTAGGTGTATCTGTTACTGGTCAGTTCCCAATAGGCGAGAATAATGTAAACAAAAGAGCACCAAACACAAACATTGCAGGGAAGGCCAAGAAACGGTTAGTCGATCGCGCCGCAAAAAAAGCGCATCCTATTATCGACTACAACAAAAGGACTTGTGCAGTGATACCTAAGTACACATCTCGATTCATCGTCTCGACTCGATCCGCCGAACCGATGCTATTGGCGCGCCCCACTGTCGCCGTGCGAGAGCGAGATGACGAGCGTAGTTTAGGTGAGGTGAGAGAAGGAGGGAGACGGTCATCTTAGCTACCGAGTAGCGTCCCACTGGGCGGGGCCGCGCCAAGGAGCGAGCCTCAGATGCGCGTAGTGTTGGTGGGGCTCCGTCCGTCCGTACGAAGGATCGCACTGCAGTCGTGTGTCGCGAACAGCACGCGCGCTCGCGGCCCGGCACGGGACCACGAGGATTACCTTACGTAATAGTAACTAATAGGATTCAAATCATCCGATAATCGATTGTGATTGTGAACTATCAATAATTCAAATCATCATTATACTTATTATTTTTTAATAAAAAATTGCGCGAGTGAACTTGAGTTTTGTGTACACTGTGTGTGTTTTGTTTTGTTTTCGCACGGACTTGAAAGATTATTTTCGGGCGTAACTGACTGTTTGGTTTTTATGATTTTGTGACACTTTTGTTGCATTGTGCTTGTGGCGAACATTAATTGTGGAGACTTAGTCATTGTGACTTTATTTACACTAAAGTGTACGTGGACATGTTTGAAAAAATCTAAGTGTTATTATCAACGTTCATCGGAGATCACAAGTAAGTACTCAGGGACTGTGCTCATAGAAATATTAGGGAGTGTAGAGTATCTTCGAATATTGCTCAATTCAAATTACTAACCGAAATTAATTCTAAATACAAGTCTTGTTACAAAAAAATTGTTGTGATAACTCATCAATTAAATTTTTCAACAAAGTTTTCTCAAAAGAGTCAAATAATATGAATCCAACTAAAATAATTCAAATTATTCTTAAAATACAAAAAAAACTGAGAAAAATGTTAAATTCTTTTAAATTTAATTCGATATTTAAAATCGGTGTTTGAGTTGTAGGTAGGTACTATCAGTTGACATTGAAAGCACAAATATAAAATCATGATATGCTAACGTACATACTTACTAAAAGTATTTTTTGATCGATAGATCAAATGATCAATTAAATCCAATAAGAAAATTGAAGATATCAAATAGTGGCCGCCGTGGAATCATTGCCGCCGCTTGCGAGTGGCCAGCAGTAGGTTCTTACTGTAGTGTCAAATTACCCCAATCTGAAATGTTTTCCCCCAAATTTCAAGATTCATGCTATGTTAGTGAATTTAATTAGGGTTGATAACAATAATTAATTGAGTGTTATGCCTGAATATAGGTATTATTTTCTTTACATAATGGAACTTTATCAGATAACCTATTCTTATTAATTTTTGAAGTTGGCTGAGTTCAAAGACTGCCCAAATAATAAACGCAACTAATTATTAAAATAACTTTATTGTGTCTAAAAATGGTCTAAATAAATCAAAAATACATCGTATTACAACCAAAATTGTATGTACACGATACCTACATGAAAACCCACCGTGGTGTATCTGGAATAGAACCCTTCGTCACCTCCCGTGGATGTAGTAAACGTGGTGATTTTGTCAGGGCCTCGTCCAAAAGTGGACGTAAACAATCTGGTGATAATGATGATGATCGCAAAAAAACAAACAAAAAATATTACAAAGCGTTAATTTTATCCTAAAATGGTTGATGATTTTGCGTTTTAATGAATAATTTCGAAGATAATTTATTTATCTTTGAAATTATTCATTATAATTATTACTAAAAATAATATTTCAATTAATTTAACTGAATAGTCACACGATTATTTGTTAGTGTACCTATATTTCAAACAATAATAAGTACTGATAATTTAGTTTTATTCGTGTATTATTATTTAAAACCTCATTAAATAACAATGGATCGAATAAAATAATATTAGATAATCAAAATAAATATTAAGACAAGGAGCTAATCTATCCTTGTTTTGTTTCCCACCGATTCGTACCTACCTATTATTGTTTAATTGTAACATGAGATTATGAGAAGTTCCGGGTTCTTTGCACAGATGGCGCTACGTGAGGTCGTTGCACTGTCCCAAACCTAACACCATTGCTAAAAAATATTCCATAAATTTTCGTAATTTTTTTTTCAGTAAAAGATATTTGTATTTATCTAATTTGAGAAATATCACAAACCAGATTTTAAATAATCTTATAAGAATTTCATGAATACGTCTTTCTATTAAAATCACCTTTTAAAAATAGTTTAAGTACATTTAAATGAAACAATAAATTTACACTTTATATAATTATGTGAACACTGAAACCCAAACATAATCTAACTGCGTTACTTTTATAAACATCACTAGTCAGTTACTGGTGCTGTTACCCTATTACACATACAAGCTAATACCGTATTTACCAGAATCTCAGAAAAAGGTTAATCACTATGTATCGATTAACCTCGAACGGGATTACCATTGTTCTATAATGTGAGAAATAATGTCTTATTGAAGTATTGTTAAAGTTATTGGATATGGGATATTTTTGTCATGATGCTATACTAAGAAGTAGTATCACGGCCAATATCACTGATCTGACCTAAGAAAGTAGATTAAGAGCAAATTATTTTTTATAGTAACTACTTTACTATATTTTTTTAGGACAGCTGCCTGTCTCTTTATTAATAAAATAACATAACATAACACCCAACAGTCACATACGTAGCCTTAATCCCACATTAGGATTCCCTGCCCGTAGGTATTCAAAAAATTAAAAAAAAACTTTTGATTTGTTTTTTTTTATTATTTTGAACTACGAGTACCATGGTACCATAAGCACCCAGATCCGGAACAAACATATTTACAGATCATATCATTTGTCCTGCAACGCGAATCGAATCTGTAACCTTTTTGCATCTCAGCCGGTTACTCACCCGCCGCGCCACAGAGGTCGTCAAAAAAATATTTATCAGCTTCAATCCTCTGATTTATAAAAGCTATTTAAAATTAAGCAATGCTTAAAGTTTTGCTTAATCTTAAAGCGCTGTCTTATTCATTATATTTACAATAGGTAGTAAGAGATGGCAATACTTGTACTGTTTAACTTTTAACATCCTACATTCGTTTAGATTTAAGATTTTGTAGACAATATAAGAAAGGAGGCCAAAAACAAACAGACCACCCAAATACGCCACTGAACCGATTTTGATAGAACAAGTATAGAGTATATATATATATATATTACTTAAGTAATATAGACATATATACATGAACACACGCCTTTTTCCCCGAAGGGGTAGGCAGAGCCTCAGAGGGCCTCTTCTCACCGTGGGTTGCACAATCGCAGGAATATAGACGTGGCAAGTGGTGAGCTCATCGCCGCCATTGCTTTCCACGAACAACTCGGCTAACGCTTTCTTCTAGTAATAACGCACTCCTAAATAAACCAGCAGCCAGGACAAATCTTATACCAACGAAAATTACTCAACAAGCCCGTAATAAAGACATCAATGGTTATATCTGCATTTAAAGGTGGCCATTGACATACAGAAAGTGAAGCCGCAGGTTGACATTAGTATTTTTATAAGTAAGTCTGTTAGTACGGTAAAACTAATTAAAAATATTAATAATAATAAATTTATTTGACATAAAAGATTTAAAGCATTATTCAGAAGATATATTTCAGGAGCTGGTTTCTCCCATCCTATTAGGTAGGTACCTATGTGTTTATGCTCAATGCAACTTAAAACTTAAATAAACTTAAACATAGAAAGAAAAAAGAAAAAATTCCAAAATGTATGCAATTACTGTAGGTTCTCCACAATACATGTTGTGAAATACATTTGTGTATCATATTGTGTGTCTGTGTTCTTTATATATCCTACTAATATTATAAACGCGAAAGTTTGTGAGTATGGATGGATGTTTGTTACTCTTTCACGTAAAAACTACTGAATGGATTTGAGTGACATTTGGAATGGAGATACTTTACGCCCTGGATTAACACATAGGCTACTTTTCATCATCAGCATTATCATCAATTTTCATCATTATTCACGCGGGTGAAACCGCGGGGCGCAACTAGTATTAAAATAAATTTAAATACATCTAAAGTATTATTATGTGTTAGAATCCTAATCATACTAAGTATAACTTTACTTATCTAATCTAATAATCAGAAATGGAAACCAGCTATCAATGTTTCAATGCCTCGTAATTGATTTGAATTGATTGGAAATACACTTCTTATATATTCAGTAGGTACAGTAGTAGGTAGTAGTTGAGTAGGTACATAGGTAGGTATTTTCATTTTACCTATGTTGATAACTTACATTCATACTTTTACCTGTTACTCACTTCTAACTAGAATTTAACTAATCTGTCAGAAATCTTATTGGGTTTTCCGCATTGAGGGTCGTGGTTTTTTTTTCTTTGCAAGCGAATAGTCATACGGCCCATCTGATGAAAAGCAGTTACCGTAGCCTATGGACGCCCGCAACACCAGAGGCATCACACGTGCGCTGCCGACCCTTGAGACATAAAGATGAAAAATCAGATGTGCCTGTAATTTCACCGGCACCCGTACCCCTCAATGCGAACACTACTGCTTGGCGGCAGAAATAGATACGGTGGTAGTACTTCCGAGGACGAACTCTTTCACAAGAAGTTCTATTACTATCTAAAAAAATCATATAAATGATCTTATTCTATAGTACATTATTTCACAAAATCACAAATACATCCAGTATAATTCCTATTATGATTATAATTAACGAAAGTTAAAAACAGTTATGTGACAAAAACGTTTTACTAAGTCTCACCATCATCATCATCATCAGCCAGTAGAAGCCCACTGCTGGGCATATGCCTCCCCCAGAGAATGACACGATGAACGGTCTTCAGCCATCTCCAACCACCGACTTCCTGCGACGTTTATAATATTTTTAGTCCATCGAGTGGAGAGCCTTCCTCTACGCGTCGTCCGATTTGTGGTCGCCACGCGACAACATTTATTCCCCAACGGTTGTCAGTTCTGCGAGCTATATGACCTACCCATTGCCAATTCAACTTGAGAGCTATGTCGGTGATTTTGGTTCTTCTACGGATTTGATCATTTCGGATTCTATTACGTAGTGAAACTCCTAACATAGCTCTCTCCGTAGACCGTAACTTTGAGCTTGTGTATAAAGACCAATAGTTAGCGACCACGGCTGCCGCGTCATCACTGGGCAACACACAGATTTGATTGATTGATTGATTGATTGCACTGAATAGACTTATTTTAACGCTCTGTGGTATTTGTGACGAGAATATATGGCATAGTTTCCAATCCGAGTTCGATTCGTCAATAAACCTCTTTGACGAAGTTGAACCTTCCTAGTTGAATCGTCTGACCCAAATAGACATAGTGGTCAACAACTTCAACAGTATCGTTCCCAACGTTTACTAATTCTATGAAGCCAATAAGCTAAAAACACATGTGGCTATACTCAACTAGACCAATATGATCTATACAACATGACCATGCTAAATAAATTAACATCATTACAATGTACTTTAAGCTAATAATGGTCTATAAATCTGTCGCAGCACCAATGATCACTATAAATGATCATGCATAATTGTAACGATGATCTCAATACGATTATAACATGTGTTGGACCAAGCACATGTAGGATGACTTCCGTCTGAGGCGTGAGGATTTAGATATAGATCATTGGTATTGTGAGACTAGATTATCAGAATTAACAAAGAAATTAGATTATTCAATCTAAAGAGTTCGTCCGCGGGAAGTACTACCACTATACCTATTTCTGCCGCCAAGCAGTAGTGTTCGCATTGAAGGGTACGGGTGCCGGTGAAATTACAGGCACATGAGACTTTTCATCTTTATGTCTCAGGGTCGGCAGCGCGCGTGTGATGCCTCTGGTGTTACAGGCGTTCATAGGCTACGGTAACTGCTTTCCATCTGGTGGGCCGTAAGCTTGTCTTCTTGCCAAGTAACATAAAAAAAAATGACAAAAAGCTACTTAATAGATGTTGTGGTATGTTCGGCTTAGGAATAAACCTCTCTATCTCTCCCTTGGATGTCGTAAAAGTCGACTATGGGATTACACCAGGAGATGGGCAGCAGCATACTGCGATCGCCAATCCGCCTGGAGTAATTATGGCATTTCCCCTATTGTATGTTATGGGGGATCCTACCTAAAACCCACACGGGATCTTAGTAACAAATTTTTAATTAAAATAATAATTTAAAACAGATCCCTTGGTTACAGGATCATCAATAACTAAATTATAACTACTACTGAATCTATCAGTAAGTACTCCCTAAATTAGATAGGGTGAAATTATGGAAAAATCTCTACAAAATGCAAGGTCGAAAAAGGTGGGTCAAAAAAGTCAACCTTATTTTTGAAGAACACAGTATGAAATGAACACAAGCGCGTTCCACTTGGCCCTATTCAAATAAAATTATAAAATATTTAATTGTGTTTTTTTTTACATTAAAATTATGAGGCTAGAGTTTATAAGTTTTATTTTTAACTTTTTATAAGATTAATTTGTTAAAATTTTAAAAACAGATATCACACGTGGACGTCTGAAGACTTCTGATGATGACTTGATAGATAACAGGGATTTATCTTGGATGAGGGTAATTTTAGTTGGATTCAATTTTCCCTGGCTGCTGGCTTATTTAGGAATGTATTATTACTTGAAAAAAGCGGTAGCTGAGAAAGCAATGGCGGAAATGAGTTCACCACTGGTCACGTCTATATTCCTGAGGAGGCTCATTGAGGCTCTGCCTACCCCTTTGGGGTGAAAGGCGTGTGTCTATGTATTTATCCTGTCAAATTAGAAAAACCTTAGGAATAATGCTAAGGTCTCATAAATTTCAGTAGTATGGCTTTTATGTACTTTGATACTTCTTCGTACTACTACTGGTTTTTTTTTGGTTACCCGGCGATAGGACAAACCAGCTTGCGGCCCTGATAGGGCCTATAGTGACCAATTGTTATTTCTTCGTCTTCTGCATCAGCTGTGGTAGATGTCTACCGCTAGACGAGACCACCCCATATAATTAGGGGAAGTTTCCATAATGACTACGCTTTGCGGGCAGTATTGATAGTAATGAACAATAATAATTAAGACCTTTCTTTTGATACCCATATGTGTGTGTGTGTTCGGTTGAAATATTGAGTCAAACCGCTGAAGTTACTTTGTTGACACTTTATGTGACAAAAATGATTATAATATATCATTCTCAAGTACCTAGGTGACCTAGATTTACTTGGAATACATGGAGAAATGCGTTTCCCCACAGGTAACCTAGCTAGATCGATTTTGCCCCCAAAAACCCCATAATTTTATCGAAATAGTTCCGTTTTCGAAATCTCAAAACATATTATTACATACAAATATTTCTCGTTTAATAGTATAGGATATCTTGAGACCACATAATTAATATAATTTATTAAAATCATTATCATTAAATGAATCTACACTACGTCTACTTCGTGACCTAAGTAGCCGCGACCTAGGAGGTATTGCAGTTGTAATGAGCTGGGGTTAACACTTAATCAAGTGGGCAAAGAGTCTCGTCACTTACTAAAACAAAAAAAAAATGTTTTATATACTATAATTAGTTCTGTTATTTAGAAGAAACAAGAAATAATGTGACTTTTAAAGTAGATTACTGCCGTAGTAACTAGTATTGAATCTGTTGTTGTGTAGTGTGCATGGAAGTAATAAGTACCTACTACTTAATATATTATGTACTTACAACGTAAACTACTATTTCTTCCATGATAGTATGAGAACGGAAACTGAGTAAGGACCAAATTGTATTTTGACATATTAGCGTATTGTAAACTCTGTGGTTTTATTACTCACTATACGTACCCACATGAGTTTGTGTTTTCTTTGATGACCCATCAATTTTATATATAACAATTTTTTCTGAGACAAAGATGAAAAGTCTCATGTGCCATGCATGTGCCTGTAATTTGACCGGCAACGTACCCTTCAAACCGAAACACAGCAAAGCGAGCACTACTGCTTGGCGGCAGAAATAGGTATGATGGTAGTACTTCCACGGACGAACTCATTCACAAGAAGTTCTACTACTAATTAATGGAAATCTTGTGTTTATAGTTTTTATTAAAGACTTAAGGATTCTTATTGATTCTAATGTAGCTTTTACATAGGATTGTTCTAAGAAACATATCACTAATCTGTGACTAATAATAAGAATGTCATTAAATCTAAGTAGCGATGAGCTTCGAATAGCAAAGTACCGTCAGCAGAAATAAACAGACATAGAGAGGTACTTTTAGGTACGGTTCGCAGATAAGGCGTGGGACATGGATACCGGAGGTGCTCCCATATTGTTCGATTAATGACTTTATGCTTATAGCTCGATATACAGGGTGTCTGTTATAGCAATTTTCGCAACATAGAAGAAATAAATGTTGTCAAGATAAGTATAAGTACTTACTTACCTACTATGACAGACTCATTTTTTTGTATTTCTAAATCATCTTCCTCTTTTAAAATAACTACTACTTAAGTGATCTTTGAAAATATTAAAAATAATATGAAACTATAAGACCACATCAAATAAATACCAGAGGCCCAATTCTCTAAATTATTTTATAACTACACTGAAAGTTAGCCGAATAGACAGATTTGTGAATTGACAGAAAATTGGTATTTTGCTCCCTCATAAATAACAATTTAGTCTACTTTCAATTCACGGTGACTATCATTAGAGTATACATATATAAATATATAACCATCCTACTCTAATGATAGTCACCGTGAATTGAAAGTAGACTAAATTGTTATTTATGAGGGAGCAAAATATACATATATATATATATATTAAATTGGAAAGAGTAAAGAGAGACTCCATCTACTTTAAGCTAAAATAACTTTTTTTTAGTTAGAGAATTGGGCCTCTGGTAAATATAATGACTTTTGGCACCAAGTGACAATATTGACAGGTGCTCTTCGTGGAATAGCATTCGTGCTATTCAGATACGTGCTATCCAGATTGGTGCTCTTCGTGGAATGCCTCACTTTTATCACCCTAGTATTTTTTATTATCGCTGAATATTAATCTACAAATAAATAATTTCATCGTATTTTAAATACCTACAGGAAACGGAAAATACTAATAGAGACGTATATACAGTACTGAACAGTAATATTTTCTTTCAAATTACGTCAGTAAAAACTTTTATTATATTAATATTAGGTAGTTAGCACAGCGAGGACCGTCACTATCTTCAGATCATAAGTTTGAGTTCAAATCCAATGGCAGGCGTGCAGAAATTCAATACGTTTCTGTAGTGTTGCGTGCTTCTATCTTTTATTCCATATAATACCGAAATACGTCATCATTCTTATACCTCAATGAGAGTTGCTTCTTTTTAAAAACCACTGAACTGATTCGAATGGGGGTTTCAATGTGGATAGCTTGGTTCTTCAAAAAAATTGTAGTTTTTTTCTTCTGCTATAGCGAGCAATATCCAACCTTTTCGCTCTTGGTCTAGAGAACAATGTAACATAACAAACCTACAATTATAACGAACTGTACTCATAACAATAATAACCAACAGTCACAGACATAGTCTTGATCCCACACTAGGATTCCCTCTGTCGTGTGTATCAGGAACTACGAGTACCATGATACCACAACAAACAGACCCATAATTAATACTTGTCGATCATGCAAACATTTGTCCAACAATCGAAACTGTACCTCTCGCATACTACTACCCCACCCGGGCGCGGACGCCGCCGGGTGCGGGTAGCGGGGGCTACTCGCCCGCCACGCCACGAAGGTGCAAGATGATGCACAAAATTGTACACCCTGTATCAAAGTATGTTTACATGACTCTTATCTAACGATAGTAAGCTGATCCACCGGATGATGATCGATTATGTTGTTAATAAAAATGTTTATTGTGAGAACAGCATTTTGTCCTCATGTGACCTGATTAAGATGATCTTAGAAATCATCATCGTTATTTCAATGGTTATTTCTTGGTTGCTCTTAAGTTCACCGTTGGTGACTATTTGTAATTTTAATTGTGTTTTTATTTTTGGATCTCTATGTTGTGGTAACATGGTACACGTAGCTCCTCACGATACACGGAATCCTGGTGTGGGATCAGGATATGTGTATGTGACTGTTACAAAACTAGTGATTCGCCCCGAACTGATACTATACTAATACATTTATAACCTCCTTTTTTCGAGTCAGTCAACATCTCAAATAAAAAGTGTACCATGACAGCAGTTTTATAAGGAAACTACATGTAACTTTGTAATATTCCCTACAGGTCAATCAGTAACAAAATTATAAGCATAAGGGATCTATTAGTACAAGGGATCATAACAAATAAATAAATAACCACAGAATCTATCAGTAACTACTCAAGTGTTCGTTTTGTTGTTCGTCTGATAAGGGCTTCCCTTTTTTCTTGTTTTCTAAAAAAACTCATTATTTTCAAAAAAGAAATTGAATGTCAAAATACTACCATTTTAATAGCATTTAATAACTGGTGTGGGTCAGTTATTAAATATAATAATAAATTATTATTATTATTATGGGTCAGTTGCAAAGTTGTCCCAAATGATGAGCTGATAGTCCAAAGCAAAATCAAATTAATTTCCCGGTAATTATTTGCCACTTTTATACCCGGGTTTTATTGGTCAAATACACTCGAGAGCAATGAATCCGGGTCACTTAAAGAATCCTAAAAATATCGGAAACTAAAAATGCTAGGTTAATGCAATAAATTGTATTTAATAGACAATGTAATACTCCTTAAATGAAGGTATTAAAACTTCTTAGTTATTGTAAAGTTATATCATAAAAAAATCAAATTTGAAAAAGGGCCACTTTCGAAGATGGAACTACGAAATTACAGCATTTGGTTTTGCTTTTGTTTGTAATCTGTCATTTATCATTGTTTGATTTCTGTTTTTTTGTTGTTTTTTTTCTGCGTAAACGCAGTAATGGAAGCACGAGGAGGCAATACGAAGTATTAAAATTCAAGAAAATCGTAATAAAGTTCAAAAATTTCATGTTTCCTATTTTTGTTTTAAGGAGAGATCAGCAGTTTTTTTCTTTATGTAATTTTGTGTTAATAAAATGTATGGTGACTCATATTTTTTTTACCTTCATTTAAGGAGTATTACATTGTCTATTAAATACAATTTATTGCATTAATCTATCATTTTTAGTTTCCGAGATTTTTAACATTCTTTAGTGACCCGGATTCATTGCTCTCGAGTGTACATTATTTGCGGTTGTTTTTTCCATTGAAAAATTACTTATAACTCATTAAGAAATAATATAAATGAAACACCATTCATAGACACATCAACTATGGTATTGTTTACTTTGGCAATATTTGTTACACTACACCATGGGGTGTGGGCTGAGTCATGAGCGTCATGGAGCGGGTAGCGGCAAACGTTACTAACACATGTTGTACATCATCATCATCATTATAGGCCTTTATTAGTAGGTACTTAGTTAATATTCGTTTTTTTTTTTCAATTCTGTTTATCTGTCACTATTCCTTTTCTTTGCACTACAAACACATCTTTTTCGACAATACACCAAGGTTATCTGGAAGAGAATGCTTTTTAGCATTAAGTTCGCCTTTGTACTTCTTTTATGTGCAATAAATCATTTTCTATCTATTTATCTATCTATCTAGGCCTTTAGAAGTCCACTGATGACTGTTACATTATCCAACTAATATTAAAATAAATGGGGAGACACTTGATCTTGTCAAGTCTACCATTTTCTTAGGGCTTAATATTGATGCAGGGTTGCAGTGGGCACCACAAATTGTGGCTCTTGCTGGTAGCCTTAGTTCCGCTGCATATGCAGTTCGTATAATAAGGCAGCTTACTGATGAAGCTACAGCTAGGCTTGTTTATTTTAGCTACTTCCATAGTGTTATGTCATATGGTATCATACTGTGGGGTAAAGCAGCTGATATCCAAGCTATTTTTGTCTTACAAAAACGGGCAATACGTGACATTTATAAAATGAAGTCGCGTGGCTCCTTGAGGGAGCGTTTCAAAGAAATCAATATTCTGACAGTAATATCGCAATATATCTATGAAATATTATTACATACACATAAACACTTGGATAGTTTTATGATAAAAAGTGACGTGCATGGTATTAACACGAGAAATAAACACAAACTAAATATACCAAAATTTCGATTAAAGAAAGTAAGTGGGTCTTTTATGGGGAATTCAGTACGGTTCTATAATAAACTTCCAGAAGGTGCATTTAAACTTCCTATTCGAAGATTTAAATCCTACATAAAGATGAATCTAATTAAGAAAGCGTATTACACTCTTGATGACTATATTAATGATAAAGCCGCGTGGCCTGATGTCGCTCTGCCCCTCGACTGCTAAAATGAAAATTTGAAATATCTGTACTTACCTATTTACATGTTTGTATTAGATTATTATTTATAAGTATAACAAGCGTAGCGTGTGCTGTCTTGCATATTTTTGCTGATGTTTATTTACTTTTGACTACCTTCCTAAGGTTTTTAAGTTCTCATTTACTATGAATCAGCAACTCCTTGCTCCGAGGCACCACACAGGCGCTTCTCACCTAGTGGTAAGACGGACCATTTATGTAAGCCAAGCCGAGTTTGTTGCCTGATTCTTCTAGGCTTGGTCGCGTTGGAACAGGAGTAATTTAATTTTATATAAGACGATTCAAAATGATCCTTGTGATTTCAATGAATAAAGTTCTTTTTGACTTTGACTTTGACTTTGACTTTGATGGTTATAGGCCTCCCCAAATAGAACGCCATGACGCAGGGTTCCGAGTCGGCTACATCTGCCAACTTTTTGCAACCTTTATTAACTAAACCTTGGTGCATTGAGAGGTGCCTATATTAACTGCGTCGTCCGGTTTGTGGTCGCCACTGTGAGATTTTACCTGCGCATTGCCACTTCAACTTGCTAATTCTGAGGGTTATGTTGACCTTGGTTCTTCTATGGATTTCTTTATTTTGGATTATATCACGTAGTGAAACTTGTACCATAGCCCGCTGCGCGATTTTGAGCTTGTGTAAAGGCAAGTTAGCAACCAAATCTCAGTGCCGTGGCGAGCGAAGGTTTGCCTGCGACACAGGAGGTTACGGGCTCGATTCCCGCCTCGGAACAAATATTTGTAAGTTCTGCGGATATTTTTTTAGGGTATTCTGTGTATTTTTCTATGCATAATAAAAAATATCTATCTATGTAATGTATCGTATCTAGTACCCATAACACAAGCTCTGCTTAGCTTGGGGCTAGACAATGTTGTGTGAAATACCCAGCAAAAATTTATTTATTTTATTTATCACTGGCTATACGCACTGATTATAGAATTTCGGCTTGAGGCTCTGTAGAATCTGCTTCATCTTAATGCTTGAGAGCTTTTTTCAAGCACTCAAGTAAATTGCTCAATTAAGTTAATTGATTTAAGTCTTTTGCAAACACACTTCACACTGGTAATGATAGATAACTAAACAATCGCTTTCGCTTATACACTTGGACTACACTAACCTCCTTGTACATTTGCCCACAACTAAATTGAGCCTAACTGTCCTATATTTAGAAGTCAAAGTAATTCACCAACACCGTGAGAAAAAAATGACGATGTTTCTCAATTGGACACCGATAGCAAACTAATGATTTGTGAAATGCGATGCGATTTTTATACAATTTGTAAATATATTTGACTTTTTTTCTAAGAATTGTTATTGATTCATGTAATCCTATGACTCTAACTGAGTAATGTTACCGCAAACATACCACATTTTTGTACCTAAGTGGTTATAGGATGGTGAAAGCAACAAACGATTTAAAAATTAAATAAATAAGCTATATTTTATGTATGTTAGACTTTAACAGGCACTGGTTGGCCTCATACACAAGCTTATAGTTGGCTATGGAGAGAGATATGCTTCACAACGTGATAAAATGCGAAACGAGAAAATCAAACAAGTAGAAGAACAAACATCACGGACAAAGCTCTGCAGAACTGACAAACGTTGGGGAATAAAGGTTAATAAACATTAGAAACGGTAGAAAACCGGTCAAGAGCGAGTTAGACTCGCATCGAGGGGGTTCCGTACAAGTAGGATACCTTTGTAACCAATATACCACTTAAACTTATTAGTCAAAACATCTTATACGCATTTTCTCTTTACGAATGCCTTATTTTTTTTAAATTTTGGCTTTTTAGTTTTGTTGATAAGGGTAGATTTCCAATTTAGGGGAATTGCAAATTTTCACATAATATTTTCTATAATATCTTTTATTACTAAGCATTTTAAAACCATAAAGTTTTTTTTCTACTTCGGCCCCCAAATTTCCTCTGAGACCAGAATTCGTTTATTTACGCTATTTTTCTAATTCTTTTTATGGACCAAATTTCAACTTTTTTGTTCCAGTAGATTTGGAGAAAATAGGCTGTGACAGTCAGACACCTGATTGATCCTATAAAAGTTCCGTTGGTACCTTTGAAGTATGCAAAAATTAAACCAAAAATATAAAAATTATACTTAGTGAAAATATAAAAAAATATAATGAATTAATCCATAAACTGTTGATAGCAATCATGTTGTTGCTTGTATGCTGTAGTAAGTTAAGAAAAAACCGGCCAAGTCTATAAAAACGGCAAAAAAATCACGTTTGCTGTATGCGAGCTGTGAGCGATTATTTGTTGTTATAGCGGCAACAGAAATACATCATCTGTGAAAATTTCAACTGTCTAACTATCACGGTTCATGAGATACAGCCTGGTGACAGACGAACGGACAGCGGAGCCTTAGTAGTAGGATCCGTTTCACCCTTTGGGTACGGAACCCTAAAATAGACTGATCATACCAATAATTATCCTTAATCCAACCATGATCATAACGATGATAACTTCTCAGAAATACAAAACAACTTGATTAAAAAAACTATCGGAAAATAAAACAATATCCATTGATCGCAGGCGGAGCACACATGTGCAAAGAAAGAGACAGAGCTATACAAATGAAGGCGATAGCTGCAGTTTTTTATTTTTTATAGCATCGATGGCACCGATTTGGCCACATGTTCGGGTGCTTTGATGGTTATAAAATTGGTTACTGGGCTCTTGTACAAATAAATAACCGTTTTGTTGCTTCTGTGTTGACAATGCTTGTAAAAGATACTACATAATGGTGTTATTATGGAGTTACATGCAAGTATGATGAGATACGATGAAGCCTCGTCATGGGGTTGAAAATGGGTAGGTCAAGGATTCAAACACAAAAAAAACATCATCAGCCGTTAGATATCCACAGCTGGATGAGGCCTCCCCCATATCATGCTTGGCAGCCGGATTGGTGATCGCAGTTTGGTGTAATCCCTCAGTCGCATTTTACTATATTAACAGGAAGAGTAGGTAGTAGTCAGTAGCAGTACGAGTGGGGGGGGGGGGGGGTCGTAGGGGTAGGGTGCAAAGATAAATCTGTTTAAACAAACATATACTTACTTACAACGTGTCTGTTACGTTAGTTAAATAAGAAACTCACTAATAACGATTCACTCTCGTCAAGCGTAGGCAGGCCCCGTTTCCCAGCAGTGAGAACATAAGCTGATTAAGAGCATGCTACAATATGCCGAACGTTTAACCTATCGAAAGTTCTCTGATATCAGTCACCTGGTTAAAACGAACATTGATCAACGAGTTGGCGAGAGCGCACCGATTGCCCCACGATCTGATTCCCCAATCAATCTCACGTACACTAATTGCTACCACATACCAGCATATGTCACGCATCTGACCTGCCAATGTCTTCGATCTTTGAGATGCTGCCAAAAGCTAAATGTCACTATACCACTTATTCATTGATTACTTTGTATTCTATATTGAATGCAGTTAAATCCTCCCACTATTATAATTTCTCTCACTCCTCTAAGGTTTGCTGGAAGAAAACTCTTTTAGGTTTAAGCTCGCCTTTGTACATGTCCTATGTGTAAGTTTTTTTTGTCTATAATATTGTGCACAATAAAGAATTATGAATTATGATTTAAATTCCAAATTCGTATTTTTGATTCGTTATTTTTATTGTAGTGGTCTCGGTCTAAAAATAGGGCTTCTCCAACTTCTTTCGTGGATGTGGTACTAAAGGATTACGCAAGGGGATAGGCAGCAGCATCCATCTGAGGTACTAAACATCAATATTGCGATCACCAATCCGCCTGCCACGTAAGGTTGTGGCAAATCCCCCATATTGTATCTGGGAGGCCTCATCCAGTAGTGGACGTTTACCTACCAGCTGATGAAGAAAGATTTTTGAGCCCGTGAGTTGGTCTTCGTCTGTTTATTTCAATACAGGGGCTGAAATTCTAGTTTTCAGAGAAGTTTACCGATATGGCGGTTCGCCTTATATTAGTGTACTGATCATGTGTTCAAAGTTTCATAGAGTTTAAAGATATAATAGGTAGCTAAATTAGAAGCAAACTTCGTGCTAGTGGAGACCTCCTCTTAGCAAGCAATTGACACAGACCTATGGTGTAGTGTTACACGGATTTTTGTATGGAAAATGAGGTTTGCAAAGTTTACGCTAGGGGTGCTCGTCGGCGTCTCCATACAAAAATCCGTGTTACACAACGATACGTTTGTACCAATCGCTTGTCAAAACTTGGACTACGGTCTCTGGCTACCGGTGGTCTTACCCTCGTAAGTGCCTAAAGGGAATTTTGGGGTAAAAAGTACCCTATGGTTGAATTCCGGGTTTAATCTATCTTTCTATCAAATTTCATTAAAACTGGCCCAGACGTTTTGGCTTTGGATAAAGATCGAGAAACATCGTAAGAAAAGAAAATGTAAGACTTTTGTATATTAAGAATAAGAAAGTAAAGATTATACTACTATATTACTTCTGTCAATGTCATTTCATTCATATTACAAGTGACAGGACGATTCAATCTGTATCTTCTACGTATTTGATGTCAAATCAAGAAATATTTTTCGCAGTGACGTCCTCAAGAATAATAACTGTCATAAACAACTCTCATTGACGTTCTGAGTAGGTCGACGTACCAACGACAATGATAAACGGGCAGACATCATAACACAAATAAATATAGATGGATGCGAGAGATATGATTTGATCTAACGAAGAACAGGTGACGGGGTGTGAATGATACCAAAGTATTCTTGGATGATCTTTTAATTTTGGAGGACATTCGATTCAATAGACACTGTCACAGAGCGTACAAGATGACAAGCAAATAGCGACTGGAGAACATTTAATGTTAATAATGTTAATGTTAAAGAACTCCCTTTTCCGCATTCGAACTCTATGGATGGTCCATTATGCGTGAGAGTTAACTGGCTAGATAGTTAGCCAGCCTATCTCCAGAAGCACAGAAGCTACCTGGGGTCTTCGCAGGCTTTGTGGAGTGACCTCGGGTTGTTAAGGATTTGTTCACGTTGAGCTGCTACTCCCACGCATTCCAGGACTACGTGGGCAGCTGATTCTTTTTCGGTCAGACACTCCCGAACATTTACATAGTGTCGCAAAATCACATCTACAATGAGGGGTTTTCAAGGCCGTTTGAAATCATGCTTTCAGCGTTTAAAATAGATGGCGCTGCTCTGTACTTAGCTTTTAAGTGTCAAGATAAAGTGAAATGATAACATCATCAACGTAGATATTATAATTTTCGTTCCGTAGTATTTATTTTTGCCTACTTCTAAAAACACCACGAAATCACTAGCGCGCACTCAAGAAGCGAACACAAACAGAATATCATGACTCTCAGACTAGTTAGTACGCGTGCACCACAGATAATACATTTGACAATCTTGGCAGCTAGAGTTGAATTAGCGCCATCTATCGAACCAATTTGAACTACTTTCTTTTATCAAAGATGATTACCCTCATTATACTATCGTAATTCGTGACGACCTCTGTGTTGCAGTGGGCAAGCAGCCGGCTGAGATGCAAGAGTTCTATGGTACTAGAACACCCAGTGACGGATTAACCCTTAATCAAATTAAGCAATTCCCTAGGGCATCACGTCTGGGGGGGGCACCAGATCATCACGTCACCAAAAACAACACCAAAAAAAGTTTCTAGGACTAATTTGAAAATTAAAGAAAATGTAATTTAAAAATAAGTAAGTCAATTGTTTTAGTAAACTAAAAGTCGACGGTACTGTGCTGTGTGTGTAAAGACCGATTCTAGTTGACATACGGATAAGGGGGCCCACAGGCGTGGATTGCTTAGGGCATCAAGTAGACTTAATCCGTCACTGAGAACACCTAGACCCGGAACAAATACTTGCAGATCATGCAGACATTTGTCTAGCAGCGGTAATCGAACCCGTACCTCTTGCATCTCAGCTGGCTACGTGCCCATTACGCCACGGAAGTCGTCACACACCTGTTGGTCAACTGATAATGATGTGGGAGGTTGGGATGTTAGCAATTTAAACTTCGCTGTCCTAGTCACATTGGCAAGGTTTTACTTTTGTTTTTATCAGAACAATGACCATGATACCACTTGTCACGTCTTTGATCTTGGTCTTGGTTTCTTGGTCTTAGACCAGCTTGGAGGTATCACCACTAGCCTGTTTACGTTCACTGTTGGACGCTTCCCCCATTTAATGGAATTTCAAATACAATATTAAGGAGGGGTTTGTCATAATCACCACGCTTGACAGGTGGATTGGTGATCGCAGTTTGGTGTTAAGGACTCAGGTAGATGCTGCTGCCCATCCCCTGGTTTAAGGGGCATGGGCAGTAAGGCTTTTACGTCATCCACGGGAGGAGGGCCTTGGCTTAGTCTATGGTAGCCCTGAAAAGAGCCTAGTGACTAATAACATAACATAACACCACCAGTCACATAGTAGTCTATATGATCCCACATTGCAGTAGGATTCCCTGTGTCCTGGATATCAGGAACTACGAGTACCATGGTACCATAACACCCAGAGCCGGAACAAATATTTGCAGATCATACAAACATTTGTCCCGCAGCGGGATTATCAAACATAAGTTCTGGATTGAACAAAATCTACGTAATGCCACTTCATGCATGCCTTGTTCCGAAGAACAAAACATGAACAACAGCATCAGAACAAATATTGAATCTCCCAAAACGTGGAACGGCTTCTTTAATAGAGTGTACCGATGATTCCGAATATCGACAGCTCCCGAAATACACAGTCCCACGCGAGGGTGTAATGACATAGTGGCTCGGAAGACTAGGGTGACATTTCTTTCGGTCAATTCTTTTACAGCGAAACTAATATTGTGTTCAGTTAACAGGCGTAGCTAGTAGAAAGTCTGTATAGAAACTATAGTTGATTTTGACATCTGGATAAGATAAGATAAATAATTGATTACCAGAAAATACACCACAGCAATTATCATCGTCATCACCAGCCTTTAGACGCCCACTACTGGACGAGGCCTCCCCCATAAAAAACAATGGGACAACCTCTGTGGTGCGGTGGGCGAACAGCCAGCTAAGTTGCGAGAGGGTGCGGGTGCGATTCCCGCTGCGGGACAAATGTTTGTATGATCTGCAAATATTTGTTCCGGGTCTGGGTGATATAGTACAATGGTACTCGTAGTTTCTTGTTACCCACGACACAGGGAATCCTAGTGTGGGGTCAAGACTATGTATGTGACTGTTGCTAAGGTATGTTATTGTTAATGGGAAGAATTATTTTATCACCACTTTGGGCAGGCGAATTGGTGATTACAGTATCGGTATTGAGTACTATGGTGGATGCTGCTGCCCAACCTCTGGTACACAGAAATAGACATAATATAATAGAAGCAATAGCCCAACACTTGGCTCTAGGCCCGTGTCGTGATGTCCCCAACGATAAACAGAAGTGAAAAATTTACCATGAGAGTATGCAAAAAGGAGGATTGACAAATAAACATTATGTTACATTCTGTATAGTAACTGATCATACTAGATTGGTGTATGTGATCTACCTATCCTAGATGTTTCAAAAGTTACCTCAAGAAAAGTATAGCAGTTAAGAATATTATATGAACAATAATTATTTATCAGGAATATATTGTCAATAACAATGAAATCGTAGACACCCTTCTCTATAAGCAACAAAAAATATTTGAATGTCATATTACGTTTCCCAATGTCTTTTTTAGCTCCCCTTTCTCGAAGATAAGAGTAAATCGGACGGAAACTTCTTTACCAATATCATAAACCAACTTTATTTAGTTTTTATTGTTGGACGAATCTTTTTGTCATTTTTGGAATGTTCCTTTGATTTAATACGGATTTGGATAAAGATACGATTGATAATAATTAACTAATGGTTCAATGACATCAAAAATAATTTTAAAAGGCAAACTGTTGCAATAAAAAGTTAGTGAAAAGTAATGTGAATTGTTAATACTAGTAATAGATAGGCGATGCTTCGAGATATTTTTATAAATGTTTACAAAGTAATAATTATAATAAAGACGCCATATATTCTTAAAACAAACACTTATAAATCAAATAAGCTCAAGGGGATACCGAAATGAACTATAACTCACTTGGGATTTCAAATAGTATGAGATGACATAATTATGCTTTTAAAAAAGCATAGGGAGATGTTGTTGTCTAAAAATATGTGTTTTTTTTTTGTCAAGTTTCCCATGTATGCTCTGCTTGTTTAGTTTACTTTATTATTTAGTTAAGTACCTATCGTATTAGTTATACGATATTTTATGGTGAAGATTTCATATGGCGACCTCTGTGGCACGGCGGGCGAAGGTTCGCCTCCGACACAGGAGGTTGCGGGTTCGATTCCCGCCTCGGAACAAATATTTGTACGATCTGCAGATTTGGTCAGGGTGTTCTGGGTATTTTCTATATATAATAAAAAATATCTATCTCTGTATTATATTAGTATATCACTTATCTAGTACCCATAACACAAGCTCTGCTTAGCTTGAGGCTAGATAATGTTGTGTGAAATGTCTAGCATTTATTTATTTATATATATATAACTCCTGAGTCTTGACACCCTAGGTTTTAACATAGTATTCAAAAGCGCTACTTACTTAGTTGGTTGTAAGCTTTAAAATAAAGACTCCTCCCAATATCTAAAACTTTAATCGATATAAAATTATTAAACATCATAAGCCATAAAAAATATATAAATAATAAATGTCAATAGGTTGATTGGCCTTGAAATATTCGGTAATCGTAAAAGCAAATTTATGCATTTTGAAACCTGTTAGGACACCATATTTTGTAGTATTAATGTATTCATTAGACCATTAATTCTAATATTGGTTCATATTATCCAAGTTTCTTGTGAGAACTTTTCTAGTTACATAATTTGGTCGTCAATTTGTTTATAGCTGAACTATTTTATGCAACATATTTTTTTCATTGCAATTTTTATGGCCTCTTTAACTTATTATTCAATTAATTGTTTCTATTATGGTAGGTACTGATACTTTACTGGTAATATTATGCTAATAATAGTAATAATATGCCTTCACATAACAGTTCATGAGTTTTCGTAAAACATTCTTATAAAGTAATAAGAACTTTTGAAAAAAAAAACAATTTTACTCACAAGATTACTTACCTCCGTTAAAGTAATAATTATTTGACATATATACATTAAAAACGACATAACCGTTCTGGTATTAAAGTTTGTTCATATATAATTCCATCACAATTAATAAAGAGACAACAGTGACACAACACAAAGTCGTCGAAAATGTACGATCAACCACACCTGCCTCCATAAATTTACGTACGCACGCGATATTCGATTCAATTGTATCGATAATCGGGCTTTTAATATCGAGTGACACCACGATAGTAATCACTATCGTGATAGTACCACGTTAGGCACTTATCGCTACCGAATTGAAATTGATCATTTAGTTGGTCGCTATTTGTTAGAACATAAGTTTTCTTATAGGCCCAAGTGTACGCCAAAGTGTCGTGACATGTGGGTAGTATCTCTTATCTACGTACACTTTTATGAACTTCTTTTTTAGGTGCAATAGTGAAGATTTATTTACGATCTAAAATATTGTGCTCTTGAATGTACCTTGTCAAGCTTACGGTTAATAAGGTTGTTTTCTGTATTTTGGGAAATAATGTTGTGACCACTATGATTGTTATTTTGAACGTCATCTAACGTTTAAGCTTCAGTGGACACGAGCCTTTAGTTTATTCATTTCGAAACGGAACTGATAAAAGCCGAAACGATTTCAATGTGACACAACAAAAAGGCACTTAGCGGATTTACAAACCGCTCAATGCATGCGAACAGCCAAAAACAGCAAACAAAATCCATCAATCAAAGAACAGGCAATGAAATAATCGAATTTCAGAACGTCGAGTGCAGTTCAAAGAGCACAAACGAAGAACCACAACAGATTTGGCAAATTGGAACAAATAAAAAGAACGGAACATGACTAATATCTGGCACAGAGTTCCGTGTCGATACGGAACAAAAGGAGTAAGGAGGGTGGAAGAATGAAGAAAATCAAATGGCAAAAACTGCTCGCGAATATTCCAGCTTCGAAATACAGAATTGCAATCGCCGATTCATATCGAGTCGGTTGAAGATAGCATGCCGTTGCAAAATGAATATAATTAGGTTATAAAGAAAGCAAAACAGATCGATCGATTGAAGGGAACACTGAAAAGTTCTGTGTCACGAACTCCTTCCGAATCACGATAGATTTTACTATCTATTGTTTTGCAACAACTTTTACTTTACCGTTCTATTCGAAAACAGTTCAAACTTCAACCTTGTGTCGGTTGTGATAGGTGCTTTAGTTTTGGATGCATTTAATGTAGTACTAATGTGTTTGAAAAGTTTTTTTTTACGCGAGGGTGATCTTAGTTTCGTAATATTTACGAGGATATAAAACTGTTTGCGGTGTTGTTCAATGTTCGGATATTTTTAATGTTCGGATATTTCTGAAGCACCTGTCTCTTTTGTAACGATAGTCGTTAATGTTTATCGAAAATGCTTTATATTTTAGCGGGTATTTAAATCATTATAATGGCACGCGATGGTTCCTTTCCTGAGTAAAGAATGTGGATGACATTTTTAGCTGTCATTTCTCAAAATACAAACCAGCAACCTTCTAGATGCATCGATACCTACGCATTTTAAACAATTAATAAATTTGTGAAATTTTCAAGATACTATGGTGTGTCGGCCTAAGAATAGACCGCTCTTTCTCCTCCCGTGTATGTAGTAAAAGCCTTACTGAGGGATTACACCAGAGGATGGGCACTATGGACAGCAGCATCCATCAGAGTACTCAACACTAATACTGCAATCACCAATCCGCCTGACAAGCGTGATACTTTTACTTACTTTGTGTCAAAAGACAAGCTTGATGTATGGCTATTTGGGAGGGAGAGGCCTCATCCAGCAGTAGACGTCTACCGACTAATGATGATGATTCAAGAAAGTAAGTTCAATAATTTAATGATTAAGGAGTTGATAATTAGAGCACGTTAATTTTTATGAAGAGTCCAAAGCGATATGTGGAGTTTAATTTATGTTATTAGTCTTACATTGCAATGTAATTTAATAGACAATGTAGTAGCAACAATATCTTTCTACAAAAATATGATATTCAAAATAAATACAAAATGATTATATCATATTATTATTTCATAATATTACACTAGAGGACAGGCAGCAGTATCCACCTGAGTACTCAACACCAATACTGCAATCATTAATCTGCCTGCCAAGCGTAGTGACTATTGCAAAACCCCCCATTGCATTCTACGGTGAAGGCCCTTTTAGCCTTGTTTGGCATTATTGGACAGTGGAAACCTAGTAGCTGATGATGATGATGATGATTACAATAATAATTATTATTTATAATTGTTATAATATATTTATATATCACAATATCTACTTAATTACCATTACATTGTAATGTATGACTAATAAAATAAATGAAATTTCACATATCACTTGAGACTCTTCATAAAAAGTAATTAACATACGAATCTACAATTCAAATTCACAGTTAATTCAAAACGATTTATTTATATTCAAAAAGGACATTTTGAATTTGACGAAAAATAAAGTTGTTAAGGACCACGTTAATAAAGGGAGTGAGCCGGCAGCCGACACGCGACGGTTACCTCAAGATCACTATCGATAACAAACTTAGTTTTACCATTGTCAAATACCGCAAGCTATTATTATCATCCTTATTACTGTTAAATTAAGAGCTATAATTAGATTAGAATCAACGAAGAGGACGGTAGAATAAGTTGGTCGACAGGTCGAGACGTTAAAATTTTGAACTGCCCTTAGTTTCGATTTACTGGGTTTCATTGATTTTATAGAACAGTTAAGTAGCGAAGTTATGGTTAACTGTTGTTTGATAAAATCGTCTGCAAATTTTAAATAACTGGTAGGTAGATAGATTAAATTCATTAAACAGATTAATATCAATACCTACCTTATTAAATTCACGGTTTCTAAATTCTGGAACATTTATTAGGTGCCTAAGTACTATCTTTTTAAGAGTCCCTAATTAAGTAAACCGAAACTGTAAAATAAAAACAAAACAGCACCTTTAAGCTCTCACACATAAAAATTGTCGTGGTTGACCTAAGAATAAAACCTTTCGTCTCCCATGGATGTCATAAAAGCCGACTAAGAGAGACCAGGAGATGACCAGTAGCATCCACCTGATTACTGAATACCAACCCACCTGCCAAGCGTGGTGATTACGGCAAGTCTCCTATTGTATTTTATGGGGGAGGCCTCGTTCAGTAGTGGAAGCCTACCAGCTGATGATGATAACCCATATCAAGAGCCAAAAGATATCAACAGGACACAATGAAATAAGATTAAATTAAGAAGTAGCTTTAATGACCATGACAAAGTACCTAGTATCAATAAAGACAGCGATGAAGTTAATAACGAATATTGATGCCACAGGGTGTCCCATAATAAGGCAACAAACATTAATGTATCAATAGACTAATAAATAAATACTGGCGTGGTTATCTACATCTAACCTCCCCCTCTAATGAATATTTACAAATATCAAACTGCGTAAAAGTGACTAACTTAGAGTGGTTGTATTTCACTTTATGTCTATGAAATGACTCATTGTTGGGTTGAAAAACCTTCGAGAACACGTCTAGTACGGGTTTTAATAGTTTTCGAAAACTATATGAAGTTTCGTTTCCTTCCATACATTTACTGACAGTGTCCTTAGTTTTCTTCTCGTTTTTGCTAGGAGCGCTGCAAGTAAATGTATGGAAGGAAACGAAACTTCATATAGTTTCGAAAACTATCAAAACCCGTACTAACCCCCCTGAGTAGAATTTTAACAAAAATGGCTTTGTCCTGTCCGTACCTGTTGAATCGAGAGAAAGTCGATGGATGGAGGTGGCTCAAGACTATTTAGTTGTGGCATTCTTTAGTGGAAGTCTATGGCCAGCAGTGGTCGTGTCAACCAGCTTAAATTGATAATGATAATAATGACTATCAAGTCATCTTTGTCAATACATCGCTCGTCCAATAAAGCTCCGACGATGATTAGTCTATCTCATCTTCCATTCCGTCTTCACTTACAGAGGTAAAGCCAGTTCCAGATAGGATCTACAATCAGGCGTAGATTACTCTCTGTGTACCTTAGTCACCTTACACTTGACTGACAAGATGGCTTTCTTCAGACAGTCTCATCGGCCGTTAGAACTCTAATGCTGAACATAAGGCATCATCATCACTAGCCTGTTTCCATCCACTGCTGGACGAGACCTCCCTCAAATGCAATGGGGAGATTTGCCATTAACCACGCTTTGCAGGCGGATCGGTGATACCAGTTTGGTGTTATCAAACCTTACCGTGCTTGTTGCCATGAAACCCAATTCTCGTAATAAAAGTAGACAACATAAAGTTCGGGTTATGTTCCAAATTGAAATGTGGGCGAAACTAGAACGCACTATTAATTATTAATAAAAAAAATAAGAATCTTGGCTAGAGTCGTCTCTCTCCACCTCTTTCTAATTATATGTAACACTATCCTACTCTAATCTGCGGTCGCCATGAATCGAAAGTAAACAAAATTATTATTTATTATAAGGGAGCAGAATACCAATTTTCAGTCAATTCACAATTCAGTCTCGTTTCGGTCAAGTTTTGGTGTGGTTTTAAAACAATGATGAGAATAATAATTAGCCTTCAGATTCTTCTAGGTTTGGTTGCGTTGAAATAGGAGTGATTTTAGTTCATAATAATCATAACTTTTCATTTAAAAAACCGACTTCCGCCATTGTATACGACTAAATAATTTGGATGAAAAAAAAATGATGAAAGAACCATAGTGGTGAAAGGATTATTATACTTTTTGAATGCAAATGCTTGGTTTGTTGCTGAAAATATCAAAATCGCCATATGTATGCCTACAATATTTGAGGAGCTCCCTCAATTCCTTAGGTATTCCATCATCAGAACTGGATTCTGAAAAAAATGGGACCAATCTGGAAGTATATCTATTCAAATAAAAAAAGAATTTTCGAAATCGGTTCATAAACGCCGGAGATATGCGGTAACAAACATTAAAAAAAAAAAAAAAAAATACTACCGAATGGAGAACCTCCTCCTTTTTTGGGAAGTCGGTTAAAAACGGTCTAAAATGTCCTTGTGGTTTCAATGAACCTTGGACTTTGAATTTATTACTTTCTATCCCGAAATTTAGTTCCCTTTGGAGAAAATCGTGGGCGACATCATACAATCATATAATCTTCAAATCCCGCAGCGGGAATCAAAATTGCACCTCTTGCATCTAAACCGGCTACTCACTCGCCGTGCCACGGAGGTCTTACAAACAAACATACAAGGCAAGTTTCCGAATCGATACAATCGATAGCAGCAATCGGGAGCGTGGCGTGACGTGTAATCCTGTTTGCATATCGGCGGGACTCGGCACGAAACTCGGCACTTATCATGTTTATTGATTGACACACCAGTAATTCACTACTCTAGCTAGGGTTGCCAGACCTCCGGATTAAGTTGTAATGTCCGGCTTTTAATCTGCTTGTCCGGACAAAATTTCAGGTATACAGCCAGTCCGGATTTTATCTAACTTATAAAAGAGCTAAGATTTCAATTATGATTTCGCGTCAACGTGGTTGTATTTGTGTTTACCTACTTACTTATGTTTCACCCAACAACTCTGACCTTGTCGTGGCTCGCTCCGCTCACCGTACCTAATTAACTGTTAATGCTGGCTGTCGTGTCTTTTGTCTTTGTTTTACCTAGTTGTTTGCTATTCTTTCTAACAAAAAACAATTATTTTTCGCAAAGTTTGCTATTGTATCTTGCATTTGGAATTGGAACCCAAATGTCCGGCTTTTTCAAAGGCAATGTTCAGCCTTGTCAAAAATCTTCTGGCAACCCTAGATATGGTTCTACTGGCTAGCGAATAAGGTGGAAAAGCCAGCGGTAATGTTGAAAGTAATATTAAACTTAATGTTTCCGAACAATAGTTCACAAAAGATCAAGATGTAGGAAAAAACGGGCAAGGTATTATCAAAGCAGATGATATAAATGAATTGAAATTAAATATTTATTTATTGCGAAACTAGGTGATAAAGGTGATCAATGAAGAAAATAGCAGGAAAGCGGATGATAAAATAAAAAACCTTCTGCGTTTACTAATGACAAATACAACGTAGATAATAAAACAATACTCAGAGCTATTGATTGACACACAACTCAATCCACTTATTTAATAAGCCAAAAGGATAATCCTAAAATAATACTACTGCTAGTATAATTATTTATGTCCTACATATTAAAACCTCTAATCAAATAATTATAAACCCGCTACCGTGTATGACTTAGTCGTTTAAATTCAAGGATCTTTGTTTTAGGCGGCAATAACTTAGTTTTTGCACGTTTTTGTATATTGTATTTAGTGTTTCGGCCGCAGCAAGTCGTGCAGCTAAACCAATAAATTACATTTAATTTACCAACTTGACTTGACCCGAAGACTGTTGGCAATTTAATTTACTTAAAGCACTTAAAAGTAGCACTATTTCAGTAACTTTTCAGTCCTTATCTTGAATGACCTTTATTTGAGCACCAACTTAAATTACGTCAGTGGTTCTAACCCTATTTGTCCGCAAAGCAATAGGATCTAAAACAACTTCTTTGTCTGTCAATTCCGTATCGCTATCGCAATAAGCATCTAACGAAATTAGTTTCGACACGAAAACACAAACAATAGAATCGATATCAACACCGTCTTTTTCTGTTTCAGGCTTTCTTCGAACACGCGATTTGAAAAGAACAATCGAAGAGCTGACTAGAAAAAAAAAACAAATTGATATTCGAACTAGGTGGAAAGAACTGAAAAAGAATGTGGGGTTTGAATTTGAATCGAGTACACATGGTGTAAATCGCGGGCATTTGCTGGTGACGGTCAGTATGCGTCGGGCGTGAGCCGCGACCGGCCGGATGCACCCAACGGGCGCGGCCAGCCTGCCGGCACCGGAGGCGGAGGTGCAAGCTATGCACTCGATGGATTGGCTCTTCAAGAAAGAGAGAATATATCTGCTTGCACAGTTCTGGCAACAGGTAAGGATGCTGATGATGATTAATGTATTTTTTCAGATGAACTTGATTCGCAAATCAAAGTTTTTGATCTAAATTATAAGTCACACTGTATGTTAACAACGGTAGGTATACTCCCAATCAACATGGTGAAAGATAATACATTGAAAAAAAAACTAGTACTATTAAACTCAACTACAACACTACTGTGCTGTAGTATGTGAATAGAGCCCTCCGTCTCTTTCCATGGATGTCGTAAAAGCCAACTAAATGTTTAAATCAGGGAATGGACGCAGCATCCATCTTAGTACTCAACACCAATACTGCGATCACCAATTCGCCTGCCAAGTGTAATGGTAATGGCAATTCCACCCTTGAGGATGGGCCTCGTTTAGCATTGGACACCAACCAGTTGATGATAATTGTATAGTATTGCACTGATAAGATAATTTAATTAAATTTATTTCACTGGCACTTTTAGTAGTCAGTGGCCAAATCCACGATTTTATTTAAAAAAGATACCAACTACACCAAGACTACGCGTATTAACTAGTGGTTCGCCCCGAACTGAGACCTCGCGATGACTGCTATATCAGGCATATTTTCCATTATTATTTTTGAAATTTTCACCTCTAGGTAATTTCTTACACATCATCGAAATAACCTTTGAATAGGACTAAGCAACGGGGCGTAATACCACATAAGTACCTGTTAGTATATCAAGCACCTGACGAATTAATTGATAACGTCCTTTTGACAAAACCATAGAACTCCAACGTCATTCAAATTCCTAGAAATGGGAGGTCAACAATGGATGTTATATTGGTTATTGTTTTATTGAGCACGAGTTTCTAAATTCTTCAATTTCAGACTTTTCCCTGTATTTGTGTCACAAAAGCTACAAGCACACCAAATTTCAGCTTTGTGGGATTGCTGGAAGTACCCTAGAATTTTTGATTTTTACGTTTTTTATTTTCCCTGATATCTCAGAAACTACTTAGTCTAAATACTTATTAAAAACAGTTTTGAAATGTCTAATCAAAACGCATTCATTAGACACCCCACTTGATCTGACTATCTCACTTTTATTTTTTTTACCCCCTCTTGGACCCCAATATCTCATAAACCCCCTTACCGATATAGCTCATAACCTTACCTACAAATTGTACCAATACTATCTACCCCTATACTAAATTTAATGAAGATCGGATTAACGGTTAGGAAGTTTTCATCGGACAAACATACATACATAAATACATACAAACGCCGATTCTTCCAAGTTGACTAGAAGAACTCGCTTCGCTCGTTCAATTAATTTTTTTCCGAGATTGCTTTCAATTTCCGCCACATTGAATTACGTCAAACGTTTATGTGACTTATTCGGAACGTCTAAAAGCTCCATAATGCATCATTTGTTAAATTAGTTTCTGAGCTACGCTACGAGGAAACTGCCCCCCTATTCCCTAACTGAAAGTCACTCGGCCACTAACGTTTGAAAAGTAAAATTACCATCAATTGCTCATGATTATTAAAAACTGTCGATTGATTGTAATTTTACTCGTGTACTAGCCCTTATTAAAATTTGCATTTAAATGATATTACAATATAGCAAACAACAACAAAATCAATTAATAGTTCCCATTATGAGTACAATTAACCTGTATCTAACCCACGGGGTCGATGGGACCGCGATCGGCCACAAAACAATTATATCTATTGTTTGAACAACTATTGTTCGCTATGATAATGTTGATCGACTCTATCATTAATGTTTGGGACCAAAGATCAGAATTAGAAGATACAATTGGTATCAATTTTATGCAATAAGCATTAGCAATTTGTTATTGTAGACTTCGCGAAAAATGTTTAGAAAACTGAATTACCCTATGATCGTATGATTGGTAGTCTATAAAGTATTTGCACTTTCAAATAGTTTCTGCTGAATCAATTCCAAACATTGCTTCATCTCTGGAGTTACTGGTTCTTGTAGTTTAGTCTTGTTTGAGGTATGTCTTCCTGAAAAGAAGCGTTGTTTGTGACTATTGGCAGAAATTGCTCACGGACATTTGCTCGCGGATCCAACCGTGTGGAACCTCTATTGGCTCCGCCCGCGTGGAATCTCTGTTACAAATTAACCTATATGTTATTCTGATGTATAAGCTATAATACTTTAAGGTTTTATCAAAACACGTTCAGTAGTTTTTGCGTGAAAGAGTAACAAACATCCATCTATCCATCCATCCATCATCGTGTTTGCTGAAGTTAGACCTAAAAATGTTAGTTTCAAAATTTGGTTTCATCCATCGTCATAGTTTATTTGCAATTGTGCTCTTTGCTAAAGAGAGATTATCAAAGACAATAATTAGTCTACAATGCTGATACCATCTAGCTAATCGTTATAAACACATTGTTCTTGGACCTCTGATCTATATCGAAGGTTAGAGGATGTTGCAGAATGCTATAGATAGAATATCCTCAGTAGGAAGCACTAACGCATAGCATTCTCGAGTGGTTGTGTAACAGATATTTTACCTGTAGATAAGACATGACTTTTAGCAATACAAACGTAATAGGTTGATAATACATAGCATCATGATGATACAACTAGGAAGGTCCAACTTCGACAAAAAGGTCAACCGACGAACCTAACTCGGATGGGCAGTGTTCGGGAAACTACGCCATATTTTCTCGTCACAGATTCCGCAGAGCCTCGAGACGAAAGTCTTTAATCAGTGCATGTTGCCAGTGATGACTTAGGTACCTACGGCACTGAGACGTGGTCTCTGACTATTGGCCATACTTAGCTCAAAGTCGCGCAGTGGGCTATGGTAGGAGTACTACGTGATAGAATCCGAAATATCTAAACCCGTAGAAACGACATAGCCCTCAGAATAAGCAAGTGAATTGCAATTGAAGTGGCAATGTGCAGGTCATATAGCTCGCAAAACTGACAACCGTTGGGGAATAAAGGTTATCGAGTGGCGTCCACAAACTGGATGATGTAGTGTAGGAATACTCCCCTATCGATGGACCGAGGATATTATAAAGGTCTTAGGAAGCTGGTGGATGGCAGTTATGGATTGTTCGTCATGGCATTCAATGGGGCGGGCCTGCAGTTGACTTCTACAGGCTGATGATGACGATGTTGATGATGATGATATAGAATCATAGTCGTTTAAATTAAAGCATTACATAATAATTACTGTTACAGACAATTGACAAGTGAAGGCAATATTTGGTGATGATTTGGTGGCATTGTTTAACTTTTGACTTTTGATAAGTAAGCCCAATAAATTTTAGACAGACATATATTTACATAGTCTTCATTACCCTATTTTAAAATGTCATGTTTAAATGTGTGGTATACAATGTCAAAGTTCTCTTAAAAATATTAAAAGTGTCACCTGTCATTTGACCTGAATAATGTATGTTTTTCAAATTTGACTTTTATTGTTAAGATACCTCATTTCTATCAAGTGCATTCTGATGATCTAAAGCACTAATGAAGACTAAAGCCTCCGAACGAGATAATAAGTCACAATCATGATACATGACATTATTGCACAGGTTCAGTTGTCAGTGTCAACTGTCATCACTCAATTATACGACATTAGTGTTAATGTCGAATAATCGCATCGATTCTAAATGTCATACACGTATGATATTAGCATGGAGTATGGCGCCTACATGAACTACACGGCTATAACTGTCAGTTGGCTAGAGACTAGAATTGATATTGCATTTGATAGATGTTTTAAAATAGACTAGAATTAATGCATAAACGAACCTTATAAATTGTTATTTATTTCAAAAAATACAATTGTTGTTCTCTTTTATAGATGCATCTGGTACAAAGGTTATAAAAGACATAAAAAGTGTTAGACTTTTTATCGTACTAGACTTGCGAAATTTAATACCTTTTCTATTCGTTTGGAAGTAAGTATGTAAATTCTCATTTTAATTTCTATGAAGGTAACACACCTAAAAATATAAAACCATATGTACCACAAAGCTTACTAAATTTAATTTTCTTTCTTTCGTCGTGTGATTAGTTTACTTTTGGTCACTTGCTTCAAGTCAGTGACAAGCTTGACCGATGGTTTTAAAACCAGTGTGGTGCAAGAATTTAAATTGAATTTCCAGGGCAACAATAAAAGAGAATAAGATATTTACAGATTCTAGAGACATTAGCGACAAATTACGAACAATAGAGTACAATAAACAAGTAAAATAAATATTCATCCTTACAGAGAACGCGATGCGTCCTACTGATACACTGCATTTGAATGCTGCCTCCGATAGTATTGTTAAACTGCCCACTAAGCTAAACATTGATTAAAAATCGTATTTACATTTCAAATTTACATATGCCGTGCCTAGAATTGCACTTATCGATTAAAGCAGCAACGACGTTTTGTTTAATTTTGAATACTTTGTTTTTTATTAAGTAATAGCTATGATAAAAGTGATGTCGCTCGAGTTTTCTATACGGTAGTCTCGGTTGGATTCTCTTTTAACTTATGAAAGTATTTTATGTCACATCAATTTTTTTGTCATGATCAAGTGGCTGACATAATTAATGGAATTTATTTAAAAACTGAAATTATAACGTGACTAGACTAGACTGTTGCTGGGCTTTGAAACGGACTGTCAACTGCAAAATGTAACTGACTAAATTGTCAAAATAATTGTGAAGCCAATATAATGTACAGTTTGCCTTCCGAGCTAAAGAATTTAAATAGTACCATGTGCACTTTGTTGAACGTTGTCCTACCGTGTTACTGTGATAGGAGCTCAGAGACTTTCGAATCTCAGTAATCTAATAAAACCACCAGGATTGACATGTCTTGGGTTCGATTGATCGGACCACAGATACTTTCGAATCTCATCAGTGACCCTATCAATAGGATCACAAGGACTGACGAACCTTTGGTTTGAATGATCGAACTACAGAACCTTTCAAATATCAGTAATATAGTAAGACCACCAGGACTTACAAGTCTTTGGTTTGAATAATCGGACTAAAGAGACTCAGTAATCCTATCAATGGAAACACAAAGACTGACGAGTCTTGGCTTCGGTTGATGCACGAAGAATTATTTTCTTCAAATCTGCAGCGTCGCTACTGACAATTTCATGAGCGTTCTAATCGCTGTCAGCGTTTCGTGGCCATAGCAAGACAATGCTGTCAAAATAGACTTTCGCTTGTTTCATGGCCCTGGCTGTTACGATCTCAGTTGCATGTTTCGATACTTTCGTGTATTTTATAGTTTTAGGTTTGAGTTCGCTTTTTGGGCTTTATCTAACACGGCAGGAAGCAAAGGCGTACATAAATCAGAGTGATTAAAATTTCGTGAACAATTCTAAATAGAACGAAAATGTTCTTATTAATTAGAACCAAGTTAGAGAACCATAATAATAACGCAAGTCCAGTAGCTCTATTAATTAGTTTATTTTTCAGATTTTCCAAGGGGTATAAACTTCGGAGACATAGGAGGGAAAAAAATGTCACGAAACAACCATGAATAACCTGAGGTCTTACAATAAGCTCCTATAGCGATTCAGTTCAAAAACTATTCAGTACATAATATCGGTTCCGTGATGTCCGCAGCTATATTTAAAGGCGCAGTAGCAAAAGGTCTATAGACTTCAGCGATTAAAGTTATTCAATGATGACGGATGTCAACGATGAACCGATATTTTGTACTGAATAGTTTTTGAACTGAATCGCTGTAAGAGCTCATGCACATAAATATTGTACATAATATGCCTATAACTAGGTAGTACCCATTTAGTTAAGTCTCAAGATAAAGTTGACTTCAATAAATGCTTTTATGACTTTGCCAATTCAATTAACATTTAAATGACAATCTTTTCACATCCGCGATCATTCTCTATAATCAATCGTCATTCGAGAGGATACTAAAACGAACCGGCTATCAAAACTAATAGAAGTCTGTCACTTTAAACTGACTTGCAGTCTAAAATAAACTCTAACTCACTCAGATTATATTCAAAATGTCTGGGCTGCAAGCAATTCAAATCCAGATAGATCATGTTGTTGTTAGATGTAACTAGGAGATCCGTAAAAGAACCAAGATCACTGATATAGCTCTCAGAATTAGCAAGTTGAGGTGATAATGGGCAAGCTATATAGCTTGTAAAGCCGACAACCGTTAGAGAAAAAAGGTGGTGAGTGGCAACCAAAAACTGGATGATGCAGTAGAGGAAGGTCCCTCTGGATGTACTGACGCCATTTGAGAGGTCACCGAGAGGGCGCTTACGCCGTTTTGCACGCAAACGAAGTTTACTTCTAATTTGGCTATTGTTTCATCAAACTCCATGAAGTTTTGTACACATGCAAGTAAGTTGATAGATCGAAGCGGTTCAAGAGCGTTCCTCGTAGCATTCTATAAGGGAGACCTAGGACCAGCAGGTGGACATCTACTGGCTGACGATAATGATGATGATCGCTCACGAGTGTGTCACAGATACACACATAGATCTGACTTAAAGAGTTCTGTCGCAAGTATTATTTATTCTGTGCCAATAGTAATAAATGGACTAAGTATTAGCCACCCACCCATCTTGAACGATTTTAAAACTATATTTATCCACCGCTCACAGCCCTCAGAATTAACATCTATAAAATCTTCAGATGCAGCTATCGACATTTTATTGTTCCTATAATTGAAAACGGATTCTGATTGTGTAGACGACGATTGTCGATAAAGTTGCAATAGGATCAGCAAACTTTCAAAATTTTTAGAACTTCAATAGTTTATGTTTCAGATCTACCTAAATTACTAGTTGATTAATTTTTTATTTTAAACTAGCTACATTATTATTTAGTTAAGGTGAAATAAGGCCAAAATAACCAAAAAATAATAAATACTTCAAATAAAGAGTATTTTTTTAAAACTCCACAAAAAATCTTCTAAATTCAAAACCAAATAACTTTTCATTTAAAAAACCGACTTCCGCCATAGTATTTGACGAAATATTTGGATGAAAAAAATGATGAAAGAACCATAGTGGTGAAAGGATTATTATACTTTTTGAATGCAAATGCTTGGTTAGTTGCTGAAAATATCAAAATCGCCATATGTATGCCTACAATATTTGAGGAGTTCCCTCAATTCCTCATGGATCCCATCATCAGAACTGGATTTTGAAAAAATGGGACCTATTTGGAAGTATATCTATACAAATAAAAAAAGAATTTTTCAAATCGGTTCATAAACACCGGAGATATGTGGTAACAAATATAAAAAAAAAAAAAAAATACAACCGAATTGAGAACCTCCTCCTTTTTTGGGAAGTCGGTTAAAAAAAACTTGACACTCGAATGTTAAAGGACCACTGCAGATATTGAACCCATTCGGTTTTTCAAACGCCAGGGTTTGAAATATACTGTTCTTCGTTAATTAGGGTTAACCAACGCAAACATTCGGATTTCGACGCCATAATTAATCGAGTCGATTCATTCGATCGTATCGGCGTTCTCGTATAACATTTCCCTACGGATCGAAGGGATCGGTTCCCACAGCCTTGATGACAAAGAATGTGCCGAAAGCAAAAAATGGCATGCTTTCCCATGCCTATGTCACTCGCAGGTCCGAAGGACGAAGTGACAAGGACGTTGGACTAAAAATAAAAAACTTTGATCGTCAAGTCTATGGCAAAAGCAGAACTTTTACACCATAACTTTTCATTTAAAAAACCGACTTTCGCCATTGTATTCGACTAAATATCTGGATGAAAAAAAAAAAGATGAATAGTGGAATAATATCATAGTGGTGAAAGGGTTATGATACTTTCTGAATGCAAATGCTTAATTTGTTGCTAAAAATATCAAAATCGCTATATGTATGCCTACAATATTTGAGGAGTTCCCTCAATTCCTCATGGATTCCATCATCAGAACTGGATTCTAAAAAAATAAGACCAATCTGGAAGTAGGTATACCCATTCAAATAAAACAATAATTTTCCAAATCGGTTCATAAACGACGGAGATATAAGGTAACAAACATATAAAAAAAATACAACCGCATTGAGAACCTCCTCCTTTTTTGTGAAGTCGGTTAAAAATATACGACGTGATGAAAATATGTATGAAATAAAGTATGGTGCGATGTCGCAATGCGAATGGACCAACTCGTAAAGCTTTATAAATCAGTTTTGTATCAGACAATCAATTGTAATTTCCGAAATCTTTTTATTCCGCCGCACAAAAGGAGGCCTCAAACTTTAACCTGTATTTAAAAATCGATTGCCAACCAAAAAATTGTCACTGACAAATGATTCGAACGAACGCCTTGCGGTTGAAATTACGAATTCAAATCTTCGAATTCCGAACAAAAACCGCCATTAACCTTCGGTTGTTACCTTTTTTTGGCTGTCGATGATTTTTGAAGCTAATCGTGTTTTTTGTCGATATTTTGAGCCTAATCGATGTATCGAGCTCACTAATTCTACTTGCGCCACTCCTACTTTGCTATACCTAACTGGGCGTGATCTATTGATTATCTAGTTCTATCACTGATGGCATAGTAAATTAAAAACATCGTTGTTTTTTTATATTTTTTTATTTATTGAGCGCATTGCAGTAGCGCGAAATCGCTTAACCGCGAACCGTACACGAATGAACTTCACGACGTCAATAATTTAATAATAAAAAATAAAAAACGAATCGATTGTGGTTTAATGGCTGGCCGCACGAATCATCTGTACAGTCAAATCATCAAGCGCTGATGGTTTTTTAATGATATTTTTCACAATCGGTCCGATCATTGATGGTTATTAGGTATAGGCGAGCCTCAAGACATGAATGTTAAGCCTTCGACAACTCGTTAAACAAGCCAATCTTAATCTTATCACTGGCCCCTACGAACCATTATTCTTTGTGAATTATCCGTTATTACTAGTAATTTCTCAGTCGTAATGTAGCCTTGATATTGTGGGAACCATTTCTATGTTAAAACATTGAGAGTATCTAAATCAGCATGTATGATCGTCGATATGACGAGCTTCAAGATAATTGTATCGTTAGCCATACAAACTAAATATTCTGCTATTTTCATAGGTTATTTAAACTAAGCAAACAAAATCGATCGATTTAGAAATAAATATCTAGGCCTAAAATTTGACAGTTTACCATAGCTTTGAATAAACTTGACCATAAAATAAAGCAAAAATATAACCCCCCTTGAATGCCTCTTGCATCCACCGACTACCGGCAACCTTTATAATGTCTTAAGTCCATCGATAAGGAGGCCTTCCTCTACTGCTTCGTCCGGTTTGCGGTTGCCACTCGAGAACCTTTATTCCACAAAGGTTGTCAGTTCTGCATCTTCTATATGACCTGTCCATTGCCACTTCAAGCTGCCAATGAGCTATATCTGTGATCTTGGTTCTTCTACGGATTTCCTCATTCCGAATTATATCACGCAGTGAAACTGCTAGCATAGCTTTCTCCATAGCCCGCTGCGTAACTTTGAGCCTGTCTGTACGGCCTATATTTGTTTTGACTTCCTACTTAGTACTTGCTAGAAAATAAGAAATGAAATACACGTAAGCATTGCACAGGGCAAAGATACCACAGGAGTAGACTTTACTCATTTACATAATCTTAACCGTTCTGAAGTGGTTTCTACGTTTGTACTAATTTTCTATCTCACATCACGTGCTCGGATCCTCGACTAAACGCGTTTATTGTTTGTAAATAGTAGTTGGAATAGCTCACGTGTGGAGAATGACCCATGCTTATTAAATGGACTATCATTGGCATTGAACAAAATTACATAATAGCTACTTGTGGTGGTGTGACTGGCCTAAGAATACCCCTTTGTCTTCTCCCGTGGATGTCGTAAAAGTCAACTGAGGGATTACACCAGGAAATGAGCAGCAGCATCCACCTGAGTACACTCACCAGCTCCCCTATTGCCTAACTGAAAGTCACTCGGTGACTAACGATTGACAAGTAAAATGTCCATCAATTGACAACTCTTAGTGATAAAATTGAGCAATAATAATAATAATAAATGCTGGATATTTCACACAACATTATCTAGCCCCAAGCTAAGCAGAGCCTGTGTTATGGGTACTAGATAACTGATATACTTAATACAATACATTACATAGATAGATATTTTTTTATTATACATAGAAACGACCCAGAACTCCCTGAACAAATATCTGCAGAATGTACAAATATTTGTTCCGAGGCGGGAATCGAACCCGCAACCTCCTGCGTCGCAGGCGAACCTTCGCCCGCCGCACCACAGAGGTCTTCGAAGAGCAATTGATGGTAATTTTACTTGTCAAACGTTATAGTCACCGAGTGACTTTCAGTTAGGGAATAGGGGGGCAGAACTGCGATCACCAATCCACCTGCCAAATTATGGCAAATCCCCCCATTGCATACTGTGAGGGAGGCCTCTTCCAACAGCGGACGTCTAACGTCCACTGTTGGATAGGTTGGACGAAGAAAGACTATTTTGAATTGAGAGCCATTTTTAAGTGACACAGGCCCTGCTATTGGTAGTGTAGAATGACCCTACTTATTAGAGGCTCCATTTCGATTGGATTCGATTAGGCCAATAAATTGATTTGTTTATGAACATCGAATTATTTGATTTGAATTTGATGCGTTTGATTACGGACTTTATTGGCCATTCTTCTTTATGTTATAGACATTATTGATTATGTCCGGTGAGTGTCATTTAGGTCGATAAATGATTACTTATTCATTTAAGAAACTGAGATGGTTGATGTCTGTCATCATGTTTTTCCATGGGTGCTTCTATCCGGCAGTCAACATCTATTTTACTTATCTTAAAGTATTTTTTTAAACAGTGTTTTGACTCGCGTACGATAGCGGAGACAACTTCTATTTTACTCATGTTAAAGATTTTTTTTTTAAAACAGTATTTTGACTCGGAAACGATCGTTTTGAGATAACCTGTCTTAACAAATAACGGGCTAGTAACTTGAATGAGATTTCAGATGATGTTTTTTGTAGATTTCGTCATGAGTTAAGTATCTCGTAAGCTTAAGGTGCCCCTTACTTGGTTGGTGAAAGTGGGCATAAGTTTTCTAAATTAATCTTATGTAAATATTTATAAAAACAAAGTAACTAAGTACAACTTAGTATACCTACTTAGTTCAAAACTGCTTGTGTTATTCAATAGAGTTGTCAGTTACTAACGTAGTAACTTAGTAGGTACCTACGTTACTAATGAACGGAGCTATTGAGGAAGGTATGTTATGATTACTAGAGGTACTTAGTCTTGAACCTGTTGCCACCTCTTTTGTGTTGTCTATGCTTTGTAAGATAGACAAAGTAGGCATAGACTAGGTATATTACTTCCTTGGTGATATCTATTGACAACTTTATGACAATTATGAAGAGTTAGTTACAATCAAACAGATAGACAGACAAGAATTCTAAAGCATATTGATTCATGTTTTGTTTTGTTATATTATTTTATTCTAAGGTTTGATTTCACAAACAAATAACAGACGTTAAACAACTGTTAAGTCTAACCAATGCTTCTTGACAGATGTTTTCAAAGATTATCTGTCACCTTAACCTATGGTTAGATTTAACAAGACATTTACTAACTAACAGAGTATGGTGATATTGGCTCTAAGTCAAGCTGACAGATTTTTGGAAAAATATTTTCAACTCATATTTTCAACACAGACTTTTTGACCCAAACAGTTTCACTATACTTATTTATATATTTTTTTTTATTATAAATAATTTATAGTATACTTGACCATCTTATATTGTAATCGAAACCAATTACTATGCTAAAGGGATCTATGTATCAGTAACTACTCGAAATATCGATCAAACTCAAAAGTCAATCGCCTAATTTACCAAATGATACAAAATCGTTAATTTATCGCTCGATACGATACCCAAAGTATCAATAAATTTTCAATCGATACAAGATTCAAGCGAAGTGAGAGATTTACTATCACATTACGTTAAACGACACTAAAAGGTTAATTGGGAACGGCTGAACCGAAAATAACCAATCGTAAACTTTTATGTAAAGTGACTTCAGATATCGAGAGCAATAAATATAATGTTTCATGTAATATACGATCATTTTAAAGTTTCATTAACATAAAATGGCTTAATATTGTCAAAGAGGACTAAGACTGTTGATGTTTCGTTTAATGCCTTCCGGAGTTCATATAAAGGTGATTACACTAATTTTAGTGGCACCAAAAAAGCTGTAATATCTGCACTAAAAGATAATTATAAATGATTACCATTCAAAGAAATTAAATATATTTGATGAATTAAAATATATATTATAAGTTCTCGCAAACTAGCCCAAATTAATAATTTACCTAAGTAAAATACCTACAGCAAATAATTATAAATTACATGCTCTGGACCTATATTCTCGGATGAATCTTTTCCACTAAAAACGTCATAATATATTATTATCTCGTATACACGAGAATTTTCCAAGATCACCTTTTGGAACCTTATTCCTAAACCTCCTTGCAATTTTATCCGGGCCAAAGAATTTATCATCAATTTTGCCAGCAACCATTAATCCCTTGCATTGAAGGTTGTCAGATACTATCTCATCATCATCATCATCACACTATGTGGCGCCAGTACAACGTTCTTTCTTCCTCCATTCCGCTCTATTAGCCGTCATCTCAGTACTCACTCCTTTCTTATCCATATCATCTTTCACATAATCCATCCAACTCTTCTGTGGTCTAATCCTATATCTACTCACATTGTTGACCCTAGCACCATCTAGGGATCAACTGTGGAACTACAAGACAAGGTATATAAACCTAATTGATTACAGCCACCTAGCTAATTGATTTAGTTCCAATTATCCCCGTTTGTGACGCTGCTGCGGCCGCCACAAGACGGGATGACCGAGCTTGAGCGAGCCTCTTTTTACGGAAACCGTTGTGAACACACCGAATAAGAAGTATACTTGAATCCCTGTTATATCTGCCTTGTTTCCTTTCTCCCAATTTAACACACATTCGTACCTAATACTCTCCCCACCACATAACATTCTTCCAAACGCATGACATGTCCATACCACGCTTACCTATACTCCTCAACTTTACCGTCACTACTACTTTGAAACTACTTTCTCTGTCTATCACAACAAAGGTTCAAATGTAATGATTCCCTTATATGGGCATAGATGTCGCTTTATCAAAAAGCCAGGACCTCTGAATTCTCTGGTTTGAGATTCCAGATATCACACAGGTCACTTAAACAGGTGCAATGCACGGTTGAAATGTCATCCATATTGCTTGAATGATTGCCATCAAAATGTCTGAGGTATAGGATGCTTTAGTCATTATTCTGAGGGTATAGGTACCGTCGGCAAATATGAACACATAATATGCTAAAGACATGAATCCCCATGGACAATCCACAGATCTTCAGAACCGTGATAAAATCCTGCTAATCTACATCATTATATCTATCTGCCCCCCTATTCCCTAACTGAAAGTCACTAATTGCCTAACGTTTAATAAGTAAAATTATCATTAAGAATTGTCAATTGATGGTAATTATACTTGTCAAAGTCACCGAGTGACTTTCAGTAATGGAATAGGGGGCTAGCCAGCACCATTCTTAATGAAACCAGCAAATATATGGAACCTATATCACGTATTGAAATTCATAAAATTCACTCAAGTTCAAGCTCTTCGGTTTTACTAAACTTAGTTGTGCAAACTTATCGCCCGTTATCTTTGTGGTCTTTTCACATATGAATGAACGCTGTTCAATTAAGGTGGAACGTTAGTAATCTGGCGCTAAATTCAAATTTTATTGTGTTTTGGTTCATTACAGCTCATTAACACTTCTTAAGATAGCAAGCACTGATTTTTCGGGAATCAAGAGACCTAACACACATGTTTTCATTGATAGTAATCTCATAAATATCATTAGTTTAGCTACGAATGTCAATAAACCAAAGCGACACTGTATAAATCATTCATTGACATTCGTAGCTAAACTAATACATATATACATACATAACACAGCCTTTTTCCCCGACGGGTAGGCAGAGCTTTTAAGAGCCTTTTTTCACCGTGGGTTGAACAATAGCTGTAATATAAATATTTAAAAGAACACAAATAAAATATTTGTGTTAGGGCTCCTAATTGCCGCAAAATCAGAAAGAAGTAATGACCAAGAAACAATCAAATTTGAATTTCGCGTCTCTTTGCTAACGTTCCACCTATTTTAACCATAGAAAGTGCTTCACTATGGTCAAGGAAAGTGACAGGTGTCAAAATATACAGACTTTTCAGGACGTTACAATGAGTTGTATAACATCGGAGGGTTATTATTAGATAGTAAAGCAACCACTTTTATAGGTATCTATTATGATCTGTCGTTCGTTTCAATTCATAACATAATTACCCAAGATACGCGTTTGTATCTTTTAAACGTAGTTCACTTGATTCCTTCTTTTTAATGGATACCTTTACTTTCTTAAACAAAAAGCTAATTAAAAGCTACACCATGCAAGCTGTCAAGAGGATTAGCTCAAAAAATGGCGATAGAACTAAACGCATCTGACAGGCGTGTACGTGTCAGTTGCGTTTAGTTCGCTGTACGTTTTTGCTGTCGGTACTTACTCGCAATACCCATTGTTCTAGCGATACCCATCGCTGCCTGGCTACTTGCGCTGAGCACTGTGAGCTCGCGAATTTTGTAACACCCTGAACACACTGAAATCAAAACAGTCTTGGTAAATAATAATGTTCAAAGTAGGAATGTTTGTTGCCGTGGTACTACCAGCATTACTACCAGTAGAAACAAGGGCAAAAAAAGCCGTGGAACTACCAAGCGATCCAGTAGTACCTACCATAGTACCAAAGTTTTTTTTTACCCGTTGTGATATGTTTTCTCTATAAACAACCATTTAAACGCGATGAAACAAAGATAGTAGGTATGTGTTTTAGTGACATCAATGGTTTGGGATGAGGTTGTATGTTTGTCTGTCACTGTTACTAAATGTTCTTTTACGACTTCATTTAAATAGTTGTTACTATGAAAATATTCCAATCCGGTGGGACACGAACCCGCATCTTCGCCTTCGCCAGCTACGCGAGGACACTTGGCTACAGTTTGAACTATAATTTTTTACTCAATTTTTTTTTCAAATCTTTATTCAAATCTAAAGTTAACTAGGTAGATAGGTACCTACTTATTGAGTTCTTGTACAATTACCGATTTCTAAAGCTCTTGAATTTTGTCCAAGTCACGTATAAACCGCAAGTTTTCTGCTAAACAATTTTGTTTGGATTTCTATCAAACAATTTCTTTAGGAGTCATAAGTGAGTCACACATTGTTTTTTTGCGTTTTCCTGTTTGTATATTTTTTCTATACATAGTGTTATTGCATGTGTTATTGTCATTCATCAAAGACAAACTACAAACTTTTTTTTCAAGCTCTCGATTTTAATGTGTAAAATAGACAGTTCGGAAAAAATAAAAATTAATAGATTTTTCTCCAACAAACGAATCCGATTTTTCTTTATAAAAAGAAAGTGACTCCTACTTTTTTGAGAAAACTTTTAAAGATAAGCATGTGAATAATAAATGACCATCCAGCATCCAGGAATTTAGCTAATAAATACAAAAGTGGACATTGGATAGAAAACATTAGGAAGATAAATAAACGACGAGCCATCAAAGAGAAATGTAGGGAAAACAAAAACTGATTTCATAATACCATCGCCATTTTTCAGTAGCCATTGACACGGCTTGCCAGCCGTTCGAAAATCGAAAACATTCAAACATTTCAAATTTAGAACGATGTTCGAACTCTTTCAAAACTCGCAGGAATCGAAAACAGCGATTAGTTTTCGTAGACGTTCGAACTTTAAAAATATGTCGTTCGTTCGGTTTTAAATTTAACTGGGAATGCGTATGCGTTCTATTTCGCCTCCACTTTACGACGTTTGTCAGTTTAATTATTTTAGAGCCACCGTCTACCAAGGCGTCGCTGCATAGATGAAAATGCTACATTTTACGCTTGATGTACGCCCTGTTACTGCAAGTCAATACGAATATTTGATTAGTCAAAGCACTTTAATGCTGCTGCTACACCTTAATTTCATGTGATGTGGGCCGCAATCAAAATGTACCTCACCGCTTCAGTGGACAACTAGATTTAATGTTTTTAGTTACGAAACATTCGAGATTGGAAATATGGAATTTATTTGCGCATTAAATTGTCTGCGCAGGCGTGGGGCTATTACAAACTATTCATAAAATAAGTAATGTTTTCGTTATAATACGGCGATTATCATAATAAATGAACTGTAGAAGATTGGATACAATAATTGTGCTTCTCACATCAATTCGATTTTCCATTAAACCTTCCTGCCACAATGACAACTTGTCAAAGTCTAAAATGTCTACGAACTAGCCAATGATTAACTATCTACCCGTTCAATTCTCTATTCAAATCTCAGAGTAGACAGTTTTAATACCGAACTCGATGATTTTGACACATTTCAAAATAGTGGATTTACAACTAAGACGTTTCATAGTTTAATTTCAAATAAGTAGCAATTAAAAATAACAAAACAATATGAAAGAGAAATATCGAGAAAAAATCAGATAAAGTAATTTCCGTTAAAATTTCAAAGTTCTAAATTTGAAAATGTTGTGTGGATTCGATTCTGCAAGCGACCCATAAAAATGTCATCAATGAGAAATTTAAAAAAAATATTCCTCACGATCATTTATAACAATCAAAGCGGAATACAATGTCTTGGCGATGGTCAAAACATGTGTAACGCTATAAAAATAATATTTAGCGGCATTCCAGAGAAAACAACGTGAATTGGAACGGTGTTGTAACAGTTCCACATTTAAATATAGGTATATAGAAGAAGCGCAGTTTTAAATGTTTTACAGCTATTGAAAATAGGGCTGCATTATGTTTTAGAAGGAATTAAAAAAGCATTATTAAAAAAAAAAATTTTATGTGTTGTCATGGATACGTGTTTGCCAAATTGCATGTTATTCAAATGACTAATGTTGTGTCACAAACTATTTGCGATAAGTGAAATTTAGAGGACGAAAACATAGAACAAAATATGTATTTATTAGACCAGCAAAAATATGACACAGATCAAAGAAACATGTTGACTAACTGCAATAAGCTTTCATTTGCAAATGACAAACGATCATTACATTTCACAATCACAAGTGCAAAATGTGCTAAAAATAATAAAACATTGTCTTGTTCCAATGACACTCACCCACTTGGCACATGTTTTTATAATAACGCTTTCACTAACAAAAACATTACTTGATAAAAAAAATATTTGTGTTTTCTTATACGATTGCCGACATATTTATTTAATCATTGAACGATGGTATGCACAGGTGCAAGATCACCGTTCAGTATACTTTAAATTAGTTTCCTATACATTTAAATTGTATTATAACTTCTAGTTCTTGGAAACCAATAACGCCTTAAAAATGTGTTCATGATTCTTGATTAAATATTCCTTATTGAAATACACTCGAGAGCAATGAATCCGGGTCACTAAAGAATGTTAAAAATCTCGGAAACTAAAAATGATAGATTAATGCAATAAATTGTATTTAATAGACAATGTAATACTCCTTAAATGAAGGTAAAAAAAATATGAGTCACCATACATTTTATTAACACAAAATTACATAAAGAAAAAAACTGCTGATCTCTCCTTAAAACAAAAATAGGAAACATGAAATTTTTGAACTTTATTGATTTTCTTGAATTTTAATACTTCGTATTGCCTCCTCGTGCTTCCATTACTGCGTTTACGCAGAAAAAAAACAACAAAAAAACAGAAATCAAACAATGATAAATGACAGATTACAAACAAAAGCAAAACCAAATGCTGTAATTTCGTAGTTCCATCTTCGAAAGTGGCCCTTTTTCAAATTTGATTTTTTTTATGATATAACTTTACAATAACTAAGAAGTTTTAATACCTTCATTTAAGGAGTATTACATTGTCTATTAAATACAATTTATTGCATTAACCTAGCATTTTTAGTTTCCGAGATTTTTAGGATTCTTTAAGTGACCCGGATTCATTGCTCTCGAGTGTAGTTTCTACTACTTTGCAATAAAAATATGCAGGATTTTTTTTTCTTTAATTTTAATAGGTTCTATCATAGTGTGTGTAGGTAATTAGGTATGCTTATTATCACGGTTTCGTGTGTGTGTCATATTGACTTAATATATAGAAGCCATGAAAGATACTAATATATACATAGTTCACTTTATGAAATTAATCAAAAAGATGGCCCCTCATCCCTTCATATATACTATATAGTCTACATCTCTAGCATCACAATACTCTGTCCAAATTCTGTATTTACCGTTCATTTATTTTCTTGTGTTTGGCCGTTTTTCATGTTATGAAATGTCAAATACGACTTTAATAAGAACGGATGAAACGGAAAAGAGAAAATGACATTTCTAATTTTAAAATCGGAACCCCTCGTGGTTCGATGGAGTTCGATTTCGAATTCAGAGTTTGAAATAGCCCGCGACAGCTGAGAGTCGACACTGTTTTTTATTGCCTCAACACTGTTTATGAGCACTTTATGAGTTTTTATAGATTTTATACTCTAATCCAATGAGTCGCATCTCGTGATCGGATCCGTTCTATATTTAATGCTCTAAGCTGTTGGTGCGTTATTTATGAGTCAACTACACTCTCGCGACACTTCGATAGTGTAGCGATGCGTTTTAGCTTCTTGAGTAATTTTATTTAGTTTGTAAAGTATAATAAAAACACTGATTCGTAAGCACCTGTCTCTAATAAGACTTATAATAAAATTAATGATAATTTAAACACAAAAAACTATGTACAGCTGCTCAAATTAGTTCATTTGAATATTCCCCTTTGAATTGATCAATGGCTCAATCGATAAATGAGCGATATCCTTCCCAAACGAGGTCACTTATCGAATGAATCTATGTTCGAAACTCGAATCTCATTCAGTATTCAAATTACCGATCGAGTTCCGTTGATCGCATTCATTCGAATGAAAAGAAAAATCTATTTATTTAAAAGAGGCTTCTGTTTGAATTAAGAACGGAAATCAACCGTCGCGGCCGCTTGTTCCAAGTGTGAATCGATTCGAAATTTGAAAGGGTTATTTTTTCTTTATTTCTGCTCGCGCGTATTGACATGTTGCGCGTTCGAAATGAGTCTATTGTCTTTAGTTTGACGTAAATGCGTTTCGGAACGCGAATTTACTCCGATTACATATACCATGGCGGTGGCCCACTGTGCACGAAACTACTCTCATGAATCAAGGCGTCGAGAAAATGGACGTGTGATTCCAACGATACTTTTGAGTTATTTACCGCGACAAAATGGTTTTGAGGAACAAAAAATCTTAGCACTAAGAAAATCTTAACTAAACAAGTAAATGGTTTGTCCATCACACTTAAAGGCCTTAGTGCTAACAGTGGAAATATTAAAGGGCGATGATGACATAGAGACCACAATTGAGAGCGACCAGTTATGAGAAAAGTATACAATTATACTTTATTGTTTACCGAGCACTTAAATGGAGTCAAATTAGGGATTTTCGGCTTCCCATCACCAAGTCGTAAAATGGCGATAAAATGGTAAGTATTGATCACGGTCAAGTAAACTATTTTATGTTGTTTTTATTGTTATTTATAGAGGAATAAAATCGGTTTATTAATGTCATCGGTTTATAAGGACCGCGAGATTGTGGATAATTAAAATTTTGTTTGGATTGAAGCTCTCCGGTGGGTCTCAAAACTGCATCTATTAATATTATTATAAGTATATTCATATTATTATTAACTGGTAATGTTATTTACCAAGTACATTTAATGTCTAATTGGCACATGTTTTACAGCGACCGTCTGCTCAATGATCAAAGAAGTTTCGAAGGATTTTTCATAAAGAACAGAAGCATATTATATCAATATTATTATCGTATGACAATAACTTATTTTATAATAAATGTCTGCATTGTTTTCTATCTACAATTTATCTTGCTCTACTCAGGGAAATTAATTTACATTAGCTACATTATTTTCATAGATAGGCACTATTGGCGTGCGATTTTTGAATGTCATCGAACGTCAGTAAAATTGCCGCCATTTCTGTATATATTGAAACTCATTGATTACCTACTAAAATTATTATACCTTTGATATCAATACACATGCCTTCTCCAGTAAATTTCCTGAAAAACGGTTATTTGCGGCCTTTTTCGTGACATTAAATCACACAGTGACACTCAATAACTTTTCATTTAAAAAACCGACTTCCGCCATTGTATACGACTAAATATTTGGATGAAAAAAAAATGATGAAAGAACCATAGTGGTGAAAGGATTATAATACTTTTTGAATGCAAATGCTTGGTTTTTTGCTGAAATATCAAAATCGCCATATGTATGCCTACAATATTTGAGGAGTTCCCTCAATTCCACATGGATTCCATCATCAGAACTGGCTTCTGAAAAAAATGGGACCAATCTGGAAGTATATCTATTCAAATAAAAAAGAACTTTCCAAATCGGTTCATAAAAGCCGGAGATATGCGGTAACAAGCACTAAAAAAAAAATACAACCGAATTGAGAACCTCCTCCTTTTTTGGGAAGTCGGTTAAAAATTGCACCCCTGGCTACGCTATGTAGAACGATTGACAATAATGGCTTTAATTCAATAAACTTACAATGTCACACCACTATCATGCTACCTAGATTCAAAGGAAACAATTACTAAAATACAATTGAACATTTACTAGCGATACAATAATTCTTAGATCGTAAAGCAAAATTAATGTAACAGTTTTAATTTTATAGCGATGCCCGCATCTAGGCATAGAACCATAATCCTTTATGGGATTACATAATCTGTGGTAAAGTATTGCTTATAGAGTTTGCTGCTCTATGGTTAGGCATTTGTATCTTAATTATAGGTTATTCGAAAAGCGAATTGAAACAATAAAGTTCAGGTTGCGATGTTCAACAATTTGTTGTAAATTCCCTGATAGCCCAATGCTCACCAACACAATAACCTTCGTTTAAACGGTTGTTTAACAATTATTTAAACAGATGTTTTCATACATTATTTGGCATCATAACCGATGGTTACAGTTGCCGGTACGTTTCGTGATGATTAACTTCGGCCTTATAACAAGCGTAGCGTGCTATACGCTTATGCTGTCTTGCATATTTTTGCTGATGTTTATTTACTTTTGACTACCTTCCTAAGGTTTTTAAGTTCTCATTTACTATGTATCAACAACTCCTTGCTCCGAGGCACCACACAGGCGCTTCTCACCTAGTGGTAAGACGGACCATTTATGTAAGCCAAGCCGAGTTTGTTTTGTTGCCTGATTCTTCTAGGCTTGGTCGCGTTGGAAATTTGGAACAGGGGTAATTTTAGTTTATAAGACGATTCAAAATGATCCTTGTGATTTCAATAAATAAAGTTCTTTTGACTTTGACTTTGGCTTTGACTAGTTAAACTAACTAAAAACTAGAAACGTGGTGCGTCTTTTTTTAAAAAAATAGTTTTTTTTTAAATTATGTTTCGATAACCATATCATTTTATAAGAAACTAACGCCCACGGGTCTAGATATTAGTGTACTGATCATGTGTTTAAAGTTTCATGGAGTTTGAAGAAGTAATAGCCAAATTAGATGCAAACTTCGTTGGCGTGCAAAAGGGCCTTTCTTCTTAGATCTACTTTTTTTTCATTATCTCAGACAGAATTAGCATTAGGTACTTATACTTAATCATTGTGTCATGAAAGTGGCGTTGATTCAGCTTGACTACAAAATACAGTTGAAATAGTACGAACATCGTTATTCTAATGAGTTCAACATTCGTCGCCAAAGTTGGCAGACCCCTGTTGAACAAAAAGCCACCTGCCAAACCGAAATCAATCGATGAAACTCGCAAAACGACAAACAGATACAATTTTTCAACTTTAAAACTCCGGCTCTAGGACGTATTCAACAAAACGAGATCGAACGAGTGTCCCTAACTTTGTCGTTTGCCCGCGCGAATCGTGGAACGGTGAAAAATTAATTATTAATTTGCCATTGCTCTCCCTCCGAGACGTGTGTTGTCTACTTATTCCTGTTTTCGCAATTCATTTTTTAACGCTCCAATGATGGCAAAGTTAATTTGTATCAATTGCGTTTTTTTTTGTTTTTTTTTTCACATCGGTCACTGAAGTGTCTGTTACTTTAGGTTTTGAAATAAATTCCTTTTAATTTTTGCTTAAAAACTTTTTGATAGAATATTGACTTCCGAAGTGCTAAAATGGTTGTTTAGTAACTTTTGGATGTTTTATTGTCGTGTGAGGGTAGGGGTGTTCGATATTGACAAGTTTTGACGTCCCTGTCGGCGCTAATCAATTTTACAATTGTGTGTTCTCCCTTTCGTATACAGCGTGTTTTGAAAGATTTCGATTTAATTTTGATCAAGTACCCTCCAGCTATTATTTGCTCTAGATGGCTCTTGACTCTTGAGCTCTCTCTGTCAATTCTCAAAAAAACACGATGCAATTCATTTGAAATTTGATTTTTTTTCACTTATTTTTCTACTCTTTGGATTAGTTTTCATTGAGTAGGTACAGGATAAAAGTCAGAATAAACAGAGATACAAGAGTTTTTTCTCTGCTAATCAGAACTATGAGAGGCAGCTCCTTTTTATTATGGTGTATGATAATTATTATTAAGTCTTAGTAGTTAAGTTTTCATTGCAAGACTTTACAGGGTTGACATAGTCGCAAAGACACAAGTCCTTATACAAATATTAAGAATAAAAAAAATGCTGTCATCTTTCACCTGTTTCTGTCACTAACATTGTTCTAAGCCTCCTTAGTATAAAGTGATACAGCTAGTGGGAATGAATCGTTCTATTGATTTTTACTTCATATGGCGCTTTTAACATCTAACACCATTGTCAGTATCACCCTGTTAAAAAATCACACACGCAGACTCAATAAAAAATTTGGTTTCCCTTCCTTAGACACTCCTTTGATGTTTTTACAATTCCTCAGAGGATCGTGCGTGACGCTATACTTTGTTTCGATTTTATCATTCCTTTGTTTTTGCCTGACTACCGATGGAGTGCTATGTTTTTGGCGGGTAGTTTTATCTCTCAGAGTTGCGGACGCAGTGCAATGCAACGGGCAAGCGCTTCAAAGGTGGATTTAACCTACGACGAGGTATTGCAGTTGTAATTGATAGGATTTACCGTTTATCAACAGGCGGGACAAATGCCAGTTCAGTTAGTTAATCAAATAAAAAACACTTACAGTAACACACATACAACCTCATAGCCAAGCATAGTATACTGGCTCCTGTTGTCGTGACCTCGTGAGTAAAAACAAAAGTTTGAATTGTGTTAAAAGTTGCTTTATTCAAGTGTCTTACTTGCCAAGAAACGGATAAGAGTAAAAAAACCTTGTGAGGGAGGAAAACGAGGAATTTCCCAACTTGTAAAGAGTAAAAAGGTTCAATTTGTTCGACAACGCTGAAACAAATAAAGGCAATCGAACTCCAAACCACAAAGATTCGTAACATCTTTCACCCGCTGTTTACAAGATAGAAAGTTCCGGAGGGGAACACAGGTAAATGGTTAAAAGTATTTTTTCGCAAGCAGATCACGTTCGCCTTAAGTGAGACATCTTAGGAACCCTCCGGAACGATTTGAGCGGGAAAAAAATTGAACCCGAACGCGTTATTGATTCCTGACAGATGCGTTCGAAATTCTAATAAGGTTTGACTTGTTTTTAAAGTTTTGACGTTGACTAACATTGATTTTTGACGTTGACAGTTTCACTACGCCCCGTCTGAAAATTTGGAAGTCTTCCAATTTTAAATTGGAGTTCGATTTCAAGACTCTGTTTATCCTGTAAGAGCGTGTAACTTCTGGATTTCTTTCTGTATTCTCTGCCAATCAATTTTTGCCCTTATTTGGTACTTAGTAGAAATCACAACACGTATTCTGTCTTCAAGGTCCTCGGCCTGCATGCAGTGCCCCCGTGCTCAATTGTGCGCCTATTATCCGATAATGCCGATCAATCTGCCCTGATTGAATAATCATCGTTAGCCAATTGAACTCGATTCAGCATCGCTTTGAACTCTGATGGGAGCCAGTTTGGTTTGACGAGTATTTGTATGACAACTTCGGTTCAGAAACGAAGTCATGAGTTCCTAAATATGCAATTTTTGTTCGGTGTCTATAGGTGCTGGATCATTGACTAGTTTCTAATACACACCCATGATACAATTAGTGCTACAGTGTATTGAGATAACTGAAGAGTTATACGTTCCAAAACAAGAACTTCACTAACGTCAGACTACAAACGTCAAGTTCTTGCATTAACAAAATAATAAAAACACTTGAACAGGGGCAACTGTGCTACTATTAGCGGTTGTAAAAATAGTTAGTTGTAAGATGAGTTCGATAGATCGAAGTGAAGTCGACGATCCTAGCGTTCCAGTCTGTCGGCAACATCAAAGGGCCTGACGCGCAATTTTGACAATTAAAACGCTACGCATTGCGCACATTGTCTCTCAGACCCACCGTGTCCTTGGCTGGAATCTCAACGTACGTACCCTCTTTTTTCGCTGCAACCGGTTCGATTTGCCGCGAACAATTTCTGACGCTTGTTTGTGTTCGTTTATAATTTTTAATTTCATTTGCAGACTTGTTTTCTTCTTATTGCTGTCTCGTTTTGATAAATTTTTAAAGAAGTTTAGAGAATTTACAGACACTGTCCATCCTTGTCCCTCATTACGTTTTACTGTAGCAAAGTAAATTTATCCACCAATAGCGTTCGAGATTTTCTAATCTCTGTAAAATTTTATGATCAGTGTTTTCATCAGATCGAGTACGCAATAAAAATCGTCAATTTGTTATATCTATGAAATTATAGTAAAATCGTATCGTTTAGTTTTAAACCGTCGTAAATTTGAACTTTCGGTCGTAATATCGAATTTTTAATGTGAATTTTGGGCCGATACGTGGTGAGTGCCAACGGACTACGAATAAGTCAACTTTTTATGGGTCGTAAAAATTTAGGACCATCGTAGGTGACTCTATTCTTTGGACATCGATTTTAAGTGCGGCGGGTATTGGACGAGTTTTCGAAAATAATATTAATTAAAAGATTATAATCTTTGTGTCGTAAATTTTATGAGTCATTAAAACAATAAATATGTTTCATTATTATACCTTGCTATGTATTGATTTTTAATAAAGTTATTTGAAGTAAATCGCCTTTTAAATTCAAATAAAAAAAACAATATAATAGTTATAGTATTATTTATTCATACATCCTATAAGTACAAGAGTTATAGGTATACTTACTAAACACTAATATTAAACTACTATAATGACCCTGTTAGGGTGAAGCAAGGTAGGTACTTACATTTAATGTGCAAAAACAGCTGTCACTGTGACCTTCATAGCTGAGTCCGGTGGCAGAAACACATGGAAGATAACCCCTGATTTATACCATGGGTACAAAGACACTTTTTCACGTTGTACTTTTTATTTACTAACTTGTATTGTTTATTTATATGCTAGGAGTTTCACTAAGTGATAGAATCCGATATGAGGAAATCGTAAAAGAACCAAGGTCATCGACATAGCTCTCAGAATTAGCAAGTTGAAGTGGCAATGGGCAGGTCATGTAGCTCACAGAACTGACAACCGTTGGGGAATAAAGGTTCTCGAGTGGCGACCACAAACGACGCGGCAGAGAAAGGCCCTCCACTCGATGAACTAAAGACATCATAAACGTCCAAGACCGTTCGTTGTGGCATTTTAAGGGAGGCCTATGTTAGCTGTGGACTTCTACAGGCTGAAAATGATGATAACTGTTTTTCTAAAAAAAAATATTTTCGTAGTAGATACAACTTCAAATAAAATCACAGAAATATGAATCTCTTCATTTGTATCTTTTAGTACAATTAGCGCTGCTGAGGTGCCATGTTGATCCGACAATTCTTAGATTGCTCGGGGGGGTGGACAGAGGACGTACGTGAGCGTGGTCGAAGCCCTACTTCCTCCACGAGGTCAGGGTCGCGCCTTGCGAATGCGAACACTTGTCGATGTGATTGTACCTACTTGTTATGTATGCGAGCGTAGGTACTCAGTACCTATGTAAGTGTACTTGTGCGAAGTATTTTTATGTTTTGATGCGCAGTTTGCAGTTTGTTGTTTGTAATTGTTATTTTTGTTTCCAATAAGCCTTTGGTGTCATCTTTATATGTACGGACATTGACAGTTAAGATGTTGACTCCCCCCCATTTTGCACAGAAAGCTAAGTACATAATATATATTTCTATAGGTAAGGGTCATCATGGAACAAAGAAATGAGTAACGTTTCGCTGTCCACCACTGGGCACCAATGCAACAAAACTATCACTAGCCCCCAGTGGGGCTTGTCGTGTTGGGGGATTCCACTGGGGGTCACTGAAACTTTTTTCCACTGTTTAGGTACGGAACAACGATGATAAATGCTAAATTGATTTTTTTTGTCTCTAATTAGGTTATACTAGTTATTTCTACTCCTGGTATTAAAATTTGAACATAGTAATCCAGATAATCTTTAATCTTTCAGCAACAAAGTCTCAAACGACACGTACAATTATAAATTCACCGCGTCAATCCAAAGCCGAGCGTATACGCTAGCGAGAGAGTCCAGAACCAACTGCTGTCAATCAAGTGACATCTGCAATTATAAAAAGGTTGATCCGAAATCCGCCTTTTTGCTCGGATGCCAATTGCGACGTGATTTTCTCACGGGCAAGATCACCGGAATAGGTCCAAAGGAATTAAGACGGATTCCTTTTACGAATTAGCGAATCACCTGTCTAATAACGCGGTACGACTCGATCTGAAATCTGGAATCCGGAATTCGAATCCTCGTTTTTGAATGGCAGGCAGACCCTTAAATCAATTGACGCGGCGACGGGACAACCGCGCAACTCACAATTGCAAAAAAGTAAAGAAACAGATTAGCATAACAAGTGACGAGAAGTGTTTGCGAATTGACAATCTGACAAATTTACAACCGATCGCCGCACAAAACACACAAAAGTGCCCTTTTCATGCAAATTTGTCTGAGGGATTCTTTTCCGAATTTTTTCTCCCCGGTGCGAAACTTCCGCCTATTTTCCCGCTCAACGCACATCCGATAGGGGGCGCCGCTTCCGCTGTCGATGCTGTTCGGAAATCGGATGAGTTTCACCGACAGAGATACGTCTATTCTCAACCCCTCGCCCCATTGATTTCTTGTAAAACTTATGAAGTATTCATATTTTCTATAGAATACTTTTTTATTGACTGATAATAAATTTCCTTGATAAAAATAACATTTGAGACGACGAACAAACTGGACAACCATTCAATGCTATTAAACCCTTGTAACCGTGTACCCAGTGCAATCGAAGTGCCGATTAGAGAAATACCAAACTGGGACTAACCACATAACTGAGATCTCGGGAAGACCGCAAATTGGCCGCCGATTGTCAGCTCCCATCGATGGTTAGCAAACCATGGGTTATGGTGCTCTAGACAAATTCTCGTATTGAATTTAATTTATTGAATTTACGTTCTTGTTGCTTCTCAATTTGGGTTTCTTATCATTATTATGTTCGTTTAAGTCGTTGATGGATGTAGTCTATATTTAATAATTTCTAATACATTTTGACTATCATCAAATCCATGCTGTCTTGCATGGTGCACTATCTTCTATTATCTAACTTTATCTAAGCAAAGGGACAATATTATTTTCTGGAAAAGCCATCATTGAATTGAATCTCGTCATTTTTTAACTGTTTTAAAGGCGAATTAAATCACCCTGTTTCAATAGACTAACATACAGTAACTAAAAAAGTAAATTTCAGTATACTAAAAAAGATTCAGAAAAAACTCTTTTAAAATGATCGGTTCCCGACTTGTAAATACGTTCACTAAATCTTATTTTATTGAGTTCCATTGAAAAAGTGGAGTTTAGTAACGTCCTTACAGAAATAGCAACTACACAGATGATTGAAGAATTACTATTAGGTATCGACGAAAGGAACAGATGTGTTCCGTAACTGTCCGGAGTTTGATTTCTAGCACCTGTTGTTTTCAAACTCTTCGATTACGACCCATTAGCGACTCGATATTTAATACTATTGACTTTAATGTTTACTACCTACTTTAACATAAGAAGTACCAAATTAGAAACGTATAAAATGTATTTTCAAATATGTTTTAAACCCAAAAAGATAATTTGCTTGCCTACTTAGAGTTAAATTAGGCTTAAAATAATCTTTTGAGGCTATAGAGACAAAATGTACCTAAGTAGTATAATGTAATTACTTTCCTGCTAGAAAAAATTTGGTCGGTAAGAAAGCAATAAAGAAGTATGTAGTACACTGAATAGGAACACAGATCCATGCTCAAACATAGCTTTAAATACTATAAATTAACTTATTCAACCCGCAAACGAAAACATTTTGAAAGTCCAATTAATACAAAAGTAACACCTTTCTGCAACTGACGTTGACCCTTTTATACCCAATCGAATTTCAACCAAACCTATATAGATATAATGTGTAAATTAGATTGTAGGTAGTCCAGACACAAAGGGGCAAAAGGATACAACTGAACAATAAAATACTTTCGGTGAGCCGCAACTCAATAAATACTTCATAGTATCGGTTTGAGGGCAACTTGACCGGACGTCCGCCCTTCGATCTCTCGCCCTAAGGGACCAGGGGTAGGTATACATGTGTTTGAATGTCTTTGTAATTTATAGTTGGAATTAATTTCAAATTAGGATAATGACTTCTTGCTTTTAGTTGTGAGGAAGATAAATTAGTAAAACAAACAGCTGCATTTTCATTTGATACAAAAATATTTTAAATTGGCAAAGTGTTACTGTTAGCAGAAAGTGGATATTTAATTAAAAGTAATGTAAATTTCACAGTAATTTATCTTCAGTAAACTAATGGTAGTCAGTGGATGGAAGCAGCTCAAGATCGTTCGTCATTGCATTCTAGGGGGAAGGCCTATGTCCAGCAGTGGACTTCTACAGGATTTGGATGATGATGATGATGAAATGAATGGTAATTGATTCGTCAGACATTAGTCAAAAGTTCTATATAAAAAGCCTTTCTTCTAAAGCTAAAAATTCGTTTAAATTAGTTAGACACACATATTTTAAAAGACTAGCTGGCATTGATAGTGTGCGAAAAGTTCATTATTAATTGCTTGTAACGATGGGTTAAGAGGTGTTTTATTGGGATAATCCGGGATTACACTATATCCTGTCACGGGCCATCGCTTTAATTGGGGTCAATAGTTTCGAGTCCGGTCCTACTTTAACTTGTAGTGTATTTATGATCTTGACTTGACCAAGGGATTATGCAGCTCCGAAATTCATAATGTAAATTTTCTGTTTCAAAACATTGACATTGTCAATAGTTTTTACGTTTGTTGAAAAAGATAAACTCCAACTGTCATAAAATAATTCAAGCTTTTTGGATTCGGGATCTTTCCACGGTAACGTCACTTGATAGCTAAGTACAAATAGTTACTTCTCTTACTTATATGTCAAAAAGAAAGAAGCAGTAGTGTATCTCAGAGGCGCACTTTTAACTAAAATTTAGGTAAACTTAAGTTAACATAGTTTGAGGTATTTGTTTTTCTGACAATATTATGAAGATGTAAAGTGATATTTACTACTTACTATTGAAGAAAGACATCAAATTACATATTTCTAAGTATCTTACTTAAGGCACTCAATCAAATCTAAACCTGTAATAAATGTCAAAACTAACATTAAGAGGGAAGTCGTATAAGATAAGATAGTCACAAATAAAACTGCCAATAAAAATGTAGACTTAATCCTAACATTCCATCTATTGATCTCGACCATCGATCGACACACAAAAGATACCTACCATTCTAAAAGATCTTTTGGTTTGGATTTTATATAGCCAAATCCAACTGTAGAGTCTTTGATATAGGGTATATAATGCAGTGATAGTTGTAGGTATCCTGAGGCTAAATGTACAGATGGCTAATCTGAACTCTATAAAGGATATTTATATGGTATATATTGCAATGTGGATTGGTAAACACGTGCAAACTGTTTACAAAAGGTTAGCGGATATCGCCTATTAATGTGATGACTGAATCGGACAATTGCCAATGATTGAGTTGGCTGACAAGATTTGAATGTGATGCTTATTATACCACCCTGTTGGATATTAAGTTTCATATTGTATAATAAAAGTATGCAAATACATTTTTGCTTTTCAGCATAAAATACAAAATGTTGAAACAGCAGTGCAATTTAGATGTTCATCAACTCGTTACAGAAAGATTTCTATTTGATGCGAGTTCACGAATTGTAATGTTATAATTTTGAATATTTTCCGAGTTGAACAGGCAGATTATAATATTTACCTATAATGATTTTTTCGAAGCAACAAAACGCGGGTTCATTGAAAAAAACATAAGTAATATACATATTGTGATGACTTAACCTACATTTCCAAAAACTCATTATGCTTTAATTTACCAAAAAATTGTAACCAAAACATTTTTTGTAACTAACATATTTCAGGAAAAAGCGATATTAAACAAGTTTATCTAAACAAAAGGGTTCACTAATAACGTTGTAACTAATTACCAAAAACAGGATTACTAGTAATAAAACAAATAAATCCGATTCAAACGCACGATTGAGACGCCACATGCATCATATTTACGTTTTCAGAAGTTATTTCAGTTATCCAAATAGTCGAGCTTATACAAATATCTATTCGAAAGATAACATAATAAAATTGAAACTTGACGACGAAAAATGTTTATTTCTGAGTTATGATAGTTCGCCTTTGAGCAGTGACTTAATAAATTCGAATTTTAAAAGCGTTAAGAAATAAAATTTGAATTTCGAAGCGTAATCAATGAATCTAATGGCAAGTTAAAATTATGTCATGACTCTAGCTACTGGCAAACTAAAGTAATTTTAACTCTGCCAACATGGTCAAGCTATTGTAATAAAACGTTTTTCCCACATTTCCGACAAAATTATGAAGTAATTTAATCGCCACACCTTATTTAGCTTAATATTTCCCCAGTTATGAATGAGACAATGTAAATAACAGTGTTCAATTACACAAAGTACCAGGGTACCATAAACGTATAGCAATTTTAATACACTTTATTTACCCATATTGCTTGCTTTGATAAGAAAGAATGCGCAGACATTCTGTGCAGAGCCGGTCTTCTCAGGACCTGCGCCGGCGAGAGGGACGCACATACGAGAAAAATTCGTGAAAGAACGGGACAGAAGCATCCCGATAACACGTCAATACATTCCTTGCAACGGCCACATACGAGTTTCAATCTTATGCCGTTGGTACAGAGCAGAGTTTCGCAAGGGAGCTTTAAATGGAAAACCGATATGGCATCAATATGTTTTACGACGTCATCTCGCTAGTGATTCGAGTTCTAGCTCCACAGAAATAAGGCTTATTATTGGTTTTTATAGTGTTTTTAAGAAGGCGTTCTCGATATCTTGTAAGATAGTGAGGGCGTTCGGAATCGATCGAAGACCGATACAGCCGTTATTGGAAAATCACCTCTATTTGTGCTGAAAGAAGGTTGGAGATCACGAGGCGTGGTGTGCCGAGACACGCCCATGTCTTATATGGAAAAATGAGGAGTGACATTTTTTTATTTCTCTCGATCGCCCGCAATACTTGTGTTAAGACTGGTAATAATATATCTTTATTGCACTGATAGAGTTATCTCTCCGTCTCCACTTGTTTCTACGATAGTAACAATTTTGTTATTTATTTCAGGTACGCTAAGATGCTGTGTGTATTTCAGGTAAATTCCTCTAATTTCTTAGCTTTTGTTGTTGTTCGAATCATAACATCATTAGAATGTGCCATTAGATACAAAATTGTTCCATTTTCAAAATATAGGTCACTAAAGTTGTATTATGTTGCATGGAATTTTAAGTTGGAGCACTCTTGTACCTACTTATTGAAATACATATGATATTCTGAGCTGTCGGTTTAGTGTTATGCAATGATCATTATATACTAAGCAAAACAAGATCTGTTTAAAAAATATTTTAAAAAACAAACAAATAAAATTGTATATGGTTCCGTTAATTCGTATTGAATTACAGCATTAGCACTAACAAAATTCCTATTTTAAAACAATTGGAACCTTATTCGAGTAAGCAAATCCAATTCGAAAAGGTTTAAAAATAAATCAGAACAAATGAAGTGAAAAGAGGTCGATTAACAAATCAGATTTTTTTCTGAACGCGTTTATTATGCGTTCGAATTTTAAAACAATACCGCCATTCTACTGGCCCGTTTGAATATGGAATGTGATGGACAGTTCTAGAGGGCGCGTTCCGTTTACGTTTTTAACTGTTTATTTTAAGGATTCATTTATTTTCGCAAATTGATTGACACGGATCGTCGGCAAAGTGTCTGTCAATATGACATTTTAAAAGGTACCTGCAGTACCTGATCCAGGTTTCGTTTATTACCTTTTTTTTACAAAAAGGGCGGTTTCCCTCGATTTGTTTTATTGGCATGAGTAACTTTTATTGTACAACTTGGAATGTACAAGATAGCGTTGCTTTCAATGCTTCTATGTCAGTGTCAGATACTGATTCATAACAAACATCCGACATCAAACAAAAAGTGTAATGTAAGGCCTCGGCAAGGCAGGGCTATCGCTATCGGCCCATTTGTTCGCTCGCCTACGATCCGATAGGCCTCGCCACGCTGGCCACAAAGAGCAATTTAGCCCCAACAGTGATTGATTCCACCGATACATCACTAAAGGCGTTTTTCTATGAAAAATTGCTATAATCGACTTAAAAACTCATTAGGGCCGAAGACAAAGAAATCTTCCGACCGCCATTCGTCTAATTTGAGTTTCTCGATCGAGACGAATTTCAGTCGTGATTACTGCTCCCTTTTTTGTGATATTAAACTTTTGGGAATTTTGATTTCAGTCCTTGACGGAACTATGATTTAGTTAGTGCACGCTTTTTACACTATCGTTTAAAGATCGAATCATTTGGTTGTGGTAATAAACGAATGCAGCATATACAAGCCCATGTTGTACGTCACCGGCATCACATTCATTAGTGTTGACAGCACAGGAAATAGTAATAAAGCAAGTACGCCGCATGAAAATCATAAACAAAAATTATTAATTAAAAAAGTCCCGATCTGAATGCGGCTGTGCATTGACATCGAGGGGCGCCTTTTATAGTTCGATCAAAAATAGAATAAAAGAAAAGTCTTTGTCGCCATCATTCGAACAAGATAATTCTGAATATGGATCGTTATTCGTTGTATTTGAATAAGTGTTGCATTAATATTCTTTTGTGATAATTTGAATTCGGAACGCCTACGCCCGGCCATTGTCTCGGGAGTTATTGGCTCATTAGGCAACATGTCGCTTTGTTCCAAACGATTTGAATTTTTGATTTTGAATCGAACATAATTGATTTGTGATTCTTATTTGAACAGCGAACACCTTGGAAACGACAACTTGTAAGAAAATTTGTATTGGTCCATTTGAAGTTGAAACGTAACCATACCTATTTAAAGAAATAATGAGCCATCCTTCATAAAAATTGTGTTGTTAAAGACAAGCCACATAATTACATGGATAAAAATATCTCCTCATCTGACATTGGCAGTTCAGCTTCCGTGCTTTGCTATCTAAAATCAAAACAACAACGCCGCGAAGCGATATATTTGAACAATAAGAAAGCTCGCCCACGGACAGATGTTCGAATTACGTATGATAATGTGTCGTGTAATCCTTCCGTTGGACCTCCACGACGCATAATCGATCGATTATAAATGCGTCTCGATTGTATTTTGAACGTCAACTTTGACGTTTGTCTTAGTCACGTGTCAAGTGCAACAATGACACAACTCAAAACATGTCTCACGCTAATCGAACCATAAATAGTGACGTTACTTTGCATTTGTGCAAAAGTTAGAGCGTGACTAATAAAATAAATATTTAAAAACTAAATCCACTAATTTTATTTAATAAAACTTCCGACTACAACTATTAATTTAGTCAAAGGCCTTTACTATGGAATCATGGATTTGGCCTTTCCTTAGACAACATTTTGATTCCTTTTTCTGTATTAGCTTAGTATTAGGTTTTAGTATTTAAACTTTTATTTGATTGGAAACCTTTACGTTAATTATACTTATTAGTGAAATATATTAATATACTCATCAAGTTCTTTAATTTAATATCAAACTCGTTATAGTTAGGTATATCAGTTATATATTTTTAGGTTTAAAAACTGTGTTAATTTCCGCAATATTACATTTAGTGCGACATATATGACACGCGGAACGTCAAGACACTTCATATAACAGCTCATTTAAGCCAAAAAGCCCTTAAAAATTTTAAGACGTGTATATTTAAACACAAATCAGACCTTTTGCAGTAAAAATGGCAAACCATATTTTTATTAAACATCCAAGTTGACATTTGACGGAACCGCCGAACCAATATGAAACGTCACGAGCGAACGAATCCGAGCGACATTACCGGTAATCATGTTTTATGAGTTTTCGCGCCAAATACGAGCACAATACCTACGCCCCCACCCTTTGCCACGTATACTTGTAAAAAGTTAAATTGAGATATATTCCGTTTAACGCGTGTATTCATTATTGTTATTGCTGTTGAAGTTGCGTAATTTTATTTTATGTTACAACAAAAAAAGCTGTTCAGATTTATTGGTAGAATGTAACATAATTTCATAGGTATCAAAACATTTTTACATACTAAACTCTCGCTGGGCACTGGTTTCCCAAAGAAGTGATTGCTCACGGGTTGGGTTAGCCCACGGGTTTTTACTTGCATACTTGCATTCTGGCATACTTACCGGTTTTGTGTCTTCATCACTATGCAAAAACCCATTAGTATTACTCATACCGCAGTGCATTCTAAGCTACAATTTCTAAAATGATACAGGCATCGATAATAACTCTCTGCCCACATAATTCATAGAACGCACTATTATTAACCGCTATCGCAAATTTCCTGTCAATACAAAATAGCTGTTACGAATTTTTATCAATAGCAACAATGCGATATTTCGTTCGAAATTAGAATCACCACGGTTTCCGCTTCCGTTTCGATATTATTAACGCTGTTTGAATTGAGAACGCGTTCTTAATGATAACAACCGATATATTGTTTTGTACCTATTCCAATTTCAAATGTAACTATTTCACAACTTTAAAGTAGGTACCTATATAGCCTCCTGCATTAACTAATAAGTAGTTTCAAATTGGACCAGTTGGATAAGGAAAACAGCGATAAATATTTCAAAATAAATTGTCAAGAAACTACTAAATTAACTATACACCTACCCTATTTAATCCCCGAAATGTACGGAGCAAGGAAAAATCTGATTAGCTTCGATGATATATCGCCAGATTCTTCGCTTTAGTGCCTTAATTTGAATATTAGACGCGTTATTGAAAAGAAAACTTTCTGAACGGCCCTCCGCGAGCTTTTAATGGTTATTGCTTCTTCCCTTGCTATCTGTTACCGAACGAATATTGTTTACGGTTCAGGTGTTCCGAATTTAAACTGATACAAGTCTAAAATTGCCAATAGGAAGATATTCGTTAAAAGAAAGCGTAATTTTATTTTCAAATAAGTACATAATACTTACCCAAACAAACCGGAAGACAGAGTGTAGGGCGGCCATTCATTGAACCGATGACATTGGAACGATCGCAGGAAGTCAGTGGAAGGAGGCAGCCTATGACCGTTCGTTGTGAAATTCTATGAGAAATATTATGCCAATGTCCAGCAGTAAAAGTGAACTGGCTGATGATGATGATGATCAATAGGAATCGGAATAATACTCTCTGAATCGAGTTCTAAAATCAAATAATCTTTCGAATAGAATAGAATGCCGAAAACATAAACAAGCAACGGTGCCATATCGATTGCTCTCGTATCGCAACAGTCAAGTCTTAAATTGAGAATTTCGTGGTTCATTCAAAATTTACGAAGTCAAACAATATCGTTGTAGGTATGGAGGCAATTCCGATGCGCGGTTTAATCCCGAGGCGCGGGCTTGGCGAACTCTCAATACACTTGAGTGCCATAAAAAATAATTTAAATTGCTCTTACAGTGTCTTGCTATCGCTCTGAACATTTGCATAGTAAAATAATGCAAAAATCTATGCGCAGAACGCACTGGATACGTTTCCATTGTCATACTGGGATTTATAGAGTCGTTTCTTGGCATTATTTGGTGTGGTGCCAACAAGTTTCAATATTGTTTTGTTGGAATTCTCACTGAAATGTTCTACAGATTTTTATAAAATCCTAGTTATATTTAGGTATATCAAACATACTACATAGGTACATCTACTAATTTGATTGTAATTAATATTAATGAGGTCAGTAAATTTACTTAGTATGGAACCTACTTCGTGAGGTGAACGTTCTTTTTCGAACTTATCGAAGTATTCTTCAATACTAGTTATATTATGACCTACTTAGATTTGTAATAGACGTCGATATATGACAGCGGAAACGCGCACTGCTATTAGACGCGTGGGGCAAAGAAATTTTATGTTTTTTTCTTGTTTTGAAATATGTACGCCGTTACGTTATTTATTGCCTCCATAGAGGTTATATTTCGGGAAGTAATGAGGTTTCGTTCGGAAAGGGCAATTTAAATGTGCGTAGATTGAGTCGTTATGGGGAGAACTCATTGGTTATACTTAACTTGGAAATTTTTCCCCCTTGAAAATTTTTCCGAACGTTTTCCCCGTTCAATCATGCGTGGGACGATTAAATTGTGGCTTTAAAAGATCTGCTTGGAACGGCACGTACCAATAAATTACGATCGTACGATGACATGGAGTCGTTAAAATTAAGTGTTGAAACAAAATAATGATGTAGGTACTAGTAATAGACAGACAAAGAAAATATTTTCAGACGCAGCTAATAAGGCAAATTAAACAATCATGTTTTCAATACAGACTCACGAGATCAATGAAAGTTCTCAAATAATGTTGGCAATCAAACAATTAAACTTTTATTCAGATAAATAGTTTTTACCTATTTGAATGTGGGTTCATTGCTTAGCCAAGACGATCGACAATTCTTCAATTAAGCGATAAAATACAATTTCTTTCTCATCCCGAATGTTAACGTACGCCAAACGGAGCGTTGAAAATTTATCATATTTTCAAATACACGGACACGGTAGATAAAATATTAAATTCAGCATTCGGCCACAGACCAGCGGGCAGCCAACCGCTAGATTTCAAATCTGATAATGAGTAATAAAAACACGTTATTCATAATTTTATTTATATTAATTAAACACGGTCGGCAGTAAGTGTACCATGTCGGGGTCGACGGACGTTTTCGTCACGTAAACAGAACGGTTCATAATTCGAAAATCGAATCGAAGCTTAAAACAAAATATTGTATTGTATTATATCAATAATTCTTACTCAAAAGTATACTCAATACGTTATTCAGTTACAAAATCTAAAATTCGCTAATAATATCGTTGCCTGACAGTTCATTTTACTAAGCAACTAAAGCTTAATAATCTGACAAAATTAAAGAATATTAATTACTACCTCTATCACTTAAAATGACTTCATCTTATTCTAAATTCAAATTGCATTAATCCGGACAATGATCACTGTGCTCATTCAGTGGCCAAAACAATATAATTTCTCATAAAATGTAACGTTATTATTCTCATTCATATTGAATTTTATCGCAGCAACAATAAAAGCTAATTTCGAGTAACGTCCGCATGTATGATCGTAATGATGATAATTAATTAAAAAGTATGTATTCACTAAAACATTTCCAAATTCTTTTGGAGTCAACGAATCGTGCATTGAATGTGTGAGATCTTTTTAACGGCTTTTGTTTAATTTTTTATTCCGTTATTTGTAATTTAATTCAATCATCATTTACATCAAAATTAATCAAAATACTTAACTACTTTGAAAAAATAAAAGGTATCTCAAAAAATATTAATTTTAGTATACGGTCCTTTTGTATTATGTGACTGATAATTCGCGATCAAAATTTTTCGAAATTTTGTATTGGTGAGACATATGCAGAGAACTACATTATGAACAAAGAATTCCCTGATGTACTTTTTTATATTATTATGGCAAATGTAGAGTAAATGGTAGGTAGGTAGTTAGGAAGGAAATGGTTTTTTTATTTATACCTACTGATTATGTCAGTACTATTTTTAAAGTCGAACAATATAATAATTCTCATCTACATTACCAATATGACTGACACAGAAATAGTTTCTATACTTAACTCCAATTAAAACGTCCTCCATTCGATCGTTCACAAAATTGAATCATTTATTTTTTAAATTTCCACAACGGAAAGCGTTAAATTCGCTCTTCCTGTGTCAATAGAAATATTTTCAACGACATCATTCTTGTTACCTATTCTATTCTTGTAATTTTCACAGATTTATTTGGAGAGTCACCTTCACACGGTTGTTTGAAATCTTGTTTTTAGTTGGTAATTAATTCAAATAAATTATGTTCCCTGAGAAATCGATCTCGCTTTATTCAAATACACGTAAAGGAGTTCAATCAGGCGTAAAAATAATAAATCCAATCGACCCCTAGGATGAACTTTCTCACAAAAACCAGTTACAGTCACTATCTGACGGTTTAATATGCAAATAATTGTCGATCTCCCCAACCTTCGACCTACATGTAGGCCGATAAATTAAAAATAAAATTTAAAAAACCAGTTTCAAAACCATTCGATTTTAACCCTTTGATTGTTCTATGATTTATACTGCTTCAATCGATCTGCATATTATTATATGCTAATGCGAACCTACATATAAAAATAATTATTAAATTATACGCGAGGACGTTCGGCTACTTAATATGCGAATAATAATTAGTGTTTCCTTATTTTCTTGAGCCGTTTTCTCACGAAAGGGGTTGATTGATCGAACTGAATGTGCTAATTACGCGGTTCCTAATTTGCATTTCAAGTTATTCGCTGAAATACTTTTGTTTACCAAGTTATATGAACCTACGCTATCTATACACTTAAATAATAAGTAGTAACTGATTCACTGATTATGCTAAATAGATTGTGCTAAAAGGACCATGAAAAAACAATTTATCATGACTTAAAAAAGCAAGCAAATTTCTCAAGTGAATCTCTATAATTTTTCTCGTACCGATTATGTCAACGCCACAATGAGATCAATATTCAACACCAAAATATGCGCGATTAAAAAAGCCATTTCCGAATTCCGATATCTGTAACAATGAACTAAATATCAATTCTTCAAATGCAACAGTGACATCTGGCGTCTGACATCCGAGGGTTCAGATCCTAACCCTAATCCTTTGAGCGGGCACAAAGAAATACGCATTATTTAAACCTGTTTTACCGATTGATAGGTCGATTCCGATATTATAATACGCATGTACAAAGGCGTAAGATGCGTATTTGCATACGTTTTCTTTGCATATGCAAATGGCTCGATACGATTTTTATAAGATAGTATGGGAACTGTTTGGGCTGTGTATGGAAATGAGGAGATAAGACGCGGACGCTCTCGTTTATCTGAGCTAGTCAGTTGCTCGCGCGCTTTTGAAGTGTCAACGTCAACGTCACGCGCAACTAGACTGAAGTTTACTTCGATTTTCAAAATTTAACAGATAAATAAAATTGAATAATTATTTGAAAAAAAAACCTTCTACTGCTTTTATTATTCAATTTTATTTAGATGTGTTTTGTTTTTTTTTCTAGTTTTGGACATTATGTATGGACTTTCATTTCTGAAGGTTTAAGGATTTAAGGGTTGGTGGATAGTGCTAATTTTAAACACTTAGTTTAATTAAAGCCGTGCATATGAATGAACAATATTGTGATAAGCTGAACAGCCTCTATGTAGAAATTATGAAAATAAGGAGTTACTATCATGAGGTACGTTAGTGTTTACTATATACTTGTGCTTTTAATGCTGTGCAATGTTATTAATATGTAATATATTTCATATTTTATTTTAATTTATCCATAATATACTAATAATTACTGTAAATACTAGTTAGTAGGTACTATAATAATGTTTTATTTCACCAGTACCTGGGTGGACGAGCTTTGCTCGGAAAACTCAGAAAAACGCTTTTCCCAGAGATGACCCCTTAGCTAGATAGATTTTTTTGCCCCCAAAAAACTCTTTTTTTGAGATCTCAATATAATTATATTATAATATTATTGTATACATAAATATTGCTCGTTTAATATTATTAAATAGATTTTGAGCAATGACATTTTTTCATAATTTTTCTTTCAACCTGAGCCTAACTCTGTTTTGTTTATTTTTTTATTACTATATTAAGTTATACCTACAATAAAGTATTTTATATTCTGTTCTCCACGTGGCGCATGGAGTCCTTTCACCACTCTGGTTTCTCTAGTTAGTCTGGTCTATTAGTCACAGGCCCTTTTCAGGGCTACTGCAGCTCAATCTGTTCTCTAACTTAACGCAGGATGACCAAGAAAGAACCGATGACATAAAATATATTGACGACCAACGTGGCACAGCGGGCGAGTAGCCAACTGAGACGCAAAAGATGCGGGTTCGATTACCGCGGCGGGACAAACGTTTGTATGATCTGCAAATATTTATTCCGGGCCTGGGTGTTGTGGTACTATGGTACTCGTAGTTCCTTGATACCCACGACACAGGGAATGCTAGTGTGAGATCTACTTTGTATGTGATTGTTAGGTGTTATGCTATGTGTATGTTATGTTATAATTTTTTTTAAAACCCTCATATTTTGAATAAAATCAGCAATTAGTCCAACTTTTATCATTGGTTGAACTTGTGTTACGAAATCCTTTAAATACATTAGCGAGGCGTGTATTCCGATCACAAAGTTGCGATTTAACCCTGTTGAGAACTCCGGCTCGGCGCTAATGAAAAGAGAATCTATAATGGACGACACTCAGCGATAAACGTACGAACTTACGATGTGGCATTTTTGGCAATTAATTTGTCGACTTTTAATAATAACAAAAACAAAACAAAAGCTTAACTTCGTTTTTTTTTTCAATGTGATAAAATTTTTAGTTTATAGGAAACTTTATCAACACGTGCGTTCAATGAATGTCAGGCATTTATTGGTAGTTTTTTTCCATAGAAACTTCAACAACATAACATAACACCCAACAGTCACATACGTAGTAGTGATCCCACACTAAGATTCCCTGTGTCGTGGGTATCAGGAACTACGACTAATATCATGGTACCATAACACCCAGACCCAACACCCCAACACTCGCCCAACAACAGCCCCTTAGGAGGTGAATTTCGGCAATTCCTTTCATAGTACACCCCTAGACCATAAAAGGAATGTACCCTCTAAATTTCAGGTTTTTAGGACTTTCGGTTTTGGCTGTGACAGTTGACAGTCAAGTCAGTCATCCAACGAATTCATATTACAAAAAAAAGAACAGCAATTTTTTTTTAAAACTAGAATTTAACACGAACCTACAATATAATAAATTGTTTTAAAAATGTAACTGCAGTTAGACTGTTAGAGCCTTATTAATTGTAGATATTAAATACATAAGTACAATGCCATTCCATTAGCGTAACCATAAAATTAACGAATTCAAATGAAAAAGTGCAGAAAAACACATTTACAGTCAAATAATATAATGAACGAGCCAATTTATGGAAGTTGAAATGTTAATGCAATTTGTTTAATTTGCTGATCGATTAAAATTACAGTTTTTAAAAGTGTTTCATTTTAACGGAAGAAATAAAAAATGTTGTTAGTTGTATAAATAAACATTAATAATATACTTAAGAACTATTTATAACACAGCGAGCCAGCGATTACGAAAAAATAATATGTGAGTGTGACAAGAGTTTCATACACAGCACTAAAAAAAAATGCAACCCATCGACACTGTTGGGGTTACATTCTGTTTTCAAAATATTTTTTGTGAAAAGTGATTACCTATTTCGTTTGAGATCATGTTTTGAGGTGGAACGTTTCACAATTGGCGCGAAATTCAAATTATATTGTGTTTTTTGCCGATTCCAGCTCATCAGCACGTTTTGAGGTAGCGAACACGCAGGAGACCTAACGCACATGTTCTATTTAAAATATCTCATAAATATAATTAGTTTAGCTACGAATGCCAATGAACCAAAAAAACACTTATACAAACCATTTATTGACATTCCATTTATTGAGATATTTTTAATAAAAACATGTGTTTCTACCTCAAGATGTGTTGATGAGCTGTGATTGAATTTCGCGCCAATTGCGAAATGTTCACCATGTAGATTAATTGAGTTAATTTTTCAAAATCTTTGTTTCCTCACAAAAGCGTTGAATGCAAAAGCAAGTTAAATTCTGCTCTACTTTTACAAATTAGCTGAGTTTTTCTCAATACCACATCAAAAGGCATGTTCGTTTGGGTCCGTCCCTGCGTCCCCACATCTCCCGGTAGGTAATTAAGAGAAGCGCAAATTAGCGCGGAAGACGACTCTGTGTTTCTTTTATCAGACGCCATGCGGGCTACAGGCTCCGATAATTTTACACTGCTTCTTACTAAGTAGTACTTTTTAAACTCTTGAGCATATTCTAAATTCAAATAAGAAATAAGTAAATTCGTTATTTTTGGAATGTTTTGTTTGAAAATTTATATAATTTAAAACTTATATAAAATAACTGCAGAACTGACTATCAAGGAAGAGCCTAAATTGTATTCCTAATTTTGTAGGGTACATCCCTTAGTTGTCTATGCGTGCACTAAGGAATTACCAAAATTTACCCCCTAAGCGGGGTGTTTAAGTTTGTATGGACAAACTCAACGCGGACGAAGTCGTGGGCGTATCGCTAGCAAGTTATATTATTATGTTTTAGTGTTGTATATTGCGAAACTTTGTGTTTGCTTGTTTCTCAATCACGCGACGTAACGGTTGAACCAATTTCGATGAAATTTATTGAGTTCTACCTTTAGTACTCCAGTCTTTAATTAATACAGTACCTACCTAATAGATTGTTAATGATGATGGTCAAATAAATTAATCAGATTTCGTAACTAACAGAAAGAGCTCAGTTAGTTTTTTATCATGTCTTACCATAAAAAAACGGCGTGACATGACAACGCTACAAACATTAAAATTGATCAACACATAACGACGCTATCCACATAATGCCAACCCTTCTCAGCGGTCACTTCGACAGCGGCCAGCAACCTTTTCCAAATTTCCTCCGCCCACCCCTAATTTTCAACCCGCTTTTTACGTCAATGTTTTTCTATAGAAACACCCCCTGTATAAGTGAATGATGGGGGATATCAAAACATCTCCCTTATCAAACGGACCCGTGTAGGGGTCCAAGTTTTTGGAAAAAGGATTAGCCATACATGACGCTGGGGTCTTTAAAGCGTCTGATATGGCTTAGACGTGACTTGGCTAAAAGTATGGCCCATAGGGGTCGCATTGTTTCAACCTTTGATAATTTGTCTTTTATATCGATAAGATGCGAAATCATTCTCTTTTACGTAACACCCAAGAGACATACATAGTCCTGATACCAAACTAGGTTTCCTTGTGTCACAGCAAGTGTGTTGTAACAGGAACTACAAGTACCATGGTACCACAAAACACAGATCCGGAACAAACATTTATCTATTTATTATCATATTTTTTTATTAATTATTATCGTCAACAATATTTCATAAATAATCTGTTTTATTACTTGCATCTTTGATTTCTTACAAAAGTCAAAGTCATTTACTAGGTACATAAAATTCATTAAAATCATAAGGAACATTTGAAATCACTATAAAAACGCAACGATTGGACGGCTGTCCCGCCAGATTTCTTTTCGCATCAATATAATTTCACTCGCAATCAAAATTTCAAAACATGAACCCCCTAAAACACCCCCAAATCGCTGTCCTAATTATTCACTCCTTTCGTTCGTAAGTAAAAACCCATAATGACCGGTCCGAAAATTTTCGCCACTCATATTAATTCCTTAATATTGATGTACACAGGGAGGGGGGGAGAGGGAGGGTGGCAGATAACGGGAGACATAAAACGTAGGAGATCGCTAATTCATCATAAGTTAAAGGGGTTTTTATGTGCGAAACCTCGGACGTTTTGTACGGTGCGCAAAAAAGGATCCGATATCGCCCAAAAAACCTTCAAAGGGATGATATTAATTAACCTTAAAGGTTTTGTACACCTGTCTATATTGGGAATCTTGAACTCTAGATTTTATCCCGGTGCAAGTCATAAAAGAAAACGTGTTTGCAAATTCAGGAGGTTTTTTTTATTTGTTTGAAAAATTTAAGAGATGGTAACGGGTGGGGCGCTTACGCCTTTTTGTACGGGAACGAAGTTTGCTTCTATTTTGGCTATTATTTCATCAAACTCCATGAAATTGTGTACACCCGATTGTACACTAATATCTAGATCAGTGGTGAGTCAGTTTTTTTTTTTTTTTTTTTGATTTGGTAACCTTGTAATTTTATAAGAAACTAACGCACCACGGGTCTAGATTATTAGTGTACTGATCATGTGTTCAAAGTTTCATGGAGTTTGATAAAATAATAGTCAAATTAGTCAAAGCAATTAGTAGTAATCAGTAGTAACACCAAAGATCACAGGATCATAACCAAGGGATCTATCACTACTCAGGGGTACGATTTTTGAATATCCCTGAGTGGCTAAATATCATCAAAAAGGCCGCAAATCATGTTTTTTCAGGAAATGTACACATTGTACGCACACACACAGGAAGCACTTGTATTGATATCATAGGTATAATAATTTTAGTCATCAATGAGGTCCAGATGTACAGGAATTTGGAAATCGTGGAATAAACAGCAAACACACACGTTTAGTCACTCGATGAGTTTCAAAATTCACACCCCAGTAGTGAAATAAGTTTTGATTCGACAAAATCAAACAATGCAATAGTATCCACCGTAGTTACAACTAGCCACGCGTAACTTTTCTATAGAAGCATCACTTCACGCGCGTCACATCTTACCCCTGATAGGGGGTTATGAGAATGTTAACACAATAACAGCCGAAGTCAACCCGATAATTTCGTGACACAAATTGTTTTAAAAGCAAATCCTTTGTAACTAGATCAATATACTTTAACCGAATTATATTTTGTTTACCCTAAAAGGGCAGGGATCGATCGGATTAGAAGTGAAGTTTTGAACGAAATATAATTAATTCGGGATTTTGGAAGATTTAATGTCGATAGGTACCGGGTGTTGGAACTTCTTGGTAACTTTTAAATGATTTACAAGCGTTTAGACGTACTCAGAATGTTTGGGGCAACTACTCAATTATTAACTTTACCTGCAAGTTTTGTTTGTATTTAAATTTTTGCTCGGATTGTCACTTTTTTCAACAGCTCGTAACTCGTAAGTGAGCTAATTTATAATGTCTGTAACAAGCTAAAAAAATCTAGACCCAAATTAATTAAAGACTGATAACTTAGTAAGGTTATGTTTGTTGTATGCACCAATATGTTTTTATATGTGGGCGATGGATGGACCCAAAGGACCGTATTTTTGAAGGTCCCAGGAAGTTGAGGATCGAAGGCAGCTCAAGATCTTTGGTGATTCTATGGTGTCAGCTTATGTCTAGCAGTAAACTTCTACAGGCGGTTGATGATAATGATAGGTAGGCTAGACTCTAGCCGCTAGAGAGCATGCAATCCACATTGAGGGGATATTGTTCGAATTAGTATCTACCTAACATTTTGTATACTCATCGAATATTTATTTTGAAGGTCCCATTATCATACCATTTTGAGTGAGTTCAATTCGATCGAGTTGAGATTTACTCATCTATTTGAATGTCCCTTGGAATAGATTTCTGCAGTCTCTTAATCTCGTTCACATTAATTAACTGCCTGATTTACCGAAATTATAGTTAGTTTTGCCTTGTCGGGGTCTAGTTAAGTTGTGTGTGAAATGTCCAGCATTTATTTAGTCTTATTTGTTGGGTCATCCTGCTTTAGATATGGTGGTCCTAAAACTAATGGTTGATGAACCAGTGTGGTGAAAGATTCAGTGTGCCTTATTTCGTTCCGTCCCAGTTTCAGAGCCTACACAAATTTGTATATTGTGTACCTACCTATATTGAAAGTGGCACATATCCCCTTAGAGTTAAATCAATTAAGGCCCGTTTTAAAATCGTCCTCTCAGGGAGGGGATAGAAAAACTTCTAACGAATGTCCACGGAACCCTTTTTAATCAATTAATTACTCACCCCCGACACATTGTCCCGCTTCATTGTACCTACCTATGTATTTAAACTAATAAGGTTTTTTAGATAATTTGCAGTATCAAAAAAACAGATAAGTATCTGTTTTTTAAATTTTGATCCAGTAAGTACTTATAAAAAGTTAAATATAAAACTTATAAACTCATAATACCTAAATGTCATGTAACAAAAACACAAATATATTATAATTTTATTTGAATAGGGCCAAGTGGAACGCGCTTGTGCTCATTTCATGCTGTGTTCTTCCAAAAATAAGGTTAATTTTTTTGACCCAACTTTTTCGACCTTACATTTTGTAGAGATTTTTCCATATTAACTTCACCCTATCTATTTTAGGGAGTAGTTACTGACAGATTCTGTAGTTTAGATCCTTTGTACTAATAGATCCCTTATGCTTATAATATAGTTACTGATAAATCCTGTGACCAAGGGATCTATTCAAAATGATTATTATTAATTTGTTACTAATATAGATCCCGTGTGGGTTTTTCAGAGAAGTTAAGTACAGTCAAGAAACAATCTACCTTTGGATAGAAAACTTACAGACTCACTTACGATTCTTTTTCTCTATTAATTTGATAAATATCAAAATCAATAGTTAGTACAAGATCAAACCACAAACCAAAGTCCACATTTCGAAATGCAATAAGACTTTGCGATCTATTCTCGTGAGCGCCGAGTGAGCGCGCCTCACCCATTCGATCCCAATTAGAATCGAATCGCGGCTAAATGAGATGCGAATCGATGACAACTCTCATCGTTTTTGTAGCTAGTGATGGGGGTTTTGATATACCCACACATTCCAACATTAAAGCTAAATAAATTGTGCATGGAAGGATTTTCCCTTCCGGGCGGGAAAGAGATCATATTAGTGAAGCCATTATCACAACCTATTTTTAGACTAAAATGAGAAGTATAGTTACTGATAGATCCTTTGTACTAATAGATCCCTTATGCTTATAATGTAGTTACTGATAGATACTGTGGTTTAGATGCTGTGACCTTTGATGTTACTAATAGATCCTGGAATTTTTAGGCAGTTTTCGAATTACTAATAGATCCTGTGACGAACTTGCTATTGAAGTATACTTACCCTGATTTTTAATTTTAGATGATTTTTGTAAACAAAGAAATGACAAGATATGCCACTGTGTGTATAAGTGTCAAATATGTGTATCATATGTATATATACACGTATGATTTACATATTTGACACTTATACACACAGTGACATTTCTTTGTTTACAAAAATTGACTAAAATTAAAAATCAGGGTATATATATAATTCATGGAGTAACTATATTGGAATATCTTATACCAGGAGCTTAAGAAGTTGTTTTGGCTATTTGTAAATGAAAGTTCTCGAATGAAAAAAGGAGTGGGTGTTATAAGTTTGAGGCCATAGTGTGTTTAATAATCAATAAAGTGTTAATCTATCTGTCTTTTAAAAAATACCAGTGTGGTGAGAGACTTTACAGTACGCCGCAGAGGCTTCTTTCATCCACATGTAACATGTCTTTAATTTTTTGATTCTATGATCCATATCCGATCAGAACCAAAAAATCAAAGACTTGAGAGATTTTCCTTTTACAGCATAACTGAAGATAGAATAAGACAGCATTTAAATAACGAGACCGAGATAAAATCAAACATACCAACAGCAAAATTAACCAATTAGCAATAATTATAAATTAACGGATCGTCTGAAAAGTGTATCGCAAATACGCGAGCAAGTTTGCAACTTAACAGAACTTCGGCAAACTTCGGGAAACTTCGGCAAAACTCGATGAGCTACAAATAGGCATCGGAATTAAGTTCCTGTCTTTCTGTGGGCCTTTTAATTATTTCTGTAACCCTTCAGGTGGGACTTTGATGGCCCCTCACAGTCTCACTTTTGATTTTGTTCCGAATTTGACTGATGGGCACTTATAAGTTGTAATTAAGTTTTCCGCATTTAACTAAAGAATCTATAATCCTTTTTTCCAATACATAGATACTTTTTCTGATTTATCTATTTTTAATTACTATTTTATTAATAAAATCTGTTTTACATTTGTAAAAAGATGTTTTATATACATTTTATATTGATTACCATATTTTTATATAAGATAATTTATAATCTCATTTTCTCTTATTAGTAGAGACACAATTACAATTCCTTTATGACTGTTCGTAAAGAATGTAATAGTTTTTATGAAAATAAATCTAACAACGAACCATTGTTTTTAGAAAGAAAATAGTCTGTTGCACTGTCTCTTCTATATATATTACTATGTATATTTATATTGGCTTTCGGTTGTTAATACAATTAAGCCTAACTTAACGGAACTACAAGTGTGACGCTACAATACATCTAACTTAACGATTGTTTACAATCTGATCAGGCAGCCAACATGCAAAAATTAACCTAAGATGGCAGAGATCCAACGGCATTCAGCCAACACTCATCCATTCAGGGCACATCTCTATCGATATGTCGATCTACGGATATCGACAGCCGACACGGATGATAGAGTTGATCTCTCCATGTGTCTGCGAACACTGATCTGTAATACAAGGAATAGTACCTACTAGCTTCAGAATCTGTTTCACTGTGTCAATTAAAAATTCTGTCAAAAAGCTTAGGGTAACTAAACAGCTGGTAACCACTCGATTATTAACACGATCAAATTAAGCCGAATATGGACAACCAGGGGTAATAATTCTTGTAGTTTTGAAAATTGGTACAGTTATACCTTGCGGTATCCAGATGAACATACTAAAAGTCCTCAAGGGTGGGGGGTGTGCTGAGGGTGTAGGGGGGGTTAAAGGTACTTTTTTCGGGTTTTTGCTAATATCTCGAATATCTGTGCGACTGTGATTTTTTTGACACGAGTTATCATCATTATCATCAGCCGGTTGAAATGCATCGATGGATAGGTCTTCTTCACAGAAAGCCACGATGAATGCTCTTAAGCCGCCTCCATCCACCGATATCCTGTGACCTTTAAAATATCATTTGTTCAATGAGATATAAGCACTTTATTTTTGGAATAAATGCCAGCATCAAAGCCTATAAGTATAGAAGTTATGACCATCGCTATAAATCTCATTTTACATTGAAGCTTATTTGGAGTGATTCTGGCCTGCCATTGATCTATTACGTGTGCGCGTCAGCCATTTGACCCACTTTGTTTTGCTATCAATCTTCATAATGATTTCCTTGTTTATTTAAAATAGATAAAATGGGCACTAAAATAAAATAACATGAGCTTTAAAAATAATTATGACGTGAGAGACTACGAGAAGGCTGGGTTTCAGGGTGCTAAGAGGAATAGTCCCAAATCCCCTTTAGCTTGAACTTGCAGCTTCAAATGGGAAAAAAAAACCGAAATCCCCGAAAGGGGATGTCTAAAAGAGATTTCGGAATTAACCCGATTCCTACACTTTAATTTAGCTAGCCGTCACTCACGTTCTCACCACGTTTATTCTTCCATGAAAACTGAATTTCGAAAGTATTCAAAGTTCTAAGAAATTTTATATGTATAGAGGTATTTTATTATTTACAAAAATGAACTAACTTTAAAAAATGTCTCTAACTTTAAAAACAGGACGTCCAGGAATATCAGGGGTACCAAGCGTGGTGATTATGGCAATTCCAGCTTCATCTAGCAGTGGACGTCTCTGCTGATGAGTAGGTTTGATTCCTGAATGAGTGATTAATTTATATTTTCAAAATAATCAATTACCGAAAATTTAAGAACATTATGGGGTTTTACCCCATAAGGTTCTTTTATCAGCGGTAAAATTTGAGGTAAAACCGCAAGCAACAGCCAGTCCACTATAATAAAACAAGCTAGGCCACTTTACGCCTTCTTCTAAAATTCGATCGAGAACAGCTCTCACCGAAACCTATGATTATACCTTAAGCTCGCATTTAAACAATATTTAACTCGACTAATTTAGATCTGTATCTTTTCGCATGCATTGTTACTGTAAGTACTGTTATAGACTAGTTCAAATTAGATGCAAATCGTATCGTCTTGTTAGGTGCGCGGAGATAAAGTGTTTTGAACTGTTTGTTTTAACCAGATTAGTGTGTTAGCTGTTGACCGTGACTTTTCTCAATCATGATTACAACCCTGTAATTGGCAAGGTTTGAAAGGGCCAGTTTTACCCCAGGGTTTGGGGTACAACCATGAAAAATTAGAAAAAATTGTCTAAAGTCTTTTTTAACAGACTTTAAAATTTTAAATGCCTACATTTTTTTTTTTTTTTTTTTTGTTTTTAAATGGTCGATTTCGCGTTGGAACAGAAGTATAATTTTTTACCAGATTATACGATTGAAAATGATTTTTGAATAAAATATTGTTGTGACCTATTCTAATATAATAAAGCAATGTATAGGTAGGTACAACATACCATTTTTAAATAATAAATAGGTAAAAAAAAATATTCCCTCTCTTTCAAATCCGTGATCAGTAAAAGACAAGTGATAATAATTAGAATTATAATAAGAACGCTTACCAATCAATTTTTAATAAGAAAATTTAATAATACCCTTGTTAATTACTTACACTCTACGTCAAAAAGTACGTCGGCTAAGTTCGGGGCTCTTCGGCAATTCCCGTCACCTCTTAATTCGGGCTCAATAAAGGTTTATTGGGTTATTAGTGAGGCTTTTATCTTCTATCGTGTGCACAATGAGCCTGGCTTTAAAGTGGTGGCATAGAGCAAGAATGAGATGTGCCAATCATCAAAAATCAGGAAATTAAAACAAAATTTACAATATGATGTATGTTAAGGTATCCCAAAAAGTACTACTGATTAGGTTATTTCAGTATACTCCAATAAAAAACTTAATTACGTATAAGAATCTATTTTAAAGTAGAAGTGAGAAGAGTTTTGAGCAGTCTGCATAGATTTTATGCGGCAGTTATACGCATAAAAAAATTAAACGCTATCCATTTGTATGTTTGCCATGCTTTCACATTGAAACGGCTGGTCTGATTTGGTTGAAAATGGTATACACTGATAGATTCAATCCTGGATTAAAACATAGGGTATTTTTTATCCCGAAATTCAGTTCCCTCGGAAAACTAATGAAGTTGAAACCGCGGGTGACCACTAGTTATCATAATTTTTACATATATTATAGCTGCTGTGATGTGTCCGGCCCAGAATAGACACTTTCCTCTCCTCCCGTGGATGCCATAAAAGCCCAATAAGGGATTACACTAGGGGATGGTCAGCAGCATCCACCTGAGAGCTGATTCTGAGTTTTGACAAGCAATTGACACGGACGTATGGTGTAGTGTAACACGGATTTTTGTATGGGAAATGAGATTCACAGAGTGTATGATAGGGGCACCGGCTCATCGGTGTTGCCGTACAAAAATCCACACTACACTAGTCCGTGTCATTTGCTTGTCAAAACTCAGAACTGAGTACTTGACACCAATACTGCAATCACCAATCTGCTTGCCAAGCGTGGTGATCATATCACACCCTTGCTCACCTCATGGGTGATGGGCCTACGTCCTGCATTGGACTTCTTTGGGCAGATGATAATGATGATATTTTAGCTCCCATTTGAGACAGCCTATATAGGTATGTTTTCTGTTAGTAACTTTCGCTGCCTCTTCGATTCCCAAATAACTTGATCTTTGCCCCATAAAGCAAGGGGAAGCGTTATTGGCAACTACCGATGCTTTTATCTCAGCGTGATGAACAGGTTGGCAGTATTTCACACATGTATATTACATATTGTTGCAGGTGGGAGAAAGTATTGAGAAATATTAACAGTGAAAAAGATTTGAGCTCAAGGGCAGGGTCTATTGTGGTGTGTCCAGATACCGTGGAGTGTCCGGCCTAAGAGTAGACCCCTACATCTCCTCCCGTGGATGTCGTAAAAGCCGACTAAGAGATTACACCAGGGGATGGGTAGCAACATCCGCCTGAGAACACAACACGAATACTGATATCACCAATCCGACTGCCAAGCGCGGTGATTATGGCAATTAGTATTCTTCTATTTTATGTTGTATATTGTATTTTATGGGGGAGGCTGGACGCACAAAGGCTGATGATGCTGAGTTCAAGGGAGTTTTAGAATCATGTAAGCCTGAATTAAAGAATCATGTGACAGACTAGTGTTACTATAATCCGTTTTTCTATATATAGGCCGAATTTATTATTTAATAGGTATGTAAGAATATGCTACATTCACTCACAGATTAGTATATATCGAACACTCATTAAAGTTCTATAAAATAACTTTTAAAGGAAGTCTTATTAATGCAATGATTGTAAAACAGAGGGTATACTCAATACTTATTTAACAAATGCTACCTACACGAAAACAGTCGGCAATAAAATAAACAATACATTCGGTGCGGGTTTGTTTAAAGTTTATGGCGTCACAAGCGAATAAAACGAAACTTTGCCGCCGATCGGAGGCCATAGGATCTGAACTTGTGATCCAGCAAAGAGTAGTTAAGTGACAGATACGACTACTGATCTTTTGAATATTCCTTCTTCTTTGTCAGTTACCAGATACAATACCAAATTACTAGAAACTCACGGATTTTATAGACTTTGGTTTTGCCAAATATCTCGTAGATCCAATAAACGTTGGTGAATTAAAGTTCTCGAGTGGTGACCACGAATCAGACCGAATAGTGAAAGACTCAATGCTCCAACGTTAATCGCGAGAAGTCGCTGAATGGAGACGGCTCAAGGCTGATGATGGTAACGATGATGCTTGTAAATAAATATCTACTCTCTTTTCATACTCTATACTGATTCATTCTAGCTTTCCATTAATATAAATAAATAAATAAATTAAGCCCATAGAAAATACCTTAAAGACTAACATACATATTTTATATCTAAAAAACTTGATTATTGATTACACGTGAAGACGGCAACGTGTAGTGCACCTGTGCGGTGTCTCGTGTTAGGTTAATTCTTGATCTATTCTAATCATCAATTTACAAAGATTTTTCACCAACTTTACCTCACAGAGTCAACGCACAAGTAGGCAATATTGTCTTTATCTATAGCAGTGCAGGTGCCAACTTTGTTATTGACACACACCCTCATACTAACTCAATATTAGTATTAATACTCTACTCTAAGTTTAAAATTTAGTTTCGTCATTCATGGATTTCATCCCCCGAGTCTTTGTCCCTCTGTTTGATATAAGTTTATCTGTGGGAGGTATCAGAAAGTTAATCAGTCATAGAGTAGTACTTACGTAAACGTAGGTAAGCTTTGCATTCCAGTTCCAACCCACCTCAGTAAAGAGACAGAGAGCTGATTCTAAGTTTTTAGCACACAATGTGGTATTTATTTTTGCTTACTTATAAAAACACCACGAAATCACTAGCGCACTCTCAAGCAGCAGACACAAACAGAATATCATGACCAATAGCCACAGATTAGTTAGATAATAGTTCAGTACGCGTACACCACAGATAATACATTTGACAATCTTGTCAGCTACAGTTGATTCAGCGCCATCTATCGAATCAATTTAAACTACTTTTTGTATAAATCGAAGTTGAAAAGCCCTATTGAAATGGACGTATGGTGTAGTGTAACAAGGATTTTGTATGGCAACACCGATGAGCGCCCTTAGTGTACACTCTGTGAACCTCATTTTCCAAAAAATCCGTGTTACACTACACCATACGTCCGTGTCAATAATTGCTTGTCAAAACTCAGAATCAGCTCTCACTTCTATGTTAACTATCTCTTTGGAAACACCTGTAGGATGTCTCTTAGAAGTAGGTGGAAAGTAAGGTTGAGGCTTTCTTGGAAACAGAAAATTCAAAAATAATGGTAAAAAATACCTTTTTTTTAAAGTATTTGTCGTAAGTACTACTTCTTTTTAATTTAACTATACTTGTGCTCTCTATGTCAGCTACATCTACATTGGTCAAAATGTCACCAAAATTACACGAAAAACAAAGGTACCTACTAGAAAATCAAATCAGACGTCTCTTTTATAAAAAGACAGAAAGAGCCTAGGTGACATTTGTCATGACTATTAGCAGTATAAATAAAGGACATTAACAAACAATTTTCACAGTACATTATTTCAATAATAGGGTAATAATAGGTTAATTACCCAAAAGACCCCTAATCGTTCGTTCAATCGCACAAAACCTACCAAAACGTAACATGAAAATTATGGAACAACACACGAAATTTCAAATGTGGAACGAGCCACCGATCGGATTATCGCTATACACGTATAAAAGACGAGTTCGAGTTCTTACCCCTTTTTACCGCCCCCAAGGAGGGTGAGAAGGGGGTAATAGCAGTACCACTCGGATTCATTAGTAAATTAGAGGCGGATGAGCCCAAAGTTGGGAAAATTCAATATCTAATAATGATCAACTCGGTACCTGATCGAGAGTTTCGGAAGCAAATTTTCGTATTTGTCAATCGTACTTTGTTCGAAATTGGATTATTTAGTTTAGCGATTGGATGAAGTCGAAAATGTTTGACTACCTGGCTTTTCTGTTTCGTCCCGTTTTGTATCAATAGGCCCCTTTATATTTGCCTATAGGTACCTACTTACCGACGTTTATATTTGCTTATTGGTGGTTGTGACCGCAAAAGTTTTGATAGAGGTTCTAACTACTTTGCAAACATTCTGTAGCCATTTTTGGATGTATCTTTGATTTTATAAATGGTCATTTGAACCTTTCAACCGGTAGGGCGTTTGCGCCTTTTTGTACGTGAACGAAATTTATTTCTTCAAACTCCAAATTTTGTACATATGATTATGATGACATATTATATCTATACTCTGATTTTTAATATAAGACAATTTTTGTAAACAAAGATATGTCAAGATATGCCACTGTGTGTGTCATGTATTTGTATCATATGTGTATATACACTTATGATACACATACATGACACTTATATTCACAGTCACATTTCTTTGTTTACAAAAATTGTCTAAGATTAAAAATCAGAGTATAGGCCCGTGGTGCGTCAGTTTTTAAATTAGTTTTCTTTAATTTATGATTTGGTAACCATATAACTTGATAAGAAACTAACGCAACTCAGGTCTAGATTATAGTGTACAGATCATGTGTACAAAATTTCATTGAGTTTGAAGAAATAATAGCCTAATTAGAACCTTTTACACAGTGTAAAAGGGTGTAAGCGCCCTGGTGACCTCCTCTTAAAGAATTTTAACGACAAGTTATTGCAATGAGAAGATTGTTTATATTTTTATGAGAAGCTTCTTTGAAAGTTTGTTGCCTTTAGTGTTAAAATTGGTCCCCTTATTATACAAGCAATTCCCTTAGCAGAATTTATCCAATAACGAAATTACCTAATCAAATTACCAATTGGGAGATATTAAAAACGTTTGCCTATCTCCTATCTCCGATAGAACACACGGTGGGCGCACTTAATCTCTCAATGTCAGTTTTAATTTGCTCAGAGCTCGAATTACCTTCCAAGAGTTTTATTTTCGAAGTTTATTTAGTAGATGCGAGAGGAAATATGTTTCGACAGATTACGTGAAAAAAAATAATGTTAATCCCGTGATGAAAATAAGAAAAATCGATCTTCGGTAGTTATTTACGGAACTAGAACATTTTGACTAACGAGTTGAGGTGCTAATTGACCTGTATTTTGAGGGGTTATAAATATTGCTGGACTCTAACATACATAACACCCAATAGTCATATACGTAGTCCCAGATCCCACACTAGGTTTCCCTTTGTCGTGGGTATCAGGAACTACGAATACCATGGTACCATAACACCCAAATCCGGTCAAATATTTGCAGATCATACAAACATTTATCCCGCAGCGGGAATAGAACCCGCAACCGCTCGAATCTCAGCCGGTTACTCGCCCGCCTCGCCACAGAGGTCGTCAAACTACCATACATACATCATACGTCGTCATACTTTATACTTTACGTACTTTAAAGTTTGTATGTATCTATGTATGTGTGGATGTGTGTGTTGATGTAAAAATTATGTTGAAAAAGTGGGGGTTCAAGTTTCATATCAGTCGTATACGAATTTAGAATTCATATGTTTTCAAAGTGAGACAGCTAAAGAACAAATTCAAATGAAAGATTATTCTGAAAACCAGCATAAGAGTTTTATATCGTAACTCATTCCAACCCTCAAAAACAAATCAAAGCGAGTATTATCAGACACTGGTCAGACAGACCGAGAGGGTTAGGGATAAATAGGTAAATAAACTTAGGAAAACTTTGCATCATAAGCAGAGACATGTCATAAAAGTCATAAATATGTATTTTATGATAGGGATCTATTTTGTATAAAATATTTTTTTTTAATAATGATGCATTTTTTTCTCAATAATTTCATGTATACTCTGATTTTTATACTTAGACAATTTTTGTAAACCAAGAAATGTTACTGTGTGTATAAGTGTCATGTATGTGTATCATATACATGATACTTAAACACACACTGGCATATCTTGACATTTCTTTTGTTTTGTCTAAGATAAAAAATCAGAGTATAATGTAGTTATTATAGTGGTTATGGTATCAGAATACACAATTAACAAAATTAGTTACTAGTGTTAATTGTGAGGTAGGGCTGCACCATCATCGAAACCGAATAGCTATTGGCTATTGAATTTGAATTTTTTGCCTTGTGCCACGAATACACATGCTAGTGGCACGGATTATTGAGATAATATTGAACTAAATGTAATCATAAAGCATCTAAAATCATTTTGTCTAAAGTAAATGATTTTAGATGCTGATTTTTGATGATGTAGGAAGGCCCCTCGCGATGGACCGACGTCATTTTAAAGTTTGCATGAAGTCGTTGGATGGGGGTGGCTCAAGACACAAGAAGTGTTTGTTGTTGCATTCTATCAGTTAATGATGATGATGATAATACAGAATTTGAATATTTCAGCACATCTTAGTACCTAATAGCAATTACGTACACCTCTGGGCATTTTTATAATTGTTCAGAACCCAAAGGTTGGCTGGAAGAAATTACTTCTAAGACCGCCCATTGTACTTTTAATGATCATGTTAAGTTTTGTTTATTTTATAAGGTGTACAATAAAGTATTTTCTATTCTATTCTAAGTAATATTTTTGAAATATCAAAATTCATCTTGATTTTTTTCCGTCCCGTCTGCCGATTCTAAACAATTTGTATTGTTCAGCAGACCGACGTGAAATCCTTAAGCCGCAAACCGATTTTCACTTAATGCTCTTAATTTTGTGTCCTTTGATGGCAAAAATGTATACACCATTTTGTTTAACTTGCCATATATTCAAAAGAAAGCATTTTTTCGAAGCCCTAACTTATCTTTGTTTATTGAAAAACAATATTGAATCAATAGGCTTGGCACCTGTTAGTACTTCACACTAAACTGCGATCACCAATCCGCCTGCCACGCGTGGTGATTATGGCAAATCTCCCCATTGTATGCAATTGCCTCGTTCAGCACTGGACGTTAACAGGCTGGTGATAATGATGATGATGAAATAGTTTTTATCAGTTTATATTGCCTGTTTATGAATAAAAATTCATCAATGATTTGGGTACATAATAACAAATAAAGCCTAGTTTTTTTAACCATTTTCTTTTACCGATTAGCAGACCCAAAACAAACGATGCTATTGACAAGCTGACCCTCCGGAAAAAACAAAACAACCTCGCCCAAGGAGGCCCTTTATCATATTTATTTTATTTCAATTCGGTACGAATTTAATCCTTTTCCATTAATTAGTGACCGCTCCTAATGCGGGGTCCAGCGCGACCCCTTGTGAGTGTGCGTTAATTTTTCTTCGGCGCTGGTAGGGTTAGATTGGTGTGGTACAAGTTATGGGACATAGAGACGTGTTTTTAAAGTTCACTGAAAATTATTGTAATGTTATATTTTGACATACTTCTACAATAGAAACTGAACTAACATTTTTGGTGAGAATTAACTAAGAAGCGTAACAGGTGGGTGTTAAAATTAGATGATGGATGATGATGGGAAGAAATCAAACATTTATGAATGAGCTTAAATGTAAATGAGATGTTTCTTAGCAACCAGCCGTTTAGAACAACGCGTAGGTAAAACAGAGGCACAATTAAACTCTAATCTAACTGTTCAAAAATCGTAAAGCCAAAATTTTAATTAGAAATAATGTGAAACTACCAATTAATATGATACATGAGCACAATCTGATAACTTTTGAATTTCAATGAGTTGTAAAAGATGTAAAAATGGTTTATTAACAATAAAGAAATTGTGAGAGTCTTATACGCTTACGTTTTGCTTATTATCATCAATTTGGTATAACATTTTGAAAGTCATTATTAATTAGAGTGAAAACAGATATTTTCACGCTTAAGACACGTGTGTTTTTGTTATCTCGTTTTCTTTTACTAGCAACCATATCATCAACGTATACAGGTATTTTTATCAAGAGTGAAATCACATTTCGTAGCAAAGAACTTTAACTTCTTGTTTGAAATATCTTTTTCAACTGTGGATATTCTTTTAGTGTCAGAAACATGAAATAAGGAATGTCCTTAGATTCCTATGACCCATTTTATCATGCTATCATCCATATACATAATTTTTCCACGTAATCATTAGTCTACTGGCGAAGTCTTTCCCGATGACCACATGTTTATCTTGACTCACTGATTGTAACTCTGCCAATTTTTCTGAACGTCTAGTCACAAAGAACTACGTCTACTCCACCAGTATTACATGTGTCGCTTAATTTTAAGAAAAATGTTCGCAATAAAAAATTTTGTTCCAGACAGAAAATATGTTAGATATTTTACGAAAATCTCAGTAAACCTTGAATTTAGTTATTAAAATGTGATTTAAGTATTCAGTTAGATGTTCATGAGACAAAATTAACATAGATTTTTGCTACCTATATTGTTGAGAACGAATTTATATTAAAATTTGCTTAAACTCTGTAATTTTCCTATTATTATGAAATCATTTTGATTGATTAACTCGAATGAAAAGACAGAAATTAATACAAGTTTTGCGATTATTGGGCATGGAAACGTCGCCATTGTCTTCGACTAATCGAATTCGATTTGTTTATGCTTTCTTTGATTTAGGTATTGTTCTGAATCTTTGAATTTTGTATTGGATTCCTTTCTCTATTTAAGATTTAAGAACTTTTTTATTATATATGAAACAGTCCGTGTATGAAGTCTTGTTATCGTTGGAAAATTCAATATCAATCTATTTTTATATATTCTGTCTGTAAATTAATATTTAAAATAGTTGTTTTTCACTCTTTCGTGATCAAAACACATAATATGTTGATATTGTCTTGAGTATTATTTATTTTCCTGACGTTTCAAAATGTTACAACAATCTTTGCCGCGGATTGTCTAGAGTTTACGGAGCTACTGTTCATAAGCGGTGCTAGCTGCAGCAACTACCTTGGTCTTCCGAATTAGAATCGTCGAAACGACGGGAAAATAAATAATCAATATATTATCTTATATCAAAGACAAGTTTTCTTTTTTTTTTCTTTTGTAAAACTTTAAACCTTCGTAACTCAAATGGCCAAATATCGACTTAATGACTTTTCGCTCTGCGGCGACGATATAATATAAAAGGCAAATACCACTCACTCACTGATTCATCAATATCTCAAGAACTACAAGGCCTACAAACTTGAAATTTGGCATGAATGTTCCTTTCAGCTACTGAGTGCTCACTAAGAAAGGATTTTGCAAAATTCTCTCTAAAGGGATAAAAGGGAGTGTTTAATGTTTGTATGGTAGTTATACAGTTTACGACCTCCGTGGCGCGGCGGGCGAGTAACCGGCTGTGACGCAAGAGGAGCGGGCTCGATTTCCGCTGCGGGACAAATGTTTGCGTGGTCTGCAAATATTTGTTCCGGGTCTGGGTGTTGTGATACCATGGTACTTGTTATTCCTGATACCCACGATACGATTGACGACCTCTGTGGTGCGGCGAGCGAAGGTTCGCCTGTGATGTAGGAGGTTGTGGGTTCGATTCCCGCCTCGGAACAAATATTTGTACGTTCTGCAGATATTTGTTCAGGGTGTTCTGTGTATTTTCTATGTATAATAAAAAATATATATCTATGTAATGTATTGTATTAAGTATATCAGTTATCAAGTACCCATAACACAAGCTCTGCTTAGCTTGGGGCTAGATAATGTTGTGTGAAATTTCCAGTATTTATTTATTTATTTACAGGGAATCCTAGTGTGGGATCAAGACTATGGTTGTGACTGTTGGGTGTTATGTTATATGGGCTTCACCGTAGCAAAGCATGGGTATTCAGGTAAAGGTAATACACGATATAAATATCCTAAGACAATATATCAACAAATAAATATTCTAAAGTTGACAAACTTTCAAAAATATTCTTAAATCGCTTCGGTACTTTCCATACCTAGTTATGATAATGCATAGAAAGCAACAAACTGTCATTGTTCAAGTAACAACATCCGGTAAATCCAAAGCTCAATTCTTATAATCATTCAATGAATCATTAAGCGCTCGCCCGTTACTCTAATTGCCGACGTGAGAGCCGAAATAAGTAACAATTACTAAAATTACTTTAAACTTAATCTATTGCACAAACAGTAGATGCGATGGTTCCAATAGATAAGTCTTTGTTTCGGAAAGTTGGACGTATCTAATGTTTTAATTGAGCATTAGAATGGTTACCTATGTATTTGCATTTGGAATCGGCTGGTGAGGAAACAAAGGATTGGTTTCAAATATTAAGAGGAGGTCACCGGTAGCTATAGCGTCCTTTTGGATGGGAACAAAGTTTGCTTCTAATTTAGCTATTATTTCTTCAAACTCCATGAAACTTTGAACATATGATCAGTGCACTAATATCTAGACCCGTGGTGCGTTTGTTTCTTATAAAACTATATGGTTACCAAATCATAAATGTAGCCTTTAGACGTTTACTGCTATGGATCAGATTTAATTTTCTTTATGCATATAAGTAAAAAATAAGAGAATAAGACAGCCAAATCAAATCAAATCAAAACAATTTTGTTAATTAAAATCACAAGGATCAATTTGAATCGTCTTATGAACTAAAATTACTCCTGTTCCAACGCGGTCAAGCCTAGAAGAATCAGGCAACAAACACAGCTTGGCTGTGTTTTACTTTGATGATCCGTCTTACCACTAGGTGGGAAGCGCCTGTGTGGTACTTCGGAGCAAGAAGTTGCTGATACATAGTAAATTAAAAACTTAACTTTTAGTAACCTTAAAACCTTAGGAAGGTAGTCAAAAGTAAATAAACATAAGCAAAAGTTTTAGCCCATAGCTATAATTAAAAATGAAACTACAATCTTGGTAGAACACACTGGACTTGGCTTTTCGGTAGTCAAACATAATTTTCTGTATGATCATCAAATTTAAATCATTCATCACTGTCATACAATCATTCTTATGACTGTGTTTTTATTATCTACCTACTTTCACACAAGCAAAACTGTCTCAAAAATTTGTAATTACGAAAATATTTTTACCGTTTAAACAGTATTCGACTATTTTTAACGATCCAAAATTATTTTTGTAACAGTTCACACGTCCAAATATTTCTAATTGAATGGGTTTAATGAGTACTCATAATGCTGCTTTCTTCTGCTTTCTAGTTGTAAAATACTGTATGAAATTTTTTATACGGTTTCAACCTACAGTTTTATTGATAGCAAGATTACAGTTAAATTTAATATCTTGTTAGTTAAGCATTCGTTCTTTTACAAGGTTTTTGAGATAATAATCTTATTTAGCTCTGGTTAGGTCAATAACCTTAGGTTAATATTTTCATTCTTTCTCTCATCTTTTTTGGTATTTACTATCCTAATTCAATTACTACATGTGAATACAAGGGCAAAAATTGGCAAAATCATCAGGATTCTCTTCAGAACGACCTCTGAGGCGCGGCGGGTGAAAGTTCGCCTGCCATGCGACGCAGGAGGTTGCGGGTTTGATTCCCGCCTGGGAACAAATATTTGTACGATCTGCAGATAATTGTTCCGGGTGTTCTGGGTATTTTATAATGTATAATAAAAAAATATCTATCTATGTAATGCATTGTATCAAGTATATCAGTTATCTAGTTGCCGTAACACAAGCTCTGCTTAGCTTGGGGCTAGATAACGTTCTGTGAAATGTCCAGCATTTATTTATTTATTTATTTATTCTTGTACATTTTTAAATTTTATGATAGATTTAGTAATTTGGCCACAATTAACGACTTAGTACTGAATCACTTCGACCGGCATTTTTTTCTCCGGAGCTCGCCGCTTATAGAGTTAATGGTTAGGTAGATGAAGGCGACTCAATACCGTGCGTCGTAAGAGGGAGGCCTATTTCTAGCAGTGGACTTCTACAGGCTGATGATGATGATGATCTAGAATATCTAGATCATGGTGGTAGTACTTCCCTGGGTGAACTCTTTCACAGTGAACTCTACTAGATAATACACATATAACACACCCATCAGTCACATACGTAGTCATGATCCCACACTAGAATTCTAATATCAGGAACGAGTACCATGGTACCATAACAACCAGACCCGAAACAGCAATTGCAGATCATATAAGCACTTGTCTCACAGCGGGAATCGAACTAGCAACCTCTCGCATCTCAGCGATCTCGCCCGCCCCGCCACAGAGGTCGTCAACACAACATGTCTTCGGTATTTTTCTTCTAAGGAACTTGTGGATGTACCATAAACAGAGGCCTAATTCTCTAAGTTATTTTAAAACTACACTAAAAGTTAACCGAATCGAGGCTGAATTGTAAACTGACAGAAAGTTCAATTTCTGGTCCCTCATAAATAACAATTTAGTCTACTTTCAATTCATGGTGACCACCATTAGAGTAGGATAGTTATATATATAATTGGAAAGAGTAAAGAGAGACTCCATCTACATATGCTAAAATTAACGAAAATACTTTGAATCGTTCAAGTTTCGGTCACATTTCGATATAATCACATTACAGTGTTGTATTTTATGTTTAGAGAATACCATTTCTGACATTTAAGACATCGACACAAGATCGAAACATGATCCGAACTCAATTTTAACTATATTTTAGTTAGTGAATTGGGCCTCAGTTCTCCAGTCATGACAAAGGTCGTGGGACGTAACCTCAGTAAAAATTTGTCATCTACCGATTACGTAACTAAAACTATGATTGCCATAGACAATTGAGCGAGATTGATCACCGCTCATTGTCTATGATTCATAACCGACGGTTTTAAGAATATTGCCCTTGGTTATTGATTGTCGTTACATTATTAATAAACTTTTCATTCCCATTGATGTGAAATCTGAAGAGATGGAGAGCTTCCAAGACACTCGCTTCCACATAACTTTGCACCTCACTGCGACACCTCTTACTGACTTTACTCAGAGCCGCAAAGTTACCTGATGGTAATGTAACTCAAATCTATCTTATCTAAAGTGTACTTTAAGGTCACAGGTTATGTTATGTTTTTTTTTTTTTTTTTTTTTTTATGCTACTTGGCAAGCAAACAAGCATACGGCCCACCTGATGGAAAGCAGTTACCGTAGCCAATGAACGCCTGTAACACCAGAGGCATCACACGCGCGCTGCCGACCCAGAGACATAAAGATGAAAAGTCTCATGTGCCTGTAATTTCACCGGCACCCCGTACCCTTCAAACCGAAACACAGCAATGCGAACACTACTGTTTGTGTGTGTATAACATAATCATGAAAAATGTATGGAGCATCATCATCATCATCAGCAGCCTGTTAGTAGTCCACTGCTGGACATAGGCCTCCCTCTTAGAATGCCACGACAAACAGTCTTGAGCCACCTACATCCACCGACTTCCTGTGACGTTTATAATATCTTTAGTCCATCGAGTGAAGAGCCTTCCTCTGTCGTGTTGTCCGGTTTTTAGTATAACACCCAACAGTCACATACGTAGTCCTGATTCCACACTAGAATTCCCTGTGTCATCGGTATCAGGAACTACAAGTACCATGCAACAGCCAGACCTGGAACAAATATTTACAGATCATGCAAATATTTTTTCCGTAGCGGGAAGCGAACCCGCACCTCTTACGTCTCAGCTGACTACTCGCCTACCGTGCCACGGAGGTCGTCATTATTCATTCTGTAAATTAATAAATTTTAGAAACGAAGATAAAGATTATATTGCTGCATAAATTTTGGCACTAACTACTCCCCGCTATGCTGATGCTGTCGGGTCTGAAGGAGATCTGAGGATATCCTCTTTGAGGGTTTACGTCGCGTCTATAAGTCAAGATCATTCATTGAAACTTCAACCATCAAAAGATCACCAGATAAGTTATATTTACGCGTATATCTTTAAGATGATCTGAGACTTTCAAAGCTCTATTATCTTCGGAATTCACTAATGAGTCATTCGTTCTGAGAAATCCGTACGCGTGGAGGATGCGTGCTCTCACACATCACGCATCTCTGCGCAGATAGTATCATCTAAAGGTGATGCTAGATCTGACACTTTTTCAAATCTACTTTTACATATATCATACAACTCAAGAACCAAGATCATTGACATCAATATCAGGCTCTCAGAACCAACCACGGTTGGGGAATACTTAAAATACTTTTCGCATTAAATGGTCCTTCGAGTCCAGATCTTTGAACTGATCAACAGATTCCTTTCCTTTTAATCTTCGATGATGATCAGTGATCTGTGAATTGCTGTCTACAGTCAGTGCGTGTGAACGCAGCCTAATCGCACGCATTGTGTACGCACCCACAATAGCCTACTACTTAGTTGCGATCTGCTATCTGGATTAATAGCAGTTTCTAATTATTATTGTTTACATTCACTGGTTGCTGATTCTGTGCCTTCTGGTTCTAAGATATTAGATTGATAGATGCGTACTTACTTAGAGCATCACACACGCTGGACGGAAAGCGTACACGTAGACGTAAGACGCGCGTGTTTACGTTACGCGCTGCATACGCATCAGGTGTGCTTTGGCCTTTAATGTGAATTTCGTATGTCAAAAGCTGTATTTGATGTCTGGCAGAAAAGCCACAGGTACCATAACATTTTCGTTTTTGTACCTATTTAAACAATAGACAGTTTTCTCGTCAATATGTTTAACGACCTCAGTTGCATACTGACGTGTAGCTGGCTGAGACGCAAGTGCGGGCTCGATTCCCGAAGCGGGACGAATGTTTGCATGATTTGCAAATATTTGTTCCTTCTGAGTATTGTGGTACCATGGTAGGTACCTACTCGTAAAATCAAAGTCAAAGTCAAAGTCAAAAAGAACTTTATTCATTGAAATCACAAGGATCATTTTGAATCGTCTTATATAACATTAAATTACTCCTGTTCCAACGCGACCAAGCCTAGAAGAATCAGGCAACAAACTCTGCTTGGCTTACATAAATGGTCCGTCTTACCACTAGGTGAGAAGCGCCTGTGTGGTGCCTCGGAGCAAGGAGTTGCTGATACATAGTAAATGAGAACTTAAAAACCTTAGGAAGGTAGTCAAAAGTAAATAAACATCAGCAAAAATATGCAAGACAGCACACGCTACGCTTGTTATACTTATAAAAAATTATCTAATACAAACATGTAAATAGGTAAGTACAGATATTGCAAATTTCCATTTTAGCAGTCGAGGGGCAGAGCGACATCAGGCCACGCGCCTTTATCATTAATATAGTCATCAAGACTGTAATACGCTTTCTTAATTAGATTCATCTTTATGTAGGATTTAAATCGTAATTCGTAGTTCTTGATACCCACGAGTCAGGGAATCCTAGTGTTGTATCAGGACTATGTATGTGACTGTTGGGTGTTATGTTATGTATGTTATGTTATGTATGTTATGATGATGTTTGAATTTTTGTCGTACTTCCCAAAACGGTCTCGCTCGAAATTAAATAAAATTTATGTGATTTTAACGCTCTGAGAGACTGGAAAACAAAACCAAAATATTTCCCAAAGCACTTCAAGTAGGGACCAAAAAAGCTATTTGAGCCAATAGCAATCAGCACATCCGCCGATCTCTGATTACCCCCCGAGTGACCGAGCGTGATGAATGCAGAGGAAGTGAGACAAAGCCCGGCTATGGGAACTGATAATTAGATTAAAACTATAGAAATTACGATTGTGTGATGCAAAATCAATGGCTGAAACATCCTCTGCTGATTGTTGAAATAGGCTGGAAATTGCCGTTGAATTACTAATTAAATGGCTCATTGTCAAACTGGGTTATACCTGAATCTGATTGTAGATAAATACTGATATACTGATAAATACTATACTAATAAAATATACTAAGTATATACTACTAATTATACTATACTATAAAAATACTGAAAAATAGAAAAATACTGTAACAACGGAATAAACTAGATGTAACGTATAAAGGTGTGGCAGTGGTGTGTCATATCTAAGAACACACTCTACTCTAGTGGATCTCGTAAAAGCCGACTAACGGATTGCAATAGCGAGTGGGCAGCAGCATCCACCTGAGAACTCAACATAAATACTGCGATCACTAATACGCTTACCAAGCTTGGTATGGTAATTTACCCCATTGTATTTTAAGGGAGAGGCCTCATCCAGCAGTGGTCGCCTAATTCAAAGGCTGCTGATGAACGTATAAAGGGCGGCTTTGACTTTGACTTTGGTCTTATCGCTAAAATCTCTTTCAGATAACCGGTGGTTGGAAAAGATACAACAAGACTAATAACCTCCTTCTTGTTTTATTTTTATTTTGTGTAAACTGTTTTTTGTAACAGACATAAGTTTAAACAAATAATTTTTGAGCATTCCAATAACACTTTTTTATTTGGAAATAAAACCATCAAACACATTGTTAATTCATATTTTTCGAAAACTTTAAAACTCCTTAATTTATTTTCCCAAAAACTCAAAAACCCAGAAATTGTTGACCTCTTTCCTAAATTATACCTTTCTTTGTTACAGAGAGCCACACTGGCCGAGAAAGAAGTGAGCACACTAAAAGAACAGCTAGCTACAACCAGCCCGATCCCACTGCAGGCGAACGTGCCTCCAAAGACCAATGGCACCCACCTAGACATCCGAGACCAGGCGACAGAGACACGGATAGACTTATACACAGACCTTAAGGTCATTATTCCATTTATTAGTAGTTGTTTAGTTGTAGAACTTCTTGTGAAAGAGTTCGTCCGGGAAGTACTACTACCGTACCTATTTTGCCGCCAAGCAGTAGTGCTCGCATTCCTGTTTCGGTTTGAAGGGTATGGGTGCCGGTTAAATTACAGGCTCATGAGATTTTTCATCTTTATGTCTCAGGGTCGGTAGCGCGCGTGTGATGCCTTTGGTGTTGCAGGCGTAGGCTACGGTAACTACTTTCCATCAGGTAGGCCGTAAGCGTGTTTGCTTGCCAAGTAGTATAAAAAAAAGTTGTTTTCCTGTTTACCCTTGATTTTTATTCCTGTGTATCCTTGGCTGTTTCCATGAGGGTACAGTTCTTCTAACGTATCAGTGAGAACCACTGTCGTGTGGATAACATAACATAACACCGAACAGTCACATAAGTGGTCATGATCCTACACTAGGATTCAACTATGACTATGATTCTTACTAGGACTAGCATGTGACTACTACTGTGGCACTAAGATTCACTAGGTTTTTGTGGATTAAGTGGAATATAGACGTGGTGAGCCCATCGCCGCTATTGCTTTCCACGACCAACTCGGCTAACGCTTTCTACCAGTAATAACACACTCCTAAATAAACCTGCCGTGGTGGCTTGAGAATAGACCCCTCCGTCTCCTCCCGTAGATGTCGTAAAATCCGACAAAAGGGATAACCCAGGCGATGGGCAGCAGCATCCAACTGAGTACTCAACACCGATACTGCGATCACCAATCCGCCTGCCAAGCGTGGTGATTATCGCAATTCGCCCCATTGTATTTTAAGGGGGAGGCTCGTCCAGCCAGTGTACGTCTAAAGGCTGCTGATGATGATGATGAAATAAGTCAGCAGCCAGAACAAAGTAACGAAAATTGCCCAACAAATCCGGGTCATCATCATCATAATCAGCCTGTAGAAGTCCTGTAGAGGACGTAGGCCACCCCCTACAATGCCACGACGCACGATCTTGAGCTAACTCCATCCACCGACTTCCTGCGACGTTTATTTTGTCTTTAGTCCATCGAGTGGAGAGCTTTCCTCTATACCGCGTCAAAGCACCGTGTTGTGTGTCAAGTCTGGGTATTCTGGTAAATAGACTTTTATCTTATGTTATAGGAGGAGAAGGATATTGATGAAGATAAGATGGAGCTGGCGACCGGCAGGAGCAACTCGTGCAGGAGTAGTCCGGTCCAGGGGAGTGGACTGGAGAACGAGCTAACTGCTAAGGAGAAAGAGGTGAGTTACATCACTCGACGACATTACGAGGTTTTTTCTCCCGAATATACCTATATATGAGTAGCGAAATAAGCTTCCAAGTGTATTCCTCTGAAGAAAAAACCCTTTATGGCAATGCATCGACAAAGAAAGTACCACGAGCATAGCCAGGTTTTAGTTCCGGGGGGGGGGGGGGTCAATAACAAAATTGTACGAAATTACATTAATATTCATGTGAAAAAAAACACATTCACCACACTGGTGTTTCTTCAGAAGTATCTGATTTTATCAACATATTATTATTTATTTAACATATTAATATTAACATATGAATATTTCGGGCTACGGCCATGAGTAGTACGATGGATGCTTCTGCTTTAGTGTGTGACAAATCTAACTTGGCCAAAATCACTGTAAACTTTGAATCAAGAAAGATTAGGAATCAAATTGCAGGAGCAGTCATAAATTGGTCTAAAGTAAGCAGTGTTTAAAATGATCTTAGTCTATATCTTTCCAACTACACCAGAAGAATCCAACTATATCTTACTGACCCATTCATAACCATAGTTATATCAGAGGTCAGTCGGTTAACTGGGCAAAGGATGCAACAGCCTTGCATGTATCGTATCGAATGTAACGTACGATCAATAAATCAATTACGTGTGCCCCCGCACCAACCAATTGGATTTGACATGCTAGATCTAGTGATGCGCTATGGAATATCGATATTTATGTACCTATGGTAGGTAAGATGTGCGTTAAAGACTATTGCGAAACCTGTAAAGAAAGTTTTGTCAATCCTGAAATGGCCTTGACAAAAAGCAAAAAAAAAATGAAAAAAGTCTTTTGCTATTACTACTAATTGCTATCGAATAATTATTGTTGTGTCCTTCATTTATGGATTAAAGACTATTCGTTTTTTTTAATGTAAATTCTGAACATTTATCCTACTTCCCACCACAATTTCATTAAAATACTCGTTCCTATAAAGTTCAACTAGTTTTTTGTTTTATTTTTTACTACAATTGGTAAGGGTGCAGGTGAAATTACAGGTACCAATAATAATAATGAATAATTAAGTCCCTGTTGACGGGCGCAGTGCAATGCCACGAAAGATACGTCCTAGAACGTGACCTAAGAGGTATTGCTTTTGTTTTAGTCTGGGGTTACCCCTTAACATCGCACATGGTGGGTCAAAAGCTCATGTTCATGAGTAATGAACATCTTCATCGATAACGGCTTATCGACAGCGATCGGAAAGCCCAGCACTAGTGCGGGGAAACAGGATACATTCAATGGGATGATTGATCGACGAACGGTAATCCAGCTAAATAAATATCTTTACGAGCTGATACACCACTATTGTTTATGAGCAATTGAGCAAAGGGTTACTGAAGATATAGTGGACAGCCATGATCTAGCTACAACTGTTACCAGGACAAGTCCCTCTGGAAATTATTCGTCATCGCGACTACGCCATTCACTTTTTATAGACAACAAGACATTAAAGTCGAATCCATCTAAGCGAAGAGGCGAGGATATGCACACAAGAACACGAGGATATGTGTATGCACATGAGACTTTTCACCTATATGTCACAGGGTGACGAGCGCAGTGCGATATCACGCACGGTGCGTTCCAGGTGGACGTAGCCTGTGAGCGAAGCATTAACTGTAGTCAGAGATTACTGCTTAAAATCTGTACTGCGACATCCATACGGACAGAATTGAGGGTATCCAAAACAAATGCCTTTGAATCCTATAATACTGGCACAATATGAGCCGTTCCCTCTCAGGATACATATCATTTTAAAGTAACCCCCCGACTGTCCACTCGTCAAACTCATTTACCTCCACATAATTCTTCATTCTACTATCGATTTGGCCCTTTTTACTAGCTTCAATATACTACAGTATAGTGATAGAATCCGAAATGAGGAAATCCGTAGAAGAACCAAGGTCACCGACATAGCTTCAGAATTAGCAAATTAAAGTGGCAATGGGCAGGTCATATAGCTCGCAGAGCTGACAACCGTTGGGGAATAAAGGTTATCTAGTGGCGACCACAAACCGGATGACGCGGTAGAGGAAGGCCCTCCACTCAAAGTCAAAGTCAAAGTCAAAGTCAAAGTCAAAGTCAAAGTCAAAAAGAACTTTCATTGAAATCACAAGGATCATTTTGAATCGTCGTCTTATATAAAATTAAATTACTCCTGTTCCAACGCGACCAAGCCTAGAAGAATCAGGCAACAAACTCGGCTTGGCTTACATAAATGGTCCGTCTTACCACTAGGTGAGAAGCGCCTGTGTGGTGCCTCGGAGCAAGGAGTTGCTGATACATAGTAAATGAGAACTTAAAATCCTTAGGAAGGTAGTCAAAAGTAAATAAACATCAGCAAAAATATGCAAGACAGCACACGCTACGCTTGTTATACTTATAAATAATAATCTTATACAAACATGTAAATAGGTAAGTAAAGATATTGCAAATTTCCATTTTAGCAGTCGAAGGGCAGAGCGACATCAGGCCACACGGCTTTATCATTAATATAGTCATCAAAAGTGTAATACGCTTTCTTTTTACTCGATGGACTAAAGACATTATAAACGGTGCAGGAAGTCGGTGGATGGAAGCGACTCAAGACCTTCCGTAGTGGCATTCTATGGGAGAGGCCTATGTCCAGCAGTGGACTTCTACAGGCTGATGATGATACTCAATTATCAGAAAGTTTTACTAAAACTATTCTACGAAGTTGCTATTGAAATTTGATTCTAGATTTAAGATAATTTTAATTTAGCCACTCTATAATACCTACCTGTGTATAAATAGATCTGAGAGATCGTTGATAAGAAGCACCTTGTATTTTCACAGCGTGAAGTACACTACTTTTAAAATTCACAATTTTCAATCTTAATTAGCATTGGCAAACGATCAGAGTACATGCTAATTCCAATTAGTGTTGTGCCAAGACGAATGTTGACATCCTGACACAATGACAACATTTTTAAGTAGAGAGTCTTGTATGATGCTGCGTGCCCAAATTGACTTTTGATGTTCGACAAACTCCAACGGTCTTATTACAAAACATGGTTTAAATCTGAGTTTAGACCAGGCTTACCAGTCCACTCTCGACTATCGAATATCGACCTTTGGTATATACGACTGTAATACAAAAGTAGATGGTTTGTTTTCCTAAATCAACTCTAGGGCTAGATAGTCCGAGCTTATGTCAGTAATTACAAAATCTCGGACTATCTCTGGTTTTTCTAAAACCAGGCAGCCCCCTAGTTTAGCAATGGTCAACAAATTTTTGGATAAGAATTTCGAGTGATGTGACACTTTCATACAGGATCCGTCAGTTTGACACTTTGGAAACTTGTGTAGTTGCGTAAGAATTGATTTCGGAAAAAAAAACCATCTGCTTTCGTATTAAAGTCGTTTATGCCTAATTTCGATAGTTAAGCTTAGACTGCCTGAGACGATTGGTCTAAACTCAGATTTAAATTATGTTTTATAATAAGGCCGTACCTAAAAGTTCTCTAAAAGTGATGTAGAGAGCTCTACCTCTCTCTTTGTTAGTAGTAAAACTTCTTGTGAAAGAGTTCTTCCGGGGAAGTACTACCACCGTACCTATTTCTAGCGCCAAGCAGTAGTGCTCGCATTGCTGTGTTTTGGTTTGAAGGGTACTGGTGCCGGTGAAATTACAGGCACTTTAATTTACCGGCATCCGTACCCATGAGACTTTTCATCTCTATGTCTCAGGGTCGGCAGCGCGCGTGTGATGCCTCTACTGTTGCAGGCGTCAATAGGCTACAGTGACTACTTTCCATCAGGTGGGCCGTATGTTTGTTTACTTGCCAAGTAGAACAAAAAAAACTCACTCCTTAAGAAAAAAAACATAAAGTTCAAAATTCCGTAATACAAATTTATATTACAATCAACCATTTCAAAATAATCCCAAAACATTTCGAAGCAATAACTGTAATCTTAAGTGAGAATGACGCCCCCAATCAATCAATATTATCGATACTTCAATTTAAATCATCGATATGGACAATTGCGCGGGCGCAGCTCTAATTGAGAGCGATGGGATGATGCAGCATCGAGCCTGTTAGTATGTCCGTCTGATTGTCATAACTACTAAACAACGCCTACGCTATCCTGGTGTGAGAATCACTGGATTTGTAGGTACAATCATTTGATTTCAACCGTTCTTTGATCATTAGAGTTAGACAGTTAGGGCCGATGCAACGGCCGATTCGGCTAAGGATCTCAAAAGGGGCAAATATGCAAGTCTCGATAGAGCGTACATATTTGTGGCTGTGTGTACATGTGTGAGTGTGTGACAAATGTTTTTATGATCTGCAAATATTTGTTCCGGGTCTAGGTGTTATGGTACCATGATACTCGATGTTCCTGATACCCACGATTCAGAGAATCTTAGTGTGGGATCAAGACTACATGTGACTGTTGACTATTATAATTAATTGTACAATGGGTGGTTTTATCGCTTAGAAGGGATTTCTTCCAGTCAACCTTTGGATGGAGAGAGATCTGTAAGATTAGATGAATGGCCGGGGGTGTGCTTGGTGCATATGGTCGTAGGCATTACGAACCCAATAAAATATCCCTATCAAAAACATTTCGGACATTGAAAAGGCAGTCTGCACAAACGGGCAACATAAAAACCATCCAAAAGAACTCCTCGTTTCAAGAGGTCTCAACATCAAAACGCTAGTCAAAAGACTGCAGATAAGGATAGTAATGAGTGTGCTTTCATGCATGTATTCAAGCCGAAATCATTAGTCCATTGAATTGCCGAAATTCGAGAGAATACTCCTAAAAAACTGCTTTCTGCTTTGTACTACTATTTCATATAACTAGGTAGGTATTTCAATGCGGAATAATTAAATTGAATACTGCAGATTCTGAAGTTATGTGCATTTTAATTATTGCAAATGAAAATCTGTTAGACCTAAGTTCATGAACAAATAAACGGGCGTTTACCGTAACCATTGGTCTAGGTGACAGATAATCTTTGAAAACCTATCAAAAAGAATTGGTTAGGCTAAACAGATGCTTAACCGCCTATTTTTTTATTTGTGAAATCTCCCCTTTTTGTTGGAAAGCCTAATTTAGGTAATTTTAATTTTTTTTTTTTATACTTATAAAAGTTTTCTTCGTCTTTGCTCGTTACTGGTCCTGTTTTGATCACTCTGTCATTATGTACCTATGTGCCTCTAAAAAAATCCTTATTGATGGCTAATGGTAGAAAAATCCGTATAGTGACAGGATTAGGGGTAGGCAGACTCCATTCACACCTCATGTCAACATACCTTTAAATTTTTGCTTCTAGGACATGCCGATTTTCTTCGCGACATATAATTTTTTTCTTATACTACTAAGCAAGCAAACAATCATACGGCCCACCTGATGGAAACCGTAGCCTATGGACGCCTGAAACACCAGAGGCATCACAGGTGCGCTGCCGACCCTGTGACATAAAGATGAAAAGTCTCATGTACCTGTAATTAGTTACGGCACCCGTATCCTTCAAACCGACACACAATAATGTGAGCACTACTGCTTGGCGGCAGAAATAGATACAGGTATTAGGTAGGTGGTAGAAGTTCCCCGGAAGAACTCTTTCATTTATAGCTTTAAAAATAAATAATCAGGTTTTATAAGTGACTGAACTGTAATAACTTTTGGAACGTGACGTGGAAAGGTGTTGAAATTGACACGACAACAATGTAGTAGCCAAAAATATTCGTACAACGCTATGTTTACAAAGTAGAAAATAGAAATGGTTAAAAATAAAATAGAATACGCAGAAACAGCAAGCCACCCAACAGACAGTGTCGAAACTCCATTCAGTAGATATAAAAGCTGTTATTTAGCGTAACGAACGCCTTTGTCGAATTCCTTGGGTGTCTTCAAGATATTTCGCTATACAATGCTGGTTTTCTTAGCTCTATAGTCTTACGATGTGAAATACCACAGTAATGGAAGTGTAACACAGGGAAAGCTTCGAAGGATGTACTCCGTAAACAATTCGATAAAGGTCGAATGGAGAACTTTCGATGCCAAACCGCTTTTTATGCAAATTCTAACTATCGAGGTGGAACTTCGATTGTTGCTTCTTGAAAAGCCGAGGGTTTTCCTGTCACTGTGCCAAGTTTTTCAAGTGGCTTGAAGAAAATAGTGTGCTTTGGTTTCTTGACGCGCAAATGTGCAACTATACGATAACTTTTGTTGATTGCACATTTTCGGAAACAAGCTTAGAGAATCTATCTCTTTAGTCAGACAGTTTTTTAGTTTTTATCTTTTTTTTATTAAATAATACCAACGAACATAGTAAAGTGAAGGGAAATATTACCATAAGGCTAAGCAATAGGCGATACTTTGATATTTATGAAGTGTACTAGAATTTAACTTGCACGTTATCTTAGGATCATCTATTCATCCTACATAGCTAAGATGCAATCAGCCAAAGCCTTAGTAATTCTAAGGGAAACAAACTCACAACAAAAGTGTTAAAATCAACGATTGACGAAAAATTCCTTCAAAAGAAACATTTTTTTCTGAATAGCCTGAAAACTTATTACCCTTATTGGAGGTACAAACTTTTTCAATGGCACTTCACCCTTGCGTTTTTTTTTCTCCGCAATTTTAATTAAGTTACAGAAAGGGTGAAGTTAGATGTTATTTCTTTTTGATGACATTCGATAAACGATTCGGATTTTTGGAAGTTTTTTTGATTAAGGCTTCTGGGAATTGGTTTTTGATTCCAAATAAATTTTTCATCCAACTTTTCTTTGATTTCTTTGGCCCTTGATCACTTCTATAAATCAATTAGTATTGAGTTGGATTATGATAAATGTACACTATATTGCTTGATTTTGATAAATAACTTTGTATTTATTTATTGCTCACATGTACGCATAATATTATTAGTAATAGGTCTTATTTCTACTGTTAGTTAAGTAGGTGCATAGTACCTACGTAGTTTTGGTATTCTATTTGAACTTTTATAGTGTTTTTTATAAATTATTTTATGTCTGTAATGAAAGAAACCGAAAACTATGATATACCTATAAGTAACAAACGTCAAACACCTGCCATTTGTAATGACTCGCTCGCTACGCTCGTTACAGACACCTGACTTCTAAATGTATACAGAACATAAATCCCACGCCAAGACGTCATAAAAATACCAAAAACATTCATTTAGTATCGAAACGGGTGCTACTATTTAATTTCAAAAAGCAATAATAGTCCAACATAAATCATAAAATTCTTTCTTTTTACTGCAATAAGCTCACTTTCATCTCGCGCACATAGATGGCGCTGCACTAAAACCGAACTGTAAATTATACTTTAATGTCACTCGCGCGCAAGACATGAAAGAGTGATGACGCTATTTTTGTACATTCCAAAACGAAAACATTCGAAATTAGTTTATGACGTCTGTCTGTCGTTCGATTTATTTTAATTTTGTTATTTTTGGGGGACGCACGCACGTTTCTCTTATTAAGTCTCTCGGACGCCGTAAACTAGTGGTTCGACAGTGAATTATATTCGAGCGGACTTGAGTAATGATGTGGACGAAGAATATGCTCCAATTTAGAACGTATTGACATTAATCGATGATAATGGTGCAGCGGGAGAGCTCGATGATAAATCCTGCTTGCAACTGGACCGTCTTATTGTCACCCGAATGGTGTCGGTAGTAGATAATTTATTCGGGTATAACGATGCCAAAACGCATTAGTGTGACGTCGTAAGACGGTAATATACCTATCGATTGATTTACAATACCTAGAAGATGTTAAAGTCCGTGACGATATAAATATAACTTTGGACAACGAAAAGGTCAAAGATATCAAAATTTATTACCTAGCACCTATGCAAGCGAATTACATTCTGCCGAATATGATTGAGAGTATGATTTAGTCTGTGGTGTTGGTTGTTGAACTTCGGATAATATAACAAAAACCAACCAGTGTGTTGTAATAAACGAGTGTTGTAGTAATACCTCGTAGGAGTGTTATTGAATATACATGCGGAATTGATACAAACCGACAGCTCGCCAGACATCACGACCTTTACACGTAAATTTCCAGCGCAGTCAATCAAAGAGAAAGCATCAAATAAGAAATGTCGACAAGAGAAGCAATCAGATGCCCCATCAAATGTAACCTATCATCTTGTCAGAAATCGGCACGCACGATAATTTAATCATAAAAAAATCGCCCAAGTGCGTGTTACACTAGCGTACCGGGGGTGTCGAGATAATCAAATGTTTTTTTTATTTGTGCTTTAAATGTTGTGGATGAAGTCTGATATATAAATAAGGGTCCGGTATTTTAATCTCATTATTTTAAATATTTTGAATGGTTTATGAATATGTCACTTGAGCTAGTTGCTTCACTTTGAACATTTCTAAACCCCTTTTGGATTCCATATTTGATGAAATTAAATAAAGTTATGAAATAGATTTTGGCAAATACATCGAAGCCTCAACATGAGGGTTTATTTTCACCTCTTCGGTAACGAAACCCTAAAAAGAAGCTAGAGCAACATTAGGAAAAAGGACAGAAATAAACTTTAAGTACACAGCGGTAAGGCGGCCGAGATCGACGCAATTACGGACGAAACACGCGAACCGACATGAAAGCAAATGTCAAACTCACATATTTATTTCCAAGTATTGAATGTTGGGGGCTCGGGGCTTCTCGGAAGACGCGGCGTAAACATCATCGTGTCGATGATGAAAGCGATCTGTTGCTTCGTACGCGATGCTGATTAGTCTAATTTTATCCCCAAAAAAGTATAAACTAGTTGTAATTTTGTGGGTGCCGTGACAATCATGGCGTGACTCCGTGAGGCAACGTCGATAATGACGAGGAAACGTTCAGACTCATCCGTCTCATCGGATGTTGAGCATTGCTAGTGAGTAGATGTTTCTTTAATAACCTCGTAATTAAGTAAAACGAAGACTTCGCTGTCGAATTCGTCCCGGTTTATTTATACGCGACGCGCGTCGATATTCAGAAGCTGACTTGATAGATTCATAGCAGCCGACATCAAAGACGCAACATTAATCATAACACACATCAATCGCCGGTGAAACAGTTCTGTTTTTATTGTAAATCAGTATTAAAAAGCGACAGTATAAGCATATGAATCAAACGTGCGCCTCGAGACGTCGACGTATGCGATAAATTCGTGAAATGTAAATAAAAAGAATAGCGGACCGATCAGACCACCCTGCGGTACACCTGTTGAGTCTATTAGCGTTTCCCTCGAGACGGACATTAGAGCACGGAAGGCAGATAAAATCGGAACAGTATGTAGTTTTGTTTAAGAAATAACTTGTCATATATCAGGGTACGTGATGCGTGCAGAAAAATCGTAGCGATCACTTCACTCGAAGCCGCGAGTGTGATAGCGGATCAAACGAATGGCTCTCCATGCAAATTGTGCGTGGAATATATTTTTAAATTGCCGTAGATACGCCAAACTAATAATAAAACTATATTTTCTGAATTATGTATGAGTGTAGGTACATGTCTGGCTTCCATCGCTTTACGATCACACAGTTACATATTTAATGTTCGATGTTTATCAACATTTCTTTCTTATGCAGGTTTTAGTGGCGCGATAAATTATTTATCATCAAAGACGCGCTTATTTTCGAACTTTTGTTGCTCTTTACCGACGTCATCGGAATTATTAAGCAAACTGCGTATTATTTTATCATACTGTATAATGTATTATCGGGCCATAATTTTCAAGAAAGCGTTTACATAGTTGATAACAGTTTCGACAGAGAAGCGATCTCGATTAAGATATTTAGTGACATCATTGTATGTACTTATGTATTTAGTCACAGTATTCGGTTAACTGACTCATTCTGAAATTACTGAAAGAGTGAATCATGAAAACTAACCTTTTATGTATTATTGGTTTGAATGTTTTGACAATCTCGGCAAGTAAATAATACTTATTTCAAGGTCCTCTTTGAAATCTGTTTGTAATTTGAAAGTAAACTTATTTTATTAAAAGCTCTTTGTGTGTTAAGTGTTCCGTAAATAAGATACATACATGTGTTTCAACCATATAATGTAATATTAAGGAAAAGCGTTGGTATTCGGTTTCATTTGAAGTTTTTTTACAAGTATACTAAACCTTCCTCCGTTGTCATAAAGATGATTCAAATGAAAATTGTTTTACGTTTTTCGAGTTTCTTTTATTGACGCTCAAACAACATTTCCTCGAAGTATTTAAAGGCGAATGAATCAAATGTTATATTTGTATTTCGTATTGAATAAACACCTGTATAACTAATAATTATAGTATGTGTCATAAAAAGAACAAATAAAAAGTTAATCATCTGCATTGAAATGCTTTTTCAACAATATGTTTGCCCAAGATAATTATTGACGTCATATTTTCGGCTACGATTAATTACTTAGATAAAAAAGTATCTTTGGCTACCTAAGAGATACTGAAACTAGAATCTGATAACCTACTTGCAGCCTATTCTACTAGAACTCATCCTGGTTCTAAAGATGGTCATTCTTAAGATACAGGAACGTAAAATAATTTAGTTGATACAACAATCAAGAAAAATTACATCTTAGGTGCTAGCACGACATGATAGATAGATAAATAGATTAGATAGAACAACACTTTATTGTACACCAGGAATACATAATAGGATTTATTCAAATTGGCAGTACAATGGGCGCCTTATCGCTGAGAGCGATTTCTTCCAAGCAACCTTTAACATAACATCTAAAGTTCTAAATCATCGCGTCGCCGATCGCCGTCGCGTCGTCCGGAAAATATTCCTACTTAATATACCTACTGAAATCTGAAGCCCGACTCTCGTATTTATTGAAAATTCACAATGTAATCTCATCTCAGTCAACTATCACGTCTGTCACTGCGTGCGTAGCCCTGAAGTGAACCTAGTTCTTTAAATTTTATTTGATATTTTCCTATTTATTCTTCAGCAGTTCCCATAAAAGATGAATCTTCCTATGAAACAACAAACCACCAAATTGGATGGAGTGTATTTCTTGAATATTGACAGCAACTTTGATCAGTAATGTTTTATGTATGTGTAATTAGTTCGATCTCGCCTCGGAATGAAGTCATCAATATTAATTAGAAATTACAACACAGTAATGATTACTTAATACTTGCTCGAGGGGGTGATTGGTTTTTAATTTAGTTTGTATAAGAGCTTCTATCTTTGTTAGCTAGTCTTATTTTCTCACAATATTTTTAACCATTCTCTTTCTTAAAGCAACCAGATACTATTATTTCGGTATTAGGAAGATCACATTCTTAAAATCGTGAATTGGTATCTGTTTAATTCATAAGTTTAATAAAAACTTACTGCTTTTTGTCCCGCTAAAGATCATCTAAAAAACAATAAGTACACAGATAAACTACCAAGAATCGATAGCAAAAACAATCAACAAACCCCAAATTAATCAAACGGAAGCCATTACGTGTAGATACTACAATTACTTAGAATTCGATACAATACGCTCCTTAATGGATGTATGTAAGAACAGATAGGGCTCTATTCCTATAATATGTCACAAATCATCACACAAAGTTTATAATGAATTGACATTCACCACACGTGTTTCTCGGTAAACGCCGACATGTGGTTCCAACAGCACCAATCTAAAATCAACCTTATTAGTATACACTGAAAATCAAACCGCAACAACTCTTCACACCAACTCACATCGCATAAACTTATCATCGATAATATCGAAAATTGATTCGTATTGAATTCAAATAAGATATAAAGTTGAATAGAGATAAAATAAGCGCCGTAGACATTCCTATAAGTGTAGGTAGTACTTATTGCTAAGTCGATTGTTATTACTATTCGAGATAATTGCAATATAGTCTAATTAGTTTTTATAGGTTCGATGAGAACTTTTTACTGATCTTCTGATAGTGAGTCATATACTTTTTCTAGCTCTTTAATTTTAAATTCTACTTAATTTATATGCAACACCTTATATTTTCTTAGACATACAAAATGCATTATGTAATAACTCTGTGATGTATGACTTTTGTTACATCCAGCGAATGTAAATTGGTCAAAATATTTTAATAGCTAATATTGAGTACTTATATTTATATTATATTCTTATATTTCATAGACTCGTAACTTGAACTTTTTTATGCTTGACTAAAAATATACAAATCAAATAAGCTACCTCAGAAAATTCTTCCTCAACTCGAAATGCAATTACGAAGTGTCCAAACCACTCCTGACTATTGTCTTCATTGAAATTAATGCAAGAATCAATCAATTTAAACTTTTCATCCCCTATTTCACCCCCCTTCTTCGTCTCGGTGCGAGACAATAGAAAAATGGATATTAATATTCTAAAAAACAACTTTGCGAAACAATAGGTGTTATTAATTTACTCATTAAGGATTCATAGGGTGTTCCCCTGAACAGGAGCGGGGTGGATTAGTTTTGTTTTCGAATGAGTTTACATAACTAGTTGCGTCTAAAATCATTTCTAAGTATATTCATAATCAACAAAACATACAAGATAGTTTAAAATATTTCCATCAATATTATATCAATCTATTGAAAGTTTTAGGACGCAAATCTGACAAGATTCTATTGTTATTACATCAAGAGACACGCATTTATTATTATTACAAGTTTGTTTTTTTTTTGATTTGATACGAATTCATAATACGAGATATAAATCACTATTTTAACAATAGACCACGAGACAAAGCGTTCGATAATTTTAACTTAGCGAATGACAAAAACTGACCACGTGTCGTAGGGTCCGAACCAGTTCAACCGGTTTCTAATAAAAACCATTCAATCGAATTCAGTACAGTCTACCGCTAAATCAAAATTATTACTGGTCGCCTCCAAGCTAATCTCTTTGCTATCTACTAGCGGCAGAGTTGATATTTCTGTAGCATTGTTGGTGAATATTGATTAATTTGTAGATACTGTATATGGACTTATGCCCATTCATGAACGATCTATACAAATGACCAGCTGCTGATCGAACCAGATCTATTGATAAGTTTTTGATGTCGAACTGTTATAAAACTTCAAAAAAATGATGTAATAGATTCTTCTTACTGTGCTTTTGATCGTTTGACCAAATAAATGCAAGATGTAATAAATAATAATAAATAAACCAAATAAACATTTATTAATAGCAATAATGAATATCATCTTATTGATGGAAAACAAAGGTTGAAAAACCAAGAGTATATTTCAAAAGCTACTTACAACACCAATTTTTCCTTGCAATTGTACCTAATCCAATTCCCCCATTGTATATAACTGTATCTATGGAATAGTATATCTCAAGGGGCCAGGTATCGGGGCCCGCATTACAATAACAAAGCGTCGAATTACACCGAATATTAAAAACGGTCCGTTTGTTTTGCGCGAAAAAATTAATATTAACGATATCTTCAACACAATGAAGTGTTAAAAAAAATGAAATAATAATTTATGCAAGAGATTTCTTTGACGCCTTTGTTTGAGGGCGTAGTATGCGGGCAGTGGCGGGAACTAATTTATGATTTGAAAGCTTGGGTTTTAATGAAAAACTGATCAATAAAATTGTTCTCTTCTCTCTTACAATGTTAGTAATATTAAAGTACCTACTTAGAAATTTGAAAAGCTCTACACTTTTACCGTTAACAATTGACATGCTCAGTAAAACATCTATTTATCTGTGTATCTTAGCTTTAGGTAAGATAGTATTGTTTATAACTTACTTTTTATAAAAGGCTATACAAAATAGTATTTTCGAATTCACAGCTTTGTGCACAAAAACCTATTATCCCAAAGGTCACATAAGTACTTACATCAAAGAAACCATTTCGTCTGGCCATTTACACGAATGCCACGCTGTAGTTACTAAACGTCATCTTTATATTATTCTTTGGATCTACACAAATACAAAATAACTCTCCTTTTTTCTTCGCCGTAGTCGGGTTATTAGCCAAGTACAAGTCAGACTCACAAGCTGAGGGTTCCGTACTGTACTATGCTTCAAATTTTTGCTTTGGTTATACTAGATCTACAACTAAACAAAAAATACTAAAAGAAGAAAACATTTAGAAAATAATTATTTGGAATCATACATGTTACGATTTTACCTTTTATGACTTATATATGCCCTGTAGAAGCGCAAATAAGAATATAGTGTTTTCAAAATTACCTTCCTATTACCTCAATGCTAAAAGATGACGCAACAAATTAACAATCATAGCAAGCACGTGTATGACTGACAGATAAACAATCAATATTAATATCCGAATACAGTCAACGTCCTTTCTTTATCTGGGGTCAGCATTGGGTGTTCCTTTACGATTTTTTTTAGTTGAGCGAACTCAAATTATCTTTGATCACACGCGAACACAGTGGCTGTCAAACTTTACATTAATTACAATTCATCCTCTACAGACTTTTATCTGTATACGAATTCTTATCAAAAGCAAAAAAATAATAGCTACCTAATTGTTTAAAAATAACAGAAGTAAATCAAAGATGTATTCGCAGATTTCGAAGAAGTGTTATGTAAATGAGAACTCTATCTAATGAGAACGTCAAAACTTTTTGCACAAACAGAACGCTCCAAAGTTTGAGAATAACAGAATTCCTGACAATATTAAATTCAACATATTAGTAGATAAAGAGTGCGGTTAAACCACAATATTTAAACAATAATTTTGTTTGAATTTTAATGATTTTCGACATATCTAAGCTGACATTGGCGGCGATAGCCTGCATCCGTTATTTGTTGATAGTGAAGTGATTCTAACGTGGGTTGGAATATCGATAGTATTGACATAAACAGGTCAGTTGTTTTTTTTACCTTCTAACGTTTTGCCTATCTACTTAGGGCCTTATACATAATCATTTTTTAACCCTATTTTAGTTAAAATAGCTCTTGATTTGTTCTCTCTGATGTAAAATGTCATACGTCAAAACAAGTTAAAAGCTATTTTAACTAAAATAGGTTTAAAAAATGATTGTGAATATGGGGGTTAATGTTTCCAAGCACACCTCGACACATTTTTCGGCTGAATAACGCATCAACTTCCAATATTTTTTTCTGGTTTGTTGTTTCAAAATAAGTTTATTGAAAAATGTATTTTTCATAACAAGCTTTTATTAAATTTGTGATCGGAACCGTGAGTTCATCAACGTGAGCCCAAATATTGCCAGGCTACTATTAATCATCGAGGAGTCCGTTGTCCACCTTCCGTCTCCATCATCACATTAACTCGCCAACACCATAATATTGTATTGTCATTTGAACTTGACAGGTATGAAAAAAATTCAGCTCGATCGGTTAATGATAACTGATTTAAAATTCATTTGCAAGATTACACTTGGACACACATACATACATTGCAAGGTAAATAAAAGCTTTTAATATAGAACACGTCGTACGTTGATAAGTCTTATCCGATCATATCTACAAAATTTAAAGACGACCCGCCCCCTTATTCCATAACTGAAAGTCATTCGGTGACTAACGTTAGACAAGTAAAATGACCATCATTTTGACAATATTCTTAATGATAATTTTAAGCAATTGGTGGTCATTTTACTTCTCAAACGTTAGTTACCGAGTTACTTTCAGCTAGTAAATAGGGGGACTGATCTGTTTTTAAATTGAAAGGTAACAAGAAACAGACGACACGAATAAAGTTATTTTCTCATTTATTTAAAAAAAATCGTAATCCAGCCGAAATTTTGTTGTTACGTTGTTGTTTATTGTTGAAAGAAGGTGTCACACCAAGACATAATAACAATAGCGTGCTTGAAGAACCTCATGAAATCGTTATTTGTATCGTGCTTTTTGCAAATAATAAATCAATGACAGATAGCTAATAGTTAATCCTTGTCTGTCTAAATTCAAATACATCCATCTATGACATCCATCAATAAAACTAAACAGTGATCCATCGCTAGTCCCACTTCGGGGCTAATTCCTACTGTCATAAATTGTCGCATTAATTTAACGACAATGCATTAGATAGCTCCTCACTATACTACAACTATTCCGATAGATTGGTCACAAGCGTCTTTGTAATTAATGATTTTATCGCCAACTATATACAACTGAAATTCCACTGTATAACATTTGTACAAAGTTCAAATTACTCTGCTATAAGGGGTGTTTATGCCCTTTCGAAGTTGGGTAAAGTTTCAAGGACGGTAGCATTTCTCCAATCGAATGTCAATCTTAATAATTGATAGTCAAAGTCTGTTATCAAATGTCCGTTCTGGGAGACATTAAGCAAATTGCCTAATGTCTTAAGGACGAAGGAAATGTTTTGTTTCGGGATACTATTCGATTGTGTCGTCTTGTTTATTGTTGTTGTATTAATTGAATTTAAATATCGACAGGCATTTAGGACGAAATCTTTGCTCATAGTTTTGTATTTTGTTAATTCACTACAGATATAGCTCTGTATGATATATGTACCCTCAAACTGGCTGATCACCGTGCGAGAAAATTATCACTACTTTTACCGTGAAAAAGTCGAAGATACATTCACAAGCAACACTTAATAATCTACGAACATGCTCCTTATGTTGACATAGCTCTAAGTAGGCCACATAGCTTGCAAAACCGACAACAGTTCGGGAATAAATTTACCCGAGTCCGAACCGACCACCACGAACCGGATAAAGCAGTGTAAGTCAGTCGCCTGCTTGATGGACCGACAACATTTTAAAGAAGACGTTAGCTGGCATCGTGGTATTCTATGAAGGCTGTGTCCAGCAGTGGAAGTCAATGATGCTGATGCCGGCTGATGATCTACAAACGAAAGACTACTGGACTAATGACAAATTACCTTTGGTTATTGCTTATTTTTAAATGAACCAAATATTTAAGTTATGGACAAGATCTCGGAAGAGTTCTTTATATTTTACAAAAGCAAACTTGCCTTTTTCTCTATTGATTTTAAATGATCATTTCATTCCATATTTTTCCCCTAAACTTCCAATGCATAAAAATTTCATAGTCAATTTACAATTTTGAGTTCAAAGCGACGTCAACACACCGTGCCGCCTGTCGTAGCGTAGATAATAGGTTCGATTCCACTGCAATTTTCTATAATATTCCTACCTACCGATTTTTTTCTTTATTAGCCAAGAACATGTTTATATACTGTGTAAGTGTGTACTGTCTTCAACAGTTGTATAATATGACATCTCAACTATTAGAATATCAAATTTTGTCTTAAGTACTTTTCCAATGTTTTTATCATAAACAGTGTTGATGCCTATATTCCAGCTATAAGTTATGTCAAGGTTTGGGCTCTCCTAACCTACTGCAACAGATAGGCCATAAATTTATAGCTTTTGCATATCTTCTTCCAATAATGAATTTAGTAATCTTGTTATTTTCAATGTATTGATCTATTTCACAAAGGGCTTCGTTGTTTATCTAAATTGAACCGAAAAGGCATTTGTCTCCAACAAAAGGAGGAGCTCCCCTTCTGATAATTGAGAAGGAAATCCTTTTAATAACCTTCGATTATTTATTTAAGACTTTCGCCACCTGAGGCTTTGCGGTGATGACAAAAAAATCTGACTAATTATTTTACTTTACAAATTCTCCAACTTGAAATCGACTCTACAGTATTCAACATTGGGAGTAACTTTACTTGTATTTTAGTAAGCTTGTTGGCTGGAGATAGGAATTTGTGGATACAGGCGATTAAGCTGTGGTTTTCTTTTGGGGTGGTTTTGTTTTTCTTTTTTTACATGGGTCAGTTTGGAATGGTTTAATTTTATTGGCGTTAACAGTGGCGATACTATAGCCTTTCATAAATACAAGCAGTTCCGAGAACATAATTATCATGTATTGTGAAAATTGTTCTATGGTAATCGTTTCATGCATATTAGAAACAATATAAAAGGACTGACTATATATGAAAAACGTTAATAAACAAGATTCAGAAATTCCAGACGAAAGGAATCTCAATTGTGTTACAGTTACTTCATTTCTACTTTTCAAAGAACATCCCACAAACCTACGAGTAGGTACTTGTAAGTACTGTTTCTTCTACAAACGTATCACGAAATTTCACATAACCACGATCCGAGGGGAGGTTCGTTCAAACCGATATACAATTAAAGAGCAAAACAAGGAGACTAAGTACTAATGCTAAGACGAATGTTGCGGAAAATCGAAGCCACCCCCTCTCACCCCAGTCTGCAGGGACGGCTGATTTACGATTTGTTCAGTCCCGAACGGGGTTTTTGTTTTTAAATTTTATTTTTTAATGGCGGAGTAAGTTTTTTTGTTTTTAAAGATGGCTTTCTTTGATAAGTAAAGGTACTAATTAAAATATATTGCTTCAACTTTCCTTTCTATAAGTTAGATAACTCTTTCTTTTCTTCTTTCGTGATGAACTGATTTCATCACAGATATTACTAGATTAGCATTGATGTCAAAATTATTAGTCTTTCCTTTTCAACAATTTAACCTCATGCACGATATTCTATTACACTTTACTTTATGTAATATGATATAATATCTCTCAACATGGCAACTTACCACCATTCAACACGTTTCTTTTATAGCATTTGATAATATTATTATTTCAGTCCTCAATGTTCCACTGCTGGGCAAAGGCCAGCCTACCTATTATTTCCATCTATTCCTTTCCTGTGGCAAAACAGTCTCGGAATTTAGTGAAGAGTTAACAGATTTAATTGAAGTAGCAACCGTTTTCTTTTTAATGCATCAAGCATTAGGAGCACCATGTTTTCTTTAACAACGTGACCCAACCCTATGTCTTCTTTCCATCTTAACTGAACATGCATTGGCAACCCTACGTATTTTCTCTAATTGATAATTCTTCCGCGTTTCTCAGCCCTGGAATAATACAATTAATTCCTTATGCCAACCTACTTATAAATACCCTATTGAGGGCCGTGTACATAATGCCGATTTATTACGAAACTGATAATGCTGTCTGTCTGTTGTGTTTTCCATGTAAGGTTAGTATTCAAAGAAAGTGATTGAACAGTTTTCTCAGAAATAACTGAATAGCTTTGAGGATCATACACAAATTTGTAAAAGCGACATGAAAACAATATTATGATGGCGGTAAATATGTTGCTTTATTTCATAATTTTATTTAGTAAGGCTCATTTCCGTCTCATATTTTAGACAAGGTGACTAAAAAAAACCATTAACACAAGAGATCATCATCATCAGCCTGTAGAAAACCACTGCTGGACATAGACCTCACCCTTAAAATGCCACGACGTACGGTCTTAAGCTGCCTCCATTCACTGACTTCCTACAACGTTTATAATGTCTTTAGCCCATCGAGTGGAGGGCTTTCCTCTACCGCATCGTCCTGTTTGCGGTCACCACTCGAGAACCTTTATTCCCCAACGATTATCATTTCGTCAATCTATATGAGCTGCCCATTGCTACTTCAACTAGCTAATTGTGAGAGATATGTCGGTGACCTTGGTTCTTCTACGGATTTCCTCATTTCGGAGAAGAAGAATAAAAAGATTGTTACGAAAAATTTGTACGTCTTGTATTATATTTAAAGCCCAAGTGTGCCATCCCCACAGCATTTTGTATGTGTCGTATTCACCCTTTCTTGATACTAGAGTCGTTAGTAATTGCTTTCCCAATCCGAGCCGTATCTTTTGTTATCTACTCAACGCCTGAACAAAAACATGTTTAAGATGGTTTTGTCGGTCTGTCTATACGTATGTAGAGTTTGAATTGTTTGTGCTGATCTGTTGTCTTTGGTTTAAAGCAGTTCAAAGAGAAATGTATATTTCAGAATAGCTTTAAACTCAGAAATATAGCTCTCAACCGCAGTGGTTCTCAAGTTGTATATTGCAAAAAAGATTTAAAACTGACTCGATGGACCAGTTTAAATTTTGCGTGCGTAAAAATATTAAAATAAAATTAAAATATTAAAAATTATAAAAACGATGTTATTCTAAATGTAATTTATAGATATATATTTTTTTGGGAAAGGTGTTATCAGCCGCACATGTCTAACATTTTTATCTGACCTGACCTACGACTTGATTACTTGCACGTACTCATTATTTATCGTTTTAATTATTATCTCAATGATTCAGCTAAATATTATTGTATCGATTGATTTGAAAAAATATTCGGCTTTTTCACCACTTACAAATAAAATGACTGGTAGTTTAAGTATTAGTTTCTATTTCCAATTCCTATAAGTTTTGGACAAAAATCTAAGATATTTTCATGGCCTGACGTTTACTCTTGAAGCTTTCATATTATGTATGTTGACTTCTACGTACAAATAGTGCTATATTGGAGTATTCATATGATGATGACCCCGGATCGTCACCTACTGTGGTTGATGCAGGAAAAACTTAAATATTACAGACGGAATAAATTCAGGATTTTCCGAGGCCGTTTTTATTCGTTTTTATTTAACAGTAAAAATGAACCAATATTGATGTTTGGAAAGGAAAACTTAGAACACAATTTATGGTAAATAAAACGTCATATACATTTTTTTTAGCGGTACCTCCCCATTCATGTACCTACCTAAACTGGGGGTATTTTTTTTAGCTTACTCTCTCATAATTGATAAACTGTTAAAAGGTTTCGTTAAATAAGGCAGTGCAAAACACACTTACTTAAAACACAAACAACAATTACTACACAATACTAAAAATACACAAAAACAATTGGTAAACAATTACTTAGCTTCATTAGAATAACTACTTAATTTTATAATTATTTTAATCAGTCCTAACCGTCAGCGCGATGTAACCCGGTAATTCCCCATGTAAGTGGATCATGGATCAAAGTATCCAAACTTTCACTAAAGTTATCTCAGGAACCGAACACTGCGTGGTCCGACACGCACTTAGCCAGTTATTTTATTCTTAATCCCGCGTATATGCCTACTTATGAATGATGGTGAAAGTACCCTAAAATAAATAAATAACATCACATAATGGCGGCACTTCACTTGGCGTATTTCCGTAAATGTTTGCATTATTTTGCTAACGCAAATAACATTGTGTTCTGATGGAGTCATGGTTGATTTTGCCTTGGATAAATAACGCAAACATTTGCGAATATACACCAAGTGAAGTTGCACCTTTAGACATATTGATCCAAAGTGATTCCCCAATGTCGTGTCTGATAACTCATAAATCAGAAACTGTAACAGAATAATGTTCACAGATCTTGCAAAACGGTTGTCCTAAACCGGGAATCGAACTCAAAACTTTTAATTCCTCTGCTGGCTATTCGCCTGCCACGGTCGTCTCAAATCCCATCGATCGATTTGTAAGGTTTAAAATCGTTACATCTATAACTCGGTTTAATAAATTGTCTCTCCCTCACCCCCGTCTCGACTTTCCAGATGGTTTGATCCTCCTAACGTTTAAATATGGCGGCTGATTCTTAATAGCATTTAAATACAGATGAAATACAGTAAACTCAATACTTATTAATGTTCTTTTTGTTACAGGTAAGCAAGTTAAATCAACGTATGTGAGACAAAGGTGGGCCACGCAAATCTGTCGATATATCGATATTTATCTACAGTACGCGTAAGGTAATGCATACACCTATCAGCATTATCGATATATCGATGTATCAATAATGCTCGACATTAATGACATGAACAAATGTGTCTCAAATATGAATATGATCGAACCTTTATTTTCTATTCGATTCGATTTTGTCTTTCTAACAATTCGAGATTAAACTTACTGGTGCATGTGACGCTTAGAGTTTGCCACAGTAGGTATGTCTACACACATATCGATAGCATAACTATCGATAAACCATTTAATAGTCAAAGTATCAAAACACCATTAACAAAACTGACAAGTGAACAATCGAAGCTTTAAAACACTAATCTGTGATATAAATGGACGATATTTGTCAATATTCGAATGGTTTAAACGGCCATTAGGTTAATCTTCAAACGTCAAATGATTACAGCGAATCGCGTGACTATAAAAAGGTTCCATTTTTAAAGAGGTTTTATCGACTGTAGACTGATAAAGAGCAACTCTATAGTCACTGACTCGACGAGTAAAAGTGGTGTCTATATGGATTATTTATATATATTTTTTTATATGAAAAACGTCATCATTTAAATATGTGTTGATAAAATAAAGCGGGAAAAAAACATAGCCCTAAAATGATTTACCCCATTCAGACGCTATAAAAATGTAATAAAATTCATTCGTCGTGAAATGTAAGATCAATAACGTCTAAAAATAACTATAAAGCAGAACTGAACGGGTTATTAATTTCATTTTCGCTCTAAATAGTATTTTTTTTTTATTTTAACGGCACAAATATGCAGATGTGTCTTTTTAACGTTTTCTTTTACTGTCAATTTATGGTTTGGAAACTGAAAATGACTTAAGATACGATCCAATACTGGCTTAATGATCCGCCATTTTCGGAAAGGCAAAACGTAGATCTATTCTTTTATTTTTATCACTTACATAATAATAATATATAATTATTATAATATTGTACCTTAAGAACCTCCAAAGGTTTGACTCACATTCGACATAGTAAATAGGTTCACACATTCTCTAAACATCTTAGTATATCACATTCCTTATAACAGCTGATCTAACTAGATTAATAAATTTTTTCGAGTACTTGCCTACTCTTTTAACTCATACACGTCATTTTAAAGTTCAGTTTACGTTACGAAACTTTCGTATCAAAACAACAAAACGTTATGCAAAAATATGTTACGCTTAACCCTTCCCAGCTTCCGTCTTACGTCATCTCATAACTCGAATATCGATTTCTCGTTATTCGGTGACTGTCATTAATAATTTTAATTAATTAACGTGTGGGGTGCGTTTATAGATGATTCCTATTGTCGTAGAGTAGATGATTTATGCGTGGCGTCTTTTGACTATTTAGTAGCTAGGTATGCATGTGTATGTCTGAGACGGCTCATTGGTTTAAGATGACTATTTGAATCGGAGGAATGATCTGCAACATAGTATTTTTTATTCTATATAATATGAAGATAGCTTTTGTACCTATTAATTGGATGTCATTTTTGTAACTGTGTTTATTGATGCGATTCTGAAACAGTGTTTACTAAAAATTAAATTTATCTTATCTAAAGATATAACCATCTCTACATTTATAAAATGCACCGTTTATTTGTCTGTATGATTACACTTATAATTCGAACTTTCACGGTTTTCATTCGTGTAGAGTATTTTTACTGTGTAAAACAACCATTTAAGTATTTTGATTCAACGCGGGTGGAGTCGCTGACAAATATTATACTAACTCATAAAGAAGCCTTCTTTATTTCGATTAAGAGGACAGAATTCATAACTATTTCTGCCTTCAAGTAGTAGTGCTCGCATTACTGTGTTCTGGTTTAAAGGGTATGAATTTCTGGTGAAACTACAGACGCATGAGACTTTTCATCTTTATATCTCATGCTGGCACTTCACTTGGTGTATATTCGCAAATGTTTAGATGTTATTTTGCCAAGGAAAACAACGTTATGTACCAATAGACTCATGATTGATTTTACCTTGGAAAAATAAAGCAAACGCATCAGGATGACGAGCGCAGTGCAATGTCACGAAAGGTACGTCTAAGGTGGACGTGACCTAAGAGGCATTATATTTATATGATGGGGTAGAGTTACCACTTAACATCCAGGTGGGCCACAAACAAGATCCGTCGTTTGTTCAAATAGAATAAATGGCTATGGCGTTTGAGCCCTTTACATAAAAACGAAGCTTTCTCCTATTTCGGACATTATCTGATAAAATTATAATTGCCAAACCAAATCACGCCAATTTCAAGATTTGTATGGAAATACTAATATGGTTTATACTAGTTTGATTCTATTATTATTTAATAAGAAACTGACAAAACACATGCCTAGATCTCTAAATTTTGACCACAAAATTTTATTGACTACGGGACACCAGTGTCAGAACATTTTACATGTAGGCTGCAGTGTCGTATCAAGAATTTGGGCCTCAACTTGGTGGGTAACAAAATCAAGATCACACTTTATTTAATTAATATCCAAATAAAGAGCAAACTCAAGTCAAAGAATATTATATCAGTTCAATATCAAACAAATATGAGTAATCAACTGTAATATTGCTACAAACACAAATTATATTTTCGTAGAAATATTCTAAAACCCGAAGCTAAAAGTCGTTTTTTTCCACCACCTCGAACGTTGAATTCCTCACATCAACCCAAATTTGATTAATTATACACATTTATAAGTAAAATTTGCTCCGATTCTAACATAGGGGTTGAAGAAAGGGTTAGTTTGGCACGTCGCTTCTATGTGTGTGTGTCATTAATATTTATTTTGCATGTTAATTTATTGTGTTGTAACAACCAGGATTGATTGTTACAACAAAAATGCTTCGTTACAATCGATACGGCTTTACTTGTTAAAGAAATGTACTTTATTTTAATACATTTTAGTTCTAGTTAGATAGAAGACACGCGACCTTTCAGTATAATTTTCAAACTCAAAAAACCTGCAGTAAAAATTAACTATTAAACACAAGTACACCACAAAATATACAGTAACAAAAGTAGATAACAATCACTAATTGCACGCCCAAAAGCGAGACGTTAAACGCGAAAATTTGAGTGTGAAAAGTACAGACGATTCCGTGTCAAATACAACACGGGTAGTCACGCGACGGGGCTCAAACCTCTTTCCAACGATACCTACTGTGTCTGATTTACTGTGCTAAAACACAACACTGTGTGTCTCTGTGCTCGTTCAATGCGCCCTCGAAAAACTTTAAATGTTATCATAGTCTACCATTTTGAATCCACTAAATAATCAGATGTACCTACCTATCGCATGTCCTTAGCTAATAAAAGTGCATTATCTGTAAAAACATTGTTTCGTTTTGGTTATTAACGGGTTTTCGGTTTTGCGAATCGAACACCTTTGGGCTTTTAGAGGGTTAAAAATTTTGAACTGTTTTCGTTAACATTTAGTTTTTACGGTTTTATTGTATAAAATTCACATTATAAGTTAAATAAGTAAAAGAACGTTTTTTTGCAAAGAAATACGTAAAAAAGTTTACGGTATTCTTTAAACGAAACAAAAAACTTTGTAATTGCCCGATTTTGTAACAAGTACTTTTACAGTTTCCTCATTACGATTCTGAGTAGAGTTCTGAATAAAGTGTAGAGTTATGAAATAACTCAATAGCGTAACTTAGGCGGTCACTACGAACCGGCTTTTAATTCAAAATGAGCTTTATCACGTTGTGTTTAGATTCAATTTGGATCGGGATGCGAGTGAGGCTACTGGCCAAGGGTTGTCTGGCGCAGAACATCTAATTTTGTCAAATAGAACTTGAGCTATCACCTACTGACTATTAGCTTCAGAATCAAGTGCGTACATGTCACATATTCATACGTTTGTTCTAGAATTATGCACAAGCGTGAATCGAGACACAAGCACAGATTTAGTGACAGTTTTTCATTGAAACCTGACAAAAAATCTATGCTTTGATAATTTAGGGTTTAGTTCTAAAGTACGGCCCATTTTTTTTTTTTTTGTTAATGGCATCTGAATATTTACTCAATTTTGCCAATGTCACGTAGCATAGATAATTATCAAACAAAGTCCAGTCGTCAAGTACTCTGTCAAGTCATGTTCTAGTAAATTGATGGCAGTTATGTTTATTTTCACTAACCAATGGTTATTGTATGTGAAACCTAACGTGTGGTAAATTTAAAGGTTTCTATGTGTCGTGGCGTGTCTGGCCTAAGAATAGCTCTCCGTTTCGTCCCGTGAATGTCGTAAAAGGGATTACATTAGACTATGGGTAGCAGCATCCATCTGAGTACTTAACACCAATACTGCGATCACCAATCCGCCTACCCAAGAGTGGCAATTATGGCAAATGCCCCCATTGTTTTCAATGGGAAGGCCTCGCTGATAAAGTAAAAGATGAAAAACTGTCAAATTTGACATGTGTTATGCGTCTCTTAAGCGTTTGGTGGCCCATTAGTGGTTAGTGAAAGTGAACAAAAGTGTAGTAGATTCTAAGTTTGACCAATGGATTTTGTACTAGAAATTACGTCTCCTACAGACATGTTGACGACCTGTGTGGCGTGGCGGGCGAGTAGCCGGCTGAGATGCAAGAGGTTGCGGGTTTAATTCCCGCTGCGGGACAAATGTTTGTATGATCTGAAAATATTTCTATTTTTTTTTTTAGTGTTCTAGTACCACGGTACTCGTTGTTCCTCATACAGGGAATCCTAGTGTGGGATCAAGACTACGTATGTGACGGTTGGGTGTTATGTTAAGTGCCAGAAGGACCATCGGTATTTTATTAAATGCTGTTATATCTTCAGCGCATACTTGGTGATTTTAAATACGAAGTCTAACGAAGCCGCCATATTTTTTGCTCATAACCAGTGTTTAAAATTCCTTTCGTATACTTTCTACACACATGTGATATATCGTTTGCGACCCTTTGCAATATTTTAAAGTTACCCCTTTGAATCAACCCTACGTTTGATTTGGATCAATCGATTGGGCTTTGAGCCTCATTATTTACCGATGCACTTATTACATAGCATCTCGCAAACTTCAAACATTATTGCAAAAACGAGCCAACTGATACCAAAATTGTTGCAAAAACGAGCCAACTGCTACAAAATTGTCGTTACAATATGTAGGTTGTACACATTTGTAGAATAGTAGAAACACTACACGCTTTCTAGTGAATTTTTGATAAAACTTATGACTTAGATGTTTCGATTACGTAATTCTGTTGCTATTGATTTCAATCGATTTCAATGTTGTTTACCACCTATTGGTGAAACCAATAGCAACAGAATTACGTAATCGCGCTACAGATACGGTTAAAGATATTTATTTATCTAAAAGAATTACAAATTCACTTACAGAGAAAACTTAAGATAATGTATAAAAACGAGGGTGGTACAGCGTTATATACTTCTCTTCATCTCATTTGAGAGATCAGGGGGCTTAGAACGGGTTTTGATAGTTTTCGAAACTATATGAAGTTTCGTTTCCTTCCATACATTTACTTGCAGTGCCCCTAGCGAAAACGAGAAGAAAACTAAGGACGCTGTCAGTAAATGTATTGGATGGAAACGAAACTTCATATAGTTTCGTAAACTATCAAATCCCGTACCCCCAGATCAGATTTTTCAGATCTTTATTTGTATTTATAGAATATGTCACAGTTTCTCTGATGACTTACGAGACAACTTATATCAATAACTAAAACACGAGTTACCTAAAGTTAATGTAAATGTCATACGGCTATCTACTTTCCTCAATTCGATCAACCTCTACCAAAGATAATTTCAGTATAGGCATACCATGAACTCTTAGCTAGCGAGTCTTTTCCGGAGCAAATCAGTGTAGATTCTTAAACTGGATCGCATTTTTTCGTACCATCACCTCTAAATAATACGCTCGTATTTGAATAGTTGAACGAATGACATTTTGTAATTTTTATGAATCACAGATTTTGATAGATAAGCAAACCAGTCTAGGTCGAGAAGAATCGTCATAGTACGGATTGAATGAACGAAATCATGGTTTTCGATTGTAGGTTCTGTTTTGGCGGCAACCTAAACTGACAGCCTTAACCACGTCATGGTCAGAAAAGATAAAACAATCCAGTTTAGGTCCTAAATTGACTCGCTATAAGAGTCCATGGATCGGCCCCAGATGATAATTAAACTAACATGTAGCAAAAATAACTAAGACCCATGGGCCCAGTTTTAATTCCTACATAATATCCAATATAATGTACTATTCATGTAAGGGTGGTTCCTCCAGGGACCAAAATTTGAGAAGAGGGGGGGTTCAAAAATCAGGATCGACCCCTATCGAAGTTTCTTCGTGTGTGTGAAGGGGTGACAGTTGAGGGGTCAACTTTTTTAATCCCTTATTGATTTTGTATAGATTATTGGCAATAATACATTATAGTAACTAATCTATTGGTAACACCCCTTTGAAGTCAACAAAGTATGTATTGCTTCTACAGTTATACATAATAGTATCTACAGACATAATAAGTAGTTACAAATATAATTAAGCATCCAAACTTTTCTTATACTGTTTAGATTTATAATTATTTATATTTTAACCAGTTGGCACATCAGGGGCGCGATAACGTAATTCTGTTGCTATTGATTTCAATCGATTTCAATGCTGTTCCTATCCGAAATGACGCTCTTGCGGTTACCCAATTTACGCATTTTGCTTACAATGGTTAATTGCAACAAGACTGCGTAAATTAGGCAATTGCATAAACATCATTTCAAATAAAAACAACATTGAAGTCGATTGAAATCAATAGCAACACAATTACATAATCGCCACTCAGGTATTAATATGAGTTGTTTAAGCGATATAACATAACATAACACCCAACATTCACATACTAGGCATAGGCACCTAGGATTCCTTGTGTCGTGGGTATCAGAAACTACGAGTACCATGGTACCATAACACCCAGACTCGGAACAAATATTTACAGATCATGCCAATATTTGTTCCGCGGCGGGAATCGAACCCGCACCTCTTGCGTCTCAACCAGCTACTCGCCCGTCGCGCCACGGAGTTCAGGACATAACAGATAAGTACCTATCTATGATTAATATCTATAAAGTTTAAGCTTAACCAAGATTGAAAAAAAATATATAATAATCATAATAAACCAGAATGGCACCACTAATAAGCAATATAACACAGATACCATTAGCCATTTAAAAAAACAAAACCTTTCAACCCTAAAAAAATTCTGGCACGCAATACCTCAAACGATCGAATATCTACATACGAATACAGTCGCTGGTCCGTCTGTTACCCTGCAGAATTAACCCTTTCGATAGCAAGGTGAATAACCCTGGTTTTAAAGGGACCTCCTTAGCCGAACGATTAAGTGATAAACTGACAGCGATTCCCTCTAATCAAATCAAATCAAGATAATTTTATACATTGTAATCACAAGGATCATTTTGAATCGTCTTATAAACTAAAATTACTCCTGTTCCAACGCAACCATGCCTAGAAGAATCAGGCAACAAACACGGCTTACTTTGATGATCCGTCTTACCACTAGGTGGGAAGCGCCTGTGTGGTGCCTCGGAGCAGGGAATTGCTGATACATAGTAAATGAGAACTTAAAAACCTTAAGAAGGTTGTCAAAAGTAAATTTAAACACCAGTAAAAGTTTAATAAACATAAGCAAAAGTTTAAATAAATTAAACTTCAGCCCGCGTAGCTGTGGCGTAGCGGTGTCGTAGACCACCTTATACTCTGGAAGGAGAGTGTGCAATTTCGTATACAAAATTTCAGCTACAAAACCACCACAAACTATTTTTCAATTTATTTTTTCTACTTATTTTCATCAGTTTTATTTAAGTATTATTACAATTTTTAGGAAAGTGTTGAATAAGCAGGATAATAATTTGTATCTCTATTATTTCTGTCTTATAAACATAGAGTTTCCGCTTTCTTCTTTCACTTAGGCTACACCTTATCCGCGGGGCGACATGACGTGGTAACGAATAATTCCTATAGAATATTTTTCCTAATAAAACGTTCATCTACAATATTTGGAAGTGGTCCAAGTCGCGTTGTTTTATTAGTTTTGACAAATCAGTCTTTTAATTGAAATCTTTGTCGCTAATTGGTTCAGATTTATCGCATTCTTTGAATTACACATTCAAACAGAATAAAATAGAAAAGCATCAAGTTTTTTTATAAATCGATAAAATTCTGCGGAATTCATTTAACACTCTCAGATCAAACAAATAAGTTATGCTAGTTTTGCTACGTCCGATCACGAAGAAGCGTGCAGCTCTGAATGACAGTGACATTGACAACTTATTAATGAAATCTGACGTCTCACGTGGCGCCCTCTTCGTCTCAGATACGACTGTCAATCAAAGACGTGGCATAAGACAGCGATTATTATAATTTGATGCAGTATGTAATTATGATTGTAGACAGATATTTAATTTAAGGAAACCCCACGACTCACACTCTAAGAACGATCTTGAGTTTTAACAAAAACTTCATTTTTGTATGTGTATTTTGAAATTGGAACACACTTCCAATTATTATGAGAGTTAAGTTCCGTTTATAAATATGGATCACAGGCCCATATTAATAAATTGAACTCAACTCTGAGAACGATCTTGAGTGTTTTTTTTTGTTTTTTTTTATGCTACTTGGGCTTGGCAAGCAAACAAACTTACGGCCCACCTGATGGAAAGCAGTTACCGTAGCCTATAGACGCCTGCAAAACCAGAGGCATCACACGCACGCTGCTGACCCTGAGACATACAGATGAAAAGTCTCATGTGCCTCTAATTTAATCGGCACCCGTACCCTTAAAACCGAAACACAGCAATGCGAGCACTACTGCTTGGCGGCAGAAATATGTACGGTGATAGTGTACTTCCCCGGACGAACTCTTTCACAAGAAGTTCTACTACTAACAAAATCAAAAATCCCAATACAAAAATGTTTTTTTTTTGTTCTCAAGATCGTTCTCATAAATGAGTTCGGTCAATTAATACGGGCCTTAGACTACAGCTTCGGAACTTAGATCTCGCATCGGCTTTTATCCCGAAATTCTGTTTCCTCGGAGAAGAACGTGGGATGTAACCGCGGGCTTTCGCTAGTATTTCATATTTAGTAATGAAATGTGATTTCTATGCTAAACAATACAAACAATAAAACATCTGCGTATGATAGCCAGATAAAGAAAATTAATTCTGGACAAAAAATAAATTAAATTCACTAAAAAACGAAACCGAAGTTCCTTCTAAAGAAACCTTACATCTTATCTATTCATTATCTTTGCGTTCCGCTGAAATAATTGCTCCTGCAAATCGAAGAGGTGAATACATATTATGTAAGAAAATTCAAGGGTTTCTTGTTGACTATGGAACCATACTTTTTTTTCAATACAACTTGAAATGTTATTAGATTAGATGTGGGTAGATAAAATAGTTGCAGGTTAAATAGGCAGATTTTGCCTTATTTTGTAATCGTAACTTCAATGTAACTTTTAAGATATATTTCTAGTGCCTATAGGGCTTATGTTATTTATTTGTTTTCTTTTTAAGTATGTTTATGTTTATAGTAGGTTATTATAATATATATATATATTATAATGTGTAAGGTAATATTATCTAGTTATTTTAAGTAGGTAATTAATTATGTTAACTTTATAATCTCGATCTGTATTATCTTCCCATAGCCCCACTCTACATACACAAAGGCTAGCTGGAAGAAAATGCTAAATAGCAATAAGGTCACCTATAAAAAAAACAAGTTTTTTTTACTTTTGCCTTCAGAACACGTATTTATTGATATTGTCACAGATAACCTATACTAATCGCGTGTATCCTTACGATATTTTCCTGATGTTACAACAAACGTGGTCGCGGACTGACTGCTCGATTGAATAAATAATAAGGTATTTTTTACACGCGATAAATACTCGTGACAAAATCAATAAATTAGAAGTATAACGTTAATAATTATATCTAAGAGAGATAGTAAATAAATATATCGTCGGCTAAATTCGTACACCTCATATCTCCATTGACGTGAATTTAAAGTAGGCACAAAAGTTTTACCTTAGCAAAATGGCGGGCAATACATACAAGGTTTTCGTTTTTTTCGGTTTAAAAATTAACGAATTTTTATACAGTAATATGAGTTTTACGATAAGATGCGTTCAGAAAATCTCTATCAAACTGCATCAAAAACAATTTTCGTTTAAAAACGGAGATACGAGGTTTACGAATTTAGCCGAATATGCAGCTTTAGACCATTCGTCGCGACATTCTATGGGGGAGGCCTATGCCCAGCAGTGGACTTCTACAGGTGGAAGATGATAATGATGTTTCAAATAGCGCGCTAAGCACTACAGAGCCTATAGATAACGTAAAAAAATCTTCAACATCTATGCAAGTACCTACTGATGAGAATATTATAATGAACTCCATCCTATTTGCGAAGCATCAGCTGGTAGTGATAGATACGCAGAATCCTAATCAAAGAAACTGTATTATTCATATCTACAAAATATCATAAAACAACTCACAGGGGGATGCATCAGCCAAAGATATCGGACAGGAGAAGGGTTGAGTTTGATTGAATATCTGTTATTAAGACCCTCCGCACGCACACAGACAAATATTAAATAATACGGATATAAATATGCATGAGTTTAAAATTTGTGTTTACGATTGTATATGTGTGGGTGTATAGGGTGTACAGGATCGATACCTCTTAAGAAAGCAGATTCTGATTTGTATGGGACGTGTGTATCTAATTAGTTTTGTTATACTATTTGTTTGAGTCGTAATGTTACTAATATATATATAGATAGACGAATTCTTTATTGTACACCAATGGAAAAAAAATACGTACGTGGTCTTATCGCTAAAAATTATCATTTCCAGAAATTCTTTGGATGGACAAGATAAAACACATTTAAAAGAAGGCGGTGTACAATATGAACGTACCTACATAAATATATACCTACCTAACTATGATAACATACTAGTATCTAATACTAATAGGTACCTACATATATACAAGTACATCAAAGTTACAAAATATAAACCTACATACGTAAAAAAATGGCACGGTCTTAAATTACCACAACAACATTAAAATAATAATAATGAATAATATGCCCTAAGTGTTATGTTAGGATTAAAAATTATGTCGTGTGGCCAAAACATACCTATATTTACTTCATAATATTAGAGATAAATAATACTTGAACAATATAACGTAAAAATAACGACATAAAAGATTCATATTTTTAGCTCAACGAGTCAACGGCTCAATTCGCCCAAAACTTGACAAAAGTTTCAAAGATTTCGAACGAAAATAGTATCAATCGCTAAGTAGGTGTACTTACTGAACTTTAAATACGTAGGTTAAATAGGTTAAATACGTATATAGGGTGCCAAATATTTTAATACCACTCAAAGTCAAAGTAAAAGTCAATAATCGTTTATTTCAATAAGATTTAAAATATTTTGAATGCGTCATTTAAATGTCTGAAATATAAGAATGCAAATTGAAAATAAAGCAAAAATCATTACCTCAATCAAGCCGTACAGAACGTTACAATATATCATAAAGGTACCACAATTAAACCCTCAAACACGGATCGAGCCAAAACAAAAGGCGTCCAGACAAAATAAAAAGTAGAAACATATAATGCATCAGTGAATCGTAGAATTCATATCATATAACCACACAGGGTGTCTACTGTCTACAGTTTGGTTCAAAGAAAATATCTACCAGTATTATTATTATAGTTTATTAGGCCAAATTAATTAAATAATAAGGGCTTTTCATCTTCGATTAAAAAGAAAAAAAGTAGTTAAAATTAGTTCGATAGATGGCGCTCACTCAACTGTATCAATCAAGATTGTCTGTGGTGCACGCGTACAAAACTATTATATTAGTAGTCTGCGGCTATTAGTCATGATATTCTGTTTGTGATTGCTTCTTGAGTGTGCGCTAGTGATTTCGTGGTGTTTTTAGAAGTAGGCAAAAATAAATACCACGAAACGAAAATTATTTCTACGTTGTCGATGTTGACATTTCACTTTATTTTGACACTTGACTGGTACGTTACAGAGCAGCGCCATCTTAATTATCAACGCTGAAAGCATGATTTGAAACGGCCGTGAAAACCCCTCATTAAAAATAAGTTTTCAGGCTTCTGTTTTTTTTGTAAGTTTTGTTTTATTAGTACACTACTCTACTAGCTCTACCACTCAAAACTAAACCTAGCTTTATCAAAATAGTATATAGGTACTTTAGTAGTGTTCAACCCTGTACAGCAAGTTTTTGGACCACTTGCTAAAAATGGGTCACCCTGTATACCTACATCATACACGTATGTGTGTAAATCTTGCGGGCGGCGGTGTGAGACCGTCTGGACCTCTGTTTATGTGTAGATATTTAAAATTATTCCCTTTGATTCAAATGATAATTTTGTTGGCAATCCGCTCCGAGTTTTGTACCGCCAGACCAACAGGATACATCTCATTTAATTTCACCATCATGGCATGTCTATGTGTCTATATCGATAAAGTTATTTCGTTCAGTTGCCAGTTTGTCTTTAAAAATTGATGAAGGCTACAAGGGTCTCAGAATAATGACTATAACAATGTTCTTATCAGCCCATCATTTTATTATGTTTTTGTCAGCTCTCAGAATTATACCTCAGAATAAGTCATTATTCTGAGACAAGGGCATAACGCCATTACAATCTGTCTAGAGAATTGTACTAATATGCCACGTACTCAACAGATTTCCATACATCTGATTTGAAATGCGAATGTAAAAGGCTTCGAAAAGTTTGAAAACCGAACCAAACTATGCCAATATGCGTTCAAAAACGTATGACACACGAAGAGGCATAGACAAACTTTTTCCGCGCTCGTTTCGTTCAGAAAGTTGTACAGCTTTGTTTCGACAATCATCCGCTGTATTGTAAGGATGCGATGCGACCAACCGCGATCTCTACTCATCCTTTTGCAGACGCTACGTTGATTTCCGAAGCTTTGAATCAAACTTTTAAGCAGCATTTTGACGTGGAATATTGCATTCCCGTGTATGTTTATTTTGATATTTGTTCAGAACTAGTCTCGCGTAGTTTAGATTAAAACTGATTTGATTTCAATCTTAGTTTTTGTTTCTGATCGATATGTTATTTTAAATTGTAGCGCTACGATCAGGCCAATAACACTCTAGTTTATTCCTATTGTAACTCACCCTACAGAGTCGCCCCTCTGAGAAAAAATAATAAATTATTTTAGTTAGTATGCAAATAAGCACGGACCGATTTTAAGCTACACCCCATTGGAGTCGTGCAGTTTTTTTTTAAATATCTGATCTTCATGGTTCGGAAGAATGTTGCAAGCGATTTTATTTTTAATTCGGTTCAATGTTTTAGCAGTGAGTGGTGGGTTGCATGAAGGTTGCATGATGTCGTATCGCGTAAATCGATGGCCGTTCAAAGGAATGACACTCAGCGACCCTTCAACTTTAATCTAGATCCCGTTTGTGTGTGTGAGACAGCCATGATATCTAATTCGTAGGGTAGAATTTCTCATCGATTTTAATTTTATGCGCGCATCCCTTCTCGTGTGTGTTATTTGTTTTTTATGTAAATAATCGCGATCTCTTATTCAGGCGAGTGCCGTCCATTTTGCGGTTCTTTTTTCTTTTTCAGATATTTAGACGTTCTGATATTTTAATAATGGGTTTTCGAGTGTTGCATATTCATTACATTTTATTTATGTGGAATCGCATCTTTGTCGCTTTAATGAGGGTATTCTTAGATGCTGTTGGCGAACTGCCAATATTTCTATGACTATTCGCGGAATGAAAAATTTGTCGTAATTATCTTTAAGGCCGTTTTGAATGATACCTATAGCGATTGCTACCCGTCATATGACCGACATTAATAGAGTCGTATATCTCAGTTTGAAAAGGTTAACGATATAGTTAAACGTACATGGATACCTGTCGATATATTGTCCGTACTGGTACCCACAGAATTAATACGGCCCTGGGCTACGTCAAAAATCATTATATTTTATAGCGGGTCCAAAATAAATGACGCTTATACGGTACCGGGAAAGTTTATATTCAAATTTCACTCAGTCCGTCGGTCGGTCCGGCATCTCCGAGGATCAATTTACATATTTTCACAGGTTTCCTCGATTACATTTAATGTTGGATGTGTGCCGTTAGCTTACATTTACTTTTTGACTTACTACCTCTTTGACGTGACTATTGAAAGTGGTGCTTACGCCTTTTTGTTTACGACATCTTATCGCATAATCATTTGGCTTGTGTTGACTCACGTAAATGTATACGACGCTTTCGTCCTTTTTCGTTTCGTGAGTCATTGTTCTTTGATAAACTTACGCGTTTTCTAATTACACGTGTGTTCTCGAACAATGAAAATTCCAATTAATTCTCATTCGAATTTAAATAATCAAAAGCTTTTGCGAAACGTTCGTAGCCACACAACCATCAAACGGGTTCTTAGAAAATGTTACATGTCAAAAATAATTTAACACGACGAATTCAATTAAAATAATGACTGAAACGTTTTGCTCGAACAACATTGTTGGTTTCTACCACACGCTACGTACCTATACCGAACAAACACCGAGGGTACCTAACCTTCTAGAGTATCTCATCAAAAACAAAAGGCAGACCACAGAAACTACGCCCGCAACATACAAAATCAATTCCCAGACGCGAATTAAGAGCATTAATAATACAAAATTTGATTATCCCATAAAAGACTCGGCCCATAAAACTCATAGTAGTAGTGTGCGTTCCGAATGTACGAATTAGGAACCCTTTTGATCGTCTCCCCCTGCCCACCCGGTTTCTGCCATTCATTTTCATAATAAAATCGTAACAAACGGCACAGGTAACAAAATATGGAGAGAGTATCGGGATTTATGCGTACACAATGTTATTTATGCGGTAACTTGAGACTTGGGTTGATGATAGGTTTGGCGCCGTAAGGATCCCTAATTGATGGCTTGGCTATTGAGAAAAATATTCCCAAGTTTGGCTTCCGTACCTCGTACATTTCAATATTAATGTTTTCTTATTTTAGCAGCACTTTTTATGATACCTTTTGTTTTTAATTTAAATACGTCTAATTACCACTGTTTTCCATAATTTTTGCTGACGTTTCGAGACTGAGTTCAGAAGCCTCTTCATCATGAGCACCGCCCGTGACCGCGTTCGACGGTAGACCGGCGAATACAAATAAATAAAAATACAAATTTCAAATTAAAATGATTCCCAACCACGAAAGTTTCACGTTTGACTTTTTGAGTGTATAAGGTATTAAATATCGTAAAAGCCATACATGTCTTGAAATAGTTTATAAATTGTCTTCTCCTCCCCTCGGAACCGAGGTGGGGCCCAATCAATCTGTCTGTGGGAGATACAGCCTCTAAAATCTAACTATTGTTCACGAATAGGGAAATTTCCATTTGGATTTATTCATTTGTTCAACCATTGTCGGTTGTGAATTACAATAATTGGTTTAGTAACAGTTTCGATATTGGATTCTTATTAAAACGTTTTGAATGTCTTTTATACCATTGATAAATAAAAGGATTAAAATTAATATAGCAATGGTATTTATCGATAATAATTTTAAACATTTAAAATTAGACTTTAGTATTGGAACGTTTCAATTCACGTAGAAACCGAAAAGCCGCTATTGTAATAAATTCAACGATAAATTCTGATAAGAATCGAGCACAGAACGCAATTTTCATAGATATAGCTCAATTAACAATTGGTTTCAATCGTGAAGACATTCTGGATAATAAAGTGCCACCCCACGCAGCCCGGGGGTGGCTCGAGGCAATCTTATTTCTGTTTGTAATATTGTGGTGTCAATTTCGCATATTGAAGTGTGAGCACGAATATGGAAGCCATTGTTCGAATCTATATTGTCTATGAATTTGAATTGTTCCGTTCTTATCCGTTAAATTGGACGCTCTGAATTCAAATCTTGTACTTTCAAATCTTCTCGCATCCTTTTATTAAGTTCAATGTTTTCGCAATCATTTTATATTATCTACACAGTTTGCACACAAAACGGTAACAAAGTAAGCTAATCAACACTCAATCAAATAATTTAATTGTCCAAAAAGCGAGCAAAAGTAAACAATTCAATAAACAAATATGTAAATAAAAACGCCAATAATGAGTGTTAACAAAATATCGATGTTCCATTGTGGAAAAAGAATTACACAAAATCCAATTGTGGTTCCGTCAACGAGCTCCATAATGAAAAAACGCACCCCACGGGCATAAGTATCAATTCATCAATACTCAGGCGTGATCAATGATCAATAAAAAATACCCTAGTTTTTTCGTCCCCTCGATTCAATAGATTATCGGCGATCGGAACCGTAAGTTGTTTTCATTGAACCCTGATTTCATAGAGTTGTCTATTGAATTACAGACTATGGAATTTATAAGTATGCATTGAATTGATTTGTGGCTATATGGATTTGATTGAATTTGATTTTACATTCGAAACATATTCGTTGAATATATATTTTACAAAGTTCATTTAGATTACATTATGGTTTTATTGAAAGGAGTGTGTGCTACAATTATTATTCTCCCTTAATATTATTTTGATACTACATTGACGAAAAGTTGAGCTCTTCAAAATTCAATTTGAACTGAAGTTACTGTCATCTTCTACGCACTTAAAAGTCGTAAGTAATGTGTCTTCGATCAAGAAAGTCGTATCTCCAATAACAGATCGAGTTCGCAAACTCACTCCATTATTTATCGCTCCATGTACGTAGGTACCTACTTAATTACTCTCGGCAAATACAATGACAAAATCGATGTATACTTATAAGAAAGGGGGGAAGATACGATCGTATGTTTTCGGATTAATTCGTTCGTAAAATCGTCTCCTCCGATAAGAATGGCAACTCCGTACTAATTGAATCTACAATTGCCGGGATGTCTGATTTCATTACGTTTGTGTGTGTGAGGGGTGCGCGTGTGAGTACAAACCCCCTTGAAAGTTTGGCCAAAAATTTCGCCAATATCAGCTACGTAGTTATTTTTCGTAGACAACTCTAGAGTGTTCTATCATGCATGGTTTATGAGCAATATTTTTACGTATCAGGGATACCGTAAGCGTTTACGAAATGACGAAAATTTTCCTTTTACCCGAACGCATTTTAGCTCTGTTTATAGCTACGAATTCGCTTCAAATATTGATAACTTCAACCAAGTTTATACCCTTCAAAACAAGCTTCTGGCGCGAGCGTGAATTGTTTCAGAATAATGGTATTTATATGCTACATTGGTTTCATGGGAAATCACTCTTTGAATCGTCCATAACGGCTGAATCTTCGCGTATTTGTGCCGAACGCTAAAGGGCGTATAAGCCACTTACGCCCTGTCCTTCTCAACGTGTCGATATTACTTAAGCCCGTATTGAAATTCGGGTGGAGGGTGGTGGAATATTAAACATTCACATTTATTAGTTTGTCCCCGTATTTGCCGTTCTACATTCTAAACGGAGTAGTTTTCGATGGAATCTTCTGAAAGTGTGTTAACAAGTTCGACAGAGGGAATTGAGTTCGCTGATGGGCTACAACTGGAATGGGAAGATTAGACTTAAATCTATAGAGAATGTTTTGATTTTGATAAAATATTGCTTGGCAAGCGTTTGATGATCCCAGAAAGCTTGATGACCAATGATATGGCTTCATTCTCACGTTCTGGAAAATATTAACTGATAGCTGCACCACGTGGTTTCACCCGCGTGAACAATAATGGAAATTGATGATGATGATAATTAAAAGTAGCCTATGTGTTAATCTAGGGTATAAGATATCTCCATTCCAAATTTCACTCAAATCCGTTCAGCCGTTTGAGCGTGAAGAAGTAACAAACATAGTCACAAACTTTCGCATTTATAATAGTGTGATTCATAACTCATATACTTACTTTCTTAATGATTTTCACATTTTTGAGAAATATATAAATGCTGGACTTTTCACACAACATTATGTAGTCCCAAGCTAAGCAGAGCTTGTGTTATGGGTACTAGATAACTGATTATACTTAATACAATACATTACATAGATAGATATTTGTTATTATACATAGGAAAACACACCTGAACAAATAACTGCAGATCGTACAAATATTTGTTCCAAGGTGGGAATCAAACCAGCAACCTCCTGCGTCGCAGGCGAACCATCGCCCGCCGCGCCACAGACGTCGTCAATATCAGAGTGATGATTTTTAAAACTTATTTCACAAACAAATTAAGAGGGCCGACATTGCTAGCATCAATTTCCATCGAAACCCTTGAAAACACTCCACTCCAAGTGCCCCCCAATAAGCAGAAAAAGGCATCCATATTTCAGATCCCGCTCATTTCCCGCCAAACTCAAAGGAATCTATGCCATAATCGATGGCTCTCTGAAAAAAAACTCAAACGAAACCGTATCGTGTGATCTCTCCAGAGATAACTAAAGGATGAAAACCACAGAAGATATAATAGCACTAAGCACAGAAGTATCACTCTAACGTGACTAAAATTTGCCACGATATTTTGAAGCTTTAAGCTTTACGCTTTAAGTCAGCGTGTGACAATTTATTTTCATTTGAGGGTAACCTAACGATCAGTACCTACCGTTCGTATTTACCCGATACCTAAGGCAAATACTGAATCAAATAAAGATAATTTTACATCGAAGGCCAATTTACAGTGACACAAGCTTGCCAAAGGGGATGTACAAAGGCATCTATCGGAAGGAAAACGAAAGGGTAATGCGGGCTAAGATGCGCATCGGCACACACGGCCTAATCACAAACCCACTCTCCCCCCGACTTTTGCATATTGCCCAAATTGCCCGCCTTGTGTCTTTCACACTAGGTGTTTTTAGTTCTATCTTGGTTTTTATCTGTTAGAACTTTCTGAGCATTGTTTTGTTCATAGAGTAGAATAGTAGATTGTATCATAAGGGACAAAAATAGTATTTTCTCGGCGAGGCCGCTTGTTTGAATCCAGAGCGAAGTGAGGGATTCTAGAGTAGAATCCCGAGCGAGGGATTCTTTAGTAGAATCTTGAACGTAGCGAGGGATTCAAAGTACGTCGCCCGAGCCAAAAAGATATTTTGCGCCTGAGTGTTACACTCTACTTTTCATCACCCACTATGAGAAAATAAAAGGCGCCTCATATTTTATTTCAAAACAAAACCATGAATTTCTAATAATCCGTGAAAATTGTCGAAAACGCGGGCTGCAGTTCGCGCGTTTTTAATTTTTAGCAGGCGACGCTACTATGGGCCGTCGTACCAGCCAGTATTTTTATACAAACAATATTTGCGCTGAACACTAAGATGTCCCAAATTCAAAAAGTGCGCGGCAAAGATAATTGCGGCGCACTTATTTGCGTTTGATTTCTTTGGCGCTGAAGACTAAGATGTTCCAAATTCAAAAAATGCGCGGCAAAGATAATTGCGGCGCACTATAGAAGTTTCTTATAGAAAACACCACCTTTGGGCGCACTTAAAGGCGAACCAAGTCGTCCTTTTCGAATAGATGGGATGAAAAGTATAATAATAGTTCCTTTAAAGGAACTGCCAAAAGGAACTAGTGGGAATAAATCTAATCTTCTTATTTTAGTCACCTTATAGCATTCTATTGAGTGAGAACCGTGGAGCGTCCAGTATAAGAATAGACCCTCCGACTCCTCTTGTGGATTTCATAACAGCCGACTAAGGGATTATACTAGGGGATAGGCAGTTGCATTCACCTGAGTACTCAACAGCACCAATACTGCGATCATGCGCCTGCCAAGCGTGGTGATTAGGTAAACCCCCCTTTTGCATTGAATGGGGGAGTCTTCGTCCAGCAGTGGGCGTCTACTGTTAATGATTATATCGTTGCTAAATTTAAATGATTTGATAAGAATTAACAAATGATTTCATTAAATAAATCATATTGACGACCTCTGTGTCGCGGCGGGTGAAGGTTCGGCTGCGACGCAGGAGGTTGCGGGTTCGATTCCCGCCTCGGAACAAATATTTGTACGTTCTGCAGATATTTGTTCAGAGTGTTCTGGGTATTCTCTATGTATAATAAAAAATATCTATCTATGTAATGTATTGTATTAAGTACATCAATTATCTAGTTGCCATAACACAAGCTCTGCTTAGCTTGGGGCTAGATAATGTTGTGTGAAATGTCCAGCATTTATTTATTTATTATTATTTATTTATTTATATCAAACATTTTCGCAAAATATCCAAATGTGTAAACCTCTACATTTTTATCCGCTTGATGATTCTTTTAAGTGAGTCACACACGTAGCAGATGCGGTAAGATATCTGTATCTGAGCGCGTATCTGTCCATATCGCTCTCTATACTAAACTCAAGGAGCACTTATATTTTACCACACAGCAGATCACTTATATTTTACCGTCAAGCATCTGTAGGCACCGACATATATCAAAAGATGGACAGATTATATATGTGTATACAAATTCAAATACAATAAAGTTTGAAGGTTTCCGCGTGAATGCATCATTTTCGTATATTATCGTATCTGCTACGTGTGTGATACCTTCAGATGCGATAAGTTTTTATACGCATATAAATATTACCGCGTCTGCTGCGTGTGTGACGCACTTTATCCATTTGTCTATTTGTATTCAAATAGCTTTACAAATATCAACCTTAACCTTTTGTTTTAAGGGTGTTGTTGTGTTTTTAAGACTGTTGCATCGTTGGCATAGTAAGGGTTGACGTTTGAGGGATGCTCTAAGGATTTCTTAATTGTGAGCGTGTATTGATTTTTTAATGTGTCTCCTTATGTGGGGTGGTAATTAGGATCGAGGGGTGGAATTGTCATTTTATGCAAAACGACTTTTCAAACGAGGTACTTAGTAACTAATAATTGTACTGTGGTGAAGCTTATTTTACAACTTGCATTCATTTCAAAGCTTAGTACTAGTTAAGTAAGTTCAAAAGCTGTACTTACCTAATAGTTGGATTTATTCCAATCTGTCCAGCTTGTCCAAATTTGACATTTTGGACAAGCAGGACAGGCGACGCAGGAGGTTGCGGGTTAGATTCCCGCCTCGGAACAAATATTTTTACGATCTGCAGATATTTGTTCAGGGTATTTTATATGTATAACTTGTTGCGCCCCGCGGTTTCACCCGCGTGAATAATGATGAAAATTTATGATGATGATGATGATGATGAAAAGTAGCCTATGTGTTAATCCAGGGCGTAAAGTATCTCCATTCCAAATTTCACTCAAATCCATTCAGTAGTTTTTACGTGAAAGAGTAACAAACATCCATACTCACAAACTTTCGCGTTTATAATATTAGTAGGATTAAAAATATCTATCTATGTAATGTATTGTATTAAGTATATCAGTTATCTAGTACCCATAACACAAGCTCTGCTTAGCTTGAGGCTAGATAATGTTGTGTGAAATGTGTCCAGCATTTATTTATTTATTTAAATTTATTTATTATTATTTGCATTAAGTTAGTATGTATGCGAGGACTAAGGACACTATAAAAAACAATTTACGGTATAAAAAATACTAAATATTATATATAATATTATCAAGGTAAAGTTAGTGTCTACAATTGAAGTAGTGTAATGACTTGTGTGAAGTGTACTCACTATCAAAATAAACATACTTTGTAACGTGTAGTGTGAACACTGCCCTAATAATGTAATGTTCAGCAATTTATGGTACTTAAACACCCTTAATGTTTTTAATGATACAACAAAATAGAGCTCAAAGAGCCGCTAGGAGAAACCTGTCTATAATTCTTCCATATTGTCATAGAATAAGGAAACAAAACAGATGTGCACGTGGCAGGACGACTATGGAAAATGATGCCTTCAGAAATAGTTGATAAAAAAAGAAGATAAAATTAATGCTAATTTGGTTGTGTTAATAATTGTGATAAGTTAGACTAACTTATTCCAATATTCCTTAAACAAACAACGTTTGTTTGTTTTTCTGTAGGTTCGGAAAATCGAATAAGTACAGCTTTTACGATTTGATGAAAACATGATATTCCCTATCATATTTGTTTCCCTATCGTATTTGGGGAGGGTTAGTAACAGTGTTACTCGTTGGGATTTTTTTCCCATCGAGTAACACTATGCTCTGGGTGTTACTCGTTGGGAATATTCCTTGAAAAAAAATCCCGACGAGTAACAATGTTACTCGATAGGAAAAAAGTTCCCAACGAGTCACACTAATATTTGTCTGGGCTATCATATATGTTAGCTGTGGGACTTTTCCCAGCTAAGGGAACTCCCCTAACTGGGAAAAATCCTACAGCTAGGTTATTTAAGTTGTGTGTTATTATTTATGCACTCAGAGCCAAAGCTTGTTCATATATTTTATTGTGATGAAGGCAATTTTAATGTTTTTTATCGATGCCATCTCTGCGTTTTAACTCTGGTAATCTCTATCTTGTTAAATTATAATAATTGCATCAACATTTAATAACCACGTTTCATTACACGCTTATACCTTCTCTTAAAGGAATTATTTCTAGAAATCGCTAACCCACTTTATAAAAACATGGAGTCTCGTAATTGATGTCAATTTTATTTATAATTGCGCAGTGACTGTGTAAAAACGGGTAAGCAATATGAGCAGCGTAGGCAATTTAAATATTTCCAGTAAACTTAGAGTAGTACATCTGTGCGCGTAGATAATCTTTGACTGCATTCCGTTTCCCAATTGACATATATACAGACAGAATGCATTGGATTCTTCTTAAATAAGCCTATAAGAAATAATAATGTGTCCAGTTATGCGTATTTAAAATCTATAATAGGGCATAAAGACAGTACAGTCGTAGACAGATCATGTCACTATCGAAAGGTACAATTACGTGCATAATCGCGATCTAAAGTGCAATGCATTGGATAATTGCAATGCAGATAGCTGACAATGAGTTGCAATACAATGCGCGTAGGTGACTTATCTCCGACTGATTTGCACTTCCTACATTGCCTCTAATAAGGCCCTTGAATTACTTGTACCAACACGACATCAAAACACAAGGATATGAAAAGCTTTTATTTGTTAGTATGATTATAGTCAAAACAAAAACGCTACCGGCCTTATTACATGGACTAAATCTGAATTTAGCCCAGGCATACTTGTCTAGGCTTAAATATCGACATTAGGTATATACGACTTTAAAAACGAAAGCAGATGGTTTCTTTTCCAAAATCAATTCCTCGCGCTACTACACAAATTTCCAAAGTATCAAACTGACGGATTGTGTCACACCACGAAATTCTTACATCCAACAAGCAATCAACTGTCAATTTCTAGACCATTGCTAAACTAGGGGGCTGCCTGGTTTTAGAAAAACCAGAGATAGTCCACGCTTATGTCATTTTTGGCATAAGCGCGGACTGTCTAGCTCAAAAGTTGCTTCTGGAAAACAAACCATCTGCTTTTGTATTACAGTCGTATATACCATAGGTCGATATTTAAGCCTAGACTGGTAGTCCTGGTTTAAACCCAGACTAAGGGCATGTTTTGTAATAACACCCTACGCGTTTGGTGTCGTAAAAGCCGATTTAGGGATTACACCAGGGGATGGACAGCAGCATCCAACTGAGTGTTTAACACTGATGAAGGAAAACAGGACTTGATCAGCTTTTTTCAGCGGTTTTTCCCCTGGCGACTCAACATGAATACTGCGATCACCAATCCGCCTGCCAGGTGTGGTGATTATGGCAAATCCCCCCCAATCCTGCCCAATGGGGGCAGGTTTCGTCCAGCAATGGATGTAAACGGCTGAAAAATATAAAATAAAAATGGTCAAATCTTGGAACTGACTTTTAAACCAGTTATTGAGCTGAAATTTTGCATACATGTCAAGTTGTGATGACAATACAATAATGTGGTGAGACTGTAAGAGCTGATCTGATGATGAAGACAACGAACTTACTTAGTGGAACCCCTCGAAGATTAATTATAGCCTAGTACCTAGTGTTTGTGCTCATTTTGATCAGCTCGCGGTTCCAATCACTAACTTCTTAAAAGCTTATTTCAAAACATGTTTTACAACAAAAAAAACATATTTGATATCAGTTCCAATTTAACAAAACACAACTTTCTTTTTTATATTTTGTGATTGTTATTTGTATAGACTGGTTTAACACAGGATTAATAGAAGAAATAATAGCTAGAAGTGCAGAATAGAAGAAGTCTTTTACAATAATCAACTTCTTTTTGATTGTATAGAGGCATTAAACCTACACCCTGCCCAATTTTCTTAAATTGTCAGCTGATTATAATACCTCCATTCGATTCCCCTACTTTCCATCCATGCTATTTGCAAAACTCTTTAATTTGTTTGTGCAGGCTAATTAGAAAACTTCGCCTTCTGATGACTAGTATAGAATAGTTGCTAATTGCGTCTCCACATCTTTTTAGAATTACATTGTTATAATTGGTTGAACATGAAGGCTGCTATATAAATTATAAGCTTTGTACCTAATAATTTTACTAACTTTGATCATAGTAGTAACTGTGTAAAAAACCATGCACTTTTCTAACGCCCAAGCCAGAGTTCGGAAGCTATTGCTCGGTCTAGACGCCTCCGTAAGCCAACTACATACAATAGTTTTGGTTTTTATTTATTTTTTGTTAATGGCATCTGAGTGTTTACTCTATTTTGCCAATGTCAAGTAGCATAGATAATTATCAAACAAAGTCCAGTCGTCGCGTCCTCTGTCAAGTCATGTTCTAGTAAATCGATGGCAGTTTACTAGAATGTTCCTGGACAATTTCCACCCCTTCGAAAAGACACGCAATACTCTTATTTTATTTAAATTCACTACCATGTGCTCTTTATAAGCTACACCGGTTAAAATGCCACCAAAATTACACGATATAACTCAAAAAACACTAGATATTGAAATAAAATAAAAAAGGACGACGTCTCCCTTCGAAAGAGCAAAAAAAGTCCCTAGTAATGTTTTATCACTCAGACTATGATAGTGCTAACGAAATAAATAAACTTTTTTCAAAGAGTCATTGAAAAGAGTGCCACCATAACCAAACCTAACTTGATTCAGATGTCAACGTAACAAATCCAAAAATAGATACAGCATCTTGCTTTCCGTTATAAAATGACGAGTCTATTCCATCAGTTGGCGCCGGCTTAATATCGTCAATCTCCGGCATTTGACGAATGGTACTGAACTGCTTCCTACTTCCCCTCCCTTCCCCTTTACGGGAAGTCATTGGTTTACGCGCGAATAGTCATTTTATGACTTATTTTATTTTGTCTGAGGAATTCCCCGCGTTCTCACAAAATTAGAACGAAATACGTCTTAATGTGGAAATAAGTAACAGTAACACAATTAAAGACTAAAATTAGTTTACATTGCAAAAGTATTTAAGGTAAAACGATTGAATGCAATAACGATGAAAGAAACAAAACTAGTTGTGACTTGGAATCATAATAATTACCTTGAATGCAAGGGTAAAAAGCATAAGCGGCAAACTTTTAACTTTAACACCAACGAAAAGTGCTGAAAAATTAGTCAAGTTGCCTTCCTACCTAGTTATTTAAACCAAAACAACCTACCTAAGTATATCTGAAAAGTGTTTTGCATAAAGCGATTCTAACTCCGATAGTCGTATGCAAATTTTATTTTTTAGTTTTTGCGAGACCAATTCCCTACCATAGACGAGTTTTAATTGCACCACCGAAACGATATTTTATTGTCTTTGGTATGCGCTTTTTTCCGCCCTCGCTCGAGCGGCATTACTCAAAATTATCTAGCTTAGATATCTCCATGATGTATGCCCTCTAACAACGTAAAAGAAATTGGTAGATATTTTCTTTTAAATTGCGATATATTTTTCTTTTAATCGGAAATGATGTCTGCATTGTAATTGGTAGCGTGCAGCTGTGCAGTTGGTAGTGTAAAAATTTGAATTTGGAATTTAATAAATGTAATACATTTTTGGCTGACTGATTCATTGAATTAAGTTGGCACCACTGCCAATATAAACTAGTTTGATTAATCACATACACCAAATAAAAAACTAATTTTTAAACAAAAACCATCATTTTACTATATTTTTTTGTGTCAAACATTACATTATTCGACAAAAAATAAAAATACCACACAATTTTGCCGATAAATCAAAGTTACCAACCTTGAAATACTAACAAATTAAAACACAAAAGAGTTGCCAATAGGAATCGTGCTGCAGTAAACTTAGTTTCCATTTGGTTTTATAACAGGAGCTATAGACAGGCTATAAATGAGCTCCTGAACTTATAATTGCTCCATGTCGTGGTCGGTACCTGCATGTCTATTACAAACGTATTGACTTCGAAAAGAGTAATGACAAAATTAAATTGGAGTTTTGCTTTTCTTGTTGGCAGAGGTAGAATTTTAGGTTTTGATGGCATGCCGTTTATCAGAGTAAAGTTTTATTTTGACAGAATCTGTATCAGATAATATATCTAACTATCTTTTTGACAAACTCACGTCGAGAGGACGAGGTGGCTGATAGATAGCGCGTGGATCTTTTTAACATGGTATAAACCTCGTGCCTATATCTAACGTCTTCCTGAACAGAAAAATCCTCATTTGATTTATTTAATTATTTATTTATTTATTGTTCTTTAATTAGAACAGCATACAGCTACCAATTATACTAATAAAGGGTACAACACACAAATAGGCACATATCAAATTAACTCATAATAATGAAATCTAGGACAATCAAATTCAGATTTAGTTCATAACCTAATCCAGTCACAAATTATCATCAGGTTAAGAGACAATACTATTGATATTTCAAGCCATCATTTGTACCTATCAGTTAGCTCTGAAAATTATCACATTCTAAAATCAAGCTAAAATCACTTGTCAACACATAGGGGCAATTATCCAAATCACGTCAGATCGTGATCGCAATTTATCCACAGCGGCAGATCAAAAGTGCATAGACAAGTTTCACCACTTTTTGCCTTCACGCGCTTTAACATCAGCCATATATGCACGTTCAAAAACTGACAAACAATTTTCAACCATATCCAGTTGAAATAACAAAATCATAATTTGTCAGCTCTATTAATTTTTACCATTATACATGCCGCATTTTCGATTGGACACGTGATTGATGATCTCTGCGTGTATTGTCAATCAAAACCGTGTACTGTAAAAGCATTTTGTGAATATTTATGGACACATAACTGTTGTCGCGATTTTAAAATATCATTTTCATTCCTGCAATATGATTCCGATAGATGTCATAATTCGTGAAAAGTTCTCGTTTCGAAACTGCAGAGACTCGTGTCCTTCAATCATTCACGTCATTTATCATTTCGGAACGAAACTCGTCGCTTCAAACTAGGCAACGCTTTACGAGTAGATGGTGCAAAAAGGAAAAGTCGAAACTTCCCGAAGCTTTCGCAAACGTCTTTTTATTCGTACAGTTGGTATTGCCGTCGTTTGGATTCTGAACGAGAATTTCCCTCTTAAAATTGGCCGGGTAATAATGGTTTCCCGCCGATTCTGTCCATCCGACCTCATGTTTGGCCAGTTTGACAGATCGCCGACATGAATCCTACTTTTTGACGGCAAAATGGCGTATTATGCATTTTTTATTCGTCCAGTTGTCTTTCACCACTTCTTTTGTGATTGAGTTCTGTGCGAATGCCGATGCATTGTCAAAGAGGGAATTGGCTCGTTTGCATTTCTTTATTTTGCGTTTTATATTGCCATTGATGGCTTTTCTCGTGTATTGTTTTCGTATCTCGTTTCATAACCTATAAAACGGTATGCAATTAAATTTTTCTCTATAGTCGGCGGTTTATTGTCTATGGCCAGAAAGGCATGCAACGATAAACACGTGTTCAAATATAATATGTATCAGCTGATTTTTCTAATAAAGGTGAGTAGCTATCTTAATACAAGTCACTATTTACGGATAGAAGAAGTTTGTATTGATACTGAAAGCCTCTTAAAGTCGAATCAAAGGCTTTCCTCCGAGAAATGACCAAACTTTGGCGGTTTGGAAGTCATTCAATAGACTACGAGCACAAGTGAGACGGTCAAATACTAGCTGTCCTGTGTGTATGTGTGAAGTGTGACTGAGATACCTTATGCCACCACACTGCACACTGCACTTTGCACTCTGCACTCTGAGAGCTGATTTTAAGTTTTGACAAGCAATTGACACGGACGTATGGTGTACACTACACCATACGCCCGAGTCATTAGTGTGCTAAAAACTTAGATTCAACTCTCTGGAGGCTGAGTCTAAGTTTTTTGCAGTGTAACATGGATTTTGTATGGCGACACCGATAGCGCCCCAGCGTACACTCGATTAACCTCAATTTCCATACAAAAATCCGTGTTTACTCTACACCATAGGTCCGTATCAATTGCTTGTTAAAACTCAGACTTCGGTCTCTGCAGTCTAGTAGACTTCCCCACTTGTCCTCGTTTGTGCACCAGAGCCGATCTCAACACCAACAACTTAATTGACCAAACGAATCTGACCCATAATTATTGATAGATAGAGGAGAATTGAAAAATATAAAAATAAACCTCACAATTTTAAAATCAAGGTTCTTATCGTTTTCTGCCGATATCTACGAAGCGTAGCATCTCGTAGCTGATCGTAGCACTATCTACGCCACTAATACCAATATTCAATCTTGCTAGCAATTGATTTTCCTTTTCCAATTAGACATATATAGCCGCTTCCAGAGATACCAATTAAATTAATGGTTCATTAAAACGGTTCATACTCAAAAACTTCCATGTAACATCTACTGAGGAAACATTTAAATTGAATGTCTCTAAGTATTATATACCTGTTGGTATTTATCTCTAAATTTTTATAAAATGTAATACTCTGTTCACCGTGGTGAATGCACAATACTTCCCTGCGTAAACAAGAGGTTGTGTTTCAGGTCTTAGAATACATACATACATTATTCTTCACGTAGTAAACTTACGTAAAAGTACAAACCAACCAAGAATCCGATAGTGACGACATTGTGGATTTATAGCATCGAGCCACTATCTGTAGGAAACAGAAAGAATGCAGTGGCAACAAGACTTACCGCTTGTTTTTGAATACTGGAAATAGTTACTATGATTACGACAAATTATTCGAATACTTGAGCGTAAAGTTGTATCGTCTTGCCTGATACATTTGTTGGTAAATCTTTTTTTAATTAAAGTACTAGGCAAGCAAACAAGCATACGACCCACACGCACTCTGTTGACCCTATAACAAAGTCTCATGTGCCTGTAATTTCACCCGAAACATAGCAATGCAAGTACTACTGCTTGGCGCCAGAAATAGGTACGGTGGTATCACTTCCTCGGACGAACTCTTTCATAAGAATTTCTACTACTAACTAAATGTGCTTGATGTGCCTGTCATTTTATCGTGAACACACACACACACATATCCACACATCGTTTTTTTACCCGCACTTTTATCCTTTCACCACAGTGATTCTTTCTACCAATGGTCCTAATCAAAAGCTCTATTTAGAACCACATAGGTTAGGAAATAGGCTGGGCACTTCCCTGAATGGACTATACACAAAAATCTCATAAGACACATCATTGATTTCTTCCAAATGACTTCAACCTCCATTTTATTAAGGTACAGGCAAGTCCATAGTTGTTCAAAGTATTTTGTCGACATCCCCATAACAGTATAACATGGTACACTCGCCATAAAAAGTATTAGGCGGAACGAATTCTCCCGTTGGACCACGAGTAATTATTGTCTTAATTCTGTTCTGCCCTGACCGCTATTAGGAGAAGTAGCACAATTCATAAGCGGTTACTGCCAAGAGCGGTTGGTAATGAGAATTACTATTCCTACTGTTCTGCCGCCATGATGGTCTTTGATGGCAAGTAGTACATGTCATCAAAGACGCATTTGATCTTGAATCATACTTGAAAATATTTTAAAAGGCTAGGCTAATTTTCCACCATAACTATGACACTTTTAAGTAAAGCCGTTTCAAAAACCCGCTTTCGCTTTCAACTTTGCCCACAAGCCAAGGGTTCCTCCTGAAGGGTTAAGGGGTGACCCTCAACAATTACCTACAATCATTACTATGGACAATTATGTTTTCGACCACGTCACAGTCCAAGCTTTTTATTGAAGTCCACACACCGCATTTTTAGTTTAATTACACCTTTTTGGGACCTCTGGTTGGTCCTCTGTTCACCCTCCGTGACGATTACTGGAACCCTGTTATTTTGTTTTAAAATAACCTTTTAACTAAGATGAGATTTGCCTCATGAAGTTGGTAACTGTTTACAAGACCATCAAACATCATCGTGGCTAGAGTCTGTTCAGAAAGAGAGCCGTCGTGGCCAAATTGTGAACTAGCGTTGTGAACTACATAATTAGGAGCTGGTTACTTTCTATCGGCATTTTGAATCATAAACTAAAGAAATAGTTACAGATAGATTACAACCGGTTTAACTTACGTAGATAATTTTCGAGTATACGACCCGAGATTTCAAGCAATTTAGATGCTCTTAATCGTGTATGAGTGTTATTCTCGCTGCGCGACGCGGAGGGCACTGCGCCTCTCAGCTCTTGCGGCCCGGCTGGTGAGCGCCGACCGCGGTGGGAGTTGCGACGTGGATGACTCATCCTCGTCCTCCGAGCTACTTGGATATGTCGATTGAAGAGCGACGCACACTGAACTAATCGTATCTGGACTATCGTTGGTCATGGAGACGTGAAGTTTCGCCGACGCAGCATCCAGTAGAGGTTTCCAAGTCTGCGGAAGCATCCAACCTCTGTCCCTGTTAAAAGTGGCATGTCGACCGATTTCTATAGCCTCTCGTATCTTCCGTGGGGCCCAAAATTTCTCCCTTGAAAGTACGGTGGCTTTATCAAACCGAATAAAACGTTAACGTTTTTATCAAAAAATAGTAACAGTTGTAATATGATCAAAACGGAACAGACGTGCTGTTGTATTGCCCGCCAAACAAAACAGGTAATTAAGCACAGCAGCGCCCTCCAATCCCACGACGGGTCTCTCGCTGAACAGACTCTATCTGAATTGTTTCCTTAGTTTGTAAGTTAATCATATAAGCTCTGTATCTCGTATTTTTTTAAACAAGTTACTTTAATAGCTGTCTATAAAGTTAACATAAAAATTGTGAAAAACAGATTTAATGATACCTACGGTATTAGTTGTCAAACACTGAAGGTCATGTTATGTATAACTACATTATTTACCAAAGAATTACTTACCCACTTTACATTATGTTCAAAAGATATCGATGTCAAGGTATTACCGAAACAAGCGATTATATACCTTATTTCCTTTAAGTAAGATTCGTATGTGGTATCTTTATTGTCTAGATATAAGAGCGTAATCGTTAAAGTAACAATGTCACAAAAACAACTGCCTTGAACGGATCAAAAATCAAAGATTCATTATGTGATGACGTAATGAAAAAAAAGAACATTCTATACCGCCTGTACACCATGGGTGTTATTACAAAACATAGAGTAAGTCTGAATTTAAACCAGGACTACAAGTCTTGGCTTAAATATCGGCCTTTGGTAAATACGACTGTAATACAAAAGCAGATGGTTTGTTTTCCAGAAGCAACTTCAAGCTAGATAGTCCGAGCTTATGCCAAAAATGACATAAGCGTGCTAAGATTAAGCTATCTCTGGTTTCTCTCTGGAAACCAGGCGGCCCCCTAGTTTAGCAATGGTATATAAATTGATAGTTGATTGCTTGTTGGAGGTAAGAATTTCGACATTTAAATTGTGATGTGACACAATCCGTCAGTAGCGCGAGGATTGATTTCGGAAAACAAACCATCTGCTGTACTAAAGTCGTATACGCCTAATGTCGATATTTAAGCCTAGACTAGTGCGCCTGGACTATTTTCAGATTAAGACCATATTCTGTAATAATACCGCATAAGTAGACGAATGACAGTAATCGAAATAAATCAAAAACCAAAGAACTACAATATTTTTTTTATTAAAGAAACACGGCTCTAAATGGTTTCAAAAACCTAATTTTTGATATTGGAATTTGTGAACGTTTTATGTGGACTTTTGGTGGTTGTTATTCGTCAAATTATAGTGTAAAAAGTATAATAATTAGCACAAATGAATAAAATTATGCGTCATTCACATAATTAGAGAACCATTTAGCCTTGAAACTGTATAACTATTATCAATTTCAAAATCTTTATAAAAAAATTTAATAATTTCAGTTTATGTAGTTTTTTTTAGAAAACCTTGAAAATTACTTAGTTATTCATAATTCAATTAAATACAATAACCCAGCTATCTATAAATGAATGTAATCTGACTCACTTTTGAGAAAATCCTGTATAGATAACATTTGTGTTCATTCAGTATTTTGTCATCATGATTCCAAGAAGTTAGCAACTGTATGTTCTATGATACATTCTCATACATACGTACCTACGAAGGTTGCTTCTTATTTGGCTATTATTTCATCAATTTCCATGAAATTTTGTACACCTGATCACTAGGTAGCTACACTGATATAAGCGTGGTACGTCAGTTTAAAAAAAAATATGAGTTGATAATAGTTGAAACATGATTGAACCATAGTTTTATAAGAAACTAACGCACCACGGGTATATTAGTGTACCGGGGGGTGTACGGGTTTTGATATTTTTCGAAACTATATGAAGTTTCGTTTCCATCCAATACATTTACTGACAGTGTCCTTAGTTTTCTTCTCGTTTTCGCTAGGGGCGCTGCAAGTAAATGTATGGAAGGAAACGAACCTTTATATAGTTTCGTAAACTATCAAAACCTGTACTAAGCCCCCTGATCATGTGTACAAAATTTCATGAAGTTTGAAGAAATAAGAGCCAAATAAGAAGCAACCTTCGTTCGCGTGCAAAAGGGCGTGTGACCTCCTCTTAAGAGCCTTTATGAAGTGCAAATCAAACAGTCTGTTCTCACTCATGTGTGACCATGTGTCTCACTCACGCAGGCCCCGTGATTTCCGTCCTATCTATCTTGGAAGCGATACGTATCTTCACAGTCGAGCGCGCGCCGCCACCTTGATGCACCAACAATTGATATCTTCCGAAGGTCGACAAATAACAGGCTCGGAGCTCTCCATTACAACCAAAACAATCACTTCAACTCTATACTTACTGAAATAAGGTATAATATACAAAAGCATTTAGTAGTAAGTTATCATGTGCTGATTTTATGAATAGATCGTCAATTGCGAACGGAAACGTGAGTTGTAAATTACCTGCTGTTTAAAGACACGATTGTAAATCCAATTGGATTTTTTATATTGTTTTTGGTTCACCTAAAGGCCTCTTTCTAATGAGTCTGCCAGACTCCTACCACCAGTCAACAGTGGTGGATTTTGGATTGTTTTGGCAGTGACATTTACAGCCGTGACCACGATGACAGCTAATTATGCACCTGTGAATAACTCGAAAATTTATTTGTGCAAGAGCCAAAATTATCGAAACAAATGCATTGAAAGAAAATTTGGCAAGTCATCAAAACACACAAAGAAAAATATCAAAACAGCGTTCTAGTGTCACAATTTCTTGTAACATATTTAGACGACAAGACATCGATCAATCTAACTTAAATATCATATGAATGACGTTATCTCAAAATGCAAACTAAATATTTGAAAATCAGACGTCGTTGGAGATTCCTAATTAACGAAATAATCGTTGAGCAAACTAATGTATGATTTTTATCGCTGTTTTTCTTCGTTTTTTTGACGAGTTTTATTGTATTATTAATGTTATAAAGATTGTTTTACGATCATCGTTACGGTTTTTCCAGTAAGTATTATTTTAATACAGAATTTATATGCGTGGCGTTCAATTAAGAAAAACCTGCAATTATAATACTGAAATCAAAACAAAAGGTAACACTTTCAAAATCACGATATATTTAGACAAAAGTATCAAAACATTATTTCAAATTTATATAAATTTTTATCATCACTATTTCCCATTGAGCACTGCTTAGCTTTGGATAGATTTGAAAAAAAAAAGCTGAATAAATAAACCTGAGTGTATGTTTTCTGTTTATTTTCCATTGACTGTCTGATAGCAGAGTCATCGTAGTATTAGGTATTATTTCGTATCCTACTACACCCCCAAATGATGTGTATCCTATTTCTAGCTCCTTCTTTGATTAAAAACGAATGCAAAAAAACCGCATCATACGATTGAATTAGCCGTTTTGGAAATAAATAGTAACCATGCCTACACAAACATGCTAAAAAACAATCAAATTTTTACCCGAAACGCATTTACCTATCTCCGTTCTATCGCGGGTAAATATCTAGTATCAGTGTCGTACAATCAGTATTATTGTGTCTGATTTTAATCCTTTTTTTACCATACTACTAGGCAAGCAAACAAGCATACGTTCCACCTGATGGAAAGTAGTTACCGTAGCCTATGGACGCCTGCAACACCAGCATCATCATACGCGCGCTGCGGACTCTGAGATATAAAGATGAAAAGTCTCATGTGCCTGTTATTTCACCGGCACCCGTACCCTTCAAACCGAAACACAGCAATGAGAGCACAACTGCTTGGTACTTTCCTGGACACTCTTTTACTAGAAGTTCTACTACAAACAAAACATTCCCTTCTCACACAACATTGCTGTTTTTTTGTTCAATCATCACCAATTCAAACCATTTTCTCCATCTTTCCAGATCGCCCAGCTAGTAGAAGACGTGCGTCGGCTGCAAACCTCGCTGTCAGCGCTGCAGGAGGCGCACGCGCAGCAGTTGCAGCGGCTGGAAGAGCGGCTAGACGAGAAGAAGCAGCACATAGCGCGGCTCGAAGCGAGGCTGGACGGTCAGAGAGATTATGACGATATAAAAAGAGAGATTAAGTAAGTAGAACACAAAAATATCACACCCATAGTATTAGTGAGAAGAAAAACTAACAGATTGTGTTAAGTTAATTGTATAAAAACTTAAGAGAAATTTACTTTTATTTTGGCTATTATTTCATCAAGCATCATGAAATTTGGTACACATGATCAGTATAATATCTATAATATGAGACATGATCTTATACTATCGATAGGCACTGAGAGAAAATACAACTTATTTTTGATAGCAATATTTTGTACACTGTCTGAGGGCAATATAGCCTCCATATATATATAGATATTCTAGGGCGTCCCCGCTATATTTCACCAACTGGCTCTCTTTACCAACAGTCACAATCAAAGGCTCTCTTTAGAGCCACGTACCACAGACCAAGAAACAAACATTGACAAAAGAGAAGAATAAGAAAACTAGTCTCTCTATTCCAATCATAGCGCTACAAATTCACTTCCTCAAAGTACTAACCGCACAAAAATCAACGCGTGCGTTAATAAACTTGATAAGGCTCTATCAGTTCGTTCACCTGTGTCGAGATTATTGTGTTTGTATGCTATGTGGCTGTGTTTGTGCACTTGGGCAACGCATGATGCATGGTCGGGGAACTCTGTGAAGGCTGTGGTGGAAGGATGTATCAAGCTTAGTCAATAAACATAGAGTAACGCGTTCCTAGAAGCGTTGGGCAGATTTTTGCGTTCGTTTCATCTCCAATGCCAATCCAATCCTTGTCTAAAACATCCTTGACATTATTATTTTATAAAATCATCATTTTGAATTTGACGAATATAAAATTCAACGTTTGATTCGGATTTCGGACAAGAAACTCCATTTATTAGAACGATATCGCGCTGTTATTTGATTAAACGATGAAAAAAAAGATATTTGAGCTTATTTGTACGTGCATAAATTGCACGCTTGGATGTGAAAGATAAAAATTGTGGTTTTAATGTTTTGTTATATATTCCAGTAGATAACTACCTACCTACTTAAAAAAAATTGTAACTGAACAAGTTAATATCTATATTTAATTTACTCAAGAACAGTAAACTAGTTCTACGCTAAGTTCAAGTTAGTCACTTAGATGAATCACAAAAGCGCCTATTACAAACTTACTTAGCTATTAATAAACAATGTAAACTTTACACCACAATTATAAGCTTTATTTGTGCCCAACAATAAGGGAACCTGTACCAACATGAGAATAAATAAATACTTGTACCAACATAAGAACAAGAAATACTTGATAATCCTAGTCAAGTAATGTCATCATTGTGTGTACAGTGTGTTTGCTGACCCTACCTTTGACTGATAAAGTGGCGCCGTGGTGCAACCTCTGATTATGATTATACATTATACAAACTAGTAAATGCATCTGTATAATCAAGCATACCTTATGTATGATAGACTCAGGCGATAGAGATGTGTCTCCTTACCCATTCAATTCAGACATAGACTGCAATGTCACACATCGAATAAGATCTATAACAAGCAATATGGAACTTATTGTTCATCTAATAATGATGACGGAAGATAAAGATTCGTTTTTGAACGAACCAAACATCGACATTCGACTTTTTTAAATAAGTTACTGAAACAAACGAGAAATTGAAAATCAATTATTCACATCTGAATTAATAATGCATACTAATATTAAATGTGTACGTACATTGAAGAAAACAACATCAACTAACTCAATACTTACACTGAACATCTTTATCCTGAAGTGTTTAAACATGTACAAACAAATTGTTAGAAACGTCAAAAGAAATCTCTCAGGATGCGGTGTCCAAACACAACAATACAGAATAAAGGATAGTTACTTCAGTAATTAAGAGCAACTGGGAAAACAAAGCTCAAAGTTAAGTGTGTGTCACTTACAGTCATAAAGACCACCCTACTAAGAACATTGATGTCTACATGAACTGTACTAACAGACTCGGAAATAGGTTTAGAATCGCTTTGAACCATTGACTCAGTGACATATTCACTAATCTGCTGAACCAACTCATTATATCTTAGATTCAGTACTACCTAATAAAAACTACGTAAGTTAGGGTTATGTTTGTTTATGCATATTATACTATTAGATGTATTGTACTAATGTATGTATTTATATTGTTATTGTGTACCTGGTATAATATTGTTCATGTATGTTTACCTATATCTAAGTACATAAAGTACCTACCGAATTCTTCTCCACGTAAATTTATCCGCACTACACAAAGGTTAGCTGGTAGAGAATGCTTGCTAGCATTAAGTTCGCCTATTTACATGATTCGTTTTTTGTTCAATAAAGAATATTCTATTAACTGTGAATCTTCTTCATCCTTTTGATATGAAAGTAGAAGTTAAACCTATTTCAGACTTCTTTCAGGTAAATAATTGCCCAAGCATCTTTGATAGGAATTTACTGCCTTTTCCCACGTGTCGGATTTTGGTAATCAGTGCGGAAGCCATCCGTCAACATCCTTAGATAAAGTGGGCCAAAATCAATTATCTTGTCCCGTTTTACCGTTTTCCTTGTATTTCATATCAGATGATTATATTACCTAATTAGGATTATTAAGATCTTCTATGTCATGCTTGAACCGAAGATATCTTGTAAGAAAATGGAATTAAAACAGAGCTTGAGTCTTCACAACACGGTTTTAACTTGAAAGTGAAACAGCACTAGAGCCTGTTCAGGGAGAGACCCGTCGTGGAATTGGAGGGCGCTGGTGTGCTTGATTACCTGAGGGCCTAGCCAAGCGGCATTCGCTTCGAAGCGATTCCATTTCTACAGTCGTAATTCAATACAAAAAACCACGTGACATATCGACAGCTAACGTCAATACCATATATTTTGGGTTTTTCTACTGGCGTCATCGCTATTAGAATGTTACTTTGTCTACGGCCTCTGTTTTGTTTAGCGGGCGTTACAATAGCGCATCTGTTCCGTTTTGATCCTATTACAACTGTCCCAATAGATTGTTTGATGATATGTGTCATAAGATGGTCATAAGTAATTTTTTTTTCTCAATTCGACTTTGTCTACGTCCATCCATCCTTCTTTTTTTAGAAATCTGTTAAAAATCAACTCAACTTATTGCTATTTTTTTCTTATTTTCTCTCGGTATACCTATCTAAATTTTACTGACCGATTAATATTGATCTAACATTTTTGTTTATCACCTTCAAATGCATCTTCTATGTCTTTCAATCAGCCCAAATTATTTTTTCTTAACACGTACCCCGGTCAACGAAGGAGGTCCCAAATGTTTTTTTAACTTTTTAGACCTTTTTACGTGTCGTAATCGGAACCACTTGTGACACAATGCCCAGTCCCACCAGATCTAGCATCTACCCGTTAAATGGTTCGAGATATGGAATTTAGCAGCCGACCTCCGTGTTTGGACTAGTTATTGGTTTTTGAATCGCTCCCTGAGAACCTGAGGATGACTTTTTTCATGTTTTTTGGGGTGGGAAAACAAATACGGTTATCGACGGATGTGAAATTAGTTTCGGATAAACATTCTTTCATGAGAGTTGATAAATTTAATTGATATAGTTAAAAGGTAAAGTTTGAAAAATACGAGATAATAATTTAAGCCACTATGAAACTAAAGATAGGTATAAGAGCTCCACAATAAGCGAAGATTGTTATGGTTCTCACAAAAGTTTAAGACTAAGGCCGAACTCACCTCTGAAAACAATCTTGAGTTCACCAATTTTTTTTGTTTCTGTATGGAAAATTTGATATTGCAACACACTAAAGATTGTCCTCTGAGTTAAGAAAATGCCACCGGGCGCCCCTTTGCAGACGAGCGAAGTTTATTTCTGATTTGGCTATATTTTCTTCAAACTTCATAAAACTTTGTACACACAAAGACACACACACACATTTTTTTTTGGTACACTAATATCTAGACCTTATAAAACTACTTATAATTAATTACCAAATCACAAATTTAAAAAAAACTAATTTTTAAAAAACTGTCGTACCACTGGTCCAGATATTAGTTTACTGATCACGTGTACAAAATTTCATGGAGTTTGATAAAGCAATAGCCTAAATAGAAAAGAAAATCGTTCGCGTACAAAACGGCGTAAGCGCCCAACCGGATATCTTCCCTTAAGTTCTATTTATTAATACGGGTCTTAGTTTAATACACTTTTCCACTGATCCTAAAACTGTTACGTCTCATATCTTCATGAACTTTAGCATAACTTCATGTTGTAACATTATCTTACAAGCAAGCCCCAATGTTTTCCAAACTGTTAATGTGTTATTTTTACCAATATGGCAACCAATAGCGGCATCTTTGATCACATCAAAGGATCGCATCAAAGACACCGACGACATAAACCCAAGCTGTGACAGTAAACACCTATTTTAGTCATAGTTAAACTGTAATCGATAGATTTTAGTGCAGGAAATAACGGATATAGCACTTATTGTTGAGTCAAAGGACAATTTTGATCTTAAAACGATGAAGTGAATTTGTACCACAAAATCATAAAACTTCCTAATCTTGAATAAATTGAGGCTAATTCCAGCTTTAGGTAAACACAAGTTTTCCACCAAATACGAGAATTTCCACCAAAAACCCCATAATTCTTAGTGCCCATAAAAACGCAACGATTGTCAAAACATGACACATTATCGACTCACACGACAACAAACGGAAAATAGAAAAATCGTATTTCAATTATTGCTGTAGACACGCGAGACACTTGCGCGTTCCCATGATCGGACGCTGAAGGGGAATCTTCTATTGTATTTGCAGGTTAGATCCTGTAGAACTTAAATACAGGGTGTCCGAATAAGCCAATTAAAGTGTACCATCAAGTAAAGATGTATTAGTTACTAATACTAATATAATGTTAGTAGTAGAAATTCTTGTGAAAGAGTACGTCCGGGGAAGTAATACCACCGTACTTATTTCTGCCGCCAAGCAGTTAGTGCTCGCATTGGTTTGTTTCGGTTTGAAGGGTAAGGGTGCCGGTGAAATGACGGGCACATGAGACTTTTCATCTTTATGCCTCGGGGTCGGCAACGCGCGTTTGATGCCTCTGGTGTTGCTGTTTGGCTATGGTAACTACTTTCCATCAGGTGGACCGATTATATATAAATTTAATGACTATACACTATAACTGTACTAATAAATGTTCATCTGGTTTGTGCCCAGGTGTTAACAATCTCACATATTTAAAATAGGAAGTAATTGAAACTGCTATGCTATGGAACACTCATTTCGTTAGATTCGACACGAGGTTGGCCGCGAGGTTCTTATTTTGAAAAATGTTTGTCCGTCCAAATGATCCAGCTAGCTAGTTTTGCAAAAACTGAAATTGGGGATTATGAACATTAGGGTTCCTTAGAATTGGTCAAAAAGTGCCAAACTCTTAAATATCTGTTTATTTTAATCGGTTATTCTGGATATTTTCTTTCAGTCATTATAAACACCCTATATCATTACAGAGTGGCCCATTTACAAAAGATACAATATCTATAGGATAAATAATCCTAATACCTTCATAAATAGTCTGGCGCACCTGTAGCGGTTTATTGGTTATTTATTCCGTTTCTCAAGTCAGGATTAAGTTATAGCCAGCCTCCGAAGATTAAAGCTTAATAGGGGTGCGGATTGATTTCTGAACGAACATAGCTCCCCGCTCATTTCTGAACGAAACCCCCAAACTCCCGCTTGGCCGAGATTGTAGTCGATATTTCAAATCAAACTGATTTCATCTTAAAGAAACTGGATCAGAGTATTTCGTTTGATAACAAATTGACAAAATATTGTGTGAGCCAAAAACGTAATTTCGTTATGTTTGGTAGTTGTATAATTGCAACATTGATGTTTACTAAAATACTACATAAAGCTGAAGAATGTGAAGGTATATGCTTTTGAAATTAACATTCACGTATTTAAAAAATCATGATTAGATAAGCAACAAATACTGTCTGAGACGTTGTCCTCAAAAACCTCAATTTCTCCCTTATCTGTAGGATAATTAATTCGAATTTTATCATTCGTTTACCGAAAAAATTCTCGATGCAGCGTTGAAGGAAACCAAATAGAGAATCAGGCTATCTTGTTTAATTAACTTCTAAGCACATACTGATTTCCATGTTCTTATACACCCTATATATCAATAGAGTCGTGGACACCTGTCTCCATTTGCTTAGGCTTGTTTATCTTACATTTAACGAAAGTTTAGTCTCACGTCTTACACAAATTATCAACTAATTTACGGTCGGCCGACGTTTTTTTAACCGCTTTTACTATGTTTGCTGACGTTACTAAGAAATGTAAAGTCAATAGTGAAGTTTGTTTGAAGTTTCGAACATGTATGTAGGATTTGAGGCGTGACTGACCAATCGATCTGATTGGTCAGTTCGAATGGGCGGAGCGTCGTTATCGGCGATCGGTTGATAACCGATAGTGACGTCACGTCATTGTTCGAGAGATTAGAATTGAAGTATTTTAATAGTTTTCCGAAGATAAAATGCTAATTTATACACACCTAGGTATGTCAATTACAGCTGAAACAAATAAGATGATATCTTTTTAACAATATCTTTGGAAAATCGTGAGAAACATTGATTATGCAGTACCTACTTACCTACAAGATTTAAATCAACACTATGGCATAGAAAAACACTATTATGTTCGACGTAGATTGGTCTCTTTATTTAAGACTCCCGTGGTATATCAACACAATATTTTAATTGTCATTCCGATACCACGAGGAATTCGGAAGGAATTCATAATTTGCCAATCAATACGGCGCATCCTTTCTTACCCCATAGAAATATGTCTTTGAAATGCTCTCTTTAAGGGTGAAAACCCCCTCTTAATTTGAAACGGAACGGCATCAATCAAAATTTGACTAGAATATTTTACTGAATTTATAGCTACTTCGACGCGAAATTTGATCAATTTTCAAGCTTACTTAAGTTTCAGACGGCTCTACAAGACTTGCACACTCAAAAAATCATTGGATGTACCTATTTATGAAACGTTTTCATCACAATATGATAAGACAAATGTATGCATGATCTGCAAAAAATTCCAAGTCTGTGTGTTGTGGTACCATGGTACACTTAGTTCTTGAAAACCACGACACAGGGGATCCTAGTGTGGGATTAGGACTATGTATGTGATTGTTGGATATTATGTTATTATGTACGAATTATAGAATTTCTGAGCAAATTATCGGTTATAGTTTACCAACCCTTTCACTACACTGGTTCTCAATGACAGGAAAGAAGACGAAGCAGAATTTACAAAGACATGCATGATACATAAAAATTCCTGTTTAAATTGATGAGTCCTACCTCCGATCAAAAGGCAAACTGTAACCTAAAAGTTTCCAAGCTGTGGTAAGAAAGGTGTTCTTAATGAAACGCATACATTTTAACCGTTAAGTAATTAATTCAAAAACAAGCCAACATTAGGGGGACGCACATCGGTTACGGAGTTTGGCTGATAAAATATTCAGTGTGTTACATGCCTTAAACTGAAGGCTTTTGGCCGAAGACAAAGATGCTTTTAAGCTTTCGCTTAGAACAGAGAGAGCTATGGAGTATGGAGTCAGTGATGGTCCTCGGGTAGTTCAAACAACGATCATATCGAATATTTGATGACTCCAATAATCAACGTATAAAATTAAATGATTGCAAAAATGATTTTCTTTTATAGCTGATAATGTAGGTATTCAATTTGTTTGATCACCTACCGTGATTACATAGTCTCACACCTGCTTTTTGAAGGGACCTTGGACTTTGACATGCTACGTACGTATACATTAAACCTTTGCTTCAATCTTTGCTATCATCACATTCTTTATTTATGATCGTCAACTGATATCTATTTCAACCTGGACTTTCTCAAGGTCAATATTCTTATTAATTTTTCATTTAAAACTACCAGAGTGGTGAAAGGGTCATGATACTTTTTGCATTCGCAAATGCAAAAAGCATCATGACCCATCATGATGATGATTTGTTGCTGAAAATATCAAAATAGCTATATGTATGCCTACAATATTTGAGGAGTTCCCTCAATTCCTCATGAATTCCATCATCAGAACTGGATTCTGAAAAAAATGGGACCAATCTGGAAGTATAAAAATAAAAAAAGAATTTTTCAAACGACGGAGATATGAGGTAACAAGCGTACCTCCTCTAGGAACATCCTCCTTTTTGTGAAGTCGCTTAAAAATGATATTAATTTTAGTATTTTTTTTTTAAACTTTGTAGGTCTGTGTCGTCTCCACACTCCTGTTTTAGCATCTCCTATTAAAACTCGTGCTATCATGTCGTTTCACCCACTTCCGAGGAAGCGCAAAATATAACTATGTCACTAAGTTAAAGTGGAGTGTTTATAATGTATCACTTTTAAAACCCCCCTTAAAATATTAAAGCGATTAAGTATACAAGTGGGAAACTTACCTAGGATAATGTTTTTGTTTAGGGAATTGAACACGAAAGATTTTCTTTTTAATCTGTATTCTGTACTAAGCTAGTTCACTTCTATGCTGACTAGGTGGCATTGTAGTATCATGCAATTTTCTGTTAACCATCCTAGGCAGATTTGACCATTTTAATCTGGTAGAAAGAGCCATTCTGTAGTCCTCAGAAGAACTATTTTAACTTGTCACAGACTAAAAAGAAAACCTTTTATTTAGGGTATAACAAGCGTAGCGTGTGCTGTCTTGCATATTTTTGCTGATCTTTATTTACTTTTGACTACCTTCCTAAGGTTTTTAAGTTCTCATTTACTATGTATCAGCAACTCCTTGCTCCAAGGCAATACACAGGCGCTTCTCAGCTAGTGGTAAGACGGACCATTTATGTAAGCCAAGCCGTGTTTGTTGCCTGATTCTTCTAGGCTTGGTCGCGTTGGAACAGGAGTAATTTTAGCTTATAAGACGATTCAAAATGATGCTTGTGATTTCAATGAATTAAGTTCTTTTTGACTTTGACTTTGAGTTATCTGTTGTTGGAACTCATGAGACAATATAAAATATGACTCAATGTTATACAAACGATGGGAAACCCAAGATTGTTAAACCAAACAAAATTAAATCGTCTGAATTTAAATACCTAAGTACTCGTTCTAGTCTAGAATCTTCATTCCATATTAAATTTATTCCTAATTCCTATTGCATATTCACACCAATTCTCTCCAAATTCCCAAGAACCCTTTAATTTCCACACACCAAATCGCAATTTGAAATCGATGTCAGCGCAAAGTTATCAGTGCCGGGGGAGTTACCTGTAACAATCCTGTAGGTAAGCGAACAATAGCGAGAGCGTATAGTGTGCAATTACAGGGTGTGCTCGTACAGAGGTGGACTTTATTGGAGGTTGATTGGTTTAGTTTGAGAGGAGCCAAGGGACATCATTTGAATTTTCGTCTCTATAAAAAAATTACAAATGTCGATTTATTGGTCTTCGGATGCTATCATCAGATACTCATTACTAGGCAATAATTGCAAAAATTGCTCGAATTCCCAAATTTACGCAAACATTGAAAAGTCATCACCTTTTCGAGGCAAATCTGTAAAAATCGTTAATGTAATTTGAATGAGTACGTTAATTTTCTATAAGAGAATTAGTACAAAACAAATTCAATTCGTCCCTAATCCTCCATTAGGTTACAATAGCACAATTCAACCTCATATAGAATTCAAATTATCGCCTCCGTGCCAGTCGATTAATTGGCTATATATTAAATCGTAATTAAGGTACAACCCTATTGTTCGAGGTGTGAAAATCTTGCGCTTTGGAGTGAATCGACTAATCATCCAACTGATCGCCCGATTGATCAACAATTGCTGCGCCAAAGCTTGATTAGTCTACCGATTTATTGAGAATTTCAGGGTGGGTTGAGTTGAAGTAAATTTGGTAACAATATAGTTATTAGCGTTGATAATTTTATTATAAATCGATTATATTCAACTACATGATGTGGCTAAATTTTTACTGAACCATAGTTTAAGTTATTTAGAGCAATAGATTTTTTTTATTGAAGTTAAACAACTGCTAAAAACGTTATGGATTAGACCAACAAAAGAAACAAATTTAGGGTTTAAAAGATACCATCCACTGTCTGAACTAAATGCAATTGAAAGTATCATAATCTTATGAAGAAAACTTTAAGTAATTTAGATGGGATTATTCAATAAAGTACACCATCAATGAACACGTAAAGTAGTATTATCAGTAGCGCCTTATCGCCCCAAGGTACCCTTCTCTTACCTGAAGGGACCGATCTCAATAAATTTATGAAAGGAATATTGCCAATAAGGGCACAGTATATCCTATTAATTAAAATATCTTAATTAATTCACCTGGAATGGCTTTAATCAATTTACTCTTGCTTGATTTATTAAGGTCTATCGGACCGGCCTTACGTTGATTACGGTTTCTTTTGACTTAATTACAGTTGTGGATAATTTCATATTCAATTATGACATTCTAATTAAGACTTGATCAATAAGATCTATTTTTAACCCTTTCTGTGTTATTGTGTGCTTTGGGACGTGCGTGGTATAGCTCGTACTAATTTAAGTAATTCTGCCGTCTTCAAAACCTTGCTCTTTATGTCACTGAAAAAGTACAGCCAGAATCGCTAAAATAATAAAAAATATTTAAAGGATATTGGTAAAAAAAAATGATATATAATCATTCATATATGAATAATGATATACAAGTGATTTCATTTATTTCTTAAAGATAAGAAATAAATAAAATAAATTGTCTGGGTGTTACAATACAGGTAGAAATATAGTTAGGTACAAAGAACCCAAGTGAAAGTAGGTAGGAGTTAAGTAAATAAAATTAAGTCTAATTTAAGCTCACTTTTAGTAAAAGAAAACCTGCAGTCTTATGCCAATAAACTATAATGTAGTTTGGCAAAATTTGTAAATCAAAATGTGTTTTTTAATAAACTTTTTTATTATTATTGTTATCGAAATTCTAGCTACCTTAGCTAGCTTTACTTTCAGTATAGCAACTAATGATAACCAAGTGTCTTGTTTTGAAAGCTAACGTTTTGTATTTTTGTTCCAGTATGCTCCGCTCACTTGATCTGGGTCCGAGCGAGCGCATCGAGAGAAACGAGAGAATTGAGCGCATCGAGAGAAACGAGCGCATCGAGAGAAACGAGCGCATCGAGAGAAACGAGCGAATCGAGCGGAACGAGCGACTTGAGCGGCTTGAGCGAATCGAGCGCAAACCCGAGCGCTCGCCGAGCGTAGCACCTATGCGCGAGGAGCGAAGCTCCATAGAACGCGAGCGAAGCGCTGAGAGAAGAGAACCAGGTACGTTTGCGATTAGCTATAACTTGACTAAAACTATACTAGACCAAGATTCGTTTGAGATGATTTGTAAAATTCAATAGGTATCCTAATATGTTTAGGGATCCTTATAAATTAATGAGTTAGTTTGAATAAAATAGGTCCTACAGAAAATATAAAACCCGCATTGTCCTAAGCTAATACAGCGCAGTGCGTAACACCGCTCATAGTGCTTGACTGGAGGCTGAGTCTAAGTTTTTGACAAAAAATTGACACGGAAGTATGGTGTTATAACAAAGATTATGTATGGCGACACCGATGAGCGCCTCTAGCGTACACTCTGTGAACCTCATTTTCCATACAAAAATCCGTGTTACACTACACAATACGTCCGTGTCAATTGCTTGTTAAAACTCAGACTTAGGTCTCTGTGCACATATAAATAGGTACACTACCAAGACATGTGCTTAGAGGGTCAGTGTTAAAGCATGCTGGCATTTATTTAGTTTCTAAAATAGACGACAAGATCACATACATTATGTGACAAATTTTATGACTTCGACCTTTCCAAAACAACGTCTACCTTAAAGAAATGACACAAGACAGACACACTGACCTCAAATTTGGTTTCCTCGACTAAAAGCAGGAAACATCTTCAAAGCTGCTAGATTTATACACTAGATAGCTTTTGGAGATTTATAGTAAAGCCGAAACATTACGAGTTTACAAGAATGTTTATGTTAATCGTGAGATAAGTGCATTGATAAGTTTAAACAAATTGAGAGAGCTAGCCATAAACTTTCGGAAAGAAGACACTTCAAACCATAGTTAGTCGTGAAGGGTTAGCAACAGTTAAGTTACTTAAAATCTAAGTTTATGTTTTTTCTACATTTTCCAGGGTTACTAAGGTAGTCAAGTTATAGAATAATCTTAACCCTTTCGGTCCTAACCGATGACTTCAGTGGTTCGGATCGGAATATCTATCGTTAAGTGAAGATCGTGTTTATCCGTAGCTAGTGGTGTTCGCTTCCTTTTCTGTAGCCGCGGAGTTCACATCACTTCTAGATATGCCACTCACGGTCCAGCATCGTTTTAAAATTCGTAGCATGCGAAGATAAAGACGCCGCGCGATTAAAAATTCGTACGCATTCGTTCGCTTGCGTATGTCCCTTCCCTCCCCTCCTCGTGTCCCCCCTAACCGTGCTCTCACCGCAGGTCCCGAGGAGTGGCCGAGCACGCCCCCACTCAACAACAACACCACTCATCACAACAACAACGGGCCCACGCCGCTGCCGCTGCCACCACCCAGCCCCTTTCGCTTCGATGACCACCGACCCTACCGTTTCGCTGACGACATGGGTCCCTTACCACCAGGTGCACTAGTCGGCAGACTGGGCGACTCTTTGATACCCAAAGGAGATCCCATGGAAGCCAGGCTACAAGAAATGCTTAGGTATAACATGGACAAATACGCGAACAGCAACCTTGACACGCTACACATAAGTCGAAGAGTCAGAGAATTGCTATCAGTCCATAATATAGGACAGAGATTATTCGCAAAATATGTCCTTGGACTTTCGCAAGGGACGGTGTCGGAGCTGCTATCGAAACCAAAACCGTGGGACAAGCTGACGGAGAAAGGACGGGATTCCTATAGGAAGATGCACGCGTGGGCTTGCGACGAAGCTGCGGTGATGCTACTCAAGTCTCTGATCCCTAAAAAAGGTAACTTCATTTACATCTTTTGCTTTTAAGTTACGCTTTGGCAAAATTTATCACCTTAGCTTTAAATTTTGCACCAGTATTTAAATCAATTTTCTCCGACATAACAAGGTAGTTGCTCCAGCATGTCTTGAGGCCATCAATTACCCTTTGGCCCAATCTTCCGAACGGTTGCTCCGCGTTATCTGCCACCTGACAATAGCAGTCATCAATCAACGAGATAGCAATAGCACCATTAAACTATTAACAAAAGATGTTTTCCGATCAGTACGCTTCTCGTCGCGAATCTGTCATCTAACAGCAACGCTCATTGTAGTGACTCCGCACTTATTTTGTTTTAACACACTTTATTTTTGTTTTCTCCTATGCCCGACCTTGTCCTTCCTTTCCCTTCCTATCCTCGCGTGCGGACGATACATTCAACGAGTACCTAACTTCCACTTGGCGTCACAATTTGAAATGACTTTTAACTGGACTAGTTTGCAGAATGTTTGTTTTTTTTTAAATAAAATGAAACTCGAAATTTTTACGCCCGGCTGAAAAAATTCTGTCATGTCAAATTCTGTTCAAGTTCAATTTTATTTCGAAAACTTGATTTTCTAATTTTATCTTAGATTTGACGGTTTATAATTGTCACTGTCAATTTTGATAGCTTCTATTTGACAGTATCAGTTGTGGACTCTGGTGTTATCGTCGTGTGTTTTAGTCGTGTTGAGATAAAGTCCGACAGAATACAATGGGGAAGGCAGCGGACACGCCAGCAAGTAGCAGTTGAATCTAAGTGCCGTATTACATGTTTTGATGGTGACTTTTCACCATCGGTAGCGTTCCTACTAATATTACAAATGCGAAAGTTTAGATGTTTGTTTGTTACTCAATCATGCCGTAACTGCTGAACTAATTTCGCTAAAATTTGATACACAGACATTTATCCCGGTATATACGTACGTGAGCGAAGCCGTGCCTGGTTACTAGTTCTTACATTTGTCAACGTATTATTGATTTGAACTTCTGTGCATTTTGGGACATTATAATTTTTGATGAGTCATCTATGGAATCTTTTAATTAACTTTATGTTGAATGCATTATGCTAAGTTTTATGTTAGTTCCATTTATTGTATGAATGTAGTTAGTAGCACATTTATTTATCTGGCACAAAAACATTTGATGTTGTTTTTCAAAAATTGTTTACCACTCCTATTACTGGGTTCCTTGTTTACAATCTCCCTGAAAATGTTTTGAACGATTTGCCATCAGCAATTTCTATAACAACACGTAATACTGCCCCATGTCCGGAAAATTCGGTGGAATTAAAAAGACCGTTGTCATTGTAAGGCTGTGCACACATTAGCGACAATGCACTACGTATAAATCTGAGAGACAAAAGCGCGCGCATTAGCCTTTGTCCCATCGATGGGGATGAGCTCAAATAGATTGAATTTCAGATAATACTGTAGGGTTAACTTTCTTTCTTATTTTCGTAGAATTATGCGAGTTTTTGCCGTGTATTGTTTTGTTCCCGGGGCTTTTCATGATTGGAAAGATCAAAATCTTTCAACACAAAATCGTATGACAACGTTGCTGTTTTACAAAATCTTTGAATTAACAACAGAATTATTATGCAATAGTTTTTCTGAAAAGAAGCCGGGCTATAAATAGTAATTATACTTACATATTATAGAAAGCGCGATAAAAAAAGAAAAATAAAGTGAAATGTTACGATTAGGTACATAGTGAAAGTAGCATTGAACGCTGTCCTACATTCTGTCCGAAAAAATGCCTTTTTCGTTTTCTTGTTATAAGAATTGTCAAAAGCCTACCACAGTAAGAACAGTAGAACAGTTAACATAAACGCTCTGAGACGGCCTCATCCGTTGCATGTAATAAGTGGTAATGATGGTATGTGGCAAGGTGGTCACGCTACGCGTGGGAATATCGACTTACTGTCAGTTTCACTTGTTCCTGAATCCGTATTCTAAATTGACTAAGGACTTTAAAATAGAATTCCAAGTAATACATAATAATAATAATAATAAATAAATGCTGGACATTTCACACAACATTATCTAGCCCCAAGCTAAGCAGAGCTTGTGTTATGGGTACTAGATAACTGATATACTTAATACAATACATTACATAGATAGATATTTTTTATTATACATAGAAAAATACCCAGAACACCCTGAACAAATATCTGCAGATCTTACAAATATTTGTTGGCGAGAATCGAACCCGCAACCTCCTGCATCGCAGGCGAACATTCACCCGCCGCATCACAGAGGTATTTGTTAGCGTAACAGGAAATTATTTTGATGTTTATACAGATCCATAATATACTAGGTAGGTATTATAAATCAAATATGGTAATTTAACAAAAAAAATTACAACTGATGGAAATGCATTTCTTTCAAAGTCATTCCAGTCTAAAACGCCTTAGAATAGTAAGTATGCAGCTTGTATTATAAATTATAATGCTTACCTACTATTGTAAATCAATGTGCGTTTATCACACGCAATACACAAAAAGAAAACATTTGCAACTCCTTTTATAATCACGCCGCGTTAACACCCCGTATATAATAATTTGCATGTACGTAAATGTCACGTGAGAACGTCGATAGAACAATCGGTTTCGCAACGATAGACGGACAGTTGTTACGTGTGTACGTATGTATGTGTATCGTGGGAACTGGGAAATTGTGGAAATCACCATTTTAAATGACATGCTGCGATTTGTTTGTATGGGACTGGCGTATATCGGTCATGTAATCATGCGTGCTAGCTAAACGTAGTTGAGAGCTCGTTTCGCAATAAAGGGTTTGAATTATTTTCTTCTCATCTATTCATCAGATCACTGGTTTTTTCATGGTCACATGGTCATATATTAGGGGTCAGCGACCAGCTTTAGATATGTATGATTGCCCTTAAAACGGCAGTTAATAGAATTTGGTCCAAAAAAACAAACTTTCCTTACCCAAAAAGTAGAGAACTCTACCATATCAACCTAATGACAAACAAAGAGCCAATGATATTCAAGAATAAAAACAATGATTATTGATAATCATTATTTGAAATCATATCAAAGCGTCACGAAGTAGGTAACTTTGAAATAAACGAAGCTTTGAAAGATCATAAAATGCCACGTAGAAATAATTGCCCATAACCCGTCACACTATCGCATTATCGGAGGCTCATTAAACAATTATTTATAAACAATCCACGCACACGCTGCGGATAAAAACAATAGAATCAATTACAGTGTGTTGCCGCCCTTACAATTTGTTCTAACTACTCAGCGAGCAAGCGGCAAAAAACGGCTTATTCATTAAGGTAGGCGGGATTTGCTATCAAGTGTGTAAGCATTTAACTCGTTATTATAATTTTTAAACATCGATGCGTTAAAATTATTTGCAGAATAAGTATTTCTCTTTGTCTGTGCAAAAATAATTTTTGTACGAAATACGTTGGCGTTTACGACCGACCGACCATTCGAAAATTAAAATTCAAGTTTTTCACTCCATCAACGATTCTTTTGTGATGTGCAAGTACCTACTGAATTTTAAAAACATAGGTTTCTAACATGGAACACCTTTAACGACCCAATTGCACGTCAAATAGTGTTTAAGTCATGTTTTTACCGATTTTCTGACGTGACTGAATACGATTCGAACGCGAGCTGTCAGAAATAAATCGGTTAACTTGATCATCGTAAGTCTAGATTTTTTTTTCACGTCCGTTATGCTACGATATAAGTTCTTATAATTCACTCAAGTAATCCTCAAGTCCAATTAAATGTTGTTACTGAGTTGTAATTATTGCTCTTATTACCGGCAACACGCCTCACTGGTGAAATGTGCGACCAATTTTGTGTTTATTCGTTCACTTGACATCCCGATTGAGTTTAATTAAACCCAGGAAATACTACATAACTAACCAAAGTACTTGTAAAATTCTTGAATAACTTTTTTAATTGCTATTATTACGTATCTAGCATAAACAGTTAAAACTATTTTAATAGCATCATATGACGTAAAGAAAAAAAAGAAAATTCAAAAATAGAAGATGTGCATGTTCGTTCGGAAACTCGCCCAGAATGTCGAGTGGCCGCCAATATTTGGACAAAGTTGGCCGCTCAAAGCGTTTGAACCGTAGCGTGAAAATCTATTTTCAATGGGCCACTATCGCCCAGGACACTCGCAAAGGGTTTATGCCCGAAGTTAACCGTACTCGATGCTACGAAACTCCTCTTGTAGCGGCTCTTAGTTTAATGCTAAGCAAATTTTAATATTCAATTGCGCTTTTGCACGCTCCGGATTAGTTTGGCGATGGGTGCTCCGTGTGTGGAGTGCTGTGTTTTGGTTTAGATGTCTGGAACAACTTTCGTAAACAGTCACTAGACACCTTGAGTAAATAATTTCATTGATATGCTTATCCTAAGCCTAGGCTTTAGTAAAAAAATAAGTACTAAAGCGTTAATAGTAGAACTTCTTGTAAAAGAGTTCGTCCGGGGAAGTACCACCACCTACCTCTTTCTGCCGCCACGCAGTAGTGCTCGCATTGCTGTGTTTCGGTTTGAAGAGTACGGGTACCAGTGAAATTTTAGGCACATGGGACTTTACATCTTTATGTCTCCAGGGCCGGCAGCGCGCGTATGATGCCTCTGGTGTTGCAGGTTTCTATAGGCTATACGGTAAACGGTAACTACTTTCCATCAGGTGGGGCATATGCTTGTTTGCTTGCCTAGTAGTATAAAAAAAAGAAGAAAAAAAGGCACTCCACTGAAGGTCATTTAGAGTATCTTAGTTCTCAAACTAAAATAAGGATTTTTAAACCTCTTACTGTAACATTATAGCAAGTCCCACTCAAATATTTAGCTTCAGATATCAAATAGCGACTAAACTACTGAAACATTTCTAAATCCCTTTCACAAAGCGAGCAACGAGCATCCTTTATCAATAGCGGGTCACGTTCGGAACTCCAGCGGGCACTGTCAAAAGCGTTTAAAACTCTCTGTAGTATAGTTGGCAAGTGTATTACTGCACTAATGCTGTGGCTATACTATCCAAGTCGAATGATGGCCGGCAAACTTGCCCATTAGTTCTCGGTTTCTGAACGAACGTTTTAATTCGAATTTTGAATTTCTTTTCATTTGTTTTGCAGCATCGTTATTCTTTAGTTTATGCCTGTATTTTGTAACTAACCCCCGTAGGTATTCATTATTAATTTTTCAAACCTAGTTTAGTTAAAATAGTTTTTGTTGTGTTTATGTAAAATGGCATACGCCAAAACAAGACAAAAGCTATTTTAGCTATCAAAGGTTTAAAAATTGATTATGAATAAGAGGGTAGCTATGTATTTACGAATAATTGCGTGAACTCTTATTTTTGATGTTTATTAGAAAACTATTCATCCATTTTAAATATTAGAAGCTTTAGTTTGACGTGCTCTACCCTCGTTAGAGCGCGGGTCGAAAATAGAGTCGAACTAATACACATAAATCACAAAGTTTGTAACGCATTCGTTGATACCTAATCACATAATAATTACCTTTCCGATAGACCCGCGGGAACCAAAGGATCGGGGAAACTTTATTATTTGAATTTAATAACCAAAAAACCATCTCATCTCATTCCCGGATATGTCAAACTTATCAGACAAATCAAGATTGTTTTCTCGGGAAGGAAAAGGTTTTATTTCTTCTTTCGCCTTTCAATAAACAAAAACAAACAAAAATATTGTAATTTTTTTATAATATCTTGTTATATTTCTATAATATTATATGGGAGGTTATGCCGTGGTCGTGCCGTGGTATGTTTGGCCTATGAATAAACCCCTCCTCCCGTGGATGTATGTGGTGTAAAAGCCTACGAGATTACACCAGGGGATGGGCAGCAGCATCCGCCTGAGTACACAACACTAAACTTCGATCACCAATCCGCGTACCAAACGAGGTGACCTCGTCCAGCAGTGGACGTACACAGGCTGGTGATGGATGGGAGATTATAAATAATAATTTTATAGGAATACACCGCCATCTATCGGTAAGTGGCATAAAACGAACTCTGGGGTTCACCTCGAAGGTAATGCGTAAACACAGCGTAGATTTTTGAAATGCCATAATGGAACTAATCTTGTAGAACCTGAAATTGTCGCAAACCAGACAGACTTTTAATTTACGACGCAATTATCGCTAAAGCATTATTACAAAGGACACTTCCAGCAAAAAATACGCACCGACCAATTAGAAAGCACCTTTGAAAAACTAAATAGCCGTTTAAAGAGCGTTTATGTACAAATAATTTGAAAAAGTACGCTGAAAAAGTTGGGTATGCGAGCAACAATGTACACGTAACGCCATCTGTTGGCGAGTAGTGCGCCGCCGTGCACTAGCGGAGAGGTCAAGAATTATTTCGCGAAGAATGCTTGTCGCGCCGCGGCCGCTTTGACGGTTTCCGACGAAGCAATCAGGCCTGGTTACTGGCATATTTACGATTATAATACCGTGTCTCATTATATACTTTATGATTTTATACCTTAGTGGATAATAATGGCTAAGTAATTGTCGCGTAAACGACTGGAATCGAGTGGACGATGAAGTTTAGCTATCACATTTTGGACCCTTAACACCCAACAGTCACATATAGGTACGTAGCCCTAATACTAGGATAGGATTCCCTGTGTCGTGGGTATCAGGAACTACGAGTACCATGGTACCATGACACCCAGACCCGGAACAAATATTTGCAGAGCATACAAACATTTGCTCCGCAGCGGAAATCCAAACCGCAACCTCTCGCATTTTAGCCAGCTACTCGCTCGCCGTGCCACAGAGGTCGTCAATGTATCTTTAGGTTGCATTTTTTAAGAGTTGTTTACCTGTCTTTTGTGTTCTGCTTTTATTTTGAGTTTCGAATGTGTCCACTGGACAAATAATCGATATTATACGAACTACCTTCAATAATGACAAAATATGGAACTCCACAGGTAGGTAGATTAGGTAGGTCTCTTCGTAAGAACAGATTAACTTATTACCTACCTAATATTTGGCATTTTGCCAGTCGCAAAGAACAAGTCGCTTTCTCAAAAGATTCCTAGACAGTTGAGGTCGAACTAACAGCCCTGAGTTTCAGATTAATATTATTATCCCGCTGACGTTGACAGCTATTCACTAAATATATTTCAACTTGCAGTAAAATGCAATAAAATTATTGCAACATTCAGAACAAGGGTGCCTGATTGCGATAATTCAACATCTTATTTTAGTTATTTCAGTCGCTATTAAAAGCTAATTGTGTTAAGGCCTATTAAACCCGCGTTCATATTGTGAAAAGTCACGATGAAGTAGACTTTATAAATTTGCACCGTTAATTTATTGACACTGACATTTCAGTTGTCAATTGTACGAATGGCGGGCATGAAAAGTGATATCAAGTCCTAAATAATTTCTAAACATCATAAGTCTTTTAATACAGAAACCATCGACATAATTCGTCGGGAACCAAAAAAAAGGGCATTCTCATTCGTCAAGCGGCGACCGATCCTGGGTAATTATTTTAATGAACCGGCGGTGGGCCGCTCGTAAATATATCGCTGCATCAACGCCCACGATACGAATACTTCGATTTTGTCGCGAATTCGATTGAAATATTGCACCAAAACTCAATATTTGGCGAGCGCAAAGTGCTTTTGCCCGTTAGCTGCAAGCATGGATCGTCGGTCGATAAATTTGACATCTCGATATACTGAATTTATCTATCAAATCGTGTCGATAGGTCGTAGAATGGAACTATCCTCGATAACGTATATCGAGACTTATTTTATCAAATGTTGCCTATGACAAAATATGTCAAAATTAAGATCCATGCTAGAGTTTTTGGTAAAATTGTACAAATTTATCTGACAATCGATAAAGTGAATTTGATGCTACCGATCTCGACATAGTCGCGTTTTGTCGAATTTTATGTCATATTTTATCGATTCAGAGATCCATACTTACAGCCCTATGGGCTGAATCGAAACTGACAGAGCGCACTCTTGACTTGTAAATCTTTGTTTCCTCCGTGATGGAACGCTCTGGCCTAATTTAAGTCGGTTTGGAAGCATTCCATAATTGAAACGCTTCAATCTTCGATGATACGACTCTACTCGATCGATTTGGGTTGAAACAACAACAGCTACCCTAGTGAAATAGAGTTAGTACCTACGATGTGTGGCACTTCGTGTGCAGAGTGAACTATTTTGCGCCACAATAACGACTCATTCATAGCCTCGCATTAATCCTTACTAATTATGCAAGACAAGGAGCAAAGATGTAAAATGCCCGGTCACAAATTGCGTCCGAACTGACAGGTTAAACATCCCATCTTGCGAGACAGATCTGTGATATATACCGTCGCGGTTGCGGAGGAAACACATGTAATTAATTACTGAGAATAATACGTCAGGATGCACTTAATTTCCTATTAAACTGTACTGAAAATTTTGAACTAAGCGATACGTTCAATTCCTCTGTCTCATCAACGTTCAGTTTACAATGCATTCATTCGTATAAATTCTGACCTTACCATGCTATCCATTTCTGTCTCTGTCAAAATGGTATCTGTTTATAATTTTCACGCAATAAAGGCGTTTGCACACGAGGCTCCCGGTTCGCGTGCTCGCAGGCTATCAATCGCTGTTGTAATCAATAAAGCAACCATGCACAAATCAATGCATTAATAACCGCCGTATCGCGGTGCTGGTGAAAAATTGCCGCTTTTGACACGGCATGGCAGTTCGTACAGCCATAGGTGCCTACTTTACAAAACAGAACAACAAAAACTATAGAAGAATGAATGAAATATCTGTGTAGTGCAGTGAGTCTTTTTACGTCGAGAAAGTAAAGTATTTTTTGGAAAGTTCGTAACTAAAACCCTAAGTAAAATGAGTGCTGACGCAGAGCTCAGACGATCGGTGCGACTAACTACGTTACACAGTTACCGGTTAGCGGGAATTCGGTTATTTCGTTAAAAAACTTTGCTATGCTATCGTTAAAAGTTCCGTTTAAGCTCCCGTGGGGCGATACCGTCGGGACGAACTTCCTAGCATGGCTTCCGTAGCCTTTTTTACACATTAATCAATATGCAGTTATTACCTTTTTACACACCATTACATAAATCAATAGTTTAACACCCATAAAGTATGCTTTCTTACAATATTTTCTGCTAGTACTTTCCTAGTCGTAATTGAGCGCATTATATATAAGAAATACAACAGTATTGAATAGCATCAAGCAATAATTTACTAACCATAGTTCTAAGAATTGATAAAAACCTCGGATGATTTATAGACAGTAGGTATCCCTGGTTAATTGGCTGGCTATCTAAAAATAATATTTCATTGCAAAGCCGAAGTTTAGGTACGAATTTATTATTGAATTTTGAATTTATTATTGAATCTAAAAGTTATATTGGAACTACCGACGTCCTCGTTTCAGCCTTGTTTTTACCTGATGGAAGAGTTTTTGACGTCAAATCATCGGGAAAAAAATAATTTTATTCGGTGGGTAATTCAGAGGCATTGAGATGCCAACACTGTGTAACTCGAAACTAACGTCCGCTCTTCAGCTGATATTACTTTTTTCATAGATTGACAAATTACTATTTGCTATTTCAACTAAAACGCTTTTGATAATTTCAAATAAAACGGTTTAAAGTCCCATACTTTCATAATCGTTTCCTAAACTAATAAAGGTTGAACTCCTTACATCATAAAGCGTTTTTTGACGACACAGATTGTGTTTATTTTGATTTTTATAGCCAGCTACAAAATCTTGAACAATTATTTACTTGGTCAGAAAGAAAATGCTGTCTCTAGAACATTAATTTTTAGATTTTTCTGTGTAAGAAGAAAGTGGTACATTTTCCTCTATTTGGAGAGGTCCGAGGTCTAAATTACTGAGTAGTTAGTTCATAGGCGCATTTGGCTCCTCTCGTGTGGAATCAATTGTGGTCGCTGCCCCCGCCGCAGATTGCCGCCTGGCACGCGATCCCGATCAGCCGACCTACACGCGACGTCGAACAAAAGAAACTTTGCCGATCGAAAAGTGTATCATTACACCGCTTTACGTCTTCATTCTAAAGAAAAACCGATTCGGGAAACGCGAGCGAGCGAGCGATCTTTTAATGCCGAAATGTTCCACCCATCAAGTGCCTCACCAACGTAGGTAGGTTTAGTTCATAGGTGCAACACCTAACACCCAATTTCAACTAGATGCCAGTTTATGCGACTATTTCTTTTGCATATAATTAACAATTCAAATGCAGTATTTTTTCAAGCGATGTGCAACACTTTCGAGCAGCGCTGACGTCGGCCGTTGTCGGCGACTTGAATGCAAATGAGCATCGATCGCCCGTGTGACGTATAGAGCTCGCACTTCTCACCCCTTTCTTGCGACTACCCGCCAACTTGATTTACAATCCCGGATACGCATTCCCCGTTCGAATCCGACCTATACGCTTAAATTACCAGCGGTTTTTTACTATGTCACACAGTGACACTATAATTTAGGGCACCGCCCCTTTACTTTTCAAAGCCTTTGAATATTCATACGACTAGCAATCAATAACGGCCACAAAGAAAATAGTTTTCGCGTGCACGCACGCGATATTATGTCGCATAAACAAATAATTTCTTCGTTTTTATTGTTATCCTTGAATTATGTTATTGCCACTCGAATTTACACATTCCCCATTCCTCCCCGTCTCGGGCGCGGGCGGTCAGTCAGAAGCGATCAAACCCCGGCCGATAAATTTAAAACTTCCGTGACCGGACGACGTTAATTAAACGCCGCGTTTTTTATTTAATATTCATCAAAAATGCACATCGCAATGGCTACAATAAAAACTGATATCGTTTCATAGTTTTTATGCGTCGAGATAAGAAATAAGGAACGCGAACTAGATCAATAAAAATGTGGTTGTGGCCATGTCGATAAGCAGCTTGCTCAAGATGGCGGCGTGCGTCGACGCAAGTGGAAATAACCAGAGTTTTTGACAATATTTCGAGGCACGTTTTGGTAATTGTCTGCGTGCCGTTTACGGAATAACAAAATGTCAGCAAGAAGATCAAAGGCATTAATAGACGTGTGTTGAAATTTATCGACGAGCTGTCTGTTGACGGATGAATCTATACATATAAATGACCGTTGTCTGTGCGTGATATCATTATCGCTAGTTTTTGCAAGTCGGCTTCGTTTAGTAAGAGCGACAGAAGAAAAAAATAGCGTCTCACTTTTATGACTGTACGTTTTTATCATACTAATGAATATCTTGAGGCATATTAGTAACAACAATACAAACTAAACCAATAATTGGTATCTACACTGACTCCACCTGCCTGGCCTCAGGTGACACGGCTTACATTTTAATTTGTATACCTATCATCAGTTTTTATTGTCGTTTTGAATGTTTTTAACATAAAAATCGTATATTTGTCATTATTGATTCAAGTATTACCTCGGCCGAGTTGAATGAATCGGTTAATAGGAAATCAGGCCGAAACTTACATAGATTACTTTAGCTAGATTTCGTTTAAAATCACTTCTATCTTCAGAGAGGTTGGAAATTCTGGCTCTACCGGCTTCCTCTAGATACTTATTCTGAATTATTTACAACGAATACAAGTAGGTATAGGTACTTAGGTATAGGTATAAAATTTAAAAATACAAATTAAATAGTTCAGCTGTCTCAAGACGATCTAAAGATAGCTCAACTGATCCAAAACACTATCAGACAGAAGTTTGTTATTTGTTGCTATTACTTACTTAAGTAGTTAGATAATCCTTCAGGACCTTACCTAGTAGCATGTTGTGTATTGTGCTAGTAGGTAGGTAGGTACTTAGTTAGGTATAAGTACTTAGTGATCAAATTGTGATTTAGGCTGATATACGAAACGGGGCATTATAAATTATATTTTGCCAATTAAATCCCAAATCACGTTTTGTTTATTGTTCAAATCTTTAAAAGTTGAATAATGTGGACAAGCACGATTATGATCTTGACCATAATTTTGATATATATTTATATCACGTTTCCTTTGTTATAAGTAGTCGTTAACTTTAAATTTATCGTTTCATAAAAGTGTTGTGTTTATAATACTTGAACTTTGAACTGTGCCATGGAACAGTTGTTAACTAGCTTAGAATTCGCGAAAGTTGAGGCGATTCCGTTGAGTTTATATTGTGCTTAGGTAGGTAGGTACACAATATAACATAGTGCGTAATGTTCTATCTGTGTTTTGAAGGCCACTATTTGTATGAGAAAAGCGCAAACTCTTCAAGGCGATGTCTCTGTCACAACAGTTGCGAAAATACACTCGCCCGAATTTTATCACAAAAGTTGAATTAATTATTTTTTATTCCCAATAAATAAAACGCACTTTACGCTCCAATAAAATGTGAATTCGAAAAACAACTGTTTCACTTTGCATTATGCTTTTATCGTTCAATTAATCAATGTAAGTATATCGCTTCGCCGCCGAAATCAAAATAACCAAAAGATTCACTCACCGCGGAAATTAGCGGTACATATAGTCGGATTAAAATAAAATTTAAGGATGCAATTAAGTCTTTGTGATCCTGGGAATTAATACGTTAACTCGACAACGATCCGATTTTGGAGTCGTTAAAATACCGAAAACAAAATAATACTTAAGTAGGTATATGTTTATGACTTTCCTGATGACCGAATTGAGCACCTGAAGATGACAATGCGTCTGCAACTGGCGCCGCGCTCCTAATTATTATTATAATTCATAGCAAAATAAACAAAACTACCCGACAATTTATGATTTTACGTGAATTTAATATCAAAATTTCTTTGAACTCGAAATAATGCTGCAGCAATTATTATGTGCCAGGGAGAGTATCTGAGCATTAAGCGCGCTTTATTCTATAACCATCTCGACGCAAACGTCTAAAACTAATTATGCGTCTTAATTAAACTAATTCCGTTCGTATATCACCATCTAAATAGTGTCGTTTCATTGTGCGTTCAGAGACAATATGTTGACAGGATGAATGCCCGCAGTATGGCGGGTTTTCGCGCGTAACTTCGCTTGTTTATGGTTGCGCGGGCGCCGTTTTAGGATTACTGACTTAGGCGATGAGTGCACGTTCCCATTCAGCCGATTATCTTTAAAGCGCTATTCATTGCGGTGCACCGTTTAAATGACTCGCCTAATTTCAATTGTACCAAATATAACTTGCGTATTTATTACTTGGCAAGAGTTGATGTCGCTACAGCGGATATACACACACCTAGTTAGCTCAGTAGGTGTGTGTATGCGTAACAATTTAGCTGCAATTAAAATATCTCGTGCGTATACAATAAGTATGCAGCGAAACTATAGGAATCATAAAACTATAGCTTTCCAGGAAATCGGACTAACTCGCTGTAATGCTTTCGTTGCCAGAACTTGCCTATTTAATGTAGGATAAACATGTCTGTACCTTTGATTAATTTTGCTATTACACAATACAGTTTATCTTTGTCATCATAAACTTAGCTTCCTAAAATAACTCGTCTTTTACACAGTATCTTTTGGTCTTTCCAGTTGGTTCAAAAGATGGCAGCATTGGTCCAGGAGGGTTCGGGAGGTCCGATGGTGAAGGAGACGATAGATTGGCGCATATACTGAATGAGGCTTCCCATATGATGAAGACACCGACAGGACCACCACACAATGACGATTCTAGAAGCAATGAAGACTCTAGCTCGCCTAGAACGCAGTGTCTTTCTCCTTTCTCAAAGGTAAGAAACTTAGCCGACCAAGCTGATTCAAAGTTTTACCTCATTCCGACCTCCAGTAGTCAATCACTCTCCTCTGCCAAACTGCTCCATTAGAGTCCTCTATCAAAAGGACTATGTTTTAAAGATTCGTTTATGTATTTCAGGACTCGAGCCAAAACAGGAGGTTAAAGAAGTACGAGAACGATGACATTCCTCAGGAAAAGGTGGTCCGCATCTACCAAGAGGAGCTGGCCAAGATCATGACCAGGCGGGTGGAGGACATCCGCCACAATCGCGAAGGTTTCCCTGGGTAAGTATATATCACTGATTTTCATGAAAAAAACATTGATTTTCTACAATTTGAACTTTGCAAACAGTTAAAGTGTCGAAATCAGTTCAAAAAATCAGGAGGTACTTTATCAAAATTATTTAAAACGAATACATTTAAAAAGTCTTAATGGTATCGAGAGCAGTAAACTAGAACTAACGAATAGTATGTTTCCCCCTTTTTTCAGCGGTGGTATGCCCCCACACATGGAGAGGCCACCCGAAGACATCCGTATGGCTTTGGAAGCGTACCACAGAGAACTCGCCAAGATCCAGCCTGGAGGCAACATTCCCAATCTCCACAACTTGCCAGGAATGCCCCCGTTCCCCAACCTACTCGCCCTCCAACAACAAGCGATGCATCAAGCCCAGAACCAGCACATAAATGGATCTGGTGCAGTCCAAGACCTCTCACTCCCCAAGGACAAACTTGCCAAAATGAATGGAATGACTGATAGTGATAAGGATAGATCGATGGACGCCGAGGAGGTCATCCGGCACGCGACCGCGGGCAGCGCTTTCTCCCTCGTGCGGCCCAAGCTGGAGCCAGGCCAGCACTCCACCGGCTCGTCTGCGTCCAGCCCTCTAGGTAATGCTATATTACCGCCAGCGATCACCCCCAATGAGGACTTCAATAGTTCAGCCGCAGCGAGCCCGCTACAAAGGATGGCGTCAATCACCAATAGTCTTATCTCTCAACCAAGCAACCCCCCTCACCACACTCCCGCTCAGAGGTCCATGAAGGCGGTGCTGCCACCCATCACGCAGCAGCAGTTCGATCTTTTCAATAACTTGAACACTGAAGACATCGTTCGAAGGGTGAAGGAAGCTTTGAGCCAGTATTCCATCAGTCAAAGGCTCTTCGGAGAGTCAGTTCTGGGGCTCTCGCAAGGCTCTGTGAGTGACCTGCTCGCGCGACCCAAGCCGTGGCATATGCTGACGCAGAAAGGCCGGGAGCCCTTCATAAGAATGAAGATGTTCTTGGAAGACGACAACGCAGTCCACAAACTAGTCGCATCGCAGTACAAAATTGCGCCGGAGAAACTGATGAGGACCGGAAACTACAGCGGAGCACCGAGTAAGTTGAACAACATTGTTTTCTGAAGTACCTTCACACAGACTTCACTACAAAACCACCTGCACACTTTCCCCTGACAAATATCAAAACTCTGCATAATCTACTTTCACCATTATAAATTTGTAAAACTACTTCTTTTTTCATAGACTAATACCACTTTTCTTTGTTTCACAGTATGTCCGCCAATGAACAAGCCGATGCCTCCAACGCAGAAGATGATCTCAGACGCCACTTCACTCCTCAGCAAGATGCAGCATGAGCAACTACTGGGTCCAGCGCATCTAGGTCACTTGGGCCAACCTCCTCCGTTACTGCTCACGCCACCAGGATTCCCCCCTCACCACGCGGTAACCTTACCTCCTCAGCATCACGATAATAATAACAAGGAGAGAAAGCCCCCGCCACCTCCACAGCCTCACCACCAGCCCCCAATAATGCGCAGTCTGCACCAACACATATCTCCTAGTGTCTACGAAATGGCTGCGCTTACACAAGACCTCGATACGCAAACTATTACGACCAAAATCAAGGAGGCTTTGCTTGCGAATAACATTGGTCAAAAAATCTTCGGTGAAGCCGTCCTTGGATTGTCACAAGGATCGGTCAGTGAGCTACTATCCAAGCCTAAACCCTGGCACATGTTGAGCATCAAGGGCAGAGAACCTTTCATCCGAATGCAGCTATGGCTAAGCGATGCGCACAACATCGACCGTCTCCAAGCATTAAAGAATGAACGACGAGAGGCCAACAAGCGACGACGCTCCAGCGGGCCTGGACAGGACAACTCTTCTGACACCTCATCCAATGACACGTCAGAGTTCTACCACTCGAGCTCCCCTGGACCCACGGCCGGGGCACCCTGCGCTAAGAAACAACGAGTGCTATTCTCTGAGGAACAAAAAGAGGCATTGAGACTGGCGTTCGCTCTAGACCCTTACCCTAATATGCCAACGATAGAATTCCTGGCATCGGAACTAGGTCTATCCACGAGAACGATAACCAACTGGTTCCATAATCACAGGATGAGATTAAAGCAGCAAGCGCCACATGGCTTGCCAGCTGAACCTCCAGCACGAGACCAATCCTCTGCTCCATTTGACCCAGTGCAGTTCCGTCTCCTCCTTAACCAGAGATTACTGGAACTGCAAAAGGAAAGGATGGGGTTAGCTGGGGTCCCTCTTCCATATCCCCCATACTTCGCGGCGAATTCCAACCTCGCTGCGTTGATCGGTCGAGGGCTGATACCTCCAGAAGAAGTGACCAAAGAGCACCAGGGCGGTGGCTTAGATCTATCCATGCCACTGAAACGAGAGCCCGATGGAGAGGACTACGAAGATGATGACGTAGAAAGTAACTTAGGATCGGAGGATTCGATGGACGATGAGTCAAAGACTGAGCCCAAAGCGGCGTCGACGCCGCAGGGGCGCTCCAGTAGACGGAAACCCGCCGCGCCACAGTGGGTCAACCCGGACTGGCAGGAGGACAAGCCTCGAAACCCAGATGAGGTCATTATCAACGGCGTCTGTGTTATGAGAAGCGATGACTTCAGACGAGAGGCTGAGGAAACCGTTCGTATAGAACCTTCCCCCGTGCCGAGGGAAACCTCTCCCCCTCCACACACCCCTCAAACCCCCCTCACGCCGCACACCCCGCGGCCGTTGCATACGCCGGATGACGTCATCCCGGAGGATAAAATCAAGTCTGAAACGGATGACGACCGGTGGGATTATTAGTGATGAGCAGAACTATTAGTGATACGGTTGAAACGGGTCCGGATGTTCGAAAGTTAGTTTCATATCACAGTTGGATATTACTCGGGACAGTGCCGATGACTGTGCGACATTCAGTGCAAATATTATTAGATAATTGTGTTATTGTAATTCGATGTAAGGCCAAAGACTTTGTAAATAACCTGTTAGCTTCTCGTGATATGCCAGGCATGCGCCCCGCGGGACGTGAAAACTTACGATACAAAAATTTGCATTTTGTTTTAATTTTTAGACCCGTACCCTGGTAAGGTACAAATATCTGAGTATTTTTTAAGTTATAGCTTCTTTTATGGTTTTATCTGTAAATAAATATACCAAATATGTGTCGAAAATTGCCTGTCAGCCACGACTCTGTACATACGTAGGGTAGTCTCAACTTGTAAGATAATCGTTAGATTATTGTTAGGGGTAGAAATTCTCATTTATTTGTTTATGAACAAAAGTAACAGTGCAATCAGATGTAAAGTTAAGCTATTAGGACCCCAGTTGAAAAGTATTATTATGTTTATATGAACCGATGGGTTTTAAATATTATAATTGGGTTATAAGTTTTACTATAAATTATGAATGTTTTATTTTATACTAAGTATGTTTTCTATTGTATAATTTTATACGAAAGTTGTGGGACCGCTCAATCAGTTGTGAATTTTGTCCGTCTGTCACATTATACTGTGCCTAAAGATAACTTGGTAGGTAGCTCTCCACTTCAAATTCCATATTTTATATTTTCTAGAGAACGTACAAAGTGAACACAAATACTTACATCTACGAGTAACTTATATTGCTTGTGGTTATAATTTTATTTTAATTTTAGCAATAAACTTGCTTTTATTCTATTTTTTGTTTATTTTATTTATTTTCATCCTTATTTTCCTTCTCTAGATTTAAGGGATAATGTACATTTTAAAGGAACCATACTCCTTGCATCACGGTGTATATAATATAGTCGCAGATTCATTTTTTATTGTATATAGATGGTACCATTTTAGGCAAATATAAAACTAAATAGTAGGAAAATAGACCCAAAGGAAACTTTGTAAACGGGTAAAATCTCATGGATAATCAAAATTATTGTATCGGGTATGTAACGAAATTTAAATAATTAGCTATAGGCCTCCAAAATTTCGAAACAGTTTAAAAATTTCAACTTTACAATGAATAAAAAATCTTCCTACGAATCCAGTGTTAGAACAATCATACATATCGATGTTATAAATAAACATATATTAAGGTAGTTGTTTAAGGTACAATAGCATGTAATAGTCAATATTAAATCCATTAGGCTGTTAAACAGTTAACAATCAGTTAATTTGTCGATCTCCTTTGAATTCGATTTAATTATTTTCTTTGATAAGCTTCCATTCATTTGTATTATTATCTTTGATCTAAGCATTTGCTTTCTGGAGTTTATGATATTACGTATGTTTACGAATAGTTGTTGTTGAAAGTTGCGACGAATATTTTTTGCTGAAATATCTTACAAAGAAAAACGTACTTTAGACTTTACATAATTATTCAAAGCTTACACAATTTTTAACTTGTAATGACCGATCAAAAACAGTCATTAAATTTTCAGAATAATCATACTTAAGTACGTTTATTTAACAATTTATCTTGAAAAATATTATCTTTAAAAAAACTAGCAATTTCAATATATATGAGATTGGTCTCATCAACCTAGGTCTTCCAAGAGTAGATACTTCCAATAGGTAGGTTTTTCCCCAAAAACTAGATATTGCCAGTCTAAAAAATATTCGAAGCAAGTTTGGTCCATCTATAAAATTGTTATGTTAAATGTTGCAGTGGTTAGCGTAATGTACATAAAGTAGCAAATAGACGATTATAATACGTTATCTCCATTAATTATAGTATTTAATAATAGTTATAATTATTAATGTTCATATCATAATATTAATAACTAATGAATGCTGAAACCATTGTCTTCTTTCTGAACAATTTCTAAAGTTATTAAAATTAAAAATAAAGAAATTGCTAATCAATGTTTGTTTTATTTTATGATGCCGAGAATATATTCTACAAAGGAAATAGTAACTACTCTATTTACAAGGGGATTTCGGGAATTGAATTAAATATTATATTTTATTCCCGAAATCCCCTTGATTTTGAACAAGCAGCATCAAAGGGTATTTCGGGAAAAAAAATCCTGAACCTTTCTAAAGGGGATTTCAGGAATAACCCACACAGAGGGCTCGGCCCAACGTGATGTTTTTGTGGGTCTTTCCCAGTTACGTGCGTAGCAGCCACCGCTACGATCGTAGCGGTACCTCTTAATACCAGCTACAACCGAACAGGAGTTATTTTAGTTTATAAGACGATTCAAAATGATCCTTGTGATTTCAATGAATAAAATTATTTTGATTTGATTTGTTTTGATTTTCAACGTGCATTCCTTGGGCCTACGGCTACGCCACGCTGTTGCTGTATATTTAAACGATTTATGAAGTGATTTCGATTCAAACCTTCTTTCGTAGAATTCATAATAAGTCTTGTCGTTCGTCGTAGAGTATTTCCTCTAAGGTCGTGTCGCTGCACTGGTTCATTCTTAGTCACCCTGCTTCAGGTCAGTGACCAGTTTGAGTTATGGTACTCTGAAATGGCATTGTTACCGATTATGAAAGACCCAGTGTGATGAAAAGATTCAGTGTGCGTCTCGCAAATTCACCTTCGCATTTTTAACCGACTTAAAAAAAGGAGGAGGTTCTCAATTCGTCTGTATGTTTTTGTGTGTTTGTTACGCGATTAATCTGCCAATTATGAATTGATTAAGATGATTCTTTTTTTGGTTTGGTAGTTACATACATCAGAGCTGCAGGGCATTTCTAAAACGTCGGAAACATTTGGTAACTAAAACAATTTTCTAACAATTTTCTCTAGTAAAACACAGTAATATTCAATATTTATTGTTTTTTTACTGTGTTTTACTAGAGAAAATTGTTTTAGTTACTTACCACATCGAAATGAAAAATTTACGAATCCGATCGGAAACGTTTCCGACGTTTTAGAATCGCCCTGCTGGTCCCATATAAATTTTATCGAAATTGATTCAGCGCTTTTTGAAAGGCAGTCCTCGCAATTTTAACTTTCACGTCCTCTCGTAGTTTTCGTACTTTTTCGTGAAAAATTATTGTTACACGGGATTCGAGCCCATGGCCACAACCGCAAGTAGGGGGTACCATTAGTGCCACCACGCAAATAAAATTAAGGAGTAGAAAATATCTAGAATTTATTAAAAGACAAACAAACAAATAGAGAAATACCTGCTTGGTACGTCTAAATCTAATCAACTTCGTCGACGATTGGTTCTCCTTGCTTACGGCCGCCATGGAGCTTGGTCATCAACGGGCTACATTCCCTAGAAACCTCTTTTAATTTATCCTCATACTCGTCCTTCTCAGCTAGAGAGTTACTTTCAATCCAACGTATAGTGTCTTCGCATTTGCGACGGGCTTTCGAACGCTCTGTCTCTGGTAACTTGCTTCCGACTTCATCGATTGCCTGTTTTACGCCATAAACGTAAGATTCTAGCTTGTTTCTAGCCGCAACACGCTCTCTTTGATTATCATCTTCAGCTTTATATTTCTCTGCTTCGTCCAGCATTCGATCTATTTCAGTCTGCGAGAGCCTACCTTTATCGTTTTTGATGACGATATTCTTACTTTTCCCTGTGCTGTTTTCTTTAGCAGAGACATTGAGGATTCCATTAGCATCTAAGTCAAAAGTGACATCTATTTGCGGTATGCCTCTGGGAGCGGGAGGTATGCCAGTCAAGTCAAAATTTCCAAGCAAGTTATTGTCTTTAGTCATTGCTCTTTCGCCTTCGTAAACTTGGATGGTTACAGCAGGTTGGTTGTCAGAGTAAGTTGTAAAGGTTTGAGAATGGTTGCAAGGGATCTTGGCGTTGCGTTCGACGATCTTAGTCATGACTCCTCCAGCTGTTTCTATACCAAGGGATAACGGAGCGACATCAACTAGTAAGACGTCTTGGATCTTTGAATGACGCTCTCCGCTCAAAATTGCAGCTTGGACGGCAGCTCCGTAAGCAACAGCCTCATCAGGATTGATTGATAAGTTTAGCTTCTTGCCATTAAAGAGGTTCTGAAGTAAGCTCTGAATTTTAGGAATGCGAATAGATCCGCCAACTAAAACAACGTCATGAATAGAACTCTTGTTCATCTTAGCATCTTTCAAAGCCTTTTCAACTGGCTCCAGAGTAGTACGGAACAAGTCAGCGTTAAGCTCTTCAAAACGAGCTCGTGAAACGCGTGAAAAGAAATCAGTTCCTTCGAAAAGAGCGTCAATTTCAATAGTAGCTTCAGTGCTTGAAGACAAAGTCCGCTTGGCTCGCTCCGCTGCAGTTCTCAGACGACGCAAAGACTTTGGATTGGAATTAAGGTCTTTTTTGTGCTTCCGTTTGAATTCATCAGCTAGGAAGTTAACTAGACGACTGTCAAAATCTTCTCCGCCCAAATGTGTATCACCAGCAGTGGCTTTAACTTCAAATAGTGAGCCTTCATCAATTGTTAGAATGGAAACATCAAAGGTGCCACCTCCAAGGTCAAAAATCAAGACATTTCTTTCGCCTTTTAAGTCCTTGTCCAAACCATAAGCTAAAGCAGCAGCAGTGGGTTCATTAATGATTCTCAATACGTTCAGACCAGCAATAGCGCCTGCGTCTTTTGTTGCCTGCCTTTGAGAATCATTGAAATAAGCCGGCACAGTAATCACGGCTTGCGTAACAGCACCACCCAAGTACACTTCAGCTGTTTCCTTCATTTTTGAGAGCACCATGCTGCTGATTTCTTCAGGAGCAAACCGTTTCGACTTCCCTTTGTAGTTGACCTGGATTTTGGGTTTACCATCATCGTTTACAACCTTGAATGGCCAGTGCTTTATGTCCTGTTGAATCTTCTTGTCGTCAAACTTTCTACCAATGAGTCTTTTAGCGTCGAAAATGGTGTTGCTCGGATTCAGAGCGACCTGATTCTTAGCTGCATCGCCGATGAGACGTTCACTATCGTTGAAGGCGACGTAGGATGGAGTGGTTCGGTTACCTTGGTCGTTGGCTATGATTTCCACCCCGCCATGCTGCCAGACTCCTACGCAGGAGTAGGTAGTACCTAGATCTATACCAACAGCAGGCATTTGTATTGGAATACAATGAGAACTGTTTGTAAACTTTGTTTACAACAATTTTGCACTTTCATTAAAATAATATTATAAATAAATAAAATACGGTATGTTTTATTGAATGCGCTTGTGAGTTGACAACGCCAATAAAGAAATTCAAAATAATGTCAAGAAAGGAATGTCAGTTTTTTTTTATTCTTCATGCCAGAAACCAACGATTCAAAGAAACGAAGTATATGTTAATTCTTCTCTCGCTTCACTGGTTTTTAGTTTTTTCTGCCTGAGGTAGAAATAAGAAGGGCGCGGCCACACGGGCGTTGCGGCTCCGCTGGGTCGGCGCTGCATGACGGAGCGGTGACGCTCCGTAGTTCTACATACAAATCTGAACGACATGCCACATGGGCGTTGCCGGTGCGTCGCACCGACGCAGAGGAGCCGCAACGCCCGCAATCTATTCTATCGGATTCATGCTTGAAATTACATAATTTTTCTCTTTACCAAGCAACATTTTTTAGAACCATTTGACATTGACAGTACCGGCAGTTTCTTTCCTGACCTTTCTTGGAGGAATAAAACTTGAATTTCTTCTTCCATGAATAAAACAAAAGTCCTTTCCTTTCCTTTCCTTATGCTGCAAATATCCCTAAACCAAAAAACACTGTAAAAGTCTTTGAAGGGTTTTCGTTATTCGTAGCTTAACTAATGATATTTATGAGATACTATAAAGAAAAAAACATGTATGATGGTCTCTTAGTTTTCGCAAAATCAGTATTTGCTATCTCAAGAAGTGTTGATGAGCTGTGATGAGCAAAAACAAAATATGAATTCCGCACCACCGAGACGCACCACCTTAATTATGGCCTCTGAGGAAAGATATATCCTCCAATAACTTATGACATTTACACACATGTGTTACAGGCTGATTTGTTCGAACATTTTACGGTGATTTATGTTTTTCTTTGAATATTACACTAGGTACTCATGATAATTATTAAAACAGATATTTTTCTGCTAAGTAAAAACAATATTTTTTCCCGAAACTATCAGGTATAGAATAGATGTAGGTAATTTATTGTACACCATGTTGTTAACACACATGTTTTAATTGATAATATCTCATAGGTCTCCTAGTTTTCGCAAAACCTATTTTTGGTATCTCAAGAAGCTATGAAAAGGAAAAACACAATAAAATTTTAATTTCGCGCCACATGCTTTCCACCTAAAAGAAGAAAAAATGATTTCGTAGCATGATGCATGTCAATGTCATCAATCAGTCACATACACTGACATCTACTGACATACACAGTCTCTTTCATTCATTCATTCATGTTCAGACTGATGTTTGAGATGTTTTGTTTTTTAAATTTTTAGATATACAAAGCGAGCTGGTGTCACGATTTGTTTTAATTTAAAAAACAGCGTAAATAATTAAAACTGTATTGATAGCCGGCACCAATTATTTAATAAAATTTCCTATTCAATTAACCTATAACCCTAAACTGGGTGTACAAATACATTTTCTTGTAATATATAACCATGGTCAGTCTTATATGTTTTAGCGTTAAATCGCTCTAATTTTAATTCAAAATGAGGTACGCACAGCTTGTCGTAGGACCAGCAGGATGCGGCAAGGTAAGCTGGACTAGCCTACATCCTTAGAATATTTTTTTCTTTATTCTAAGCCTACATCAAATTTCGCACTGTTTGACTAAGTTTTGTGATAGAAAACCAACCACTAAAGCATAAATTTGCCTGTCCCTACCGCAAATAACGCTATCAATCAGTCAAGTCAAAAGAGGTTACAAGCCCTCCTTGTAGTTGCCTTTTGGCATCGCTGTTTACAAATTAGTTCTTAGGAAATCGGTTCCGTACCTCAACGGGACCCGAAAAAACACGAGACCCTTATACAAGACCCTTTTTCTCAGGAACTACATCCTGATCCAAAGGCATCAACTTGAAATTTAAACCAAATATATGTCCGTAAGCTTCATAATCAGCAGCCTTTAGGCATCCACAGCTAGACGAGGCCTCCTCCATAAAATATAATACGGGGAATTGCCATAATCACCATGCTTGGCAGGGGGATTGGTGTTGAGTACACAGGTGGATGCTGCTGCCCATCCCCTGGTGTAATCCCTTATTCGGCTTTCAAACATCTATGGAAGCAGATAGAGGGACACACAACGGCAACATGTCTTTTCACTAAAAATCAATCTCTTCCATACAACCTTTATCTGAACAGGTCTGTCTGGTCTGGTTCTGAACGAACATACAGTCTGTACCATTCATCATCATCAGCCTGTAGAAATCCACTGCTGGACATAAGCCTCCCCCTTAGAATGCCACGATGCACGATCTTGGCTATCTCTATCCACCGACTTCCTGCAACTTTATAATGTCTTAAGTCCATCGAGTGGAGGGTCTTCCTTTTCTTCTTCTGTAATAATGAGGACTCATAATTACCCTGTATTTTAATAATTTCAGTCAACGTACTGCTCCACGATAGTGAAGCATGCGAGCGACGCCAAGCGCATAGTGGAGGTGGTGAATCTTGATCCGGCAGCCGAGCACTTCGATTACTCACCGCTGGTGGACATCCGAGAGCTTATCCACCTGGACGACGCCATGGAGGATGAGGAGCTACAGTTTGGACCCAATGGCGGGCTTGTCTTCTGCTTAGAGTAATTATTCTCATATACTAGCTTTTTAGGATCCAGAGTCTGACATAAGAGTGTTTGTGCCATCCTCCGTCTATCCCAATCTGTCACAGTGTCATAATTTAACATAATATAAACAAACGCCTTTTTCCCCGAAGGGGTAGCCAGAGCCTCAAAGGGCCTCTTTTCACTGTGGGTTACACAATTGCTGGAATTAAGACGTGACAAGTGGGAGCTCATCAAAAAACCCTAAAATTTATGTACACCCATTAATCTTACAGATCTCTCTCCATCCAAAAGTTGTCAGGAAGAAATCGCTTCTAAACAATAAGACCGCCCACTGTACTTTTAATTATCATTAAGTTTTGTTTATTTTTTTTATTATCTTAAGGTTTACAATAAATAAATGCTGGACAATTCACACAACATTATCTAGCCCCAAGCTAAGGCTTGGGGCTAGATAATGTTGTCTATCAGTATCAGTTATGTTGTCAGTTATCTAGTACCCATAACACAAGCTCTGCTTACAGAGCTTGTGTTATGGGTACTAGATAACTGATATACCAACTTAATACAATAACATTACAATAGATAGATATTTTTTTATTATACATAGAAAAATACCCAGGACACCCTGAACAAATATCTGCAGATCGTACAAATATTTGTTCCGAGACGGGAATCGAACCCGCAACCACCTGCGTCGCAGGCGAACCGTCGCCCTCCGCGCCACAGAGGTCGTCATAAAGAATTTTCTATTCTATTCTTTTCTAAAAAATAAACAAAACTTAATATAAGGTAGTAGTAATAATAATAACAATAATATTATAGTAGTAGTAATACATATTACAAATACTTACATAGATTTGTGTAACCACAACCACTTAACACTTTATAGATTAACAAAATGAAATCATCGTTCCAGGACATTGCTAGAGAACACAGACTGGCTAGAAGAGCAACTCGGCGATGTGGACGACGATTACCTACTCTTTGACTGCCCGGGGCAGATAGAACTCTACACACATCTACCTGTCATGAAGAAACTCGTAGATTTGCTAGACAAGTGGGGATTCAGAGTGTGTGTGGTGTTTCTCATAGATTCCCAGTTCATGATTGATGGAGCCAAATTTTTATCAGGTAAGTAATTTAAGTTACATCAGTGGATGGGCAGCAGCATCCACCTGAGTACTCGACAACAACACTGTGATCACCAATCCGCCTGCTAAGCGTGGTGATTATGGCAAATCTCCCAATTGTATTCTATGGGGGAGGCCTCGTCCAAAAGTGGACGTCTAACAACTAATGAAGAAGAAGTAATTAAGTTTATTTCCTTAAACTAATATGTACTAACAGTCGCCCGTGGTTTTGCTCGCTTTAGGTATGCGATGGTACTGAATTTTGGGATAATAACTTTTAATTTAAAAAACCGACTTCCGCCATTGTATTCTACTAAATATTTGGATGAAAAAAAAATGATGAAAGAACAATAGTGGTGAAAGGATTATGATACTTTTTGAATGCAAATGCTTGGTTTGATGCTGAAAATATGTTTGCCTACAATATTTGAGGAGTTCCCTCAATTCCTTATGGATTCCATCATCAGAACTGGATTCTGAAAAAAATGGGACCAATCTGGAAGTATATCTATTCAAATAAAAAAATAATTTTCCAAATCGGTCCATAAATGCCGGAGAAATGCGGTAAAAAACAAAAAAAAAAAAAAAAACGAATTGAGAACCTCCTCCTTTTTTGGGAAGTCGGTTAAAAAGTAACCAGTAACCTGTGTCCAGGATTCGATCTATCATTGTACTACATTAAAATTGGCCTAGCCGTTTTGCAGTTAAAGCCCGACAAATATCCAAACAAATAAATAGACTTTCACTTTTATATATGCACAGATAACGTCCACTGCAGGCATCCATACCGCCTCATCCACCGACAGTTATGTCATCGGTCCATATTGGGGGACCATCTTACACTGCATGTTTGTTCATGGTAGAGAATCTATACTCCAGCAGTTGTTAGTTCCGTTAGTACATCATACACATTTGACGACCTCTGTCGCTCGGCGGACGAGTAGCCGGCTGAGATGCAAGAGGTTGCGGGTTCGATTCCCGCTGCGGGACAAATGTTTGTATGATCTGCAAATATTTTGTTCCGGGTCTGGGTGTTATGGTACCATGGTACTCTTAGTTCCTGATACCCACAACACAGGGAATCCTAGTGTCGGATCATGACTATTTATGTGACTGTTGGGTGTTATATTATTTATTTGTTTTTTTTTTCAGGCACAATGGCAGCTCTCAGTGTAATGGTGAACCTAGAGCTGCCACATGTAAATATCCTGACGAAAATGGATTTGCTTAGCAAAGGTGCCCGGAAACAGCTGGACAAGTATGACAAATTGTATATTCCTCATCTATAGCCTATAATAATATTAATAATACTCTGGGGATTAAATAAATTTCACAAAAATCAGGTCACTATATGTACTTATATATTATAACGGGTGTAAAAAGACTACTCCCGAAAACAGAAATAGTGCACTCAGACCATGATTCTGAAAATATTTAAGCTGAAAAAAACGAAAACAAATGCTCACTTTTGGGCCGCTTTTTTCGTATTTTCTTTAAATATCAATAAAACATCATAAAAGGAACACAAGAACCTAATTTCCATCAGTAAACACGCGTTTATATATAAAAACGTCAAAAAAAGCAATGAAAACTACCTAAGAACAGCGCAGCGCGTCGATCAGCTGACTGGTAGCGTTGAACTCGCGCAGCCGTTGCGGTCTGTGAACTAGCACTATTTTATATAGCTATGATATAGGTAGATTTACCGGTACCTAATCGGGAGCTGTTTTTCTACACCCTGTAGTACTTATAATAATAAATATCATTATAGTTCTTGAGTCTACAAACCGGAGTGTAGGAAGGACCCTCTCAACGGACTAACATTTTTAAGGTTGCAGAAAGTCTGAGGATAGCGGTCGCTCAAGACCGTTCGTCGTAGCATTCTATGGGGCAGGCCTTGATGTCTCCCAGCAACTCACACAAAAAAAGTCAATGTATTAGAGCAGTATTTAAATTCTTTAATCTCTTAAATTCCAGCTACCTAGACCCCGACCCACATATCCTGCTAGCAGACATGCGGAACTCAAAGTCGAAATGGCACGAAAAATACGCGAAACTGACCGAAGCCATCGGGGAAGTGGTGGAAAACTTCAGCCTAGTTCGCTTCTATCCGCTCAATATCAGGGACGAAGAAAGTGTGGAGAATATTCTTTTAACAATTGATAATATTATTCAGTACGGAGAGGATGCTGATGTTAAGATAAAAGACTTTGAAGAAGATGATCCAGAATTCCGTGACACCTAACTTGCCTCGTGATCATTAAAGTTTTTACAAGCAAATTGAGATTTATTCACTGGTTCTGCCTGCCCTCCAATAACAGTAGCAAACTTCGAGCAACACGGACTTCCTGCCGCGGGCCGGAAGGGAGTAGCCTTAGCGATATATTACCATTCAAATAGTTCTGTCATTTTTTGCGGGGGGAAATGTGCCCACAAGCGCAATTCCGCATATACACATCCAAATACAACACTGTAATGACGACACTCGCACTAACAAACCTTGCACACCTCAGAATAACAACTAGTTTTATAGTTTTATTAAACGCATATGCCTACTTTGGCTTGTAGTTTGACAGAGGGGAACGCTGCGAATGGCTACTCCCTTCCGTGTTGCTCGAAGGTAGCAAATGACAATGGGGAAAAATTTTAAATCTTTAAAAGTTGATTGGTTAATATGTTAATCTTTACAACGTCTCAATAACCTTAGATATTCGTGCTTGGGCCTCTGTTAAACTATTTACTGCTACTTACTCGCCCACCAACTTGTTCGAGATTCTATCTCATAAACTCTTGGAGGTATTCATTAAACACACTTCATCAAATTAATTGATGAGGTGAAAATTAAAAGTCATAAAAATACAGAGAATTATTTTTAATATAGACAGTAACTTGTCAATACTTCCTAAATTCATCTAATGTAGTAACATTTAAAAAGGTTATATTCGCCAAATAACTTTACAGTTGTACTACTATTAGTAGGTGAGGTAGTGTTCGTAGCTTATAATAAGCTAATTTTACAGCCACAAAGTTACTTGGCGAGACTCGATATCTTATTTTTAGCGCTAAATTCTAACTTAGACGCATTGAACATTGTTCTTAGTTCATAAGTAACATGAAAAGCCAAAAGCCATACTATAATTACAAAGTAGTAAACCTCGAGTTGACATTGATCTAAAAAATAAAAGTATAGAAACAAAACCCCAGCTATGCAAAAGCTGAAAATTGTAGAGAATGGTCAAATCAATATTTATTTAGAGAAGCAAATTGACTTCAAATTGAACTTACTACTCTGTTTGACTTAACTATAGAATATTGGGTTTGGCCTTCCTCTACAACATTTTGATACTCGCTTTCAGCTTTGCATAGTCTGGTTGTTCAAACTTTTTTACAACATTTGAAGTTTGATATATTTTTGGAATATACTCATCAAATCCCTTTCATTAGATACCAAACTTTAAATTTTTTTCAAGTTAGAAAATTGCATTTCATTTCCGCCGTATTGAATTTAGTGTGATGTCATTAGCCTATGACACGCGGAACGGAACGGATTTTTTTATCTTTTTTAATACTTTCTTGCACAAAACAATATTAAATGCACAAACAGGTGGGCTTAATGCTAAGACCATTTTCTACCAGCCAACTTTCGCGGTTGGCAGGTAGAAAATTGATTATCAATCTTTTATACAAGTTATTAAATTATGAAAAAAACAACTCAACACCATTACAATAGGCGTCTAATAATCGCGTAATAATAATCTGAATATAGATGGTTCTTATGGGTCAAATCCCAACCCTTCCACTATGCCATGGTTACCTTGATTTTGACGACCTCCGCGGTGAGGCGGGCGAGAAACCGGCTCAGACGCAAGAGTTCGAGGGTTCGATTCCCGCTGCGGGACAAATGTTTGCATCATCTGCAAATATTTATTCCGGGTCTGGTTGTAGTACCATGGTACTCTTTGTTCCTGATACCCACGACATAGACACCTAAGCAACAAAGACAACAATGGCTTAGTACACTATTATATTAACACAAATCTGTTTATTCCACTGAATCAACAACACTAGACACTGAATCTCGGTTCTCTGCTATCACTTCTATGTGTCACAAAGCTGGATCATTGCAATTGCTCTCCGCAGTGTCGGTGATACTGAACACATAGTTCTGACATCCAAACTCGAGCAGGGCTCCGTGTGGGACCAGGGCTGAGCCCTCCCAGGCTCCGCAAGTAGTCTCGGGCCTGATGGGAGGGCAGCGGCATGGATGCTTGTTGCGCAGGGGAGCGGTAAGGTTACCGTTTATTCTGGAAATGAGAGTATAATTTGAGCTTTTTCGGTGGAGAGCCAAAGTTTTTGACTTTTTGCGTATCCTTTTGCAGATGGGTGTTTATCAACAAAATTCCATAATGAATTATCAGCATCAATAGAATTGAAGTTATCGTGGCTTGGTATTATTTTAGAAAAATTACGACTATAATACACCACATACTTTACTTTTTCTCCTGCTGACGTTCGTTGACCATTTTGAGGTCGTTTTATCAGCATTAAATCATCATGCCATTGGTTTTTTTATGGTCACCATGCGTCAGGATAGTGAGCAACCCCCGTATTGTCTAACAAGCAAAATTGCTTTCAATTACAATTTTGCAGTATATTACGCCGCGTGCTTTATCGTCTTTTCAAGAGCTGATAATGTTCAAAACATTATGCGCCATGTACTTAACTCATACATGAAAGCGATTATCAGTTTGTTAGGCAATAAGGGGGCAGGTTGAGGTGGCCCTGAAAAGGATCTTGTAGTCTGGTGAAAGGATCCAGTGAGGCACCACACATTACACGAAAAAAAAGAGTCCTTCAGGGCAGGCAACGCATTGGCAATGCCCCTAGTGCCAATAATACACCACCACGAAATGTGACCCACAACCTTATGATTCTTTAGGAAAGGAAGTCTGGGTCACTAGCCACTACACCAAGAAATGCTAAACATCCGTAATGTTATAAGTAAGAAGATAACATAGTTATCTATATGCCCATGTGTTGTCAAAATGGAGCACAGTTTTTGATATTTATTTTTGTTTAATCTTCTAAAGACGTCTCAAAGTAATTTACCTATACGGCTTGGGCAGGCGATGACTGACAATATCTCTCAAGCCATCTGCGCGGATGTCCGCTTCGTCACGCGTGTCCTCACGCGCGTGCGTGACGTCACAGGCGTACACCACGCCGTTAACGATTGTCCCAAACTCCGAGTAGTTGATCAGTTCGAAGTGACGGGTCACCTGTAGAAACAAATAATTTAAACTACAAACAAATAATAACACATATTTTATCTAAGGTTTCTTTCTTTACTATTCTTTATCCTATTTACGTCCACTGCCGGACGAAGCCTACCCCATTAAAAACAATAACGGGATTTTTGCAGAAAATGCAAACATTTGTTCCGCAGTGGGAATCGAACCCGCAATCTCTTGCTTCTCAGCTGGCTATTCAAAGTCAAAGTCAAAAGAACTTTATTCATTGCAATCACAAGGATCATTTTGAATCGTCTTATAAACTGAAATTCCTCATGTTCCAACGCGACCAAGCCTAGAAGAATCAGACAGCAAACACGGCTTGGCTTACATAAATGGTCCGTCTTACCACTAGGTGAGAAGCGCCTGTGTGGTGCCTCGGAGCAAGGAGTTGCTGATACATAGTAAATGAGAACTTAAAAACCTTAGGAAGGTAGTCATAAGTAAATAAACATCAGCAAAAATATGCAAGACAGCACACGCTACGCTTGTTATATATTTGTTGTTATTCGCGCGGCGCACCACGGAGGTAGAGTGTCATACTTCATCCATGAATATGATAGCGTGACGGCGGCTCACGCGGCGACAGAGCGTCGCGTCCAGTCGCACGTCGCAGCCGCTGTCGGTGCCCACGCTCAGCGAAGCCAGCCGCATAGGGAGGGGCCGCCCCAGCCCGCCTGACCCGCCCGGCCCGCATCTACAAATACAAATATTAATTTCGGTATATTTAATCTAATACACATTTAAGACGATACTCCTTGAATAAATTTCCCAAGCCAACTCCGCCCATGAGCCCCGATTTGAAAGTGATAGCGCTACTCACTTAAGCCCTAGAAGAGATGCGGTATAGATTCTGTCCCGCCCAGAAGCTGACGTAAACGACATGTGATAAAACTTCATTTTGCTTAAAAAGTAGCAAATATAAAAATAAATCATCTTCTATTTTGTTATGTGCCGTGTTTTTCTACCGAATTGTATAAAAAATTACCGTCAATATCTTCTAGATTCGAAGGATGGACGTAAAAAAGGTTTAAGGAGGGCCGGTGTTTCTGATCTATGATTTCGTTAGATTACTTTATAAACATCAAGTTTGTAACTTTTACCTTTGCTGAGTGAGAATGTAACGAAGTGACTCCAAAGTCAAGGAGGCTCGTCTTAATGGGTTTGGGAACCTCTTTTAAGTATTATAAAGATACCTGTATTAGAGGGTGTCGCTCTTCCGTAGTAGGTACAAGTTATTTTGATTAAATTATATTAATTTACGCGAATAGCAACTCGAAACTACCGCACAAATACTACATGAATACGATAATGACCTGGTTGGACAGAGAGTGGCCCTCACACAGGCGTCACTCAAGCTGTGTCCCGGCGACGTCGGCGAGACGGGCGGCAAGGGCGCCTTGCCCCAGATAGCCGTCGCTATGCGCTCGCGGTCAGATCTGCAATAAGATAGCTAGTATACTTCCTGGAATCTTTATGATATTATATAGGTCTATTGATTGGGGTTGACGACCTCTGTGGAGCGGCGGGCGAAGGTTCTTCGCCTGCGATGCAGGAGGTTGCGGGTTCGATTCCCGCCTCGGAACAACTATTTGTACGATCTGCAGATAATTGCTCAGGGTGTTTTGGGTATTTTTCTATCCTACTAATATTATAAACGCGAAAGTTTGTGAGTATGGATGGAGGGATATTTGTTACTCTTTCACGTAAAAACTACTGAATGGATTTTAATGAGACTTTACAATAATATAGCTTATACATCAGAATAACACATAGACTACAATTTATAAAGATATTGTGTGAATTTTCCATAATATGTCGATAAGTGTCAAGTAAGTAGGAAAAAATCTACCATCTGCGAGCTATTCTGGCGTGCGCTGCCGAAACCGCTAGAGTTACACATATGTAATGTAAGATAGAAATGTTTATCTTAAATAGTCCTACAAAAAAGCCCGCCACAGTATATATCTATATCTTATGTGTAAGCCATTACAGCTAAAATGTAAATTTGATACTTCTTCACGCTCAAACAGCTGAAAGAATTTGAGTGAAATTTGGAATGGAGATACTTTACGCCCTGGATTAACACATAGGCTACTTTTCATCATCATCATCATCATCATCATAAATTTTCATCATTATTCACGCGGGTGAAACCGCGGGGCGCAACTAGTGTATAATAAAAAAATATCTATCTATGTAATGTCTTTGTATTAAGTATATCAGTTATCTAGTACCCATAACACAAGCTCTGCTTAGCTTGGGGCTAGATAATGTTGTGTAAAATGACCAGCATTTATTATTTATTTATTTATTTATTTACTGATGAGATTTGAGTTTTCATCATCATTATCATCAACCTGTAGAAGCCCACTGCTGGACATAGGCCTCCCCCCTAGAATGCCACGACGCACGGTCCCGAGCCGCTTCCATCCACCAACCCCTGCGACGTTTATAATGTCTTTAGTCCATCGAGTGGAGGGCCTTCCTCTACCGCGTCGTTCGGTTTGAGGTCGTCACTCGAGAACCTTTATACGCCATCGGTTGTCAGTTCTGCGAGCTGTATGTATGACCTGCCCATTGCCACACATTGACACACACATTGATTTGAGTTTAAAAACAGTTAAACAACCGGTTCCAAGCCCTTGCTTTATGTTTTATGTTGTAGTCAGGTACCTGGACAAATGGACAGTGGTTAGGTACCTGGACAGTAGCTCGGAAGGCAGAGTGAGTGCAAGGCCGCTGGATGCCGGCAGAGACTTGAGTACGGCGCGGGACGCGGCCTCGGAGAGCGCGGTGTGACGGAACGAGCCATGGCACTGTTCACCGGCAAGCACCTACAAACATGAGCAAATAGTATATTATGCAATTAGTGAAAATAAAGGACGGATTTAAAGCGAGGGTCATAGATGATTCAAGTGTTAGAATCCTGAGCGACGTGAGTGATTCAGTGCCCTCGATATAAATCCGTTTTATTCAAGAGTTGCATACTATACTTGCCATGACTACGAGAAAATTAAAGATTTCAGCGAAAATAGACATCGCAAGGAGGTTGTATAGCATTGAGATGGAAGTCGAATATATTTGTGTTCTTTAGAACACAAATATATTCGACTTCCATCTCAATCACTATATATATTTATATTTTAATCACTATTTTGGTGTTTGAATTTATTCAAACACCAAAATAGTGATTAAAAGTGCTTTTTATTCACTGTTTTCAATGAATAAAATAAGCTTTTTAGAGGGGGAATGGTATACAATAATAAGTTTTACTTTGAAAACATTCCTTAGTATCCCTTCCACTATGTTTACAAGAAAAGGATTCTCCAAAAAAGTTTTTATAAAACAAACTTACGAAATTGTTTTTCTGGCTAATGATGCTGATATAAACAACAAAGCCAATAACAACAACAAAGCCGACTAAGGGATCACACCAAAGGATGGGCAGCAGCATCCACCTGAGTACACAACACAAATACTGCGACTTGTTGGACAATTTTCGTTGGTATAAGATTTTTTTAAAAGGTTTTGTGAAAGATTTTGCCTCTGGGTTGCAGGCGTAAATAGGCTACGGTAACTTTTTTCTGGTGGGCCGTATGCTTGTTTGCTTGTCTAGTAGCATAAAAAAATAAAAAATTTAAATATGGCTGTCAATAACTCGGCAGCTCGGTCTGCCACTTCGCCACGAGACTGCCAGTTTGACACGCTGCTAGTTACCTGTCTGAGCCTCTGCCAAGCCAGCAGCTTCACCAGTCTCTCATCAATCTTCCTCAGATGGTCGTCCACCACTGCCAGCAGCTCTTCAGATCCATCTGCCAGTTCGACACGCTGCCTGATGGGCGGGGACTCCCCGCGGGGGGCGAGACGGCGTCGTTTGACGGATGCCGTTAGGTACTCGAAGTCCGAGTCGGATAAATCGCTGGAGTCTGATTCTTTTTCGACCTGGAAGAAGTTCAGAATGATTATGAAATACAATTTTCAAACAGCCTTTTACCCCTGGTGGGGATCGAACCTGCTCACGCAAGCTACACATTCTACGCACTTTCTCTGTACGAATATATCCATTTTCCTGGGCAATTAAAACATTGTACATAATATTCTGTACGAATATTAGGTATTATTTAAATTTTTTGATCATTTTCTATAATATCTTTTACTATGCATTTTATAATTATAAAAAAAAATCTGTTCATCAGAACAAGCGTTTTCATTTGATAAGTCACATGACGCATTTGAGAAGTGTTCTTTTTCATTTTCTAGTTTGCGCCACTAAAATTTGCCCCCAAAATCAGAAATTCGTGTATTCACCCTATTCGTTCGTGAGTGGCTAACCTAACTCTGTATAATTTGGCGAATTTAAAAATTTTTCCTCAAGTATTTCATAAATTCCAATTTTTTTCATTACATAAATATTTTCTTGTTTTACACAACTTCCTGATTAAAAGAAGTTAAAAAGTAATACATATTATTTATTTACGCCGCCCGGCGCCATTGCATTGCAATGACCAGACAATATTGTAGTCTATGGTCACCATAGAGAAATTATCCCAATAGGATAATTATTCTATGCTCACCATAGATAAATTTTCCCAATGGGATAATTAGTTTATGCTGAGCATAAATAAATTATACCAATGGGATAATTGGTCTATGCTCACCATAGATAAATTATCCCATATGCAGAGCATATGATAGAGCAATTATACCAATGGGATAATTATTAGTCTATGCTCACCATAGATAAATTATCCCAATGGGATAATTAGTATATGCTCACCATAGAGAAATTATCCCAATGGGATAATTTCAACTATGATGCTCACAAATGGCTTATTATTTCTGTGATCGACAAAGAAGGTGTTTCTAGGATACCTTATTCTTGTCTTCCTCGGTATCGCTGCCGCCGGGCCGGTGGCGCGCTGGCCGGCCATCGGTCGCGGGCACATGGTCGCCGGCGCAGTCTGGGTTAAGACATACCGCGTGCTTGGGCCCGTCCTCATCCTCAGACTCCGAGTATGTGCCGCTTTGTTTCAGGTTGTTTAGTACTGCAGAGGGATAACAAGTCATTACATAGCACACATTACAAATATTGTTTACCAAATCTTAAGTTAACACCGAGGGTTTTTACCCTTTATTATTATTGTACCTAATGTTGTTGTGGTAATTAAGACTGTGAAATAAACATTTTTTATCTTTTTTTATCTTTTATCTTACATAGCAGTTAGTGATGATGAAGACACCGGAACTCCTCGATGGATAATAGTAGACTGGTCATGGACGATCTCTGTGGCGCGGCGAGCGAGTAGCCGGCTGAGATGCGAGAGGTTGCGGGTTCGATTCCCGCTGCGGGACAAATGTTTGTATGATCTGCAAATATTTGTTCCGAGTCTGGGTGTTATGGTACTCATACTGATACCCACAACACAGGGAATCCTAGTGTAGGATCATGAGTATGTATGTATGTATGTGACTTTTGGGTGTTATGTATGTATGTATATATTTGGACTGGTTTTGATCAGCTCAGTTCTGATTACTAATTTCATCATCATCCGTAGGAAGTACATTTCATAACAGCTTGTTTTTAAATAAACATTTTTCAACTTAAAACTTAATAAACGGTATCTATGTGCCGTGGTAGTCTCGGCCTAAGAATAAGACTCTTCCAACTTCTTATTTGGATGTCGTATAAGGCGATTAAAGGATTACGTCAGGAGATGGGCAGCAGCATCCACCTGAGTACTTCACACCAATCCGCCTGCCAAGCGTGGTGATTATGGCAAATCCCCCCCATTGCATACTATGAGGGAGACCTCGTCTAGCAGTGATCGCCTAACGGCTGATGAAAAAATAAAAGCTGAAAATGAAGTCAGCATGTGTGTGATGTGTACTGTACCGTTTCTGCAGCGCACGTGTTCCCTGCGCGAGGGCAGCAGCGGCGGCGGATTGGCATAGTGCAGGCGCACCATTGGCGGCACACGCACTTTACCGCGGACTGCTATCGGGATCTTTTGCCTGTGAACAAACAAAACTAGAATGAGGTGTTTTCACGGTCGTTTCAAATCATGCTTTCAGCGTTGAAAATAGATGGCGCTGCTCTGCAACGTAGTAGTCAAGTGTCAAAATAAAGAGAAATGTCAACATCGACAACATAGAAATAATTTTCGTTACGTGGTATTTATTTTTGCCTACTTCTAAAAACACCACGAAATCACTAGCGCCCACTCAAGAAGCTCACAAACAGAATATCATGACTAATAGCCATAGACTACTTAGATAATAGTTTTGTACGCGTGCACCACAGACAATCTTGATTGATACAGTTGAGTCAACGCCATCTATCGAACCAATTTAAGGGGGATGCTTTCGAATACTTAAAGCTCGTTTCACGCTAGATGGCGTGGAAAAACAGATATTGTCTTTTTTATTTTTTGTTCAAAACTCGAGCGTCTTTGGTGAGTAATTTTACCGTTTGCGAGCACGGTGTAGGTCATAGAATTTGATGCTGCATGAATTTTCGTTAAAGAGTCGTTAGAAATTTCAAATTCACTATAAATAAGATCTGTCAATTTGCCTCATGTAATTACACGCACGCACACTTCTACATTCACTGTTTTGTTTTTCACTAGATGGCGTTGTCATTATCCCCAGATGTTATATAGATGGCGTTAAAAAAATGTTTATAAGGTATCTCGATATTGATTGTTAGAAGGAATGAGCCACCACCATCCACCGACTTCCTGCCAACCTATAAAAAGTGCCGTGGTGTGCGGCGTAGAATCTATAATCCTCCTCCCGTGGATGTCGGAAAAGCCGACTAGGGTTTACACCAGGGCATGGGCAGCAGCATCCATCTGAGTAACCGATACTGCAATCACCAATCAGCCTGCCAAGGGTGGTAATTATGGCAAACACCCCCACAAAAATGAATGTCTTTTTACAGAAATGAATAAAAAGAAAAAATAAACAGATCAGGTATTTTTATTGGTTTATAATTACAAGTATTTTCCACTAGAAATATCATACACTGTCAACAAATACTCATCAATAGGTAAGCGATCAGTGCAACTGCACATTATGCCTTCGTATTTTGTATTCATTGTTACCATTAGTACCCATTGCATCTCTTCTAAATATAACTTTTCATTTAAAAAACCGACTTCCGCCATTGTATTCGACTAAATATTAGGATGAAAAAAAAATTATGAAAGAACCATAGTGGTGAAAGGATTATGATACTTTCTGAATGCAAATGCTTGTTTTAATGCTGAAAATATCAAAAACGCCATATGTATGCGTAACATATTTGAGGAGTTCCCTCAATTCCTCATGGATTCCATCATCAGAACTGGGTTTTGAAAAAAATGGGACCAATCTGGAAGAATATCTATTCAAATAAAAAAAGAATTTTCTGAATCAGTTCATAAACGCCGGAGATATGAGGTAAAAAACATAAAATACAACCGAATTGAGAACCTCCTCCTTTTTTGTGAAGTCGGTTAAAAACCACTTTGAGTTCAAGCCAATGTAGATCATCATCTTCATCATCATTAGATGTAGTTGATCATCATCATCATCATCAGCCAGTAGAAGTCCACTTAGGTGTCCCCTAGAGTGCCACGACGAACGGTCTTGAGCCGCCTCCATCCACAGATTTCCTGTGACGTTCATAATGCCTTTAGTCCATCGAGTGGAGGGCCTTCCTCTACAGCCTCGTCCGTTTTTCGGTCGCCACTCGAGAACCTTTATTCTCCAACGGTTATCAGTTCTGCGAGCTATATGACCTTCCCATTGCCACTTCAACTTGCTAATTCTGGTTGATCATCAGTGGCTAGAAAAAAATACATTTCTTGATATAGTTTTGTTTTAGACAATGTTGTAAGGGATTTTTATGAGAAAAAATAACGTACATGATGTCATTTCATTGAGATCTATGCTCTTTGCATTTTTCCGAACACGTCTCAATATATATTTCAGATAAAATCGCATTTTTGAAAAATGCTACCAGCTTTGGCATCATTCTGCTGATAAACTCATTTAGGGTGTGGTGATACGGCGTTTGCAAACATAATAGTGTACAAATATTACTGTGTTGGAAATATATGACATTGGAAAAACAATCAACAATCTGCCTCCCTCACTATTCCAAATTGACTCGCAGTCAGACGACTAGTTAGTAGTTTTGTTAGTAGTAGAACTTCTTGTGAAAGAGTTCGTCCGGGGAAGTACTACCACCGTACCTATTTCTGCCGCCAAGCAGTAGTGTTCGCATTGCTGTGTTTCGGTTTGAAGGGTACGGGTGCCGGTGAAATTACAGGCACATGAGAGTTTTCATCTTTATGTCTCAGGGTCGGTAGCGCGCGTGTAATGCCTCTGGTGTTACAAGCGTTCATAGGCTGCGGCAACTGCTTTCCATCTGATGGGCCGTAAGCTTTTCTGCTTGCCAAGTAGCATAAAAAAAACGTTCCGATCTGTGAGTAACGTATAAATCATTTTCATGCTGTTCATGTTGTGAACCATTTCTCAAATCAAACCTGGCTGACTGCTGTTGTGCATTATTATTTTTCGTGCAACCAGAGTCAGCTTCGTCAATTTCGGCTTCAAAATATTTCGTCCATAAATTGGGAGCTTGGTGTTAGATAAGATCTGAAAACATAACATATTTACTTATTACATTTTCATTCATTAAATTTTTAAAGATATTTCAAGTAATATAAATATCGAGCTGCGCCTCGCGGTTTCACCCGCGTGAACCATGATATTATTATTATGACGTTGATTTATTTTAAAACTCGTTATAAAATACATTTTTCACTATAAAGAAATACTACTTATCTATAAAAACAAATAGTATATAAAAACATTATAGTAAAAAATATATTACAAAACGGTAAACCACCGACCGCGGAGCAAAGGCCCAAGCGGTCGGAGGCTAGGGCTGCAGAGAGAGGAACCTCCTGACTATGCGTGCCGAGTCCAGGAGTACTGCCTTCTGCATCTGACCCTTGATCCAACTATTTAGTGAGAGCCTCTCAAGGTATTGGTCGAGGCTCTTTGCTATAAGTCCATTCACAGAAACAACTATCGGGACGATAATCGTCGAATCCACATCCCACATGGCGGTAATCTCGTGGGCCAAGTCAAAGTACTTGCTTGCTTATTATTTTTATTTGGTAAGTATCTTCATTCCAAATTTCACTCAAATCCGTTCAGCCGTTTGGGCGTGAAGAAGTAACAAACATACTTATAAACTTTCGCATTGATAATATTGATGTGATGAGATGAAGAGGTCAACCGACGAATCCAACTCGGATGGGCAGCGTTCGGGAAACTACGCCATATCTAGTTTGTTGGTTTTGTGAAAACTTCTTGTGAAAGAGTTCGTCCGGGGAAGTACTACCACCGTACCTATTTCTGCCACCAAGCAGTAGTGTTCGCATTGCTCTGTTTCGGTTTGAAGGGTACGGGTGCCAGTGAAATTACAGGCACATGAGACTTTTCACATTATGTCTCAGGGTCGGCAGCGCGCTTGTGATGCCTTTGGTGTTGCAGGCGTCCATAGGCTACGGTAACTGCTTTCCATCAGGTGGGCCGTATGCTTGTCTGCTTGCCAAGTAGCATAAAAAAAAATCTTCTCGTCGCCGATACCGCAGAGCCTCAAGACGAAAGTCTACACGCCAGTGTTGACTTACGGCACTGAGACGTGGTCGCTAACTATTGGCCGTATAGACAAGCTCAAAGTTGCGCAACGGGCTATGGAGAGAGCTATGCTAGGAGTTTCACCACGTGATAGAATCCGAAATGAGGAAATCCGTAGAAGAACCAAGGTCACCGACATAGCTCTCAGAATTAGTGGCAGTGGGCAGGTCATATAGCTCGAAGAAGTGATAACCGTTGGAGAATAAAGGTTCTCGAGTGGCGACCACAAACAGGACGACGCGTTAGAGGAAAGCTCTCCACTCGATGGAATAAAGACATTATAAACGTCGCGGGGAGTCGGTGGATGGAGGCGGCTCAATACCGTTCGTCGTGGCATTCTAAGGGGAAGGCCTATGTCCAACAACAACAACAACGAAGGCTTCAAACAAAGGGCAGGCATCTTCTATAATAGTACTACTCTACTAGTAGGTAACACATTAAAATTATGTAAATATCTGTTTACTTACGAAATTTCACCGTGAAACCGTTATAACCTGGCTTGCACTCGTTTCAAAGACACCGCCCCAAAGAAAATTAATCGCATGACACCCACAGTGCACCATAGACAAGGACCATAGAGAAAAAAGTCAAGGAACATATAGGGAGAAATAAGTGCACTAGGCTAGGTAACCACAGACAAACAGAACACCTTAAATTCAAAAGAGCCACAAATCAAAAAAAAACAATATCGTTTTTAATGCAAAAATGGCATTTACATGATTCCAATTTTTATATTCGAAAAAGACACCCATGGTTTTAGCGTTAAAAATAGTTCAATCACACAACTACCCATTTAGCATTTTGCAAAAATGGCATTTACATGATTCCAATTTTTATATTCGAAAAAGACACCCATGGTTTTAGCGTTAAAAATAGTTCAATCACACAACTACCCATTTAGCATTTTGAGACTTTGATGACTAACTTCACAGCAAAGCAGCCATCTTTCCAGTTAATAATAATAATAATAATTTTATTACGAAACATAAAAGTGTCAGGTTTTGGAATGCGTTTCTTTTGAATGAAAGTTCAATAAGTTTGATTACTATTTTATTAAAACGAACCCGCAGTACTTGGAAATGTGTCTGTTTTGCATATAAGATTACCGTGATTATGGTTGTAATTGTTTAAACAAACATGCAATATTTGTTAAATGACTGTTATTACAATCAGTCCGTACAATCAGTCTTAAAATACAGTGTTTCATTATCATACATAAGTATCCTTTGAAATAAATAATCACTTTTAAGATTATTAAAATTACTTTGGGATCACATCCTTTTCAATCAGTTTTAGGATGCCTTGTTTTTTGTCTCAGCAACTTGTAGCTTTTTGATATTATTTTATTTTATTTACTTGGGAAAAATCTGTATCCTGAGAAGTTTTGTACAAAAATATATTTTTATGTTGTTGATCAGTTTTAATAACTTTAAGGTATGCCTTTACGACTCTTCCTTTGAAAATCTTTGCCAAGAGGCTGAACACTAAGAGGTTCTGAATCATAACTGATTGGTAATCAATCGTCTGTACTGCTGTCTGAGCTTATAGATGAGGATTTACTAAAAACTAGTAGTTTTGCGAACAGAATACCTCAAGAGCACAAACTATCTTGTTTTTCGATAAAGTTTAAAAATCGCATCCATAGTCCGATCTAGCATATACCCAATCTTACTTGAACCACAAGTCGTTGAAACTCTAACAAATGAGAGCTCACGTAATATTGGTTTTCATTTTTATTTTTTCTCAAAAACTATATTGTAAAATAAATATATAAGTAAGTACATATATCAAGTTTCATCAAGATTAATTGAAAAATGCGACGTACGCGAGTACTTACGTACATAGGTACATACATCCGAACAGACGATAGCAAATTTTGCCATATTATATTGCAAGGACTTACCTTGCTTTGCTCGCTCGGTCAATGACTAATAATAATTTTTTTTTATTGCTGCGAATGAAGTTACGAAAGTATAGTTTTTACATATTCTTTCGTTGTTTTATTTTTATTTTATAAAACTGAAACTTGAGTTTCAATAAAGTACGTTACAATAAAGTATTTTCTCGAAGGTACCTACTTTGTTGATATTGCAAAGTATAAAGAACATAGCCGCAAATAACTTTGTAAACTATGATTATAACGAACGGTTGGCAACCCTATCAGAGCCAGCTCATAAAGCCTAATAATTACGGGTGACTAGCAAGCACTAAACTTGTGACGTAGCGTTGCCAGACCGGCAATGCCGCAACTTGTGCCGGCCTGGCAACGTCGCGTTTCGCAATTTTGGTGACAGACCCGAAAATAACGCGAGGCATACTTTTATTTATTTAGCGCCATCTTTCACTATCTTTCTCAAAACTCGGTGCTCGAGGTCCATTTAACCGCCATCTCTGTCAAATTAAACAAAACAGGGTGCTATGCGTAAAAATATCACGCTTCGATGGTAGGTGGCGACTCAAAATGGACATTAAAAACACTAACACATACGTAAAATTGGTCGTATTTCAAACTAATTTTAAAAATTACCCTTAGTAAATTTTTATTTGAAACAACCATTTGCGAGTACGATAATCATTATAAAATCGAAAAAAAAATACGATATAAAGAACGACAATCTGTGGATTGAAAAAATACTTAAATTATTTTGTATGGGCAAGGCAACGAGAGCATTCACCTTAAACTACTTTTTTTCTTTTTAATCGAAGATGAAAAGCCCTCATTAGTAATTCAGAAACAAAATATATGTAATAACTTTTAATTAACCTTCAACCACATAGACTACAGCCTAATATTTTTCATGTAGCTAACTTTAAGTTTTCCAAAGACAATAAAATAAAATAAAATACATTTAAAAAAGATTCATTAGATACATACATAGGACACATGTCTTTTTTTCTCGACGGGGTAAGTAATGCCTTAATGGCTTCTTTTAGCTGTGGATCGCGCAATCGTTACACTCTAGATGACTATATTAATGATAAAGCCGCGTGGCCTGATGCCACTCTGCCCCTCGACTGCTAAAATGTGAATTTGCAATATCTGTACCTACCTATTTTTATGGTTTTATTAGGTTGTTATTTAATTTTATAAGTATATCAAGAGTAGCGTGTGCTGTCATATAAAATCTTGCTGAAGTTTTTTTACTTTTGACTACCTTCCTAAGGTTTTTAGGTTCTCATTTACTATCTATCAGCTTCTTCCTGGTCCGAGGCACCACACAGACGCTTCCCAGCTAGTGGTAAGACGGATCATCAAATTAAGCCAAGCCGTGTTTGTTGCCTGATTCTTCTAGGCTTGGTTGCGTTTGAACCGGAGTAATTTTAATTTATAAGACGATTCAAAATGATCCTTGTGATTTCAATGCATAAAATTATTTTGATTTGATTTGTAGGTTTGTAGACGTGACCAGTGGTGAGCTCACCGTCGCCATTTCTCTCCCACGAACAAACTCAGCTAACGCTTTCTTCCAGCTTCTGGGCGCACTGTTCAGGAGATGATGCTGTCTCTATGATAGCACTCACCGGAACATGGGATGGTACTTGCGCGCCTGCCGGATGAAGTCTATCTTGATGGCGTGCTGGTCCACCGGTCCCGTGAACTTGTCCCACAGAGCCACACGCTCCGTGGCCGATATAGAGTTCACCAGCTTCCAATCCTGGAGACAAGTACGGATGATACATTAAGCCAACACCATCATCAACAGCCGCAATCATCACAGAGCTCCTGCGACTGCCTCAATGTCATCGCTCCATCAAGTTCCACTACACTACGTCTTCCGGTTCGTGTTTGCCACTCGAGAACCTATATTCCCTAGCGGTTATCGGTTCTGCGAACTATACGACATGCCCATTGCCATTTCAACTTCAGTGAGTTCTGAGAGCCTATGTCGGCCACCTTGGCTCTTCTACTGATGTCACCATAGATATGTATGCCGTCACTTATAATCAGCCAAGTGTGAATCGGACACACACAGAGGTACCCATTGGAAAGTCCGTTGGTTGATAAGGACTAGTGCTCCCTCGGTAAAACTCTTTTAAAAACCGATTGGATTAAACATTTTAATAAAACAGGTCACTGTACGACTAGCATAACATACATACATAACATAACACACAACAGTCACATACATAGTCCCGATCCCACACTAGGATTCCCTGTGTCGTGTGTGTCAGGAACTACGAGTACCATGGTACAATAGCACCCAGACCCGGAACAAATATTTGCAGATCATACAAAAATCCCGCAGCGGTAATCAAACCTGCTACCTCTTGCATCTCAGCCGGCTACTCGAACGCCGTGCCACAGAGGTCGTCAAGTACAAAATGCTAATGTATCACAAAACAAAACAAACTAATTTATTCAAGCATTTCGTAATGCTTTTGCTATCAATAGTTATCGCCCAGTTTCCAACACCCAGTACTCAGTTACTCAGTCAGTTTGTTAGTAGTAGAACTAGAGTAGAGTAGTAGTCATATTCTGGGGGAACTGTACTGAGAGGGAAAGAGTGTTTAAAGCTCAGAAAAAGTGTTTGAGAGCTGTATGCAGACTGTACCAAACTGATACCTGTAAGCCACATTTCAAAAGTCTTAGCATATTGTCATTCCCTTGTTTGTACATTTTTGAAACAGTATTATTTGTTAGACAAAACAAGGCTCAGTTCTCGACACTAGGTAGTACAAGGTTACGAAATAGAATTGCGATTCCATTACATAAAACAGCACTATTTAATAAAAGTATTCTGGCTATGGCACCAAGATTGTATAATAAATTGCCCGCTTATATCGCAGAAATTCAATGTTACCATATGTTCAAAAGAAAATTGTTTAACTTTTTAGCTGAAAAGACATAGACAGACTATAAATGAATATTTGACAGATAAACTAATGTAGACATTATTTATAGTTTTAAGTATTTGATTTTTTATTTTCTATTTTGTCATATTGTTTTACGTGTTTGTTTTGAAAAGTAAGGACTTAAAAATGTCGTTAATTGATAAGTAAAATATTGATAGCTGTTTATTAAGATTTATTATGTAATTTTTTGCACGCTTAAAATGGTAGAAATTGTTGGTACTTTTTTATAATTAACATCCTAGTAACCCTATTTGAAGCAAATAAATAATTTGATTGATTGATTGATTGAACTTTTTGTGAAAAAGTTCGTCCGGGGAAGTACTACCACCGTACCTATTTCTGCCGCCAAGCAGTAGTGCTCGCATTGCTGTGTTTCGGTTTGAAGGGTACGGGTGCCGGTGAAATTACAGGCACATGAGACTTTTCATATCTATGTCTCAGGGTCGGCAGCGCGCGTGTTATGCCTCTGGCTACAGTAACTACTTTCCATCAGGTGGGCCGTATGCTTGATTGCTTGCCAAGTAGTATTAAAAAACTCATTAATGACACTTACAATGTATCGTTCAACATGATTGGGGCACATCCACCGGCCTGTGGGTAGCGCTGTCAGCGGCGGGTCCAGGCAATCCTGCAACAACACATTCACTTGCATTTCTGTCTTTGAATTCACCTAATAATCATCAGCCATTACAATTTCAACATTTTCAAGCATAAAACATTCATAAATATATGTTGGACATTTCACACAACATTATCAAGTCCCATGCTAAGCAGAGCTTGTGTTAGTGCTTTGCCACACTAGACGGAAATTCCGTCGCCGAGTTTCCGCGACGGTCAATCCGTTCTATACGGTACCAGCAACACTGAATATTCAGTGGCAGATCATCAGTCTCCTATTAGATTATGTAACTGTTTTGTGTAAAAGTAGGCAAGTAGCAATGACATATATTATTTAAGTAGGTATATTAATGGCAAGTAGACAACGTTTTAGATAGATACAGAGTACCTACCAAGTTAGTAATTGAGAACTAATCAATGATTACCAAAATATTATAAATTTGGTAATATAATATTTGGTTACCAAAATCACAAAAATTTGACTGTTCACACTTCTTAATTAGGTACGAATAGTTCGTTAGATAAATATGAAAAAGGACACCCTAATGATGACCCCCCGAAATCTTTGCCTGTGACCGTGCCTGGTATAGAATTGTAGAGGTCGGCAGGGGCGACAAAATTTGAATAGCCTACTGGCGGCAAATGTGTAAATCCGCCACTGACTACGCTTATACGTCACTGCGAGTTATCCGCTGAATGTGGCGCGATGCATACAAATACCTGTAATGCGACGTTGCCGATCTTACGCTGACGGAAGATCGGTGCGCGGACGACCGAGCAGACGCGAGCGATGAGCGGTCCGCTCCGAGCGACGGATAGTCCGCGACGGAACGACCGACCTTCCGCGTAGTGTGCCCGTTATTTGTATTTTATATGCAATAATATGTACTGGCGTTCCGCCGCGGAAGTTCGGCGACGGAATTTCCGTCTAGTGTGGCAAAGCACTTATGGGTACTAGATATTTTTTTATTAAACATAGAAAAATATCCAGAACACCCTGAACAATTATCTGCAGATCGTATAAATATTTGTGCAGAGGCGGTAATCGAACCCGCAACCTCCTGCGTCGCAGGCGAACCTTCACCTGCCGCGCCACAAAGGTCGTCAAAATCACCGAATAATGCATCTGGCTGATGAGAAGGCGTGTACAATTCTCGAAAGACCTACCATATTCTTTTTACACCATCTCTATATAGGAAACTATCATTACATGGACATTGACAGAATTGTGAAACAAAGGCACCGAAACAGGCACAGTGAACCCTAATCTTAAAACAAGGCTTACTTAGCCATGTTTTTTTATATAATTTTGCTTTTTAAGTGCTGAAGGGGGAAGGAATTGCAGCACTGCCTGGCACAGAAGCGAAAACTACCACGAAACTCGGCAAAAATGAGTTACCTCAAAAGTAGTTTTATTACTTTGTTATTCATAAAATAAGTAAATATACACAATTTTTTTAAAATTTAATATTATTATATTATTAATGATATTATATTTAACTTTTATAAATTTATTTCTTTATTTACTTTTTCGGTCGGTCAAAGTCTGGGAGGAAAGGGGGAGGCCTTTGTCCAACAGTGGACTTTCACAGGCTGATGATGACGATGAGAAAACATAGACTTATAAAAACAAACAATTTCATCATACTCTCTATACCCACCCTGGTTCAGAATTCGAGATATTTTTTGTAAACAAACAAATGTCACTGTCAAAGAGACAAGCCAGTGGTAAAAATTTTTTTTTTGCGTGGATCATGTTTTACTAGTAGTGACCCGCGGCTTCTCCTATGGCTTACTTATTGTATTTTTTTTTGTAATATCGCTCGCGCGGTATGTATCTTCAATTTGCGGCAAATAAACACAAATCCACTACCTACCTACAATTTGCACAACACGCCACCAAATATTCGAGTTTTACTAAATAAAACTTCACAAAAACAACAAAATAACAATAACTAACAACAACTACTACAATATAACAGGTAAAAAAGACTTTAAGCAAATTCTTATTCGGCAAATGAGAAACGAATGAAATTAACAAAATGGGAACCGGCTTTCAAAACAAAGCCCATTGTTTAGAATTTCTGCAGTGTTCCAAGTAACATGAAATATTTTCTACTAAAAAATCTGTCTTTACTTGATAACTTTGTTAATAACCGAAATAACTCCAAAATATTGATTACTTTATAGTTTATCAGATCTGAGTTAGAATAACATGCCTAGCCTGTTTAATGGCCTAAGTTAATAAACTAGCATAGAGCACCTATTTTTTTGCTATGGTATCCCCTTTGTTTACAAAAAATATCTCGAATTCTGAACCATGGTATAGTTATGGTACACATATAATAGGAACTCATAAATGTTACCCAGCAAGGTAGAGGCGCTTACAGATTTGATCGTAGTATATATACCAACATGCGGTGATTAGATTACCTGATGGAACAGCAAAGGGCAGTAGTCACACTGCAGCAGCGGCGCCATCTTGCAAGTGCCGCGACAAACGTAGCACGACTTGGCCGGCAGCGGAACGCAACCGGACGAGTCCACCGATACTACTGCAGCGTTGCCATTTTTGCTGCCCTCTATCAAAATTCAATATTTATAAGGTTTTGCTTCCTAAAGAACTCAAAATACCATAAAAACAGCAAATACGTAGTTGGTACCTCTCCTCGCTAAGTCCAAATGTCCATAGCAGCACAAAAAATAAAAATATAATATGTCATATTTCAATAAAAACAACATTTTTAAGTTCTTGAGGCAACTTATCTAAATTCAGTCAGTGACTGCCAGGCTAACACATCGTCGTATGCTTCGGCACCACTCTCTTTATTTATTTAAAAAAAAAACTCGACATCTGACTTCGAAAAAATAAATTAGTGCTCAAAAAAATTTACCAAAACTTAGAGACAATATTTTAACATAATTATCACTAGAAACGGGATATTTACCATGATTTTTGAGCATTATTGATTCCCGATATTTCGGCACAGTTTCATGCGCCATGATCACGGGTAAACTGAAGTCTTTGCGAGTAGATTTTTATTGTTATTGGTAGCCGTAACGATCTACCCTCTTTCTCACTCTTTTATTACGAACACCCCTACCATCAGTTTCATTGTCACACTTAACTCCATCTCGACACACCACATTAACGGTATCCGGACGAGCAACTGGTACCACACAATTTTTCCGATTTCTACCATTCTCACCACAGGATTCCAGACTCATGGTAAATATCCTGTTTCTAGTGATAATAAAATTATGTTAATAACCATGATAGTTTCAAAAGTTATAAAATTTTAACACTGTGTGATGTATACACATCAGCGAAAGCTGCTCGTCTATAAATAAATAATAATAATAATAACCACTCTCTTAATGTATAGGCATGTATGTTCCGTGGTGTGTCCGGGCTAAGAATAGACCCCTCCTTCTCCTCCAGTGGATGTAGTAATAGCCTTACTAAGGGATTAAACAGGCTGGTGATGATGATGAATGTATAGATAACAGTGCTGTAGCATAGAGGATGTGTAGCTGAACCCTGACGTTCCCGAGTCGCAGTTGCTTTGGTCGCATCGGGAATATTTGAAACCTAGTTATTAAACTATCTCACATAATGAGCATGTTACAAGAAATATCTTACCGGCCATCTTTCATACTTAATTAGATCTCCATCGTCTTACCGTCTTATATACAGGGTGTTTTTTTTAAATGGGACAGTATGGGGATATCCAAATCCATAAGAGATACGGGAAAACTGTCTTTGGAACTATTTGCTCATTTTGAATGAAAACGATTTTGGCATAGTTATTTTTTTGGTCAAGCGTGAGTTCTCCATAAAAATGAGTTGTTTTGATCAACATTTTTTTTAATGCGTATCTGCTCATTTTCATGTAAGGATTGTTTCATTATATCGGAAGAAAAAAATCTGAGCAGCAGAAGTTAGTCAAATTTAATAAAATGTTTTCTCATACAATTTGTAAGTAATCTGTATTGTCGACATCAACATTGGCAAAATTGTGGTAACCAAAGCCACAGAAGCCATAATTAAACGAACAAAAAGAAATACCTTTATCAGTCCCAGGGAAGTTGCACGGGATGCGCATCTCCCTTGGAAGCTCAAACTGTGTGGGATTCATGATCCGGGCCGCCTTCACCAGGATCTCCATTGGAGTCAAATCTTTCTCAGGCTCTTTTTCCTTCTCTTTTTCAGAGTCGGAGGAGTCCTTGCTTCGCTTTTTGGAGCTGTCTCGGCTGCGGAGTATCCTGTTTGGAATTGGCAAGACTTAGGTCCAGATAAATAGAACGTACTTCACGGTGACTAAGTCTAAGCCTTACATTGAAATCGTCCCGTCATTGTCACACAAATGTTAAAACACGCGTATTAGAGAGAGACGGACGATATGAAAGTAAGGCTTAGACTTAGTCACCGTGAAGTTCCTTCTATTTATCTAGACATTAATTTGATGACCTTGGTGGAAAGGGAGGTGTGTAGACGGAAGAGGTTTTGATGGGTTAGGTTGCTGCTGCATGACAAATGTTTGCATGATCTACAAATATTTGGTCCAGATCTGGGTTTAGTACTAATGTTAATGTTAATGTTAAAGAACTCCCTTTTCCGCATTCGAACTCTATGGATGGTCCATTATGCGTGAGAGTAAACTAGCTAGATAGTTAGCCAGCCTAACTCCGTCCAGAAGCACAGAAGTTTCCTGGGGTCTTCGCAGGCTTCGCGGAGTGACCTCGGGTTGTTGAGGATTTGTTCACGTTGAGCTGCTACTCCCACGCATTCCAGGACTACGTGGGCAGCCGATTCTTCTTCGGTCAGACACCCCCGGTGCAGAGTGGGCTGTCTGTGGCTCCGATGTTGTAGAGGTGTTTGTTCAGGAGACAGTGGCCTGTGAGTGTCCCCACGATGGTACGAAGGTCCGGTCTTGAAAGGTTGAGCAGACGACGCGTGAGCCGTGGTGAGACAGCCGGAACGGCTGCTCTTGACTGTCTGCAATCCGTGGTCCGTGCCCAACGCTCGTTGTGTTGATTTAGGGTGCGAAGCCGCATCCAAGTGCGTAGCTGAGAAAAGGGTAGAGGTAGGAATGGAGATGGTCCCTCTGTGGTTGTTCCCGACCCTCTTCTAGCCAACTCATCTGCGGTGTCATTACCCAGCGATCCACTATGTCCCTTTATCCATTGTAGAGTCACCTTGTTTCCTATGGCGATTCTCTCCAGGGCCAGGTGACATTCGTAAACGAGCTTGGAGTTGCAGCTATGGCTCTCCAGAGCTCTGAGTGTTGCTGAGCTGTCGGAGAGGATCCTTACATTGTAGTCTATGATCCCTCTCCTGCTCATTGCGGTGGCGGCTTCGGTGATGGCCACGCATTCACATTGGAAAATAGAACTGTGTGTGCCTAGCGTTAATGATATATTAATGTTGAGATCAAGCGAGTGTATTCCAGCGCCAGTTCCCTGTATGGTTTTTGAGCCATCAGTGTAGACACGGACCTCGCTGATTCCTGATTGATCTCTTAGGTCTTCGTAGAGTTGTATGTGGTAGTGTTTCCGAAATATGTGTTGTTTAGGGATCTTATCACACGGGGCGGCTAATAGCGGTTCGTAAGTTATCGCTCTGTCTAGGATGGATGCGTGCAAACTCCTAGTATTTCCCCACAATCCTAGGTGCTTGAGTCTGATAGCGGCCATGGTTGCTTCCTGCTGTATGAAGAAGTCGAGCGGCGGTAGGCCCAGAATGGTCTCAAGGGCGGCTGTCGGTGTTGTTCTCATGCAGCCTGTGATTGCAGAGCATGCAAGTCTCTGAAATCGCTGCAGCTTAGTAATCACGGTGCTTAGTTCAGTTCTGGTCCACCATACGATTGCTCCGTATGTAAGTGTCGCTCTGATTACGGCTGTGTAAAGCCACAATGTTATTTTTGGAGAAAGCCCCCAAGTTTTCCCGAGCATTCTGCTACATTGAAAGAAAGCTGCACATGCTCGTTGTAGTTTATGGTCAAGGTGCTTATTCCATAGCAGTTTGTTATCCAGTATGACCCCTAGATACTTGACTTTGTTGGTTAATCTTATTTCAGTGTTGAATAGCTTCGGGAGTCTAAGATTCCCTAAGTTTCTTTTGTGTGTGAACATAATGAGTTCAGTTTTTGTAGGGTTAACTGATAAACCATGGCTTGTTCACCAGGTTTCGATTGTTCTAAAGGCAGAGCTAATGAGGTCGCATAAGATATTCTCGTAGCATCCGGTCGCAAGAATGGCAAGGTCATCTGCATATCCCACCGTGAATAGCCCGTGGCCATTTAGTTTTCGGATGAGCTCGTCTACGACTATGTTCCATAAAAGTGGCGAGAGAACACCGCCCTGTGGGCAGCCTCTGGCCACTATGCCTCTGGTGGTCGTGTTGACTGTGAACTGTATAGCTCTGTACTTCAGCATATTGTCTATCCACTCTGCAAGCGTTGGAGCGACGCCATATCCCTCCAGTGCTTGATGTATGCTAGTGAATGAGGTTTTGTCAAACGCTCCTTCGATGTCTATAAAGGCACCTAGAGTTGGTTGTTTTGTGGTTAACCCATCTCCAATGCGTGATACTACGCTGTGAAGTGCAGATTCTGTGGATTTACCTTTGCTATAGGCGTGTTGTTGTGGATGTAGGGGCTTGTGCAAGAGAGCATTTCCTCTTATTTCCTGGTCGCACAGTTTTTCTAGAGTTTTAAGGAGGAACGATGTGAGACTAATAGGCCGGAATGATTTTGCCAAAGTGTAGTCGCTCCTGCCTGGTTTTGGTATAAATACTACCTTCACTTCCCTCCATTTCCGAGGTACGTAGCGATGGGCGACACAAGTGGGTTTAGTACTATTTATATATTTATTTGTGTGGATCATCAACTAATGAGTCGCAAGCATGCAAAAACATTAATCCAAAGTTACTTAAATATAGTGGTTCTTTGATTAGACATGCACTTTAAACTAAAAATTGTGGATGTACACAACTGCAGAATAAATAATGTCTAACACACAATCTTGTGACTTAAATTACAAGTTTGTGGTACCACGGTACTTGTGGTTCCTGATTTGGATAGTATCAGAGATCAAGACAGGGTAACTCGAACTTAGTGGTAGAAATAGGTAGGACTCAGGGCTCAAAAATAGCCAATAATTAGTTAACTCCTGTAAACAGTTCTGATTTTAGCTCAAGGCAGACTTGCCTTGTTTTCTTTTCAGTATCAGACTTGTTATCAACAGGAGACGGAGCCCGGCTGTCCCGGGCACTGGGGGGCTTCTCAGCATCATCCGCTCGGCACTCACGGCACAACCACAAACCAGATGGGATGTCATGCTCATCTAATGGTGGATCACTGGAAATAAAATTCAGTAATTATTCATTTGACCAGTGAATCTATGCTACTAGTGGATAGCAGATAGTAAAGTAAATTGAATCGGAGTATTCAATTGGTTTTGACTTAAATGAACTGAATGTAAATAAATAAATAATATAATTATACTATTTTATAAAAAATTACGTATCAAAGAGATCTAAAAAAAATCCTATTGACTAAATAATATTTGAATTTTGCCATGTTTCTATTAGATTGTTATTTATAAGTATAACAAGCGTAGCGTGTGCTGTCTTGCATACTTTTTGCTGGTTTATTTACTTTTGACTACCTTCCTAAGGTTTTTAAGTTTTCATTACTATGTGTCAGCAACTCCTTGCTCCGAGGCACCACACAGGCGCTTCTCACCTAGTGGTAAGATGGACCATTTATGTAAGCCAAGCCGAGTTTGTTGCCTGATTCTTCTAGGCTTGGTCGCGTTGGAACAGGAGTAGTTTAATTTTATATAAGACGATTCAAAATGATCCTTGTGATTTCAATGAATAAAGTTATTTTTTGACGAGATTTTGACAATTATTTTTATGAGATTAAATATTTATTTACTTTAATGATACTCACTAGCAACCAAGATGGAAACTAGCAGGACAGCGGTCGCAGCATATAAGATCGCCGCCTTCGCCACAGGCGTCGCAAGAATCACGGTTATGCCCCTTGCCAGGTCTCTTATAATATGGGTGCTGCATCTTTTTCGGCTTCGGAACGCTTGGCTCCTCGTCCGGCGGTTTAATCAAGGCCCGGATAAGCTAAAACACATCCTTATTTATTAGCAACAACGATAATAGGCGCATCTAAGCTGGATTGTGGCAAAATGGCGCCATGGCCAGGTCAAGTTCCAAGCACAAGTAAAAATAACGTGTATGTAAAACGCTAACCGGCATCAGTCCGCCTGAAGTATCCGTGTCATATGTAACGTTAGACATCTTCGAATCTCGAAGCAACTTCTCTTGAACTTTGGTTGGTTAAGGAGTTCTTTGTGGGACAACACAAAAACACTGCAATGCAAAATAAGTTCGATTTAGATCCATCCACGGACGGACGACGGGTCGGATTCTTCGGATTCCCTCCCTCCTCGAACTCGACTAGCTCGATGTAGTTGGTTGCTGCTGGTGTTCGTGTAGATGTAGATGGCTAAATTACACTGGATGGGGATATAAAAGAAAACTCTTTGATAACGTATAATACCACTAGAAGGAAACAAATAATAATAATTAAATAAAACTACAGCATAGAGTTTTAGTACAACCCTCAGACTCAGAATCACAGATTTATAAGTATAGTACTAAAGCTCAGAATAAAAGGTACAACCTAAGAGTAGAGTACGTACAATACAGAATGCAAACCAAACATATTACACTAGGGAAGAGAGGTACAAAACAAACAAACTGAAACAAACCTAAACAAACACACTGACTTGACTTCACCCCAGGGTTGGATTTACGTATGTTGAAAACGATAGTACAAAATTTTTGAAAAGATAGTATTTGGGTTAAAATTATAGTACGCTTCATTATTTTTACATAATTGTCATAAAATCAAAATAATCATTAAAATTAACACCAGTTTACTGAAAATTTACTCCCCGGGAGGCAAATTTTCCGTAAATAGTTTATCAATGATGATTATTTATAAACTGTGGTTATAATTAGCACTAAGCCCACCTTTTTTTAAATTATTTTATGTGCAATATAGTACTAAATAAATAATTGTCAATGGGAAGTTTTCAGGAGGCAATTAAAAAGAAAAAAAGTTCTTCAAATTCCGGTAGATGGCGATGACATCGTCATGGTTGTGTCTTCTGAAGATTTTGCAAAAGCACCACAGAGAACATTCTCTTTTTTTCTCTGTTTTTCCTCCAAGTTTCGCGTTGCGATTCCGAAGCTCGTATTTCAAATCTACTATAGACCGGTCTACTTAGTCCGGCTTCAACAATAACAACAACAAATTATAACAATAACGTAACACTAACAAATATAATTTTCAACAAAACCGGCTACGATTGGTCTAGTTGAATCACTCAGGCAGTCGCTAATAAGGAAGTGAAAACACTGCTATACTTAGTACTTACTGCTTGATTACTAAAGCAGTGTTTTGTATGGTTTACATAAGCTATGTTATCATAAAATAAATACTATTTTAATACAATTTTTAATAATTGACAACAGAATGATGTTTATTGTGGTCTTCTAAGTGAAGTAATGTAATTATAGTATTTTTTCGTACTATCCTTAGATATGGATAGTACATAGTACGAAGCATGATAATATGAAATCCAACCCTGCTTCACTCACTAACTCACTATCAAGCTCACTTCATTCGTCCATGGTTGCTCCAAGCTTTTTGTTCCTTGCTCCAAGTCCAAGCTGCAGTCTGCATGTGTCTGTGTCACTGTCATTGGAGGCAGAGAGAGAGAATATAAAAAGGTTTCCATTCCACCCCGTCTATATTCTAAGCACGCAATACACTTAAAGTTATTCGGTTTGAAACCCTGACAAAATAAATTCACTACCATGTGCTCTTTACTTAGTTATTAGAGAATTAGGATAATTTATTACCAAGTACACACAACATTTCATTTGAAAATTACCCAAGGATCAAAATCATGAAACAATGTTTTGTTTGTTGTTGGTTTGGGTATCAGCCATTGGTATTATGAAGTTTTGGTAAACAGTTCCAGTTAGAGGCCCTCATCCACCGCTCATAAACAAAAAAGCTGTATTTTTTTTGTGAATCGGTGACTCTGGCCTTAAAAACCGGTAGATTCCGTTGGGCAAAAGACAAATAACATTACATAAAAAACTACTAAATTAGTAGCAATTTTCACAGTGAAGAGAAGTTATAGCAAGTGAAACTGGAAAAAATTAAGATTAAAATAATTAAAATAATTTTTAACACAAATGTACATTTGTGTGAGGTTCCATAATTATCTAAAAGGTATGTATGGTATGACTGACGGTCTGACCAGCCCCCCTATTCCCTAACTAAAAGTCATTCAACCGAGGTCGCCGAGTGACTTTCAGTTAAGATGAAGCGCAGATACCTGCTGTTCACGCTGAATCCAGAACCACCAACAGAAAATGTTCAAATTGGTAGATTGACAATGATTCACCTCGACGCTCTACTAGAGAGAAACGAGCTGCAGTCCGTTTTCAGGACTACCAATAAGACTGATTCTGACGAGGTATGAATGTTGTACCTACATAAATATCTACTCATTAGTAGATAAGTTGTTTCCCAATATATGTATCATTTGATGCTGTCATTAACACCATTTTTCAAGTGGTTTGAATACAAAGTTTCAAAGTTAATCACATCGTTTGCTGGAAAATTTAGTAGAAAGTAAAGTTAAAAAATGGCAACAATTAGCAAAACGGAAGCTGCCATTTCTATGACGTCATGGGCGGAGTTTAGTTGAAGATCGAATTCGGATTCGGTTGGCGGGCGCGGCCATTTTGGTGAATTAGTGACCTGGCGATTCGGTTTTAGTTAGTGAAAAATCATTTGTCATCCACAATGTCCGAAAGGGAAGATAATGTGTACAAAGCTAAGCTCGCCGAGCAGGCTGAGCGGTATGATGGTGAGTACATATTTTTGTTAGATCTTCCATCGTTAGGACGAAAATTCCATCGTAATTTCGCCGACAGTTGAAAGACGTTTTGGTGATAGTTGGGGAAATTTCTAGATGAATTCAATCGATACGCCCATGAAAGGCATGGATTTGCAGAGAAAGTGGTCTAATACATTCATTCGATAAATCGTTAACGGCGTACTAACAAATCAATGGCATTCGTTAGGCTTGGTCAGCGATCGATGCGTCATCCGCCGGTGGGTTGTCCTTTACGTTTTTTACAACCAAGAAATTTATCTGAAGGTTTTTATTAATTGTCTCAACCTTCCTGGTAGAATAATAATAGGGGTTTCAGTCGTAAACCCAAGATTTAGTTAGTGTAACTGAAATGTGACGAAACCCCGTCAAAAAGTATGAAAAAACTGTCTCCTATTTTGCCCCATGCCAGAGAAGTAGAACTGCGATCGATGTCATTCGAATCGGTCATGCATGTCATACCTTGGATAAATCACTTGATAAAGAGGTTTGCCGAACGGTTAGTTGTATTAGGCAGCGCAGTTCGGTTCGGATTTCACCTATTGTTCACAATTTAGCACCACGGGAAATCTACCTGTGTGCTTTTAGCGGTTTATCGCGATATCTTTTTCGAGCAATGCGGTCATTGTAAAGGTTATCTGTCCATTCTCATAGTTTCTGTAAACTCTCATTGTCTCGGTAGATGAGATTACGTATGGTATCAAACTACGAACTTACGGGCTAACAAGTTCAATGACCTTTGTTAGAATTATCAGTTTATCACTGAAAAATATCAATGATAAGTAATAACTTACCTTACAACTTATCGTTATTCACAGATTTACTACTGAAAAAGTATTTGGCCTAGTTTTACTGATTACTTCAGGTTTATTTTAAAAACCTACTCATAATGTGTCATTTCATTAGTAATTCATGATGCACCTTGTAACAATAAGTTATAAAGGTTATCTATATGGAAGAGTGTGCAAAATGAATTACAATGCTTATTTAATGCCCCTGCAGGTTTATGAACCCTACATTTGATTACATAGCATTTTAACCACCTTGAGACACTGAAACCACACCCAGACATTTCTCTGACAAGGTCAAGTTGAAACTCCTAGCCTATATAACATTGTATCATTGTGGTTTGGAAATCAATAGTGGCTAACCTCAAATTTGAGGGCTTATAAAGCTGCCTTAGTATCAAACCACATACACAATTTTAACACAAAATAGAAAGATATATTGCTACACGATTAAAACCATCAATTTGGTGCTAAACTCCCTATGGGATGCAATGCAGTCATGACATATCACTAATTATTGTCTAGAACACCACTTAGTACTTAAAATAATTATGGTACTCTTTGCTAGTATAAACTGAATGGACAAATGCCTGCAGAAATTGACCAGAGATACAGACTTATTCATCAATGCTATGGTCAGGTCAACTTAACTTTTTCTTTAATGCTGCTTTATTCATGACTATGGTCTCTAACACTTCTATTTTATGAAGGAATAAGTCAATTAATTTTAGTACTTATTGCAGTCACCTCAAAATCCCTTTAGAAGCTTTTGAGTCATATTGAAATGACTTCTATTTGTAGTGTAGCTACTTGGGGCTTGTCCATTACAAGTTTGAAAGACATATTCGACATGGTTTTGTGATCAAACAACTTCTTCTCAAGTTATTGGAGATACCTAGTATTATATTTGCTGTTGCTTGTAATTCTACTGTCTTTCTCTTTGACTGCATCAGAAATTAGTTTGACTAAAACAGGCAAGAGAGCTTACCTGTAAAACCTCTAGTAAAACCCAAGAAAAACGAGTGCAGGACTCTTTTGAACATTTAACATTGCTCTAACATTTGCTAGACATTCAAATGTTATGTCATATATCACAATACATGGAATTTTTAGGGTAAATTTGCAGACACATGAATTTTGATTGATTTTATTCTAAACTGACCAAATCGCAAAGAGATAACTTGAGCAACATGGGTATGGAGGATAGCAGTAGTGGGGTGACCTTGACATAAGCTGATATGATAATTGATAAAGGTCAAATACATAATGAATTAGGTTATCATTGTTTGCTACTGTGGCTGTTAGATAGTTGAACACTTTCTTATTTCTACATTTGCTTATAATTAATACAATGTTGTTAGGCCAAGTTTTGTATGTTTTTTTCTGTAAAACCAAGACTAGATGGCCTCATTATAAAGAATCAGCTCCTAGACCTGGTCGAGAACCTCGGTATACAACAGGGAAACCCCATTCAAATCTACAGACTAATTATTATATATAACTAACATATATAACTATATAACTATCTAATTATTTGAAATCTGAGATTATTCAGTTCTACAAAGAGGTTTTGGAGGAGCAGAGTAAAAATGTGAAAAGCTACTCTCTCATAAAAAGTGGCAATGATTTGAGCAACATTGACATAATAATGCAATATTTCCAGAAATGGTGGAGGCCATGAAGAACGTAGCCTCGCGAAATGTCTCAGACAATGAGCTCACAGTGGAAGAAAGGAATCTGCTATCAGTGGCCTACAAGAATGTGATAGGTGCGCGCCGTGCTTCCTGGAGGATCATCTCTTCAATCGAACAGAAGGAAGAAACAAAAGTAAGTGCTCCGCCTTCTCTTCTCTTTCCACAGTAACTGCTGAAGGAAATCCAAGCAATCACATGACCATTGGTAGCTGTTGGTCTTTTCATTACTACTAAACTATTTTGAAAATCTTAGTCACAGAATGTCCTCTTAGCAAATAAAGTTATTCAATGATGAGGAACGTCAACATAGAGCTAATATTTTGTTTTGAATAAGATGCTCATGGTTACCCATAAACTCATGGTTAGACTATAAACGCATTTTGACAAGTCCAATGTAAATTATATATGACTAGTGGAACGCCCTCACAACTTCTTCCATGTTAAAGTTTTTCCATAATTTTCAGGCAGCAGTGATTGAAGCTTGTGCTTCAATTACTGCTGCCTGAAAATTATATGTTTAAAAATATTAATATATATTAACTGTTTTTTTATAATTATGAACAGTTAATTTTGAAACATTAAGTGCAGGCATGCACCTCATCCTACACCTTATTACGAATTCACCCCCCCAAGTTCCAGGTTTTAGAACTGTTTGTTAGTCAGTAATGGAACGGTTCTTGTAAAAGGTTTTGGAAATTTAGCTAGAAAGAAATGGTTGTGGTGCAGACCATGTCACATTGAGCCACATAATGTGTTTACACAGCACACAACAGCACTGTAACAATACTTGCAGAATGGGGAACTTATTATTTTTAATTTACTTGTAGCAGGGTTTGAATTTATCAAGATAATATATGCCTCTTGATAATTATCATGATTTATCAAACAGATATAAACCTATCTATTTTTCGAGTCCAAGCTTGGTAGGTTAGGTACCCACTGTTCAAATGCTGTTGATCCAAAGAAGCCTAATTAAAATGAAGTCTGGCATCTACTTTGTATACTGCACTATCATTTGTGGAGAAATGTACTGCTTTAAAATACTCATACCTAACTGGACTTGGGAACATGAATTATTCGTTCAAATTAGTGTGGTGCATAATTAGTCACTACCTAGATTAGCATGTAGATGAGTGCTAAGTTTAGGAGTACTGAAGATCATCTTCACAATGTGTTCTTCAAAAATGTAAACTGATCTCACCCACTTAAAACTATCAGGCCTTATCAGATAGTACTTATCATTGCGATAGTATTGGCTGACGTAGCCTTGTCGTAGCTAGTACTGCTTATGGCTTGTCAAACAAAAATCTGGTATTACCATGGCGGCATGGTGACGTAACAAAAAACCATCCTGTAAACTGTTTTATTCACTCGTGGAAACAAGCTAGGCAGATCCATTCTTATTCATTACATTTGCATCGCTATGATAAAACACATTGCTATGCAAAGTTCCCGAGTGTTCAATTTGAAACAGACCGCTCTTGCAAATATAATTTCAATAAACTCGTACAAAAGAGTTTTATCAAGAGGTTTTTATCAGCGCATCGCAAAAAGCGAGAGGTGGGAAGGGGAACGTTGATTCGGCGTGTAATAGGGAAAATGACTCATCCGTACACGGTCATCGTTACTAATGTAGTGTCGACGACTCTGGGATACTTAGTACGTATTGGCATATAAAATTATGCAAGCAATATCCCTATAACATTTGAATTACAAAACAGGCGAAATTGAGTTCGTCCATTTCTGTTATTGGGTTCTGTTATTGGGTTGCGATGAAAAACATACGAAACGATCTAATGTTTTATCGAAATAGCTACCGATCAGCTCGATATAATTTTATTGCATGATATAACTCAAATCCATTTCAAAATTACATCATCAATGCTCGAGTACCTTACGCACTTGACATACGCCATACACAGCTGTGATAGATAATTATACGCGGGCGTAACCTCCCTGGAACCTACCCCATCTACCCCGCTGCGCTGTCTCGCGCCGCTCGCCGCCCGCCAGTCGCCGGCGAGATGTACAAAATGACACGCTGAGCAAGTGAAGCATCGATTTCCAACAAGCCTCGTTTTTGCATGATGTTGGATTGAAAATTGACTTCGTTTACATACATTCAATTATCGATCCGTTCCGAAGCTTGTAAAAGTTTATAGGGTAGAGAAGGTGAACATTTACTACACGTGTGATTTTCTGCCCGCATAACGGGCATAACCTACAAATACAAACAAACCAAATGGAACCATTGTCGGAAATCTACGAAGGTACCTATGTAGCGCGTTGACGCGATGTTTTGTACCTACCATTGACTCGCCATTTCTGTATAGAAGGTCTATATCCCGTCAATTTACTTGGAGCTTTGGACGCAGTACCGAGAAAAAGTTATCAAAGGCCTTATACGCTCCAAAGGATGCTTTGTTGTAGGTCGCCTGACGTCACTTCTCGGTATTTTCATCAGGGGTTTTTATACAGCCCAGTACTTTTCTACGTTTTATGTAACAGTATAATGTATTTTAGGATTTATGATCAACCTCATATAGAGTGGTAGTTGTTTTAGGGTTCCGTACCTCAAAAGGTACAAACGGAACCATTATAAGATCTGTCTATCACGCCTTCAAAAACCTAAAAAATAAAAACCTCTGGAGCTGAAGTTGGCGGTATCATTAGGAAATTTCATAGTGAAAACAACGATGTATGATTCATATCATATAATTATAGCGTTAATATCTTATGATTTTTTTAACCGATGGCCTAACCAAAAAAAATGACGTCACCTAAAAATCTGACATAAGCTGGGAACTTATAGGTAGGGATTTTCCACGTTTGACGGGTTAAATTCCATAGATTCACCATGTTTCTTTCAAACAGTTAAGCCCCCTCTTTCAAGCAGTTTGTCCTTTAATTTTATCAGTAAAGTTCTTATCAGTGAATTTGTAATAAAACGGTCGTTAGCATCTCATAAATTCCTGTGATCAGATTATAGCCATCAAAAGTGGTGCACAATCATACTTATCAGATTAATTGGTACAAAGTTATGAGTCTATCTAGAAGTTGCGCTGTAACAGCTCGTCTCGCGTCGACAGAGACTTGTTGTCTCGACAAGTTACTAGCGAAATCAATAATGCAAAAGCTTCAGTAACTTTGTCACTGACTTAGGGATTACTTTGAAAGTCACAGGTGTAAGAATTATGAAATGATCACTAGTGTAGTATTGTATAATGTAGACAGCATCTTACTTGAAGGACGCATTAGTTATTTATCAAACACCTATAAGGTAGATTGCGCGCATGTTTTTCGCGCAGTTTTGGGGAACTTTGGTGTATATAGTGCATATGTTCTATTGCCTGGGTTAAACCATAATACTCAGTGACCGTGGTGTGTCTGGCCCCTCTATCTCCTCCCGTGGACATCTTAAAAGCCTACTAAGGGATTACACCAGGGGATGGGCAGCAGCATCCGCCTGAGAACTCGACACGAATACTGCAATCTTATGGCAATTCCTCTCATTGTATTTTATGTGGGAGGCAAGCAGTGGACGCCCAAAGACTGATGATGATGATGTAGGTACCTACTTGGTTTTTTTTGACAGTTCTAAAAGCTTATTATCGCTTCTTAGTGCTACTAGTTTCACTGAAATTGACAAATTTCGGAACAACCTTGGAAATAACGACCATTTTGGGATTATTCTCGCTCATCTTTCCAACAAATCGAACAAGGAATAAAATTATCCTCATCGATGCCCGTATGCCAAAACTATGCAAGAAAACAAGAAGGTGCGTAGACTGTCACTAATAATGAGTATAGACTAGTATTATCTCGTGAAGGTTACATTAGATATTCCATAGAGATAGATAAAGACATTGTCCAACTACGAAAAATGTTGAGGCGCTTATTTATCATGTACACTATTGCTCTTTTAATAGTACCTATAGGTTCTTCTAAGTGAAACACGATATCTTGTGAATTTATCACGACAGTCTTGATAGCTACTAATGAACATTATCTTTGACTCCATATCTCCGGTTGTTCGTACAAAGAGTTGATTCGTCTTGTCCGTTCACTCTCGTCTGTCGAGAGTAGGATGTGTATTTTCAAATGATTGACATCACTAGAATTTTAAATCGGGAGCCGTGGTAGTTTCGGCCCAAGAATAGGACTCCTCCAACTCGTCCTTTGGATGTTATAAATGGCGACTAAGGGATTACGCCAGGGGATGGGCAGCAGCATCCAGCTGAGTACTTAACACCAAACTGCGATCACCAATCCGCCTGCCAAGCGTGGTGATTATGGCAAATATTATAGGTGAATACTGCTGAAAATACATTGTGACTCTTATATTATTAGGATTGGGGTATTGAACAAAGCAAGATAAATATCTATTGGGATGAATATAACTTTTGCATTTAAAAAACCGACTTCCGCTATTGTATTTGACTAAGTATCTGGATAATATTTTGATTGGTGGCCATTTGTGGTCTACTTCACAAGTTCCACTTCATCAAATGATACTTTCTGAATGCAAATGCTTGACATGTTGCAGACAATATCAAAATCGCTATATGTAGGTATATGCCGGTAATATTTGAGGAGTTTCCTCAATTACTCATGGATACCATCATCAGAACTGGATTTTGAAAAAAATGGAACCAATCTCTCTTCCAAATCGGTCTATATCGGCTGAGATATGAGGTAAAAAAATGAAAATAAAAATACAACCGAATTGAGAACCTCCTTTTTTTCCTTTTTTTCGTTTAAAAATTACTCCTGTTATCTCGAAAACACCGTTCCTCAAAATCAATTCTACTAGTTCTATAAGTTGACCTAGCCTCTGTCCACTGTCCTAATGATATGTGTCAATAATGGCCGTGTGTATTCGCTAGTCCGGCCTTGAAGGCTTCAAATGACGGCGATTGATTCCAGTGACTCATGCTAGAAAGTTATCATGCAATCGCGAACGTGATTACACTGGTAATAAGGTCGCCAACAGGTTAATCTGCATATTATCGATCCTTCAGTTGGAACCTAGAGTATCCAGTTAGGTATCTGATGGAACTTTCCAATGGTTGCAAAAGAGGGCTCCTCTTGCTGAATTACGGTCCGTTTAAGGGAAGGTTACTGGTAGGGCGCTTACGCCCTATTGTACGCGAACGAAGGTTTCTATTTTTGCTATGACTTCATCAAGCTCCAATGAAACTTTGTACACAATGATGCAGAGGGTCTGACGAGTTTTGCATTGCAACAATCACTAGAGAGTCGCGAGTATTCAACGTGACTTACGTAGTAACTATTTATAAATCTGTGCTTGTTCCTATCGACTGCGCGGCACAGAATGATGAATAGTTATTATGTAAGTCACGTTGAATACTCACGACTCGCAGTGATTGTTGCAATGAAAAACTCGTAATAGATAAAAGACGCGTTAGTTTTTAAAAAAAACGTTTTTTTTTTTTTATTTTTGATATGGTAACTATAAGTAAGTAGTAATTTTATTTTATAAGAAACTAACGCTCCACGGGTCTAGATATAAGTGTACTGATAATGTCTACAAAGTTGCATGGAGTTTGAAGAAAATATAACCAAATTAAAAGCAACGCCCTTTTGCTTGCTACCAGTGACCTTCTCTGAAGTGCGTGGTAGGTAAGCAGGCGGGCCTGTAGCGCTAAGGGCACTTTGACACTGAATATTTGCCACTTATTTCTATGAAATCCTGTTTAATTGTTTCAAACACCGCTCGCGCATTCCCCGACGTTCCTAAAATTGTCACTGTGACGGACGCCTTGTGTGTGTCCTCATTCACATCAGCGCAGTTATCGTAAACTTTTGTTATACCGTACCAATATTATGTGTAGGGTAAGTGTATAGCTAGGTGGTACATTAGTCTTTGTCATCTGACATCATCATAACAATGAAATTATGTCGCTCCCACCCTTAAAATACACGATCGTGAAATTGGGCGTGGCACGTTTGGCAAATAATAATTTCCATGAGCACTTGTACTCACTTTGTCGTTATGCGTTGAAGTAGCTCATGTGGAATCATTAGGCAAGTTCACTGTTGAACATAGAGCTTTTTACAGACTGAAAAGGAGGAGGTTATCATATATTTTTTACGTATATTTGCCGATTTCTCCGTAATGGCAGGCCTGGCGCACTCCGCGCTGTAGGTATGAAAATTTAAGTTATTTCGATTTTAATGATTTTTTCATAGCTTTGTAGGCAATGACCCCGGAGTGGACACATTCAAATTTTATTAAATTTTTCGCTGTCCACAATTCAAAACCACACAATACATAACTGAGAAATATCTCAGTTAGGTACTAGGTAGAACTACACGTACCTAACTGAGGTATAGAGTAATAACCCTAATGGTTTACTTTAAATGGTTGGGTTTTAATGCTTGAATAGGCCTGTTCCCACTCGTCCAAAACATCCAGCCATGCTGTATCTAACCTTCTAGTTACTTACCACATCGAAATGAAAAACTAACGAATCCGATCGGAAAACCTTTTCGAACGTTTTAAAATAGCCCTGCTGGTTTGAGAAGTCATCCTGTCCAGCTTTAAATAGATAACTGTAAAATAATGCCATATTTTGGCTGGCGTAATTGGATACGTCTTTTCTTTTTCCCATCCTCTTTGTGGAGTGAAATGCGTTCGCCATGTTATGTAACCTTACCCAATGTTCTCTGCACCACCGCTCACATCTCGTCAGCTAGACTCGTTCGTACGTTTATTGCTCATTAAAATATAGATGTTCCGAAAAAGAGCTATTAAATGACGGTGTGTGAACCTAGAATTACAGTTTAGATGGGTAGATAGAAAGCAATTAAATGTTTTGTTGAGTTGGATATCTTTATAACGAGATTTGCTTAGATAAGGTTTTCTATTTTTGAAAATCTTCACTTTACTCAATTTTGCTATTATGAATTTCCCAAGAACCTTAGAATTGGGATGGCTCAGGGTGGACGGACTGTTAAAAGGCGATAGGTCTATGAAGGTCTATATTTATATTATTTATATTACGACGGCAGAACCTCGTATCTCCATAGGCCGCTTTTTGCGATGTCGTGCAAGTCCAGAGACAGGTGGCGAACGCCGTTTCCCTTATTTGGAATCTCCCAATCAGAACGAGGATTTATCTGGTTATTTATCTTCATCAACTGGTAGACACTACGGCAGGGATATTCTCTATCTCGCAACAGGTTTGCAACAGGCGTGAATTGTGCAATCAGGGCTGTAAAACGGTAACTTTTGTATGAGCAAAGCTACGTTTGACAGCCATGATCGCACAACTTACGCCTGTTGGAAACCTGTCGCGAGATAGAGAATACGGGTTGGGGGACAGGCTGGCTATTTATAAACCCGAGGTATCGCTGCTGTCAGGCTACAAGGTCTGTTCGTTGTATTCCAGGGCGCCGAAGACAAACTGAACATGATCCGAGCGTACCGCAGCCAAGTGGAGAAGGAGCTCCGCGACATCTGCTCCGACATACTGAACGTGCTCGACAAACATCTCATCCCCAGCTCACAGACCGGCGAGTCCAAAGTCTTCTATTACAAAATGAAGGTGAGCATTAAACATACCTTACTACCGTCTTCCGAGTGGCTCTCTCCTGAATTTAACACTTGGAGACATAATATTAGATAATTGTTAAGTTCGGTACCACCACCTCTCGCCAATTCCGTCTATTGATAGTACCCAATTACGGGCTTGTTTTACGCTGGATGACATAGATTGAATTAACCAGTTTGTGTTTGCCATGTCATCTCATAGTAGACCTGCTGCTTTAAGATATGTTGATAGAATGGTGGGCTACATCAAGCGGACCTCCTTATTTTATTTATTATTTATTTATTGTTCGCGGATATGCACTGTGTTCATCTGCCTCTTCATGCAACGTAAAGCAGTATAACATTCACTGAACTAGGTCAGATTTGATGTCCGTCGTACTCGAAACTCCTAACAATAGACCCCTCCGTCTCGTCCCGTAGATGTCGATGTAAAAGCCGACTGAGGGATACACTAGGCAGCAGCATCCACCGGAGCACTTGACACCAATATAATATTGACTATAACAAATCCCCCATTGCATTCCACGGAGGTGGCCTCGTCCAGCAGTGGACGTATGATGATGATGATGACAAAGATCTTATACAACTTTGTCAATAAAATAAGTGTCAGTGATGCGTGACTAGTACTAAGAGACATACAAATTTTCAACTAATATTTGGTATTTAATGCTAGTCTCTTAGGTAGGTTGTTTAATTATTTTTAGTTAATCTTAGTTTTTGTGTGTGACCCTTGTTTTTTCCGCGACCTCAATGATTTGTCCATCTAGTTATCCTCTTCCACTTGGCGGGGCCATCCGTCCGTCACAGGTTGTGTGCCCGTTCGATTCCTTGACCTGGATAAATCGGGTCACGGACGATGCAAACTGGCCGCTCTGGCATTATTTAGTCGTGACGCGAGCTTTAACTAGCCCAGTTATAAACATTCTATTGTATGGTATACTAACAGCTGGTGACAACTAGGTCCTTGTCATTCAACTTTGAGAGCACTGGTGACTTGCTATTTAGATGTAACTCACAGATAAAAGTAGGTCACATATTACTAGATTCTAAGGAATGTCGACCAGAATCTAGACAGGAAGCATCTCCTAAAACCACGTCTTTTCGACACTTGCGTCACTTTAATTTGTTTGAATTACTCACGGCAGTTACCGCTTGTTTTTAGATGAAGATTTATGTAGGCTCGACTCTAAAGCCTATTATATAAGATCAAGACTAGAGACCTCTAAACTTTAAAGGATTGCTTTTATATTCTTGTTAACGACGAGTTTCGACTACGCATGCCACATTAACATTTGTTAAAAACTCCATCGAGCTTTGTCGCGTAATAAACAGTGTGTAACTGGAAAGTTGCGGGGATAACTTCTTCTACCGAGGATTCTATATAATGATCTATATGGATGATTCTATATTGGGATCTTCTTTTTTAGTGTTTAATACTGTCTTGTCATCATCTTCTGCCAGATGACTCTGTTGGAAATAGGCCTCCACTATACGAAGTCTTGACTTCTGTCTGGAGCCGCCCCAACCAGTGTTCTGCAGGGCTGCAATGAGCGTGTACTTGTCCGTTTGCAGGGCGATTACCACCGATACCTGGCAGAGTTCGCGACGGGCAACGACCGCAAGGAGGCGGCCGAGAACTCGCTGGTCGCGTACAAGGCCGCCTCCGACATCGCCATGACCGAGCTGCCACCCACGCACCCCATCCGCCTCGGACTGGCGCTCAACTTCTCAGTGAGTACATTCATATTATCATGATCAACATCAACCGAAGTCTACTGCAGCCTCCCAATAGCAAATTGCAATGGGAAACATTTTGGCAGCCTTAGCGCTGTTCAAATCTTTTGAAACTTGAAAGGAGGACAAGAAGTTTTCCCTATTCAAGTTATATTTATGATTTAGATAACGCTAAGCCTGCCAAAATGATCCCCATTGTTGCGTTCCCCATTGCCATTTGCTACTGTAATTAAGGGGCTGGGCTGGCCCTTACCACGATGAACAGTTTTGAGCCGTCTCTATTCCACCAACTTCCTGCAACGTTAATTGAACTAATTCAAGCTTACTCATTTACCATTATGTGATGTAATGCAAGTGTGTTGCCTTCTTGTCACCACACTAATGAGTAACTGCATCATTTGTCTAGCTGTCAATTTTGTAGTCAACCCCCAAAGCATTACTTTACTACATAGATGACAGGCATATACATACAATCACCATACCAGCGGCTTTAGACAGTTTGGCAGAGGACTCATTATCATTTCAACACAATTTCCACAAAGAATAATAGGTACATTAGTTTTTGAACAATTATTGTTTGAATTGTTCTAACTTCGACTAGAAAAACGATATCTAAACATAATCAGAACTTCTTAATTCGTCACATTCTGTGAACACATGTCATGACGTCATAACACATATTTAGCGCTAATAACTCGCACCGACGTCGTCGTGACTCACTGACCGTTGGCACTGTCACTCGCCACAGAGTCTGAGAACTGAACTCTTGTTTGATTACACGTCATAAGTCTGTTTTACTTGTGGAAAAGTAAATACATGTTTCTTTGTATAACCAGCAATAAATTCGACGGATGTTTTATTTGTATTTGAGCATAATTGATTTAAAAAATTGTTTAATGACCAATTAAGTAATTGAAGTGTTTGCAATTGAAAAGTTGTTATTTTTAGGATTCCGTACCTCAACAGGAAAAAACCCTTATAAGATCACTTTGTTGTTAGTCTATCTGTCTGTTTGATCCTCTTTCTCAGGAGCTGAACCACAACTCTGAACCCACACTTGCTCTCAGCTAGTTCTCAGACTCCCAAATACTTTCCACATCACACTGCGCAGTGAATGCTAACTAAACTCCTTTCTTTTAGGTATTCTACTACGAAATCCTGAACAGCCCGGACCGCGCTTGCCGGCTCGCGAAGGCGGCGTTCGACGACGCGATCGCCGAGCTAGACACCCTGTCAGAGGAAAGCTACAAGGACTCGACCCTCATCATGCAGCTTTTGCGGGACAACCTCACGCTGTGGACCTCCGACATGCAGGGCGACGCAGAGTCCGGTACGTGAGAACCTCGCAGCAGAGGGTGCAGGCCTGACTGGTCAAGAATAATACCATTCAACAGAATACGTCATTTTAAGCATCTTCAAGTTCGATGTTACATCTGATACACTATCACAGGTCAAAGTGCTCAAAAACCTGCAAAGCGTAAAAACTATAGATTGGTCCTTTAGTTTAGGGCCATAGCTAGAGTATGAATAGCATGAATATTATAACGGAATGTGGTCATGCAGTAGTCTGGTAACCATTCACAGTCCATATAAACTGGTAATAAGCTTTGTTTTATTCCGTGCACCTGCTACTGAACTGAAAGTAGAAAATTGAATGGTTCCTTGCCTGTGAACTTAAATTTTCTAACCAACATAAACCATCATCATCAGCCTGTAGAAGTCCACTGCTGGACATAGGCCTCCCCCTTAGAATGCCACGACGAACGGTCTTGAGCCGCCTCCATCCACAGACTCCCCGCGACGTTTATAATGTCTAATCCATCGGGGGAGGGCCTTCCTCTACCTCTCCATTTTCTAACCAACAGATACGAAAATCTCCCCTAAATCTAAATGTTCATGTTCATTCGCGCCATTGAACTTTATCGATGACGTGTAAAAATCTGTTTTTGGGTCAGATATTTATATCCCTTTTTAGAAAAGGACTTTTTAACATCAAGTGGTTGTATTTTATTAAATAGGTTTTAATAAATTTATATTGTTCTACAAGTTCTCTAACTGTTGTGATGAGTTACTAAAAGTATGTTTTGTATGTTTGCAGGTGAAACCGAACAGAAAGAACAAGCACAAGACGTGGAGGATCAGGACGTGTCGTAATACTTTTAAACATTCTATTTAAATATAATAAAAATAACTATAGTATCATTTATAAGAGCCAGCCCTGATGACAACCGGTTGCGAAGGTACATACGCAAGTAAATTCTCACTGATCAATCATGCCTCCCCATGAGTAAACACAAAATTGTCAGTCAACACACCTGCGGATTCATGATCACTTTTCGTTAATGTTGTGTCAAATTTATCTGAGTATAAATGTATGTACTTCTTTTGATATAATATTGTTTTCGAAACGAAATGAATAATGTTTAAGAAAAGTACTTTGGTATTACATTTTAACTATGTTCTTATAAGGATGTATTTCTGAACGGTTACTCGGATTGATCTCTAGTGTGTTCTAAGCTTGCCTGTCGTCTGCACTCCGGTTCTACGTTCCCAATCCGCGACACTTTCTATTCTATAAGGTGGGAATTGTAAATTTTCTAAGTATTTTATACCGTGTGTAAAATTAATGTATTCAACCGTCGAGTCTCGAACAAGCACCGTAGCTACGTAATGTCGAACTTGTCATGATGGGTACAGTACAGTAGCGTTGTGAGTTGAGTTTGGTCATAGACCGTCAGCGCCCGGCCCGGCACAAACGGCCACGGGCCCGGCGCCGGCGCGCCTTCGTCGCATTTGTATACATTTGAATCATTATTATTACAGCATATTTTAAACGATTACATTATTAGGGTGGTATTATGATCGTAGTTACTTGCAATATTTAGCTAAGTGATAGTGGCGTCACCCTGTCTTTATGTATCTATTGTCGAGCGTTCTTTCATGTATTTATTGCAATAATGATGAGTTTGTGTAAATCGTCACTACTGTGTAGTAACCGTTTGCCGGCCCGCCCCGCGGCCGCAAGTATTACAACATTTGGAGTATTCACACTTGAATCGCTTTAATTACTTACGAGTATTGTGATAGAGATTTTGTATATTTTAATTTATTTTTTTTAATTTCGCAAGTTCTCGAAAATTGCTGTAGCGCTATAACATCTCTTACGATGAATACAGGACGAACAGTAGTTGTAAAGTTGTGGTAGGTTAAGGTATCGCACTGAGGTGGTTCAACATTCCAGCCGCGCCGCCGGACTGCCTGCCCCGTAGCGAGGCACCGCTTGCTCGCTGCGCTCCCTAGCTGCTAGCGAGCAGCGAAGTACTGCTTCGCTCGCTGCGCTCTCTAGCCTCTAGCGAGCTCAGTAGTCTAGTGCGTGCCCCGGTAAGATATTAGCGTTATTTTTATTTTGAATTTGTAATATTGCATATATTTTGTTAATTTATCCCCAAAAATACTAATGCAATTAGCCTTAGTGTTATGCAATATTGGTTTATGTCCTACAAACAACATAAAATTTATTGTAAATGACAGTGTAAATCTAATAATAAAATTCAAAAAGTCCACCTATTTTTGTTTTATTAAATACCTATACAAGACTTCTTGCTGAAAGACACAAAATTAATATTGAACTGCAAATCGGAAAATAAATTATGCAAAAACCTTAGATAATTTATAGTAAAAAACCAAGGTTAAAAGGAACCACAAGAAAAGTAGGCATTACAAGTACTAGGCAAGCAAACAAGCATACGGCCCACCTAATGGAAAGTATTTACCATAGCCTATGGAAGCCAGCAACTCCAGAGGGATTACACGCGAGCTGCCGACCCTAAGCAAAGATAAATCCCATGTGCCTATTTCATCGGCACCCATACCCTTCAAACCGAAACAAGAGCAACGCGAGCACTATGCTTGGCAGCAGAAATAAGTACGGTGCTAGTACTTCCCTGGACGAACTATTTCACAAGAAGTTTTACTGCTAACAGAATAGGCTCACAGGAAAGGTTACCGGTAGGGCCCTTACGCCCTTTTGTACGCGAACGAACTTCATTCGTGTGAAAAAGGGCGTAAGAGCCCCGTTTTGGTCGTTCATTCCAATCTTTCCTACCATCTTCATTTTGATTTTGCAACTTTTTGGAAATAACCCTAAAAATGGGGAAATTATTTTGTCCAACCGACACCTCTGTGTACTGGAAACGCTTCTGTCTAATCAAAATTTTGATTTTCCAACTTTTTGGAAATTACCCTGAAAATGGGGAAATTTATAATGACCAAGCTACACCTCGAGGTACTCATTTTTTAGCATCAAAATTTTGATTTTCCAACTTTTTTGAATACTTATTTTTTATTTATTTATTACTCTGAAAATGGGGAAAATCATTTTTACCAGATAATTTAAATAGGTATCAGTTAGTAAGTACCTACCTATAAAAAATTGATAATCATTTATCTTATTTTTTATTTCACCTACTTCACTTGCGGTAGTACCATATGGAAGAAAACTGAGCGAAAATCCAAATTCCAATCTGTCCGACAGGTCAGGCTAACAGTTTGGAATAATTTTGTCCAAACTGTTAGACTATCGAACTGTTGGTAGGAAAGATTGGAATAAACGAACAGTTGGACAAAATTATTCCAAACTGTTAGCCCGACCTGTCGGACCGATTGTAGCTACCGGTGACCTCAATAACTTAAAGTTAACCACAACAGTAGGCACACAGATTTTTAGGAACCACAAGAATACGCATACAGGTAAGGAACTACAAGAATAAGCACACGAAACGGAACAGCCACCCGATTCCCTATCTTGAAAGTCACTCGGTGACCAACGTTTGACAAGTAGAATGACTATCACTTGCCCAAAGTTATCATCAAAAATTGCCAAATGACAAAATTCGTATTCTCTATCTTCAGTGGGTTACTGAGATGACGTCACCATCGGTTGCTTTCCATCAAAGTCACTAGATGGTTTCAGCGCTTATCGACTCCATAGCGAATCTATGAATTTATTATTATTTGGTATTCCGTAAGCAAAATGACGGTTCCAATCGCTTTCATTCAAAATCACCAACGTTTCGCGAAAGGAGCTAATCGAGGCTACGTTTTATAAATTCCGTTTGGGTGTGATTATCTTGTAAGGATAGTTATTGATATAACGAAGAAATTTAGAATTATAGAATATTTAGGACCTACGTTAGAGGTACCTACTTATGTATTTTTAGCAACTCGTGACTGCAGCAAACAATAAATAAAGGCTCGAGTAATATAATACTCGCCGCAGCCGAGGAAGTAAGGGCGCGAAATGCCGTCAGACTAGAGAGGAAGCTTATCCGCGACACCAGTGATCCCATGTCGTTGCCGGATAAGCAATTCATAGATTATTTTAGACTGCAGAAAAATTCCTTCGCGGCTCTCGTTGAAGATTAACGCCACATTTGAAAATAAAACTGCGTGCTACGGCAGTACCCCATCAATTGAAAGTAACTTACCTACCTATACATACACCTACCTAAAACATTACATTAATTATTGAGCAAGCGAAGCGCCATTGCCAAATCAATGCCAATTCGTCGGCGTCTAAATTAGATAAGTCTAAATTATTTGTACCTATTTCAGATACTAGCTGCATTATCCTTCTATATGCACGATGCACGGGTCAGAGAAGTGCGGGAGCATCCTATTTATTTAGTATGGCTCAGCCAAATTTTTCTAAATGCCTGCGTGAAGTGACTAATGCCTTAAATGCAGTAGTTCTTCACAACCACATAAAGTTCCCTACGTCTCGTGAAGAAATCGTTATGAGGGTGTAAGTAGACTTTAGAGGGGGGCCGGAGTTAGGCATATGCACCCTACTTAATTTATCTAACTTTTTTATGAATAAAATTCTTCATTTCAAAGGTAATGTTTATTTGTTATATATATCTGAGTAAAGATTGATGAAAAAACCTAATTGAGATACTTAGTAGAGAGAGGCGTTTCAGCTGTTGCTCAAGAATGGCAACGTTTTGAGCTAGGATTTCATCATTTTGAATTCTCCGCTCCTCAAAATAGCCATTGCCCAATTCGGCACACGCTGCTCATGCCGTACTAAAATAAAAAAGGCTCTGTTAGTAAATATTACTAAATTATTGTAACAAATTGAGTCAACCATCTAAGTAGATAGGTACCTAGGTACTTACGACGCCTACTTTCACGGCAACTGCTCGTTTGATTGTGACTTTCTGTAAACAGTAAAATAAATTTAATTTTGGTAGGTAATAACATAACATAACACCCAACAGTCACATACGTAGTCATGATCCCACACTAGGATTCCCTGTGTCGTGGGTATCGGGAACTATGAGTAGGTACTATGGTACCCTTAGAAATGGTACCATAGCAGACCCGGAACAAATATTTGCAGATCATACAAACATTTGTCCCGCAGCGGGAATCGAACCCGCAACCTCTCGCATCTCAGCCGGCTACCTACACGCCCGCCGCGCCACAGAGGTCGTCATAAAATGCTAGTGTGTATCTTACACAATACTTATCTACATCTATTGGTATTGGAACCCTAGGCAAGCCCTCAATCGCCGCAGGCCCTATTAGAGCCTACACCCTTTCTTCCAGTACAGTAATGAATATCATCTGGTTGAGCATGGGTTGAGCCCACAACCTGTCCCTGTTGCTTGACGTCTGGAGTTAGCCTCTTTACCTTTCGTTTTGGCCTTAAAGTCTATCCAGTACTATGGTAAAGAAAAAAGCATGCAATGCATTACAAATATGGCCTGTAATTCTTGTGGAAGTCATGGCGTTATTGTGAAGTTATACAAAAGCGAGTAAAACATACTCTCCGCCATTGCGTCCCAGTCTTGGTCGAACCATCTACCAGGGAGTTGAGTTGGACCGCCAAACTTTCCCACGCTTTTTGTTGGCTGTTTGCTTGGCTGGCCATCGGCCCGCTGGCGAGGCCCATTGCAAGCAGTTGTGGTGTGTGTTGGTGTCTAACCCACATTAATCGTACTCTAGGCAAATATAAATCATCCATTATTGCTCTAAGCTCTCTGAAATAGGTGGTGGACATTCAATTATTAGGTCTCCCTTTACGTGTTCCATTTTTCTATCTTTTCATCTTTAAACATCATTACACTCGACATCATTTAAATAGGTACTTACTTGCTTTTATTTGAAAAATGTCACTTCATAAGAAAACAAGCAACTTTTCTCAAAAATGTAATTAAAAATTTGTTCAAGTTGGCGCCAACAGTTTTTGTAAATAGTCGCCGCTCGCTATTGGGCGCGAAGACAAATCGTTTTCATTCTTTGCCCATAGACCACACATAGAGTTCCATTTTGAAAGTAACTAGAGCTGTTAAAATAATATCGATAAACATCGAAAGTCACCGAGCTAGAGCTTGGTGCAGCAATGCAGCTTTCCGATACGTAATCGCGATTAATAACAATCTTCGGTTACCCACCAGGGCGAGTGAACAACTATCATCAGTGAGTCACTATAGACAAAAAAGATAGGGAATCGGGGGGCTGGTTCTTGACACATCGGAGAGCTCTTATGTATTTTGCACACACTTGGCACGGACGTCTGGTGTGGTGTAGTTTAGTGTGGATTTTTGTATGGAGACACCGATAAGCGCCCCTAGCGTACACTTTGAGAACTAGTCCATCAAGAGGGGGAGCCTTCTCTACTGCGTCATCCGATTTATGGTCACCACTCGAGAACCTTTATTCTCCAACGGTTATCAGTTCTGCGAGCTATATGACCCATTGCAACTTTAACTCGCTAATGAGGACCAGTAAAGTTATAGAAAATTCAATAAAACTGTTATCTACGTTATTCTTTATGGCATAAGAATGATACATCCTTTAAAAAAAAAAAGTAGTGCAAAAGCCGCTTTTTAAAAACGGCTTTTGCACTCAGATATCGAATAGCAAAAATACTCTTTCCGAGATGGTGGGATGAAAATAGTAGATTGTATAATAAGGGAGCAAAATAATATTTTTACGGCGAGGGCGCTTTTTGAGAGCGAAGTGAGCGATTCTAGAGTAGAATCCTGAACGTAGCTGGCGATTCAAAGTACGTCGCCTGAGCCAAAAATATTTTTTGCGCCCCAGTGATACATTCTACTTTTCATCACCCTATGAGAAAATAAAAGGCGCCTCATATTTTATTTCAAAACAAAACCATGAATTTCTAACGTGAAAATTGTCAAAAACGAGGGCTTTTAAATTCGCGCGTTTTTAAATTTTTTTATTCAGCCTGCGGCGCGACTATTTCCCGACGTACTAGCCAGTATTTATTCAAACAATATTTTCGTTCGATTTCTTTGGCGCTGAACACTAAGATGTTCCAAATTCAAAAAGTGCGCGGCAAAGATAATTGCGGCGCACTTATTCCTTTAGCGCTGAACACCAATGTTCTAAATTCAAAAAGTGCGCGGCAAAGTAGAATACACCACCTTTGGGCGCACAGGGGTGAATTTCCCGGGACCAAAAATTGCGTGGCATCGATGAAATCGGTACTAAAAAATATGGTTATAATTTTCTAACATTTTTTTCTGGTTACATGAAATAGTTATCTATGTGGAGCACTAAATATTTTATTAATAGGATTAATAGGTACTCAAAAAAAAATATTTAAACCTCGAAATCTTTCATTGCCGTGTTTGTCCACACGTCACCTTGATAAAAATGTATTGGTTATTTATATTAAAACCTAATTTTATTTGATACGTGAATAGTTAAAGTATTGTTACGGAATACATTTATTCAAATATTTAAACAATACAACGAATGGTCACTAAAAATTAATTTGTCCCAGAACTACCTTTAATCACCGTGTCCTAAACATTTACAAGAATATTGTCTTAACTAACGACTTGCGTCTCCCCCTCTGTGCTCAAAACGTTGCACATTTGTGCCGGCCAAGCACCCGACGTGGAAGGACGTACACACGTGCCTGCGTTTTCACGCCATAAATTTAAATATTCCATTTTTATGACACTGGACATTTTTTCTTTAACCGCCATGGATAAATATAACTTCTATTTGAATAAGTTGGTCGTCTTGATGAAGCATTCGATAGAACGCCATTTCTCTTATGTTTATTCGTGAAGTGTTTATTACTTTTAATAATTAATAGTTTTTTTGTTATTTTATATTTTTGCCTTGTTTTTCATCGCCGTGCTTTCATTGTCATGGTTTCCGTGGGCTAAAATTTGCTATGGCGATGAAGAAAAAAAACACGGAAATGAAAAAAAATTCATTGCCAAGCCTTGTAGTTTCATTGCCGTGGCCTGGTGTTTCATTTCCGTTCGCCATGGTATGATTAGGCATAGAAAACATCTTTACAGGTAGTACCGAATACTGACAGTACAGGACTCATCATGTTAACTCTCTGCAATACAATAAAAGACTTAAGGGTAGGGGTGGAACTAAGCCATTGTTTGTGGTATGGGAGGAATTCATAGGATCTGATGGATAGACATGGTCTGGGTATGCCTTTCCCTCTCGGAGACAGGCGTGTATCAATTGTGTGTATGTACATGTAAATATATTTTGCGCCCGAGTGTTACACTCTACTTTTCATCACCACTATGAGAAATTAAAAGGTGCCTCATATTTTATTTCAAAACCATGAATTTCTAGCAATCCGTGAATAACTTTTCATTTAAAAAACAGACTTCCGCCATTGTATTCGACTAAATATTTGGATGAATAAAAATTTATGAAAGAACCATAGTGGTGAAAGGATTATGATATTTTCTGAACGCAACTGCTTGGTTTGTTGCTGAAAATATCAAAATCGCCATATGTATGCCTACAATATTTGAGGAGTTCCCTCAATTCCTCATGGATTCCATCATCAGAACTGGATTCTGAAAAAATGGGACCAATCTGGAAGTATAAAAAAAATAAAAAAAAAATTAAATAAAAAAAGAATTTTCCAAATTGGTTCATAAACGCCGGAGATATGAGGTAACAAACATTAAAAAAATAAAAAAATACAACCGAATTGAGAACCTCCTCCTTTTTGTAAACTCGGTTAAAAAGTTGTTAAAATTGAGGAAATCGCGGGCTGTAGTTCGCGCATTTCTAATTTGTTTTTTTTTATTCAGCCGGTGGCGCGACTATGGGCCGTCGTACCAGCCAGTATTTATTTATATTTGCATTCAACTTCTTTGGCGCTGAACACTAAGATGTACCAAGTTTAAAAAAGGCGCGGCAAAGATAATTGCGGCGCACTTATTTGAGTTCGATATGTTCCAAATTTAAAAAGTGCGTGGCAAAGATAATTGCGGCGCACTTATAGAAGCTTCATACAGAAAACACCACCTTTGGGTGCACTTAAAGGCGAACCAAGTCGTCAGTTTATCGAACTGTTGGTAGGAAAGATTGGAATAAACGTCCTTTTCGAATAGATGGGATGAAAATATTTTGTCCCCGAGTGATGCACACTATTTAATTTTTTCATCACTACCTATGAGAAAAATATATTATCACCATAGAGAATTGAATGTTAGGTACTGATTTTTTTTTACACAAAACTTTCGCGCGAGCGCCTCCAACCTAACTACGCAAATCTATCAGAAGCACGGAGCGGACCAATCAGTAGAGAAAGCTCGAACTCCTATGGGAGCAAAATTGAATTTGGCTCCCGCTATCCTTTCGAATAGGTGTGATGAAATACAATGACATCAAGATGTTGGGACCCATGAGCTAGGAACTGGTTTAGACTGCATTACATTGGTAGCTTTACACAAGTGACAGGGCCAGACTCACCGTCACACCAGTGTGAAACAGGAGCATTTGAGTTCTGTGGCTCTGATTAGTTAAAGAAACAACTATGAAATCAGAAGTATTCTTTATTGATTGAAATACCCTGAATAATAGAAATGCAATCACAAAAACTACAACTAAACAAATAATTTCTTATATCTATTTATCTTTATCACAGCGATTACTCAGCAGATATTTACAATTTAGAAAATTATTATTATACATTTCAAAGACGAGCTAGTAAGATTCTTATTAACATATTTTAGCCCCCACACTAGGATGCCATGTATCGTTGTGGGTACAAGACAATTCAATCAAAAGATTCGAAATGTTTTTAAATATGGTCGAAAATAGGGCGCTAACTAGCTAATGTCTGAAGCAAACGCGTTAACATCAATCACACAGCAAGTTTACATAAAACATGTTATTTGACGCCATTTTTACCCAACTCAAACGAAGGGTTATTACTTATTACGCACTACATACCTATATGTATGTATGTGAACCAATGCAACAATGAAAACTCCATTCAAATCAATTCAGCAGTCTTGGAAGAGATGACTAAAAATGCGAAAAGCATTAAAATCATTTAGCGTTTTTATCGCCCTGCTTTCGCTTGCTATTGGCTCAGGCCCAATTCTCGTAAAAAAAAATCAGTCAATATAAAGTTCGGATCACATTTCGATCTAGTGTCGATGTCTTAAATGTCAGAAATGGTATTCTCCTAACTTAAAATACAACACGGTAATGAGATTATGTCGAAATGTGACCAAAACTTGAACGATTGAAAGTTTTTTCGATAATTTTAGCTTAAATAGATGAAGTCTCTCTTTACTCTTTCCAGTTATATATACAACTATCCTACTCTAATGGTAGTCACCGTGAATCGAAAGTAGACCAAATTATTATTATGAGGAAGCAGAATGCCAACTTTATGTTCACAAGTCAGTCTCGATTCGGTCAACTTTCAGTGTAGTTTTAAAATAATTAAGAGAATTGGGCCTCAGGAATCATCTTCCACCAGTCATCACACTTCACTGGATTAACCTTACGACGTTACGGCGGTTAGTGACCATGAAAAGACCAGTGCGGTGAAAGGATCAGTGCGACCGTAGTCCTTCCTGGTGGTGGTGCGTTATCGTTTCTTCCGTCGAGGTTTCTCGCGAGGTGCGACGGAGACAGAGGCGCCGGCAAGCTCCTCGGAGGACGCTTGCGAGGTGTTCTCCAGCTTACCGCGCGCCTCAACGAAGAACATCACGTCGCGGAGCTGCTCTTTCAGCTCTGTTATCTGCAGGTGGAAACAATGATGAGTACTTCAGCATCATTACACAGCCACTGCTGCACGAGGCCTCCCCCCTTAAATGCATTAGGGGATTTGCAATAATCACCACACTTGGCAGGCAGATAGTTGATAAATAATAATAATTGTGACGATCGCAGGGGAAGTCAGTGAAGGGAGGCAGTTCAAGACCATTTACCGTCAATCTGCTATCTTACCTCGCCTCGCTGTTTAACTTCGCTTTAAACTCTGATGTCAATCGGTTTACCTCGTTGTTGAACTCTGATATCAATCGTGTTACCTCGCTGTTTACATCTGATGTTAATCCGCTTAGCTCGCTGTTTACATCCGATGTTAATCCGCTTACCTCGCTGTTGATCTGTGATTTAAATCTGCTTACCTTGCTGTTTAACTCTGATGTTAATCTGCATACCTCGCTGTGTCAACATATTTAGCTCGCTGTTGGTCAATCTGCTTACCTCGCTGTTGATCTCTGGTGTCATCTAGCGGGTACCTTACCTCGTTGTTGAACTCGAGTTCCTTGTCGCGGGCGCGCGCCTGCCAGTGCGCGTGGTTGGCCGCCATGGCGTGCGCTAGTCCGCGCTCCTCCGACAGTGAGCTCTGAATTGCGGACAACCTGCACACATAAACGTTGTTAGGACCAAGGTCACCAACATTATTACCTGCCGGTTTAGGCGAAAGAGGCGTTAAGACGAGGCTCCTTGACTTTGGAGTCACTTCGTTACATTCTCACTCGGTAAAGGTAAAAGTTACAAACTTGATGTTTATACAGTGATTACTTGAGGATGCAATCTAACGAAATCATAGATCAGAAACACGATTGGAAAAACTTTTCTCGATAGATTTATTTTATGAAACCGGCCCTCCTTCGTATCTAGAAGATATTGACGGTAAATTTTTATACAATTCGGTAGAAAATCGCAGCACGTAACAATATAGAAGATGATTTATTTAGATATTTGCAACTTTTTAAGCAAAACGAAGTTTTATCACGTGCCGTTTACGCCGTTTACTTCCGAGTGCTACTGAGCGGGACAGAATCTATACCGCATTTCTTCTCGGACTCAAGTGAGTAATAGCGCTATCACTTTCTAATCGGGGCTCATGGGCGGAGTTAGCGTGGGAAATTTTTTCAAGGAGTATCGTCATAACCACCCGTTTAATATTAATGCTTTTTATTGTACAAGTGGCGGGACTAGCAGGTTGGTCCTGATATACCTGTTAGTTACAACAGTAACATAACTCAACAGTCACATACATAATCTTGATCCCACACTAGAATTCCCTGTGCCGTGGGTATCAGGAATTACGAGTACCATGGTACCATAAAATTTTTGAAACTATCATGGTTATTAACATAATTATCACTAGAAACGGGATATTTACCATGATTTTTGAGCTTTTCTTCCGGATACCGTTAGTGTGGTGTGTAGAGATGGAGTTAAGTGTGACAATGAAACTGATGGTAGGGGTGTTCGTAATAAAAGAGTGAGAAAGAGGTTAGATCGTTACGGCTACCTATAACAATAAAAATCTACTCGCAAAGACTTCAGTTTACCCGTGATCATGGCGCATGAAACTGTGCCGAAATATCCGGAATCAATAATGCTCAAAAATCATGGTAAATATCCCGTTTCTAGTGATAATCATGGTGCCATAATACCCAGACCAGGAACAAATATCTGCAGTACATACAAACATTGGTCCCGCAGCGGGAATCGAACCCGCAACCTCTTAATAAACTAGTGGTTCGCCCCGAACTGAGACCTCGCGCCTGACTATTAAACCAAGTAACTTCCATTTTTAACCGACTTCCCAGAAAAGGAGGAGGTTCTCAATTCGGTTTTTTTTTTTTTTTTTTTAATGTTTGTTACCGCATATCTCCGGCGTTTATGAACCGATTTGGAAAATTATTTTTTATTTGAATAGATATACTTCCAGATTGGTCCCATTTTTCAGAATGAGGAATTGAGGGAACTCCTCAAATATTGTAGGCATACATATTATGGCGATTTTGACATTTTCAGCAACAAACCAAGCATTTGCATTCAAAAAGTATCATAATCCTTTCACCACTATGGTTCATGCATTTTTTTTTTCATCCAAATATTTTAGTCGAATACAATGGCGGAAGTCGGTTTTTAAATGAAAAGTTATTTTATTATTATTTTTGAAAATTTTCACCTCGAGGTCAACAGGATCTATCTGTAACAACTCTAATTTCTACACATCATCGAAATAACCTTTGAATAGAGCTAAGCAACGGGGCGTAATACTACATACCTGTTAGTACCTATATCAAGTACCTGACGAATTAATTGGTAACGTCCTTTTGACGAAATCATAGAACTCCAACGTCATTCAAATTCTTAGAAATGGGAGGTCAACAACGGATATTATATTGGTTTATTGTTTTATAGGGTACATGTCTCGAAATTCTTCAATTTCAGACTTTTCCCTGTAGTTGTGACACAAAAGCCACAAGCATACCAAATTTCAGCATTGTGGGATTGCTGGAAGTACCCTAGAATTTTCGATTTTTACGTTTTTTATTTTCCCTAATATCTCGGAAACTACTAAGTTTAAATACTTATTAAAAACAGTTTTGAAATGTCCAACCCAAGCGCTTTCATTAGACACCCCACTTGATCTGATTGTCTAACTTTTTTTTTTTTTACCCCCTCTTGGACCCCAATATCTCAGCAACCCCCTGACCGATATAGCTCATAACCTTACCTACAAATTGTCCTAATACTATCTACTCCCATACCAAATTTCATGAAGATCGGATTAACGGTTTGGAAGTTTTCATCGGACAAACATACATACATACACACATACATACAAACGCCGATTCTTCCAACTTGACTCAGAGAACTCGCTTCGCTCGTTCAATAAATATAAATAAATGCTGGACATTTCACACAACATTATTTAGCCCCAAGCTAAGCAGAGCTTGTGTTGTGGGTACTAGATAACTGATATACTTAATACAATACATTACATAGATAGATATTTTTTATTATACATAGAAAAATACCCCGAATACCCTGAACAAATATCTGCAGATCGTACAAATATTTGTTCTTGCATCTCTGCCGGCTACTCGCCCGCCGCGCCACAGAGGTATTCTCACTAATATTTGCCCAAAGTACTGACTTTGTCTTTGCTGGGTGTTATGGTACCATGGTACACTTAGTTCCTGATAACAACGACACAGGGAATCCTAGTGTGGGATCATGACTTGGTTTGTGACTGTTGGGTGTTCTAATTCTAATAAAAAATGGGGGAGATAAGATCTGCAATGACTTCCCCGCATTGGGGTGTATTGTGCATTGTCCCTCTGCTAACACTGTTGGGTGTTATGTTCTGTATGTTAATAATATACATACCCCATTATTCATAATCGTATTTTAGTTAAAATAGCTTTTGTCTTGTTTTGACGTATGACATTTTACATCAGAGAGAACAAGACAAAAGCTATTTTAACTAAAATAGGTTTAGAAAATGATTATTAATAAGGCCCTTAGAGTTCTGAAAACTGACTTGCTGTTCATAATGTTCATCTTTCTCTCCAAGTGTTTGTTCTCCTTGGTGAGAGTCGCGACTTGCTGCTCGAGTGCATGCGCCGCGCTCTCGGCCTCGGTGGCGCGCTCAAGGAGCTTCTCTCGCTCGGCGATGTGTTCCGACATCATTCTATAACAAATACACTTGCTTATAATTAACCATGGTAGTCTCAGCCTAAGAATAGGACTCCTCCAACACCTCCTGTGGATGTCGTAGAAAGCGACTAAAGGATTACGCCAGGGGATGGGCAGCAGCATCCACCTGAGTACTTAACACCAAACTGCGATCACCGATCCGCCTGCTCAGCGTGGTGATTATGACAATTCCCCCCATTTTTTACCGACTTCACAAAAAAGGAGGAGGTTCTCAATTCGGTTGTATTTTTTTTTAATGTTACCCATATCTCCGTCGTTTATAAACCGATTTGGATTTTTTTTTTATTTGAATAGATATACTTCCAGATTGGTCCCATTTTTTTCAGAATCCATTTCTGATGGTTGAGGAGTTTTTAGGAATTGAGGGAACTTTTTCGGGGGGCGATTTTGATATTTTCAGCAACAAATCAAGCATTTGCATTCAGAAAGTATCATAACCCTTTCACCACTATGATACTATTCCACTATTCATCATTTTTTTTTCATCCAGATATTTAGTAGAATACAATGGCAGAAATCGGTTTTTAAAATGAAAAGTTATATTTAATGGAGGCTTCGTCCAGAATTGGACGTCCAAAGGCTGCTGGTGACTCACTTGACACCTAGTTCCTCATAGTACATCCTCTGGCTGTCCAGTTGCTGCGTTAGTATGTACGTGAACTCAAGCTGAGCTGAGTCCAGCTTGTCACGCGCGCACGCGGCGTCGTCTCCGGGCGCGGGGCCCTCGGCCGCGACCAGCTTGCCGTCCGGCTTGTTCTGGACGAGGCGGTGCACGAAATTGTCACCTGCAATGTTCACACTGGTGAGAAACGGCAAATAAACTTGTTAGAGCCTGTTCAGAAAGAAACCCGTCGTGGGATTTGAGGGCGCTGCTGTGCTTAATTACCTTTTTTGTTTAGCGGGCAATACATAATAGTGCGTCTGTTCCGTTTTGATCATAATTACAACTGTTGATACTCATATTAGTGTACATGATCATGGCATGTGTACAAAGTTTCAAATAATAGTTAAATTAGAGAGACCTACAAGATCCTAACAGCCACTACAGTACACCAGATCTATCACAGACACTGTATACTATGAATAATAACATAAGGCTGATAGGACACTCCCTGAAGCTGCAACGTGGGCCAAGTACCAGCATTCCGAGGATGCACATATTACCAAATCGCGTCAAGACCTTCGAGAAGAACAAATCCTCAACAACCCGAGGTCACTCCGCGAAGCCTGCGAAGACCCCAGGAAACTTCTGTGCTTCTGGACGGAGTTAGGCTGGCTAACTATCTAGCTAGTTTACTCTCACGCATAATGGACCATCCATAGAGTTCGAATGCGGAAAAGGGAGTTCTTTAACATTAACATTAACATTACCAAATCGCGTCATGCACACTTGGAACCGGTTACCAGACTCGGTGATCAGTGCCCCCTCAGTCAACTCTTTCAAAAATAGACTGGACAAACACTTAGACTGCACTGACAAGGACTAAGATATACACGCAGCAGCTCAGAGAGCTGCCAGTGTATTATAAATAATAATAATTCGAAGCAAACTTCTTTCGCGTGCAATGCGGCAATCTACCAGTCATCCTCTTAAGGAACAAACTAACCTGCATAATCCCAAACTCTGTTGGATCCAATCTGCAAGGCGTACGTGTGGTTTGAAGCGAGGAAGTGTTTAGCAGCATGTCCACCCTCGTACCTACACCAATTCAAACAAACTTTGTGTCAAATTTACAACAAATATATACGAGTAGTAGGAAAGTGCCGTGGTGTGTCCGGCCTATGAATAGACCCGTCCTTTCGTGGATGTAATAAAAGCCTTACTAAGGGATTACACCAGGGATGGGCAGCAGTATCCGCCTGAGTACTTAACACCAAACTGCGTTCACCAATCCGCCTGCCAAGCGTGGTGATTATGGCAAATCCTCCTCATTGCATTCTATAGGGGAAGCTTCGTCCAGCAGTCTAAAGGCTGTTGAAGAAGTAGGAAAGTTTTGAAATAGGCCACTGATGTAGCCGTATTGTAATTGCTTTCTAAAAGGTCCTCGTCTACGCTACTGATACTGTACTGACTGCAGTCGCGAGATGTATCCAGTGTCTTTTGTCGAATGTACAGGTCGCGCAACGAGTTATGAGCGCTGACCTTCAATGCACAGTAATAATTTTTTGGTTCTGTTTAGCGTGGGGAGAGAGGCGCGACGAGGAAGCGGCCAGCGCCAGCGCGTATTGGTTGATCAGTCACCGCGTGCCCAGCACTCGCGTCTCGCGCTCCCTAGATACAGACGCGCACACTTGTACACATGCGCAATCAACCCCACCACTTTTGCCGAGCGCTCAGAACTCGTTGCGCGACCTATAACTAGATGCATGTATGTACCTGCCACAGCCCACGTGTCCGCAAATGAGACAGATCCACAGCGAGCCTGCCTCCGCCTCCAGCATACCCTCGCCCACGTCGCTGATGTTGTAGTCGCGAGACGTGTCGGTGTCATCTGTCAAAATGTAGTTATATAATAAAAAATACTTTATTGTTTAGTTTGTAAGGAACTGTTATCGTTCCATGCACAAGGCTGTGCGGAAGGTGATATTAATGTGTCTGACAGTAATTACCATGTGCAGGAGGGCACTCGTGGCACACTTGAGTGGCGCGCGGCTCCGGCACCTGCGCGCAGCGGCACACGGGGCAGCGCGCGTGCTGCCAGCGTGCCAGGCACTCTGCGTGGAACGCGTGCGCGCACTGCACGCTCAGCACCCCCGCCACGCTCTCATCCATGCGCTCTAAACATAGAGGAAAGGGTTCAATTTAAAAAACGAATGTAAGAGGTTTAATAGAAAATGGCTACGAAAGAATGAAGTTTCACTGAAAATGGCAACAAAAGAATAAAGTTGAATAGAAAATGGCTACGAAAGAATGAGGTTTCATTGAAAATGGCTAAGAAAAAATGAGTTTTAATCGAAAATGGCTACGAAAGAATGAAGTTTCATTGAAAATGGCAACAAAAGAATAAGGTTGAATAGAAAATGGGAAAGAATGAGGTTTTATTGAAAATGGCTAAGAAAAAATGAGTTTTAATCGAAAATGGCTACGAAAGAATGAAGTTTCATTGAAAATGGCAACAAGAGAATAAGGTTGAATAGAAAATGGGAAAAAATGAGTTTTAATCGAAAATGGCTACGAAAGAATGAAGTTCAATCGAAAATGGCTATAAACGAATGAGGTTGAATAGATAATGGTTACCAAAGAATTAGGTTAAATATAAATCGACTCTGTTTAAATAGACATACATACAGAGAGATACTGTATTTTAAAATGTTACCTAGACAAACAGGACAAGTCGGCAGCTCAGTATGCGATGGGGGAGGAGCGCCGTCGCGCCCCCACTCGACGCGAGAAACCCACGCCATATGACAAACGGCATTGGGCTCCAGGGTGCTGTACGGTACTCCGTCAAACTCCTTGTGGAACTCTGCTGCTGCTTTTGATGTGCGGAATCTGTACATTATAATACTCCATGAAGTGTATTTGTAACGAGGAGGTATTTGTTTGTTCATCAAAATGTACAGCAAATCCCCCCATTCTATTTTATGGGGGAGGCCTCGTCCAGCAGTGGACGTCATAAGGCTGGTGGTGATGATGATGATGATTACCAGTGGTCGTCTAACGGCTGAGTATTGATGCGATGCAGTTGATTGAATGTAGAATAGAAAGACTTACGTGAGCAAGGCCATGTAGTGATCTGGGGATCCATCACGCAACACTCTCACATGAGCAATGTCCTGCTGGCAAGCAGCTGCGAAGGCCAGCAGGTCTGAGGCACCGAGCGCTCCAGGTATCGAAAGCAAGCAGAGGGTCTTGGCTTCTTCTGCTTCTTTCAATTCACTGGAAAAGTATAACAAGATGATAATGTATGGTTAGGTATAGCCATGTCCACACTTGTATCATCACTTGTATAGGTCGCGCAACGAGTTATGAGCGCTGACCTTTAATGCGCAGTAGTAATTTTTTGGGTCTGTTTAGCGGGGGAGAGAGGCGGCCAGCGCCGGCGCGTAATGGTTGATCAGTCGCCTTCTGTACCGCGCGCACCCCGCACTCGCGTCTCGCGCTCCCTAGATATAGACGCGCACACATGTACACATGCGCTATCAACCCCATCACTTTCGCCGAGCGCTCTTAACTCGTTGCGCGACCTATAACACTATGGCTGATACACAGTGTTATAGTGTACCCTACGTGTGGACGCCTATTCTTATCCTTTAAACGAAGCATTCACACTAGATAAAGAAATTTATTACAAATTTACAAGTAAAAAAATCTTTGTAATTTTACAGGCAGCAAAATGTTGCTGAAGCTAGAAATCTTAAATTAAGAACATAAATAATGTTAATTATCACTAGAAACGGGATATTTACCATAATTTTTGAGCATTATTGATTCCCGATATTTCGGCACAGTTTCTAGTGATAATTATGTTAATAACCATGATAGTTTCAAAAGATATAAATAATGTTAACCAAAGTTTAGCTTACTTTATATAATAAAGGTGGTTTCCTGTATTAAATAATAATAGATCTTAATCGTGTATCGCAGAATACCATATTTTATCCCAACAACATGATAAATGATTTTTGTATTTTTTGTGATCCATGTTAACGAAGTTGCGAACGAGCCGCTAGTAAAGTATATTTAATTTATTTCCCAAAATAATAATAAATAAATGCTGGACATTTCACACAACATTATCTAGCCCCAAGCTAATCAGAGCTTGTGTTATGGGTACTAGATAACTGATATACTTAATACAATACATTACATATATAGATATTTTTTATTATACACAGAAAATACCCAGAACACCCTGAACAAATATCTGCAGATTGTACAAATATTTGTTCCAAGGCGGGAATCGAACCCGCAACCTCCTGCGTCGCAAGCGAACTTCCGCCCGCCGCGCCACAGAGGTTGTCCCAAAATCTTAAACATCATACAACAATTCACAGTGAACACACTATTTAAAAATGCCTCACTTGGCAAATATTTGAGAAATCTAGTTGATTTAGAACATTATGCCCATAGGAAGTTCAAATACATTTACAATTTGATAAAAACAAAGTCAGGTCAATGATACCGATGTTTATTTTCATCATGATTTGACATTTTGTTATTATTGCCACAATATCATCAGATGCTTGCAACACAACCTAAATATAGATAATAAATAAATTTGATAAATTAAATTAATAGATATTCTACCTCCTTTATTTAAAGACAAGAAGATTCTTTTTCTGAGTGCAGCTCAGATTAAGGACTTAGACTGATGTTCCGCTGTGTGGTTTAGTGCACTAAAGGTCCTATGGGAACCAGATTGTAAAACTTACTTTTCTTTGTACAAATGCAGTATCCCCTTTGTGACTTCCACCAGAGGGTTTCCGCAAAAGAAGCTGATTGTTTCTGCATCCTCAGATGTGCTGCCCTTAGGTGGAGACCGCCTTGAGCTTGATGGAAGGATTCCAGTGTCCACGTCGGGGCCAGTGAGGATGCTAGCGTATGTCTCAACAGTAATGGTCCTAGATTCGCGACCACCTCGATCCCGACGCTTCTGCTCTTTAGCAGCATCTGTTACCAAACCGTAAAATAACACCCAACAGTCACATACATAGTCCTGTACGACACAGGGAAACGCAGTGTGGGATCAGGAACTACGAGTGCCATGGTAACACCCAGACTCAAAACAAATGTTTGCATAATATTTACCATGGGTTGATAGAAAATGCATTCTAGGCATAAAATTATACTTACATTTAAAAGTTATTCAATCACTTAGGATCTCACTTATTATAATTATATATAGGGGTGTGACAGAGTTCTAGAACATTTAACAACACCAAACCATGAGCAATGATGAATGATTATTGTGAGATCTGTTTGCTTACTCAATGAACAAAAACAATAGGATTTTCATTGAAAAATGACTTTTCTTTGTTCGTAACTAAAATATTTATATAATCCAAGGTTCGTTATTGATAGAAAATATGCTCCTAAAGGGTAACTTACCCCTTTCTTCGGGATTATCACCCATTTCGGGTAGATCTTCGTCGATTTCTATTCGCAAAACACACAACGACACAGACATTTACAAAATCAAATTACTTATTTATTCAAAACAAATCTGAATCTAAATGGTGACGCAAACATCACGTATCTTTTTTACTAGCTGATTGGATTGGCCAATAAACTGGATTTTGGAAATCCAATAAAAATAAATACAAAGAAAAAGCTAAACCCCGTCTTCTCGTCTAAAGAAAAGTACCTACTTACTCTGTGGCTCTGGAGTCTGGCTCTTAGAATGATAGAACGACATTATTCACGCGACTCACGAGTCTGTGGCTAAATAAATCAACTGAGCATTATGCATGGAAGTAATAAGTACTCGTAGTACTTATTACTTCCATGGCATTATGTTCAGAACTTGGAGCAAACAGAATAAAGACGCATCATGGATGTAGCAATCGGACGTTGTATACAAAATCCTGTGCATGCATAAAAACACAATGTTCTTGAATCCGAAATCAATCAACACATGATCAACAAGATCAACACAGATACAGTCACAGACTGACAATGGAGATTGGTGAAGCTAAATGAGGGCTTTTCATCTTCGATAAAAAAAAAGTAGTTCCAATTGGTTGGATAGATGGCGCGGATTCAACTCTAGCTGCCAAGATTGTGTGTGGTGTACGCGTTTAGTTTAAGCTATAATCTAACTAGTCTGTGGCTATAGTCATGATATTCTGTTTGTGTTTGCTTCTTGAGTGCTAGTGATTTCGTGGTGTTTTTGTAAGTAGGCAAAAATAAATACCACGAAACGAAAATATATTTATATCTACGTTTTAGAAAAATTGCGACTATATACCACGTACTTCAGCAGGAGAATAGTAAAGCACGTGGTGTATAGTCTTAATTTTTCTAAAATGATTCCAAACCACGATAATTCGATAATTTCAATGGGAAGTTTTCTGACAGCTAAAAGAAAATAGTTCTAAATCCATGCATAGATGGCGCCTGACCAGATTTGGTTCTCTAAATTTTGTCGGTCAGGCCGAATTGTCAGTGACACTGACTTCACTCACTCATGCTCGTACGTGTTCGTTGGTGAAATAACTGCGTAAAAAGTTTTTGTTGAAATTCTGATATTTGTTAGTGCTACGTATGATTCTTCGTTCTATGCAAAAACAATTTGTTCTTTGTGGTGCTTTTGCAAAATCTTTAGATGACGGAACCATATCGAGTCACCGCCATCTACCGCATTTTTAAGAACTATTTTTTCTTTTTAATTGCCTCTGAAAACTTCCCATTCTATTACATAATAGAATGGGAAGTTTTCAGGGAGGCAATGCAAAAAAATGAAATGTCAACAACGTATATATATATATATACGTTGTTGATGTTGACATTTCATTTTTTTTGACACTTGACATCTATCTACTGAGCAGCGCCATCTATTTTAATCTCTGAAAGCCTGATTTGAAACGGCCGTGAAAACACCGCGTTACTATTTTCGATAACATACAACCGACTGGAGTGTACCTATTGAACGCAACCTGTATTGTATATCGATTATCGAACCTATAAGACGATATACAATTATTTGTTATACATTGCTTGGGTACATTTTGAATGTGTAGCAAAATTTCTGTCAAAGCCAGCAATGAGCTTTGAAAATTGATAAATGTGGATAGTTTGTCCTGTTCATGGGTGTAGGAATAGTAGGAAGGAATTAGAAGAAAAAAACAATATGGCTACCTTACGTACGCAACGGACAGTATCTACAGATGATCATGATGATGACATGATCATTCAATTTCATACGACGACCGACGTGAGCTATCTGTCAGCTGTATTATCTAATTATTGTTTCTTTGTGTTTATCGCTATTTAAAAATGTTATGATCGATTCTTGGACTCTAATATGGGTGCGAAAGACTCAAAGCCCAGTTTTATATCTTACGAGGATGCCGTGAAGCGAGGTACGACGCGTGTGCAGTGTTGTTAAAAGTGCGTTGTAGGAATGTAAAGAAATAATCGACGTTATTTTATTTGCAGTGTCAGATAGTGAGTTGAGACGCATTCGCGAAGCGTTTAAGAGATGTGCCGGCGCTAACGGGACGGCCTTGAGCTTGGAGGCTTTCGTGCATGAGGTGCTATGCGATGGTGTTCCCTACGAGGTGGCCGAGTGGCTATACCAGGGCTGCGGCGGCACCAAGCGAGGCATCGCCTTCAAGGACCTGCTTTGTGGGATCGTGGTGCTCACCAAGGGAAATATCGAAGAGAAAATTAAGTAAGAGCTCTTGTTGGTGCATTGTTTTCATTGCAAATAGAGAACTGCTTACCAGTTTAATAACATTGTCTTATTGCTTCAGAGCTTGGTCGGAGTGTCGATAAGGGGGCGCTGAGGAAAAAAGATTCTTCTAAGTCTTTTTTTTTGCGATATTTTGTCAGAGTCTTTTTTCCTCAGCGCCCCCTTATCTACACCCCAACCCAGAGCTTTACTAAACTATGATCTCTTATCTTGTTTAGTTATGACAAAAGTAAAGAAATTAAATGATGAATTTATTTTATTAACTCTTAGGTTCCTCTGGACTCTTTACACAAATAACCAAGGGGACAACGGCACCTACATTTACAAGAGGGACTTCACCAGAACTCTACACCTGGAGAACACTTCTCTCCCTGTGACTGGTGCTCAGCGCTCGGCTGAAATACTTCTAGGACTCTTTGGTGCTGGAGACAAAGTTACGTTTGACCAGTTCCGGTCATGGCTGCTCATACACAGAGATGCAACGGTGCTGTCAAAGTGGCTACTGTCAGATCTGAATGTGACTCATGATTTGGAGACACCAACATTCTATCAGAGTTTGGCAGGAGTCACACATTTGGAGGAAAGGGTGAGTTCATTTTTGTTTGTTTTTTAGTGGTGCTCCTTTGTTTGTCTGTTTCTACCACCAAGAAGTAATGTTGCATTACTGTTCTTCAACCTATGTGACGTGGTGGGGGAGCAGCCGGCTGAGATGAGAGAGGTTGCAGGTTTTGATTCCCGCTGCGGGGATGTTTGTATGATCTGCAAATATTTGTTCCGGGTCTGGATGTTATGGTACCGTGGTACTTGTAGTTCCTGATACCCACAACACAGGGAATCCTAGTGTGAGATCATGACTATGTATGTGACTGATGGGTGTTATGTTATGAAATACTAGTTGCGCCCCGCGGTTTCACCTGCATGAATAATGATGGAAATTGATAATGATGATGATGAAAAGTAGCCTATGTGTTAATCCAGGGTATAAGGTATCTCCACTCCAAATTTCACTCAAATTCGTTCAGCTGTGTGAGCGTGAAGAATTAACAGACATAATAGGTAACAAACTTTTGCGTTTATAATATTAGTAGGATTTAAGATCTAATTAAGATCACCTTCCGGTGAGTAAAACTGTTACTCACTTATTTTACTTTGTGCATTGGGGAAACACTAAAAAGCTTTACTCTTTTTACCAAAGGTAAAATCTTGTTTTATGCAATAGGTAAAAAATCATAGGTGTTACGTTGGTTAATGTTTGGTTTATCAACAAATAAGGAAAACCTCCATTTCAGCGTAGGAAAATCCAAGTAGGCATTCTTATTGATTATACTAACCACATCATTGGTATCCATTTTGGGAAGTTCTCAGAAACAAATTACTATTGATTGTAATTGAGTGAGATTTCCTCTCACAATTTTTTCTCTACTCCCCTGCTATTATCTATTTCTAAGGCTTTTCTACTATTGGTAGTCCCAACAGAGTGTCCTCCTGACACATATGCCTCTAGATGTTTTCAAATTTGACAGTCTCGAGCAGCTCCCATCGATATGGGGCCAGCGACTTGTTCAACCATCTTTTCCACTGTCTTCCGTGTTTCCTTTTTGTGCATATAAGAGAGGCCCAGTTGTAGAGGTAACATGTCCATTTTTTTTATTTTTCTCTCCATTTATAGTTTTGTTATTTTCCTCAAAGTTTTCTCTTTTCGGGTCTATTCTGCGGTATCTTAAAATACTTCTTTGCATACTTCCTGACATGTTCAAAGAATTTAGGAGTGTTTTAGAGTATTCACCCATGTTTGGCATCCATAGTATTGGTAAGATGCATAAATATGTTGAAGTTTTCTTTTTATCTATTTTTGTTTCCCCTGCAATATTACTTATCTCCATATTGATGTTTATTCTGAAATGTCACGCATTATCTACTTCAATTGAAACCTACTGAATGGATTTCCATTGAGTTGGTACTGATAATGATAATAAACCTTACCTACTCACATCTAGGGCTTATTTACACCATATTCATAATCTCCAACAATAGTCACTTACTATCAGCTGTAATAGTAACAATAACTATGTTTATTCTATCTACCATGTAGATATGTACATTCTATCATGTAGAAGTGCTATTCTGTCTCTGGCTAAAACCTTGACAATTTGACTGAAGTAGATTAACAGATTTCTTAATAGGCTAGTTAGTTAGTTCATAATTTAGCTCAGACATGATTTTATAGATTGTTATTTGTATTTATTTATTGCTCACATGTACATACAATATAGTTCTTATCTCCCCCATTTTCAATTAGAATTAGATACAATATAGTTTGTTTTAGGTCTTATTTTTACTGTTAGTCAGGTAGGTGCATGAACCCCGTCAGGGCGCTGCAACTTGGAGTCAAGATCAAGAATAAAAATTATAGGACAATACTTATGTTAAATCATCATCATCATCAGTCTATAGAAGTCCACTGCTGGACATAGGCCTCCCCCATAGAATGCCACGGTGAACGGTCTTGATCCGCCTCCATCCACTGACTTTCTGCAGCCTTATGTCTGTGGCTCATCAATGGGCCTTCCTACAATGTGTCGTTTGATTCGTGGTCGCCACTCGAGAACCATTTTTCGCCTACGGTTGTCAGTTCTACGAGCTATATGGCCCATTGCCACTAACACATTTCAAATAGTTAGTTAATAACATGCAAGTTACTGAAAACCGTAATTTGTCTCGACATAAAGTAAAAGTTTAAAAACCAAAAACCGACTTTGCAAAAGCTGAAAACAAGTTTATACTTCATTTTTTATAGGAAAGTCGAATCAACGATTCTATAGTAAAGATCTTCAACTTAATTAAAAGACGTAGTCAGGTTTTTCTAAATAAAAATCGTGGATTTGACCCACTTTGACTAACTATGACTTGTTAGCAAGTCCGTACACATGTTTTTGTATCATATATGTAATGTTTATTATAATACGATACATAGCACCTCTGTTTTAGGCAACACATAGTCCAATTAAGTATTTCGTCCAATTATTATTACACACTGCTATACGCTAACTTCATTTTTTGCCCGACTACTTTAGTGAGGTATAGCGAAGCTAGTCTCGCTTCAAGAGGGTCGTTTGTTTGGATGAACCTTCAAAATAGCAGAATGCAATAGTTTAATGATGCTCTTTACTTTAGAGAATGCTAATCAGTTTCGACACCATAGTGTACTTATGTATGGTACCGTTCCGGGAGTAGATAAAGTACATAACTGTGTTCTGAAATGTTCTGTCGTAAACATCTCGGCAGTGGGACTTGGCTGTTCTCTCTATAGCTAGAACATTTTCACAAACCTTCATACCATTTGAATGCCATCATTATCAATATGCTATCACAAATAGGAGGAGCGGATGTAAATAAAAGTTACGTATAATGTGTGTTGAAGATAACATGAATGGAAAATCTATAATTATTATACACTTAGAATAACATTGGCAAATAAATTGGTTGGGTCGGTGACAGTGACGCCCTCCCCACTTTTGCCTCAGCTGATCAATATCATTCAATACATTGGTCTGCATAAGTTTGATGTCAGTAAGTTCGAAAACGTATTAACGTCCATCAAACAAGTTATAAGTCCTACCCGACCCTACTATTTTCCATGGAGGCGCGCATACTGGCTTGAGAGCTGATTCTAAGTTTTTAGCACACAATTGAGACGGACGTATGGTGTAGTGTCACAAGGATTTTGTATGGCGACACCGAAGAGCGCCCCTCGCGTACACTTTGTGAAACTCATTTTCAATAAAAAAAAAACCATGTTATACACCATACGTCCGTGTCAATTGTGTGCAAAATACTTACCCCCTTATTCATAATCATTTTTGAAACCTATTTTAGTAAAAAAATGTTTTGTCTTGTTTTGACATATGACATTTTACATCAGAGAGAACAAGACAAGCTATTTTAACTAAAATAGGTTTAAAAAATTATTATGAATAAGGCCCTTAGAATCAGCTCTCTGACATGTTATCGGATGTTCGTAGTATGCACGCCATCCAAAGAAACTACTTTAGAAAATGTGTTCAGACGTGTTCTCTGGTCGGGTGTTCGCAGTATATCCGTGGCATTAGGTTACGTGCTTGTGATCTGCGATAATAATATCCTCTTGCCCTTACACAAACGAGCACCCGGGCGCAAGCGTGTTGCACTAACGACATAGCCAAAACGAAATTGTATGTAAGAAGCGTTTACCTAGAAAACGTTGTCGATCGCTTAGGTCATCTGCATTACTTTAGTCTTCTTGGCCTCTTTTCAGGGTCACCATACCTCAACCTGGTCACTGACATAACGCAGGGTGACCAAGACAGAACCAACGGCACGACGAAAGAACAAAACATCTCGCTTATCCTTATGTCCTTATCCCACAGTATGTGAGGACATGTTTTTTCTTCTACCATTCCCCTCTATCTACCAAACAGACAACAGTATTATCTACATCTCACCGTCGAGATATCCCTTTAGGTCAATGCCATCGTATCATTGCTTTGTCATTGGAAGGACACTCGTCTGATATATCATTACAAGGTGTAATAAAAGGTACCCCAATTTGTGGTCAGAGAATTAGAAACATCTTGTACTCCTATGTATACAACTTTTTATTTCTAGATTAGTAATTATTATTATGCTCCATGGAAAGTGGTACTTACGTAAAGCCGTTGCATAAACAATATACTGATTCTTAAGAAACACTTCAGTTATTGTGTGTGATTCTTAAGAAGCGTATAGATCAATTTCAATATAAAAATGTTAAAAGACAATTATAGAAACAGCATAGAGGTAATTCACAACAAAGGCTACGTAACCTAATATTAGCGGTGTAGAACTAACCAACAATAATATATGTTTGGTAAAATAACTAAACGAAAAATTCTTGGTAATTCAGTGTAAACCGCGTTGCGTTGCGAAACATTGGTTTGATAATTTATTTTGGAAAATGATAGATTAAAAAGAAAAGTATCTATTTTATAATATACCGGTGACCTGAGCGAGCTGCATAAAAATCTATGTTTTGACTCAAGGACAGTGCAGCAAAAACGATACCAATGGTTTTCTCAGGAGATAAGGAAAAAGCAAAATAAGTATACTGGCGGATTTATCGAGGGAGCGAGCAGCGATTTTTTTAAATGGTGTTTCTTGCCGAATTGACTTGTCGGTGCATTAATTGCTTTACTACAAAAGTTATAGTAGGTTATTCAAATGTAAAGTAACGAAACATTGTAGAAGATAAGATAACAATATAACATTAACAACATGACACCCAAAATTCACATTAATATTAAAAGATTTGAGTGCCAAAAGAGCCGACAAAACGGGCAGAAATTTGGGCACTAAGAGAGCAGAAAAAAATCACAGATGATAAAGGCGCGGCGAGCGGAGCGAACCACGAAAAATTATGTGTTTTGAGCACGAAGATAGCAGCAAAAAAAACACGTAGAAGATATAATATATCTTCTACGTGCACCCTCTTAGAGTTTGTGCCCTGTTAGAGTTTAATCTGTGACGTTTGAACGCCACCATGACCCGGGCCATTTCTGCGCCCTGTGCCGCCGCACCGGACACCACCTTAGTTACGGCACTAAATGCCACGCTTGGATTTGCCGATCAAGATTGCAAGATCATTTTGTTGCAGATTTTAATTTGAAGTTCTGGATTTGAAGTTTGGGTTTTGTGATCGGATGCTGGAAGAACCAATGTGTTGAACTTCCCCACGATACTTGCTAGGAACCAGGTCACCATAGTAGCAATATGGACAGAATATGGGGACGAACGTCCATTCATCATGTTTTCTCTTTTATTTGCATATCATATGCCTTTCCATTACAGTTTGGCGCGACCTATAAAGGGGCGTGAAACTGAATACTTCTAACCATAAACCATACCTTCCAGGACATCATAGAACTGGAGAAATGTTTCTGGTCACTACGTCACTCCGCCCCGACCGGCGAGCTGGACATCGAGAGCCTCACTCCGCTCCTCTCCCCCCCTCTCCCCCCGGCGGCAGTCGCGGGCACCTTCCTCGCTTTCGATGAGAACAGAGATGGACATGTGGACTTCAAGGAGCTGTGCTGCGGACTCAGTGCAGCCTGCAGGGGCCCCCGGACTGAGAGGCTCAAATGTAAGTACAGCATCATTAATTGATACACTCTTCCTGGTACACACTTACTTAAACTTAGCATCATTATCTATACATTCTTCTAGTTCTAGAAAAGGCCTTCTTACAACCCCATACGAACTTAGCACTTATACACTCTTCTAGAAAAGGCCTTCCTACAACCCCATAGGAACTTACCATAATTTCTATGCACTCTTCCAGAAGACACCTTCCTGAAACCCCATAGGAATTTCGCATCATTACCTATACACTCTTCTAGTTCTAGAAGAGGCCTTCCTAAAACCCCATAGGAACTTAGCATCATTACCTATACAGTCTTCTAGAAGACGCCTTCCTGAAAGCCAATAAGAACTTCGCATCATTACCTATACACTCTTCTAGTTATAGAAAAGGCCTTCCTACAACCCCATAGGAACTTATTATCATTACCTATATACTCTTCTAGAAAGCGCCTTCGTGAAACCCCATAGGAACTTCGTATCATTACCTATACACTCTTCTAGTTCTAGAAAAGGCCTTCCTACAATCCCATAGGATCTTACCATCATTACCTATACACTCTTCTAAAAGAGGCTTTCCTAAAACACTATAGTTTTTTGTTTTCATGAAATGTAGACGGTAGATGGTGAGCAATGTCTGATCATGGAACTAGGAGGGGTTCAACGGACCTCTTCAACGGAAAAGAGTAGGAGGCCCGAGCTTGGTCTCTTTTGAATTGTTCTTGTGAGAAGGTTGACAATTTGTCATGGCAACCAGGGTTTGATGATGCAGCCGGGCGTTCTTTACACTATGCTTAACGGCTAGTTGGAGCGATGACTTCCCAAAGGCGGTGTGCAGAATGCGGTGTAGAGGGGCTGGGTCGAGGGACCCAGCTGGGGAGGGGGGGAGGGGGGAAAGCTTTATGCCTATGTCCAGCAGTGGGCTACTACTAAGAGAAGAAGTAGTAGCAGTTATGGGCTGATGATCATACATGATGCAAAGTAACATTAATAAAGTCGTGCTCATCAAACTGGTTCCAACAAATTAGCTAGGAGTTTTTATCTGAAATCTGTCTGTAGGTATTGAATAGTCGATAACACCGTGCAAAGAAAGTGTTATCACTGTTTCGGGGGCAAGATTATTCAATGATTATTTTCCCTGATTGCTTCCATGATGTTCTATCTGTTGTCACTGTGAGTCGAGGCTACCTGATGCAGTGACCGATTAGTCGCTGTCCCAGATTTGTGTACTTAAGCTGCGAATGTCAATCATCACGTGCGAACGGTTATAGCAAGTAAACAAACTGTTCTCATAGAACAAAACAGCAATGTTCGTTTAATAGAATTGAAATTATCGTGGCTTGGTATCTTTTTAGAAAAATTACGACTATACACCACGTACTTTACTATTCTCCTGACGTTTCGTTGACCATTTAGAGGTCCTTCCTCATGAACACCGACCGCGACCACGCTCAAAGGTGGTAAGACGGTAACTCCACGTCAGCAGGAGAATAGTAAAGTACGTGATGTATAGTCGTAATTTTTCAAAAATGTTCGTTTAAACTAGAGGCCAGCAAATTACGACTAATGTGGCAAAGTTGGACGGAAATTACTGCACTATCGCTGTCTCGCAACTATCAGAAAACAAGTGCTAGATAGTTCCAAGTGTTCTTCGTGTCACCTCGGCCTATGTTTCTTGTTAGGAGCAAATCTTCGTAATTACCTGCGTACTTTCAATCAAACATGAAAAATTCTGCGCCGTATACCTTGTTATTTATACTCACACATTCTTAATTATGGTGTCATAGGTACCATATTCCACGTAGTCCATTCTGTCTTTCCCCGTTTCCACAGTCCAAAGAAAACAAAAGAATCACCTGTCCTGAGTCACGCAATAAGCAACAAATGCATACTTCCTGCAATTCTCGTGAGTTTCCTACCATTCATTAGTTGGTTTGTTGAATTCTTGTGGTAGGACGGATAGGTATTTTTAGGGTTCCGTACCCAAAGGGTAAAACGGACCCTATTACTAAGGCTTCGCTGTCCGTCCTCCGTCCGTCTGTCACCTGGCTGTATCTCATGAACCGTGATAGTAAGACTTTCACAGATGATGTATTTCTGTTGCCGCTATAACAACAAATAATAAAAAAAAGAATAAAATAAATATTTAAGGGGGCTTCCATACAACTAACGTGATTTTTTTGCCATTTTTATAGGTAACGGTACGGAACCCTTCGTGAGCGAGTCCGACTCGCACTTGGCCGGTTATATTGATGAGTTTTCGTTCTTCAGTTTAGGTCAATGCAAATATGGATTACTGACTGAAGCCTTTTAGTTCAGGTCCACTATACCATAACATCAGCGTAATAGCTACGCTCCATTGGACATCGAACTTTACGGGTGAAATGATCAGACGCCCTCCAAGGTCGGTTGTATGGTCGGCGACAAAAGTCGATTGTCATTTTTAGGGTCAATTTGTACGAAAGTGGATCCGTGTCCCCTCTTCAAAATGATGTAAACTTTTGCCAACCAATACTTACTTTACGGGACAACAGATGTCACGTTGTCATATTTCTTTAAAAACGGTCAATTTGATTGGTTTTTAGGTGAGGTACTCTCGTTGAGAGTAGGCCCCAGCATTGGGAACATAAAAGGCTGATCTGAATAATAAGCGTCCGCCGTAATTCGTTGGTGAAAAAAGCATTACTCTTCTAAAGCAACCATAGAAAGTATTCATTCAAGAACATCAAATTACTTTCATAACAAGTTCTCGTAAATGGTGGTAAGCCAAGTAGTGGTTAGTTAGACGTTTCAAAACTATAGCACTATGGAATTAGTGTTCGGCTGATGATAGTACAGATGATGATGACGATTAAATTAGTATTCTCTGCAGAAAATACTATTTTTTTTTTTAATATTTTTTTTACAATCTTTTAAGCTTGTAAAAAAAATCAGTTAGGCTAATGTAAGGGCCTGTACTTTATGAGGTAGGCTCTAAAAAGCAGCATTCAAAACTGGAAACTAAATTGCACTTTTGTTGTTTCTTGCTGACTGTACAATTGTTTATGTGCAGTAAAAACACTGATGAATGCAAAGATCTTTTAAATTGGTCTTTGTAGTTCTATTGCAATCTAAGATGCCGTTTGAAGTGAACTTTATGAGAATGCAATATGATTTGTATTTGATTGCAATGCGGAAAATATGCATTATTGTTTGTTTGGTTCGAGATCGCGTCAATACATCGAATTTCAAGAAACATGTTGGAATAAAGAGAATGAAAAATAATGCAATATGACTACATAGCTTTTAAAACAGCATTCTTTGCAGATCGAATATTTTGATCCTGCAGATAGTATTTCAGGTCTCACAGCCATGGTATGTGCCTGTAATTTCATCACTAGTCCAGTATAACCAGCCCTTTGAACGAAATTCTTGCAAGATCATTCGATAATGACACCGCATAATACTGTACATAACTTTTCATTAAAAAACCGACTTCTGCATTGAATTCGGCTATCTGCATGTTTTTTTTTGCTAAAGGCATACAAAACAATAACTTGTTGCGGAAAATACCAAAATTGCTATATGTATGCCTATAACATTTGAGGAGTTCCCTCAACTCTTCATGGATTCTATCATCAGAACTGGGTTTTGAAAAGAAATGGGCCCAATTTGGAAGTATATCTATTCAAATGAAGAATTTTTCAAATCGGTTACGGCTCGGATATGAGGAAACAAACATAAAAAAAACTGAATTGAGAACCTCCTCCTTTTTGTGATATCGGTTAAAAATCGTTACCAGAGGGCCTAGCCAAACGGCATTCGCTTGGAAGCGATTCCATTTCTACAGTCGTAATTCAATACAAAAGACCACGTGACATATCGGTAGCTAACGTCAATCCCATACATTTTGGACTTTTCTACTGGCGTCATCGCTATTAGAATGTTACTTTGTCTACAGCCTCAAGGGTTAAAGTATGAAATTGTCGTTTTATATTGAAAACTTCAAAGTCTTCAAACAACAACAACAACACCCAATAGTTCACATATACACAGTCCTAATCCCACACTAGGATTCCCTGTGTGTGGGTATCAAGGAACTTCGAGTACCATGGTAACACAACACCCAGACCCAAAAAAATGTCCCGCAGCAGGAATCGAACCCGCACCTCTTGCATCTCAGCCTGCTACTTTCCTTTTCTAAGAATACTAAGAAGTATATGAAGTTGAAATGGCAACTTCATACTTTAACCCGTATGACTTTCTTTAGGCTTTGTATTTTACAGCAGCCAAATAAAAATATATTCGCCGAATATTTCCATCGGTGTAACATCGCGTAATTGTTACACAATGATAGCATCAAGTGATTGTTAGCAATGCTCAGATGTATCTTATTTGCACGTAGATAACGGTATTATGGTGGTTAGAGGTTACGTAACTATAGGAGAAACCTAGGAGCTTGGTTTTATCTTTCTGTCAAGGATTATTAAATAAATATATGCTGGAGACATTTCACACAACATTATCTAGCCCCAAGCTAAGCAGAGCTTGTGTTATGGGTACTAGGTAACTGATATACTTAATACAAATACAGTACATAGATAGATATTTTTATTGTGCATAGAAAAATACCCAGAACACCCCTAACAAATATCTGCAGATCGTACAAATATTTGTGCCGAGGCGGGAATCGAACCCGCAACCCCCTGCGTCGCAGGCGAACCTTCGCCCGCCGCGCCATAAAGTTCGTCAATTATAAAGAAAATTACATTGAAAAACTCAAGTTATGAATGTATTGAGTACGGCCACCAAACATGACTTTAGAACCATATCGCAAGTCTTGCTTTAAAATAAAATTAATAGTATTCAAAAAAGTTAACTAAATTATTGTATGTCAAGTATGACTGAGTATGTTGGACTTGTGAATCACCAATGTAAAATTAACATATTCAAAACAAATAAATTATCTTTATCTTTAAAATCTTTCCTGGTTCTCGGAACTTTTGACTTCGGGGTTAAAATGACCGTGAGACAAGAAATGCATAAGTTAACGCCTGTATCCAATTTTGTTTTGCATGCAGAGCCTACATGTATCTTATTGCTAAGACTGCATTTAGTGCTATACGGATGGTCCGTACGGAGCACCGCAGTGTGGATCGTCCGTACGGTCGATCATTTAGTGCTCCACGGACCATCATACGGCTCGGACGAGAATAGTCGCAAACAGCAGCAGTACAGCCGAGTGTAGTTCGCGCAGCACTAAACGCGTAGATTAGATGCCTCGCGCGTCCGGATACGGGCGTACGGAGCACGGACGCGCTCGACGGAGGGTCCTGGACCTCCGGACAACAGACGTCCGTACGGACCATCTGTATACCACTAAATGCAGCCTAAATAAGAAGCCACTGCTAGAAATAGGCCCCCTGTGGCACGATGACGAAGGTCTTTAGCCGCTTTCATCACCGGCTTTTTGCGACGGTTACAATGTCACCGGTTCATCGAATGGGGGTCCGTATACACTACGCCTTCCTGTTAGTGAAGGATAGTATAAATTACTATTCGACCGCTGTTTCCTCTCTTCCAGTCTGCTTCAAGATCTTCGATTTAGACAGCGATGGAGTGCTGAATAAGAAGGAACTGATGGACATGGTTGACATCCTCTGCACAGTCGCCAACGAACACAGCAAGAACCAAAGCTCTCGCGCCTCCACTCCAGATGAGGCGGAGCCGGAAGTCGAGAAGGGTTTCGATCCGGAAGTGATCTTGATGAACCTGCGGGAGAAGCTGGTCGTCGCTCCGAAGGGTCGGAAACCGGTGTTTCAGCTGGGCTCGAGTGGGGAGGAAGAGATGATTGTGTTGACAGAGGTAAGTCACTTTTGTTAGGTCATTTTAGTTATTAACTGGACCACCAACTGGGAAATACTATAATATCCAAGAATGAGCCTCTATTCTACGCTACTCTGCGCATTTAAGAGAAGGCTACCGGTAGGGCGCTTACGCCTTTTTGCGCACGAACGAAGTGCTTCTATTTTGGCTATTATTCATCAAACTCCATTAAATTTTGTACAAATGATTAGTAAAGGGCGTAAGTACCCTTTTGCTAGCTACCAGTGACCTTCTCTTAAGAGGGCGGTAAGGTCGGGATAGTTTTAAACCTGGGGTCAACTTAGACCAGCTGACGTATAGAGGGGCGTGGAGAATGTGTAATAGGCGGAATAAGGAAATTTAGATGTAGTCTTTTTCAAAATTACATGTTTCAGTAAAAGTTAAAACCTTTTTTCTCGCTTGCAGACTGATAACGAGAGTGTAATCGAACACGACACGGTGCTGACCCTGGAAGACTTCCTTATCTGGAGCGTGGAGAGCGCAGACGGTCTCGTCTCTCCCTTCCTGGCGCTGCTCTTCGAGACGTGCCACATCGTGCTCGGTCTGAGACCGCAGTGCAAGCATCACGAGAGGAACATCGGTGAGTAATATCGCGCAGAACAGCTCGTCTCGCCCTTCCTGGCGCTGCTCATCGAACTACGAGTAAAGCTGGGGTCCCACAGCCTGATTTCTCACAGGTACAGACGTAAAATTACAGGCGACACGCCGTGGGAACACTTTGCCTGCATACGCCTGCCGTTGCCTCAAGACGTCGACCAATCAGCATGAGTCCGCATAAGTCCCCGCCCTCTTGTACCCGCAGGCTCAGGCTGACGGATTGTGGGACCGGGCACGCGCATTTGCATGCCTGTGCCGGCGCGCGTAATCCGAATGGACTCCGCGTATGCAGGCGAGGTGTTCCCACGGCGTGTCGCCTGTAATTTTGCGTCTATACCTGTGAGAAATCAGGCCGTGCAACTGCAGCTTTACATGGTATCACAACACTCTGACCAGGGTCAAATATTTGCAGAATGTCAGATGCCAACATTTGTCCTAGCGGGAATCGAACCCGCATCCTAATAAGGCTCAAATGGCGTATAACAGCTGTAGCTAGCAAGACCAGTGACATAGTTCAATTTATTTTACGTGTTCATTGAGAAACCATTCTACTTGAGGTACTTGTGGCTACTTGTGTTTGTGCTTTCTGTTTTCCGTGGTGTGTCCGGTCTAAGGATAGACCCCTCCATCTCCTCCCGCGGATGTCGTAAAAGCCGACTAAGGTATTGCACCGGGGGATGGACAGCAGCATTCGCCTGAGAATCTAACACGAATACTGCGATAACCAATCCGCCTGCCAAGCGTGGTGTTGGTGATTATGGCAATCCCCCCCATTGTATTTTAAGGGGTTGGCCTCGTTCAGCAAAATGCCCGCAGGCTTTTGATGATGATGATGATTCTACTTGTAACTGACCAGCCTCTGTATTGTCTAACAAACTTGTAATCGCTTTCATTTGCGATTTCGCAGTACATTGCGTAGCATGCTTTAGCTTATTGTCGCAAGCCGAAATATTCAAAACATAGAGCGCAATGTACTGTAAAATCGGAATCGACAGCCATTATCAGTCCGTTAGCCAATAAAGGAGCTGGAAAGAAAATACAAGTTTATTTATTTATTGAGAACACATCATACATATTACACATTATGAAAAATACAAGAATAAAAATAAGTTCTGTTATGTATAACAATAAAGGTGTTCTAGCATTCACCACAATGTACTCAGAGGAAAAATAAAAAGAACGAAACACTAAAATAGTTAAAAATTTAAAAGTTCTAAAAACTTTCTAGAATGTCTATAATATCTACGCAAAAGTACTACTATTATTGTATTGACGACCTCTGTGGCGCGGTGGGTGAGCAGCTGGCTGAGATGCGAGAGGTTGCGGGTTCGATTCCCGCTGCGGGACAAATGTTTGTATGATCTGCAAATATTTGTTCCGGGTCTGGGTGTTGGTATCACGGTACTCTTTAGTTCTTGATACCCACAACACAGGGAATCCTAGTGTGGGATCAAGACTACGTTTGTGACTGTTGGGTGTTATGTTATAACTACCTCAACTAGATACTTGAACTGATCGTACAGTGTAGATAATGTTGTTGTAACAGTGAGGTAAGTGCAATTCGCACATACATAATGAGCATAAACACTGTTATCTGTGCGCGCCGCACTTGACACGAATAGGACTTTCAGCTTAAACTGATATCTGTATTGTTTTGTTTACTTTAATTAAACTCTTTGTTACCGATATTACATACTTTGTTATATAATTATTATAGGTATGTAGTTGGGAATACTTTGACTGCGTTGAAACTTTAATATTTCGGGTACTATTGAAATTAATCGTATACACAGTAAATCTCGATCGCGATCTGATTGATCCAGATTGATTGTGTATGAAGTAGATTGATACATATGTTCACAAAATATCTAGATATAAGTATTTTGAAATCAAGATTGAACGTGTAATGTTGTGACGCAATCCGGGATTGCGTTTAGAGATATGATCGCGATCGAGATTGATTGGCTGCCTAAAATTCTGTTTCACGCTGTGGGTCAGTTTTTTTAGAATAAATAAATAAATAAATGCTGGACAGTTTCACACAACATTATCTAGCCCCAAAGCTAAGCAGAGCTTGTGTTATGGGTACTAGATAACTGATATACTTAATACAATACATTACATAGATAGATATTTTTTATTATACATAGAAAAATACCCAGACCACCCTGAACAAATATCTGCAGATCTTACAAATATTTGTTCCGAGGCGGGAATCGAACCCGCAACCTCCTGTGTCACAGGCGAACCTTCGCCCGCCGCGCCACAGAGGTCGTCAAATACGTACGAGAGAATACGTATCCTAATCTAAATTTAAGCAGTTTTTCATATCGCCAAACTTGATTAATATTTTGATTAGATCGACGGTTACTAGTTCTTTCTTAGACACCCTGTGCTAGGTCAATGACCAGCCCCTTTATTGGCTAACGAACTGATAATCGCTATCGATTCCGATGTTAAGGCTCCTACACACGATTCCGGCGGCCCAGCCGGTGGGCATGTCACCGACAATCCCGGCGGCTTGCCCGGCGGGTATCTGTGTACCCGCAGCGTATATCGGCATACCCGCGCGGCAAAAAGCCGCCGGCTGTGCCGCCGGCATAGTGTATGCCTTTACAGTACATTACGCTTTATGTTTTGAATATTTCTGTCTGTGACAAAAAGGTAAAGGGATGCACCGCAATGTACTGTGAAATTGAAATTGAAAGCCATTCCCAGTTCGTTAGACAATATGGGGGCAGGTTGTGGTATAGTGGCCCAAAAAAGGGTCTTGTGCCAGATGGGAATGCACCAGACTGTGGTGAGTGTGAATATGTTTTAAAATAATAAAAATTGCCATTTAGTGTAGGAGTTAATTTTGAGGAACGGTCCAAAGTCATTTGCTACATCCATTTTTGGTGCGAACACTCGTTTCCCTATTAACTGGTCTGTCTCCCCGCAGTGTTGGGCTGGCTGCACCGCTGGTCATGCCGCGGGTACCGCGTGGGACAGTTCTGGTACCTAGTGGACGCGGAGTGGTGGCGCACTTGGGCGGCGCACGGTCGGCACCCTGAGCCGTGCGCTCGCGCAGCCTGCGCGCTGCCGCCGCGACACTCGCGACACATCGACGACGCCATCGTCTGCGATGAGAGCTTCACTACCGACTCTACGGGTTAGTGAATACTGTTGGATTGCTTCCTTCCAGAGGCCTTACCATGAGCTCTTATAGTGATTCAGTTCAAAAACTATTCAGTACAAAATATCGGTTCCGTGATGTCCGCAGCTATATTTAAAGGCACAGTACCAGAAGGTCTTTAGACTTCTGCGATTAAAGTTATTCAATGATGACGGATGTCAACGATGAACCGATATTTTGTACTGATCGCTATAAGAGCTCATGGTAAGGCCTCTGTTCTCTGAATGCATCCTTTATTATTGTCTTCTTCTTCTCTTTTTATTGTGACATCGTCGGAGCCCTGCCTAGACTGCTATCTTGCTGGCTATCTTAGAAACCTGTCTCTCCCATAAAAATTACAAGTCTAATATTGTGATGTTACTATACACCTACCTTCAATCCAGCAATTTAAATCCAGCTTGGACGACCTGCTCCCCTATTCCCTAACTAAAAGTCACTCCGTGTCTAACTTTTGACAAGTAAAATTACCACAAATTGCTCAAAATTATCATTAAGAATTGTCAATTGATTGGCATTTTACTTGTCACAGTTAGGGAACAGCTTTCAGTTAGGAAATAGGAGGGCTGGTCGTCCGAATTGACGGCTACCCCCGTGTAGAAACAAAAGGCCGGTTAACAGTATAAATAAACTTTTAATAAAGCACACTTTAATTGACGAAGGATGGCACGATACGAAAGAGCACAGTGATAGAACGCACATTATAGAGAACTATCAAACTAAATAAATTTATTTACGTAAAATTAATGAACCATAACTTAATTAAAGGAATGAAATAGTTGCTTTCATGAAAGTTGATCTTAATTGAAGTACCTTCAGGATGACTTTTTTGTCTGGGCTTGAGTAATGTTGTGTTCACTAGTGTAGATTAGAAGAGTTGTGTAACAGAGTCGATGGGGTCACTTGTGTGGCGCTGCGAGACAGCGTCGCTCGGCAGCGGCAGCGCTGGCTCCAGCAGCGGGCTGGGCAGCGCGCCACGCGGGTTGGACAGCCTCGTGCCGCCGCGCCCCGGACCGATCGACAACTCGAGACTCAAAGCGCATAACACTCTGCAGGTAAGACCTTGAACCGAAGCAGAGAACAAAATACAGTTTTTCCCAGAAAATAAGTCCGATCGACTGTTTTCGTTTGCGCAGAAAAGCGCAGACTGATATCCGACAGTAGCCGAACGTATAGTATATCTCTGTCCCGCCGACATTCGTACACTGTCGGACAGAGTCGACTGATGAACAAAATGGCCACGATTTTACTGCGAAATCGATTAACCAATAACAGCGCAAGATTTTAGCGCGTGATTGCTATTGGTAGAAAGAAGCGCTATAGAAATTGGTCTACGGCGCAAGTACATCGGGGCGACTTATATTTTGGGTAAAACTGTAACATGCGCCAATTTTATCAAGAGAATATGTATATTATGCTGTTGTGTGCCCGTCCTACGAATAGACGCCTCCGTCTCTTCCCGTGGATGTCGTAAAAGCCAACTAAGGAATACACCAGGTGGTGGGCAGCAGCATCCACCTGAGAGCTGATTCTAAGTATTTTGCACACAATTGACACGGACGTCTGGTGTAGTGTAGTGTGGTTTTTTGTATGGCGACACCGATAAGCGCCCCTAGCGTACACTCTGTGAACCTCATTTTCCATACAAAAATGCGGATTACACTATACTATACGTCCGTCTCAATTGCTTGTCAAAACATAGAATCAGAGCCCTGAGCTCTCAACGTCAATTCTGCGATCACCAATCCGTCTGCCAAGCGTTGTGATTATGGCAAATCCCCCCATTGTATCACATGGGGGAGGCCTCTTCCAACATTGGACGTTTAAAGGCTGATGATGATGATATGTATGATAATGTGTTATTATTATGTACTAGCTGTCGTTCGCGGTTTCATCTGCTCTCTGCTACCGAGGGAACTGAATTTTCGGATAAAAAATATCCTGTTCTAATCTAGGGTTTAGTCTATTTGCGTATCAAATTTCATCAATCTTTTCCAGTCGTATTGGCGCAAAGCACAACACTTTTACTAACTATCCATGCCGTTGAGCGTATTCTATGACTGTAATCGTATATAATATTTTCGTATACATGAATATAATCAGCACTGTTATAAAGACGAGCGAAGTTTAGGTATGCTTTGGGTTTGCCACTGAATGAATTCGAATCGTATATTCCCAGCGTCCCCCATCTATCTGGCCCTACTAGGGTACGTTGGGAGAAAAAGCGCCATCGTCCCCCACTCGTGACAACGCCTGAAATGTAATGTTTAAACAGAACTTTTTTTCTGTTGTATCGAATGGGGTTTTCACTGTTGGACAGTTAGGTTCTTCGAAAGTTTTTGTCAGGTATGCGCAAACGAAGTAGCGAGCGTGTTAGCGGCACTGTCGTCTTTTGTATTGTGACTATGTTATTTAGGCATATCTTATGAAGGACGTGTTGTTCAGGTGCGGTCGCTGACGGGCGAGGGTGGTCACGTCCGACGCGACGTGCCGCTCGTGCAGCACCGCGACTTCGAGCTGGTGCCCGACGCGCTTTGGCGCGCGCTGGCGCATTGGTACTCCGCACCCGACCCGCTGCCGAGGCAGGTGAGACACTACAAAAGCTTCCCCCATAAAGATTCTCTGTTCAGCGAGCGATTATTCCCAGATCATGCAAACTTTAGTCCCGCAGCGGAAATCGAACGCGCAGCTCTCTTATCTCAGCTAACTTCATTTATACTCGAGCCTAGAATTAACATGCGGTGCCTCCTGTCACTATGTTCACAGCCGCAAAGTAACGTGACGAATAAAATCATGTCGCCGTGTAACATGCCTCCATTCCAAAAAAATTGGCAAATTCCGTGTGTATCAGGAACTACGAGTACCATGGTACAATAACACGCAGACCCGGAACAAATATTTGCAGATCATACAAACATTTGTCCCGCAGCGGGAATCCAACCCGCAACCTCTCGCATCTCAGCCGGCTACTCGCCTACCGCGCCACAGAGGTCGTCATTAAGTCTACAAAGTCTAAGAAAAACCCAGATTATAAATGGCCTGTCTCTTACTATGAATTACAGTTTAAAACTAACGGGGTTTTAAGATCAATTTAAACTTCCACCTCCTTGCGTCGATATCCTCAATGCTGAGGGTAGTGACCTTTATGCTAGACCTCTTGACTACACGATGTTCCACCAACGAGGTCTGTCTTCTGTGGAACGGATGCCATCACTGACAGAGGAATCCAGTGCTGAGCGAACCTGATTGCTCCAATGCAAACTAGTTTAAACTTAAGCCGCGTTGTTTAATGGGGCCGTTATTGTTTCAGGTTATAAGACCGCCTAATTCGGAGGTAGAATTAGAGCTGTATCCGCTACAGCTGATGTTGTACCGACATGTTCTGAGTACGCAAAGTGGGTATCAGTTTTTCCGGTGTTTATGTATTTATTTACTTTTAACGTCATCTAGCGGTTGTGCAATACAACTCTCGTCGTGTTGCAGGGCCGAGTACGCTAAGCGCAGGCGCGGGCGTGTCGTTGTACAGCGCGGTGCCAATGGCGCCGGCGCCGCCGGAGAGGCAGCTGGCTTATACCGCGGCTTTCTCACGACTCGCTACTGTCAAACAGGTATATAATGAGAATGTGTTTCACGTCTTATAATACGCCATTTTGTACCGCCCGCTCTCTAATCCTATGACAAACGTGGAAGAAAGCGACGAAAATGTCTTATTTCCTCGCATGGTTACATATACATGACATTGTATTGAAGGTTCGCCTACGACGCAGGAGGTTGCGGGTTCGATTCCCGCCTCTGAACAAATATTTGTACGATCTGCAGATAAATTGTTCAGGGTGTTCTGGGTATTTTTCTATGTATAATAAAAAAAAAACTATATCTATGTAATGTATTGTATTAAGTATATCAGTTATCTAGTACTCATAGCACAAGCTCTGCTTAGCTTGGGGCTAGACAATGTTGTGTGAAATGTCCAGCATTTATTTATTTTTATTGTTTAATTAAATTGGGGTCAGGATTTAGGTTGCAAGGACTTCCCTCACACAATACTGGCACTTTACAACATAACATAACACTCAACAGTCACATACTTGTCCTGCGAGGCCTCACCATGAGCTCTTATAGTGATTCAGTTCAAAAACTATTCAATACAAAATATCGGTTCCGTGAAGTCCGCAGCTATATTTAAAGGCACAGTAGCCGAAGGTCTATAGACTTCTGCGATTAAAGTTATTCAATGATGACGAATGTCAACGACGAACCGATATTTTGTACTGAATAGTTTTTGAACTGAATCGCTATAAGAGCTCATGGTAAGGCTTCTGATCCCACACTAGGATTCCCTGTGTCGTGGGTATCAGGAACTACGATTACCATTGTACCATAATACCCAGACCCGGAACAAATATTTGCAGATCTTACTAACATTTGTCCAGCAGCGGGAATCAAACCCACAACCGGGTCCCGTCGTGACGTGACGTGACGGTGGTAAGCGGCCTAATGGTATGACTCTTGTTCCGTAAGAGAAGGGTAGCCTGTGGTGTGGGATGCTACGTGCGTTGATACCCTTGCACCATCTCATACTGTTATGTGTTCCAGGTGATAGAGTTCTTGTGCGCGGTCCTTGGCCTGGCGCGCGAGGACGTGCGACTTTGGGCGCTGGGCAGTGCCGCGGTGCTGCTGGACGACGAGCGCCCAACGTTGCAGGAGCTGCAGCTACATGAGCGGAGCCGTGTGTTGCTCGAGTTGAGGAACACGGATCTCACCTGGCCGGAAGAAATTGGGGCGCTCAGGTAACTGTTCAGTGATGTAATTGGAAATTAATTAACAATGCGACAGGAAATTTCAAAACTTGTAACAATAAATTACGTATAAAAATTATCGATACAACCATCTATCAAGATGCTGATGTAGCCAGAGCTTTCGAATCCATTTTACTGACATTCCGGTCTCTACCACAAAGTCATTAAACTTGTCTCACATAGTCGCTGAGTCACTGTTAAAAGATAATTTACCAGAATCACATTACCCTAGTATTATAAATGCGTTGTTCACGAGGGTGAACCCGTGCAAGTATATAAGCTTTATATAGTTTTGTTTTATAATTTTTTTTTTAATAACAAAACGATAAACTAAACAACAATTTTAAATACAATGGGACTAGGTGGCCTTAGTACTTCCCCGGATGAAATATTTCGCAAGAAGCGTAGAGTTTTAGCTGTGAATTTCCTGTTAACTCTAATTTGAAAGCGGAACATCTCTAAGTAAAAATAATTGAAAAATACTGAATTTAGTTTACAGGAAAACGAAAATCCTAAACTCCCATGAATAACGGCGAAAATTTTCGTGCAAAGAAAGCGTAAAATGTGTCAACTGACTAATAATTTCAACTCTCAGAATAAGGTTAAAATAGTTAAATCTGTTCATATGTTCTGTTCAGTATGAGCAGCGGAGGTTCCCGCGCCACGGAGCGTAGAGAGACTTTAGTGGCACCGAACCTGCCCGGGGCCACGGGACTGCACAATTTGGGGAATACCTGCTACATGAATGCAGCTTTGCAGTCGGTAAGCAATCATATTATTTTGTTAAATGTAACTAAAGAATTGAATTTTGCTAAATAAAAACTCAAAGTTATAGTACAGGCAAATTAGCAAAAAGTGTGGACCTAAGTCGTGTAGTCGTAGATTCTTATGGAAACATTAGATGACACGAAAAGAAGCTTATCCTAGGTTTGCACCGTTTCTGGCGCTTACGGAAGGCTTTTAAATATTAGGTACAAACTTAAAAAGGCCGTAAATTTTATAATAGATGGAAATTACTTGATGCAAGTTAAATTACGTTTAGAGAGACTGTCTTAGTGCATTATGATTTTAATAAAAACCACGTGCATGTAGTGAATACAGTGTTGAACAAATGCATCTTCCGTAGATTAATACCAGTATAAAACTTCCGGCGGATGTAGGTCTAATTAAATGAATAAGTTTAAGACAATTTCCAGAACTACATTAATTTTCCCCGAAGTAGAGCGGCAATAAAATATGGAAAAGTGCCTTCCGTGAGACGCACCAAGGTGCAACCCTGGTAATGTATTTCGAAATTTTTTCTGATAAGTCTATCAATTTGCACCGACTACCTTACTTTTCCCGGAGCCGTAATAACCACAAAAAGTTTTTTTTGTAAATGTTTTTTTTTGTATGTTCCGTATGTCGGATTTCAAAAATACTTGGTGCAAATGTAGATCATAACGGTTCAAAGTCTATGCCAAATTGCACCGACTACTACTATTTCCCCCATTAAGTTACGGATATTATAAGGTTTTCACCCTGTTCCGGAGGGTAAAACTACTGATGCTTCTTATTAGAGGTGATTTTTAAGCCAAACAAAACAATTATAAAAGTTTTCATGACTACATCTAATTAGTTCCACACTTGTACAAAAAATCACCTAATTTGACTGTACAACTAGAGAGCACTGACACGAAATGAGCGACTTCGTCCCCCGATTTCGTGCGATTTTTTCCGTTCGTCGTGGCAAACATGTTTGTGTTTTTGTTAACACAAAACAGTTAGGCCACGCCCCCATTCTGTTAGAATCTCATGTTTGTAAAACACCACACCATGGCGTAGCGGACCCGGCTTTATAATTCCGAGGGCTGAATCGTTAAATAACATAATAACACAATATTTCCTAGATGTATAATTTTCAGCTACGTGTGTTTGTAACTGGCATTTCTGTTTTCAGGTATGGAACACCGGCCCATTGACGAGGTATTTCAACTCGGGAATGCACTTGTACGAAGTCAACACGAGTAACCCGCTCGGGACGAGAGGGGCGCTCGCACTACGATACGGAGAGCTTTGTAAAGAGGTATTGTGTCCATCATGAACATGCTATATACTATCACTTCTGTACCAGACATGATCATGTAAGGCCCTACAAGCGCTCGCACGCGGGGTCACTCACATTAGTTTTCCAAGCGAGGCTACTGAATTTTGGTATAAAAAGTACTCCAAGTTTTAATCTATCTTTGTACAAAATTTAATCAAAATTGTCTTAGCCATTATGACTTTAAAGGCCGCTAAAATTCCAAACAAATAAATGATCAGACAGCGTTTCACTTAAGTATGTATTGAGTACTTTGTAAGAATGTGGTTGGTAGATTTTTAAAAAATCTGTGGTGTTGTGGTGTGTTAACGTGATTCGTGTCCCCAGGTGTGGTCGATGCGCGCGCGCTCCGTGGCGCCGCTGCGCGTGCGCTGGTGCGTGACGCGGCACGCACGCGCCCTGGCCGGCGGCGGGCAGCACGACGCGCAGGAGCTGTTGGCGTGGCTGCTGGACGCCTTGCACGAGGACCTGAACCGAGCGAGGCCGCCGCAGGCTTCTCTGACGCCGCACGCTGACTCCGACGGACGCGCTGATCAGGTGAGTGTGTGGTGCTGGCGGTGGGAGGGCGCTAATTCTAAGTGGGGGCGTTAAGACCAGGGCCCCAATTCTACTAAACAAATTGTGTTTGAATTGTTAATGAATTATCACAAAATTTTCATTTTTGACACTTTTTGTATAGCAAAAGTGTCAAAAGTTACCATTTTGAGATAATTCATTAACAATTCAAACACAATTTGTTTAGTAGAATTGGGGCCCTGCATTGACGACCTCTGTGGCGCGGCGGGCGAAAGTTTGCCTGCGACGCAGGAGGTTGCGGGTTCGATTCCCGCCTCGGAACAAATATTTGCACGATCTGCAGATATTTGTTCAGGGTGTTCTGGGTATTTTCTATGTATAAAAATATCTATCTATCTAATGTATTTGTATTAAGTATATCAGTTATCTAGTACCCATAACACAAGCTCTGCTTAGCTTGGGGCTAGATAATGTTGTGTGAAATGTCCAGCATTTATTTATTTATTTATATTTATTGACGTCCCGCTGTGGGGTGTATTGTGCCCCCCTGTGCTGACCCTACCCCAGCCAGCCCAGCTCCTTAAAGTGACAGAGCAGGACTTTGGGTTGGTGGCAACACCGTTGAAGTGTGTCCGAAGGCGTCGATGATGGAGAGCAGGACAGAAGTAGCTCCTGCAAACCCTGGCCCTGGTCTCTTGCTGGCCGCAGGATCTCATGATTATGATCTGCAGGTGGTGGCTGCGGAGGCGTGGGCGGCGCACGTGGCGCGCAACGACTCCATCATGACGGAGCTGTTCTGCGGACAGCTCAAGTCGCGCGTCAAGTGCGAGGTGTGCTCCACGGAGAGCGTGCGCTTCGACGCGTTCAACATGCTGAGTCTGCCGCTGCCGATGGAGTCCTATGTGCGGGCGCAAATTAGAGGTAAAAAAGACTACCACTAACCGGACGATGCGGAGGAAGGCCTTCCACTCGATGGACTAAAGACATTATAAACGTCGTAGGAAGTCGATGGATAAAGGCGGCTCAAGGCCACGCGTGGCAAGGGGGAGGCCTATGTCAAGCAGTGGACTTTTATAGGCTGATGATGATGAGAAAAACTTTCTGGTCGCATAATATCACTCAGTCTAGTAGAGTAGTAGAGTTTGTCCAGAAAAATAATACAAAAATCCCTATTTTTGTTGCCAAGCAGTAATTTAAGCATTGCTGTGTTCCAGTTTCAAGGGTATGCGTTTGAAGGGTGTCGGTGAAATTACAGGCAGATGACCTAGATATACCACGTAGGGCGCGTCTATGTGTACGTGACCTATGTGGTATTGCAGCTGTAATGGACCTGACCATGTTTGTCCGGTTTCCGCTCAACACCATATGAATAATATGAATTTCTTACGTTACCGAGACGGTTGTCAATGTAAAATTTTGGCTATTGAATTGAATTGGTTTGAAATCTTTGCAATTTGATTGGGTTTTATTTGACATTTCAATCTTACTATGAAAGTCTGTAGCCTGTCATTTTGAGTCATGATTTTCTCAGTGGAGGAACCAACAGTGAATATTCGCGCATTGTTTGAGAAAATCACTATACAGGCCTTGCTCGCAATTAGGCGTAGATGCTGGCAACAACTGATTTGGCGGTCGCGTTAGTAATTTAATGTAAAATTTTCTTACAAATACTTAAGTGAATGGTGCCGTGGTGTGTCCGGCCTAAGAATAGGCCCCTCCTCCTCCCGTGGATGTAGTATAAGCCTTTCTAAGGGATTACACCAGGGGATGGGCAGTAGCCCCACCTTACTTAATCCAATCCGCCTGCCATGCGTGGTGATTATGGCAAATCCCCACGTAAACAGGCTGGTGATGTTGATAATGATGATGATGAAGTGTATGGTTGATTTGAACAGTGATATTGCTGGACGGCTCGGTGCCTGTAAAGTACGGAGTGCGAGTCAACTCGGAAGGAACCTACATGGATCTGAAGAAGAACCTCTCGGAGCTGTGTGGGTTGGCGCCTGACTCGTGAGTTATTCCTACACTAAAACTAATCAATTAAGTACATTCTGAGTTTAGTGTGGTCACTATTGCATTAGGACTATCCTGTGATAGTATGTATATGAAAATTGAATCTTACGGCACCTCACTTTAGCACATTTTGATTGTAAACCGATTTAGACCCAGTTTCTGTTATTTGATTGAGTTCATAATAAAAAAACCGAAAACCCAAATTCATAAAGTAAATCTGGAATTTTGAACTGGAAATTTTCACGTACGTCTGTCGAGTATGTCTGTGGAGGAAACAACTGATTTCAACGCCAACGAACGAGGGTCTTCAGGGTGTATGCTATACACGACACTGCCGCGTACTGTCGGCCGCGGGGCAAAGGGCACAATTGTGATGATGTCATTGCCAATTCGTCTAATTTTTCCCAAAGATTGCTTTGAAATAGTAGATTGTTATACAAGGGGCTAAAATTACCCATTATATACGAGGTAGTTTTACTCCCGAGCTTTAGTAAGGAGTTTTAGAAAGTAAATAGAAACCGAGTTTTTATGGGTTTTTAGCGCCGTGTGTTACACTCTGCTTTTCACTACGATTGCGAGAAAATAAAATAATACAATATGAAATTAATTACGGTCACTACCAATTCAATTTGCAATTATAGAAAAATTCTAAAGATTTCGCACCAATGTCTTTTTTTTATTGCTTCTGTAGCCGCAACGCATTGCATGCATTCTACCAAAGAGATCGCCGATTTTAGTTCCATTTTCAAAAATAAAATGTTCTGTTTGTATGGAACAGTAATAAGTCGAGTCTTTATTCATGATTATTCTGCTTATGACTAAAGACTTTTCGTTTTTGTAGGCTCATTGTCATTTGACAGACCTAAAGAGAGAGAATTAAAAAAAAAAACTTTTTCCCCTAGTGGATGAAATGCTACTTTTTCTTCGCTCTGGTACGCCTCAATGACGGTATTTTTGAGCAAGAGGAGTGAAAAATATATTTCAACAAAATCTTATTTCCAGTATGATAATCGCCGAGCTGAATGGCGCTTTGATCGGGCGCGTGTTTGAGGACACCGCCAAGATGTCCGCCGCCAGCTGCAACGAGCTGTACGCGTACGAGACGCCGCGGGACTGCGCCGGCGCAGAGCTTGCTGACGTCGATCAACAACTTTCTAACGGTAATATCAACACACACTACACGACACCACGTTGCGTCGAATGGAGGCGTACTCTGTAACTGTCGTCCTCTATACACTTTTCTTTAATCTTTATGCGACTACAAATAGTCTAGAGCTTCCTCCATCCACTGACTTCTTGCTAACTTTAAAATCTTGTAAAAGTACTTTCCCATGTTTTTCTGAAGCTTTAAAAAGATGGCGAGTCAATATGGCATCCATTAGAAAGAAGGAGGCCTCTACGAAACGCAATGAACCCTTTCAACACACTTGTTCTTTCACAATTGGTGACTAGGTCTTTATTGGGGCCACCATACTTCGAGCTGTCTGACCTTACTCAGGGTGACCAAGAAAGAACCGGTGACACGAAGAAGTAGTATTAGAAAGTGATAGTGTTGGTGTGACCGCAGGCTGGTCCGGCGGCGAGGGCGGCGCGGCGAGCGGCGCGGGGCGCGCGGAGGTGAGTGTGGGCGCCGGTACTTCCTCACTCTGCATGCCAGCACTCTTCTGCTTCAAGGTTAGCACCGCGCCGCGACCTAATTGTCCCTCTTACCCCCTCCACCCCTTTCCCGTCTCTCCCTCGCTACACACAGAGACTAGTAAACAATACATCCATAACAAACTAGCGCTGCAGTCATGACATGCTCGGCGACATGTCTGGGCCCGTATTCTCGAATAAATCTCGTCCACGTGATGACGTCACATCTCGACCAAACATGGTTATCATTCGAGATTTATCGTCATGACGTGTACGGCATTTTTCCAAGAATCACCCCCCTGTCAGTGACAATGTCACAGACGCATTGCGGTGCAGCTTGCTTTTGCTTACACAAAGAATGCTGGCTAGCATATACACAGTATTATGTTAGGTAATCATTGCAATAATAATTTGTTTATTCAAAACCTAATTTAACAACTAATTTTACAAGAAGTATCAAGAAACCTAGGTAAATACTACCCAAATCCAAATAATGCCATAATATGGTGGAAATATGTTTGAATTAGAAATGATTTTGGTATTACGTTTGGATGAGCATTTTATCCTGCTCTGGCCCCTTAAGTGTTGCATTTAACACATCTTATACGCGTACCAAATGATTTGAAGACTGAAGACTGTAAATTACATAACTTTAGTAATCAAAGTCAAAGTCAAAAAGAACTTTATTCATTGAAATCACAAGGATCATTTTGAATCGTCTTATATATTAAAATTACTCCTGTTCCGCAATGTGAAAGGAGAAATTAGTACTAATGAACCCAAGTTAACACTAACACGTTGGCTAAACAATAATGTGAATATGTATAACACTGAGATACACTAACATCTAAACGACAATGTAAATATGTGCAAAACTGAAATATGAACTATCTGTATAATTTGTAAAGGTGTTAGATGAAAGGTGTTATTTATAGGTATCCCCCTTACCTACACACACAAACAACGAACCTCAGGTAAAATATCAATCAAACACCATGTTTTCTGCTATCCAACCAATAAATCCCAGCGGTTAAAATGTCCCAATAATATAGCGAAGAGTTCTATCTTACTAGTAAATTACTAGAAAATTCTTTAAGGACATAATAAATTAGTAGGCCCGTTTTGACAGCTCTGTGCAACGTAATTAGGGATGTGAACCAACAAATCGGAAACCTGCAGGGCTATTATAAAACGTTCGGAAGGGTTTCGGATCGGATTCGTTAGTTTTTCATTTCGATGAGTAACTAAAATAATGTTCTCTAGTTAAACACAGTAAAAAACAATAAATATTGTATATTACTTTGTTTTACTAGAAAAAATTGTTTTAGTTACTTACCACATCGAAATGAAAAACTAACTAATCCGATCGGAAACCCTTCTGAACGTTTTAAAATAGCCCTGCAGATTACCTATCACGAGAAATCGATTCAAAATTTTATGACGTGATTGTATTTATTATTTTTAACTTATTTACGTTCTAAGCCCTTATTTTTAGTCTCTTTGATCACGCACGCGGGATTGGTACAAGCGCGTGGGTTTCGTTCCGTATCGCCTCTCGAGTACCACATGCGCCGTAGGTATAATATCACGAATCACAATAAACACACTAAAGAAAAAAACGTATGCGAGCAATTCCCGTGTGCGTGAGAAAATCAGTATAACACTAAAAGCGCCCTAATTATTATTTAAAAAGTGAAATTTTCTATATATTAAACTTCTAATATTTATTTTATTTAAAAATTATTGATTTTAATTTAATTCATAAATATTTTAAACTATCACAGGGATGTATGTACTTAATAGCAGAGTTAAACCCGTCCCAATTCACCTACCAAAAAGAGTTTCGGCGAGTTCAAAACGGGCCTAGCCTGATAGCTTTAGTGAGATAAATTCTTCGCTACTTAAAAATATTACTGCGACAGAAATACCGCTTCGACTCGGTCCATTTTTGTAAATTTTTGTGGCTTTCTTCACTTTGAATATTTCAGACTTTTTTTTAAACTTTGTCATTCCTCATCGTGTTTTTTTGTGCTGCAAAGCTAGACTAAACATTTTGTAAATACTTTCCGATTTTGGCATTGGCTATAACGTGCGCTATATTGTCATAGTAGTTAGAAATTCATTATTTATTACATATTTTTTTTTATATTTTCAGTTAAAAAGTTCTGTGCTGTCCGTATGTAATATTACTATTCATTCTAGAGTTTAATAATACATTGACAAAATTATTGGTTTATTTATCACTTTAAACGGGATATTTATAACGATTTGTGTTTTGTGGTTGGTCATAGTGATAATTGATAGATTAAAGTATTCTTTAATATCAAAATAATAAATATTTTTATTTAAGTTAAATGTGATAGCTTTATGGTTTTAAAGCTGTATGTGCATTGCAGCTGTCGCGCTCAGAGGCCATGATGTCTCATAGTCCGCCCTCCACCTTTCTTCGCTCAAACAGCGTCTACACAGATACCACGGATTATAGGTAAGAACAAACATAGTACAAATAAACTAAAAGCCTGGGCTAATTTTGATGAAGTTTGATACACAGATAGATTTTAACCTGAATTCAAATATAGTATGACTTCAAATGCTAGACTGGACATCCCCTATAAATACAATGGGGGGAATTTTCATAATCATTACGCTTGGCAGTCGGATTGGTGATCGCAGTATTGGTGTAAAATACTCAGATAGATGCTGCTGCCCATCCCCTTGCGTAATCCCTCAGTCGCCTTTTACGACATCCACGGGAGTTGGAGGAGTCCTATTTATAGGCCGAGACCACAACGGCCCACTTAATTATTAGATAAAATTTAAAAAAAATTGTAATCCTTTCAGAAGCAGCACCCTACCGAAAGATGTAAAGAAAAACATGACCCCCTCCCCGACCCTCAGCGTGAAGTCGCTCAACTTGAAACCCGCCAGCCCCCGGCTGGGACGCGTCAAGTACTCGTCGTCCCCCTCCAACATGTGCGACATGGAGCATCGCGCCGTGGCCAGGGTGCACTACCTGGTGGCCGTGCATAGGTGAGTGGACATCGCTATACTGAGACCCAATTCTCGGTAACAATTGTAACAACGATCGATTGTTCGTTAGTCGATACAGGCGGGTCTGGTACTGCTTGTACATACTTAGACAGGGACCCGTTTGGCCCCCACACATTGATACTACCTACCTACAATTCTTTTTTGCATTAACCTTTCTTTTTGTTTGACTGCTTGAGTGAGGCATAGCAAAGCTTCACTCAAGTAGTAGAAAAAATATTTGTTCCGGATCTGGGTGTTATGGTTCCATTCCATGGTACTCTTAGTTCCTGATACCCACGACAAGGGAATCCTAGTGTGGGATCAGCCCCCCTATTCCCTATCTTTAATGTCACTCAGTGACTAACGTTTGTCAAGTAAAATGACCATCAATTGACTATTCTTAATGATAATTTTGAGCAATTGATAGTCATTTTACTTGTCAAAGTTAGTCACCGTGTGACTTTCAGTTAGGCAATAGAGAGGCAGGACTACGTGTGTGACTGTTGGGTGTTATGTTATCTTATATTATTCTTTGTATCCCTTCAGGAAACAATGTCGAGCGGACGCGTACTTCCTCGCGTCGCAGCGCAGCAAGCCGGCGCTGTTCGGCGTGCCGCTGCTGGTGGGGCTGCGGCGCGGCATGAGCGGCCGCGACCTGTACGCCGCCGTGTGGGCGCAACTCGCCCGGCTGCTGTCGGCGCGGCCGCCGCCCGCGGACACCTGCAACCACGCCACCGACTGGTAACCACACCTTCATTTTTTATATAACCTCCCTTTTCGTGGTGTTAGCGGCTTTACAAGCAAACGCATTGAAATTTGCATGAATTTATTCAAAGGAATGTTTCCCTAAAGGATTTCTCATAATTCAAAGCCTAAGGCGATAAAAAAAGGTGTTTTACGTTTTTATGAAAAAGTTATAAGGCCAAATTGAATCTTAGAATAGTGCGTTATAGCATATTTTGCATTGATATTCGATTTCGAAGCCGGTACAATTTTGTTAAGTCTGGGTTAATCTTAATATAGTTTTTTTCTACTACCTTGTGCAAAAAGTTCCATATCATATTCGAAAACAAATTTGAAAATCGAGCTTTTTGAAAGCATCTCTCTCATTCTTTTTATTCTGTGGCAGCCCGGTTTAGTTCCCTGTTGCTGACTAAATGGCATTAAATATTCACACAATCAAGTTAAAAAAAAAATTACAGAAAAAAACCATGAATCAAAAATGTATAACCCTGATTTTTAATTTCAGACAATTTTTGTAAACAAACAAATGTCAAGATATGCCGCTGTGAGTTTGAGTGTCATGTATGTGTGTCATATGTGAATTTACACGTATGCTACACAATCATGACACTTATACTCACAGTGGCATATATTGACATTTGTTTGTTTACAAAAATTTTCTGAAATTAAAAATCAGGGTAAAGTTCCTGATACCTACGACACGGGGAATCCTAGTGTGGGATCAGCCCCCGTATTCGCTATGACCCAAAGTGGCATAACGCGGGCTCGTTACTATATCTGCGTGGAATCACCGCTAAATAGCATGGGTGACGTCACACGTTATTGACAAGGAATCTCTTAGGTCATAGCGAATAACCACCCAGGACTATGTATGTGACTGTTGGGTGTATATGTTTATGTTATATTAAACTATAATTTTTGGGCATTGTGTTCTTTCCTAGCCTAGAAATATAAAGCAATAGTTATTGTTAGTGCGGCTGAATTCAGCCGCATGATACCTGATTTGGCGATGAGAAAACTACGTAATTTTTCGAAGGTGTGGTGAGAGGGAGGGGGCTTTGAGATTGTTCAAAGGTTCCTTTATTACTACTATACTTACTGCTAGTACTTAAGCAACCACTACAAAGGTTGCTAAGCCAATCTAAACTCTTTATCTAGCTAAGTAAATACGTCTGTTGCAGCGATGACTCCCTCGGCTACGAGTTTCCGTTCACGTTGCGCCTGGTGTCGCGTGGAGGGGGCGGGGGCGGGGCCGGGGCCGGGGCGTGGTGCGGTCACTGCGCCTGGCCGAAGACGTGTCGAGGATGCGCGCTGCCCACCGGCACGGAGCCGCTAGTCGTCGATGGAACGGGTGAGCACTGTACTGTTCATTATTATAAACTTATGCTCACTTTCGCCAACCACTAACGCTTAGAAATATGATAATAGCTATAGTGAGGACACAATGCGAGAGAGACACTTAAAAGACACCTACATTCAATCTACAATCGGCGATTGGAATCGCGCGGTCGGCGATCTGTTCCAGACAGTCGTTTATTAATATAAACTTGTACTAGTGATGTTACATGAGCAATGCCATCGAACAACGGAGTTGCACGGTTTGGATATTCACCATCCCCATCATCAACTAGTAAAACTGTATCTCAGGAATGATACTTATCGTATGTCAAAGTCAGTTCTTCATAGAAACCTGTCAATTTGACATGTGTAGAATTTTTGCCTGTGTTTTGAAAAGAGATGTCGTCTATTTTTATTTTATATCAATTCTTGTTTTTTTGAGTAATAATATTGTGTAATTTTGTTAGCAGTTTTACTGTTGTATCTTATTTAAAGAACACATGGTAGTGAATTTCAATATAAGTGTATTGCGTGTCTTTTCAAATGGGTGGAAATTGTCCACCAACATTCTAGTAAAACTGTCACCGTTTTACTAGAACATGACTTGACTAAGACTTTAAACACTTGACACAATTTTATCAAAATAATATATCTACTTGATACTGACAAAATTGAGGAAATTTTCCTAACAGGCCATATAATTAAAAGAAGAAGAATTGGCATATCGATTCAGGAAAACGCCTAGTACAATGACTAAATTACATTATGAATGTAGAAAATGAGGGGGTGAGGTGCTTGCAGCTAATGTCATAGCTGTTGAGTATCGCGGCGTCTAGTCTCATATCTAAAATTACTAATTCATCTTTCGCTCACTAGAGTTCCACTGGGGTGGTTACGTTTCACAGTTATAGCCACACAATAACATAATGTATGTGGTTAAAGGCAGTACCGAAGAAACCAGCCTTCAGTATGACGATTATTTGTGTGTACTAATTTGCTAGCAACATTGTTCTAAATGCCAACGCTCATTATTTACTCGCTACAGAGGTAATGGAGTTGTTTCACAATGTATGGAACCTAGCCCTTGTGGGTACACTTGTATAAACGTGGCAATATAAACGGCATTTTTCTGTCTGGTGTACATAGACATAGGCCATTTTGAAACAACTCCTTTTAGTAAAAACATCTAAATGACACATCATCGATTTTTGTAATTGCAAAATTAAGTAAAAATAGTCCGCGACTGCCATGAGCGTTGGCGTTGCCTGTAACCATACTATGCTAACATCGTATCTACCACCGGCACCGTGGACTCGGGACATCTACTAACAACTAAAGTTAAAACTCGGCGGCGAGAATGAAACAAGCTGGTTTTGATATCGACAAGCTCGTCTCATCCTAGCCTCTGAGTGCTAACCATTCGACGTGGAGTCTGCGCTCAGAGAAACATACTGCGGTAAGAATTAAACCACCCAACACTCACATCATGATCCCACACTAGGATTCCCTGTGTCGTGGGTATCAGGAACTAAGAGTACCTTGGTTCTATAACATCCAGACCCGGAACAAATATTTGCGGATCATACAAAGATTTGTCCCGCAGTGGGAATCGAACGCAACCTCTTGCAACTCGCCCGCCGAACAAAACAAAAGTCCTCTGTGTGCATTATTGTATTGTGCATGTTTTTTTGTCACCTGATTTTTTTGACTTAAATCTAGCAGACATTTTAATTCGTAGAGTTTAGTTTTAGAACAGTCCACTACTATTTTGAAAAAATCGGCGTTTTACACCAACCCCATGGGAAACCCTACAGCTTTTACGATAACATGGGATGAGATATAGAATTCTTAGGAAAAGAACGGGTTAATTATATTTTATTGTTTTGTTAGTAGAAGAAACTTCTTGTAAAAAAGTTCGTCCTAGGAAGTACTATCACCGTACCTATTTCTGCCGCCAAGCAGTAGTGTTCGCATTGCTATGTTTCGGTTTGAAGGGTACAGTTGTCGGTGAAATCACAGGCACATGAGACTTCTCATATTTATGTCTCAGGGTCAGCAGCGCGCGTGTGATGCCTCTGGTGTTGCAGACGTCCATAGTCTACGGTGAATATTTTCCATCGTGTGGGCCGTATGCTTGTTTGCTTGCCAAGTAGTATAAAAAAAACAACCAAAACAGCGCGTTTAATGAGTGATCTAAAGTATAGTGTGTTGTGCAGGTCAACCGCCCACGTCTCGGAAGCCCTCGTTGGCCGCGCCCTCTGTGATCGATGAAAGACTACCGAACGCCAACTCGCCTATTGCCAAAGCGAAACTGCAGAGACAGGCCAGCGCTAGGCTCTCGCAGAATGATGATGTAAGTGGCTACACGTACTATTCACCTGAGCAATAGTGAACCATGATCTACAGACTACATGTACTATTAAACTGAGCAATACTCGGCAACTTACTACGCAACACCCTGCAACTTACTGCGCATCACCCGGAAACATTCTGCGCAACGTACAGCAACTAACTGCATAACACCTGTACGTTATTGCGCAACACCCGGCAACTTCAAATAAAATGTAGAAGGTGTATGTCTTAGGTAGAAAATTACTTTGTCATTATGCCCTCCATTTGTACATTTACTTTTAGTTTTGTGTGCAATAAAGTATATAAAAACAAACAAAAATACTGCGCAATGTCCGTCAACTACATGCATAACACCCTGTTACTTACTACACAACACCTGGTAACTTACTGCGTATCACCCAGAAATATACTGCGCAACGTCCGTCAACTACATGCATAACCTTGTAACTTACTGCGCAACACCCGCCTACTTACTGTGTACAACCCGGAAACACTGTGCAACGTCTGGCAACTAACTGCATAACACCATGTAACTTACTGCGCAACACTCGGCATCTATGCAACCGTTCCTCCTTAGTCACCAAGCGACATGGGACAATTTAACTAGGTTAGGTTTTACCACGATAAGGTGTTCTTGAAGCTCTTATCCAAACCTAAACCTTTTCCAGGGCACAACGACCTCCGGTACCCTGAACATTCTGGACCTCAGCACCCTTGGAGGCGGCACCCGGCACGGTGCCTCCCGCTCCTGCATGCTGGCCATTGAGTGGGACCCCACGGCACTGCACTTGCGATACCAAACCACCAGGGAACGACATTGTATAGAGCACTCCTCGGTGAAGCAGGTAATTTTTGAATTACACTGTAGAAGCTTCTAGTCAATTCTGTATTTTTGTTTGACAAGCAAAATGCACCTTTGCTTATATGATCGAGCCAGTACGTAACCAGCCGCCGAGAAGTCGGCGCGTATTCATTAATTATCAAACCATTAAACATAACTAAAACCCAACCATTCTATATCCAGTATTATTCAGTACTATTTCGTGTAGGTACCATTGAGAAGTTCTAATATAACCATCATAAATGAACTCTGGATTTCTCATTTCTACCAAACCACCTACCAGCATCTATACTAAACTAAGAAGGAGAGCGAGGTCCACCATACACCATAGCCACAACCCTACGCCTCCTTTAAAAATTCGCCAGAATACAGAATTGCGTGTTCGGTGTAAACCCGAACATTGCCTATATGTATGTTTGTTTATTTGAGACAAACATACATGCAGGTTACATGGTTATAATCTCGCAAGACTGTTTTGAGGCGCTTCTCGCTTTGAACTGAATTTTTTACAAGTCCAATCCTACTAATATTATAAATGCGAAAGTTTGTGTGTATGGATGGATGTTTGTTACTCTTTCACGTAAAAACTACTGAATGAATTTTAATGAAACTTTACAATAATATAGCTTATACATCAGAATAACACATAGGCATATTCATCATCATCATCATCATCATCATCATAAGTTTTCATCATTATTCACGCGGGTGAAACCGCGGGGCGCAACTAGTACACCATAATGACAGCGATTTGGTCTGATGATGGAGACAACGGAACTCGTCGATGGTATATTATAGTAGACTGGGTGTGTTTGGGTTCAGTTTGATCTACTCGCGGTGGCGGCAAGCGTAATTGACCCTTTAAATAAATGTATTAGTAGGTAAAACACAGCATAATTGTTTTGCAGGAGGCAGTAGAAGCGGCAAAAGCGATAGACCTGCAGAGTTGCCTGCGGGCCTTCACCTCGCCAGAGAGACTGGAGGAGAGGTACCACTGCTCAGCTTGCAAGGAAAACCAACCCGCCACCAAGACGCTACAACTCTGGAAGGCACCGCCCATACTAGTGAGTTACCATCTTTCACGTCGCCTGAGAGAAACTCACAAGAACATAACATAACATCATACATAGTCCTGATCCCGCACTAGGATTCCCTGTGTCGTGGGTATCAGGAAGTACGAGTAACATGGTACCATAACACCCAGACCCGCAACAACTAAATGCAGAACATACAAACATGTCTCGCAACGGGAATCGAACTTGCAACCATTTGCATCTCAGCCGGCTAATCGCCCGCCGCGCCACAGAGGTTGTCACAGAACAGGCGAAGAACTTACCCTAAGAGTCCCATTGGCTTGCCACCAGAGGCCCAATTCTCTAATTTAAAAACATTCCAGTCACAATATAATCTCGCGTCAGTCGCACTGTCACGTATAGTAACTATTACTTAATCTTCGCGTTTCTTGCAAGGAATATGTAATAGTTTTACGAGACAGTGCGACTGAGATCGCATATCATTATATTGTGACTGGAATGTTTTTAAATTAGAGAATTGGGCCTCTGTTTTTCTATGCCTCTGGCTAAGTGCACGTGGTGTTGTACCCTTAATATTCTTTCGTCACTTCGTTCTATATTCTTCGGACCTTGTCTTTCCGCAACACATCAGTCCATGTAGTCAGGTCGCCTAGATCACAACAGACAGAACAGAGACGAACAGTTCGTGTCAGGTTGCTGATGTAGTCGGACGATCTCCTAGTATAGTATAGGCTTTTGACAAGCCTATACTATACGAGTAACAGTGTTACTCGTTTGGGTGTTACTCGTTGGGAACCCTCCCTATCTTCGCCTGGGTATTGATTGGATACCAAGAGTCGGGCAAACTCGTATTGAAAGAGACTGCAGAAGCCCAGAAAAATTACAAATGCTAATCAACTTTCACTCTACCGTCCAACCTTCGTTCTGCCGCCAGTGATACTCGCATCGCTATGGTGCCGGAAAGTTACAGGCAAATGAGACTTCATCTTTATTTCTCAGAATGACGGGCGCAGTGTAATACCACGTAGGGTAACCTGCCCTCCTATTCCCTAACTGAAAGTCACTCGGTGACTAACGTTTGACAAGTAAAATTACCATCAATTGCTCAAAATTATCACAAAAATTGTCACTTGATGGTAATTTTACTTATAAAACGGTGGTCACCGAGAGTGGCTTTCAAGATGGGGGAATAGAGGGGCTGACCTAAAAAGTATTGCATTTGAATGTTTTTGTTTCTAGGAGGTAGGCATATGTCCAGCAGTGGACATCTATGGGCTGATGATGAATGATGATGGTGACGGCCACAAGCCAGTTGTATCATTTACTCAAATAAAAAAAAACCCTTAACAGATAATCCACCTCAAACGTTTCCAATACGTGAACAACAAATGGATCAAGTCGCAGAAAGTTGTAAACTTCCCCTTCCAAGACTTCGATCCCACAGACTACCTCGCCTCCGTCCCGCGCGAAACCATCCTCAGGCACAAGGAGATATCGCACTTGAAGAGACGCTCCTCGGTGTTCGTGGACGAGGCTATCACGGAGAGCGAGAGCGAAGATGACGAGGCTAAGGAACCGAAAGAGACGAAGAACAGGTGAGTTGAGGTGGCAATGGGCAAGCCATGTAACTCGTAGACCTTTAAACTACTGGAGAATGAAGGTTTTCGAGTGGCGTTGACGAACGTTGAAAACGCGGTGTGGTACGGCCTCCACACGATCGACCGATGACATTGCAACGGTTGAAGGAAGTCGGTGGATGGTGGCGGCTCAAGACTGTTCTTCGTAGTATTCTAAGGGGGATGTCTTTGTCCAGCAGTGGATGTCAACTGTATGATGAGTATGATGATGGTGCTATAACATAACACCCAGCAGTCTCATACATAGTCCTAATCCCACAATAGGATTCTCTATGTCGTGGGTATTAGGATCTACGAGTTCCATGGTACCACAGCACTCAGACCCGGAACAAATATTTGCAGATCATGCAAACATTTGTCCCGCAGCGGAAATTGAACCAGCACCTCTTGCGTATCAGCCGGCTGCTCGTCCGCCGCACCACTGAGTAGTCTGCGAGGTGTACTGAATCAATTCACCACAGTGGTCCTTTCACCATTGGTCACGTGGTCCTGATTTTACCTCAAGCTGTTATCTAATCTAACGTAGGGAGACCAACAAAGAATCGGTGACATGAAGAGTAGTAGTATACTTACTCTCAGTTTATGCTACTTCTTCATCAGCCGGTCCACTGCTGGATGAGGCCTCCCTCATAGAATAACGGGATTTGCTATAATCACCACGCTTGGGAGGCGGATTGGTGATCGCAGTATTGGTGTAGAACACTCAGGTAGATGCTGCTGCCCATACCCTGGTGTTATCCCTTAGTCGGCTTTTACGACATCCACGGGAGGAGAAGGAGAGGTCTATTCTAGGCCGGACACACCACGGCACGGTGATACTACTACTTTATTGGGTATAATACCCAATAATTTTCTTTGCTTTCGACTAACATTATCAATTTCAGGGCGAAAGTGGACAGGAGGAGACGGAGCTCCGTGGAAGTGAAACGGCGCGAGCGACTCGAGTCGACCAGCCTGCGCACCACGCCCGTCACCGACGACAACCTGGAGGACTTCCACCAGCACCTGCTGCTGCACAGCCAGGACCCCTTCGACCTCAAGTACAGGCTCTATGCCGTCGTGGTAAGTCTCATTACCGTGTCACGCCACGCTCAATCACACAGGCTAGGTCTAATAGGCTCGTTTACGCGCGACAGTGCCGCATGCTACATACTGTGGCATGCTACAAGTAGAAAGCATTTGCGGCATTAGTGGCATGCGGCAGCCTATTTTACGCCGAGGCAACATCGTGTTCGGGTAATTTCCAAAGCATCATGGAGTGTTTCTGGTCTATCTACTTGATTGATCGAGGGGATACACTATAGAATATGACTGATCAAGTAACTTTAGCAGCAGCTTTTTTAATTAGTAGCCATGCAGCTAGACAACGGAAGAAGAAACGTTGGTAGAAAAGAAGATTACTTCAGAATGGCCCACGGACTAGTTTACTAGCAAAAATTCCGATAATTCTCACATTCCAAAACAAATACTAACAAAAACATAACCTAAAAACTGTTTTGACGAATAATGTCGATTGGAATCCATTGTGCCCCGATACAAGCTGTCACAGCCTGCCACATGACGCAACATGTTGCCATGCCGCACGGTTCTTGCCACAATGTGCCTTGTGGCATGCCGCAATGACGCACAGTGTTGCCCCAGTGTAGTATAGCCTTGTTAATTTATTTGTTTTGGTATTCGCAGTCGCACTCAGGTCAGATGTCGGGCGGTCACTACGTTGCGTACGCGCGAAATCCCTCCGGCGCCTGGCTGTGCTACAACGACAGCTCGTGTCGCGAGCTGAACCCGCACCCCTCGCCGCCCATCGATCCTGCCGCCGCCTACCTACTGTTCTATGAAAGACAGGTATTGGGCGCTTTTATTATTTTCAACACGAATTATTATCCTGGACTTCCACGATACGACGATAACATAAGGAAATAAATTGTATAGAACTCTCTTTTAAATTTCCGTGACGATGAAGTTATAACGAGCACGTCCAGCCCCTTTATTGGCTAACGAACTGATAATCGCTTTCGATTCCGATTTTACAGTGCATTGCGCTTTATGCTTTTTCTTTATGCTTTGAATATTTCTGCTTGTGACAGTAAACTAAAGCATGCGGCGCAATGTAATGTGAAATCGTAATTGAAAGCGATTACCAGTTCGTTGGACAATACTCCCCCAGGACAGGATGCTACGATATACCAAGCTTCCCTCTAAAACCGTCACGATATTTTTGCGATGTAGTGGTAATGCGTATTTACAAGGGTTACTTTATGTGTGAGTGAGTCCACGTGCTCAAGCTCCCCCGCCGCCTCGCGCATTCAAATGACATCTGTCAAACAGTTTGCAATGAGTGATCAGCCTCTTTGTCAGCACCTTTGTGAGAAATATCCATAAAGTTCTTATCACTTCAGGGTCTGGACTACGAGAAGTACCTGCCCGACATCCGCGACCGTGAGCCCGTCATCAAGGACTCGGAGGTGCTCGATCCAGATGAGAGCGATCTCAAGAAGATGTGCGTCATCTCTTAGCTGCAGCGTCGATGTGCGTCGTCTCTTGACATAGTGTGGAGAAGGCTCTATAGTCTTCACGAAATGAGAACAGCTAAATGCAACCCCCTTATTCACTAACTTAACTTAGCCTACACACACGCTGGCTAGACAGTTATACCCCCTGTGTGAATGTGATTGACTGTTCAAAGTAATCAATAAAAAGTTCAAACAATTAAATTACTGTCATCTTAAATTTAATGAATTGGGTCAACTCTGATCCTTTTTATATGAACAACCAACTCGCACTCTGATCTCCATCGTATTACAGTTTTAAATCTTGGCAACATTGGACATTAAAACCACAGAAGCTACAAATAAAAAGATGGATGAATTCTGTCAAAATTTGTTATTGTTCTAGTGTAAGGAGAACATTGAATGTAAATGTCACGGTATTATTTTTGGGTGACATTTAAATTTAACTCTTAGGTCCAGATAAATAAAACGTACTTCAAAGTCTCACTATGAAATCGTCCCTGTCTCTCTCTCTAATACGCGTGTTTTAACATTTGTGTGACAGTGACAGGTCTAAGCATTAGTATGTGCTAAGTAATGTCTATTTATCTCGGCATTAGTTATATGAACGTAGTTCTTACAAAAGCTTTGCTTTAGCAATTGTAATTAGCCAGGTTCACACAGGGAGTGTAACAGTCTAACCGTACGTGCTAAGGGACTCATTACATGTAATAAACATGAACTACATTGTCGAATAAGGGGGCATGTGTGTCTATTTAAGAAATGCACCAAAAAGTGTTGGGCCCAAGAAATAGGCTCTGGTGTTTGGTGCTCAGTATTTTGGTGGTTAATTCATTTATTTTGTCGAATTGCTTATGAGTTTCTTATGATACCAGTTACAAAGAGATAAAAATATTTTTTGGCCTCTTGCTGTGTGCAGGAAGCTTTATCAAAGGCTCGGATTGGACGCATGATGCTATCGACCGCTTCAACCTAATCGTCATTCCCAGCCTAACTGGCCACTACCATAGATTAACTATATCACTTTCGAGTATTATATCTATGGAACTACATATAGATGCATTTTTTATTATAATACAAAAAAAAATATAGAATTGAACTATAGCTGAATTTACCTAAGACTGCCTGTTGTAGGAATGGAATGTTTTGTATTGTGACTGAAGTGGCGAGGGTATAGCTTGGATAGGAATGGTTTGATCAGTTAAGACAGTGTATATCTAATATCTATGGGTTTTGTTAGGCGATTGTACAAAGTAACTTGAAATATCTCTAACCAATATGATAAGAGGGGATGTTTAATCCTAAATATGAACAGTGAAATAATAGCCCTGTAACTAAAATAACTGGATTCTTCAGTGTCTTACTAAAAAAACCTTGACTGTCAAAGCATTTTGGATAATTTCAAGTCTGTATAATGTTTTCATAGTTACTATGAATTCAATATGATTATTATAATGAAAATAAGAAACTACATTTTTAAGTGTATCGTTTTCATTTATTATGATTTCTCGTGTTACAATATAGTGGCTTGTTTATTGGACCATATTAAAGTTAGGTATTGTGTAAAGTTGCATACATTCCTGTTGCGTTGTGTAAGGAGTAGGAAATCTATTTTTACAAAAGAACAAACCCTGTATTTACTAATAAAACTTATCCACATCTTTAATGTTGAAAATAGCACCAAAATCAGTGTGTTGTTAATAATAATTCACCAATTTACTTTGATAATTTTTGTAGCAACTTCACGTAAAATGATATGCTAAATTATAAGAATGTATGCTTTGTAATAATATTAATCTGTTATTAGTGCGTTTGTTAATTTTATACCTAGTTTGAGACTGATGTGATGTGAATGTGATTATGTGGTGTACTATGTCTACTCATTTATTATATTTTGTATTTAACTGTAGAGTAAATGTATGTTTTTAAATATTTTGTACGGCTATGTGCGATGAAATATATTTTTCCAACTACTTACTTAAACTAAAAGTAAAATTCTAAAAGATGTATTTTTTAAGCAAATACTGGTTCAAAATATTTTTAAATGTATCGATTTTAATAGTAATATATTCTTGTAGTAGCAGTTAAGTATTTTATTGAAAATTTAAGTTTTAAATATTATTTTATTATTGTTTGAGAGTGAGCTTTTTAGCGCGACTAAATGGGCTCAATATTTTACTATTTTTTGGACTATTATTGTAATATTTAGAGGCTTAGGGCACAAGGTCATGCTTGGAAATTCTAGTGTGATACGATTTATAAGTATTATGTAAGATGGAAAAGGTTTGTTATTGAAATCGTTTGGCCACATTCCATAGTTTAAAAACCAGAAATCGAATTAAAATTTCTTTTAAGCATTTGCTATTTATATTGAAAATGAAACTGATTCTACAGAGCATATTGCGATGTCTTTTATGTCCTTTTGTCTTGAGATCATCGAAATCGTGAATGGAAAGCGCTCCGCAAATGCATGGGGCTGCCCTGAACACATTCCAAGATCTATTTTAGAAAAACCACGTACTTTACTATTCTCCTGAAGTTTCGTTGACCAATTAGAGGTTCTTCCTCTTGAGCATCGATCGCAATCACGCTCGAAGGTTATGAGACGGGCACACAGTTAAGTTCTCGTCTCACGACCTTCGGAATACCGAGCCACGATGATTTCAATTCAATGTTACTTTAAGATCAATCTTGATTCCTCTACATTTGCTTCATGCTTTCGTATCGCTTTTGACATTCATTTGTCTAGGGTGCTGAACTTGAAAATCTATGTTCGCTTGAAAATTGTCGGAACGCAAAATGGTGCCTACTTGTTTTTATTGAATAGTGTCCCGTGCCATTAAAATAGTTCAGAAATACCTACCAAAGCAAATTCTAAAATAATTTTCGTTATTTTGTGGCCACTGGAGTCCATGATTTTGCATTGGATGTGCAAAACTAGTGAACATGCCATACCTATTCTAGAAGTGTACACGCAACTTTGTTAATTATAACTTGTGTAGTATCAAATTGTTATTAAGTATTTTTGAATATCCCTGTGCAATAAATAATTTCTTTTGTATGGATTTTGCATTTTTATTCTTACCTTCCATAGTCTTCTGTATCTTCGTAAAATCTACCGGAGGGGTAAAGGGCTTTTCAGAATTCGCTAACTATATTGACCATTGTAATTTTGACAGGATGTTTCCAAAATAAAAGTATATTAGTCATGGATTTGTATTATAGTTCTCCAATTCCGCCATAGAACCTAGTTTAAAGGCGCACCCGATAAAGTAGGCTGTATAGACTGAGGTATAGACCCTGAGAATAAGGACTGAAGTCTTTATTCTAAGTATAGACCGATACAACGTGCTTGAGTCCTTATTCTAAGGATACAACGTAGACCACCCAAAGCAGGAAGGCATGTCAGCAAAAATCACTCTTCGAGTTGTAGAATAGCGTAAGCCAGAGGCCCTTACCGTAAGGGCCTCTGGCTTACGATATTTGGCACCCTTTCATTGTCTTTTGACAGCCAGATGACATCTTCTTTGAAGACAGCTAGATGACTTGACTTTGAGTAGTTGAGTGAGATGACACCGACAGCGACCACCGGGCTGGCATCTTCTTTGTGAAGTGAATTTATTAAAAAATCGTGCTATTCTTTCTTTTCTTCTGTTCTGGTTCAATGTTCAATTAAATAATGCTTATTTTTAGTATAGTTAGCGTGTTTATTAGATTATAGTAGTATTATCAAATCAACTAACAAGAGACAAGCTTTTGTTAGCCCTCCGCGTAGTAATAAGACACGTAAGTAGACACCATTTCAGTAGCTTGTAAAACGGTCTGATTTCACCTTCTCAGTAATGTTCAACCTTTCTTACCGTTCGTTTACTTATACAGACATTATCATCCATAAACGTACAAAGGTGCGACTGACCGCTTTACGAGTCCTATTTCTAGATTTTTTTCGCAGAGTCGGCGGTCATCAAGCGTCGTGGAAATAATAAGCAGTTTGCGATTTTGAACTAGATTTAACTCTGTGCTCGAAATCAGAGGAGTCTATTGCAATTTTGCATTACCATCGGCAGAACTTTCTAGTGCACGCCTTACACGCGATCACAGAGTATACTCATGTTTGCAGTGAGCGATGGATGAAAACCAACTGTCTCCACACATTGGTTTTCAGTGCTATCGCTTTTTGTGGGCTGGCTATACATGTGAATAACACAACTACGGTATTAGACCCTAAGCTATCAACTAACATGGATCAACCACTTCCCATCAAATATTCTGTAAACCAAAAGAGTTTGTATAGGATCCACCATACAACATTGTAAACATGTCTCACAAGAATCTGCTTCTAGAAACTAACATACTTGACTCGCAAGAGAAGTTTCATGCAAACTTATTCATCCATTGTTTTAGAACACTGTTATATTATTATAATACAGACATTTTTATATTACTTTATGTATAAACCTCTTTATATTTAATTTTAGGTTTTTTCATGAATTATATTAAATCCCTGTTTCTGAACAGGTGAAAAAATGAGTGATACTATCGAGTTGCCGCCTGCAAAAAGGGCTAAAATCGAGGATGACGCACAAAACTCCCAGGATTCTCAAAACTATGGCTTACACGTGACTTCCGAGGAGGTGGAGAAACTGCGGGAGTTCCAGGTGTTGGACGAGGTGAAGTCGGATGATGAAGACAGCAATGATGAGGGATCTGACAAGACTAACAGTTCTGATGGTAGACCACTACTGTATTCCTGGTGTTTTATTGCATGTTTTCATCCATTTTATTTGTCATAACTTGTAGTTGCAGCCCTTTTAACTCTTGGTGGACTTGGGCTTAGAGAAGCAATATCTGTCTTATTGCTGTATCAGCAAGTGTTACTTGACCATACAAAAAACCTTTGTGTCAATCGTTTTTTAACATTTCAGTATTCTATGTTATTTTACAATTAAACATCTTGCAGTTGTTTTAATTGTAATTTGTAGAGCTCGCCTCGGAGGAGATTGAGAAGATGTTGGAGGAAGACCTCCCGGAGGGCTTTAAGGGAGCTCCCAAGCTGAAAGAGAAGAAATATGTCAAACGACAGAAGACTATTCTTGAAGGTACATGAAAATCTTGACTTTTATGTCTTCTGTTAGTATCACACTGGGCTTTTCTATAACACGACTTTCTCGTTCCAGAGAAAGGCATAAACTACTTTGAAGTACTACCTCTCGACTGGATGATGGTGCGACACTCTAGCGGTATGCCAATCTACATGCATCGAGCGTCGCGCGTCTGTACTCTATCAAAGCCTTACTTCCTTGGGAAAGGGAATACTAGGGTAAGGGCAAAACTAGGGTAAGAGTAACACTAGGGTAAGATCAACAGTAGGGTAAAAGCAACAGTAGTGTGAGAGCACCACTAGGGCAAGAGTAACACTAGGGTAAGATCAACAGTAGGGCAAAAGTAGTGTGAGAGTAACACTAAGGCATATGTAAAAAAAACGAATAGTGAAGTAACAAGGGTAACAGTAATGTGAGAGCACCACTAGGGCAAGAGTAACACTAGGGTAAGATCAACAGTAGGGTAAAAGCAACAGTAGTGTGAGAGCACCACTAGGGCAAGAGTAACACTAGGGTAAGATCAACAGTAGGGCAAAAGTAGCAAAAGTAGTGTGAGAGTAACACTAAGGCATATGTAAAAAAATCGAATCTCTGCCCTCGGTGCCAGTGGAAATGTGAAGAGAATTAACAAAAAACTTTTTGTTTTTTAAAACAATAAATTAGTGTTCTATACAGTTTACTGTACTTACTAGTTACGCCCCGCTGCCGCGCTGCTTTGCCCGCGAGAATTATGCGTTTTCACGGCAAGCCCCCTAGTGGCCCCTAGTTTATACCAACTTACTTTTAGTAATCATACCGCGCCTTAAATAATATGTCCATGTTTCTACATTCCGTTCTATGCTCAAGTAGCTCCATATCTTCGCCAGGATGCACATATTCTTTATCTACTGTACTCTGTTCTTTATTAATCCTTTGTAAATGAAAGTGATTTTACATGAGGGGTCATTTTACATGAGGGGTCATGTAAAATCACTTTCATTTACAAAGGATTAATAAAGAACAGAGTACAGTAAATGTATTAATTTCATGAACAACTTACAATACCTCACAAATGTGCCAAAACATCTCTGTTTTGTTTTGTTTAGAAGAAGTGATTAATTTTTCAGAGACATGATATCCCCATCAGCGCGATCCCATGCCTCGCTTACCGCATCGCATTGAAAGAGGAGCAGAAACAAATGGAAATAGACAGGCAAATCGCTGAGCAAATCAAGAACGGCACTTGGGCCGATCCCAAACAACATGCCCAAAATAAGGCAAGATTCTATTTTTGCTTATCCATAATAAATAAATGTAGGTACGTTTCCATCGATGTAATAAAAGCCTTACTAAGGGATTATACCAGGGGATGGGCAGCAGCATCTACCTGAGTACTTAAGTCCAAACTGCGATCACCAATCCGCCTGCAAAGATTATGTCAAATCCCTCCATTGTATTTATAGGGGGAGGTCTCATTCAGCAGTGGACGGAAACAGGCTGGTGAAGATGAAGAAGAGAAGGAATTACACCAGGGGATGGGCAGCAGCATCTGCTGGTGATGATTATGAGATTAACACTCCAATAACGGTTCTTCAGTGATGACCACAAACCGGATGATGCAGTAGAGGATGGCCTTCCACTCGATGGACTAAAGACTTTATAAACGTAGCAGGAAGTCGATGGATAGAGGCGGCTCAAGACCGTTCGTCGTGGCATTCTTGGGGGGAGACCTATGTCCAGCAGTGGACTTCTACAGACTGATGATAATGATGATGATGATGATGATGATGATGATGGTACAATTTTTATTACAGGATACTGAAAATAGTGAAAACCATGTTTCTAATAAAGAAGTAAATGACATTAACATGGTTGATGTTTCGCAAAACGACAATAGTCAATGTCCTGAGGTAGTTAGCCAAAACTCCGACTGTGCTCAAGAAATACTAGTCAACGGAACTGATACACCAAAATGCCCGTTCAACAAAAATCGAAGCAAACAAAAGCCTTATGGAGAAACTACTGTTGAAAGTGTTCAAGTTTCACTTGAGATTGACCATTCCCAAGATTCACATGAGAAGAATATTGATACCAATAATGTGACAGGTAACATGAATCTTTATTAAGGGGCTCCACCAACGGCAGATAAAGTGGTAGCCTATCTATGTTAGCTTTTTGACCGATGATTTGATAATAACTCTGGCTTGCTCCAAGCAATTGAATTGGATTATTAATATAATCACACTATACAATATGTTCAATAAAGTGTCCATTTATTCAGGGTCCTTGCTTCCACGTGATGATAACTCTCAGAATTCCCAAACTGCCTCTGATCCTAGAGACGAAAACGAGCAAAATTCTCAAAATGCCCAAGTGCCTGCTGATGAGATCTCTCAGAATGCTCAAGAATCCACGGATAGCCCTACGGGTGTGGTGGCCAGGCCTGTCGTTCTGCCAGGGGGACTGGTGATGCCTCCCCCGCGCGTAGAGTCTGTGAGCTCGAGCTGGAAGGCGCAGCAGCTGAATGCTGAGGAGCTCAACGACTACTGCAAGCGACTCTTCAAGTTCAAGAAAGTCCAAATTATGCATTTCCAGTAAGTCGGTTAGTTTGGAGAAGAAAGTCTAGCCCTCAATTACAGTAGGAAATGGCAATGGGGATTATTTTGGCAGCCTAAGCGCTATCTATATTCATATTCATATTCATTTATTTGGCCTTGCAACAAAGGCTACACTAGGCAAGTCACATAATATACAATAAAATAAAAAATAATGTCAATAAAATCTAAATACGTTACAAATTACACACACACTAAGTCAAGCAACTATAGTTTCTTGGTCAATTATGAATGACGAGTCCGACAAATTTAAATTCATGAATTCACATAAGCTAGCAAGTCCTTCCAGAAATAATTTTATTTTGCTTTTGAATTCCGACATATGTTCCAAATTTGTTAATGTCGTTGGCAATTTATTATACAATTTTAACTTAAAATAATCCCCCTGCTTTTGAACTTTCGCTAGCCTTACTTTTGGTTGATGTAGTTTGTCCTTATTCCTTAAATTATAATTCTGTATGTCCCTATTTTTTAAATAACTATCTCTATTTTGATGAATTTCTAATAGGCTTTTATATATGTACAATGATATCACCGTCATTATTTTATTTTGCTCAAAATATTTTCTAAATCGTATGAAACTTGAATAGGGGAAACTTCTTGACTTAAATTTTTATTTAAGTTTCATAAGCTTTCGACAGCGCTAAGGCTGCCAAAATGATCCCCATTGTCGCGTTCCCCATTGCCATTTCCTACTGTGATTGGGGGCTGGTCCATGTTACAAACCCTAAAAATAAGTCCATAAAACTTTCCAGTTTGTTTGTTGTGTCACGGGATCTTTTTTGGCAATCCTGCTTTAGGTAATTGTTACAGTAAGTTTGAGGACGCAGATTGTTCGTTGTAGAATTCTGTGGGAGAGCTCTATATCCACCTGTGAACGTCTTCCAGATGATAATGGTAAAATCGAAGCTATTTATTTTATTTTTATTTATTTACTAGTTAACATTGTATTAAAACTATTATATAGAAATAGCACTTAAAAAACCACCAAGGTCTGTAGGGATAGTGCTATTAGTGAGTCTTAGCTGATACATAAACGTTAGGAATGTAGGTATGATTAGATACAGTAAAAATTAAAGTAGATACCTGCTTAAACACAGACTTATTCGTCATACTTGGAACTAGGTAAGTGCGTTATTGTTGGTATCTTCCCATGTTAGCAAGAAAGTATGATTTTAATTTATGTTTGAGGTTTTTTTGTGTAATGCTATCGAGTAAGTCGGTAGGTAGTTCATTAATTAACCGTGGAATCAAGCAGCTGGCCTCTCGCCGTACGCATTGCTTGCGCGTGACGTGCACAACCGGTTTCGAGCAACTGCTTGTGAATAGCCCTTGAGCCCTCGACTACCCTCTAGTAATATATTCTCATGGATCTGGGGATGTCCTTGCTGTAAATTATTGATGTGAGTCTGGTTATATTGTATGTATCCAATGGGAGTAACTAATACCTATAATACAGGCTCTGCCTAGTGTAGGTGTTAATTTATGTATGCATAACAGTAACTGTAATCCCTTATGATCGAATTACCTTAAACGCGAGATGCCAATGAGGGCATTATTAATATGTGAGTACCTACTGTATCCATTATCGATGGTTATACCTATACATATGTTTAATGTATCTAATGTAATGTATACCTTTTATTTAATGAACTTCTGATAAATAAATAAATTATTATGTGTATGTGTACATTTCAGGCGCTGGGCCGACCGACGCAAGTACACCAAGGCCCGCAAGACCATGCAGTACCCCACGCTGCCGGAGGGCACCAAGCTGATCACCATACCGGCGCAAGACTCGGGCAACGAGAATGGAGGTGGTAACATCATTGATTTACAGATTTTATCAGCCAGAACATGTTTTGTTAGTAGTAGAACTTCTTGTGAAAGAGTTCTTCCGGGGAAGTACTACTACCGTACCTATTTCTGCCATCAAGCAGTAGTGCTCGCATTGCTGTGTTGGGAGAGGGTTCAAAGACACTAGTCTTGTACTTGTAAAAATTGCCGTGGTGTGTCCGGCCTAAAAAAAGACCCCTTTTTGTCCTCTTGTGGATGTAGTAAAAGCTTTACATCAGGGGGTGGGCAGCAGCATCCGCTTCAGTACTCAACACCAAACTGCGATCACCAATCCGCCTGCTAAGCGTGGTGTTTACGGCAAATCCCCTCCTCGCCTCGTCCAGCAGTGGATTTAAATAAGCTGGTGATGATGAAAATTTGCAAAAATTTAAGGAAAAAGTCCTAAAGAATCCTTCTAATATTATAAACGCGAAAGTTTGTGAGTATGGATGGATGTTTGTTACTCTTTCACGTAAAAACTACTGAATGGATTTGAGTGAAATTTGGAATGGAGATACTTTACGCCCTGGATTAACACATAGGCTACTTTTCATCATCATCATCATCATCAATTTTCATCATTATTCACGCGGGTGAAACCGCGGGGCGCAACTAGTGATTAAATAAAATAAAGAAATAAAAAAAAAATTGATTCAATAAAGTTTTAAAATCATCATTAAAAGTCAAAGTCAATTGTATTTTATTCACTGAAATCACAAGGATCATTTATCAGTAGGTATAATTTTTAATTATTATTTTGTTGTTGTGCAGGTAAAACAGCGAAACGCGACTGGGTGATGAACATGAACGGGTGTTCATACCTCTCCGTGTTCCACGAGTATGTGCGCCGCGCACTGCACAAACAACCAGTGTACGAGTTTAAACCACTAGGTAACTAAACACAAGGCAAGTCTCCTGTTAGTGAAACGGGACTGGGTGATGAAAATAAACGGATGTTTATACCATACCGTGTTCCACGGGTGTGTGGTTTGCACACAAATACTCACCCACACACTACATAGTAGGTATATTTATGAGCTGGAAGTACATAATATTTTAAGTCTTTTTTTTTTTTTTTTAAATGTTATATGTATTGATAATTTTTCTATTTGCGCACTTACGCATCAGGTATTCAGTAGTCAGAACGAGCAGCAAAACCTACCCAATCAGCTACCATTAACTCTGACTTAAGAAATCTAGGGTCATCAAGATACAGGCTTAGCCTAGTTTGGGACCCTTTGTAAAATCTGAACCTCATCATTGCATAAATATAAGTATTTTTAGGATTGTTTCTCCAACAAAATTCTCATCCACTACTCACCTGCTATAAGTTGAAACTGACCGCAGATGAACAAAACAAAAAAAGAAAAAAAAAGTATTTTATATTTTTTAAAATTTCACTTTGTTTGATGTTATAGTTCAACTTGTGTTTGTTTTAAAATAAACTTATCTTACTTATCTTATCTTAAGAGTGATAGCGTGCGGCGGAACGGGTATCAAAAAGCTCTGACCTCTGAGTGGTGGTGTTAGCGGGCCTGGGCTTGGGTAGCTTTGATCTAGAAATCCAATTGTACAGTAATGTGTTGTATCTGTTGTTAGAGAACTCAACGGCGCCGTATCAAGCGACGGTGTACATCGGCGGCATGCAGTACGGCGTGGGGCACGGTTCGTCCAAGCGTCAGGCCAAGAGTCAGGCCGCGCGCGCTTCCATACACATCCTCATCCCGGAGATGAGGGACGAGCTGCCCACGAGTCCGGCCGACTTGAAGCTCTGCAAGGATGACCCTGACTTTACTGTGAGTACACAAAAGTCGAAGTTAAAAGTATTTTATTAATTTAAATCACAAGGATAATAAGTTAACGCCGTTAGTTAAAGCCGCGTGGACTGATGTCGCTCTGCCCCTCTACTGCTAAAATGGAAATTTGCAATATGTGTACCTATTTACATGTTTCTATTAGATTATTGAACGAGCGAAGCGAGTTCTCTGAGTCAAGTTGGAAGAATCGGCGTTTGTATGTATGTATGTATGTATGTTTGTCCGATGAAAACTTCCAAACCGTTAATCCGATCTTCATGAAATTTGGTATGGGGGTAGATAGTATTGGTACAATTTGTAGGTAAGGTTATGAGCTATATCGATCAGGGGGTTGCTGAGATATTGGGGTCCAAGAGGGGGTAAAAAAAATAAAAGTGAGACAGTCAGACCAAGTGGGGTGTCTAATGAAAGCGCTTTGGTTGGACATTTAAAAACTGTTTTTAATAATTATTTAGCCTTAGTAGTTTTCGAGATATTAGGGAAAATAAAAAACGTAAAAACCCAAAATTCTACGGTACTACCAGCAATCCCAAAATGCTGAAATTTGGTATGCTTGTGGCTTTTGTGTCACAACTACAGGGAAAAGTCTGAAATTGAAGAATTTAGAAACATTTACTCCATAAAACAGAAACCAATATAACATCCATTGTTGACCTCCCATTTCTAAGAATTTGAATGACGTTGGAGTTCTATGGTTTTTCATCAAAAGGACGTTATCAATTAATTCGTCAGGTACTTGATATAGGTACTAACAGGTATGTAGTATAACTACGCCCCGTTGCTTAGCCCTATTCAAAGGTTATTTCGATGATGTGTAGGAAATTAGAGTAGTTACTGGTAGATCCTGTACTGTACTGGCAGACCTCGAGGGGAAAATTTTCAAAAATAATATAAGAAAATATGGAAATTACTTAGTTAAGTAGTCGGGCTGATAAAGGTGTTATCGCGAGGTCTCAGTTCGGGGCGAACCACTAGTTATTTATAAGTATAACAAGCGTAGCGTGTGCTGTCTTGCATATTTTTGCTGATGTTTATTTACTTTTGACTACCTTCCTAAGGTTTTTAAGTTCTCATTTACTATGTATCAGCAACTCCTTGCTCCGAGGCACCACACAGGCGCTTCTCACCTAGTGGTAAGACGGACCATTTATGTAAGCCAAGCCGTGTTTGTTGCCTGATTCTTCTAGGCTTGATCGCGTTGGAACAGGAGTAATTTTAGTTTATAAGACGATTCAAAATGGTCCTTGTTATTTAAATGAATAAAATTCTTTTTGACTTTGACTTTGACTTTAACGAGTAACAAGAAAAATGTATTTTTCAACAATCATTTTATTTGTGAAATTCGTTATCGGAACCTGATCAAAATGAGCCCAAACACTGCCAGGCTACTACTGATCACCGAGGAGTTCTGTTGTCCACCTTAACGTCTCCATCATCATATCGGCTCGCCGTCACAATAATATTGTATTGTCATCTGAACTTGACAGGTATGAAAAATTTCAATCGGTTAAGATAACTGGTTTAAAATTCATTTGCAAGATTCCACCCGGACAAACATACATACATTGCAAGTTAAATAAAAGCTTGTAAAAAAGTTGTGTGTCTATAGTTCTTCGACTACGTGACGATAGAAGACCCGCGCATCCAGGAGTTTTGCGGTGCCGCGGCCGAACCCTCGCCGCACGCCATCCTTCGCACATGTCTGCTCAGGAACTTCGGCGCCGGCGACAGGCACATACACACAGAGGTGAGTCACATTGTCTACAACCGAGAACACTCCACTGCTGAGCAATATTTAAAAGCCCAATCATGTAAGGTTTGCTGGAAGAAAACTCTTTCCAGGGTTAAGCTCCCTTTTGTACATTATGTCATCTATGTAAGTTATTTTTTGTCCAGTTCTTTATTGTATAAAGAAGTAAGAATAATAATAATGCTGGACATTTCACATAACATTATCTAGCCCCAAGCTAAGCAGAGCTTGTCTTATGGGTACTAGATAACTGATATACTTAATACAATACATTACATAGATAGATATTTTTATTATACATAGAAAATACCCAGAACATCCTGAACAAATATCTGCAGATCGTACAAATATTTGTTCCAAGGCGGGAATCGAACCCGCAACCTCCTGCGTTGCAGGTGAAACCTTCGCCCGCCACGCCACAGAGGTCGTCAATACTAATAATAATATCAATCAATACAAGAAGTGCCCCATTATGAGAAACACAAAAGTCTTGATACCCACGACACAGGGAATCCTAGTGTGGGATCAAAACTACGTATGTGACTGTTGGGTGTTATGTTATATTTTTAAAACCATGTTTAACCGACTTCAAAAAAAGGAGGAGGTTCTCAATTCAACCCATATTTTTTTTGTATGTATGTTACGCGATTACTCCGTCAATTATGCATTGATTTTGATGTTTCTTTTTTTGTTTGGTATTTCATCGTTCGAGGTGGTCCCGTATTAATTTTATCGAAATTGATTCAGCACATTTTAACCGTTTTGGTTTTTTATGGTTCCCATAGAAAAAACCTATTACTATACTGTGCCAGTCTTGGTTCTGTCAGCGCTAGATGATACTGCTAGACGTCGACAGATGGCGTTATAGAAATACTTAAATACCTACCCGCATTCAAATATGAATTACCTACATTATAGGTACAGGCTTGAAGTCGGTTTATGTTTTTTCCAAAAATTAACTTTTTTTCCATGATATTTATTTGCATGCATTGCATGGTGTGATAATTGATACATCTGTTTATAATTGTAGATGAAAAAGCTGGAGTTTCAGAAGATTGAGCTGACGATGAAGGTGGGAAAGCACTCCGCCACCGTCACCTGCAAGAACAAGAAGCAGGCTAAGCAGCGCGCCTCGCAAGCCATACTGCAGGTGGGCCAGACCCCACCCCCCATAGGGGGTTACCATGAGCTCTTATAGCGATTCAGTTCAAAAACTATTCAGCACAAAATATCGGTTCGTCGTTAACATTTCTCATCATTGAATAACTTTAATCGCAGAAGTCTATAGACCTTCTGCTACTGTGCCTTTAAATATAGCTGCGAACATCACGGAACCGATATTTTATACTGAATAGTTTTTGAACTGAATGGCTATAAGAGAGTTGTTTGCTTGAAAGGTTACCTAAAAATAAATAATCAGAAATAATCAATATATTGGTAAATATAACATTTACAGGTCAATAGAACAGATAATAGTATTACAGTCACAATAATACTTCAAAAAAAGGGCTAAATTATAATAACATAACTTAAGTACCTACTTAAGACTTAATATAAATTAAGTCAGTAATTCAAAATTGTATAAAATAAAATAAATTAGATACAAATTGTCATATTAAACGATTCAAACAAAATTCAATGAATAAATATTATTTTGATTTGATACGATATTTTGATTTATAGCTACGGACATCACAGAACCGATATTTTGTACTTAATAGTTTTTGAACTGAATCGCTATACGAGCTCATGGTAAGGCCTCAGCCCCCTAATTACAGTAACAAATGGCAATGGGGAGCGCAACAATGGGAGATCATTTGGCAGGCTTAGCCCTATCTAAATCTTATGCAACTTGGATTCGCCGTGTGGCAACCCCAGCTGACGCACGTCAAAAACAGCTGCTCTTATTTATTTTAGTTTTTATTATAGTTTTTACTGTTAATTACCATAAAACTTACGCTATGTTGTTAAAAATAGTATATTTCACACGTGTGAGTGTTTGTGTTCTATAAAAACATATGAAAAAACTTTGGCAAATTTCGGACTTGGACACAACGGTTGACGTGTTTGAAAATCCACAAGAGGAAAGCAGTTTGTTTCCAGAGGATGCTGTGAAGTGAATTACACACCAAACTGTTAGCTGGATTACATCGATAAACCTGGGGAGTATTTTTTGTTCTAATAACATAACATTTTTCTCACCTCACACACGTTACCACACATTGACTCGGCTCCTTGTGAGTCACTTACACTACACAATACGAATAGGCAAAGTTTTGCACTCTTTCGCCTTGACAAAGTTTGGAAGATGATTGTAGTCTAAACACTGCCTCACACATACATAACTACAGAGACACTTAGAAAATTACAAAAATATTATCATTCTTGTTCACTAACTGGCCCCAAAATACCTACTAACTGTAATCTGTAGGTTGTACTTTCCACAATAAAACTAATTAATTGTACCGGAGTAGTATTTAGTTAAATGCATGAATTTATTGTTCTTTTTTTTACTAATTTGTAGTAACCAGAGTAGTCTTACTTTGTAATCTTTCTTTTACTTGTGTGTCAAGTAATTAGTAGTGAGAAATTCCAAGTAATTTTTAAATTGAGCTGGTAATAATTGGTTAGCTAAGCAAGTGTTATTTTTATTGTTACTTTTCATTCTATTACTAGAGTCTTGTTACTTTCTACCACCCCCATCTATACTGATTGTTTTTTTTTATATTTCCACCTATTCTATACCTGTCACTATATCCATTTCTAGATACCCACTTGCCTACTGCTGTATTTCAGAATACCATCCACCATGATGACTCGGAGGGCATGCGACTTGGAAGCCAAGTACAAGGGGGCTGTGGCAGAGCTCAAAGAATCCAATGAGATTCGCAGCCAGCTACTACAAGAACGTGACGAGAGTGAGGCTGAAATGTTGGTGATTCTTGGCAAGAATACATGCCTCAAGAAAGAACTTTCTGAGCTTCACTCTCAATATGAAGCCGTACTCGAGCAGATGGACCGTCTGCAGTCCATGTTACATTCCGTGGACAGCTGCCATGAAACCTACGAGGTGTTGCTTCAGGAAAATAAAGACTTACAGCATGAGCTTGCGGAGTGCAGATGTAAACTAGAACATTTAGAGTCGAAGCATGTGCCCTCAAATAATAATTATAGGAGTCTGGATTTACAGACCGAACTCATGGCCAGTTGTTCTAACATCTCAATGATAGATCTCACTACGCCAAATTGTAAAAGTAAATTTCTACAATTGAAAGGGAGTAAAAGAATAAAAAAATATGTAAGGCTAAGTAATTTTATAAAAAAAACTGAGAAAAAGCATAAAAAGCATAAAAATGTCCTGAGTTATGCAAAGCATATAAAGCAAAAATGTAATATGAATGAGGAACTTAATTCCTGCTATAATTTGATTGGACGTAATTCAAAAGAGTTACTTGATATGTCAGAGGTAATCTAAAGTTTAGAAACATCACTTCATGATGTAACGTGTAAATATAAAAAAGCTGAACAAGAAGCATCTGACAATATTCAGAAAATGAATAATATCGTAGAGATACTGAGTGATGATAGCACATATGTACAAGTATGTAATAGTAGCTCACAGACGGACCTTCCTTTATCAGAGCCTTCTGGATCAGCTTTAGGTGCTTTAATACATATGGCACCATGTGCATCGCAGAGACAAGCTAAACCTACTGTTCAGGTTGAAGTAGTTTCCACACCTGGTACGCAGTCTCCGGTTAGACAGGTAAAATCCTGTCGGCAGACCCGGAAGACTGTGGTGTTTTCAGATAAGATAGGTGTTGGGATGGGTTTGCTTCTTAGTGATCTGTTAGGGCAAGTTGTGACAAATAATTGCTTTCCAAATGCCCCTATTCACAAACTTATAGATTCTATAAAGAGGGAGGATTGCTTTGACAACGACACCACTTTGTTAGTACAATTAGGTGAGAGTAGTGGTGTCATGCGATTAGATATTATTAAGCTGGTTGAGACTTTGCTACACAAGTTAAATTCAGGATTGGGAAAATTAATTTTATGTGCTTACTCAAAATCTTTGAGTGCCAAAGACAATCAAAAAATATGGAATCTTAATTTAATGCTATATAATTTGACATGTCGTCATAGAGACGTTTTGTATTTTGATACTAATAATTTTATTAGTAATTTTGTTTTGACAAGAGATACTGTGTACCTGAGTAGACATAGTAAATTAATAATTGCTAAATTGTTAGCATTTAATATTTTTGATCCCGTTATAAGTACTATAACGCAGTTCACCGACAAGCCCGTAGTTAGTAGTAGTACTAATGAGGGCAAACAAGTAGGAGTAGCTGACAGTCATTTAAACTGACGAGTTCGACAATGAGACAGCCGGGCACGTTAAATGTAGTACATCAAAACGTGCAAGGCCTTCCCAGCAAAATCTTAGAATTAGAATTATTTTTAATCCGTTTTAATGTTGATATTATGTGTGTAACTGAACACTGGATGTTACAATTTGAGTTACTCCCTTATTATGAGAATTATAATATTGTAAGTTCATACAAACGCAAGAACGCCATACGTGGGGGGTTCCTTAATTGTTGTTCGAAATACTTTAAAATGCAAGGAACGTAAAGATGTTGCAAATCTCACTATTGAGAGGACTATTGAGCTATCTTGTGTTGAGCTAGAGCGGCATATCATTGTAAGCGTTTACCGTCCCCCTGACGCAGACTTCGCATTATTTGAATCCACTATGGAAGAAGCATTGCTTAAAACTTTTGTTCGTAATAAAATGCTAATAGTCTGCGGAGATTTCAATATAGATATTCCGGTTAATCCTCTATCTGAGAGGCTGCTTAATTTATTTAAATGCTTTAATTTATATCACCTCTTCGAAGAACCTACAAGGGTGACACTAACAACATCCACCTGTTTAGATAATATTTATTGCAGTAGTGTTCCAATTAATAAATCAGTAATTAAACATTTCACCTCAGATCACTATGGTCACAGTGCTATATTTACTTGTAATTTTGTAGATGAACCTAAGGAATTCACTTATCGGCCTATCACAGAAAGTCGCATTAAGAAGTTCCAGGGCAGTATTGAACTCAAAATGCCCCTTGTACCGTGCGTAGATGATCCGAATGACCTTTTTACTAGTTTGTTTAAGTTGATATGTGAGGAACATAGTGAGATATTTAAGTTAAAAAAATGTAAAGCTAGAGCTAATGTCGGGTTAGCTGATTGGGCTACAACCGGTATTTATAGAAGTAGGAATAAATTATATGAACTCTATGCGGCTAGAGAATCAATGTTGCACGATCCATCGTTTATCTTGTACATAAAGAACTATTCCAAGACCTTCAAAAAAGTTTGTCATGCAGCAAAATCATTGCATTTGAGAAATAAAATAGAAAAATCAGCAAATAAAATTAAGACAACTTGGAAATTAATAAATAATGAAACAGGTAAAGCTAAACCTCGTAGTAAACAAATTAATTTAAACGTAAACAATACAACATTATCAAATAATACTGAGGTCGCAAATGCCTTTGATAGTTTTTTCTCTAGTATACCTAATTTTGTGACTCAATCTTTAAAATCAACTGCCTCTGGAGCATCTACTTTATTGGAATTAAGTGTTGATAAGTGTGAGGTCGCGTTTAGTTTCAGATACGTTAATGCCAATGATATTGTTAAGACATTTAAGTCACTTAATATTAAAAATACTGAAGACCTTTGGGGAATATCTACAAAGGTGTTAGGTGTTATAATTATTGATATTGCGCCGTGTATGGCCTACATTTTCAATGGATGTGTTGACGAGGGAGTCTTTCCTGATCTTATGAAACATAGTAAATTAATTCCTTTGTTCAAGTCTGGTAACGAAAAAGATCCAGGTAATTATAGGCCAATTTCTATATTGCCTGCGTTAAGTAAAATCTTCGAGAAACTTATTCTTACTCAGTTATTGTCACACTTTAACCTCCACGGACTTCTTCATAGTCATCAATTTGGATTTACTAAGGGTCGTTCGACAGCCGATGCTGGTACCATGCTCTTAGAACACATATTTGAAGCATGGGAGAACTCTCAGGACGCGATCGGAGTTTTCTGCGACCTGTCCAAAGCTTTTGACTGCGTGAGGCATGATACTTTAATTTCCAAGTTAAAACATTATGGCATACAAAATCAGGCAATTAATCTTGTAAATTCTTACTTATCCAATAGGGTCCAAAAAGTTGATGTTGGTGGTGAAAGGTCTTCAGGATCGACTATTGTCATGGGGGTGCCACAGGGTTCAATACTAGGCCCTTTTTTATTCCTAGTTTACATTAACGATCTCCCTTTTTTTGTGAAAGACATATGTGACATAGTTCTATTTGCTGACGATACTTCTTTGATTTTCAAAGTTGATAGATCTAAATCTAATTACGATGATGTAAATGATTCACTATCGCGTGTTCTTGAATGGTTCACAGTTAATAATCTTTTGCTTAATGCTAAAAAAACGAAATGCATCAAATTCACATTGCCTAATGTAAAACATTATCCAACTAATATTAAAATAAATGGGGAGACACTTGATCTTGTCAAGTCTACCATTTTCTTAGGGCTTAATATTGATGCAGGGTTGCAGTGGGCACCACAAATTGTGGCTCTTTCTGGTAGACTTAGTTCCGCTGCATATGCAGTTCGTATAATAAGGCAGCTTACTGATGAAGCTACAGCTAGGCTTGTTTATTTTAGCTACTTCCATAGTGTTATGTCATATGGTATCATACTGTGGGGTAAAGCAGCAGATATCCAAGCTATTTTTGTCTTACAAAAACGGGCAATACGTGCCATTTATAAAATGAAGTCGCGTGACTCCTTGAGGGAGCGTTTCAAAGAAATCAATATTCTTACAGTAATATCGCAATATATCTATGAAATATTATTACATACACATAAACACTTGGATAGTTTTATGATAAAAAGTGACGTGCATGGTATTAACACGAGAAATAAACACAAACTAAATATACCAAAATTTCGATTAAAGAAAGTAAGTGGATCTTTTATGGGGAATTCTGTACGGTTCTACAATAAACTTCCAGAAGGTGCATTTAAACTTCCTATTCGAAGATTTAAATCCTACATAAAGATGAATCTAATTAAGAAAGCGTATTACACTTTTGATGACTATATTAATGATAAAGCCGCGTGGCCTGATGTCGCTCTGCCCCTCGACTGCTAAAATGGAAATTTGCAATATCTGTACTTACCTATTTACATGTTTGTATTAGATTATTATTTATAAGTATAACAAGCGTAGCGTGTGCTGTCTTGCATATTTTTGCTGATGTTTATTTACTTTTGACTACCTTCCTAAGGTTTTTAAGTTCTCATTTACTATGTATCAGCAACTCCTTGCTCCGAGGCACCACACAGGCGCTTCTCACCTAGTGGTAAGACGGACCATTTATGTAAGCCAAGCCGAGTTTGTTGCCTGATTCTTCTAGGCTTGGTCGCGTTGGAACAGGAGTAATTTAATTTTTATATAAGACGATTCAAAATGATCCTTGTGATTTCAATGAATAAAGTTCTTTTTGACTTTGACTTTGACTTTGAATAGAGGAAACTTCTTGACCTATATATGCCTCCATTCAAGTTTCAAAAGATTTGAACAGCGCTAAGGCTGCCAAAATGATCTCCATTGTTGCGTACCCCATTGCCGTTTGCTACTGTAATTGGGTGGCTGTACCACGATACAATGATACCTATGAAACATTCAATAATACCTATGATACAATATCATCATTATCATCAGCCTGTACAAGTTCACTACTGGACATAGGCCTACCCTTAGAATGCCACTACGACCAGTCTTGAGCCGCCACCATCCACCGATTTCCTGCGACGTTTATAATGTCTTTAGTCTGTCGAGTGGAGGGCCTTCCTCTACCGCGTCATCCGGTTTGTGATACAACAAACCAATAATACAATAGTAACTACTATACAAAACTTACGATACCTAAGTAGTTACGAGAAATACCTACGATACAATACTTACGGCACAATACTTACGATACAATACTTACGATATCATACCTACGGTGCTATACTTACGATACAATACTTATAATTGAATACCTATGATTATGATACAACAGTTCATTTTATTTAAAATTGTTATGTGTGTTTTGTACAACAGCAACTGCATCCGCACATCACGTCGTGGGGCTCGCTGCTGCGCCTGTACGGCTCGCGCTCCATGAAGAGCTGCAAGGAGAAGAAACTGGAGGAGCAGCAGATCACCCTCCTCCAGGTAACTCGCACTGTATCACATCATGTCGTGAGACAGATGTTTTAGAGTATCGTAAAGTGACTGAACTAAATAACATACATCTTAATAACCTAATTCACAAACATCTCAGCAGCCTTTAGACATCCACTGTTGGATGAGGCCTTCCTACCACCACCATCACGCTTGACGGGTGGATTGGTGATCACAGTGTTGGTGTTGAACAGTCAGGTCGATGCTGCTGCCCATCCCCTGATGTAATCCCTTAGTCGGCTTTTACGAAATCCTCAAGAGGAGATGGAGGGGTCTATTCTTAGACTGGACACACCACAGCACCCGAACACACCACATCACCCGAACACACCACAGCACCCGAACACACCACAGTACCCGGACACACCACATCACCCGGACACAACACAGCACCCGGACCTGGACACACCACATCACCCGAACACACCACAGCACCCGAACACACTACATCACCCGGACACACCACAGCACCCGGATCTGGACACACCACATCACCCGAACACACCACAGCACCCGAACACACTACATCACCCGGACACACCACAGCACCCGGATCTGGACACACCACATCACCCGAACACACCACAGCACCCGAACACACCACAGTACCCGGATACACCACATCACCCGGACACAACACAGCACCCGGACCTGGACACACCACATCACCCGAACACACCACAGCACCCGAACACACCACAGTACCCGGACACACCACATCACCCGGACACAACACAGCACCCGGACCTGGACACACCACAGCACCCGAAACACACCACAGCACCCGAACACACCACAGTACCCGGACACACCACATCACCCGGACACACCACATCACCCGGACACAACACAGCACCTGGACCTGGACACACCACATCACCCGAACACACCACAGTACCCGGACACACCACATCACCCGGACACAACACAGCACCCGGACCTGGACACACCACAGCACACGGCCTCGGACACACCACAGCACATGGACACACCACTTCACCCGGACACACCAGAGCATACCGGACACACCACAGCACCTGGACATACCACAGCACCTGGACACACCATAGCACCCGGACGCACTACAGCGTAATTACAATAAAGTAAATGTATTCTAATCGTAACACAATTGTGTTTCAGGACAAGGCGAGACACAACGAACCGAACCACGCGGTGCTGGAGAAACTGAGGAACGAGATGACGAAGTTGAAGGAGAGGGACGGAGCTGTCGTGCCGATCGGGACCCTGCTCGTGTCGGAGGACCTCCCCTCCCATTCGGGCTCCAATCTCAACAACGTCGATCTATAACATCAGTCTGGGCCTCTCCCATAGGCCCAGCTAATACATAGCGAAGTCTCATACTGGAGCGAAGTCTCAAACCGGAGCGAAGTCTCAAACGGGAGCGAAGTCTCAAATCAGAGTGAACCCCGCACGAAATAATGCTTTGGACACATTTATTTAGTGAATAATACAATAAGATGAATCATGATGTAACTAAAAGGAAATATTTAGTCAAATTAAATAATCAAATAAATGTTTATACAAAACTGCTGTTGCTGGCCAGCTCGTCACTTATCTTATCATATCTCTCTTGTATCCAGTAAACGTTATTTATCTTATCTCAAGTAAAATGACGGAACCAATTATGCAGTTGCAGTTTCAATATATATAAACAAACGCTGTACATACATAGTTATTTTCGCTCATTGCCCGTGGTCCACCTGCGTTGTCCACCCAGGTGGACCACGGTGAATTTTTTTTTCTCCGTGGTCCACCCGTTCTAGTAAAAGTTCTAGTTTACCACGTATGTGGACATATGTATTTCATTATTTAATCTCGTCACGTCGCGCTGGGCATTCAAAATACTACTTTTGAGATCAGTCCCTTAAAAGTCAAATCTTCTCATCCTGTGGAGAAATTCGTGGTCGCCACTCGACATCTTTGCCCAAGTTCAGTTTAAGTTCTAGTAAATAGTAGTTATGCTGTCGTTAGTATTTAAGTTTATATGTAATAGTCCAATGAGGTCATTAGAATTAAGTATAGATTAGGCAATTTTGCGGGTGCTTTTTCATTAAATCTATTAAATCAGCTAATGTGGACTACTGGTTGGATCACACTTATCGGCATAGAACAGCACAGCGCCCTATGTAGGCAAGTGTGGTCCGACCTTTTTATAGCGATGTTGATCCGAGGCCCAATTCTCGTTATAAAAATTTGACAAAATAAAGTTCGGATCACGTTTCTATGTCTTAAAAGTCAGAAATGGTATTCAATACAACACGGTAATTTGATTATATCGAAATATGACTGATTTTGAACGATTTAAAGTTTTTTCGATAATTTCGTTGAAAATAGACTAAATTGTTGATTTGTTGTGTTGTTATTGTTGTTGTAAACGACCTCTGGCGCGGCTGGCGAGTAGCCGGCTGAGACGCAAGAGGTGTGGATTCGATTCCCACTGCGGGACAAATGTTTGCATGATCTGCGAACATTTGTTCCAGTTCTATGGTTGTTGTGGTACCATAGTACTTACTCGTAGTTCCTGATATCCACACCACAGGGAAAATCCTAGTGTGGGATCAGGACTATGTGTGTACTGCTAGGGTGTTATTTATGTATGTTATGTTATTATGTGGGACCAGAATACTAACTTTCGGTCAATTCACAATTTAGTCTCGATTCGGTAAACTTTCAGTATAGTTTTAAAATAATTAAGGGAATGGGGAGTTTTCAGGGAGGCAATTAAAAATAAAACATAGTTCTTAAAATTCCGGTAGATGGAGGTGACTCGCAATGGTTGCGTCTTCTGAAGATTTTGCAAAAGCACCACGGAGAACAAATTCTCTTTGTTTTATCTTTTTCCCTCCAAGTTTCGCGTTGCGATTCCGAAGCTCGTTTTTCAAGTCTACAATAGGCCGGTCTACTTGTCCGGCTTCAAAAATAACAAATAAGTACATTAATAATAGTAACTTATAATTAATTGCAACTGTTATTGTAACTGATGTATGACGTGACCAAGTGTTCTAATTGTTCCTACGGTTTAATAAACGAGTATGAGTATGAGTAACAACAAAAAATTATAACAATAACGTAACACTAACAAATATATCAGAATTTCAACAAAAACTTTACGTAGATACTTACTTTACTTCACCAACAAACAGCATGAGCGAGTGAAGTCAATGACATTGACAGTTGGTGGCTGACCGACAAAATTTAGACAACCATATCTGGACTGCGCCATCTATGCATGGATTTAGAACTATTTTCTTTCAGCTGTCAGAAAACTTCCCATTCGGCCTCTGATTGAGGTATGGTGGCCCTGATAGGCCTTGTGACCGATAGCGAAAGAGCCAGTGTGGTGACAGGATTCAGTGAGGAAGATTTCATGCACAGCACTACGTGAGAAATGGCTTCAATGTTTATTATTGTAAATATTATCGATGGTCTTTTTTATTCGGTTGTATTATTTTTGCTTATATAGATATCGATTAAATTCATATTTAGCATCAAATGTTTTTGTTTTTATGGGGATTAACACCAGGGGTTGGGCAGCAGCATCCACCTGAGTACACAGCACCAAACTGCGATCACCAATCCGCCTGCCAAGTGTGGTGATTATGGCAAATCCCCCCATTGTATTCAATGGGGGAGGCCTCGTCCAGCAGTGGACTTAAGACGAGGCTCCTTGACTTTGGAGGACTTTTTCACTTCGTTACATTCTCACTCAGTAAAGGTAAAAGTTACAAACTTGATGTTTATACAGTGATTACTTGAGGATGTAATCTAACGAAATCAAAAACACGATTGGTAAAACTTTTCTCGACAGATTTATTTTTTGAAACCGGCCCTCCTAAAACCTTTTTTACGTCCATCCTTCGAATCTAGAAAATATTGACGGTAATTTTTTATACAATTCTGTAGAAAATCACAGCACGTAACAAAACAGATGATGATTTATTTTTATATTTGCTACTTTTTAAGCAAAACGAAGTTTTATCACATGTCTCTTACGTCGTTTACTTCTGAGTACTTCTGGGCGAGACAAAATCTATACCGCATCTCTCGGACTCAAGTGAGTAACAGCGCTATCACTTTCTAATCGGGGCTCATGGGCGGAGTTAGCGTGGGAAATTTTTTCAAGGAGTATCGTCTTAAACAGGATGATGATGATGTTTCTGTTCCTCTCAACTGTATGCATTAGGAGGTAGGTACCAGAGGTAGCCGGAGGTATCTGTAAATCATTCTAAGGCATGATATAAAGAAACATTATAAATTCAAATTCAGTATTTTTATTGAGAAAAGTGAATTTATTGTAGCTTTAAAAAATCTCTGAATAATTTTTCATAGGTTTTAAAGTAGCAATAATAATCAGTTTACCAGGATAAAATTTTGAAAACAATATTACTTCAGAAATCTGACAGATCTTTCTTAATACTTATTAAACTTACGATAATAATCTTAAATCACTAGTAGAAAATAAATTAAACTAATTTGTACAAAAAAGCACCTAATAAAATGAACAGTTGATCAAAGTCAAACCCCCTGTTTCATAATCATTTTCTAAACCTATTTTAGTTAAAATAGCTTTTGTCTTGTTTTGAAGTACGACATTTTAAATCAGAGAGAAGAAAACAAAAGCTATTTTAACTAAAATAGGTTTAGAAAATGATTATGAGACAGACGTATGTTTTACCTCCTTAGATCCTCAGCAAACAACTCTATAATTTCTAAAATCTGAGTTCATTATTTGTAACGACACGGCCATGGCGTTTACGCCTTTTTTGTACGCGAACCAAATTTGCCTTCTATTTTGGCTATTATTTCATCAAACTCCATAAAATGTTGTACCTATGATCAGTACACTAATATCTAGAAACGAGGTGCGTCAGTTTAAAAAAAAAAACCTTATTTATGATTGGGTAACCATATAATTTTATAAGAAACTAATTAACACGATCTAGATATTATTGTACTGATCATATGTACAAAGTTTCATGGAGTTTGATGAAATAATAGCCAAAATAGAAGCAAACTTCGTTCGGTACGACCACATAACCTCTTAATAGTGTTACTGGGTAGAAGTTACTTCCAGACCTATTTATGAGCCTCAAAACAAGGAAAATCAATTTTCTAAACATTGATAAATACCTAAACTCTACATGTATAGTAACAATAAAATTAAAAGGAACAGCTTCAGAGCCATCGTTGCCAGATGGTGGGCACCTGGTATCGTGTCTCGCTCGCTTGCAGCACGTTCGACACTCCGCCGTCGCCCAACGCTGGGAATGAACCCTGTTACCAAACAAATTATCATTTAGATAGCCTCTATGTTCCCACAATCTATTCTTTTTATACAACCTTTTATATTTGACGACCTCTGTGGCGCGGCGGGCGAAGGTTCGCCTGCGACGCAGGAGGTTTCGGGTTCGATTCCCGTCTCGGAACAAATATTTGTACGTTCTGCATATATTTGTTCAGGGTGTTCTGGGTATTTCTCTATGCATAATAAAAAAAAATATCTATCTATGTAATGTATTGTATTAAGTACCTTTATCAGTTATCTAGTGCCCATAACACAAGCTCTGCTTAGCTTGGGGCTAGATAGTGTTGTGTGAAAATGTCCAGCATTTATTTATTATTATTTATTCTCCTACTCCACCTATTTTTGGTGGCGCGGCGGTCGTTTAGCCGGCTGAGATGCAAGAGGTTGCGGGTTCGATTCCCGCTGCGGGACAAATGTTTGTATGATCTGCTAGTATTTGTTCAGAGTCTGGCTGTTATGGTACCATGGTACACGTATGTCCTACCCACTTGGCCACGACACAGGGAATCCTAGTGTGGGATCAAGACTACGTATGTGACTGTTGGGTGTTATGTTATTCTCGGCTAGCGAGTGTGTAGCGCTGGCTTTTGTCTTGGCTAATTAAGTGGATTGGCGCTTGTCACTTGTCATCGATAGTTCAGGGTCATCGACACGAAACAGCGTTACAACCGAAAGGACGTGATCGTCAATTGTCTTTATCCCATAAAAATGCGGACATGTGTGGTTCATCCCTAGGTCATACATTTGATTCATTCCCACTAGTTCCTTTTGGCAGTCCCTTTAAAGGTACTAATGGGACTTTTTTTTCCCACTAGTTCCTTTGAAATAATCAAAGGAACTAGTGGGACATTATGTAACGTCATTTTGTCCCTTTACCCCTGGAAACTCTAAAATCGAGTGTGCAGCCACTTATATCATACATAGATAAGATAATTAAACCCGTTTATTCCAATCTTTCCTACCAACTGCCTGATGGAAATAATTTTCCCCATTTTTAGGGTAATTTCCAAAAAGTTGGAAAATCAAAATTCTGATGATGCAGAACCATTTCGAGTACCCCATCAAGATCAAGATTCATCAAGATTCCATTGTTATTGTGTAAAAAAAATATGTTATTGTTTATTGCATATAAGTAAACACAAACAAAAGTAAGAGTTATAGCATTTTTTTGTTTTATGAATTAGGGGTTGTTATTCTTAGCATGTTTTAGTAAACTTCACAAGTTTCTGTTATTATAATTAGTTTGCGATATCTCATCGCTTCGCATCAAGGATTTGTAAGTAGGCCCTAAGTCATCAATTCCTTACATATTTTACCTGACTTAAGAATATTCAATATTTATTGTTGTAGTTTTCTTCCAGCAAACCTTTAACGAGTAATTCGCCCGATTTAAGTGAGCAACATAACACCCAACAGTCGCATACATAGCCATATACATACATCACACATACATCGCCTAGACTAGAATTCCGTGTCGTGGGTAACTACGAGTACCTACTATAATACCATAACATACAGACCGGCATCTAATATTTGCAGATCATGTACCTAATCATTTGTCCCGACGTGAGAATCGAACTCGCACCGCACGTCTCAGCTGGCTACTCGCCCGCTGTGCCACGGACGTCGTCGATATAAATGATAACCATAACTTTTCATTTAAAAAAGCGACTTCCGCCATAGTATTCGACTAAATATTTGGATGAAAAAAAATTATGAAAGAACCATAGTGGTGAAAGGATTATGATACTTTTTGAATGGTGCTTGGTTTGTTGCTGAAACTATCAAAAACGCCATATGTATGCCTACAATATTTGAGAAGTTCCCTCAATTCCTCATGGATCCCATCATCAGAACTGGATTTTGAAAAAAATGGGACCAATCTGGAAGTATATCTATTCAAATAAAAAAAGAATTTTCCAAATCGGTTCATAAACGCCGGAGATATGCGGTAACAAACAAAAAAAAATACAACCGAATTGAGACCCTCCTCCTTTTTTGGGAAGTCGGTTAAAAAGTAGCTATTCCAACCTGTGATTTCCCGAGCCATCGTCGCTTGATGAAGTCTGCTGCGCGCTCTCCGATCATGATGGTGGGTGCGTTGGTGTTGCCGGATGTCACCGCCGGCATCACGCTTGCGTCTGCCACGCGGAGACGATCTAGACCTTGCACCTGGAAGGAGAACAATACAGGCTAGTGGTGGCTAATGGGGTATTGAGGTAAGTGTGGCCAAGAAAAGGGCCCTGTGACCGATGGTGAAATATCTTCATCAACTATGTAAAACCAAATCCTAACTCAAGTGCTAAGTGTAGGTCTCTTTCAAAGCTCGCTATCCTCTGTCCTAAGCTTTCATCATCAAATCTTTTCTATTGAAACTATCATAACATAATGATTATCACTAGAAACGGGATATTTACCATGACTTTTGAGCATTATTGATTCCCGATATTTCGGGATATTATTATTCGGGATATTATACATATATATATTATTATTATTATTATTATATATTATATTATACCCGTGATCATGTCGCATGAAACTGTGCCGAAATATCGGGAATCAATAATGCTCAAAAATCATGGTAAATATCCCGTTTCTAGTGATAAAATCAGATCAAATCTTTTGCTTTAAGTAGGTTATTATTATCACTCCTCTCGCAATAGGTACCTACTGAGTTCGAGTGACTTGCTTCCTCCTCTGGTAACATCTGGCTATAAGCTACCTGCCTTTGGAAGACCACCGCTACTTTCACAATAAGTACCTAGTCCTAACTAACAGATGTGACGATCGGCCTACAACTTATCAAGTCCTTGTCCTAGCTTTGCTTTCCACGTCTTACGTCGTAGACCTGCGATATGAAATATAATGAAATAAGTACCTGTATTACATCAACCTATATAATAAATCATAGTCGTACATAGTACGCGTCTATACTATACCCTAGGAATATTGAGTTAAGGTGATTCCTCTCGCATGTGGCGCGAAATTCAAATTTTATTGCGTTTTTGCTCATTACAGCTCATCAACACTTCTTGAGATAGTAAAAACTGATTTTGCGAAAACTAGGAGACCTAACACACATGTTTTAGTTTATAGTTTCACATATAGATCATTACTTCAGCTACGAATACTCTTCAATGGTTTTTACAGTGTTTTTTTGGTTTAATGATATGCGTAGCTTAACTAATGACATTTATGAGATACTATCAATTAAAACATGTGTGCTAGGTCTCCTAGTTTTCGCAAAATCTGTTTTCTCTATCTCAAGAAGTGTTGATTAGCTGTGATTTACAAAAAACACAATAAAATTTGAATTTCGCGCCACATGCGAGAGGAATCACCTAAGTAAGTACGTCCGAAATGGGTAAATTGTTAACGACCACCTTTATGTACCTACACAGTTTTAACAATAAAGAATTACTTTACTTTACTTTAATAACCACGACAAAAACATTTCTAAATCGTTACCTGAAGTAGGTTATCCACGACTGCGCTAGGGTCGCCCCTAGGCCCCATCTTACAAGATCCTGCCTGATGGTTCTCAGGAGCCGTCTGCATCCTCACAGCGCACTCCCAGTACGCATCACACCCGAACTTGAGACTCTCGCAGCCCTTGACGGGAGTCTTATCAAGCTTCACTCCGTAGCGCTTCAGCGCCTTTGTTTCAGAGAGGCGGATGGCGAACTTGATGCCTTCAACCAAGGTTTTTACGTCGTCAGGGTGAGTGAGGTAGCTGGAACATTAGGAAGGTATTCATTGTTTAGGGTTCCTTTTGGTGTGTTCCTACCGTGTTGACGTATTTATTTATTTCAATTAACTATTTTTATTTACACTTAATTTACACTGTTTAAGTACCTAGCTAGGTATAATTTAGTGCTGTCTCAGTTATAGGTACATCATGCACACCCATAGGTGAGTTTTTTATGGGTGAGTAGCCCCCCAAGCCTTTTTTTCTGGACCCTGGACTTTATTATCCGAAGTATCCTTCCAGACCTTCAGTGTCTACTACCTGTCTACTCTACTAACTTGTCAATTAACTGTTAGCGCGGCTGGTTTTGAACTCACTTGGCGTAGATCTTCGGATACGCGAATGGGTCAGCACTCGGTATCTCAAGCCGCCCTCTGCTCTTGGGCTTCAGCACGGTCGGTATGATCTGTATGCTCCTGGAGCCGTTGTCCAGCCTCTCTCCGACCATGCCAGTTTTGGCGCAGTCAGCCAGGAACCCGCCGAAGAATAGTTGGACGTCGGGGTTGTCGGCGAGTGGGTCCGCAAACTTGGTGTTGATGAATGCTGTCACTTCAGATATGCCTGAAAGGGAATGAGTCATCATTTTGGAGCCAAATTCTATGTTCAGTAGTAGCTTGACGACCTCTGTGGCGCGGTGGGCGAGTAGCCGGCTGAGGTTGTGGGTTCATTCCCGCTGCGGGACAAATGTTTGTATGATCTGCAAATTTTTTCTGGTTCTGGGTGTTATGGTACCATGGTACTCGTAGTTCCTGATACCCACGACACAGGGAATCCTAGTGTAGGGTCAAGACTACGTGTGACTGTTATTGGGTGTTATGTTATGTTATAGTGGGAGAGGTCAGGCGGTTGATGTCCACAAATGAACATAGGCCTCCCCCTATAATGTACGGGATCATATTTAAACGAAGGAATTCATCATTATCAAATCAACGAAATCTTTTGGTACTCACTAAAAACTTTCTCAATTGATACTGGGGCCACCGTGGTATTTCTCAGCTATAGAACTACTAGAACTACACTCGAGAGCAATGAATCCGGGTCACTTAAAGAATGTTAAAAATCTCGGAAACTAAAAATGATAGATTAATGCAATAAATTGTATTTAATAGACAATGTAATACTCCTTAAATGAAGGTAAAAAAAATATGAGTCACCATACATTTTATTAACACAAAATTACATAAAGAAAAAAACTGCTGATCTCTCCTTAAAACAAAAATAGGAAACATGAAATTTTTGAACTTTATTACGATTTTCTTGAATTTTAATACTTCGTATTGCCTCCTCGTGCTTCCATTACTGCGTTTACGCGGTTTGGCATGCTGTACACCAAGTTCCTTATACGATTTTGGGGAATATTCTCCCATTCCTCTGTGAGAGCAATTTTGAGCTCACGAAGCGTGATTGGGGGAGGGTTTCGTTGTTTTACGCATCTGCCTAGCTCGTCCCAAGCATGCTCGATCGGGTTGATATCCGGGCTGCGCGCTGGCCACTCCATACGAGTAATGTTCATCTCTTGAAGGTAGTCATTCACAATCCTACCTGTATGAGGTCGGGCATTGTCATGCATAAATATAGCATCCTCACCTAAATTGACCATAAATGGACCAACGTGATCATTGAGGATTTCTTCCACATATCTTACGCTAGTTAAAGAGCCGTTTTCTATGATCACCAGCTCTGTGCGACTTTCAGAAGAAATTCCGGCCCACACAAGTACAGACCCACCACCGTAGGCTACTTTTTCTTCGATGCATGCTTGCTTGAATCTTTCCCCTGGTCTTCGATACACTCTGTGTCTTCCATCGTGCTTGTAGAGCATAAATTTTGATTCGTCGGAGAACATAACTTTTGACCAATCTTCAATACTCCAATTTACGTGGCTCTGGGCATATCTTAGTCTTGAAATACGATGCCCACGCTCCAGTTTAGGGCCGTTTGCAGGTCTAAGGGGTTTTAAGTTAGATTCAGCAAGCAGACGTCTTACTGTCCATGCACTTGGGTTACTTCCTCCGAGGCGTCGAAACTGATTTGTGAGTTCAGTTCCTGTGAGAAAGCGATTTCGAAGCATGGTGTTCACCAAGTATCGGTCTTCTCGTGCTGTGGTACACCTGGTTCTGCTCGTTCCTGGTCTGCGTAGGTTAGAACCAGTTTCTTCGTAACGTCGGAGAACTCTTTGTACTGTTGACAGCGACACACCGACAGTCCTGGCTGTATCGCGCTGACTCCGGCCGGTTTCCAGCATTGTAAGTATTCTGGTGCATTCTTCAGGCGTAAGCGACATAATTTCAGCTTGAATAATGAATATAGAGCACTATCAACATGGTTTATGTACCCACATAAATGACAGATTACAAACAAAAGCAAAACCAAATGCTGTAATTTCGTAGTTCCATCTTCGAAAGTGGCCCTTTTTCAAATTTGATTTTTTTATGATATAACTTTACAATAACTAAGAAGTTTTAATACTTTCATTTAAGGAGTATTACATTGTCTATTAAATACAATTTATTGCATTAACCTAGCATTTTTAGTTTCCGAGATTTTTAGGATTCTTTAAGTGACCCGGATTCATTGCTCTCGAGGGTATTTGGAGGACAAAGCCATGCTCTCTCTGATAAAGACAACTTCTTGTCTCTATCAGAGAGAGCCTGAATGGCTTGTTAGTATCTTCATACTAAGCCTAAAATATTAATTAGACTAATCACTTACCAGTTCCAGACATAAGTCCATCTCTAAACAGCAAATACTCCATAGCTGTCGCCCAGTTCAACGTAGCGGTATTATTATCATTGATATGGAAGTTCAAGAAGTGCGCTACATGGTTGTGCAGATTCTGGCCCACTGCTGGGAGCTTGTGGACGATTGGGACACCGGCGCGCGAGAGGACCTCGGGGTCGCCCACGCCACTTAGCTGTAGGATCTGAGGGGACGCGACCGCTCCGCCGCTGTCGAACAAAAGTTTAGTTAAGGTTTAGGTCAGGTTTAGGTTTTATGAAAAAAATAACCAAATTTTAGCCTATTTTCTCCAGGAGTAGGTATACAAACTCATTCATACATATATAAACACACGCCTTTTTTCCCGAAGGGGTAATCAGGGCCTCAAAGGGCCTCTTTTCACCATGGGTTGCACAGTCGCAGGAATATAGACGTGACAAGTGGTGAGCTCATCGCCGCCGCCGCCGCTTTCCACAACCAACTCGGCTAACGCTTTCTTCCAGTAATAACACACTCCTAAGCCAGCAGCCAGGACAAATCTTATTACAACGAAAATTGCCTAACATGTCTGCGGGTAACCACTCACCTCAAAATAATTTCGTTGTTCGCAAAGATGACCTCTGTGCCGCCAAAGCTGTTCCTAACCTCCACCGCATACGCCTGCCGGGTTGTCTGATTGATCAGCACTCTTGTGACCGTCGCATTCAGCATGATATGAAGGTTGGGGCGGTGTTTGGCAGGGCGCAAAAAGGCTCGGGAGACGGAAAGACGGGAGCCATTGCGGTTGGTTGTCTGAGCGATGGAGAAGCCGGTGTGCTGCTCACCGTTCAGGTCGCGGGACTCGTATCCTGGAAGAAGTAGGAAGAAACTGTTTACACCTACAAGAGGAATTCTCAGTTCATTACCCGACTGCGGCAAAGCAAAAGGATGTTATAATAGGCCTACTCGGAGCCGTATAGGTTGGAGTGCGGGGTTAGGCAGGGGGGGTTGACCTCGCCGAAGCTCTTCAACCTGTACGTGAACGCGCTGATAGAGGAGCTCAGTAGGGCTCGTGTCGGATGCCTTGTCGACGGAGTACCTGTCAATTACATCAGCTACGCGGATGACATGGCTCTGCTGAGCGCCTCTGCCTGTGGCCTATCAAGGATGCTAGGTATTTGTGAAAAATATGCGCACCTACATGGCTTACAATACAATGTAAAAAAGAGCGAGTGCATGGTTTTTCAGGTCAAAGGTCGCCAATGTCCGTCGATAATTCCTGACATAAAATTGTATGGTACGCCGCTAAAGATAGTGGCTCAATTTAAATACCTTGGACATTGGTTAGCATCTGACCTGAAAGACGATGCTGACATAGAGAGGGAGCGGAGGGCGTTGTCTGTCAGAGCGAATATGATTGCCCACAGGTTTGCTCGTTGTTCAACGGATGTTAAAATCTGCCTATTCCGAGCCTATTGTTCTAGCTTCTACACGAGCAGCTTGTGGGTTAGTTATACGCAAAGGCAGTACAGCGCCTTTCGCGTTCAGTATAATAACGCATTCAGGGTGCTGGTGGGGCTGCCCCGGTTCTGTAGCGCATCGGGGCGCATGTTCGCCGTGGCGCGTGTGGACTGCTTCTACGCCACTATGCGTAAGCGATGCACGTCCCTGGTGCGCAGGGTCCGGGCCAGTTCCAACAGCATACTGAAGGCTTTTTCAGACAGGTTTGACTGTGAGTACCTCAGCCACAGTTTTATGATTCATTTTAATAAGGAACTAAATTATTTATTCTAAGTGCAATGACATTACAATTTTGACATTTAATAACCTAATTATGACATACTTCATTCAAATTCAATTCAATTCTCAGGATAATAACTAAAGCAAGTGTTTTATGATTGTGTAAATTCTGTTTGATTTTTGACCTTTAACTAATCTAGGATAAGAAACTAACTAACACAATATGATCCATGTTGATTGAAATAAATGAATAATAATAATAATATGCAACTTTGTTCATTCTGTTCTCTCGTAGGTCCAAAACTATATTTTGTCATAATATATGAAGCGTCTTGACGTTTTCCGTGGGCTATATGACGTCACACTAAATTAAATATGGCGTTGATAAAACGCAATTTTTCGAACGAAAAATCCTACTAATGCCTATATATTATGAATGTAAAAGTTTGTGAGGATGGATGGATGTTTGTTACTCTTTTACGCAAAAACTACTGAACGGATTTTGATGAAACTTTACAGTATTATGGAATAATATAATATATACAGGCTATAATTTATAATAGGGGTTCCACGCGGGTGGAGCCAATAGAAATTCCACGCAGGCGGAGCCGCGAGCAAATGCTAGTATATAATAAATATAATGACTTTAGTATCGAATAAAAGGGCTTAATGAGTACATTCCAAAATTATATCACACTTATATTAAACACTCCACTAAAACGTTGTAAAAAAAAAGTTTACTTTATTGTTAGTTAAACTTACCCAACTCTTCTCCAGCTTTGACGAGGCTGTAGCTGAGCGGTGGGTGATACGGGAACTGAGATACCGTCAGCGGTCCTCCCACCCCATGGTATCCTTGATCCATCTTGTCCACCTGGAACAATCACAACATCTCTTGAATCGTCAGCAAAAAAACGGTCCCACTATCTGTTGTAGTTTCTTGTTCTGTTTACTGCTTTTACCTGCTTATTATCTTCAGACTTCAGGAAATAAGGCAGCACGTCTTCATAAGACCAGCCCTCGTTACCAGCAGCTGCCCAGGAGTCGTAGTCAGCGCGGGAACCGCGGATGTACATCATCCCGTTCATCACTGAGGTTCCTCCCAGGACCTGAAGTATAAGAAACAAGAATGATGAGTTAAGCCCTGATTTATTTGTGACCCTAAGCAAAAGAAACATTGGGAGGGTAATTGTGACTACACCTTAATCTGAAACCTATAACTAATGAGTGCCTGGTGGAAAGAGGCTGGATAAAATGACTTCTCATTGGTTGATACTAGTAATTGCATTACCCATGTAGCCCGCAGCAATATTCTCTATCTCGCGACAGGTTTGCAACAGGCGTAAACTGTGCAATCATGGCTGTCAAACGTCGCTTTTCTCATACAATAGTAACCGTTTGACAACCCTGATTGTACAGTTTACGCCTGTTGCAACAGTTGCAACAGCCTAAACCTGAGCCTGTTGCTCAGCCGATCTTATAATCCTAGAACTTAGTTGCTTGCATGAGACTGTTGAAGGTACATTTTATTAACAGTAACACGATCCAATGGCGGTTATTATTTTCAGAATGAAATAGCATCTCACCTTCCCCCGTGGCCAATAGCATTTCCGTCCGTCCTCGCCGAGACAGGCAGCCGGTTCTGGTTCCGTTTGATAGCCCCAGTCAATGCTGGAACCGATGAAATTAAGAAACATGGACGGAACTTGTGCTCCTGTTGGTTCGTCGAATCCTGGACCAAAAAAACAATCATTATAATCATTCTACACAACCTATTTCTCTCCTTTGCTAAGGGGTCTGACAAGACGGCAAGATGGGTCTTTAAACTGAACTCGATCTCGGGGTCTTCAATTTAGCTTCCAATTGGCAGCTACATGTATTTGTAGCCTTATCTACTACCAAAGCAATGGCCCCGGTTCTTTAGAGTAATATGATAAGGCTCCAAATACCTTATCATACCATCTTGAACAATTCGTAAGCAATTCGTTGTAATTCGCCTTACCATGACGTCATGTCCACATTCAGGAGTTTGTTTTTTTAAGAGTCTTTATTACTCATAAAATACAAAAACATACCTAAACACAGTTTAGTTAAATATATCTTAGCACTTATAAAAGTTTTTGAACAAAATTAGTATTTATTTAAAATATTTGGCACTTTATAAATCTACATTCGTGATACTTTATGCAATTTAATAAACCATTAGGTACTATTAACATTCAGGGGGCTTAGTACCTACGGGGTTTGATAGTTTACGAAACTATATGAAGTTTCGTTTCCATCCAACACATTTACTGACAGCGTCCTTAGTTTTCTTCTCGTTTTCGCTAGGGGCGCTGCAAGTAAATGTATGGAAGGAAACGCAACTTCATATAGTTTCGTAAACTATCAAAACCCGTACTAAGCCCCCACGAGTCACTAAGTTCTTACCTGCTTCCAAGAGCAACACTCGCCACTCCGGCACCTCAGACAGTCGTGCTGCCACCACGGACCCCGCTGATCCTCCACCGACCACAATGAAATCGTACACAGAGTCCATGTGACGACGGAACTGGAAAACAAAGTTAAAGTCAAAAGAACTTTATTCATTGAAATCACAAGAATCATTTTGAATCGTCTTATAAACTAAAGTTACTCCTGTTCCAATGCGACCAAGCCTAGAAGAATCAGGCAACAAACACGGCTTGGCTTACATAAATGGTCCGTCTTACTACTAGGTGAGAAGCGCCTGTGTGGTGCCTCGGAGCAAGGAGTTGCTGATACATAGTAAATGAGAACTTAAAAACCTTTGCAAGGTAGTCAAAAGTATAATATAATGACTATTTACCTAGTGGATTATAAGTATATAATTCACTAGGTAGTTGTTAAATAGTACCTATTATAGTAATATCTAATTAATTTTTATTGTTAAAGTTATAAAAAATTTAAATAACACATAACAACATAACATAACACCCAACAGTCACATACACACAGTACATAGTCATGATCCCACACTAGGATTCCCCATGTCGTGGGTATCAAGAACTACGAGTACCATGGCACCATAACACCCAGACCCGGAACAAATATTTGCAGATCATGCAAACATTTGTCCCGCAGCGGGAATCGAACCCGCAACCTCATGCATCTCAGCTAACTACTCACCCGTTGTGCCACAGAAGTCGTCGTCGGAGGGGGAGGAGGAGAGAAAATGTATGACATGACTTGCTACAATGATGTAACAATCGATGCCAGAAGGTTAAATAAATTAATGTCTATTGACAATCTTTGCTTTGGTAATCTTTGGTATCTTTGGTATCTTTGGTATTGCCAGGGGATAGGCAGCAGCATCCACCTGAGTACCGATCACCAACCCGCCCGCCAAGCGTGGTTATTATGGCAAATCCCCCCATTGCACGCTATGCATGCTATGGGGGAGGCCTCATCCAGCAGTGGATGTATGACCAGCTGGTGAAGAAAGATATGCTTTACTTCGGTAAAATAACCGGTAAGATAGCCGTCCTCCGGACAATCGTCAGAATCTTTCCACCCTATCAACTTCTGCAAGTAGATATTTCCTGATTACTTAATTAGATGTTATCGATCCTGATAATAATTAGATATTCCGTTGCATCCTAGGTACCTACTTAAGTGTAACCTATCTTGGGAACTAAAACAATAGAAATTATCACATCTATAAATCTGTGCCTTCTTTAGATCAATTTAGTAGCTTGCGTGCTGTTGATGACTAAATATATTCCTAGAGTCTGTTCAAAAAGAGAACCGTCGTGGGATTTGAGGGTGCAGCTGTGCTTTTACCTAGTTTGTTTAGCGAGCAATAGCAATGGCGCTGTTCCGTTTTGACCGTATTACAACTGTAACTATTTCTTTAGTGAATGATTTAAAATATCGGCAGAAACTAACTCCTAATTATGGTTGTAATAGTTATGTAGTCGGAACGTTAGTTTACAAAAATTAGTTTACAATTATTAGTTTATTAAATATTTTTAAACATTGCTCATACCTACTTGTACATAAAGGTAAACCATTTACAGTCGAAAAGTCAACCAGATGTACTTATTCTTATAAAGCCGCTTGCGGTGAACTTGTGGAAGAAATTAAATAAACAATAAATAATTAAAATGATTTGACGACCTCTGTGACGCGGTGGACGAAGGTACGCCTGCGATGCAGGAGGTTGCGGGTTCGATTCCCGCCTCGGAACAAATATTTGTACAATCTGCAGATATTTGTTCAGGGTGTTCTGGGTATTTTTCTAAGTATAATAAAAAATATCTATCTATGTAATGTTGTTGTATTAAGTATATCAGTTATCTAGTACCCATAACACAAGCTCTGCTTAGCTTGGGACTAGATAATGTTGTGTGAAATGTCCAGCATTTATTTATTTTTATTTATTTATTTATTTTAAATGAAAATTCTGTCTGGTTGCTAATTTGCCGTACGCGCTGCTTGCGGGAGGTTACTCATTCTTTGTGATCCAAAACTACCCACATGGAACCAATGATTTTTATCTAGGTTTTCGAGTGAAACTATACCTTATAAAAATAGTATCGTATAAATTAACAACTAACTTAACTACGCTTAATGGCACATGCCTTAGATTAAAATTATATTTTCTCTATAAGTGAATTTGTATATTCTTTTGAGAAAATAAATGATTAAACCGTAAACCGTAATTTGTACTAACTATCACGTACTTGCAATCTGACAGATATCCTCGTCAGTTCACGAGCTCACGAAGCAACGGAGAAAGCTCTCAATCACGGAATATCTTCTCGTGACAAACGAAGGTAAAAGTAGCAAATTTTATGCTAAACTTCAGGGTTCAGAGGTCGAGGCACTTGGGTTATGTTTAGACGGTCACCGATTAAGTAGATTACAGCTTCGGACAGAATTCATTCAAAAGAAAGTGTTTTCGATTTCAATAACAAGCTATGGAATTTTAGGCTATACTGTGCGGTTTGATTTGATTGACGGATGTCCAATTTCTGCCACTCTGCATACATAGCTCGTAGCTTCATCTATCTAGTGACTATTAATCGAGTCGAACTATTTTGGACTCTTCAATGGTGTGGAACTGACCTGTGCTCTTCCGCAAGGATCCTCCAAGTCACACTGGCTTCTCAGGAACACTTCTAGCAGCCCCATGAACAGCATGAAAGCACCACCACCGCACGTTGACGACAGCGTCGGCCCAGGCTGCGACATTGGGCAGTCGCAGGTTAACGCCATCTGTTGGCAAAAGTCAAATTAAGCTGGGATCAATCAACAATCCAATTAACCAGTCAATGTATGGATGGATTGTGTTCAATCCATCTGAATTGAGAACAAGTGAACAAAGAGATGACTAAAAGTGAACTGCCTTTAGAACAGAAATTCGATAGCATGGCTAGCCGTGTGGAGAAAACATTTACGTTAATAATCTATGCCAGGAATGTGAACTTTGCCAGACAGTTGTAATTTTCCTTTGCTAGGATGACGACGAGGTTTGCAACCTATCATATCGAGATTAGGTTCCAATGAGAGCGAAAAGTTACCCATAAAACCTCTATCTACCCTAAGGCCGCAGACCAAAAATGTCCAGGGCCACCACAGATCAGTAAATACTCGGAAGCCACCTGGGTGATGTGGAAAACCCTGAATTTGGAACTTATCGCTGACACCGGGTGAAGTTAGAACACCGCGTAAAGGAGACATTGCACTGTGAGCGCTACATAAACATTTATAAAAAAATAAAATGAAATTAAAGTTTTATTTGCTTGAATACAGGTACATTGGTTCTTAATCTATTATTTGCATCACTGTACTCGACCAGATTACGATTTAGTGATATTCGATATCTGTTCTTGTTAGAAGTGACATTATTCAGGTTAATGTCAAAAACACGCGTCGTTAATCAGTAAAAGGTCAAACTTTTTTCAAAACCAGTAATTAGACACACACGACTTATTCAAAGAAGTGAGATAAATTGGAACGGTCAAAGATTAACAAGTGTCACTTCAAGGTTGTGGCATTTGTGCAAGCCGAGGGCAGTGTCATGTACTTTATGAGCAGGTAGGAGGTACATCAGAGCAACTGCTCTTTCACTGGTCTAGAGGTCATAACTATGGTAACATTGCGGTTCCACTCAACAGAAACTTGCGAGTTTGGATCGACTTGAAAGAAACATAGTTGGATACACGGATCTATTTTTTTGAGATCCGTGGGTTAGATAGTAATCTTCGTAAGATTTAGTAGATAAATAGGCAGGTTTGTAGTTCTAAATCGGACACCTGCCTACGTAGCAAGGTAGTAAAACATTTCTCCCTGAGAAGCAATTATTCAAAATAAAGTTTGAAAAGAAGAAAAACTAAGGGCCAAGCGATGAAGTGGAAACCCGTGGTCACTGCCTACCAGCGATCACGTTCCTGTGAACAGACGTGAGAAAAAATACAGCCAATATAATTTCTAGATTAGAAGGATGGGCGTAAAATGCGTAGAACAGATTTAAAAAAAAAAACTATCGAGAAAAGTTTTTCCAATCGTGTTTCTGTTTTAGATTTATTTAGATAACATCTTCAAGTAATCACTATATTAACATCAATTTTGAAACTTTTACCGTTACTGAGTGAGCATGTAACGCAGCGACTCCAAAATGAACATATCCTTATTCCCTAAGGGATCTTTGAGGCTTTATATGGGCTTGAGTTGAAAACGATCATCATTTTACTTCTTGACGTGTCGCCGTAGATTTACTTATTACTCAGAAAACGTCATTATCAGCTAACAAGACAAGTGTAGAATTCGCAATGGCTGAAGGCTTTGAAGGCTAATGATACGATTGCATCAGTGCCTTTTGAGGTCTTCATAATTGTAGAGTATTTAGCACATAGTGCTACATGCTATTGTCTTTGGTGTGTAATCTAGGGTACCAATTAAAATAACTTGATATGTGAAAATTTTAACACGAGTGAGTATTTTTTGGCACTTCACTCCATGCCTACGAGATGGTTCGTCGTAGAATCTTATGCTAAAGCTAATAATTTGACGTAGCACCCATGTCTAAGAAATTGTAAGTCGTAACACCCAATGCCTACGAAATAGTTCCGTCTCAAAACCCTATGCCTACGAGATAGTTCATCGTAGCACTTATATCTACGAAATAGTTCGTCTCGGAACCCTATGCCTATAAAATAGTTCGTCGTAGCACCCTACGCCTACTAGATAGTTTGACGTAGCACGCTATCCCTGTGAGTTAGTTAGTACATGCGTTCGAGATAGTTTGTTACAACTACCTAATTCATTTTTATGATTTTGAAGTTGGTACTAGTATAGTTTTTCATAATTTAGGTAGTTAGTTACCGTACCTACCAGCTGTTTCACAATGTAGTCATACTATATAGTTTGTTTCAAAAGACAGATGTTCTTCAAGATCTGCGCTATCTCATATTGCAGGCACGTTCTCCAAATGCGATAAAAACACATCCTTAAAAGACAATGATATCGCGGAATCACTGTACAAAACGGAACCAACTCTTTTCTCTTATCCACAATGTGCCACATCAAAAGCCTGGCATTGTAATTAAATTCTGAACCGGTCACTTCACTACCTGTACCTATAAAACCATGATACATTTAAATACTTACGTAATAACATAATATTAGACACCAATCGTACATTATATGTTATGATATTCAGACTTGAAAAGTTGCCCCCATGTGTTTTGCAATGGCTCTAGTTAAAGATACGATTTTATTCAGGGTATTTACTTCGCAATGTTAGATTGATCAGTTTGCGAAAGATTAACTAACTTACTTATAAACGTAACCTTCCTTATCTTTAGATAAATTGATAAAACAAAACTTTCACATAATGCAGTCGTGAACCTGTCAATGCTTTGTCAAAAGTGGTTTTTCCAAGTCGCGGAACAAAGGATGTTTATTTTCATCTGAATTACACCTTTATTTGTTTATTTTAAACTTTCACACAAATCAATAGTGCTAGGAGGACTTAATGCTAATAGCATTATCTACCAGTCATCCTAGACGACGGTCACGTACCAGTCTTTTAAATTACTCCTTTGAATCAGTCATTTTAATGATTACCGGCAAATTGTTCCAGAGCCGAGCAGCCACAACCGAAAAAGAGTTCCTTTCCTTTTTAACTTTTCCGTTTTTTTAGGTATACTCAAGGGTAAAAACCCCACTACTTGGCTGTGCTAACTTTCCCCGTTGGGGTAGGCAGAGCCTTCAATAGCCACATTTCACCTACGGGAATCTAGATCATGTCATCGCCAATGCTTTCCCACGAGAGTAAAATACTAGTTTGGATTTTTATTGCGACTGCAATAATGAAATAAACATAATTTTTCCGCAATAACATCGAATAAAGTAAGGTATAAATTTTGTTCGTTAATTTTTATGGGTGTAATCTAGTTTAGATACTTGTCGTAAGTTTAGCGGATGTTTTGGCGGTAGTTAACAACTTGTAATTATTGAATTACTTATTCCGTTAGGTAATGACTGCTAAGACTTTTAATTAATTAAATAACTCAAGTGGAATATTTGAAAAGTTATTTTTGACGTGAAAAGTGTAGACAAGCACTTTAGTCGTGCAAAGCCTGGCAGTAGCTTTTGATAGCATAAATCTAACAGTTCAACTATGATTACTCAATTGGCTACCAATAAAAAGTGATTTGTAGAGCATTCGTTTAGATGACCTTGCGGAGGTCAAAGTAGGCCGTATACTTACCTACTTGTAATATTTATGTGATGTAATTGTATGTATGTAACTGTTGAATACACGAATAAAATTGTTTATTAGATCACGTGGTTAGTAAGCTTTCGTAATACACTGATTTTATGATTGAAATTTGAAGGTTTGTTTGCAGTCGGTAAGGTAGTGGGGATGAACTATTTTCTACATTAATACCTACTTACAAAAAAGTTACCTACCTATAGGTGCAAGTTCAATTCCAGCTACAGGACAAATGTTTGCATGATCGTCTGGATGTTCTGGTACCATGGTACATAATCGCCACGACACTGGGAATTCTAGTATGGGATCAGCCCCCCTATTAAAATCATTTATTTATTATTTATCTTGAAAGTCACATAGACTTTCAAGATAAAATAATAGTCAGGGAATAGGGGGGCAGGACTATGTATGTAACTGTTGGGTGTTATGTTATTTTAAGATATGTTAATATACTATGACAGACTTTGACCCCAAGTTGGGGCAGATAATTTACGAAAGTTTTACTTCTAATTAAGCACACATAATTGATTATTTTCAATTTGTTTCATAAAAATCATTTTTTGATTAAATTTAAGCTCTTCCTATTAATTTTAATTGTAAGACTAAAAAAACAAACAAAAGACAAAGCAGTGTCCTCAAGGTATTTTTTTTGTTATGTTGTGGCTTTGCAATAAGTAAGTATCCCTAACATGACTTATTAGAGTTTTTACTCTGATAGTAGAGTCTACTCCTTTGACGACCTCTGTGGCACGGCGCAAGGTTCGCTTGTGACGCAGGAGGTTGCGGGTTCGATTCCCGCCTCGGAACAAATATTTGTACGATCTACAGATATTTGTTCAGGGTGTTCTGGGTATTTTTCTATGTATAATAAAAATATCTATCTATGTAATGTATTGTATTAAGTATATCAGTTATCTAGTACCCATAACATAAGCTCTGCTTAGCTTGGGGCTAGATAATGTTGTGAGAACAGTCCAGCATTTATTTATTACTTACAGAAAGCACCTAATAACCATGTTTGACCAATTACAATTTTACAATGACATACCTACAGTATGTAATATCTTCAAAGGCGGTGTCTTGAAACCACATATCTCACTTATAAAATCAGTTCTACTTTTAATCAAGCTAAATTACAAAATAAACGACATGAAATCTACGGATTGCACAGACACAGTCACGCACAGATGACATAACAGTTAGTATGCCCTGATGCTGTATGTGTATGACACGTGAAAATCTGATAACGGATTTTGAACTTTACTTTAAAGATAGTAAAGTTGTATATGGATTAGAAAGTGCAGATACAAAAATATGCAATCGCTTATAATCACAGGGAAATACAAGTAGTTTGCCCAAAATTGGGCATCTGGAGTCAACAAGATCTCTATCTTGTGTGACATATGTTTTTAAAGTACCTGCAAATTATGTTTGAGAGTTGAACCATTGTTCAACAAGGCCATGGCACCACGCACCACTGGTGGTCCATTCTGATCTAAAAGGTTTGTTTCCGGTGGCAATGTATGTAAAAAGTTTTTTTTATTGAATTTTTTGGTCTTTTTAGCCTTCAAAAAGCTTTAGTTGTAGAGTTCTAAGCTTGTTTGCTAAAGAGAGAAGTTGAAGTTGAAGCAAGAGGTTGCGGGTTCGATTTCGCTGCGGGACAAATGTTTGTATGACCAGCAAATATTTGTTCCAGGTCTGGGTGTTATGGTATCATGGTACTCGTATTAGTTCCTGATACCCACGACAGAGGGAACCCTAGATTTGGGATCAAGACTACGTATGTGACTGTTGGGGGTTATGTTATGTGTATTATGTAATGTACACACAAAAAAACAAATACACAAAAAACACAAAACACACACAAAAAAAAACACTACAAAAATTCAATGATTCGAACAAAAGACTTAAACGCGCTCGTCTTGAGTGAGATTTTAGAAGAAATAACATTCACAAAAATATAATTTCCAAAAAGTTTTTGTGAAATAAATGTCTCAGCTGATGAAGATGATGATGAAATCAAAGTGAGGTCATACATTTTGAACCAGTCGGTTATTATCTATCAAGGAGTTCTATTGTCCACCTTCCGTCTCCATCATGAGATCAGGCTCGTTGGTATTGTGTCGTCATTGGAATTTGACAGGTATGCAGTTTTTATATTTAATTACGAGAACTGCCCCCCTATTCCCTAACTCAAAGTCGGTGACTAACGTTTGACAAGTAAAATTACCATCAAATTGCCAGTTCTTAATGAAAATTTTGAGCTATTGATGGTAATTTTACTTGTCAAACGTTAGTCACCGAGTGACTTTGAGTTAGGGAATAGGGGGGCTGATTTAAAACCGTCTCAAAATTTAATCATACATACAAAATTATAGGCATGTTATTTAAAAGCTTCAACTTTGATAATAAATACAGATACCTTAAAAGCTTTTTAAAATGAACAAATTCGTAGATTACATTATAGAAAATTAAAATAAAATTAATAATTACTTATAATTTTTTTTTGATACCAAGCAACGATATCTTCAATTCTATTACTAGATTACAGGCCACACACTCTCGTTAATTGATAGTAGCTACAGCTAGGAGGAACACAATAGGCCAAAGATCACAGTACACGTTAACTCATATGACATGCCTGCTCACGCTATGCTTCACATGGACATACAATTATGATACATACAAAAGTCAAGGTCTAATGTCACTTTCATATCAGTTTGACACGTTAATTCATTACAATTTGACAGAATTATCCAATGATTTATGATAATGAGTATTGTGATTGTTAATTTAGGTTTGACCGTGAATTAGGCGCGAATTTAATGAATGAGATAATAGATTGTAACTAATTAGAAGTAAGTACCATGCCTGATTGATGATTCTAAATATATCAAACAGGTACTAATTGGGATATAACTGTCTACAATCTTAACAACTAGCATAGGTTGTTAAATACATTTATTTTTCATCATCAAAAGCCGTTTTTATCCGCTAGAGGATAAAGTAAATTTGAATTTACTTTAAGTTTGTGAATTCAAAACATCATTAAACCTATTTACTTCTACCTCCATGGTGTCGAATTTATCATACAACCTTTTTTAATTTGTTAAAAACTCAGACTCGGAACCTTCTTCGTGTATTACTTTTTTTTAATTTGCTTTACGAGCGCAATTTTGTTTTCACGTTCATATTGTTAAAACCTTAGGTTAAAAACAAGAAACTTGAAAACAAGTGAAAAACCTAAAATGAGTGATTCTAGCGACGAGGAAGTTTATTTGACGCTAACAGAATTGACTGAAACTGTTAAAAATGCGCAAAAGTATCTTGTGATTGTAAATGTTTTTTTTGCATTTAGTCATTTCCTCGCTGAGGTGGGATGAAAAGTTACGTGTTGCACTCGAGTGCAAAGATTTGTCATCTCGTGCTCTTTTGATTCCCTCGCTAACGCTCAGGATGCTAATTTTTTTATCACTCGCTCCACTCGTGATTCAATTTATGACTCCTTCGCTTGCTCGGTCATCAAAATTGAGCACGCGGTTAAAAAGCAACTTTGCAATCTTGTATAACAAATATTGTATTCTTTCATATTTTATTTCTTTCTTTCTTTCTTTAAGCATAGGTAAATGTAACTAAGAATTGGTCCGTAGAAGAACCAAGATCACCGACATAGCTCTCAGAATTAGCAAGTTGAAGTGGCAATGGGCAGGTCATATATAGCTTCCAGAACTGACAACCGTTGGGGAATAAAGGTTCTCGAGTGGCAAACACAAACCGGACGACGTGGTAGAGGAAGGCCCTCCACTCGATGGACTAAAGACATTATAAACGTCGAACGAACTCGTCTACTTCATCTTCAATAGCCTTTAGACGTCCACTATTGGACGAAGCCTCCCCCATGGCATGCAATGGGGGATATGCCATAATCACCACGCTTGGCAGGCGGATTGGTGATCGCAGTTTGGTGTTAAGTACTCAGGTGGATGCTACTGCTCATACCCTGGTGTGATCCCTTAGTAAGGCTTTTACTACATCCACGGGAGAAGAAAGGGTCTATTCTTAGGCCGGACACACCACGTCGCGAGCTCGTCTACTTGTTATGGCATAATCATCATGCATCAACGTAACACTCATCTAATTTCAAGAGGATTACGTAAAGGTAAAAAAAAAAACAAATTTCCATTTAATTGTAATTTCCCCGGTGACGTAACATATTTGTATCAGTTATTGCACCTTGAAACGACAATGCGTATTATCTGGGCCATGCTCTCACAGTCGTGGGAATGAAGCCGCGGGAGTTACATGTTATGTTCTAATTTGAGGGAATTACGTTTTTCGGCGCATTTTTAACTGATCTAGTTATGGTTTTAATAGGAATTTGCATGATTTGGTTAAGACATTGTTATTTGATAATTACCGTAATATAGTAGAGCGGCCGAGTCTGAGAAAATACTTTTCTAACGTAGGTATTCGCAGACGGAAGCCAGACAATGGATCTCCTCAATGATTAATAGTAGCCTGGCAGTGTTTGGGCTCATTTTGATCAGCTCACGGTTCCAATCACTAATAAAATTGAATAAGAGCTTGTTTAAATTACCTACTTACTATAGGTGGCGCGGCGGGCGGAAAGTGGGGAAGGAATTTATATAAGGGTACATCTAATATATTATGTATATTTGAGGGTGGAGAGAGGAGTGGGAGGGGGGAGGAGATCCCCAATTCCACAATAGGGGAAGTTTAGGAAATGCATTGTTTCTTTTTTAATTTTTAAATATCTTATTTTGAAATTATGTTTTTTCTGTTATTAGAAGTTTTCTTGTGTACAAATGCTCTAAAATAGCTTAAAAAACCTAACAACCTACCGGGGGCCTATCTATACTATGGCCTGTGATTAGAAGCTTTCACTTGTGGTTTCGAATTTTTTTTTGTGTACAAAAATTAACATGATTTCCCGATCTGAAACTTTATCTTTGTATCTTTGTTTATTTTTTTTATTGAGTGGAGTAATTCAAAATGTTTACTGAATTTATAATTTCATTAGATAAAAAGCTTAAGCGATATAATATTTTTCTTTTTGTAAACTATGAAAACTCATTAAGAACTTAAATATTCTAGAGCTCATTAAAGGCATTTTGTGAACCTATAGCGTCTTAAAGGAGTCTCCTTACGATGCGCACCTTGAATCCAGCAAAAAACCAGTGACACACTCACAGATGCGGTTGAAAGAGTGTCAAATCAGCCAAACTTGTAATCACTCACTTCACCTAAATGCGAACCACAACTCAAGAATGCCTTTAACATCTGTTAAACACTTGTTTACATTTACACGAAAGGTGATTACTTGTTAAAATGTTGCTCCACCGCAGTTACCTCAGTATTGCTGTCATTATAGATGACTGTATAATTGTTGATGGGTTCAAAATTGTAGTCCATTGCAGTGGTTCAGCCTGACCACAATGGAATAGCGAGAGCGTAGCGGTCTAACAGAGTATCTAGAATCTAGAATATGCATTTCGAAGGTGCAATTCTACTTCAGTACATAGAAAGAAGATCAACTTTTGATCTTTTGATTATATCCCTACAAATATGTAAATGTGAAACGTTGTGTATTTATGTTTTTTTTGGATAACTGTCGTGCATTCACGCAAATTCGTCTGCGGCCAATTTTGACGAAATTTGGTATAGATCAAAATCTTGATGGACATGGTGTACATTTTATCTCAAAATTCAGTTCCTTTTTATTATTTATTCCAAAATTGATTTTTATTTTTTTTGCGGGTTAAATTGCGAGCGAGCTCTAAGTGCCGCATACAAGTCAAAGGTAGAGTCAAAATACCGAATATTGTACAGAATAAAGAATGCTCTCTACATTAGTAGGTGATGTTAATGATGAAAAGTAGTCTATGAAAGTAGTTATGTGTGGTTTTGTACCTTTGTTTTTATTTTTTTTATTTTTTCTTGTGTTAATCCAAAGTCTTATTCCAAATTTCACTCAAATCCGTTCAGCCGTTTGAGCATGAAGAAGTAACAAACATACTCACAAATTGTCGCATTTATATATATATGTATATATATATTAAATAGTGTGATTTTCTGTTACCTACGTTGGCATTCAAACGATGCCTCAATTTTCCGCTACAAAAAAACTCCGATGTTATAATTCGATGTTTTAATAAAACCATTCACTGCAATATAAATAGCCTGAAAAGTAGACTGGTTTTATTATGAACCCTTACGTTATCTGTGGCACTTGACATTACACGATTTCATTCAAGATGCCTTCCTACCGCTCACTCGATCTTGAACGAGCGAAGGGATTGGCAAAAGCGTTGATTATCGATTTTCAAATAAATAATATCAATTCTTTTTTATACCGGTACAGATACTTCTAGCCGGGAATTCAGGAAATGTAAAGTTTTTAGTTCAAATCTAAAGTGGCTCGTTCGTTTGTTCGTCGTGTCTGTGGTTCTGCGTAGGTCAGTGACCATTGTGGTATGGTGTCATTGTGCACTGAACAGCGGTATTGTAAATTACCTTTAGGTATTTTACGTCTATGGCCCTGAATCCACTCACCACACAGGTTCGTGCACCATTGGACGCAATACCTTTTTAGGTTCATCTGTGATTTAAGAGGAGGTGGTTCAAACTCCATGAAACCATAAATAAAAAAATAAAACTAATTTTAAAACAACTGACTCACCACGGGTCTAGATGTCTACCTACACATCTAGACCCGTGGTGAGTCAGTTACTAGTAGGGTACTAATTATGTGTACAAAATTACATGGAGTTCGATGAAATAGAAGCCAAAATAGAAGCAAACTTTGTTCGCATACAAAAGGGAAAATACCTCCTTTTAAATGCGACAGGAAAATGGGCTTTGTCGCCAAATCCTAACCAGCCAGTCATTCGTGATTGGCACGAACGCTGACCAATCAAAAGAGAGAAACCGAAAATCCCTCGGGAGCAAAGTTGAATTTTGATCCCGCTACTGCCAATTGTCGAAAGCTTTGAAAATTGACGTTTTTCGTACCGGTGTGGTGAAACGAGATGTTAAGTACCTACAAGATAATTTCACACATAATAAACGTACACTATTACCAGTATTACGCGTAATAAGCAGACAATTACACCAGAAGCCTGTCATATCGGCAGCTCTGCAATTATCAGCCTGATAACGTGGCATTTGGATGGCCGAGCGACGACGCCCAGAGCAAAGCTATATAATATTGATTGATTGATTGATTTTAGTGTGGTGGTCGTAAGATGGATAATGTTGAAATACAAACTTGAAAATACATTGATATGAATCTTGCTAGCTGGTTATATGTTGAAATATAAGTTGAAAATACTGCTAGGTACTTGTCTTATACATTTTAACAACCACAAAAAGGTCAGCTGACGAATCCAACTCTGAGCGTTAAGAAAATATTATAATACCGGTAGGGCGCTTACGCTTATTTGTACGCGAACGAAGTTTGCTTCTATTTTTACTATAACTCCCTATTACTTCGTCAAACTACATAAAGTTTTGTGTTTTTTTGATCAGTATACTAATAAAATTTAAAAATTAAAATGAAATAACAAAATAGTTTTTTCATCCCACCATCTCGGAAAGAGTATTTTTGCTATTCGATATCTGAGTGTAAAACTAAAAGCCGTTTTTATCCGCTAGAGGATAAAGTAAAATTGAATTTAGAACATCGTGTGCACTAAGTTTGTGAATTAAAAACATCATTTAACCAACATTTACTTCTACCTCCATGGTGCCGAATTTACCATACAACCTTTTTTATTTGTTAAAAACTCAGACTCTGAACCTTCTTGGTGTATTACTTTTAATTTGATTTGCTTTACGCGCGCCTTTTTCTTTTCACGTCATATTGTTAAAACCTTAGGCATGCCTTAGATTAAAAACAAGAAACTTTAAAACAAGTAAAAACCTAAAATGAGTGATTCTAGCGACGAGGAAGTTTATTTGACAAACAGAATTGACTGAAACTGTTAAAAATGCGCAAAAGTAACTATATTGTGAATGTAAATGTTTTTTTTTTCATTAAGTCATTTCCTCTCTGAGGTGGGATGAAAAGTTACGTGTTGCACTCGAGTGCAAAGATTTTTCACCTCGTGCTCTTTTGATTCTCTCGCTGACGCTCAGGATTCTAATTTATAAAACACTCGCTACGCTCGTGATTAAATTTTAGAATCCTTCGCTTGCTCGGTCATCAAAATTGAGCACGCGGTTGAAAAGCAACTTTGCACTCTTGTAAAACAAATAACTATTTTTATTTATGATTTGGTAACCATATAATTTTATAATAAACTAACACACCGCGGCTCTAGATATCAGTTTACTGATTATTTTGTAAAAAAAACATGAAGTTTGAAGAAAATATAGCCAAATAAGCGTTCTTTTGCAAGCTACCGGTGACACTCTCTTAAGAAAACTGCGCCATATCTTCTCATCACAGATATTGTATCTAAGTCTATAATCAGTGCTTGTTGTCAGTGATGACATACGGCACTGAGACGTGGTTGCTAACTATTGGCCTCATACACAAGCTCAAAGTCTCACAGTGCAATGGGCTCTGCTCGGAGGTACCCTGCGTGATAGAATCCGAAATGCGGAAATCACCGTTATAGCTCTCAGAATTAGCAAGTTGAAGTGGCAATGGGTAGGTTATATAGTTCGCAGAACTGGTTAGGAAATAAATGTTCTCGAATGGCGACCACAAACCGAATGACGCAGTCGAGGAGCCTTCCTCAACGATGGACCAGATACATTATAAAGGTAGCAATAAGTCAGTGGATAGAGGCAACACGAGACTGTCTATCGTGGCACTCTATGGGGTACGTCTATGTCCAGCAGTGGACTTCTGCAGGCTACTGATGTTGATGATGTCTTTTATATTTAATCTTGCTAGCTAGGTCTTGTTTTACTTTCGCGATCAGAATACTTACAAACATAATTACGGTTACTTATCCGAAGGTGTAAATAAAAAGGCAACATCGTTGCTACAATGTAAATGGCCGGAAGAGTATTTATATAAACTCTAGAGTAGACTAAATAAAATTTATTTCGTTTTATAAGTAAACTAATTTGTAGACCATATTTAATTGTCTCCTGTCACAAACTAAGAGTTGATAAGAAAAGCTGAAGATTGGGCTCAATGTACATAGATAGAAGATAGAAAGAAAATAGTAAAAAAAAACTAAAATTAAAAAAAAAATACTCTCCAGAATATAAAAACAATTTAACAAAAACTATGTTATACAATGGGCGGACTTATCGCTTTGCACCAGGCAACCTTTGTCTTATCAACAGTTTTTATCAACAGTCTAAACCCTATAGCTATTAGGTAGTTAGCTAATTTCACAATAGAGAATTTCACATTATTAGTGATTCTACCTTTGACTTGGAAACTGCATTAAAGATTTGACCACGAAGGCTCAATCTAGAATCGTTTTTATCTTATTATAGTTTCAAACCAAAAATTTATAGTTTCCTAGATATTTCCATATTCTAAAATGCCGATTTCAGACCTAGGGCTACAATTTGCGTGGTTCTCGAAGTCGAAATAATGTTGTAACCTGAAGGTCGCCACGGTTGCAGAACATCGTTTTAGAGGTTTTATAAGATAACGGCGTCTGTCATTTGACGGTCGTAATATAGTGGAAACCGTGGTTTTCAACCAAACATAAAGTAAATAGTTTAATGACGTACGTCACGTATTGTATAACGTAACACATTTAATGTCGGTCACCGCTATCTTAAGGAACCCTGGCTGTAAAGTTAGACCATCATTAGTGTTGAAACAGATCATTGTTTTGGAGATTAGTTATGGGTTTTTAAATGGAGATTTGAGGAGTTTTTATGGGAGATGCGTGTCTATTTTGAAAGAGTTGAACAATCATCATCATCTTTGATCTGTAAGTCAGGGTTATTTATGATGGCGTTACACGTATTTGACGACTGCAATATATAGGAAATGTACTCGTCCAAATTAAAACCAGCAGATGTTAAACGTGTGTTAAAAGTGTGCAGAATATAATAATGAAGTGTCAAAGATAAACGTTTTATAATCGGCATCGTTACAATGCACCACTTCCTAACGAGTCGACACGCTCACATCACTTTACAATACCATAATTGCTATCATTAATCTATTGAATAATAAATCATCGAAACGACACAATGGACAGCGTTACATAACTACTTACAAAGAGAGGTCACAGATAACATAATACTATAAAGAGGTACAAGAAACTACTCGAACTTTTTGGTGACTTTTAACCTATTCTATTTTTAAAAAGTATTTCAATGGTCCAATGGGTTTTTTGAAGTAGATAGTCATACTATACTTATAAATCTGTGTAGATAGTCTTCTAGTTTGAAACTGCACGGCCCTCTATCACTTTTATTTGGCACTCGAAAACGGTCCTTTTTTTTATTCTTAAATTTTTATAAGTACTTTGTGTCACTTTGCGACTATGTCAGCCCTGTTACATCTTGCAATAAAAACTTAACTATTGATAATATTATACACTATACTAAGTGGTTTACGGATTATGAAATGTTTTATTCCTTTTGTAATAACGGGAAATTTTCACGTACCGATTTGTTGGTGGAAGCACCAACAGGTAAGTGATATAATACACGAAAGTTACTTAAGTACAAATGTTTTATTTTAATGTAATTAGCATTGTGCATTCAGTTTTAGAAAAGACACATTCTACCTACTTACTTACTTCTTGACAAAAAACGCGAAGGCTAATTAAATATGTCACAGCATTCAAAGCTCCTTCCAAGCATCTTCGCTTCTAAATTACAACGTTGAATTGTACGCAAGTATCGTAAATTGCACAGTTCCAATAGCTGTGCAATTCACGAAACTGGCTTGGATTAGTCATGATAATAAAATTATACTACTGAATCTAGAGCAAGAGCTCTTTAAAATTCAGTAATAGGAAGTTCACAAAACGCTCACGACAATAATTATTATGCGGCTAAATTCGTGACCCGTTTTTATCCGACTGCTGATTGTAATTCTGTTTATTACCATTATTACTAGGTGCATACGTATAGTATATATATATATATATGTACATTATGGTATAGCATACATCTGGTCATAACACAATTCACATTTTGCTAAACTTTTGTAAATAATTCACAAACTTAATAGACAAGGTAGACAAGGTCAAACATACCAATTAGACAGAGTAAGTAGGAACACTATAGTTTATTAAAATGTGCACTTACGTCTATGCGTTTATTGAAAAGGCTAACTATAATCAGTCCAATTAAGTAATACAATGTTTCCGTCATTTGATAAGTAGTTAAGGGACACGCATTACGAGCATTTTATTATTAATTTATTTAAATCACTTTTATTTTATACACTCATTATATGCTCTAGATCAGTTGATCTAACTGCTAGAACACAAAGCATTCCACATGACGACGATTCAAGTTGTGAAAGGTGTCAATCCCGTTATTATAAATAAGTACCTGCCTACACAAATCAAAAAAATATCTAATCCGGTCTGATCCAGATTAAACCAACTTTTTTCGCAATAGATAACTTGATATTTGACGTTTTAATGTCAGCTTCTGTTTTTAATTGAATGTTGTTTAGTTACTTCAAGATGTGAACTAGTTGTAAGTACTTAGATGTTGTTAGTAGTAGAACTTCTTGTGAAAGAGTTAGTCCAGGGAAGTAGGTACTACCACCGTATAGCTGTAAGTACCTAACTATTTCTCCACCAAGCAGTAATGCTCGCATTGCTGTGTTTCGGTTTGAAGGGTACGGTGCCGGTGAAATTACAGGCACATGAGACTTTTCATCTTTATGTCTCAGGGTCGGCAGCGCGCGTGTGATGCCTCTGGTGTTGCAGGCGTTCATAGGTACGGTAACTACTTTCCACCAGGTGCGCCGTATGCTTGTTTGTTTGCCCAATAGTATAAAAAAACGTAGCTTTAAAATGTATGTTACAAAGCTCTTTTCCAGAATCGCCAAAATCGAAGCTTGACGTCCACTGCTAGGAGTAGAGTCGCTCTATACAATGACAATAATATGATGAAAGTAGTCAAATTAGCTTCTTACTAAAATTAAATTTTGCTATAAGTATTACGGTATTCATGCTTCAAACGGATATTTTAAACGTTATTTTCATAAATATCGATAATCCCAGTGCAATGGTCTAAACCGCACGACCGCAAATTTATAAGAATGAAATCGGTGACTGCACGCAACTTCCACGCTGCGTAATCGCTGCGTAACAGCTGCGTTACAAAAGGGCAATGACAAACAACCGTAGAATTGTCATTAAACGTTTATGAGTGGTTCAGAGTTCATACTGTTTTGATTGGCAAGATATTGAAATTAATGAAAACCTCATAAAAATTGAAACTTCATAACAATCTAAAAAAAACATTTTTCCGATGTTGCAGAGTTTTTGTCCATTCGTTTACGGTGGAACAAATATAATTGTAAGCTTAAAAGATAGAAACTTAAAAGTTTTAGTAAAGTTTAAAAATAAAATTTGTAATTTTACCGATGAAAATAAAATTTTCGAGCGCGTTAGTCTTTTGTTCGAGACACATGTCATGACTTGACCCAAATCATGAAATAAACAAAACTTAAAAATCAGGAAGTAAACAAAACTTAAAAAACACTACCTTTTGCCTACCGCTTTGCTCAAGGTAAAAAGTAGCCTATATGCTGTTCAAATTTGTATGAAATTTGCAATATCGTGACTTGACAAACTTTAACTATTGCGAATTTAATCGAAATTGGTATAGACGTTACGAACAACGCGGCGTGATTGGGTAACAAACATCCAAACATATAAAAAATCGTAATTATTTATAACTTTAGATGTAAAAATATTGAGTCATCGTCATCAGTCCGTTTGTGGACGAAGCTTCCCCCATTGGCTACAATGGGGGGATTTGTCATAATCACCCTTGACAGGCGGATTGGTGATCGCAATATTCGTGTTGAGTACACGTGTGGATGCGCTGCCCATCCTATGGGATTACCCCTTAGACGGCTTTTACGAAATCCACGGGAGGAGATGGAGGAGTCTGTTCTTAGGCCGGACAAACCGGACAACCTTCGAAAAAATTGGCTTAGTAAAATAAAAGTGAATTAGCTTACAATATATTATAAAGTCAACCAGCTCTTTTCAAACAATTGTTTGTATCGCCATCAACCGGTATACGTCTACTATTGGACCCTGGCTCTCGAAGAATTCAAGGGATATTTGCCATTAATCACCATGTTTGACAGACGGATTGGTAATTGCAGTATTGATGTCCAGTACTCAGAGGGATGATCCTGTCCATACCTACCCTGGTGTAACTGCTGTCCTTGGTGAAGTTAGTTTCTACGACATCGAACCGACACGCGGAAATCATAAACCATTCTTTAGTGGTTCCTTCCCTTCATCTCAACCCATCGCTTCCCATGTTATCTGAAGATGTTAAAGCGATAAGTCCGCCTATTGTTGCGCAATTCTCATTACTCTATTGTGCGCAAACAATATATTTATCATCATGGGTAGATCTTAGCCTTGGTTGAGAAACGGAAAGTATACATTTATTTTATTTGTATAAGCATTAATTTAGATATTGAGGTCGTGCACAAATGCCAGGGATATCTTCTAATTGGCTTTTTAATAAAATGTATGAATAGACCTGATTGGTAAAAAAAAAGTGCTGATAATTTACAATCTAGCTTGATTCGTAGAAATAACATAACATAACACCCAACCGTCACGTACATAGATCCTGATTCCACACTAGGATTCCCTGTGTTGTGGGAAGCTAGACTCTTCCTACTGGAAGTACTGACAGTCTACTGACTAGTGAGCACATTATAATATGAGTGACAGGCACATAATTGCTATTATAATTAGAATCAGACCAAAACATTTTTACTAAATCCATGAATCAGACAAATTTCCAGAACTTGATATGATTCCTAAGTTTATTTGACAAATCATTTAGCACATTTTACGCAAAAAGGATTTGCTTTGCACTGGTCTAAAGAAGTTATTGATGAAGTCACTTTCCGAGACTCCTGATAGGAATTCAACCTCTATAGAGACTGCTTCCAAACTTGAGGCATATTGGTTCAATTGGACTGTCACTTAGAAAAACAATAATACCTCCCAATTTATGCAAGATATCGAATTGCAATTAAAAAAGGTCATCAAAGAAAAGGCTTTTATATAGTTAGTTAAATTGTCTTTTACATACAATTTATTTCAGTCAGCTATCTTGCATAGTTAAGGAGATATCTTGGCTCTTTCAGGTGTAATCCCTTTTCATTGAACGCCTATGTATTTATTAGTGAAGGCTATACATTAATTTGAGAGTAATAAACGCTTGTAAAAACACAAGATCGGAAAATATCCATTGTGTTATGGTTAACAGAAATAATGGAAAGGCATAATGTATTATCAAGGCCAGTCATGATCCTCCTACCTAATAAACACGATCTTGTGAGCTATGTTTTTGGGTAGATTTTTCACACGGTTGTTTTTAAGCACAACAGCTATTGCCAATTGGCTAGAAATCGCAGAAATGGTAAAGTATCTGGCACACCGTAGAGAGGGAGAGCCCCAGAGCTTCAGAGGTCCCAGGTTCGTCGTTTGCCTGCCACGCAGGTATTTGAATGATTAATTTTTCATTTAAATTAGGTTTTAAGGGCAAGCCAAAGGAATCCTTAGGGCTAGGGAGAGTGGTTATTCGTTATTCAATTCTATAAACTTTATTCCTGACTATACACATAAAAAATATAAGTTAATCAAATTTTTTTTTACTACTTGGCAAGCAAACAAACATACGGCCCACCTGATGGAAAGCAGTTACCGTAGCCTATGGACGCCTGCAACACCAGAGGCATCACACGCGCGCTACCGACTTTGAGACATAAAGATGAAAAGTCTCATGTGCCTGTAATTTCACCAGCACCAGTACCCTTCAAACCGAAACAATGCGAACACTACTGATTGGCGGCAGAAATAGGTACGGTGGTAGTACTTCCCCGGACGAACTCTTTGACAAGAAGTTCTACTACCTAACAAAGAACGAATAACGATAAGAACAGTTCATAGTTTTACAGAGGAGATATAAAAATACAATAAAGAATTACTGTGGTTATAAAAAAGCTTTACTACTTTAGTAGTACAAGAGAGTACACCAGTGTCTCTTTAAAGACAATTTATTATGTGACTGTTGGGTGTTATGTTATGTTATTTTAAGGACGTGCCTGTTGTCCATTGCTCCATGAAGGGACAGTACATATCCCTCTCTGGAATGAGTTGTAGGTTGGAGTATAGTCACGTACGTGGCACATCAGAGATGCCGCTATTATTTTACGCATAATCGCTTTGAAGACATCCTGATGCACTGAACACGATAGCCCCATCACCACCCTGAACGTATAGGACGTATAGGACGCGCACGATATCGTAAGATATCTACGTATGTCAGACCATTGGCTATGAGAGTAGTAAAACATTTTAAGAATTTGGTTATCTATGGATAGGATCTTCCGTTAGTTAGACCAATCTCGTATCGATCTAACCGCGATTTTTACCGACCACGAATTGGGTCAACCATCAATTTATGTGAATTATATTAAATGAAAATTTTACTCATTAGTTAAGACTAAATGATCTTGCGTTGTAGACGACGATGTAACGACGGTGAAATCAGTTTGGTGTGAATCCCACGGTGGTTTTTACAAAAGTTTGTGGGTATTTCCGATTTTTCTTTTACTCCATGTTTCTAGGGCATTTTAACTTGTTGTTATTAATAACAACTTTTTATCACAATGCAGTTTAGGACATGTTTTATAGTGTAACGTGCATTTTTGCAGCTTTTATACGATCAAAGTTTTCTTACAAAATTAGCTACTTTTGGTGTCTCGCGTGAAGTTCTTGATAGGATTCAGGGAGGGTTTTTTTTTCAGGAATTATAAAATACTTCAAATAAACTGAAATTGCAGACTAAACCTAGTACAGTGACGTACCTATCTGGTGTGCAATGAAATAGGGTCACTTACAAAAACCACAATACCTCCCAAAGTATGCAAGATATATAATTTAAATATAAATCATATTAAAGTATATTTCATACGGCAATAAATACAATAACTTTTGCAAAAAATGACTTCACATTTATCAAATAAAAAATTAATAAACAAAAAAAGAGTTTGGGAGGTAATGTGATTTTCCTAAATGACCCTATTTCATTGCACGCATTTTATTATATAATTTTCCATACCTGCCAAATAGTAGTTTTAAAACATATTATTTCAAACTTACTTTTTCTCACCAGCCAAAACACCCCCAAAATCCAGATAAAAAAAAAACACAACTGTCAAACTTTAAAATTCGAACGTCATGCGTCAAAGAGCGCGTGCGTTTAGCGCAGTTTTTCGCGTCTCACTGCGAGAGTTAACGAAATGCAGAGATTGTGAACTTACAGGCTTGAACTTTTGCTCTTGAAGGCTCAGGGTCTGTGCATCTGATGCTCAGGGTCCATTGGATGAGTCAAGCGTAGCTAAACAAGTAATCAGTTTAAAAAAACTAAAAGCCTGACTGTTTTATTGGATTAGTTCCATCCATATACCTACCTAATTGTCTACTGATAAAAATGTGTTGACACGAGCTGCGGTATGGTTCATTTGCAAAAAAGTGTACATTTCACAAAGAACTTTTGTCACATAGATAAAATATTTTATTATCTTGGGGTTAGATAATGTTGTGTGAAATGTCCAGCATTTATTTATTTATATAAATTTTTACTATCAAATTTACTTAATTTAATCATTGTTTGATCCATTCAATTGCAACCAAGAAGTAAATAATTAACTAAGTAATACTTTTGACAATCTCAAAACATATCACAAAATCTCTCCACACAAATTGTACAGTATGTAGTGTCATGATCATGTAACTTAGAAGTAGCAGAGCTTGCTTTGTGGGTTTGAACTTCAGATCGTGGGTCTAATTCGTAAACGTAGTCACTCGAGGTTTTTATAAGGTTTTATGACTTGTAAGTGTTACATCTAAAAAGATCCCACCTGTTTCTCCGAAGGGGGGTAGTCAGATTATATATCCATGGGACAACTAATGGATGGGAAATTTTCCTCTGATCCCAGTTGTCCCGTTAGGTTGTCCTGTAGCGGGACTAATGGGATTTTTTTGTCCCAGTTGTCCCGTGATGATTGCAACGGGACTAGCGGGACGAAATAATCCCATTAGTCCCGTGCCTCCTAACGATGCATAAAATTACATGACTCATATTATGACATTCATTGTAATAATTATAAGTCAAGTTATAAGTACGATAAAACTTTGCATTTGAAACAAAATTGTGTATGAAATGTTGAAGACGCCGATATATGGGACTAGTGGGATGTCTTAATCCCATTACTCCCGTTGTGGCCAAATGATGGATCATCACGGGACAACTGGGGAAAAAAACCCATTAGTCCCGCCACGGGACAACCCAACGGGGCAACTGGGATCAGAGGGCAATTTTCACCTAATCATACTTAAAGTTAAATGTTTAAAATACCTACTTAGGCTAAAAATCATTGGTCACATACACAAACACACACACACACACACGTGTGGTTGGTTACTCACATATTTAACGGGAAAGTCCAGATTGAAAAATATTTCTAAATATAATTATCACTAGAAACGGGATATTTATAATTTTTGAGCTTTATTTCTAAATAGCGTAAATTCACTAACACTTCTTGGAACTTATAAACTAGGCTAGAACTGAAACAATTTTATCTATGTAAATTGGATCCTATTTCCATTTATGGGTGTTGTATACTGTATAGGGAATTGGTCAGATGTTTGTAGGCACAGCTGCCTTCATCAAGGCAACGCGTAGCGTAGCTCCTTTGAATCTAATTGGTCGAGTAGGGTCGGAATACTTTACAATCGAAACCTAGCTTTTACTTATTTACATTCTGTATAAACAAAGATACTGTATTTTGGTAGATTGCAATTCAAGAAAAACAGCAGCTTTTGTTTTATGAAATGAAACGGACATTGCAAAACCCGCACTCGTAAGGGTTCCTAATCCGCGGATGGTTGCTGCAAAGCTCGGACTCAGGGCTGGTCGTCATTTGGATGAGTTTAGCTATCTTTAGATCGGTTGGAAAAGGTCTTTAGATAGCTCAACTGATTCAATACACGTTTTATGTACGGTTACAAGAAATCTAACACAGTCTTGTTTGTCAAGCTACCTAATACTTCTAATTTTTTGTTAGCAGTTTAAAACCTTTTTAATATTTCTACTAAAGCTAGCATGACGTATGTATTCTTTATTCGTAGGCAAAACCTGCACAATTTAGTAAACTGTGTTTCTTAATAAGTAATTATAGCAAATATTTGAGCTTAATTTACGTGTTTTTAATTTATGGTTTTTACATTCTAGGATTAAATTTACACTGGAAATTTAGGTTAAGATTTTATATGTCTAATAAAAGAATTTTAAAAATGAATGAGAAAAAATTAATGAAACAGTCTAGAAAAAAGAACTCTACCCAAAGTACAGAATGTAGAGTCTTTCATATAACGGACCCGTGTTTTCGGGTAATTTTCTCATAAACATAGGTTTTCGTTTTGTTCGTTATGCGACAACTTTGCATTGTATTAAGTAGTTAGTAAGGATCAGTGATAACTTATCAATCTTATTTATCTTCCGTCGGTACCCACACTACACGATACACGTGTGTTATGCAAGTAGAAAGCTGCCGCGCCTGCTAGGGCATCGTTACCTACGCCTATCCTCGATAAATCTAATTATTTACACACACTAGTAACAAGAATTAAATCAATTTTCCAATCAGGAAACTTGACATTACGTTTTTTCCTAATACCCGTGGACGCTATAGGTTCACAAAATGATACATAATACCTTTAATGAGCTCTAGAATATTGAAGTTTTTGATATGAGTTCCTATAGTTTACAAAAAGAATAAAATTATATCGTATTTTTAAGCTTTTTATCTAGTGAAATCATAAATTCAATATACAATTTGAGTTACTCCACTTGATAAAAAAAATAAACAAAGACATATCCTTTTTAACTTTTTTAAAATTGAAATCTTATTTTAGACTAACTTCTAACACGTTTTAATTTTTGGAACATTTGGTAACTTATAAGTTATAAATTGGGTTAGTGAATTCATCAACAAAATCTAACAAAACTATGGGAATTTTGTATATTTATACACAAAACCAAGGTATCAGAGCTTTAGTTCATACAAAAAAATTCGTTGAACCTATAGCGTCTTAAGGGCTGAAGTTAGAGATGTAACCAAAAGTTATCGATATAAATTACATGAATTCAAAAAGAACACAGTTGAACTTTTTTTTTTTTTTTTTAATCCAAAGTATTTAATTTCAAAAACATAATTAAGTATCTATATGCTAAAAATATAAAACAGAAAGCTAACTATACAAAGAATTTGGTTCATATGGCAAGGTGCCAAGAGCACTGGCTGTATTCCCACGTTGAATGGCCAAAGAAATTCTTTGTGTGAGGAAGGAGCCAGCCCTCTTGTCACCAGCGGCGTCAATTAACAAGGGTGTTATTTTTTTTAAAAAGCTCTTTGTACTAGGTCCCCATGGGCCTAATGTCTAGTTCAGTTGAACTATAGAGCTATTCTTTAAAATATTATGTAAATAGTGTTTCCAACATAACTGCTAATAAAAAAAAAATTAACGATTATTTTCACGCCTTGTTTGTGATAAGTGCGTGTGTGGGTGCCGTAAGCTGCAGTTGTGACAGTTTAATTGACCGTGTCTTAATAGGTCCGCGTTTTTAAAGAAATGCATGTTGTAACTCGGTACGTTAAGATGAAATGTCTGACTGCTTTATCATCAAACAATGTTTCTGAAGACTGCAAACGGAAACTTGTGGTAAATCCTGAGTTATGAGTTGGTAGAGGTGTGGTTGCTAGCTAGGTACTTCGTTGTAAGCTTGGATAACATAACACCCATCGGTCACATACATCAATAGGATTCCCTGTGTCGTGGGTATCAGGAACTACGAGTACCATGGTACCACAATACCCAGACCCGGAACAAATATTTGCAGATTATGCAAACATTTGTCCCGCAGCGGGAATCGAACCCGCACCTCTTGTGTCTGAGCCGGTTATTTGCCCACCGCGCCACACAGGTCATCATGCATGCCATCTTTATAGTCCTTTCGATGTATATTTAGGGTATCAAGATGAAATTACCCCTATATGAAATACAGTTGCCCTGTTTGACCGACTTCAAAAAAAGGAGGAGGTTCTCAATTCGACCCGTATTTTTTTTTGTATGTTTGTTACGCGATTACTCCGTCAATTATGCATTGATTTTGATGATTCTTTTTTTGTTTGGTAGTTCATAATTCAGAGGTGGTCCCGTTTAAATTTTATCTATATATTCAGCACTTTTTGAAAGTTTTGGTTTTTTGTGGTTCCCATAGAAAAAACCTATATGATACTGCTAGATGATACTGCTAGACGTAGATAGATGGCGTTATAGAAATACTTAAATACCTACCCGCTGCTAGCCGTCGATAGATAGCGTTTGTTCAAATATGAATTACCTACATTATAGGCACAGGCTTGAAGTCGGTTTATGTTTTTTCCAAAAATTAACTTTATTGCTAAGTAAATCTTGACATTTGGCGCTCGAGCGGATAATTTTTTACAGTGACAGTTACATAACTAATTCCGCAAATGGAACTAAATCAATCATAAATTCGCAAGCATAATTTATGTGCAACTATTTCAATTGAACCAAAAAAAACTAGTTATATAATAACTAGAAAGAGTTTTTTCGGCAACGCCTTCACCTTGGACACGGCCGCAGGTACTCAAGCGTTTAGTTATTTCCAATTCAATACACATGTTTGCTTTGTTTACTTAATTTGTAAGTTATAATAATTATAATAACTTATTCATCATCATAAACAACTTTTCATTCAAAAAACCGATTTCCGCCATAGTATTTGACAAAATATCTGGATGAAAAAAAAATGATGAAACAACCATAGTGGTGAAAGGGTCATGATACTTTTTGAATGCAAATGCTTGGTTTGTTGCTGAAAATATCAAAATCGCCATATGTATGCCTACAATATTTGAAGAGTTCCCTCAATTCCTCATGGATTCCATCATCAGAACTGCATTCTAAAAAAAATGGGACCAATCTGGAAGTATATCTATTCAAATAAAAAAATATTTTTTCAAATCGGTTCATAAACGCCGGAGAAATGAGGTAACAAACAAAAAAAAAATACAACTGAATTGAGAACCTCCTTTTTTGTGAAGTCGGTTAAAAACCACTGCTAGGCATAAGCCTCTCCCATAGAATGAGGTCTCCATCCACCGACTCCTGCAACCTTTAGAATAGTTTTGATCTATCGAGATTTCCAACACTTCATCGTCTGGTTCGTAGTCACCCCTCGAAAACCTTTATCCCCCAATGGTTGTCAGTTCTACTAGCTATATGACCTGCCCATTGCCACTTCAACTTGCTAATTCTGTGCTTTGTTGGTGATCTTGGTTCTTCTACTGATCTCCTCATTTCAGATTCTATCACGTGGTGAAATAAGCATAGCTCTCTCCAGAGGCCGTTGCGTGACCAACCTAGAACATAACTTCTTTGGAGGGCAGAAAATTGTTATTATGATTTTCCTCCCATCACCTTCAAGGTTTCCTTGTCCATTTAATTTTAAGTTTGGGGAAAAAAGCAAGTATTTTTTCAATGGTACAATGATACAATTTCTACCTGCTTAACTTAACCCACGTGCTTTATTTTGAAGGTAGGGTCAGTTACCACTATATCCTCTTCAACAATTTTTATTTTATAGAGCATGAGTAATAGATAACATACATAAAATAACATAACACACAACAGTCACACAGGACGTCTTAATCCCACACTGAGACACATACTTGTGAAATTCAATATTACGATGTTTTTTTTATGCCATAATGTATGATGTTGGACGTGTGAATTATGACTACCAATCTAAAATTACCATATTCAAAACAAATAAAATTATCTTTATCTTTAAGATTGCCTGTGTCGTGGGTATCAGGAACTACGAGTACCATGGTACCATAACACCCAGATCCGGAACAAATATTTGCAGATCATACAAACATTTGTCCCACAGCGGGAATCGAACCTGCAACCTATTCCATCTCAGCTGGCTACTCACCCGATAGCTCTATTTCTGTTACCAAATTGCAAAACGGACGTATTCATGAATATTATTTGTCTTATTATTAGAAGAGCCTACAATTACCTGAGCGAAGATGCAGCAACCTACTTCCCACGACATAACCATACTAATTTTATGATAAACTGCGGTTCACTTTCGGTTTCGTTGATCGAGTCCAATACTACTCACGATGTCCTAGAGATGGGTCGATGTCGATAATTATAATTATCGACATCGACCCATCTATGTAGTGTATACACAACTTATAAAAACATCACAGAAGTCGGTGGATCGAGGGCAGCTCAAGACCAGTTTTCGTGGCATTCTAAGGGGGAGACCTATGACCAGTAGTGGCATTTTACAGGCAGATGGTGGTGATGATGACTTGTAAAAAAAGAGTTGCTTTCGCGTTATTGCAGTCTCCTAAACCACTGAATATCCGAATGGAGTTTAAACTGTTGAAGCTATCCAACAGTGAAAACCCTATTTGAATTTAATCAGTAGTTGTTAAAGTTATAGGCTATACGCGCGTTATACAAAAAAGTTAGTCAGTTAGTTATACAAAAAACAAATAATACCAATCCATCTTCGAGACATCTATCAGGATCTTTTTATTTATTTTTTATTTGATTAAATTACGGTACTTTTTTGTGTTCTGATGTTAAGCGGTAAACCCAGTCATTACAAACACAATACCTCTTAGAACACGTCCACCTAGAACGCGCCCGTCATCCTGAGACATAAAGATGAAAAGTCTTATGTGCCTGTAATTTCACCGGCACACTTATTAAACACTTAATGTAATGTAAAAAAAAATAGTTACTGTAACCTCCCAAGCGAGAGTCGACTAACTCTCAACACTTGTTTGATGCAGGAGTATACATAGAGTACGGCTGCTTGCTATGGTTCTAATGCACAATATATAATGCGTTTATACGTAAAATAACGTATGTATATAGGTATGTAGGCAGATGTAAGTTCCTACCTACCATTTGTGTTAGTTTATTAGTAGTACGCCAACCACCAGCTGTCACAAACCAGGTTTAGCTGGTAGAAAATGCTATTAGCATTAAGCCCACCTTTTTGTTTGATATGTAATAAAGTATAAATAAATAAATAAAATAACGTAAGTAAGGATTATCAATATCGACACATTGTCCCACCACTAGCCTAGTAAATGATCTCGTTACGATAGATTCACATATATACCTATCTATCAAACGTGATATTTCAATAAAGACATTTTATCGAAGTGCAGTCTGTGAGTCTAATTTCTGATTGGATGTTGCAAGCGAATGTTGCTGTCGAACTTTTGCATTATTATCTATAAAAGTCTAAAGTTACCACGTTATAATTATCGTGAGCTCTTTCTTATAGACTGAAATAAAAGGGATAGCGATATTTATACACCACTACAATCTTACCATTGAAACGAGCAATTTCTATATCGAGTATCTTACTTACATTATTGCTAAAATGTGTGCGTGGTAGGTATTGCTCTTAAAATGCAATAAGGCAACGTGGTAAACAAACTTTTAAGAATATATATTATCTAGTATACTCTTAATCATAAGCCGCTAATAACTTTTCATTTAAAAAACCGACTTCCGCCATTGTATTTGACTAAATATTTGGATGAAAAAAAAAATTACGAAAGAACCATAGTGGTGAAAGGATTATGATACTTTCTGAATGCAAATGCTTGGTTTGTTGCTGAAAATATCAAAATCGCCATATGTATATTATGTATGCCTACAATATTTGAGGAGTTCTGTTGATGGAATTCATGAGGAATTGAGGGATTCCTCATGAATTCCATCAACAGAACTGGATTTTGCAAAAAAAAGGACCAATCTGGAAGTATATCTATTCAAATAAAAAAAGAATTTTCCAAATCGGTTCATGAACGCCGGAGATACATAAAAAAAATAAACATAAAATAAAAAATAAAAAATACAACCGAATTGAGAACCTCCTCCTTTTTGTGAAGTCGGTTAAAAAAAGATTTTTAGATACATAAGTCAAAAATTAATGATTGTGCATTTGACAAGTGTGAGATAACCACCGAACAAACTTTGAAGGGATCTCCTCCTGCTTGAACCAATCGTTTAATGCCCTCCTGAAGCTGAGTCTACAAATTCAACAAGAAACAACACGCGTGTGCTGTACAATACACGGATTTTCGTATAGGAATACCGAAAAAACTAAACCAATTAGCGGTAATTGAGTGAATGCGACTGAAAATTACCTACATTGTAAAATTTTGAGTCAGATTTTGTAAAAATATATTCATAGTTGAAAGAAAAGCAGATTGCGAACTCGCTCAGGGTGACTTCTTGTTGAATTCGTAATTAATAATAATGATAATAATAATGTAAGTAATTTAAGAAGTCACTTTCCGCTCGGTGCAACAATCTACTATACTAATTTTGTATTTATAGAAAAACATGACACAACAAAAGTAACACCCAACAGTCACATCGTTTTGTGCTTTAATATTGTGAAGTAATTCTTTAAATTAATAATCTTCCAGGATAGGCCAGTCACATCTTACAAAAAAATGGCCTAAAAACGCAAAACGTGGAGTTAAGCTGCATTTTTGGTATGTTATTTGGCAAAAATATCAAATTTCAAAGTGTCATGTCTCAGAAATTATTAAACATACAAAGCTGTGAGTGGGCTTTAATTTTTTCAATTTAATCTAATTTTAAAATGATTATAGCAATTAAGGTAAAAAAAACCCATAGTTTTTGAATTGAACGGCAAAAACTGAAAAAAGTCCGAAAACTTTGCAGTTTTTCATGTATTACGCAGGTAGCACAACTTTTTTTGCTTGCAGAACGTAATTTCACACTACCCTAAGGGGTCCAAATAACATACCAAAAATGCAGTTTTACTCCACGTTTTGCGTTTTTATTGTAAGATTTGACTGGCCTAAGGACTACATCAACACGATCCATATTTTGAATCCTACTATCCCTATCCTTCCTACTAATATTATAAACGCGATAGTTTGTGAGTATGGATGTTTGTTACTCTTTCACGTAAAAACTACTAAAAGGATTTGAGTGAAATTTGGAATGGAGATACTTTACGCCCTGGATTAACACATAGGCTACTTTTCATCATCATCATCATCAATTTTCATCATTATTCACGCGGGTGAAACCGCGGGGCGCAACTAGTACATTCATATAAAAACAGCTTAAAAAGTTTATTTAGGAACTTCTTGGTATCACGTGACACAGTTTATTTATAGCGAGACTAATTTGCGTATACTTATAAAAAATCTCGTTACGTCAATTAGCCACCTAATTAATAATTTAGTATGTCTCATTAAGGAAGAATTTACATTGTTTTATAACACAGACGTCAGTAGACTCCATGAAACAAAAAAAATGGACATGTCGTGTCGAACTACACTGAAACCAGGGTTCCGAAGTTGCATTTCTCAAATCTAAAAGTATCTAAAGAGCACGACTGTCTCTTGTGATTGTACTGGTTTGGACTTGTACCGTGCTTTAAGTAAATATATTTTCTAATAGTTTCTTTATATTTTTATATATTTTTTTAAATTTTTTTTCACTAGTGTTTTTTTCACTAGTGGTTTTTTTGAGACAACACGTTTAGGTACTATAATATTGTAAAAAATGCGACATATAAAGCTAGTCTGTTACCGAAGCAAAACAGGTAATAAATAAATGTCTTGCTTCATTAAGTCTAAAAAAGCCATTCGCAAGCACATTCGGAATTAGAGACAGAAAAATTATAAAATGCTAAACTGAAAATAAAGTAACAACCTTCCGTAAAATTTGATATAAATACTTACCTATACCCTACATAAATATAATATATGATATATATTTATATTTAGATAATAATATATATATAATTTTATTATTAACTTGTACCTTTTTATTTTTCTTATTTTTTGGTCATAATTACATAATTATAAGTATTAATCATCATACTTACATTTACATACTTATCAGAATTATATTAAAAGAGATTTCTATAAATAAATAATTAATGCATATAGCCAATAAAACCGATTGAAATTAATCAAAATCAATTGTAAAATATATGGCCTTTGATGTAATGTATTATGGCGTTTGTAATTTGCATTAAAATTTGATCTATGTATTTATTGTGTATATACTTATTGTTGTGTTTATTACAATAATTGCTTATGTGACTTTAGCCTCTTTTACCCTATGCATTAATTTATGGATAATTACATCAATGGCTGTAAGGTACAAGTATTTTGATTGAAACATAGAATAACATATTATTTTAATTCAAAGGTCAAAAAATAGTACTTACTTACGAAGGTTCATTGAAGGACAAAGTTGATGGCGTACATGCATCTTTCGGGGTTTTGACCTCATATTTTATGCAAATAAGTGCAGTTGAATGCCCAAGATATAGTAAAAAGTTAATAAACTCATAATTTAAGAAACCTTGAAGCCTTACTTTTTTAATATAAAAAACCAGTCAAATGCGAGCCGGACTTGCGACAAGCGGGTTTCGTATGGGCTACTCTAATAACCACTAGAACTAATTAGGACTTATTAGTCATCGGCGAAATTAATTAACACATCTTATACGCATTTTCTCATCCAAATATACCTATTCCGTTTCGCGTGGGAATGTAAGAACTAAAGATTTTCGTCCTATAAATTATGAGTGAGGTTCTCTGTATTCCGTATTTATTATAAATTGTAGGCTGTGTAGTTTCGGAGATAAGGAACGGAATTCTCGATTTTCGTATGAGCAACAAACGAAGCTATGGTGTGGACGAGATTCCCCCGATACTGATAAAGCAATGCATTTTTGAATTAACGGCACCGATAACAAAGCTAATTAATCAATCGTTTAACGAAGGCATCTTCCCAGATCTCTTGAAGCATACAAAAATACGACCTATTATCAAGAAAAATAGTACATCTGGTAGCCCTAGCAGCTACAGACCTATAGCACTTCTACCTACTATCTCAAAGATATTTGAACGAGCAATGTCTAACAGAGTCAATAGTTTCCTAGAAAAATTCTGTTTGTTAGATAATTGCCAGTTCGGCTTTAGGAAAAATCGCTCGACTGCGCTCGCGGCTTACAGCTACACACAACAAATTTATAGTCACATAAATGAAAGGAAATATGCCATCGGTTTGTTCCTTGACATGACAAAAGCATACGATAAAGTAAATCACGAAATCTTACTACAAAAACTGTTTGGTTCGGGAATGCGTGGAACTGCGTACAAATGGTTTCAATCATATTTAAGCGATAGGAAGCAGTTTGTACAGCTAGATCACTACGATAAAGGCAGACAGGAGCTGGAAAGCGTGCAGTCAAAGGTTCTAACTATAAACACATCAATACCTCAAGGAAGTGTACTTGGATGCACCCTTTTCTTAATTTACATAAATGACCTACCAAAATCGATTGACACTACCTGCGTGCTCTTCGCTGATGACATATCGTTGCTATTTAATAGCTCTATAAATATTGATAATAACCTCATACAAAATACTTTCAAAGACTGCGAACAGTGGCTCAGAGAACATAACCTAGAAATAAACTACAAAAAAACCAAAATCGTCCAGTTTAAAACGTACAAAAAACAACAACTTAACTTGAACACGCTCACAAAAAACATAAACATAGAAGAACAGAATAATTTTAGTCTCTTAGGGTTAACACTTGATACGCATTTGAATTGGAAAAAACATATTGAGAATGTAAAAACGAAACTGTCAAAATTTACGTATGCGTTAAGTATCTTAAAATCAAATACAAATTATGTAACTGCGCTATCTGCTTACTACGCCCAAGCCTATTCAATTCTTAATTATTGCATAATCATGTGGGGCGAGAGTGTAGATTTTGACCAGCTTTTTGTCATGCAAAAGAAATGTATAAGAATACTAGTTAATATATCAAATCGACAAAGTTGTAGACCACATTTTATTAACAAAAAACTTTTGACACTTCCATGTATATATATTCTGCAGGCATCAATATTTGTAAGAAAGCATAGAGATTACTTTAGGTCTAAGTCAGAAACACATGAAAATTACAACAGACGAAATAGAAATAAGCTAATGACTCCCTCCTCCAGTTTACAAACTTTTTTTAGGAGCCCTCATTCTAGACTTGTAAGAATATATAACAAAATACCAGAAGAATTCAAAAATGAAACAAAGGACAAATTATTCATTAAGAAAATTAAATCTGTATTGCTCACAAAATGTTACTACTCCGTCGATGAATTTATCGCTGACAAGTTATAAGCCAATTTATTTACTCATTTATATCGACATACCTGCGCATACATTAGGACTTTATTGCCCGTCCGCCTGACACATAATTTACCGGTTTTTTAAATTTTGTTTTTGTTTGGTTTTGTTTGATTTTGTTTAATTTTATTTAATTGATTTGACTTGTCCTAACGGATTTTTGACATTTTTATTTGTAAATTGTATTGATATAAAATTGCCATTGTTTTGACATTTGTTTATTGACCCGCTTTGTTTGTTTAATTAAGAATAAATAGTCATGCATGCATACAATTTAATTTAATAATATAATAATTTAATCTTATCTAATAAAATTGCAGCGCCCTAACGGGGTTTATGTGTAAGTACTTAACTAACCTAGTATAATAAGACCAATACTTACTAATATTAATGTACTTACTGCATAAGAGCAATAAATAAATGAATATGAATATGAATATGAATATTTTCATTAATATCGTTTAAATAAAAAATAATCATAGCGAGCCCTTTCAATTCATACGTCACGTGACGCAAAGAGATGCAAAAATGTTTTTTATTTCCAATTTTCTGTCCGAAATTGGCCCCCAAAATTAGAATTTGTTTACGTACTTACGCTATTCGTTCGTGATTGGGTCACCTACCTCTGTTTATTAGGTACCAAACAATCTTGCCGAGGGGCCGTACCAATTGCGTAAAATCCACATATTGTATTCCATTAAAATATCTATTTTTTTAAATTACTAACATTATAGAATTGAAGTTATCGTGGGTTGGTATTATTTTAGAATTATTGCGACTGTACAACACGTACTTTACTATTCTCCTGCTCACGTTTTAATGGTTGAATGGTCAACGAAACGTCAGCAGGAGATTAGCAAAGAAAGTGGTGTACAGTCGTAATTTTTCTAAATAAAATACTTACATTATGTTCTATAGTCAAATTCGTTATAGAAAAACAAAGTTAACAAGAATTTAATATTATTTATTTCCATCATCCGACACCATTGCAAATATTTGTTTCGGTTCTGGGTGTAATGGTACCATGGTACTCGTAGTTCCTGATACCCACGACACAGATAATCCTAGTGTGGGATCAAGGCTACGTATGTGACTGTTGGTGTTATGTTATGTTGCCCTCACAATTTAATTTGGTACCAATAATCTATAGTTATAGTCGTGGTACGATTATCTGAGGTGAACGAGACGATCGGTCGATGTTCTATTGTATAGTAACATCAGGGTGCCCTGTAATCTTTGCGATTTGAAATGTGAACAAAAGATCATAAAAAAAAATTTTTTTTCGTCCTCTAGATTCGGAGAAAATGTTCTGTGACATACAAATATACAAACATTCGGACCAGACATGAGAGTGATTCAAAGGGTTTAGTTTTCGGATCTACGGAACCCTAATAGTGATTAATAAGAAGCCTGTTTCAAATAAGACAAGGGCGTACGCCGTAAACACAGTGAACTCCAAACTGTGTGTCACACAAAAATAGAAATATTAAATTGATGTGAAAAACAAAAAAAACAATATGTTTAGTTTTGTAGCAAGGTTAAAAAAAATATCCAACGAAATTATGCTGAATTTTGTGACGCGATGGCCACAAATATACAGGTGCAGATAGCAAGCTCAGTACGACAAGCGATAACCGAAAAAAAACTGTCATGAAAAAATATAAAATTACGAAAAGTTAATAAAATTAATGAATTTATGGCGAAAAAGTTAATTTCTGCCCAACTGCCGAAGGAAGCTTATATATTTATAATTCTTTAGCTTAGATGTACCTATAGATAGAAACACTCTTTTCAATAACATGGTGTGCAATAAACTATTTCCTATCTTCTATATCTTCGTTTTAAACACTGCGATACTGTTTAATCAAAATACTACGTTAGTCCTACAACATGTCTACGACTGTTTTTTGTGTGTGTTGTCAAAAATACCCTTCATCTTATATCTGTGATTCAGAGTATCATTATATTTCTTATAAATACCTATTTGTAGTCGTTAGAATAAGGTTTCAGCGTACGGCCTTTTTAACTCAGTACATCGACACGCCTAGCGGAGTGCAATGGTGTTTTCGAGATCATTTTAAAGAAACTAATACCTAATATTTATACCTTGGTAAGTCTTTTGTTTCACATTATTATAGTGTGATTATTTTTTGAGATTTTAGCGAGAAAATCAACAATACACCCGTATTCAGCTTATAGTGTTATTAAATATTATTAATTGTGATGGATTAAAGCCCATTCAGTCTTTTCAAGAGTATTCCTCGAGTCCCAGTAGTGGGATTATTATTGGCTGGTTATGATGGAGAAAGTAGTCAAAATCAAAGTCAAAGATAAGTATATTAAGGGTCATTAGTCGTTTCGCACCACAAGTGATTCGAACCGCGGATTGCTGAATTACATATTTATAAGATGTCATAGTTATTAGTATAATGGATAATAATAATAATAAATAAATGCTGGACATTTTTACACAACATTATCTAGCCCCAAGCTAAGCAGAGCTTGTGTTATCAAATCAAATCAAAAGAAATTTATTCATTAAAATCACAAGGATCATTTTGAATCGTCTTATATAAAACAAAAATTACTCCTGTTCCAACGCGACCAAACCTAGAAGAAACTATATGGGTACTAGATAACTGGTATACTTAATACAATACATCACATAGATATATATTTTTATTATACATAGAAAATACCCAGAACACCCTGAACAAATATCTGCAGATTATACAAATATTTGTTCCGAGGCAAGAGTCGAACCCGCAACCTCCTGCGTCGCAGGCGAACCTTCGCCCGCCGCGCCACAGAAGTCGTCAAGAGGATACAATGTAATCTATCCTTAAAGGGCGTGCAATTATTTATTTAATTTACAATCTTTAGATTCATTATAGTAGTGGTGTATTTCCTAATTTTATTAGAAACGTGAGTTTTTGCTTGGAAAAATCTTTCATACTAGATAGAAGGTACATGTATATTATTGTATATTAATAATAACCCACAGTCACATACGTAGTCATGATCCCACACAAGGATTCCCTGTGTCGTGGAAATAATTCCACATAAGTGGGTATAATTTACTTAATTGAAATTATATCCCTACCTCGTGATTCAATGAAATAAGAATGTTAAGTGAAAAACTATGGCAGCTGCAAAGCCTTCGCAACGTTATCAAAAACAAATACCTGCGACGCAGGATGTTGCGGGTTCGATTCCTGCCTCTGAACAAATATTTGTACGATCTGCAGATAATTGTTCAGGGTGTTCTGGGTATTTTTCTATGTATAATAAAAAATATCTATATATTATGTAATGTATTGTATTAAGTATATCAGTTATCTAGTAACCATAACACGAGCTCTGCTTAGCTTGGGGCTAGATAATGTTGTGTCAAATGTCCAGCATTTATTTATTTATTTAAATACAAAAAAACATACATTCGAATTGAGAACCTCCTCCTTTTTTTGAAGTCGGTTAAAAATAAATAAAAGACGCACTAAATACATACAAAAAACTATGTTTTTTTAGAAATACGCAGCAAAGTTCTTATTTTTCTCTGTCGTGGGCGATCTAAGAAAATAATTTAATTATAGGCTATTGTGCTGATTCTTCGCAGTCAATACATCAACCGACATATTTTTTTACACCACCATCATCACAAAATATATAAGGATCAAAGTCCTGACTGACGTACATCGCCCAGCCTAAAACCGGGACCTAAAGACTTGAAATTTGGAGGATGTGTTTCTTTTGGGTGTATTGATGACTTCTGTGGCGCGGCGGGCGAGTAGCAGGCTGCGATGCAAGAGGTTGCGGGTTCGATTCCCGCTGCGGGACAAATGTTTGTATGATCTGCAAATAATTTGTTCCGGGTCTGGGTGCTCTGGTAACATGGTACTGGTAGTACCTGATACCCACGACACAGGGAACCCTAGTGTGGAATCAAGACTACGTATGTGATACTTGGGTGTTATGTTATGTTATATTAAGAAAGGAATATGAGAAATTTTCCCTTTAAGAGAAACATATACAGGTTTTGGTGTAAAATAAAAATACCATGTATTTTGGAAACTGTTGGATAACTATACACTTTTATTTTTTCATGTAAAATTTCAAAAACTATAAAAGGGATGGGAGCATCTTGTTTGCAAAAAAACAATTACATTCTACGTTTTAGTCAGTTTTCAGTATTATTCGAAGTTGTAAAAGTAAGTTTCACGGTGTAGTTGTTGAGAATATTTATTATTTATAAATTAAAAACTTAAGTGTAATATGTAAGAAAAATATTTTTAATGCATGATTACACTTCATTTGAACAATAGCATAATTACCTGTTGAAGAGATACCTACCTATTTATCGCAGTTCAATAAACATGATCTCATAAACACAAATGAGAAGTATAAACTATAAATGATCCACACACATTGTAACTATTTTGTATTAGACTCTTATGGTGTTATTATAAAAAATGCCCTTAGTCTGGGTTTAAACCAGGTCTACGAGTCTAGGCTTAAATATCGACCTAGGGTATATACGACTGTAAGGAGGGTTCCCAACGAGTAACACTGTTACTACAAGCTGTTACTCGTTGGGATTTTTTTTCCCAACGAGTAATACCCTGGGAGACTGTAATACAAAAGCAGATGGTTTGTTTTCCAGAAGCAACTTTCGAGCTAGATATGCCAAAATTTACATAAGCTTGGACTATCTCTGGTTTATCTAAAACCAGGCAGCCCCTAGTTTAGCAATGGTCTATAAATTGACAGTTGATTGCTTGTTAGAGGTAATAATTTGGACATCTCAATTGTGATGTGACACATCACATCCGTCAGTTTGATACTTTGGAAATTTGCGAAGTAGCGCGAGAATTTATTTCGGAAAACAAACCATCTGCTTTCGTATTTAAAGTCGCATATGCTAAATGTCGATATTTAATTCTAGACTAGTACGCCTGGACTAAATTCAGATTTAGTCCATGTTCTGTAATAAGGCCATTATTGTATGAATTATTTTAGTTCGTGAAAAATATTTTCTATCTATTTTACAATGGTTATTATAAAAGAGCTAAGCAAAATGTGCGACTGACGAACTTAACAGTTTTGCCCCTTATTAATAATAATTATTTAAACCTATTTTAGTTAAAATATGTTTTGTCTTGTTTTGACGTATGACATTTTACATCAGAGAGAACAAGACCGCGAGATGACGAACGACTCAACATAATTTTACCTAAATAGGTTTAAAAAAAATTATGAGTAAGGCCCTTAGTCTATATCTTTTTTTTAAAGTATGTAGGTACACTATTCACATTTGAAAATTAAAATTAAAATTTTCTGTTTACATCATGATGACTTGAGAAAATTATTAAGGTCTTCATCAGGGTGGGTATAGGATCCGCGCTACACTCCTATACCCACCCTGATGAAGACCCTCGATTAGGATCGAAACCTGTTGGTGCTTCCACCAACATATCGGTACGTGAAAATTTCCCGTTTTACAAAATGAATGACATAATTCACGACAGTTATATTAGTACAATTGAGAAAATTAGGTTATAACTAACTTTGATTGAGTTGTTTGTTGATTGAAACTAATCTTTCTTTTTGCTTTTCAGCAAAATGTCGGTGGTGAAGGTGTTTCCAGCTGAGAAGGAGTATGAGCGGAACCCTGATATAACTCCTGAGGATATAAAGAAGTTCAGACAATGGCTCGACACGCAGCCCCATTTGCCGGGAAAACACCTCACAGGTGAACGCTCAATCTTTAATTTAAGATGGCTCGGCCACCGTGAAACTAACCCTCTTTTAACCCCCTGTTATTTTTTTGTTGTTGTTAGCACTTAGACTTCTATAGGCTGATGATGATGATGGCCGTCGATTGGTGGCGTAGTATCTATTTGGTAGTCTATTTCAGTGCCATTGGAACATAGGGTTAGTGGAGCATGGGGCTAATGGAACATGGGGCTAGTGGAACCAAACCCGAGATTTGGGTTATCCTAGAGTACAACAATGAGGTGCGATTTTCAATGTCATCGAATGACTAAATATCAGTGATATGCGGTCAAGATATAAACACACACAAACATGTGTGCATATCATATGCATATCGTTATTCATATCACTGATTTCCAAGAGATCAATTTGTGGAGCTACTTGTATTAATATCTTGATATGAGAATTTTAGTCATCAATGCGTTTAAAAAATCGAACTTTCGGCCACTTTGTTAAAATATGGTTGAACGATGACATTCATGTCACTGTGACTTGAATGTCATGCATGTATGCATGTCATAATGATGAACTGTTTTCATACAAGATAACTTTAATTGAACTTTGACACTATCTTGTATGAATAATCTATAATCACCACTCGCTAGCCTCAGAGGTTTGCTGGAAGAAAACTCTTTTTAGGGTTAAGCTCGCCTTTGTAAATGTCCTTTAATTCTGTCTTATGTTCTTATTATGTATTATGTGTGTACAATAAAGAATAAAGAATAAAAAGTTGAGTCAGAGAATGTCAAGAATTTGACTAATAAAAATCATTATTCCAAAATAAAAAAAAAAACAGTTAAAATTCTACGTTCTAGGTTACAGTAAAACCAGGTATTTATGGCGTCCGTCATATGAAGAGCGTAATATAACGAAGAGTGTTAAGTTTAATAATAATTCTAATACACACATAAACACACGCCTTTTTCCTCGAAGGGGTAGGCAGAGCCTCAAAGGGCCTCTTTTATAGATTACACAATCGCTGGAATATAGACGTGACAAGTGGTGAGCTCATCGCCACCATTGCTTTCGACGAAAGACTCGGCTAACGCTTTCTTCAACACACTCCTAATTTTAATAATGTTAATTAATACCCCTCCAGGAAACAGGCGTGATTTTATGTATGTATGTTTATGTTAATTCACATTTTTCTTACGTTCATACATATTCAAAAACCAGTTTCGTAGGCTAAATATATTATTTTTAGCTGTTATATCGCCGAGAAAACAATGTATAATTTTTACAATAAGGAAACGCCTTTAGAACATTTGAATTAACATAAACCGCTTGCCAAGGAGATTATGGACACGAAAAAAATAAAATGTAAAAATACACATCTACTGAAAAACCTTTGTTAATAATCAGATAGGTATACAGGGTGTAAAAGGACAGTTCCCGTATACTGAAGATACAAGTAAAACTACCTAACATAGCTACGTATTCACATAATTGTTAGTAGTAGAACTTCTTATGAAAGATTTCGTCCGGGGAAGTACTACCACCGTACCTATTTCTGCCGTCAAGCAGTAGTGCTTGAATTGCTGTGTTTCGGTTTGAAGGGTACGGGTGCCGGTGAAATTACATGCACATGGGACTTTTCATCTTTGGCTCAAGGTCGGCAGCGCGCGTGTTATGCCTCTAGTGTTGCAGGCGTACATAGGCTACGGTAACTACTTTCCATTAGGTGGACCGTAAGCTTGTTTGCTTGCAAAGCAGTAAAAAAAAAAAAGATGTCTATTTTTACATTTTATTTTTTGCGTGTCCATAATCTCCTTGGCAAGCAATTTGTTTTAATTCAAAAGTTCTTAAAGCGTTTCCTTAGTGCAAAAACTATGCATTGTTTTTTCGGCGATATAACGAGCTACAATAGTAGATTGTATCATAAGGGAGCAAATAGTAGATTATGCACTTAGGGAATAAAGCAGTGTCTTATGTCGCGGGCGGCATATGGAACCCTGAGCGTAACGAGGGACTCTAAATAACTTTAGAGTCCCTCGTTACTCCCGAGTGTAGCGAGGGAGTTATATAGAGTCCTGAGTGAAGCGAGGAGTTCAAGCTGCCCAAGACGAAGACACGTTACGTTTACGTTGAGGTTGCATGATTTGTAAATGGACATTGTCGAGCAGGTGGTGTGAAAATAATATTTTTACGGCGAGGGCACTTTTTTGAATCCAGAGTGAAGTGAGGGATTCTTTAGTAGAATCCCGAACGTAGCGAGGGATTCAAAGTACGTCGCCCGAGCCAACAATATATTTTGCGCCCGAGTGTTACACTCTACGTTTCATCACCCTCATGAGAAAATAAAAAGCGCCTCATATTATATTTCAAAAAAATTATTTAAAAAAAACCATGAATTTCTTACAATCCGTGAAAATTTACGAAAAAGCGGGCTGTAGTTTGCGCGTTTTTAATTTGTTTATTTTTTTATTCGTATACCGAATTTTTTCTTTTTTTTTTTCTTTGGTCGTATACCAGCCAATATTTATTCAAACAATATTTGTGTTCGAACACTAAGATGTTCCAAATTCAAAAAGTGCGCGGCAAAGATTATTGCGGCGCACTTATTTGAGTTCGATATTTTCCAAATTCAAAAAAGGCGCGGCAAAGATAATTGCGGCGCACTTATTTGAGTTCGATATTTTCCAAATTCAAAAAGTGCGCCGCAAAAACAATTGCGGCGCACTTATAGAAGTTTCATACAGAAAATACCACCAATACCAATACGAACCAAGTCATCCTTTTCGAATAGATGGGATGAAATAGTGGATTGTATCATAAGGGAGCAAAATAATATTTTTACGGAGAGGGCGCTTTTTTGAATCCAGAGCGAAGTGAGGGATTCCAGAGTAGAATCCCGATCGTAGCGAGGGATTCAAAGTACGTCGCCCGAGCCAAAAATATATTTTGCGCCCGAGTGTTACACTCTACTTTTCATCACCCACTATGAGAAAATAAAAGGCACCTCATATTTTATTTCAAAACAAAACCATGAATTTCTAGCAATCCGTGAATAACTTTTCATTTAAAAAACAGACTTCCGCCATTGTATTCGACTAAATATTTGGATGAAAAAAAAATTATGAAAGAACCATAGTGGTGAAAGGATTATGATACTTTCTGAATACAAATGCTTGATTTGTTGCTGAAAATATCAAAATCGCCATATGCATGCCTACAATATTTGAGGAGTTCCTTCAATTCCTCATGGATTCCATCATCAAAACTGGATTCTGAAAAAAATGGGACCAATCTGGAAGTATATCTATTCAAATAAAAAAATAATTTTCCAAATCGGTTCATAAACGCCGGAGATATGAGGTAACAAACATTAAATAAATAAAAAAATACAACCGAATTGAGAACCTCCTCCTTTTTGTAAAGTCGGTTAAAAAGTTGTTAAAAATGACGAAATCGCGGGCTGTAGTTCGCGCATTTCTAATTTGTTTTTTTTTATTCAGCCGGTGGCGCGACTATGGGCCGTCGTACCAGCCAGTATTTATTTAAACAATATTTGCGTTCGACTTTTTTGGCGCTGAACACTAAGATGTACCAAGTTTAAAAAGGGCGCGGCAAAGATAATTGCGGCGCACTTATTTGTGTTTGATTCTTTTCAAGATGTTCCAAATTCAAAAAGTGCGCGGAAATATAATTGCGGCGCACTTATTTGAGTTCGATATGTTCCAAATTTAAAAAGTGCGCGGCAAAGATAATTGCGGCGCACTTATAGAAGCTTCATACAGAAAACACCACCTTTGGGTGCACTTAAAGGCGAACCAAGTCGTCCTTTTCGAATAGATGGGATGAAAAATAATATATTATAGCCTACATACCAAACTGGTTTTTGTTATTACTGAAAGAAAGCGTTAGCCGAGTCTATCGTGGAAAGCAATGGTGGCGATGAGCTCACCACTTGTCACGTCAATGCAAGTCATGTAGTATACAAAAAAAATACTTCTTATCCCAGGACAATCATACGTTCCTTCTTAATATAAAGAATAAATGCAAAAAAACAATGGTGCCTAAACTGGACTAACAAAGTGTCCTTGCAAAGTTTTTCAAGTGCATTTTAATTTAAGGTTACTTCTCCTTGGGTTCTGTTATTACTTTTATTTTTGTCAAAAGTAACCTAATTGGACGACCTCAAGCAGGTACAGACAGTGGGTGCATTAAGAGAACGGATTTTAAACATTATAAACCACTTAAGATTATAATTTAATTACTAACTTTAATTACAAGTATCAAGATCTTGCCATCGAGATGAAACGACGAGACAGTGTTTTTAACAATTGAAAATCAGTAATTGAGTAACGTGCCCTCATCCTCATGCCTATTCCCTTTCCGCACATTTTCTAACTCTACAATTTACCTAGGTTTAATTACCTACCTCCTTACCAACTTAAGTATGATGTGTGTACGTCAGTCATACAGTCTTGTATAAATATCTAGACGTAGATGTCCTTGCTTGAAGATCAGATCCAATCACTTGGAAATATTGTGAAGATTTATATAAATAGTGAGAAACGTGAACATGTGCAAAAAGTTGAGTCAGATGTCCACTTTAGGTATACAAGGCGCTAAAATTTACCTCAGAATATGAAGTGTCAAAATAACTAGATATTTTTTTTTCATCCCACCATCACGGAAAGAGTATTTTTACTATTCCATATCTGAGTGTACAAGCCGTTTTTATTCGCTAGACTAGAGGATAAAGTAAAATTGAATTTAGAACATCGTGTGCACTAAGTTTGTGAATACAAAACATCATTAAACCTATTTACTTCTACCTCCATGGTGCCGAATTAATCATACAACCTTTTTTAATATTTGTTAAAAACTTAGACTTGAAACCTTCTTGGTGTACCTACTTTAATAAATAATTTGGTGTTATACTTTCTTTTTTAATTTGCTTTACGCGCGCCATTTTCTTTTCACGTCATTTTGTTTTAAAACCTTAGGTTAAAAACAAGAAACTTGAAAACAAGTAAAAACCTAAAATGAGTGATTCTAGTGACGAGGAAGTTTATTTGACAAACAGAATTGGCTGAAACTGTAAAAAATGCACAAAAGTATCTCAAAGTCAAAGTCAAAAAGAACTTTATTCATTGAAATCACAAGGATCATTTTGAATCGTCTTATATAAAATTAAATTACTCCTGTTCCAACGCGACCAAGCCTAGAAGAATCAGGCAACAAACTCAGCTTGGCTTACATAAATGGTCCGTCTTACCACTAGGTGAGAAGCGCCTGTGTGGTGCCTCGGAGCAAGGAGTTGCTGATACATAGTAAATGAGAACTTAAAAACCTTAGGAAGGTAGTCAAAAGTAAATAAACATCAGCAAAAATATGCAAGACAGCACACGCTACGCTTGTTATACTTATAAATAATAATCTAATACAAACATGTAAATAGGTAAGTACAGATCTTGCAAATTTCCATTTTAGCAGTCGAGGGGCAGAGCGACATCAGGCCACGCGGCTTTATCATTAATCTTGTGATTATAAATGTTTATTTTTTTTGCATTAAGTCATTTCCTCGCTGAGGTGGGATGAAAAGTTACGTGTTGCACTCGAGTGCAAAGATTTTTCACCTCGTGCTCTTTTGATTCCCTCGCTAACGCTCAGGATTCTAACTTTTGAATCACTCGCTAGCTTGCCCGGTCATCAAAATTGAGCACGCGGTTAAAAAGCAACTTTGCACTCTTGTATAACAAATAACTATTTTATACTACTAGGCAAGTAATCAAGCATACGGCTCACCTGATGGAATGTAGTTACCGTAGCCTATGGACGCCTGCAACACCAGAGGCATCACAAGCGCGTTGCCGACCCTGAGACATACAGATGAAAAGTCTCATGTGCCTGTAATTTCACCCGAAACATAGCAATGCGAGCACTACCGCTTTGCGGCGGAAATAGGTACGGTGGTATCACTTCCCCGGACGAAAGCTTTCACAAGAAATTCTAGATAATAGATTTGTTGGTAGTAATCCAACCGATTGAGTGGTCCTGTTTATTTTCAGAGTTAGACCTAATCCTCGTGTACCACTGCTGCGAGTGCAGCCTGGAGGTATCGAAGCAGGTGCTAGACCTGCACTACACCCTTCGGACACTCTTCACCTCATTCTTCAAGGATCGCTGCTTCGACAACAGAGTGGAGTCCGCCTTACACACTGTGTGAGTAAATGCAATTCAGTAGTACAACATCTATTTTTATAACTACTAGTTAGCGTTCAATTCAATTCAAGTAAATTGAATAAGTTGGTAAAAATAAGTCATTAACACACTCCCCTCAATATTCAGGTGGATTAAATTTATATCATCATCAACAGCTTGTATTAGTCCAATGCTGGGCATAGGCCTCTCTAGAACAACGACTCTAGAGCCACGACGCATTTCTTATTTCATCGCAGTGAATGCCTCACGAGCGCTGCGTCGGCGTCGGCGCTGCGTCAACGCAGCTATGCTATGCTTCGATTTACTATTAAATACTACGCTGCCGCTCCGTCGCTTCAACGCAGCTCCCTTCCCCACCTCGTCTCCCCAGCCCCTTCTCTCTGGCTGCGTATAGATTTATAATTTTGCGTTTCATTCCCTCATTGTATTTCAGGCTATTCGCTCCGCTGCCTACACCATCAGTGTTCGGCTACCGCATAATGTACCTCCGTCTCTTGGACTATGATAGCAAGAACTTCAACGTTAATGACGCGGTGCGGACATTCATGATGACCTTTGACCTGTGGCAACAAGAGGAAGGAACTTGGCCGGGGTACGTGTTCAATGGGAAGAGAACTTAGGTAGAGCAGAAGGCCCACTTTTCATCAGTCACCATCCTGTGACGACCTCTGTGGCGCGGCAGGCGAGTAGCCGGCTTCGATTCCCGCTGCGGGACAAGTTTTCGTATGATCTGCGAATGTTTGTTCCGGGTCTGGGTGTTATGGTACCATGGTACTCGTAGTTCCTGATACCGACGACACAGGGAATCCTAGTGTGGGATCAAGACTATCGTATGTGACTGTTAGGTAAAAGTTAATTACTGGGCGCACCCCCATAATAATCCCACGACGAAAAGTCTTGAGCTGCCTCCACTCACTGACTTCCTGCGTCCTTTAACATGTCATCGTTCCATATAGAAGGTGGCTTAACTACACTGCATCGTCCATTCGTGGTCGCCACTCGATAACATTGTATTGACCAACGGTTGTCGGTTCCTGAAATGATATGGCATTCCCATTGCCACCTCAACTTGTTAATTCTGAGAGATCTGCCTGTGATCTTGTTTCTTCTATGGATCTTCTCGTTTTGGATACTATCACGGAGGTAGTGAATCTCTGAGCATAGCGCTTTCCAAGGCCACTACGCTACTTTGAGCTGGTGTATGAGGCCAATAGTTATCAACCACATCTAATTCATAATGGCATATGAGATTAAAATGCTATAATGTCATAATAGTCATAACTGGAAAAACGCACTGATCATAGACCTTCGTTTAGAGCAGGGGTTCCCAAACCTATCCCCTTTAGGCCTGCAGCGCCCACAAGGGGGCGTTATCGCCCACTTTGGGAAAGGCTGGTCTAGAGAGTCTGCGTTATCGATATCAGTTTTTTAAAATCATAATAACTTGTTTATTTTCAGATTAGTAATAATAATAGACATGGACCAAACATCCCTTGGGCACATCGGCAAATTAGAAATTATGACTGTCAAGAAAGTTTTGTATTTCGTTCAGGTAAGGTATATGTACGTAATCTACTATTTCACACCATCTGCTCGAAAATGTCCAATTACATATCATGCAACCTCAACGTAAAATAAAGCATCTCTCTAGGGATATAAAGTTGTATGAAACTCCCTAGGGAATAAAGTGATTTGAATTTGGAACGTCAAATTTGTGTGGAAACTCGTGGAAAACTCTAAGTGGTTTGTTCGAAAATCGAACTGGCCACCATAAGCAGAACTAAAAAAAAAAAAGAAATAAGTGCGATTTTTAAAATTTGTTAAACAAAAGAATAATTAATTGATTCAAGCGTGACTTTGCGGAAATCCATTCTACAATATAAAATAGACGAACAAATATATAGTAACAATTCCGCTCCTCTCCAACAAAAACTCTGAAAGAATTCGACACGTGTTTCGCCTCTCAACGAAGCATCCTCAGGAAACAGTAGGCTCACTGCGTGCTAGAACGAAAAAGACACACTACTGCAAAAACTCCGCAGCCATGTTGCCTCTTCGAACGCCGAACAGAAAGAGCAGTGTAGTTAAGTCAACTTTTTGACTTTCTGTTCGGCGTTCGAAGAGGCAACATGGCTGCGGAGTTTTTGCAGTAGTGTGTCTTTTTCGTTCTAGCACGCAGTGAGCCTACTGTTTCCTGAGGATGCTTCGTTGAGAGGCGAAACACGTGTCGAATTCTTTCAGAGTTTTTGTTGGAGAGGAGCGGAATTGTTACTATATATTTGTTCGTCTATTTTATATTGTTAAACAAAAGAATGTTTAGTGCTGTGATTTTCAGTGAATTTTATTACAATATTCTAGTAATATATAATGTCAATGGAAATATTAGTGTTAACAAAAATGTCGAGCGATAATGATTCTACTCCAGAGTTTATCAAAACAGACGCTACATATTTTTCATCCCATCTATTCGAAAAGGACGACTTGGTTCGCCTTTAAGTGCACCCAAAGGTGGTGTTTTCTGTATGAAACTTCTATAAGTGCGCCGCAATTATATTTGCCGCGCACTTTTTGAATTTGGAACATCTTAGTGTTCAGCGCCAAAGAAATCGAACGCAAATATTGTTTGAATAAATACTGGCTGGTACGACGGCAAATAGTCGCGCCGCAGGCTGAATAAAAAAATATAAAAAACGCGCGGATTTAAAAGCCCTCGTTTTCGACAATTTTCACGGATTGTTAGAAATTCATGGGTTTGTTTTGAAATAAAATATGAGGCGCCTTTTATTTTCTCATAGAGGGTGATGGAAAGTAGAGTGTATCTCTGGCGCAAAAAATATTTTTGGCTCGGGCGACGTACTTTGAATCCCTCGCTACGTTCAGGATTCTACTAAAGAATCTCTCGCTATGCTCGGGATTCTACTCTAGAATCCCTCACTTCGCTATGGATTCAAAAAAGCGCCCTCCCCGTAAAAATATTATTTTGCTCCCTAATGATACAATCTACTATTACGGAGGCCTGCCTTTTTATTGTCTCGCAGTAGGTGTGAAAAGTAGAGTATGCTCCCCTGGAATAAAGCCTGTCTTCGTCTTGGGCAGCTTGAACCCCTCGCTTCACTTAGGACTCTATATAAGTCCCTCGCCACACTCGGGAGTATACTTTAGAGTTCCTCGTTACGCTTAGGGTTCAATATGCCGCCCGCGACATAAGACACTGCTTTGTTCCCTTAGTGCATAATCTACTATATTGCATCACGTACATACGACACGCATACATACGTACTTATATAAGTTTGGTTAATGGTACTCTTCACTTCAACAGCCTTTAGATGTCCACTGCTGGACGAAGCCTCCCCCATAAAATATGAGGGGAATTGCCATAAACACTACGCTTGGCAGGCGGATTGTACCCACAGTCTATGACCTATCACTGTATTCTTGAAACATAGTTTCTAGATAAACAAGTAGATACAGCTATTTTGCAAATGTAGACCTTTTATCAAAGCCACTTATGCTTTATCTTATCTTATATTACCGTGAATGTTTCAGGAGTGCATGTTCATCAAACTGAAAGAGGTTCACTTCATGAACGCCCCCCATTTCATGGACAAGCTCATGATGCTCCTACGTCCTTTCCTGATGAAGCCGCTTATGGACATCATCTACATACATCCTGTTGGCGCTGATTCTATACACAAGTATATCAATATAGATGCACTGCCGAAGAATGATGGAGGATTGTACAAGAGTCGAGAGACTATCAGAGGTACCTACACGCTCTAAACATCGTCGACAGCATGTGGGCTACTCTTGAAAACAGTTCCAATCGAAATATAGTTCCAATCTTAATCCAGTTTCAACGCTTGTTTGGCACTCTTGAACCAAATCGAGATAGAGCACGTGATTGACTTTGCGTGAGAGACAGAGAGTCGATTTCACTTAGTTCCATAAAATTCCACTCCAAATTGTGCGCTAGTATTGAATTCAAGAGTACCAAATGACCAAGGAATCTAGTACTATCTTTTTATTTTTTTTATGCTACTTGGCAAGCAAACAAGGATACGGCCCACCTGATGGAAAGCAGTTACCGTAGCCTATGAAAGCTTGCGACACCAGAGGCATCACACGCGCGCTGCCGACCTTGGGACAAAAAGATGAAAAGTCTCATGTGCCTGTAATTTCACCGTCACCTTCAAACCGAAACACAGCAATGCGAACACTACTGCTTGGCGGCAGAAATAGGTACGGTGGTAGTACTTCCCCGGACGAACTCTTTCACAAGAAGTTCTACTACTAACAAAACTCTGACAGCCAACTCCAAACAGTCTCTGACGACAAATGACACTGGATCCTGAATTAGGATCGAGTAGAGCGTCAAGAGTAGCCCTGCTGATGTTTACGAATGGTTTATTCTAAGGTAGTCCACGACGTCTTTCAATATCGTATGGGAAATTATGTATTTCATCACCGTTTTGATAAAACCAGACCATAAGAATGCTCTTTCTTAAAAATGCACTTTCACTTGTGAATCCGTAGAAGAGCTAAGGTCACCGACAAAGCTTTCAGAAGTAGCAAGTTGAAGTGGCAATGGACAGGTCATATAGATCGCAGAACTGACAACCGTTGGAGAATAAAGGTTCTCGAGTGGCGACCACAAACCGGACAACGTGGTAAAGGAAGGACTAAAGATTACTCAACAAACAAACAACGGGAAAAATGTTTTCATGATCTGCAAATATTTGTTCCGGGTCTGGGTGTTGCGGTACACCATGGTGTACTCGTAGTTCCTGATACCCACGATACAGGGTATCCTAGTGTGGGGTCAGGACTATGTACGTGACTGTTGGGTGTTAATGTTATAAATGTAATTGTTAATGACTTCCTGTGTCTTTTACAATGTCATCAATGGTGATGTGAAACCTGTGTGTTCCAGACGAGCTGATTCAGCGTATCAAGGCCAACGGGCAGTTCTTCCGGGAAAGTAACCTGCTACGCGTCAACGAGAAACTGCGACCTGGAGGCACTAGCAAAGTGCAGGACATGTTTGGACTGCAAGGCAGCTTCAAGAAGTTAATCATTGATTAGGGTTAAGTGTATAATTTATGTATGTTCTAATAAATGCTAATATGTTTTCAAGTGTTTAATTCTGGGGGCTTAGGACAGGTTTTGATAGTTTACGAAACTATATGAAGTTTCGTTTCCTTCCATACATTTACTTGCAGCGCCCCTAGCGAAAACGAGAAGAAAACTAAGGACGCTGTCAGTAAATGTATTGGATGGAAACGAAACTTCATATATAGCTTCGAAAACTATCAAAACCCGTACTAAGCCCCCTGATAGGTATAACATGACAAACATAACACCCAACAGTCACATACGTAGTCCTAACGACACACTAGGATTCCCTGTGTCGTGAGTATCAGGAACTACAAGTACCATGGTACCATAACACCCAAACCAGGAACAAATATTTGCAGATCATACAAAATATTGTCCCGCAGCGGGAATTGAACCCGCAATCTCTCGCATCTCAGCCGGCTGATCGCCCGCTGCGCCACAGAGGTACAGTTGTCTGCCTCTAAGAAGAGTAGTAGTTCAAAATTTGGATAGAACGGCTCTCATTTTGAACAGACTCCAGAGGATGGTGATTTTCATGTACGCATAGTACATGAAAATCACCATCCTAACCTACTAATCTGACTATAAAAAAGTTTGCTCTTAAAATAATGCTCTTTTTCTTATAATTCTTTAGTGCACACAGAAAATATTACACAAATAAGAAATAATGAAAGACACGTACAAAGGCGAGCTTAACCCTTAAAAGAGTTTTCTTCCAGCAAACCTTTGAGGCTCTTTCTTTCAGACACACTAACCTTTTTTTTCTTCTTTTTCTTAATACTACTTGGCAACCATAGAAGCGTACGGTCCACCTGATGGAAAATAGTTACCGTAACCTATGGATTATACATTTATTAGCTTATTTATTTTTTATTAAATTAATCGAATGTAATGTGAGCATTTTCTAGTTTTTTGATTAAAGTAGCTCCCCATCTTCAAATGTCAAAACGTAGTTTGGAGCTCTAACACAGATCGGGGCTTTGTTGAGTACATGGCCCATTTAGCACATACAACCTCGTGCACACAATTTCACGGCTCGACACCTCCAATCATCATGATTACAACTATTATCTACTACAGCGGTCACCCGTGGTATTTCTCGTGTTCACTCCTAAAATAACTGAATATCGGGATAAAAAGTAACCTATAATGATTTCTTTGGCATACATTATAAGTGTACAAAATTTAATTAAAACGTGTCACGCCGTTAGAGATCAACAAATAAACGTAGACAACATTTAATATAATAATAATAATTTATTGATCCAGAAAAGTCACTTTATTTGTACAGGGTAGCGATAGGAATTTAGGGATATCATTATTGTGTTAAATTTTAGCAACGGTGCCCGTTTTACTGATTGTTTATTGATGACCATTCAGTAGGTACCATCATCATGCAGTCGTATAACATAGTAGTAGGATGAGGCCTCCACCACAGTATGCAATGGGGGGATTTGCCATAATCATCACGCTTGGCAGGCAGATTGATGATCGCAGGTCCCTTAGTAGTTTACGACACCCACAAGAGAAGACGAAGAGATACATTCTTAGGCCGGAAACACCCGATTGCACCAAGTGACCACTCGGTATCGTATCCATGAAAAGAAATGATTGGTAGGGAGAACAAGTGTGATGAAAACTGAACTTTCGTTCAGCATTTTGAATGGACGAAGACAGGATTTTCAAGAGTAAGTCCACGAAAACCTACTTCAAACCTTATCTCGTAGAATATCTGTAGGCTTGAAGTATGGTTCCAATTTGCACTCATGTGAAACCAGGTTCCTAAGCTAGTGCTCTACAATAAAAACCATTCCACTACAATCAGGTATAAATTGTGATCAAATCACCAATTTCCGTACTTCCTGTTGATTTAGTATAAAACCAGTACCATGGCGTGAACAGACATTATTCAGTTAAACTACAGCATTGAACATGAGGTTCCTAGGTGCTATTTTGGTGATCATGGCTTTGGTTTTCGCTATTGCTGTAAGTTTACTATATTTTTTACTTTTGCCGTCCTTTGTATTGCTTTGTTACTATAAAATTACTTGTTTATTGTTTCTGTGTGGCGATCTCTCTATCTATCTACTTTATTATGAGTGTTTAATTAGCAATTTTACAAATTTACCAATTCACTTAATTGTAAAAAAAAAAATCATAGTCATAGAATATAAACTTTATGAAAATGAAGCACCCCCCAAATCTTACTGGCAATACATGGTGCATTACTGCTTGTACTCTTTTACGCATCTTAAGTAGACATAATATATTATGTGATGATACTATACGCGTCGTATACGCGTCGACTGTGAGAATTGTATTTTATACTGTAGAACTCTTTAAAATTCTTAGATAAATTCAAGTTCAAGATTTACATTCACTGAAATCACAAGGATTCTTTGGAATCATCTAATAAAATAGGTGAATTTAAACGTGTTCTTCGCTATAACGCCTAGAAGAATATCACTAAATGCATTTATGTAAACGATTATGGCGTACATTAGTATACAAAATGGCAATAATGACGCATTTTGGATAATAAGAGTTTGAGCTAATGCCATTTGGTCTTCGTAATGCTGATCAGTTCTTCCAAAAGGTTTATCATCGATGTTCTTACCTATTTTCTGACAAAATTCTGTTTCGGCTATGTCGATGACAGCCAGATAATCTTTTGTAGGAATACACTTTCAAAGCACCATAAAACTTGAGCTTAATTTGAACCAGATTGTTCAAAGCAATGGGGTGCGTTTTAGTACAACACATGCAGCAGCTTACTGGCTCGTTTTACAGGTTTTGCTATTACATGCTACCGGTGTCGTTCATTTGTTTTGTGTGGAGAATCATACAAACGAATTGACCAGTGCGGTGACTAAAGATAGGCATGGGAATATAGAATTGGATTATAGATGATGAGCAGCTTGTCCATGTTATGATTAAATAATCAAACTTCCCATTTTATTTTCAGAGTGGAATGAGTACAGGAGCGGTGGACCAGAAGGCAGGCTGCGGCGGAGGCGGTGGCGGTGGTGGAGGTGGACCACCACCCGGACCCCCTCCAAGTGAGTAGCAGTTTATATTACAGTATAGTAGTTAATCATTGATCATAGATTAGAACTTAAAATTACTGATCTGTTTGAGGATATCAGTTATTTGTAAGATACTTTTTCGAGCTATTGTTTCCAATTTCATCAGGGTTATTAACAATAGCTAGGTGTTCAATCAGTTGCTATACAAGCAATTACTTACCGCGGGCTCTTGAATTCATTAATGGGCTGATGTTTTTTAACTTCTGCGTTCACGCCTCCTAGGACTTGCCCGTCTATGTAACTTACTTTGCAGTTCATATTTCATTTCGCCTGCCACCCTCAGATAGGGAAGTAGAAGGGTAGACATACCCTACAGCAATATTGCTTGGTCGTAGAAATATTATAAGTATGGTAGTAGTACTTCCCCGGACGAACTTTTTGATCATATAAGCTCTCTTATACGTACCGTGGTGTGTCCGGCCTTACCCCTCCGTCTCATCCCATGGATGTCCTTAAAGCCGACTAAGGGATTACACCAGGAGATAGGCAGCAGCATCCACCTGAGTACTCATCAACACCGATACTGCGATCACCAATCCGTCTGCCAAGCATGGTGATTATGGCAAATCCCCCTATTGTATTTTATGGGGGAGGTCTCGTTCACCAGTGGACGTCTAAAGGCTGCTAATGATACTTACTCCTAAAGTTTGCATAATTCTGTCTACGTATAACTTCTGTAGATAATTATAGTGATGTTTGTTTTTCAGGCAACTCCACTGGATGAGACTCGGAACGACAGATATCTTGCTTCGATAATTTGATAAATTTTCACCAATAAAATAATGTTTTATGCACAGCTATCGTTGTTTCATATCACTTAGTTAAAACATGATTTAAAGTATTTACATAATTTTTATTCACTCTTCGACAGAACACCATTTAAATACAAAAATATGGTAATCAAAAAAATATAAAATACACTAGAATTATTATCATTTATGGCAATTTTTAGAGTATTATTAGTTTTATTACAAAAGTATTTACAAATACAAAAATGGCTTCAAAAATATTATAGTTTTTACACAAATAGGTATCTATAACTTTTGATGTTATTTTTATCCTAATAATAGCTTTGTTATGTTTTAGTTTACATACACATAAGTACATAACGTCTAATCTCATCGAAAAGCTCTTTGGAGTGTCCATAAGTTCGTCATACGTCCAAATTAACTCTACAACACAGTTCACTTCAAAGGCAAACAGTATAAGCCACTTCTTTTCTAAAGCTCATTATTTGAAGGTTGTTACTTTACCATTACTGCTCATCTTGCTGTTTAGGAGTCAGTTAAACCTGTAGTAGGTATTAAGCTACCAATTCACTAGATTTTAAAAGAGAGGGCCGTTAAAACAAGATACGAGTATCGCGATGTTTTGCAATCAGTTATTTTCTGGTGCTTCATCAAAACAATCTAATTTTTTACGAAAAGTATGACCACGTGGAACTAATAAATTGCGCACTAAGGTATAGTGTTGTTTGTGTCCAACAGGCGGTGCTATAACATCACCAGGAACGTCTAAACCTCATTTCCAGGTTTTGCTTGTTAACTATCTGTTAGAAGTTCACTACTACTGCTTGCCTCTCTTTGTAACCTGCTACCATCTACTGTTCATGCTCCAGCTCTTGTAAATGCTGCCTCTCTTCCTCCAGCTGTAGTTCCTCTCTCTCGGCCGCTATCCTTGCGTGCTGCTCTGCGATCACGCGGAATAGCTGTGTATGCTTGGCGGCGGCTGCGACGACGGCTTCGGACTGGCGGGGAATGTAGGATTCTGAAACGGATAATTAGTATTTCGATTAGACATTATAGAAAGTTATATTTATAAGATGTACTTTCTGGCTATCACGCAATGTGTCAAAACGACATAAACGGTCATTGTAGCTCATTGCTATACTATGGGTCTACTGGATGCTGCACAAACGTCTACAAAGGCGAGTTACTGAGCTAGAACTGCAGTTTGTTTTTCATCTCATATCATGTCCGGCTTGTTTACGTCCACTGCTGGGGGGATTTGCCATAATCACCACGCTTGGCAGGCAGATTGGTGATCGTAGTTTGGTGTTTAGTATATTCAGGAGGATTCTGCCTGTACTGCCTATCGCCCTGTACATACCTGGTGTAATCCCTTAGTAAGGCTTTTATACATCCACGGGAGGAGAAAGAGGGGTCTATTCTTAGGCCGGACACACCGCGGCACAGTTTTTTATTATCCGGTTGCAATACTGGCTAGGTTGTAGCGTCATCTCGTTTAATTATCAGTTCTGTTTGTTCAGTCAGTCTGATTCTTCTAGGATTGGTCGCGTTGAAACAGGAGTAATTTTAGTTTATAAGACGATACAAAATGATCCTTGTGATTTCAATGAATAAAATTATTTTGATTTGATTTGATTTAATTAAAGTTTGTCTACCATTTGAAGCATAACTTGTGAATTTTGTCACAAATGTGATCATAGTCACAGTTACAGTGTGTGGTCTCTTCTTACCATCAGGATGCGGGTGGGTGGCGTGCTCTTCAGCGATCTTCGCGTACAGCTCAAAGTGTTTGGTCTTAGCTTGGGCTACTGATTCTGAATCAGCCGGGTGCTCTGGAGGAACGTCGCTCAGGATCGGATGGAAGCCTTGCTTGTCGGCCACGTAGTCCACGGTGCGGACCTGCTGGCGAGGGTCCACGTAAGAGAAGCTGCCTGGAATAGTGGAAGATACAGCATGAGTAACATTTAGTTTTCTTGAGAAACTTAGCCTTGCCGACTTGAGGAGAAACTTATTTGTTGTCAACAACAAAAAAAAAGACTTTTGTCGTGTAACAAAAGGAAAAAAAAGGAAAAGGATTTGAAATTATAAAAAATTGTATGACCATTGGCCTGGTTATAGGTCGGATGTGGCGAATCAATCACATGCTGGATTTAACTATGATGAAATGTGATGAGTACTTGGGTAGGAACTATACAATTTTGTCATTATGGCATATTTTTAGCAATCTGGTTAACTACTTAGTATTCATGTTGATTCATATCTCGTCGTCTCCAGAAATAGCTAGAATTCCGCGTAGAATATTAAGTATTACGTCACGAAGGCTATCTACTTCCTCAACATGTAAATTGGCAGTTTAGATCAAAGCCTTAAGTTTGCGAATTTTATTCCATCCATGATTATTAATCTAAGACAACAGTTTCAGGTAAAATTATTTTCTACCAATATCAGTCTTTCTGTCCGTCTATAGTATCTAACTAACTATAATGTACACTTCGCACTATGCTAGTCATAACTCGACTTAGCCCTTCTACGTATTAGGTACACCGATTTGAAACGGTATGAACGATGTTATATAGTTATAATTGGTATACCTGGTTTATTTGCCCCTTTTTGACCCTGAAGGGAAGGGGAAGGGGTCCGGGGCGCTTGGTCAGGGGAAGAGACCAAAGGAGACCCTGGCTTCTCGGTATGCAAGTTATGCTGACATTACTATCACCAAGACTGTCGCCCTTGTATTCATGATTTGAGCTCTAGCGTCAACGTCGTTCTGTAGAAGTCCAGTGCTAAACATAGGCCTCTAACATAGAAAGCCATGACGGCCTTGAACCACTTCACTGTCTTCCTGCTTCCTTTAAAATGTCATCTGTATATCCAGAGAGAAGCCTTTCTACACTGCGTCGTCCAGTTCACGGTCGCCACTTGAGAATCTATCTTATTTATAAATGAGGTTTAGCCCCGGTATGTAGAAAAACAGCTATACCAAGATATGGTTTATGTTGATAAATAACTTTGTTTATTTGCTTAGAGACTTGAAAAATACAAACATAATAAACGTACAAATATAAATTAAACAAATTAAACGACTGTGTTAATTGTTAAACTAAATACCAACTTAATTTATAACTAAATATGACGAAGGATGGTTAGTAACTTACCTCTAACAACTCCACTGCCATCGCTAACCTCGCTGTGTTGCCTGTCTGTATGACCTGGATATCTTCCAGCAGTGTATGAGAACACATACGCCCTGGGTGGCGGCGGCTCCGTGGTGCTAGTGTGCAGGAGATGAGATACGTCGCAGCTGGCCAGAGCCAGTAGAGAGAGGACGAGCAGCGTGCGGCTCAGCATCTGAAAATGAGAAGGCATTTAAGATGAAATAGATTTAGGCAAACAAAGATATCAAAAGTCTTAATCCTTTTATCACCTTTATGGCTATAGCATGTGGAATGTAGACACATAATTGGATGACCTAGAGTGAGTGTAAACTACCGATGTTGACTGTAAATTGATTTGGAATTAGTTTTATTGGAATGATTCTAAGCAAGAGTTAATTTAGACCTCAGTATTTGTTTTAACAATATTTTGATCCAGTACTAGTGATTTGCTTTTGGGAATTGGGAAAATCAACAACAGACAAGGTGCATAATAATTTAAGTAATTATTAAGATGGTTGATCAGTCGATGACCGATGATGTCAACATCTTAAGAAGACACAAGACGCGATAAGGTCAATGTTTTCTTAAGTAGATAATGTGAGAACATTGAAATTATCTACCTGAAATGACGTGGTTAATACGAATTATAAGATAAAAATAAAATAGAGAATGGAGCATAAGCTAACATGAAACTTGTCGTATTTAAGAAGCACTCATCATCATCATCAGCCTATAGAAGTCCAGTGCTGGACATAGGCCTCCTTAGAATGCCACGACAAACGGTCTTGAGCCGCCTCCATCCATCGACTTACTGCGACACAACAATAAAGCACTACATTTGCACAAAATAGGTATTTGCGAAGGAATAGAAGAAATAGTTTAGAAAAATCATAGGTGCTAGGTACATTTCTAGTCCTGCAGGGCTACTCTTGAAAACAGTTAAAATCCCAATCTACTTCTAATCGCAATCCAGTTTCAATTCTAATACGACAATATCATTCATTCATTCATTCATTCAATAAAGCTCTCTTGAACCAAATCGAGTTTGAAATTGAGATCGAGCACGCGATTGACTTTGCGTGTTGACTCGTGGAAGAACAACGTCAAAATCGCGTCAAGAGTGCCAAAAAATCGAGGAAAGACGATTTCACTGAGTTCCTTAAAATTCCACCAATCTCATGATGACACTTAATCCTGAATTAGGATTGGAATAGAGTGTCAAGAGTGGCCACGCCTTAGACCAAAAATCGAGTAATGTTCACGTGTTATTTAATACTCTTAACAAGCGTTGATGTTAGCAAGCATGTTGTGAGTCGTCAGATGTTAGAACTGGTTGTGTGACCTTTGGGTTGCGTCATGTCACGCCGCACCGAGAGCGTGAGATGCTATGGTGCAGGCCAGTAAGAGGAAAGCAAAACGCGGGAGGAGTCTAAATATAGAAGTTTTGAAATATAGAAGTATAGAAGTTTTGGTACCTTTGTGATCCCACACTAAGATTAAGATAAGATTGTGGGTATCAGGAACTAAGTTCTGAAGTTAATCATTGACTAGGGTTAAGTGTTATGTTTCGATTGATACTAATAAATGCTAATAAGTTATCAAGTTTTTAATTCTGGTATAACATAACATACATAACACCCAACAGTCGCATTATGTAGTCCTAACCGCACACTAGGATTCCTTGTGTCACGGGTATCAGGAACTTCGACTACTATGGTACCACAACACCCAGACTCGAAACAAATATTTGCAGATCATGCAAACATTTGTCCCGCAGCGGGAATCGAACCCGCACTTCTTGCATCTCAGCCGGCTACTCGCCCACTATGCCACAGAGATCGTCATGATGATCTAAGGTTAAGAATCAGAAAGAATAACCGAGAGAATCAACTGTTTGAGTCATTTGACGACCTCTGTGGCGCGGCGGGCAAAGGTTCGCCTGCGACGCATGAGGTTACGGGTTCGATTCCCGCCTCGGAACAAATATTTGTACAATCTGCAGATATTTGTTCAGGGTGTTCTGGGTATTTTCTATGAATAACAAAAATATCTATCTATGTAATGTATTGTATTAAGTATATCGTTATTAGTACCCATAACACAAGCTCTGCTTAGCTTGGGGCTAGATAATGTTGTGTGAAATTTCCATCATTTATTCATTTATTTTATCATGAACTGTTCACCGAAGGTTGTGTAAAGATGTAAGATTATTACCATGACATTATAGATACAAATATTCTTCCGAGTGATAATTGTAAAACCATCATCTTATTATCGCTTATCACTTGTTTCCTAGGCACACGAACCGGTAGTAAGATTTAGCAATTACAACGCCAATCGTTTCATTACTGGAGGCTGCGGCTATTAATTGCAAATGTTATGTGAACTTTATACAAAACTGGTTTTGATGATTCTATAATGGTCCTTTGTTTCATAGAACAAGCTTGTTAGAGTTAAGGCGCGGTATGATCCTAAAATCCAAACACCTAAAAATCTTTTTTTTTATCCAAACGGCTTTGCTTAAAGTTGAAAATCGCATGTTATTGGCGATGAAAGTGGTTTGCACTTCAAACTGTTTTCATTTTAAGGATTTTTTAATTAATCGAAATATACAAATCATAGATAAAAAATATTGGGGTTCAAATTTTAAAATACAAGTCTTGCTATATACCTCATAAAAAAAATCGAGAAGTATTCCCAACGAGTTACACCCAGTGCAACACGTTGTGAACGATATGAAAAAAAACCAACGAGTAACAACCAGGGCATAGTGTTATTCGAAAGGAAAAAAATCCCAACGGCTCACAGTGTTACTCGTTTGGGTGTTAGTTGTTGGGAACCCTCGCAGATTGATCCTAATAAGCGTACATAAGAGAGGCTTAGTAGGTATCAATGACCAAAAAATCAACAAATGACTTATCCGGTCTGATCATGATCATAATATTTCCCAGAAATAATTAGAAACAATAAGGAAAGGTTCTGTGTTTATTGTACCGATGATCAATAAAGTCACGACCAATAACCGGATACAAGGATGACTTCAGATGTTACCATTTCCAAGAACTTATTAATTTGTATCAAACAAATTATCAAGTTCTTGGAAACGTTCTTGTTTGTTTAAATAAGAATTAAGTAGGTATCTAATCAAATTAAAATGATGACGGAACTGCGCATAGGGTTTGATTTTGATTTTGTTGAAATCAGTCATCCCTATTTTGACGCTGATCAAAATAAACAAAAAAGCCAAGCACGTGTCGGACTACGAACAGTGAAGCCTTCCGAAGTCAGTAGTCACAGTATAGGGGGGCTGGATGTCAATCCAACGCCCCTATTCCCTAACTGAAAGTCACTCTGTGACTAACGTTTGACAAGTAAAATGACTATCAATTGCTCAAAATTATCATTTTACTTGTCAAAACGTTAATCACCGAGTGACTTTCAGTTATGGATAGGGAATAGGGGGGTAGGTGCAGATGCAGGAGAAGAACCAACCATGGACTAAGACAAGCCAGCTGACTTTTCAGACCATCGTACTAAGTTTTTTGCAACTGAGTAGATTTGGAACATATTAAATTATCGTAAATTTTGGTAACACCACCACTCGCCAATTCCCTTCCTTCATTTGATACTCTAGTTTTGCCATATCTCCTCATGGAAAATCGTCTGCTTATGGAGGCTCTGCTTCATAGAAGTGAATACGAGAATAAGAGAGCCGTGTTGTCTCGTTAGAAGATATCTTCACTCTTATAAGGCAGAGCCTCTATGTCATATGCCGTATATTGTCCTCCTGACAAATTTTAGGTTCTCTTTTGGTGGGTACTTAACTACCGACGGAAGGACTTTTATATAAGGGCACATATATATATGTATATTTGAGGGTGGATAGGGGTGGAGGAGAGGGAGGAGACCCCTAATCCGCATGGGAGAAGTTTAGGACAAAAAAATTATGATGAGTCTGCAAGTCCCGTATATAAAAGACGAGCCCTACCGACGATAAATTTTGCAAATTTCTTGAACGACATATCTTAATTGGGAATGTTGTGTGATCCGTGGAGTAATTTCATGGTGTCGTTATTCGTAGATTCGCGGTTGTGTAGTTCGTGGTGGTATTACCGACACCGTGCTTATATCTTTAAATAGGTATGTATACGAATAGCATCCTACCAACAATATTTCGGCAGTATTCTTAATGCGGACGAAACAATCGATTCAAACGTGTCAAAATAGTTGCATTAGCGGCCAAATATCTCATTACCAGAAGGTCGACAAGTACTTTTCAGCTACGCAAACATACATACTCACTATCAGCTGTTTGATATTGGCCTGCGAAAAGTGACAGTTACGGGTCAAGGTTCTTAATGTTGACCGAATTAATCCGATTCTGATGAACTAAAGTATGTGGTTTTTGAACCTTGTAAGCAATGAGCTTATGTGCTAATATTTAAAGTATTTTGTGCTGCAATATGACGATAATGACTTCTGCAGGTTCCTACGCTTGGTAAAACAAGTAAAATCACTATTAATTGCTCAAAATTATCATTATGGTAATTTTAATTGTCAAAACGTTAGTCACCGAGTGACTTTCAATTCGGGAATAGGGGGGCTGAGCTGTGTTAAACACAAACCTTTTACTACAAACGTTCTACATTTATCTACTCTATCTGATCCCGATAGCATCTAGCCAAGTTTCATATTGCGTGGAGTTGCAAAACCGGAAACTTTGTTATGAAACTGAGATCTGTACTTTGCATCTGACCTGTTTATTTAATTTTGCAAACCTTTGGCTATTTGACAAGACTAGGTTTCTGTACGCACCACAGTGTTAGTATAAATTGGATTTACTTGTGACTATGTTACGGTACTGAAAAAGTTTTTAATAAAAAGAGCTATTCGCTCAGCGACTTCGTAGAACTTGAGCAAACTATACGTAACGTACCTACAACTTGTATACTTGTTCCGGGACTTTACCTTTAAGCTAATTTCAGACTACGCTATAATATAATAGCATATAGTATATAGCTCATAGCACAACAATATCGCGCACCACACATTGTTATGGACACGTTCACACTGTACTGTACTATATAATATTATTGACTTGCTATACGCTATAAATTGGTGCGATGCGCTGATTTCATGCTGTGCTATATCACGCGCCGCCCCTTTCCTCCTTCCTCACCCCCAGCCGTCCCACAAGCGAAACGGTCAATACTTTAAATGCTTGCGATAATATCGCGTATAATGTAAACGCCATGCTATAAAGTATAGCATTAGGTCCTTCTTTGCTATACTATATAGCACAATAGTATAGCGTAGTCTGAAATTAGCTTTATGACTTTCAACATGATATTTTATTAATAAATCATCTGAATTTGTATGTAGAGCTGTAAATATTTCAGTAACAGACATAAAAAAAAGAAGACGCTTATTTATTTTATAAGGTCTTAAAAGTTATGAACAAGGCATGGCATATTACGAGTTTTTCATAGCAAAAACCGGAATGCGAAACGTGAGCATTCAACGCGACTTACGTAGTAACTATTCATCAATCTGTGCCGCGCAGTCGCGGAAACAGTACTGATTAGTAAATAGTTACTACGTAAGTCACGTTGAATGCTCACGTTTCGCATTCCGTTTTTTGCAATACAAAGCTCGTAATACGCCCTCTGGTTAGAAAATTACTAACTTTTTAAGTGCAATGTCTGCAAAATGTTATCTAAACCGGTGCAATCAGTAACATAACATAGTTATATGAAATGCGTTGGAGCGTGCTATAATTAACGTTTGTGTATCTAGTAATAGCTATGTTGTGTATCAAGTATTTTTCTATGTACCTATATTAAGATTCTCCTTGTTCTGGAGGTACCACAGAGTCGCTTCCCACATAGTAGTAAGAAGGATCATCAAATCAAGCCAAGCAGTGTTTGTTGTCCTAATTATTTTATAAGCTTGGTCACGTTGGAACAGGGGGTCGATTCTACTAGTTTTAAAGGAAACCCCATTCTAGACCATGCAACTAAAATTCAATTACAATTGTCATTAGAAATGGTGGTCTGCTAAATTTGTGATTATAGTGAATTGAAACGATTGTTTCTGAATGGTCGTATTTATAATCCAATTGAAAAACCATTGAAGTTAGTAGAATACCAAAAGTGTCAAAAGTGACATATTGAGATAATTCATTAACAATTTAAACACAATTTGTTTAGTAGAATTGGGACCCAAAGGCCTTACCATGAGCTCGTTCAAAAACTATTCTGTACAAAATATCGGTTCGTCGTTGACATCCGTCATCATTGAATAGCTTTAATCGCAGAAGTCAATAGACCTTCAGCTACTGTGCCTTTAAATATAGCCGCGGACATCACGGAACCGATATTTTGTACTGAATAGTTTTTTAACTGAATCATGCTCATCTGAGCTCATGGTAAGGCCTCAGGAGTAGTTTTAGTTTATAAGACGATTCAAAATGGTTCTTATAATTTAAATGAATAACGGTACTTTTCTTTTAAACACCTTCACATTCTTAGTTAGTTTTTAGTTATGTCTCCTAAAAATTCTGTTTAAAATGAAACGGAACCGTAAGTGAGTTCGTCTCACACGTTTTATAAAAGGACTCGCTAATGAATATGTACCATGATTAGCTCATCAACACTTCCTTACACATGCTTAATATGACTCTTCTTTGTAGGTGTGAGAAATTAAATAACAATAGAAAGTGGGCTCGCCCACAAAGTTATCATCGCAATGATATATGTACGCCCATCTGTCATGAGATGATTCAGAGCTGTTATCTCATCGTACGGCAGATGCATGGCAGATGGCTCTTCAGTTCGAATTTATTTTGTTAACATTTTGATATTGCCAAGGTTTTCTGCCCATTATTTTGATATTCTTATATATTATATAGGTAGGTTCTAATTAGTGGTTGGTCTCTTGCTTAGATATTCTTTGTATTATTTCCCTATGGCACCTACCACCCACTCTTTATTAACAAGGTAAGCTGGAAGAAAATGCTAACTAGCATTAAGTTCGCCTATGTACTTGTTTTTTTGTAAAAAAAAACAGAATATTTGTCTTAACGCATAGTTTATAGGAAAACTTAAACGAAAATTCTTAGACTTTGAAAATATTCGTGAAAAGAAATTGCGTAGGTATAAAATGTGTTTATTGACTAATAATTTACACTATTTTTTTTTTTATTTTTTTGGTCTAGTGGTGGTCTAGGTGGTGGTATATAGTAGCCTTCTTGTATATACAGAACCCTCTCCTCGCGACTCGCACTTGAGCGCTTTTTTTAATTCTTTCCAGAACTCTAGTAAAAATGGGTCTAATCAACATTGTATTTATTCGATAGTATTTATTTGAGGATACTAAAGTAGATCTAGAATACTTTGGTATAATAATGCCTATACTCTTCCATACTTGCTTAACCATTACAGCGATAACTTCAGGCCTGAATGTCATACATTTTAGCTGCAAAAACCGCAAGTTACCACATTTGATGTTACAGTTGCGCCAGGTCTTGGGCAACGCTTCGCTTCGTCTGTCCCTATTATATATTGTACTATCGACATTCGTGCTTCATTCATTTCAGATTTGTCTACAATTTTGTTTGATTAATGGCCTGCAGTGTAATCAGTTTGGGATGATAGATTAAGGACTATTGAGAACAAATTTTCTTTGATTTGTAAAGCTTTGTATAGGCTAATTGCACCAACTCACATTTAGACGCATTTCGCTTTTACTTCAGTAAACACCTTTTATTCATAATAAATTTTTAAACCTTTGAAAGCTAAAATAGCTTTTGATTCAGCGCAATTTGAAAGAAGTTTGTTTTTTTTTCTTCTAAAAATTATACAATTTATCTTCGGATTGATTCAATTGTTATTATGCAGCAGTTGGTATACAGTGGAAAATTTTAATCAAAAAAATACAAACGAATTGAGACTTTTGACCTCCTCCTTTTTTTGAAGTCGGTTAAAAACAGACATAAAATCTATATTTATTTGGGGTTAACAAAATCAGATAATTTTGTGTATTTTGATGAAATCGTTAAAATACTCGACCTGTTTGATCTCATCATTAGCCTCTGCCAAGGTTACAGGTGCCTTGAACTTTAGGCTTCTGTGGTCTGCAATTATATTCGAACCTGATCAAGATACATAATATTTAAAAGATTATAAAACAGCTTTAAGTGGAGTTATACAACCAAAAACACTAATGAACGCGATAAAATAAAATTGGCAGAATGCCCAAGTCGTAAATCCATCTCAAATGTGGGTAAAATTTTATACTAAACCCGAGCACCCGGACCAAAGTGTGGGGGAAGGAGCCCTTATGATCGAATTACCTTAAACGCGAGATGCCAATGAGGCCATTATACCTAAACATGAGATTTGCCAAAAAAGCTGTTTACCCTAAACGTAAAATGCCAAATAAAGCAGTATGCCTAAAATGTGAAATTGACAGAGAAGCAGTAAGTCTAAATTTAAATGACCTGTAAAGCAGTTTGCCTTAAATACAAGATGACCTAGAAGCGGTAAGTCAAATAAGTTAGTTGACTGTTGGCAAAACCTTAAATATCAAGAGAATTGGCAGCCGTCAGGTCAATTTCATAGTAAAATATTGTCTCATAATATTTGCTAATCACTATTGAAAATTACTGTTATTGCGGTTATTTTTTTTATAAAGTAGGTCTCTGAAGGATATTATAGGAATTATACTGGAATGAGACAGTCATCAGTTAAATGAGTCAGAATAGAAGGTAGCCTGCATAATTACTACTTAAAGGCTGATAGGTAAAATAAAAACCATAAAAAACTAACCACTATGTAAATAGACATTTACCTTTGTAGGCTTTTAACCACCTAGACATTCACCTTTGTAGGCATTTAACCACTTAGGCATTTTGTTTTCTAGGCATCCACTTTAGACAAACTGCTTCTTTGTCAATTTCACATTTTAGGCATACTGCTTCATTTGGCATCTTACGTTTAGGGTAAACAGCTTTTTAGGCAAATCTCATGTTTAGGTATAATGGCCTCATTGGCATCTCGCGTTTAAGGTAATTCGATCATAAGGGGGAAGGAGGATGTCAGAATTCTGTGTCCCTATTTCGAATAGGGTAAACCACACTTACAAGCGGTGGAATGAGGCTACCAATTGAGGTTTTCCGATCGGTTACAACAAGGGCCGCTTTAGAAAAATTATAAAAATTTCTTCACGTACAAATGGATATGGAGAGACTATAAAGGGTTCCTTATCGGACTTCGGAACCACAAAAACAAACGAGTGGAACTTAAATCAGACACCCTCCCAGATCGACGCGTGAGTGTATGTTTGGGTGCAATTCTGTAGCCAGTGAGTTATCTTTCTATATGACAGAATATAGGAGAAGCAAAGGATTCACACCTCCTGCAGTCGTTATACATTTGGAAGAGCGGTCGTGCTGGTCATCTAAGGTTGGTGATTATCCCTCATCACTCCTGCCCGACACATTGTGATGCTTTTCTTGAGTATTTATTTATAAATTCAATACTCAATACATTTATAGCTTTCACATGGTTACAATTATTTGTTATATAAATACGTATAGTAAGTATGTGTGTGTGTGAGTGTGTGTGTGTATGTGCAGTGTGTATGTGTGTATGTATGTATGAGTGTGTAGTCTCATATATGAACCCTGTGCTTAAGGCATTGCAACAGCGAGGTAGACCGAGGTTCTCGGACCCATTTCGAAGACAGAGGGCCTATCACGAGTTTTGCATTGCACCAATCACTTTGCGAGTCGTGAGTATTCAACGTGACTTACGTAGTAACTATTTATGAATCTGTGCTGTTTCTATCGACTGCGCGGCACAGAATGATGAATAGTTACTATGTAAGTCACGTTGAATACTCACGACTCGCAAAGTGATTGTTGCAATGCGAAACTCGTAATAGGCCCTCAGGTCAAAATCACATTTGATTTAGTTTCAAACCTATACAACCCAAAAGTTTGTCAAATTTTGAAGATGTATAAGTGCAAATAGTCCGTTTTAGCGCAACATCAAGGTTTCTTTATTCTGTACAGGTCAGTTGTACTAATCACTGAAGTCAGAATGTATGACCATGCAATGCACTGTCTAATATAATTTCAATACATGTTGAAACCGGATACACCTCACCTTTTCTTAAATACTGGATCGACCTTGAGGTGCGAATGATTGCTTTTGATCGGAATGTAAAAATGGTAATAAAGTTGTCGACATACCGACGAAATAACAACTACGTTGTCTGTCGGTCGGGCGCCAATAAAAAAACTGGCTAAGTGCAAGTTGTACTTATGCAGTTAGTGTTCCGTACACCTTTTTATTTATTTATTTTAGTATTAAGCAATTTATGTGTTTTTTTCGATAATTGTAGAAATAAAAACACAAATTTAAGTAGACGTCAGCAGGAGAATAGTAAAGTGGTGTATTAGCCGTAATATTTTTATTTCTATGCAATGAAATTCCAATTTCTTTTTCAATTGAATTTTCACTCAATCTACCTCATTTTCAATGATCATCTGTTTTTGTTGAGTTTTTTTCTGATCTTTACTTTTGGAGATAAGGTTTAGAACACCAATTTGTCAGCGCTTTTAAGAAAGTATTAAAAAGATGCACATCGAAACTTAGAGTCTGTTCAAAAAGAGAACCGTCGTGGCCAAATTGTAAACTAACGTTTTGAACTGCATATTACAACCATAACTAGGAGCTGGTTTCTTTCTGTCGGCATTTTGAATCATAAACTAAAGAAATAGTTAGTTGTAATAGAATCAAAACGGAACAGACGCGCTATTGTATTTCCCGCTAAACAAAATAGGTAATTAAGCACAGCAGCACCCTCAAATCCCACGACGGTTCTCTTTCTGAACAAACTCTAACGGTTTTTAAACTAATATTTTAATGAGCTTTTCTTTACTTATTTTTCTTTTTTTTATATTCAGAAAGGCCGATGAAAAAACAACTTTTCGCGCAAAGTTAAAAGAAAACTTTTCAAGTTAACGTCTGTATTTGGGCTAAAATTATACAATAGTTACTTTCAATCGTATGGGTCAGGTACGCCAAATAGTTTCTGAAAAAAAACGCCGGTGTTCAATAGACAGACAGACACCGAAGTGATTCTATACCGTTCCATTTTACTGACTTCGTTACAGAACACTAAAAATGAGGACCTGTTTGATTGGTTCCTAAATGGCAATGGACTCGTTTATTGCCACGTTTAGGTTTAGCATTATGAAGATCTCTCTGAAAAATATAGTTGTTGGCGATACAATATCCTGCAGAAAATTTCGACAATAGTTTTTCAATTGTTTGAAGGTGAATTCAGCCAATATGACTTGCTTGATAACTTGCTATGACTGCATAGTGCTATCTAGATTTTAGTGAAATATACTTACCTGCTTAGGTGAAAATTAAGATTTAAATTAAGTAACATCACAGAATAAATATATTTTATTGTAGTCTGTTATTTGTGTATGAATCCCTCCATGTATCACTTCGTACGTCGTGTAGCAAAATTAAAACATAACATTTAGAAAGTTAGGTAATTCTCGGAATGTAAGGTCAATAGTTTATCATTTTTGAGGATATTTTTCGGATATTATAATTTACATAAATACTATATGTTTACATTAATATTATGTTATGCCAATAATTTAATTGACCAATTTTAGGGGAAAAAACAAACTTAATGCTGTGAAGAAGTATCAAGAAGTTTGTTTAACATATACCTAGTCAATTCTAAATATAGATTGTGCGTATTATTACTTAAAAGTGATTGTATTTTTGGTATTCATCTAATTACTTTGGACAAAACATACGTGAACCAAAATAATTCAATTACAACACTGTAAATACTATCTTCCAGCTGAAATGTATAGCAATAAGCTTATAAAACCTGTTATAGAGTTATTTTAAACCGCAATTTGCAAAGAAACCTGTAGAAAAAAATATATTTGTAAATAAAAATATAAACACTCACTTTTATAAATTCTGTAGCCGATTCTACACAAGCTCCGCGCTCTTCGAGGTTACACTGACTGAACTATACCAAAAGATTCTCGTTCTTCCATTCAAGAGAATGAACAACAGAACGAATGGTTTAGGTTAGTGAATGAGTAGCACTTTCAAAATAGACAAAGAAAAATGAGCTTTAATTTCTAGTGGTTAGGGCCACATTTGATGCAAAATATGTCGTGGTAGAATTGAGCACCAACTAAGGCTTAGAAACTCGAATGTTATTCGAATTAAACTAGATTTAATAAAGTGTAATATTGATGCATGAGTCGATTTAATGAAAAGTTAAGTGCGTTTGTGATGTTAATTTCGAAATATTTGTAAAATTGTAAACCAAGTCATTTTTTATTTTTGATTGAGGTGAATAGACACGGGGAAGGGGCGAACAGATACGTAGTATGGGGTGAATAGATACGTAGTATGGCTGGGAAAATTGCCTTTAGACGGCACGGAGCTGCTACGGCGTAGCATTAATGCTACGCCAAATAGCTGTGCATTACCAGACTGTGTTGTGTTATTACGAAATAATTAATTAGTTTATGGGTGGTAATAGAAACGAAAATCCTGGTTGTTGTATTTGTAACAGATACCTAGTAGCTATGATAATGGAACCTACATGCGTGTATCCTAAGTAGTTGAGTTTTTTTAAAGGTAATTTAGGAATACCATTATTAAGGAACACGTTAAAAGAAAAAAATCCGAACTAGGCCTCATATAGCAGACGTGATGCCCACAAATGTGGGGAAAACTGGGATATTTCCAAATTTTACAAAAAATGCCGTAGACCGCGGACTGTTGGGAATAGTTTTTTTTAATGGGATTTGGGACCTCCTCCCCCACACACGCACGCGCAGGATTATCCACCAGTTCTGGGAAACCCTGTATATATAATATTTATTTTTTTGGTGAACTTTGCAATGTTTTGTTACCTAGCTGACTCAAACTTATCCAATACTTTAAGTTCGTAACTAACTTGAATGGGTTTCTATGTAAGTTTTTATACTTACTCTATAGTTGTTTTCATTGCAAGTACAAGAAACAGCAGGAACGTTGAGTTTTTTTTATTAGTGCCATCAACTACGTGTATACCATTACAAGTAGATACATACGTTATATGTTACAACACTTGCACATGGCTGACTACGTGCTTTTATTAAATTACGTTGAGCGAGTAAAGATATGCAATAAATAAGTTATATTTAAAACAAAAAAAAAATCATACAAAACATTAATGGTCAAGCACTATTTTTAATTATTGTTTGTTTTAAATTGAACTTTATGTCTTTCAGACATTTTCAATTTCCTCCAATCTGGACACGAATATCTCGAAAGTTATAAATGAAATGTGAGTTACATCCAAATACTAAACGACTTGCTCACCCATCGTAGTGGTCACCTATGACGTCACGATGACGTATGTGAGAGGCAGCCTTGAGTGACCACCTTCCACAGAGCAAACTACAGTTAATATGTAATAGCACAGATAATAGATGCAATTTATGAAACCGGTTGTGAACAAGTGGTCTGTTTAAGGTCAGATGATGGGGTTATATTGTAAGAACTTACTTGCACTAAGATGTTCAGATTAATCTGCCATACCCTTTGAAATATGAACACAATAACGACCTCTGTGGCGTGGCGGGCGAGTAGCCGGCAGCAATACGAGAGGTGATGGATTCGATGTATGTTTATGTTTGATAATTATTTGATATTTTCAGATATTTTCAGTGAAAAATGAGGTTTTGCCGATTTGACAATTTCAGCGCTTATTCAGGGCAATTAGGTTAAGTCAAGTAGTTAAATAATATATGATTTGTAGAAAAACATTTTGCCATATAAATCAACTCTACACATATAAGCAAAACTAGACTTTGCTCGAGACAACCCATTACAATGTTACCAATTACGGTGTTACAGGCCATGAGAATTTTCTCCTTTATGTCTTTATAGGGTGGCAGGCAGTGTAATACCACATAGAGTGCGTTCCAGGTAAATGTGTCCTGTGAGAAAAATTATTGTTATAGGCAGTGGTTACCACTTAAAATCTCTGCGGGCCATCTTATTGTACCATCACTCAAATAAAACATGTAAACTAGTGGTTCGCCCCGAACTGAGACCTCGCGATGACACCTTTATCAGCCCGACTCAGCTTACTTAAGTAAGTCATTACCATATTTTCCATTATTATTTTTGTAAATTTTCACCTCGTGGTAGTTTCCTACACATCATCAAAATAACCTTTGAATAGGACTAAGCAACAGGGCGTAATACATACATACCTGTTAGTATATCAAGTACCTGACGAATTAATTGATAACGCCCTTTTGGCGAAAACCATAGAACTCCAACGTCATTTGACGATCTCTGTGGCGCGGCGGGCGAAGGTTCGCCTGCGAAGCAGGAGGTTGCGGGTTCGATTCCCGCCTCGGAACAAATATTTGTACGATCTACAGATATTTGTTCAGGGTGCTCTGGGTATTGTTCTATGTATAATAAAAAATATCTATCTATGTTATGTATAACTGATATATTAAGTATATCAGTTATCTAGTACCCATAACACAAGCTCTGCTTAGCTTGGGGCTAGATAATGTTGTGTGAAATGTCCAGCATTTATTTATTTATTAAAATTCCTAGAAATAAGTCAACAATGGATGTTATATTGGTTTATTTTTATGGAGTACAAGTTTCTAAATTCTTTAATTTCCGACTTTTCCCTGTATTTGTGTCACAAAAGCTGCAAGCATACCTTTCAGCTTTGTGGTATTGCTGGAAGTACCCTAGAATTTTTTGATTTTCCCTAATATCTCAGAAACTACTTAGTCTAAAAACTTATTAGAAACAGTTTTGAAATGTCCAATCAAAGCGCTTTCATTAGACACCCCACATGATCGGACTGTCTCACTTTTTTTTTACCCCCTCATGGACCCTAATATCTCATCAACCCCCCGACCGATATAGCTCATAACCTTACCTACAAATTGTACCAATACTATCTATCCCCATTCTAAATTTCATGAAGATCTAGGAAGTTTTCATCGGACTAATACACATACATACATACATACAAACGCCGATTCTTCCAAGTTGACTCGGAGAACTCGCTTTTTTTTCTTTTTTTTTTCAATCAAATATCAATAAATTTTTTTGCTTCGTTCGTTCAATAAAAAGCTATGCTCTAGCGCTGAAATCAATGATAGTGGTAGTATTTTATATCAATGTTTGGACAAACAGAACATTTCATTTATGTTGTTGATAATGTTTATAAAGAGCAAGAAAACAGGATTTATATAAACAAAATTCCTAAAAATGTAATATCTGTACTCAGGTACTCATCTCACAAGGAAAACAACAATTTAATACAAAAGACATAAACGCGCCTCTGCTATAACATATTTTTTGTCTAATACTTAAGTATATCAAAATGTTCAAAAACTATTCTTACTAATTCTCTTTCTTATTTTATTAACTAACTATATAATTTATTCGTCTATTCAATATTGTGGATTTATATATCTGCCTGACGAATGAAAATGAAGAAAATGACAAAAAAAAGAAAGATAGAAAATACATTTATTTGCCCCCAAAAACACAAGGTGACATGACATTTTTTTAAAACAAAGATAACAAAATTATCACAAAAAAAGTAGGTTACATAAAATAAAAAGTCCCTCTTGAGACAGCTGTCTCAGCATACAGCCGCACCGGACCTACAAGTAGATACGGGAGTGGTGCTGGTTTTCAGACAGGGTCTACCTGAGTGACATCACAACCTTATAAAGTCTGTGGTAATGGCATCGCTCCGCTAATTAGTGGAGTTTATGATAACATTCAATTAAAAACTTCCAAGAAAAGTTATCAAACTTATTCCATATTATTTTTTTACCGTTTGAGACCACGTAATATTGCGCACATCAATGTTGTTAGCCAAAAATACATTGTTTCACGCCCTGAGAGCTGATTCTAATCCCATTATACATAATAATTTTTGAAACCTATTTTTTTTAGCTTTTGTCTATTGTTTTGGCGTTTGCCATTTAACATCAGAGAGAACAAAATAAAAGCTATTTTAACTAAAATAGGTTTAAATAGTACATTATGGAACAAGTGTGTAAAGTTAGTGATTACGTCAGAGGCGCCATTGAGACCCGAGCCGTCAGGCGAGGGTCTTAAGAGAGCCGAGGACGGTAATCATTAATACACACGTGTATCATACGACGTTTTTCAACACACTTGTGAAGAAAATAACTATAATTTTAACAGTGAAAACCAGTTGTGAAAAATTTTTACCTATGGCGGGAAAAATTAATCAGTTTTCCTATGTGCGCGCATCTAACAATGGCGATCGGCTATAGACTAAAAGAATGAGGTTTCTTTTTTTTTTTGCTTTCCGCGGCTAGCGTTTTAGCAACGTACAAAATGGGGATTTTTAATTCTTTTTTTATTACAGAGAAAACAAAAGTTACATTTGAGTGAAAGTTTTATTTATTAAACACGTACAAGTTGAAATTATCTATTATAATACGAAGTTGCATGAAATGAGCAAGCAATAGGTACATTTAATTTATTTGTTCTATTGATCACAACCTTTTTTGTATCGAAACTTTTTTATGAACAAATGGGACAACTGGGATCAGAAGAAAGCAACTTAACCAATAAATAAAAAAAACTCTATAACTCACTTGTGAGTTATAGCAATGAAAAAGTCACAGTTTGATCTAAAAAAAAACTCACAGTTTGATGAAAAAGTCACAGTTTGATTATAGGTGTCATTATGTGCCTAATTGCGGTGAAATTAGAGCCACTTTATGAGCAAGTGTGTTGAAAAAATTATTATGAATAAGGCCCAATGTTTTTAGCACACAATTGACACGGACTTATGGTGTAGTGTAACAAGGATTTTGTATGGCGATACCAATGAGCGCCCCTAGCGTACACTCTGTAACCCTCATTTTCCATACAAAAATCCGTGACACTACACCATACGTCCGTGTCAATTGCTTGTCAAAACTTAAAATCAGCTCTCTGGATTCGAACCCACGAACTTCCGATCGACGTCTCATTAGGCTAACCTAACTCACATAATCTAGATAATATCACAGCATAAATAAAGTCATCAGGATAAAAATAAATGTGTAACGAGGTTGCACAACAGTGGATGAAGGTCATCGACATACTTACCTCAAGTGCCAAGCAGGTTAAAGTAAGCAAAGAGGTAATGCAAGAATAAAATAATTAGTTAGCTATTATATATTTTGACGACCTCTGTGGCATGGCGGGCGAGTAGCCGGCTGAGATGCAAGAGGTTGCAGGTTCGATTCCCGCTGCGGGACAAATGTTTGTATGATCAGCAAATATCTGTTCCAGGTCAGGGTGTTATGGTACCCCATGTACGTAGTTCCTGGGGGCCGATTCTACTATTTTTAATGGAAAGACCATTTTTAGATCATGCAATTACAATTCAATTACGATTATTTCTGAATGATCGTAATTATAATCCAATTGAAAAACCATTGAAGTTAGTAGAATACCAAAAGTGTCAAAAGTGACATTTTTGAAAAAGTGCAAAGTTGCTTTTTAACCGCGTGCTCAATTTTGATGACCGAGCAAGCGAAGGATTCTAAAATTTAATCACGAGCGCAGCGAGTGATTTAAAAGTTAGAATCCTGAGCGTTAGCGAGGGAATGAAAAGAGCACGAGGTGAAAAATCTTTGCACTCGAGTGCAACACGTAACTTTTCATCCAACCTCAGTGAGGAAATTACTAAATGCAAAAAAAAAACATTTGCGCATTTTTTACAGTTTCAGTCAATTCTGTTGCCGTCAAATAAACTTCCTCGTCGCTAGAATCACTCATTTTAGGTTTTTCACTAGTTTTCAAGTTTCTCGCTTTTAATCTAAAGTTTTAACAATATGACGTGAAAAGAAAATAAAATTAAAAACGCGTAAAGCAAATTAAAAAAAAAGTAATACACCAAGAAGGTTCCGAGTCTGAGTTTTTAACAAATTAAAAAAGGTTGTATGATAAATTCGGCACCATGAAGGTAGAAGCAAATAGGTTTCATGATGTTTTGAATTCACAAACTTAGTGCACACGATGTTCTAAATTCAATTTTACTTTATCCTCTAGCGGATAAAAACGGCTTTTACACTCAGATATCGAATAGCAAAAATACTCTTTCCGAGATGGTGGGATGAAAACACAATTTGTTTAGTAGAATGGGGGCCCTAATATTCACGACACAGGGAATCCTATAGTGTGGGATCAAGACATATGGTGACTGTTGGGTATTATGTTATATTATTATTGATAATCTAGTGGAAAATAAATTCGGCAACTACTCCAAAAGTCGTAGGTATGAATCCAACAGAGGAAGTGGTACTAGGGAGAAACCATGGCTACTAAAAAACTTATCTACAGTGAAAATATCGTAAAGGCTACTGACATGTCATAAAACTAAAAATGTTATGGTATTTAAATCTACAATCAACACTGAGTCTTGTTGCTTGCAGCGCTTGGCACACTTTAGTATATTCGTATTTATTCATTTATAACCTTAAGGACTTTAAGAACAGTTACTTTTGTCAATTTGCTTACATAGAGGACACATAAAACTAAAATATAATTAGATAATAATAATTAATATAATTAGTACCTACATGTTTAAGCATGTTTCAGTTGCAGTTAATATAAGGGCTTTGTTAAATATTCTAAGGTCCAGATAAATGACAAATACTTCATAGTGACTAAGTCTTACTTTGAAATCGTCCCTGTCTCTATCTAATACGCGTGTTTTAACATTTGTGTGAGAGTGACAGGGACAGGTCTAAGCATTAGTACTTGCTAAGCTTGTGCTAAGTAACCTCTATTTATCTCGGCATAAGTATAATTAAAATTATTAAAATCTCACTGCCATGTTAGCCAAAATCAAAATAAAGCAGTTATAACAAACTTTGTCATAAAAATAAAGTAATTTATTTTGTCAAATAAGTTTTGCGAAGTCACAGAGATTGGCAAACACCATGCGCTGTGTAAATGTAATGCAAGCAGAGAGTAGTCCCATCGGCTGATGACGATCTTGGAATCTCAACAAGTAATTACGTATAAAATTGGTACGAAACACGCCAGGTCTTTACACAAGTGCTAATTAAACAGTTTATATAAATAGACAGTATTTATGATTCAATAATTAGTTCATCAATAGAAGAAGGATTAGCAAGAAATAATTGCGACAATACTTCGCAATAAAACCTGATGAAACCTCAAACCTCACACCTGCAGGGTGGTTTCAAATGTCGGGTTTCCGATCGGATTCGTTAGTTTTTCATTTCGATGTGGTAAGTAACTAAAACCTATTTTTTTACAATTTTCTCTAGTAAAATACAGTAATAAACAATATTTATTGTTTTTTACTATGTTTCACTTTTAATTCACCGTTTTGTATCAAAAATCAGTGAAAACAAAATCCACCCGTATACAATTTGGTCAGTTATTTATTTGAACCTGGAATTTTTTTTATGTATCAAAATTTTGTAACTTAAACTTTAGGTACCTACCGCTAATAGTAGGTACTTAATATATTATGACTAAATACACAATTTTTATGACAACAATTCACTCAGTTCAAATGGGCCAATTAAGTTTGTAACTCATTTTTTAGCCAAGATTTTAACGGGTTGATTTCAAAACTATTGTTATTTAGATTTACTGTGATACGGGGAATTATGTTTCAAGGCAAAAGATAATGTAATGATTATGGGACATAACATTTTTATTTTTATTTTTTAGGGTTCGGTACCTCAAAAAGTACCAACGGAACCATTATCTTCGAGTCTCTGAGGGTCTCTTTGAATACTAAACTCTATAAGTTCCCGTAATCCTAGTTGAAATCTGTAGATAGATAATTCTATATTGCACATAAAAGAAGTACAAAAGCAAACTTAATGCTAAGAAGCATTCATAGATGTTGTATAGGTAACTGAGGCCTTACCATGAGCTTTTATAGCGATTCAGTTCAAAAACCTTTCAGTACAAAGTATCGGTTCCGAGATGTCCGCAGCTATAATAAAAGGCACAGTAGCAGAAGGTCTATAGACTTCTGCGATTATAGTAGATTATGCACTAAGGGAATAAAGCAGTGTCTTATGTCGCGGGCGGCATATTGAACCCTGAGCGTAACGAGGGACTCTAAAGTCCTGAGTGAAGCGAGGGGTTCAAGCTGCCCAAGACGAAGACAGGCTTTATTCCAGAGGAGCATACTCTACTTTTCACACTTTCTGCGAGACAATAAAAAGCCAGGGCTTGTTTTGATTTTTGCAGTAGTAGATTATCAATAATCTCTAAAGCGTCTGTTTTGATAAAGTTTGGAGTAGAATCACTATCGTTTGTACGCATGAATTTGTAACATGAATATTGCAATAAAATTTACTGAAAATCACAGCACCAAACACGCACACAGCGTGTAAAGAATCTTTTGTTTCACATTCTTTGTAAACGCACCTTTTTCTTTTTTTTTGAGTACTTCTTATGGTGGCCAGGTCGATTTTCGAACAAACCTCTTTACAATGCCATATGGGCATTTTTTTACTAAGAGTTTTCCACGAGTCTTCACACGAATTTGACGTTCCAAATTCAAATCAATCAATCCCTAGGGAGTTTCATACAACTTTATATCCCTAGAGAGACAATGCTGTACTTTACGTTGAGGTTGCATGATTTGTAATTGGACATTGTCGAGCAGGTGGTGTGAAAAAGTTATTACGGACGGATGTCAACGACGAACATTTTGTAATGAAGAGTTTTTGAACTGAATCGCTATAAGAGCTATGTAGGCCTCTGTTATGTTTCGATGGCTATACATTATTATTATGGTGACAGCGAGCTTGTCTTTAGTTTTTTTCTACTTGCAGACTTTCTGAGGGAAATAATATATGCGAATAGTTATTGATGGCTGCTCATCAGATTCGTATGATCCTAAAATCCAAACATCCAAACATCCAAAAAACATTTCTTTTATCCAAACGGCTTTGCTTATAAAGTTGAAAATCGCATGTCATATTTGACGATGAAACTGGTTTCCACTTCAGACTGTATTTATTTTGGGGGTGTTTTTGAATTAATTTAAATATACAAACCATAGCTAAAAAATATGCGGTTAAAACTTTAAAATACATATCTAGCTATGAAAAAATAAGTAAAAAAATTGTGTTGTTGCCGTTCAAAGTTAAGAACATTTGAATCCACAAACTTTTTTTAGGATGGTCATTTGTGCGATTTTTATTTTTGACGACCTCTGTGGCGCGGCTGGCGAAAGTTCGCCTGCGACGCAGGAGGTTGCGGGTTCGATTCCCGCCTCGGAACAAATATTTCAACACAACAAAATATTTTTACAATCTGCAGATATTTGTTCAGGGTGTTCTGGGTATTTTCTATGTATTATAAAAAAAATATCTATCTATGTAATGTATTGTATTAAGTATATCAGTTATCTAGTACCCATAACACAAGCTCTGCTTAGCTTGGGGCTAGATAATGTTGTGTGAAATGTCCAGCATTTATTTATTTATTTGTAAAACCAGACTTTTTTTCAAAATTCTGTTCGGTACAACTATTATTAGTACATTGTTCTACCTAAACAATTTTTTGCATCTCATTATTTAATCTCGTCACGTCGCATTCAAAATACTACTTTGATCTCAATCTCTCCCCGCCTTAAGAGGCCAGCGGAGGAGGAGGAATTATGAATATCAACTTTCTGTCAAAGTTGGTATTTTGGTTCCTCATATATAAGGATCGCTTGGTTATTCGTAAAACTCGGCTTACGAAAATATCAAAAAGCTACTGTTGTACATCAATTAAACTGTATAACAGGATACCCCTAGAAATAAGAAATATGAATGATAGTAGCTTTAAGTCATATGTAAAAGATCATTTACTAACAAAAAGTTATTATAAAATTGGTGAAGCATTGGCAGACGGAAAAATATTTCAATGTGAAACAGACAATAAGTCTTTATCTGTAATTTGATAATTTAGTTTTTGTTTTTGTGTTTGCGTTACGATGCCTAATCGGGTGAATTCTGTATTAATTTACTAATCCTTTTAAATATTATAATTTTATACAATTTGACGATGCTATTGCTGATTATTAAAGCTTTGAGCTGCGCGAATCGTAACGGCGCAGGTCCCTTGAGCCGCAGGGTTACCGGAAACCCAAAGCAATTAAAAAAACCCAAGAACAAGAACCGGTTTGAACACAGAGTATTGGTGTGTCGATCGACACCTAAACGAGCCAGCCGTAGTCGAAAAAATGTGTGTTGATTGACACTAGAACGATCACAAGGAAACATTAATTTAGAATCTGTTTTGTTTTGACTTGTTCTAATTGATTGATTGTTTGACATTTTTGACATTTTATTTTACTTCATATTTTTATTTAGATTTTGGAATTTTTTGTTATAATATATGAATATGGCTATTATGAATAGATAGGTAGTAATTAGTGTAAACTATTTAATTAATTAATATGTATTTCCTGTCTGACATGTCTAAGTGCCTAGAAGTGTGCCAAAAGATAAATAAATGAATTGAATTGAATTGAATTCATAATAAAAATTTAGTCTACTTTCAATTCACGGTGACTGTACCATTAGAGTAGATATTATTGGAAAGAGTAAAGAGACTCCATCTATTTAAGCAAAAGTTATTGAAAAAACATTTTTAAACTTTTTTTTGCGTTCAAGTTTCGGTCACTTTTCAATATAATCACACTATCGTATTGTATTTTAAGGCAAGAAAAAAAAGGTACCATTACTTAAAAAAAAAGTGTACCTACCTATTATCATGGATGTACCTATAATAGGTACATAATATACTGTCTCCTTTTGAATTTTATTTTGTTCACTACCTTGAAATTGTTTTCCACATAGGTACACAAAGGTTAGCTGGAAGAGAATGCTATCTAGCGTTACGTTCGCCTATGTACAGTACGTTTAAGTTGTGTAATAAATTATTTTCTATCTATCTATCTATCTACCTTTTAGACCGTCGTGCTCACTGTAGCCCGCATCGTCACTTACCGACAAGTGAAATCGCGATCAAATGAAGGTGAATAAAATGTATGTACTTATATACCTTCCCCCTGTTTCATAATCATTCTCTAAACCTATTTTAGTTAAAATAGCTTTTGTCTTGTTTTGACGTATGATATTTTACATCAGAGAGAAGAAAACAAAAGCTATTTTAATAACTAAAATAGGTCTAAATTATCACTAGAAACGGGATATTTACCATGATTTTTGAGTTTTGTTGATTCCCGATATTTCGGCACAGTTTCATGCGTCATGATCACGGGTAAAGTTACCAGTGTTTCAGTTTACCCGTGATCATGGCGCGTGAAACTGAGCCGAAATAACGGGAATCAACAAAACTCAAAAATCATGGTAAATATCCCGTTTCTAGTGATAATTATGTTAATAACCATGATAGTTATCAATCAAAAATCAATACAATTTGAATTTCGCGCTACTTATGAAACGTTCCACCTTAAGTAGTTCCTAATTTAATGCTTGTTAGTAAATCCGTTGGTATCAAAAACCAGGACAATTAAATATTATTTAAAGAACACGGATGCTTATATAAAAATTTAATCACAAGAAGAATCTTTTTTGTTTTATACTCTTTGCATAAACTCGTTTATAAAGATGCGAGTTTATTATGGTAAGGTCGAATGCACACGGGCGGAAAACTCACAAAGGAAAACAATACAAGTAGGTATAGTATAGTATAGTAGGTACCTACACCAAGATCCTACCTACCTTTCAAGAATTTGCTATAAATTTCAACACCTGCTTCAATTATTAAATCATTGGACAGGTATTCAATTAAATCGTAGAGTCAAATACATTTTCATTAAAAGTTAATGATGGGTGCATGATGGTGTTACTTAAATTGAACACAGGAAGTCGGTGGATGGAAGCGGCCTAAAACGAGAGGTTGCGGGTTCGATTCCCGCCTTGGAACAAATATTTGTATACAATCTGCAGATATTGGTTCAGGGTGTTCTGGGTATTTTTCTATGTATTTATACCTAATAAAAAATATCTATCTACGTAATGTTATTGTATTAAGTATATGAGTTATCTAGTACCCATAACACAAGCTCTGCTTAGCTTGGGTCTAGATAATGTTGTGTGAAATGTCCAGCATTTATTTATTTAAGACAGTTCGTCATGGAATTGGACTTCTACAGGCTGACGATGATGCTAGTTACTTTTTCTAAATACAGATCTAATAATCGTTTCATAAGAATTTACTCTTCGACTGTACATAGGTATATAATACATAACACCCAACAGTCACACGTAGTCCTAATCCCACACTAGAATTCCCTGTGTCGTGGGTAACAGGAACTACTAGTACCATGGTACCATAATACCTAGACACGGAACAAATATTTGCAGATCATACAAACATTTTGTCCCGCAGCGGGTATCGAACCCGCAACCTATCGCCTCTCTAGCATCGCACTGTCCTGGTAGGCGGTGTAAGAAATGGAGCTCAATTTAAAAAAATTGCATACGAAATGTGTGTACGCCCTGTACACTCTAGCTTGGCAAACTAGTGTATAGAACTGAAAACAAAAGCAATCATTCCAATTCAAATTTGGAATCCGTCACGTTCGAAGTCTATGACGGCTTTGATTTTTTTCTTGAACTTTATCTGTCAATGTTGAAATTATTTTGTTTTGAATTTGAATTACTTTTTATAGGTTTTCAGGAAAACTGTAACAACAAACAACTGTCACGGTTTCTCACGCAAGTGTAATAATTACTTTAGTCCACGGTTGCAAGCACTAGTGCAAGTAGCTTCAATGTAACCCGAAGCCGCGCGACTGACAGACGTGTTTGCTAAACTGTTTACTGGTGCGTGATATTTACGAATTATGTAAGTGCGACATTTTAGTTCTAGTAGTCTTTTTCATACTGTCATTATAAAAAGTTTGGTTTTAAATGGGATGATTTCGTATTGTGTATTTCGATTTTTGTTTAGTGGATCATTTGCAACATAAATAATATTTTTATTATTTTTTTTGTTAGGTACCTCCTGTCTATCATTCGATTTTGAGAAAAAAAAACAATAAGTTATTTTCCAATTTACTTACAAGAAAAATAAAACAAAGTTCCCAACATTAACATTTTTTGAGATAAAAATTATATAATTTTTACAAAAGCCTATTTAGGGGTCCGAAGTTAGACAAGAGAACCCTTATAGTTTCGCCATTATTAATAATATATCGTCTGTGTGACCGCCCGTAGTCAAAACTTATTAGAACTTTCATACTGACATTGGCATAAAAAATGTTTTTTCGGGGTTCCTATACTATAACAAGCTAAGAGGGGTGATTTATTTGCATACCTCATCGTGTAAAATATCGTTGGAAAGGTCTTTCAAAAATATTACGAAGTTTGATCGACACTTTTTTGATATAATAGATCCGGTTGATAAATATGAAGCTTTGAACATGGAAATGTTGCTAGAGACTAGTGTTCCCACCCCCTAGCGGCTAAAGATCTGTAATATTTTTGACTGAAAAGAACTAAAATGTTACAAATATTATGAATGCGAATATTTTGATGATTGGACATTTATTACTCAATCATATCGTTTAGGCTGAACCAATTTCTATGAAATTTGGTACTCAGATAGATTATGACCAGGATTGAGCTACAGTATACTTCGAAGGTCGCCTTCATTTCACTCCTTTAAGGATTCGCACTTGCCGGTCTATCCGGTATTCATTAACCAGGTATATCCGGAATTCATCCAATATAGGAATATAATACCAGGCGAGCAGTAGACTGCAGGAGTCGTTTGGTTTTTTAGTCGTGCTTAAACAACTGTTGAAATACATATAGATTGGATTATACATAGATAGATGCTTTAAAACATAAGAGCCCTCAGGAGAATAACTTAGGCAAAAACTAATAGCAGGTAGTGTATTTAATTAAATTAAAAGGAACTATCATATCATAGCTTTACGAATGAGGGGTTTTCACGGTCGTTTCATATCATGCTTTCAGCGTTGAAAATAGATGGCACTGCTCTGTTACGTAACTGTCAAGTGTCAAAATAAAGTTAAATGTCAACATCAACAACGTAGATATATTTTCGTTTCGTGGTATTTATTTTTGCTTACTTCCTTAAGAAGCAGACACAAACAGAATATCATGTATAATATGATAATATACTAATAGCCACAGACTAGTTAGATAATAGCTTAGTAAGAGTATACCACAGATAATACATTTGACAATCATGGCATTTACAGTTGAGTCAGCGCCATCTATCGAACCAGATTGAACTACTTTTTTTTAACGAATTTGAAAAGCCCTCATTGTCGTGTTTGTAGTGTTTAGTTCATAACAGCTCCATACATTATTAATTCGTTACCACCTGGACACTTTTAGTTTAACTATGAGGTCGTATTAAAGGATCTATAACTAAGTCAAACTGACATTGGAACCCTTCACTATGCGAAGACGGAGACGCGCTTGGCGTTTTCCTAGATGAGAGATGAGACTTAGCTAGATCGACTTTTTGCCCCCAAAAACCCCCCTTCAGCAAATTTCATCGAAATCGCTAGAGCCGTTTTTGAGATCATGTATATACATACAAATATTGCTCGTTCAATAGTATAGGATATATACATTTTGTTTCTGGCCAAACTCGTTGGCCGGAATTATTTGACCGTGAAAATGTTTTCATACCAGTTTTTTTCTATGTTATAAAGTCGAAAAAATGCAGTACCTAAACCTCTATCAACTGCACTTAAGAATTCAAAATGCTAAAATGCCCAACTTTTTATGTGCACATAATTTTGTGTAAGTAGACCAGGCACATGTATTTATACATAATGCCCAACTACTAGGTATATCAATATCATGGAAACTAACGAATAGTTCGCTATCTTCACTGAAATAAAAAATATAGTCCATGAAAAAATAAAACACAGTAGGTACGATTGTTTATCTGACTGACATTATTCTACCCATATTCGTACACCTACTTAATAGTGTACAAATGATATTGTAACCAACCTTCTATAGATACATACAATGGAACGGAAACAGGTAATTACCATAATCAAACAAATCATTCCAAAATCCGTGTCTATAAATATCTGAACACTTCATAGTTCTAGTGACAACTTCATAGTGACATAATATTTACACTCCACTTTGTTTAGCCACTAATACCCCTTTCGTAGGAAAACTCTATTACTCTGGAGCATTTGTAAGAGTAAAAAATAAATGTTTAAAAACCAAACTACGCAAAAACTGAAAACAAGTACTTACCTACCTTATTAGGTACCTATTATCACAATGTTGTATAGAGAGCGCCAATTCCTCTTTGAAGCGTTTCTCGAATAACTTTTCATTTAAAAACCAACTTTCGCCATTGTATTCGAGTAAATATCTGGATGAAAAAAAAATTATGAAAAAACCATAGTGGTGAAAGGGTTATGATACTTTCTGAATGCAAATGCTTGATTTGTTGCTGAAAATATTAAAATCTCTATATGTATGCCTACAATATTTGAGGAGTTCCCTCAATTCCTCACTGATTCCATCATCAGAACTGGATTCTGAATAAAATGGGACCAAACTGAAAGTATATCTATTGAAATAAAAAACAGAATATTCCAAATCGGTTTATAAACGACGGAGATAGTTGAGGTACTTAACAAAAAAAATACAACCGAATTGAGAACCTGCTCCTTTTTGTGAAGTCGGTTAATAAAATCGTGGATTTGGCTTTTCTCTAGTTTTTATATGCTTTATTTGTTTGAATACAGGTAGGTTACAATAGTCGATAGTCTTAAATTTTATTTACATAGGATTAGAATTACTATATTTGACTAAGTCGTAAAAATAAAAGTGTAATAGTATTACTTACACTTTTATTTAACATAACATAACTAACACCGCAAACAGTCACATACGTAGTTCTGATCCCACACTAGGATTCCCTGTGTCGTGGGTATCAGGAACTACGCATTCCATGGTACCATAACACCCGTCCCGAAACAAATATTTGCAGATCATACAAACATTTGTCCCGCAGCGGGAATAGAACACACAACCTCTTGCATCTCAGCCGGCTACTCGGCCGCCGCGCTTAGAGGTCGTTACCCCCGATAACCATGTCAATCATTTCAGCAAGCAGCAAAATGACTCTGGATCAAGTAAAGGAGTTCCCTCTAGAAGAAGAATACAATAAGAACACGCTGGTGACTCCTCAGGACATCAGCAAGCTCAGAGCATGGCTGGAGACGCAGCCTCATCTGCCGAAAGAAGCTATCACAGGTAATTTCTTCTTTGACACTGAATTTAATATACCTACTATTACTCTGGTATTGATTTGAATAATAATAATAATAAATAAAATATTTTTGAATTTGAATAAAGCTGCACTTTTCTCTACATATTTTAGTTCAAGTCCCCTTTAGTAATTTTATGGACATAATTGAACGAGCGAAGCGAGTTCTCTGAGTCAAGTTGGAAGAATCGGCGTTTGTATGTATGTATGTATGTTTGTCCGATGAAAACTTCTAAACCGTTAATCCGATCTTCATGAAATTTGGTATGGGGGTAGATAGTATTGGTACAATTTGTAGGTAAGGTTATGAGCTATATCTGGTGGTTGCTGAGATATTGGGATCCAAGAGGGAGTAAAAAAAATAAAAGTGAGACAGTCAGATCAAGTGGTGTGTCTAATGAAAGCGCTTTGGTTGGACATTTCAAAACTGTTTTTAATAATTATTTAGCCTTAGTAGTTTTCGAGATATTAGGGAAAATGAAAAACGTAAAAACCCAAAATTTTTTGGGTACTTCCAGCAATCCCACAATGCTGAAATTTGGTATGCTTGTGGCTTTTGTGTCACAACTACAGGGAAAAGTCTGAAATTGAAGAATTTAGAAACATGTACTCCATAAAACAAAACCAATATAATATATAGCCCTTACTTATAAAAATCTAAAACGTTTATAAGTAACGAGGTACCTACCTACATAATATTTGTTTTTTTTAATCCCCAACATTATTGTTCTTCTGTTGGTAATTTGGTATATGTCCAGCAGTGGACTTCCACAGGATGATGATAATGATGGTGTTATCTAAATTGTAAATTGTGTCCATCGGTAAACGGTGACCTTTGTCAAACGAAGTAGACAATCAGATATGACAGGTGACATCACTTAAGTAAGTAATGGTTTAATACCAACAGATTTTCTGTGCATAATACTTATAAACGTGGATCCCCATGTGACTTCAATTTGCCAAGATTAGGTACAATTAAGCAGAACTGAGCGGTCATCATTACCTGTGGCAAACTCGTCATTGCCCGACCTGACTTTGAAATGACAAATAAGTAGGTAGGTATTTATGGTTCCTGGGCAATTCGTACAATTACTACCTCAATGACGACATATTCTTTGTTAGTACATTTTGTCATTCATTCAAAGTCAAAGTAATTTTACAAAGATCATTTTGAATCGTCATAAGAGTTAGATCACATACTCCTTCTAACGCGACTAAGACTAGGACAATCAGGGCAACAAACACGGCTTCTAATACCGCGAATGGAAGGGGATGTTTAAATGTAAAAATCTCTAGAAAATGCTAAAATTCAATTCGGCACAACATATATTATATTATTATGACATTAGCTATATAGGTATGTCATGTTAGACCAGAACAATACGGAAACCTCAGAGCGCGAGTGTAACTCGCACTCGTCCTAATTTATTTCTATAACAAGGAAGTTGACAAATGGACCTATTACTTACGATTGCAAAAACTAGGATTAATCATTTTAAATTGTACATCAGCTATTGCTATAGAGTACCAAGTTATTTTAAGAAAAATACCCCTTTTAGTCAAGACGAAGGATTCATCATTATCATCATCAACCGTTAGAGGTCCACTGGACAAGGCCTCCCCCATACAATTCAATGGTGGGGATTTGTCATTATCACCACGCTTGCGCTTGTCAGGCGGATTGTTGATCGCAGTATTGGTGTTATATAGGTACCTACACAGGTGGATGCTGCTGTCCATTCCCTGGTCTGGTGTACTCCCTCAGTCGGCGTTTACGACATCCACGGGAGGAGAACACACCAATAATACCAAATCAATTTAAACCCTCTTCCAGATATGGACCTGATCCTAACATTCCACTGCTGCAACCGCAGTTCTTCGGTTTCCAAACAGGTGCTTGATTTAAATTTCACGTTGAAGACTCTCTTCGTTAACTTCTTCAAGGATCGGCTCGCTGATGAAAAGATGCTGAAGATCATGCATAATTAGTAAGTATCAAGGCCACAGCATACCGCTGCGTACGCTAGACGTCGTCGTACCATGACGTTGTAATGTATGGAACTGTATGAAACATGGCACACCGTTTGCGTGACGTGCACGCAAGCGTGTAGGTATACATACGTAGAGACGCGCGTGTCTATGTTGCGCGCTGCATACGCATCCAGTGTGATTTGGCCTTAAATCTCGTGTGATATAGAGAAACGATAAAATTCACAGTCATTAGAAAATCATGCAGTTGGTCAATATGGCAATGGGCAGGCCATTTGTGGTATATTGCTTTTCCAATGGCGAACACGAACAGGACGACTAACGCAGTGTAGGACCACCGGCATTGTACAGGCCATAGGAAGTCGGTGGATGGAGGCGGTTTAAGACCGTTTGTCGTGGCATTCTAGGGAGGAGGCGTATGTCTAGCAGTGGATCTCAAGCGGCTGAAACGATGAATGGTTCAAGTAGAACTATAGAAGTGCCTGACGCTGACAATACATCTACTCTTGGAAGTTACCTACCTCTAGGTACTATACTAGTGGTTCTCTCCGAACTAAGACCTCGCGATAACACCTTTATCAGCCCGACTACTTAACCAAGTAATTTCCATTTTTTTATTATTATTTTTGAAAATTTTCACCTCGAGATCTACCAGTAGGTACTGTACAGGATCTATCAGTAACAACTCTAATTTCCTACACATCATCGAAATAACCTTTGAATAGGGCTAAGCAACGGGGCGTAATACTACATACCTGTTAGTACCTATATCAAGTACCTGACGAATTAATTGATAACGTCCTTTTGACGAAAACCATAGAACTCCAGCGTCATTCAAATTCCTAGAAATGGGAGGTCAACAATGGATGTCATATTGGTTTTAGTTTTATGGAGTACAAGTTTCTAAATTCTTCAGTTTCAGACTTTTCCCTGTAGTTGTGACACAAAAGCCACAAGCATACAAAATTTCAGCATTGTGGGATTGCTGGAAGTAAACTAGAATTTTTGATTTTTACGTTTTTTATTTTCCCTAATATCTCAAAAACTACTAAGGCTAAATACTTATTAAAAACAGTTTTGAAATGTCCAACCAAAGCGCTTTCATTAGACACCCCACTTGATCTGACTGTCTCACTTTCTTTTTTTTACCCCTCTTGGACCCCAATATCTCAGCAACCCCCTGACCGATATAGCTCATAACCTTACCTACAAATTGTACCAATACTATCTACCCCCATACCAAATTTCATGAAGATCGAATTAACGGTTTGGAAGTTTTCATCGGACAAACATACATACATACAAACGCCGATTCTTCCAACTTGACTCAGAGAACTCGCTTCGCTCGTTCAAATATATGGTTCCTACAGCTTGCTACTGCCGCTAGTCACGCAAGCGTACGATGAATCCAAGGTCATCTACTGTCGCCTTCTGAACTATGAAACCAAGAACTTCGTGTTTGCAGAAGCTATCAGGTAAAATACCAGCACCATTTACATATCTAGGTAGTTCGTCAGCATCGTCCGATGGGCAGCAGCATCCATCTGAGTATTCAGCTCAAATTCTGAGATCACCAATCCGCCTGCCAAGCGTGGTGATTATGCCAATTCACCCCATTGTTTTTTATGGGGGAGCCTTCGTCCAGCAATAGACATCTAAGGCTGTTGATGTTGATGAGGTAGGATGTGGCGAGTCTGGCCTAATAATACCTCTCCATCTCCTCCCGTGGATGTCGTAAAAGCCGACTAAGGGATTACACCAGAGGATGGGCAGCAGCATCCACTTTGAGTACTCAAGACCAATACAACGATCAGTAATTCGTTAGTCATGCGTAGTTGTCATGGCAAGTCCCCCCATTATAGTTAATGGGGTGGGGGGAGGTCTCATCCAACAGTGGATGTCCTGATGATGATAGTTATGTTTAAACCACCATGGATCAAGAAAATAGTGTAATACCGACTTTAACAGATTTTATGTCGATCAGAAAGCCTGCTTGGATCGTGCTTCACCCCCCATCTAATGACCGCAGGAACCCTGTGTCGTCGTGGTATTAAGGGGGATGCTTATGTCCACTGGACACCACCAGTTGACTCCCACGGCTGGACAGTACCTTCCGAGTCAACTGATGGTGATCGTGGTATATGGTACTCTCGTGTATTCAGATCAGTCCTGATGGTGATCGACCTTTGGCAGCACATGGAGGGCACGTGGCCAGGATTGCTGATAATCATAGACCTGGAGAAGGTCACGCTTTCACACCTGACCAGGCTGGATCTGCAGACTGTGCAGCAGTTTCTATACTTTTTACAGGTAGGTACTTATTTAATACTCGACACATAATTATGTAGCCTAGAAACCTAGAAATATGAGCAACCCAATTTTTATACATATAAATTCTCTAAGCAATTTTAGCAAGTACCTTTAGCTATGTTACTCTAATGGTAGTCACCGTGAATCGAAAGTAGACTAAATTGTTATTATGAGGAGCAGAATACCAACTTTCTGTATCTCGATTTGGTAAATTTTCAGTGTTTACGAGCCGAAGTGTGCTCAGTGGTACGCCGCGCCGTGGGATAGACCTTAGGTAGTGGAATGGAATGCAATATGTGATCACCACGCTTGGCAGGCGGATTGCTGATCCGTGGCTGTTTGGTGATGAGTACTCAGGTGGATGCTTCTGCCCATCCCCTGGTGTAATTCCTTAGTAGGCCTTTACCATGACTAAATTTCAAGATTTGGTCGCGTTGGAACAGGAGGATAAAATTAGCGCATAAGACGATTTCAATGAATGAAATACTTTAATTCATCCACGTCCACCTTTAATTCCAGGAAGCGATGCTGGTGAAGCTGAAAGGCGTGCACTTCCTCAACGCGCCTTCCTTCATGGATCGGCTTATGATGATCCTGCGGCCGTTCATGAAGAAGGAACTGCTGGCTATGCTGAGCATCCATGAAATTGGAAGCAGAACCATTGACAAGTTTGTGACGATGGAGGCGCTGCCGAAAGAAGCTGGTGGGCAGTACTTGAGCTTCGATATTGCTAGAGGTATACAGTAATATCTATATAGTTCGAAGAGTGATATGAAATTTGTTGATTGTTGTGAAATTGGAACACACTCAGATTCTCAAGAGGTAGATCTCCGAAATAATGCATTTTTTTGGCTTTCTGTATTCTGCCATCATCATCATCCAAAACATACCTCGCAAATTAGAGTTACCTAGTCGTGGGTTGAAGCAGTGCGAATTGGAGGATGACACGTGATGTCTTTCAAATGGGTTCGGACATGCCGGTATAAATCTGTATAAATGCTATATATAGTTCACCATCCGTTTTTCTGATTCTTAAATGTCATTCATTGGTCACAGAAAGCTAATCTCCCGAGTCTAAATACCTTCAGCCCTTTCATCCAGAACAATTGAAGCATTTTTTTTATTTTCCCAATTTCTTGTCAGATTTCATTCCAATCCCAGCAGAGCGATTCCTAGCAATTTCCCATGGGCAACGCAACCATGGGAATCATTTTGAGTCTCGAGTGTTGTCCATAAATATGAAATGAAACTTGAAAATGGGAAAGTACATACATGCATTAGGCATACATTAGGCTATTTTACTTTACTTACCATAGCCCAAGGAAGGGCTATAAACATTCTTGAAACGGGGAATTTAGCTATGGACCAAGTTGTTCCCCAAGTAAGTATTAAAAGTTAAGACTCGAAATGACCCCTAATAGTTGTGTTCCCTGCTATTTACTAACTCGGGTATCACCATTCTGTTTAGGCAATTAAATTCAGAAGCTATTTTTATGTTATTACAAAAGATATATGGTAGTTTCTTGGGCACAGATTCCATACTAATCTAACCAACCCTTATTTCAGCTGATGTCCTATCAACAGTGCGAGCAGGTGCCGATTTCTTCGTGTCAGAGAACAAGAAGCGAGTATGCGAGTCGGCGCGGCCGGGCAAGCCCAAGACTATTACGGATATTTTTGGAGGAATCGAGGGGTCCTTCAAGAAGCTAGATATTGATTAAACATAACTAAGTTGTGATGTATTGAATAAGGTTAAGAGGTCTCCGGTAGGGCGCATACGCCCTTTTGTACGCAAACCAAGTTTGCTTCTATTTTGGCTATTATTTCATCAAACTCTCATGTTTTGTACACATGACTGAGGCCCAATTATCTTGTATAAAAAACATTAAATTCACACAAAAATCTGTGTCAGACGCACAGTCACGTAGTAACTATTGCTCAATCTTCGCATTATCCAAACGTGGTGAATGTTTTATAAATTAGAGAATTGGGCCTCATCTCATCATATCATAAACGTGCCAAAAGTAAAATAAACTAGAATCTTGCCAAAGAATTGAATGGAAAGCTTCCATTCAGTGCTATTGAAGAAGAGTAAGAACATTATCTATGGGTTCCAGCTACTTACCCCCTTATACATAATCATTTTTTAAACCTATTTTAGCTAAAATATCTTTTGTCTTGTTTTGACATAATATGCCATTTAACATCAGAGAGAACAAGACACAAGCTATTTTAACTATAATAGATAATAAATGATTATGAATAAGGCCCTTAATGTTTCCACGGCTGTTAGATAATGCTAATTTAGAAAACACATTTATCATAAACTTCTTAAAAATCTTTGAAACCCTTCTTAACAAAGTGTCTTTCTACCATTGTCTAAATAAAACAAATGTAATGTAAATAAATATATTTCATAGAAATATACTCATCTTTATGTTACTCTTACACCATAAGAATGGAATAACGATCAGCATCGCGTACTCTGAAACAAACAGAAACACATTTTAGAGTATCGATTTACCACTCAAGATTGTACTACTCTCGTCCTGCGACAGTGACCAGAGGCCATAGTCGAGAGTTAGGACAAGCAATTGTGTAGTGTAACACGAAATTTTGTATGGAAATTGAAGTTTACAAAGCGTCCGCTAGGAGCACTCATCAGTATCAGGTCAGTGTATCCATGATACGTCAGGGTCAGTTGTTCACTACAACCTCAATGCAGCAGCAGGGAAGTTTGGAAATTTTTGAGCTGACTAAATCCATCATGCATACCTACTTTTAACTTACATTGAAGATAAAATACAAATCAAGACCATCAAATATCTTAAGGCTGATCTTGTACATGACTATTGTAAATGATTCTTGTGATTTCAATGAATAAAATTCTTTTGATTTGATTTGTATTATGAAAGACTTCTGGCAACCCTCAAGTTAGGGGATATACTGACCAAGAGATGTTACTTGCATGGATTAGGTTTTGCCTGTGAAAACTTAGGTTCATTATCTAATATCAGTAAAAATAAAACATACCTTTTGAATGTATGTATTTAGTCGAACAGCCCGAAGCCCATGTCCTCGTCTTCAGATTCAGACTCTTCCTTCTTGGCCTCCTTCTCTTCTGCAAAATACAAACAACCACATGTAAGAAAACTTCAGAACCATCAAAGTGTTAAGCATTGTGAAAATGTTCAGATAAGGTTGGTAACATCACTGCCACTCAGTCGAAAGATGGTGTTATTAAAATCATCATTTAGAGACCCTAACCCGGGTTACATACAGCCTAAACCTTGCTAAAGAACCAAGACATCCAACAGTTAAAAGTGAACCCACCATTTAAGTCAGTAAGTGGTTTTGGAGGAGAGTAACAATGCTAAAAGCAACTTTTACTTATAAAGTAGTAGTGATGAATCACTTTAAGTCTTACACTTAATTAGGGGTATTTTCATTTGGGCTCACAAGTGGGGGACGACGGCACTTTTTCTACCAACGTCTCCCAGTGGGACCAGACAGGTGGGGGACATACCAATGCAATTTTCTCAGGCTATTTAAGAGTCATCATGTTGACATCCACTGCTAGACAGGCCTCCACCATAGAATACCAAGGCAAACAGTTTTGAGCCTCCTCCATCCACCAACTTATCGCAACCTTTAAAATGTCGTTGGTTCATCGAGTGGAGGGGGGGTGGCTGTCCTACACCATCTGTTAGGGTTATTCCCTTCCATATTTGCCATTACCCATTGTAACTTTCAACTTGCTAATTCTGAGAGCTACATCGGTGATCTTGGTTCTTCAAATCTTGTGCTGCTGATAGAGTAAGACTTGATTACAAACATCATTTACCAGAACTTGTACATACCTTTCTTTTCGACGGCGGCGGCAGCGGGCGCCGCGCCGACGGCTGCGGCCGGAGCCGCGCCACCCGTTGGCATCGACGAAAGCTTCTCGCGACCTGCGGACATAGGGCACGGGGTCAAACGGGGCAAAGCGTTCAGGTGCGCGCTTGTGTGTGAGAGGGCGTCAGTGCAGAGTGTTACATCAAGGTCATTCAGACGAAAGATGGTGTTGTTTATGTATCATCATTTAGATTTAGTTTAAAAGTTTCAATTACATACTCTGTAAAGAGCAGTCAGAAATCAATGAAGTCTCTATATACCACTCTCAATGTATAACATTATTATACTATGTACTATTTCAACTTGACTTCACATATTTCTTACACATTTATAATGCTTATTCTTGCCGCCAAATAGTAATGCTCGCATTACTGTGGTGATTGGTAATGGTAAAATTACAGGGACATAAGATCCTAAATCCTCAGGGTGATGGATGCAAACAGGGTTACCAGAAGACAGGAATTTTCTGGACGTAACATTGACTTGCATCATGCAAAGCAATGCCACATCCAAGTTGATATTATTATTATTTTTAGTTATACAGGCAGCTTGAAGCTGATGCATCTATATCCAATTAACTGTCACACTGTCAGTAACTTTTTGTCTAGTCTATTATTAAGAGTTCACTTATGGAGCACTTATCACTAATGTCCTAAGACATAATACATTTTCTACAGGCAGAGGTTAATGCATAACATCAGGTGGGTCATCTTTTTCTTAGGACACTTCTAGCTGAAGCTGCTGAGGAAGCCAGTACTAGCAATCCAAGAAAGGACATGAGGCCCAACAGTGTTGTCAGCGACTGGGCTGAAACCAGCTTTTAAAGACAGTGGTAAGTGCTCTATAAGTGAACCTGATTTTTTTCCTTTAACGGGGCAGCTACATGTAGTTGTTTGTGTTTGACACGGTCCTACTAAAGAACCACATGTCCGATTTTCAATTTAATATACTGATAAACATATGAAATCGTGGAAAACACAGTCCACAGTGAAAGATTAGAAACTAATCAAGGTAAGAACTCACCGGCGGCGATCAGCTCTTCAACATCCTTGCCATTGAGCTCAGAGATGACCTTCTTCAGCTTCTCACCGTCAGCCTCGATACCGACCGAGCTGAGGATCTTCTCCACATCGCTGGCTGCCGGGGCGGCCTTGCCTCCCAATACGGCTAAAAGGTACGCGGCCACGTAACGCATTCTGGAATTAAACAGGAGACAATAAGCAATGACAACCTCCATGTTAAATGGTGCAAGTAGCCACAAAGAGATGAGAGTGTAGTTTGATTCCAGCTGTGATAATATTATTGACATGGTCTGCAAATATTTATTCCAGGCCTGTGTTAATGACACAGAATCCTAGTGTCAGGTGAGTACTATGTATGAGACTGCTGGGTTTTTGAATGACAAAATATTGAAAAGACGCTTTAAAAGATCTATTCAGATGCTCTTCAGTGATGAAATCAGGATCAAATCCATTCAGAAGATGGTAATAAAGTGACAAATAGCTTGTTAACACAATTCAGTTGATGTCCATTACAAGAAAGTTTGTTATGAAGTTAGTTTTCCTAGAATTGTATCGTGCTGATGGACTACAAGCTAGAATAATGTTAAGTGAGTGTGTTATGTTAGTGTTAGAGTGTAGAAAGGACACCAGTAAACTTGTAGATAATTGGTAAGTATTATAATGTAATTGTGGAGGTTATAGCCATGGTGTATCCGGCCTGAGAAAAAAATCCATCCGTGTCCTCATGTGGCTGTTGTAGAAGACGACTAAGGGATTACACCATGAGATGGGCAGCAGCATCCATTTAAGTACTTTGCACCAATACTGCAATCACCAATCCGCCTGCCACGCATGTTTATTTGACAATAGAGAAGGCCTCATCCAGCAGTGGACATCAACCAGCTTATGGTGATGATGAAGTGGAGGTTATGTTTACATATTTGACCAACGAAGGCCTCATGGTCAGATATTTAAGGCAAGTACCTACTTATATTAGTAGTACTGCTATCAATTACAGTACCTACAGGATTTACTTATAAAAATTTGATTTTAGAACAATCTGTATTTGTCTATTGTCTTTTGTGACAATTACTTATTGTGTGGAGTAACGGCAAGTCTTAATACTGGTGTATAGCATATGAGGTTTTAACTAAATGAAACGTGGGCAATAGCATGACTAGGTCCCGCTAAGTAACGAGTTGGGATGGGAATGCACTTTTGAGGTTAGATATGGTAAGTATTATCTCAATACCATTACTGAAGACCCAGTAATCGCCTTACAGGGGACGGTACCACACCAATTAGCATAATACGGTCAGTGAATGCAACGATACAAAGAAAATAAACGTCAAAATCACTTGAGCCATGTTACCGCTCACATATTCAATCCGAGTAAATCTCGCACAACAAACCTGTTTTTTCACAAAAAAACAATTTCACACGGAAACAACAGTAAACACATTATATTCACAGCAATATTTACAGTAAATTACTTACTTTTAAGTCGTAAAGACACGAAACGTGTAAATGCCGAAAATTAACGTTCGACTTGAACAAAATGTCAAAACGAAAGAGAGGGTTTGGCCTCGGAGCAGTGTTGCAGGCACTCGGCAGTCAAACGCGAATAGGTCCGAAACCGAAGCTAAAAGATCCGAAAAATGTTACAGAGAATAAACTATTCCCCTCATATTCACAATCAATTTTTAAATAGAAAAAAAAACTTAACGCAATAATAAAAAGCACAATGGGTGGTCTTATCACTAATCAGTGATTTCTTCCAGACACCGTAGGCGAGGCTTTTAAATAGGTACACATTTTCAACATCGATTATAAAACGAATCTATATTATATCCATCTCCTGTACTAAAGCCTTAGGAAGTCCACCTGGCAGCAGTGCGATACAAATCTTCCTAAAATCAAGTGCGCAGCTTACAAGGTGGCAGAGTTATATCGTATTCATAGCGCAGGGGAGAAAAATAAAATGTGGTTTATAGTATACCTACTACTCCACTTGACACTACTTAGCCCCTCGTCCTATAGAGATTTAAGAGATGGCGTCCAACGGTATCGCACGACATTATTGTTCCTAATGAGGGGTTTTCACGGCCGTTTTAAATCATGCTTTCAGCGTCGAAAATAGATGGTGCTGTTCGGTGCTTTTCTGTCAAGTGTCAAAATAAAAACAATGCATACAAAAATCATGCATCCGTACTCTGGTCAATATAAAGCTTCCGGAAAGCTGCCAAGAACATTTTCGTAGCTTAAAAATTCTAACATTATCACGTATCTACATATTCGAAGCCTGTAAGTTTGTAAGGAAATATCCGCAATTTTTCGTTAAAAAAACTGGCCTGCCACGGCGTTATGCATGCAGGTATAAGCACAAATTAGTACTGCCTAACTCTAAATTAAAAATACACAGTTGCGATCTAACAACAATGGCATCAAAAATTTATAATCAAATTCCCGAACAAATTAAAGATTTAGAAAAGGATAGGACATTTGAAAATAAATTGCGGGACTTACTAATTAAAAAATGCTACTACAATCTAAACGACTTCTTCAAAGATACGCTGCCTGCGTTGTAATTTAATTGAATTTAATTCACAATACAGCTATTACGAACAGCTAGCTTTTTATTTTGTTTTTTCAAGCTTCGGCCCGCTTCCACTCCAAATATTGCTTTGCCCTAAACTTAAGGGTCATTATGTATTTACCATTTTTAAATTTAAGACCTCACCATGTAACATAATAATTGCAATAAATAATAAATTAATATGAATATTATGAAGTGAAATGTCAACATCAACAACGTAGATACTTATAATATATTTTCGTTTCGTGGTATTTATTTTTACCTACATATAAAAACAACACGAAATCACTAGCGCTCAAGAAGCAAACACAAACAGAATATCATGCCACAGACTAGTTAGATAATACTAGCTTTGTACGCGTACACCGCACAGATACCTAATACATTCGTCAATTTTGACAGCTAGAGTTTAGTCAGCCCCATCTATCGAACCAATTCAAACTACTTTTTTTTATCGAAGATGAAAAGCTCTCATTATATGCATGGCATTCATGTCGGTCAGACATTCTTTCAATAGATCAGTCGGATCATCGTCGCATGTCTCTGTTGGGTACTTGGCCTAGCTTGAACTGGTCGTATTTTATACTCTGTGAAAAGGCACATGATATTTTTGTAGGCATGATTGTTGTAAAGGTCCGAAAACATCCGATATAAAAAAATTAAAAAACGCAAAATCATCCGCAAAAGCTAAAAAAATTACCAAAATCGGGGTACAAGATCCGCAGCTGGCAACGCTGAAATGTTCCACTCCCGTGAACCAGTGTTGCCTTAGAGTGTTGCAAACAAAAGTGAGAAATAAAAATATCCTCCTAGAAATTATTGGTAGAAATTGGTAGATTTTTGATGATAACTTTGAACTCTCTCTAGACAGAACATAACAATAATATTAGATAGTCGCTATGTAGGTAGTCGCTTTAGCGAAGGAAATAACAAAATATAGGTACAATAATTTGCACAGTACTATACGAAAGTAATCTTTATGCGTTCCGGCAATTTTCGCGCTCGTGATAAATCTTAACTTTCGTCATAGGTAGGTACTTAGATTATTGTACAGATCTAAGGGTACCTACTGATATGACCTACTGCCATAATTTGTTTCAGAAAAGAATTAAAAGATTATTGGTGCTTAAAAAATACTATACATTGGCAGATGCTCTAACTAAATTATGTTAATTTTGGTTGAATTATGTCCTAGCTACATCCTAGCTATTAGTATTAACACAACTTTATTTTGAATTGTATTATTTTTTTACACTTCTATGTAATTATTTACACATTTGACCAGGCCATAATTAGGTACAGCCGTTTTCATGCTGTGAAAAAACATCTTGTACCTATGGGATTTTTGTAGGACTACAAAACTACCTACTACGTAGGTACGAAGTCTACGAACCTTGAATGTATTCAAGTACCTACCTACCTTCCTAGATAATCTGTAGGTAGGTACATCTACGCCAGGTTACACAGAAATTATGCAAAGTAGGTACTTAGTAGCACGAAATGTAGGTACCTATAGTAGGTAGATGGTGATTCTATTGTATTATTAGGTCGATTCGGTAAGGTTAATAGGGTAAATAAGCCAAATGTTGGCCCCTCCAAAGGTTTTAGGACTTTGAGCCTATGTAACAGAAAAAAAAGGTTTAAATGCAGGAAGGGTGAAAAAACCTAGTCGGCCGTTTTCACCCTAATCTCCACCGCATACTTTTCTAATGTCGGCCGGGTACAGGTGCTCCATAAAGTAAAACAGAACATTTGCATGTACCAATACAAATGTGATAATAAAGAATTAAAAAATTATATTATTAGTTATTATTATTATTAGTCTTTTAAGTGCCGGCTGCCTTTAAATTGTTCGCAATCCCTAAAGTCGGCCCCAAACCAGAAAAGTTAATACCTTGAAGATTCGAGTATTTACCCCCGGCCGGGTTTTGGTTTTTAGATTCAGAAGCAGCTAATGATATTATTGACAATGCAAATTCAAATTTATCGGTTTTCTGATTAGTAAACTCTAATAGCAAAAGCAACTTCATTCGCCAAAAGTCGGTCCCTGGCCGAGTACAGGAATTTTGAGAAAAAACTTTCCCTCTGTTTTCTCCAAAACGAAATAACATAATAATAATAAAATTACCTTAAAGTATCAGTAATTTTTTCTTTGACTGTTATTTGTACTTACTTCAAAATCTGAATTATGAATTACTTACCTCCGTACCTAACACAGTTCCCTTAGTTTGCGTTGAACGTGAAAATAATAAATTTTTGGAGATAAACGCTTTTTCCACAAAAGCGGGTTAATAATTGTTTTAAGTATGTGAAAAAAATGCATGTCTCTTAATTCATTCCGGAATGCAAAGAAAAAATGTGTTGGAACCGACTTTAGAGGGGGGGGGGGGAGTTAGGCATATAGGGTGGATATGCCTAACTCCGACCCCCCTCTAATTACTCTATTAGTAGCTTAGCCTTTATTTGTTGAAAAGTAATTGGTCATTAAAATTAAATGAAAGAGCTCTAGCAAGATACTTAAATAGGGCTCTTTTATATTCCAACTCTAATCGATTTGTGGTCCACTTGAAACTAAGCGTGACGCCACGTACACAACAACTGTTTACGGCTTAACGGCATAGACGCCTATAGCTGGCCGTAAAGGCGAGTAGTCCCGAAATACATCGACTCCGGCGCACAATAAAAACTAAAACTGATACGCAACGCAGCCCGTCGCACGCGCTACTAATATTAGACGAGACGAGGCAAAGATCACAAGGCAGAAGGTACACTACGATCCATGTAAAAAAGTTTCACAACTCTTTGATCCTCGTGAGAAACGTGACTGCACAGCTGAGACCGAAGTCTGAATTTAACATGAAATTGACATGGACGTATGGTGTAGTGTAACACGGATTTTTGTATGGAAAATGAGGTTCACAGAGTGTACGCTAGGGGCGCTCATCAGTGTCGCCACCATACAAAATCCGTGTTACACTACACCATACGTCGTCCGTGTCAATTGTTTGCAAAAAACTTAGACTCGGCCTTCCGAGCTAAGAGTCTAGAATTTAGAGAATTTATATATTCTCTAAGGTCTAGAAAGTGCTACGACAGTGCTACGTACGTAGAGTATATAAATTGCCACAGTGGCGCGGCGGCGCCGCCGCGGCGGGTGACTATAGCCAGCTAAGATGCAAGAGGTTGCGGGTTCGATTCACGCTGCGGAACAAAACGTTTGCATGATTTGCAAATATTTGTTCCGGGTCTTGGTATTGTGGTACCCTCTATACTACTCGTAGTTCTTGATACCTACGACACAGGGGATCCTATTGTAATCAAGGACTATCTATGTGACTGTTAGGTGTTGTGTTATGTTATTTGTTTATACAATGTCTTTCAAGCAGTTTCAGAACATCACCATCTGCACTCCAATCTCTATGGGCACGTCTAACCTACCCTGATACAGTCGGTTTATTGGTCAGTCAGCGCATGAGCAGCTTATTAGAGCATTCCTTGTTACCGGCGAAATAATACTGAAACCGATTCAGTTTTCGAAATCCCTTCCCTTGCCAAGTTGCATTAAAAAAAAACTAGTAGGTAGTTCACAGTGAAAAAGGCGTTGGTAGAAATTAAATAAATCGACTAAAATTAAGTTCGACAGTGATAGTGGAGTGTTGTGTTTAGATTTACAAATATTTTTGAAAAATGTTGATGGAAATAGTGAAAAGAAGACGTTTTCTTTTTAGAGTTTTTGGGGCAAGGAGTATCCTAGCTTAGCTAGAACTAGTACAGGTAAGTTCAGAGGAGGAAGATATTTCCGAAAGTTGATCATGAAGTTGAATCCTAGAAAAAAATATGTCAAAATCAAAAATATTTAATTCATTGAAATCACAAGGATCATTTTGAATCGTCTTATAAACTAAAATTACTCTTGCTTGTCCCAACGCGACCAAGCCTAGAAGAATCGAGACAGCAAACACGGCTTGGCATAATTTAATGATACTAGGTAGGTACTACCAGAGAACTTAAAAATTATAGGAAGGTATTTAAAAACAAAAAGTTCATAAGAAAGCTAACGCTTCACTTGATATACATAAATAACAGTCCAATTAGCAATCGAGGGGCCGAGCGACATTAGAACACGCAGTTTTTTTTATTAATATAGTCATCTAGAGTGTAATACGCTTTCTTAATTAGAGTTTTATTTATGAAGGAATAGGTAGATGCACTTTCAGGAAGTTTATGATAGAACCGTACAGATATTCAATATTCTCCCAATAATATCGCAAATCGCAAAAATGTAGTATCTATGAAAACTTGTAACATTAAACAAAAACACAAGGTTACTTTTGTCAAAAAAGTCACAATAAAAATAAAAATAAACGAAACATTACAAAATTTCGATTAATAAAAGTAGGTACCTAAGTGGTTCCCTAATTATAGGGAATACAAAAGTAACCTTGTGTTTTTGTTTAATGTTACAAGTTTTCATAGATACTACATTTTTGCGATTTGCGATATTATTGGGAGAATATTGATTTCTTTAAAATTTATTAAAAAAAAATGTGTTCGTAGTTATGGTTACCTAAGTATTAAATTACCTATTACTACCTTCTACTATCTCTAAGTCCAGACTTATAATATAATTGTATCCAATGGGGGAGGCCTCGTCCAGCAGTGGACGTAAACAGGCTGGTGATGATGATGATGAAGTATTTGTCTTTTCTAATCGGTATCTGCCCACTTCAACTCGGCAAAGATCCATCGGCAGAACTTAACTACCTACTTAACAAGGAAAATCAAAAGGTAATGAATAAATCTCAGAATCACGATCCATATCGAGCCCACAAAGGATTTAGTACTAAAACACGCGTTTGGTATAGTTTCTAAGTACGACAGGCACATATCTATTAGGGGCAGAGCCTTGGGTCAAATTGTGGCAACAACTTTCTTCTTCTACTTCCCTCCCCATATCGTGCAATGGGGAGATTTGCCATAATCACCACGCTTGGCAGGCGGATTGGTGATCGCCAGGTGGATGCTGTTTTCCATCCCCTGGCGTAAATCCCTTAGTCGCGATAGTCCCTTAGCGCGCCCTGTGTTTCGGTTTGAAGGGTACGGGTGCCGGTGAAATTACAGGTACATGAGACTTTTCATCTTTATGTCTCAGGGTCGGCAGCGCGCGTTTGATGCCTCTGGTGTTACAGGCGTTCATAGGCTACGGTAACTGCTTTCCATCTGGTGGGTTGTAAGCTTGTCTGCTTGCCAAGTAGCATAAAAAAAAAGACTACGACTTCCACAGAACGAGTTGGAGGAGTCCTATTCTTGAGCTGACACTACCAAGGCTACAACTTTACATGATCAAAAATTAGGAAAACCGTTTCTTTCAATGTAATTGGCAATCCGTAATTTATTTTATTTATGTGGCATTAGAAATTAACATATAAGATTTTTGTAAAAGATTATGGCTCTATCATATTATTATGGCTATTATCAAGTCAAGTAAAAAAGACATGTAAGAAGAAACAACGAGCCTCTTTGATCTCAGTTAGTAAATCCTAATTAGATTTAAATAAAAACATTATATGTTAACTTTTACACTGACGACCTCTGTAGCGCGATGGACGAGTAGTCGGCAGAGTCGCGAGAGGTGCGGGTTCCATTGATATACCTACTTACTTTACCCTATGGGTGCGGCCTCCGTATTCTCGGGCAATCAGGGCTGTCAAACGGTAACTTTTATATGAGAAAAGCGACGTTTGACAGCCCTGATTGCACAATTTACGCCAATTGCACACCTGCCGTGAGATAGAGAGCCCTGCGGGTTCTATTTCCGCTGCGGTACGAATGTTAACAAACACGATCTGCAAATATTAGTTCCGGGTCTGTGTGTTGTGAACTGTTGTGGTACCACGGTACTCGGACTTGTGACGATTCAAAATCATTCTTATGGTTTCAAGAAATAAAATACCTTTTGACTTTGACTTTAGCTTTGACTAATAATAACTCATAACTGCGTCCTTCTGATCAGAAGGCAAACAAAAAAAAGACACGAATCTACCTCTACAATCACCACTCCCTAGCCTCAGAGGTTTGCTGGAAGACTGTTTTTAGGACTAAGCTCGCTTTTGTACATGTTCTTTCATTATGTCTTATGTTTATATGTATATGTATTGTTTGTACTTAAAATAAAGAAGGCGAGGTCATCACTGGTCGTGGCTCGTATATATCCTGCCCCCTGGAACATCATTCTAAATCCTGCTCTGTACGTTTTCTTCGAGGTTTTTCAGCGGAAACTGTTGAATAGCGTAAGGAACCGCCTCGCCACATAAATCTCCATGCGATGGCACACGTCAGTGCCACGTCATTGTTACTATGGATGTGTCGATGTGGCCATTAAAGAGGAAATTAGCGGAAGCATAAAGCGTAAAAAAAGGCTACTTTTGAGTTGACAGTGTTTTGTTAGAAAATCTCTTTTCAAATTATGAGTTCTGACGTCTTAGAGCGGTTTCGCACTACGCCCGATTCGAGTCCGATCCGTATCCGTAAAAATTTGGATCTATAGAGAAATCGGATGACGGAAGCCGGATCTAGTGCGTTAACTACCCTATAAAAATAGTTCTACGACTACTCCGGACAGTATTTTCATGGGTTCGGATCGGATTCGGATCGGACGTAGTGCGAAACCGCTCATACTCTAGAGAGCACTGACACGCAATAAATGACTTCACCCGAGCTTCACCCTAGCTTCACCCCCTCGCAGGCGAACGCGGGGAAAGTTTTCCGTTCGTCGCGGCAAACATGTTTGTGTTTTTGCTAACATAAAACAGTCAGGGCACATCCCTTTTCTGTTAGAAAACAATGTTTTATGTTTGAAAAACACCAAAAACATGGCACAGAGGACCCGACGTTACGTAGCCTGTATAGGTAAATCTAGATCTACGGAAACGGTAGATGGAGCGAAACGGACCTATCATATCACTGGCCATGTGACCTGGTGGTACGGTGGGTATAACAAGTAGTACGATGAATACGTACCTGTGGAGGCGATAACTAATAGTCACAATAAGTAGTCATAACAATTATAGTCATTATAGTAATTTATTGATAATTTAAATCATAGGTCAATAAGCTGCATGGAGAATAACTACTTGAAAGTAGTACACATTACAATTAAAGAATAATAAATTTCAATCATAATTTTAAAACAAATAATAAATTAACTAAAATAACTTAAGATTTAAAAAGATTCATGTCAAAATACTATAGATAAAAATGTATATTTTCATTTAATTTTGTACGTAGATGTACCTAAGTGTCTCATTTAAATGCAGAGTCAGTTTGTGATAGATCTTTTAATTTTTAAAGACAACTAATTTTAGCACTGTTTTGTTGCTACTTGAACGGTCTCATGGTAAATGGTTACACTGGACGTATTTCATACAGTCTTACGAAAGCATTATAGCGATGTTAGTGGCCACACTCGCACCATCATAACATTTAGCACTGCGTGGGCGCAAGTGACGTTTCACATCAAAGCGAGCTCAATGATTTAATTATACAATTCGTACACGTAAAACTCATGAAAAAGAAAGACGTTTGGGATTTACGTGTCCATTGTTATTTGAATTAGAATATTTAATAAGGTTAGTGTCTTTTCTGATTGTATTTTTTAAACTTTCACGATTAGAAAAGATATTTATTTATATTGTCACGGGTATTTATCGCGTGTTACGTAATTATTGAATATTTTGTGAATAATTATCACTAGAAACGGGATATTTACCATGATTTTTGAGTTTTGTTGATTCCCGATATTTCGGCACAGTTTCATGCGCCATGATCACGGGTAAACTGAAGTCTTTGCGAGTAGATTTTGCAATGCAATCTCAACTGCCCCCTTACCTTACCAGTTAAATTGTGGAAGAGGTATGTAGATGACGCTTTTTGTGTTGTGGAGGGAAAGAAGGATGAGATTGAACTACTTTTGGCACATTTCAATGGATTACATCCCAAGATGAGGTTCACGTATGAAATGGAATGTGATCGACGTTTGGCTTTCTTAGACGTATCGGTACCTACTGGTCCGAGAAGATGGTGGATTGGGCCACTCTGTTTATGGAAAGCCAACGCTTACGGACCGGTATCTCCATGCTAACTCACACCACCACCCTCGGCAGCTCTTTTCGGTGGTAACGTCTCTCACCAACCGTGCTTTTGACTTGTGTGATGAGGATCATATTGAAAGTGAGCTAGCTCATATCCAGTGTGTCTTGCGTAAGAATGGGTATAAGTGTCAGACTTTGCCATCCCGTCCTAGGCCTAGACCCCGCAAATGCATGGTGGATCGAAAACCAGCATTTCTGCCTTACGTTAAGGGAGTGACGGACAAAATTGCGAAAATCCTGCAAAAGTTCTCCGTAATGACCATTTTTACTCCCTTAAAGAAAATCTCACACTACCTGCGCTCACCTAAAGACAGTTTTTCACTTGAAAAACCAGGGGTGTATAAGATTGATTGTAGCTGTGGGAGTTCTTACATTGGTCAAACTAAACGTACGATATAGCTTGTCGGGTCAAGGAGCACATCCGAGCGGTTAAAAACGTCAACACACAGAAGTCAGCTATAGCGGAACACCTCATACAATCTGGCTCAAACCATTGGATTGAGCTACACAATCCACAGGTAATCTCAACAGCAGCATTACATACCAAGACTGGTACAAGAGGCAATTGAGATTACTAAACACAGGAATTTCAATAGAGAAGATGGTTTTCAATTGTCTGGAGTCTGGAATCCTGTGGTGAGAATGTGTAGCAATCGGAAAAATTGTGTGGTACCAGTTGCTCGTCCGGATACCGTTAGTGTGGTGTGTCGAGATGGAGTTAAGTGTGACAATGAAACTGATGGTAGGAATAAAAGAGTGAGAAAGAGGGTAGATCGTTACGGCTACCTATGACAGTAAAAATCTACTCGCAAAGACTTCAGTTTACCCGTGATAATGGCGCATGAAACTGTGCCGAAATATCGGGAATCAACAAAACTCAAAAATCATGGTAAATATCGCGCTTCTATAATTATGTTAATAACCATGATAGTTTCAAAAGTTATGTGAATAATAAATAATTACCTTATTATTTATTATTCACGCGATAAATATCTTTTTCTTCCCATCTATTCGAAAAGGACGACTTGGTTCGCCTTTAAGTGCACCCAAAGGTGGTGTTTTCTGTATGAAACTTCTATAAGTGCGCCGCAATTATCTTTGCCGCGCACTTTTTTAATTTGGAAAATATCGAACTCAAATAAGTGCGCCGCAATTATCTTTTCCGCGCACTTTTTGAATTTGGAAGATATCGAACTCAAATAAGTGCGACGCAATTAACTTTGCGGCGCACTTTTTGAATTTGGAACATCTTAGTGTTTGAACACAAATATTGTTTGAATAAATACTGGCTGGTATACGACCGCCCATAGTCGCGCCCCGCGCCGGCTGAATAAAAAAAGACAAATGAAAAACGCGCGAACTACAACCCGCGTTTTCGTAAATTTTCACGGATTGTTAGAAATTCATGGTTTTGTTTTGAAATAAAATATGAGACATCATTCAAATTCCTAGAAATGGGAGGTCAACAATGGATTTTACATTGGTTATTGTTTTAAGGAGTACAAGTTTCTAGATTCTTCAATTTCAGACTTTTTCCTGTATTTGTGTCACAAAAGCTACCAGCATACCAAATTTCAGCATTGTGGGATTGCTGAAAGTACCCTAGAATTTTCGACTTTTACGTTTTTGTTTTTCCCTAATATCTCAAAAACTATATTGTCTAAATACTTATTAAAAACAGTTTTGAAATGTCCAACTAAAGCGCTTTCATTAGACATCCCACTTGATCTGACTGTCTCACTTTTATTTTTTTTGCCCCCTCTTGGAACCCAATATCTCATCAACCCCCCAACCGATATAGCTCATAACCTTACCTACAAATTGTACTAATACTATCTACTCCTATACTAAATTTCATGAAGATCGAATTAACGGTTAGGAAGTTTTCACCGGACACACATACATACATACATACAAACGCCGATTCTTCCAACTTGAGTCAGAGAACTCGCTTCGCTCGTTCAACAAAATATGAGTCGCCTTTTATTTTCTCATAGTGGGTGATGAAAAGTAGAGTGTAACACTCGGGCGCAAAATATATTTTTGGCTCGGGCGACGTACTTTGAATCCCTCGCTACGTTCGGGATTCTACTAAAGAATCCCTCGCTATGCTCGGGATTCTACTCTAGAAACCCTCACTTCGCTCTGGATTCAAAAAAGCGCCCTCGCCGTAAAAATATTATTTTGCTCCCTTATGATACAATCTACTATTTCATCCCATCTATTCGAAAAGGACGACTTGGTTCGCCTTTAAGTGCACCCGAAGGTGGTGTTTTCTGTATAAGTGCGCCGCAATAATCTTTGCCGCGCACTTTTTAAATTTGGAACATATCGAACTCAAATAAGTGCGCCGCAATTATCTTTTCCGCGCACTTTTTGAATTTGGAACATCTTGAAAAGAATCAAACACAAATAAGTGCGCCGCAAATAACTTTGCCGCGCCCTTTTTAAATTTGGATCATCTTAGTGTTCAGCGCCAAAGAAGGCGAACGCAAATATTGTTTAAATAAATACTGGCTGGTACGATCGATGGGCTGGTACGACGGCCCATAGTCGCGCCACCGGCTGAATAAAAAAAAAACAAATTAGAAACACGCGAACTACGGCCCGCGATTTCGTCATTTTTAACCGACTTCCCAAAAAGGAGGAGGTTCTCAATTCGGTTGTATTTTTTTTTTTTTAAATATTTGTTACCGCATATCTCCGGCATTTATGAACCGATTTGGAAAATTCTTTTTTTATTTGAATAGATATACTTCCAGATTGGTCCCATTTTTTTCAGAATCCAGTTCTGATGATGGAATCCATGAGGAATTGAGGGAACTCCTCAAATATTGTAGGCATACATATGGCGATTTTGATATTTTCAGCAAGACACCAAGCATTTGCATTCAGAAAGTATCATAATCCTTTCACCACTATGGTTCTTTCATAATTTTTTTTTTCATCCCAAATTATTTAGTCGAATACAATGGCGGAAGTCGGTTTTTTAAATGAAAAGTTATACATTGATAGTTTTTGCCGGCGAGAAAGAGTAGGGAAAAATATAAATGGAGGAGGTTCTCAATTCGGTCGTATTTTTTTTTAATGTTTGTTACCTCATTTCTCCGGCGTTTATGAACCGATTTGGTTTTTTTTTTTAATTTGAATAGATATACTTCCAGGTTTGTCCCAATTTCTTCATAATCTAGTTCTGATGATGGAATCCATGAGGAATTGGGGGAACTCCTCAAATATTGTAGGCATACATATGGCGATTTTGATATTTTCAGCAACAAACCAAGCATTTGCATTCAGAAAGTATCAGAATCCTTTCACCACTATGGTTTCATAATTTTTTTTCATCCAATTATTTAGTCGAATACAATGGCGGAAGTCTGTTTTTTAAATGATAAGTTATTCACGGATTGTTAGAAATTCATGGTTTTGTTTTGAAATAAAATATGAGGCGCCTTTTATTTTCTCATAGTGGGTGATGAAATGTAGAGTGTAACACTCGGGCGCAAAATATATTTTTGGCTCGGGCGACGTACTTTGAATCCCTCGCTACGTTCGGGATTCTACTAAGGAATCTCTCGCTATGCTCGGGATTCTACCTAGAATCCCTCACTTCGCTCTGGATTCAAAAAAGCGCCCTCGCCGTAAAAATATTATTTTGCTCCCTTATGATACAATCTACTATTCTGATTGTTTTGATGTTGGATGGATAAAAGGGTTGAATAGTACTTTCCGGGGCACTATTTCTAACATTTGGGCCCAGCAGCGTAGTTCATGCTGGTTTTTGTATTATGCCCATAACTTTCGGTTCTATGGTGCATGTTAATTTTCTTTTACTGTCGACTGTGCAACCTACGGTGAAAAGAGGCCCTTTGAGTCTGCCTCCCTCTTCAGGAGAAAGGTGTGTGTTTATGTATGTATGTATGCTTTGAGCAGTATAATAGTATGTGTTGTCTTTCGGCTGGATGGAGTGATAAGATAGTGGTGATTTTTTGAGGATGCCCAGGCCTAAATACGCTACAATCGTTGCAAGAAAGGGCTCATTGGTCAACACTTGCTACTGAGTCTTTCCAGTATTAAAGTCTTCGTTAGCTACTCGAATTAAATATAACTAGTGGTTCGCCCCGAACTGAGACCTCGCGATAACACCTTTATCAGCCCGACTACTTAACTAAGTAATTTCCATATTTTCTATTATTATTTTTGAAAATTTTCCCCTCGAGGTCTACCAGTACAGTACAGGATCTACCAGTAACTACTCTAATTTCCTACACATCATCGAAATAACCTTTAAATAGGGCTAAGCAACGGGGCGTAGTTATACTACATACCTGTTATTACCTATATCAAGTACCTGACGAATTAATTGATAACGTCCTTTTGATGAAATCCATAGAACTCCAACGTCATTCAAATTCTTAGAAATGGGAGGTCAACAATGGATGTTATATTGGTTTTTGTTTTATGGAGTACATGTTTCTAAATTCTTCAATTTCAGACTTTTCCCTGTAGTTGTGACACAAAAGCCACAAGCATACCAAATTTCAGCATTGTGGGATTGCTGGAAGTACCCTAGAATTTTGGGTTTTTACGTTTTTTATTTTCCCTAATATCTCGAAAACTACTAAGGCTTAATACTTATTAAAAACAGTTTTAAAATGTCCAACTAAAGCGCTTTCATTAGACACTTGATCTGACTGTCTAACTTTTATTTTTTTTACCCCCTCTTGGACCCCAATATCTCAGCAACCCCCTGATCGATATAGCTCATAACCTTACCTACAAATTGTACCAATACTATCTACCCCCATACCAAATTTCATGAAGATCGGATTAACGGTTTGGAAGTTTTCATCGGACAAACATACATACATACATACATACATACATACATACAAACACCGATTCTTCCAACTTGACTCAGAGAACTCGCTTCGCTCGTTCAAATATTAATAATAATAATAAAAGATGATTTGTGGACTAAGATTATTTCATAAAAAATATAGACGCATTAATTTCGTCGCACACCACCTACGGCGCCGCTCTCTCGAAAAGCAGTTAGATCTGAGTGTCTGGGCCATTCATCTTCTGTATCTCAGAATGTAATTATTTAGATTTAGCAGAGGATTAGCAAGAATCCGACATGACATGTTTTTGTAAACGAATGAATACAAGTGTTAGATTTTAATGAATTGAAAGATGTTTTTCTTTCAACTGATTTACAAATAATTTGAATTTATAAAAAGAGATAGCCGATATCGATGGGTTTCTACCAGTAGATTTCCTATCTACATAAGAAATTAGAAAGTACTCCTAAATTAATTAGTCCTACCCTTATGGGTAATCATAATTTCTTACTGTTGCTACTAGAATGATGTTCATTTTCTTATAATTCACATCCCGTACGGTAGTCCACAAGAGCTGCATGATCTTTTTTATTTATTTATTGATAAAACAGGATTAGGCTAGTGGAATTTTTTGCATGCCCCCTAGAATTATTAGGTATTATATACTTATCTTATCAAATGCTTTTATACTACAAGCTGTCACGCTTTGATACAACTTTTACAGTATTTTCCTGGGATATAAGCGATTGCTAAAGGACAATTTTGCCACAGTACATCTTGGCCGCTCTCCAATAATGCACGAGTTATCAATTTATTTCTTTCGGTAACTATTATTCATATTAAATCTAATTTCTGAGAAAAATCGTCGCCTGTTAGTTAGTTCATGGTTTATTTTTGTTGAAAAGGTAGGTATTTACGAAAAGTACGAAGTTACCTTTAGTAGTAGTATATAATAGAGCTCCCTAGGAGTTCGTCCGGGGTAGTACTACCACCATACCTATTTATATCGCCAAAGAGTACTGCTGGGTTACCATGAAGATCTCCGAGGATACAACATAACAAAGTAAAATTATTGTTTAAAAACTTGACAATGCTCATTTCTTTCCCTCATGTTGATTGACACTTTGGCTCATTAAAGCTCATAGTTTGTCAGTAATGTTACGAGGGCTGCCTAAAATAACTTTTGCCAAGCTGTTGCTCACACGATCATACTTAATGGGACCTAAATCACATACTAGGCAAACAGGCCCGCCTGATTTTAAGCGGTTACCGTCGTTTATTGACGTCTGCAACACCAGGGGAATTGCCAATGCGTTGCCTTGCCAAGGATTCTTTTTACAGTTTTCTTGAAATGCTCCATATTTTAGTTTTGTAGAAAACGTTAGAAAGGAGCTCCATATTAAAACTAGCTTATTATAGTGTTATGGACATTACATTTTGCAAAGATTCAAATGGATACGACTTCTAAAAGTGGTTGAAATTTGGATTCTTAGATTCTCTGACAAACTAACCCACATTAAGGTCGACTTCATAAATATATGGGCGTGCTAAACGTAGGAACTATAAAAAGTCTCAGTTATTGTGTTTAGGCATGTCCAATGTAAAAATAGTACACAAAAGTGTACAGTAGACATCTACAGGCTGATGATGAAGACTATTATAATTTTAATACCACTGCACATTCACTGTGACACATGTTTAAGGATAAGGTTGAGATATGAATATAGAAATTTAATAAAAATGGGTTGAGTCGATTTAAATTCTTAAATGGGTTGACCTTCATTGTTGAACTAAGAAGCACCCGGAAAGTGTACCATAGAGGAACAACTTCACAAGTAACTTTATTATGTACCTACCTATTATTTAACTTCATCACAATTTAGGTACAATTGATAACCTTAAAAGCTGTAAACAGTCTGCCAGATCGTCTATTTCTCATCACCCGTCCATTAAATCAACTTTGGAGCTGTCAACATAATCATAAGTCCTCGGTTTTATGCCGTCGTTCAAAGTTAAGTCGTTATGGACATTGGTGGCCTGTGGCGCTGGGGTAATGAGATGTTTGTGGCCTGTGGCGCTCGAGTAATGACATGTTTTGGGAAGTGTATAGCAAGCGACACACTCAGCATAATATTATGACCACGCAACCGGCAGCTGCTTCTCCTAAGTCTGTATCAATCCAGGGGGCTAACCACGCCAATTTTGAATGGTTTTACCGTTCAAACGGAACGTTTTTGGTTTCAGTTTAAATTTGGTTTTGTTGATATTGAAAATGGTGTCGCGCTATTTTTCTGAGGATAACGTTATTAACGTTACCGAGACGCTAGCGAGATAATCGTTTACTTCAAATATTAACCCATCAACTCACAAATATTTCAAGTTACCCCGGCGCGACTGGCCAATATTTATTTTTGACGTTTGTGATCGCCTCGCTCTTAGAATAAGGACTCCTTATTCTAAGGCCTCGCTAGCGTCTTGGTAAAGTTAAGGGGTTGGGGAAGGATGAACTGCCCATGCAAACGTAATACCAAAACCATTTGTAATTCGAGCATATTTCCACCGTATTATGCTAATATTCGGATTTGGATAGTATTTATCTAGGTTCCTAGATAGTTTTTGTTTCAAAATACTTACCTGACATGAAATTTAAGCGAATTCCATTTTGTATATTTTTACGACTTTTACGACATGTTTTTGTGTTGAAAAAAGTTAATCCGTTTTCGTTTAAATTATTAACGCGTTAAGAAAAATGTGCATGCTGCATAACTTAACGGTTTTGGTAATATCATTCGAAATGAGCACGATTGATCCCAGGATCATTATCAGATTATAGATCTGCATCAATCGGTTCAGCTGGTATAGCATGACTGGTTGGTTAACAAACATAAAACCAAACTTTCGCATTTATTGGATCTAAACGAGCTCTATCAAAAATAAGTCAACAGTAAAATTGTTTGATTTGTACAATTAATTCGATAGTTATTTACATTTCAGACAAGTGTAAAATTCTAAAGTTCTGAAGAAGTGCTGAAATAGTTTTTTCACAAATTGGATATTAAATGAAAACAGGCTGACAATTTTTATTGCTTTAGGATGTTTTAAACATATCAACTACAACTAATGGATTTCATAATGATTAGACAGGAAGTTACAGAACCACTTAACAAAATTAATTTTATCAAAAGAAATAGAATATTTTTTTTATAAAAATCGAGTGTATGTTATATGCTGACAAGTTTTACCAACTATCCCTGCCTTCTAATATATAAATATGAGAAAAAAATATAGGCAGTAAGTACTTTCTTATGGGCCAGCCAACAGCTTGCTAAACCGACAGCCGCTGGGGATAAAGGTTTTGAAGTAGCTACCGCAAACTGGATGACGAGTAAAAGAAGACCCCCTTCTCGAAGGACCCATGGAATAGAAATGTTCACAGAAAGTCGGTGGATGGAGGCGGCTCAGTACTGTAAATATGCCCTGCAGTCTTCCCTGGCGAGGTAAAAGTGAGGCAAAGATAGCGTATACTTCGCCCTGTCTTGAGCTGTGTTGCACAGTGTGAGTGAGCTATGAACTATTTGATGCAATACTATTTATGTATATCAGTTCCTGAATATATATTACTGGATATATATAATATCCAGTTGCACAATAGTAGAAATATAGGCATGACTAGTGGCGAGCTCATCGCCGCCATTGCCACACGACTAACTCGGCAAACGCTGATTTACTATATGAATTCAATGCATAAACCATCGTTTTCATGAGATACGATAAATTTAATAGAAAACGTTGCACTGAAAATGTCATCAATACTGAAATAGCCGTCCGTTTTATCACTGGTTTTATTCGACAGGTGGTGTAACAGTCGTTAAAATTGTTTATTTTGTGGGTTTGTGGTCACCTGCGGCTAAATTTGTCGTGAATTGAGTCATGGTGGCGTGACGTTGACAACATCGACATGCAGAATTTGCTATTTTTGAAATAGAAGTCCTGAGTTATGATATGAACAGTTTCTGTAAAACTTGGGAACCTTTTCTTGAATAACGGTAGTTTTTCACACGAGATCATAGAATACGTAATAATCACAGGACGAGATTCACCGCTGGATAAACTGTTTTTTTCTTAAGTAACAAAGTCAAAGTCAAAAAGAACTTTATTCATTGAAATCACAAGGATCATTTTGAATCGTCTAATATAAAATTAAATTACTCCTGTTCCAACGCGACCAAGCCTAGAAGAATCAGGCAACAAACTCGGCTTGGCTTACATAAATGGTCCGTCTTACCACTAGGTGAGAAGCACCTGTGTGGTGCCTCGGAGCAAGGAGTTGCTGATACATAGTTAATGAGAACTTAAAAACCTTAGGAAGGTAGTCAAAAGTAAATAAACATCAGCAAAAATATGTAAGACAGCACACGCTACGCTTGTTATACTTATAAATAATAATCTAATACAAACATGTAAATAGGTAAGTAAAGATATTGCAAATTTGCATTTTAGCAGTCGAGGGGCAGAGCGACATCAGGCCACGCGGCTTTATCATTAATACAGTCAGTTTATTATAGAACATAACTGTCTTGTTGCCCACCTACCAGGAAGAACCCTTTACCATCAGGAATCCATCAAAGCGGAGAGATAGGGTTTCGGACTGTTGGTTCCACTTCTTTGATCCACTACACTACAGGAGCCAGCCCCCCCAATTATAGTAGCATGGCAATGGAGAACGCTAGAATGAAGATCATTTTGGCAGTCTTAACGCTGTCCAAATCTATTGAAACTTGAAAGAAGGTTTGATATTTAGGTCAAGAAGTGTCCCTGCTCAAGTTCCATAAGATTTAAAGGCTGCCGTAATTGGATTAATGTTATTGAAGGGCAGGAAGATTTTCAAGTGCTCGGTATCTGAGCGAAAAACCAATTAAATCATGTTAAAATGATGACATCGTCATCAATCAGTGATTCCATGTATCACCTACAAAAATTTCTCATACCAACACAAACCTACATAGATCGGAGGGTTCCCAACGAGTAACACCCAAACGAGTAGCACTGTTATCCGTTGGGAATATTTTTTCGCATCGAGTAACACCCTGGCCTGGGTGTTACTAGACCGATCCATCGGTATTCAAGTCTCACAAGAATCACACCTGAGATACGGCTGCCAATAATGTTGGATTATATTGAGTACAAATCTGTAACGCTTTCTCAATAAGACGAGAGCCGGAAATATCTTCGGGGTTATCTATAACAAGCTTTTCCTGTGTGTGGGTTTTGTTGCTCTACAATGTTGATTTGATTTCTATCCTGAGGCCTTACCATGAGCTCTTATAGTGATTCAGTTCTACAACTATTCAGTACAAAATATCGGTTCGTCGTTGACATTCGTCATCATTGAATTACTTTAATCGCAGAAGTCTATAAATCTTCTGCCTTGAAATATAGCTGCGGACATCATGGAACCGATATTTTGTTTTTGAACTGAATCGCTATAAGAGCTCATGGTAAGGCCTCTAGATGTTCTTATTTCACATTATTCATAGAATGAATGGCATAAATTGATTACCTCCTGTTAATGCAGACGAGTAGTTGAGAAAACAGAAGTTTTAAGGAGTGGTTTTTAAAAAAAATATGTGTCGGAACAAGCAATTGGCCCATTTCTGATGTTCAGCGGTAAGCTCTGCCTATACTGTTACCCTGAGACATAAAGATGATAAGTCTTATGTGCTTGTAATTTCATCGACACTTATGCCCTTTCAACCGAAACAGCAATGCGAGCATTAGGTACAGCTTTGTGGAAGAAATAAATATGGTGATAGCAATTAGTTCCCCGGAAGAACTCTTTAAAGATATTAAGGATTTAAGGATGGGATATGATCCAAAAAATCAAAAAAATATCCAAACAGCTTTGCTTATTCAGTTGAAAATCGCATGTCATATTTTGACGATGAAACTGGTTTGCACTTCAGATTCAGTTTGAGGGTTTACTAATCGAATTAGACAAATCATAGATGGGGTTAGAACTTTAAAATACAAGTCTAGTTATATAATTCATAAAAAATGCTTTTGTTGCCGTTCAAAAATAAGAGCATAAATATGAATGACAAAGCTGTTTAGGGTGGTCATTTTCAATACCAGACTTTTTCAAAATTCTGTTCCGTTATAACTATTATTATTTTTTTCTACCTGCACTATTTTTTTAATCTCATTCATTAATCACGTCACGTCGCACTGGGCGTTCTAAAATACTACTTTGAGATAAGTCCTCGACTTAATAAAAAATCTCTAGGGTAGGTTACTACTACAAAAAGTATCTTTGAGAAAAAGTATCTGTGTTTTGAGAAAATATGCTATGGTGTTTCAAACGAAATCCAAAAGCTAGCAAATTGATGTATCAAGGTATGACTGGATTGTAAAAAAAATTTTTTTTTCTCCTCTTGAAAAAATGTTTTTTGTTTGGCTCGCACGAGTCAGCAGCTAGATCCAGACGGAACACTACTGACCACAGAGCAAATAATAGTCTCTATAGACAGACTAGCCAGCTTATACACCTGGATAACGCTGCCAATATCCTCAGATTTATTGGTTGCAAATCTGTAACACTGTCTTAATAAGTAGTAATTTATTAACAAGCGTTTCCTATGCGTGGGAGTTGTGTGCGGTGTTGAAGCATTCAAAGTAGCTGATTCTGATTTATGTCCAGAAATTGACAAGAATACCTACCTATTTCTGCCGCCAAGTAGTAGTGCTCGCATTGTTTTTTTTGTATTTTTGTAACGCTATTCTTTTTTTTAAAGCTTGTTTGTCCGGGTGAAATCTTGCAAATGAATTTTAAATCAGTTATCTTTAACCGATTGAGCTGCAATTTTTTCATACCTGTCAAGTTCAGATGACAATACAATATTATGGTGAAGGTGAGCTGATGTGATGATGGAGACGGAAGGTGGACAACGGAACTCCTCGATGATTAATAGTAGTCTGGCAGTATTGGGCTCATGTTGATCAGGTTCCAATCACTAATTTAATAAAAGCTTGTTATGAAAAATATATTTTTCAAAAACTTATTTCCTTTGTTTTTGTATTATTATTTGGTGTGCTTTAAAGAGTCTATCTATCTCAGTTGATATTAAATTCTTCCTCTGACGTCACAGTAGTCAAACATTAAGAATCCCGCTATTGACACAATCCTATTTAAACCAAAATTAATTAATCCGATACAGACACACTCCAGAACCGAGGTTACACAAATATTATTGCTTCCACTTAGTTTATACAATTAGTTTTACGTGTTGCTGTAGCTGTCTTTGTAGAACCAATTGTTATTTTAATCTCTTTTACAAGAATTCTAGCGGAAACTGTGAATAATTAAACAGATTTGAAACACTACTGATAAAGGCTGACGTTCACTGGAGCCGACCGCACCCAACATAATCATGGGCAAATATTACAGGATCAAAATGTTGTTAAAAAATTAAAAGGGGTAATTTTCTGTATTATAGTAATCACTATCACACATCATATAATTTCATAGAATATGAATTTATTTAACCTTAAGTATAACATTGATTGATATTTTTTTTTAACATTGGCAAGTCTTACCATACTTTTATAATTATTAATTTTAAAAAAATACTAATTTGCAATAAACTAAACAAATACCTAGTGAATGATTATTGTTATTTCTGAATGTCAAAGCTACATATTATTATTATAGATATCAAAAAAATAATACATCAACACAAAAAAAAACACATAATTCAGGCGATAAACATACTTAAATTATCGATTTGCAACTTGAAGTCCATAATTTTAACTAAAAAAAACTCACCTACTTTAATGCAATTTTCTAAACAAAATTAGAGATGACATGTCAAAGTAATTTAATAATTTACAAATAAAGGGCGAAATAATATCAAGTAATTTATTATACATTTTGATAATATAATCCCCTTGCTTTTGAACTTTCGGTAGGCCTACTTTTGTTCTGTGTAGTTTATCCTTATTCCTCAGATTATAATTATTTATGTCCGTATTCTGTAACGTATTCTGATGTATTTTTTATTAGACTTTATAATATACAATACATATTAGTAGTGATAATATTACAGTCATTATTTTATTTTGGTCAAGATGTTCCAAAAATATTTAAGTGAGCCAACGCGATGAAGGGGAACCTGGAAATTATTCTCTTGTTTCAGATTGCAGTGATGGCATAAAGGCCAGCGTCCACCAGGACAGACCGGACAGATGACCACCGCGATGGCATAATGGCACGTCGCAAGCGGCGGCGCCTCGCCTCGCGCGTGCGCGCTGCGGTGCGCGGTTTGCTCGCCTTTCTGTTCAGCAATGTGGGAATTATTGTGCTCGTCGTTGCTTACACAATCGCTGGTAAGTATGTAGCAACTGTGGCATACTATAGGTAGTCATACTAGAACAATGATATTTTGGAGACAGCAGAGCCTCTAACTAGCCAACGTCGTTGTTTGTATGCAAAAACAAAGATAAAATAAATATCACAGTTCTTGGATTTACCGCTGTCTGTATCTAAATAAGTGTGTAAGATACTTTTTCATCCCACCATCTCGGAAAGAGTATTTTTGCTATTCGGTATCTGAGTGCAAAAGCCGTTTTTATCCGCTAGAGGATAAAGTAAAATTGAATTTAGAACATCGTGTGCACTAAGTTTGTGAATTCAAAACATCATTAAACCTATTTACTTTTACCTCCATGGTGTCGAATTTATCATACTTTTTTTTTTTTTAATTTGTTAAAAACTTAGACTCGGAACCTTCTTGATGGTGTATTACTATTTTATTAATTTGCTTTACGCGCGCCATTTTCTTTCACGTCATATTGTTAAAACCTTAGGTTAAAAACAAGAAACTTGAAAACAAGTGAAAACCCTAAAATGAGTGATTCTAGCGACGAGGAAGTTTATTTGACGCCAACAGAATTGACTGAAACTGTTCAAAATGCGCAAAAGTATCTTGTGATTGTAAGTGTTTTTTTGCATTAAGTCATTTCCTCGCTGAGGTGGGATGAAACGTTACGTGTTGCACTCGAGTGCAAAGATTTTTCACCTCGTGCTCTTTTGATTCCCTCGCTAACGCTCAGGATTCTAATTTTTTAATCACTCGCTACGCTCGTGATCAAATTTTAGAATCCTTCGCTTGCTCGGTCATCAAAACTGAGCACGCGGTTAAAAAGCAACTTTGCACTCTTGTATAACAAATAACTATTAAACTCCGTAAGGTACAAATAAGAAAACGCATCGCTACACTCGATCGACACAGTGGCCATGAGCCTTTAGTTAGCTTGTCAATTTGATGTTTTTATTTTTATCTCAGAGTTTTATCCAGTCTCAGATTAAGCTTCATTACAGAGTGTGTCTGAATCTAAAACTGAAAGCTCTACTATTCCATTACGTCAAAATAAAATATTTATTCCCATGGATATAGGGGACGTACGTAGCAAAAAAAATCCTTATTTATTCCATAATCCGTAACCAGAAGGACGTCGTTGTGTCAAGTGCCAAGTAAAAACGGCAGAGGGGCTTGCACTTTAAGACTAGACGCACCCAACTTAGTAATTATTAGTAAAAAAAACACCAACTTATGTTTATAAATCGTTTTCTTACAAAGTAATTTTACAAATTTGCTCACGTGAAACATAGGCACAAAACAGCATTTATATGCACTGTAGTGATGAGTCCCTCACTCGTGAGTTACCTCGTTTGAGGCCCTCAAAATTTAAAATGAAAGAGTTACTCGTTTTTCAACTTTGAACCACCTCAATATAACTCCTCACTTTTCTGTGCTAGAGTCCGTCCGACTAATTGAGTGATGATAAACGAGTCAACTTATGAATTGACTGATGCTTGATTTGATGTGATGTAACATGGAGGAATAAGTAAACGTATTATAGGATTTTTCAATCTACCATTTTTGAAAGAAACGTCTTTATATTTATTTAATTCCATATTAATGTTTTGTTGTTTTCCATTTTATGTTAAAGTAATTTTGGTGGCATTTTATCCAGTGTAACTTGGATAAATAGCACATATTAATGGTTATCAAATAGTACCTACCTAATTTACGAAGACTAGGCACCTACTTACTTCCTAAGTAGGTACTTCTTCTTCTTGTGTCGATGCTTAGTTAAAAGGTAGCCCCCTCAATGACTCAGGGGTAGGTACTTACTTAAACACTTTATTAGTAGGTAAATAAAAAAAAATATGCACTGGCCAGAGTAAGACTACGTAAAAATTAGAGAGAGCGAGTAAGTTTCCCGAAGTTGCAAAACCGTGCGCGTGAGAGTTGTAAATAAAAGGTTCATTCAAGTTTTAGCACGCTCGGATCGGATGGTGCGGAGCGACGAGTACTTTGGGCGGCGCTCACACAACTCAATTTACTCCCTCCCTCATCCAAATCCAACGAAACGGTAACGCGCCACCTCGGACGCTCGTCTCGATCGCGCTCACGCCTCACTCGCTACGCTAGACGGTACTCTGTCACAATTACCACATCGCCTCACCTCAAATGAGGGGTCCTCACGAGTAACTCACAATGCAAAATGAGGTCTTCCCTCGTCCTCGTTTAAAATAGACGAGTTACCCAAACCCAACACTAATGCACTGATAACAAACTGTGCAGTAATCTTTAAGAATAGTGCAGTTATATTGTATAACAATCCATTACAGCCCGCTCGCTCTTGTTTGCTTTTTCTAAAAAGTTCCGTTTGTATAGAACCGTCTTGTGTTTCCGTCAGCACGATTTAGGATTCGGACATATTTTGCAGCGCCATCTAGTTGTATCTTTGTAGTCCTATACAAAGAAGTTTTAAAAATAGAATGTAGGTAGATGCTGGCCGAAAAGAAACATTGAAAAATAGCCGACCGCTATCGACTGAATGCGACTGAAAGTTAAGTTAAGCCGAAAACTCCACGCGGATGAAGTCGCAAGCGTTTCATTAGTCTACCCATATAAATATATTTAACATACAAGCCAAAGCAATCCGCAAAATTTGGGTATTTATTCGTTTGTTTAGTTATTTATTTAACAATATTGTTCTAATATTCTTTTATTGCGTGATAAAAATAAATCGTCCATAAACACGCGTATCGCGGATAACGTTTCAATTATCCGACGTATTGCTGCGGGTATCAAAAACGCGTTAACAATAAGCCATGAAATCTTCAGACGCGACTTTCATAAGTGATTCGTGACTTCTATAGACTGTCGCCTTTCCATCAAAGTGAAAGAGAATGGTATTCAACCAACAGAATCGCTAGAGAACATATAATATTCTAGTTCTAGAGATGTGTGGGTTTCAGTATCCTACTAATTAATTTTGGACGATTGAGCTACCTATGTAAAGCAATAGTCATCATCAGCATATGGGAGTCCAAAAAAAAATATTTATGAAAAATTCAATAGAATGAATCTATACATGTGTATATTATAAGAGTATGTAAGTATAAGTGTGTGTATGTGTGTGTGTATGTGTGTGTGTGTATGAGTGTGCGTGTGAGCGTGTGTGTGTGTGTATATTTAACGTATTATTAATTAGATGTAGCTACGTAAAAAATGTTTGACTAAAAGTAGCTGAGTAGAGTCGTGTCTCCCATTTCATCCTGCCTTAATAGAATTAGGGTGGCTCTACGTCAATCCACGTCATTAAAGTATAAAAGGAATGAAGCGTAAGCGTCGGTTACGGCTGGATGCTGCCTTTTAACTCGTGAAAGGACGTTTTCTTTGTGATTCGTCGGTAGACGTAACCTAGCACGGAGACTGATTGTAGCGCGGCTTTTATACTGGTGAATACTTCGATATTCATAAATTTGGATAACAAAACCAACCAAGGAACCAAGGTCACCGACATAGCTCTCAGAATTAGCAAGTTGAAGTTTGGGTAGGTCATATAGCTCGCAGAACTGCGGGCTTAGTACCTACAGGTTTTGATAGTTTACGAAACTATTATGAAGCTTCGTTTCCATCCAATACATTTACTGACAGCGTCCTTAGTTTTCTTCTCGTTTTCGCTAGGGGCGCTACAAGTAAATGTATGGAAGGAAATGAAACTTCATATAGTTTCGTAAACTATCAAAACCCGTACTAAGCCCCCTGACAACCGTAGGGGAATAAAGTTTTTTGAGTGGCGACCACAAATCGGACGACGCGGTAGAGGAAGGCCCTCCACTCGATGGACTATAACTTTTCATTTAAAAAACCGACTTCCGCCATTGTATTCGACTAAATAATTTTGGATGAATTTTTTTTTATGAAAGAACCATAGTTGTGAAAGGATTATGATACTTTCTGAATACAAATGCTTGGTGTCTTGCTGAAAATATCAAAATCGCCATATGTATGCCTACAATATTTGAGGAGTTCCCTCAATTCCTCCTGGATCCCATCATCAGAACTGGATTCTGAAAAAAATGGGACCAATCTGGAAGTATAGATATACTTCCAGATTGAAGAATTTTCCAAATCGGTTCATAAACGCCGGAGAAATGCGGTAACAAACATTAAAAAAAAAAAAAAAAAAAATACATTGAGAATTGAGAACCTCCTCCTTTTTGGGAAGTCGGTTAAAAAACATTATAAACGTCGCAGGAAGTCCGGTGGATGGAGGCGGCTCAAGACCGTTCGTCTTAGCATTCTAAGAGGGAGGCCTATGTCCAGCAGTGGACTTTTTCAGGTTGATGATGATAATGAAGTTTGGAAAACGTATCGTGTGTGAGCTGACATGGACTTCGCGGAATCAAAAACAGTGATATCCACGACACAGAGAATACTAGTGTGGGATCATGACTACATATTATGTGACCTGGCACTTTACCATGAGCTCTTATAGCGATTCAGTTCAAAAACTATTCAGTCCAAAATATCGGTTCATCGTTGACATGCATCCATCATCATTGAATAATTTTAATCGCAGAAGTCTATAGACCTTCTGCTACTGTGCCTTTTAATATAGCTGCGGACATCACGGAACCGATATTCAAGAGCTCATGGTTAGGCCTCTGTTGGGTGTTATGTTATGTTAATAATACGTTATAACTATAATTAAATAAAATGTCTTTACACTGTGGACAAATCCTAAATGGACCTCAGTCAGCATCAAAGCGTCTCGGGAATCAAGTGATGTTTTCTCACTAAAATTATGACGCCGAGTAATTTATGTCTCGGCGGTAAATTAAAGAAATCTGTTCGCTCCCGTGATGAATTAATAAGGAACCGTTTGAGGAGGGTTGGGAGGTAACAGAATTACTCAGTTAAAAAGTCTAGAGGGCCTTTTTGGGCTGTTCATTGAATTACACGGAAAAAAATAAAAGCTGAATTTGCTAGCTCTTGTCTCAGTTAGCATTAGGTATATCTTTATTTAGAAGGTATTTATGTAGGGTTTGGCCTTTTGAGACTTGAATTTTTGTATCTACAACGGAGTGATTTGTAACAATTTCATAAAAGGGAAGCGGGTCCTAACCTTTTTCGTAATAAAAATGTTTATGGGCTAAATGGGTTCAAGATTAATCTCTACATATTTATAGACGGCAACGTACGTCTGTTTTTATTTATGTATGTCACCTCTGCCATGACTGGAGGTGATATTTTGGGGTCTGAGTCTACAGCCTCCATCGTTTGTGGGCGTAACGGAGTTCTCCAAGCAACGAAACGAACGGATAATATGATGAAACAATTGATTATTTTCAAATTAAATTACACTTTCCACTTCAGACTAACTAAACTTAGCTAAGCGCGGTCACGGAAAAGTCCTCAGTGCATGTTCGATCGCTACCGGTTCTCAGAAATGTCTGCCCTTCGTCCCTCGATCCACTAGCACTTCGGCTTTGTCAACATGCAACAACATCGGTAAACGGAAATGAAACTAAATTAAAGACTACGTAATAAAAATTGTGAACATAAAATAATAAGAAAATCAGTGCTAATTTTAAATTAAATCAAAAGGTTAATTAACTAAATAAAAAAAACATGAAAAGATCTAGGTCTTCCGAATAATTAATTTCATTGTCGATCAATTTCTTGCAGCAGTTCCGGCAATATCCGACATGTATATGTATAGGACGACGCGGTAGGAAGGCCCTCCACTCGATGGTCTAAAAACATTATAAGCGTCGCAGGAAGTCGGTGGATGGAGGCGGCTCAAGACCGTTTGTCGTGGCATTCTAAGGGGGAGGCCTATGTCCAGCAGTGAACTTCTACAGGCGGATGATAACGATGATATTTTCTTTGTCTAAACCTTGTCTTGATGCCTTCCAGGTGCATTCATGTTCCAAGCAATAGAAGGTGACAGCGAGATTGAGAGGGTTAACAACATGACGCTGGAAAGGAACAACACAGCGCAGTATTTGTGGCAAAACGTCACTCTAGCACTCAACTTGTTCAATGAAACTGCACTGAAAGAGAGGTAAGGCATTCAAATGAGGCCGTATTCTCAAATCACACAGTGGATAAGATACCTACTCTTTAAGTTAAGGCACAGTATGATCATAAAATCCAAACATCCAAAAAGCAAACTTAAAGCTGAGAGTCATATTTGACGATGAAACCGGTTTGCACTTCAGACCGTATTCATTTTATGGGTTATTTTAGAATTAATCGTAACAAATCATAATATAAAACTGGCCAAGTGCGAGTCGGACTCGCGCACGAAGGGTTCCGTACCATTATATATAAAAACGGCAAAAAAAACACGTTTGTTGTATGGGAGCCCCCTTAAATATTCATTTTATTCTGTTTTTTAGTATTTGCTGTTATAACGGCAACAGAAATACATCATCTGTGAAAATTTCAACTGTCTAACTATCACGGTTCATGAGATATAGCCTGGTGACAGACGGACGGACGGACGGACAGTGGAGCCTTAGTTATAGGGTCCGTTTTACCCTTTGGGTAATCGTAAAAAAAATTGTGTTGTTGCCGTTCAAAATTAAGAGCATTTGACGAGTACGGATCACAGGCGTCCATAGGCTAGGGTAACTACTTTCCATTTGGTGGGCTGTATGCTTGTTTGCTGGTCAATTAGAAAAAAAGTCAGCGCTCTCGCTTAGCACCATATCTATCGCCCAGTTATAGACCTTTTAGATGGTAAATCCAGTCCGTCTCAAGGACATTCAAATGTAACCGAACTTTATCTATTTTCCAATAAGATCCAATCTCCTTAAACATCACACCATATAAAAGTAATCTCAATTGAACGTTAGATTGCCAAGATTCGCATAAACAGTTTATCTAAAATCCAGGCTGGAATCTGCGATCCAGCTAATAGTGATAAAGCGATTACATGATTCTGGTAGATAGATATCTCTATTTCTCTTTGTCGGTGTCTGAAATTTACTGAAATAGATTGGGGGAAACCTAGATTTTATTTGTGAAATTGTTTTTTCGCTACCGCGAAACTACCCGGTAACCATTTCTTATTTCAATTTGTTTATTGTTTAGTCTACAGTTGGTTCAGTTATTATCTAGGTTCTAAATGTAAAACATTAGCTTTAGAATTAATGCTAGAATTGAAAGACTAAACGAGCCTGGAGCCAAGATTTCAAAATAAATCTAATATTAAAAAATATCAAGTTCAGGGGCTTCAATTTGTTGAATAACTGAGGGCTAAGTACGGGTTTTGATAGTTTTTGAAACTAATTATGATGTTTCGTTTCCTTCTACAGTAAATGTATGGAAGGAAACGAAACTTCATTATAGTTTTCGAAAACTATAAAAAAAACCCGTACAACTCTTATTTCTGCGTTTACGCTTTGCGGAATTTATTTGTCATAGTAGAGCTGTGCCGTGGTGTGTTCATGTTGTATGTAATATATACCTACTAACTACTACCTAATTTAATTGGCTCGTTTCCGGTCACCCTGCGTTAGTTCAGAGACCAGCTAGCTTTAGGTGTGGTGAAACTGAAAAGGGCCTAATGATCAATGGTGAAGGAATTAGTGGTGAGGGTTCATTACGGCTAGCACAAGCTGACATTACTAATACGCTAATATTAATATTAGCCAATGACATCGGAGATGCTTTAAATCTTTGTAATTTGATTGGTTAATATTTGACACTATCGTCTCGACTCGCTAACGCATCGTTTACTCCCAGCGTCCCCCACCTATCTGGCCCCACTGGGGGACGTTGGGAGAAAAAAGTGCCAACGTCCCCCACTCGTGACAACGTGCAGAAATTGAATATTTAACAGTAGGAGAACTTTTTTTTCTGTTTTTAAGTGTCCATTATGATGATCACTGAACACGATTCTGCTGTCAGAATTGAAAATAGTTGCCGCGATTTTGAACTTTTTACTAACGTGTCAGCCTGTGCTAGCCGTACAGTGCGCATCGGAGAGGAATGATTTATGTTGATAATTTCCAGCATTAGTATGGAGCTTCACAAGTACCAGACGAAGATTGTGAACGCGCGTCGCCTCGGCTGGGACGGCGGCCGCTCCTCGAGACAATGGAGCTTCTCGTCCGCCTTCCTTTACTCCCTCACCGTTATTACTACAATAGGTAAGTTAACAAACATTTAAGAGACACAAAAAGCTAGAGAGCTAGCAAAAAGGCGCTTACGTCCTTTTGTACGCGAACGAAGTTTGCTTCTATTTTAGCTATTATTTCATCAAACTACATGAAACTTTGTACATATATGATCAATACACTAATATCTAAAACCGTGGTGTATTAGTTTCTTACAGAATTATTATAGTTACCCTTTGATTATTTAGTAAATAATCAAAGTAGTTACCATTATCTTAAACAAAATTAATAAACAAAAACTATTTTTTATAAAACTGACGCATCACGTGTCTAGATTAGTGTACTGATCATGTGTGTACAAAATTTCTCATGTAGTTTGATTAAATATTAGCCAAAACAAAAGCATACTTCGTTCGTGTGCAAAAGGGGGTAAGCGCCCTACCGGTTAACCTCCTCTTAAACATCCACCAACTTTTCACGACCAACACAGTCTTATTGGGTCATTTTTTTTTATACTACTTGGCAAGCAAACAATAGCATTTCCAACGGCCCACCTGTTGGAAAGTAGTTACCGTAGCCTATGGACGCCTGCAACACCAGAGGCATCACACGCGCACTCCCGACCCTGAGACATAAAGATAAGAAGGCTCATGTGCCTGTAATTACACCGGCACCCGTACCCTTCAAACCGAAACACAGCAATGCGAGCACTACTGCTTGGCGGCAGAAATGACTACCACCGCACGGTAGTCATTGATGAATTCTTATCCTCATCAATTATTGATTCAATAATTAATGCTTGAAGCTTCTTTAATTTCATGATTAATTGTGGTTCCAGGCTACGGTCACTTGTCTCCGAAGACCAATTGGGGCAAAGTGACGACCATTTTCTACGCTCTGCTGGGAATGCCTTTGTTCCTGCTCTATCTCAGCAATGTTGGTAAGGAACAGCTCGACTATGTTGCCCACTTATAAACTCACACCAATCGACAAACCTTTGCCAAAACTCATGCCATTTCATAAACTTATAATAACATAAAACAGAACACCCAACAAACACACACTATTACAACTACTCCTGCCCCCCTATTCCCTAACTGAAAGTCACTCGGTGACTAACGTTTGTCAAGTAAAATGGCCATCAATTGCTCAAAATGATCACTAGGAATTTGTCAATTGATGATTATTTTGCTTGTCAAACGTGTGACTTTCAGTTAAGGAAGAGGGGGCAGATCCCACACTAGGATCCCCTGTCACTGCCTGTGCGGATAATCTAACGACAGTATACCTTTGCCAAAACTCATTCCTAAAATGAACTCGACTCACAAACTCATGCCGACTCGTAAACATTTTAATTTTTTAACGCCGTTTTAGCACCGTCAAGATCACTTACCTTTTTTGATTATTCCCTAACATTTTGCGAACACCAAAAACCATGCCATTTGAATAACTTTACAATTCAATTTATCGGTTTCAGGAGAGCTGCTAGCACGATGGTTCAAGTGCCTGTACGCACTAGTGTGCCTCTGCAGGGGTTGTCCTGGTTTTACCAGGAGAAGGGTCATCAGGGTGAGGCCTCAGGTGATTACCTCATCATCATCATCAGTCAACAGTGGTCCACTGCTGGGTGTAGGTCTCTCCCATAGAATGCCATGACGAAAGATCTTAATCCGCCTCCATCCACCAATTTCCTGCCTAAAACGTCATTGATTTGAGGCGTTCCTATACTGTGTGTTGCATACCTAGTCAGTAGTTTTTGTGTCAGTTTATTTTTATCTTTCATTCTGGCTTTTGATATTTTATTCTGGTTCAAAATGTAGAGTTTGTGATGTTTCTGCTAATGGAGTGTAAATGTAGTTCGATTATTCATCAAAAGGAGGTTACAGTAGGGTGCTTACGTCTTTTTGTACAAGTTTTCTTCTATTTTGGCTATTAATTCATCAAACTACATGAAACTTTGTACACATGATCAGCAGGGCTACTCTTGACGCTCTATTCGACCCCAATTCAGGATTTAGTGTAATTTTTTCGTCAGAGAGTACTAGATTCCTTGGTCATTTGGTACTCTTGAATTCAATAATAGCGCACAATTTGTAGTGGAATTTTATGGAACTAAGTGAAATCGACTTTCTGTCTCTGTTGTTCATCACGCAAAGTCAATCGCGTGCTCTATCTCGATTTCAAACTCGATTTGGGTCAAGAGTGCCAAACAAGCGTTGAAACTGGATTGAGATTGGAACTGGATTGCGATTGGAACTGTTTTCAAGAGTAGCCCCACAGAAACGGTGGAGCGTCAGTTTTGTAAAAATTAGGTTTTTAAAATTTTTGATTTGGTAACCATATAATTTTATAAGAAACTAACGCACCACGGGTCTAGATATTAATGTACTGATCATGTGTACATAGTTTCATGGAGTTTAAAGAAATAATAGCCAAATTAGAAGCAAACGCGTGTGTTCGCGTGAAAAAGGTCGCAGTGAGTTCCTCTTAAATTTTCGGGTTTAATTTCAGATAGAGATCAGCGAAGCAGAGAGTATAGAGCGGCCGGCACACTGGCACTCCCAGTACTCAGAGTCTGATGTCACGCCAGAGTACGAGATGCCACAATATCACAGGGGGCTCCCAAGGTAAATGAATAAATTCTTTTGATTTGAGATAGTACATTATTTAAATTGGAATGTTATAAGAGGATGCCCATCCTATGAGAAGTTAAGTTAACTAGTTAGTTAAGGTGTTAAGTTAGTTAGTTGAGAGACTATGAGTGTACACACTAACAAAAATTTATCTTTGTTTCGTGTAAGATAACAACCTTCCGACTTAAGACCGTGCGTCGTTGCATTCTAAGGGGGAACTATGTCCAGCAGTGGACATCTACAGGCTAATGATGATGAACAACTTTCCTTTTACAGGAGGGCAGACTACCTCCGAAGTATCTCGATGCCAGCGGGTCCCCCGCGGCCCCCATACCTGGTTCCACCGCACATGGGGCCCCCGCGTGGCTGGTCGCTACCCGTGGAGAGGGAGAGTGATATCACAAGTGAATTTAGTGTCGTGACGTTTGATGCTCAGACAATCACAGTGCCGATCAGTGTGTGCGTTTCTATTATGGTTGGGTGAGTAGAGTCAGCCTAAAGAGAAAAATACACTGAGCGCGGGTGCGGGTCAGGTGCGGGTCAGGCGCGGGTCGGCTACGACGGTGGCGTCGAGCGCGAATGACCGACCCGCGCTCGCGCTCTGTGTGTTGTGCTTTGTTGTCAGCAAATATTAATTCATTGTTGGTTTTTATCCTCTGCCTGCTACTAATACTTTTCGTCACCGGTTCGTGCTTGGTCACCTGCTGTTAGACTAGTTTAATTTATGGAGGTTCTGAAAAGGGCGTGGTGACTGATGGTAAAAGAACCAGTGTGGTGAAAAGAGCGCCTCGCATCTTTCGTGCTCATGTTTTTGAATTTTCGATTATAGGATATTCCGGTTTCCTCATATTTTCCTTTATTTTTTTACACTTAGTAGTCATATACATACTCCTGATTCCACACTAGGATTCGCTGTGTTGTGGGTATCAGGAACTACGAGTACCATGGTACCATAACACCCAGACCCAGAACAAGCGCCCTTTTGCTAGCTATCGGTGACCTCCTACTAAGTTCACGAGTGATAGATGTTACCCACAAACCTTTCGCCTTTTTATGAGATTACAAGGTCTTGAATCAACTATCGTCACACCGCATCCGACAACCAGAAGTTGTTGTTCAACAGTCAAAGAAGTTAAGTTATGATTTGTTTAATTTTTTATGTTTTCAGTTACCTTATATTTGGCTCAATGTTGTTCGGCATGTGGGAGAAGTGGGACCAGCTCGACGGAGCCTATTTCTGCTTTATATCACTCAGCAGGTACTCAACACCTTCATCTACCACTACCAAGCCAACTTACACAAACATTCATACCAACAGGAGATACGAGACCACGCGTACTCATGGGCTCAAAACTTATCCAACATCTTTACAAACATGTTTTGCTAGATTTGGTGCAGCGGACCCGGCTTAAACACAATACTTATCATCATTATTGGCAGCTCATAATAATAATAGTCATATTAGTAATCCTCTATCCTCTATCCTCTATCCTCTATCCTCTATCCTCTATCCTCTATCCTCTATCCTCTATCCTCTATCCTCTATCCTCTATCCTCTATCCTCTATCCTCTATCCTCTATCCTCTATCCTCTATCCTCTATCCTCTATCCTCTATCTATATAAAAATCAATTGCTGTTCGTTTGTCTCGCTAAAACTCTAGAACGGCTGGGCGGATTTATTTGATTTTGGTTTTGTTGTGTTCATAATTGTCACGGAAAGGTTTAAATGTACCGGGACTACCGGGACCACCGGGATCACCGGGAACACCGGGACCACGCGAACGAAGTCGCGCGCGGGCAGCTACTTTATTGATAATTCTAATTATAGTTCAATAAGGTGTCTACATGGGGAATAACTTAGCACACATCAATTAATTAATGGTCCACTGCTCTTCTCTCTGCAACAGCCACGTCAAACGGTCCTGTCCTATTAATATTCCATTATTTTCTAAACTAGCTTTCGATTGCGATTTCGGAATACATTGCGGCGAGTGTTTTAGCTTTTTTTTTCAAAAGTAGACATAGGTGATTCGGAATTAAATAGCGCAATGAGCTGGAATAAGGGAGCAGATCTTTCCCTCTACTGTACGGCTAGCACAGGCTGACTAATATAAGTAACGATAGCGAAACGATAATAAATGTCAAATATTAACCAATCAAATTGATTTGCGATGTCATTGGCCAAAATTAACATTTGCGGTCATCTCGCTAGCCTTGATAACGTTAGTCAGCCTGTCTCACTATCGTACTCAAACTCGTGCATTACGAAACAGAGAGCTGATTCTAAGTTTTGACAAGCAATTGACACGGACGTATGGTGTGGTGTAACACGGATTATTGTATGGAAAATGAGGTTCATTGAGTGTACGCTAGGGGCGCTCATCGGTGTCGCCGTACAAAAATGCACACTACACCAGACCGTCCAGTCCGTGTCATTTGCTTGTCAAAACTCAGAATTAGCTCTCAGATTTCAACACCCTAACTCACGCTAACATTTAATTCTGAACTCAACAAGCACAAAAATTCATAAAATGACATGAGTTTGCTTGAATAAACTTCATGCTACGCCCAAACATATGCCACAGTAGAAACTCATGCCAAGTTCACAAACTCATATCAAACTTTGTTGTTTTTTCTGTTTCAGTATCGGCTTCGGTGACTTCGTCCCGGGCGAGAGGGTGTACACGGAGAGGATACAGACTTCGTTCATCGCGTGCTCGATGTATCTGATGCTGGGAATGGCGCTGGTAGCCATGTGCTTCAACCTCATGCAGGTCAATTAACATAAACATACATAACACAACACCCAACAGTCACATACGTAGTCATGATCCCACACTAGGATTTTCTGTCGTGGGTATCAGGAACTTCGAGTATCATTGTACCAATTGAAAAATAAAAAAGTTTTCCTATTCATGTGAAATCTTTAGTTTAGTCTCAATCTGGTTACTAATTCTGACTGTCTGTGTGTATTTTTTAATAATATTGTGTTCACTGCACACTACTGCAATATTATTAGTGCAAAACTTTCGATGTTTGTTTGTTACGCAATCACGCCCTAACGGCCGAACCAACTTCGATGAAATTTTACATTCTTGAAATTTTTTCACAGATAGATAATGACCTGATTTGAGATAGATTACTTTTATATCGGTGCAAGCAAAGCCACGGGCAGACATTAGTTTTAACGTAAATCCTCTTTTCTTTTTAGGAGCAAGTGATACACTACTTCGCGGGAATGAAACGCGCTTTGCAACGAATCTGCAGATGCAAGAGATAACGCCGATCTGGCTCAGTTACTTATTTATGGAAAGGTTTATTGGACTTTTATACCTATGTGAATTTTAATAAAGACTATATTTCTATTACTTTTATATTCCAAAATATTATTTACCATAACATAGTGTCGTAGTTCCTCCACGGGTCAGGTATATAAAGTGACTGTTAGAGTCTGTTCAGCAAAAGAGCCGTCGTGGCCAAATTGTGAACTAACGTTGTGAACTACATACAACTTACAACCATAATTAGGAGCTGGTTACTTTCTGTTGGCATTTTGAATCATAAACTTTATGCCAGCATTAGTTATTATTATTATTATTAAACTAAAGAAAAAGTAAGAGTTGTAATAGGATTAAAACGGACCAGAAGCGCTATTGTATTGCCCGCTAAACAAAAAAGGTAATTACGTACAGCAGTCAAAGTCAAAGTCATTGGATCCATTATATAATAACTATGACATCTTTTATACATGTAATTCAGCAATAAATATACTTTGACCTTGACTTTGACTTTCAGCAGCGCCCTCAAATCCCACGACGGGTCTCTTCCTGAACAGACTCTAGTACATGTTTAATGGCCGAAATAACCCGGAAATCAACTTTCTATTAGCTTGGCGAAGCCGTAATAATCCACTTTAATAAAGCAAATATTATAAGGACCAATTCGAATCAGTGGATGTCTCATTTGTAGAAAAGGTTATACTTACACAAATGATTGTGTGATGTTTAGAACAAATGAACATTAATCTTGGAAACATTAATTAAGCTATTGCACCTCATGTATATCATCATTAGCCGGTATACATCCACTGCTGTATGAGGCTTCCCCATAGCATGCATACTGTGCAAAGGGGGGATTTGTCATAAACACCACGCTTGGCAGGCAGATTGGTGATCGCAGTTTGGTGTTGAGTACTCAGGTGGATGCTGCTGCCCATCCCCTGGCGTAATCCCTTAATCGCCTTCTACGACATCTACAGAAGTTAGTCTTTTTCTTAGGCCGAGACAGCCTCATCTAGGTATCATCATCATCATCATCATCATCAACCTGTAGAAGTCCACTGCTGGACATAGGCCTCTCCCTCAGAATGCCACGACGAATGGTCTTGAGCTGCCTCCATCCACCGACTTCCGGCGACGTTTGTAATGTCTTTAGTCCATCGAGTGGAGGGCCTTCCTCTACCGCGTCGTCCGGTTTGTGGTCGCCACTCGAGAACCTTTATTCCCCAACGGTTATCAGTTCTTCGAGCTATATGACCTGTCAATTGCCACTTCAACTTGCTAATTCTGAGAGCTATGTGACCTTTGTTCTTCTACGGATTTCCTCATTTCGGATACTATCACGTAGTGAAACTCCTAGCATAGCTCTCTCCGTAGCCCGCTGCGCGACTTTGAGCATAGCTAATTATAGTTAGCGACCACGTCTCAGTGCCGTAAGTCATCACGTAGTCATACTGGTTTATAAGTGCAGGTTTAAAAGAATAGAAAATTTCTAAGGGAATTTTTATTCTTCGTTTTCTACCACTAAAACCACAGTTTCTTTAAACCAAAGCACAGCAAAGTGCAGTAAAACGACAAAGTCCCATTGTCGAAGCACTCGCACTGAAGTATTCATGCGAAGTACTCTTTCAATTTATGGAATGGTTCTAAACACCGCTGTAACTACTATGAGGATCACACATGTGAGCACGCATCCGCACAGTGCTGCTATAATCCCATACAGTGTGTGCTTTGCATAGGATGATGTCCGGCGTCCGACCGCACCCACTTAGCTGATGACATTCAAACAACAGCTTTTAGTATGTGCGCAGCGCAGTGCTTAAAGCCAATGCTTATAGATGTGGTTCAACCTTTCAATGCTGTGGAACTAACGTGGAGGGAAAATAAACAATAGAGCTCTCATGGTAACCGCCGCGGTGGTTGGCACTCAATTGACTGATGATGATGACTGTATTAGCCCAGTGGGAAGCAACTTCTGTCGTTCTGAAAGTCAAGGGTTTGAATTTGGTGACGGCAACATTGGCGTGCACCAAGAAGTTGTTTTCACCACAAAATAGTGCGTACCCTGATAATAGTCATCATCATCACCAACCTGCAAACGCCCACTGGATGAGGCCTCTCCCATTGTATACAATGGGGGGATTTGCTATGGCAATCCGCCTGCCAAGCGACCTTAATAATAGTGATTGGTGACTTTAATAATAGTGCCCAAGGAAAGCTATCGTAATTAAACTCTGTACTTGTATGTATGTAAGTAATTGTAGGTCTGTGTGTGTTTATGTAGCTAAAAGGTATGCTAAGGACGACCTCTGTGGCGCGGCGGGCGAAGGTTTGCCTGCGACGCAGGATTTTGCGGGTTCAATTCTCGCCTCGGAACAAATATTTGTACGATCTGCAGATATTTGTTCAGGGTGATCTGGGTATTTTTTATTTATAAAAAAAAATATGTATCTATGTAATGTATTGTATTAAGTATATCAGTTATCTAGTACCCATATCACAAGGTCTGCTTAGCTTGGTGCTAAATAATATTGTGTGAAATGTCCAGCATTTATTTATTTTATTTATTTTGCTTGTACACCGCCATCTTTTTATTTTGTTTCATTCAGTCTATCCAAAGGTTGTCTGAAAGAGGTGATTTAATCGCTTTAACCGATAAGTGGGTCCCGGTGCAACATAATTTTTTGGTCACACTTAAAATTAATGTTTTCCATATAAGTGTGGCAAAATAACAAGCTTTGGTTAAAATTGTGTCTCTCAGCACTGCCCACACATCAGTTTCACAAATTGTTGGTGAATCTTATTTCTGTTAATAGGTTAGTGTCTGTGCCTACGGTTCATATACGTACACGCGGTTCCCAAAAGTATTATTCCTCTCTGAATGTGGAAACTATTAGCAATCTGTGGCGTAAGGTTCTTCGCAAACGCCACTTACCAACATTAGGTGCTTTCAAATGCACTGGGGGTACACGGTGAATTGTTTTCAGGGTTCCGTGACAACGTGAACAAGAAAATAGCCTAGTTTCAAAAAATGCAAAATCTAAAAGTAAATAAAAATATCTTATCTTATCTAAAAGCTTGCAAGAACGCACCATTTTGCAGGGTGCACCCTTAATCGTTTTGACGACCTCTGTGGCGCGGCGTGTGGTAGCCGGCTGAGATGCAAGAGGTTGCGGGTTCGATTCCCGCTGCGGAACTGCTGTTTGTATGATCTGCAAATATTTGTTCCTGGTCTGGGTGTTATTAGTACCCACGACACAGAGAATCTTAGTGTGGAATCAAGACTACCCCCCTGTTTCATAATCATTCTCTAAACCTATTTTAGTTAAAATATGATATTTTACATCAGAGCGAAGAAAACAAGAGCTATTTTATCTAAAATAGGTCTAAAGAATGATTATGAGCCAGACCGTCAGTATGTGTCTGTTGGGTGTTATGTTATCTATGTTATGTTTTTCCACAATGGTTAATACCATTTACATAAAATACAGAAAAGAGAAGAAATCTGTAGAATAAATGTTCTCGAGTGGCGACCAAGAGTCGGACGACACAGTATAAGGATGACCCCCCACTCGATTGACCGATAACGATTGCAGGAAGTTGATGGATGGAGGCGGCTAAAGACCATTTTTCGTGGCATTCTATGAAAGTGCCCTATGCCTTAATAGATAGATAGAAAATTCTTTATTGCACATCTTAACAATACTGTGCACCGGCGAACTTAATGCTAGATAGCATTCTCTTCCAGCTAACCTTTGATAATGTCTTAATTTTCGCAATGTTTAAGAAATGACAAAGAAGACCACATTGTCCGATGTGACAATCACAATACCACTTCGCATTCGGCATTTCGATCACCATTGCCATGAATCCCAGCAGACCTTGCTTGTCACAAATAATTGTTTCCTCCGGAACCCTTATACCCCTTTTTGTATTCCCACTTATCGTTTCCGCACTGCACTAGAATACATTACCCCGCGAATGAAACTTGAAGAACTGCGGCCATATGCCTGAAGTTTGCGCATTACTGCAATGGCCCACTACGGGTTGGATCACAAAACACGCACGGAGCAGCACCGGTGCCCAAACTAATAACATAAGCGTGGTTTTTATGGGATGACAATAGAATGCGAATAAACGTGATCACACGCGCGTTTTTAGCGATACTCCGTACATGGGCGCCATTTTGATGTATGCGGGTGTATAGTATGTATGTGGTCCAACCTTATTCAAGCTATGGCCCGCTTGCAATGGCCTGCGATTTGTTCTCACTTTTTACGTCCTTACGGGCCGTGGGGCAAGTGGGCACTTAATTTTACCGGTCTTTACTTTGCTTGAAATGAGGCAAAAAGTTACGCCTTTTTCCAGTTGGGTTAAAGTTTTTTTATAATGCTGGGATGAGGAAAAAGGGGTTTTTTTACTTGTTTATATTATAAACTGTGTTGAGAGTGTATACGAAGCAAGAAGTGTAGTATAATGGGAAGTTTTCTGACAACTGAAAGAAAATAGTTCTAAATCCATGCATAGATGGTGCAGTCCAGATATGGTTGTCTAAATTTTGTCGGTCAGCCACCAACTGTCAGTGACACTGACTTCACTCGCTTTTGCTGCTTGTTGGTGAAGTAAAGTAAGTATCTACGTAAAGTTTTTGTTGAAATACTGATATATTTGTTAGTTTTACGTTATTGTTATAATTTTTTGTTGTTATTTTTTAAAGCCGGACCAAGTAGACTTGAAAAACAAGCTTCAGAATCGCAACGCGAAACTTGGAGGAAAAAAAGGGAAAACAAAGAGAATTTGTTCTCTGTGGTGCTTTTACAAAATCTTCAGAAGACACAAACATGTCGAGTCACCGCCATCTACCGGAATTTTAAGAACTATTTTTTCTTTTTAATTGCCTCCTTGATAACTTCCCTTTGTAGCAAGTGGAATTCCGTGTTCTCTGCCTACCCCTCCGGGAAACCGAAGTGAGTTTATGTATGCATAAAAATAGATCATTAATACTATTTTACCGCTTTTCAAAATCTTGAATTAATTTTAAACCTCTCTTTGGAATTCGTTAGTATTTTTTCTATATAGGTATTAACATAACATAACACCCAACAGTCACATACATAGTCCTGATCCCATACTAAGATTCCCTGTGTCGTGGGTATCAGGAACTACGAGTACCATGGTACCATAACACAGACCAGGAACAAATATTTGCAGTTAATGCAAACATTTGTCAAGCATGACAAATGTTTTATTTGTGAGGCAAGAGTCAGGGAGGGAGAGGCTTATCATTGGAGAATTCAGGATGTGCATGATGATGATGATAATGATGATAAACAAGTATTTGCCTGCTGCGTAGAGCGACTCACCGAGCTGTGAAAGTTAGGGCGCTGCCACACGGGCGTTGCGGCTGCGCTGCGTCGGCGCTGCGACGACGGATCAGTGACACTCCGTAGTTCTACATACAAATCTGAACGACACGCCACACGGGCGTTGCCGGTGCGTTGCGTCGTCGCGACGCGCGCGCAACGGACAAGGAGCTGGGGAGCGGGGAAGGGAGCTGCGTTGAAACGATGGAGCGGCAGCGCAGTATTTAATAGCATTTCGAAGCATAGCATAGCTGCGTTGACGCAGCGCTTGTGTGGCATTCATTGCGTTGCGACGACGCAGCGCAGCCGCTATGCCTGTATGGCATCGCCCTTAGGCTGATCTACCACTACAAGCTTCATAGTTTGCTGTGAGTATAGCCTTTAGCAAAGTTACGTGGTGAATGGTAAAGTATTTGAATCATGATAAGCAGTCTTGAAATATTATTATAATTGCCACCCACGGCTTTAAAATGTGATGGCAGCCAATATTAATGAGACCTGAAATCGGTTCATTTAAATATTCTAGCAGAAGTCTAAAATGGTTGATGATAAACGGGGTTTATTCAAATAACCTATTTAAAATTTTGCTAATGTTTCGTGAGTCCCTATAATAATATAATGCCTGTACTCCAAAGAAGGATTTTTAAATATGATACTCGCGTAGCGATAACAAAAGATAAGATACTTATAAATGTTAGCTATATTTTTTTATTGCACACATAAAATATTTACAAGCATGTAATAATGAAAGACATGTACAAAGGGGAGCTTAAACCTTAAAAGAGTTTTCTTCCAGCAAACTTTTGAGGCTAGAGAGAAGGTGATATAAGTACGTAAACAAGTGTAAGTAAGTGGTAACAGAAAAAGAATTTCCTGTTATCATTTTAATTTAAAGTTCTTATCTATTTAATAACTCAACTTATCCTAACATAAAAAGCGCAAAGCTATCGTTAACCCTCGATTTACCCTCACAAAACCCGCAAGAATAGAGCCTGCCAATAACTAATGTGATATCCAAACTAGCCGCGGGCTAGTAGTGTAGTAGTAGTCGTGTGAACTGCGCCCGTACCTTTCACACAGAGAAGCCGAAAGCTACACCGAAATTCGGGATTATCTTTCTTTACATGATTATGTTGGTATTGTAGATGCTCCATTTATTTTTGACTACACTCTGGTGTTTTTAAGCAAGTAAGTAGTGTTAATGCAGAGCGAGTATTGCTATTAAAGAAACGGATGCCGTCAATAACTAATGCGCTGTCCATAGGTGGACTATTTTGGTCCAAAAATTGAAGAAAAGGAAAATAAAATTTTTTTTGCTCCTTTTTTTTTAATTATTTCAAAATTCTTTTACAATACCTACAAATTCATTATAAAATATTATTTTTTGTTTTTAAATACTTATAAACCATTATCCTATTTTTTTCTTTATATTAAAAATAAATAATTAATTTTTATGTGTAGTTATTTTTTTAAATTTAATTTTTTGACTTAAATTAAAATATATTTAATAATGATTAAAACTTTCAAAAGGTTTCGGCTTCCTTCATCAGGTTTACCGAAAGCATTTCTTGGATCAAGGCAATACTTCGCGACTCTACATCTAAAGCCACCAGACCGTCACAGCCGTCCGATAACTGACTTTGACATATTTTTCCTGTCATATTCACAATTTCATACGTAATCAGCCGGAAAATGATTTCGGGAGGGTCTGAGATGATGTGGGTAAGGGGATGCTCTGATTTAGGAGAAAAATGGAAGAACTGTTTGACGATTAGAAAAAGGGTTAGCCTTTGATTGTTTAAGTTCAAGATGCCTTCACACAGTGAACCATAATATTTCGCTTACATTTTATACAACTGGGCCAATATCCTAACCTCGATTTTTGGTTGAGCCTAATGACAGTTATTTCGGTCCTAGAATAATTTGATCAGTAGGATAAAGTTACAAAGCCAACTGTGCGATATAAATCTCAATGCACGACATATCATCGCTCGCCATGTGATGCCATCTTTAGGCAGAGGTGATATTTTTACCCGGCTGTAGGTACGGAGTGAAAAGAGGGTAATGCTTTTAGCTGTCTGTCTCTTGATTCTCGCGAACATTTTATCGTAGTGAAAAGTAAATAGAGTTTTCAAGTGAATTTATTAAAGTTGATTTTTATTTCTTTGGACCTAATAAAAAGGCTTGGTAAGACAATTTCAAGATTGAATTGCTCACAAAGTATTGTAATATGTTTTACCCTTATCTTGTGCAAGGTCTTTTAGATGTTTCTTATTGAGTAGAGACACGCTATTATGTCGTAGTTTTTCGGGTTGACAATCAAGTAATGTCGTCTGAATTTATTGAAGTGAATGTTCGCGTGACACAACGAAGTAAAATAGACACACATGACATACAAGAAGAGCTTTTGTAGTTTTGTAAAGGAACATGTTAAGGGGCCTGCGAAGGCCGCAAGCAAATTCAATTTGTAGTGTTAGCTTTTGTAAAATGTTTAATTACTTAAAGTTGTTTTTAGTACCTATATGTACCTATATAATGAGTATTTCAATAATTCAGTTCAATAGCTTGTTTTTATTCGTTGTTAGCACGTTCCCAAGTAAACAACGTTATTCGTTATCAATAGCCGGTATTGACATCTAGCTTCGTTGCGCTTAGTATAAAAGGTGTTCACTTGGAATCGTGCATTCAGTCGCCATCAAGCTTTCAATGTGAAAACACCTAGTGTGCTAGTAATAATGTAATAAAGTGAAAGTGATTATAAACAGTGTTGTCGTATTTTTCTACACTCTCCTTCAGTTCAGAAGTGGGATAGCACCAAGGAATTTTAAGTGCTTTGAAACCACCTTGGTGATACCGTACGCCCATTGCCAGGATCATGGAACACCCATCTAGTGAAAGACATGCAGGCACTCCTGAGTTCAGATTGCTGCAGCGCAATCACAGCCGGAGCCCTTTACGCAATCGTAGCCAGGAGCCAGTACGAAACCGCAGCCCGAGGCCAGTACGGAGCCTCAGCCGGAGGCAAATCCGCAGTCCCAGCCGGAGGCCAATCCGCAGTCGTAGTCGAGGGTCAGTCCGCAGCCGCAGCCGGAGGTCAGTCGACAGCCGCAAGCGGAATTCAGTCCGCAGTCGCAGCCGGATGCCTATCCGCAGTCGCAGCCGGAGGCCAGTCCGTAGTGGCAGCCGGAGGCCAGTACGCAGTCGCAGCCGGAGCCCACTATACGGACTTAATCGCGCACAGCAACAGCAAAGCAACAACAGCCCAAGGCACGATCATGAGACGTCGAGATACCATCAACGTGAAGACGTGACACATGAACATAGTGAGCTACCGTCCTGTTCAAATAATGTAAGTACACATACAAACGTTATATTACCAGCTGTAGAAACTACTAGCGCACCAGACGCAAATACACTACTTGTAAACATTGTTAAAGACCTTGTTCAAAACATGAAAACAGACAGTACAGGAAGTAATGAATTTTTTCCTGTCATGAATGTCGTTCCTGAATTTGACCCTTCCAAACGTACTCAGAATATTGAAATGTGGCTTACAAAAGTCAATGAATGTGCAGAAATGTACAATTGGTCAGACCGAAAAAAAATCCATTACGCTTTACCAAAATTGGCAGGCTTAGCACAAAAGTGGTATCAAGGACTTCCTAGTCTGATGTTTTCCTGGTCTGAATGGCAAAATAAGTTACGTTCAGCATTTCCTAGCGATGAGAACTACGCGCAACTGTTGACAGACATGCTTGCTTGCAAAGCACGTTTTGGCGATCCATTAGAGGAATATTTTTATGAGAAAATGGTTCTGATCAACCGATGTAACATATCGGGTAAAAGTGCTATTGACTGTATTTTGTTTGGTATTGATGATCGTTCTGTAAGAACTAGTGCAGAAGCAGCACAGTACTCTGAACCCGATAAATTACTCGTAATACACGAGTAAAAAGAGTGTAAAGTTATGTAAGAGAACTGACAAAATAAATACCACGCAGCCAGCAAGCATGCTTGACAACAAGCGTAATAATAATAAGATACAATATAACAATAGAACATTTAATAATACTGGAGGATCTAAACAAGGCAAATGTTACAATTGTGGTGAAGAAGGTCATCCATATTATAGATGCAGGCAACCAATAAAAAAATGCAGTAGCTGTCTTAAAGTAGGACATTTAAGTGACGATTGTCCTATAAAAAGTGGTAATACAATAAAAACTGTTTTACGCATATCACAGCAACAGGACAATGATGAATTAAAATATTTTAAACCTGCATCTGTGAACGGTCAAACCTTAGATTGCTTCATAGATTTTGGAAGTCAGTGCTCAATGTTAAGAGAATCTACAGCACGAGCTCTAACTACCACGTGGTGTGAAAAAGACTTGCCAACTTTGAGAGGCTTTGGTGATTCTGTAGTTAGCTGCTTAGGTAGATGTGAAATTGAAGTTGAAGTTGACTCTGTAAAAGCAGTTTTATCGGCCTTAGTAGTTCCTGATCACTTGTTACAAGTCCCTTTACTTTTAGGCCAAACTTTTACAGAACAGGAGCACATAGTTGTTTTTAAAACCAATGACGTGCTTAAAATAGTGACAAAAACTGAAAGAGACTTTGAACGAGTATCATTGCGAGTAGTAACTGATACAGAGATTAAAGGTTATACGAAAGTCGATGTGTATTCTCAACCTAATTATAGCGGTGATTTACTCATTGAACCCAGTATGAGCCAAAAGTCTCATGGAGAATACAAAGTAATACAAAGTCTAATAAAACTAACTAATGGTTATGGGCAAATTGTGCTTCAAGGATTAAATCCTCTAGGCTTTGTTTTGAAAAAGGAATCACTCTTAGTGCGTGCTCTACCACTATGGGAAGTTCAGACATATAATGTGAATAGAGTCCTAAATAATAATGACGAACTGCTAAACTCAACCATAGACAGTTCTCTGATCAACGTCGATGATGATCTTAACTCTAATGATCGTGAACTTTTGTCAAAATTGTTAACGGACTATAGAAATTGTTTTGCATTTTCAACGGAAGAGTTAGGATGTATAAAAAACACTGAAATGGACATTCAATTAAATGACAAAACTCCTGTAGTTTACAGACCGTATAGATTGTCTCATCCCGAGCGCAAGGTAGTTAGGGAAATGGTCCAGGAACTAGGTGATTCTGGAATAATACGTCCTTCCACTTCCAATTACGCGTCTCCAATTTTACTCGTAAAGAAAAAAACTGGTGACTATAGACTTTGTATAGATTTTAGAGCCTTAAACAAAAAGACGATTAAAGAACACTATCCATTGCCAAGAATTGACGATCAGTTGGATAATTTGTCTGGGTATAAATATTATACAGCTCTTGATCTTGCTTCTGGCTATTACCAGATACCCATGTCAGATGCGTCAAAGCATTTAACTGCATTCGTAACTCCAGATGGCCATTTTGAGTTCAACAGGATGCCATTTGGACTTTCAAATGCACCGTCCACCTTCCAGAGAGCAATTAACAACATTCTCGGTAATGCGCGTTTTAAAGAAGCATTTGCGTATATGGATGATGTAATAATACCATCAAAATCGATTAGTGAAGGTTTTGAAAAATTGCGTAAGACTTTAGACTTGTTTCGAGCTTCGGGTATAACCCTCAAACTGTCTAAGTGCAACTTCTTTATGAGATCCATTGACTATTTGGGGTTCGAAGTAAATGAAAATGGAATTAAGCCCGGAAAGAAAAAGATAGAAGCAGTAAAAAACTTCCCCCGTCCCACTGATCAGCACAATGTTCGACAGTTTATTGGTCTAGCAAGTTTCTTTAGACGATTTATAAAGGGATTTTCCACGATCGCAAGACCACTTACGCAACTTTTAAAGAAAGATTCAAACTGGTTTTGGGGAAATACTGAAGAAGATGCCTTTCTAAAATTAAAACAGGAATTAGTTATTCGTCCAGTACTAGCCTTCTATAATCCAGCTTATGAAACACAAGTCCATACGGATGCCTCTAAGTTAGGAATTGCTGGTATTCTAATGCAAAGACCAAATAAAGATACTCCATTCAGTGCTGTAGCCTACTACAGCAGGCAAACATCTCCCGAAGAGTCTCGTTTTACTTCTTATGACTTAGAGACTCTCGCTGTAGTCACATCTGTACATCAGTTCAGAGTGTACTTATTAGGTCTTAAATTCACTATAGTTACAGATTGTAACTCTGTCCGGGCTACATTCGAAAAAAAAGACATGTTACCACGCGTAGCGAGATGGTGGAACATACTACAAGAATATGACTTTAATATCATATACAAACCGGGAACCAGTATGTGCCATGTTGACGCCCTCAGTCGTAATCCGGTACCACATGACATCATTCATACAGAAGTTAGATTTATTGACTCAAATTGGGTAGCAACTGCTCAACAAAATGATTCGGAACTTCAAAGAATAATCACAATACTTAATGATAAAGAAACTGACAATATCATCGAAATTAAAAATAATTTTGTGGTGAAACGTGGACTATTGTATCGGAAAACAACTGAGGGTGATCGTTGGGTTGTCCCTAAGGGAGTCAGATGGCATTTGCTTAGAGCAAACCACGACTCTTTAGGACATTTTGGTTTCGAAAAAACTTATGACAGGATAAAAAATCAATACTGGTTTGCTAAAATGAGACGATTTATAAAAAAATATGTAGATTCATGTTTTGAATGTGCACATACTAAAGTCCCTGCCGGTAAAAGGGCTGGAGAATTACATCCAATACCAAAAATTGACCGCCCATTTCATACAGTTCATATTGATCATCTCGGCCCGTTCGTGCGCAGCAAAACGAAAAATGCATATCTCCTCTTGATTATCGATTCATTTACCAAATATATAATATTGGTACCAGTAAAAAGTACCAAAAGCACCCATACTATTAAGGCTGTGAAAAATTATTTCCATACCTTTGGTGTGCCAAAAAGATTGGTATCAGATAGAGGAACCTCCTTCACTTCAAAGAGTTTCCAGAAATATCTGGAGTCATTGGGAGTTAAACACATTTTAAATGCAGTTGCCACACCAAGAGCAAATGGGCAAATAGAACGCTACAACAGAACAGTATTAGCTGCACTTAGTGCGAAAAACGTCAATAAGTCAGAGAAATTATGGGATGAATCGGTGTCTGAAGTACAATGGGGTCTAAACAATACAATTAATAAAGGATCGGGTAAGAGCCCTGCTCAGGCACTATTTGGGATTAACTTAGTAGGGACTAATGATTCTGCTCTATCCCTTCATACTATTAATGACGAATCGCACAGTGAATGTAACATTGATATTATCCGAAGTGAAGTGAGTGAACACATTGCTAAAAAACAAACTAAACAGAAAGAGTTATTTGATAAACATAGAAAGAAAACTAATTACCGTTTAGGTGAACTAGTGAGAGTTGAAAGGGAAGTCCCTTCCTGCGGTCAAAGCAGAAAACTAGTTCCGAAAATTCGTGGACCTTATCGTATTATTAAGATTTTCGAAAATGATCGGTATTTGGTCGAAGACACACCACTGTCTCGAAAAGGAAATAGACCATTTAAGTGTGTTTTCGCTGTGGATAAGATTCATCCATGGCTTGTGTTCAACAGGACCAATGACGAAAATGAATCAGATAACGAAGATGATAGTGATACATGACTGTAACATTATTATTTCATATATTGGGTTGATTATGCATGTTTATGATATTAATTTAATCGATTAATTAATATGGTTTCATGTTAAGATTTTTGTTAATTGAATTGCTGGAAACATGAAGGGGTTTCAGTAATTCAGTACCTAATAAGTTACGATAACAAATACAGTATAAAGTATTACAGACATGAAGGTTCTAAAATACTGAAATTTGTTTATAGCTGCTGAAGACATGAAGGAGCTTCAGTGGAATAATATAATTAATATTGAATACATGAAGGGGCTTCAATATTAAGTTTTTTATAAATAATATTTTGAACTGAAAACATGAAGGGGTTTCAGTTGCAGAATATAATGAATATTGAGCCATGAAGGGGCTTCAATATTAAGTTTTTTATAAATAATATTTTGAACTGAAAACATGAAGGGGTTTCAGTTGCAGAATATAATGAATATTGAGCCATGAAGGGGCTTCAATATTAAGTTTTTTATAAATAATATTTTGAACTGAAAACATGAAGGGGTTTCAGTTGCAGAATGTAATGAATATTGAGCCATGAAGGGGCTTCAATATTAATTTTCTTATAAATTATATTTGAACTGAAAACATGAAGGGGTTTCAGTTTCAATCTTATTGTTGTGTGTTAGAACAATAAAAATTAAATTATAAGTTTTGTATCGCTTCTATTTTTTAGTTTTAATATTATTTAAATATTTTTTCCTCTAATTTATAATGTTTAAAAAAAAAGATATTAACAAATTATAAATTAAAGAGATAATTGTGTGTGATTTTGGTTCTGTGTGCATCAGATGGATATAATACCTTCACGAGACGTGAAAATTTACAGGAAAGACCGACTGTTAGCTTTTGTAAAATGTTTAATTACTTAAAGTTGTTTTTAGTACCTATATGTACCTATATAATGAGTATTTCAATAATTCAGTTCAATAGCTTGTTTTTATTCGTTGTTAGCACGTTCCCAAGTAAACAACGTTATTCGTTATCAATAGCCGGTATTGACATCTAGCTTCGTTGCGCTTAGTATAAAAGGTGTTCACTTGGAATCGTGCATTCAGTCGCCATCAAGCTTTCAATGTGAAAACACCTAGTGTGCTAGTAATAATGTAATAAAGTGAAAGTGATTATAAACAGTGTTGTCGTATTTTTCTACACTCTCCTTCAGTAGTGAGTGTCAAAATCAGCTATCCCTGTTTGGCACCCGGGCCACTCCCTCTGCATGCGCGATGGGTGTACGAGCCGTTCGGAATTTATATCAAATTAGGTCGTGTTCTATAATACCAAAAATTATGATTAAAAACTTAATGTTTTTTTCATATCTTGTTGTTATTCTGTAACTTGACAATATATGCTTTGTTCCTAAACACATAATACTAGAAAGTACGTTGTTTTTAATACGAAACAAATAAGATGAAAACATGTCGTAAAAGTCGTAAAAATATACAAAATGGAATTCGCTTAAATTTCGTATCAGGTAAATATTTTGAAACAAAAACTATCTAGGACCCTAGATAAATACTATCCGAATCCGAATAATAGCATAATATGGTGGAAATATGCTCGAACTACAAATGATTTTGGTATTACGTTTGCATGGGCAGTTCATCCTTCCCCGACCCCTTAAGGTACTTAATCTTTTAGTCAAAAGATGGTCAATGGTCTTTCTAACCATGTAATGGTGTTTTTTTTTTGTTTTTTGGCAAAATCAGTGCTTCCACGAAGAACTTAACACTTAGGAACTCTAACGAACTTTGACGACCTCTGTGGCGCGGCGGGTTCGCCTGTTTCGTAGGAGGTTGCGGGTTCGATTCCCGCCTCGGAACAAATATTTGTACAATCTGCAGATAATTATTCTGGGTGTTCTTGGTATTTTCTAAGAATAATAAAAATATCTATCTATGTAATGTATTGTATTATGTATATAAGTTATCTAGTACCCATAACACAAGATCTGCTTAGCTTTAGAAAATGTTGTGTGAAATGTCCAGCATTTGTTTATAAATAATTTAATAACAGCGTTTAATTCTTACCCCTTTATTCATAATCAGTTTTTAAACCTATTTTAGTTAAAATAGCTTTTGTTTTGTTCTCTCTGATGTAAAATAACATACGCCAAAACAAAAAAAGCTATTTAAGATATCAAAGGTTTACAATTTATTATGAACTAGTTGCGCCCCGCGGTTTCACACGCGTGAATAATGATGGAAATTGATGATTATGATGATGATGAAAAGTAGCCTATGTGTTAATCCAGGGCGTAAAGTATCTCCATTCCAAATTTCACTCAAATCCATTCAGTAGTTTTTACGTGAAAGAGTAACAAACATCCATACTCACAAACTTTCGCGTTTATAATATTAGTAGGAAGTAGGATAAGAGAGTTAGTATGTTAATTGTATTATTTGATGTTGTATATCAATACTAGTTGCACCCGCGGTTTCACTCGCGTGAACAATGATGAAAATTGATGACGATGATGATGAAAAGTAGCCTATATTATTAATCCAGGGTATTAAGGTATATACATTTCAAATTTCACTCAAATCTGATCAGCCGTTTGAGTTTGAAGAAGTAACAAACATACTCACAAACTTTCGCACTTATTAATATTAGTAAGATAAAATAAGATAGTAAGAAGATAAAATAAGATAATGCTCTTAAATTTTTTTTTTTTTTTTTTTTTGTATCTTGGCTCAAGTTTAAAATTCGTAGAGAAAACATATATTATTCATGCATTATGTTTAAATCAGTTAACGCATTAACGTGGCTCTTTAGTTACGAACTCACAAACTTTCGCGTTTATAATATTAGTAGGAAGTGGGATAAGAGAGTTAGTATGTTAATTGTATTATTTGATGTTGTATATCAATACTAGTTGCACCTGCGGTTTCACTCGCGTGAACAATGATGAAAATTGATGACGATGATGACGATGATGATGAAAAGTAGCCTATATTATTAATCCAGGGTATTAAGGTATATACATTTCAAATTTCACTCAAATCTGTTCAGCCGTTTGAGTTTGAAGAAGTAACAAACATACTCACAAACTTTCGCTCTTATTAATATTAGTAAGATAAAATAAGATAGTAAGAAGATAAAATAAGATAATGCTTTTAAAATTTGTGATCCTCACTTATCTTGGCTCAAGTTTAAAATTCGTAGAGAAAACATATATTATTCATGCATTATGTTTAAATCAGTTACTTTCGGATTTATAATATTAATGTAATTTTATTATTCGTATTCTCCTCTATCTCCATGATTTTCTTGCAATGTATTCTTGTATCGACAGTTGTAAAGGCAGCGACTGGACATTCGAGTTATAGCTTCCGGCTCGCTGACTCGCTGCTTGTTGCGGGTGTAGGTACTGCTTAGTAAGCAGCCTCCCAACATAGCAAAATACGTAGTAAACAAGCCGAGATCTCACTGAAATAGAGATTGCATTTTTAGATGAAGAAATGTAACGAATGGAAATTCTTATAGGAAATTGATAGGTTGGGACAAGATTGCTTGTTTTCTTTTGGTTTATTTCCCGTAGTCCATCTGCGTTATCCGCCTAGGTGAACCACGGGGGACAAGTATTACTCATGGTCTACCTACCATTGTTAGAAACCTTATAGGAAATTGACAGGTTGGGACAAGATTGCTTGTTTTCTTTTGGTTTCCCGTAGTCCAACTGCGTTGTCCACCTAGGTGGACCACGGTGGACAATCATTACACGTGGTCTACAAACTTTTATTAGAAAGTAAATAACCACCTCTTGGATCTCGCTTCATTTAGTGCAGTCAAAAACACCAAAGAACTTAAGTACCTTGTATATACTTGGAACAAACCCTTAACACAGTGATACCCACGACATAGGAAATCTTAATTTGGGATCAAGACTACGTATGTGACTGTCGGCTGTTATGTTATGTAGTGTTGTTTTTAAAAATGGTTTTTCATTACAGAGGGATGTATTCATGACTTAAACACGAAACATTTTCAGTATTTTTAAAATAATCGAGCAAAAAACCTTTGCAAGGATGAATTTGACTTTCCTCATTTTTTACAACCCCTTACAAATCCCTACATAATTTGACACCCCGTAAACGTAACAAAGGCTCAAACACTCATAAACAAAGGCTTACGATTTTTACGTGCGTGATATTATTATGAAATTCATAAACATTACGCTTGGACTACAAGCATCAGGATTTATAAAAGCAAGGTGCGGCCGGCCGGTGTTATCGTTATGATCTATGCTCATATTTATCACATACATCTAAACTTATACATACATCTACACTCACAAACCCATTTACAATCATTTGGAAATGTTAATATCTAATTTTAATTTAAGTTTAATTTTTAAATGTTTTGTTTTGTTCTACTCCTGTTCTTATATCCTTAAACTACTTTATGGAAGAAAGATACCTCCTAATACAGGTATTTACATACTTAAAAGGAGGTATCAATTATAGTTAAAATACTGTTACTTAAGTTAACGAAAATAAAACATTTTGTATTTTTTTTGTTTGCTTTGTACGTTTTGTATACCGCATCGATCTTTCTAACTGCGGAATACCATTCTACAATTATTAGTAGGTTTACATGAAAAAGTGATTTGATACGCGTAAGTATCTCTTAAGCATTTAGGTGTCTCGTAATTTTTGAAATCGAATCGTAACTCGGTTGTGTTACGATTGGTAAAATCGAGTACGAAAGTGGATTCGTGCAATCAAATAGATGCCAAGCAAACAAACATAGTGCTAGTGCTAGTTACGACTGACCACTAGAAATAGATTTGCACTACAGGCAACAATCCATACCAATTAGGCACACGCCAGACGCCAGACGTTGCCTAACTGGCAACAACTGCTAAGTAAATAGTTGCCAGCACTGGAACTTTGAATTGGCTAGTGAGTAATTAGCGTACGCACTGGTTTCTGGTAACGCAGCGTTTTTTTCAACCTACTTGAAAGAGAAGACTAGTAAGTACATAATATTATGTGTCACAACTTTACTACACGCAATAACTTTTATATTTCTTAAAATTGTTAATAGTTATTATTATAATGACATGGTTATAAATGGATCTACTTAGTACCTACTTATGGGAACTAAATTATTTGTATGTCTTTATGTATGACTGAGTATCTTGGACTTGTGAATTATGACCACCAATGTAAAATTACTATATTCAAAACAAATAAATTATCTTTATCTTCTCCTATTTTTTTATCTTTATATCACCGCCTTAACCATTGATTGTACTGTCCAATGATACTAGAGATATAAAGGCAAGACACCAGTAGCATAAATGAAAAAACTTGCTAACGCTTATTTATCTCATTTAACTGCGCAACGGAAGACGCAATGTAGAACAACCTTAATTCGATGGATCGATGATATTGTAACAGTCGCAGGATATCGGTGGATGGAGGTGGCTCAATACCTTCTATGTAAGTAAGGCAAGAAAACCCCCAGCAGTGGACCTCTTCATGATTATGAGGATGATAAGCATTACTTTACGCCCTCTTTATTGTGTCATAACAAAGTACCCACCAACTAGAACATGTTGAGGTACTAAAAGTAAAATAAATAAAATAAAATAAAAATAAATAATAATATAAAACTTCTGTCTTATATAATAAAACTTCTTAACTTCTTTAAATCTTAATAATAATAATTATAATATTTATTTTTTACTATAATGTTTTGTATACTTACTATATTATGTCTGTATTTCTTCATATTAAAAAATATATTTTTGAACGAGATTTAAAATAAATTAGTGCCATAATAATAATAATCTAGTTATATTAATTATTTAATGCTATTTATTTTTCTTTCGTAAAGGAAACGCGTGTGTTATAAACTCAGTGCGTAGCTTTAAATTGTTAGTTAGCAAGTTAGGCGAACTCCGTCTGAAATTGAATGCCGATATTAATATATGGACAATAGCGTGTCATGTCGCTGTCCCGTAGGACTTTATGGAATCACTATGCAATCGTGTTGCACGTGACATAACATCGTGACAAATTGCTCACATGTGTCTGTGGATGTGAGCCTAACGCCAGCCTTCTGACCTTGCATGGTAGAAATGTTAGTGGGTAGTAATTTCATTTTACAATCAGTGGGTGCACCTAATACACCGAGGTATCACCTGAGTGAATAATGAAGTTTACTATGTAGTGTTACTTAATGCACCCGGAAATGACCTGGGTGAATCAAGTCTACTAAATAGTGTACTTAGAGCACCTAGGTGAATTAAGTATATCGCCCCATTTTTATACACGGTCGTGGGTTCAAATACCAATGGACCAATGGATTTTTCCCTCGAAAAAATACGTGCTCTTAAATTGTTACCCCATAATCATTTTTCAAACCTATTTTAGCTAAAATAGTTTTTGTCTTGTTTTGACGTATGACATTTTACATCAGAGAGAATAAAACAAAAGCTATTTTTACAAAAATAGGTTTAAAAAATGATTATGAATAAGGCCCTAAGAGTGTGGATGAAAAGAGTCACCGCGAGGCCACAGATCCCTTTGACTATACTAATTCTTCCACCATTGGTCACTATCGCCAGGGCTAACAAGAAAGAGTCAGTGTCATTACAATGGTTCCACTGTTTAGATAGAGGGCAAACAAACAGCTAACTGCAGCGCTGTGGGTGCAACACGTAGTAACACAAAACTGTTTAGCGTGTAGCTCTCGGTGATGTAGTCTACGTTTTCATACAAAGCGAAGCTAAGTAGGACACGAGCTACCTACACAAGGGTAGCGTGTCTTAAGGCTGCAGTGGGTGGGTGGGCTTTATACTACATATGTACCTATATATGCCTAAGTATCCCACTTGTACTATGAAGTTTGTGTATGAAACTTGAAAGTACAGCGTGGTGCACTGATTTATTTAAGAACTCTAGTTCTTTCAGCAGAAGTATCTTGACCCTTTTCAGGGTCACCATATTTCAGTGATTTGACGATCTGTGGCATGGCAAGCGAGTTGCCGGTAGCCAAAAAATTTAAGAGTCTACTATAAGTCCCGTATCTATATCTATATCTATGTATCTATATCTATCTATATATCTATATATGTATATATAAAAGAAAGTCGTGTTAGTTACACTATTTATAACTCAAGAACGGCTGAACCGATTCGGCTGAAAATTGGTGGGGAGGTAGCTTAGAACCAGGAGAAGGACATAGGATAAAAATTTAATTAAAAATCTTAAATTAGAAATTAATATTTCCGAACATTGAGACAAAGTGAAAGAAGATTATAATAATATATTTTTTGATGCTGAGAATACCAGGCGCTCATGGCAGGGTAGATAGTGGATGCATACGCGAAAAAGTGATCTTAATTTGTTAAAAAAAAACCCAATTAGGACAAATACAGTATATGTACCGGAACGGGAACACCAGGAATATTGGAACATTAAAAAAAAAGATTATAATAATATATGTACTAGGATCTCATAAAAGAACGAAAGTGAAAAGAATCCATTCAAAGATGGTTTTGATACTCAGAATACCAGGCGCTTATGGCAGGGTAGAAAGTGGATGCCAACGTCGTCAATAAATGGTAACAATTAAAAAAAAATGTAAATTAGGTAAAAAAATGGATATATGAAAATAAATTGTTGTTCGTTAGTGATAAGTCCATCCAAAAAGTGGCGAACAAAGAAAATACAATACAAATGACAGGTGGTTTGATAGTAAGAATACCAGGCGTTCATGGCAGGGTAGAAAGTGGATGCCTACGCAAGTGGTCTTAATTTGTTCAAAAACATGTCAATTAAGCCAAACACCGGGACCACGCGAACGAAGTCGCGCGCGGGCAGCTAGTATAATATAATATTATCGTCGTAAATAAGTTGTCAAAGTCTCAGGTAGTGACATTTTTGTACGTATAATTTTGTAAATTGCTTTCTGTTTTAAAACTTCATAAAACTTCGCAGTACTAGCACTACTTCGTGTCATCGGTTCTTTCTTGGACTATGTGAACTGCGTAAGCAGCCGGCCACTGCTGGACGAGGCCTTCTCCATAAAATGAAGTATCATTCATTCATATTCATTCATTCATATAATTTATTCACCTTAGGAACACTGGGAGCATTTGTTTTTGTTATGGTAGGTACATACATTTTAGCGATGTTGATTACTCAGGAGGATGCCCATCCTCTGGTATAACCCCATAGTTGGCTTTCACGACATCAACGGGAAGAGATAAAGGGGTAAATTCATAGGCTGGACACACCATGGTACTGCCGCAGTATAAAACCCAAATTACGAAAAGATCCCGTACCAAAGCGAACGAAGTCGCGATCGGCGGCAGGTAGTTCCATTATAGTTTGTTACTAAAGCTACACTTCCTAAGCTTCGCTCGCAGTGAAGTTTGCTACGTGAGCTGATCTCCTAAGATCAGGTGAAGCACCATGAAATAAGAATGACTATCAGCGTTAAGAAGTGAAAACTTATAATCAGTCTTGGGTCGCCTCCATCCATCGAATTCCTGCAACCATTAAAATGTCACTGGTTTATCTAGAGGGGGGCTTGCCTAGACTGCATCGTCTGGAGAGCCTAGTCTTGGATTTTTGGATATGATGTTTTCAAAATTACTACTTTTCAGTGTTTCATAGAAAAAAAACCACGAAGTGGTTTTGTTATATTAGTTCTAGACTATGCCCTCGATAGCTCAAAGTCGCACAGCAGGCTATGGAGAGAGCTATGCTAGGAGTTTCACTATGTGTTAGAATCCGAAATGAGGAAATCCGTAAAAGAACCAAGGTCACCGACATAGCTCTCAGAATTAGCACGTTGAAGTGGCAATGGGCAGGTCATATAGCACAAAGAACTGATAACTGTGGGGGAATAAAGGTTCTCGAGTGGCGACCACAAACCGAACGACGCGGTAGAGGAAGGCCCTCCACTCGATAGACTAAAGACATTATAAACGTCGCAGGAAGTCAGTGGATGGAGGTGGCTCAAGACCGTTCGTCCAGCAGTGGACAGGCTGATGATGATGATGATGCCCTCGATTCGTTGTCACTCGAGATTACCACCTACCAATCAGGGGGAAAAGTACGGGTTTTGATAGTTTTCGAAACTATATGAAGTTTCGTTTCTTCCATACATTTACTTGCAGCGTCCCTAGCGAAAACGAGAAAAAAACTAAGGACACTGTCAGTAAATGTATGGAAGGAAACGAAACTTCATATAGTTTTCGAAAACTATCAAAACCCGTACTAGACTTGCAGGTGAAAATTGTTTCGTAATGTCAGAATACTCGTAGTATGCTAAAAGGGTGGCCAGAGGATGGTTTTATTTTGGCAACAATAGTTTCGTGTCTACGTGCTTGTTTTATTATCCATTATGTTCAAGCACTTTAAACAAGCTATTGTTTACGTAGCAACTTATATTTAATCTGTGCTATTTTGTTGCAGATTAACTTATTTCATTGTTTACAGTTAACGTTGTAATCGAGATTAACTTTTAATGGGTTTCGTTAGAACATAAACTAGTTGGATAGCTGACTATGATTTAAAGGAGGTAAATTGAGTTTTGGCGGGTTTGTTTTGTTACAATCAAATTATATATTAAAGGTTAAAGCAATACTTTCAGCCATAGAATAAATAATAGTTGGTGTTTCGTTTAATTTGCACACGCCTTACTCAACTGATGAACTGTATGGTATTTTGCATGCTTTATGCTCTGAGACTTTACCCACTAGCATCGGGACTTCGTAGCCTGTCTGTGGAGCACCTCAAATTTCAACACAATGCTGGTATTTTTTAGAGCAATTGTAACACATTTACACATTTTGTTAGTAGTAGTGTGAAAGAGTTCGTCCGGGAAAGAACTACCATCGTAACTATTTCTGCTGCCAAGCAGTAGTGTGCATAGCTGTGTTTCGGTTTGAAGGGTACGTATGCCGGTGTAATTACAGGCACATGAGACTTTTCATCTTTATGTCAGGGTCGGCAGCGCGCGTGTAATGTCTCTGGTGTTGCAGGCGTTCGTAAGCTACGGCAACTACTTTCCATCAAGTGGGCCATATACCCACGTATTTATGTAAAAAAACATTGAATTATTTAGTAACATAACTCAAATTTAGAAATTTTCAATTCTATATTCGTGTATAAACTATTCAGTGTCTGAGAAATTCATTCGAAAACACAGTTTGAATTTAAATTTAAGTCTTTGTAATTACAAATTGAGATTATTAAGATTGGAAGCGATGCTGGTAGTTATTCTGACTGCCGGAGGGAGCGAGCTAACAAGTAGGGCGAGGGCGAGCGGCCTTTTATATTACTTGATTGCTGGCTTATTTATGCAGCTTGATCATTTTTGAATAACATACCTACCGAATATGTACATTTCGTATACATTTAGCAATGTTGAACAGCAAGTTTTTTCAGACTATAATTACTACACGTAACACTGCTCGTAGTACTGCACGTAGCATTTCTCGTAGTACTGCACGTAGCACTGGTCGTAGCACTGGTCGTAGCACTGCTTATAGCACTGCTTGTAGTACCGCACGTAGTACTAGTGTTCGTATAACTACACGAAGCACTGTTCGTAGCACTGCTCGTAGTACTGTACGTAGCACTGCTCGTTGCACTTATCGTAGCAATATAAGTAGCACTGCTCGTAGCAATACAGGTAGCACTGCTCATAGCAATACACGTAGCACTGCTCGTAGTACTGCACGTAGCACTTAGCACTGACACTTCTTTTCGAATATTACAATGTAATTATGACATTCCATCACGGCACAGTGAATACAATCTAATTTTGTTTGACATCGTCATAAGATTTAAGCTTCTACGAAAACTTTATTTTGACAGATTATCTGTGATTTACAGAAATGTTTAACCTGCAAGCTCCTTAGCTTTTAGTTTCAAGATAAACCTGGTGATCAAATAACCAGACGAGTACCAATGGGTAGTGTTATGACAGATCTAAGGGTCGCTCGAGGCGACAATTTTTCATCGCGTAGATAATACTGATATATAGTTTTGGCTCAAGGTTTTGCGGTAAATGGGGTTTTTGTGTGGTAAAATGACTGAGCTAGGGTAAAGAACCCTTGTGGATGTCTCAAGAAGGATAATCCTATCAATCTACAAACATTACACATTTATAATATTTCCACATTTATAATGTTTAAGATAGGATGGATGACAGACGAAAAGAAACATGGCATTTTTATGTACTTTAATTTATTTTACCAACTAGTTGGAAAGTACTTTCAGTTATGAGCAAAAAAAGCTTAACAACTCGTGTGATCAAAATTTGCCTTACATTCACATGAGTATTAAACATCCAAAGTGTTCAAAAGTCCTATGCACCCTGCGTTAGTAGTAACTTTTCACTCAGGGCTTTTACTACTAATGGAGGTGGGTTGCGAAGCTTTTGAATATCAGACATTTTATCAGTTTTTGGATTTATGACGTTTATAAGCTATTTTAAAAGCCTGATAGTTGAATTAAAATCAGCAGCTCAATAAATTGCAGTTTAGATAAAAAAAACTCCAAAAAAACAAGAAGTCTTTGACCAAGGATAATAAGGTATAAAGGTAATCCAGGTGGTCCTACTATGGATCGAACTACAGAGATTCTTAAGACTTCGTGGATCGATCGATCAAGCCACGTACACCAAATAATTTCTAGTATCCGTGGCCAGGTAGAATCGAAACACTTTATTCGTATTAAATCTAACCAATATTTCAAAATATCTGAATTAGCAAGTACCTCTAATGCCTAGTTCATATAGCTCGCAGAACCAACAACCGTTGGGGAATAAAAGTCCAAAGTGGCGACCACAAACTGGACGATGAATGCATATTATGTCAGTATGCGACGGTATACTGACGACATTGTAAAGGACGCGGAAAGTCAGTGGATGGAGGCGCACAATATCGTTCATCATGACATTTTATGGAGAAGTCCTATGTGCAGAAGTGGACGTAAATTGGCTAAACTGACGATGATGAATCATTGAAAAACAAAACGATTTCTTTTATATTCTTCACATTTTACTGTTGCTGCCATCTGAATGCAAAGTCCATCTACAAAACACGACAAGCAGAGTCAGTGAAAAGATTTCAATTCAAAAGATGGTGCAGAAGTTTATGTCGTCATAAAGGCTTTATGCTGCTGGGCCCGTTTTTATGTCGCTACCAGTCGTCTAGACAATACAGTCACAGTATGCTATTACAAGCAGTAAACACGCTGCTTACTGGATACTTATTTTATTTTATGTTTTAATTCTATTATTACTGGATACTCACGTGCATTTAATTACGTACATAATCAACTCTAAAAACGTGCGGTTAAAAGCTTGTCCAGATGAGTCAAATCGCGCGTAAATCACCTCATCTGGACAAGCTCTAACGTCGATTAGAGCCAATTTCACCATACTCTGTTAGTTAGTAAATCTCTTGTTAAATCTAACCATTGGTCAAGGTGACAGATAATCTTTGAAAACACCTGTCAACAAAACATTGGTTAGACTAAACAGTTGTTTAATCACCTGTTATTTGATCGTGAAATCAAACCTTAGCCTAGCAAATTCTCTCGGACAGATATTGACATTATCCGTCATGAGTAATGGTTAAAGTTGCTGTTTATATTTTGGTTGAATTTGGGCGTCACGCATATTGGACCATCCGTAGAGTTCAAATGCGGAAAAGGGAGTTCTTTAACATTAACATTGGTTGAATTTGGGCTTTAACTGTGTGGCCCTAAAGATTTGATTAATAAATCCAGAAGACTGTAAGAAATTCTAAATTGTTTAATTTTAATTTCATGTTAATTTTCAATTTTACTGATGAAATCAACATATACTTATAGTTCTGTTAAACGCAAGCCCCACGTGCTAAGAGGGCAAATAATCTTGATATAGGAACACCAAGTGCCCCTACTGCTTCTAAACTTTCATGTATATGCTGAGATAGTATGTAAATTCCGAGAATACCCAGACATTGTTGAGTTTATCTTATATCGGGTCAAAATATTGCCGCATAAACGGCTTGCAGACGAGAAAACTATGCTGAAAGTGGGGTGTATTGTCTAAGTTTTGGATTTATTTCGGGCGTGGCAATATAACTTTTAAAGAGTTGGATTTTTAGAAAAACATGGCCTAAAATCGATGTCCGCACCATTTTTCTATCAAGACTGTGTTTACTGTGTGAGGGTGGGGGTGTGTGTAGTCAGAGGCAAGTCCAAATAGCAAGCCCATGTTTTGATATGGTTAGCTATTCCATTTAGCATGCTATATACGATGACACGTGACAGGTTGAAGCCAAGCGCAACTTGTTGTATTCCATAAAAGTGAAACGTTCTTTTTTTATTTTATTGATGTGAAAATGTCTATAAATTTAGATTGGTAGCCAGGTCAACATTTTCGATGCAATGAAATTAGGCCGAATTTCGTGACGTGATAAAGCTGTGAATAATTAACCTATAGTACTGAATGAAAGACTAAATTCAAAAAGCTTACTTTAAATTATAATGTAGGTTATTTCAACGTTTGTGCAAAACAGACTGAAATATAGAAAAAAGGATATTATTTTACAGGTGTTCTACCTCGTGAACGCGTCGAGCTAGGACGCCGGTTGAGGTGTCCATGGCAGGCTTTTAGGTATTTCTAATTAGACTTTATATATATGATATTGGTTTTAATAACAATAACCAAAATTTTATAACTTTGAAAATTTGAAAATCTATATGTTTCAGTAATATTGACCTGTACGTATTTTGTCTCATAAAATACGATAAGAAGCGAAGAACACGGCATTTACAGAAAAAGGCCAATCATGGAGAATCTGAAAAGCGTCCAAGCGATTTCGGCTTCAGTAACAAAGATTAGAACTAAATTCCTGCAAAGATGCAAAGAAACCGGAGAACATGACGTTTTCACGTAAAATTTTACGGCATTTTCATTTTTTATTTGTTTATTAGTCGTACTTTCACGTCAAAATCGGTTTGGCAATTTTGATAAAATTTGGTGCACACAAATCAAAACCTGGATTAAAACATAGGTTACTTTTCATTTTGAAATAGAGTTTCGGGAGAGAAGCCGCGAACAGTAACTCTTTTCAAAAAGGGCATCAACCAGTCTACAGCACTTATCAATATTACATTAGTTTATTACGTAGATGAATATGTCATTCCACTGTTCATCTGACCTACACGTTTGAACGAGCCGATTGTTTAAGAGTAGCATGACATTTTGATTAACAGGCTAAATAATTGGAGCAAATTGAGGTTAATTGTAATTGCTTTTCAGTCTTCAGTCAATAAATTTAGAAGAGCTGTGCTAGAAACATCGTGGCTTAATAGAACCCGTCGCAAAAGGTCCTTGTGGATGAACATTATGGCAGCTTTTGTGCATAAACTGCATAGAAGACAATAACGCCAATTGAAATGACGACAACATGGCGATTGGAATGGCTGGAACTACAAATTAGATGCACTTGAATTGTAATCTTATTTAGTTCCACAATGGATCTAGTCTGCAGAAATACTGGGACTGGAGGTCTACTCTTGTTCTATACATTCGCAGTTCCGGCTCCAAACGAAGAACGACTGCAAAACGTAACTTGTACGTAACGTGTGTGTCGCATGATTAGAGTACCGATCGAAACGAAGCGAACAAATGGAAATTTCGTAGTTCGGTGTATTAGAGTAGACCTCCTGATTCGTTGTGACTGCCCGAAATAAGACAAAAGTGATGTTGATGATGATCACAGACTGATTTTAACCGACTTCAAAAAAGGAGGAGGTTCTCAATACGGTTGTTTTTTGTTTTATTTTTATGTTTGTTACCTCATATGTCCGGCGTTTATGAAACGATTTGGAAAAATCTTTTTTTATTTGAATAGATATACTTCCAGATTAGTCCCATTTTTTTCAGAATCCAGTTCCAATGATGGAATCCATGAGGAATTGAGGGGATTTTGATATTTTCAGCAACAAACCAAGCATTTGCATTCAGAAAGTATCATAAACCTTTTATATAATGTGACTTATAATATTAAAATTGCAGCGCTCTACAGGGTACATGTACTTTCATAAGCTACTCTTAGACCTAAGCTATAAATTATGTACATGTTGACAATTAATAAACAATTAAACCTTTCACCACTATGACTCTTTCATCATTTTGTTTTCATCCTGATATTTAGTCGAATACTATGGCGGACGTCGGTTTTTTAAATGAAAAGTTATGATGAGATAATATTATTGCATGTACCTACGCCAACAGAAAATGTGATTTCAATTTACGAGACACAAGATCACTTACACATCACAGAGTTTCGATAATTAGAAGGAAAAGGAAATTACCGATACTGAAATGAAAATAGAAAGCGTTTCCATGGGGTTCATACGAATGTAATTTGCGCCGTGTGATTTTATGTGAAAGGCTGTTAACATTTCTTGCATAAATAAAAGTAAGTACTTCGATGGAAGCTGGAATTTTAACAAGATGCTTGAAAATCAGGATTCTGAATTCACGAGAAAATTTAAAGGTTTTTTAAACCTCTGGCCAATTATTAATTAATTATTCATTATTATTCGTTAGCCGTGGTTGATGTTTTAAAGGTCTACAAATAGAATAATAACTAATTTATTTATTCAGACAAAAAACGGTAAGACTTATAATTAGGTTAGTCTTTACAATGGTGAATTTAATAGAAATATTCAGGTAGATAATACGAGTAATAGCTTTCACTCCCGATCCAATAGACTCTAACGAGGACATCTGCAAGGTATGAAATGTAGAATACTGTGTGTGCTTTGAACGAAGTAAATCGTTTTAGAATGTAATGTTTTAAGTATTTTAGAACCAGAATAGTAGATTGTATCATAAGGGAGCAAAATAATATTTTTACGGCGAGGGCGCTTTTTTGAATCCAGAGCGAAGTGAGGGATTCTAGAGTAGAATCCCGAGCGTAGCGAGGGATTCTTTAGTAGAATCCCGAACGTAGCGAGGGATTCAAAGTACGTCGCCCGAGCCAAAAATATATTTTGCGCCCGAGTGTTACACTCTACTTTTCATCAACCTCTATGAGAAAATAAAAGGCGCCTCATATTTTATTTCAAAACAAAACCATGAATTTCTAACAATACGTGAATAACTTTTCATTTAAAAAACAGACATCCGCCATTGTATTCGACTAAATATTTGGATGAAAAAAAAATTATGAAAGAACCATAGTGGTGAAAGGATTATGATACTTTCTGAATGCAAATGCTTGGTTTGTTGCTGAAAATATCAAAATCGCCATATGTATGCCTACAATATTTGAGGAGTTCCCTCAATTCCTCATGGATTCCATCATCAGAACTGGATTCTGAAAAAAATGGGACCAATCTGTAAGTATATCTATTCAAATAAAAAAAGAATTTTCCAAATCGGTTCATAAACGCCGGATATATGAGGTAACAAATATAAAAAAAAAAAAATACAACCGATTTGAGAACCTCCTCCTTTTTGTAAAGTCGGTTAGAAATGTCGAAATCGCGGGCTGTAGTTTGCGCGTTTCTAATTTGTTTTTTTTATTCAGCCGGTGGCGCGACTTTGGGCCGTCGCGTCGTACCAGCCAGTATTTATTTTAACTATATTTGCGTACGACTTCTTTGGCGCTGAACACTAAGATGTTCCAAATTTAAAAAGGGCGCGGCAAAGATAATTGCGGCGCACTTATTTGTGTTTGATTCTTTTCAAGATATTCCAAATTCAAAAAGTGCGCGTAAAAGATAATTGCGGCGCACTTATTTGAGTTCGATATGTTCCAAATTTAAAAAGTGCGCGGCAAAGATTATTGCGGCGCACTTATAGAAGCTTCATACAGAAAACACCACCTTTGGGTGCACTTAAAGGCGAACCAAGTCGTCCTTTTCGAATAGATGGGATGAAAATATACTTACCTACACGTATATTTCCAAAGTAACGGTTCTTACAGTACTGATATGATTAAGAATACGTTTTAGATACAAGAAAAACTTGTTTTCACAAAGTCGTCTCTGTAGTTTAATCTCACAAAACTTCCCGTCTGGAAAATTCTACATTACCTACAGCAATTTACAGGGTATTTTCTGGACCAACGAACTTCATAGAGAGAGGTGTGTAAGCCCTTTCAATCAACGTGTAGGCCGGAGTTGACATTGAATTGAGAATAAAAAGCCTCCACGGATCGGACGGTGATTTGATGCCCACTTGAGTAAGAAGAAGTAAGAATCTAGCAGTGATGTTCGGTGGAGAAGGCAATTATAGTATTACTAGTGGTCGCTTGCGGTTTCACCTGCCTTATCACCCGATGGAGGATCAAAAATACTTCTTTTTAGGGTTCCTGACCTCATGGTTACCAACGGAACCATTATAGGATCTGTCAGGTGTCTGTCTGTGTATGTCTGTATGTCTGTCTGTCACAGCCTATTTTCTCCAAACTCTCTACTGGACTTTAACATACTTTTCATTAAAAAACCGAATCCCGCCATTGAATTCGGCTATTTGCTTGTTTTTATTTGCTAAAGGCATACAAAACAATAACTTGTTGCTAAAAATACCAAAATTGCTATATGTATGCCTGTAACATTTGAGGAGTTACCTTAATTTCTCATGGATTCCATCATCAGAAATGGGTTTTGAAAAAAATGGGACAAATCTGGAAGTATCATCTATTCAATAAAAAAAAATCCAAATCTGTTTATAAACGACGGAGATATGAGGTTCCTAATAGTCAAAAAAGTTAAAAGTCAAAAAGAACTTTATTCATTGAAATCACAAGGTAATAAACTAAAATTATTTCCTGTTCCTGTTGTATAAACATAAAAAATAAAAATAAAAATACAACCGAATTGAGAACCTCCTTTTTGTGAAGTAGGTTAAAAATAAGCTGTTTGGTACATAATATAGAGTTAAGTGACCTAACCACGGACGTATAGCGTAAATCAATGAATTCTGATTTCGGGGGTTAAATTTAGGGGCAAACTATAAGATTTATTTATATTTTTTAAATTAAGTTTATTTTTGCTTATTCAGTTCTGAGACTAGAAATTTTTTTGATATCTCAAAATTGCACGCCCTGTTTTAACCGACTTCTTCATAGATCGTTGTGTCTTCTTATGGTCAGCGGTGACACTGATCGATGCCACTCGCTATCTCCTGATTGATCACCAAATCTCCACCAACTTACCTATTGTGCTGACAGCTTTCAGATAAGTACTTAGAAATAAGACGTACCTCCTGGAAAGTAATACAAGTTTAAGAACAAATAGAAGTAAGGAAAGGTTACCTAGTAATTTTTTTTATAATAGTTATTTTGCTGAAATTCATCCAGATGATCCTTAGATTTTGGTAGTCAGCTTGATCGAATGGAAAAATTCATGATATCTAAAACTGATGACAAGCTGTTAGACGATTTGGTCCACATGACAAAGGCATGAAGCAAAAAAAATAATATGTATGAAAATTATGACAGTAAAAGTTGAATAAAACCCAAAGAAATATTTTTTTTAATACCTACTACTAGACAAGCAAAGGTGCATGCGGCCCACCTGATTGAAAGTAGTTACCGTAGCCTATGGACGCCTGAAACACTAGAGGCATCCCACACGCACTGCCGACTCTGAGACATAAAGATGAAAAGTCTCATGTACCTGTAATATCACCGGCACCCGTACCCTCCAAACCGAAACACAGCAATGGGAGCACTACTGCTTGGCGGCAGAAATAGGTACGGTGGAAGTACTTCCCTAGATTAAATCTTTCACAAGAAGTTCTACTACCTATTAACAAAACACTCTTTTAAAACGATTGCAGTCTTATACCAATAAACTATCACTATCTTCAACTTTAAATCTCAAGTTTCTATAGATAAAATATGCGAGGATGTACCGATCGATCCCGCCGTATTCTGCATTAGACTTGCATGTGGCGGTCAGAGATTTAGAATGTTGCTAGACCAAGGAATGAAGGAATTGCTTGGTACAGTGGGATATTTAATATTGAATCTAGGTAGGTACCTAAGTATTCAAATAGGCAGTTATCAAATCTATAGGAAACCGGATGTTTTGATGCAAACTGGTATAAGATTTCACACGTCATCATTCACAATGAACAGCGCCAGTGTGAATACCTACATAGAACACGCCTTTCCCCCCGAAAGGATAGGCAGAGTCCCAATAGACCTCTTTTACTGTGGGTCGTGTGAATTGACTATGACAATCCAAAAAGTCCTTCACCCGAATGAATATAGACCGATTGTAATGGTCGCTGGAAGACGGAAAGAGACCCTTCGTTGTGGAATGATATTCAATATTGAGGTATGTACTCGCCTAACAGTGGACATCTTTCGGCTTATGGTGATATTTATCTAGAAAATCCCTACCTATACTCTGATTTTTAATCTTAGACAATTTTTGTAAACAAACAAATGTCAAGATAATGTCGCTGTGTGTATAAGTGTCATAATTGTGTATCATACGTGTATATACACATATGATACACATACATGACACTTATACACACAGCGGCATATCTTGACATATATTTTTTACAAAAACTGTCTATGATTAAAAGTTAGAGTATAGCTGCTATACTGAAACTAAACAATTTTTTATTGTTTTTAAGTCGTTTAATTAAGAATCACACAATATCGTCACAACAATAATTTGGCACTTCATTTTAAAGCAGCATTCGATTTTAGAAGCTTTAACATTTAATGTTATTCTAGAAAAGTTGTACTTTGATTCCGAAGCTGCTAGATAATTGATAAAATTTCAACAAAACTGGGTTTTAATTTAACAAACGTCAAATTTTAGCACTTTATGCATATTCCTTTACAAAATTTCTTTCAAGACGTCAACCGTCTATATCTGGTACTCCGTGTAATTCCAGTCCCAAGTTTTGTTGACGCTGTTGTCATCATTACGTTTCGGGACCATCGGCGGCTCCATAGAGACCAGTTTCTGCAACACGATAAACAAAAAAAATCGTTTAAAAGCTCACTGCTTACTTTAGCGTCCAACACGGACGCTAAACACAAAACGGAATACAACGGAAAAACACATGAGTGTATTTGTGGTCTGTGTCTTATTTTATTTTATCTTAATTTTGTTTTTATTTGTATTTTTGTGTGATATAAGGGTGTTCACTGTATAGTGCCTGAATTAAATGGATTTTATTTATTTATTAATACTTTGTTCTTCCTAAAGGTATTACAAAAACTAGTAATACCTAAGCGTGTCCACCTGCCATTGAACCGGGGACCTTGAGCGTGTGAAGCAGGCGCGATAACCGCTACACTATGGAAACTTATTACGAACTATAAGTACTATTGCATGTATAAGTATATAACGGACGAGTTCTGTATTATTATAATATCGAAAAGTGGATAGGGATTGGCTCTAGCACAGCTATTGGGAGTCGGGTGCGGCCCGGATGCAGCCCGGGTTCGGTTGTGTAATTGCATAGACGTCACACCAAAAAACCTGCAACCATTGGTGTATCGTTCAATTATAAGTAAAGCTAGCCTTCCGAGATGGGCTGCAGACCGCAAACTGCAGCAGCAAACTACAAGCAACACCACTGGTTTCTATGAATCTCTATGAAATTGATTCCGAACGCAGTAGTGCAGTTGCAGTTTGCAGCGCCAGTAGTGACGCGAACCGCAGAGAGTTCACACGTATAATGTGCACGCAAGAAGGTACAGAAGTGACTGAGGCATGGTTCAATGCATTCTGCAGCCACGGCATGCCAATGCCGCTGCGCTTGGAATATGTATTAGCAACCGCGACCGCAGGTAGCACTGCGGTCGACCGCAGCCGCCAGCCGCCTGCGGTTGCGGTCTGCAGCCCATCTCGGAGAGATGCTTAACACAGCCTTTAGTTTGATTCATCTTTTCATTTCTTCTACTAACCTCTAGTTTCATTTTATAAAACGGGAAGTTTTCACGTGTACCGATATGTTAACAACAACATACAACTTACCGCAACATATAGGTACGTGAAATTTTTTCGTTTTACAAAATTATTAATAATAATTCACGAATGTTATTTAAATCTCTAGTTTGTTGTTTTCATTCGTAACATTAAAAACAAAATACCAGAAAATGGAGGCCTCTTTATATCACTCTTCCTTATTTTTAAAGGAGTATTCTAAAACTTTTGTATTAATTAAGATAACTCCCAATATTAATCTCGTAATTACGAGAGAAACAAAATTGTTAATTTCAAGCTCCAGTGGCAACGCTTTTATACCTCCATACATTATAAACACATACGAATTTTCAAACCTACTACATAGGTACTTAAACATTATTATCCCCATAGGAATTACGACACAAGAACCACTGGGTTGAGGAATACGAGACTAATTATAAAGGAATTTGAGGCAAAACCTTAAGAACCCAGCGAAGGATGGACTGCCCATACAAACGTAATACCGACGTCATTTGTAATTCGAGCATATTTCCACCATATTATGCTATTATTCGGATTCGGATAGTATTTATCTATGTTCCCAGATAGTTTTTTTTATCAAAATATATACCTAAAATGAAATGTAAGCGAATTACTTTTTGTATATTTTTACGACCTAAACGACATGTTTTCATCTTATTTGTTTCGTATGAAAAACAACGATATGTTACGTATTTTATGTGTAGGAACATAGCTTATATTGTCAAGTAACAGAATAACAACACGATATAAAAAAAACAACAAGTTTTTATTCATCATTTTTGGTATTACGGAACTTGAACAAATTTCTAAAAAATTCTGAACGCCCATATTGCTATCGCGTCAGAACCGAGGGCCGGTCGGGGAACTACGGTTGTGTGATGTTTGACAACTCAACAGGCACTCACACTAGTACACTGTATAACCCCGCGCTTCGCTTGCTCTTGTGTTTGTTCACCTATTTGTTTGTTATATATGACATTGCAATATTTTTGTAATTTTATTTAGATTTGCCTTGTGATTTGGAATGAAGTAACCTAGGTAACTAACATACCTACGACTTGTGCTTTGTTTACCATTCAGTACCTAGTTTTTGCGAGAAATAGTAGCGGCTCAACTTTCCTTTAGCGACTGTGACCTACGAGGTTCATATTTTTATCACATGTAGGTTCACATAGCACAAGCCTGAATATGAAATGGTGTACTGCGGAAACCAATAGTTTTAGCATTGTGAGCTATGACAAAAAATCAAAGAAAAATATTTCAAAGTAAATGCTCAACTTTACTTTAGCGACTGTGATCTACGAGGTTCATATTTTTATCACATGTAGGTTCACATAGCACAAGCCTGAATATGAAATGGTGTACTGCGGAAACCAATAGTTTTAGCATTGTGAGCTATGACAAAAAATCAAAGAAAAATATTTCAAAGTAAATGCTCAACTTTCCTTTAGCGACTGTGACCTACGAGGTTCATATTTTTATCACATGTAGGTTCACATAGCACAAGCCTGAATATGAAATGGCGTACTGCGGAAACCAATAGTTTTAGCATTGTGAGCTATGACAAAAAATCAAAGAAAAATATTTCAAAGTAAATGCTCAACTTTACTTTAGCGACTGTGACCTACGAGGTTCATATTTTTATCACATGTAGGTTCACATAGCACAAGCCTGAATATGAAATGGCGTACTGCGAAAACCAATAGTTTTAGCATTGTGAGCTATGACAAAAAATCAAAGAAAAATATTTCAAAGTAAATGCTCAACTTTCCTTTAGCGACTGTGACCTACGAGGTTCATATTTTTATCACATGTAGGTTCACATAGCACAAGCCTGAATATGAAATGGCGTACTGCGGAAACCAATAGTTTTAGCATTGTGAGCTATGACAAAAAATCAAAGAAAAATATTTCAAAGTAAATGCTCAACTTTCCTTTAGCGACTGTGACCTACGAGGTTCATATTTTTATCACATGTAGGTTCACATAGCACAAGCCTGAATATGAAATGGCGTACTGCGGAAACCAATAGTTTTAGCATTGTGAGCTATGACAAAAAATCAAAGAAAAATATTTCAAAGTAAATGCTCAACTTTACTTTAGCGACTGTGACCTACGAGGTTCATATTTTTATCACATGTAGGTTCACATAGCACAAGCCTGAATATGAAATGGCGTACTGCGGAAACCAATAGTTTTAGCATTGTGAGCTATGACAAAAAATCAAAGAAAAATATTTCAAAGTAAATGCTCAACTTTCCTTTAGCGACTGTGACCTACGAGGTTCATATTTTTATCACATGTAGGTTCACATAGCACAAGCCTGAATATGAAATGGCGTACTGCGGAAAAAAATAGTTTTGGAGCTATTCATTGTTGAAATTTGCTAAAAACTGGTTTCTGATCTCCATATTTTGGTGATATTTTACTATTTGTCAGTGTTTGGATACGATTTTCGGCTTTTGACATTGACAACCCACCCCTCCCCTCCCCCCTCAAGCCTTATACTTATAGTCGCTAAAGGAAAGTCCTTCGATGAATTCTCAAACAGGAGTAAGCACGTAAACAATCTCAACTCTGAGAACACAAACGATGACAGAGTTCATTGATATTCAAGGAATACGTAACCGACTGGACCGTAAGAGCAAAAAACACGACTAGTTGAAAATTGAGAAACCACCAATTTTTAGCAAAATATACCATTTGGTCTGTCACTGTCATTGTCAAAAGCCGAAAATCGTATGGGAACACTGATAAAAAGTAAAATATCACCAAAACATGGCGTTCGGAAAGCGGTTATTAGCAAATTTTAAAAATGAATAGCTCCAAAACTATTGGTTTCCGCAGTACACCATTTCATATTTAGGCTTGTGCTATGTGAACCTACATGTGATAAAAATGTGAACTTCCTAGCTAGCAGTAGCTAAAGGAAAGTTGAGCGTTTACTTTGAAATATTTTTCTTTGATTTTTTTGTCATAGCTCACAATGCTAAAACTATTGGTTTCCGCAGTACGCCATTTCATATTTAGGCTTGTGTCTACATGTGATAAAAATATGAACCTCCTAGCTCACAGTCGCTATTGGAAAGTTGAGCCAAACTCAACGATCATCAAAGCACCAACTTGCCCCCTTATTCGCTCTGACCAAACGTAACATAACGCGGGCTCGTTACGATATCTGCGTGGAATCATCGCTGAATCGTATGGGTGACGTCACACGTTATTGAAAAGAAATCTCATAGGTCATAGCGAATAACCACCCTGATCACAATTATTGGAAAAAAGTTTGTGCTCGCGAGTTCTAACTGTTCGCAGAACTAGGTACCAAGGAGTTTTTATTGCTAGATATATAAATGTAAAAAGTTTGTGACAAATGCCAAATATGGCAAAAAAATATTTTTGTCAAATGCTAGTTTGCATAAAAAATAAATACCAGCTTCGAATTAGGAATGGTAACGGCCACAGAATAGAAATAAGTGTTCGGCTGTGCCCCGCGCGCGCCTGCGTTAGCCAAACAGGGACAGCAATATGCAGGCCGACTTTTGCGCTATTCTCGAGTTGATTTAGCGTGCGGCCATCACCGCAACCTTAATTTGCTAGCACACAAAGAAAGATGTTATTATTGGAAATATGAGTTGTAGATGAAATAAAAACGATTGTTTTAAGGATTTCAAGATGATGAATAATTTAATATCCTTTTATAAATACTGGAAAATATTATATTTTTTTTACTGACACCATGGACACGTCAAAAACCAGAGAGATGACATCAATGAAGGTGTTCTTTCACATATTTGATATAATAACTTTTTGTACCGAACAAAGGTTAATTTATGAAAACGTACTACGTACTACTACCATAAGTAGTAGTAAATGGTAGTAGTAAGTACCTATATTATTAGAGTGACATAAAACTTGTAAAGTTTGAACACGCAAGATGCCATATTAAAAAAAACCAGCCAAATGCGAGTCAGAGTCGCGCATGAAGGGTTCCGTACCATTATCTACAAAAACGGCATAAAACACGTTTGTTGTATCGGAGCAAACTTATTTTTTTTTATTATTTGTTGTTATAGTAGCAACAGAAATATCATCTGTGAAAATTCCAACAGTCTAACTATCACGCTTCATGAGATACAGCCTGGTGACAGATGGACGGACGGACAGCGGAGCCTTAGTAATAGGGTCAGTTTTACCCTTTGGGTACGGAACCCTAAAAATCAGTAAAAATAGAGGTGAATGCTCTCGTTGCCTTGCCCATACAAAATAATTTAAGTATTTTTTCAATCCACAGATTGTCGTTCTTTATATCGTATTTTTTTTTCGATTTTCTAATGATTATCGTACTCGCAAATGGTTGTTTCAAATAAAAATTTACTAAGGGTAATTTTTAAAATTAGTTTGAAATACGACCAATTTTACGTATGTGTGAGTGTTTTTAATGTCCATTTTGAGTCGCCACCTACCATCGAAGCGTGATATTTTTACGCAGAGCACCCTGTTTTGTTTAATTTGACAGAGATGGCGGTTAAATGGACCTCGAGCACCGAGTTTTGAGAAAGATAGTGAAAGATGGCGCTAAATAAATAAAAGTATGCCTCGCGTTATTTTCGGGTCTGTCACCAAAATTGCCAAACGCGACGTTGCCAGGCAACGCTACGTCACAAGTTTAGTGCTTGCTAGTCACCCGTAATTATTAGGCTTTATGAGCTGGCTCTGATAGGGTTGCCAACCGTTCGTTATAATCATAGTTTACAAAGTTATTTGCGGCTATGTTCTTTATACTTTGCAATATCAACAAAGTAGGTACCTTCGAGAAAATACTTTATTGTAACGTACTTTATTGAAACTCAAGTTTCAGTTTTATAAAATAAAAATAAAACAACGAAAGAATATGTAAAAACTATACTTTCGTAACTTCATTCGCAGCAATAAAAAAAAATTATTATTAGTCATTGACCGAGCGAGCAAAGCAAGGTAAGTCCTTGCAATATAATATGGCAAAATTTGCTATCGTCTGTTCGGATGTATGTACCTATGTACGTAAGTACTCGCGTACGTCGCATTTTTCAATTAATCTTGATGAAACTTGATATATGTACTTACTTATATATTTATTTTACAATATAGTTTTTGAGAAAAAATAAAAATGAAAACCAATATTACGTGAGCTCTCATTTGTTAGAGTTTCAACGACTTGTGGTTCAAGTAAGATTGGGTATATGCTAGATCGGACTATGGATGCGATTTTTAAACTTTATCGAAAAACAAGATAGTTTGTGCTCTTGAGGTATTCTGTTCGCAAAACTACTAGTTTTTATAATCCGACCGTGTACCGTGCTGTGATTCAGAAACTCGGTGTAGCAACCCTGATAATATATCAATATCAAAGTGTAGTATGAAGTTGTCATCTCGCTCCTTAAATGCAAAAGAGCCACAAGTCGAAAATTCATTTTTTTACTGGAAAGCCTATCAAAGTTTTGATAGTAGTTTTTTTTGTATTACTTTATAAATCTTTTTTTTTCTACATATATGTATGGTATATTATAAGATGCGTATTTTGAACCTTACACTACCTTGAAATTTACATTGAGATCAATGTAATTAAATGCGGAAGAAACTTATCCATAACTATCACCTCTTCATCTAGCAATATTACAAAATAAAATACTCCATAAATCTTTGACTTACTAGTAGTAACGATGAGATCTACGATCAATAATATCTAAGTCATCGCAGTAATCTCATTAAGTGTTTCATTATTATACATAAAAATCCTTTAGCTTAAATAATCAATTTTAAAATAAGTAAGTATAAAAAGTTTAACATTACTTTGGGATTACATCCTTTTCAATCAGTTTTAGGATGCTTTGTTTTTTGTCTCAGCAACTTGTAGCTTTTTGATATTATTTTATATTATTTACTTGGGAAAAATCTGTATCCTGAGAAGTTTTGTATAAAAATATATTTTAATGTTGTTGATCAGTTTTAATAACTTTGAGGTCTGCTCTTTACGACTCTTCCTGTGGAAATCTATGTCAAGAGGCTGAACACTAGGAAGTACTGAATCAACTGATTGGTAATCAATCATCTGTACTGCTGTCTGAGCTTGAAGATGAGGATTCACTTGAGTATATCTGAATCGCTGTCTGTACTTTCCTCAATGACTAAATTTATTCACTGCTCTGGACTTCCAAAATCAGATAATGTTTTCATCAAGTAACGATAGGCTAGGATTGTGTTGGCTGTCTGTCTGGTATGGAATTTGTACCGTTTTTGATGAAGCGATTAAGATAGAGACTCCAGTGAATCCTCATCTATAAGCTCAGACAGCAGTACAGACGATTGATTACCAATCAGTTATGATTCAGAACCTCTTAGTGTTCAGCCTCTTGGCATAGATTTTCAAAGGAAGAGTTGTAAAGGCATAATATATTTTTATACAAAACTTCTCAGGATACAGATTTTTCCCAAGTAAATAAAATAAAATAATATCAAAAAGCTACAAGTTGCTGAGACAAAAAACAGGGCATCCTAAAACTGATTGAAAAGGATGTGATCCCAAAGTAATTTTAATAATCTTAAAAGTGATTATTTAATTCAAAGGATACTTATGTATAATAATGAAACACTGTATTTTAAGACTGATTGTACAGACTGATTGTAATAACAGTCATTTAAAAAATATTGCATGTTTGTTTATAAACAATTACAACCATAATCACGGTAATCTTATATGCAAAACAGACACATTTCCAAGTACTGCGGTTTCGTTTTAATAAAATAGTAATCAAACTTATTGAACTTTCATTCAAAAGAAACGCATTCCAAAACCTGACACTTTTATGTTTCGTAATAAAGTTATTATTATTATTATTATTAACTGGAAAGATGGCTGCTTTGCTGTGAAGTTAGTCATCAAAGTCTCAAAATGCTAAATGGGTAGTTGTGTGATTGAACTATTTTAAACGCTAAAACCATGGGTGTCTTTTTCGAATAAAAAAATTGGAATCATCTAAATGCCATTTTTGCATTAAAAACGATATTGAAATTTTTTGATTTGTGGCCCTGTTGAATTTAAGGTGTTCTGTTTGTCTGTGGTTACCTAGCCCAGTGCACTTATTTCTCCCTATATGTTCCTTGACTTTTTTCTCTATGGTCCTTGTCTATGGTGCACTGTGGGTGTCATGCGATTAATTTTCTTTGGGGCGGTGTCTTTGAAACGAGTGCAAGCCAGGTTATAACGGTTTCACGGTGAAATTTCGTAAGTAAACAGATATTTACATAATTTTAATGTGTTACCTACTAGTAGAGTAGTACTATTATAGAAGATGCCTGCCCTTTGTTTGAAGCCTTCGTTGTTGTTGTTGTTGGACATAGGCCTTCCCCTTAGAATGCCACGACGAACGGTATTGAGCCGCCTCCATCCACCGACTCCCCGCGACGTTTATAATGTCTTTATTCCATCGAGTGGAGAGCTTTCCTCTAACGCGTCGTCCGGTTTGTGGTCGCCACTCGAGAACCTTTATTCTCCAACGGTTATCACTTCTTCGAGCTATATGACCTGCCCACTGCCACTAATTCTGAGAGCTATGTCGGTGACCTTGGTTCTTCTACGGATTTCCTCATTTCGGATTCTATCACGTGGTGAAACTCCTAGCATAGCTCTCTCCATAGCCCGTTGCGCAACTTTGAGCTTGTCTATACGGCCAATAGTTAGCGACCACGTCTCAGTGCCGTAAGTCAACACTGGCGTGTAGACTTTCGTCTTGAGGCTCTGCGGTATCGGCGACGAGAAGATTTTTTTTTATACTACTTGGCAAGCAGACAAGCATACGGCCCACCTGATGGAAAGCAGTTACCGTAGCCTATGGACGCCTGCAACACCAAAGGCATCACAAGCGCGCTGCCGACCCTGAGACATAATGTGAAAAGTCTCATGTGCCTGTAATTTCACTGGCACCCGTATCCTTCAAACCGAAACAGAGCAATGCGAACACTACTGCTTGGTGGCAGAAATAGGTACGGTGGTAGTACTTCCCCGGACGAACTCTTTCACAAGAAGTTTTCACAAAACCAACAAACTAGATATGGCGTAGGTTCCCGAACGCTGCCCATCCGAGTTGGATTCGTCGGTTGACCTCTTCATCTCATCACATCACACTAATATTATAAATGCGAAAGTTTATAAGTATGTTTGTTACTTCTTCACGCCCAAACGGCTGAACGGATTTGAGTGAAATTTGGAATGAAGATACCTAATAATAATAATAATAATAATAAGCAAGCAAGTACCTTGACTTGGCCCACGAGATTACCGCCATGTGGGATGTGGATTCGACGATTATCGTCCCGATAGTTGTTTCTGTGAATGGCCTTATAGCAAAGAGCCTCGACCAATACCTTGAGAGGCTCTCACTAAATGGTTGGATCAACGGTCAGATTCAGAAGGCAGTACTCCTGGACTCGGCACGCATAGTCAGGAGGTTCCTCTCTCTGCAGCCCTAGCCTCCGACCGCTTGGGCCTTTGCTCCGCGGTCGGTGGTTTACCGTTTTGTAATATATTTTTTACTATACTGTTTTTCTATACTATTTGTTTTTATAGATAAGTAGTATTTGTTTATAGTGAAAAATGTATTTTATAACGAGTTTTAAAATAAATCAACGTCATAATAATAATATCATGGTTCACGCAGGTGAAACCGCGAGGCGCAGCTCGATATTTATATTACTTGAAATATCTTTAAAAATTTAATGAATGAAAATGTAATAAGTAAATATGTTATGTTTTCAGATCTTATCTAACACCAAGCTCCCAATTTATGGACGAAATATTTTGAAGCCGAAATTGACGAAGCTGACTCTGGTTGCACGAAAAATAATAATGCACAACAGCAGTCAGCCAGATTTGATGGCAGAAGATTTGAGAAATGGTCCACAACATGAACAGCATGGAAATGATTTATACGTTACTCACAGATCGGAACGTTTTTTTTTATGCTACTTGGCAAGCAGACAAGCTTACGGCCCACCAGATGGAAAGCAGTTGCCGCAGCCTATGAACGCTTGTAACACCAGAGGCATTACACGCGCGCTACCGACCCTGAGACATAAAGATGAAAAGTCTCATGTGCCTGTAATTTCACCGGCACCCGTACCCTTCAAACCGAAACACAGCAATGCGAACACTACTGCTTGGCGGCAGAAATAGGTACAGTGGTAGTACTTCCCCGGACGAACTCTTTCACAAGAAGTTCTACTACTAACAAAACTACTAACTAGTCGTCTGACTGCGAGTCAATTTGGAATAGTGAGAGAGGCAGATTGTTGATTGTTTATCCAATATCATATATTTCCAACACAGTAATATTTGTACACTGTTATGTTTGCAAACGCCGTATCACCACACCCTATAAATGAGTTTATCAGCAGCATGATGCTAAAGCTGGTAGCATTTTTCAAAAATGCGATTTTATCTGAAATATATATTGAGACGTGTTCGGAAAAATGCAAAGTGCATAGATCTCAATGAAATGACATCATGTACGTTATTTTTTCTCATACAAAAAACCCTTACAACATTGTCTAAAACAAAACTATATCAAGAAATGTATTTTTTTCTAGCCACTGATGATCAACCAGAATTTGCAAGTTGAAGTGGCAATGGGAAGGTCATATAGCTCGCAGAACTGATAACCGTTTGAGAATAAAGGTTCTCGAGTGGCGACCGAAAAACGGACGAGGCTGTAGAGGAAGGCCCTCCACTCGATGGACTAAAGGCATTATGAACGTCACAGGAAATCTGTGGATGGAGGCGGCTCAAGACCGTTCGTCGTGGCACTCTAGGGGACACCTAAGTGGACTTCTACAGGCTGATGATGATGTAGTTGATCATCAGATCAACTACATCTAATGATGATGAAGATGATACCTCATATCTCCGGCGTTTATGAACCGATTTAGAAAATTCTTTTTTTATTTGAATAGATATATGTACTTCCAGATTGGTCCCATTTTTTTCAAAACCCAGTTCTGATGATGGAATCCATGAGGAATTGAGGGAACTCCTCAAATATTTTAGGCATACATATGGCGATTTTGATATTTTCAGCAACAAACCAAGCATTTGCATTCAGAAAGTATCATAATCCTTTCACCACTATGGTTCTTTCATCATTTTTTTTTCATCCTAATATTTAGTCGAATACAATGGCGGAAGTCGGTTTTTTAAATGAAAAGTTATATTTAGAAGAGATGCAATGGGCACTAATGGTAACAATGAATACAATATACGAAGACAAAATGTGCAGTTGCACTGATCGCTTACCTATTGATGAATATTTGTTGTCAGTGTATGATATTTCTAGTGGAAAATACTTGTAATTATAAACCAATAAAAATACCTAATCTGTTTGTTTTTTCTTTTTATTCATTTCTGTAAAAAGACATTCATTTTTGTGGGGGTGTTTGCCATAATTACCACCCTTGGCAGGTTGATTGGTGATTGCAGTATCGGTTACTCAGATGGATGCTGCTGCCCATGCCCTGGTGTAAACCCTTAGTCGGCTTTTCCGACATCCACGGGAGGAGGATTATAGATTCTACGCTGCACACCACGGCACTTTTTATAGGGTGGCAGGAAGTCGGTGGATGGTGGCGGCTCATCCCTTCTAACAATTTTCTTTAACGCCATCATTATCGAGATACCTTATAAACATTTTTTTAACGCCATCTATATAACATCTGGGGATAATGACAACGCCATCTAGTGAAAAACAAAACAGTGAATGTAGAAGTGTGCGTGCGTGTAATTACATGAGGCAAATTGTCAGATCTTATTTATAGTGAATTTGAAATTTCTAACGACTCTTTAACGAAAATTCATGCTGCATCAAATTCTATGACCTACACCGTGCTCGCAAACGGTAAAATTACTCACTAAAGACGCTCGAGTTTTGAACAAAAAATAAAAAAGTCAATATCTGTTTTTCCACGCCATCTAGCGTGAAACGAGCTTTAAGTAATCGAAAGCATCCCCCTTAAGCGCTAGCAAGTTAGGTTTTGCCTCAAATTCCTTTGTAATTAGTATCGTGTCATCCCAGTAGTTTTTATGACGTAATTTGTAAAGCCCATTGGGATTTGTTTCAGTACCTAGGATCAGACAGTTGAAGCGTAATTCAACCCAAAAGCTTTAAGAGGTGTAAGTGGTAACCGTAATGAAAATCCCAGCTCTTAAAACTTAGTCTGAAAATTATATCAAACTGAAGTCACTTTCCTCTCAAAAAGTTAACAAATTCAAGATGGTGCCTGGCGCTGCGTTCTAGCATAGTTTTAAGAGCATTAAGTATTTAGTTTACTAATGTTAGTAAAATCTCGGCCCCTGTTACCCTCTTAGGGATTTGAATTTCAGATGAGCGAAAAATGTAGTGCTTTTCAAGTTAAGGTGCCACCACGATTAAAATGGACGCGTGCTTCAATTCAAACAAAATAAAGTTGAATAAGTTGAAATTGGAATGCAAACAATGCGTTTACTTTTAAGCCGCGCTGTCAAAGTTTTAATAAGGTTTTCACCACCTTAAAGAAGAATTAACTGAAAATATCTAAAAGTGGAATTATTGTTAAAAGATTATTATTTTATTTATGCGAATCCTCGTGAAAATAAATGCTTCAGATAAAAATAAGTGAATTTTTGAATTCTCAAAAGAGCTTTCTGTGAAAATAACTTTTAGCAAATCTTAAGTTATTGAATGGTTTTTGAACGAAAATACTGTTAACAGGAAATTCTCAAACTTTTTTAACATTTTTGGGGGTCTTCCTGTTAAAGAGGACATAGCATGTTATTCGAATAGAGCCTTAAAGAATACTGCTTATAAATTCAGCAGCGTTATTTTAGGTAAAATTTTCTTTTTTCATCGGCTTCTACTCGATGTGATGGGCCCCAATTTTGAACGAATCATGGCGAAGACGAGGGTCTGAAAGCCGTCGTTTTCAAGATTTTGTTTTAACGTGTTCTCCTGTTTTCCATACGTTAAGCTTTCAAAGTTTATTATTAGTAATAGTGTTTGCTCTTAAAGTAATAGTTTTGAATTTCTTTCAGCTTTTACTAAGAAGTAGAGAAATATTGAATAGACGAACAAAAATTTAGCTACCATTCAGCACCTCTCCAAAGAAAACTCTGAAAGAATTCGACACGTGTTTCGCCTCGCAACGAAGCATCCTCAGAAAAAAGTTGACTCACTGCACTGCTAACTGTTTCCTGAGGATGTTTCGTTGAGAGGCGAAACACGTGTCGAATTCTTTAAGAGTGTTCGTTTGTTATTGTAACAATTCCGCTTCTCTCCAACGAAAACTATTTGTTTGTCTATGCAAAGTCACGCTTGAGTCTATTAATTATCTTAAGAAGTTGAGAGGTACCTTTGGATAGATAGTTCCATCAGGCAGCTCCAAACTGCTTGCTCTAGGTACATGTACTGGCTCCAAATGTAATGGCTCGTACTCATCAGACAGTCCACTGTCTGGTGAGTCCAAGGTCGGATGGACCCTGTTCTGCGGGTTTGCGTAGCCTCGCGGCTCGCCTCGGCTCTTGCGAACGCAGTAATCTCCCGTGAACGGGTTTTGGTAGGCAACTACCGTTCTGGAATGGGAAAAAAGATAGGGTAGAGTCAAAAGAAACCAGGGCCAAGACGGGCTTACAGGAGCTATTTCTATCCTGCTCTCCATCATCGACGCCTTCGGACACACTTCAACAGTGTTGCCATCAACCCAAAGTCCTGCCCCGTTACTTTAAGGAGCTGGACTGGCTGGGGTAGGGTTATCACAAGGGGATAATGCACAATACACCCCGCAGCGGGACGTCAGTGCAGGTCTTAACACCCCCACTTAGAATTAGGGTAGAGTCAGGCTAAAAATGATATGGGGTTTTTGAAGACGAGATAGTTAATTGCTGAAGTCTATTCCGATTCATACGAGCTATTCAATAATATAGCAGGAAGTCGGTGGTTTGTCCGTGAATTGGTGACATTCTACGAGGAAGCCTATAATGGACAGCAGTGGACTTTTACAGGCTGATGATGATGATATAGAAATGAGTATCACGTATCAGACGTGCGCAGAGATGAACCCAAAATTGAAGTCAAATTTATTTTTTCCCTTTTGATATTAAATACTTGACTACTCTAGAAAGTCAAATTTTACATAATTCATGCAATAATATTCTAACAACAAACATAAAATAACACCCAACAGTCACACACGCAGTCATGATCCCATACTAGGATTCCTTGTCGTGGGTATCAGGAACTACGAGTACCATAGTACCATAACACCCAGACCCAAAACAAATATTTGCCGGTCATGCAAACATTTGTCGCGCTGCGGGAATTGAACCCGCAACCACTTGTATCTCAGCCGGCTACTCGCCCAATAATAATAATAATAGCCAATTTTAACAAAAAATCAACCAATATAAACTAGATGATTACATACTAAAGTAGCGTTTGAGGTAAGAGACTTAAGCCCAGAAGTGGGCAGTGGGGGGAGTACCCTGAATCATTTCACCACACTGGTCCACTGGTAAAAGCACAATAAATGTATTTTTTTACGGTTAGGCCAATTAGCATTTTTTATACATTACCTCAGCTGTTCGCTGGACTCTCCTTCTTTTTTGTGTGAGAACAGAACCTTTCTTGGCCGCAGTAGTATTTGAACCTGAAACAACGAAAAAACCTTCTAAGTATATTGATTCGTCTTCAAATCAAAAAACTGAACACCAAAACGTTTTTATTATCCACCTTTAAAACTACCTACTCGCAATTTTCGCCAAATTTACGTAGCGAATGTACTGCGGCTTTACAGCGCAGCGTCCCGAACCGAAGCCTAGCAGAACGGGCGGTATTGCCTGTCAAACTGGCTATCGCAGTACATTACGCCGCGTGTTTTAGCTTCGTTTCCATGAGCAGAAATATTCTAAATATAAAGCGCAAAGTACCGTAAAATCGTATTCGAAAGGGATTACCAGTTTGATACACAACACGTTGGCGAGTCGGAAATAGTCGCTTTGATAGGTGGCTTTTTTCCGACACAGACAGTCAACAGTCGCCTTTGAAAGAATTGAAGAATTGGGCTTAATTCACCAGGGGTAATTGAGGTTTTTTTTAAAGATTGTCTTGAATTATGGCTTACTCTCACCTCTCCATTCTGCTGCATCGTATAGACTCTGTAGAAGCAATATCCGCACGTAAAAACTGTGAGACATAACTGAAACAAAAATATTTCTAAGTTTTATTAGCTGTTATTAAACTTAAACTTTTGAATGGCTTTAATATAATATCAACCGGGGTGTATCATAGCATTATTATTATATTCTTCTTGACGTCCAAGGTTGGACGAGACCTCCACAATGGGAGGATTTGCCATCACCAAGCTTGTCAGTCGGATTGGTGATCGCAGTATTGGTGTTGAGTACTCAGGCGGATGGTGCTGCCCATCCACTGGTGTAATCCCTTAGTCAGCTTTTATGACTTCCACTGAAGGAGACGGAGGGGTCTAATTTTAGGCTGGGCACACCACGGCCTGAGACTAGATCAAAATAATAGACACAATTGAATAATTAATTAATTAATTGGTACTTAATTGGTAAGTATACCCATGGTACATATACAACTCCCATGTATATTGAAATAGCATCACAAAACTTACCAATATAACTAAAAGTATGATATCTATGTAAATAATAATCATTTTATCACTTTTCTTATCACTTCTCACTGAAAATCCACTAATATCACCATTTTTTATATTATTTACACTATTTGAAATCACAAGTTCTTATTAACATTGTGTTCTGTGGGTTTTTTGGCATAGACTTTTCGCGCTCACATTATCTCGTTCCCTATTGGGCAGAAAAATTCAAACTATTTTCTGATTGGTGAATTTTGTGAGGTGTACTAAAATAACCAATGGGTATAGCAGTGAGAAGATATCAGGATTCTGCATGGTGTGGCAAAGATGATCGCTACCATAATGTGTGATGTTTTATGCCTAATTTTCTTGATACTCAGAATGGCAGTATCCATAGAAGTTCTTTTACATAGCATCACTGACAAGTACCTAGATAAAATGTTAGGGTCGCTGTTTGATATGAATTATTGATTATTCATAATTTTCAGAATAGATATTCTACTTTTTCAGTGCCTTCATTTGTGTTTATGTAAGCTGTTGCTATGTCAACCGGGTCCGCTGCACCAAATTTTCTAAGAAAACATGGCAAAACATGTTTTTGAAACATGTTTTTAAACTACGACTTTTGAGTTGACAGAGTTTTGTTAAAAAAAAATCACGCAGGGGATGGTTTTCCGTTCGTCGCGGCAAACATGTTTGTGTTTTTGCTAACAGAAAACAATTAAGCCACGCCCCTTTTCTATTTGAAAACAATGTTATATGTTTGTGAAACACCAAAACATTCTACAGCAGACCCGGCTTAAAACAAACAGGAGACCCTGAGTGAATTTCTTATAATTAATTTCCTGTAATTACAGAACTATCGAATAATTTAACAATTTCGTGTGAGTATGCAACGATTCAATTTACATCTCAATACCAATTTAATCTCCACCATCTCTTATCTACCAATTACCAATCTAGTTTCTGTAATGTCGTATCTACGGGTTGCTCTTTGGCTTGCTACCCTGTCACTGGCGCCAAGGCTGTCGCGCCGTCTGTCTCACGACCCACGACCTATTTATGCATTGAGCATGGACTCTGATGGCCAAGTGGGCAGTGGTGTGATGGTTTACCCATTGAAACGATGATACTGGAGTAAACCTTTACATATACCATAGGCTTTAGTAGTAATTTGTTACGTAACTGAAGACCCATGTTAATGCGTTGACTAATTTAGACATAGTTTTCTATAAGTATTCATTTTAAACTTGGGTCCAACATACGTGTATAAATGGTGGCACATTGACAGTTTTTAATAGCATTATCATATCATATCTTATCTTATCTTGTCATATCGGCGTACTATCTTATCTTATCTTCGTCCTGTGTTATCTTATCTTCGTACTTTCTTATCTTATGTTACTAATATTATGAATGCGAAAGTTTGTGAGTATGTCTGTTACTTCTTCACGCTCAAACGGTTGAACGGATTTGAGTGAAATTTGGAATGGAGATACCTTATACCTTGGATTAACACATAGGCTTCTTTTCATCATCATCATCATAATCATCATAAAAAGGTCTTTTTGTAAAAAGGTCAAACTACTTCTTCTCTATAAAACTATTTACAATGTAAGTGAATATTTAGGTAATGACTATAGTAACTTTATTTTTGACCTGGAATGAAAATTACAAGTAAGTATTTTATTGTTATTTTATGTTAAAATGACAAAGCCAAGTGTACTAGGTACCCATAACTTGTATTATTTTTCTTAAATTTTATTATTATTATGTTACGCCCCTTTACAGCGGATTTTTTATTTATTGATTTAGTTGTACTTGTTATTAAATAATAATTGTGATAAATGTTGACTAATAATAATTAATGTATCTAATGAAATGAAATACTAAGTAAATATATTATAATAAATTTATCTTCACATAAATACAATACAATACAATATAATACATATAATAATAATAAAATTTTGCTCGTTACTTTTAAATATAATAACTGTTATGCCTAAAATGACGAGAGACTGATGTCACATTAGCCTAATTAATTAAGTTTAATTGTTAATGTGTTATTCTTTTTCAATAAATAATATTCTATTCTATTCTATTCTAATCAATTGTCATTATTGTTCATGCAGGTGAAACCGCAGGGAGCAGCAGTAAAATATAAATGACTTATGCATTGAAAACATTATCATAATTTTTTCTTAATTTTGTACGAAATGCGTACACCATGGTGTACACCATTCACCATACGAAAGAAGTTCACTGCAGGATTTAGGCCTCCCCGCCACGACCAATGGTCTTATCTCCAGCCACCGACTTCCTGTGACTTCTCGTATCGGCAAAACCGATTAAAGTTTTTAGTTGCAATGCTACGCTGTATTATTCATAGTCATAGTGATAGTAATTTATTTGACAGAATATATGGTTGTAGGGGCACCAATTGCTGATGTAGCAGGTTGGCCCACTCCCCACTAACCTGTGTCTCGGCAGGCCAGTCTCTAACCGTCTGCCACCGAGAAAAGTCTTTTAACCGCATCTGTATTGAGTAGTTGTACTCTACATAATAAATGTACGTTTTTAGAGTGAACGGACGTTCTAATTGATTCCTCCCACCGAAGGTCCTGAACATGAAGATAATAATCGGGGAGTCCCATCTCGGAGATGTACTTGTACATGATGTAGATTTCAAACAATTATTATTTATGCTTTCAACTCGACTGAAAATCCAAACACCGATTTACAAATTGAAATGTTATCCTTTCCAAGCGAAAACAAAGCATTTCAAGACGCTACCTGTAATTTAGGTCAATAGAAGGCCGATAATAGTACCTTAAACAAAGTTCAAGTTACCTTAGTTTGTGGACACCGATACTTAAAGAGGAGAGGTTCAAGCCAAGCGGCTTGTTTAAGTTTGGAACATAAATAATTGCTAAGTATTTTAACGGTGCTTAAATGGTTCAGATTTGATCCGTGTTTTTGCATTGTTTCAAATTGTATAGTTTGGTCACGTTGTGAAAATTAGTTTTTGACATACTGAAGTTCTATAACTGTTGAGAGGTATTTGAAAATGAGTTGACTAGTGGTTACTATATTCAGTAAGTAATGCATTTATTCATTGCATATAATTATATGCATTGTTTAATTGCTTGGGCTAGATTAGCTCATGTAGTGAGTGCACCCTCATAAGGGCGCAGCAATCGAGTTTGAGCTTTTTCAGTGTAGCGCTATCAGTAATAGGTAATATCTAAATTGTTAGAGCCATGTAGGTAGAAAGTGGTAATCAGACATACATGCCGATAACTGAGCAAGAGCAATAAGGTTCTATTATAATTCTTAAGAGTACGGCACAATAATAAACAAAATTATGAATTGTGAAAGTCAGTTAGTTTTTTGTTTTCAACTTCTATATTATAGAATTGAAACTTTCGTGGTTGGGAATCATTTTAAATTGAGAAAACGGCAAATTTTCACTGTTTATCGTCACTTTTGCCCGCGTCCGCGTTCGATGGTAGACCAAAGAACGTGTTTGCAGGCGGTGCTCATGAAGAGGTTCGTGAACTCAGTCTCTAAACGTCAGCAAAAGTGACGAAAAACAGTGGTAATTAGCCGTTTTTTTCAATTTAAAACTTCTATATACCTTCATTTTCTGACGACTTATTTTTTTTTACACTTTTTATGTATTTTTATCCTAATTACCTTAATAATTTTGGTAATTTGAGTACCAAAATTAAAAAAAAAAAATTATCTTTATCTTTATCTTTAGAAATAACCAGTGTGGTGTAAGGGTTCAATGGTCCTGTAGCGCACATCTCATGACTAAATCACTTCAAGTCAAATGAGAGTAAACAAAACATACCTCGCACTACTCGAGAGTTGTTCAGTAACAACTGGAATTAATTTAAACTTTGTCCGCGCGCGCAATAAAACTGATTAAAATCTAAATTAGCAGCCGTGATCTATTCATTTGGATTGTTTCATCCGCAGAGTAATAAAGAGCAAAGCACGTTACTTACTTTTGTTGCTCTGTAATAGCGCGAACAATAACTTTTTATGGAAGCATTTATTGAAGACCACAGTGTTTGCAAACGGGTTTTCTCACGTTATTAAATTATATTAAAAATAAATAAATAAATGCTGGACATTTCACACAACATTATCTAGCCCCAAACTAAGCAGAGCTTTTGTTATGGGTACTAGATAACTGATATACTTAATACAATACATTACATAGATAGATATTTTTTATTATACATAGAAAATACCCAGATCACCTTGAACAAATATCTGCAGTTCGTACAAATATTTGTTCCGAGGCGGGAATCGAACCCGCAACCTCCTGCATCGCAGGCGAATATATTTTATACAGATAACTTGGATGCACAGTAAAAAATAGCTAATTTATCATCATAATCATCATCATTGGACAGGCCTCCCCTATTTTATGCGAGGGCGGGATTTGCCATAATCATCATGCTTCGCAGGTGGGTTGGTAATCGCAGTATTGGTGTTAGGTACTCAGGTGGATGCTGCTGCCCATCCCCTGGGGTAATCCCTTAGTCGTCTTTTACGACATCCACAGGAGTGGAGGAGTAATTCTAGGCTGAAACTACAACGGCCAATTTATCATGTGCTAACAGTTTATTATCATAATACATCTTTGTAAACTCCATTGTTTGCTTCCGATTTCTCTGTTGGACTTGCCTCGGGGTAACTTCACGATGCATTCAGTGTTCGCAAAGTTAGGATATTGAATACAGTTTGAAGCGAAGAAATGTACAAGTTATACTGAGTTTTACTTTAGATAGCTATGCTATGTTGATGTTGTGGTTAAGCCTGCTACGCTAAATTTTCTTACAAAACATGATAGTATAACTTGTTATATGTTTGAAAAACACCAAAATATGGCGTAGCAGCTTTAGTGTGCACACCAATAAACCGTTAGTCTCCAATTTTGATCCAAAGGTTGTTGCTTCCAATGCCGATCTAGGGTTGGACAATGGATTTTTCCAATCACTCCCAGAGAGTGATATCGACGAGAATAACCATTTGTAAATATATTTCTCATTAATGATTTATTCTCGTCCATCTAAATGGTTGCTTATGAAAATCATGATTCAAAATGAAATTTTGCATTAACATTTTTCATATTCATTAAACAAAGTTTTTCCATATAAAAGTTATATCAAAAAGCAGCACTTAGCTTTAAAATAAGATTTTATCTGTCTTGCACTTGACTGTGACTAATTTTTTGGGGTTCCACAAACATAAATAGTATCTAAAACCTTCGCATTCTGGTTAATATTACGGCTGCATCTCAGTTTGTTAACTCTATTATATAGGTATATTATATAAATGGAACCGTGAAAAAAAATACAGGCCTGTTTTCTTCTGCTGTTCATTTGAAAATACTTTAAAATTAACATTATAATGACTTTAACTACTGATTTTTACAACCTGTGGCGCGGCGGGTGAGTTGCCAGCTGAGATGCAAGAGGTTGCGGATACGATTCCCGTTGCGGGACAAATGTTTGTATGATCTGCAACAATTTGTTCCGGGTCTGGGTGTTATGGTACCATGGTACTCGTAGTTCCTGATACCCACGACACAGGGAATGCTAGTGTGGAATCAAGTCTACGTATGTGACTGTTGGGTATTATGTTATACTTCCTTAAATTTTAATGCACAATTTAGATTTATAAGGTGAAAATTAGAATTATTACAATATATTGTTGTATGCGAATTGATTATTATTTACTTGTCTCTGGTAATACCAATACCAAACTTAATAATTATTTTGATATTGCTTCATTTGCGAAATAAATGTAAGTACTGTTATTAAATAAAAAAAGTCAAGTAAGAGAGACCCCCGATAAAACATTAAACCTGTTTTGCTTTGCAAATTATAAGTTTTCCACGAAATAACTGCTTATTAGTTGCTTAGTTGGTTCCTGAACATGCCACACACACATATATTATAAACAACTATTTTCGCAACAAAATTTCACCCAAAACCCTTATCACAACTGACTAAACCGCACCTTTCTTTAATTTCCTTAAAAAGAAGGGTGTTCCCCGTCAGAGGGAAGCCAGACCACCCTATAATTATTCCGCCATTTCCTCGAATCGTGATTTTTCCCGAACCAAGCAAGTTTTCACAAAACGCTTCCCTGACCTTTCTCAGAATTTGTTTTATGGTTCCCGTAATCGTGGCGTGATAGAAAGGACGAAAGTTTGGAATTCCTAATTGAGTAATATTAGATTTTGTTTGTTGGAGACTTCTCTTGAGCAAAATAGGATTACAACCTTCGCTGTATAAAATTGCTGTGATCTTCAACCGAGACTTTGATGGGTTGTGATATTAAAGAATTGATTGATTTTGTCTACATAGGAAGCTCTGAGAGGAAAGCTCCATTTTGATACGTATTGGATAACTTAAGGTTTATTGAAATCGGTTTAGCAATTTTCAAGATTAGTGCAGACTTAAAAAAAGAATAGAATAGAAAATACTTTATTGTTTATGGTAATAAAAAATAAACAAAACTTAACATGATAACTAAAAAGACAATTGGCGGTCTTATCGCTTAGAAGCGAGTTTATATTTGAAATTGAAACTTTCCTAATTGGAATTAATTTTAAATTGAAAGCACGGTTAATAACCACTGTTTACGACATTTTCTGAACTCAGTCTCAAAACATCAGCATAATGAAGGAAAACAGTTTATTGGACTAAAAATTCTGAAGTAGCGGATGCTCGTTACTCGGTTTAAATACAATAATCTCATCTAGAACCACGCACACATCGCCACTAGTAACTTAGAACGCGCAATCGGTTTTATTCCTTGGTTTGAGAACTCTTGTTAGGGGAACCTTGGAAATTGGTTAATTAATTTTTCATACATAATCCAGATAGACAGGCAGACGGATAGTCTGACGGTGAAGGCTTGGTATCTTTTGGAATCCTTTGGGTACAGAACCCTTTAAAAGGTATAAGGTTAAAAAGAGACTTACGGAAAACAAAATTCTATACCGGTAAATGAGGAAAAAAACAATAATACGTGAGTATTTAAAATACGGACTTAAATTGTTTGAATTCGTATTACAAAAAACAAAGGATTCTGTATTTAATTATGAAGTCGCTATTCCTCCCTAAAAGTAATTTACGTTCACTGTGCGATCCACAGTGAGAAAGAGACCCATTGAGGCTTTAGATGAACCCCTCAGGGGACAAATAGGTGTATATGTATGTATGTAATAAATGCGTGCAAACCTGCAATTGATGAAAACCAGAAGCAGTATGATACGTCCTTTCAAAAGGACATCAAATTAAGTACTTTGTAAAGGACATAGCGATATACTCTGAAAAGGGCTGATTAAAGGACAGCGTAGCGGCGCTTACCACACGGTGGCAGCCTTCATGCCAGGATATGTGGGTATCTATGTAACGCTGGAAGAGGCAATGTAAACACACAAAGAAGTAAACATGACATAACATGACACCAACAGTCACATACATATAGTACTGATCCCACACTAAGATTCCCTGTGTCGTGGGTATCAGAACTACGAGTAACATGGTACCATAATACCCAGACTCGGAACAAATATTTGCAGATCATACAAACATTTGTCCCGCAGCGGGAATCGAACCCGCAGCCTCTTGCGTCTCAGCTGGCTACTCACCCGCCACGCCACGTAGGTCGTCAATCGTCATTGGAGTCACCTATTTGATGGCTGGCACAGCGTTCGTTCAACCTATACCACTAGCTGCGCCCTGCGGTTTCACCCGCATGATAATGATGAAAATTGATGATGATCATGATGAAAAGTTGCCTATGTGTTAATCCAGGATATAAGGTATCTCCATTCCAAATTTCACTTAAATCCGTTCAGCCATTTATAGTCATTTATACAAGCTCAAGCTCGTGAACGTTGAGCGTGAAGAAGTAACTAATATATTCACAAACTTTCGCAATGAGGGGTTTTCATGGCCGTTTCAAATCATGCTTTCAGTGTTGAAAATAGATGGCGCTGCTCTGTAACGTAGTAGTCAAGTGTCAAAATAAAGTGAAAGTCAACATCAACAACGTAGAAACCATTTTCGTTTCGTAGTATTTATTTTTGCCTACTTCTAAAAACTCCACAAAACCACTAGCGCACACTCAAGAAGCAAACACAAACAGAATATCATGATTTCCTCTGATATCATGAAAATAGCCACAGGCTACTTAGATAATAGTTTTGTACGCGTGCACCACAGACAATCTTGATTGATACAGTTGAGTCAGCGCCATCTATCGAACCAATTTGAAATACTTTTTTTCTTTTTAATCGAAGATGAAAAACCCTCATTATAATATTAGTGTGATTTATTTAGCTAGCAGCACGTCTGGAAGCTCTATTGATCAGGTTTCTTCCATTTAGCTTTCGGACATGCCTTTGGCATCTTTTAATATTTATTTACTATAGTTTCGAATCCATTCCAGTTTTCTCAATCCGTGGTGCCACCCACACAATAGTAAAGTAATCAAGGCATCGTGACCGCAGCGTCACTGTTAACAGTAATAACACTTTATTTCGAGTTGCTGTACTGAATGTTTCACACAGTGCCCACTAGTTGTTATGAGTGTAATTACTCTGTGTCCTAGAGTTGTTACTGTTTTTGGTTTAGCTACTGCCAAACAAAAACTACTACTATAACTATTTACTATTATAAATGAGACTCATATTTTGCACTCCACTCATCGTCTCAACGTAATCGTAGAGACAATCCAGCTTCCCGATAGTATGGACATAAATAAATAGTGTGTAGTGTAAATAATAGTGTTATTTTATAAATTTAGGTCTATGTTACATTACGTATTAACCTGCCTCACAGCTAGATTAGCTGTATTGTATCAGGGTAAATTATTTAACACTTCAGAGAAATAAAGAAGAACCTTCTTTATTTTTATTTTGCATCCAATTGGAATCAATCACGTCAAATAAATGATCACGGTACTATGTGCATGCTTGTGTTAGTTAATTATAATAATAATAATAATGCTGGACATTTCACACAACATTATCTAGCCCCAAGCTAAGCAGAGCTTGTGTTATGGGTACTAGATAACTGATATACTTATTACAATACATTACATAGATAGATATTTTTTATTATACATAGAAAATACCCGGAACACTCTGAACAAATATCTGCAGATTGTACAAATATTTGTTCCAAGGCGGGAATCAAACCCTAACATCCTGCGTCGCAGGCGAACCTTCGCCCGCCACGCCAAAAAGGTCGTCATTAGCGATTAAAAAACAAATCGGACAAATTGTAATGAAAACGTGGAACGACATCAATGTTATGGTTACTTTAGGTGTCCCTATTTCATTGCACGCCAGTTTATTTTAGAGCCATTCTACACATAAAAACCTAATACCACACGATCAAACAATCAAGAGTCATAAAAAAATCTAAATATTATATATCACTCTACCGAAGGACTGTCATTTTATGACAAACGCGGAATCTGTCGAATGGGAATTATAAAAATTAACGTTTCGTCAGAAGTCTAAAAAAAAACTAACGAACGCGTAAGAAGCAAATGATTTGACGAAAGTGGAATCTGGTGGATGTGTCCTGCACCAACATGTGCAAGCAAGGAGCCTACCTGCAGGTTCACTCCTTTCACCACACTGGTTCTTTCTAAAACTACGTTCAAAACCGAAGTGTCCAGGGTGGAGAAAGTTTTAATGATCGCCAACCTCCGAGGCTTCTCTGCTTTTTATTCTTCAAGTGCCATCTACTTGAAGAATAAGAAGCAGAAGCAAGAAAGAACCAGTGTCACGAAAAGAACAAAACGTATAGATAAATGGCAGATCCCTATCCAGATAGTAAGGCTTAGCCTACATTAGCGAATGCGCTGCGCGCTCGACAAACGCGAGCTCTAAGTCTACGTCGCATGCATTATTCAGCTGATCCGCTCCGATATTTGCAGTAACTCCGAGAAAATCACGCGTCTTAACTTAGCTAAGTCGTGCTGGCTGGTGGCCTAGTGAGTGATACTACGTCTTCCAATACATAGTTCGTGGGTTCCATTCCAGGTAACGGCGTGGACCAATCGAGTTTCCTACTGGTATTTACGCACGCATCACCACGTGTTCCATTCCAAGGCAATACAATCATCGCAAGGTAACCAGCATGATTGTCATATATCCAAAACAATTTAGAAACATTTGACGTGTATGGAAAGAGCCCTGTGTGGCATTTCTTGTCATTTCATATACACTGGTTGTTGTAGGTACTTGTTATTTAATCGGAAACTCCTGTGCACTGAAAACAACGCAGTATTTTTGATTTACATAAACGTTTACTTTTACGGTTCCTAAGTTTATACATTTTTGCCAGTGCTGGCTTGAAAAAACGAATACTTGCTGCATACAATGGAACCAATAACTTCAATACTCAAGAGCCGGCAAATATTTTGATCATAACTCTTCATTGCAAGTTGCTAGCTATTGCCTAAGTTTTTACCATTTTAGTTCCAAGTTTTCACTATTTACCGGTTTTATGTCACCTTGGAGTGCAATTTGTTTATTGTTTGTTACCTACTAGAGTGGCGTGATGAAAAACCTGCAAAAGCCGGTCGGAATGAAAGTCGATCATAGTTAATTTGGTTTTACAAACTGAAGTTGTAGTGGACAAACAATTAACTGATGTTGGATAAGAAATGAACTATACAAGATCCTTGACGACTTCTGTGGCGCGGCGGGCTATGGTTCGCCTGCGACGCAGGAGGTTGCGTGTTCAATTCCCGCCTCTGAACAAATATTTGTACCATCTGCAGATAACTGTTCAGGGTATCTGGGTATTTTTCTATGTATAATAAAAATATCTATCTATGTAATATGTATTGCATTAAGTATACCAATTATCTAGTACCCATAACACAAGCTTTGCTTAGCTTGGGGCTAGATAACGTTGTGTGAAATGTCGAGCATTTATTTATTTATTTATTTAATCTATGGGGAGGCATTTATGTCTAGCAGTTGACTTCTAGAAGCTGATGATGATGATGATTATAATTTGTGTCACTTTTTGGTTTATATTTGTCTAGGGGATAGATTATAATGTTGTTTCATTCAAGTCTTAGCCGGACAAGTGTTTTAAAAGACGGACATTGGATGTCTACCTGAAGCAGGTTATACTTGGGTTATTTATCAATGTAAAATGTAACGAAACTTCCATTTGTTATACAAATTGTGATGCTTTGTACCGTTCGACACAAAACACAGATATAACAGTAGCATAAATACATGCTTACTGGTTTTTTGAGTTAGGTAACTCCATGGTGTCTTAAGCTCGGTCCGTCCAACGCTGGTGACTACTTCAAAATAAACAGACGTGCTGCTATTTTGGTTCTAATTGTAACCTATGCCACGACCTGCGTGGCGCAGCAGGCGATTAGCCGGCCTAGAAACAAAAGGTTACAGGTTCGATTACCGCTGAAGAACAAAATATGTTTACATGATCTGCAAATATTTGTTTTGGGTCTCGGTGTTGTGTTACACCCATCGACACAGGGAACCCTAGTGTGGGATAAAGACTATGTATATGTTACTGTTGGGTGTTATGTTATGCTATAATTATAGGTTATGGACCCAGTAGGCATAGAAGCTTATAATGACGACCATATTCACAGGTGTGAGTAACAGTGCATAGGTATTACGTTTCTAAAGCTTAGCTACTCGTTTATTATAGATATCGTGATATTTTGTACTTACCCGGTAGAATGCAGTTTCAGAAATTGATGACGGAAGATAGCGAGCGGAAGTAAGGCCACAACTCACATGAACTGTTGCTGCGTCTCGAGAAATTTTATAGACTTTTGTCTTGATGAAATCTAGGTAGTCTTAATTGCACTTACATAATATGTAGTGGTTACTATATACCTATTACTTACCAATATTATTATTATTATTACTATTAGTATCCATAAGCAATTTTTAAATCTTTCATAGCTTAAATTAGTTTTTGTCTTGATTTGGCGTATGCCATTTTATTTTGAGGCCCAATTCTCTAATTTAAAAACATTCAATTCGCAGTATAATCTCGTCTCAGTCGCACTGTCACGTATAGTAACTATTACTTAATCTTCGCGTTTCTTGCGAAGAATATGTAATAGTTGCTATACGAGACAGTGCGACTGACACGAGATTATATTGTAACTAAAATGTTTTAAAACTAGAGAATTAGGAGAACAAAACAAAGAGAGAACAGACCTCAGAGAGGACAATACAAAAACTATTTTGACTAAACTAGGTTTAAAAAGTGATTATGAATAAGTAGGTTAGTCTTTAGATTATGATGCCAAGTATATCTTTACCTATGCCAAACATCGAAATCACACAAACTTTCACATTACTAGGTATGGTATAAAAATTTAATGCCATTTGCTTTAACAACTTCTTCTTTCGTATCACTGGTTCGTTCTATGTCACCTTCATGAAGTATGTGGCTCTGAAAAGAGCTTTTGTTTGTGATCGTTGAAAAGGATTCACGTTGAGTTCTGCAACAAAAAAAAAGTAAATGAATGTGGTGTGTTGTTTTAGAAAGAGTCTTAAACACGAGATTTACTCAGCAACAAAACCCTTCAATAATAAAAATACTGCATAAAAAGAAAAACATGTCAAATTAAGTTTTGAAGAAAACAATAACATTTTATTCAATTCAAATATATTATATTACGAAGCACCGATTTTAAGTACGAGCCATCAGCCAAACGGTAAACAAATTGCAAAAAAAACAAATAATCATACCTACATGTTTTACCAACAAAAACAAATTGCCAATTTCAAACGTTTTACTTTATAAATATTTGGCCATATTTCTTTTTTGATTTATTGCATTAGATAATGCTATTTTTTCTTAGAAATTGGATGGGCTCCAAGCAATCGGGCAATCCATAATAAAGATTGTATCGTTTGTGACTAGCAACTGGCTTCAAGCTTCTTTTGTTTGGTGAGGAGTCATTAACTTATGGAACCACATTGTATAACTGGATGATTCAATTAAATTCTTCTGTATGTCGATAAAATTAAACATTTTTAAGCAAGTTGCTGTTTCCTTCCACGATATATATTTAATGGAAATAATGCCTAGCTAATTAAAAAGTCCGAAACAATAGCCCGAAATCACAAAGAACTTATTTAGCGGTAGTGTTTAGAGAAAGAAGTGTGTAAAATAATATAATAGAACCTTTATAGCACATCTGACCACACACGAACGATTTGCCTTCCTATACGGTTCATTTACTCATCTATTCGATTCCGTTACAATTCAGTGCATATCGGGTCCCTATGTTTAAAAGCTAGGAAGATGTAAAGTTGCCTTTAATACGAGTCTGACTCATTACTAGTTGAACACAACAATTTATTTCAATTGTATTTATTTTTTCTTTCTTGAAACTCAAGATTGCAACAAGTAATATTTTCATTTTTGATTCAAGCATTTCTCCATCTTTCTCGTTTTGTTTGTATTTATTTGTTGTAAATCACCGAGATAACGAGATGTCAGTCTTCTCGGAATGTAATACTTACTAGATACTGAGAAAGAAATATTTTTCCTCAGAATCAAAGAATGATGGGAGGTTTCTCATTGAGTTTTTTTCTTGACTTTGTCAGCGTTTTTTTCCATTGTGTTTTTTATTTGTCCAATGTAATAGCTACATTTTGATGGAGGCAACAACTTTAACTTTGAAGTTTTATTAGTATCTCCAAAGCTATTAAATATATAGAAATTAAACATATTCGTTTTTATGTTCTCAGAGTAAATTTAGATTTTTCCAAAAAGTACTTACTTTGGGAGACTATAGTAAACCATTCCATTCTATTTTGGTAGAGACACGTAATTTTTGTGTATTTTCCGTAAAAGAAAGTAGAATTAACAATTCAAAACCAGCTTAATTAATTTCGATCAAAATTATAATATGAAATTACCTCTGAAATAATAATATGATCAAGCAAACAAAAAAATAATCATCAAAATCATTTCGTAATTAACGGAGTAATCGCGTAACAAACACAAAAAAAGCATATAGTCGAATTGAGAACCTCCTCCTATTTTTGAAGTCGGTAAAAAAATAAACTGTTTTCCTCTCAATACTATCTAAAATGATTAGATACATTATAATTTCAGTTATTTAAAATGGATTCTAATTAATATAATATTAGCCACAGGGCTTAATAAATTAAAATCGTAGATTTGACCTCCAAGTAAAAAAAAGGTCTAGGTTGAATGCCTTAATTATAAAATCGTGGATTTGGTCTGCCTCTTCAACATTTTGACTGTAACTTGATATTAGCTTTTGCGGAGTTGTGTTATGGTTAGTTTTAAAATAGGTACCTACCTATTTAAATAAAAAAGATCACAGATCTCATGCACCACATGATTTTCAAAGAGCGTTGTAAATAAACTTCTGTATCAAAAATAGAAAACAAAATAAAAATGATACTTACAACCTTGAGTTTTTTTCTGGTAATAAATGATTCTTCAAGCGGGGGTGAAGTGTAAGTAAAAATAAATAAAATGATAAAAATAACAAAATACCCGAAATCCTAAATGAAGATCTCATCGAGAACTTTCATTTTGATAAATACACGACTGTTCTGTTCACTTGGTTTTCGAGATTTACATCGTTCAGATGCCCAATTCTCTAATTATAAAAACGATTATGATTAAATTACAATCTTTAATCTCGTTTCAGTCGCATCTGTCACTATTATTACGTAGTAACTATTACTTAATCTTAGCATGCGAATAATGGCCTCTTATCACACACTAGGATTCCCTGTGTTGCGGATATTAGGAACTCGATTACCATGGTACCACAAAACCCACCCGGAACAAATATTTGCAGATCATGCAAACATTTGACTCGCAGCGGGAATCGAACCCACAACCTCTTGCGTCTCAGCCAGCTACTCGCCTTCTGCGCCACGTAGGTCGTCAATATAATATGTTTATTTCATGTATAAAAGTTAATCGATAAGCCCATATAAATGTTTACCGTAGAGACTAATTATTATTTATTATCATAATATTAGTAAATCTGCTATAAAAGTATTGATGAATTCTGACACATAATTAATGCATTTTGCGAGTTGTACACTTTAATAAACCGCACCACGAGTTTCCAGCACTGTGCTTGCATTGTGCAGCTCCGTTCGTCGATGTGACAGATACATCCCACGGCACTACCGTGAACCGCCTCTTTGCCAATTATTTTTACTAAGAAAACAGTTTATTTATATTTTTTTATACTACTTTGCAAGCAAACAAGCATAAGGCCTGATGGAAAGCAGTTAACGTAGCCTATGGACACCAGCAAAACCAAAGGCTTCACACGCGCACTGCCAACCCTGAGACATAAAGATGAAAAGTCTCATATGCCTGCAATTTCATCGGCACTCGTACCAATCAAACCAAAACACAGCAATGCGAGCATTACTCCTTGGTGGCAGAAATAGGTACGGTAGTAGTACTTCCCCCGACGAAGTCTTTCACAAAAAGTTCTACTACTAACAAAAGCAAATGGATGCTGCTGCCTATCTCCTGGTGTAATCTCATAGTCAGCATTAACGACACCCATAGGCGGAGTCGGAGGGGTCTTTTCTCAGACCGGACATACCTACTACGGCTGCACCAAGGTCGCAGGAAGTCGGTGGATGAAAGCGGCTTAAGACCGTTCGTTGCGTTTAATGGGGATGGCAGCTTATAGTCCAGCAGTCGACTTCAATTCAAATTCAAAATTCAAATTCAAATTGTTTATTTATAAATTACAAGGTGTGGTTACATGGATTGGGATATATTATCTTCTTTTATAGTTAGAAAAACCTGTCTTAGAAGAGTCCCCAATTTTCCGTGGTTCAAACATTTTTTAAACTTGTAATCCAAATATTATATATCAATCATTGGCTGATGGTAATGATAGTGGTGGTAAAGTAGCTGTAATGACGCTGATGTCCGATCGTTAAGTCTGGGTTCGAATCCCTGTCGTACATCAATAAATTTTTTCACTCGAAAAAAAATTGGTTTTCTATTTCTTTAGTTTTTTCTCATCATTACGTGCTCAAACGATATGATAAAAAAAAGCAAACCAGCATGTCCTAAAACCAAAAATTCGAAGACATTTGATATGTGCATGAAATGAACCTCTGAAACTCAAAGTCAAAGTCAAAGTCAAAAGAACTTTATTCATTGAAATCACAAGGATCGTTTTGAATCGTCTTATACCTAAAATTACTCCTGTTCCATCGAACGCGACCAAGCCTAGAAGAATCAGGCAGCAAACACGGCTTGGCTTACATAAATGGTCTGTCTTACCACTAGGTGAGAAGCGCCTGTGTGGTGCCTAGCAGCAAGGAATTTTTTTTTTTTTTTTTTTTATGCTACTTGGCAAGCAGACAAGCTTACGGCCCACCAGATGGAAAGCAGTTACCGTAGCCTATGAACGCCTGTAACACCAGAGGCATCACACGCGCGCTGCCGACCCTGAGACATAAAGATGAAAAGTCTCATGTGCCTGTAATTTTACCGGCACCCGTACCCTTCAAACCGAAACACAGCAATGCGAACACTACTGCTTGGCGGCAGAAATAGATACGGTGGTAGTACTTCCCCGGACGAACTCTTTCACAAGAAGTTCTACTACTAACAAATAATTGGAATTGCTGATACATAGTAAATGAGAACTTAATAACCTTAGGAAGGTAGTCAAAAGTAAATAAATATCAGCAAAAGTGGAGCCTAATAGGTTAAATTACTTTTCACAATGTCCTCGACAATGTCCAATTACATATCATGCAACCTCAACGTAAAGTAAAGCATTGCCTCTCTAGGGATATAAAGTTGTATGAAACTCCCTAGGGAATAAAGTGATTTGAATTTGGAACGTCAAATTTTTGTGGAGACTCGTGGAAAACTCTAAGTAAAAAAATGCCCATATGGCATCGTAAAGAGGTTTGTTCGAAAATCGAACTGGCCACCATAAAAGAAGTCAAAAAAAAAAAAGGTGCGTTTACAAAGAATGTGAAACAAAAGAATCTTTTGTTTCGAATGACGTTTTTTATCAATAAAATTTACTGAAAATCACAGCACCAAACACGCGTGTGATTTCCAGTAAATTTTAATGCAATATTCATGTTGATAAAAAACGTCTAACGATAGTGATTCTACTCCAGAGTTTATCAAAACAGACGCTTTAGAGATTATTGATAATCTACTACCGCAAAAATCAAAACAAGCCCTGGTTTTTTATTGTCTCGCAGAAGGTGTGAAAAGTAGAGTATGCTCCTCTGGAATAAAGCCTGTCTTCGCCTTGGGCAGCTTGAACCCCTCGCTTCACTCAGGACTCTATATAACTTTAGAGTCCCTCGTTACGCTCAGGGTTCAATATGCCGCCCGCGACATAAGACACTGCTTTATTCCCTTAGTGCATAATCTACTATTCTGGCCAAATTTCAACAACTGTTTCGCAGTACCCCGTCGCAGTTCTGCATGAATTAATTGCTGGCAGCGATTGTAAACAATGGCTGAGTTAACGCTTTTTGTACATAATCAGGATACGATTTAATTTCTTCTAGGTACATGATTCACAGCTTATAAAGATGATAGCTGATATACTCCTTATAACATAACATATAACTTTACTAAAGTAACTTTCGTGAATTATATCATTCATTATATAAAAAAAGGCCCTCGATTAGGGTCGAAACCTGTTGGTCTTTCCACCAACATCGGTACGTGAAAATTTCCCGTTTTACAAAATGAATAACATATAACATAACATAACACCTAACAGTCACATACATAGTCTTGATCCCACACTAGGATTCCCTGTGTCCTGGTTATCAGGAACAAAGAGTACCATGGTACCATACGTAACACCCGAACCCGGAACAAATATTTGCAGATCATACAAACATTTGTCCGGCAGCGGGAATCGAACCCGCAACCTCTCGCATCTCAGCCGGCTGCTCACCTGCTGCACCATAGAGGTCGTCACTATATACTGCCTACTATACTGCCTTTAAAGGAGGTTCTACTTGGAGATTGAGAGAACTTCTGCAAAGTTTCTTGCAAAATCTTGACGCGACGTTAAAAGCAATAACTTTTCATTTAAAAAACCGACTTCCGCTATTGTATTTGACTAAATATGTATTTGGATGAAAAAAAAAATTATGAAAGAACCATAGTGGTGAAAGGATTATGATGCTTTTTGAATGCAAATGCTTGGTTTGTTGCTGAAAATATCAAAATCGCCATATGTATGCCTACAATATTTGAGGAGTTCCCTCAATTCCTCATGGATCCCATCATCAGAACTGGATTCTGAAAAAAATGGGACCAATCTGGAAGTATATCTGTTCAAATAAAAAAAGTTTTTTTTCAAATCGGTTCATAAACGCCGGAGATATGAGGTAACAAACATAAAAAAAAAATACAACCGAATTGAGAACATCCTCCTTTTTGTGAAGTCGGTTAAAAATGTGAGTGAGGTATATACTCTGTAAACCAAATGTTCGTGTACAACTTAAATAATATTCCAGCAGATATGTTTGTGCAACCTAAATTAAACGGAATATTAATATTGCAAATGAAAATATTGGCTATGGCATTTATGAAGAGATTATCCGGACTTGTTGTGCAATTTTCGTTGGTATTAGATTTTTCCTGGCTGCTGGCTTATTTAGGAGTGTGTTATTACTGGGAGAAAGTGTTAGCAAAGTTCGTCGTGGAATGCAATGGCGGCAATGAGCTTACCACTTGTCACGTCTATATTTCTGTGATTATGCAACCCATTGGTGAAAAGAGGCTCTTTGAGGCTCTGCCTACCCCTTCGGGGAAAAAGGCGTGTGTTTATGTATCCATACTATGTATGTATGTATTCAGACATTTATTTTTATTGATACAGTATCTTCCTGGACTTCAGTCTATAATCAACGCATGTTGCTAGTGATAACATGGTCGCTAGTTATGGACCTCACTGACAAACTCATCGTCACACAACGGGCTATGGGGAGATCAATGCTTCGAGTCTCACGACGTGATAATATCTGAATCGATGAGATCTATAGAAGAACCAAGATCACCGGTAGAATAAGCAAGTTGAAGTGGCAATGGTAGTAGTAGAATAGTAGTTTTGTTAGTAGTTGAATTTCTTGTGAAAGAGTTCGTCCGGGGAAGTACCTACTACCACCGTACCTATTTCTACCACCAAGCAGTAGTGCTCGCATTGCTGTGTTTCGGTTTGAAGGGTACGGGTGCCGGTGAAATTACAGGCACATGAGACTTTTCATCTTTATGTCTCAGGGTCGGCAGCGCGCGTGTGATGCCTCTGGTGTGGCAGGTGCCCATAGGCTACGGAAACTACTTTCCATCAGGTGGGCCGTAAGCTTGTTTGCTCGCCAAGTAGTAAAAAAAAGAAATAGGTCAAAAAAAAAGGTAAAAAAAACAATAGCAATGTACTACCCAAAAAACTAACTAACTAGAGTGCGAGGAAGGACGCGGAGGGAGTGTAGCGCGGATCCTTTACCCACCCTGATGAAGACCCTCGATTAGGGTCGTAACCTGTTAGTGCTTCCACCAACATATCGGTACGTGAAAATTTCCCGTTTTTACAAAATGAATCTACTACTAGATTGCTAATGTTTTTATTTGATATCGATTTCTTATATAGTCCTCGAATCGAACGAAGTTATTAATTGGCATGTTTTTTTATCCTTACTTCTGTTGCAAGGAAAAAAAACATGCCAATAGGTTGCATAGGCTATTATGCAAGTAGGATTAAGCAGCAGGATAAATAATTTAAAATAACATAATGTTAACGTAATGCTCTACATGGAAACCCCTCATAAAAGGCAAGTGAAATGATATGAAAACACTGTAGCTTAACAAGCGTAGCTTCAGGGTACAATTTTCCAACACAATGCCTCAAGAGAAGTTCACCGTTAGTGTAAGCGCCTTTTTGCTAGCTAATTTGGCTATTATTTCTTCAAACTACATGAAATTTTGTACACATGATCAGTACACTAACATCTAGACCCATGGTGTTAGATATTAGTGTATTGATCATGACCTGTGTACAAATTTTCATGTGAGGCAGCTTTCGATATGCAGCCTCAAAATGCTGGAACAATATCCCGCCACCGATAAGAAACCTGCTTAGCTTACATTGTTTTAGATTTAAATTAAAGAAATTTTTGTTTGACCACCAAAAGGATCAGGAAAGTCTATAATAATGGTGAGTAATTTTACAGGGCTTGTTTTGAATTATGTCAAAAGTGTGGACGTCATCATGTTATCTATTTCATCTTAAGCATAACTTTCTTCTTTTATCATTAGTTATTATTAGTCTTATGAATAGTTTTCTTTGTTAGTATGTTTTTTTGTATGTTTACTTTTCGTGAGTAGTTGGTCCGTAGCGCCAACAAGTGGCTCTGACGGAAGACCAGCGTTGGTTGCTAGCTCGCTAGTCAACCAACTCATGCTGAGGCAGAGCCATTTTGTTACTGGAGTTACACTTTGCACCTTCGGGTCTGTTTCCTCTTAGTCTAAGTTTTTTATGTGTCTCTGTTTAGCTCTTTTATACAAATAAATTATATTATATTCTTGATTAAATAATAACCAACTACGTTCGCGTACAAAAGGGCGAAAGCGGCCTACCGGTAACCTCCTCTTAAATATAATACAAAGAGTTTGTTCAAAATATCCTTTAAACGGCCCACTGGGGTGCGGTGGGACATTTCTTGTTAGTGGTTGACCCAAGACCTGATAGACAGTAACGGTTAGTACCGCCTGTATACAGCGTGTAAAAAGACAGCTCCCGAATACTGAAGGTACCGGTAAAGCTACCTATATCATAGCTATTTATATAGCTATGATATAGCTATGGTATGGTCGCCTGAGAAGTGATTCATACCGGAGAAAAACTTTTTTTTCGTTTCGTATCGTATTTGTCAGCCAGCAATGAACGCATTTGTTCCGACCGCACGAGTTCAACGCTCCCGGTCAGCTGATCGACGCGCAGCGCGAGTATTGATTATGTGGGTTTCATTGCTTTTTTTACGTTTTTATTTATTAACGTGTTTTTAATGATGATAATGAGGTGTTTGTGTTCCTTTAACGATATTTTATGGATATTTATAAAGAAGACTTGAAAAAAGCGGCCCAAAAGTAAGCACTTTTTTTCGTGTTTTTTCAGCTTAAATATTTTCAGAATCATGGTCTGAATGCACTGTTTAATTTTTCAGGAGTAGTCTTTACACTCCCTATATATGACATACATAACAATCTCTGTACAAAAGCTACGAAATTACATAACACCCAATAGTTACGTACGTAGTTTTGATCCCACACTATAGGATTTCCTGTGTCGTGGATATCAGGAGCTACGAGTGCCATGGTACCATAACATCCAGACCCGGAACAAATATTTGCAGACAATACAAAAGTTTGTCCCGCAGCGGGAATCGAACCCGCAATCTCTTGCATCTAAGCCGGCTACTCGCCGATGGCAGGCGTTTTAGTGTCGTCGTGTACCGATAATAGAACATTACTGTCCAGGCCCGAAATAAAGCAATTTACGGGCGAGTAACATAGCATAGGCATCGAGTCCTTTTTAAATAAGAGGCCGTTAATTGCTATTTCGGCCGAGACTTGAATAGTACTTTTCTCTAATTTGCGGGGAAACAATAAACAAATTAATTCAAGAAACAGAAGTTTACTTTTTCAGCTATGTTTAAACGATTCAACATCCAACGAACTAGTACTCATTGTTTATTAGAAAACTTAAAACTATGATAAACTTGGAGAACACCACAAATTATTACAGATTAACCCTCTGTTTCATGATCATTATCTAAACCTATTTTAGTTAAAATAGCTTTTGTCTTGTTTTGACGTATGACATTTTACATCAGAGAGAATAAGACAACGGTTTTTTTGACTAAAATAGGTTTAGAGAATGATTATGAAACAGAAGTAAGTAGTATCTGATTTTCATTCCCGCCAATTTTGACTGTGCGCAGTCTTTGTTCTTTTTTAAACTTTTGAAAAGAAATGCACGTTCAGCAAATAAATAAAATAGATAAAAATCGTATACCTAAAAAAACCTAATTTATGTTAGTGTGCGCTAAAAATAGTCTTACTACTGTCCAAAAATACCTTTTTAAATTAATAAAGCCATTTCCGAGCAAGTTAGGAGAAAAGCATTTGGAACAAATTCGAGAATAACCCTTTGTGTAAATTTTTCCTGGTATTGAGTATAATAATCATGGTTGGCTGGAAAAGTTATGGTGGGGGAAATGTCATTTCACTGGATCTTTTTTGGTTACTGTGCGTTAGGTCGGAGACCAGCTGAGATAATTATGGTGGCCCTAAACAGGGTCTAGTGGCCAATGGTGAAAAGACCAGTGTGGTGAAAGGATTAAATGCGCCTTGCATCGCTCTTTTCATGCACATGTTTATAATGTCTTATGTTGGTTCTATAGGGATAATCCATTTTTCTCACGACGTTTTCTATTAACGTTTGAGAGCACATATTTTTCGAGTTGAAATATCCATGGGTATGACCGGGATTCGAATCCACGACCTAAGGATCTGAAGCTGGCGTGGGTCTACTTGACCATCAGTCAGTGTTCTCCATAAAAAAATAATGTACTTCCGCAGGACTATTCTCTGTCTCGCGACAGGTTTGCAACAGGCGTATATTGTGCAATCAGGGCTGTCAAACGGTAACTTTTGTATGAAATAACTTCCACCATTGTATTCGACTAAATATTTGGATGAAAAAAAAATGATGAAAGAACCATAGTGGTGAAAGGATTATGATACTTTCTGAATGCAAATGCTTGGTTTGTTGATGAAAATATCAAAATCGCCATATGTATGCCTAGAATATTTGAGGTGTTCCCTCAATTCCTCATGGATTCCATCATCAGAACTGGATTATGAAAAAAATGGGACCAATCAGAAAGTATATCTATTCAAATAAAAAAATAATTTTCCAAATCGGTTCATAAACGCCGGAGATATGAGGTAACAAACATTAAAAAAAAATACAACCGAATTTAGAACCTGCTCCTTTTTGTGAAGTCGGTTAAAAAGCGACGTTTGACAGCCCTGATTGCATAATTTACGCCTGTTGCAAACCTGTCGCGAGATTGCGAGGTCGACTCTCATTTTGAAGCTTTTGTATTTTGTACAAAAGCTTCAAAATGGGAATCGTTTCAGAGTCGCCGTCTAGCAACAAATCATTTTGTATGAAATTCGAGAGTAACCCTTTTATAATGAGTTTTGATTGCTGGAACTAACGTATTTAGAGTAGGTAATATTCACGGTCCGAGAGAAAGGTTTTTGTTGGGGAGGTTGTGGCCGAGAGTAGTCATTATTGTTCACTCTGTGGCGGAAAAGGGGAATTTAATCTAGATGTTTCCATTGATGAAGAGGTTGTTAGGCTGTACGTTCACAGGAGAAAATTTATGCTAACGTTTCGATATACTTTTACCAAAATGGATTTATCTTTGTTCGATATTTTCTTTAGAAATGCAAGCAAAGTAGACACAAGAATATATATACAAGAATATTTTGTGTGATGCGTTTCTCTCAAACACAAACACACATAACACCCAACAGTCAATACGTAGTCCTTATCCCACACTAGGGTTCCCTGTATCGTGAGTATCAGGAATTACGAGTACCATGTTACCATAACACCCAGACAAACATTTGCAGATCATACAAAACTTTGTCCCTTAGTGGGAATCGAATCCGCATCCTCTCGCATCTCAGCCTGTTAATCACCGCAGAGGTCCTCAAATACGATTTGATAAATTTAAAGGACTGCGAATGATTCATAAATAAAATAAAATTGTCATTTGCCGTAGTCCACCCATGTGATAAAATTTTGTGATTACAGATTTGGTGGCCCACGGAGAATAAACCAGCAAATATTACACACAAAAGTGCTTTTCAAGTTCGTGTATCTAAGAGTACCTACAATAGAATAAACTTTATTGTACTTACACCTTAAGATAATAAAAATATAGCAAAACTTAACATGATAAATAAAAGTACAATGGGCGATCTTATCGCTTAGAAGCGATACTCGACACTTCCACTTCAAACTACTCACTTAATACTTCGAGTACTTGCGAATAGTAAAAAAAGTACTAAGTAAGTATAGATAGGCTTACGTTAGTTTTGCCCGTAAGTCCACCCTTTAGACTTTAACTCGCAACAAACCGTCTGTCTAATTTCAATTAAATTTTGCGGTCCTGAAGAGTTCCAAAACAAAATGGTTATGAAGGCCACAACATTTATTTGGCGTTTCAAATTATGAAAGAACAGAGTAACAATGTAATTTAAATAATGGGAGTAAGTAGAATATATCCTAGGTCGAGATAAATAGACGTTACTTAGTCCGTACTAATGCTTACACCTGTCCTTGTCACTGTCACACAAATGTTAAAACACGCGTGCTAGAGAGTGACAGGGTCAATGTCAAGCATAAGTACGTGCTAAGTAACGTCTATTTATTATCCGACTTCCCAAAAAAGGAGGAAGTTCTCAATTCAGTTGTTTTTTTTTTTTTTTTTATATTTGTTACCGCATATCTCCGGCGTTTATGAACCGATTTGGAAAATTCTTTTTATATTTGAATAGATATACTTCCAGATTGGTCCCATTTTTTTCAGAATCCAGTTCTGATGATGGAATCCATGAGGAATTGAGGGAACTCCTCAAATATTGTAGGCATACATATGGCGATTTTACTATTTTCAGCAACAAACCAAGCATTTGCATTCAAAATGTATAATAATCCTTTCACCACTATGGTTCTTTCATCATTTTTTTTTCATCCAAATATTTTGTCGAATAAAATGGCGGAAGTCGGTTTTTTAAATGAAAAGTTATCTTAATCTTGTCTCGATATTTATAAAAACTAACGTCTCCATAATGTATTTCTAGTTGTACTAGATGGATTTAAATGTTTTCACAATAAAATTGTGTAGGGAATTTGTCTACGAAGATTTTAGTGTATAAAACATCCATCTTAAGCCGGGTCCGCTGCGCCAAATTTTCTAACATAACATTTTAAAAACATGTTACATAAAATGTTAGTAAGACAACCTAACGTTGTTATTGCAACTAAAGTTGATTTAAGTTTTATGAAAGAGATCTCTGCTGATTATCAGACTGCTCATAATATTTACGACTCGAAGTCCACTTAAATATTCTATACTAGCGGCCCGCTCGCGACTTCGTCTGTGCGGCCCCGGTCTAGACAATAAGTGGTAAAAAAATAAAGCCTATTCTGATGTATCAGCAATAATGTTGTTAGGTTTCATCAAAATCCGTTCAGTAGTTTTTGCGTGAAAGAATAATAAATTATAATATAATTTACAATTATTTGTAAATAATAAATTTTATTTATTTATTTTCTTTATTTACTTATTTATTTTATGTTTTTGAAAATATGTAATCTAAGGCTTGTAAAAGATCATGAAATGGCAACCGCTGCGATCAAAAGCCAAACTGTAGTATTACTTAAATGAATTGAGAATCTGAATGGAGCCCGAAGTAGTCGCCAGAGCGAGCTTTACAAATTGCAAAGCTGACTCAAGTGACCAAATACAGATGTACACTAAAACCGTTCAGTGTAAGTGTACAACCCTGTGGTGCGATTAAAATGGTCCCAGCGTAGAAACACCGCGTCAAAATCATCTGAACATCGACATAAAGTATCTTCATAAATGCATATTTGACAGAATTGAAGTTATCGTGGCTTGGTATCATTTTAGAAAAATTACGATTATCAAATCAAATAATTTATTTATCTTTTGTACAAATGTTTTAAATTGCCCTATATTAACTACACACCAAGAATAAGAAAAATAAAGAAATAAGTGAAAAAGAAAAAATAAAAAAGAAAAGAATAGTAAAGTTACGTGGGTATAGCCGTAATTTTTCTAAAATGCATATTTAACGTTTATTTTTCACATACAAACATTTTTCCTCGTCATACTTTTCGGCTGAATCACACTTAATCAAACTCTCTCTATTTTTTTTTGGTAAATTTATCTAGAATAGTCCATACCTTGATAAGTTTTATCCGATTGAATCTACAAAATTTTATTTAACTTGTAGTTTTTAAATTAAAAGGAATCTAAAGAGACTACGTGTTTTGTTCTCTGACCAAAAAAAGTATAGTGTCTCATCAAAAATGTAGACAAAGCTCAGCATTCGACTTGGTTTATCGTGCCGATGATTTTGCCACGCAGACGCTGGGACGTATTACGTATATTATGGTATTACGTCCATAGGACGGATTTAGTAGAGTTGTAAAGTTACTTCTGCTGACGACTGTACCTTGTGGTGGCTCAAGGAATGTTTTTTTTTGGGCTTAATGAAGGTAGGTTGTCAAAGTTGGGATTAAAATGACGGCGGTCGAGTTTGAATGGCGCTCCCAAAAGGTTTTGTTAAGATCTTGGGGAGAACAGACGGGTTGGTTTTTATGCCAAACCGTTTGATAAAGAAATACCTTCTGGAAGGAATAACTGTTCTACCTAAGCCTTATTCAAAGTGCAAGCAATGATGTCAAAGCTATAGTCATTAGCATACTTTCCAGTATTATGGTAGTCGCTGGTGGACCATAGAATGCTACAAGGAAAGGTTTTGAGGCCCCTCCATCCACCGACTTCCTGCAACCTATTCTGTCATTGGTCCATAGAGTAGGGTTTTACATTGCATCACTATTGACTATTGGTAACACTGTAAAGCGTTCTAACCACGGAATTAAGAATACATTGTTTTATCTTATATGGGCCATGTTTTGGTGTTTTACAAACATAATATATAACATTGTTTTCTAATAGAAAGGCCTAACATGTTTTGTTCGAAAAATTATCGCAGCTTTAGCAAAACATGCTATTAAAACATGTGAGTAAGGACCGGTTTCCACTGGGGCGGAGAGGAGAGGAGACGAGAGGAGATGTGTATGAATAAACCAATCCGATTTCGTTAAATTACCTTTTCGTTTTTACCTGTGCAGCTTGCCTGCCTATAGCCTGCCAGCTGTGCTCTCGTCTCCTCTCCTCTCCACCCCGATGGGACCTGGCACTAAAACAGCCAGTCCGCAGCAACTGTTGAGTTGACAGTGTTTTGTTAGAAAATCTCTTTTCAAATTATGAGTTCTGAGCATCTTCTCGAGAGCACTGACACGAAATGATAAAACACCATAACATGGCACAACAGACCCGGCTTAACATGTTTTGTTAGAAAATTTAGCGTAGCGGACCCGGCTTTTCTTCTTGTCGTCCAGTGAAACTTATGGACACAATAAATAATATAACATAATAAAACGCAACATAAACATTCTAGTGTTCCAATTTCCGATTCCAAAACGTGCGTGTTTTTCCCGCCCGTTTATTCTTCACCCTTTTAAATTAGCAGCATCAGCCGAGAGCAGCCCAGTTAATTAAGTAACCTTTTATAATAATCGCGAGACATATTGCTCTCTCATCTACACAGAGAAGTTTACTTTTTTATCTAAGTAAGCAATCTTTACCAACTTCATTCCCCTAAAAAAAGGGTTTTTAACTTCGTTAGAACCATTTCGGAGAAGAAAAAGGAAAATTTGCCGTGTCGTCTATTCTAATAGGTACATAGGTAGGTACTCAGTTTTTGGTGAAATTCCTTCGAAAGTGGTTCAAAAATAGAGGATTGTGGACGACCTCTGTGGCGCGGCGGGTGAGTAGCCGGCTGAAATGCAAGAGGTTGCGGGTTCGATTCCCGCTGCGGGACAAATGTTTGTATGATCTGCAAATATTTGTTCCGGGTTTGGGTATGGTACCATGATACTCGTAGTGCTTGATACCCACGACACAGGGAATCCTAGTGTGGGATCAAGACTACGAATGTTACTGTTGGGTGTTATGTTATGTTATGTTCCTTCTACTTATTACAGAGAGCCACTATGAAGCTTTGGACTCTTCAGAAGTCTGTGTAAGATTTATCTACTGTTACTATCAACGTAGGTATATGGAAACTTTAACAGCGACCTAGCGGCTCGTTTAGGATACTCTTTTCGTACACTAAACCATCTCTTCAGTATCTATGTGTACGTATACCACTGGCGTAGACTGGTTTTAGTTTCGTGGGAGGTTCAAGAAAACGAAACGAAATGACATTAATATTCATGTGAAAAAAACGTTCACCACACTGGTGTTTCTTCAAAAAGTATCAGATTGTGTTGAACATTTCGGGGTTTTTGAACCCCCAAAACCCCACCTGGCTACGCCCATGACGTATACATCTGATAAAATTCAAGTATTTAGATATCTTGCTTGGGATCCAACTACACAGACAAATAGGAAGCTTGTTTATTCACCAGATTAAAGGAAATTAATATTAATTTTATATTACGAGGATAATTGGACGGTTTCGAGTTCTGCGTCGGATAAGCTCATTATACGATGCTCACATTTCTATAGCTTCTGATGAACGGGCAATGTTATAAGCCTATTTTCGGATCCGATCTTAGAAATGCTTCACCAAATAGGTACTCACCATAGAGAGTTCCACAATTTAATTAATAGCTAGAACCACCGCGATGTAGTGTAAATAATTAGCATAAACATTAACATACATAAATAAAAACACGCTTTTTTCCCAAAGGGGTAGGCCTCAAAGGGCCTCTTTTCACCGTGGGTTACACAATCGCTGGAATATAATATATAGACGTGACATGTGGTGAGCCCATTGCCGCCATTGATTTCCACGAGAGACTCTGATAACGCTTTCCACACTCCTAAATAATAGATTTTTATCCGCGGCGAAGTGGGGGACGTAACGGAAACCAATCCTTCATCCATCTATGACAGAACCACCTTCAGTCATGACCTTCAAGAGATCATGGTGTTAGATTTTGTTCTATAATGTTTTATCAAAAGCAGATGGGTTAATTTGGATCCCTGAACCCACCAATGTCTAACTATACCATTATTATGTGATATCAAATAAATTGTATTTCTAGTTTGGTTAAACAAAAATTAACAGAACAGTCTAATTCATTACGCATCGTAAAACCTTACGAGGTTCGTCTCGGTGCTTCAATCACTCGAGTTGTTACACTTAATGGAGAGCACACATTTGTAATAAGTATAAAATTAACTTTCTCGTTTAAATCCCCTATAGTGAGCGGCTTAGCTATTTATTTGTATATATGTTTCAGTGAATGGACTGATAGCGAAGAGCCTCGACCAACACCTTAAGAGGCTCTCACTAAATGGTTGGATCAAGGGTCAGATTCAGAAGGCTGTACTCCTGGACTCGGCATGTATAGTCAGGAGGTTCCTCTCTCTGCAGCCCTAGCCTCCGACTGCTTGGGCCTTGCTCCGCGGCCGGAGGTTTCCCGTTTTGATATATATATTTTTTACTATAATGTTTTTATACTATTATGTTTAGTATTTATTTATAGTAAAAATGTATTTTTAAACGAGTTTTGAAATAAATAAGGGACGTAATAATAATTATAATAAAGCCTTTTTATTATTCCATGTCTCTTCAATATTTATTGAACGAGCGAAGCGAGTTCTCTGAGTCAAGTTGGAAGAATCGGCGTTTGTATGTATGTGTGTATGTATGTATGTATGTTTGTCCGATGAAAACTTCCAAACCGCTAATCCGATCTTCATGAAATTTGGTATGGGGGTAGATAATATTGGTACAATTTGTAGGTAAGGTTATGAGCTATATCGATCAGGGGGTTGCTGAGATATTGGGGTCCAAGAGGGGGTAAAAAAAAAAAAAGTGAGACAGTCAGATCAAGTGGGGTGTTTAATGAAAGCGCTTTGGTTGGACATTTCAAAACTGTTTTTAATAATTATTTAGCCTTAGTAGTTTTCGAGATATTAGGGAAAATAAAAAACGTAAAAACCCAAAATTCTAGGGTACTTCCAGCAATCCCACAATGCTGAAATTTGGTATGCTTGTGGCTTTTGTGTCACAACTACAGGGAAAAGTCTGAAATTGAAGAATTTAGAAACATGTACTCCATAAAATAGAAACCAATATAACATCCATTGCTGACCTCCCATTTCTAATAATTTGAATGACGTTGGAGTTCTATGGTTTTCATCAAAAGGACGTTATCAATTAATTCGTCAGGTACTTGATATAGGTACTAACAGGTATGTAGTATAACTAAGCCCCGTTGCTTAGCCCTATTCAAAGGTTATTTCGATGATGTGTAGGAAATTAGAGTAGTTACTGGTAGATCCTGTACTGTACTGGTAGACCTCGAGGGAATTTTTTTCAAAAATAATAGTAGAAATAAGTTTTCATTTAAAAAACCGACTTCCGCCATTTTATTCGACAAAGTGGTGAAAGGATTATTATACTTTTTGAATGCAAATGCTTGGTTTGTTGCTGAAAATAGTAAAATCGCCATATGTATGCCTACAATATTTGAGGAGTTCCCTCAATTCCTCATGGATTCCATCATCAGAACTGGATTCTGAAAAAAATGGGACCAATCTGGAAGTACATATATCTATCCAAATGTAAAAAGAATTTTCCAAATCGGTTCATAAACGCCGGAGATATGCGGTAACAAACAATAAAAAAAAAAAATATATATAACCGAATTGAGAACCTCCTCCTTTTTTGGGAAGTCGGTTAAATATGGAAATTACTTAGTTAAGTAGTCGGGTTGATAAAGGTGTTATCGCGAGGTCTCAGTTCGGGGCGAACCACTAGTACAATTCAAAGTTGATAGCAATATTAGTAGTCTTGACTTATACATAGTTGGTACTATGATTAATTTTCTTCAGGTTCGGAGATAAATAAGGGGTCCGTATCTCCAGTCTTCGAGTTCGTAGAGTTCTTGGGTAAAGACCTCCTCTAGCTTCTTCCACTTAACTCTGTCCTTTCCTACGTTCATCCAGTCTTTACCAGCTATTTGGATTATGTCACCGTCTGTACGGTCTGACAACATTTATATTTCCAGGTGGTCTTTTCCATTGTGTGGTCTGTGTAGTCCATATGAGTGGTATCAAGAAACGCTAATTTGTAGTATATTTATAAATTTATATATTGATTGGTAGGTATGTTTACATTATAATATGTAATATATTGTCACGGGTATTTATCGCGTATTACCTTATTATCCTTATTATGTCAGCCCGCGATAATGATTGCTGTAACGCATTCGAAACGTCGGGAAACATAAATAATAAGGTAAAACGCGATAAATACCCGTGACAATATAATAAATACGTGTTTTAATCGCGAGAGTTTAAAAAATACTATAATATCTAAGTAAGTTAAAGTTATGTTTGATTATGCATATTATACTATTATTATGTATAACAAAGTACCTGATGTATGTATTTATATTTTTATTGTGTACCCGGTATTATTCATGTATGTTTACCTATCTTATGTATGTTTTACTATACATAAGTACATAACAGTACTACCTCTCCACGTATTATGCACTACTTACATATATTTATCCGCACTACACAACACATACACTTAGCTGGTAGAGAATGATTCTTAGCATTAAGTTCGCCTATGTGCATGATTTGTTTTTGTGCAATAAATAATTATTCTATTCTATTCTACAGATATTCCCAAAAACTTTTCAGAAACGATTTTCATACACAATAGCAAAAAATAAAATAAAATAAAAAGATAGAGAGAAAAAGCAAAAGGTGTAAAGTGTTAGTTTTAAGTATTAAAATATATAATGTTAGTCTATAAGGCTTATTGTTTAGGTATAATTGTATTATACATTTCCCATGTTGCCTGAAATAAATACATTATTTGTATTATGATAAGCTACTATTTAAACAAATCTAGTTAAACTTCGATGTTTCCCGTACACTCCTATAAGATTACCAATCGCAATCTCATTTCCGTGCTACAAGCTGCTATCCCGAATACTTCGATCCCTTTGATCTGACCCTAGTATAAAAAGTTAAGTGTGGACTACAGTATAAACAATTGAGTGTATTGGAATACTTCGTTCAAGATACCTAATTCTATTGCGACGGCTGAGTGGCGGTGTGGTAGCGGTCAGACTAAGTGGGGGGTATTAGGACAAGCGATGTAAGAGCTAACACGAATGATATAAAATTAAACCCGCGAACACAAAAGCTGTAGTTTAATTTCAACAAAATAGAGAAACTATATTTTAGTTAAATACATACATACATACATAACAATCATACATACATTACATTTACAATTAAAATTTAAATAAATAAAATAAATAAATGCTGGAGTTTTCATACAGCATTATCTAGCCCCAAGCTAAGCAGAGCTTGTGTTATGGGTACTAGATAACTGATAGACTTAATACAATACATTACATAGATAGATATTTTTTATTATATATAGAAAAATACCCAGAACACCCTGAACAATAAAAATTTACATTTGCATTACATTTTTAAGCGAAACAAAGCTCGGTACATTTTTACGGTACATGGAAAAGTATTGAGTAAATCTTGTGTCGTTATTGTCACGCATTCAATACAAATCCAAAATCAATATTCCATTTCCTCGTAAATTCCTGAACAAAACATAAGTATTCACAAACCCAATAAAAATGCTTCTTGACTTTCCGCGTGATTTGCTTAAAACACCACATAAGGTTGCCTGTCTACTAAAGCGTTGGAGGCGCACGTACGGACGAAATTTTTCGCTTCCTTTGTCCACAAAATGTGTAGGTTTACCTGTGCGGTTTTAGATATTTTACTTGTATACGCGAGTAACGTGATGACTGGTAGAGTTGTTGAGTTTTCATCGAATAGGCCCGTGGTGAGATTGGAGGATATAATGGAAATGTGGGGTGTATTGTATAATAGAGTGACTTCAGTACAGGACTAAAGCATCAACATTATAATAATTGTGTTCCATAATAAATGAAGCAACCACTCGGCATTTTAGTAAGTTTAGGAAGAGTTAAAAAAAGTAGTTTAAATTGTTTCTTCTGTAGGTTTGGTTGCACTGGAACTTGAGTAAATTCACTCAGTCAAGATTCAACAAGCTAATCCGACTAATATTACAATTAATGCAAAAGTTTGTAAGGATGGATATCTATCCATAATATTTGTTACTCTTTCACGCAAAAACTACTAAACGGATTTTGATCAAAAATTACAGTATTATAGCTTAAGAAATATAATAACATATAGGCTATAATTTATAATAGAGGTTCCTCGCGAATGGAGCCGCGAGCAAATGCTAGTTTTATATAAACTTAAAATCCATTGTTTATTTTCAGTTTTTCATTAAAAATTTACAGAACATTTACGGAAATACAAAAGTGTCTACTACGTGTTTTTTAAACTCAAACTTAAAGATTCAGTTTCAGTGGTACCCAAGATCCTGCTAATAACAGTCATCATTAGACCATGGTGTTTCAGACACCATGGTCCATGGTGGAAAATAGATGGCGCACCAAGATGGCAGCGCCATCTATTTTCATTGTAATGAAGTCAGAGCCATCTATAGAGCCAGTTGGAACTACTTTTTTATTTTGAAATCAAAATTGAAAAGCCCTCATTATTATAGTACAGCTTTCGTAGACAATGGACCTAACCCCATAGATAGGGTGTTTCCGCATTGTCTTAAAAACATTTCGCTTGTCAACATTTCATCTGGTTTCTATATAATCATGACAGGTGTAAATAATGGGCTTTGATGTTGATTTCAAATATGGTGAATTTTCCTGTATGATAATATTTTGTTGCTCTTATTTCTGCTTCTTAAACATTTCTTATTTGCTTCTTTTGTTATTAACATACTTATTCAGTTATGTCATGACAAGTTTTTCAGTGAATTTTAAGAGTGGTAACAAACTCTCCTTGTTAAGTTGGTTTAAGTTGACAAGTGCTGGCTTTGTAACATGAATCCGTGGAAAAAAGCATCCTTCAGCATTACTATCATTTGTGCATTATTTTGTCGATAAACTACGTTCAATATCGTAAATTGAACCATAAGTATCTTCGTCTAATGCGATTAGAATAATAATGATCGAACTTCACTACACGTATGTCGGTTGATCTTATAAAGTTCTTGCCTACCCCTACACGAAACCTGACGTAACACGTGTTAATTACGTTTATCTAAAATCGTTTTAATATCGTTTTAACATCGTTTCCCTCCATAAACATACACTCTTGTCCCTCGTCGTGAGGTCACGTTAGTAAGTGTTATCCCAAAGCCTTAAGATTATTCAGCTCAGTTACCGGCCAATGATTGGATGTAGTGAAAGAAATACCGCGTTTAACGAGAACCCTTTTCAGAACCACCTATCTAGGCAGGCCGACAAAGAAAGACCCAGTAAAGTACACAAAGAAGTTGAAGACGATTGTCGGGATATATGCATTGATTTTCTTCAGTTATTTTCCAAGACTTCAATTGACGTTCAAATACAATTTAAACCTTAATACAATTCCATCGAAATATTCCCTCAAAGGCCTGTAAAGATGCTGTTAAGTGAACAAATCAGATTTCCCTCCGCAAAGCTTTTAAAACTCACTTTGCATCGCCACAACGCCATAAACTCAGCTTGAAAAGGAGATGGCTGGTTTACTTTATATAATACTAGCTGCGCCCCGCGGTTTTACCCACAAAAGTCTCGATCCGGTGGGAATATCAGGATAAAAGGTAGCCTATATATTAATTCAGAGTATAAGCTATTTACATTCCAAATTTCAACCAAATCACTCCAGCTGTTTTAGTGTGAAGGCGTAAAAATCATACTCGCAAACTTTCGCATTTATAACATTATTAAGATTATAATTTAAATACGATGGATCGTATGTGAATTTGCCTAAAATTTATTCTAATCATACAAATTATAATAGAATGAAAGCATGGTAATACAGTCTTCATTGTGAAATTACACAACAATTTGATCGTGCCAAACGCCTTGGTACCCTTTTTAGGGTTCCATAGTTCGACAAAGAACCCTTACAATTTATCACTGCTATCAGCCAAAGATCATAATATCCCCCATCATCATCATCGTTATCATGTCATGAAGACTCTCGATTAGGGTTGAAACTTGTTGGTGCTTCCACCAACATTATTGGTACATGAAAATTTCCCGTTTTACAAAATGAATCATAATTATCATGGCGTAATATTGCACTGAGCAATGAACTGCGATTAACCTTGCTAATTATGTTGAACGCACAAAAAAAACTATACTATTGGCTACAACACTCCACAAACCTTTGTGAAGATACAGGTAGGTACGTCATGTTTCATCTTCAACGTGTTTCTAATGTTACCTAGCCATTTTCTCTCTAGTCTGTGGGCCAACGCTCTGAGGAAACTGTAGGAACCACTTTGCATCCACAAACCTCATTTCTATTCGTCTGATAAAGTCCAATCGCAGCCACAGTGGGTACTCGTGGGTATTTTTAAACTTGGGCCATTGGCACTAGAATAAAGTATAGTGCCATTGGAACGGTTAACGTAAATCTAAGTGTTGCCAGCATGATAACGTTATAGTTACCTTGTGAAACTTTGTTGGGTGAGCCTTTTGGGACTTTTGCTACTACTGCTTTTCTTTTTGGTTGTGTTTTAAAGTGATATAGTGGAACTTAATTATCTATTAATTACAAGTACAAGTGCTTTATAATAAAAAATAGCCTAGTGTTGAAATTATTTTAATTTTTCTTTGCGATTTCAATTAATGCAATACTATTGACTATTATAATATTGACCCCCTTATTCATAATCATTTTTTAAATCTATTTTAGTTAAAAAAGGTTTTGTCTTGTTTTGATGTATGACATTTTACATCAGAGAGAAAAAAACAAAGACTATTTTATTAACTATTTTAGGATAAAAAAATGATTATGAATAAGGCCCTGAGTCTTTTCCACCTTTCTTAGGTAATTGGAAAGTAGCCTTACGTTGTAGCCCATCTACCGATAGGATAGGATAAGTTTTAGAAATAGGTTAGGGATACTTATCGGCCTGAATGGAATATGCCCTAAACTATAGCTAGCTTCAGGCGATAGCAAGATTCCAAGTAGAGTAGGAAAAATATTTTAACATTATTTCTCCAACACAACCTTGAATATCCAATACATCACAACTCCGTCACATCAGTCATCCGCTTAACTGAAAGCCCTTAAAGTGTCAACACAGCCCTTAGGGGGGCAACATTGCCTGTAATAAAATCAACCCGACTGGCTTCGAGCGGAAAACGTCCAATCGAATCCCTGCAGCCACGGAATAAATATAATAGAAGCCAGAGGAAATAAGGAAGCAGCGCAGACTACCTACAACCGAGAAGTGAAAATGAGGTTGAATCATTGGTGGTAGCGTTATTTTACGGTATTTGTCGGTTGCGAGGTTTTCTCTTGTGACTACTACAGTACGGGGTTCTTCAAAAAGGGCGTTTTAAAGTTCTTAAAGAGTCTGCAACGTGCGTGTGATGCCTCTGGTGTTGGCAGGCGTCCATAGGCTACGGTAACTGCTTTCCATGTGGGCTGTATGCCTGTTTTCTTACGTAGAAGTATTAAAAAAAATTGTGGTAGCGTTCTCGTAAAATAAAAAATACATAAAATAAAGTGAAGAGTAATAAGTAATAGGTAAGTTTAACTGTGACTGGAACCAATATTTAAAGACTATTAACAAAAGTAACTAATAAGTAAAAATTTGGCGCATTTGAATTTTTGCAAGTAACCACCAACATCTGCGATCACCAATCTGCCTACCCGGCCTGGTGATTATGGCAAGCCACCCTCTTATTATGGTAAACAAGATTATAAGATCGTGGCAGAGGGCAAAGCCTCCCATTGTATTCAATGGAGAGGACTTCTCCTTATTTTATCCATTTTTGGAAAACTTTTAGCTACGTAAACAAACATGTAAATGTAATATAGAGAGCTAATTACAGGTTTTCACAAACAATCATCTTCTCCTATATTTGACGACCCCTGTGGCACGGCGGGCGTAGATTCGCCCGCGACGCAGGAGGTTGCGATTCGATTCCCGCCTGGGAACTAGCGTAACTAGCGCAAAGTTTCTTGGTATGATAATTGACGAAAACTGTACTTGGAAATTACACATTAAATCCGTTTGTGGTAGATTGAATAGGTTTGTTTATGCTCTGAGGAGAATCCGAGAAATCTCTTCTCAGGAAACCGCCCTGAATGCATATCACGGTTATGTGTCTTCAGTGTTACAATACGGACTTTTATTTTGGGGCAACTCCACGGACATAGAATTTGCTTTTAAAGTACAAAAAAAATGTATAAGAGCGTTATGTCGGGCAGATTTTCTGGACTCGTGTAAGCCACTATTTGAGAAACTAAGGGTTTTACCATTAACGTGTATGTATATCAAACAAGCTGTTATATTTGTCAAACAGTTTCCGGAGTTTTTCCCTCAAAATTGTTCACGGCGTGCCGTGCAGTTAAGGCATACAACTGACAGGAAACTTCAACTGCCGCATTGTAGGTTAGCATTGTTTAGGAAAAACGCCTATGTAATGGCGATTCGAATTTTTAATTCTTTACCTGAAGATTTTAAAGATTTACCCCTCAACAGATTTAAGGGTAAACTACATAATTGGCTTCTGTCACTGTGTTTTTACTCCATGCATGAGTATTTCAGTTATAAAAACAACATTTAAGTACCTACCTAATTGGGGTTTTCAATCTCTCAGAACAATGAATTGGTTTTTATTGACATTGTGTTTATTTTGTGTATAACCTATTTAATCGTTTTATAATTATATTGAGTTTTTTTGTTTTCTGACTCGTTTGTGACCTGCATATTAGCTATACCTAGTTTGTAAGGACATTTTAAATTTTGCACGCTTGACGGCAGAATGTATTGGAGACTTTAATTTATATTTATCATCTGTCTTGTACTGTACCTACATTCTAAGCAAATAAATAAATCATTCATTCATTCATTCATTCATTCATTCATTCATTCATTCGAACAAATATTTGTACGATCTGCAGATATTTGTTCAAGGTGTTCTGGGTTTTTTCTATGTATAATAAAAAATATCAGTTATCTAGTACCCATAACACAAGCTTTGCTTAGTTTGGGGCTAGATATTGTTGTGTAAGATGTCCAGCATTTATTTATTTTTAATTATATACTGCGAGATGCTTAGTAATTATAAACATCAATGGTGAGATGCGCGTTGATTAATTTCAATTAATCTTTGATTATAATGGTCATTAGGATACTCATTGTCATTGTGAAGGTCGCGCAAAAGTGGTATGAGGACGCAGCCAAGACAACCTTCGATACGCAGCGGGTAGAGCCGGCGGGTAGAGATGCAAGAGGTGCGGGATAGATTCTCGCTGCGGAACAAAATGTATGATCTGCAAATATTTGTTCCGGGTCTTGGTGTTGTGCTACCATGGTAATCATAGTTCCTGATACACACGACACAGAGAATCTTAGTACGGGATCATCAGGACTATGTTCGTGACTGTTGGGTGTTATTATTATAAATATTAAGATCTTTGAATTTGATCAAACATTAATATTTGTTTATCTTTTAAGTCCATCTGGACGTCAAACTGGTCTCACAAATGTATACCTACCTAGCAAGTTCAAAATCTTAATAAAATACCATAAATATTTTTCAAGTGTTTAATAATCACTACCTAAGTAGGTATTAAGAATTAAGTACACCGGCTAAAATAATAATAGGTAAAAATAAACCTTATATATGACAGAATTTGGTCGATTCGACTATCCACAGTTTTCGGTAAACATGGTTTGTTCGTATGGCACGTTGTAATACATATAAACTAATCTAAAATTTCATATTATTAAAACAATGCTACAATATAGCAAGCTGAATACCTCGCTAGTTACGTCCACCTAGGATGTACCATACGTGGTATTGCACAACGCTGCCACTCGTGAGACAAACTTGAAAATTCTCATGTGCCTGCAATTTCACCTGCCTCATAATGTTCAAACTGAAACACAGCAATGTCTACCACAGTAGTACTTCCCCGTACGAACTCTTTCAAAAGGAGCTCTAGGCACTACTACTTACATAAATCTTAAATTCAAATAGTATCGTTTTACGAGACGGAATGTGCAACCCCTGTTTATTAAAATTGATAATATTCTAAAATAGATGATTGATATCATCGACTGTTTATGTTAACTATTTCTTAATAAAATTGTCCTAGATGAGCGACAATTATATGAAGTGTTTCTACCTGTCAAAAATTAATTAAACATTTTCTTACGTATCTGCAAAATATCACAAATTCTGCTACTAAAGTTTAATTTATACAGGTTGTTTTTTTTAAATGGGACAGTATGGGGATATCCGAATCCATAAGAGATACGGGAAAACTGTCTTTAAACCATTTGCTCATTTTGTATGAAAATGATTTTGGCATAGTTATTTTTTTGGTCAAGCGTGAGTTCTCCATAAAAATGAGTAGTTTTGATCAAAATTTTTTTTTATGCGTATCGGCTCAATTTCATGTAAGGATTGTTTCATTGTATGGGAAGAAAAAATCTGAGCACCAGAAGTTAGTCAAATTTAATAAAATGTTTTCTCATACAAATTGTAAGTAATCTGGTACCTACGTTAATAAAACTATCGCAATAAATTTTCAAAATGGCCTCCCTCTTGCTGTTTCCAGGTACGGGCACGTTTCAGAACATCTCTAGTGGCATTATATATGGATTCGGATATCCCCATACTGTCCCATTTAAAAAAAACACCCTGTATAGGAGATTCAAATCGAACGTTCAACTCATAGTCATTCATATTTTTTAAATGAATTAAGGTTACAGCACACCAGCTGCGCACGCGTAGACCTCGTCGTGCACGTCGTCGTACCATGACGTTGTAATGTATGGAACTGTATGAGACATGGCACACCGCTTGCGTGACGAGCACGCAAGCGTGTACATACAAAATGACGCGCGTGTCTACATTACATGCTGCATACGCATCAGGTGTGCTGTAGCATTTAATAATCTCCTATCGCCTCACCGTTCTCATAGCAGAGGTAGGTAGAGTTAGGCTCTATTTTTTGCTCTATCGTTTCGCTTCGCTTCATCTAGGACCTCTTCACTTCATGCAGTTTACTGGGGATTCTGCTTCAAAGACTCCAATTCCACGACCATCGACATTGGAGGTGCTGTCGGGGTCACCAGTAGTGGAGATCCGACCTGTTGAATGGTATTTTACAGTTAAAATTATATCGTAGTTATAAAAAATGGGTCTGGGTGTTGTAGTACCATAGTACTCGTAGTTCCTTGATACCCACGACACAGGGAATCCTAGTGTACGATCAGGACTGTGTAGGGACGGTTGGGTTGTTATAATATGCTAACTGGTTAAGATTTTGATTTAATAATTCTGCTTGTTTGACTGGTGTGTACAAATAAATAAAGTTAGATCTGATACCGGCGGTTGATTATGTTTGAAATGCATCTGGCTAGATACTCGTAGATTTTTTTTATATAAAACTACATATGACGGCAATGGCATTAATATATTGCTTGGACTTACTTGACTCTGACCGTCTAATAACGTCCTCACATCTTTGGACGTTCTACAGGAGCAAGCACTGATGGTCTAGTTTGTGGGGCTGACCCTCAATTACGATTATTAGGTCGTGGGTTCAAATTCCAGTCGTACACCGACGGGGTTTTGCATTCGAAGAAATTATGTTTTCAATATTAGGTACGTGCTCTCAAACGGTGAATTAAAATATCGTGAAGAAAATTGTATTGTCCTGTGACATGTGTATGAAAGATGCCCCTCTCAGAGTCTTTTTGAAGTCTTTCATCACAGTGGTTCTTTCACTGGCACTTTTCAGAGCCGCCACCCCTCAAGATTGTCACTGATCTGATGCAAGTTGCCCAAGAATGAACCAGTGACAGGAAGATAAAGAAACATCAAAATAATAAGTACCTGTCCCTTGACTGGTGCTATGGTGGAGCCGACGGTGCCATAAACGTGACCGGCCTTGCCCACACGGAAGTACCCGCGCTTGGCTGCCACCACGAGGAGGACGGCTATAGAGAGGCTGAACGATAGGACCTGGAAGAGAGAGAGAAAGAGAGATATATCAAATGGCCTTCCAAGCAAGCCTAACGAGAATGGATGTAATTGAACGAGCGAAGCGAGTTCTCTGAGTCAAGTTGGAAGAATCGGCGATCGTATGTATGTATGTTTGTCCGATGAAAACTTCCAAACCGTTAATCCGATCTTCATGAAATTTGGTATGGGGGTAGATAGTATTGGTACAATTTGTAGGTAAGGTTATGAGCTATATCGGTCAGGGGGTTGCTGAGATATTGGGGTCCAAGAGGGAGTAAAAAAAAATAAAAGTGAGACAGTCAGATCAAGTGGGGTGTCTAATGAAAGCGCGTTGGTTGAACATTTCAAAACTGTTTTTAATAAGTATTGAGCCTTAGTAGTTTTCGAGATATTAGGGAAAATAAAAAACGTAAAAATCAAAAATTCTAGGGTACTTCTAGCAATCCCACAATGCTGAAATTTGGTATGCTTGTGGCTTTTGTGTCACAACTACAGGGAAAAGTCTGAAACTGAAGAATTTAGAAACTTGTACTCCATAAAACAAAAACCAATATAACATCCATTGTTGACCTCCCATTTCTAGGAATTTGAATGACTCTGGAGTTCTATGGTTTTCGTCAAAAGGACGTTATCAATTAATTCGTCAGGTACTTGACATAGGTACTAACAGGTATGTAGTATTACGCCCCGTTGCTTAACCCTATTCAAAGGTTATTTCGATGATGTGTAGGAAATTAGAGTTGTTACTGATAGATCCTGTACTGTACTGGTAGACCTCGAGGCGAAAATTTTCAAAAATAATAATAGAAAAAATTGAAATTACTTGGTTAAGTAGTCGGGCTGATAAAGGTGTTATCGCGAGGTCTCAGTTCGGGGCGAACCACTAGTGTAAAATGTTTGCAAAAATGTATTCGGTTCGAGGTTTACATTGTTTCTTTAGAAAGAAAGAAACGAAAAAAAATTAATTTAAAAAACAACACAAAATTAAAAATTAGGGAACAAATTTCCAAAAAACAAGAAAAAAAATAGGATGGTAGGCATCAACATTGTTATGTGAGATCAAATAGATCCTACAACATTTTGAACAAGTGTTGAATACGGGCCATAATGTTTCATTGGGTTTGGCAAAAAACGATAAAATATCGCAGGTATCTGACAAGAATGGAGGGTCTTTACTTACTCAACAATGGGGCAGTACATATCGGCTCTGAGAAATGCACCAGAGTACATAAATGGTTATAGTGTGGTTATACCTGGGATCTTAGACAATAGCAGTTAACACAACTATTACGCCAGGTAGAGTCTTCGGGCAATGGTAGGTTAATATAGTTAATACAATTCTCAGGAAGGCACATCAGTGAGGTGTGTGACAATTTAGCAAGTCTTATTAGCATCCATCAAGGTTAGATAAGGTGATGACTTGAGTGTTCTGTGCACGTCACACGAATGATTGAATTAATTATTATTTTGTTTAATATAGCTTGAATCACAGCTTGACTAGTAATCAAACATTTTTAAAGAGCAAATGAGTAATTACCAAAAGAATAGTTTATTATTATTTTAGCTAGGAAAAATAACTCTAACATCGGCGAAAGAGAAAAAGAGTATAACAAATAATTGTGATTCTTAACCCTCTGTGACTGAAGTGGTAGACCACAAAACTAAAAAAGGTATCCTATGTCCACAATTTTCATATTATGACTCTCAAACTCCCAGAACATTCCTTTTTGGAGTTCTTTTGATGGCCATCGAGCCATTAGCGATAAAGGTAGTTAGATTTTCCAGAAAACAACGGTACCTAGGCACTTGACAATCAACTACTACTGTATTTTTTTTCGTAAAAGAATATATAAATATTTTTCAAATTCTGATTCAAAATGGAAATCCAATTAAAGTTGTATATAATTATTACACCCAAGTTACCCAAGGAATATGCTATTTCTAACATAAATTAACGCAGCAGTAAAATTTGTTTTTGTTTTGCAACCACAAAACTGATTTGGTAATTTTGACTTCAACAAGAAAAACTTGTGTGTAACAAGCTTATTTTTTAACTACCTAGTATATAAATTAACATATAACTTTTCATTTAAAAAACCGACTTCCGCCATTGTATTCGACTAAATAATTTTGGATGAAATTTTTTTTATGAAAGAACCATAGTGGTGAAAGGATTATGATACTTTCTGAATGCAAATGCTTGGTGTATTGCTGAAAATATCAAAATCGCTATATGTATGCCTACAATATTTGAGGAGTTCCCTCAATTCCTCGTGGATCCCATCATCAGAACTGGATTCTGAAAAAATGGGACCAATCTGGAAGTATACCTATTCAAATAAAAAAAGAATTTTCCAAATCTGTTCATAAACACCGGAGATATGCGGTAACAAACATTAAAAAAAAAATTAAAAAAAAAATACAACCGAATTGAGAGCCTCCTCCTTTTTTGGGAAGTCGGTTAAAAAGGCGTTCGATTTGTGAAATATTTATAAAGTTATGAGTTTTTGAAGTGGGGTCCGCTAAAACTACCACGTCAGTGGAATTATGAGCACGTCACTCGCAAAGGGTTAAAAGGAAACCACTGTCTTGAACAATGACTGGATTTTGATAATAAAGATAAAATCACGTGCAATGTGCACCTTTCAGAGTTATAATATGTATAAAGTTAATGTTGACTTTGATTTGAGTAACTACCTACGCTATTTCAGTTTATTCATGAGTTGTACAGTATTTATTAGAAATCAACTAGTAATTTGGAGTTCTTCGGAAAACAGGTAGGTACTTAAACTAAACAATAAGAGCACTAGATACACAGGAAATTTCCAAAAGTTCTTGTTAAAAAATCACCATGAAATAAAAGTGTTTTTGTAAAACGCAAACTTTGTAAACCAGGAATAAAGTTTTTGCTGTAAAGAGAACTTAATATTCACCACAGGAACTTAATATTCAACGTCCTTTGTTTTCAAAACAAAGATATCTTGAACAATGTCAAGTAAGTTTCTTAAAAAACACAAGAAAAACTTGGAGGAAAATACCTACCTAAAATTGCACTAAGAAATAATTCGCTCGCAATTTTATCTTCTGAACAAACATTGACATCTAATCTTGTGAAATTGTTGACAAAAGACTTCCTATCAAATGTCAATATAACCTATACAACAATTACATAGTTAACGAACCCTTTTGTAAACACTTACCATCGATATCCCAAACGTGGCCATCACCTCGTATGTCATAAACATGTTGACACTTATCACTACTAAATTACACAATAAAATCGAAATAAGGTACGTTGTTTTGTTCTGCGACTAACAATGGCGACTGACTGACTGAAAGAACGCGTGCGCGTGCGCATTTGTCAGTTCACACTAAACGGCCACAAACACTGGTTCCAGATAGTATCCAATAATAGTTGTCAGAGAAACTGACAAACACGTCGTAGTTGGAAGTTGGAACTACTTGGATCGCAGCGTTTCTGTTTGACAGTGCATGAATCAGAGTTGCCAACTTCACCAATTTTTGGATTGATCTAGCAACTGTCATGTAGGACTGCTACTTTATTATTTATTTATTTTAAAATGACACTACACTAATTATCAAACCGACACTACGAAATAACACCATAAAAACGACATTTAAAAATAAAAATAGAAACTAAGATAAAACAAAGATAATTGCACTCTAAAAGAAACTGCTACAAATATGTAAAACTTAACATCTTTGTAAGATGAAATTTGTATTTAATGTAAGTATTGAAATAAAGTATTTTTCTGCAAAATAAAAAATAAGATACCTTTTTGTAAATTTTGACGATAAAATTGATACTAAATCGACATCCTACTCATTCCATTATTCACTGAATATTCGAAGAGCCTTTGTAAATGGCGTGTCTTTGTCGAGATTAGACCTAGCAGCAGGCACGTCAAGGAGTTTATGTTGCCGCGGTTATCCGGCACGTACAAACCCAAACACAAACTACACGCGGATTGTACTTACGCCATACTTCTTAATTATTTACAAATATATTTTACTAGCATGCTTCCCACCTTAGCTCCTGATTAAAATACAAAAATAAACAAAAATTAGATAGGTATAACATGCTTATGCTAAATGACCGTGGTAGTCTCGGCGTAAGAACATGATTCCGCCAACTCTTCCCGTGGATGTCGTAAAAGGTGACTTAGGGATTACGCCCGGGGATGGGCAGCAGTATCCACCTGAGTACTTAAAAGGTAACAATACTGCGATTACCAATTCGCCTACCAAGCAAGGTGATTATTTAATGGGGAGAACTCGCCCAGAAAAAGACGTCTACCAGCTGATAAAGAACAGAAGCATGTCAAATTTTATAAAGGTTAAGTAGCCCGTAAAACAAGTAGTGGTGAAAATGGGCGTTAGTGATTATTTTTTTGTCACATTGAGCCTACGTATTGGCTTTTTGTTTAGTACAATTTTGTTTATAGCTAAAGAACCTTTAAACTTGTCTATAGGTATTATACCTACTTCTTAAGTTTATAACGTCTTCTTAACATCCATAAAATTATAGCAATTCTTTGAAACCAAACCAGGGGATAGAAATAACATAAATTAGTCTCGCCATATATTTTTTTCACCAGCTGGCAACTCGTGCACGGTTTGGCAACGCCGCGCGCACACGTCATTCGATACTTGCGCATACGCATCACATTCCATGCCTGGTTTTTATCGTATTGTGTGTCCTTTTTGAGGTTGTTTGTATGTAAATTTATGCTTGTCAATAAATAATCAGAATGTGAATGCGTAATGTAAATGAAGTACTTGGTTGAAATAAAGCTAGCGTTGCTCATTCATAAATGTTTGACTTTTATGCAAATCAGTAAAATGACACTGACCTACTTTCAATCAATTTTAATAATGCTATTTTAAATTGATGTAGAAATAATTATAATCATACAAAATTCTAACATTCTGTGTAATACGTGTACGTCTCTACTATATTAAAACTACTAAGTATATAAAAGTCAAAATTTTAGGCTAATAAAGATTTACAATAAAATACGAGAAGAACTAAAATCAGAAACAAAGAAGCAGTTATTCTATGACATGTTATAAACTATGCTTTTAAAAAAATGAAATTTATTTATTTTATTAATCTAGGATTCACAGTTATATTATACTAGTTTTTATGCAATTAAATATATGCCGTTCTTAAATCAAATCGAATCCACATTTTATAAGCAGATATTTATATAGTGATAATTACCTACTCTCTGGATTAATTTATTAGTGACAAATTATAGGATGTATAAGTTATGTGTTCTGATGTTAAATATTAGTCAGTTTATTTCTGTTTTTGACTAGCCTACTCACTAACCTATCTAATTTTATGGATATTTTTACTCTTAAGTAATTATTATGACATTGTTTTAAATTGCTTTGACTTGTATTTTCATTAACTAACTTAAGTATTGTGCTGTAATTTTTAATTTGATTGATATTATTATCTTGACTCCTAATTGCAGCGCCCTAAAGGGGTTCATGTACCTATATACCTACCTGACCAACAGTAGAAATAAGACTAATTACTAATAATATTGTACGTACATGTGAGTAATAAATAAATACAAATACCATGTTAATGTACTTAGTGGCTCCATGTTTCTACCAGAGGAAAATACTTTTTGTGTCTCAGAACCTACTTAATTAATAGTAGTCTATCTTGAATGCCACTGTAACGTGTGTGTAAAATACGATTTAGATACCTTTGTCTACTCTAGCTAAATCAATAGCTAAAAGTACAAACGTTGATTGCGCAACCTAGATAACTTTATTTGAGACACATTTATGTTTGCCACGTTCTGTTATTATACCTACCTACTGAACCTATTATATCATTAGTTTTGATCATGTGTGTTTAAAATTTCATGGAGTTAGATGAAATAATAACCAAAATAGAAGCAAACTTCGGTCGCATACACCCTACCGGTAACCTTCGTTTTCGTAACAACCTTTTCATGTTTAGAAACAAGAAGGTGAAATAATATAAACACAATGAAGAAACACAAGAATGTAGATTGTGTTTTGTAAATGTATCTGATAAAGTAGTCTGTGGTTGGTACACAGGTCACGTCCCAGACCACTTTCATAGATAAGGATATTTTCGTGCACAGTTGCGTATTTAATACTAATCAAATTTTTTTTGTATAAATAACAAAATATAGGTAACGTTATAGCAACGTAGAGTGTGGAGACCTAATAGAGACCTACACGATCCCAAACAACCACTATAGTATACCAGATTTAACAATAATTAAAAGGCTGAGAGGACACTCGCTGAAGCTGCAAAGCGGGCCAAGTACCAGTAATCCCAGGATGTACATATTACTTAATTGCAAATATAACTAACCAGTTACGTCTGAACCATTAATTGGGCTAATCAATGGTGCAAACGTAACCGCGGGATCGTGTCGTGCACCTTTGGTGTCGAGTACTCAGGTGGACGCTACTGCCCATCCCCTGGTGTAACCACATAGTCAGCTTTTAAGATATTCACGAGAGGAGACGGACAAAGTTTTTTTTGTTAAGTTTTTTCTTAGAATCTATGAAAAACATGCAAAATTTTACATTCGTCAACTGTGCCCTTATTTGATTGGTGAAAGAGGGCATTAATGTGGCAAAATTTCGTTCTCACAGAAAAACAATAATAGTTCCACCCAAAACTATCTTTCATTACTACAAAAAGCCCGCTCAAGCATAATTTCCTCCTGCCTTCATCAGGCGGCTTCCGGACCCTTGTCTTGCACCTTAATTTACTGCCCTACTCCGCCCTATGATCAGAACGAGACCTGTGTCACTCCAACCGGCTTTAATCTAACTAACTTGTTACTAATTCCTTCACCCGAAAATTTCGTAAATTCCCAGCGTCCCCCACCTGTCTGGCCCACTGGGGGAAGTTGGGAGAAAAAGTGCCATCGTCCCCTACTCATGACAACGCCAGAAATGTAACTTTATCTTCTGTTGTATAAAGATACAAAATAAATAGTTTATGGAATAAAAAGGTGACCCATCCATTGGAGGAGACCCATCCATGGGTTAGGTGGATGGACCTAGTTAATTCTATTCAAATTGAATTGGGGCTCAAGCATAGATTTTATGATGGATTTGAATGAAACACTCTTAATAAAAACTATGATCGAGTGACGAGACATGACAATCTCCGTGGCACGGTGGTTATGTTTCCAGCAAAGACGCGTGAGTTGCGGGTTCGGAGCACATTTGTTGGTATTATGGTATTAACATAACACATCCTAGGGTGTGATTTTTTTAAAGTCATCGAGAGACTTAACGTCAGTAAAATGGCCGTTTGTTCCACGATTTGGATTTGGAACAGGAGTAATTTTAGTTTATATGACGATTCAAAATGATCCTTGTGATTTCAATGAATAAAGTTCTTTTTGACTTTGACTTTGACTTTGATTTCCAAATTTCGTTATATCTGAACCTTGAATGACTAAAATTCTTATGCCTATGATATCAACACAAGTGCCTCCTCCAGCACATCTCTTGAAAAAAGGTGATTTTCGGCCTTTTTCAAGTTTTTTTTCACTCCGTGACATTAAAAAATTGCACCCATGGTGTGGAGTCAGGACTATATGTGACTGTTGGATATTGTGATTGTGATGACTTTGATTGGAGCCGAGGGTCAAAAGAACGCGCGTCACTGGTTTTAGTACCACGTCGCACTTCGTCGTCGCGAGTGAAACTTCTGTACGACTACTGTAATTTCTCCCGTGCCGTTCTACAGCTTCGAATGACCGGAGGTACCTTTCGATCGGACCACCTGATGCCGACGGCACAGTAAGGGTAGTACAAAAGTTAGGCTCTATTTGATAGCTGGGAAGTCGAGAAGACTAATGAAATTAAAAATAAAATGACATGTGCATGAATGGAGGCTATGTGAAGCCTATTCTTAACGAGTAACTCCCAGGGCCTTGTGTTACTCGAAGGGAATACAATTCCCAACGAGTAACAGCGTTACTCGTTTGGGTGTTACTCGTTGGGAACCCTCCAAGCCTTTCACCATACTTGTTAATTCACCATAGATCACTAGGCTCTTTTTAAAGCCACCATACCTCATGCGGGTCTCTAACCTAACCAAGGGTGACCAAGAAAGGACCGGTGCTACGAAGTAGTAGTATTAATTTAATGAGATTTCAAAACGGATTGGTTCTTCTGCCTAGAAAAATCCTTAACGATTCTTAGATTGAAATGTCGTTTGCACAAGGAAAAACAGAAATAATAATAGGGAAGTTTGCATTGTCATCTGAATGGACAAGGATGATAGCCCGAAAGCCAGTGGTGATTTTATAACGTCATTAGTACTCTTGAAACACTACGAAATATCTGACATAAAATCAGCATCTCAGTATTTTCTGGGCACTTTGATTTTGTTTTAATAATTAAAATAATAATAATAATAAAAACTTGTTTTTTAACAACTTTATTTTGGTACTTTATAAATGGTTAAGGTTACGCATAAGGTTCTTATGCTTAGTTTATATGGCTCACATTTACCATGTCTGGGATACAAATATTAATAAAACAGGCAGCTTCTTTCTTTCTTTTTTTCTTTTTTTTACCTCTGGTCAATCTTGGACCTACCAAGCAAAATTTCAAAATTATCATGAAAAAAGATGAGATAAGGATCTTCAATCACTATATTTACTGGGACTAAAAGGTTCAACAGTATTTTCCACCCGTAATTAAGCAAACTAATATGACGTAAAAAAACCACACTGACTCTCAATCTAAGCGAACACCTTTCTAAATTGGGTCGTTTTGGGACAAGAAATTTAAAGAGATGGAACATACAATTTTAAAATGCGATAGAGAAGGATGGTATAACAACTTGAAAGTTCCACAAAGAAGAACGTTTGTCTGAAGTCGAAACTCCGGTTTGTCATAATTTGTGTTCCAAAGTGTTCCGTATACTTTGATAAGGAGACAGTGAGTCTTGAAGTGCAGATCGCGTTTTCAAAGTTATGACGTGTGCTCGGATGATAGTAAACTAGATTTCACTTCCAGGGATGGAATACTCACTGCATCTTTTTATTTTACCCAGAGGTTTTAGACTCAAGTTTTAGATATGTTTCTAAAGTGACATTCCACTACTAACACGGCAATCATTTATGATATTTATTATTGTTATTATTTTTCAAATTTGGTGGTTTTTCCTTGGTTTTTCCTAGAATCCTGTCAGTTTGACATGCGTTAATAGTGTCTTGTAAAATATGAATGAGGGGTTTTTACGGCCGTTTATAATTATGCTTTCAGCATTGAAAATAAGTGGCACAGCACGCGTGGTAAACTGTAAAAAGAAAGTTTTATTTTGTGACATTGTGACTTTGACAAACTACAAAAGAAAACCTAAGAATTTTTGATAGTCGATGTTGAGTCAACGCCATCTATCGAGCCAGTGGAAACTACTTTTTTATCGAAAATGAAAAATGATGGTAAAAATCATGTAAAAATAGACATAAGACAGCAGTGTGTGTTTATCCCTTAGAATAATGACTAAAGCGCGTTTATGCTGCAAAGGGACGGATGAAAATTAAGGATGTATAGTATACGGCGGAGGTGTGAATGTTGCGATGGATGTGCCCTAACAAAAAGATAAGGATAAGATAAGAAATGAGTGAGTAGCGCCATGAACGTAGTGACGGAACAGATGAGGTGTAATATGTTAGCGTGGTACCATGTCACGCGAAAGAAAGCATGCATGTAGCTAGAAAAGTATTATGAATTTGCATAGTACTATATCCATAAGGAGCAGAGGTAAGGAAAGAAAGATAGATTGTGTGAAAGATGACATGGATAAGAAAGGAGTGAGTATTGAGATGACGGCTGATAGAGCGGAATGGAACATGAAAACGTTTTTTTTATCTTGGCAAGCAAACAAGCATACGGCCCACCTGATGGAAAGTAGTTACCGCAGCCGACGCAGGCAACACGTGACCCCTAATCCCTAACTGAAAGCTACTCGGTGACTAATGTTTGACAAGTAAAATTACCAACAATTATTATTGCTCAAAATTATCATGAAGAATTGTCAATTGATAAATCATTTTACTTGTCAAACGTTAGTCACCGAGTGACTTTCAGTTTGGGAATAGGGGGGCAGACACATCACACGCGCGCTGCCGACCCTGAGACGTGAAGATGAAAAGTCTCATGTGTCTGTAATTTCATCAGCACCCGTACCCTTCAATCCGAAACACAGCAATGCGGGCACATACCGCTTGGTTTGGTTTGACTGTTTTTGTTGTGTTTTGTTTGTGGGATAAGATTTTGATCTCTACAGTTAACATGAATTTAATGATGACCTCTATGGCGCTGCTTTGCAAGAAGTGCAGGTTCAATTCCCACTCCGGAACAACTATTTGCATGACTTGCAAATATTTGTTTCAGGTCTGGTCAGTGTACCATGTTATTCGCGTAGTTCCTGTTACCAATGACGTAGGGAGTACTGTGTGGGATCAGGACCATATAATATGTGACTGTTGGGTGTTATGTTATGTTTTATCTTGGAGTCCAGGACCTGTGGGGCTACTCTTGAAAACAGTTTCAATCTCAATCCAGTTTCAACGCTTGTTTGGCACTCTTGAACCAAATCGAGTTTGAAATCGAGATAGAGCATACGCGATTAACTTTGCGTGAAGAACAACAGAGACAGAAAGTCAATTTAACTTAGTTCCATAAAATTCCACTCCAAATTGTGCGCTAGCATTGAATTCAAGAGTACCAAATGACCAAGGAATCTAGCACTCTCTGACGACAAAATGACACTAAATCCTGAATTAGGATCGAGTAGAGCGTCAAGAGTAGCCCTGCTGGGCTGAGCACAGTGATTGAGTCCGCTGCGCTAAATGGGTTAGACAGTCCAGCAACAATACTTTATCATCATACCTACCTACATGCTCATGCGAAACGAGACCACAACTCACGTTATTGCATTCAAAATTAGGTCACAAACCCACCGGGTCAACATTCTATACATTTCTATTCCACTATAATATAAATGTAAAAATATGTTTTCATGTTTGGGTTTTTGTTTGTTCCTCAATCCCACAGTAACAGCTGAAGCCTTGACTTCGATTAAATTCGGTAAACAGATATAACATAACATAACACCCAACAGTCACATATACGTAGTCTTGATACCACACTAGGATTCCCTGTGTCGTAAGTATCAGGAACTACGAGTATCATGGTACCATAACACAAACCGAAACAAATATTTGATAATGTAATGATCTGGATTAATGTCTACTAGATTTTGTTTGCGTAGTGGCATACGTTACTTTTATTCCAGTTCCACGCAAGCAAAGCTGCAGGCGGAAGCTAGTAGGTAACCCATAAATTGCGAGTACAAAACCATGACGTTGATTTGTGTCTCATATTAGGCAGTTAATCTCACTGCCAGGCAGAGGGGAAATGCTATAGAGAGCGCACATAAATATGAACCGTAGGCATTTAACAAACACTCGCTTCATGCAATCACAGGCAGAGGAAAAACATAACATGAATAAGAATCTCCTCTTTTTATGACGTAAGTGAAAAATAAGGATATTTGAAAAGTGTTACCTGACATAACCTATAGAATAACCAAATTTAAACATAATATTAAGGTAGCATTCGGATCTTGGCAGTTGCAACCCGGCAGCCACAACCTGGCTGCTGCAAAAGTGGTCATCGTGGTCACCGTGGTCACCTTGGTCACCGTGGTTGGCTCTATAGGAATTTGTACGCAGAACTGTTCTCCAAGTATAAAGTGGAGGGCCGTGACCACGGTTGCCGCTGCCAGATCGCGTCTACCAAAACCCCCAGGAGGAGAAAAACGACGTTTGACAGACTGATTGAACAATTTTACGCCTCTTGCAATCCTGTCGCGAGATAGAGAAAACGGGGGCCGAATGCTATCTTTAGCTTGCATTTGCTATTCCATAGCAGTAACAAACTGTTAACGCTACCTCACTGAATGATAATTAATGGTCTCGAGTGGCGACCACCAACAACAATACCTCATATGCAGGTCGCTAAAAATCCCAGAATTATGGGACGGAAGGCACAGTCGGTAAAGTAGGTTAAGAGGCGGTTACCGGTTACTTACGCCCTTTCGTACGCGAATGAAATTTGCTTGTAGTTTGTGTGTTAATTTGTGTGGCTATTATTTCATTAAACTCCATGATATTTTGTACACATGATCAGTACACTAATATATTGTGTCAGGGTCGGCAGCGCACATGTGATGCCTTTGGTGTTGCAGGCGTCCATAGGCTACGGTAACTGCTTTCCATCAGGTGGGCCGTATGCTTATTTGCTTGCCAAGGAATCGTGGCGCATCAGTTTAAAATTTTTTTTTTTTATAATTTATTTGGGTTCGGGTCTATGTATTAGTGTACTGATCATGTGTACAAAGTTTCATGGAGTTGAAGAAACAATAGCCAAATTAGAAGCAAACTTCGTTCGCGCGCAAAAGGGGCCTAAGCGCTCTTTTGCTAGCTAGTCGACGTGTAGGATGATACCAGTAAGCATACGAACTCAGTTCCGTATTTAGTAAGGTGAGTTCTCTATAAGATGACTGGCTATAACTTGACTGCTCCCTGTCCATCTGCTTACGCTCGACATAAAGGCATCCTCTTGCGCTCTCTATGTAGTATTACTCCTCTATGCTCTGCCGCTCATGATGGATAGTGGGCTAGATGATGACAGTTTTCTATGGAGACTGCAATTCAATAGGATTTACGGTGATGGAAGATGATTCACGCGAAGTTGTACAAGGTTTGGCAGATGAATCGAAATGGAAAGATAGTAATGTAGAATTATATAGCTCTTTGCTTTATTGAAAATTACCATCCGTACGTGGCTTCGAACACCGTGGTACCAGGAATAAAAATACCACGAAAGTTTCAATTCTATATTCTATCAAACAAAATTTTATCAAAATCAGTTCAGCTGTTCGCATTTATAAGTGTACTACTGCTTGCGGTTTCGTTCGCGTTATACCTACAGGTGTAAAATGTAGGTAATCACTAAATCCAAATCATAATCAGTTCAGTAGCTACAATCTTGAATAAATAGACATGTCTACTTATTAGTAATCATCCCAATTTTTGCTTTTATCATATTAGTAGGATAGAAATAGAACACATTGTTTCCTGCTCAAAGTCAATGACTTTTAGACAATAACCATGAGGCCATTGAGGTTCATTACTTCTCAAATAAAGCGCATACTATACGCTGGTGAAATATTATTTCTCCATTCCCTATGGAAATCTTAGATAAAGTTAGTTCGGTGACCGAAGCCTTGTAATTGAATAACTAGTGATTCACAGAACTGCTTCGAAAGTCATTGTAACTTTTACGGACTAAGTAGGTACATATTCTTTTTGTTTGGTCCATTCATTTATTACGAAACTCTGGAAATCTTCTTTGAAACGTTTTAACCTACAGCCACAGGAGAGTTATGTTTATCGTGGTTTTCTATAAACCAAATGACTTTATAGATCTTAGTGAATGAGGTGTCGTGAGACGGGTCTTGACTTGATTCAGAGTGACAAATAATAGCAACAACGTTATAATATCTTGCATGTTATTTATGAGACGATTCAAACAATCTCTAATGAATGCATCCGTTTTAACCCAAGTTATTCGAGGGTTTTTTTATAACAAATAAAATATACAAATTATTATAACTAAACAGAGTTTAGTAAAATACAGCTTAAAATTAGAAGTAACTTAGAGGCGTCTTTGCGCAATAAGGTACGTAAAGACGACCTCTGCCTCTATGGTGCGGCGGGCAAATAGCCGGCTGAGATGCGAGAGGTTGCGGCTTCGATTCCCACTGTGGGACAAAATATTTGTATGATCTGCAAATATTTGTTCTAAGTCTGGATGTTTTGGTGTGGTGATACCCATACCACGACATAGGGAATCCTAGTGTGGGATCAAGACTACGTGTTATGTTAGATGTATAAGTTTTTTGCACGGAAAAAATCATTTGTGTACTACCACAAGAGATTCAGACCCACAGTCCATAGGGCCTCCGTTCTCTTCTGTAGCCTCTGTCCTGTGAGTTTCTCATCCAGAACCAGCTTTTATACCAGATTAGAAGTTATTTATCGACCATTGTGTCTGCAATCAATACAACAAACTGTTGAGGCAACTAACTATTCCACAACATCGAGCTCGTATTTTGTGTCGGACCAGTGGGCGGTAAGCGTCTTCCGCCTGTAATTTGTACCGTCGGATTTATGCCGACAAATTCATGAGTTGTGTCCGGCAGGATTGCTACGCTTCAATAAACACAATAGTTTTACTATTGGGAGGTTCTGGTAATATCAAATTGGGACTCGAGAGTAGACCCCACAGTGGGTATATTTATTGAAAACCAGCTGCACCCCGCGCTTTCACCCGCGTAAATAATGATGAAAATTTATGATGATGATGATGAAAGGTACCCTATGTGTTATTTCAGGATCTAAGGTATCTCCATTCCAAACTTCACTCAAATCCGTTCAGCCGTTTGAGCGTGAAGAAGTAACAAACATACTCACACACTTCGCATTTTATTATAAATTAGTTTGACTAGCAACTGCCACTAGCTTCATTCACGTAGTGCACAAAGCACGAGATTTAAAAGTAATCGACGTGCTTAAGATATACTTTATCTCTAACTTTCCTAAAAGTCATTTCAGATAGTAAGGCGAAGCTAAGAGAGATTGCAAGTAGCAAACAAACATACAAACTTTCCAACTGCTGGACATAGGGCATGCATAATCATCTTGAGCTTGTAGAAGCCCTCCTGCTAGACATAGGCATTCCCCATAGAATGCCATGGTATGATCTTGAACCACTTCCATTCACAGACTCATTGCAAACCTTATAATTTCCTTGGTCCATCGAGAGGAGTGTCTTCCTTTACTGCGTCGTCCAGTTTGTGGTCACCACTTAAGATCAGTTCTGAGAGCTATATGAACTGCCCATTGCCACTTCAACTTGCTAATTCTGAGGGCTATGTCGGTGATAGGGGTGCATGGATTCTTACTGACTGATTATACCAAAACCTTCCTTGATAAACTAGTGGTTCGCCCCGAACTGAGACCTCGCGATAAAACCTTTATCAGCCACCTACTTAACTAAGTAATTTCCATATTTTTAACCAACTTCACAATTTTTTTTTGTATGTTTTTTACCTCATATCTCCGTCGTTTATGAACCGATTTGAAAAATTCTTTTTTTATTTGAATAGATATACTTCCAGATTGGTCCCATTTTTTCAGAATCCAGTTCTGATGATTGAATCCATGAGGAATTGAGGGAACTCCTCAAATATTGTAGGCATAGATATGGCGATTTTGATATTTTCAGCAACAAACTAAGCATTTGCATTCAAAAAGTATCATAATCCTTTCACCACTATGGTTCTTTCATCATTTTTTTTTTCATCCAAATATTTAGTCGTATACAATGGCGGAAGTCGGTTTTTTTAATGAAAATTATCTATTATTATTTTTGAAAATTTTCACCTCGAGGTCTACCAGTACAGTACAGGATCTATCAGTAACTACTCTAATTTCCTACACATCATCGAAATAACCTTTGAATAGGGCTAAGCAACGGGGCGTAATACTACATACCTGTTAGTACCTATATCAAGTACCTGACGAATTAATTGATAACGTCCTTTTGATGAAAACCATAGAACTCCAACGTCATTCAAATCCTTAGAAATGGGAGGTCAACAATGGATATTATATTGGTTTCTGTTTTATGGAGTACATGTTTCTAAATTCTTCAATTTCAGACTTTTCCCTGTAGTTGTGACACAAAAGCCACAAGCATACCAAATTTCAGCATTGTGGGATTGCTGGAAGTACCCTAGAATTTTGGGTTTTTACGTTTTTTATTTTCCCTAATATCTCGAAAACTACTAAGGCTAAATAATTAAATAAAACAGGTTTGAAATGTCCAACCAAAGCGCTTTCATTAAACACCCCGCTTGATCTGACTGTCTCACTTTTATTTTTTTTACCCCCTCTTGGACCCCAATATCTCAGCAACTCTCTGATCGATATAGCTTACCTACAAATTGTACCAATACTATCTACCCCCCATACAAAATTTCATGAAGATCGGATTAACGGTTTGGAAGCTTTCATCGGACAAACATACATACATACATACATACATACATACATACATACATACATACATAGAAACGCCGATTCTTCAAACTTGACTCGGAGAACTCGCTTCGCTCGTTCAATAACCTATCGGACAGACAAACAGTCAGACGGAAAGACGTTGCTGTTTTTAAATAAAGAGAAAAAATGTGTGTTTGTATATATTTGTGCATTGTAATTTGCGCAACCAATACAAAATTTACGGGCAATCTGGTCAAACCAGCGTGGCTGGCTGATTTGCTGCATACTGGCACAATATTATCAGTTGACCAGTAGCGTAGTTTTATCGAATCAAAGGCATATTTTTCTAAAAAGGCTAAGCCCTTACTAATAATAGTAAAGACAATATCAGGTAATCAACCTCAATCAGTGCAGATGGTGCAAGAAATTTTCATTTTTATATTGGATAAAAAAACACTTTTGGGAGTAACAAAAATGTGGTAGAAAACCTGCTGTTACTGCTAGGGAAAACCCATAAACTGTAAAACTAGATGAGGTGTGTCCGGCCTAAGAATATACCCCTCCGTGTCCTCCCATGGATGTCGTAAAAATCGACTAAGGGATTACACCAGGTGATGGGTAGCAGCATCCACCTGAGTACTCCATACCAATACTGCGATCACCGATCCGCCTGCCAAGCGTGGTGATTCAAAAATCAAATCAGTCAAATCCCCCCATTTTATTCTATGGTGGAGGCCTCGTCCAACAGTGGAGTCTAACGGCTGATCAAGAGAAACTGTAAAATACTGCAGATATTATTATCAATCCAATCTAATTCCAGCGTTGGCTGGTTTATTCAGAAGCTGGTCGAGGTAAGATTTATAAGTTTTAAACCTACTGCTTCTCCCATTTTATCGTGATTCTGCCAATATTAGATCTACACAGTTATGAGTCGTTTCGTGAAAATTGGTGTGGCGTGGTGTGTTGGCCTTTGCCGTTGGCCCGATGATTACAATTAGTTCTTTGGGGACTGCTTGTCGCTGTGTCGATTTTATATATTTGAATAGGAATAAATGTAATAAAAGTAGGTACCTATCATAGCACAGAGTTATCCCACGAGCTTTCATGGAATATTAAAGCTGTGTCATCAGCATAGCACACATCTGCACCTGGTAACCTTTCTTAAAAGATATTATCGTTAATATACACCGTGAAGAGCGTCGGTCCCAGTATCCTGCCCTGGGGAACTCCAAAATTGAATGGGGCTGCTCACTGGTTCTCAATTCTATTCTAACACACTGCCGGTTATTTGACAAGTAACTTAGAAACCAGTCCTTTGCAGGACCTCTAATACCAAGTGATTCCAGATTTTTTTCATTACGAGTACAATAGGTGTCAATGTGTTATTCAATTACCTACAATGTAGATTTTAAGAAAAAAGTGACGATATGGTTATAACACGGAAAATAAACAGAAACTGAATATTCTAAAATTTTGATGAAAGATCATTTACGGATCTATAATAAACTTCCAGAAAATACGTCTGAAAGAAGAAAGAAAGAAAGAAAAAAAGAAAGAAAATACGTTTATTTGTGCCAACTTAAAAATTAATAATAATTGCTGTACCTACTTTTATATTTATTTTTAGAATTGGAGGAATTTTAGTTTATAAGAAGATTCAAAATGATCCTTCTGATTTCAATGAATACAATACGATATGAATAGAAAGTTCTCGTCACAAATCACGATTTGTGATGTTCAATTTATCTGAAACTCCAAACCCTATTACTTTTTATTCCACATTCACCAGAAGTATTCATTGAAATGTACAATGTTGCCAACTCAGCAGTGCTATAACATTTTTAGTGTCGTCATGAGATCGTAACTTACGAGTCAAATGCTACTGCTAGTGGTATTCAATCTTGTAAACATCCTGCAGAGGATATTTTAGGGATTTAGGTTCGCAGAATCCGCAATTTTATTAGCTACTTGAAGTAGATTTATCGCTTTCAATACATATTTCGATGTTATCAGACTATTGACTATTATTACCTACGGGAGTCAAACTAGATCCATCTCTCGTCGTTAAGGGAAGTGTACAACCGCGCCAGGCCACTTCATACATAACGAAGTTTGTTCCTTATTTGGATGAATGAATACAATTTAAATGTTGTTGAAACAGTTTACGAGACTGATATCTAGAAAAAAACAAAAACCGACTTCTTTCAAAAAGTGCTGAATCAATTTCCAAAAAAATTATATCGGACCACCTCTGAAGTATGACCTACCAAAAAAAAAGAATCTTCAGAATCAATTCATAATTGGCGGAGTAATCGCGTAACAAACGTGCAATAAAAACATACAGTTGAATTGAGAACCTCTTCCATTTTTTTGTTGTCGGTTGAAAAACAACCAAAAAAACTAACAAACATCTCCGCGTACGCATAATGTTATACCGTCTCCGTTCTGTCGTGGGTAAAATACATCGCTCATGCGAAGTTACAGACTAGTTTAACAAAAGAGGGTAAAAAGTTGAAGTAGCTTGTTAGTTCTTTCCAGGGAGCTGAGGTGGCCGAGTAATCCGGTTGATAAGTTCTTTGGAAAAGTCCTTTTGCTCTTAAGTTTTACAGTGTAAAACTCTTTTAAAAAGTGTGGTCAAATAAAGCTTTTAGAAGCAATCGTGCCCTGGCTTGTCCAGCTTAAGATTACCCCCTCCGTCGCCACCATTGGATGTCGTAAAAGTCATGTAAAGGATTACACCAATGGATGGACACCAGCATCCACCTGAGTACTCAACACCAATACTGCGATTATCAATCTGCATGCCAAATCTCCCCATTGCATTCAAATATGGGGACGGCCTTGTCCAACAGTAGACAGAATTGAAACAATCTATTATTTCCACTGCTGGGACATATAATAATATGTTTTGATGCACCATTTGCGTGAGTCTAGATAATTGTTTTTATCTTCGCGTGCTCTAGATACCAGACTTCTACTAAGACTTACACTTCACTAAAACTCTGAAGGAAGACAAGCAACTTAAATGTTTATAATTAAAATTCGAAATAATGTAACTTATAAGAGCTGACTATACCACACGCCATGAAGGGCATTGAGGACGAGTTTGCCCCTATCTTTCTAATTATGCAATTACCCGATGGCGGAAAACCCTTAACCCATTTCTTGCCACGTTTCAAAACAGTTGAAACGAATGTTGAGTCCGACCTTAATTTCGCGAAATTTAATTTAGTTTTTGCAACGCCCTTTCTCTCAAAATCTACGTTACCAAATATTTTTAAAAACAACAAAACCTCCGGTTCCTTCCAAAAACACAGTATCACAACCATCATACAAAAAAAATCTTTAAAAATAAACGCTAATTTTAATTCCAGAAGTCTGTTGACCTTTTTTGCTTTATTCCTGACTGTGCTTACCCTGCTCAATCTCTGTCGAGTGTACAAGCATTCTTACATCTGACGGGGTCATGTTGTGTTAATAGCAGTAGCGACAAGCGACTGCGAGACAAGATTGCCAAAACTTAAAGAAATGTGTCCACTCAAGGACGGAAAATCGTGTCATTCTAATAATAAATAAATAAAATAAAAATAAAATTCGTTTAGCTATGTAAAGATGTTAAATTTTATTAATAGTAATATTAATAAAATTTAATAAATAAATAAATGCTGCACATTTCACACAACATTATCTAGCCCCAAGCTGAGCAAGACTTGTGTTATGGGTCCTAGATAACTGATATACTTAATACAATAGATAGATATTTTTTTTTATACATAGAAAATACCCAGAACACCCTGAACACCCTGAACAAATATCTGCAGATAAAACAAATATTTGTTCCGAGGCGGGAATCGAACCCACAACTGCGTCGCAGGCGAACCATCGCCCGCCGTGCCACAGAGGTCGTCAAATACAATTTAACCCAAGAGAAATAATAATAACAAGATACTTAATAATAATAACAAAGCAAATATCTAATGACAAATTATACACACAAGTCATTAAACACACAGTCATACAAAACAAATACTTACAACAACTACGCAGACAATAATGTTTGAACGAAAGTGGTCATAGCTGATCACTAAAGTGATCAGTGGTAACCGCCTACTGATCCAGGATCCTGAGAGCTAACACTATGGTGTAGTGTAACAAGGATTTTGTATGGCAACACCGATGAGCGCCCCTAGCGTACACTCTGTGAACCTAATTTTCCATACAAAAATACGTATTACACTACACCATACGTCCGTGTCAATTGCTTGTCAAAACTCAGAATCAGCTCTCTGGTTCAAACCGTGGCAGTGAGCGTGCACCATCAGCGATGAATGGTAAAGGGTGACGTCTCTAAAACTTTTTACGAGTAGTTTTTTTTTCACCAACTTGAGTTCATCCTATAGTATTCAGCTGCAAATTTGTCAAGGAAGGTTTTACTGGTTAGAACATCCGTCAAAGTAAGTATATCATTTAGGTTCAGAGTCATGGGAAAATGTGACTATGACTGTTTGTTTATGGTATCACTTGTTCTTTCTTAGTCACTCTGCTTTAGAACAGTGATGTTGGTCCTAAAAAGCCCTTCTGATAGGTTATGAAAGAACCAATTTGGTGAAAGGATGAACAAATAAAAACACTTGATCCATGGCTATGTACCCTACTATAAACTCACTACATGCCTAAAATCGCTACCTCTTATCTCAAGGCATCTCCTTACATCCGAGCCATCTCGCCCGAGCTAATAAACTGTCCCGCACTAATCCCCTCCCCTCGTGATGTCACGCTCATGGAAACACCTCGTGCAGTGAGCCCTTAATGCAAGGGAACCGTGTAGTGAGCCCTTATAATGCTTGGGTTGTTTTTGCAAGCTCAACAAGATGGGATTTGCTTTTGGAAATTTTAATTGGTGTTGGAGTTAGGCCTTTGTTTAGTTTTCGTGCCCACGTTTATGACGTAACCTACTTTTTTTTAACGAATTTAGTAGATATTCCATCCTGCCAATTGCAGAACCTGTCTCGTCTCGTAGCTACTTCAGTCGTGGATTTTCAGCAACCTCAGTTGCCTATGGATGCCTGCAACACCAGAGGCAACACACGTACGCTGCCGACCCTGAGACATAATAACTTTTCATTTAAAAAACCGACTTCCGCCATTGAATTCGACTAAATAATTTTGGATGAAAAAAAAAATGATGAAAGAACCATAGTGGTGAAAGGATTATGATACTTTCTGAATGCAAATGCTTGGTTTGTTGCTGAAAATAGTAAAATCGCCTTAAGTATGACTACAATATTTGAGGAGTTCCCTCAATTCCTCATGGATTCCATCATCAAAACTGGATTCTGAAAAAAATGGGACCAATCTGGAAGTATATCTATTCAAACATAAAAAAATATTTCCAAATCGGTTCATAAACGACGGAGATATGCGGTAACAAACATAAAAAAAAAAAAAAAATACAACCGATTTGGAACCTCCTCCTTTTTTGGGAAGTCGGTTAAAAATGAAAAGTCTTATGCCTGTAATTTCACCGGCGCCTGTACCCTACAAACCGAAACACAGAAATGCGAGCAATACTGCTGGGGGCAGAAATAGATACGGTGGTAGTACTTCCCCGGACGAACTCTTTCACAACTGGCATACGGCCCACCTATAAGCGGTTACCGTCGCCAATTGACATCTGCAACACCCGAGGGATTGCCAATGCGTTGCCTGCCTTGGAGGACCCTTTTCACATTTTTTTTGAAGCTGTGCATATTGTAGTTAAGCGGAAAAACCTCAGAAGGGAGCTCATTCCACAATTTGCACGTAGGTGGGAGAAAAGATCTCGTAAAGCGAGCTGTACGAGACACCCACACATCGATGATGTGTGGATGAGCTCCCAACCGATGTCGAGAGGTGCGATGATAAAACCTGGAAGCGGGTATAAGCTCAAATAGTTCCTCAGAGCACTCCCCATTATAGAGTCGATAAAATACACAGAGCGAGCCGATATCTCGGCGCAGGCTCAGCGGCTCTAGTGTTCTAGTGAGCTTGGGATCGTTGACGATTCTAACGGCTCTTCTCTGTAGTCAAAGCGAAGCAGCTGATACTTGGGGACCCCGTGCCATAGGTGAGGGCAGTATTCCATGTGTGGCCGAAATTGTGCTTTGTATAGCAGAAAGCGCTGAGTTGGCGTGAAACCAATCAATTCAATTCCTGTGCATATTTTTTGCCACTCTTGGTCTACCCTAACTCTCCATATCCTACAGACACTTGCTACCACCATCCGGCCTTTCATGGAAACCATTAAGTAACCAATTACATTATATTTGATCAAAATTCTCAACCCATCCATTTGATTCATCTCATTATCTGCACGCTGTCCACTGTCCAATACACCCTAATCACTCACCTACAAGTCCAAGATCGTCTTTCATCTCCCTTGCCTCAGCATCAGATAAGATTGAATGATTCTGACGGCCGTGTTCAAGAACCTTTGTTGTTGATAGTCTCCGATTGGCATTGTGCTAAGAGAGAAAATGACCACGATAATTATGCAAGTAACGTTCTTGAATACGGACTTAAGAGAACATTCACTAATAACTTGTAGGTATCCGCTTAACGAATTGGCGTGTCATCATGCTGAAATGTTTAACAAAAAAAAAAAAGTCGGTTAAAAACTACTCTCTGCCAACGTCTGCGATCCTTACTTTTGAACTTTTTAGTTTCTTTCGATTATTATTTCTGAATACGGTGGCAAGCTTATCAACTCGCAACGTCAGGCCTCACAATGGCCTAATGCTAACGACGCCTATTGTCTTAAATTGACACTGACATTACAGTGACAACTGACATACCAGTTTTACGGGATTGAGAGCCTTGTTCCGAGGGGGTAGAGGAGGGTGGGTTATACAGTCTTAGAATTACAGGCTTAAAGGGGATTTCACATCTACGACAAGACATTTGCAAGCTTTTGTTCACACCTGTCTAACTGAGTAACAATTACATTGGGTAATTGTTCCACAAAGTTGCACAAAGTTCTTATTAGTTTTGAATGTCGCCGTAAAGAAAGAAAAACATTATTAAGAGTAATAAATAGAATTAAAATTATCGTGACTTGGTATCATTTTAGAAAAATTATGACCACGCACTTTATTATTCTCTTGCTGACGTTTCGTTGACCATTTAGAGGTCATTCCTCATGAGCACCGAACGATACTCATTTGATGCGATATTCATGGTCAACGAAACGTCAGCAGGAGTATATACCCTGATTTTTTATTTCAGACAATTTTTGTAAACAAACAAATGCCACTGTGAGTATAAGTGTCATGATTGTGTAACATACGTGTAAATTCACATATGACACACATACATGACACTTATACACACAGTGGCATATCTTGACATTAGTTTGTTTACAAAAATTGTCTAAAATTAAAAATCAGAGTATAGTAAAGTACGTGATGTAAAGTATGGTCGTAATTTTTCTAAAATATTGACAGAAATTCAATTTAAACTTTAATAGGTTTAAATATTATCATTATTAATTATTATGGAAATTGGTAACGCAATCACCACACGCTGAGTCAAGGCAAAGGGTTCAAGTATGCTTATTAAAAAAAAATACATTAGAGAGTAATAAAAGCCAGCTCAAATAAAGCGTTAAAATTGATATTTCCACAACCACGTTCTTAAGTCAAGCGACAAAATCAACAGTAGTATATGAGCAAATCAAATGTAACCTTCGGCCGCCCACTCACTCGAGCGAGCGCCGTCTCTCCGTTGACAAATCGAATTGTCGCGCCTTGTGCACGTGGCCTTATCTGCTTCGACAAATGGCATCTATGGCAATGCTATTAGACACGGAGAAGAGTGGAGACACAGCTTAGATAGGGTTGAATCTACCGACCCAATTTGACCCCTTTGACAAACCTATCTCACTATTCTTTCTATCAGTGGTACGAGAGAAGAAGATATAATTTGTAACAAGTGAAGTAATAATTTGACGACCTCTGTGGCGCGAGATCTGTGTGGTGAGATGCGAGAGATTGCGGGTTTGATTCCCCCTGCGAGTCAAATGTTTGAATGATTTGCAAATATTTGTTCCCTGGTCTGGGTGTTGTAGTACCATGGTACTCTTAGTTCCTGATACCCACGACACAGGGAAACCTAGTGTGGGATCAAGACTATGTGACTGTTGGGTGTTATGTTATGTTGTGTTATAGGTGCCTGCTCACTACTGGATTTGAACCTACGACCGTTAGTTTCCTCTTTTAGCACACGAGGGCTTGTAAACACTGCTGATGTGTGCATGCTGATTGCATAAAGTGATTTAGCCGGGTCTATTTGACCGGTGTCTGATCTATTATAGTAGTTTACGTGAGTGAAACTACTACCCTAAACCACACAGTCATGTTTCAATTTATGTTAGTGCTTAAATGTCAAGGTTAGGTATCGTATGAAACGTCCTTAACATCACACAACGTTTCGGGTACCCGTGGGTAGATAATAAAGTGGCACATTTTCTCAGCATTTTCTGCGTATTCAGATGATAAATTAATTATTATAATGTAGGGACAAGATTTATAAAGTCAGCTCTGCTGAGTGATGGATGGAGACGTTTTCTTGTTTGCGAAGTGTTTAATGTTTGGTTAAACTTAAAGTGAAGTTAATTTTCTCGAGATTTTGGCAATCTTTCAATTATGTTTGGGCTGTTTAGTTTTAGGGGTTTCTCAAGGGTAAGCCTTAGTCACTATTTCACCCTGAGTTTTGGGCTACCTAGAGGCACGGTGGTATTTTGAACTAGATTTGGTGCCACTAGCAATTGGGGTGGGTTTGGTTCAATACCGCGAGATCTTGAGTGGTTCACAGTACTTAAATAATGTTTTACTTAGTGCTAAAAAAACTAAATGCATCAAATTCACATTGCTAAATTTAAAACATTATAAGAACAGGAGTAATTTTAAATTATAAGATGATTTAAAATGATCTTTGTGATTTTAATGAATAAAATTCTTTTGATTTGATTTGATTTAGTACCCTAACATAGATATATTGGCCCTGATCAAGTGGTGCTATGAAGTTTGAAAGGGATATGTAAGTGACGTGTATACTGTGTATAGGAATCAAAATAATCAAAGCTTGCACAATTCAAATATGAAACGCCTAGCCTTGATGATGTGATGGAGAATGGAACTTTTTCAGCTTTTTAAAAAAGTGACGCTATCCATTTTTATGCTATTTAAATTCCTAGTGTTTTTGAGTAATATCATGTAATTTTCGTATTTTAACCAGTGTAGCTTAGTTAATATCATGTAATTTTGGTATTTTAACCAGTGTAGCTTAGTTAATATCATGTAAGACATTTAAGTCACTTAATATTAAAAATACTGAAGACCTTTGGGGAATATCTACAAAGGTGTTAGGTGTTATAATTATTGATATTGCGCCGTGTATGGCCTATATTTTCAATGGATGTGTTGACGAGGGAGTCTTTCCTGATCTTATGAAACATAGTAAATTAATTCCTTTGTTCAAGTCTGGTAATGAAAAAGATCCAGGTAATTATAGGCCAATTTCTATATTGCCTGCGTTAAGTAAAATCTTTGAGAAACTTATTCTTACTCAGTTATTGTCATACTTCAACCTCCACGGACTTCTTCATAGTCATCAATTTGGATTTACTAAGGGTCGTTCGACAGCCGATGCTGGTACCATGCTCTTAGAACACATATTTGAAGCATGGGAGAACTCGCAGGACGCGATCGGAGTTTTCTGCGACCTGTCCAAAGCTTTTGACTGCGTGAGGCATGATACTTTAATTTCCAAGTTAAAACATTATGGCATACAAAATCAGGCAATTAATCTTGTAAATTCTTACTTATCCAATAGAGTCCAAAAAGTTGATGTTGGTGGTGAAAGGTCTTCAGGATCGACTATTGTCATGGGGGTGCCACAGGGTTCAATACTAGGCCCATTTTTATTCCTAGTTTACATTAATGATCTCCCTTTTTTTGTGAAAGACATATGTGACATAGTTCTGTTTGCTGACGATACTTCTTTGATTTTCAAAGTTGATAGATCTAAATCTAATTACGATGATGTAAATGATTCACTATCGCGTGTTCTTGAGTGGTTCACAGTTAATAATCTTTTGCTTAATGCTAAAAAAACTAAATGCATCAAATTCACATTGCCAAATGTAAAACATTATCCAACTAATATTAAAATAAATGGGGAGACACTTGATCTTGTCAAGTCTACCATTTTCTTAGGGCTTAATATTGATGCAGGGTTGCAGTGGGCACCACAAATTGTGGCTCTTGCTGGTAGACTTAGTTCCGCTGCATATGCAGTTCGTATAATAAGGCAGCTTACTGATGAAGCTACAGCTAGGCTTGTTTATTTTAGCTACCTCCATAGTGTTATGTCATATGGTATCATACTGTGGGGTAAAGCAGCAGATATCCAAGCTATTTTTGTCTTGCAAAAACGGGCAATACGTGCCATTTATAAAATGAAGTCGCGTGACTCCTTGAGAGAGCGTTTCAAAGAAATCAATATTCTTACAGTAATATCGCAATATATCTATGAAATATTATTACATACACATAAACACTTGGATAGTTTTATGATAAAAAGTGACGTGCATGGTATTAACACGAGAAATAAACACAAACTAAATATACCAAAATTTCGATTAAAGAAAGTAAGTGGGTCTTTTATGGGGAATTCTGTACGGTTCTATAATAAACTTCCAGAAGGTGCATTTAAACTTCCTATTCGAAGATTTAAATCCTACATAAAGATGAATCTAATTAAGAAAGCGTATTACACTCTTGATGACTATATTAATGATAAAGCCGCGTGGCCTGATGTCGCTCTGCCCCTCGACTGCTAAAATGGAAATTTGCAATATCTGTACTTACCTATTTACATGTTTGTATTAGATTATTATTTATAAGTATAACAAGCGTAGCGTGTGCTGTCTTGCATATTTTTGCTGATGTTTATTTACTTTTGACTACCTTCCTAAGGTTTTTAAGTTCTCATTTACTATGTATCAGCAACTCCTTGCTCCGAGGCACCACACAGGCGCTTCTCACCTAGTGGTAAGACGGACCATTTATGTAAGCCAAGCCGAGTTTGTTGCCTGATTCTTCTAGGCTTGGTCGCGTTGGAACAGGAGTAATTTAATTTTATATAAGACGATTCAAAATGATCCTTGTGATTTCAATGAATAAAGTTCTTTTTGACTTTGACTTTGACTTTGTAATTTTGGTATTTTAACCAGTGTAGCTTTGTTAATATCATGTAATTTTGGTATTTTAACCAGTGTAGCTTAGTTAATATCATGTAATTTTGGTATTTTAACCAGTGTAGCTTAGTTAATATCATGTAATTTTGGTATTTTAACCAGTGTAGCTTAGTTAAAGAGCACATAGTAATGAATTTAAATTATCACGACCTCTGTGGCGCGATGGGCGAGTAGCCGGCTGAGATACAAGAGGTTGCGGGTTCGATTCTCGCTGCGGAACAAATATTTGTATGATCTGCAAGTATTTATTCAGGGCTATTCTCTATTTTGCAACAGGCGTAAATTGCAAATTAGGGCCATCAAAAGTCGCTTTTCTCATACAAAAGTTACTGTTTGACTAGACACACGCCTGTTTCCCCGAAGGGGTAGGCTGAGCTATAATGGACCTTTTTTCACTGTGGGTCCGCACAATCGTTAGAATAAAGACGTGACTAGTGGTAATCTTATCTCCACCATCGCTTTTCCGAGAATTTAAGTTGAAAATCATCTAGAAATAGCGCAACTATTATGAATAGTGGAAAAATATGTCACTAAATACAGACTTGCTTAATACTGAAAAGGAGTCACTGAGAATGATGATGATTCTGATAGGTAGATAATTGCTTTTCTCTTTCTAGATTGGGTTACATAGTATATCTCAGAGTTTGGTCCAATTAGAGTGAGTGCAGACTGCAGTATCAATTAGTTCTTGGCAGTCGGCCAGTGAGGCTACTCATGCCCTTGTAGTTTAGAATGCTTTGATAATATAACATAACACCTAGTCACGTACATATAGTCCTGATTCCACACTAGGATTCCCTGTGTCGTGGGTATTAGGAACTACGAGTACACCATGGTGCCACAACAATCTTCTCACTACAGCTGATCGGGTCACCGCGCAATGTTTCCGAATCTCATCTTCGCAACCTCCGGCATTTGCAATTTTGGAGTCCAAATAGATGTAGTTCTGTACTACATCGCATATAGCTTTACTTTTGATGTTCGGTTGGTTGTTATCAACCATTGTAGAAATATACTCATAGCTTGTCTAGATGAGGCGTTTTACGGGCGATTTGACTCGCGCGATTGCGAAATACTAGAGCTTCATACATCCCGTCCACATGCAGTCGCGCGTTTTGCCGCTAATAAATTCAAACGAGCGAGTCAAATCGCACGTAAAACGCCTCATCTGGACAAGCTCTCAGATAGATTTTCATAACTCACTCTCAACTTTTCAACTTGAAATACAACCCCATAGCTCACTCAACATTACTCGTGAAAAAATATTTGAGACATGGAGTTGTATTTTCATCAAGTTCACAAAATAGAACAAACACAAATAGAACATTTACGGTAGGTTAAAAACTGTTATTTCTTTATTTCTCAATGCAACATTTATGATAGATGTATAGATGTTGTGAATGTTTTAAATTGTTTAAGAGGAGGTCACCGGTAGCTAGCTAATGTCTAGTGTACGAGGTAACCGTACAATTTGACCTACTAATGTGTAGGCTCGACATTTTGCGCCGATCAACGTTCAATTAGTTAACCTAGATATAGTTTACATGTTTTATAAGTTTACTCATTAAACCAGTTGCGAATCAGATCTCATTGGGTTGATACATTTTATTCCCCTAACATTCTTCGAGCCGGAACATACAACAACATGAACATGAACATTGCAGTTCATGCAACATACGCATTTTTTGCGACGGAGGAATGCAACTAGAGACATTGACCGGCAATGGACTACTTGACATAGGTCAAGGTTGCGTTGTGAAGAGTCAAGGGTTTTCTATTTACGGTCACAACAACTACCTAAACCAAATCCAGATCGAGGGTGTTTTGGCAACCGTGCCGGAGTTTTCTGTGCTCAATAATATTGTTAACTCTTCAATATTACCCATGTATGCCCCAGAAAATCACACAGTCGAATGGTTACACATAAAAAATCAAATTGAGGATTTAAAGGCCCAGTCCAACGTATCTCTCAATGTACACGACATACATCAGTATACACTGCTTTACATTACGCTAGCTATAGTTGTCTCGGCTGGCGCAGTCTACATCATCATGCGACTACGACGACGGGCGAGGCAAGCGGGGGTAAGCCCTCCATTGGCGGTAGCTTTCCGGGCGTTCCCGGAGGATGCCCAGGTGGAGGCCCCCCAGGGCCCACAGGCAGCGGCAGGAGCATCGAGTATTGAACAAAAGTGTGTGTTAAGTGAATCCATCTCGAGTTTAGACAAAGCGACCACTCCTAAAGTTGCTCCGCGAGTTCCAACTATAAAGTTAGATATCCCTTCCGTGTGTGACATCAATAGGCGCGAGTGAAGTGATACTTAGTGCAAATTAACCCAGACAATTGAACATTCTTAGATTATAGACTTTATCAAAATTTAGGACATTATATTCATATAGACATTTATATTCATATAGACATTTATATTCATATAGACATTATCTCATTAACAAATTTACATTGTTCTAATTTTTTGTTCCTTTTGTTGAGTGGCCAGGATGTACGAGGTAACCGTACAATTTGACCTACTATTAATAATGTGTAGGCTCGACATTTTGCGCCGATCAACGTTCAATTAGTTAACCTAGATATAGTTTACATGTTTTATAAGTTTACTCATTAAACCAGTTGCGAATCAGATCTCATTGGGTTGATACATTTTATTCCCCTAACATCTAGATATGATATTAGTGTACAGGGGCCTAATTCCCAGTTCATGCGACATTTTTGGGATATGATATTATCATATCGCACCTTTTATCTACCATAAATATCGATCCCGCAACAAAATGTGTATTCTCGAGGCAATAGATATACTAAATCAAGGGTGGATTTAAGGGAGGGGGCACGGGGGCACGTGCCCCCCCCCCAGAGATTCCATCACAGTAGTATACTTATGGCAAATCAAATTCTCAGAGTTGTTAAAATATATTAATAAATAACAGAAAGAACATGAGTGAAACTCGTGTCTGTTTCTGGCTGGAATTGCGAATTTTGTTCGTTGCATCCCTTTCTCGCAAATGCAAATGAAACCACCTTACGCCGATTAAAGTCATATTATCTTCGCAACAGGATGACAGAAGAGCGTTTCAATGGATTGGCTTTAATGCATATCCATCAAGACGTTGCGGCAAAAATGGACGCTAATTAAGTGCTGGACATCTTTAGCAGGAAACATAATAGAAAGCTGTCTTTATTAAACATTTAATTGTTTTGACACTTTCATAAACCTTCCTATACATACTTGAACTTGTAGAAATAAACTTGAAGTATCATACTTCAAGTTTATTTCTAACAGTTAATGTTTTTTTTGTCCGTCCACCCCTTGTGCCCCTCCCAGAAAAAAATCCTGGATCCGCCCTTGTACTATATCACTATAAATGACACAACAATATTTATTGACACGTTTCTCCCTTCAAGTTTAAATCCCTTGGTTACTGTTTATTATTTTTGTAAGCTCCGTAAAAGTTTAATTAATATAATTACTACTAGGTACCGGTGTGTTGAATTTTGTACGAAAAGCTTAGTTATGGAATCACGAATGTGTGAAATGGGCGTGAGCAAAAAACTAAAACCATCCGAGCGCTGCTCAAAAAGCTCGCCTCGTTGTGTTCCTACGGCAGACGAAGAACTAAGAGGTGGGAAGTTCTCCCCTACTTTTACAAACAAAATTGCTGCTACGCGATGGTAAATTGATCACAACAGCGACGACGACGCAGCGCGCAGCGCCAAGAGACACTTCCACTACTCTCTTTGCTTCGAGACTGTGCTATGCATACCTACGTATTTTGTGATCTCACTGCCATTCTGTTTAATTATTCCCTCGGTTATTCTTACTATTATTGTTTCGATTGCAACACTAATATTAAATTGGTGTAGTTTTGTGCATTATTTTTTATTGAATTTATCTTCGTTTCCTCATAATATTTATCGGATGATACATAGGTATCATCCGATTATCGAACTTTATCACTTTTATTATTATTTTATAGGCCGAATGTGTATCCACTGGGGCGCTTGCTCGCTTATAATTGTAAGGTTCAATTAATTCTGGACGAGAAAACGGAGTGTTAAATTAGAAAGAACGGGGGTACTCGGGTGGCGACGCGATGGCGGGGCCGGTTGGTGCGGCATTCTAGCGTAGCGAGCGGATTGGGATGGTTGGATTGTTTTTGATTATGAGTTTGTTAGAATAAAAATAATAAGTTTTGTTTTGTACACGCCGTATTGGTTATTTCTGAGAGTAGATTGAGTGGAATATAAGTTTTGAATATGTTTGAGAAAAAGATAAGTTTTGTATATGTTGGAGAGAAATTATAAGTTTTGTATATGTTGGAGAGAAATATAAGTTTTGTACCTAATTGAGTTTCGTGTTCGTTATTTCTGAGATAGTTTTACATCTCAGAAGTGGGATTACATATTTACGTAAGTACACGTCCACCTAATTATTATGTAGGATTAATAATCAGTTGACCTTGAAATGTGAGCTAGCTACCCAATTAATTTACAAATTAGTTGAATAGGCTTAGTGCCAATTTCACCATACTCTGTTAGTAAATGTCTTGTTAAGTCTAACCAATGGTCAAGGTGACAGATAATCTTTAAAAACACCTGTCAAAAAGCATTGGTTAGACTAAACAGTTGTTTAACCGCCTGTTTATTTGTTGGTGAAATCACTCCTTGATGTCGTGGGTAGACACAAAAAAATTACCAGGTTTTCTTAGGTTTCCATCAACTTATGAATCGAAAAAAAAGTTAATAAAATATAGTATTAACGTTTCTTATCTTTGTGGGCGAGTTTTAGAGAATGGACGAACGGGATGAAGCCCATCGCAGTTTGGAAACTCCACGCCGGGGTCGCTCGCCCTCGAGGCGCAGCAGGGCTGACACGCGTCAGAGTAACAGCAGCTGCAGCTACAACCACAGTCGCGACTTATTAGAGCGAGAAAAAGTGTTGAAGCGGGAGCAAGAGCGGGTTCGTCTGATGGAAAAAGACCTGCAGGAAGCACGTGACGTACAGCAGCATCAGAGACGGAGCGAAAGACGTGGCACGTCTGATGCTAGGTCGCGCCATGAAGATCGCAGCCACAGCAGGCTGCCTGATGCCGGGACGCAGTGCGAACGACGCAGCCGCAGCAGGCTGCCAAAAGCCGGGACGTACCGCGAGCGACGCAGCCGCAGCAGGCTGCCTGAAACTGGCACGCACCGAGAACGACGCAGCCGCAGCAGGGCGCCTGATGCCGGGACGCACCGAGAACGACGCAGCCGCAGCAGGCTGCCTGATGCCGGGACGCACCGCGAGCGACGCAGCCGCAGCAGGCTGCCTGATGCCGGGACGCACCGCGAGCGACGCAGCCGCAGCAGGCTGCCTGATGCCGAGACGTACCGCGAGCGACGCAGCCGCAGCAGGCTGCCTGACGCTACGATGCACCGTAAGCGACACAGCAGGCTTCCTGGTCGAGACTCGGCGAGCGTTGATTATCACACTAAAAGGTCATGTAGCCCTAGCTTTACCTATAAAGACATTACCGAAATAATACGTATCATCAAAAATGTCATACCATCGCAGCCGTCAAACCCGAGCACAATATCGGTTAATAGAGGCTTGGATCATAAAAATATTATTCCTGAGTTCAACCCTTCTGGAAAGAACCAACGTATAGATGTTTGGATAAAAAAGATTAATGAATGTGCGAAGGTTTACAGCTGGGATGACAAGACTGTGGTGCATTTTGCCATGCAAAAGCTCACAGGGCTAGCAAAAACTTGGTATGAAAGTCTTCATTCCATATTGTTCACATGGGAAGAGTGGCAGACCAAGTTATTGAATGCCTTCCCATTTGAACAAAATTATGGACAGATTTTAGAAGATATGTTAAAGCGTAAGAGTAGGCCTAACGAACTGATCGAATTATATTATTACGAAAAGTTAGCGTTGGTAAATCAGTGCGACATAACGGGTAGGCGGGCCGTCGACTGTATCATTCATGGCATTAGTGACAGGACCATGAGATCAAGTGCTTTGGCACTACGTTGTGAAGAACCTGATCAACTTCTGAAGTTCCTGCTAAGCCATAATAAAGAACTCCCCGCGCTACAACCACTGTTTAGAGACAGGAATATTGGCACGGTAAACGATAAAGGCAACAATAGCACAGGTCTAAAGGTTAATTCAACTTTATACTGCTTCAATTGCAAGGAGCCAGGGCATCCCTTCTCCAGGTGCTCCAAACCTTTGATAAAATGTAGTCTTTGCAGCAAAGTAGGACACAAATCAGAGGCTTGTCGATCTAAACAGAACGCAGGGTCAACGAAGACAGACATAGTGGCAAAAACCATGCGCATTTCGAGCGCTAATCTTTGTGACAAATTTATAAAAGATGTAAGTGTAAATGGTACGCCACTGAAAGCGTTCGTTGACCTTGGCAGCGAAGTGACACTTATAAGACAATCTGATTTTGCTAATCTTCGAATCAGTCATGATCACATCCCGTCAACGATGAAGGGATTTGGCAACAGTCTAGTCCAATCCGTGGGATCAGTAAACTTAGCGTTGGAAATTGATGGCGTAGCTGCCATTGTTTCATGTAGGGTCGTTGATGATCGGCTACTTGAGAGACCCATGCTGATTGGACAGACTTACTCTGAACAGCCACACATAGTAGTGTATAAAGACGTGAACAAATTACAGTTCCTACACATAAGTGCTGAGTTACCTAATCTACATGAGGATGACGAGCACTTAGAAAGAATCAGGGTAGTAGCTCATAGTAGAATATATGGTGCTGCAAGTATTAGGGCTGCAACAGGGACAGTATTTACTGGTAGCGTGATACTTGACACCAAAATTGTAGGAAAACTGACCGATCAATATGTAGTGTGTGGAGGCGTATACGAGGTAAAGCATGGCTTGCTCTTTATAACAGTGACGCCATGCTCAGTACCGTGCCATTTGCAAGAAAATCGTATATTATCTCGAGCCGAAAAGGTGCAGGCTGTTTACCGACTTGCGGAATTGGAGGCCCCTTTGAGCCCAGACCAGCCTACTGAGACTTTTTCAGCTCCACGGTTAGATGAGAGTCAGATACAACTAGGCGATTCAGTGACTGATAACGACAAGACCAAGCTCATAGAACTTCTTCGACGTCATGAGGAGTGCTTTGCATACAGTTTGGCGGGTTTAGGATGCACAAACGTTACCGAAATGAAAATCGAGCTTAGTAGTCAGCGCCCCGTAGTTTATAGACCCTACCGACTATCACATCATGAACGCGAAAAAGTTCGAGAAATGGTAGATGAAATGCTTCAGGCAGGTATAATTAGGGAATCTATATCGAACTACGCAAGCCCAATTATACTAGTTCGCAAAAAGGATGGCGGTATTCGCCTATGCGTTGACTACAGGCTGCTTAACTCTATAACTGTAAAGGAGAGATACCCAATACCCGTAATAGAGGACGAGATTGCGAGGTTATCTGGACAGGCATGGTTCATCACGCTTGATTTGATGTCTGGATACTATCTAGTACCGATCTCGGAAGAAAGTAAACATCTGACAGCATTTGTCACGCCAGACGGTCAGTACGAATATAATCGTGTTCCGTTTGGTCTGGCAAATGCACCTGCTGTATTTCAACGAATGATGAACCATGTCCTGGGACCAGCTCGTTTTAATAAAGCCACCGTGTACATAGATGACTTGCTCGTCTTTGGTAGGAACCCGACTGAATGCATAGATCGATTGGAGGAAGTACTTATTTTATTAGAAAAAGCCAATTTAAAGCTAAATCTCTCGAAATGTAATTTTCTACAAACTGAAATAAACTACTTGGGTTACGAGATCAGCTCTGCTGGTATGAGACCAGGGAAAGCAAAAATTCAGAGCGTAGATGATTTTCCTCGTCCGGCAAATGTGCACGGTGCACGCCAATTCCTAGGTCTTGTGGGCTATTTTAGGAAATTTATCTATGGGTTTGCACAACTAGCCCACCCAATTACTAAGTTACTCAAAAGTAATGCGGTGTGGGAGTGGACGAAGGCTCAAGAAGACTCGTTCACAACTCTGAAAGCCAAGCTAATTGATAGACCCGTGCTAGCCATTTATGATCCAATGGCAGAGACTGAACTCCATACGGACGCCAGCAGAATAGGTGTGGGTGGGATTCTGTTGCAGCGTTCTCGTGGTAGTGGAGGTTCTCTTCATCCGGTTGTGTACTACAGTCGCCAAACATCGCCCGAGGAGAAGAACTTTCACTCCTATGAACTGGAAACGTTGGCCGTGATTTGCGCTCTTAAAAAGCTAAGGGTTTATCTTTTAGGAAAACCATTCAAAATAGTCACTGACTGTAGTGCACTACGTTCCACGTTTGGAAAGCTAGACCTTATACCTAGAATTGCCCGGTGGTGGTTAGCAATACAGGAGTACGATTGCACCGTAGAATACAGGGCCGGTAAAAGAATGGAACACGTGGATGCACTTTCTAGGAATCCGATTAATGATGTAGAGACCCTGAATCCTGAACAATTTCCCTCTGTGATGGCTATAAGTGACGACGATTGGCTACTCACCCTTCAATTAGGAGACTCAGAGCTTCGCAGGATCCGTGACATTGTCAGTAGTGATTTAGACCCTAACGGGGTTGAGTACATTAAGGACAATTACATTCTGAAAGACAATAAGTTATTCAGGTGTCTAGGGGGTAATAAGGAAGTCTTGAGATGGGTAGTCCCCAAGGGTGCAAGGTGGCAGTTGTGCAAGATGAACCATGATAATATCGGTCATGTTGGTTTCGAGAAGACCCTGGAACGTATCAAAAGGAATTATTGGTTTGCAAAAATGACGCGTTTTATAAAAAAATATGTAGGAGCCTGCATCGACTGCGCATACGCCAAACGAACAATAAACACACGTGAAGGGTTATTGCATCCCATAGAAAAGGTTGAAAAGCCGTTTCATACCTTGCACATCGACCATCTGGGACCCTTTGTTAAGTCAAAGAGGGGACATACTCACATATTGTCAGTCGTAGATTCGTTTACCAAGTTCCTATTCATTAAATCGGTCAGGAACACAAACACCCAAAATGTGATGAGAGCTTTACAGGAGATTTTCGACACATTTAGAGCTCCGGATCGACTTGTGAGTGATCGAGGTTCTTGTTTTACTTCCCATGCATTTAGGAGGTTTTGTCTTGACCGAGGGATAAAGCACGTACTGAATGCTGTCGCGAGCCCAAGGTCCAACGGTCAAGTAGAGAGATACAACAGGACCATCCTTGACTCATTGACGGCACAAAACCTCAGGGATGATGAAAAGAACTGGGATAACCAATTAGGAAGAATCCAATGGGGATTAAATAATACTGTGCAGAAAACGATAGGTAGAACACCAGCAGAAGTCATGTTTGGGACGGAAATGATGAGTGAGTTTAATCCGGCGTTGAATGAGATAATCGAAGAAACGCGTGATGTATCCTCACTACCATCTATTCGCAGTGAAGTTTAATGCAACATTGATAAAGCTCAAGAGGCGCAAAAACGCTATTACGACAAAGGAAGGCGACCCGCACGAACTTATAATAACGGTGATTTGATTAAAATCACTAAGGTCGCTTTTCAAAATAATGGTAAGAGTACAAAGCTCTTGCCTTCATACGAAGGTCCCTTCAAGGTTGTTAAGGTCTTAGGCAACGATCGATACAAAGTGGCTCCAATTCCAGGATTTGAAGGGATGAAAAACAAGCGGAGGACGACCGTTGCCTCAGACCGGATGCAACCATGGATTCATGTAGCCTCTTTGGAAATCGATGATGATAATGACTCTGATGTTATAAATGATGAGGAATTCATGTCAGAATGATAAATTGATTTATTATAGCATAGATATACTGGCGTTAAAATTCCTGTTGTTTTATATTCATTGAATTAAATGATGGTCTTTGTGAATTGTCTACTCGCATGATTATTTTCTTTTGTTTCAGGTCAAGCGCGAGAAGGCACTGAGGTCCGCGACTTGACCTGAGACGAGATAGAAAATTTATGGTTGATCGGTTAGATATTGATTAGTTTAGAGATTTTTTTTTGGATGTTTAGTCAAATATTTTGATAAACGTATAAAACCATGATTATCTTAAATACATTCTAATATATATGTATAGTTACTTACTTGTTAATTGTTAAACACTGGAAATTTTGTGACTGAACAAGCAATGAATGTATTTTTGTTTATATCATAACATTATTGATTTGTCTTTCTTTCTGTTTAAAATTGTTACTGGTAATTTTGATTAAAATTAATAATTATTATACCTATTGATTATGAAGTTTGTCACATGCGATGCAATGCCCGTTTTACCGAGTGTAAGGTTCCACCAGGTACGTGTATGAGGGCATAACACGCCGCCAGGATGGTCGAGTGTAAGGTTCAATTAATTCTGGACGAGAAAACGGAGTGTTAAATTAGAAAGAACGGGGGTACTCGGGTGGCGACGCGATGGCGGGGCCGGTTGGTGCGGCATTCTAGCGTAGCGAGCGGATTGGGATGGTTGGATTGTTTTTGATTATGAGTTTGTTAGAATAAAAATAATAAGTTTTGTTTTGTACACGCCGTATTGGTTATTTCTGAGAGTAGATTGAGTGGAATATAAGTTTTGAATATGTTTGAGAAAAAGATAAGTTTTGTATATGTTGGAGAGAAATTATAAGTTTTGTATATGTTGGAGAGAAATATAAGTTTTGTACCTAATTGAGTTTCGTGTTCGTTATTTCTGAGATAGTTTTACATAATAAAGACAAGCTTGCTCGTGCGACTGTGTGCTCCCTAAAGCGATAGAGGCCTCCTTAGTTGCCTGCAATATGTCCCGTAAAGCGCCAGTAACCTCCAAAGAGGCTTCAGCTGTTGTTTCGATTAGTACACAAAAAGTCTACCACGTGGTTGTCTTTTCAAATTAAAATCGTTCAAAATTGGAACTAGTTGAATATCACTATTGAATAAAGGCAAAAAAGTCTATGCTCCTCATGGAAGTAATAAGTACTACGTACAACAGGAATGAGCTGTTGTCACAAAATTGAAGCCGAGCGAGAGCTCAGAAACTGTATGTCTTACGATATGGCGATGGTGACTAAATTGAAATAAATTAAGGACAATTGTAAAAAATAATTTGTGATCTGACGTCAGCAGATCATTGCTTCAGATGGATTTAAATCGAAGATACTAATGATAAACTTGCCCTTTGCGGCACTATACATTTGCTGTTTTTGCTTGCTTTTCACACTCGCGTCATATAGGTAGGTACTTACCTACAGGTCCTTGTGGGACACGACATGCAGCTGGACTGAGATAAAATGACGATAGGCTACCTATTGTGGTACCTATATTTAATTAATTAGGTAAGAAAAAAACAGTTAAGTTTACATTTAAGTTTAATTCTAAATCTGACATTGCTAAATAAAACAGGTTTGTGAAGTTTCTGCCGCAAACCCAGCTTATTCCTTACTTATATGTTTCATTGATTCTAATTTTGCATTATGAGTTAAACGTAAATTGAGATATGAATTCGCTAACGCATTCACCAATTGAATATCATGTGGATCTTCAAATATAGATTGAGGAGGATGTGGGTAGAGCTCATGGGTATAATATTTATCCATATTTCCCTAACATTAGGATCTTTAGGAAATCTGAAATTGAAACAAAGTTATTTTAATACAGAAAGGAATAAAAAATGCATAGGTATTTAAGTTATTTGTTCTTGAACTAGGATTGGATAGTCATGCATGGTCACCGTAATTCTTCACTAACAAATTATGTTTAAAACTATTACCTGTGAAAAGATAAACCACAATCAGGATAATACTCGCTTCCGCAAGCCTCCACGACACAAATTCTCCCCATTTTAACTAAAATTCTTCAAAAATATCACGAAATCAAAAAACACTCCGCCATTAACGTCAGAGTCGGTGATTTCATGTGGGGTTGTCAGGTCAGGTGTCCGTATTTCATACAAACATGGAAGTAATAAGTACTACGTACAGTACTAATGAGGGGTTTTCACGGCCGTTTCAAATCATGCTTTCAGCGTTGAAAATAGATGGCGCTGCTCTGTAACGTCAAGTGTAGCAGTCAAGTGTCAAAATAAAGTGAAATGTCAACATCGCCAACGTAGAAATAATTTTCGTTTCGTGGTATTTATTTTTGCCTACTTCTAAAAACACTACAAAATAACTAGCGCACACTCAAGAAGCAAACACAAACAGAATATCATGACTAATAGCCACAGACTACTAAGATAATAGTTTTGTACGCGTGCACCACAGATAATCTACCAATCGAAGATGAAAAGTATCGTACCAATTTGAACTACTTTTTTTCTTTTCAATCGAAGATGAAAAGCCCTCATTACTTCCATGCATACAAATAAAAGAAAACCTATACGCCAATCGCAAAATTTTTGCGTAAATAAGGCTTTACACGTAGCAACAAATAATATTGCTTTAAATAACATGTCGGTAATAAATTATTATTTATATTTGGAAACATTTTAGAAGTAAATGTTTTTACTTCATTACATTACATCAATCGCATATTTTTCTACAAACAACGAAAGGATTGAAATCAACTTAACTCTGGCAACTCTAAGTCACTGTTAGAACGGGACACAGCGTTCAGAGGTTGCCCTCTCACTCGGCTTCATTTTTATTTTGCGCGCAACAAGAGTCTTACGACCTTAGCATAAGGTTGTATTTTCTTTATTTTAGCTGCAAGATGCACACATAGAGCTCATTCCTGTTGTACGTAGTACTTATTACTTCCATGATGCTCCTTAAAAAAAACAAATTCTTGATTCAGTTGAGTTTTTCTGTGGCTTGTTTTTACACGCTCGACTTTTTTCATTTGAATAGTTTGTTGACTTTTCCATTAACAGGCAGGTTTATTAATTTTTACTTGGTTGCTTGGAATGTACAGTCTGAAATAATACAAAAATCGATAACTTTGGCTTTCTATTCGGAAAAATAAATAAATTTCTTAGGAGTGAACCACTGTTTACAATGGTGATTTCTACAAGTAATTTATCAGAAGTTTTGGGATTATATTCATAAAACGATGCATGTTGAAAAAATGCTTAATATTTATTCATTTCGAAACTAGTTACACACACGTAATAAACTGGCTTTATTTTAAACACTTACCAAAAAACCAACAAATTTGCGGTTGGTAAAAGCACCCATTCGCTCAGCGCATAGATAGGCATAGATTTTTGGATTTGACCATCGCTCAACGGTATAAATTCAAGGCAACTGTAGTGGCCTTTGGCGCTTTAGTGGGTATTTCTTTTCAAAACTTTATAAAAAAGACCGCCGCGTGCTATCAAATTGGGGGGAATTAAAATTATATACCATAGGTACACATAACATAACACCCACCAACCCCTACCTATCCATAGGAGGACACCCATCCATGGGAGGAGACCCATCCATGGGAGGATACTCATCCATGGGAGGAGACCCATCCATGGGAGGAGACCCATCCATGGGAGGATACTCATCCATGGGAGGAGACCCATCCATGGGAGGAGACCCATCCACGGGAGGAGACCCATCCATGGGAGGAGACCCATCCATGGGTGGATACCTTCCCCGGGAGGAGGAACACTACCTATCTATAGGGAATACAACCATAAAAAGATGCGACGCGCTCTTGCTGTGTTCGATAATTCAATAGATAAACCAATATCGAGTGCTCCTGACCACTCGATGCATATCTACGATTTGCGATCGATATTTATCTACCGTGACTTCTCCATATCACGGAAATTTCAATTCAGTAGATATTTTGACAGTTCCTACGATATATATCGAATGTGATATTATATTTATCCCTCTAGTGATGCATATCTAACGATTTTCGATCGATATTTATCTACTGTGACTTCTCCATATCACGAAAATTTCAATTCAGTAGATATTTTGACAGTTCCTGCGATAAATATCGAATGTGATATTATATCTATTTCCCGAGAATTAGGCCCATGATGTGCACAAAATGTCATGTAGTTTGATGAAATAACAGCCAAAATAGAATCAAACTTCGTTCGCGTACAAAAGGGTGTAAGTGCCCTACTGGAGCTTTCCTCTTAATGAATTTCACTAAACCATTTCTGGCATCTATTTTACACTTTTTCTTTCATCATAAAGTTCGTTCTTTTCTGTGTGTAACGGTAATTTATGCAGGTTCGTGACGTCAATTAGTAGACTAGGTCTAGCTCACTTTATTAGGAGTCAAAGTGCCCTGAGGATTGCTGTGAGTTGGGACCGCAGAGGCAAAATAATATAGAGTATGCACGTTAAATATTTTACCTGTATGGCCAGCTTTTGGTCTTGTAATTTTAATGTATTTTTAGCAGTATACCTACCTCTCTTTGGTATATTTTTGGAGGTTCATACCTCAACAAAAAAACGAGACTTATAGGATCTTTTTGTCCATCTGTCTGTCTGTCAACACCCCTTTTCTCAGGAATGGCTAGAGTCTGCTGTTCAGGAAGAAACCCGTCGTGGGATTTGGGGGCGCTGCTGTGCCTTATTATTTTTTTTGTTTAGCGGGTAATACAATAGTGCCTCTGTTTCCGTTTCGATCCTATTATAACTATACCTATTTCATTATTTTATGTTTCAAAATGCTGACAGAAAGTAACCAGCTCCTAATTATGGTTGTAATGTGTTCACAACGTTAGTTCACAATTTGGTCACGACGGTTCAATTGCTGAACTGACCTCACAATTCTGAAATTTGGAATGCGTCTTTATGGCACAAATGACGAAAAAAGTCTAAAATTGAGGAACGACTTTTCTACGGATAAAATGGAATAGTGAAGTATGTTGGAAAATTTTACTAAAGTAACTTTCGTGAATTATATCATTAATTTTGTAAAAACGGGAAATTTTCACGTATCGATATGTTGGTGGAAGCACCAACATGCATTATTGATAAAACTCGAAAAGCTTTGACGATTTTTTTTATAAAAGCAACATACTACGGTACTTACTACCACTAGGATAATTGCTCATTAGTAGTTTCACTGTATTTGTATTTATTATTCCTGTGTAAAGAAAGTCTAAAAATTGCGCGTGTTCGACCACCATTAGGCAGTCAAATCTCTTTCTTTCCTCTGTGAGAGACGCTGCGTGCTTATCTGGGAGTGTAATTAATGTTGATGGGTGTTCATTTATCTGTGGTTCATGTTTTTTCTATGCCCATTGACGTAGTTGCTCTAGTCTCGCTCTACTGAGTATCTTTTCTCTAAGGAAGGTTCGTATGAATAGCTTTGGTTTCAGTAACGGTGGAAATTCCATGTTTGTGGGTTGAACCTAAGCCAGATTTACATTTTAATTAAGTAAAAGTACCTGCCGTATAGTGATTTCGTTTGATTTCTCTGATATAATACTGATTTTCAGTAGTTTTATATCAACACAATGACGCAGACGAAGGCACAGGATTTTTTTGAAAATGGGAGAGTCCTTTACTCGGCAGATGGACAATACAGGCTAAGAAAAAAACGGGTGAACTACTGTATTTCAAAACACACTATTTCGATGCAAATTTAGCGCAATAAATCGCGATGCACGAATTCTCGTCAAAATTAAATGTAAATTCTGTTCAATTTCTAAATTTACAAAGACTGGATAAATGGTGAAATTAAACAAGTCTACATATATCTAGTCTTGCTATGAAACAAAAGTGCACTAGAAAATTAAAATAAATCATGCATAGGGTAAGAAAGACTGACAGAATATGCTCAAAACGGATTAAAAGAATTCCCACGGTTCATCTTACGAGTACTATAATACAACGGGACTTGGTTACTCTTGAGCTTAGATTTACAAGTAACAAAGTATTCTTTAGAATAAGTGAGTACCCAGAATGTTAACTTTTAAAATGAACTTATCTGTACTCTTGAGTTGTTCTAGTGAGAAAACAGTACGAAGAGTTCTCAAAAAAACGAATTTCGAAATTCTCATTAGGTCAAAATTATCGAAATTAACGATAAATACGGTTCATATCATACCTGTGATCTTTTCATCTTATTAATAATTCGTTAACATTGCTGTAAACATAACACCCAACAGTCACATACGTAGTCTTGATCCCACACTAGGATTTCCATCGTGTGTATCAGGAACTATGAGTATACTGTTACCTATTTTCCTGGGGGGTCAAGGTTCATATAAAAATAAAAGTAAATTTGATTGAATGCTTTGTATTTGAGTTAATGTTTTAAGATGACACCAGTGGAGTACTTATAATATTTAGAAATATGCCAGCTAATTACAGTCGGAGAGAAAAGTGGGTTTTCCTGAGATGAATTGCAATTGTTTATACTTATTATCTTTACCATCAAACGTCTTACTAGGTTAGCAAAACTAAAAATAAGAAATATGGGCGCCACCAACAGAATATAATTCCTGTTGGAAAGTAAAAAGTTCAGCTCGAACAATGGATTGTTAGGATATTACCAGTCCCCTTGGTTACCATGGACACACTTGCACCACCATAGATGTTAACGGGCAACCGATCGTGCTCCCATGCAGTATGTGGAACTTCGTTGCAGTGGGGCAATCATGAAACGTGGCTGTCCGGGCAATAGGTTGACTCGGAATGGTAATATTTCCACTGTACAGCTTCTTGCGGTGAAATAAAAAACAGCCTCTTGCGGTAACATAAAAAAAAACCCTGTAAATACCAAAAGAACTCTGTTAGCATCGGCTATTATTTGAAACTAAAAAGGGGATATGTTCTGTCCGTTCATAGAATGCTTACTAACAAATCCATCTCAAAACCTGGATGAAAGGACAAAATTCTATGCAGCCTGCCAACCGCATAGCTTTAATGAAGCCAACCCAGGTGATGAATACCGTCACCAGTGGAGAAATGAAAGAAAATATGGACCATGTGGTCATCACTATACTAATGGAAAAAAATATTAAAACCCACCTGAACCACTGTCCAGGGTTTGCTTAAAACAAACGGCAGCGAAGCAAGCCTCTTCCAATCATCAAAAATAGAATAAAAAGCCTTAGAAAAAGTGGGCGGTTCCCAACTGTCTTGGAGAATCTCTCGCCTGTAACAATAATTTGTTGATAAATCCCAATGAAATTGTATTAGGCAGGTTCCTAGCGATGGTTTAAAGACTTACCAGTATCGGAATAGAGTTTCACTCCTGCTAAAACAACAAATCCGCCTTGTACCAAGGCTTCCAGTACAAAAATGGCGAAGGCCTACAGGATATTTCTCAAGACATTTCCAGTCCCAACTCACGAAAAAAAGTGGCTAGATCTAGCGAGACTCTAGTCACGTCGAGGCCTGCAATATTTATCACAAAGGCTTCCCTCTGTCACAAAACGCTCACAAACTAAACGAAAATATTAAAACCATTGTTATTGTGTATAAAAAACTAAACACATTTCCCAAAAGCAGGTCATTGACCTAATTTGACAGACCCAAATCCGACGTCCCGCCGGAATGTCAAACTGTCAACTTTACAAGCACTGGGACAGCAACACTACATGTTATTCGCTCTCTACGAACCAGCGACCACAGAGGTAGCAAAAGACCATAGAGAGAAAATACCATCACAATGAACTGAGGTATACCCATGGATTTTTCCACGTAACAATACCATGGTACCATAACACCCAGACCCGGACCAAATATTTGCAGATCACACAAACATTTTGTCCCACAGCGGGAATCGAACCCGCAACCTCTCGCATCTCATCCGGCTGCTCGCTTGCCGCGCCACAGAGGTCATCTTCGTTTAGTTTAAATTAAGCTTCTAAATTCACTGAACAAACGAAATCCTGTAAAAATCTCCTGAATCTGTTGAAATAAACCATTTCGCAGCCTGTTATGCTGATGAGGCTGAATAAAATGTTAAGGAAACTTGAGACGATACAAGGGAACTCTACAACGCGGGATACATCCTTGCGGAAATAATCGCGATAATATACATACAGACAAAACTCCTATTTACATATCCGGGCTAAACGAGCTAGCATTTCCTTGCTAAGGAGAGCTATTCAAAGCGTGACATTTAGACGCGATTTGTGAATACATTGCAGTCACGGAAATAATCACATACAATCCTTTTGAAACTATCATAGTTATACGAACATAATCAATTTATCACTAGAAACAGGATATTTACCATGATTTTTAAATTTTGTTTATTCCCGATATTTCAGCACATATTGGCCGAATATCGGGAATAAATAAAGCTCAAAAATCATGGTAAATATCCCGTTTCTATATTGATAATTACACACAATCCGTTCAAAATATCTGTGCATCACATCGCATATTAACACAGTGCGCAAAAGTGATTCCTATTATAATAACATTGTTCAGTTTCACTATGAGTAGTCTTTCTATGTAGATAATGATAACAATCAAATGATTATGTAGATACGAATTTTAACCAAAAATATTAATAACAACTTTTAAAAAAACAATGCGGGTGTAAAATAACTTAACCAAAACTTTGGCAACAAACGACTGGCCAATCGGTAACCAAAGATAAAGACGGGTAAGTAAACGGGGAGAAGGCGGGTTACAGAACGGCAAAGTGGAAGACGTATTCCAGGCAGGAGCACAGACATTTTGAACGGATTGTACGTTAAATGTTGTACTGAAGTCTCTCTTTGAATATACAGCTTTAATCACAAACATTGTAAGTCATTCCACGAGTTTCCGGAACAAGCCGCAGCCGGCGTGGTTTAACACGTACCTATTTGTGCGTATGTGCGTTCATTGTATGTATGTAGAATGTGTATGTACCTAGGCTGGAAACATTGCTTGTGAAATTGTGTGAATTTCGGCATTTCCGTAACGTGCTCGTCATTTTATTAAACACTTTGTACAGTCGTTGGCTACGCCGAAATGAATTTGGTTTTATGATTCCAAAGGTGTAGCAACTTGTTTACGGTAGTGTGCGTCTTACAGACCAACAGATTTACAGACGTTGCTTTTTATAAGATGTAGTGATAAAGAAAACAAGGAGGTATTTGTACCCTATACTTAAACTAACCCGAACTTCTTTAATTAGAAAAAATTTTTTTTTTTTTGCAAATATTTATTTATTCACTGTAAACTAATACCACACGCAACTACATTATTTATCCAGTCACCATTATTTTAAGAAAAAATATTCCGTTAAAGGAAATTTACTGGTGTTCAGCGTGGTCCAAACTCACACAAAAAGCAATGATTTATTTCACCAATAGAAACGCTATTTGGCAAGATAATATGTATATTTATCAAGCACTCTCCACTGTTATTACTATAATGAAAACAGAACAACGCGAAACCTAATTCTCTAAAAGTTTAATTTGTAAGACGATTCAAAAATGATCCTTTGGATTTCAATGAACAAAATTCTTTTGTTTTTTTTTTCATTTGATATCTATTCTTAGATTATTATTAAATTATTATTCTGTGACTAGACATTTTTTCAATTTTATTTTAATGAAAAGTACTTATTACTTTTACTTACTTGTGGAACTGCTAAAGACTAATTTTTAATAAAAAAGCCTAGCGCTCCGTTTACGGTGTGGTTCACTATTCAAAGCATTGGTTGATATAAAAAGAATTTACTTCAGCCTCTATTTCAGTGTCTGAAAGTTCCACAGAGCTTGCCCAGCTCTGTGGAGAAACTGGATGAGTTATTATTTTAATTGCATCCTGACGCAGACATTCAAATCTAGACATACACGCCACAACGCTATGGTATGTTCCTATTCATTCACACTGGCGACTATTTCACTTAGAGGTACTGATTTAATTTACTAAGATTTAAGGTAACCTATTTGTATCTCCAACTAAAAAGAAATGGATGTTATTTAAACGAAATTAAACAATCAATACACATATCTTAAGATCTGTAAATTGTATATGTAGTAATCTTATTATGACAGTAAAGAAAAAAAAATTGCTAATTTTTGTTGTTTGGTCAAAATTCATCAAAACTCTGTTATTTATGTAAACGGTATCGAAAACTAATCGATAACTATCTATTACTTACATTTACCAGCAGTTTTCGTACCGAGTTTGTTTACTAAATTTCGACATACACACCACAGAATTCAAATTGAGAGTTTAATACGAAAAAACTGATTAATACGCTCCCGAATTTGAACCCAGACCCTGTTTAAGAAAAAAACGTACAATTCTCACTAAGCTGCTAGTCATTCAATCCTACATGGATCATGGATTCAATCCTATATCCTAAGTTTTTTTTATTTTTTTTAAGATAAGATAATGTTTATTGCCTATAAAAGTTTTACATTATATTTTAAGGTAGGACCAAACACAAGGATTTCCTTAGTTCTATAAGAGGTTAGCTGTAAGGCCCAAATTAGGCATAAAAGCCTGTATCTTGGGTCTCAAGAGAGCGAGTTATAATAATACGTTTGACACAGCTACATTGGGTGAGTCCAGAAAGCAAGTGCATTGGCTAATTAAATTATAAGTTAGAGGATAAGAAACAAAAAAAAGAATAAGAACTAGAAACAATGGCAGTTGCTTATATGCGTGTGTGTTGTGTATGTGTGTGTGTGTGTTGTAGTTGTTGTTCAATGACATCGTAACTGCTAAACCAATTTTGGTGAAGTTTGGACAACAGATAGCTTACCTGGACTAGCACATAGGATACATTATGTTCCAAAATCAAGCGCGCAAATTCGCTGGTGGATGCTAGTAAATATATAAATCACTAAGTACTACAGTACAAATTAGACTTACCTACACAATACAGTGCCAGTATGCCAGTTACAAGTTAGTTACTAACTTGTACCTCCACAGTAGTTGTTCAGTTAACTGGTGACTCGTACTAAGTGAATAGATTATTTGAGCTACTCAAGTTGAGTATAGATTCAAAGAATATCGTGTTAACATGGAGTTAAGCCCCACTATTAAGTATTTTAACACTTTACGCCCATTCCTCTAGATTAGTAAGTAGTTAAAGTTATTTTATAACACCTAAAGTAGTAGCTGTAGTAAAAAACATGAAATAAAAGAAATATTATCAAACAACAGCGAAATTAAGAAAATTATACTTACCTGGCTTAGTGATTTTGATTATGAGGGCATTGAGTCAATGTTAACCGTTTTTTCTCTTTATAGATCTACACAAACATCATACCTTTACAAACACCCAAACGTACATGAAAATACTTTTAAACACACATAATATTTATATAAAATTATAATGATTACGTGAGGGTTGTGAAGCAATTCAAATATCTAGGACATATTATCACGGAAGATCTGAGGGATGATCTGGATATTGAACGTGAAAGACGGAACCTGTCCATCAGGTGCAACATGCTCGCAAGGAGATTTGCCAGATGTAGTGACGAGGTAAAAATTACCTTGTTTAAAGCGTATTGCTTATGCATGTATTGTATACCTGTCAGCTCTGGTTCAAATACAAGAGAAAATCGTATAGTATATAAGGGTGCAATACAATGACGCATATCGCATTCTCATGAAAAAGCCACGATTCTGTAGCGCGTCGGGCATGTTCGCTGATGCACGGGTTCCGGATTTCTTCTCGATCATAAGAGCACGAATAGGTGGGCTCAGAAATTCCAAAAACGGCATTTTGCAATGTATGTCTGAAGGCCTATATAGCCCTATGTACAGGTTTTGGATCTCTGTGCACCAGCGCGAGAACCAAAAATAATACCTAGGTATTTTATTTAATATTTTTTAATGTAAGTACTTATCTTGTGTTACCTATGTGTTTTAGTAAATATTATTATAACCTATTATTATTTTAAAGTATATATTTCTATGGGCTTATTGTTTAGGTATAATTTAATGTACAATTCCCATGTAGCCTGAAATAAATGACTATTATTATTATTATTATTATTATAATTAAAAGTACTTATATTGTATACCTACACATTTAAGTTGAGAACAAAGAGAGAGTGCATATTTTTAAGTTTTTTTATTTTTGAACGAGCGAAGCGAGTTCTCTGAGTCAAGTTGGAAGAATCGGCGTTTGTATGTATGTGTGTATGTATGTATGTATGTTTGTCCGATGAAAACTTCCAAACCGTTAATCCGATCTTCATGAAATTTGGTATGAGGGTAGATAGTATTGGTACAATTTGTAGGTAAGGTTATGAGCTATATCGGTCAGGGGGTTGCTGAGATATTGGGGTCCAAGAGGGGGTAAAAAAAATAAAAGTGAGACAGTCAGATCAAGTGGGGTGTCTAATGAAAGCGCTTTGGTTGGACATTTCAGAACTGTTATTAATAAGTATTTAGCTTTAGTAGTTTCCGAGATATTAGGGAAAATAAAAAACGTAAAAATCAAAAATCATAGGGTACTTCCAGCAATCCCACAATGCTGAAATTTGGTATGCTTGTGGCTTTTGTGTCACAACTACAGGGAAAAGTCTGAAACTGAAGAATTTAGAAACTTATACTCCATAAAACAGAGACCAATATAACATCCATTGTTGACCTCCCATTTCTAGGAATTTGAATGACGCTGGAGTTCTATGTTTCACGTCAAAAGAACGTTATCACTTAATTCGTCAGGTACTTGATATAGGTACTAACAGGTATGTAGTATTACGCCCCGTTGCTTAGCCCTATTCAAAGGTTATTTCGATGATGTGTAGGAAATTAGAGTTGTTACTGATAGATCCTGTACTGTACCGGTAGACCTCGAGGTGAAAATTTTCAAAAATAATAATAGAATAACACTTCCGCCATTGTATTCGATAAAATATTTGGATGAAAAAAAAATATGAAAGAACCATAGTGGTGAAAGGATTATTCTACTTTTTGAATGCATATGCTTGGTTTGTTGCTGAAAATATCAAAATCGCCATATGTATGCCTACAATATTTGAGGAGTTCCCTCAATTCCTCATGGATTCCATCATCAGAACTGGACTCTGATTAAAATGGGACCAATCTGGAAACATATCTATTCAAATAAAAAAAGAATTTTCCAAATCGGTTCATAAACGCCGGAGATATGCGGTAAAAACATAAAAAAAAAAAAAAAAACTACCGAATTGGGTACCTCCTCCTTTTTTGGGAAGTCGGTTAAAAATGGATATTACTTGGTTAAGTAGTCGGGCTGATAAAGGTGTTATCGCGAGGTCTCAGTTCGGGGCGAACCACTAGTTGAACGAGCGAAGCGAGTTCTCTGAGTCAAGTTGGAAGAATCGGCGTTTGTATGTATGTGTGTATGTATGTATGTATGTTTGTCCGATGAAAACTTCCTAACCGTTAATCCGATCTTCATGAAAGTTAGTATGGGGGTAGATAGTATTGGTACAATTTGTAGGTAAGGTTATGAGCTATATCGGTCAGGGGGTTGCTGAGATATTGGGGTCCAAGAGGGGGTAAAAAAAATAAAAGTGAGACAGTCAGATCAAGTGGGGTGTCTAATGAAAGCGCTTTAGTTGGACATTTCAAAACTGTTTTTAATAAGTATTTAAACTTAGTAGTTTCCGAGATATTAGGGAAAATAAAAAACGCAAAAATCAAAAATTCTAGGGTACTTCCAGCAGTCCCACAATACTGAAATTTGGTATGCTTGTGGCTTTTGTGTCACAACTACAGGTAAAAGTCTGAAATTGAAGAAATTAGGAACCTGAACCTTAAAAAACAATAACCAATATAACATCCATTGTTGATCCCCCATTCCTAGGAATTTGAATGACATTGGAGTTCTATGTTTTCGTCAAAAGGACGTTATCAATGAATTCGTCAAGTAATTTATGTAACAGGTATGTAGTATTTACGCTCTGTTGCTTAGTCCTATTCAAAGGCTATTTCGATGATGTGTAGAAAAATTACCTATAGAGGTTAATTTTTTTTCTCAGTAAATGTTTTTAGAAATCGGTTAGAAGGCTAAAGAAAAGTAAAATATGCAAAAAAATATCTCGAAGATACTTCAAGTTCTCTGGTAATGCTGAAATTTATTATTTAAGTATATTTTGTTCTACGGGGAGAAGTCGAAAATTGAGGATTTTTTCTTTGTAATATCCATTTTTAGAGAAGAAAATTTAAATCTTTAAAAATTAGCTAGCAAACCTACAACTAGATGGCACTGCTTAATTAAAAACAACTTTTTCTTGCTTCACAAAATCTCTTTCATATGAGAGAAATTGACTCGATAGTTTTAGATTTCTGATGGATCATCCATACAAACATACTTACATAGCCGTAAAATACAAAACCCTTTCTTCCCCTCTTAAATTAGTCGGGCTGATAAAGGTGTCATCGCGAGGTCTCAGTTCGGGGCGAACCACTAGTCTATTTAGTTTTTAATTTAGTAACATTATTACTAGTAACGTAGAGCACTTTCACTTTCTACGTTAGACATAATTGAACGAGCGAAGCGAGTTCTCTGAGTCAAGTTGGAAGAATCGGCGTTTGTATGTATGTATGTATGTATGTATGTATGTTTGTCCGATGAAAACTTCCAAACCGTTAACCCGATCTTCATGAAATTTAGTATGGGGGTAGATAGTATTAGTACAATTTGTAGGTAAGGTTATGAGCTATATCGGTCAGGGGGATATTGGGGTCCAAGAGGGGGTAAAAAAATAAAAGTGAGACAGTCAGATCAAGTGGGGTGTCTAATGAAAGCACTTTAGTTGGACATTTCAAAACTGTTTTTAATAAGTATTTAAACATAGAAGTATCCGAGATATTAGGGAAAATAAAAAACGCAAAAATCAAAAATTCTAGGGTACTTCCAGCAGTCCCATAATGCTGAAATTTGGTATGCTTGTGGCTTTTGTGTCACAACTACAGGGAAAAGTCTGAAATTGAAGAAATTAGAAACTTGTACCGTACAAAAATATTAACCAATATAACATCCATTGTTGACCCCCCCCATTCCTAGGAATTTGAATGACATTGGAGTTCTATGTTTTCGTCAAAAGGACGTTATGAATTAATTCGTCAAGTACTTTAAATACTAACAGGTATGTAGTATTAACGCCCTGTTGCTTAGTCCTATTCAAAGGCTATTTCGATGATGTGTAGAAAAAGTTTTTAGAGCAGAAAACTTAAATCTTTAAAAATTAGGTAGCAAAACTACAACTAGATGGCACTGCTTAATTAAAAAAAACTTTTTCTTTGCTTCACAAAATCTCTTTCATATTAGAGAAATTGACTCGATAGTTTTAGATTTCTGATGGATCATCCATACAAACATACTTACATAACCGTTAAATACAAAACCCTTTTTTCCCCTCTTAAATTAGTCGGGCTGATAAAGGTGTCATCGCGAGGTCTCAGTTCGGGGCGAACCACTAGTTATTATTGCTGTAAGATGGGAGAAGCTACTGTTTTTTTAACTAGTTCGGGAGCCTATGGGATCTATAATTTTATGTATCATGTATTATGTCAATAAAGTTTTTTTTATTATTATTATTATACACAAGCTGTGCTATAGGGAAAAGTTTCTAGTTGAAACAAAGTAATAATAAATTATGTAGACGTACCCAAAACTTACGATAAATGAGTTACGACAAGGAAGACGTGCTTTTAGTTTTAGCGACTGCAGATGCAATATCAGGTAGAAAACAATCATTACCACAACAACTTGGTCACAAAAAAAATAACCTCAAAACACAGTGTGCGACTTGCGAGTGACAGATGACAGATCATGACATGACATGTCATCCCTCTCCACCCGCGCGGGGAATGTTTTCCGTCCGCCTGGGAAAACAAAAACATTGTGTAGGCATTCATAGACAAATATGTGTATGGCCACGGCCTAATGTTTCGATGTTTTCGAGTATTGTTTCGAAAAAACAGTCGCAGGTGACCTAGCTTTACATAATTAGGCAGTGTTGTAAAGTAACTTAAATTACTTACTTATTGCTATTACTTACTAGATGACTAGGCGCTCGTATAATTATGATAGAACTTGAATCCCATGTAAATTGTTAAATTTTCTACTTCAAAAAATTCGAATGAAAATTAACGATAAAATTTGCCCCAAGTTTTACTTTATAATCTGAAATGGTATGGATTGTGTTTCGATTGTTTCACTGGTTAAGCTGGTTTTGTTTGAGTTTGAGGTTTTGATCTTGGTTTGTGTTAGTTAGTTAACATAACTTGGAATAAACTGATTTAATTTAATTTCTTGTTCTTGGCTGCAAGCATGGATCGTCGGTCGATAAATTTGACATCAAGATATACTGACTTTATTTATCGAATCTTGTCGATAGTTCGGATCGTGAAACTAGCCTCGATAAACATAAGTATCTTGACTTTTATTTTCTTAAATGTCAAAATTGAGATCCATGCTTGAGTTTTCGGTAAAATTTGACGAATTTTTTTGACAATCGACAAAAGTGAGTTCATTGCTAATTGATCTCTACATATTCCCGTTTTGTCGAATTTTTATGTTTTTGTGTTATAATTTAATCAATTCAGAGATCTAGATACTTGCAGCTCTGACGTGTAACTAACTAATTCAGCTAAAAAGAGGGGTATTATAAGTTTGAGGCCATAATGAAGTATATAATTATGTCTGTTTGAAGCTAAAGCTCTGCTTAAATTTCTTTTCCTTTAAATGCAGAACATCGTAAGTTATCTTGAATATCCTGTGATGAAAACTTTTAAAGTGTATGTGTGTGAATACCGTGACTTGAAATCGATCACTATGCGTTCTCATACGCATAGGGGCGAGTTCTTTTCATGCTCGTAGAACTGACGACTGACTTGGAGAATAAAGGTTTTCGAGATGCGACTGCAAATCGGAAGACCGAACCAAGAGACACAACCTAATGATGAAATTGTAACAGTCGCGGGAAGTCAATGGATGGAGGCGGCTTGAATCGTTGAAGCCCCTGTACATCTGCTTACAAACATTGTCCAATCATGTCTCTTTTATAATGTCACAAGAACATATAAAGCGGCCTGTTTTTTAAAAAAAAAAAAAAATTATATTCTCTAAACTTACTTACTTGACAAAGCCCCTATACAGCTGCATCTCTCATTACTGTGAATATTATAATTTTTAATTAAAAAAAAATGTGAAAACTGTCCTCCAAGGCAGGCAACGCATTGGCAATGCCTCGGGTGTTGCAGATGTCAATAGGCGACGGTAAGTAAATTTTCGTCGCAGAGCCGTCGCTCTGATTAGTCGTAACGCGAGCACATACGCTATTCTAGTTAACTTTATATATAACTACCCGCGCATATAGAAGAAAACGATGACTAAGTGTGATTTGTGCAATAAAGGCATTACCAAGAGGAGTCCAGGAATGGAGTGCAGCAAGTGTGGAAAGGTAATACACACCAGCCAGGTGTGTAGCGGCCTGCCTGCTAAGCAGCTTTCTGCCCTACGTAACTCGGAAAGCCTGGGTTGGACATGTGAAGAGTGTAGCCGAATTTCACCTAAACGAAAAACTTCGTTCATCGTCCCGGAGGAAGATGAAGAAGACGATTTGGAGGACGCTCTCACTCAAAACTTAGGCTCGATTGATGTTAAAAAACTTTTGCGTGATATATCAACTGAAGTAAAAAAGATTGTAAGGAAAGAGACTGAAGCTATTGAGGAATCGATAAACTATTTCGGGAAGAAAATGGAGGAATTTGGAGGGATTATGGAAGTGTTTACTGGGAAAATTAAAGACATCGAAAAGAAACAAGTATATCTTGTAAACAAAAACAAACATCTCGAAACTAAAGTTTCTTCCCTTGAAGTCCAGATCAGGAAGATGGAGCAGTGTAATTTTGATACCAAAGTTGAGATTGCCGGGATACCGAAGTCTAAAGACGAAAACATTAGAACGATTGCTTGTAATGTAGCGAAGCTGCTGGACATGGACGTCAATAACATAAGAAATGTTAAGCGTGTGGAGGGAAAGCAGGGGTCCGATGGGCCGCTTTTAGTGGAACTGGTGGATGCTGAGCTTGCCGCCTCGTGGGCCCGAGCTTCCAAGAAGGAGATTAAGCCTATCTTCGCTGAACACGTCGTCCCAAGTATTCAACAGGAAGATGCAAAAGCAAAGGTGGTAGTGAGGCGCGCCCTTACCAAAGCAAACAAAACTCTCTTGTGGAATGCGCAGCAGAAGCTACGACCAGCCTTCAAGTACGTGTGGTTCCAGGCAGGAAAAGTACTAGCGAGGAAAGGTGATCAAGATAGGCCTATTGCCATTTGGTGTGAGGAGGACCTCACTCAAATCTCATCTTAAGTGGCCTTAGTTTGTTGTTTGTTGTCTATATACTGACATATATAGTCCCCACGTAAGCTAATTTTACATTCCTTTAACTATGTCTTATGAGCTCATTTCAGAGTTAATGAATTGTGTAAACATTAACGATTTCTCATCGAGAGTACCTAAAAATCAAAGTAGATTAACTATGATACATATTAACATTCGATCCCTTATTAAAAACTTCATTCTTGTGAAACAAATGATTGACATCTCACACATACAACTTGATATTATTATTCTCACGGAGGTGGGAATAAGTGATTGCATAGCCTCACTTTTCAAAATTCCTGGATATAACATGATCAGTAAGCTCCGGAATAAACGTAAGGGTGGGGGTATAGTTATGTATGTCCATCATAAATTACATTTTAACCAAATAGAAAGCTCACTTCTGCATTGCGAATCCATTGTTGGTAAAGTGTCCACGCCTCACAATTACGAAGCATATATCTGTGCTATTTATAGACCACCTGATAGCAGTAAAAACCTATTCACTCAAGGGGCTAGGAATTTCTTTTCTACACCACGATTTAAGCAACACGATTTGTACGTTCTAGGTGACATAAACATTGATCTCAAAAGTAATGACGGCATACGTGAATTTTATGCAAATTGTATGTCTGAGTGTGGTCTCTCGTCTGCGATATCGGATTACACTAGAATTGAAAAGAAAAATAATAAAGTAACCCGTAGTTGCATTGATCATATCTTTGCGAAGTCGCAGACGTTAGACCTTTACTCGGCTGCAATCTGCACAGTTATGGCTGACCATCGAATGATTGCTTTGTCTTGTGTCGGGCTCGCGCCTATACAGGATGAGACAATTCACCTAAAACTATTAGATAAAAATAAATTATACACGTCGTTGAATAACATAAACTGGGATGAGACACTGAATACAGAGTGTCCTATAAAAATATATGATTTTATTAAAAATAACTTCCAAGTATGCCATGAAAACGCTACATATATTAAAAAAATAAACAATAAAAGTAAAAGAAATAAAAGCCCATGGATAAACGACAATATAAATAAAATGTGCCTGAAAAAAGATATTCTTTTCAGGAAGTGGATGAATGATTCATTTAATATGGAGTTAAAATTGCAATATAATAAACATAGAAACAAAACTCATAAATTAATAGAAAATTGTAGAAACAGTTATTATATGAAGGAAATCGAAGTTAATAAAAGTAACAAAAGAAAACTATGGGAGATACTGAATAATTTATCTGATCGTACTTCTAAGTCCATTGATAGTGCCATTATTAAAGCATTTAAGCAAAACCAAAGTGATGCAAAATCATTAGCAAACAACTTTGCTCATGAGTTTAAGAAAAGCGTAAAAGATATCTTGCCTCAATGTGACAAGCGACTGTTAAATGAAGCTGATTATATGTTTCCTGAAAATAAATCATTACTATTTAAAAAGGCAACAACTAATAACATCTCGAGTATTATAAAAACCCTAGACTCTAAGAAAGCAGCCGGCATTGACGCAATACGCTGTATCGATGTAAAAACAATAAGTGATAAAATAGTATCAGCCATAACACGACTAATTAATCAAAGTATCAAACATGCTACGTATCCAATTGAACTTAAAACTGGTATAGTCAGACCTATTTATAAAAAAGGCCAGCATGATGAGTATACTTACTACAGACCAATTACAATCCTTCCTGTAATTGATAAAATTGTTGAAAAGTATGTATGTAACCAGATACACAATTTTTACGGTAAGCATCATGTTATTTCTGATTCGCAATTTGGTTTTCAACCCACTAAGTCAACGTCAATTTTACTTTCCAAATTTACTAATGAGGTTAACAACAAACTTAATGACAGAAAACATATTATTTTACTTTTTATAGATTTAAGCAAGGCGTTTGATACTTTGAGACATGCCACCCTTATAAAGAAGCTCGATAACTCCGGTATCAGAGGACCTCTGCTTAGCTGGTGTAAGAACTATCTCAGTCAAAGGAAATTTACTGTTAGGATTGGAATCCACCATAGTGACGAGCAGTTGGTCGATGAAGGCACTGCCCAAGGTTCTGTATTAGGCCCCCTGCATTACTTGGCCTATGTTAACGATATGGAGAATGTTATTTTAGATTGCTCCGTCTACCAATATGCCGATGATACTTGCCTGATTGCGTCTCACAGAGATTTACACACGGCCGTGCAGTTCGTGCAAAATGACTTTACACAAGTGGCAAAGTGGGCACATGATGCAGGGCTAGTTCTGAATTCCAGCAAAACTAAAATCATTCATGTTCACTCATCACATTTACCGTCTAAAGATACTTTTAGTATAATTGCGCATAGTCATAATTGTCTCCATTCTTGTCAACTAAATTGTGCGTGCCCAGCAATTGAACAGGTAACGCATCATACTTACTTAGGGTTGATAGTGGACAACAGGTTCAACTGGAAGTTCCACATCAACTCCGTATGCGATAAGCTTCGTGCAATCTTGTCCAGGTTTTACATTGTTAGGCCAAAAGTACCATACAGAATCCTGTTAAATATGTATACCGCTCTAGCTGAATCTATTATTATCTATGGCATCACTAGCTATGGCAGAACATTTAAGACCTTTCTTGACCAAATACTGGAATTGCAGATAAGATTACTGAAACTTATTGTACCTAAAAACATCAAAACTCAATTCCAGGATAATATATTTGGTTTATTCAGATATTGTGGTATAATTCCAGTACATGAGAAGGTATGTATGATGTTAATTATTGAGCAACATACTAACACTGATCTACTCATACCTATCGTACATTACATCACTACTAGGAAAATATCACATAGTGAACTATTCATACCTAAAATGAGGAATTTCTATGGCAGACGTACTACTAACTTCTTAATCCCAACACTACTGAATGGCATTCCAGAAGAGGTTAAATCTGAAATAAATAATAAAAATTATAAGTCTAAATACAAAAAATACTACCTACCTAAATAATCCTTGAATTTAATCTTTTACGTTAGTATACATACTTAGTAGACAATAATGTAGTAGGTATCGATAAATAAAACAATTCGTACGAAGTACTTACCTAATTAACTTATGGCACGATTAAAATATCTCAAAACTTAAATCAGCCTGTAGTGCACTGGCTCAACCTGTTTTGTAGTGTGAAGTTTTACGCGTATCGACTAAAGGCCTATGATTTTGTGAAGCCATTTGCACTCTTTCGCATGAAGTTCGGCGCTATCGTGTCTCTCACTCCCACTTCACATTCGGACGCCCAAGCGGCTGAGATGTACCTACTAAGTGTTGCGTACTTAGAGGAAATACCTCGGAGGTTGCGTATTTTTATTGTTGCTTCGTACTTCAGCCGTATTTAAGAGTGCAAATCAGCTGTTTTTATGGATTGTTATACTTACTTATTTCTGGCTATACAGATTTTGTGTTGTAGGAGATTGTGTGTGTGCTGTTATTCTATTTATTATGACGAATGTGAGTACCTAGTCAAACCTTTGGAGGTTTTTAAGGTACAATATTATACTGTACTGTAAGAAATATTGTGGTTAAATAAATTAAAAAAAAAAAAAAAAAAAAAAACCGTATACCATCAGGTGGGCCGTATGCCAGTTTGTCCATAACATAAAAAAAAAATGTATTAAAAAATATTTGTAACTTGACGTAACTAAGAGTTCCCATTGTGTTCCTAAAATTTGAATAAATATTTATATGAGTATGAATATGAATATGAACCCTCAATACTCAATTTCTGGCCATTCCTTTCAAAACATGGCTGGAAAGAATGACAAGTACTTACTCCTTGTGACTGAATTCAGCGACCCTGACCTTTTATATATTTTACAAAAGAACAGTCACCCAATTGCTCAGTTCACAAGTTAAGTTTTATTCACATTTGGGGGAAATAACGGCATAAACACACCTAATGGAATTTAAATTGTGCGTGCGTGGGCCGTGCCTTGATTTGTGGGCCCGCGCCAGGGGACGGCCCTGCTCCAATCAACGTTAATACGTTGTTGCTTATATAGCGTAGCGTTTTTTCTCAGGTGTTTGAGACGGAATAACTGTTCATTTATCTGCTGGTGACCCTAAACTACACTCTTTGGCGCGATTACATAATTCTGTTGCTATTGATTTCAATCGATTTCAATGCTGTTTCGATCCGAAATTACACTTTTGTGATTACCCAATTTACGCATTTTGCTTACAAAGGTTAATTAAAATAAGACTACGTAAATTAGGTAATCGCATCAACATAATTTTAAAAAGAAACAACATTGAATTGGATTGAAATCAAGCAACCGAATTACGTAATCGCCACTGTAATATCCCACTTTTTCTTCTGTCATTTCACTGAATCTTAACATCATCTTACTTCATTAAATAGCCCTCCCCCATAGAATAACTTAATACCCAACAGTCACATACATAGTGCTGCCCCTATTCCCTAATTGAAAGTCACTCGGTGACTAACGTTTGACAAGTAAAACCCTTCAATCTCAGTGGATCCATTGTCCAGATCCATAGTGGATCTAGTGAGATATTTTTTTCTCTGTCGATCCAATTTTTGACAGTGTGGATCTACTGATAAGTATTATTTAAATTAATATTGAAGATGGCTGGGATTACATATAAAGAGAAAAAAAGACTATCAATTGTTCATAATTATAAAAAAAAAATTGCTCACCAGCACATACTTAACACGTTAGAAATGGTGGGCTATGAAGGTCTACCATTGAAAAGCCACATTTGTTTACCATCATTTCAAAACATTGACCCACCTCACTTCCCCATACTCATTGTCTGTACACAAATGTGTGCTTGCTTATTGTTTCAAATATAATAAATTAAAAGGGTACGTTTATAGGGTACCATAATGAAGCCACGGTGGAGACTCGGTTGATGTGGGATCGTTTTATGAGTTCATTGGCAGATAAACCAGCGAGTAAATGACGGGTTTGTGAGATTGACCAATCTTTATCAGATTTCCTTTGAAATTATTATGATTTGGTGAGTAAAACTGATAGTACAGGCAAATTAGCAAAAAGTGTGGACCTAAGTCGTGTAGTCGTGTATTCTTATGGAAACGTTAGATGACACGAAAAGAAGCTTATCCTAAGTTTGCACCGTTTCTGGAGCTTACGGAAGGCTTTTAAATATTAGGTACAAACTTAAAAAGGCCGTAAATTTTAAAATAGAAAGAAATTACTTGATGCAAGTTAAATTACGTATAGAGAGACTGTCTTAGTGCATTATGATTTTAATAAAAACCACATGCATGTAGGGAACACAGTGTTGAACAAATGCATCTTCCGTAAATTAATACCAGTATAAAACTTCCGGATGTAGTACTAATTAAATGAATAAGTTTAAGTCAATTTCCAGAACTACATTAATTTTCCCCGAAGTAGAGCGACAATAAAATATGGAAAAGTGCCTTCCGTGAGACGCACCAAGGTGCAAACCTGGTAATGTATTTCGAACATTTTTCTGATAAGTCTATCAATTTGCACCGACTACCTTACTTTTCCCGGAGCCGTAATAACCACAAAAAGTTTTTTTTGTAAATGTTTTTTTGGATTTTCCGTATGTCGGATTTAAAAAATACTTAGTGCAAATGTAGATCATAACGGTTCAAAGTCTATGCCAAATTGCACCGACTACTTCTATTTCCCCCATTGAGTTACGGATATTATAAGGTTTTCACCCTATTTCACCCTGTTCCGGAGGGTGAAATTACTGATACCTGCTGATACTTATTATTAGAGGTAATTTTTAAGCCATACAAAACAATTAGAAAAGTTTTCATGACTACATCTAATTAGTTCCACACTTGTGCAAAAAATCACCTAATTTGACTGTACTATGACAATTTGGTTTAGATATTGGTCACTTCACTTCACTTCTTAGTGCCTCCCCATTGAATACAATGGGGCGATTTGTTATAATCACCACGCTTGGTGGATTGGTGATCAAAGTATTGGTGTAAGTACTCAGATGGATGCTGCTGCCCATCTCCTGATGTAAACCCTTAGTCTTTTGATCTAATAAACATACCTCGTGCTCTTGAAAACTTAAAATGTCAATCAAAAAGACATGGACATTAATTTTGTAAAGTCAAGCTGCGCTCAGGTTATAATAATTCTAATTTGAACCTAAACCCATTCGAGTTCAGCCTAAATCACCAATCTTCAAGTCAATTACTGTCACAATAAAATCTCTGATTAATCAGAAGTAATCAGAACTACTCCAATAACTGTCAAAGTTGTGAATTGCCACAAGTTACACAATTTGGGTAATTGGTCTGATAACTGCCCTCATCGGGGCCTATTCACCAAGTTTTGGCCCATCGCTATCATAATAGTGCTTTGCTTTGGTATGAGAAATCGGTAGAGCCGGTAAAAGTCTTAACGGAGCCGGTTAATATGCGAAAAAGGGCTTATAAGGGCATACTTGCCGCTAAAATTACAGACAGTGTAAATTAATTACAGTCAGTTAATTATGCTACACATTATACCACAGACATGGCTGATTACGCCATGGCAAACCCGCGCGGTTGTGAAGTCGGTATAATCGACAAAGACATAATTTACGCCACCTGCGTCTACATACTGCGTAGAGATATGTACATACCGTAGGGCTAGCACAGGCTGGCTAACCAAGACGCCAGCTAGACGAGCGCAAATGTTAATATTGGTCAATGATGTCGGGGTAGCATGATATCTTTGTAATTTGATTGGTTATTATTTGATATTTACGATTGTCTCGCTAGTGAATCGCTATCGTTACAAACGTAAGTCAGCCTGTGCTAGCCGTAGGAGGTTTTATGTTATAGGGGGTTGGTATTACTTAAATAATAATACATAAATGCTCAGAGCTTTCAGAGATATAAAAGAGCAACATATAACGGACATTAAGGCCTGTATTAATAGACCGCGAACTCAACTCTGAGAACGAACTTGAGAATAGTCATGTTCGATTTATTAATATGGGTCTAAGATTCAGAGTTCAGTCCGGATAAAGGATTAAATAAATATCGACAAAAATAAGACAAAAATGCAGAAATTCATAGTTATTCTTAGTCTTCTGGTACGATATAACATTCAATAACAGGCCAAATGCGTATCCGACACCGCCTATTTTAGGGTTTCGAAGTCAAATAACAGTTTTTCCTCCATAACACGAAAAGTTTTCATGGCAGGACATTCGAGATAATTACGATATACCCTTATCACATAATGGGGTGCTGTAAATGATCTTATTTAAGGGTTCGTGTCTAACTGTCCGACATGATTAAGGAATCAAGATTCAAGATTCAAGATTCTTGGAACCATATAAAGCTAAGTTTTAAACTTTTTGTCCGAATAAGTTGTGCAGCCCTATGATATCACATAGGCTGTACGTTGCCATGGTTACGGGTTGCTTCCGCTACCGGTTAATGGTTAAAAGGGTGGCCGGAAGCTAGTACGTCCGCATGTAAAGCAAAGCGTAAATGCTGTTTTCAAGAATTATAAAATAAATCTTGACTTGTAATTCATTATTATTTTTGTAGAATTAATCTACCCCCCGTTTTCCCGTTTTAAGGAAACTAATAACGCACTAATTACGCATTATAATGAGATTTAGGTATTTAATGTGAACTTAGACTAGGAATCAGTCACGTAGTAACTATTACTTAATCTTCGCATGCATTATAGTTTTTTTTAATGGCATCTGAGGAAATACTTACTCAATTTTTCCAATGTCAAGTAGCACAGATTTATTTATCAAATAATGTCAAGTCGTCAAGTCCTCTGTCAAGTCATGTTCTAGTAAAACGATGGCAGTTTACTAGAATGTTCCTGGACAATTTCGGCCTTTTCAAAAAGATACGCAATACACATATTTTATTTAAATTCACTACCATGTGCTCTTTATAAGCTACACTGGTTAAAATACCACCAAAATTAAATGATATAACTCAAAAAACACTAGAATTTGAAATAAAATAAAAACGGACGACGTCTGCTTTCGCACTACATGACAGTACGACTGACACAAGATTATTTTCTGACTAAAATTAGAGAAATGGGCCTCTCAATCTATAGTTTACAAAAAAAGCTTTGCATAACTCAAAACTGAGGCCCAATTCTCTAATTTAAAAACATTCCAGTCACAATATAATCTCGTGTCAGTCGCACTGTCACGTATAGTAACTATTACTTAATCTTCGAATTTCTTGCGAAGAATATGTTATAGTTACTATGCATGACAGTGCGACTGACACGAGATTCTATTGTGACTGGAACGTTTTTAAATTAGAGAACTGGGCCTGGTTGTAAATCAATCAATAATCATCTGAAACCAAACAAAATATTTTGTAACAGGAAAACATAGCTGTAATTAAATTTTCTAACTTTTCACCAGTCCATGGTCAGTGATACAAAAGTCATGTACAAAAAAACTCCTGCCAGCTCATAACGAACGACACCTGAGGGAGTACGGAACATTTCCACATTTTATTTTTACGGAACCATAAAGTTCGATGATGAATGATGCATGCTGTTTTAATAATAACAATAATAATTTATATAATAATAATAGCCTTGCTCCGCGGTAGGTGGTTAACCGTTTTGTTATATATTTTTACTATGCTGTTTTTTATACGATTTGTTTTTATATGTAAGTAGTATTCTTTTAAAGCAAAAAATATATTTTATAACGAGTTTTAAAATAAATCAGCGTCATAATAATAATTATTATTATTAATTATCTTAATGATAACTGATTCCAATTTGTTGGTAAAATGCAACATAAAAACTAGGTTAGTACTTAATGATTTACAATTATTTAGTCATACAAGTATAAGCTTAAGCCTTAGAATATACCCCTCTATCTCCTCTCGTGCATGTCCTAAAATCCATCTAAGGGATCTACTAGGCAGTAGCATCCACATGAGTACTCAACAACCCAATGCTGTCCAACCCAATGCCCAATGTTGTGATTATGGATAATCCTACAATTGCATATTATGGGGGAGGCCTCGCCCAGCAGTGGACGTCTACCGGCTGATGATGATGCACCTTAGCATAGTGGCTCTGTCTACGAACATTGTTGCTACGCGTGTAGCTGTTCGTAGCAGCTACACGCGTAGCAATGTCGTCACGTTTTATTAGTTAAAGTAATCTTTGCTGACCCTATTAAAGATTTTGGTTCGGTTCCCTAAGTCTGTAAGACTAGATAAAAATACTTGTTTACTTCAGCTTGTAGATCGTTAAGTTTTAAGTAGAGTTTAAGTGAATAGATTTACCTTAGCTAATAAAATCATTATTTCATGTGTCATGTCATTATTGTTTCTTCTGTTGTTTTTTGTTTCGGTAATAATAAATGCATTTTCACACCACCTGCTCGACAATGTCCAATTACAAATCATGCAACCTCAACGTAAAGTAAAGCATTTTCTCTCTAGGGATATAAAGATGTATGAAACTCCCTAGGGATTAAAGTGATTTGAATTTGGAACGTCAAACTCGTGTGGAAACTCGTGGAAAACTCCAAGAAAAAAAATGCACATATGGCATTGTAAAGAGGTTAGTTTGAAAATCGAACTGGCCACCAAAAGCAGAACTCAGAAAATAAATAAAAAGGCGCGATTTTAAAGAATGTGAAACAAAAGAGATGTTAGGTTGGTGCTGTGTTTTTCAGTGAAATTTATTGCAATATTATAGTTATATATAATTATGTCAATGACAATATTAGTGTTAACAAAAAATGTCAAGCGATAATGATTCTACTCCAGAGTTCATCAAAACACGATAATTATTTTATGGAGCCCTGGTTTTTTATTGTCTCGCAGTAGGTGTGAAAAGTAGAGTATGCTCCTCCGGAATAAAGCCTGTCTTCGTCTTGGGCAGCTTGGATCCCTCGCTCCACTCAGGACTCTATATAACTCCCTCGCTACACTCGGGAGTTAACTTTAGAGTCCCTCGTTACTCTCAGGGTTCAATATGCCGCCCGCGACATAAGACACTGCTTTATTCCCTTAGTGCATAATCTACTATTGCTTTCTCCTTGTCATTATTTTTATTTTTTAATCTGTTGATACTTTCTGGGAACTTTTCCAACTCGGAGCCAGGATAACAAACCCCTGGGTCACCAAGATACAGGCTTCGCCTAGTTTGGGACCCGATGGAATGTCTTTGGCATTAATAAACATTATACATTATTTTAAGTGTAGTTTTAGTTCCCATTCATTGGATGACATATTTTTAACTGTGTTTATTGATGCGATTTGCAATCGTGTTCACTGAAAAATAAATTTATCTTATTTTTATCTTTTTAAAAAACGAAAACTTAGCAATCATAAACAATCTTGGCTGTATAGCCCCACTGAGTCGCAATACCTCCAATACCTATATCCGATAGATATGATAGAATACTATATATAGAATAGTATGTAACTATGGCAAACTGGTTTCCTACATTACTAAGATTATATATTACTTATTTTTTTTTTTTTTTTTTTTTGCTAAGAGCTTTTTGTTAAATTATTTTTGTTTTTGTCTAAATTGTCGACATGTATGTTTTATTGATGCTCGACTGCTCCACTTTTAAGTGGTTCCAGCATAGGAGGTTGAAGCATGTACCCTGCCGTAACACAGATAAAATCTAGCACGGAGGGTACGCTTTTGTAGCACAGGAAACCACCTTTAGTACCTATGTTATAAAGTAAACTAAACTTCTGTTAAAACTATTTATGTTCTTATTATAATATTTTTAGTTTATAAGCAACATTATTTTTCTTTTTCTGCCTGTTAAATTACAAAGATTTTTGTGCATTTGAATTTGTAATAAAATTATCTTTATCTTTATCTTTATCTTTAATACCATGTTCGTAAAAAGTAAAGAAAACTCCATAATGAACCTCCAAAAATATCTGAGTAATCAAGCTGCCTTGTACCTTGCAACCAAAACACTAACGTTACCAGACAGCAGAAAATAAATAAACCAATTTATTTTGCACACAACCAGCTATTAGTTAATTCACACTAAATTCTACATAGCCTATGTATCTACTTAGTATTTTTGCGCTTGGACTACGCATAGAGTTTTCATTAATACCTCGAAACAATATTATAAACTAACTATTTATAGAGCAACAAACAGTTGGTGCCGTTTAAATCACTTAGATCCATGTTACCACGAACAAATAAACGTGCGTTTACCGTAAGTATTGGTCAAGATGACAGATTATGTATAAAATCATCTGTCAAAAAGAATTGGTTGGCTAAACCTTAGAATAAGGACTGAAGCACCCTTATTCTAAGGGCTAAACAGTTCTTTAAACCATCTGTTTATGTGTTGGTGAATAGTGACCTTAAAGTTTATAAATAACAATCCAAACGTGTCAAATTTAAGTACCGAAAGTTTTTTCTAAGCAATCACATAATCATTCCCTGTACCATCGGGGACAATTTTATAAGTTTTGTAAAGCAAGTAATGTTTTTCTCTAACAAACTTCTTTCATATGTTTTTCGCATTTTCGGAGAAAATGAAAAAAGATACGAAAAGATAGATAACTCTCTACAGATACACAGAAACGATACAAAAATAATCTAGAAAAGATAAGTCCGTATTTCCCAGCAACGTGGTGAGATATATCTTAGAGATATAACATAAATACGAAACCAGTTCGCACGTCTATCCAAGGTAAGGTATCCAGGATAATCTTTATCTAATACGATAGCCGTGTTTACCGCTTTCACCTCTGGATATTTGAGATCCAGTCCACACAATTACACGGAGCTAAGTAATAGGGGCGCGGCAATGAATACCAAACATACTCGTGCTCACAAGGCAAAAGGAAGCAGCTGGGTCACATTATTCGTAGGAGTGATGTATATGATATATCACTCTGATAATATATGACCTAATATCTATAATATAACCTATAATATCTAAGAAGACTTCTAGAAATATATCAAGTCTTTGAATATTATTAACATTTTTAAATATCAGAAATGATATTATTAGTGCCCATCTTAAGGTGACTGTATAACATCTTGAACTTACCTATTTATGTTTTGACAAGTTCAGATACCCTAGCTAGAATGCTATAGAAATATTTAGTAAGTGACTTTTGTGATTCTGGAGACATGGCAAAATTATATTCCCTTGGGGTCCAATGGACGCCACGCATAATAATGAACGTATTTTAGAGTAATCTACTCATAAATCCTACGAGTGAGTTGCACATAAGCACCACTCTTTGATTTCTGACCGACATGTAGCGTTGATGCTCATTCTTTTAACCTATAATTTTTTCAACATCATTCATGGGTTTCATTAGGCTTCTCTTTTACCACGGTTCTTTTTTAGGTACAAAACGAATGCATACGTCACTTTGACAGATCAAGCTGATACAGACATTTATGTTTTTAGCTTAGAACCTTATGGGTAGATACAATTTTTTATGCAAAGTGTGACAGCTGTTCTCTTCTTGCTGCGTCATAGTTGAACATCTGAGGTCCCGTTTATTAAAACGATGGGAAATAGGTTCGATTTATTTTATGTTTATTTAATTGGGTCTGTTCGAACGCGCCGGTTTACGAGGATAATCAGCTTTTATGGGCGCTTCTATAGAATTGCCAGATCGGGATTTTGTTTTGGTTAAAAATAAAATAACAATCACCGACGACCATTATGGCCGTCGTATTCGTTCTAAATGGTCTCCAATATCATCATCATCATCATCTCATCAATATCACTCTGTGTGTACTGTACACACTGCTTGTTCTAACGTTATGCGACTCTGGCCTTTGGCTTATCTACAAATGGCAGAGTTAATTGGTTTTGTGTTTAAAGATTCAAGTAGAAACGAATATATTCATATTTTCTGTACTTTTTATCACAATTTATGCTACATTTATGTGAAAAAATGCTTTGTTGTCTGTACCTACTATAAATAATAAATAAATGCTGGACATTTCACACAACATTATCTAGCCCCAAGCTAAGCAGGGCTTGTGTTATGGGTACTGGATAACTGATATACTTAATACAATACATTACATAGATAGATATTTTTTATTATACATAAAAAATACTCAGAACACCCTGAACAGCAGAAATCTGCAGATTGTACAAATATTTGTGCAGAGGCGGGAATCGAACCCGCAACCTCCTACGTCGCAGACGAACCTTCGCCCGCCGCGCCACAGTGGTCGTCAAACTACACGTCGTGTACACTACGTCACTATGGCTTCGCAACTGCTGTTTTTGATGTAAAGGCCTGTACAATCGCTGCTATATAAACTGACTTACTGCAGTGACCAGTATTCATCCTCGTTAGAATCGTGGCAAATCTCGTCATCTCCATTGTCATCAAAATGTAAAGTCATACCTTATCATTTCTACCGAGAAACAAACTCGACACCAAGAGAATTTCCAAAACCTGGTTGAAGATGCGTTATCACCATTCATGTACTAAAACTATAGGTTTGAATTATGAAACCCTTTAATTTTTTTTAGCACTTAGGAATAGGATTTCAAAATAAAATATAATAAAAGTTGATTGATTAGTTTCACCACCCGACCAAAACGTAAAAGCAGACCGGCAACTTTAAAAATTTCAAATAGAGTATTGAAAGCAGAATTAAAATCGATATAGTATAAATAAATATAAAATCAATATTGGTCAAAAATATTTCATTCTCCTTTCACGAGCACGATAATCCAACCATCAGATTTTTCATTCACTTACTGGTAAAAGGGTATGTAAATTGATATAAAGTAAAAATACAGGGGTTTCTAAAAAAAATAACTATTGTTACGTAACAGAAATATCTATTATAATATTGATTTGATGAATCGAAGTAGTAGAACATCATTATTCATTACGCACCGGCACAATGGTTGCGTACTATCAACACATGTCAGATGCCTGACTTTTTCTGCGTTTTCGCTCTAAAAGGAGACGCTGCTCATTTTTATTTTATTTCAAATTCTATTTTTCGTTTAATTTTGGTGGCGTTTTAACCGTAGCTAGCGTGTAGCTTAGAAAGAGCAAATAGTAGTGAATTTAAAAACAAGCTGTTGAGAATTTTAATAAATTTTAATCTGATGTAAAACAATTATTTTTGTAGGAATACTTCTACTCTATCGATGACTTTTGAATTATAAAGTCTAACTTTTAATTATTAATCTTATTCAGTGTAATAATGCGTATTTTTGTGACATTTTATTAGTATTTTATTCATAATTCGATAGTTTTTAGTTTTAGGTTATTTTAGTTCAGACTCGATTTTTAAAATTGTTATTGAATAAATGAAAATGAAATACAATTTCGAAGGGGTGCAAATTGTAAAAGGAACATCCTAGTAGAACTGCCATCGCTTTACTTGAACATTGACTTGACAGAAGATTTTAACGACTTGATTTATTTGAATTTTGATTTGAATAATCTGACCTACTTGACATTGGCAATATTGAGATATTCCTCAGATGCCATAATAAAAAATAATAAAAAAAGATGCCTGTCACCTCAACTTTCTTTTCTTCAGCGGTGTGCTTTGTGTGCTTGCAGTTTTGTATTCGAATCATATTCTAATGAAAAGTGTTTTTCAATGGCATCTGAGGATGTAACCAATTTTGCCAATATCAAGTAGCATAAATAATTATCAAATAATGTCCAGTCGTCAAGTCCTCTGTCAAGTTATATTCTAGTAAATCGATGGCAGTTTACTACAATGTTCCTGGACAATTTCCACCCCTTCAAAAAGACACGTAATACACTTACTTTATTTAAATTCACTACCATGTGCTCTTTATAACCGGTGTAACACGATGTAACTAAAAAAAACACTAGAAAATGAAATAAAATAAAAAAGGACGACGTCTCTCTTCGAAAGAGCAGAAAAAGTTCTTCGAATGAAAAGTTATATATTAGCTAGTCTAAGGAAGTGTCGAACGCAATAATCAACAATTACGTCAAGACTTGGAGCGTTTAATGCGTGGCCATGATGTACCACATCGCGTCGCTCCTGTGAGGCACTGCGCTCATTTTCTCAGCTCATTTTCACCTAGACTTCACAAAATCTTTTCACATCATGCTCTCATCTTGTCACAGCTTATATATTATCCAACTCTTACACACTCTGTGAACCCTACTTATCTACTGTTACATGTTCTATATGGAGTTCGTAATTTTCCGCCGCTCCTGCCGAGCCATGCGAGATTTTAATTTCCTTTTTACATCCAGTGTCTCGAAATGGGACATTGTACGAATAACGTTTGGTATGTACGTAGATTGGCTGTCGTGTATTGATTTATCGTCTGTGATAAGTTGAATTGAATCGTTCCATATTTTTGTGACTTAAATAAAGTGTAAAAGTTGGCCTCAACAGAAATGACAGATTGTTAAAAGACCACACCATGAGGATCAAACGGTAAAACATCTCCATCCAGTCTTCTTGCGAACTTAACAATATCATCTTTCTATCGGTTAGTAGGTGGTGGATTCGAATACCGCTGCGGGACAAATGGTTGCATGATCTGCAAATATTTGTTTCGGATCGGGTGTTGTCGTACCATAGTACTCGTAGTTTCTTGATACTTATGGACTTGGGCTATGTATGTGATTGTTGGGTGTTATGTTATGTTATATAAATATTAGCAGAAAATACTAAAATAAATAACTTAATTACATGAATGTTATTATAGCCAACTCATTGAGTTCCTAGCAGTGGGAATGGGAATATCCAATATGCATTTAACTAAAATCCAACGATGAATTCAACGCGTAGGTAAAAGTTTGCGCTCTGGCCATGCTTAGTTAGTTGAGGAGGAGTTGACGAGGTTTTTCTAGCTAAAATTGACTCTACTCGAGACTTTATTTCAGTTGGATTAGCAAGCTAAATATTTTAAACGTTCATCTATGTTCAAATGAGTCATGTTATACCATTTCTGAATGTAGTGCGATCGCTTGCAGAGCTTGAACTACATGTATAACTTTATTGTAAAGTCTGTTATAGGTTTACTAAAAATTCACTTAAAAGTTAATTTAAGGTTGACGACCTGTCAATTATTTTAAGATTAAATGTGAATGAAAAGCATTGTGATTTTAACGTTAATGTATTTCTGTACATATTCTGTGGCCAGCCATGCGATGTTCATTTTAAATTAGATGAAGATTCAACAGCACACTTGAGTAAAAGTTTTGCAAATTATATTAATTGAAGTTAACAATTTCGTTTAGAAAGGGTCGAGCAATTTATGCTAAAACAAAAATGTCGAACTAGCAGCTATGAAATGGTTCTGTGCCCAACATAAATTTATATTAAACCTTTGTTTTTAAGGATGTACAAACTTGATCAATAAACTTATTATTATTATTATAACCGCTTAACGGTCTCGTTTGTCACCCTAAGACATTCGAGTTCCTCCAGTGTCTTCTGTCATTCAATCCAGGACTGATGAAATCAACCATACAATTGGTTCCTACCTTAGGGTACTTGTTGAACCAAAACTGCTTTACATAAAGGTATAAAAATGTTAATTAAATTAAAACAATCACCATCATCATCATCATCAGCCTGTCTACGTCCACTACTAGACGAGACATGGGATTTGCCATAATCACCACGCTTAATATAGGCGGATTGGTGATCGCAGTTGGTGATACATTTATTTTCTTTCTTTTTTCTTTCTTTCTTTGATAAAGCTCTCAGGTAGATGCTGCTGCCCATCCCCTGGTGTAATCCCTTAGTAAGGTGAGGAGGAGGGGGTCTTTTCTTAGACTGGACACACCACGGCATAATAGTATACAATAAAACAGTAGTAACAAATAATAGGTAGTGTTGCAAAGTGTTCAAAACTATAAACATGACTGCGCTAGCCCCCTTAGAAAACCTTGCGGGTAGCTAGCATATAGATATATAGATATCACAAAAATGAAATAACAGAACGTTACGCATGAAGAGAAAACCAAATGAAACTAATTTTATGATAAGAATACTTCTTAGAAAAAAAATCGATAAAATTTATCTGAAATATGACCTACCAAATAAAAAAATAATCATCAAAATCAGATGAAAATTGGCGGAGTAATCGCGTAATAAACATACAAAAAATCATAGGTACAATTGAATTGAGAAGCTCGTCCTTTTTTTGAAATCGGTTAAAAATATAAATAAATAAATCAGATGAGAGATGGAGTTGCTTTTCGCGATGTTGCTATGAATTTACCAAAACATCTATTGGATAACTTGATTATTCGTTAAGGTTTTAAGCTGTATGTAACTAGGGTCTGGTCACTATAGAACTACAATATAATCTTCTCGTAGGTTTATGTACGCAGACGAAAGCTTTCACAAGCTAAATAGACATCAACTGTTTGTTTTCCCAAATAACGTAAAATAAACTTAAAAAAAACTCAGATGCTAAGGAAATGTAGCAATTACTAAATATACATTTTGTAAAATTGAATCAGCTCCAAGCCCAAAAACATATTTAACAAAAGCGTGGGAAAAACAAGCTTTTTAAAAAATGCTTATGAACTCGTAATATTTAAACGGATATGTGGTCTAAGTTTTGAGATGTCTCAGGATTGAAACCAAACTTTGAGACTAATTCGATGTTTGGTAATCTCATAAAAATCACAGTGTTTTACTGAATAGAACTCGACCGTGGCTTAACTTGCGAGGTACCATAGCGATCCTTCTTCAATTAGGCAGTAGTAGTAGTAAATAGAAGTCAGGAAAAACAGTCTATCTTTTAACCAAATTTCATCAAAATCGGTGATCAAGTAACAAACAAACCACCAAGCTTTCGAGTTAAAAAAAACCAAAGAGAGTTCCAATATTAGTGGAATCAAAATAAGTGGTTCGTTGTACTGACAACCGTTGGGAATAAAGGTTCTCAAGTGGCCATCACTTACACGGCGCAGTAGTCTCGATGGACTAAAGACATAATACAAGGTCGGTGGATGTAGGCGGCTCATGACCGTTCGTCGTGGCATTCAAGGGGAAGGCCTAAACCTAGCGGGTAGACTTCTACAGGCTGATGATGATTCGTAGAAACTGAAGAGTGGCCGATGGAGAAAGCACTGATCGATTTAGGACTTCATCCACATTGATAGCATTCAATATCTTGTTCTGGCTAGTCTGTTTTTAGCTAAATGTCAGCCTTGGCATAAATGTCTTACGATAATACGACACTGCCTTCGAGCAACACGGACTTCCTGCCGCGGGCCGGAAGAGAGTAGCCTTAGCGATATAATAATATTACCATTCAAATACTTCTGTCTTTTTTTGCGGGGGGAAATGTGCACACAAGCGCAATTCTGCATACACACATCCAAATACAACACTGTAATGACGACACTCACACCAACAAACCCTGCACACCTCCTCAGAATAAGAACAAACCTCAACACGGAAGAATGATAACCTCAACTAGTTTTATTAAACGCATATGCCTTACTTTGGCTTGTAGTTTGACAGAGGGGAACGCTGCGAATGACTACTCCCTTCCGTGTTGCTCGAAGGACGCTGCTAACGACTTTAGGTATTTCCTTAGAATAATAACTAGAGCACGGTATTTCGCTTATGACTTTTACCACTCCTCATTTACGCTGTTTCCTGTCCAAAACGGCTAAAATTCGTTATTAATGGCTAGAGTCCTGGCTTGGCCCCAAATTTCTAGTTTTTTTCGCCTGAATTATGGAAATATCTCTGGTACCTTTAATTTATACCCGGGCACTTTTACATCCGAAAGCTTCAAATTATTTTAGCCAACATAATATTGTTTTAAAAGCATTCAAAAATACTTGGAACCAAAATAATGTACAATGAGGAAAGTAATGGCAGCGATGAGCTCACCAGTCGTCACGTCTATATTCCTACGACTGCGAACTACAACCAACGGTTAAAAGAGGCTTTTTAAGGCTCTGCCTTCTCCTTCGAGGAAAAAGGCGTGTATTTAAGGCTCTGCCTTCTCCTTCGAGGAAAAAGGCGTGTATTTATGTATGATAATAAAATACAAAATACTAATTTCCGAGCTTGTAATCACTAAGCAACCTGACAGCCTGCTGCAAGAAAAGTGGTTTTATAGATGCTCCGCCTATCTACATTTCGTGTTAAGTAGACCTTAGCCTAAACTTTGCTCATTCTGAACCTAAGTACTTGATCTATATGCCTATACTAACGTGATCGTCTAGCTAGACTTACTTCTATTCCGATGTTGTGTGAAATACTTGGAAAAGTCGGTAAATGAAACAGATCAATAAGTCTAGGCTGTACAATGACATAATCCTGTTTACATGAAACCTTATCCTCAGAAAAACAACCTTCGAATAAACAACTAGGTACTTACAAATACGTCTCAATGTAAGCCATTAAAGGTATCACTGAGTGAACTTCAAACTTTGTGGTGGGATTACGATTCAAATCTTTCTAATTTTGTTTTTGTTGTTTGTTTTAAAACAAATGAAACTGGCCAATTACGTGTTGGGTCACGTAAAGAGTGGAGTTTCTGTTGTCAATATTTTTAGATACATAACACTTAAAAAAAATCGTTACATCGGATATCCTTTATCCGCCATGTTCCTCTAACAAGAGACATTACAAGTTCCTTGGTATAAAAGTTTAGAAAAGCAGGAGACCACAACTTTGGCGGGGTTTATCTTGCTGTTATACGCTATTCAAAAAGTAATGTAAGAAAACAATTCCTCGTCTAACAAGACTTTTTAACAATATGCCACATGAGGTATATTGTTAAAAACTTATTTTCATTTACATAATAAATTTTATTTTATTAAAATGAGATCTTGATCAAAAGTATCCTATAACAATAACATTTTGGTTCATTATTGTACAAGTTATGACGCTCTATCACATACGCGGGGATAGACGAACGGACGGTCAGGCGCATACGGTCAGCCCCCTGTTCCCTAACTGAAAGTGTGACTAACGTTTTGACAAGTAAAATTACCATAAATTGACATTTTTTTTTAATAACTTCGAGCAATTGATCGTATATTTACTTTCAAACGTTAGGCACCGAGTGACTTTCAGTTAAGGAATAGGAGAGCAAAACGATTTATAAAAAGGGTTCCTTATCGAACTGTGGAACCCTAAAAGTCTGTAATGAAATCTATCGTCAGTGAGGTTCAAATATTTTTTTGTTTTGAAACTATAAACCAGAGGCCTTAGACAAAGTAACATTGTAATAGCGATGACGCCAGTAGAAAAGGTCAAAATGTATAGGATCGACAATAGCTATCGATATGTCACGTGGTCTATTTGTATTGTATTACGACTGTAGAAATGGAATCGCTTCGAAGCAAATGCCGTTTGGCTAGGTCTGCAGGACAAAATACGACAGAGCTGAATCGTATTTCACCGGTGTAATTCCACCGTAGCACTAGAAAAACAATCCGGCAGCCTCATTCTTAAGATTCCGAAACAGCGAACTTATTTTCATTCGGGAGTTAGATGGAATATCTCCGAAGTGCCCAAAAGTTTAATACACAAAGTTGAAATCGGATCGAGGAATCGTGTTTAGTATAGAATTTATTAATCAGAGTGATGATAGGCAAATACTCACTAAACAGTGCGGCTATTCATGACCCAAAAGGAATGAATAAAAATTGCACTCGCAGACAGACAGATTTCCACACAGGACCGAAAACCTATACCTACCTCCCTATACATATACCTACCTATATCTATTTCAGCCGCCAAGCAGTATTGCTCGCATTGCTGTGTTTCGGTTTGAAGGGTACGGGTGCCGATGAAATTACAGGCACATGAGACTTTTCATCTTTATGTCTCAGGGTCGTCAGCGCGCGTGTGATGCCTCTGGTGTTGCAGGGTGTCCATAGGCTATGGTAACTACTTTCCATCAGGTGGGCCGTAAGCTTATTTGCTTGCCAAATGGTATAAAAAAAAGCCTAAAATTGCCTATAGTTCGGTAGTTTGACGACCTCCGAGGCACGGCGGGCGAGTAGCGCTGAGATGCGAGAGGTTGCGGGTTCGATCCTGCTGCGGGACAAACGATCTGCAAATATTTGTTCCAGGTCTGGGTGTTATGGTACTATGGTACTTATAGTTCCTAATACCCACGACACAGGGAATCCTAGTGTGGGATCATGACTACGTATTTGACTGATGGGTGTTAAGTTATGTTATAGTAAACTTTCGCTCTTGTAAAATACCCAACGCAGCTAGAAATTGAAGTAAGAGTTCGATTGGACACACTCAAATCGAATCAAAAGAATGTTATTCATTGAAATCACAAGGATCATTTTGAATTGTCTTAAAAACTAAAATTACTCCTGTTACAACACAACCAAGCCTAGAAGAATCAGGCAACAAACACGGCTTGGCTTATTTTGATCATCCGTCTTACCATTAGGTGGGAAGCGCCTGTGTGGTGCCTCGGAGCAGGGAATTGCTGATACATAGTAAATGAGAACTTAAAAACCTTAGGAACACTTTGACACGAAACAGCACCAGCCATACTAAAAGTGTATTTTGTATAAGTCGCCCAAGGTGCAAGTGCCAAAACCAACTTACGTCTACAATAAAGCAACTCTGATCTGAAACTTTTTGTTACTCCAAGGCGTTTCCGATTCCCCGAAAACAAAACGAATGATTGACAACTTCTAAATATAAGATTTGTTTCAACTCAATTAAAACTTGTTTCATTTGTATCGATCTTTCAAGTCACGCTCGAACTGAGAGCCGTTTTCAATGAAGCTCTTCAGCGTTTTAAAAGTAAAATGCCCCCAAAACATCAGCTTATTATCATATGAGCTAAAGGGCTTCACACACAGCAGCTATAATGTAAAGATGTACAGTACATTATAGCACGATACATTTCATTACATCTTTCCATAGAAATCGTCAGGAGATCACACACGACAGCTATAATGATTGTATATTTTTACAATGATACTTACGGAATGTAATGTACATTAATATACATTCTATCTGCCGTGTGTAAAGCCCTTTTCTATGAACTAGAACTATGCACACATCTATAATACCAATAATTCTTGACAGTGAAACTTGGCCACTAATGAAAAGGGATGCTGTCATTGCTACCAATAGGGTGCTTACACCCTTTTGTACACACAAAAGAAGTTTGCTTTATTTCTTCAAACTCCATTCAGATCAGTACACTAATATCTAGACCCATAATGCGTCAGTTGTTTAAAAAAAAGTACACTCTGTAGTAGGCTCTGGGCCAACAATGCAACCGGCTAAACTAACAAGCCCATTTTAATGGATTACTTCAATAGATTGAAGAAACATCCATACCCTTAATTACATTGAGATCTTCAGTGATTGACAAGGGTCTTAGCTTCCCCAATTTGCGGTCTAGCTTTTCAAAGTTACGTCCATGAAGTTGGCGAAGTTCATCCGAGAAAATTGTATAGTTTTGTTTCATTGCCTTGCTTTAGGTGTGGCCTTCCATTCCACTGCTGAGATGAGGGTCTCGCTTGACTAACACCGCGGATTGATCCAATAAAACATAACATAACACCCAAAAGTCACAACATAACATAGTCATTATTCCACACTAGGATTCCCTGTGACGTAGGTATCGGGAACAACGAGTACCATGGTACCATAACACCCAGTCCCAGAACAAATATTGCAGATTGCACAAACATTTGTCCTGGAGCAGGAATCGAACCCGCAACCTCTTGCATTCCAGCCGGCTACTTGCCCGCCGCACGATAAATTTTTTCCTCGCAGGTTTACCGCGCGTATTGTGCGCGTTGTAGGTACCTGAGTAAGGCCCTATTTATTTTGTGGTAACACGCTGGCTAGTGAACTATTTGTTGATTTCGTAAAGACGCTATACATAATTTATAGGCGATTTTTAGATTTATTGGCGAGTGCCTAGAAAAGCCATAGTAATAGGCAACAAAACATACATATAATGATACATACTAGACTGCTTAAATTATAACTCTTAGTTTATTTTGCCATAACTCTTTTGCTTTTTCGGACAAAACTCTCAAATCGCTTCTTAACTATTTTGTAGCTCACGCAACCCCCATTATAATACATCACAATCAAATCCCAGCTACGAGCAGATAGCGGATAGCACAGCGTTATCAATCCTGGAGATGTATTAGCTGAAATCGTTATCTGTCGACGGCGCATTAGCGGTTGAAGGCCACTATTGCAATAGTAAAGTGATAATACCTTTAAGCTAAGCAAAGAAAACTCTTACTGTGATTGTCTTTAGTTCATATCATAGTTCATATTTCTAATCTTAAAACTACGTGCCGTTCCAATCACCTATCATGAAGTCTAAGGGTGCAACTTCACTTGGTGTATATTCGCAAATGTTTGCGTTATTTATTCAAGGCAAAATCAACCATGACTCCATCAGTACACAATTTTGTATGCCTTGGCAAAATAATGCAAACATTTACGCAAATATGCCAAGTGAAGTGCCACCATAACGTGAGGTCACCATCCATGGTTGACAATCAACCCACATCCTCGCAGATATAAAGTGACAGAAATGAAATTCTGACTAACAGTGTAAACACGGGTAAAAGCAAACTTCCCGTAGTAGTACTGGATGGCTTGGTAGTTCTACGGGTTTTTTTACCCGTATTATTACTAGTAGTAATACTGGTAGTACCACAGACAGTAAACAAACTTTAGGATTTACAGGAGCTGACAGCAAACAAGACGTCAATTCTGTTTTCGGCAAAACATATAATTATTATGTAACTAGTTGCGCCCGCAGTTTCACCCGCGTGAAAAATGATGAAAATTGATGATGTTGAAAAGTAGCCTATGTGTTAATCCAGGGCGTAAAGTATCTCCATTCCAAATTTCACTCAAATCCATTCAGTAGTTTTTACGTGAAAGAGTAACAAACATCCATCCATTCTCACAAACTTTCGCGTATATAATATTAGTAGGATATTGGTGGACGAAAACCAAAAATATGATCTGCCCAAACCACTATTAAATTTAATTTCTTCAGTTTTCTGCGTGGGTTATGTGTATCGCTTTCTTGTTATAGAGCGAGACTTAACGATGTTTTGCATCTCTGTATACCATTAGTGCAGTAATCCCGGTTCAATACCCGTGGGTATGCATGCATGATTGCGCTTATCTAAGATACGATGGAGCATAGAAATAGCTTAAGGGTACGAGAGTATCGTTCGGGAATCTTTACTTTTTAACAGAGTTAAAAAAAAGAGGTTCTCAATCGTTTTTTTATGTTTGTTTATACAATGAGAAACTTAATTGCAACTTGATAGTCTATAAATATGAAACATGTCAGAGTCTATTCAAAAGAATCATGCTGAAACTGAGAACATTGGTGTACCCACAATTCTAAATAGAGTACACCACTAACGAATTTTATGTAGTTTCGCAGGAACAAGTACGCTTATGCCATGATGACTCTTTCCCAACTAATTTCTGTTAAGGTGTAAGAAGAGATGACGCCTGCTCATTCAAGCAAACTAAGCAGGAATCTAGACATCCTTTGAATGGTTTTTGGTCGACTCAAGAGCCGCAAGAATCTTTTTCGGTGTACAACAGCGCTAGAGGCCATCCCGGTGAAAAATAACCGTGGCAGCTTGAACGCAAAGTCAGTACCACCTCCTAACCTTTTCGAGCCAGATAAATGCTTAACTCCAGATAATTACCAATCTTGGATGGTCTGGGCGTTTCTAAACAGACCACGACTACAAGTGGGACAGTGCAAATGCAATTTAAGCATGTGGGCAATGCTAGACCATTTCCGATTGCAGCGTAATGCGATGTTACAACTACTAGATTACCCCACTTGCTCATGGTCATGTAGCCAACACCGCTTCTAATGACATAGCGGTTGTTACTTATTGAGACAAAAAAATATGACCCACAATTACAGCTTAAAGAATCTTTGACTCGACGAAAAAAGAAGCTAAATGAATGTGAAATTATGAACACTTCTGCAAATGAAGTGCTATGAGGCGCGAGGCGAAGGAAAATATAGAGCGCCACAGTGGAGATAAATGATGGTAGAGATGTGAAAGGCTTATGTCCATCAATGGACGTCTAGCGGGTGATGATTTTGATAATGTGGTGGAGATAAACGTATATATTATGTATAACATAACACCCAACAGTCCTAGTCCTGATCCCACACTAGGGTTCCCTGTGTTGTAGGTATCAGGAACGACGAGTGCCATGATACCGTATCACCTAGACTCGGAACAAATATTTGCAGATCATACAAACATTTGTCCTGAAGCGGGAATCAAACCTGCAACCTCTCGTATCTTAGTCGACAACTCGCCCGCCGCGCCACAGAGGTTGTCAAAGCAAGAGTAGTGCGTTGATAGTTAGTTTTATAAAGTGAAAACTTTTTACGAAGCAAAGAGAGATTCTTCCATATATCAGTCTCCTTTCTAAGGTTGTCTGGAAGAAATCGCTATAAGCGCCGCTCATTGTGCATATTATTATTTTTTTCTTTAAGTTTTGTATAATATCTTTGTGTTAGTTTTGCGCAATAAAGAATTAATTTATCTATCTATACGACATGGTCATACTATGGTTTTGAATTTGTATATTTAAATTGCAATGAGAAAAAATGCTTTCGTTCTCAAATCTAGAGTAAGAAATAGATGGTAGAAAGATGCTTGTACCTACCTATCAAGAAAGATAAGCCTTGATAGATTTAAATCTGTAGAGCCACTTGGATTTGTTACAGTAAAATCAACTAGTTGTTTAGAAGAGTAAATTACAGTATGTTGTCTTACTGCAATTTATTCTTCTGTACTTGAGCAACACTAAGACACGCGTCGCGTTTACATTAGTGTAGAGTTTAGCAGCGCGACGTGACGGGACGCGCTACTTACTTGGAAACAAAGACAGGTGCTTTGTTTCGGAATATACTTGGCGAAAATACCAATAGTCTTCACATAAAATTATTTTTATATAAACCGACTTCAAGCCTGTACGTATATGTACAAACTTATACAAAACGCAGAAAACAGTACTTTAATTACTTCAAAGAAAAGAGCATTAAAAGACAATCAACGAAATTATTGATACTTATACTATATCTATTTACAACTTATTTTTTGAGTCGGTGCCAGCTAAGACATAAAATAATACTCCTACTTTTTTGAAGTCGTTTAAAAATTTGCTAAGTACATGTTTGGAAACATTTTAAAATTTTCGTCTAGTCATTTCGTGATAGTGACACGTTAATTTGGTAATGCGATCCAAGTTTTAAGTTAATTTGCATCTCATTGTGTTTTAAATTACTTGATCTTATTTGATTAAAATATTTATACACTCACCTAATATTCAACTTATCCTACTAATATTATAAACGAGAAAGTTTGTGAGTATGGATGGATGTTTGTTACTCTTTCACGTAAAAACTACTGAATGGATTTGAGTGAAATTTGGAATGGAAATACTTTACGCCCTGGATTAACGCATAGGCTACTTTTTATCATCATCATCATCATCAATTTTCATCATTATTCACGCGGGTGAAACCGCGGAGCGCAACTACAAAATATTTTAGTGTTTATTTTATGAAACTTGATGTTTTTTTGTATCGTTAATTATATTGTGAGACGTTTTTGATGCAATTGTCTTCATTTCTGTGGTTCGGTTTGAAGGGTACGGGTGCCGGTGAAATTACAGGCACATGAGACTTTTCATCTTGATGTCTCAGGGTCGGCAGCGCGCGTGTGATGCCTCTGGTGTTTGCAGGCGTCCATAGGCTACGGTAACTGCTTTCCATCAGGTAGGCCGTATGCTTGTTTGCTTGCCAAGTAGTATAAAAAAAAAGTTGGTTAGCTCACGGTTTTGATTACTAATATCATCACTAAAAATCGGAAGTACATTTCAAAAAGACAAGCTCAAAGTCGTGCAGCCGGTTATGGAGAGAGCTATGCTAGGAGTTTCACTAAGTGATAGAATCCGAAATTAGGAAATCCATAGAAGAACCATGGTCACCGATGTAGCTCTCAGTAACAGCAATATGAAGTGGCAATGGGCAGGTCATATAGCTCGCAGAACTGACAATCGTAGCGGGATAAAGGTTCTTGAGTGGCGACCACAAACCGGACGACGCGGTAGAAGAAGGCCTTCCACTCAATAGACTAAAGACAATACGTTGCAGGAAGTCAGTGGATGGAGGCGGCTCAAGACTGTTCGTCGTGGAATTCTAAGGGGGAGGCCTGTGGGCTACTACAGGCTGATGATGATGTTGATTTCATAAAAAGCTTTACGGTATCGTTTTTTAAAATAAATTATGTTGCATCGTAAAACAAATTGGTATATTATCGAAGTTCCAAAATGCATAAACAAAGTCCTTTAGCAATTACAAGGAACATTAAAATTACTTTGGATCTACGTGAGTGTAATAATTGGAATGAACATACTAGGTATTACCAACTCACAAGATACTCGTTCCAAACCAAATTATAGAACAAAACGGCTGGTGGTCGTTACGGCGTAGTTTACTATTAACGTTTATTTAATGAAAGCCTTCTTGGATATAAATAGAGACTATATCGGCGTATATAGAAGTGAATCTTTTTATTTCACGTGCACACTTTTTCTACTAATTACTTGCTGTTCCCACCCGTGTACTAGCCAGAGTGACGATTTAGATGCTCACTAATTCACAATACTAATGAACACATTAACAAGTTAAATAGCTTTTAGAAGGTTCAGAAAATATTCATAAAACAAACCGTTTAAACCCATCTAAGAGATATAGGTACTGTGGTAGTTTCGGCCTGAGAATAGGACTCCTCCAACTCCTCCTTTGGATTTTATAAAAGCCGACTAAAGGATTACACACAGCATTCACCTGAGTACTTAAAACTAAACTGCGATCACCAATCCGCCTGCCAAGCGTGGTGATTATGGCAAATCTCCACATTGCACGATATGCATGGTGGAGGCCTCGTCCTGCAGTGAATATCTACCGTCTGATAATGATGATGATGAAGAGATAAGATTCTTTAAAAACCAACTTTTTTTATCAAAATTCCATGAAAAAACTCTGGTCTTAGGTAACTTGCTAAATTGGCGGAGCGGAATTTCAATTCTATACATTATTATTTATTTTAAGAGCCATTTTATGCAAATGAATGACTACTTAGGCTTACTTGGCTCAGAGGTTACTTAGCTGGGCTTCGGCTTCAGACAATTTGAATTTGAAGTTATAACTATGATGTATATAGTTACAATTTCGGAAAAAAAATAGAAAATTTCCAAGTAACGCTTATGTTTTTAGATTATTTGTGGCATAATAAATAGTTAGAAATAGCATTTCCAAACCTAACATCAAATTTATTTGACCGAGGAATTTGCAAGAAATTTTTGGTTTTTTTGCTCACAAAAAAAGTAATTTGCATGATTCAGTCTGATAATAATAATAACAACCACAGAGCATGCTTGTTGCGAGCGCTTGGTGAGTGGCGACACCGCGAAGCCCCATTGCATTACTCCCTGGTGTCAACAGAGACCCCTAACCCTCGACTTGCCTTAGCCGGCTGACCGAAGGTGGAGGCACAGAGCGCAAACTATACTCCAAGGGTTGAATTGTTAAAGGCATAAAGCTTGGAGTAGCGCATAGTGAAACTGGAACACACCTATTAATACCCTTTAGCCATCCAAACCAACGTTGCCCCTTAAGCTGCCTTCAAAGGTGGCACCTTTAGGGGGCCCGTTTAGTGAACGGCAATTACTAAATCTAAATCCTGCCAAAATCGTTTTGAATAATGCAGAATTGGCAGGGGCCTATTATAGCACAATAAACATTTTAATAGCATGTTATCCCTGCAATATCAAAATTTAACCTTCTTGTAAAAAGCCCTCTTACAATTGGCTGAAACGGCCCCAGGATTACCTCGTAAATGACCAGGTTTAGCCTGTATTTAAAAATTTATGACGTAACATAGTAACAACATCTTTATTTCATAATAGATACAAAACATGACTTTATAAAGGATCATGCACGTGAATAACGTTACGCAACCCGTAACGTGTTGAATCTTGAACACTTCAGTATCTAAATTAAATAGTATGAGGGTACACTTATTCAATTGAAACCTACAAAGGTTATCATTCCAATCGGAACCCAATTACCTACTGAAATATTAAGGAAAATGTATAACACTAACGTAATAATTTTGAGAAACCAGCCAAGAACATCCATTTTTCATTGTACGGCACCTTCGTAGTGAAAAGCGTCCGGTTGGCTATATAATATTTTAAGATATTTGAATAATTTATATAATGGTTTTATTTTTCTATTGATTTTTAATTTCCAAATTTAATTTTTGATTTATGCTGGCGATTGTTGTTAAAATTATGGAAAATAATTTTAACCTCATTTTAAAATTAAGGTTTGAGGCTTTGTATATCGGTATGGTGATTTGATTTTAAATCAAACTATCCATATTACACTCCACAAAGGAACCTCAAAGGCTAAGATTGACGTCACCACGTACCACGCCGCACGTAGCACTGCTACGGCGTAGCACGAGCCAAAGATTGGTTTCTTTGATAGTTCCCGATTCCCAGGGAAATGCTCCAACGTGCTGGAATAGACCATTATTCTGATAGAAAACAGGTTAAAACAGGTTGCATGCGCCTGAATACCAGCGCACACACACACACCCTTATCATAGCCCATAGAAATAGTGGCGGGTTCTTACCAGTAAGAACCGAGCCGGTAAACTGCCTCGGTAACTTGCTCTTACTTGAATCACGGAATACGTTTGTGAATATTTGTTTTACATAAAATATTACTGTACATCTGCCATAGAACATCTGTGTTCCAAGTTGCATTTTCTGGTGGAAATGCTACTGTAAAATACCTAAGTGTACGACTTCCCTAGAACCCTATTATAAAGACCTTATGAGCTAGTTTTAAATTTGTAAGTAGGTAACGTTTTGGTAATTAAATAATAAATTACAGCATGCAAAGGAGAGCTGTCACGAAAGCAAAGCAAGGAAAACAGAAGAAGTATTTGAGAACATCGGTCCTCTATGTATTAGATTCAATTGATTCCAGACAGAGGGCTACAGTTATGTTTTTGTATCTTATCACTTACTGTTTCCTATTATCTAAGTAATTCGATTTAAAACTAGAGTAGACACGTAAAAATGCATAGAATGTGATGCATTCTTGCGCTTAGCCAAAACTCAAAGCTTCGAACGATTCTTTGTTTTATATTTGAACGAGCGAAGCGAGTTCTCTGAGTCAAGTTGGAAGAATCGGCGTTTGTATGTATGTATGTATGTATGTTTGTCCGATGAAAACTTCCAAACCGTTATTCCGATCTTCATGAAATTTGGTATGGGGGTAGATAGTATTGGTACAATTTGTAGGTAAGGTTTTGAGCTATATCGGCCAGGGGGTTGCTGAGATATTGGGGTCCAAGAGGGGGTAAAAAAAATAAAAGTGAGACAGTCAGATCAAATTGGGTGTCTAATGAAAGCGCTTTGGTTGGACATTTCAAAACTGTTTTTAATAAGTATTTAGCCTTAGTAGTTTTTGAGATATTAAGAAAAATAAAAAACGTAAAAATCAAAAATTCTAGGGTACTTCCAGCAATCCCACAATGCTGAAATTTGGTATGCTTGTGGCTTTTGTGTCACAACTACAGGGCAAAATCTGAAACTGAAGAATTTAGAAACCAATATAACATCCATTGTTGACCTCCCATTTCTAGGAATTTGAATGACGCTGGAGTTCTATGGTTTCGTCAAAAGGACGTTATCAATTAATTCGTCAGGTACTTGATATAGGTACTAACAGGTATGTAGTATTATGCCCCGTTGCTTAGCCCTATTCAAAGGTTATTTCGATGATGTGTAGGAAATTAGAGTTGTTACTGATATATCCTGTACTGTACTGGTAGACCTCGAGGTGAAAATTTTCAAAAATTATAATAGAAAAATGGAAATTGTAGTCGGGCTGATAAAGGTGTTATCGCGAGGTCTCAGTTCGGGGCGAACCACTAGTTAATACAGTCTTTTATCTTAATTCCCTTAGATATTTACCTAATCAAGTAGGAAGCAAGCAGTTTCGATACTGTTTACAATCCAGCCACGGCAGTCTAGATTTAATTTGGACTGAATTGTCCTCAAACACTTGCTTATAACTAAGCTCAAGACAAGGTGGCTGAAGGTTCTGATAAACTTGACTAAAAAGTGTAAATACATAACCAAACTGAATCTCCTGGTATCGTTTCGTTTATCCTATTGATAGGGTTCGTGTATTTTTTTTCCATGGTTCAAACAAAACACACTCTCACTTCAAACAGTCACATATACAGTCATGATCCCACACTAGAATTCCCTGTGTCGTGGGTACCAATTACGAGTACCATGTTACCAAACCCAGAACCGAAACAAATATTAACAGGCCGTACAAACATTTGTTCCGCAGCGGGGATCGAACCCGTAACCTCTCGCATCTCAACCGGGTACATGACCACCGCGCCACATAATATCACAAAACAGCAATGAGACAATGAAATTGGTTATTAGGTATAATCTAACACAATTACAAGAGTCCTTGAAAACGTAAAGGAACTGGCGCATATGTTACATCCCCTTAGATGGTAAACCTTGGCTAGACTTAAAACATGTAGATCTTACATATTCTTCATTTTGTAAAACGGGAAATTTTCAAGTACCGATATATGTTGGTGGAAGCAGAACAGGTTGCAACCTGTTGGTGCTTCTACCAACATATTGGCATTTTACAAAATGAATGATATAATTCACGAAAGTTACTTTACATATCCTTACACAACTGATACTCGACTTCATTCATAAGTACTCATACCATGCACTGGGTACGAGCAAATTATCATTTCACGCAATGTTTTGAATCAGGACAAGCATAAGACCACCGTAATGTGATAGTCGTGACACAATCTAACAGTTTTGATTGACGAGGTAATTGCGAGACCATTTCACCTAAAGCAGTAGGTTTGTACTTTAGGGTTGGAACACGGGCTCTCACTTCCAATCTGTTTCTTGAACATGCAGCTAACCAACAACAGCGAGAGAAGGGAAGACCGTCATAGGCTAGTATTTATTTTAAAACCGACAACTACTTGATGTACCATCTATGTTAATTTTGTACCTGATTACTAAGTTTTCTAGGCTTGGTGGCGTTGGAACAGGATGAATTTTAGTTTATAAGACGATTCAAAATGATCCTTGTGATTTCAATGAATAAAATTCTATTAATTTGATTTTTCATTTCTAAATAATTTGGCTCCAATCAATGTGTTCATTACACACAAAAAAATCAACCAACGGCTGACTAAGTTTGCTAATTAACCCAACAATAATGCAATTCAATGAAACCACAACACTAATTTCACTACAGCATTACCCCCCTTTCCTCCTCCCTCCTTCATAGCCCTCATTTGCATACACATACGTTACATTGAAGCGAAATAACATTGATATGACATGGTGTGTTTACACCGATGTGGAACTGGAAGTTTTGAATTGCTTGAATGTTATGAATTTTAGTCAAATAATATTATTATTTATTAGGTGTATATTTTTGGTCCTGTAAGCACTAAAAAATTATTAACTAGTGAACTAAAAAAGTTTTGATCCCATATGATGAAAAAAAACGGTTGTCTGTAAAGTCGGTTTACTGACGATAGTTCAACGTGTCAACGTCGTTATTGTGCTTCTTTGTCGCTCGTTCCGCGCTCGCGCGCATGCGCATATGTATATATATATCATATATAGCGCATGCGCATATATATATATATATAGCATATATAGCGCATGCGCTATGCGCATGCGCATGCGCTATATGTATATATATATATATATATATATATATATACATGTGCATATATATATATATATATATCGCATGCGCATATATATATATAGCATATATAGCGCATATTTTGCGAGGTGACGCATGACGAGGTAACGACGCATTAGTCATGTTTTTTCGAGCGTGCAGCCGGCTCCATCGATTTATAAGACGTTAACACGTCAAAACGGGTTGTTTCTCGTGTCTCTACCAAAGTCTTCTCTCTGAGACTTTTAAATAAACAAAGCAAAATCAGCATTGATACTTACTTAACATAAGTATTTATTTATTTATTTATTTGACTAGAATGACCTATCTCTAGACCCATTATACTAATTAATTAGCTAACACACGTAATACCTAAAAATAATAACTTATTTATTAAGAACCTTATTTATAATCATTCTTTAGACCTATTTTAGATAAAATAGCTCTTGTTTTCTTCGCTCTGATGTAAAATATCATACGTCAAAACAAGACAAAAGCTATTTTAACTAAAAAAGGTCTACAATTATTAAGAATAAGGGGGTAAAAATATATAACACGTATTTCAAATACAACAGTCAAAAAACGCATAATGACCTCAAAAAAATAACAAGTAAATTGTGAATGATAAATTGGTTGGTAAACTCATTGTTGATGAGAGAAAATAATGAACAATGACGAATTCAGAGATTTCTCGAAACACACTGTTACACTGTAGTGTAAATGGACCCCTAATCCAATCAATTCTAGCATTAACCAACGCGATCATACAGCATAGGTTACAATGTACACTGTATTGTGTTTGATTCATTTCGTTGCGCAAACGATACGCTTCGGTGGAAATGTGGTAACCTGTCCGTGTTTTGATAACGATATCTGATTGAAAGAAACTTTTTGATGCTTTTGTTAGAGCATTTCGCTTTGTGTACGGATTGCGGAAGATGTTTTGAGACAAATACGAGACACTGCAACAACCCACTTTTAACTTATTGGACTTTTACGTATACATTTAGTAACTTTTCGTGACAGTTTATCATAGAAACCTGTAATTTTGACATGCTATTAGAGTACTGTTAAATCATTTATATTGATTAGTAAAGATGGACTTAGTTGAATTTTAGTAATTAAGTAATTTGTGATACAAACTCTTGCAAGTTTTTATGGCTGTTCATATTCGATGGGACTACACGGTTTAAAATATAGTTAGTAAAAAGATATTTATTTTAGTTACTACTGCTAAAACGAGACAAAGTAACGAACACAGTGAAATTTTAAGATATTCTAGTATTGCAGCGAATGTAAATTGTAGCGGGCGTGCGCTTACAACATCAACATGTAGATAGGTTACTTCTACATGTTGTAAGCATACGCCCGTTGTTGTTGTTAATACAGATATGCATATTCGATCAACTACACAATTAAGTATAGTCGATCCAAGATAACATAACATAACACCCAACAGTCACAAACATAGTCCATAGTAGTGCTGTATACTAACGTTTTGACAAGTAAAATTTACCATCAATTATCAATTCTAATAAATTTCAATAATTTTGAGCTTTTGATGGTAATTTTACTCGTCAAAATATGTTAGTCACCGAGTGACTTTCAGTTAGGCAATACGTCTGCGCGCGGATCTAATATCATATCAAAACAAAGCAATAACTATTATTTGATAAAATAACGATATTTCATTTTTAAATAACTATTTTAACCATGTTGTTGTAAAAATGTAGTTAGTAAATCGGAATGGTCTTGAGAAGTCCACGTTTCTAGAGTTCTTTTGAACGGTAACAAAAATCCTCTAATCGTAAAAACTCATGTTGTATATTCATATCAATATACAGTACTAGATTTTTCACCGTCTACATTCTTGTACATTACGTACGGGTGAAGTCATCGGCTTACATCAGACCGCATCGCTAAAAGCTACGCGTAAAACTAATAGAGATATAATGTTTAATCGAGAATGCACTATTTCCGTTAGGTTTTAGTGAACATGCCTCCCTGTTATGATGAGCTGTCTACGGTCACAATGTAAAGCAGATCAGTATGTCACAAAGCTATAACTTTGATATCTAATTCAGAAATAGAACTCTTTAATTCGGGGTCTTCGAGATTGGCATGAGATAGTAATGAAGGAACCCCTTAATTTGTCCACTAACATGATATCTGCGCTCAGGGGGGAGTCATGACCCCATGATTGCCATGCATTGTTTTCATTCACATAAACGTTATCTGAATGACACATGTATAGGGGACTAAACTGCCGTCCGATTTTTAAAAGGCCGCTAAGTGACAAACACAAAATTTTGGCTACGAGCAAAAACGTGGGAAATGTTGTTTTCTAGACTTTTTGAAGACTTACAGGTTTTATTTATATACCATTTTTTTGTATTTTTTCAAGCTTTAATTGTATAAATTTCATTAGAACATAATTTTTATTAGATTAGGGTGACCAATGAAAGACAATATTAACGATTTATGTAATTAATTTATTTATCGTTATTTATCAGGAGAGGTGTGTGTCACTCCTCTATCCAGGCGGAACTGCCGCTAGCATGGCTTTCAGGTTACACTAATCCTTCAGAGAACATTAAGTACTGTTTTAGTGTTATTACATATGAAAGAGATAGACTCTTAATAAGAGTAGGACAGATTAATATTTGTCGTATTCCAACAATTTTAACATATGATATTTTATTCAACTTTTTGTGTTTTAGTTAAGGTTATCTATTCCAAAATGTGACCATCTGCAAAACTTAAAAACAGCTAGCTGAAGTACAGCTGCCTTATTGTGTTGTATTTTATTGAAATCGAATGATGGTTTGAAGACTAGTCACAGTTACTAACAATTTTGTGGCAAAAAAACAGTTAAGTCACATAGCCTCCTTTTTGAATTGCATGTTACTTCAAATTGAATCAATATCATTTTTGAAAACAACGTTTAATCCCTTTAACTGTTTTTTTACCATTTTGAAACCCTAAAATTAATCATTTTTGTAGACTTAAACACAGTCTTGGGATAAACAATTTATATTAACTGTTTTTAAGTGTGGGAAATACCGTATAAATTTTCATGACATATTGTAAATTCAGCATCTAAGCGTAATATATTCCTCTAATATACAATCTATTTAAATGGGAAAATGATGGTTTAATAAAACGAAAGTTAGTATTTGGTAACGTTTTTCTTATATTGATTTAAAATACGCTGCATTTTTTTTACAAAATTAAATCAGTCGTGAACTATGAACTATGAAATTAAAAACAATACGCTTTTAAATATAAGCACTGAAAAAAAATACAGTTAACAAAAGCTTATAGCTTTTTCTGTAAGTATTTTTTTTTCAGTGAATTATGGTAAGGTATCTTTGTTTTTACGAAATCCCAACGTTGGTTCTTCTTCGAGCTCTTTTGGGTTGTGATATAATTTTTCGTTTGGGTATTGCCACCGCGGTGCTATTTTGTACAAATATTCTTCGTTCTTTCCAAGATAAAACTCAATATGACTTATTTCTTTCTTTCACATCTGAGGCCCATTTCTCGTAATTATTTTTAAACTACACTGAAAGTTAACCAAATCGATACTTAATTGTGAATTGACAGAAAGTTAGTATTCTGCTCCCTTATAATAATAATTTAGGCTACTTTCGATTCAAAGTGACTACCATTAGAGTTGTATATGTCATAAGAAAGAGTAAAGAGAGATCCCATTTATTTAAGTTAAAATTATCAAATAAACATTAAATCGTTCAAGCTTCCGTCACATTTCAATATAATCACATTACTGTGTTGTATTTTATAATAGAAGAATACCATTTCTGACATTTAAGACATCGAGACTAGGTCAGAACGTGATCCGAACTTTATCTTGACTAATTTTATTACGAGAATTAGGCCTCACATGTTAACTTATCCAAGCATCCTTTAATATTTTTTAGTTACACCCGGTCTCGTAATCATTAATCAATCATCATAATCATTTTTCTTACTTCTGTTTAAACTTTTTTTTTCGTAAGCTTATTCGGTTTTTTATTGGTAGAGTTGGTTACCGCTTATAATAATAGGCGCATCAGGGGAAAGAACAGTTTCCGGCTGTAATGGTGTTGATTTATTAGCGAGGCTCAATTAAGTTAAAAGTTGTTTTATGTGATCTTTTGTTGCTTGACTGGTCTTCGTCGTCGTCATCTGATGAAAAATCACTCGGCCAATCATTTTTATCTTTTTCTGAACCGTTTGATGATTATAACTAACCTACAGGTTACTTAATTTTTAATACTTTGATTTGTAACGAAATCATACTACCAGCTTCTTGTAGTCTCATTGAAATCTACGATTCACCTTTCCCGTCCAATGATAACCATGATGTTTTGTCACCAACACCGTTTAACAAATCACTAACAGTAGTTTTTCCATCACACGATTTGGTAAAAGATAAAAATGATTGCCCTAGTGAATTTTCATCAGATGACGCATGTAACCGTTTTCTAAGCTTGTCAAACAGATGAAATACACTGCTAGTCACGTTTAGCCGTATTTTAGTGTTTTAAAGTGAGTTAACCGTATTTATGAATTGAAAAAGTCCAAAAACTGTGTAGATAGTGGTGTACGTGGTCTCCATATCTCAGAACTTATAAATGATAGAAAAATAGGACCCAGACTGGTCGATAGAGAAAAGTTAGCTCTTTCAGGCAGTAAAAAAAACTCAAATTTGAACAAATGTCACTTAACGGCCTTTTAGTGATCGGACGGCAGTATATCAAGCTTGCTTTGTTCATTCCATTTTTCTGGATGGGGGCTGGATGGAGGCTGGGGGGCTGATCCCACGCTAGGATTCCCTGTGTCGTGGGTATTAGAAACTATGATACCACAACATCCAGACCCGTAAGAAATATTTGCATATCTTGCAAACATTTATCGCGCAACGAGAATCGAACCCGCACTTCTACCTATTAATAGCTATGTATATGGATATTTTATGTCAACCAACCGAAAACCTCACTCAAATCCGACCATTAAAACCCGATTTAGAAGTAAACATACAAACAGCGAGACGTTACCTTTTATGAATAGGTATAGACATATAGACATGGTCTAGAGAACTAGAACAACTCACAAAATAAGATCAACTTAGATTATCAATCTATCCTTGGTCTTTGTTTCTGTCTGACCTCATTCGGGAAATAGCGTAAATATCAAGAGATTAAAACAGCAATAACATCGACGGAGCTGAGTTGTAGTTTCTGAACAGCTTATAGCAGGGCAGCGGGGGTGATTACTACATAGTAGCAAAGCTCTTTGTGCCAGTGAAACTACAAATACATAAGACTTCAACTTTACCTGTATCTGAGTTGGCCGGTGCAGTCAATGCCACGTAGGCACACTACATTACAACATCTAGTTATTAAGCAAATTAATTTGTAAGCTATCTTTTATAATTATTTAGAGCACGCCAACCTCTGTTTTTCATCTTCTTCGATGACTGGCAAAAACTGCTGCATAGCATTAAGTCCTCCATTTGTACTTTTATTTTATAATTGTGCGATAAAGAATTAAAGATACAACTATCTATCACTAAACATCAGGTGGGCCACGTGTTGGTTATAAACCAGCCCTATGCGAGCACATAGGGTAGGGTTCCGTTCTCAAGTTACAATTTTCACTACGTAACTCTAAAGGTTTTCATCACATTATAACTTTCACTGTTCTGCACGTACAGGCTCTCTATTACAATAGACACTGAACGTGACCACGCGTAGACCTTAGTGGCTACACTGGTTGGTTGTAGCTACCTTCTGATCGCAAGAAAGCATTTGGACATACAGAGACTATCTATATTCCCTGGGCGCTGCTCTACGTGGCCTTATGGTTTTGACGCTATATGTACCTGCTAACAATTCTGGGGGCCAATTCTCGAATTGTAGAGATAATGTCGAAGTCGACATTATGTTTATTAGCGCGAGAATTAGCCTCCTGGTGCTTTGATTGGATAAGATTAATTAGATAATCATTATTCTACATTGAACTAGAATCAAGCCATTTACATAATATATTAGTGTGGTAATGGGGAGCCGTACCTTTTTACTCAATTTATTTCACTAAACCTTCTTTATTAAGTCAATCAAAACCAGGAAACATAAATATTCTTTAGTAAGAGAAGTATTTTTACTCTTTCCTTATTTTTTTCCTCTTATTGATTGTGTTGGCACTACATGTGCAAGTAGAGCAAGTTTTTTTCGTTTACAGAACTGGCATGAAGCCTACTTATTGTTAAGTGGTAACTCCAGCCTATTCCAAATGCAATACCTTTTAGTCACCACCTGTGACGCACGCTACTTGGCACTGCACTGCGCCCGTCATCCAGATACGACATAAAGATAAAAAATCATGTGTCTTTGAATTCATCGGTACCCAAACCGGAACACAGCAATGTTCATACTCAATTCAATTTAAAGGATCTAGACGAGAGCTCGTACCAATTGCGTCAAAACCAAATGTATTTCATAAAATTACCCATATTTTTTAAATTACGTAAACATTTTCGATTGATTTACATGAACCCGTGATCTTGAAATGAAGTTAAATAGGATTTTGTATTGTTTACTTTCGTGCGGTGACGGCGCCATTGCTTGGCAAAAGCTTGGCAATGAACCTCACAAAGAGAAATTATTACAGGTAGGTATAGTCTATGCTCACAAACAAAGAGGATGCAATAACTATACGTACGACCTCAGAATAATGACTACATAAGACTTACAAATGGCATTATCATTCACCAGTCTGTCGCAACTAAAAGAAAAAAAAAGATTGTATAAAACGGGGCAGAATTTTAATGGTGACCAGTTTTATCTCACTCACTCCCTCTATCTTTCTCGTTCTTTCATGACCTGTCAGTCAGTCACATTGTCAGTTTGTTTCTCTTAGACACAATTTATATGACAAAATATTGTATTATTGTGGTCTATTAATGCTAGAATACGTTCATATGTGTGTTGCTTGCTTCTGAAATACTATTATAAGTTCCTAACCTTTCTGTTAATATTATGAAGTAAAGAAATTGTGAAATATGCGGCTTACAATCAGATAGAAAAAACGGCACAAAACTTTTTTTATGACCAGGTTTCCTCTGGATGAAGTCCGGTTAGTACCTATTTAGATTATTAGATAAATTATCAGTCCTATACCTACTTCTTCTTGGGCCAAAATATCATAAATTCCTAAAAATATCATAATCCCAAGCAATAATTTTAATTTAGATTCTGAATGATAGTGTGGTGTAACGATATCTACATTTATAAATATCGATGCTTTTATATTTTTGGTGTATTGGTGAAATTACTAAATCTTTCATCATCAACCTAAAGAACTGCTGGACATAGGCCTCCCCCATAGAATGCCACGACGAAACACTAGACACTGATTGTAGCACATGTACATTTAAGATGTTTATAACCTAAATGTTATGGGTGAGCCAAAGGTTGTCTGGAAGAGATCGCTCTTTAGCGCCAAGACTACCTAGTAAATGCCAAAAAATAAATGTTATGTTTTACTTTATGGCGTTTTTATTGTACACAAATCCAATAAACTGGGACCTTGTGCCACTGGTTTTGTTTTAGTGGTGCTAAAACAGAACTGGTGAAAATAATGTTACGCCAGTGGATTAGACCAAATACTTCAGACGTCAATTTCAGTGCTTTAGAAGCGTTTTCAGCAGGCTGAAAAGTCATTTCAGACTGTTTCAGGAGTAGCTCAATCACATAGTAGAAGATCAGAAATTCACCCAAGTATCCGTCGTTTTCAGGTGCCTGAAACATGTTTTCAGTCCGTTTCAGGCCAACCTCTATCCGATGACGCAATAACCTGAAAACCCGTTTTCAGGCGTTTTCAGGACCCCTTATAGGCCTTTGAAGTACATTTCAGTATATGGCGAAATATTCAATAGGAGTGAAAGAGATAGCACTATTAGAAAGAGATAGCTAAACTCAGAACATTCGAGACGTCAGCGACAGAGATAGCACCATCAGAAAGAGATAGCTATACTCAGAACATTCGGGAAGTGCGTGACAGAGATAGGTCCTTTGGAGAGAGACAGCAATGGACGAGAACGTTCCCGACGCCACGGATAGAAACTACTGGAACATACGCGCATTGTGTGGACGTCGAGAGAGTTGTTCTTCGGACTATAAAAGGCGGCCGACTCCCGGCACAGGATCAGTTCAGTTTTAACTGCGACACAATGCGATCAAAGTGATAACTCGGAGCGAAGGACTATAAGTAATTAGTGCGACTAGTGAAGTTTTCAAGTACAGTTTGTGTTAGTTGTGTGTTAATTTTGCAATAGAGTTTGTGGATTAACTAGTGCATTTTTTTCTATTAAACCCGAACCCCACGCTCGTAACAATAATATTAAAAAAATATTAATTCCAACTGTAGGTAATGTCATTTATCAATATCGACAGATTTTAAATACTAGCTGCACATCACTATTCCATTCTTGTATGTTGGTAGAACTGATTGTTTTGTCAGTCGTCTGTCATGTTGGCTTTTTGCGGTAGCCCTGTTTTGACGACAGTAATTTATTTTACTCTATGTCCCGCCTCTTATTACGTATAGTAGTTATTGCATCCTCTTTGTCATTCATGACAGGACAGCTCTGTGAAAGACAGCGGCTTTTTTAAAATACGTATACTCGATTTACACAAACTAACTAGAAACTAGAAATAACGCATCTCAACTTGCGATGGATGATTGCTTTGATGAACCCAGGTAATCATACTTGGTATTAGTGCAGCAAAACTTACGGATACATGTCATACCCTTGAGGCATGACACACACAGCTATGATCAATGTGGATTATCTGATCATGGATTGTGACCACCCCCCCCCCCCCCCCGTAAGTATTGTTTGTACTATCTGCATTCAAATAAAATAAGGACTTTAGCTTATTGTTAGATATTGATTGTATAAACATTAATTTGTTACAGATAACCCCTGATAAAATACTGAGCCATAAATGTTTCATATTAATTTAAGAAACAACGCCCTTGAATTCTGAAAGTGTACCTGAACTTAGTATTATGGTCACCATAGTGTGTGTTTTGCATGCATAAATATTTGGATTATTTATTGGCTTTTGAACATCATGCCCATTTTTTATAATATCGTTTCTTTTTCTGTACCCCACTCGACGAATCAACGACACTGTTAACGTCCGCGTGAAGTCAGTGTATAGGAGCGGCACAACCCCGTTTATTGTGAAATTCTACGGGAAAGGCCTATGTCTAGCAGAGGACGTCAAATGGATGAAATTATAATGATGATGAAAATGATGCTACGCACCTATCTAGTGTTTTATTTTATATTAGAAATGTTTTATTGTAAGTACCTTTACTTGCTACTTTCCTGGCTTCACTAATAGCTGTTTATTAATAATATTTAAATATATACCTCACCGAGTTATTAGAACGTCATTGCCTTATACTTAACAGTTACCGATCCCACACTCCTAGTGTGTCGTGGGTATCACGAGTAGGTACCTACCTACGATGTTACCAAAATGTTGGTTATTGTAACTACCTAAGTGCTAAGATTATGCAAACTATTTATAAATTAAGTTTTTTTATCAGAACATCCTTTTTATCATGCCAAGGCCCAAAAGATACTAAAAAATGTATTTATTTTAAAACTAACCTCAAAACTTTATGCCCCAAAAACTATGAATTGCGGTTATGAATCTTAAAAATACTTGTTGGTAAAGCAAAAACGGTTTATTATCCTCATAATACACTAGGTATTGTTTTGACGCAATTATTTTTGGTGTGGTACGAGCTGCCTTGCCGAAACGGCAAGATCCTTTCAAAGGTTCTTTATTTCATAATATAGGTAGGTATCAACGTACAAATTCCTGCGCAGGTATCCCAGAATTTTACAACAATATTTTGATGACTACGTTTTTCAAGCTAGGCTTATTAAAACTTATAAAATAAAATTAACAATTTCATAGCTGTACATAGGTAAGTAGGTACCTAATATTAGATTTTCTAATTTAAATAGGAGCATGTAAGGCGTTATTTGTGATAAGATTTAAATTATTTAAATAATTTAAATATTCACACTACTGCTTGATAAATTAACAATGATAGAATGTTCAGTTTATAAGTATTATGGTCTGAATCATCTTTTTCTCTTCCACTGTGACCAGGGTAACGCAATTATAGGTAGGTAAGGTCAGACGCTCAGGTCGCGTCTGCTCAGATATAATAGCATTAACTTTATTTTCTTCTGATATTCAATTCAGTTATGAAAGCTCTTATACTATTTATTTGAAATGTGTGTGATTTTCTTTTCGAAGAAATAGACTATTTGATTTGAAATTTAAGTCGTTTTTAACGCATTTTTTATTCAGTTCACCGATATTCAAATAACTTGAGAAGTTTTTGTAACCTATCGGCTTACGTTTAATATTCTGCAAGTGAAAGTAAAGTAAGTAAAATTGTTAGTTATTCAGAAGACATTTAAAAGGACAACAACAAAGTTCAGAAGATTAACTAGGTACCTACTTAACCTTCTCAAAACAAAAAAGATTATTTATTTACGAAATTTGAAATTCGAGTTAGAGAATTTAGTTATAGACAATGTGGTAAAAGTTGGTCAGTAAGATAAAAAAAATGAACCCACAGCAGTACACATGATTTACAACTCCGTGGTAAATTCACTATAAAAAGTTTGAGTTACTTACAAAACTATCAAGTTACCTATTTAAAGGTAAACTCAAACAAAACCAAAACTGGTGTTACCTACCTCTTTACCTCGTCCTCCTGGGCCGTAGAAGCTCAAACAATAGTTAGTGAAGGTAGCAACACAAACAGTTAATGAATTAGTGATCCTAAACTTGGGTCATTAACCTTTGTTTACCTCTTAAGGTGCCTCTGTACGCAGAATAATTTTGATTTGAAATAGGCAACGTTATTAGCATATTTTTAAGCTAGTCATAATCGCGCTGCTGGGTCCATTTCCCAAGCTACGACATCGGTGCTCTTAGTGGAAGGCGTTGACAAGCAAGCGTTGAATAGTGGTAATTCTGTATGCGGATGCAGTGTGGTTTAGATCACATAGCTTTCTAAGATGTACTGCTTTTTTCAAATCATCAATTTGAGCATGTGATTTGTAAATATTTTCAGTAGGTACCATAAAGCGCGTTTCTTCAATATACTCGTTAACAACGTAGTAAAAACATCCCAATATGACTGACGTGGTACATAAGCCCCTTAAAAAGCCCTGTCTGTTTAAACGGACGTCAAAAAGTTTAAACTTACCAAACAAACACAGTTATAGTATGACAGCATTTAAAGGCTCCATGCAATCAATCTGAACGATTACGGAAGGGAATTGATGCTTAATAAAACATCATTTTAGAGCCACCTACTTGATTCTAGCATGTTTTGTAAAATACAATATTAGTTACATACAACGCCTTGATCACTAAAAGATTCTATGTTATACTAGTTTTCTGAACTATGATCTCTATTTATGAGCATGCTACAAAAAGAGAAGAAAATATTTTCGAAAATCTCTTTAATTTTTTTAACCCATCCTTAAATTCAATCCATTAATATCCCTATGCCGATATTTATTATTTTGCCTGTTGAGCGTAGTGGTTATGGCAATTCCATCCCATTGTTTTTTATTGGGGAGGCTTAATCCAGCAGTGGATGTCAAAATGGTTGATGATGACATTACTATTTTGTTCTCAGCTTATTCTGTTACGCAGGATATTATTATGTCTGCGTATATTCACTTGCTGCGAAACCACTACGACACAACGTCCTGAATAGTGCTTGAAGTAACTGAATCGGTGATAGTCGTAGTGGTAAAGCTTGTAGCCAAGACTGAAAAGTGCAAAGTTGATAGAACCTCTGAATTGTGTAGCATTGTAGCCGATCGAAGCAGGTTATTTGTATTAATGATTTATTACCTCATCGTTATGCTTGTTTGTTCGGAGTTTTGATGAAGGGACCGGACGGAGAACCGACTATGCTTAATAATTCAATTACGGCAAGATGCTATAACAGGAACTTCAAAAGTTGTATGACTCTGCCCAGAGTTTGTCCTGGGACTTTATTGCACTGACTTTTTCTACCAGCAAAGAGAAATAATATGCATCATAAATTTCCTGAATGTTAAAATAATCTCGTCGCTCCCCATCGATTCTTCGTCAATCTGTCAGTAATACGGCTGCTGCCGTACGTTTACGTTTTGGAAAATAAGTTATTTTTATTTTATTTTTGTCTTTGGTTCTATTTAAAGTGATAGTCACTGTTAAGGTGGAAGGAAAGAGGTCACAAGGACGGAGCCCTATGCGTTGGAGCGATCAGGTTCGCTCAGCACTGGATTCCTCTGTGAGTGATGTCATCCGTTCCGCTGAAGACAGATCCCGTTGGGAACATCGTCCAGTCAAAGATCCTGCATAAAGGTCATGACCCTCAGTATTGAGGATATTGACGCAAGGAGGAAGAGGTAGTTCTATTGGTAATCTTATCCTGGTCCTCACAATACAGGCCTAGTAGTAGATCGTCAGACATTCGTTGGTTTAGTTAAGCATCTCTACATAAAGATCTTGGTTGGTACTAATAACTGTGTTTTCTTAAATATTACACTTGTCATAGTTTTAAGTTCTTTATGTAGCAATAAATAAAATTTATTTTCTTTTTTCTTTTTTCTCTTAGAAATATAATACTTACAAACTTCATTTGAATACGTCTTCTACCAGAATCAAAACGACATTTGAAGTTATTATTATTTATTTATTAATCTAACAGCAATCATCATTAACTGCTTTCATGCCGAAAATTATCCCGTTTCAGTTTGTGCCTCCAATAATCTAAATAGTTAGCGCTCTACGATGAAATTATCTGGGAACGGTTATTATCCTTTGTTTTAATCCCCTAATTATATCGCGAACCCTTTGACTGTTAATGGACTCTCACTTCATTACATTCAGCGGGACTATTATTAGGGATATACGTAGTACGAGCTGAGGCGTTGAAAATACCCCCACTTAAGTCTATAGAGTTTGACTTACCCCCCTACTCCGAATGAAAGTTAAGTTAAACCCAGATGAAAGCAACTTTTAGTTTAGTCTCTTTCCCGAAGCAGAAGTGTGGAACCGAGATTATAGAGATTGCTTCCACTTGAGTTGTCTATGCAGAGTAATAGTTAGTTACCTGTGATTTTAAATGATTATGCACCACATTCAATCAAAGTTTTAGTTCTCACCAAATCAGCAATGTATTACATAGATATGTAATATACAAAGTATACAAAGCTATGTCTGTCTATACCCAAGTAGCTAATATCTGTTGAATCTCACTGCAAGACTTTTTCCCCTTCTTGTATATTTTGTGATCTTTTGATTTTGCCTTGTGTACTACATGCCTCACGGCGACATTACATTTTCAAACGCTCTGCCATTATTTACTTACTTTACTCATTACGTAGGTTTTTTGTAAGTAAATTAAATATCAGACACAGTCGTAAAAGGCAAGGATTGCCACTTTTAACATATTTCCCGTCGTTTTGATCTTCTTTTAGCCAACACATACATTTCATTTTGTTATCAAATTCAGCGATGCAACAATATTCTTCGATGTGACGGCAGGAGCTTATTCTACAACCCTATGGCTTAGTAACTAAATATTAGAAATCCAGTGCACTTGAATTGGCAGAATTTGATGTTTGTGAAAAATGACATCGTTGCCTTTAGAGTCAATTTCCCAACAAAGCTTTAAATTCAATAGGTATTTGATAGCAGCTGCAGTACGCGTGTAAGCTCTTGGAAATAAGGAAGGGAATCTCTTTTCAAGACGAAAAGTTATAGCAGCTCGATAAAGTTTAGAGGCTGCCTGGCGATAAGACTTTCATTTGTCTTTTGTCCGAGAGCAAACGGCGAGGTAAAGCAAGGCATGTCAAGGTTAGATGTATGTATAAGCTCTTCTCTCTGGCTCTTATAAAAGTACTAACTGTGTAGGGCCACCATCGATTAGTCGCCTTTCCACTCTTGTTGGTAGCGCTAACAAGGGTGTTGAAAGATTTCTTCATCATAAAAAACTATGTCGGCTCTACACACATGGCAAAGGTACTGTAACATAACTTGTATCTTTTTGTCACAGGGTCCAAGACGTGAGCGTTCACTCCACTTCACTGCGCTCTGCTGCACTCTTAGCCTCGAGTAGATCCATCATACGATCACAAACTTTCTAGGAGTCCTACGTGAGTATACGCAAAGTGGTGCGGTGCGGCGCGGCGCGAAAACAACAAACAGGCTATTTACCTATTGAAGTGTCCTACGTGACTAAACGCACGGAGGGTACGATGCGGCGCGGCGCGAATTGAAGCGATTGTTTGATATTTTTGCGGGAACTGGAAGCGGTGTCGTCATTTTTTTCTCTTGGACCTCATAATAAATACGGGACAATTCGCGTGCATGTAGGACAGAGTCACCGTCTCGCACCGCTCGCATTGGATTCATGTGTCACTACATCGGCTGGCTATTCTTTATCTCGCGACAGGTTTGCAACAAAGAAAGAGTCAAGTCAAAAAGAATTGTATTCATTGAAATCACAAGGATTATTTTGAATCGTCTTATAAACTAAAATTACCCCTGTTCCAACGCGACCAAGCCTAGAAGAATCAGGCAACAAACACGGCTTGGCTTACATAAAATGGTCCGTCTTACCACTAGGTGAGAAGCGCCTGTGTGGTGCCTCGGAACAAGGAGTTGCTGATACATAGTAAATGACAATCGTTAACAGGCGTAAATTGTGCAATCGGGGCTGTCAAACGGTAACTTTTGCATGAGAAAAGCGAGGTTTGACAGCCATGAACGCAAAATTTACGCCTGTTGCAAACTCGCGAAATAGAGAATAGCCTACGCATCGCTTCGCAATCGCGTTCGCTTTGAAACCCCTACGTAGAATACAGCCCGTTAACTAGTTATTATTTAGTTCTTAGGTCACCTACTTTTTACAGTTACCAAGTTTGTTAAACTTGCTCACAATGATTAATAAAAACATCTTATTAGTTTGAGATAATATTCTGATCTTTAACCTAAAAGGCTACTTAAGGCACACTTGAGGCCCTGTTGAGCCTGACAATGACAAATTGCAAAGAGAAAAGTTGGTCTGCGATTCATCTTTTTTTTCTAGTTTAGATCTTTTTCTTGCTGATCGTTCTTAGCAGCCTCTATTTGCCATTAACTGGCGAGTAAAATCGTCTGATTTATCAGGTAGCCCCAGTAAACAGATTAATATTTGAAAATGTATAGACGAAAAGTAAAATTAAAGACTAGTATAAAATAAAGATCTCACATTAAAGAGAACTAAGTTGACTAAGACAAATTGTCTGGTTGTGTACCCATGTACGTACACACCTCAACAAACATTCGTGTCTTCAAAACGGACAAATATTGGAGTTTCCAGTTGAAGTGTAAGGATGTTTTTGCTTCGGATTGACGAAGTTTTTAATGAGATACTTCAACTTTGTTTTTACAAGTTTAAGTGGCAATCGGGCATGTTGTTATTACCTCAAAAAATGCGATCTCATTTTATGCTTTACGAAAACAGAGAGGTGTTAATTTAAATAAGTATTTTTTGCATTGCTTGGGGCTTTCTCAAAAAGCTTTGTGTCGTATCTATGATGAAGTCATAAAGGTACAAAATCTGTTACGGAGTACCTGCTATCTCTTATGTTCCCACTGTTGGGGATCATATAACATAACATAACACCCAACAGTCACATACATAGTCTTGATACCACACTAGGATTCCCTGTGTCATGGGTATCAGAAACTACGAATACCATGATACCATAACACCCAGACCCGGAACAAAATATTTGAAGATCATACAAACATTTGTCCCGTAGCGGGAGTCGAACCCGCAACCTCTCTCATCTCACCACAGAGGTCGGTATCTCTCTAGAAAGTCTTTTACTATTTAGAACTTACTGACTTAAGTAAGACAACGTTCTCAGATTACTGAAGCCTTACCATGAGCTCTTATAACGATTCAGTTCAAAAACTATTCCTTACAAAATATCGGTTCGTCATTGACATTCGTCATCATTGAATAACTTTAATCGCAGAAGTCAATAGACCTTCTGCTACTGTACCATTAAATATAGCTGCGGACATCACGGAACCGATATTTTGAACTGAATTGCTATAAAAGCTCATGGTAAGGCCTCTGCTCTTAATAAATCCTGTCATCCTTCTTTAGAAGTGTCGCAAAGTTTGCGCATGGAACTATGTCAGGCTCGCACCTGGCGGTAATCTAACTTTGGTGTGAGGTGTCGGCTAATTAGTGCAGAGGTTTTGGGTAGGAGAGTGCTCTTTTTGTACCCGTATGAAACTGGAACTTACCCGTGGTACGCTTATAACTCGTAGTAAACTAGTGGTTCGCCCCGAACTGAGACCTCGCGATAACACCTTTATCAGCCCGACTACCTAACCAAGTAATTTCCATTTTTCTATTATTATTTTTGAAAATTTTCACCTCGAGGTCTACCAGTACAGTACAGGATCTATCAGTAACAACTCTAATTTCCTACACATCATAGAAATAACCTTTTAATAGGGCTAAGCAACGGGGCGTAATACTACATACCTGTTAGTACCTATATCAAGTACCTGACGAATTAATTGATAACGTCCTTTTGACGAAAACCATAGAACTCCAGCGTCATTCAAATTCCTAGAAATGGGAGGTCAACAATAGATGTTATATTGGTTATTGTTTTATGGAGTACAAGTTTCTAAATTCTTCAGTTTCAGACTTTTCCCTGTAGTTGTGACACAAAAGCCACAAGCATACCAAATTTCAGCATTGTGGTATTGCTGGAAGTACCCTAGAATTTTTGATTTTTTCGTTTTTTATTTTCCCTAATATCTCAAAAACTACTAAGGCTAAATACTTATTAAAAACAGTTTTGAAATGTCCAACCAAAGCGCTTTCATTAAACACCCTACTTGATCAGACTGTCTCACTTTTATTTTTTTTACCCCCTCTTGGACCCCAATATCTCAGCAACCCCCTGACCAATATAGCACATAACCTTACCTACAAATTGTACCATTACTATCTACCTCCATACCAAATTTCATGAATATCGGATTAACGGTTTGGAAGTTTTCATCGGACAAACATACATACATACATACATACATACAAACGCCGATTCTTCCAACTTGACTCACAGAACTCGCATCGCTCGTTCAATGAAAAAATATCGAGGTGGTTCGGCCTGTTAAACCTTCCGCCTCTTTTCGTGGATCGTTAAGGCGAAGACTGATCTCAAAAGTAGTATTTTGAACACCCAATGCAACGTGACGATTTTAAATAATGAGATGCAAAAATAGTGTAGGTAGAACGATATTCAAATAATGGTTGTAACCGAACAGAATTTTAAAAAAGTCTGGTTTTTCTTATAAAAATTGCACAGAACCGTAAAAAAGCTTTGGCATTCAAGGTGCTCTTAATTTTGAACGGCAACAACACAATTTATTTTTCGAATTAAATAGCTAGATTTGTATTTTAAAGTTCTGACCGCGTATTTCTTATCTATGACTTGTATACTCCTTTAACTCAAAAAAGTCCTCAAAAAATACAACCGAATTGAGACCCTCCTCCTTTTTTTGAAGTCGGTTAAAAATAAACACAGTCTGAAGTGCAAACCAGTTTCATCGTCAAATATGACATGTAATGTTCAACTTTAAGCAAATCCGCTAGGATAGTAAAAAATGTGTTTTGGATGTTTGGATTTTAGTATCTACCCTGTCTTAAAGGCTACTGAGGAGGGTATCGTCCATCAGTGGACGTCTAACGGCTGATGATGATGATGATGATGAAACACTTAAGCTCCAGGCAATTTTCGGCTGGATTGGCCAGGGTGGTGCTCTTTTTAGTTCCGTGTGCAATGAAACAATTAAGCACCTATACATATCCTCTTCAAAAATTTTCGGCAGGTTGTTCACTAACGAAAAAAAATTGCATTATTATTTTATATTATTTATTATCAAAATACTGTTCCATACATTGCTTTATTTTAATTTTCACAACCATAAAATCATCAACATTTTTGTTAATTTAAAATTTTATCCTAGATTTAGTATTATCTACGAAATTTATCTGCCAAAAAGAATTTATTAGGTAAACAGCTAATGTTACAATGTTTTTAATCATCCCTGAATGTGTTGGTGAACTTAATGGGCTAAGTTTAAGCAAATACACCCTTTTGTAAGATTGTTTAATCTAGTAACACTCTCCAGCTTTGATGAGTTCTTGCACAAGTTTCTTACACACCTCGCGTTTTATTTTACCGGAATGTGTGTGAGGAAGCGAAGCGATGAACGCGATACCACCGTGTAACTGTTTGTGCTCACTAAATGTGTCTGAAACGAAGAACATATTATGTGTAAATCACATAATTATAACTAACTGGAGTCCGTCTGGGGCAGTGCTACTACCATATTTTGCCACCACTTCTGTTATACCAAGCAACATCGTTGTATTTCAGTTTAAATGGGTGCCACCGGTGAAATTACAGGCAAATTAGACTTTTTTTTATATACTATTATCCAAGCTAACATAGCAAGCATAGGGTCCACTCGATGGAAACTGTTACCGTAGCCTATGGACGCCTGCAATACCAGAGGTATCACAAGCGCACTGCCGACTTTGCATTTTTTTTTGCTTTTCCACTTTGTCTCTTGGTAAAAGGCGCAACGTAACTTAATATACCGTACCGTATGTGTTATGTCTTTAATGGGTCGAGACCTATTTGAGGTATAGCAGTTTTGTAAAGGCAAAAATTACCTGCCACTGCCGTCATTGTAAATAATCTTATCCCCCCCCCTCACCCCCCCCCCTCCTTGCTCCATTTTTGATTCTTACGTACAAATTAATGTCAGGCGCATTGAGGCTAGTGAGAGTCAACATGCTCTCTGACTTTCAATTCAGACAGCGAACGTGCATCTATGGGTTTTAAAGTGATCAAAAAGAAGCCAACATGCCCTAAAACTTAATCGCCCGAAGGCAGTGTGGCATCGGTCTGTTCGCATTGTCCTCTTTCTGATTTTGTCTACAAATTCTTACATCCATACAAACTGTAGATTTTGCCCCCTTTTCGGAATCATCTACGTTTTATTAGTACTTCGCCCACTTTCAGTGTTTACCCCCTTTACTGAAGGAAGCAATAAATAATAGGTAAATAAGATTATTAACAATAATAATCAATAACTCGTGTTTGGTACAAAACTGGACCTATTTGGCATCCAATCCAATTGTGACCTTCATGTTGGATCGTAGCACATCACATGAAACGTTCCAATTCCGCGAGAGTGCTAGTAGGTACCTTAGCAGGTTCTCAGTGACACCAGCTAGGCAGAACTCATACACTTACCGTTTACAGTTTTGTGTATCTGCTCTTTGGTTACATTGCCAGCGCTGTGCACCACCACTATGGCTGCTGGCCCATTCTCAGTGGCACAGACCACGCATTCTGCCACTCCTGGCACTGAACCGATGACTAACTCCACTTCTTCTGGTGATACCTGGAACATGATGCACTTACTTTTAGGAACATAACACTTACAACATATATCATAACACTCAACAGTGACATAAATATTTCAGAGAATTCCCTGTGCCGTGTCGTGCAGGGAACTACGAGTACCACTGTACTACAACGCCCAGACCCGGAACAAATATTTCCAGATCATGTAAACATTTGTCCCGCAGCGGGATTCGAACCCGCACCTCCTGCGTGTCAGCCGGCTACTTGCCCACCGCACTACGGAGATCGCCAAAATTTAAGCTAATCTTAAAAGCTTCTTAATCTTGCTCTAAGGTTCCCCGGTCACCACAGTTTTTTCTACACTGACTCTTTTACATTGTAGGTTGTTCATCTGTGGAATAAAATTCATTACCCTTGTCGATTCGGCACGAACCATTATTACATTATTTTAAAGGTCTATTGCAAATTAATTATTTTGTCTTCAGCAATATTTTTAGCCCTGATGAGTTTGTATGTATTACATAGTTTTTTTTATATAAAATAACAATTACTTAAACATCTACTCTTCACTTAGACACTTACTTGGTAGGTAGGTCAATGTATCCATGAATATAGTAGAGCTGTTTGATTTTTGTGTTGTGTATGTATGCATAATATTATATATTATTATGTATTTATTTAAAATATATTATAGTAGGTAAGTTTAGTGATTTTGGAGCATTTAACGCTCTAAAAATGCTCTAAGTTAGTGTTATTCTATAGTGTGTGTCTATAATAATTTACACAGGGTGATAACACTACTATCTCATTGCGACCTTTAGGATATCTTTATGAGTCCATCTAGAGAGCAATTAAGAATGTTCTATCTATCTATTTAAACATGGTCATAATTTAACTAAGTACGTTAACTTACTTATAGTTTTGATGGCTACCTACCTATGTTTTTATAAACTTGTTTTATTATACTGTTGTATCTTGAGTTCTTATAACTGTATCTTTCATATTTTGAGGAGGAAGACAGACTCCAATTACAAGTTTTTAAGCTAGAGATAAGGAGCCCATTTCTGTTTTTATAATCACTAATCCATTGTGTTTCATGCTGCACCAATTCTTTGATCAATAAACGATTTTTTAATAATAATCACGAAATAATGAATTTGTTATTCTTGGATCCCCTGTGCTTATTTATTTATTTATTCTTTAGTTACGGTCTGTGAGGAAAATTTTCCTCAATTTTGCCAATACCAAGAAATTATTTTGATAAAGTTAGGTCAAGTCGTCAAAGTCTACATATCCAGAAAAATAGAACGTACTTCACGGTGACTAAGTCTATGAAGTCTACTAAGTCCGTCTCTCTCTAACACGCGTGTTTTAACATTTGTGTGACAGTGACGGGACGATTTCAAAGTAAGGTTTAAACTTAGTCACCTTGAAGTACGTTCTATTTATCCGGACCTTAGTCAAATCATGTTCTTGTAAAGCGATGGCAGTTTACTGGACAATTGCCACCCATTTTTTCCACCAATTTCCTCCTGTGCTTTATGACGGTCAGTTCAAAATTATTTAACTGGTACAATTTCAAAACAAACAATAAATAGCTTATAAGAAATTAATCAGTCAGTACCAAAGAGTCACATTCTTTCTCTTTGTTAGCAGGTATTGTACTTACATGGCACCCCATGTACTTGAAGCAGAACTTTTTTCGCTCGAGGTAAAAGAGTCGCTCTTTCTCGTCGATGTAGAATAAGTCTCCGGTCTTGAACCAGCCGTCTACAAAGGTTTCGTCGTACGCGTCTTGGTTTTTGTAGTAACCCTGAGAAAAAAAATTTTTACTTTGACTGCTCTACAAATAGGTAACCAACTAGATACTGAGAATATTGACTTATCTTAAAATTATAACATTTAATGTTTCATCATCATCATCATCTGCCTATAGAAATCCAGCCCTAGGCCTCCCCCGTAGAATGCCACGACGAACGGTCTTGAGCCGCCAACTTCCACCGACTTCCGAACTTTTATAATGTCTTTAGTCCATCGAGTGCAGGGCCTTCCTATACCACGTCCTCCGTTTGTGGTCGCTACTCGAGAACCTTTATTCCCCATAAGAACCATAGTGGTAGTTAGATATTGCTTATTGTATGGAAGAACTGTACTTACCTTGATAGTAGCAAGCCCTTTGATGTAAAGCTCTCCAGTTTGACTCAGTCCCAACTTCTTTCCATTATCGTCTATCAACTAAAACATAAATGAAACCAAAATAAGTCGACAGAAACGACACTCAAAATTCAATGCCAAATGAAATTGATATAGGTACCTATAATTCTGCTAATTGAGGCTCTAATTGGATTGGAGTAGGCTTCACCTAATAAATCATTAATTGTATCTAATTAAGTGCCAGATTCATTAAAACAACATCTTTATTTATAGTGTTTTCTTGATAAGGCTCTACAAAACCTACCACGCCTTATGGCAGCATGGCTGGGGCCAACCGAATAAGACGAAAATGTACCTTTGATTTGACAACGTCACGCAGACGTGACTTAAGTGGTAAAGAGTTGTACTGGGCAATGGTGCATCATCATCATCAGCAGCTTTTAGACGGCCACTGCTGGACGAAGCTTCCCCCATTGAATGCAATTGAGGGATTTGCCATAATCACCACGCTTGGCAAGCAGATTGGTGATCGTAGTATTGGTTTTAATTTTACAGGAGTATGCTTAGACGGCTTTTATGACATCCATGGGATGGAAAGAGGGCTTTTCTTAGGCTGGACACATAACAGCCAAGTGCAAGGGTTATCGCTTGTCATATGCTAGTTTTTTCACTTATCAAAAAAAAAAACATAATCATAATCATCTATGTTTGGAACAAGTTAAGATACAAAAACAAATGAAAAACGATGATACCCGCAGAAGTAAAAAAAAAATACTGTGTCGTAAGTATCAACGCCCTCCTCCATATTGTGGAATAAAGGGTTCCAAAAATATCAAATGATAACAGAGCAAGGTAATGCTAGAAAAATTTAGAAAAATACAAAATAATAATATTAAAAACTGATTAAACATGGAAGGGCTAAGTAATTAATAAAATAGATAAGTTACTTATCTATGATCGTCAAGTTTAAGGAAACTGTAAATTAGGCGTGTTTGTAGAGTGTGTGTGTGTGTGTGTGTGTGTGTGTGTGTATGTGTGTGAGAGTATGTTGTGTGTGTGCGTGGGTGTGTGTGTTAATAGTGTGTATTATTCAGCGAACTTTAAGATTTTTTCAGTATCATCATAAGATAATGATAAGAGCCATTCTAGGCACTTTAATTTGCATTTAAGGTGAGAAAGTGGGAATATGTTTAGCTGTAGGTTTATTCTGTTGTACAGCGACGGGCTTATGTAAATTGGTCAAACCATACATTTTCTTCTCTTTGCCATCCCTACTGCCAGCATCTACGATAGTTAGCTAACCGATGGCCACTAATTCGACTAATACCAGCAGTTTAATTTAAACAACGTAACTCACCATGTAATCGAATATATTGGCAACTTGTCCCGTGCTCTTGAGGGGTGCCCCGGGGACCGCCATCGTAATGCAGCCCTGAGTTTCTGTAGTTCCATATACGTCACCCAGGGTTGCCGATGGAGGGAGTTTTTCCTTTAACAAACACCAAAAACATGATAATTATTCGGATTGAGGTCTTTGGACGCCATGAGCTGTTAATTGCTGGATAGCCAAAACCATCAGTTAAGAATGTGATGACAGATAATATTATGTTTCTTTATTCTATAGAACTAGTTACAGCTAGTTATCATGAGTATGCTTACAGACGCATGATAACCAGTGGCTGGCCCCAAACCTTTGAATCGAGACCTCCTGAGTCAGACAAGACCTCTTACTCTTACTCCACTCGATAAAAAAGATAAACATAGACACCTTTTAAACCTTTTTCAAATTGAAATCTAATTTTAGACTAATTTGTTACACATTTTCATTTTTGGAACATTTGGTAATTAATAAGAAATTGTGTTAGTGAATACGTCACCAAAATCGAAAAAACTTAAAAGGGAATTTTTATATCATTATTTTATACACAAAACCAAGGTGAGCGAGCGCTCGGCTTCTTTAGTTCATACAAAAAAAAACATTGAACCTGTAAAGTGACTTAACAATTTGGCTTACCTTCAAAGCAGCCATTAGTTCAACAGACGATGGTGCTCCCAGCACTAGCAAAGATTTTAATGAAGAGAGATGGTCTTCTGTGATTGAAGGAAGTAGAGTTTTGACGAACGCTGGCCCGAAGAATGTCCAGGTTGGCTAGAACCAACAAGAAGTCAATTATGAACATTGAAAAACTAGTTTGCAGCTTCTCCATAATATTGATTGGCAGTAACATTGAACAATAGGTACATGTGAAATAAAAAGTTTAATTTTGGCGACTAAAGACAATACTCTATTATGCGATTATGTCTACTCATTGCATATTTTTTTTCTACAAATTTTATCTCTCCCCACTCTTGTAATGGTTCATGAAAAGCATAAATGCCTCTACGAGATACTTATATGTTCAATTTAGATATAGGTAGCTCTATTACTGATACTTTATGACATAGAGTATCAGTTATAGAGCTACCTGTTAGACACTTTATGGGCATTTTTTTTGGGACGTAAGTGATCTACTTAAGACACTCCAACTCAATAGAACTCCTCCAATTGCTCCTGTGGATGTAGTAAAAGGTGACCGGATGACATGGGGGTGGACAGCAGCACCCACCTGAGTAATTAACACCAAACTGCGATCAACAATCCGCCTGCCAAGCGTGGTGATTATGGCATATCCCCCATTGCATGCCATGGGTTGTACGCTATGCATGCTATGGGGAGGCCTCATCTAGCAGTGGATATCTACCGGCTGATGCAGAGGAAGATAATTAAATTAATAATTTAAAATAAATTAATAATACATGTTAAAAAATATTAATAATTTTTAATTTAAGTATGGATAATAATTACTTAATATTTTGTTTTAATTTAATAATTCAAGATTTTTTTAGAAGACAATTTAATATTTATATTATTTGGCCTAAGTAGATAATTAATTTTCTCTAGGCTCACCCTATACGTAACCAGCATCTCTTTCACCCACTCCACCGTGGGTTTCCTCTGCGACATCAGCACTGGCACGCGGTAGACGATGCAGCTCGTCACCGTCATCGTGAATGTGACCCATTGCGGAGTGGTCAGCAGCATGCAGCATTTTGTTGGTGTGGGGAACTGAGTGTGAAAACTCCTGGAAAAAATGATCTATATTAGCATGTATTCTTCAGATGGGTGATCTACACATGCAAACAACTGAAATTAAAGCTACCCAAACGCTTCATTCCGTTCTTAACCGATGAAAAAGAGTAGGATCGAACTATAATCCTCTAAATGGTGGTTAAAGGTGTTGTTCCAAGATGTATGGAGCCTAGCCCTTGTCGGTGTACACTTGTGTAAACGTGGCTAAATATATGTAAATCCCTTTCCCATTGTAATTTTTTGATTATTTCGCTTCATTTAATGGAGGTTCCTAAAATATCTTTCTCACGGAGAGCAACACAAGACAAAACAATATGGCGGGGTGGATACAATTTACTCTGTAGTAAAATGTTTCGACAGCTGTTGACCACTTTGACCAGAACTGTATTTTGTTTGCGTCTTGGCTCCAAGGTCTTGGAGCAAGGAAAATATTTTCGCGTAGAATCGAAATGTTGAATTGAGGAACTGGTACTCATGTGATGATCGTAATAAAGCTAGCGTAGGCAACGCATTCTATGTAGACACACTACTCCCAACGAACGAATAAAGCAAGCAACCACAGAGCAATAAACGTGACATTCCCTGTCATGGCTGCTCAGGAAAATATGTTACCAGTGTAAAAAAACGAATTTTAAACATTTCTGTGCAGTAAATTATGCTTCAAATTAGAGTAAGAGTATTTTTACGATAATCACTGATTTTTTTGCCATTCTCTGTCTAGTTTATATCGATATAGGTCATTTTGGAACATGTCCTTTCATAATTATGTAATAAACGTCCGTATATAAGATTACCTTGTCAGGCCTAAGATAAATTCATCAATCTCCACTCATGGATTTCGTAAAAGCCGACTACGAAACCACACCAGGGAACGGGCAGTAACATCAACCTGAGTACTCAGCACCAATACTGCGGTCATACGCCTGCCAAGCGTGGTGATTATGGTAAGTTCTATTCTAAATGGGGAAAAGTCTAAATCAAAAGGCCGCTGATTTATTTATTTATTTATTTTTTTACTTTAACTAGAACGGCAAGGTAACCAATTACACTAATTAAACACAATCTCAATAAAAATAACATTAGTCAAAACATCATAAAAAAAAACAGAATAATAATAATAAAAATATAAAAACAATGTCAAAAATAATAATGCCAAAAATAATGTCAAACAGCAACTTTCACACATTCTTCTCACAGTACCCCAGGCACTCCGCCAGAATCATCTTCCATCCATCCACAAACACATCAAATGATCATCATCATCTGATGATGATGATGATGATGTTGACATAGCAAGAACCGCCAATCAAGAGCTAAAACCCGATAATGGCTTAGCTCCCACACTAGGATTCCCTGTGTAGTAGGTATCAGGAACAACGAGTAACCATGGTACCATAACACCAGACCCGGAACAAATATTTGCAGATCATACAAACATTTGTCTCGCAGCGGGAATCGAACCCACAAACTCTTGCATATCAACCTGCTACTCGCCCGCCACGCCACAGAGGTTATCAAAAAATTATGAATGTCGCGAGAAATGTCATCACTTACCATAGTGTAGGTAGCTGTGTGAGAAGTCCTCTATGTGTCATGAGAGTAGCTTTTGGCAGACCGGTGGAGCCACTCGTCGGCAGCATCATTACCGTAGCATCCACATCAATGTCTGGAACCCTGTAGAAAAAACAAATACATTGGTAGTGAGTTTTTCGCGGGAAACTAAGAAATACCACAAACATAACTAAGTAAAACCAAAATTACCGAAATAGCTTTCGGAATTAAAAGGTCATATCACGCAGACCGGATAACTGTTGGGGTATAAAGGTCCTCGAGTGACGACCACAAACCAGACAACACATTAGAGGAAAGCCTCCTCTTGGACATTATAGGTCACAGGGAAGTCGGTAGATGGAGGAAGCTCAAGACCGTTCATCTCTTTCAGCCTACGTCCAGCTGTGGACTCGTATAGGTTGATAATGAACTAAGAAATAACCCTGACTGATTCATGTATGTTCCATTCCACTTACTGAAACTCATCAGGTTCTTCACTGTGTCCGTTCGCCAATTCTTTTAACAGTTCTTCTTTATCTGATATCTTGACTTCAGTTTTTATTTCAGGGGCGCTTTCTATTGCTTTGTTTATGACACTGTAGTGTTCCTCGTCACAGAACACCATGTACGGCTCGATCAGTTTCAAGAAGTGTGTGATTTCAACTAGAAATAAAGATGCTGTAGTTTGTCTTGTGAAGCTTGCTAGAATTTTTAAGGTTTTCGAGCACACAATCATCGAACTTTTCGGCTGAATTACGCTTAAACTTTTTCATCGCAAGATTGCCTTGCTAGTGAAGAAGAAACTTCTGCTACAATGGAGGTAAGCGAGCAAGAATGAACATTTGCCATTTTTGATGGGCGTATTAAGCGATTTTTAATAAAGGTGTAATAAAGCACCGTGAAGAAATTGGCATATGCTAGAATCAAATATTGTGACATCCATCAACCGGCACAAAGGTCACTGATCGAGCCCATAATTATTATAGAGCTTTTCGTCACCAGCAAACTAAATCTAATTTCAAACTTACAGGCAGTAGTATTAGGGTCCATAATAAATGGAACCGTCCCAGCGAATAGTACAGCGAAGTACACAGCTGCCATAGTCTGGTGGTTCCTCATTACTATCATGACGTTCTTCCCTTTCGTACCCTTGGAAACCAGCGTGTGTGCGATAGAGACAGCTTGCTTGAAAATCTGGGAATTGGTGATCTTTTCGCCGGTTGCGCCATTGATCTGAAAAATGTACTTTGTCAGAGGTTCCCAAATCCAGAGGGACTCAAGCCTATTCGATGTAAAGCCGCTATACGGTCTACGAGCCTAGCCTAGTATGTTTTTTGGATATCATATTACGGGAAACAGGCTATACTAGTCGAATAACTTTTTGGCTTTAAACATTGTGATAGATGGCAGCAGCGTCAATTTCAGCAGCATCGGGAAATGTGCGAAATGCTTGCAGTTATACAATTTGTTAATTATTAGACGAATTATGTTGATTGTACATGTATATTTTTTCACTATAATATATTTGAATGCACCAACTGACACAAAGTACAATGAGTAACGCTATTAAATTAATAATTACTAATAAACTTTGACGATTTTGAGTGTGTTCCAATTTCAATATTCCTATGTAAAAAAAAAACATTTTTAGTGTTCTCTAGATCGTTAGACCAAGGGACCGGCGAAGGCCGCAAGCAAATTCAATTTGAAGCGAGTGCAAATATCCTGAAAACTGAAACAGTTAAGGAAGGAACGCAATAGCACAATTACGTGACATACGCCGATCGACACAAGTAGTAAATTATCACTCGTTTCGACTCAGTAAAACTCAGTAGGAGTGGAAATGCAAGTGCATAGTATTAATATTCCTATGGCGCTCAGCAGCCTTTCATCACACTGGTACCCTCATCATCGATCACAAGGACTTTTCTGGGCAATCCGGTGCCACCGTTATCCATCAGTGATATTTTTTAGTTATCATTATTTCTGTAACAACAAAGCTTATGTTTAATTTAAAAACTGATAAAATATATGATTATACTATCCTTAAAATTTTACTGCGTTTATCTAGGTAGATATAATTTATAGAATCTCACTACCTTTTTTTTTTTTTTTTTTTTTTTTATTTTTTTTTTTTTTTTTTACCTTTCGAAGTAATAAGTACCTACTTACTGAAGAAAACTTACTTACGTATTTTTAGTGTGATATATTATTGGAATGTACTCATTAGGTGCCTTAATTTAATATAAAACTTATTATATTTATTATGAATTAAATTTTTTTGAGGTTAGAAAGTCGCGTTTTATTACAACTCCAATATTCTTAAAATTCCTCAAGGTTATTGTAAAAAGAAACCATCAATACTTTTTTCATAATTTTTATGAAAAATTCGTCAGTTTCATACTTGACGTCATCTGGTATTTTATTAATAGGTTTTGGTGGCCATAGTGTTGTTACCTTTAATAGTGCTTGTGAAGTTGTGCAATAGATCCACCCTAGGTCTTTTCATTTTCAGAGTGCTGACAGTACTTAGACTTAGGTACCTAGCTTATCTACGGTAATTTCCACTCAAGTCAAAAAATTGCTACCTCTGTACTGGTTTTTGCCGTACTGATAACACTGCTATCAATTATCTGTTACGTTAGACAATGACAACGCTACATCTATACCTATAAACAAGATAGCAAGTAGCATTAAAAATAATTCTAATAAGCATTATACAATTTGATTTGTCCTTCCTTATTGATTGATTTGCCTTTGATTTGTTGAGTTAAAAATCAAAATCATTGCGATTTTGTTATGCTCAAACACAGAAATGTGTGAATCTTTCTTTTGGGCGAGAACACTCGATGGAGCACCCAAATATTCGAAGACATGTGACTGTAGATGAAAAGAGTCTTTGCGAGGCGCACTGAGTCCTTTCACCACACTGGTCTTTCATCCGGTCATCATCGGTCACTAGGCCCTTTTGAGGGTCTCCAACTTAACGCCATTACAAAGAAAGAACCGTTGGCACGAAATAGTAGTTGAGCAAATGTATTTTTTATACCTATTGGTGGAATTGGCTTGGGGCCTACGTGGTGGTAATAGGTCACATTTCCATTACAACTGCAATACTTTATAAGGTTCCTAAGGTTTTGGTGTTCACCAAAAACAAGTCTCATGTTGTGCCTGTTATTTTACCAAGCTTTGACAAGCAAATGACTCTGACATCAGAGGCCCAATTCTCTAATTTTGAAACATTCCAGTCACAATATAATCTCGTGTCAGTCGCACTGTCTCGTATATTAACTATTACTTAATCTTCGCGTATACATGCTAAGATTAAGTAATAGTAACTATATAGGTGACAGCTGACAGTGCGACTGAGACGAGATTATACTGCGAATTGAATGTTTTTAAATTAGAGAATTGGGCCTCTGGTGTAGTGTAATGTGGATTTTTGTTCGGCGCCACCGATGAGCGCCCCTAGCGTACACTCTGTGATCCTCATTTTCCATACAAAAATACGTGTTACACTACACCATACGTCGGTGTTAGTTACCAAAGTGGCTGAAGGGTGTCAATTGCTTGTTAAAACTCAGAATCAGCTCTCTGAGCAACAGAAAGGTTGATAATTGATCGAAAGGTGGTTGAGATGAGATTATATCGTATATTGAATGTCAAATTACGGGAATTGCTTTTCTGGTTAATGATTTCATGGTTCAAATTCTTGTAGCTAGTAAAATTATTCTTTCTTATTAATTATTCTATTTTCTTACCATGAAAACATCTTGAGGGTTATTTCTCAGACAGTAGAACAGTATCTGCGAGAGGCTGACTCCCTCCCTTCCCTTGGCACCGGTAACACTTGAGTTGAGGACTTCATCTAGAATTCCGTCTAAGTATAGTTGAGACGCACTGGGCTTGCCACGGACCACAGAGTATGACATAGTCGTAGCTGCAGAAAAAAGTGTTTGTAAATGAGATTGGTGGCTTTCACCGCCTAAGTCTAAGTAACTAAATCTAGTTAACTCTAGTTAACGTGCTAAGTAAGTTAGCACGTTTTGTGACAAATTATTAATCAAATCAAATTAACATAATTATGTTTATTCAATAGCATTTTTAAAATCTGTTTGACACGTAATGTTTTCATGAAATATTATTTTGCTTATATAATATTAATTTTTACATTATGTTTGGAGCGTGTGCAAATTTTGTGTCTCTCAGAGTTTTTGGAGTTTTTGGAATCCCTTTGTAAGTAAACATCCTAATTATAAATACAAAATTATTGGTTATTTCACAAAAAATATAGCTTCTTATTAATAACCTTATACTACAACACTTCTTTTCAGTTTTAAATGGCTCCACATACGTACATAGGGTTCGGCTACCCCCGATCAAATCGACACACTTCTAAATTTTTGACGTGTTAACGTCTTATAAATCGATGGAGCCGGCTGCACGCTCGAAAAAACATGACTAATGCGTCGTTACCTCGTCATACGTCGTTACCTCGTCATGCGTCACCTCGCAAAACGCATGCGGTGACGCTGCATGCGCGTAGCGCATGCGCTATATATGCTATATATATATATATATATGCGCATGCGCTATATATGCTATATATATATATAAATGCGCATGCGCCAAGCGCATGCGCATAGCACATGCGATATATATATATATATACAGGGTGGGGCTAATTTTTGGCCCCTTAAGGGTATGTACCTTTTCTTTTGTAGTTAGAAGGTTTTGTTCTTAGGAACCTTCTGTTTTATTTTGAAGAAAAAAATATTGTCATTTTTTGATTTTTGAAAAAAAGTACGGTTCACCCAAAAAATTACATTTGTCAAAAAAAACAAGTTGGTTTTAATTGACTCTATTTCCAACCAGGAACACTCTTCCTAAAGTAACATGCCAAATCAAATCGTAAGTTTCGGCAATAATTAAAAAAAACCATTCCCATACATTTTCTATGAAAAAACGAGTTAGTTTGAAAATAAGCATTTATTAAGCTCAGACGCTGTTGATTCGTAAGAGATATTTTGGATTTAAAATTAAAAAAAAAAAAAAAAACCCGCCAATTTTTTCTAGCGGTATTGTCATTCAATGAGGTGGTATATCATTCTAACAATAAGGTTTAATAACAAATATCAATAAATAATTTGAATTTAGAACAAATTGCTTTCCGTGTTCGAATGGTATGCATGACTTTGTTGCGGCGAATGGCGCTTCTTAGAAAAATGTATGGGAATTGTTTTTTTTAATTATTGCCAAAACTTACGATTTGATTTGGTATGTTACTTTAGGAAAAGTGTTCCTGGTTGGAAATAGAGTCGATTAAGACCAACTTGTTTTTTTTGACAAATGTATTTTAATGTGTGAATATATATGCGATATATATATATATGCGCATGCGCTAACGCCGCATGCGCGCGAGCGCGGAACGAGCGACAAAGAAGCACAATAACGACGTTGACACGTTGAACTATCGTCAGTAAACCGACTTTACAGACAACCGTTTTTTTTGAACGAGCATAAACATCTAGCCCACGGGAGATGAGAAGTGTCGAAGGAAAAGCCCAGAAAAAGAGGCTGTGGGTAGAAATGTGCAATATGCTCAAATCCATGGGCAGTTACACAAAAACAGTTCAGCAGTGGACAAAAGGTTTAAGGTTAGGTTTATGTTTTAAGCTGCGGTTTTTAATTGTCTAATTGTTTATTAATTGTTTATTGTTAACACGTACATAATTTATAGCTTAGGTCTAAGAGTAGCTTATGAAAGTACCTGTAGGGCGCTGCAATTTTAATATTATAATAGAAGTCAAATTATGTAAAACGCGCCTACCTAAAAAAGTTACAAACAAGTCAATCAATCAGAAAAATCAATGTCAAACTAGGTCCTAAATTACTTTATATAAGTCGACGACTATCGTATAGCGGCCGCAGTAAAGCGCCGGTGACAATGATGATGTAACATTTAATAATGACATGAAAAGTTGTGGAGTCTGTTGAACCCAGCCAGGAAGATAGTCAGCCCAGATAACATACGAGTCCACCACCGGTGTCACAAGTAGGTACTCTCGACTTCCAAGCGTGGTGATTATGGCAGCGTGGAGTGGATCGGTGGCCTACAGGCTGCCGATGAGGATAATAATGAATTGTTGTATTTAGATAAGAGTTAAAGTGAATAAAACTTTATTCTCTAATAATGTACAATAAATTTACAATAAATTTTATTGCTACTTATTAATCGCACCACATTTTATTGCTTGGGTAGAACTTATCCACAATCAATAATCTTAATAATCTTATTTAGGTTATCTTAGTTACCTTTTCCTTTTCAACGTTTGCACTAACACAGTTCTTGCACTTCGACCCCTCTGCAGAGCTTGTGAGTGCTGATGATGATAATGATGTTACCTAATAGATAAACTGTTATAATTCTGGAGACCTTTCTTTCTTTGTTGAGTATTTACACAATGATTGTCGCTTTTTTTTGTAAACAAGTTTATTGTTTGCGAACGTACATCAGATTCACACACTCACACGCCCCCACAACACAACAACACTTCTAGTCACTACACGTACATTTACACACCTACTCACCATTCACACAACTCAGTTCCATTCATTCCAGTATTATCGTTTTGCATTATATTTTCTTTTTTCTTTTTATATTTTCTTATTAGTCTAATATTATCTAAATTGTAACTTTAAAATTGTACAAAGAGAACTTTGCTCATAGATACAGGAGGTGGGCGCTGATGCTGCTACAGAGTTTTACAACTTTTGCAGTGTCATCGTTGTAATATGTAATTTGCACACAATTAATGTAATTTGTTCTGAATAAACAATTTTTTCTTTACTTTTTTACTTTAGATTTTCACTAACGTCCACATAAAAATGACATGATGTTTATTTCTTTAAATTTAATTCGAAGTGATTCGTTGGGCACGTAATAATAACTTGCACGAACACCCCTCTTCAGCAACGTCAGGAATAACGAAAATAATTTAATAATTTACAATACTTATTTGATATAATTATTAAAATGTACAAAGGTGACCCTAGTTTACGTCAAAGGTGAATCGTTTTCAATGGGAAGATCCCACGATCATTAGAAGTCTAGCCTTTGTGGAGTTATTAAACCAAAGTGAAGTCTTTATAATATATTATTTTGAACTAGCGTTTGCTCGCGGCCTCGCCTGCTTGAAACCTAAATACGTACATGGATCATGGATGCTGTATTAAAACTTTTCTCGATACATTTGCTACTCTTCATCAGCCAGCAGACATCTACTGCTGCATAAAGTCTCCTCATAGCATACATAACCGATAACCTTCATCAACTGATAACCGTTGGGAAATAAAGGTTTTCGAATGGCGACCACAAACCGGACAACGCGGTAGAGGAAGGCCCTCCATTCAATGGACTAAAGTCATTATAAACGTCGAGGCCTATGTCCAGCAGTGGACTGGAGCATAGCGTGCAACGGGAGGATTTGCAGTAATCACCACGCTTGTCAGGCGGATTGATGATCGCAGTTTCGTATCAAGTACTCAGGTGGATGCTGCTGCCCATCTCCTGATGTAATCGCCTTAGACGCCTTTAACGACATCCACAGGAGGGGTTAGAGGAGTCCTATTCCTATGCCGAGACTACCACGGCAAACAGAAATTTGCTACACTACAGTGAATGTTGTCTTGCTGTTTTGTATAATTTTAATATGTATAATATATATATATATATATAATAATTTATTAGTGTTTATTATAATTTGTTAGTTTAGATTATATTTATCTTTTTAGTTTTATTGGTTACTACCTTATTTGTAAGGCGTCTCACCATCTTTCTGTACGCCCAGGATGACTGGTAGATAATGCTATTAGCATTAAGTCCTCCTAGCACTAATGTTTTGTGTGAAAGTTTAAATAAATAAATAAATAAATGTTGCATTTGAATACGTCTCAAAACAACTCACGGTATAAATAAGTGTACAGATCAACAGACAGATGGTACCTTTCATAAATATTGAGATTACCTGCCCAGCACCCCTTATTGTATAGCCTAAAGTATTATTTAAGAACTAAGCTATTTTACAGTATAAATCCCATTCTAATTAATTTAGTAACACTTAACAACACGAAAAACACTCTCGTTTCTTATATTGTAGTGTCTATTTTAATGACTACTCCGAAATCACAAGAGAGAATCATGTTTCTTTTAAATATGATAGCACTGTGAAAACATTCCGCGGGGGAAGAATTAATGTTTAATTCAAACCCTTTCTTGACTGGACTAAAATGTCGAACACTTCTTGCTTGCCTGACAAGACAGAAATTATGTTGGAAAGATCCGAAGATCGAGCTCATATAACGTAAGAGACTGCCTACTTGCACCAACCAACACTAACCTTTCAAGTCATATTACGTCATGTCAAAATGGCAGTTTTATCAAAAAAACTAACGAATAGTTATTAAATTAATTCGTAAAACTGCCATTGGATTCGCCTATCTGCATGTTTTTGTTTGGTAAAGGTATACACAACAATACCTAACTTGCTGCTGAAAATAACAAAATCACTATATATGTATGCCCACAATATTATTTGAGGATTTTTCTCAATTCCTCATAGATTCCATCATAAGGACTGGATTTTGATAAAAATGTAACCATTCTGGAAGTACATCCATCACATAACAAAGAATTTTCCAAATCGATTTATACATGACGAAGTTATGAGGTAACCAATATAAAAAAAATACAACTGAATTGAGATCCTCCTTTAATTGCAAATGGGGGAAAAGTCAGCTTAGATAAAAATTGGTTGATGCAAGTGGGTATACGTATGTGTATTTTAGATAAAGAGACCATTGTGTAAAAACTATTCCTAAAATCATCACTTACCTTATTCTTTATACAAGCAAAGATAGATGTTATCACAGTAACTCAATAATTATTTATCACAGCTGCACAATACTTTACGGCACAAGTACGCTTGTCCCGAGTGTCATCTGCGAAATGACGCTCGATCATTGCAAGGTACTATTTAAGCGAAGCCGTGTGCATACACCGAGAAAATTACCCTGTTTGCTTTGACTCGACACCTAGACTGCGAAGGAAGGTTATGAACACCACAGTGACCATAGGTAAGAACTACTAAGATGGAGGCTATGGTATTATTAATCCAAATGTCATGGCATTTAATGAGTTATGCAGAAACATTAGACTAGTTATCTCGTTTTGTTTTGGTGTTCCGTACATTTGGTAAAACGGATGGTCTAAAATTGGTAAAAACTAGAGTGTGAATAGCATAGTTAAAACTGCTATGACCCATTATTGGGTTTAAAAACCTCATGAAACCATGTGAGATGTCTAATGCAATCCTATAAAAATATCAATCTTAGGGTCAGCATTAGCCGTGGTGTTTCCGGCCTAGGTATAAACCCCCCCTTCTCCTCTTGTGGATTTAGTAAAAGCCTCATATACCAGGAGATGGGCAGCAGCATCTACCTTAGTAGGTACTTAACACCAAATGATCACCAATCCGACTGATAAGCGTGGTGATTATGGCAAATCCCCCATTGCATCCTATGGGGGAGGCTTCGTCTAGCAGTGGACGTCTAAGGGCTGTTGAAAAAGAGCCCATTTCTAGAACTATGTTCAAGCGTAAATTCTTTTAGAAATCATTTAAGTTTTTATTAATTCTTGCTGTTGATACCACAGCCAAATTTAATAATACATTTTATTTATTGGCCTTTACTTTAGTTGATTCCACGTGGCCAAGGCTTGAATATTAGCACTATGTACCAAGTACATGATCAGTATCAGACAAATTATAAATTAAACAGATTGCGTGTTGGACGGACTACGTCTAAGAAACGATATAAATGGATGCTACTATCAGTAAATTTATTCAAGTCATTGAACAAAAACGATGTTGTTATTTAAATAGTGGTTTGCATTGAAATACTTATATTTAATATGAAAACGAACTTCTCATCTTTCACTCACTCACGAAACACACTTTATGGTTCACGAACGAAATAAATAAATCCGATGGTAGCTAAAACTTCGGCATTCGTTCATGTCTGGTTTGCGTTTCAAAATTTCGGCCAGTCATCTTCATGGTAGACCTACAGTAGTCTTCACACAATAATTATTTTGCACTCCACCAGATCCCTTATCTATCAGATAAGAGGACAGCTTGAGGTTATCAGCGGTTTGTTTATTTTAATATCAATCAGTTTTTGTTGATAAAGTTTAGGATACTCGAGCTCAGTAGGCATTTAGCTCATATATTTAAGACATAATATTTTAAGTAAATTACAGTTTTATGGTTTTAAATTGATTTCAAAAGATGATGGTTTTTAGGTATAAAATATATAATAAATACATGTTAGTCTACATAAGGTAGGTATATATTTATATGGGCTTACTGCTTAGGTATAATTTTTTGTACATTTCCCGTGTCGCCTGAAATAAATATGTTGTTATCATAATTAACGGAGCCTGCAGGAACATCTAAAGCTACAAGATCCTACACTAATATACGCGCCTAGCGGCAGAACGCGTTACTACATAACTTTTCATTTAAAAAACCGACTTCCGCCATTGTATTCGACTAAATAATTTTGGATGAAAAAAAAATGTTGAAAGAACCATAGTGGTGAAAGGATTATGATACTTTCTGAATGCAAATGCTTGGTTTGTTGCTGAAAATATCAAAATCGCCATATGTATGCCTACAATATTTGAGGAGTTCCCTCAATTCCTCATGGATCCCATCATCATAACTGGATTTTGAACCAATCTGGAAGTATATCTATTCAAATAAAAAAAGAATTTTCCAAATCGGTTCATAAACGCCGGAGATATGCGGTAGCAAACATTAAAAAAAAAAAAAAAAAAAAAAACAACCTAATTGAGAACCTCCTCCTTTTTGGGAAGTCGGTTAAAAAACATTGCACACCACAACATTATTTTGGTTTTTATTGGGTACCCCCTCATAACATAGTATAAGGTACTAGCATAGGTATAAGGCTCAGAAACGATTAGAAATCTATATTCATTTAAGTGAGAGAATAATTATTATTTTGGTTGAATGCTCAATTTTTACGCATTTCCGATGCGTTCGCAAACGTGAGGTTAATTTAGATTTTATATTTTGTAGTGCAGAAGCCACATAATAATTTTAGGATCATCCAATTCTTCTCTATTTATCTCTTATCAAGGACATACAATGTCGGTCAATCACTACTACTTTGACTTTATTTGACTTTAATTGTGTATTGTGTTTTTTATTTTATTTTTGCATTAATTAATTGTTATGTGTAATTTGACATGTTTTTTAAAATTTGGATAATTTGACCTATATATTTAAATATTTATACTTCTTAATATGTGACTTGCTACAGGTAGGTAGGTAAATATTTGTTTTTTTGTAAAAAGTATTTTGTAAGTTTTTTAATAATGATAATTATTTTTGTAATGAATGTTAATTAGTGTAATTGGCTTAGGCCGTTCTAGTTAATTAATTAAATAAATTAAACTACCAACTACAGACTAGACTTCAAAAAAGGAAACCGACCGAATGTTCGACCGTCAGTTTCGATTCGGTCACGCGTTCGGGTGACCGAATCTAAACTGAATTGTGAATTGATTCTGTCAATTCAGTCTCGATTCGGTCAACTTTCCTTTTAAAAAAAGCTATTTTTTAATAAGAGAGTTGGGCTTTAGATACATTGACCCTTAAAATCTACTGCCGTAGGTATGTGTGTTAATCTAAGGTAGATCTCATTTAGCTTCTTCACCTCGATATCATTACCTTGCATAGGATCTAAAGAACAAAAGGGCGTTAATGCTACACTTGCCAGCTACATAAAGCCGGATCGGTTGCGCCAAATTTTCTAACAAAAGATGTTTAAAATGAAAAAACGGCTAATTACCGCTGTTTTTCGTCACTTTTGCTGACGTTTCGAAAAATGGTTAAAATGATTCCTATATAACCACGAAAGTTTCAATTCTATAAAAGATGTTTTGTCAGAAAATTTTACGAGTTCTGAGTTCTGACGTCTCCTTCTAGAGAGCAATGACACGAAATGAATGACTTCACCCCCCGCAGGCGAACGCTGGGAATGTTTTCCGTTCGTTGCGGCAAACATGTTTGTGTTTTTGCTAACACAAAACAGTTAGTCCACGCCCCTTTTATGTTAGAAAACAATTTTAGATGTTTGTAAAACATGGTGCAGCTGACCCGGCATAATATTTGGATCAACAACGGTTCAAAAGTTATCTTCAGAATAACATACATAATACATACACACACCCAAACGTCGAGTCGTTCGTCCGAGTTGACTAAGAGAACTCGCTTCGCTCGATGAATGAACTTACAGACTGGCCAGTAAGTTCAGCTCAAACACTACTTGAGAACGCAGCCAGTGCCAATATTCGAGATCGGCTTGCTCGTTCACATCGAGCTGACGGAGACGGCTCGTTAGGCACGAACCTGTGCTAGGAGGACTGTCACAAGCAAAATGCTTGGGATACTGAATTATTTGAGAAATACCCCCTAATAACATAACACCCAACAGTCACATACGTAGTCATGGTTCCACACTAGGATTCCCTGTGTCGTGGGTATCAGGAACTACGCGTACCTACCATGGTACCATAACACCCAGACCCGGAACAAATATTTGGAGATCATACAAACATTTGTCCCGCAGTTGGAATCGAACCCGTAACACGACATAGACGATAGATTTTAAGATGATTCAAAATGATCCTTGTGATTTCAATGAATAAAATCTTTTGATTTGATTTTATCCTGTTACAACTCAGCCAAATAGTTTTCAAAAAGTTTATACAATGCCATTAATGATGGCACTAATGGCGCAGCCTACACCTAATGATTCCACAATGACCCCACTATTGGGGGTTAACTCTTTACTGAATTGTTAATTGTTGTTATTGTTGTTATCAATTCCAGGTATATTAACATCACCATGCCAGAGTCTTCGAGTTGGGAAGAGTTTTTTGACTTTGACTTTAATTTAATTCTAAACCGAAAATCCGAAATCGCGGCCACGTCTTCCTTAGGAATCCCTCGTTTTACTAATAACTAGCAGTCGATTTGATTATTAATACACATCACACATTTGTCTACGACTGTACCATCTCGCTTTTAGAGACCGACGTAATCATAAGGAAGGCTTTTAACACTTCATTCGTTGAAATGGACTCTGAGATGAGTTTTAAAGTTCTGTATTTCGAATGAGGTTTCAAAGAAAAGGGTAAAAGGCTACTTTGGTACACTGTATAAAACTACTTAAACTACTTTTTATTACTTAACTATATAATTTACTTTATTTAATTTCTTATTTTAATAAGATACCAATCTGTCTGCTAAGCGTGGTGATCATGGAAAATCCCTCTATTGTATTAAATGGGCGAAGACCTTGACCAGCAGTGGACGTAAACGGCTGGGGATGATGATGATGATTATAGTAAGATATCACGTTATTCAGGTATAAATAATAACGTAAGAGTTTTGAACTTCTAGAACTTTTAAGACTGGAGAGACTGCTATACTTTTTTTATAGGGGTATTATCATCAAACTGGTAATCGCTTTTGATTACAATTTTGCAGTACATTGCGCCGCGTGTTTTAGCTTCTTTTCCATGAGCAGAAATATTGAAAACATAAAGCGCAATGTATCGTAAAATCGTATTCGAAAACGTTTACCAGTTTGATAGACAATACGGGGGCTGGTTTCCAAGTTACATCGGAACTACAGCACTATGCATCGTTTGCCGTGATACCGGAGCATTTACCTGTTATCTTGTTATGTAGATTCCCGATATTAGTGATACAGTTATTTGTACAACACATTTACTGTGCGTCAAACTTGATAGCGCGTCATGTAAGATTTTTCATTCGGGACATTTTATTTAAAAAAAAACATTTGAGAACTTTAATTTATTAACAAAATTGAGCCAAAACAACTTCTTCCTAGGCTCATTCTAAAACGATTCTAAAACGTCGGAAACGTATCCGATCGGATTCGTTAGTTTTTCATTTCGATGTGGTAAGTAACTTAAACAATGTCCTAACAATTTTCTCTAGTAATGTTTTTGAAAATGCAAAACTAACGAATCCGATCGGAAACGTTTCCGACGTTTTAGAATCACCCAGCTGGTATGAAAGATATTCCAATATAGTTACTCCTTGAATTGTCGCAGACTGAACCTACCTACTTCAATAGCAAGTTCGTCACAAAATTTATTAGTAATTCGAAAACTGCCTTAAAATTTAAAAGATCTATTAGTAACATCAAAGTTCACAGAATCTAAACCACAGGATCTATTAGTAACTACTCATGTTTTCATCCAGTAATAAGACATTCCTAAATAAGTCAGGAGAAATCTTATACACGAAAGTTGCTCAACAAGTCCATGTACAAATCTCCGTCCATTCCGTAAGAAGTTGGCGATACGATACTTCGATTGCACAGAGTTAAATTGCTCTACGAACTTTGTCTTTGCTTGCTCTAGACTAGAACATAGCCTAAGGTGCTTATACACGGGCGATTATAGTAATAGTAAAGCAACATCTGACCATTTTAACATCAGTGCTGTTCAGTGACATGCTGTAAGTGACGTATGGAGACGACCACTATGAGAGCTGTAATGGTGCAACTTCACTTGGTGTATATATTCGCCAGTATTTGCGTTATTTATCCAAGGCAAAATCAACCGTGACTCCATTAGTACACAATGTTGTTTGCCTTGGCAAAATAATGCTAACATTTACGCAAATACGCCAATTGAAGTAAGTGCCACCATAACGTATACCATAACACCCAACAGTCAAATGCATAGTCCTGGGTGGTTATTCGCTACGACCTAAGAGATTCCTTGTCAATAACATGTGACGTCACCCATACGAATCAGCGATAGTATGTTACGTTTGATCATAGCGAATAAGGGGGCTAACCCGACACTAGGATTCTTTTTGTCGTGGGTATCAGGAAATACGAGTACCATGGTACTATAACACCCAAACCTGGAACAAATATTTGCAGATTATACAAACATTTTTGTCCCACAGCGTGAATCGAACCCGCTACCTCTCGTATCTCAGCCGGCTACTCACCCACCGCGCTATAGATGTTGTCTGAGGGAATTTGGACATTAATTTATGATGCTGAAATAGTAGTTATCGAGTGAAATGGAGCAACTTTCTAGAAATAGGCTGCTGATTATACATTGCTGAAATAAGTAGGTACTCTACTGAGTTAATTACTAAAACACATGACACTGCAGATCCAAATTGCTATATAGCAGCAACTATCGCTTTGTAATAGTTATTGTTCTGATTGCTCGTTTGGTTTGATTGCCTTTAGACAGGAATTTGCTATCGGATACTTTTCCGGATAAATTCTATTCTTTTAAAAGCCGACGTTGAAAAAATTAACTTTTGAAAGATTTTATTGTTTGCAATGTCTTTTACGTTGTTACTTAGTTTTTTATTAGCAGACTACAAAACTGGTAATATAAAACTACAAAGAAAAATAAACTTTTAACAATAGTTAAAATTAAAATGTGCATATTTTTAAGACTGAAACGAAAACATATTTTTTTATTTAAGTTTGTTTGTTTTGTAAAGATCATTTTCTTAAAAGCTGATTCACACCGGATGCGTATGAAACACGTAACGTAGACACGCGCGTCACTTTGTATGTACACGCTTGCGTGCACGTCACACAAACGGTGAGTGATGTCTCTTAGAGTTTCATACATTAAAACGTCATGGTACGACGACGTCTACGCGTTCGCAGGCGGTGTGCTGCAGCCTTAAAGTGACCCAATCATGTATTCTTCAGAATTACATTTTTGTTTTTCAAAAACCTTTGTAAAAAATGTAAAATTACCATATTCAAAACAAATAAAATTATCTTTATCTTTAAATTGTCTTCCAAAAAAATAACAAAACCTTTAACTAGGTACCAACTTTTAGAAACGTGGCTTGCTTTCAACAAGCAAAACAGTAATTATAAATAAGCTATTTCCATATTCGTTTAATAAGATTAATTTTAAGGTTTAATTTGGATGGGGAAACTCAGACAAATTAAGAAAATACGTCTCGATTTCGAAGACAACTGGACGATTGTAATTTTTTTTTCTGTGTTACGTATGTTAGGTAATAACATAGTATTTAGTATTGTTTTGAATTTTTCACTCTAGGAATGTTACATGTGTTGTTAATTTCACGAAAGTCTCAAATTTTGTAAGCCAGTGTATGTTGTATTTTACTGATAAACTTTAAAACAGACCCTGCTCCAATTTCAATTGGTTCATGATCTATGAACCAATTTAATTAGATTCTCACTCGATCTGGGTATAAAATTGTGATGTGTGTAGCCTTTCGATTGTCAGTCACAAAAAATTTGATTATAGATTCGTGACGAGTCCTTCAGACAATGTCAATAAATTTTTACTGCTGGCGTATACAAGACTCAACCTTGTTTATCCAATTTGGAGATGTCAGCACGGGAGCATGATTATAATTTGATTGAGATTAGTGTGAGAGCAAAATCATGTAATATTGTTGTGCAGGGTAATGTATTTTTAAACCCTGACTGGGTGTTATAAGTTTGGGGCCATAATGTTCTGTTTCTGTGGCCTAATAGCTCTGAAATGAAAGCTCATATTTTAATGGTGTTTGCGAGATATTTTTTAGCTATAAATTGGTGCATCCATTGCATAGTGCATCATTGGTTTCTATAGGATCATGTCGTAACACTTTTGTTGAAGGGATTTCTGGCATTTTCGCAGCCCTTTTTATCGGTTTCAAACCTCCAGTTTGAGCTAAACTATCAGGCTCTAGGGTCTGATGCTGAACAGCATAACAGGATCTGGAGTACTACTAAAGTTGAATCTTCAAGTTTCAGTTTAAACTTCAAATTAAGACGACATGAGGCGTCTTTCGCCCGAAGACTCTAGGGTCTGATGATGACCAGTACAGGATGAATAGGGTCTAGGGTGCAACGATATGCTTCCAGAAGTGTTCTGTTTTTCCAATTTTAATGGAATACTGAAAAAAGTCAAGGGTTTTTTAATTTTTATTACATTAATTTGTTGAAATATTGTAATATCCCAAAAATTACCAATCGAACCCGTGACCGGAGCTTCCTATAAATATTTAATAATCTCTTAACAGGTGTCAAAGTGTGGGTTAACACTCAAAAACCAATAGAAATAATTTGTTGAATTTCACATTGTAGATCTTTTTGAAGCGAAGCTTTAAACAAATTACGTATGTAATCAAAAGCATTGCGGAGACAACATAAAAAAGATTTTTACTTTTGAGATCGACAACTTTCGTTACAAAACATGAGTAACTCCCCGTGCTAGGAGCACGGCACGGGAAATCAGCATGGACTAAAAAGATGGTGAAAGAGATATGGATGATATTAGCAGATTTGTTTATTATTATATTTTCAAGAAGGTCAGAAATTAGGCTGTACCTAAATGGCCATGATCATCACATAAGACAAGGTAGGTAGACGTAGCCAGGTTTAAATATCTGGAGGGTGGGGTTTGCTTCTATTTTGGCTATTATTTCAACTCAAAACTCCATGAAATTTTGTACACATGATCAGGGGGCCAACCATGACCTCTTATAGCAATGTTATTTTAATCTTACATTGAAATTTCGTACCATGACGTCTATAAAGTAAGCTTACTTTAGTTTTGTTTTACTAGGCAGTTTTGGTGACGTCACCATAAATTATTCACTCAAATCGTACCATGAGGTGACTTTTGACAGCGAGTAATATTGTTTTTATGACAAATCTACCCGATTCTAGCAATGTTAAAAAAGTTACTCATTGGCGGCGTAAATAACATTGCTTTTCACAATTTAATACGAGAAAACGATAAGATATTCTAGAAAGTGTGTGATACGTGTTTATTTTCGTTATACTTTTCAATAAATGTGGTTTAATGGTATGGAAAACACAAATTGATGTTCTATGTCCTGCTAGATGGCCAACGAATACGAAATATTCGAGTTTTTGGAAGCCGATAACTCTGAAGGAAACTCTTCAAGGAAGCAGCGTCGTAGACAATTACGTGATGAATGCGATCCCTTCAGCTTGAGTTGACCCTGAGGCCGTAGCATCAGCATCACCCACAGTAATAGAGCTCTATAACAAAATAATATTGATATAAATTTATAAAATGTAATACTTAGAATAAAGAAAAAATAGTATTAAAGAATAGTATTTATTTCTACTTACTTCTGGAAACGGTTCCACCCGGACACCCGGCAACCCTTGTCCAAAATCCTCCCCAAGTAATTGTAGAAGTTTACTTTCTATGTCTGACAAAGGTTGCTCTGTCGATGGCCCTCCGCCGGTGGCTGACTGCGCTTACCGTAAGGCACTCACCCTTTTCTTCAGCTTTGCCTTATAGTCTACCCAGTACTGAAAAAATATGCAAATAAAAATACCGAATTACAGCACCTATGCATTAATGCTTGGCGGCAGAATTTGTAGGTAAGGTGGCAGTAGGTACTTCCCCGGACGGACTCTGAACGAAGAGCCCTGCTGCTCATAAATACGGATATGAAAGTACACTAAAAAAACTCTACAACAAGAATTAAAATAATTACTTTAGACCACTCTTTCCACTCCTTGTGGGCTCCATCGCCTTGAGCATTCAAAACTTCAGCGATCTCAGTCCATTTTCTTTTTGAATACTCTTTGGCTTGAAGAGATCGGTTGTAGGCAGTAGCTATATCTCTATGAGAATTTAAAAAATCCCATAAAACGTCTAGCTGCCGCCTGGAAACCCTACGCCCTCTGCTGATGCTGAAAAAAACATAAACATACCACTTGAACACACTTGAAATTCCATAGGCCTTAGAGCGTCGAAAACTTTCAGTCAAGTTATAACTATTTCTTTGTTTTAAAACTCAAATCACAAAAACACATTTATAGCTGGTAGTTACTTACTTTCTATTCATCATTTTATATGTATTAACAAAACAAATACTTCAAAAATATTCTCACAAATTATATAAATTTTAAGTGTCGCGCCGCTTCGAAAGGTACCTACTCTCAAATGACACCGATGTAAAAACCATTTCGTTTTACGAAATGATAACATAGCAAACTATTTATTTTCCGTTTTTATCGATGTTACAACGAGGTCCATGTAATTTTTGGATTAATTCGATTAATTTTATGTTTCAATACACAATTACGCATGTTTTTATCAAAATCTAATTGACTGACAATTACACAAAATGAGAGAACTCGATTTGTAAATGTATGGTATCGGAACGTGTGCCGTAACATGAGCCGAAACATGTGCGAAAGTGATAACGCTCTACGAAAATAGAGCGTTGTCTCGTTCTTTCCTAGAGCAGTAATAGATTATCGTTCATTCTTTTACATCACTACGCAGGATTAAAAACATTATTGTTTATGAAAGTCATGGTACGAATCCGAGTAATGTTACTTTAAGCTTGAAACAAAACGCTCCGGAAACATGATGGTTTTACAATAGTTCATGGTTGGTCTCCAGGTACACTAATAATCTAGAACCACATGGTGCGTCAGTTTTTTGAAAATTAGTATAGCTGCTAGGTGACCTTCTCCTAAAACTAGTATCTAACTAATCTAAGTCCGTACAATCTTGTTACAAAACCAGAACCGACTCATCTCAGATGACTGTGTATTCGGACGTGAGATCGGTGTAGCTTACGGGAAGGTCTCTCCCGCGAGACACACTGAGTTTAGATCGCGTTGGATGCAATCGTGGACGGACCACTACTGGACAGCGTGAATTGATGATAATTTCGTAATCCATAGCGAGCTTTGCTCTGTGTAGTTTCCAAGCAGTGGTCTGTAGATGTGTAAGTCCATGGTTGAGCTATGATTTCGTAGCTCTAGGGGCTGGCGGCACCGTAGTATTAGCTTTGATAGTACTCTACCAACTTTATTGAAGTGAGTTTAAAAGTTGCTGGCTTGTGAATTAGAAATCTGAATTCATATTATAAGCTCAATTACAAACGGAAATCAGAATAGATATGACTTTATTCCAGCGAAGAGACGAGCACTTGCATAATTTAGTTTTAATGCAATCTCGTTTATTTTCCGTTAATGTACGTAGAGACTCGTACCAAAGACTCGTAAAGTAAATCTAGGCGTTGCAAAATAAAGGTTCTCAAGTGGCGACCACGAATCGGACGTTGCAGTGTGGCCCACTTAATGAACCGATAATTTGAAAGGTCACAGGAAGTCAGTAGATGGAGGCGGCTCAAGCCGCAAAGCAATGAATGCCATTCATCGTGGCATTCTATGGAGAAAAATGTCCTGTAGTGGATGTCAATCAGCTGAAAATGCTGAAATTATGATAATTATAGCGAACTTTGTCACTGCTATTGCATTTCTCCTAATTATTTTATTGATCAGAGGCCCAATTCTCCTAATTAGCTTTTTGACCAGAAGCCCAATTCTCTTAATTATTTTTTTGATCAAAGGCCCAATTCTCCTTCTTATTTTTTTTGATAGGAGGTCCAATTTTCTGAATTATTTTAAAACAACACTGAAAGTTGACCGAATCGAGACTGAATTGTGAATTGATAGAAGTTACTTTCAATTCATGGTGACTACCATTAGAGTAGGATAGTTATAATATATCATTGGAAAGAGTAAAAAGAGATTAAAACAAATCAAATCAAAAGAATTTTATTCATTGAAATCACAAGGCTCATTTTGAATAAACTTTTAATCGTTCAAGTTTCGGTCACATTTCGATATAATCTAATGACCGTGTTGTATTTTAATTTCTGACATTTAAGACATTGACACTAGATCGGATCGTGACCCGAACTTTATTTTAACTATGGAAGTAATAAGTACTACGTACAACAGGAATGAGCTCTATCTGTGCATCTTGCAGCAAAAATAAAGAAAATACAACCTTATGCTACGGTCGTAAGACTCTTGTTGCGCGCAAAATAAAAATGAAGCCGAGTGAGAGGGCAACCTCTGAACGCTGTGTCCCGTTCTAACAGTGACTTAGAGTTGCCAGAGTTAAGTTGATTTCAATCCTTTCGTTGTTTGTAGAAAAATATGCGATTGATGTAATGTAATGAACTAAAAACATTTACTTCTAAAATGTTTCCAAATATAAATAATAATTTATTACCGACATGTTATTTAAAGCAATATTATTTGTTGCTACGTGTAAAGCCTTATTTACGCAAAAATTTTGCGATTGGCGTATAGGTTTTCTTTTATTTGTATGCATGGAAGTAATGAGGGCTTTTCATCTTCGATTGAAAAGAAAAAAAGTAGTTCAAATTGGTTCGATAGATGGCGCTGACTCAACTGTATCAATCAAGATTGTTTGTGGTGCACGCGTACAAAACTATTATCTTAGTAGTCTGTGGCTATTAGTCATGATATTCTGTTTGTGTTTGCTTCTTGAGTGTGCGCTATATTTTGTAGTGTTTTTAGAAAAAGGCAAAAATAAATACCACGTAACGAAAATTATTTCTACGTTGGCGATGTTGACATTTCACTTTATTTTGACACTTGACTGCTACGTTACAGAGCAGCGCCATCTATTTTCAACGCTGAAAGCATGATTTGAAACGGCCGTGAAAACCCGTCATTAGTACTGTACGTAGTACTTATTACTTCCATGTTTGTATGAAATACGGACACCTGACCTGACAACCCCACATGAAATCACTGACTCGGACGTTAATGGCGGAGTGTTTTTGATTTCGTGATATTTTTGAAGAATTTTAGTTAAAATGGGGAGAATTTGTGTCGTGGAGGCTTGCGGAAGCGAGTATTATCCTGATTCTGGTTTATCTTTTCACAGGTAATAGTTTTAAACATAATTTGTTAGTGAAGAATTACGGTGACCATGCATGAATATCCAATCCTAGTTCAAGAACAAATAACTTAAATACCTATGCATTTTTTATTCCTTTCTCTATTAAAATAACTTTGTTTCAATTTCAGATTTCCTAAATATCCTAATGTTAGGGAAATATGGATAAATATTATACACATGAGCTCTACCCACATCCTCCTCAATATATATTTGAAGATCCACATGATATTCAATTGGTGAATGCGTTAGCGAATTCATATCTCAATTTACGTTTAACTCATAATGCAAAATTAGAATCAATGAAACATATTTATAAGGAATAAGCTGGGTTTGCGGCAGAAACTTCACAAGACTGTTTTATTTAGCAATGTCAGATTTAGAATTAAACTTAAATGTAAACTTAACTGTTTTTTTCTTACCTAATTAATTAAATATAGGTACCACAATAGGTAGCTTATCGTAATTTTATCTCAGTCCAGCTGCATGTCGTGTCCCACAAGGACCAGTAGGTAAGTACCTACCTATATGACGCGAGTGTGAAAAGCAAGCAAAAACAGCAAATGGATAGTGCCGCAAAGGGCAAGTTTATCATTAGTATCTTCGATTTAAATTCATCTGAAGCAATGATCTGCTGACGTCAGATCACAAATTATTTTTTACAATTGTCCATAATTTATTTCAATATAGTCACCATCGCCAGAGAGGGATAAGACATACAGTTTCTGAGCTCTCGCTCGGCTTCAATTTTGTGACAACAGCTCATTCCTGCTGTACGTAGTACTTATTACTTCCATGATTTTAACTGATTTTTATTACGAGAAGAAAAAGAGATTGGGCCTCTGTTAAATGTAATTTCATATCCCACCATGGTAATTTCTATAAAATAATTTACCCGAATATTATATTCCTACCTTAGAAGATATTAGGCCATCATTTTTTTGTCGTTGTTAATGAAAATTAATAAAACTTACAACCTTCCCTCTTTGTATTAGAGTACACAATATAATGTGTAAGCGACAATTAGTTTACCCATTTCACCCCTTCTTATAAAATTAAGGGGAGTGCTCTAAATATAATTCCATTAAATTTTACGTCATTCGCAGCTTCCGTTCGTTAACTTGATGTTCATGGTTCAATCTCAAAAGCAACTGCTATTGCTTTGACGACAAGAAATGATTAGGAAAAGTTCGAATCGAGTATCCGTATCTTGTGTTATACAGATTATACAGATTTTTTATTTATAAATACGAACATTAATGACTCGCGCCCTTAAGCTGTCTTAACATTAGCATGGATGCTTTCGTTTTGACCCACTATAACGCGCCACTGTGAGGAACACACAGCTTCCTTTTTTGTCGGCTACAATGACATTAGGGCAGATTCCACTCTTAAAATGTTCGTACTTTATACTTGTCCTATTTGCAGCATTTTTTTCTCTCTCCATTTAATGAATAGAAAAGTAAAATTTTCTCAATGAGTTTCTTATTTATTTTGGTCACAAAAGCTCCTTAGCATTTTAACTTTCAGCATTAAGGGATTACAAAAGTAGCCTAGGGATTTTTAATTTACGTCATTTAATATTCTTGCTATATTGTTTTAATGCGTTTAAGCTATGTAGTTTTTGGGATAAATTTTCAACTAAATCATTAAATTAAATGTATTATTTAACCATTCCAAGAAATTTTTGATTTAAGACATGCCAGTTTGGGGATTCGCTTGCCCACACTGGTTTGAGCAGGTTATTTTGTTACTAACTGTCGAAAATACAATTACAACTCTCAAAGATTAGCACACCTTGTTACTAAGTAGATTAGCAAAGGTACAATTATATAAGAAATTTCTACCTATTTGCTTCGTTTACATAAGATAAATAATTATGTGATCCGATTTTAAAAAGGGAAACTTTCACGATAAAGATTTTAAAAGTAAAATGTCATAATTATGTAGCTGTTAGAATTTGGAAGGTCGGGATTTGTTACCTAGAACTCGCACCGACGGCCCTTGAATACCTTTCATATTAAATATCTCTCAATTATGTGAGCAGCTGCCTCGTGGAACGATAAAATGTTGGAAATATTTCAAGTTGGTATTTTTGACACTCAAAACTCAGGGTCTGCGTGTGCAGGCAACGTGAAAAAGTTATCAGGGCGAAGAAACCGAGAAAAGGATGATTAATCTGCACATGCACTGCGTGCAACTACTTTCATAAAACGTCATAACTATTTACCGTATTATCTATTTATCGCCAATACTGATAACTAGTGGTTCGCGATAACACCTTTATCAGCCCGACTACTTAACCAAGTAATTTCCATTTTTTTATTATTATTTTTGAAAATTTTTACCTCGAGGTCTACCAGTACAGTACAGGATCTATCAGTAACAACTCTAATTTCCTGCACATCATCGAAATAACCTTTGAATAGGGCTAAGCAACGGGGCGTAATAGTAGATTATGCACTAAGGGAATAAAGCAGTGTCTTATGTCGCGGGCGGCATATTGAACCCTGAGCGTAACGAGGGACTCTAAAGTTAACTCCCGAGTGTAGCGAGGGAGTTATATAGAGTCCTGAGTGAAGCGAGAGGTTCAAGCTGCCCAAGACGAAGACAGGCTTTATTCCAGAGGAGCATACTCTACTTTTCACACCTACTGCGAGGCAATAAAAGGCCAGGGCTCCATTAAATAAGTATCGTCTGTTTTGATAAACTCTGGGGTAGAATCATTATCGCTCGACATTTTTTGTTAACACTAATATTGTCACTGACATAATATTATATTACAAAAATATTGCAATAAAATTCACTGAAAATCACAGCACCAAACATCTCTTTTGTTTCACATTCTTTAAAATCGCGCCTATTTCTTTTTTTTTCGAGTTTTGCTATAGTGGCCAGTTCGATTTTCGAACAAACCTCTTTACAATGCCATATGGGCATTTTTTTACTCAGAGTTTTCCTTGAGTTTCCAACACGAATTTGACGTTCTAAATTCAAGTCACTTTAATCCCTAGGGAGTTTCATACAACTTTATATCCCTAGAGAGACAATGCTGTATTTTACGTTGAGGTTGCATGATTTGTAATTGGACATTGTCGAGCAGGTGGTGTGAAAAACTACATACCTTTTAGTACCTATATCAAGTACCTGACGAATTAATTGATAACGTCCTTTTGACGAAACCATAGAACTCCAGCGTCATTCAAATTCCTAGAAATGGGAGGTCAACAATGGATATTATATTGGTTTCTGTTTAATGGAGTACAAGTTTCTAAATTCTTCAGTTTCAGACTTTTCCCTGTAGTTGTGACACAAAAGCCACAAGCATACCAAATTTCAGCATTGTGGGATTGCTGGAAGCACCCTAGAATTTTTGATTTTTACATATTTTTTTTCCCTAATATCTCAAAAACTACTAAGGCTAAATACTTATTAAAAACAGTTTTGAAATATTCAACCAAAGCGCTTTCATTAGACACCCCACTTGATCTGACTGTCTCACTTTATTTTTTTTTACCCCCTCTTGGATCCCAATATCTCAGCAAACCCCTGACCGATATAGCTCATAACCTTACCTACAAATTGTACCAATACTATCTATCCTCATACCAAAGTTCATGGAGATCGGATTAACGGTTTCGAAGTTTTCATCGGACAAACATACATACAAACGCCGATTCTTCCAACTTGACTCAGAGAACTCGCTTCGCTCGTTCAATAATAACTCTTGAACAACTGTAATTAAAAGATTCAGGACCAACACGAGTGCCTTCTAGACAAGATTCACATATTACCACCAACGGCTACCTTTCCTGCGCGTAAACAAATTTAGCACCACTGTTGAGTTAGCACACTCAGAGACACTCTCCCTAAAAGTAGAAACTGGGTTAGAGTAAACTCTAGGTATAAATAACTCGAAGGTTCCGTAGAATTGATCTTCAAATCAACACTTTCTTACGATATTGTATCTCTTCTAATCTTGGACCTTTCATAATAAAATTATGGCCGTATTCTAGAACCACGTGTTGTATAGGGAAGCTTATAGCGCACGCCAATTGTCAATCGTCAGCACTTTTTAGAATAACGAGCATTATGAGTTTGCGTAGAGTTTAACTGTGGGTGCAAAGCCTTTATAGCACAATAAAATACTTAAGTTAGATAACACAATGGGTAAACAAAATATGGGGCAGTCAGGTCAGTTATATCGCAGCAGTTTCAACGTTTTTTCCAATGAACTCTAAAAAGACTTTTTATGCGACACAGTGGCACATAAAGTTTTTATTATTTCCGTTTACGGCAAACAACGCATCTGCCGTTCTGCCACTGCCCTAATCATTCCGAATCACATTTGTTTCGGAATCTGCGGGTTTTAGGGCTTTTTGTGGGTGACCGACGTCAGGTTTAAACCTCGCCTTTTTGTGGTGTATTATCCTTTACATGGTATTCTAATGGGATTATGGTGACACAGTTCTTGTTCGCTCTTTCTTAGAGTTATCTTCGTATTATTTAATAATAAATAAATAACTTATCATAAATTGTCAAAACATAATGGTCAGTCACATAATTGACCTGGCAAAGATCGCTGTTAGCGATAAGGCCGCCAACTGTATTGCCCTTAATGTGGAATTACTTATTTGTAGGTACATTTCTGTGTGGTGACCAATAAAGAGTTATCTATAATTCTCAGATGTCTCGTTCCAGAAATTTATATTTCACATAAAGTCCAATTCTACGATCCCGACAAACTTGTTTTGCTAAATACTGTAGTGTTTTTTTATTTTATTTTTTTTTGGGTAAAAAATTTGTTATTTTCAGAAAATGTTTCAACAGCTACCATTTCGTTGCCAGGGGATGGGTAGCAGCATCCACCTGAGTATTCAGCACAAATACTGCGGTGATCAATCCGCCTGCCAAGCGTGGTGATTATGGCAATTCCCCCCATTTTTTTATGGGGGGGGCTTCGTCTATCATTGTACGTCTAAAAGCTGTTGAATTTCATTGCCTTTCTGATTTATAACTCTAAAATAAAAACAAATACACAGGCGGTTAAACAACTGTTTAGCCTAACCAATGCTTTTTGAAAGGTGTTTTCAAGGATTATCTGTCACCTTGACCAATGGTTACGGTAAACGCTTGTTTATTTGTTCGTGAACTTGGGCCTAAGTAACGTATGCTTTACATATTTTATCCTTGCACCAAATCTTGAAGACAACGAGACAAGTAGAGTGCACGACAATATTTAACAGTGCACTAGACATTCTTTCATCTCTTTAGAGTTCCGTTTATTTGAGCGGTGTATTTGCGGGGCAGGTCCCGTTTCATGAATATTGCAACCTACAAAGTGACTGAGATAGTAGTTACTTATTTCAGTCTTCTTCTTTGACATGAAAAAAATAAAATTTATAGAAATAACATAAAACCCAGCAGTCACATACATAGTCCTGATGCTGATGATGTAGAAACGTCCAAAATGTATGAGATTGATGTAAGCTATCGATATGTCACGTGGTATTTTGTATTGTATTACGACTGTAGAAATAGAATCGCTTTGAAGCGAATACCGTTTGTCTAGGCCGGCTGATCCTACACTAGGATTCCCTGTGTCGTGGTTATCAGGAAATACGAGTACCATGGTACCACAACACCCAGACCCGGAACAAATATCATGCGAACATTTGTCCCGCATCGGGAATCGAACCCGCACTTCTTGAGTCTCAGCCGGCTACTCGCCCACTGCGACACAGAGGTCATCAAAATCCAAATCTAATTGTAAGACATTTCAAACTAAGTATAATTGGGAAAACAGTAGGGGTTCGTAGGATATTTTTTTATGAGTCAACGTTTAAATCGCTTTGTCTCTTATGATTCTTTCAGAGGGTCGTTGGTCTTGATAGAATTGTAGGTACAGTACCTTAGAAAAAGTTAATTGCACATTGTAATCTGCTGATAACCTCAAAAAATCAACCATCTAGAAAGTCTTGTTTCTCGCTTTCTAGAAATATGAGAAATATAGAATGTGAGCCAGTCACATAAATTCAGCAGAATCTTGAATCTTGAATCTTAAAACTTTGCCGAGTTGATTCACTGATACCACTCATCTCTACACTGTCCATCCATATTGCATTTGTGATATTTCTGCTCGACTTTTATTCGGGGTCGCATTAAACGTATTGCGGAGGATTATTGCATGAATCTTGCAAATTTGATTTGCTATCTTTATCTCATGCAATTTTGTGACGAAGATCTTACAGCGGAGAGCTTTTATGAAGTTTTATGCAGAAAGTCTCAGGAGCGAAGTGGATTTAAAAGATAATCATTTTACAATGGTTCTTCGTCGGCCATATCGCCACCAATATAGTCTGGTTATTAACCTAGATAGATAGAAAAATATTTATTACACAACTTAAAGGTACTGTACATAGGCGAACTTAATACTAGATAGCATTCTCTTCCAGCTAACCTTTGCGTATGTGGAAAGCTATTTCGAGGTAGAGCTCAAAAATAAATAAAAGTAGATAGTATATAAACTTATTTTGAATAGGGACTACGATTAAAGGTAACTTCAATAGGTATATTATATTCTTTGTTTTTTTCGTACGCCGGGGGCATTATGTTATTTAAAAGATGCGGCATATCAATTTGTCAACCTACCCTTTACACGTTTCTCGCAGACCCCCTAAGGCCTCTCCCGAACTGGCAGTCTCCAAAGGTCACTTTACACCCATGCACGAGGGAACCTTAGTCTATCTAATACCGCAGTTGGGTTTCCACGTTTCACAAGGAGACAACAAATTAATAATTTCACAGTAAGTAGACTGCGAGGTTGGATGTCGTTGCACAAAATAGTTGCAAATGTTGTTGGTGTCAGATGCGGTCCAGACTTGCCAGTACAGTGAATATTGTGCAGTAGGTCTATGATTACTTTTAATAAAATATCCATTGAAATCTTGTGAGGCAAATGTACTACTTACGTATTATAAAAACCAAGTAGTCAGCAATGTGGGACATCCATTGGCTAGTATTACAGTAGGTTATGAATGATGTTAAGAATGCAAAGTGGAGCTGAAAATAACACAAGATCATTCTTCAGGTTCAGCGGCTCGTATTAGTAGAGACCTATGCCCACAGTAGTTGACTAAATTATTTTATCTCTCTCATACTGAAATATAAAGATTAAAAAACTAAAACAAAACTAAAATGACAGTCTATACGCACATGCCATCGAAATAAATTTAAAAAATTACTTTAAGCCAGCTCTTCTATGGACAACTGTATCATAATATAACTTTTTTTCCATTACGATACAACTTAGGTTGGACCAAAAAGGTTGCAATTAAGTTTTTCTATACATAATCTGTGGACGCGGCGCAACACGCTCGCGCGTATGGATTTTGGCGCTAAACGTTTACAAATAAATGCAAATATAAGCTGTAATTTTACGCAAATTTCATTGAAAAATTAGTTTTTGTTTTAAAACATGTCTGAAAACGCCAGTTGCGATACTGAAGACAATTTTACACCACCGGACATTCTCGAAGCTGCAACGAACAAATGAACCTCTTAGGCGCTGTCTCCACGAGCGAGAGAATCGCGGTGATGTTATCGTCGTGCCACGTATTTCAATACCACGTGCCACGTGTATAGAAATACGTGGCACGACGATAATATCGCCGCGATTCTCTAGCTTGTGGAGACAGCGCCTTACCGGCGAAATCTAGAAGGTATTACAATAAATGTTACCAAGACTTTAAAATATAATATTACCTATTTCATGAGATTAGATAAAGTAGTGTATGAAACTGCACATAATTTGGTTTTAAAACCAAACACCACCTCCGGCTCGTTTTTTTAACTCACACTAGTGTTTTAAGAACCCTTATTATGCAACAGTTTCATAAAGTACTATTTCACAACAGTTAAAATGTGTATGAACTCGTATGAGAAAATTTTTGCTATAAAATGGTTTAGCTTAACACCCAACAGTCACATACGTAGTCTTGATCCCACACTAGGATTCTTGATTCTTTGTGTCATGGGTATCATAAACTACGAGAACCATGGTACCATAACACCCAGACCCGTAATACAAACTTATATGGCACAGAGGTAGATTCAGTTGGAAAAGTTTTAGTGTAACATACTCTAAAATTCAGTTTCAATTTTACAACTTTGTCCACCGTTCCTTTTTGTTTCGAGTTTGTCTACATGCATTATACAAGTTAGTCTACTGGCTGGCTACACGCTCGCGCTACCATAGAATAAACAACAGTTGGTTCAGCGTCGTCGAGCATATGGCGCGACATGAATAATTCACTCGCAACAAACTGACGCGAGTTTCATACTTCATACTTCACTTACACCTGGGGATTCTGAGTTTTGACCAGCAATTAGTAGTGTAACATGGATTTTTGTATGGAAAATGAGGTTCACAGAGTGTACGCTAGGGGCGCTCATCGGTATCACCATACAAAATCCTTTATACTACACCATACCTCCGTGTCAATTCTGTGCTAAAAACTTAGGGCCTTATTCATAATCATTTTTTAAACCTATTTTAGTTAAAATAGCTTTTGTTTTGTTTTCTCTGATGTAAAATGTCATAATACAAAACAAGACAAAACATATTTTAACTAAAATAGGTTTAAAAAATGATTATGAATAAAGGGGTTAGAATGAGCTCTCTGCCCGCGCTCCGCCTATATCAAATCAAATCAAATCAAAAGAATATTGTTCATTGAAATCTCAAAGATCATTTTGAATCTTTCACCTCACCGGTTCTTTTATTGCAATAAAAAGTAAGACCCCTTTAGTGAGGAGGCACTCAGCAAACCTTTGCGCAATAAAATAACGTGAGATTGAATCACCTTGATATGACATGGCGTCATGAAATGAATTCATAAAGCAATGACACATATTAAACAGACAGACAGACAGACAGTCGGTGGTGGAATTAAAGCCGACAGATATGAAAGGTCAGCGCGGGAATGTAATTAGAGCCTGTGTGTCAGCTGTGCATGTAATGATGACAGTGGAATTGTTATTATTTATTACTACAAGTCAAAAGTTGCACCCTCAGGGCAATTTAGGTTGACATACTAAACATGGTTTAAATAAATCTGAGTTTAGACCAGGCATACGTACAGTTTTAAAAATCGACCTTTAGTTTTTACGAGCTATGACTTGGTATTGACGATCCCCGTTTAAGCCATTAACCAGATGCCAGTTTGAGTATAGTTTCAACTTAGGGATCAACTATTTGATGAACTAAGTTTAAGTATATATACAGGGCGTCCCACGGCTATGCCACATGGAGGGAAAGTACCTTGAATATTGTAGATGGAACATTTTACTGAAAGAAGACATTATTTGAATTTAAAAAACAATTTAAACTGCATTCATAGATATTTAAATAATTACATGGTTGAACTGGGAATCGAACCCGTTATACGAGAAAAATAACCACCCTGTAGCTTTAACATACCGATCGAAAGGCTTCATCACAAGGATTATTTTTTGCTAATTAACATAGTGTCAGAAATAAAAGGAAAGCCATGAAATTTAACATTTTTAATACAAAATTAATCAATTTATCAAATGCTCAAAATGAGTCCCTGTTGAATACAAAGTCGCATTCTTTTGATTATTTCGCTCCCTGACGATTTTTTGATCTTGTTGTGGTGGATATTTAGAATAATACGTTTAACTTCTGATGTAGCTCGTGGACGCTTTAATACTGGTTCTTCTCAAGTGGGTACATTTATTAGTAATAGGTACTTATGATAATGTGAGTTGTATGTCCTTACGGCAATGTCAGCTTTTCATTTTTCGGAACATAATTTATCATCAATTGTTAAAATTCTTGTTGCGTTGATTGTGACAATCGACTGATTGTCACAATCAACGCAACAAGAATTTTAAGAATAAATAAATAATATTATAAAATCGTTTCGTGACTACGAAACAATTTTATAATATTATTTATTTATTGAACGAGCGAAGCGAGTTCTCTGAGTCAACTTGGAAGAATCGGCGTTTGTATGTATGTATGTATGTTTGTCCGATGAAAACTTCCCAACCGTTTATCCGATCTTTATGAAATTTAGTATGGAGGTAGATAGTATTGATACAATTTGTAAATAAGGTTATGCAGCTATATCTGTCGGGGGGTTGATGAGATATTGGGGTTCAAGAGGGGGTAAAAAAAATAACAGTGAGACAATCGGATCAAGTGGGGTGTCTAATGAAAGCGATTTGGCTGGACATTTCAAAACTGTTCTTAATTAATATTTAGACTTAGTAGTTTCTGAGATATTAGGGAAAATCTAAAACGAAAAAATCAAAAATTCTAGGGTACTTCCAGCAATCCCACAATGCTGAGATTTGGTATGCTTGTAGCTTTTGTGTCACAACTACAGGGAAAAGTCTGAAATTGAAGAAATTAGAAACTTGTACCTTAAAAAAACATAACCAATATAACATCAATTGTTGACCTAGGAATTTGAATGACATTGGAGTTCTAAAATTTTCATAAAAAGGACGTTCAGCCCCTAGAGTGTTACCCTCCTTTGATAGCTAAAATAGCTTTTGTCTTTTTTTTGTGTATGCCAATTTACATGAGCGAGAACAAAACAAAAGCTAATGTTAATTAATAAGGGGCCAGATATCGCATCTTACTACACTCGAGAGCAATGAATCCGGGTCACTTAAAGAATCCTAAAAATCTCGGAAACTAAAAATGCTAGGTTAATGCAATAAATTGTATTTAATAGACAATGTAATACTCCTTAAATGAAGGTATTAAAACTTCTTAGTTATTGTAAAGTTATATCATAAAAAAATCAAATTTGAAAAAGGGCCACTTTCGAAGATGGAACTACGAAATTACAGCATTTGGTTTTGCTTTTGTTTGTAATCTGTCATTTATGTGGGTACATAAACCATGTTGATAGTGCTCTATATTCATTATATGGAAGCACGAGGAGGCAATACGAAGTATTAAAATTCAAGAAAATCGTAATAAAGTTCAAAAATTTCATGTTTCCTATTTTTGTTATAAGGAGAGATCAGCAGTTTTTTTCTTTATGTAATTTTGTGTTAATAAAATGTATGGTGACTCATATTTTTTTTACCTTCATTTAAGGAGTATTACATTGTCTATTAAATACAATTTATTGCATTAATCTATCATTTTTAGTTTCCGATATTTTTAACATCTTTAAGTGACCCGGATTCATTGCTCTCGAGTGTATTTAGATCGCTCTACAAACTGGGCTGTTTGGTTTCAGGCTTAATAGTAATGTTGGAAGTCCGGTCCAAGCATGGGACACGCAATTACGCGGTCGACTTGGCTCTTTATATAACGTGACAGAGTTTATGCAAACTATAATGGCTTTTCAACGATACAGTGTGGCACAACTCAGAGGTACTTTAACTTATCCAACTAATATCGGACCTCTATCCACAGACTGATTTTTTTTCAAGTTAGATTACTCGTAGCAAATCGGCGAGAAACGGCGGAATGGTATCGTAAAATGATAAGCACCGATTGGCTTGCCATCGTCACATACGAATAGTATAAATAAATTGGACTTGCCTCTGACTACTTCCTATTAGGATCTTCTCCCAGATTCTAGGATATATTACATGGGGGTTTAATTGTTTAGCGTGTTCAATAGTCGTAAGAAACGTAGGTGAGGCATTCAATTTGATTAGATAAAATTATGCGATAAATATATTATCGCATAATTTTACCTTTGCTCTTTCTATTATTAAACACGGGTTCAACACAAATAAACAAAACATACCAAATATGTTTTTGTGATATAAGCCCGACTTTAAAGTATAGTCTTTTGATTAAGAGAAGGTCACCGGTAGCTAGCAAAAGGGCTTTTATTTCTTCAAACTCCATGAAACTTTGTATAGATGATCACACCACGGGTCTAAATACTAATGTACTGATCATGTGCACAAAATTTTATGAAGTTTGATAAAATAACTTTTCATTTAAAAAACCGACTTCCGCCATTGTATTCGACTAAATATTTGGATGAAAAAAAAATTATGAAAGAACCATAGTGGTAAAAGGAATATGATACTTTTTGAATGCAAATGCTTGGTTTGTTGCTGAAAATATCAAAATCACCATATGTACGCCTGCAATATTTGAGGAGTTCCCTCAATTCCTCATGGACTCCATCATCAGAACTGGATTCTGAAAAAATTGAACCAATCTGGAAGTATATCTATTCAAATAAAAAAAGAATTTTCCAAATCGGTTCATAAACGCCGGAGATATGCGGTAACAAACATAAAAAAAAATACAACCGAACTTTTTTGGGAAGTCTAAAATAGAAGGAAACTTCGTTCGCGCATAAAAGGGCGCAATCACCCTACCGGTAAACCTTCTCTTAAGTCTCAATTTAAATAACGATCCAGAGCACACTATAAATAATGCTAGCCCACAATTTTCACAACAATTTAAATATCATGACTTTGCACCAACTAGATAAATAATGCATTTGAAAATGGCTAGTTATATATAATAAGCCTGTTAAAATTGTGAATTATTTATACTTCGCAAAAGTTGGTAGCGTGCTGGCTGAGGGCTACTAGATGAACTTTAATGAGGGCAATTACTAACGAAAATGTGCTACTGGATGGCCGTCACACCGATTTGTAACTGAGCAAAAAAAACAATTATAATAATTATTTATAATAGTCTATTACAGCTTCTTGTTAATTTATGGCGATACAACCTACACAATATGTGGTGTAATGCGTAGATAACCTGCGGGGAAGGGACATAATGGCGGTTCAAAAAGCCTATAGATACTTTTTCACTAAGCTTTTTATTTTTTTGTTAGTGGTCTACAGAAGAACGTCCGTTTATAGCTTTTTAACCAACTTCACAAAAAAGCACGTATATGAATAATATTGTTTGTCGAAAGCTGAAAAATTTCATAACTCATATTTCGAGTTAAAGATTTTTCCAATAAATGCAGCACCGAAATAACAGCTAACATCACATTTTTGTCCAAAAATACCATTCAAAAAATAGAATGTGAAAAAGAAGAGGGGTGTAAATTAAACTAATTATAAAATGTCCAATAACTCGGAAATCATGAGAATTTTACTGAGTACAATTTCTAATTTTCTGAACAGTCATTTTGGCCCCCACCCGCAGGTAAAAGGTTATCTACACATTACGCCACACCCTGAACGTAATCTTCCTTGAAGTTGTACAAAACGATGTCAAAAACAACAGTACAATTGTTTTCGCCATTTGTCTATTAAGTCTGACAGGCAAATCTTCAAAGAAAATAAACAACCTCCTATCATTTAATTATTGCGTCGCGGGTAAAAAATTTCAAGTATTGATGCAATTACCAAATGGTGTCTAATAACAAAGAAGGTACTTTTGCGGTATTTAATGTACTTTTTATATGCTTGTTCTCGAGGAATCATTATAGTAACTAGTGGTTCGCCCCGAACAGAGACCTCGTGATGACACCGTTATCAGCCCGACTACTTAAGTACCTAAGTCATTTCCATATTTTCCATTTTTTTATTTTTATTTTTCACCTCGAGTTAATTTTCTACACATTGAAATAAGCTTTAACAGGACTAAGCAACGGGGTGTAACACTACATACCTGTTAGTAGGTATATCAAGTACGTGTGGAATTAATCTGTAGGTGAGAAGCATTAGGGTCAATGTAACATTTTTCAATTTTTTTTTTATTGCAATTTGCCGTATAATTTTCTTAGACGCATCAATCTGTTTATTTAACGTGGCAATATATTTAATAATTAAATAGTTACAGTGTTGCATATAGGTCTAAGGTATGCGAGGTTTTTATAAGCAATAATTGCATTTGGCTCTTATGTTACTTAGTTCCTTATGCTCTCAACCCATTTTGTGTGTGTTAGAAAGTTTCGCAGTCTATAACGCCTTAGTTCTTTAGGCTACTAAAAACATTTCAAACAACTCGTATGTTGGAGCCAAATGATACTTTTTCCCTCCAGTTTCGCGCGGCAAGACAAAGAAGAAGTCATCAGTTTGTTTGTTGTTGCAGTAATTCGGCGAGTGTTCGATTGATTTTGTTAGAAAGTTTCGCAGTCTATAACGCCTTAGTTCTTTAGGCTACTAAAAACATTTCAAACAACTCGTATGTTGGAGCCAAATGATACTTTTTCCCTCCAGTTTCGCGCGGCAAGACAAAGAAGAAGTCATCAGTTTGTTTGTTGTTGCAGTAATTCGGCGAGTGTTCAATTGATTTTGTTTGTTACAAATAAAATTAAAAACGAGACATAACGGATATTTGAGAATTTAATTCAGGTTCCAAATATAATATGGGTTGATATAGAATTACTTTACCCTTGTGGTACCTTCTCAAAGTTTGTTGTAGGCTAGTGAGTTTCAAAAAACAAACAGACTCACAACTGTAAGGCAAGGAAGACTAGACATCATTCAGATTCTTGTAGTTTATTAAAGGAGGTAATCAGAGGTACGTCCTATCAAAAACTAAATCAGTTTTTTAGTTGAAAAGTTATTTATTTAATGAATAAGTACATGTCATCTTAGAAAAAAAAACGTTGTTTCTTTTAGTGCATCCAGAACCTAGAATGTAATTTTGGATGTAATTATTTAGGGATATAAACACTTAGGTCTTTTGAAATTTGCTTAATATCTGAAAGTTAAATATAAAACTAGGTCTAAGTGTTCATAGAACCAGTTTTTTTCAGTAATTTAATCTATGACTTGGTAGCATACAGAGCTAACACTCACACTATGCGCTAAGATTTAAATTAGCTAAGAGGCATTTCGATCTACGTAGAATGTTGGCTCTTTAATTTTATGCCCAGCATAACGGCCTATGTTTGGTTAGACATCATTTTGAATAGAAAACCATCTTGAAATCGTAGTGGCATAAGGGAATTTCTGTATATGGGGCCACATTGTTAGCGGTATCTGGCTCTAAGTAGTACAACTTTCATTAAAATATTAAATATAATAGTATTTTATAGCTACAATGGTTTCAAATTTACAAAACGTAGCCCAGATAATGCAGTTTTACAATGGTATTATAACAAAATGTATAATGCCAATAAACTCAGAGATAATAAGAAATGAAATAAATAAAAACGTTTTTTGGCTGTCCTGTAAAATTACAAAAAATCACTTTGACCCTAATGCTTCTTACCTACAGTTGATAACGTCCTTTTGACGCAAACCATAGAACTCCAACGTCATTCAATTTCCTAGAAATGGGAGGTCAACAATGGATGTTATACTGGCCAAAGTCAAAGTATATTTATTGCTGAATTACATGTATAAAAGATGTCATAGTTATTATATAATGGATCCAATGTAATCTACCTTAAAGGGCGTGCAATTATTTACTAAATTTACAATCTTTAGATTAATAATAGTAAAAGTTGAATATAAATAATAGATGTCAAACATTACAAATATTATAATATAAATGTCACATGAATAAAAAAAATGTCTGGTCAATGATAAAAAATAATTATTATAATTTAATTACATAATAAAAGATTTATCGGTCATGAATTCGCTAATTTTATAATAACATTTATCAAACAATATGGTTCTCAGCTTTCTCTGCAACATAGACGTTGGCAATTCTCTCAAAGAGGTACTTTATTATAGATGAATGGAGCCATACCGAAGAAGCTCTTGCGCATTAAAGTTGTCTTAGAGTTCCGGATTGGTTATTGTTTTATGGAGTACAAGTTTCTAAATTCTTCAATTTCAGACTTTTTCCTGTATTTCTGTCACAAAAGCTACAAGCATACCAAATTTCAGTATTGTGGGATTACTGGAAGTACCCTAGAACTATTGATTTTTACGTTTTTTATTTTCCCTAATATCTCAGAAACTACTTAGTTTAAATATTTATTAAAAACAGTTTTGAAATGTTCAACCAAAGCGCTTTCATTAGACACCCCACTTGAACTAACTGTCTCACTTTTATTTTTTTTACCCCCTCTTGGACCCCAATATCTCATCAACCTCCCGACCGATATAGCTCATAACCTTACCTATAAATTGTACCAATACTATCTACCTCCATACTAAATTTCATAAAAATCAGATTAACGGTTAGGAAGTATTCATCGGACAAACAAACATACATACATACATACAAACGCCGATTCTTCCACGTTGACTCAAAGAACTCACTTCGCTCGTTCAATATGGATTATCAATACCGCCCCATCAAATCAGGTCAAGCCGTTTTTTTCTGTATAAAGAAAGAAAGAAAGAAAGAAAGAAAAAGCATTTATTTGTGCCAAAATTACAAGAATGACACGGGAAAAGACACACATACAAACAGATTAACAAAGATTATTAAAACTACACAGAAGATAAGCATTACATTAATAAAAATAGTGTGCCTCTCAGTACCTACCATCAGTCATACAACACTGGCACAAATTGGCGTCCAGCTCAGCATTTGTTGTGTTGTGGCAACACAACGCTGATCTTCTGCATGTTTCTAAGTTTGTTCGCGCTTGAACATGAGTAATTTTTTTTATGATTCTTATTAATCCTTGCTATTTGAATTTAGTACAGAAAACTTTGTGGCAGATATTTAGTTCGACAGAATGACTATTGTTGCGTAGATCAAGGTAGTGAAAGTAGTGTATTTACATTACTAGCATCGTGTTATCGGGATAAAAAGCCAATGTATCAATACAAGCTATAAAATTTGTCTGAGTATACCAAATTTTATTGGACACAGTCAGTCGTACGGCATGATTGAGTAACAAACATCCAAACTTTGGTATTTACAATGTGAATAGGATATTATAATGAGCAGAACGAAGAAATGGGATATGGATGGGAGATGGGCCGCACCGTTAGCATTGGACGAGAAAGAAAATTCAAAGCAACCTTCAGGGCCTATTATTGCTATGCAGCAGCCAATGGCAAAAGACCAAAGAATCGATTAGGAATCGTTACGAATTAAAAATTGAGGGGCTTTTGACTGTACCACAATATGCGTACCGCACGCATGCTTGTATTTGTACCTACTGTGCATGGTCCAAACCACGAAGCGAATAAACATATGACTCCCAAACAGATTAAGCAATATGCATGCAATTGAAAGTTTGCATCGTCAAATAATATGTTCGTTACGCTACATTACAGTTAAACAGCCAACCACTTTAATTACATTCACGTACTCGCTGCAATGACGGTGCTAGATTACATTCAGGCTAGACTCGAGCGGAACTCGTTATCACGTGCCCATTGCTTTTGTCCCTGTCGTCGCAAGCACTATTAGGTACTTGACTATACAGTCTTGCATGTTCATTAGACCGATCTTTGCATCCGAGATAAATAGGGTGGTTGAGATAGGTGAAAGAAGGAGGGAAATCCAGTGATTAATTCAAGCTAATGAAAAGGGTGAATGTGTGTCAATGATGGACCTTAATTCCAAGTCTCAGTCAAGTCATGTTTTAATAAAGCAGTGGCAGTTTTACTAAAACTTTGGTGGACAATTTCCACCCCTTTAAAACGCAATACACTTCAATGTTATTTCACTATACTTGTGCTTTTAAAATGAGCTACACTGAAAATGTCACTAAAGTTACACAGTATAACTAAATACAATTAAAGTACACTTAGGTAAGTAAAATTATTAAAGAACGTCTCTTTTCAAAAAAGGCGGAAGCCCATGAATCTACTTGAAGGACCATGAATTTACTTAAGATAAACATTAATAATAATGTTTTCATATTCATACTTAGTTTTAGGAACCCTAAAATATATGTGTTACGAAATAGGACCTGAGTAATACATTTTTCAACACCTATTTTAATATAATAAATAAAATCCGTTTAATTCAGGCACTGCATGTACAATGTACACCCCCATATCACACAAAAGTAAAAATAAAAACAAAATTAAGATAAAATAAAATAAGACACAGACCTCAGTACCTAGGTAGATTTACCAAGACCTACTGCGTCAGGGTCATTTCTTATTTCCGATGCTTGAATATATATTTTACTCTGCTTCTATTCAGTTTGTGTCTGGGATTTTTTGCTTTTCCATCCTACGTACTCTACAACGGAACCACTGAAGGTAACACAGGACGGTAAACAAAGATTACTAATTTCCATTTCAGCATTTTTAAATATTTTAAAAAAACTAAGGTTTTCCACAGTAGAAAATGAAAATCACGCTCCACACTAGTCCATTTTGAGTTAGTAGTTTTTAACTTACAACCTCAAACAAAAACCACTGCTTGCTCCGATTATAAACTCACACGAAACACACACATGCACTGTTTGTAATCTGAAACCATAATGTACTATAGTGTTAATCCACAAACATAATCCCAAACATTTATGATGCTAATCCACAGACTGACTTCACTGGCACATTATGACAGACCGTACGTTTGCAGTTACGAAGCTTGACACTATTACAAGTGCACTTGACATTTCTGTAGCGTACAGTAAAAATGCGGTTCTTCCGAATGGTGCATGTCAGTGAAATACCATAAAATCGTCGTGGGTTGACAATTCAATTACATTACATACAACCACCCGACAGTCGCATACGTAGTCTTGATCCCACACTAGGATTCCCTGTGTCGTGGGTATCAGGAACTACAAATCAAATCAAATAATTTTATTTCAGATTACAATGATCCATTTGGTTAGTAAAACTTAAGAGTAATTGTTAATACTTAAATATAAAACAGAAATAAATACTTTTAAAAGGACACTTTGCTATGAAGGGGGCCAGAAATAATAAATGGAACACACATTTAAATTCTATTCAAAAGCCACCCTTCTAACATAATGTTGCCAATTGGAGAGGTACATCTCTCCGCCACTGTTTTCTACGACGACCACCGAACTACGAGTACCATGGTATCATAACACCCAGATCCGTTTATCTAACTTTTTTAATTGACGCGTTAATTTATCTCGGCTAAACAACAAATGAAACAAGTTTGAGTAATTAGCACTCGGATCGAAGTTACTCTTTGCGGTCCAAATTGGAGAGAAGTAAATATTTGAAGAGTTTGAATGAAAAAAGTTTTTGTTTGTTTTCCGGATTTGACGAGATGAGGAATTTTACTTCCGCGAGAAATCATATAAAGTTAAATCATATTATCAATCGAAAGGTTATGGAAGACAAACAAAATCAGTAGTTATTATTCAGGCCACTAAAAACCAGTTTCTTTTCACCATTATCCTAAACAAACGTGATGGCGTTTGTACCATTGCATTGCATTTGAACCCATAAAATTTAGGTTAGTTCCCTCAAAAATCGTCAAAAAAACTCAAATTATTATAAGTACTTACCGCGTAAACACTCCCTGTGAGTCACGTGACTTCACAACATCTCAGTACAAAAAGAAAATAAACAAACACTCCCCAAACATTTGAAAACAGTGTTTATTTTCATGTTACATCATTAATAAAGCGTTTTGATATCACGTGTTTTGAAAATCAGGACATAATTGTGTGCTTTAAAATTAATAATCTTCTAGGATTAACAACAGCAAAATCCATTTTATCCGTATTCCGACCACTTCCAATTTAAACCCAACATCAGCCAAGCATTACGCCTGTCATAAAACTAATTTTATGCAGATCGCTGGTCTGTCACCAACAAGCCTGTGAGCTGACAGCGGACTGTGCAAATACTGATCATCGGAAGAAATAATAGTAAAGTAAATATAAATACTAACAGAAGTTTCATTCAACGATACATACGGACATTATACGAGTATGTTGCATTAGTGCCATTCAGTGAACATTGGATAAATTGATCAGTGAGTTGCTTGACATGACAGCTATGTATAAATTGTCAAGCATGCCCCCCTGTTGCCCCTCCCTATTTTGGATATCTTGAAAGTCACCGGTGACGAACGTTTGGTAACTGGAATAATCATGAACAAAAATAAAATAAAAAATATCTTCTCTCAGGATAACAGGAATAAGTACTAACCCTCTTATTCAGAATCAATTTTTAAATCTTTGATAGCTAAAATAGCTTTGGTCTTGTTTTGGCGTATGTCATTTTATATGAGAGAGAACAAAACAAAATCTTTTTTAACTATATTTTTTTTTTATATATATATATTTTTGGATAAGGGCAGGGAGATGATGACTTTTGTAACAGTGTTACTCGTTGGGAACCCTCCAAAAAGTCACGTCATAGATACAAAAGCCCAGCAGATTTTCCATCATCCGAGTTTCAGAGTTTGCACACACCGGAGCTATAACCATCGGAGGTCATAATAAAAAATAAAGCTCATTTTGCATTGGCCCATTTTGGAGTGATACAGGTCTACCTCAGATTGGTTACAATCTTGTAGAATTGAATCAATTATTCATGAGGGGTGAGTTAAAGTTTTTAGTAAGGTGGATACCATGAGGTTGGTATACATGGGATTTTCAATTCTGGTTTTCACTCATTATTTTGCAGTTAATAATTATTTCATTTCAGTTTATGAATTACCTATCAATTTTTATTTATTTCATTTTAATTTTTTTTTTTTAATTTTATTAATTTTTTTTCGTGTTATGTCTGGCATACTTTTCTATATTCGTCGATATACGAATAAAATATACATGTAATGTACGAATAAAACGTCGATATTATCGTTTGTCTTGTCAAAGTTTTTATCAGAATGCCGATTCTCGTAATTACCTATTTAAAAACCACAATGAAAGTTGACCGAATCAAGATCGAAATGTGAATTGACTTAAAATTGGTATTCTGCTCCGTCACAACAACAATATCGATTCATGGTGACATAGATTAGAGTTGGACAGTGGTATATAATATCATTGAAAAAAGTGAAGATAGACACGTCTATTAAGCTAAAATTCTTGCTTATAAAAAAAATACAATTAGTTTTTTACATCCAAGTTTCGGTCACATTTCAATTTAATTACATTTCGGCCTGATCCATCGAACCTGCAAAATAACCAGTATTAAATTTGACTTTGAATGCGCATGGTCACCCAACTCCGGTCAGGTTAATGTCCGTAATTCCAGGTGGGGATTGCTTGCATTGTTGGGAGGCCGCGGCGTAACGTCAGCTGTGACGTGTCGGCGGTTGATTCGGGAACCTTTTTGTGGAATCTTAAATTGGGTAAAATTGGAAACACCTGAAATACGCTGTTCTATTTTGGTCACAGAGTTTTTACGGGTTAAGGGAAATAAAACTTTACGAGAGGCACCCGCATGCTTGTAGGTACCTACGCATTTTTGCATGTGCTTGTTGTTGCAATTGTCAAGAGATAATGCGAACGTTAATAGGGAATGGAATACGCTGCCATCGTTTGCATTTCCCGAAAATGTAATCTTAGTTTCTTCAAAGCAAGAGCAAATAGATGCCTTCTTAACGTGCACCATCATCAGTCTCGTCTTCATTTACCACCAAGTGAGATTATTGTCAAACGTCTTCACGTATAGCAAAGCGATGCAAGCGCAGTAGTAGTCTGAGGGATAAATTGGAAGGTTATCATCATTATCATCAACAGCCTGTAGAAGTTCACTGCTGTGCATAGGCCTTCCCTTAGAATGACGAACGGTCTTGAGCCGCTTCCATCCATCGACTTCCTGCGACGTTTGTAATATCTTTAGTCAGAGTGGAGGGCCTTCCTCTACCGTGTCGTCTGGTTTGTGGTCGCCACTCGAGAACCTTTATTCCCCAACGGTTGTCAGTTCCGCGAGTTGTATGACCAGGTTTATAGATTTAAATCATAATCTGAAGTCTTAATGAGATATTTAATCCCTTGAGAAAGACTCGTAAAAACACTTTAAACATCTTTATACACTTACAAAAACACCAAGGCGAAGTTCTGGAAGTGGTTTGTGGGTCCAGATCATTTTGACCAGGTAGTGCTCAGCAATCTTCGAACAGCAACGGATCTAATTAGATATCTTGGGATATCCACCATGGCGTGTCACGAGCCTATTTGTGTCTATCATTAATTCCATTTGGTCAAGTGATATTTTGTTGCTGTTATAGACTCCGGAAAAATTGTTGTTTCGTTCAACTTCTGTTTGCGTTATTAAAACTGCCAATCCACTATCCGCTTCGCCACCAATTCACTATTTTGTATCAATTGGTGCTTCACCTCTCGATTTTATTCAGCGCAACGCGGCTTCAAAGCGGAAATGGTCCATGTATACCTACAGATCATTCTATAGCTGGCTCACTTGCAAGAAACTACATAGATTCTAGAGCTTGGCTAACAGGAAAGTTACAATTCAAAGTTTTTCTTACGTGTCACTGGCTTATTTTTGGTCACCTTGCCTGAAGTAGGTATGTGGCTAAAAAAGTCTATGATTGCGATTCCACATTTAAAGTCCACTGCTGGACACAGACCTCCCTTAGAATGCCACTAGGAACGATCTTGAGCCGCCTCCATCCGCCGACTTCCTACGATGTTATGTCCCGTTCTGTGTTGTTTTTGATTGCGATTGGTAGAGAGAAATAGTGTGTTAAAAAGATAGCTCCGGCAGAAGCTCCTTTTTATAAAAATATCATATATCTACGGAATTCTAGTTCTAGAAATACTGGTTTTCAGTGATGTTTTCTTTCATGATTTCTATCACCGCATTTCTATGGCGTCATGATCTTCTACTTGGAACTTTGCATTAAAGCCAATACTCTGTGATCTTTTGCACCTTATTAAGCAACAACTTTATTCAAAGTTCTTGAGTATCGAAGCTCTTATTTACCAAGTAAGAATTCAATCCCACAGTTTTCAATTTAAAAAAAGAGCCGTACCAACATTTTGTACATTTTCGTGAACTGCAGTGAGAGGTCAAATGTCACCGTGGGCGCACTCAGTGTAAAGATGTTATATACAAATGGATACGCCCCTCAATTACAGTAGCAAATGGCAATGGAGAACGCAACAATAGGGATCATTTTTGCAGGCTTAGCGCTATCTAAATCTTATGAAACTTGAATAGAGGAAATTTCTTGACCTAAATATTCCTCCTTTCAAGTTCCAAAAGATTTGGACAGTGCTAAGGCTGTCAAAATGATCCCCATTGTTGCGTTTCCCATTGCTATTTGCTACTGTTAATGGGGGGCTGACTGGCTTATTTACAAAACCGAGAAATCATGATGAAGTTTAAGTTAGATTGATGCGCACAATTCATGATGCACGCAGACAGGTAAACCAAACGTCTGATACTTAATGTAGGTATCTATGATAAACCACTATAAATTTAAGTGGAATGCAATATTAAAATATTTACTAAAGTATATTTATAATTCGGGTTCCGTACCTTAACAGGAACCGGCAACCTTATAGGATATTTTGCTGTCTATCTGTCTGTCAAGACAATACCCTTTTCCTCAGGAGCGGCTAATGGTATCAACTTGAAACTTATACCGAATATTTTTTTTGGCTCCAACTTGCGTTACCCTTTGTCCGTCCACCCCTTTTAGTGGCAAATGGAATTTAGTTTTGGTTCCGCCGCAAACTTGATTTGCATGATAAAACCTCGATGAAAATGGACATGAGGTGGATTGGATTCCGTATCGATTACAAGAACGTGTTAACTTATGTTTACTATACGGAACAGTGGTAATTATGGCACCTAATATTGTGGCTGGCTTTTGGCTCAACAGAATGAAATTAACTTCGATAACTTATTATAGTTCGTTAGAAGCGACTATACACCAAGATTCTGTAAAATTGGTTTTGAAATAATAACAATATTGAATTCAATACCAAAAAATCCATTATTTTGCATCCACAGTCTGACTTCACCCAAATAAACTGCTATGTAGGTATAGACATAACCTTATGGTGCAACTTCACTTGGTGTATATTCGCAAATGTTTGCGTTATAATAACCAAGGCAAAATCAACCATGACTCCATCAGAACACAATGTTGTTTGCCTTGGCAAAATAATGCAAACATTTACGCAAATACGCCAACTGAAGTTCTACCATTACAATATATGTCATTCTATTCACTAATAATTGGTAAGGATCGCACAATTTACGCCTGTTGCAAACCTATCGCGAGATACAGAATACGTGTGCGAGTTTTGGAGGCATTCATTCAGCGCATTACTATTACTTCTCGCCTCTTCCTGACTCCTGTCTTTGCACAACTAACAAACTATTTCCAAATCTGCGTATGCATTACATAGACAAATTCTACAAAAAAAAAACGATGAAATCCATCTTTTAATCCAACTGCTAAGGACCAACATCTCAGAGCTGGAACCAGAGATAAGCGAAGTGGAAATTTTATAAGCAAACTTAAGATTTTCTTGTGGTAAACATGAATCTGACATGATTTTATCGGTAGTATCTCTCTACTTATAGCATTGATTTATGAAAAGCAACCCTTAGACGAGTGTTACAAACAGCCTACAGTTGCTACTTATATATCAGTATCACCAACAATATTGACTATCTCACAAACTTATTTCTAAACAGCTGCGGCACGATTTCCATATCTTGTCCCTTTAGTTTGGACAACCTCATTCTTTGCGAATTTAAACCGGACATAATAAGATGAGAATTATGAAGGTTTGGGGTTTGCTGATAGTATGTGTTCATATTATATTATAGATTCTATACGAAAACGCAGTTAGTTTGAAAGTTTAGGAGGGCGGACTCATATGAATGCTTACGAAATAAGCAAATAGTCTTGGTAAAGAGCTAAACAGTGGTTTACACGTTATAGTTTATTAATACTATCTACCCACTTCCAAAATTTCATGAAGATACACCGGTTTAAAAGTTATCCTCAGACAAACATACTTACAATTAATAATAATTCAAGTTAACTCCGAGAACTCGCTTAGCTCGGTCTAGTTTGGTAAAATTATTTCAAAGTAAAACTAGCATGTCAAGGTCAAGATGACCTGTCAAGATGTTGGGGTTCATTTTAATCAGCTCACATTTCTGATTACAAATTTGGGTTTCATAAAAAAGAAATCACTAGGCATCTACCTTTTCTTATAGTATTCTTCAGTTGATAGAGCTTTTAATTAAACTCTTTGAACTCGTTTACCTGAAAATTACCCTAGACAGCTACAAACTACGTAGAACTGTTATTTTAAACTAAAAACAACAAGAGCACTGTCAAGAATGCTGGCTCCAAGCCAACTTCAAATACTTTGAGCTAAGTGATTTTCATTACAAGTTCTTATCTCCATTTTGTTCTCGTTTTCGTATCAAATGGTAAACAAAGATTTAAATAACACCAAAAATCGGGAAACTCGTTTCAAACTCAGTTCTGTAGAGTTTACACTTGCGACCGCCAGCCAATTCCAGCGCTGCCGCAAACTTTCGCGACAGACTAGTGCCAGATAGCTAGTGTTCTTTTTCTTTCGTTACAGCTTATAATCTCCTAGTCCTACTGTTAGCGGCGAGGTAATTAAAATTGCAAGGGAGTATACCGGGCGTAAAAAGACTACTCCCGAAAACTGAAACAGTGCATTCAGACCATGATTCTGAAAATATTTAAGCTGAAAAAACATGAAAAAAAATGCTCACTTTTGGTCAGCTTTTTTCGTGTTTTCTTTATAAATATCCATAAAATATTGTTAAAGGAACACAAAAACCTATTTTCCATCATTAAATAAATAAAAACGTCAAAAAAGCAATGAAAACCACATGAAAAATATTGGCCCTACGGGTCGATCAGCTGACCGGGAGCGTTGAACTCGCGCGGCCGGAATAAATGCATATATTGTCGGCTGACAAATACGATACGAAACGAAAAATAAGGTTTTCTCCGGTATGAATCACCTCTCAGGCGAAAGCTATTTTATATAGCTATGATATAGGTAGCTTTACCGGTACCTTCAGTATCCGGGAGCTGTCTTTTTACACCCCGTATAAATAAAGTCACTTTTTTCTGACTTTTGACAGCAATGATCACACAATTTACGCCTGTTGCAAACGCTGTCGCGAGATAGAGAATACGGCGCAAACGTGAGCAATATTATTAATGATTAAACGTACTTACCTGTACGTGAAGTTCTATCATAATTATGTGAGGGCTTCGTCCGAAGGGATTAGATTTATAACTCGTAGTACCGCCTAGTGGTACGCCATCTCGCACTAAACTTGAGGGTATATAAAAAACAAAAAGTCGAACACCCTAGATCCGTAACCTACCTACCCACGCCTTCATTTAGTTTAGAGTTCAAAATATTTCACAGAATAGGGGATAATTATTTTTAGTTATGGGGAGGGTGGGTTGCTAATCCCTTCGGACGAAGCCCTCACATAATTATGATAGAACTTCACGTACAGGTAAGTTCGTTTAATCATTAATTATGTTCATGCTTCGTCCTTCGGGATTAGATTTATAACTCGTAGACGTTTAGAGAAATAGTGAAATATTCTACTTTATTTCATTCGACGAGAATGGAGAACAAAAGCTGATTATTCAGTAGGTGTAATTAGATTCAAAAAACTCATAACTATGGTAGGTTAATCATAAAAGGTATTAATCCAATTAATTAATCACTAGCTGACTCCACTGGAAGCTAAATCCAGCTTCCAGTTTTTCTTATCTGTTCCAGGCTGATACTAAGGTTTTCTGCCGCGGATATGGCGGCATGCCTTGTACTATGAGCCGAGAATATATATTTAGATCGATTCCATTATCACGAAGAGTATCTTTAATCCATCGAGATAAGGTTTGAGAGCCGATGGCTCTGAATGGTTTCCTGAGACTAACAAAAAGGTAGTCAACATTATTTCACAGAGAAGCAGCTAGGCTACTAATGCCTCTCCGGAAATAAACAGATTTATCTTCAAAAAAATGGCAACACTTAAAATTGACTCCAAACAACCCCACACAGGTTGTTTTTAAAACAAAATCTGGAATTTTGATAGTTACTTTAGCTGTAAATGTTGCAATATTTTTATTATTAATCTTTGATAAGGTCTGCACTCCGTGAGTATCTACTTAATGAGGCAATAAGAGTAATAAGTTTCTTAGATAACTTTTCAAGAGTTAGAGTTTCGTCATCATACATCCTAATGTAAGCAACACAATTGATTTATTACGACTGAAGGATCCCACTGTATGTCACTGCATACTTAGGTAATGGAGGTCGTAAATGAAATATACTTTAAAAAAGAAAACCTTTGGATCCTATCGACATCTAGCTTATTGCTCATCAGAAGACCAAGTGCAGACCTGCAGGTGTTCAAAGTGCCATATTGGGCTCTGTCTTCATAAAGTCTTTGAAGAAAATATATCACTTATGGGACTGATGCATTAAACATATCAAAATGATTGTTCTCGTTACAAAAATGGAACCAACGCTTATACGTAAACATTATATTGTTTGATAACATTGACAGATAAGGAAGCCATCATAACATTAATCGCGAACGGGGGTACGCTTCTTCTTAAGCACGACATCCGCACAAGATCCCTGTAACCAGGGTAAGATTGGTGTATATGTGGCTGGAATGGGAAGTAACAATTGGGTTGTTATGTGCCTTAAAAAGAATGACTTCAGTTAACAATAGGCTTTTATAAAGTGGATACCACGGTTGTGTAGGCCACAAAAGAAACCCATGATACCCCTTGCTCTGTCAGTTACAATCTTTCTTCAGGTTCTTAAAATAATCGAGAAAGGCTATAAATGCATAAAAATAATATTCAGTCCATGAAATTGTGAATGGATCTATAGACATTGCATCTGGGTCCCGATGCCAATAGATGTAATTACAACATTTATTATTTATTCTGCTAGCAAATAAATCTACTTGAAATAATATTTTGGTATACCCAATCCGCCAATTCCCACTCTATATCTGGGTGAACGCGTCTTGACTAAGCGCCTGCCGTTGTGTTATCTGAAGATCTAATATATTAAATATAAAAAGATCTAATATACTAAATTTTAGGAAGGCATGCATGCAATATTATAATCTACGACATTCACACCATTGTCACAATTGTTTGGTTACATCAGTGAGGTGAGGAAATTGAACACTCCCATCTGGTTAATATAAGAGATTGCCGTCGTAGGTATATCAATTCTCAGTAGAATCTGTCAATTATTCAAACGGGCAAAAACCTTCAAATCGAAAAATGCAGCTTGAATTTCTAGAAAATTTATGCGTTGTAGTCGTTTTTGTGTACTCCACCGGCCACTGGCCGTCTCTTGTCTACAGGCAACACCCCGTATTTGAGGTATCTGAGAAAAAATTCTAGATCATGCGTGTCCTCTTTTCTGTTACTGAACGGCCTTTGTATTGCGTCACACACCACCAACGGAGATCAGGTTGTAAAGTAACTGGCAAATTATGAATTTGTCATAATTTTCATCGGGTCTTAAAAGATACTCAAACGTTCGAAAAACTTTGTGTATAACCAGCCATAGTCTATTCCAGGACAGACTGAAACTAATAATCCAGTGAATTAAGCGAATTCACGAATCTTACATCTATTAAGGTTCAAAAGCTTATTTATCTCTAACTTAACGCGATCAACTTTTTCTATGGGCAACTATATCTGAATACTTTCTCAATCCAAGACAAGTGCTATAAATTTAAACCGTTTACTTGGAGTCAAAATGCTCTTCTCTTCATATATTAGTTAGCCTAGAGAAGTTAATAACTTCTTTGTCAGAATGGCATATTATACAGGTATTTCTCATAAGATTGTCCCATCAGCCAGTAATTGCCCAAATAATTTGTAGCAATTAGGCCGGCAGATCGCAGCACACGGACTAGGTTTAATTACCTTAGAAAATATAAATGGTGCAGTACTAAGACCAAATGGAAGTACTTTGAATTAAAAAAAAAAAATGTTCTAATTGAAACCTTAAATACTTTCTAGAATCAGGATGTATACTGATAAAATAATATACGACCTTTAGGTCGATCTTTGTCATGAAATAGTCTCTTGTTATTAATTTGAATACAGGAGGTACGTAAATCTTCAATCTTAAAATGACTTGTTTTAATAAATTTGTTAAAAAAATTCAAGTTCAAAATAACTCTATTATTCTCATTTGTTTTCGGCACCAAAAATATACTGGATATAAACTGGCCACCGATGGTTTGCCATTTGGTGATGGCTCCATTTGATATTAAAACATCTATGGATAGGCTAATTTGCTGACTTACTAGGAGGGAATACACAGTGACAATACTCCTTTCCCTCGCACTTGTGCAACTCCAATCACCTGTCTCTTCCTATAATCCATCACCCCGTGTTGGACCATCGCGCCCGCCGCAACTGCGGCGGCGGAAAAAAGAAGAGGTTAAAAAATGGCGAATCGACTCGCGCGCGCAAAATTACTGAGATACGTATAAAAATGAATAAACTCGAAAATACTGAACTTTGTGTCCTAAAATTGTTGTGGATTGTGAAGAATTGTGTTGCCCTTGTGTGTGAGTGCCGGCAGTGCTGTAAGCTCAATTTATACACCATATTTTGGAAACATTGGCTCCAGCAGACACGAGCAGGTGAGGTCCTACCACTATTTCGTTGTCCTTTCTTTGTCACTGTGTATTGGGGAAAAATAATTTGTCTTTCGAAGCTACTCAATCAATTCTGAACCTGCGCGTAATCATTGGTCCTATCGATCGTGGATTTCTGTTGATTAGTTGCGATTTACTTTATCCTGCGCAAATAGGCGGCCATCTTTAAGCAAAATGCCTAGCGATCCTCCATCGAGTGTGAACGAACGTAATTTGCAAAAATTGCAAAATAAACTAGCAGCGTTGTATGGTCGAGTTCAGGGAATATACGATTCGATTTCTCAAATAGGAAATGACCCATTAAAGATCGAGAATTATCTAGCCGATTGTTTCACGATAGACATTCTACGTAATGATTTTATGGCTGCAATTGAGGAAAGAAATAGTTTTCAATTGTCCTTTTCGGAAGGACCGGTACCTACTTACAGTTCGCTAATTTCATTCGAGCAGCTTTACACTAAAATCAAATACAAGTCATATCAATTGACGTCACAAATGGCTGAAAATACTAGCCGTGACGAGAGAAGTTCCCTAGTCAAATGCGAAAAGCCTTCATTAATAAAGCTACCGCGATTAGAGCTCTGTTCTTTTGATGGTGAAAATGAATCATGGCCCATTTTCTACGAGACGTTCAAATCAGCTATTCACAACAATCCCAGCCTTACTGACGGTGAAAAAATACAATACTTAGTCGGTAGATTGAAAGGGAACGCCCTAAACATTTGCAAGGGCATATTACCTACGGCGGAAAATTACCCTGTTATCTGGGACGCTTTAGTAAATAAATTCAATGATAAACGAGTACTGGCCGCTGCGTATCTAGATAAATTGATAAACTTGCCAAGCGTGAATGAGAAAATCCCCTCTCAATTGGAGGAATTTATTGATAAATTCTCATCACTTCATGCTGCACTGAAGCAGTTAGACCTAGAAAGCCTTGAAGATTTTATGTTTGTGCACATTGCGTATAAAAAAGTGGGATTGGAGATGGTGAAAGCGTTCGAACTCAAATTTCATGAGATAAACAATAATAAAACTAGTTGTTCGGAATTCATCAATTTCATCCGTAATCAATCGCACATTTTGCAGCGCGCGCACAATAGTGCAAATTCAAGTTCAACTACGAAAGCGGGCAGTATTCAGATACGTAAAAATAATAATGCGTCATCGACGGTAAGTTTGGGAATGCGCGCGTCGAATAATTATAATGCTAAAACATTTGTCAATGTGCATGGAAAGACATGTTTGTGTTGTGGGAAGAGTGATCATTCTCAATTGCCACAGTGCACTAAATTCCTGTCAATGATCCCTAATGACCGATACAAATTAGTAAAATCTAATAAACTTTGCGTGAATTGTTTAGATAACTCACACCTAATAATAAATTGTACCGATTCGCAACGTTGCAGCGAGTGTTCTCGCAGTCACCATAGCTTGCTACATTTTCCAAACAGCAAGGTAGGATCGGGAAGTAACGGCCGAAATATTACTGCTGCTGTTGTAACAGGTGTCGCACTTCGCGCGCCTGAGTCCCAACCTGCCGCGTCTGCTGTCGCTCTTTGCGCCGTAGGAGAATGCGCTGCGTCCACAGCTGTATCAAGCGTCGTAAGTCAGACTCCGATGTCTTCTGTCTTGCTCGGCACCGCTCAATGTAACGCTATAGACACCGACGGAAACATATTTGTACTACGAGCTTTGGTAGATAGTGCGTCTCAATCGGATTTAATAACAACAGAGTGTTGCAACCGATTAAACTTAAAATTATATGAACCGCAAAGTAAATACGTGTCGGGAGTAGGTGACATCAGTAATCCTATTGAAGGAGTTACCTGCTTAACCATTCGGTCTCGCTTCGATGATTCGGTCAGATTTACTATTCAACCGGTGGTCGTAAATCGTATCACCAGTGAATTACCTACCGCGAAGATAGATACGACGCGACTAGATTATTTAAATAATATCCAGTTAGCAGATAGCAATTATTGCTCCCCAGCGAATATTGACCTCATATTGGGGACGGACTTATTCGCTAGAATCCTAGGTCCGAATTCAATATCTCGTTCTGCTGGTGAACCTGTAGCGATTGAAACCTTATTAGGTTACATAATAATCGGAAGGGCCCCAGTCATTAACACTACGTGCAATATTGTTCGTACGTATTGTACTGTACAAGAATCTCTAGAAAATTGTATGAATCGATTTTTCGAGTTGGAAGAGGTACCTAATGTGCCCAATTGCCTAACAAAAGACGAACAAGCTTGCGAAAATTATTATTGTGATACAACGCGCCGCGAATCGAACGGGCGTTATGTTGTTTCGCTGCCGTTTCAAAGTGACCCAATCGCGTTAGGTGACTCAATGCGTTCGGCCGAGAGTAGGTATTTATCTTTAGAGCGCCGCTTATTATCAAATCCCGCTATTAAAGAGGAATATGACAGCGTGTTCAAAGAGTACCTACAGCGAAATTACATGCATTCCGTTGGTACTGTTGCTGAGATAGGTACGACTAATGATCAATACGTAATACCACATCATGCAGTGGTACGTCAAGATAAAAGTACTACCAAGCTGCGCGTAGTATTAAATGCGAGTAATAAAACTTCTACCGGTAAATCGTTGAATGATTTATTGCATACCGGCCCAAATCTACAAAATGATTGGTTTCAAATAATTTTAAAGTTTCGATTATTACCAGTGGCAATAAGTGCCGATATTCGTCAAATGTTTTTAAGGATACTAACTGATCAAAATGACACAAAATACCTTAGGCTGTTGTATAGGTTCGATAAGAATGATCCTATCACTGTATTTGAGATGTCTCGAGTGGCATTCGGTTTGTGCTGCAGTACATACTTAGCTATTCGTACGGTGCGTCAACTTGCAGCCGATGAGCGTCAGCGCTTTCCTATTGCAGCGTCATTAGCCGAGTCAGATTTGTTTACAGACGATCTGGTCACTAGCTGCTCATCAGTAGCTAAAGGCGTCGACCTCTCAAATCAACTGATCGAGTTATTCGCGGCTGGAGGGTTCGAGCTAGTAAAATTCTCTAGTAACTCGCCCGAAGTTATGGCAGGAATTCCCGCGACTCATCGTGTATCTGAAGCGGTGGAGTTCAGTCCGGACAGTTACCTAAAAATACTTGGGCTGTTTTGGATACCGGCTGAAGACGTCTTTACATTCAGTGTTAACGCTGAGCATCGCGAGTGTACAAAACGGAGTATTCTTTCAACCATTGCCCGTTTATGGGATTTGATGGGATTCGTGGCCCCGGTAACTCTGCTATCGAAACTGATCATAAAATCCTTGTGGGAAGACAATATTGGATGGGATGACATTCCCCCTCCAAACATCGTGTCTTTATGGCAAACGATTGAGTCGGAATTGCCAATGTTTCAAAACATTAAATTGCCTCGTCACATAGGCGTGAATGATAACTGCATTGTCTCAGTAGTAGGCTTTGCAGATGCTTCAGAACGCGCCTATGGCGGCGTGGTATATTTACATGTTAATTTTCCGAACGAAAATCGTTCGGTAGTTAATTTGGTTTGTGCTAAATCGCGAGTAGCGCCGTCAAAAATTGTAATTACACTGGCTAGGATGGAATTGTGCGCTAATGTAATACTCTCTCGATTAATGCGCTTGGTAATTGACGCCTATTCTGAACGTTGTCAAATTTCAAATATTTACGCGTTCACGGACAGTACCGTGGCACTCGCATGGATTCATTCTTGTCCTACTCGGTGGCAAACTTTCGTCGCTAATAGGATTTCTAAAATTCAAAATGAATTAGATCCTCGACACTTTCATCACATTTGTGGAAAAGATAATCCCGCGGACTGCCTCTCCAGAGGCCTCACTCCCGCTCAGTTGATCGAGCACCCACTCTGGTTCAATGGCCCTCCGTTTTTTCGAATGCCGGTCTCAGAATGGCCAGTGCATCACTTTGATCCCACGGCTGTAGTAGACAAAATACCCGAAATAAAGGTGAATGTCCTAGCAACTACAGCTGCGGCCCCTACTACGACTGCTGTGTTTTATGATGTCGCTGCCAAAGTGTCTTCATGGTCGAAGTTGCTTCGAATAGTGATCTACGTGCTTCGGTTTGTGAAAAAACTACCTCGGAAATTTGTGGTTTCTCATTTAGATCAAGCCGAAGATTACGTGATAAAAGACTTGCAAAAGATTCATTTTGCCAGCGAAATCAAAAGCGCCGAGTCAGGTAATAAATTACCCCCTGCTTTTCTAAAGCTCAATGCTTTTCTCAAAGACGGTATGTTCAGAGTAGGTGGTCGCCTTGTACACTCGGAGTTAGATTACGATAGTCGTCATCCGTTATTACTCCCACGCAAAGATCACATAGTAAACTTAATTATTGATCATTACCACCAAAAATACCTACATACTGGTCCGCAATTATTAATGTCTTTGCTGAGACAACGGTATTGGATACTGGCGGCTCGTAACATAGTACGCAAACGTGTGCAGCAATGCAACATATGTTTCAAGGTAAATCCTCGAAACACGGCGCCATTCATGGCTGACCTACCGGCTTGCAGGGTCCAAGAAGCTAAAGCGTTCTGCCATACTGGCATGGATTACGCGGGACCATTGCATATAGTGCCATACCGTCGCCGTGGAGTGCACAGTATAAAAGCTTACTTATGTTTATTTGTTTGTCTTGTAACCAATTCAGTACACCTTGAATTAGCATCAGACTTGAGTACTGATGCCTTTTTAAACGCGTTAAAAAGGTTTATATCACGCCGCGGGCCCGTAGCAGTTCTTTATTCAGATAACGGTACAAATTTCATAGGCGCGAAGTCGTACCTCGATGCAATGTATCAGCTGTTAGAATCTGAACAGTTTAAAGATAAATTTGCTAACGAAGCGCGTGATAATCGAATTGAGATCAAATTCTATCCGCCTCTAAGTCCTCATTTTAATGGAATGTCAGAGAGTAATGTCAAGAGTGTTAAAAATCATCTCAAGAAGATAGTAGGAAATCAATTACTGACATTCGAGGAAATGACTACGGTTCTCGTTCAAATAGAGGCCCTATTAAACTCGCGTCCTCTTTCAGTGTTAAGCAGTGACCCTTCTGAGCCACTTGCGCTTACGCCCTCGCATTTTCTCGTTATGACACCCTTAAAATCACTGCCTTCTGAGGATTTGACCAATGCTAATGTCACTCTTCTCCAACGTAAACGTGTCGTTGATAGCTTAGTGCAGGCGTTTTGGAAAAGATGGAAGATAGAATATCTTAATACTTTGCAAGTCCGTAGTAAATGGCTGACCCATACAAAGCCCATTCTGGAAGGCACGGTTGTGCTGTTGAAATCTGAGAACAGTGCTTGTCTAGACTGGCCTTTGGGGGTCATAGAGCGTACATATCCTGGAAAGGACAAAATAATCCGTACCGTGGACGTACGCACTACGTCTGGTCTGTATAAGAGACCTTTAGTGAAGGTTTTTCCATTACCTAGCCAATAGACAACCCATTATAAAGCATACAGTCCACTAAATATCGATAAGTTTAATTAGATTAATTTAGTTACAAGTAAATCTTACATTAAAATTACATTGTTACCTTAATAAATTACTAAATAATTAGTTTTTTTTTGCGTTTTGAAGGATTTCATCCTGTCAAACTCGGGGGCATGGATAGGCTAATTTGCTGACTTACTAGGAGGGAATACACAGTGACAATACTCCTTTCCCTCGCACTTGTGCAACTCCAATCACCTGTCTCTTCCTATAATCCATCACCCCGTGTTGGACCATCGCGCCCGCCGCAACTGCGGCGGCGGAAAAAAGAAGAGGTTAAAAAATGGCGAATCGACTCGCGCGCGCAAAATTACTGAGATACGTATAAAAATGAATAAACTCGAAAATACTGAACTTTGTGTCCTAAAATTGTTGTGGATTGTGAAGAATTGTGTTGCCCTTGTGTGTGAGTGCCGGCAGTGCTGTAAGCTCAATTTATACACCATATTTTGGAAACATTGGCTCCAGCAGACACGAGCAGGTGAGGTCCTACCACTATTTCGTTGTCCTTTCTTTGTCACTGTGTATTGGGGAAAAATAATTTGTCTTTCGAAGCTACTCAATCAATTCTGAACCTGCGCGTAATCAATCTATTTATCATGAAATGAGTGTTTTTCTGCCTCTGAATAATTTTTTACCATCGGTGAAGTCTGTATAACAGGATAATTGATAATGGTATTTCATAACCCTGAATACAAGATAGTACTACAGGATTGCTAGTAACTAATGACCATTGGTCATAAAATAAAGGCAACTTGCCAGCATAATTTATCATATTATCTAACGGCGGCCGTGCATCTGATGCTGCTGCGACGGTCTTGAAGAGCTGTATGGCTGACTCATGTTCTGAGGCGGAGGGGTTCTTCTTCGGATAGGTAGCTGCCTTATCAGAATTCTTATCCACTTTGAAACAGTTTCAATGGTGGATAAGGACCATTCCAGTTTAAATTTTTGGACGAGTTGGTTGCTGCTAGCACAGTTGCTAGCAGCAACCAACTCGTCCAAAAATTTAAACTTTTATTTATTTTTTTTTTATTATTTTTACTGTGTCTCAGTAGACATGATGCTGTAGGTTGCATAAGATGCGCTCTGCAACCATAAGCATCTTGATAATCGCCGGATCAGCTTCTTTATAACAAAAGAGGTTGTTAATCGCCTGACTAAGACAGGATATTTCAGTAGCAGTTTGTTTCTGTCGCTCAATTCAATGCTCTTATCACGTTTAGCGGTCATTTATGATATGGCTGCTTTCATCTCAGCATTCAGGTGCCGGAGCATCGATGAGTTTGCAGTTACTTGGAAGTAGGTATTTTTATGACAACTTTTTTCGAACTTCTGTGAAGAGACGATGTGTGGTGGTATGTTCCAGTCTGACTGCTAAATCCTTATGAATTTCAGTTAAGTAGGTGCTTGAAATAGTAGGGTCATCGCATAATAATTGAAGAATCGCGTCATCTAGCATGGTCGGCAGATTCTTCGCAAGAAATAGCAATTTGTAAGTTGCCGGCGCTGGTGCCTTGTATTGGATGATCAACAGCGGAAGTATCGTGAGCAGCACCATTGACATCAGAAAAATCAGGGATCGGTTTTGCATTTGGTACTGAGGTCGGCGCGGCTGTATGGGTATGACCATTTGGTTCGATCTCATTTCCTTCGAGCAACCCGGTGACGCGGTTACCATCATGAAAATCGCGAGTCGTGTTGAAATTAAAACGATCTTCGCTAAGTTAAGAAACAGACCAAAGTACTGTTCGCAAAACTTTTACGGGTAGTACAACTCCAAAGAGAAGTACGCAAACCCAGGTGTGACCATCACTATGTAGGTAGATATTTTAGTATCAATGCGTCTGCTTTATTAGTCAAGAAACAGTCCTAAAATACTGCTCGCAAAACTAATTTATCGGGTAGTGACGACTCCAAAGAGAAGCACGCAAACCCAGCAGAAAGAAACATAGGTAAAAACGTAACTATAGGCAGGTAAACTCACACGCAGAACAAGTTGTAAAATGAAACTTATATTACTTATAATATAAAACTGACCTTGAGACTCCGAGCGGTAACGATTCTCTCTACTCGGAGATCGACTCTGTGAACAACTTGTTGTCTAGCTTCTGAAGCTTCTTCGTAATTGTCGTTTTTCTTGCGTTTAGGCATGATAATGATGTTGTATATCACTTCACTTTAACTTAAAATACAAAAATAAAGCGACACACAGTACGATCGTGGCGAGCACTAGAAAGCGAATGAAGGCGTGGGTAGGTAGGTTACGGATCTAGGGTGTTCGACTTTTTGTTTATTATATACCCTCAAGTTTAGTGCGAGATGGCGTACCACTAGGCGGTACTACGAGTTATAAATCTAATCCCGAAGGACGAAGCATGAACATAATAGCGATATGAAAACTGCAAACGTTATTTCAAATCTACGATATGCCACAGAGTAGCAGACTTGAACTTTATCCAGTGGGACAAATACAGTAACCCACGTTTTTGGAATGATTTGGTTTAGTTCTGTGTACAGAAGTGGACTGGTGACCGCGCCATGCGCCATGGACACGTGGTCGGCAACCACATCCTTAGGACGGAGTGTGTTTACAGATATGTAGTGGTAGAGACAGATCACTCAAAAGATGGGTTCATTTGGAAAGTACATATACTTCTCATCAAAAACATCGAAACACTACCAAGATTTTCTTTCTGGTGACAAATAACCAAATAAGAGGATTATTTCTGAAAGAAAAATCATCATTATTAATTATGCTGGCAGTTCGTAACTTGTACCTTGTTCGTAACGTCTATTACAATATTTTTTTAATACTTGAGAAGTTTTTGGATTGTTTTGATGAGAAGTGTATTTATTCGTCCAAGTTTGAGTCGGACTGACGTCCTCGGTACGTCTTGTACCGAGTCTGTCGTCTTGTTTTGTTATTATGAGAGATAACCAAAATAAAGTTTAACAAAAAATATTGATGGAAATGGCATCGGTATTTTGTGTTGCCTGTAGAGTATAAACTCCCTTTAAGCTTGTTTTTTTAGAGGCCTTGTCGGGATATTTCGTTGCACAACCCGAACCCTTTGAGTGAGCTATCTCTACTAGCTTTATTAATAAACCTTAAACAGTTCCAAAGTAATTACATTACCCAAGCCACGACCGTAACGCTGGGTTATGGACTTTGATGAACATTTCTTATTAATGTCGTAATTTTCACTGCAAAGGGACAATGATTGTTTATTTATTTTCTCGTGGTGGCAGTGGACTATCTGTTGATTGTTTAGAAGGTAATTACATTTTAATTTTCTAATTGGTTTTGAAATGGTCGGGTGTTTTTAAAAGGTGAGAATTATTATACGAGCTCATTTTCTCTATATTTATTAATGGTAACGTCTGCATTGCTGTCTGTATAAAATGTATGTACACATTGTACACGTATAACTCGTGTTCTACTGGACGGATTAAAATGTGGTTTTCACGGTCGTATGGTTTATTGAGGAAAGTTACAGTATACTTATGGTACTTAGTTTGGTCAGAGAGCTAGAGCTACATTTGGGAAGGAAGTTGGAGGCAAAACCAAAAAAGCGAAATATAAGTGATCGGTTAATCACATTTTGCGTATAAACTTTTTCGAGAACCCAACTTCTTCTTGACCAGTTTTGAAGCAGTTTTCCTTTACAGGAAGGATACATTTTATGTGTATAAAATATATTTGCAAGAACGTTTCAAGCGAGTTGAGCTATAAACAAATGCTAGTCTAATTTGACGTTTCAGTGGATAAAAAACAGTACAGCATGATCTACTATTCAGTTGGGAAAAACAGGACAGCATGATCTACTACTCATTGAAGTCGGTTCTTGGCCTGAGCCACATGGACAGAAAATAGGAAGTTTTACTTAGTTGGAGATTAAATTTATTTTAAAAAGAAAGTACAACTCCATTCCATGGTTTTTAAGTTGCCTGACCCAGGGCTGATTCTGGCCAAATGAGAAAAAAAAAGAATTCTGTATTTTTACGGTACCAATCGAAAGGATCGTTTAAAAGGATCAATTATTTAAAAGCAACATAGTATCTTAAATAAAAGGAACGCCATAATCCATCACCATCTTCAATATTTAATGTATTTTCCTTTTTTGTGGCATAGGCGTGGTGTCCCGGGCGTGTTGCTTTTCATAATTGAAGAGTTGGTGATATTTTTACAAACGGTGAAATAAGGTTTATATTGGCTCTAAAAAGCCATTAAAAGTTGATGGTGATCAAATTGATGTTCCGCTGATTTTAAACAATGTTTTACAGGTTAATAAATTCGTCGGGTTTGTCATTAGGGTTTTGAAGCTAAATGGAGAAAACGGAATCCCTAAAATTTCGTTAGGTCCATCTGCCTACGTGTGCCCAATTTCACATTCAGTTTTACACGTATCAAGTTAAAATTTGGTGCTGGCTGATATTACAAAACCGGAAATAATAAATTTCATAAATTTTTTAGTGCATTGTAGGTTGGATTTTATTTTTCGTTACACCTTATTGTAATTTTTATGTATTATGCAAAATAAATATTCATGCATAATATAGGATTCCAAAGGTCCCCTCTGAATTTATGAAGCGTGGGTTTTACGAATCTACACTGGTCTCCAAAAAAATCGACCCACCTACGTTTTTTCGCAAAAAAGTGTCCCATGGGTTTTTACTGCAATCGATAGATATTTTTTATGTTGATAATGAAAAAATGCAATTATGGGGTTGTAAAAAACCTAAAAATCTCGCGTGGTACGGTATATTTTACATAAAAATGTGTTATGATAATGAAACCATAACATTTGGCAAAATTAACGATTTTACTTTAAGTGGCAAAATTTATGTTTTTTGACATTTAAAAACATTTTCGCTTCACCTTAGTATGGGATATTTCCTCCTCTTGCTTTAATGACTGCTGCCATACGCCGATTCAGCGAACGGATCAGCTTTTTGATGTCTTCTTGGGGTATCTGTTCCCATTCTTCCGTTAATGCGGCTTCCAGCTGATCTAACGTCTCTGGAACTGGATTTCGGGCTCTAACTTTCTTTTTTATCTGGTCCCAGAGATGTTCGATCGGATTTAGGTCCGGACTATTGGCTGGCCACTGCATAACTGGTATGCCAACCTCCCTAAGATATCCGGTTACAATTCTGGCGACGTGTGGTCTTGCGTTATCTGTGGTATGCATGAGCTGGAAATTTTCGCCAATATATCCCGCGTATGGCATTACATGAGGTTCCAGAATATCCGTTATGTAATTTTCAGCATTAACCGTACGATTCCGAAAGAAAACCAGCTCCGTACGTCCGGTCAAAGAGATGCCTCCCCAAAACATTGTAGAGCCTCCTCCAAACCGGACTGTTTCTCTTATGCAGCACTGAGCATAACGTTCTCCTGGTCTTCTCATAACGTTACGACGTCCGTCAGAGCCTACAAGGAACATTCGGCTCTCATCACTGAACAGAACTGTCTCCCATTGACCAAGATCCCATTGGATGTGTTGCCGAGCAAATTTTAACCTTGCTTGCCGATGAGATGCAGTGAGTTTTGGTCCCGTGGCAGGCTTGTGTGGTTTCAGGTTTTGCTCCCGAAGTCTTCTTCTCACCGTATTCTCACTTACAGCCACTCCACGAGTGTCTCTCAGCCTGCCCTGCACATCAACAGCAGAAAGATGCCGATTTCTCAAGGAAGTCAAGGCAATAAAACGGTCATCCGTCGTGTTTGTGACACGTCCTCTTCCAGATCCTGGTCTCCGGCGGTACTCTCCCGTCTCTAAGTATCGTTTATAAACTCGACGCACTGCTGATCGACTCAAATTTAATCTTCTTGCCACATTTCGCTGACTTAGCCCTTCACGAACGAGAGCTACCACTTGAGCGGCTTCTGCTTCAGTTGTATCCATATTTTATGATTAAAAGCAACAAATATGATTGTTCTAACAAAAGATTAAATCACTACGATGCACGGTGAATGAATATGCCGCGGCAAAAGTTCGAAATAAACTAACCTTGCACTCTATGCAAAAGTCATTAATTTTTTATCAGTGCTTTTAAAATGTTACAAATACCCACAATAGCACTTGTATTCGTCTAAAACAATGTCAAGTGGGTACTCAGATGTTTATTTATAAAGCATAAGCAAAACATACCAATATGTCAACGCATACTTAAGATAACAACTTTGTTACTCAAAATTAGCGGGTGGGTCGATTTTTTTGGCGGCCAGTGTAAAACAATGTTAAGACAGTACAATTTGATGAGTAGGTAGGTACTCTTCCCTAGAACTATTTAGTTGGATAAACTTCCAACGATAACAATATTAAATTTTAGTCATGCAACTAAACTTTAAACTGTAACGTGGTTCGACATGCCTGGGGCTGTTTTATTTTTGTTAAGATATGGAATTCAAGATTAATGATTTTGATGACACAACATAGAAAAGGTGGGGAAAAAATTTAGAAAACAATGAGCATGTAATGACAAAATGTGAAAAAAGAGAGATACAATAAAAATTAACCACTACTTAACACTGTTAAAGCTCTAAAGTCCCGCGAAGTAAACTCTGGCAACTCGTAAAAACTGGCAATAACCGGTGCTCGCCGGATTCGGGCTCTGTTTGTGGATCTACTTGTACAACTTATCGCCGCAATCCGACTGTTCAACTCTGAACTCGTCTCGGTGAGAGTGGGTTGATGAGCAAAATTTGTGTACTACCCACATATTTTACGTTGAAAAAAGAACTTTAGGAGAATTTGTCTGCGTACCGAGCGCTAGCGGACTAAACGCTCAAAGTTTGCTGGTAGGTAGTCACAAGTAAAAATAATATTTATTCAGTTATAAATAGTTAAATTATTGTATTTATTCAACACATGAATTGGTAAAATCTGTTCAGCGGGAGACCCGTCGTGGGATAAGAAGGCACTGCAGTGTTTAATTACCTTTTTTGTTTAGCGGGCAATACAATAGCGCTTCTGTTCCGTTTTGATTCTAAAACAACTGTTACTATTTCTTTAGTTTTTAATTCAAAATACCGACAAAAGGCTCCTAATTTTGGTTTTAATGTAGTTCACAACGTTAGTTTACAATTTGGCCACGACGGGTCTCTTTCTGAATTGACTCTAGGTACCGTGTATCTTAATCGACGGGATATTTTATTTATTTATATACTTAACGGGTTCACAAAACAGACTACAATCAAATAAGCGTATGCATAAACATTGTCAATAGTTCAGATCTAGATTCGTAATCAAATATGTAAACACGACAAAGTTACAAACTGTTGTTGCAAACTTATAAATTAAATTACCCATAAACCGGGCACTGAAAAAATTAAACATTGTTATCATTGAAACCTAATATCAAGATTCTGAAGAGACATCGCTATTGATAGGTTAAATAAACAAAACAAAACTTGTATACGCATTCCCCGGGTAGCGGGTTCTATTCCGTACACCATCACTCTTTGTCCCCATGACACCTCAATATGGATCCGTCAGCGGCATTATATTGATGACTCGTGTGACACGACGCTATATATCGATAGTTTTATGGGCGATCCAATTTGTTAAAATGTTTTGTTTAAATATTGACTATGTAAATGGCCCCTATCCAAAGCGATAGGTAACAAGTGGCGATCACAATGGGCCTGCACAGCCGCAGAGAAAATAAAGCAGCAAAGAGATAAAAAAAGTAGCTGGCTTGACAAGCCACTCTAACAGTTAGAAAGGTAGAAGTTGGACAGAAGAAGTAACTAAAATAACAACATTTATATTTTCCCGTGCTTATTTTTATTCATAATAAGAAGGTCTATCACTAGTTCTAATTTAATAGAAATAATCGTGGCTTGGTATATTTTTTTTTAATTACTAGTGGTACACCACCTTCTATAAATAATAATAAAGTAAAGAATAGAGAAGTAGATAAAAAGATCGCAATGTAAATTCGTAATTTAAAAAAAAAACAACCTCTAATTATAAAGTGCATATACCGACTCGGACCCTCTCGTTAGAAAGTATTATGTTCCTTGCTCGGACCCGTCGTGGCTCGTGATAAAACTGTGTTCTAATCAAAACCGTGTTCAACTGGACTCGCGTTCCAGAGTTAAATTAACAATTCGAATTCTATTTATTTATATGTGTGTGTATGCAGGTGAAGTAATCACACCTAAGGAACAGTTGAAGACAAAAAAAATGTTTAAATTAGTGTATGTTTTATTTATGTGACGTGTAAAAAGTACCTACAAAGAAGGTCTTGGTTACAAATGTTGTTGAGACGAAAAATGGGGGCATTAATATTGCCTTTTTGTTAATTTGCCTCAATTCAAATATCAAAGAATTGCCTTTGATCAATTTCGATGCATTTTTCATTGTACACAGTGGATAGAATTTCGGCACAATACAACACGGTTTAATCAACAAATTAACGTGTATCCGGAGCTGTTTGCAATCAGGCGATGGATTGTGCACTCGCCGTATATTCCAACTGAACCTGAAATTGGGTTGGTTTTTTATACTTGTTGTAGTCAAGTGAATGTCACTGACTAGCTGGGACAAGCGCCTAGCTTTCATTCATTCTTGGATTGTATTTAGTGCTACTTCACTCAGTAGGAATTTGACATGAATTGAGATCCCAAACTTGGGTAACTTGGCCTTAGAAGAAAGCTTTCAAGAAAGCCTTGCTTAGTCCTCATAGATTTGAGACTCGTTTTTACTTGTAGAAGCGCAGCCGGTAAACATCCACTGTTAAATTACACCCACCATAGCATGCATAGCATAGAACCCATAGCGTGTTATGCGGGGGCCTTTGCCATAATCACCACGCTTGGCAGGCGGATTGGTGATCGCAGTATCAGTATAGTACTCAGGTGGATGCTGCTGCCCATCCCCTGGTGTAATCCCTTAGTTAGCTTTAACAATATCCAAAGTAGGAGTTGGAGGACTCCTATTCGTAGGCCGTGACCACCACAGCTCATATAAGTATAATATATACGAAATTTCAAATATAATATATTGACCGTTTTTAGTGAAATGGTCACCGAGGAGATCGTTGTCTTCTAGGTATACCTGGAGCTTTTTATGAACTACATGCTACATTGTTTTGCACAACAAGGAGGTAATAGAAAAATAGATCAGTAATTGGATCGGTAAGACTACTTCTTGTACCTTTTGTACCTGTTTGTACCTAATTATTGGAATTAGCAAGTTGAATTGGCAATGGGTAGGTCATATAGCTCGAAGAACTGATAAAAGTTGGGATACGTAAAGGTTCTCGAGTGGCGACCACAAACCGGACGACGCGGCAGACGAAGGCCCTTCATTTGACGGACTAAAGACATCATAAACGTCGCAAGTCGGTGGATGGAGGCGGCTCAAGACCGTGCGTCGTGGCCTATGTTCAGCAGTAGACTTCTACAGGCTGATGATGGTGATGAATTTTTTTAATTAGTTTATAGTGAATATAGAGAGAGAGAGTTAATAAAAAGTTACTAATGACTTCAAATGTACGGATAATGAAAAGCTTCCATCAGGGAAGTTAACCAGCAGGTTCTTGTTGTCTCAGCTGCGCGGCTGCAGAGAATTCAGAGGTGTAGTTGAAAGCTCAAACGATATTGCGAGCAAATAGCTCACATAATAAAGCTGAAACTGGGCGAGTTGAGAAATATCTGAAAGGATAAAACGGAAGATACCTAGCTGCCTGCTAGAAAGGTAATAAACTCTTTTATCAAAATTTAAAATGAGCTTTCCACTATATTGCCTTGTTTATAGCTGGAACCAAGCGTTCCTCACTATTCTTTATTGGTGAAAAATTACTCTGGAAGAAAATGAAGCATTCAGTTCACTATGCAAAGAGTATTGGTGTAGTGGAAGTGACTGACTTCCGAACTGAAGTTGATGGGTTCGAATCGAATTTTTTGTAAAAAGTAGCTTCAATTGCATTATCATCATCATCATCACCGACCTGTTTACGTCCATTGCTGGACGAGGCCTCTCCCATTCAATGCAATAGAAGTATTTGCCATAATCACAGTTTGGTGATAAGTACTCAGGTGGATGCTGCTGCCCATTCCCTGGTAATCCCTATGTGGGTGTAGTAAAAGGCTTACTTTTACTACATCCACGGGAGGAGAAGGAGGGGTCTATTCTTAGGTCAAACACGCCACGGCAATATTGCATCGCACAATTTTAAATACTGACTGATGATACAGGGAGTGAGAGCAAAGGCTTTTAATACATATATTCGTCCATTTTTAACCGACTTCACAAAAAGGAGGAAGTTCTCAATTTGGTTGTTTTTTCTTTTATTTTTAATGTTTGTTACCTCATATCTCCGGAGTTTATGAACCTATTTGGATAATTCTTTTTTATTTGAATAGATATACTTCCAGATTGGTCCCATTTTTTTCAGAATCCAGTTCTGATGATGGGATCCATGAGGAATTGAGGGAACTCCTCAAATATTGTAGGCATACCTATGGCGATTTTGATATTTTCAGGAACAAACCAAGCATTTGCATTCAGAAAGTATCATAACCACTATGGTTCTTATATAATTTTTTTTTCATCCAGATATTTAGACGAATACTATGGCGAAAGTCGGTTTTTTAAATGAAAAGTTATGTAAAAACAAATCTCGGTGCGTGAAAATTTCTCGTTCTACAAAATGATTGATATAATTCACGAAAAATATTTTCATAGAGCATCTCTAAAGTTATTTTAGTAAAACAATTATTAGTCGAACAAAACCTACTTATAGCTTAGTAAATTAGCATCAGGCACATAATAGGACATCGTTAGCGTTCCTTTGACGACAACCGGAGACAACACAGTGTGGCAACGACACGTCCGCAAACACACGTGAACTGAATGCCGTGGCATTGAGGATACAGGGGTGCGATTTTTTTTATGTCATCCAGTGACTAAACTTGAGTAAAATTGTCGCTTATCCCCGATTTCCAAATTTCTTTATATTGAAACTCATTGATGACTAAAATTATTATACCTATTGATATCAATACAAATGTCTCCTCGAGTACATCTCCTGAAAAACGGTAATTTACGGCCTTTTTGATGACATTTAGTCACTGAGTGACATTCAAAAATCGCACCGCAGGAGATGTACTCTACGCATACGCCGTTTCACGTGACAATAAATAGCACTTGCCTCCGATGCGAAGGTCGTTGGTACAAATCCACAGGGGGCCGATTCTACTATTTTTAAAGAAAAACCATTCGTAGACCATGCAAAAACAATTCAATTACAATTCTCATTAGAAATGGTAGTCTGCTTTTGTAATTGTATCTCCATTGAATTGCATTTGTCTCGATTTAGAGTTGTTGGTAGAAAAGCGATCGGTGTAGCCAATACAATCATTTTATATTCTACCACGTGTAATAAAAAATATTAAAAAAATGAAGCATATAATCTCGATCGATTTTACGATTGTTTCTGAATGGTCATAATTATAATCCAATTGAAAAACCATTGAAGTTAGTAGAATAACAAAAGTGTCAAAACTGACAATTTTCAAACAATACAATTCAAACACAATTTGTTTAGTAGAATTGGGGCTCCGCTCATACACTAATGGATTTTCCATTTTAAAAAGGTTAAAGCGATACTCTTATGTGCTCTTGGTGAAGGAAAACATCGTAATTTAAACAGCATGATAAACAAAAATTTAAAAAACATGGTGGCGGGAATAACCCGCATAGTAGCATTTCTTCGAAACCAACTGTCTCTTCCAATCTTACGGGTTCATTCACTATACTCACTATTTACATGGCCCCTATCATCATCAGCTAGTAGAAGCTCACTGCTGGACCCTATCCCCATAAGTTGCCCCCATCCACCGACTTCTTCGAACACTATAGGTAGGTAATTATTATTATCATTATTATCATTATTGATATCACTCGTATTTTACAGAAACTAAAATGGTGTCTAGACAAACCTAACTTAGGTTTTAAGACTACTAACCAAATTCTGTAATTAGTTTGTTTGATAAATAAATAAATATTCCCAAGCTTAAAGTGGACACTGACTTACTCATAGGAATGTGACCAAGAAAAAACGAATGACACGAACTCACTCATTACCTGAAATATATAAATCGATGAATGTGAAAATACAACTACGAGTACACACACACAAACTATACAGGGTGTCCTACGCCAATGCCACATGGACAGCGAGTACCTTAAATATAACTTAATGAAGACTTTATTTTATCATTAAAAGGTAGTAATACTGTATTCAGTGATTTTTGAAAAGCTAGCTCTGTACTAAAACCGGCCAAATGAGAACAAATACATTGAACTGTTTTTTTACGGTACCTACCGATCGATAGAATCGTTTACAAGAATCAATTATTTTAAAACAAAATAGTTTCTTAAATTAAAAGGAACACCGTCAATTTAAACAATTAAATAATGATGCAATAAAGTAAAACTTCATATCTTATATATGGCATAAGCATGAGACACCCTGTATACTGCGGAACTGGATCACAAGAAGACCACAGAATGAACAGTATTATTAATTTTGTACTGTAGCCTTGATAGGTACGGGTATACAGGCTTATGTTGTCTAATCTAACGTGATTTGTCGATTAGTCGGCCGACCTGAGCAATTAATAACAATTTCATTAAAACACGGACAATAGGCTCTAACGCAGCGTATCCAGCTCTCTCAGCTAGAAGAGAATCAGTATATCAACTTAAAAATATACGTGTCTAACTATACTACTATGGCTGTGGTCTCGTCGTAACCCTTCTAAAACTATTTTTAAAAATAACTGAATATACAGGATGTTTTTTGAAATGGGACAAATTATGGGCATATCCGAATCCTTAAGAGATACGGGAAAACTGTCTTTCGAACCACTAACTCATTTTGTATGAAAACGATTTTGGCATAGTTTTTTTTTTGGTCAAGTGTGAGTTCTCCAAAAAAATTAGTTGTTTTGATAAAAAAAAAATTCAAATACAATTGTAAATTGTTTCATAAAATAAATGAAATGAAATGAATCTATTCGACGAAGCCTAATAACGGTTTTTACCAATGAACATTGAATAGCCAATCATCGTGCATTATATTTGATGGGTTACCTTGTCATTAGAATTTGTGAAGCAACTTTTACTATGCCTTCAGTGATATCAAATGTTTCATTTACAATAACAATATGACATAACACCCAACGCAGAAACATACATAGACTTGATCCCACACCTAGATTCAAGGAATCACCAGGATTAAAAAAACATTGTAAAAAGCTGAGCTATTGATTATTTAACAATTTTACTTCAAGGAATGCGCTATAGTTTTATGGTCACTGTATAGAATATAGATGATGTACATTATAGAGATGATAGAGTGCTACCCAAAATATATTCAATAGATAATTTGATTTACTCTATTTGCCCTTTGCATGGAGTAATGCTACTGGTTCTCAACAGCATACTGCGATGACTCGGCGCTCACATTATCACCTCTGTATAGTCAGCGCTGACCTCGGTGCTTTGACAGGATATGGATCAATTAGGGTTTAATTATTCGCGGGTTCGAAGGCGATGAACGTGCACTTTCAAAGGGAAGATTATTAATCAGTATCTAGTTTGACAGGTATAGAAAATTCAAGGGTAAAACCAAGTTGGTATCATGTAATATTTTGAAGTCGAGCTTTTCTATATTTTTTGGGAAATTTTGTGTATTATTTACTGAAGAAATTGTATATATCCACCGCCTAGCTAGTCAGGTATCCTTAGATATTTGTTCAGGGTTTTCTGGGTATTTTCTATGCATAATAAAAAATAAATCTATCTATGTAATGCATTGTATTAAGTAATATCAGTTATCTAGTACCCATAACACAAGCTCTGTTTAGCTTGGGGCTAGATAATGTTGTGTGAAATGTCCAGCATTTATTTATTTATTTTATCCTTCATGACATAAGATAGCCCAAAAGTCACATACATACTCCTGATCCCACACTGTGTCGTGGGTATCAGGAACTACAAGTACCATGGTACCATAACACCCATACCCGAAACAAATATTTGCAGATCATACAAACATTTGTCCCACAGCAGGAATTGAACCCGCAACCTCTCGCATAACAGCCGGCTACTCGCCCGCCACGCCACGAAGGTCGTAACACATTTGGTGCAAATGAGTCAATATTGTGGGTAAACTAACGTCAAACCATAATCCTTGATTGTATGATAAAGATCGGCTTCACCATTACTCGTAATATTTACATCGTTTTTACCTTAGTGCCTGGTCTTCCTCAAGGTTCATTCTTCAAGTCCAAGTTTCTACCATGAAAGCGATTAAACCTAAAACGTTCGTTAGCCTAAGATCTTGTCCAACTGAGGCGTTTTACGCGCGATTCGACTCGTGCGATTGTGAAATACTAGAGCTTCATACATTTCGTCCACATGCGGTCACGCGTTTTGCCGCTCGCGCGAGCGCAAAACGCGCATCAGTCGCTCGTAAATCGCCTCATCTGGCCCCCGATTCTACTAAACAAAATATTGTGTTTGAATTGTTAATGAATTATCTCAAAATGGTCACTTTTGACACTTTTGCTATGCAAAAAGTGTCAAAAATATCAAATTTGTGGACAAGCTGTAAAAACAATTGAAAGTCAATCAATGCAATATTATTTGAATTAAGAATGTTATAGCTGGTGGCGGCGCCGCCTTTAGGTACTTTGCGGTTATAGTTTTTGTGTAAAAAAGTTTTAGTCAGGAATCTTGCACCATGCAGGTTTAATTTTAATTTAAATTGGCTTACGTTAAAACGCCAACTTAAACCCCCTTTCAATTCTTTAACCCTTTTTATTTTATTTATCTCAGTATTTGCAGTAGGACTAGGAGATTTTAACGAGTACCATGAGCTACTGTTGATCCCAACAGAAGCTAGTTTGCGCGAATAAACATAGTGTAGAGACATATTATGTTCAAATCCGCGCTTCATGCGATTTGCGCAATCGCCGTAACTGCGGCTTGCACACAGATTACTACAATAGTTGTAAATTTGGAGCTCTGTCAATAGCGACACAGCTCAAAGCAAATAGCTAAATCACTGCATATTGCTCATCTGGCGATACCGAACTATGGGTTTAATGTATGTTTTCACTGGTGAAATTTACAGAAAGTGTATTATCTTAATAAATAAGTCTGCATAAGTATTAAAAAAATTATGGAATTTGCTATGTGTCGGTTTGGTGTATGCTGAGTTATGATATTGTAAATGTTAATTGAAAATAAACAAATAAATTAATCTGTTATAGAAAAATTTTTGTATTGAAAAAATTCAAGGTAAGTATACTCAGGAAATCTCTCTCTAAATTACATTCATAAGTCTAAAATTGGATGAATCTAAAATCAGCAGCAAAAGCTTGAATCACCTCATTTAACATGCTTTTGCCATAGTTTCTGTTTGTAAGGTTCAAATCTTTCATGGCGATTTTGACCCAGCTCCATACGTTTCATTGAGCTCAAACTTTGCTTAGCTGTCAAGTTCTGATGATAATACAATATTACAGGAGCAGCGAGATGGAGGGCGATTACGTAATTCTGTTGTAATATTGATTTCAATCGATTTCAATATTGTTTCTATTTGAAATAACGTTTATGCGATTACCTAATTTACGCAGACTTGATGCAATTAATCTTTGTAAGCAAAATGCGTAAACTTGGTAGTCGCAAGAGCGTCATTTCAAATAGAAACAGCATTGAAAACGATTGAAACCAATAGCAACAGAGTTACGCAATCGCGACACTGATCTCATGAAGAATACGTAACTCCTTGATGTATAATAATAGACCTGCAGTTTTTATTACAAGTCACATCATCATCAGTTGGAATTATATTTCCGAAGCAAAAGAGCGTTCGATCAATCTGTTAATTGCTTTCTTTTAGGATATTGTATCATATGTCATAAGGCTTCATAATTCAAAGTGAACCATGGCGACGTCCGTATCACTCTGCATTCTTATAATCAGTAAGCGTCATGACAGTGAACCGGCTCTTCTGATGTCCCTGTGCCTCCGTCAACAACGTTGCTATAATCCTAGGCTAATCCTTGTGGACGGCTCGCAATACTACTACCATCAAACTAACCAACAACTTTCTCTTATTCCTTCGACTCAAGGTTGAGAATCGCATCATTTGATGGTTGAAGCAAATTGGCACATGGAATCAATGTCATAACAGCATGTCCGTGATGGATGGAAGGAATGTCAGTGTTTTTGGTTTATATTGGATTGAGAGAACCGATGGTCTAGTGGCCTGACTTCCTTTTATAATGTCGTGGGTTCAAATACCGATCGTGTACCAATGGATTTTTATCTCAGTACTATGCGAGTGACGCTGCGGATGAAAGTTTCATGGATGCGAGGCTGCCTCTGTCTTAGATAATCCTGACTTGAACCTCATCCGCAAGAGAGCTAAGTTTTAAAAGATTATTCTTTGCTAAACATTTAAAAGCTCTCAAACCAATCGGCTTATTTCTGGGAAAGTACATTTGTACGTAAAATGTTTTTTGTTTATCTTTTGCTACCTAAATTATTAATGACGTTACGTCTTTGTATTACTTTATTGAATAAACGAAGCGAGGTCGCTGAGTCACCTTGGGTGGATTTGTATGTATGTGTTTTTATTGGTTGAAGGTAGTGTATAAGATGAAACCATACATATACATACATATAGTTTTTTATTAATAATATATTTTTACAATACATTTCCCATGTAGCCTGAATTCAATACATGTTTTTTATTATTACTATATCGGAAGAACTTCGTATCCAGTTGGTAGAGTCACTTGTTTTGTCCAAATTAAATTATAGGGGTGTTGTATATTTGGTCCAAAACTTCTAGCCAAAACACAAAAACTTACGAATCCTGAATGCTTGTGCCCGTTTTTTTTCTTCAATATACCGTTCAGAGGTCACGTGACTCCATAACTAAACAAACTCTAGATACTGAAAATGAGAAATCGACGTAAGCTACATTAAGTATGTCTGCTTTGCGTTTGAAAAGGACGTCAACCCCAAGACCCCTACAGGTCCCGATAGTGATCGGTGCAGCTATCGAAACAACGGCACACTAACCTACTTCTTGTCATGACTGGCAGTCAGTGCACAGTCAATTTATAAATACTCCTTCGTATTCGTATTAGAACTAATTATATTGATTTCCGACATAGCTATCAGAACTTGAAAGTTGAAGTGGCAATGGGCAGGCCATATAGCCCACTGCAATGATGATGATTAATATGTCATTAATTGCATACTCGAGATATATACCCGGCGCCTGGTCGTAACCATCTAAATTATATAAGTTGACACAATTGCCTAGCGGGCAAATATAACATAATACCCAACAGTCACATACGCAGTCATGATCCCATACTAGGATTCCCTGTGTCGTGGGTATCTGGAACTACGAGTACCATAACACCCAGACCCGGAACAAATATTTGCAGATCATACAAACATTTGTCCCGCAGCGGGAATCGAACCCGCAACCTCTCGCATCTCAGCCGGATACTCTCCCGCCGGGCCACAGAGGTCGTCAAACGCCCCCAGACAGACAGGACAGCGCCTTAGTAAAAACATTCCTGGGAAGGAAAAACTTTCAGCTGATAGCAAAAACGAGTTAATCTGTCCGCTTCCACGCTCTCAACCAGTTAGTCTTATCTACCCTCATTATAAGCGCTAAAGTAAAAAAGCGATAGCGTGCCTCCCGGACAAATAATAAAATTCTGCCGAAAACAACTCTGTACACTGGCTGATACAGAACTTGTTTCATAATTTTCGCATAAACGCTGTAGTTCATTAGTAACGGCTGTTATTTTATATTCTGCGATGACATACACAAAATTATGTTAAACTTCTCATTATTTGAGCGCTGTTTGCATAATATTTTGGTTTCATTCAGAACCTTTGGGTCCTACTCTTCACTTCATAGAGCTTAAGCTGCCAATGTTTTCTTTCTCCCCGAAGACATAACATTTTTTCATCACCCTGTAGCACTGGGCCTTTTCACCAACCGTCGCATTTGATTGTTTTAGGGTCATTGTACCATCACCCTATGACCATAAAAAGACCATTGATACAAAAAATGACAACTTCTTCCTTTGCAAAGTAGAAAGTCAAATTAGGTGATTTTTTGCAAAAGTGTGGAACTAATTAGATGTAGTCATGAAAACTTTTCTAATTGTTTTGTATGGCTAAAAAATCACCTCTAATAATAAGCATCAGTAATTTCATCCTCCGGTACAGGGTGAAACAGGGTGAAAACCTTAAAATATCCGTAATCTAATGGGGGAAATAGAAGAAGTCGGTACAATTTGGCATAGACTTTGAACCGTTATGATCTACATTTGCACCAAGTATTTTTTAAATCCGACATACGGAACATACAAAAAAAAACATTTACAAAAAAACTTTTTGTGGTTATTACGGCTCCGGGAAAATTAAGGTAGTCGGTGCAAATTGATATACTTATCAGAAAAATGATCGAAATACATTACCAGGTTTGCACCATGGTGCGTCTCACGGAAGAAACTTTTCCATATTTTATTGTCGCTCTACTTCGGGGAAAATTAATGTAGTTCTGGAAATTTACTTAAACTTATTCATTTAATTAGTACTACATCCGCCGGAAGTATTATACTTGTTTTTTTTTTACGGAAGATGCATTTGTTCAACACTGTGTTCCCTACATGCACGTGGTTTTTATTAAAATCATAATGCACCAAGACAGTCTCTCTATACGTAATTTAACTTGCATCAAGTAATTTCTTTCTTTTTTAGAATTTACGCCCTTTTTAAGTTTGTACCTAATATTTAAAAGGGTTCCGTAAGTGTCAGAAACGGTGCAAACTTAGGATAAGCTTCTTTTCGTGTCGTCTAACGTTTCCATAAGAATCCACGACTACACGACTTAGGTCCACACTTTTTGCTAATTTGCCTGTACTAAAGTGACATTATGGTCTGTCCCGAGTTCAAAATTTTTCCAACTTTATTTTTTGTTTATAATAGGTGTATGACGGAACAAGCTGATATCGCACCTGAACCTGATAGATAACATCATAACATAACACCTAACAGACACATATCTATAATATAATATATGGTACCATAACACCCAGACCCGAAACAAATATTTGCAGATCATACAAACATTTGTCCAACAGCGGGAATCAAACCCGCAACCAATGCATCTCAGCCAGCTACTCACTCACTATGATCTGCAAATATTTGTCCCTGGTCTAGGTGTTATGGTACCATGGTACTCGTAGTTCCTGATACCCACGACACAGGGAATCCTAGAGTGGTATTAAGGCTACGTATGTTATGTGACTGTTGGATGTTAATACTTAGAGGTATACATAGATAGATTATACTTTTATTGTGCAACTTTTACAAATAAACACAATAGTTCCTTTTCAAGGCCTCCATACCACACTACAATAGCGAGCTTCTAGCAACGTACACGAGTCAGCTACTTCTCTATGAAGTGTGTTCCTACATTCACATTGCATTTCATGGAATTTCCACCCGTTAAAGCTCAAATAAAATTCACGTATGGCTGGACGAAGCCGGAGGGCGGCGCTGGCGGTGCAAACGGCGTCGTCTGTGAAACGAACGGACCTTTGAAAGGTTTTACCGCGGGACTCATGACATGCTATGTCGGACGTACTTAGGGAGGCAGGCAGGGCGATATTACTTTATCATTACTTTATTTTTATTGCGGAAAAGTGTTTAATTAACGGTTTTGAATAAAAAAACAGCATTTTCTGTATTTCTTAATAATAAATACACACACACTCCGCTTCCTGTCTATCTTATTATATACCTAATATGAACTCGGGTTCTACGAAACGGATTTGTGTGTGGGCGTTTTTAATTGCTTAAAATATTTCAATACTAGCATTTGCTTGCGGCACCGCCCTAACATATGAATTAACATAAATTATAGCTTACGTGTTATTCTGATGCTATAAAATTGTAAAATGTCGTAAAAGCCTACTAAGAATTACACCAGGAGATGGGTAGCAGCATCCACATGAGTACTTAACATGAATACTGCGATAATCAATCCGCCTGCCAAGTGTGTGGTGATTATGGCGTCTTTGTGGTGCCTCGAGAACAAGTAAGTAGAAAGCTGATACATAGAAAAGTAACGAAAATCAGCAAAATTTCATAAAACAGCACACGCTACGCTTGATACACTTATAAATAACAACCCATGTAGGTAGGAAAGGTACAGATATTGCAAAATATCGTTTTAGCAGTTAAAGGGCAGAGTGACATCGGGCCACGCGGTTTTATCATTAAAACAGTAATTTAGAGTATTATGTGCTTTCTTAATCAATTGGAGAAGATGCATTGGCCAGAAACTATGTAGGTACTTAGTAAGTTATATTTATAGTTTTTTTTATCGAAGCAAAATCCTTTAAAATATCTCTAAAATGCTTCACAAGTTGTTAATGACTGACTTATGCCCCCCACAGATAAAATCTAATTACCACCCTGCAAGTGCAGCTCGTAAAACGCGAGAACGCCTGCGGACTGAACGTGCATCTTTTTGGTAGCGACGTTTGCAAAGCGGAATTGTTAGGGCAAAAAGCATTACTCCTCTCGCTGTCGGGTAAAAAAATAAAGTACAGTGTGGTTTAAACTTGTCTGTGAAATATGAGCTTTTTGAATTTAGGAAAATGTGTTCTTGTTTGAGTAGATATCGCACTTTGAGAACAGGGTCGCAAGTTAGTCCTAGGACTAGATAGTTATACTTATTAGTTCACCGTAGGTGCTTTACAGCACACTTGGTTAAGTCAAATTTACACACGGTACATGGTTCTTATAGTATTTATGTTGATGTGTAAAAAAAAAGTTTCAAAAAGAAATATCATAATCCTTTAAAGGATAGCCTTCTTGTTAGTCGGTAGATATTGCATATTTTGAAAATGCCGAAATTAAACCTAAATTGATAAAAGCTTTCTAACAACTCTTGAAAACAGTTCCAATCGCAATTCAGTTCCAATCTCAATCCAGTTTCAAAGCTTTTTTGTCACTCTTTAACCAAATCGAGTTTGAAATCGAGATAGAGCATAAGCGATTGACTTTGCGTGAAGAACAACATATACCTACAGAAAGTCGATTTCACTTAGTTCCATAAAATTCCACTCCAAATTGTGCGCTAGAATTGAATTCAAGAGTACCAAATGAGCAAGGAATCTAGTACTCTCTGACGACAAAATGACACTAAATCCTGAATTAGGATCGAGTAGAGCGTCAAGAGAAGCCCTGCAGTACGTACAAAATGGATAAACTCTTTATTCCACTTTGTGTATAACATTGTTTATGCACAGGTATGCAACACAAAATATGCTATTCCTTACGTCTTGTTCTTAGATTTCACAATTCTCCAAATAATAAATAATTTAATTCTGGTGTTTTCCTAGTTAGAAAGTCCAATTTGTAATTGTTTCTCTCTAATTTTGTGTCAAAGCACTTTAAATCACAACAATGTGGTGCTAAGTTCAATTTAAAAGCAGATAATTTATCGAAAACAAAGTACAGTGAACGTTTGAAGTGCTAATTCTAACGGAAGGTCACTTTGCAAGTAAATGGGGCTGAAAAGCAGCGGTTATCCCGAGTTGAGTGCAAAGTAAACATTTGATACGGTGACGTAACATCAATAAAATGGAACGACTTGACTCTGTGCTAAATAATTCAGGTGAAAAGTATGTTGACACAACATTCGAAGTAGTGTAGTTCGAACGTGATAGACTTTTCGATTGTGAATACTAACAACGACCTATATTCAAATCATTTGGAGCCATATAGCTACGATAGTAATTGATAATCGCAGCTGTATGGCTCCTTTTCCGATGTTCTCGAAGTTTTGTTAGTAGTAGAACTTCTTGTGGAACAGTTCGTCCGGGGAAGTACTACCACCGTACCTAATGCTACAGCGAAGCAGTAATGCTCGCATTACTGTGTTTCGGTTTGAAGAGTACGGGTGCCGGTGAAATTACAGGCACTTGAGGCTTTTCATCTTTATGTCTCATAATGATGCGTGCGCGTTTGATAATTCTGTGGTGTTGCAGGCGTTCATAGGCTACGGTAACTACTTTCCATCAGGTGAGCCGTATGCTTGTTTGCTTGCCAAGTAGCAAGTGGTATAAAAAAAAAGTTCCATAGATAAAAATGGTACCTACGCAGTAGGTTCGTGAATAGTTACAGAAGATCGGTAGCAAATGTGTTCATAAGAATATAATATCAGAGTTGCGATACCGTGTCTTATTTCTACTTAGCCATAGCTGAGTTAAGTTGTAATAGTTTGTTTTGTCAGCTTTCTGATGAGATACTACCGATGGCATCTAAAACTCAAAACTAGTGGTTTCATTTAAATTTTAAATTTAGCAGTAAGTATAGTTTTCGTTTGGTATGATTACTACTTGAGATGGGTTTTGATACCTATAGAGTATTTCTTTATGCTCTATTAAGATAATTTAATAAAAAAACAAAATAAATAAATAGCAAGTAATAATAAGTAATAGATAACAAGTAATAGGTAGCCGTGGTAGTCTCAGCCTATGAATAGGACTCCTCAAACTCCTCCTGTGGATGCGTAGAAGGCGACTAAAGGGATTACGCCAGGGGATGGGCAGTAGCATCCACCTGAGTACACACAACTGTTAACACCAAACTGCGATCACCAACCAGCCTGCCAAGCGTGGTGATTATGGCAAATCCCCCCATTACACGATATGCATGCTATGGAGAGGCCTCATCCAGCAGTGGATGTCTACCGGCTGATGATGAGATTAATAGATAACTTTTCATATACAAAATCGACTTCCGCTATTGTATTCGACAAAATATTTGGATGAAAAAAAATGATGAAAGAACCATAGTGGTGAAAGGATTATGATACTTTTTGAATGCAAATGCTTGGTTTGTTGCTGAAAATATCAAAATCGCCATATGTATGCCTACAATATTTGAGGAGTTCCCTCAATTCCTCATGGATCCCATCATCAGAACTGGCTTCTGAAAAAAAATGGGACCAATCTGGAAGTATATCTATTCAAATAAAAAAAGAATTTTCCAAATCGGTTCATAAACGCCGGAGATATGCGGTAACAAACATTAAAAAAAAAAAAATTACAACCGAATTGAGAACCTCCTCCTTTTTTGGGAAGTCGGTTAAAAAGAGCGCTCCATAAGCTTGCTCACCGGTTCTTTATTGGTTACGCTTTAGGTCAGATACCAGGTTGACTACTGGTGTAATAACCAGTGTGATAAAAGGATTAAGTGCGCCTTGTAGGATATTTCTATTTCATCCACATGTCACAGGTTTTAATATTTTAGTTCTACGACACTCCTTTCCTTTCCTTCATCGTTTGAAAGCACTTTAACATTACGTGCATAAGTTTTTCGACTAGGAAAATCCCCAAGATTTGAACCCACGACCTTACGATCGGAAATCGGGGTTCCTCCCATCAGACTACCATTGTTCCAATGCAGTGTCTGGCTAGGTAGCTGTGACACCCGTTATTATTTTTTACCTACATAACATAACACACATAACATAACACCCAACAGTCACATACGTATTTACACTAGGATTCCCTGTGTTGTGGGTATCAAAAACTACGAGTACTATGGTACCATAACACCCAGACCCAGAAAAAATATTTGCAGATCGTACAAACATTTGTCCCGCAGCGGGAATCGAACCCGCAACCTTTCGCATATCAGCCAGCTACTCGCCCGCCGCGCCAGAGAGGTCGTCACGACCTACCTGTGATATTGACTGTGATTTGTGTGACTGATAACAAGTTCTTTAGACGACTCACGTTTCCAATTTTCTCCATACCTTCTAGATCGGAATCTCAAATATCTCATTTCCCTGTAAGGAATCACGATAAAAGTTATTTAAAAGTAATAAAAGTGCGCGGTTATTGCTTTGCATCGCGATGGTAAAGTTTGATTAACATCCTACGCCTTCGACTCCGCTTCCTCCTCTACAAATTATAGATACCGGTAAACCAGTTTTTCCAAGAATAAAGTGGAATAAAGTGGTTAGCATTTTTTGAGATCGTTTCCTTTTCGATAAATAATGGAAATACAAATATGATTTTTTGGCTCGTCCTTAGAATAATGCATTATTCTAAGGGCTCGTCTATCTTTATGCCACATTTTGAGTTCCATAATCCACAAAACAGGCGTAATAAATTTACTCTTGGCCATAAATATTCAAAATATACTCAGTACGTTTAGTAATAACTGTATTTAACACACGTTTACCCATTTAATAAAAGCTCAACGTACTTGAGAATACACGTCCTCGTTTCATTCAAATATTCGTGAAACCGAGTGCAGTCTAACGAGTTACATTTCATAGAAATTGCGGGAAATTTGCACTACGCAGTCACGGTAAAATAAAAACAATCAGTAGTTTAAACTCTAATGTGTTTGGTATGGCACACTTTGAAAGTAGATGTTTTACAGGTAAAAAACCAAAGAAAGTTGTGGCTCGGCTTCTTCTTGGTTTCTTTTTAGAACTACAAAAATAATAGATGGAATATTCCACTCTAAAAAGTGAAAATATAAATAGGAAGACGATATGCGTGCCTCAGTTTTTTGGCGTGGGTTGCTCCGTCTATTCTTTTTTGTTGGTCTCAGACCAACAAACCCAAAGGTTATTGTGTCTGCTGTTTTTCTCGCTTTCTCCCCTGAGGCTGTTTCTCTGATTATGTGATTCCTAAAAGTAAGCGTCGCTTCAAAATAAACTGAATACCCTAGACAAGATTTTTTGTTGATTTCCATCTTCATCATCATGACGTAATAACTCTATATTTTAAATTGAATAAACGGCTAATTACCACTGGCTTCTAAAATCAGTCTTGAAACGTCAGCAAAAATAACGAAAAACAGTGGTAATAAGTCGTTTTTTTTTCAATTTAAAATGATTCCCAACCACGAAAGTTTTAATATTACAACTTTATATTTATTTATCTTGATAACGATATAGGATGATCACATATCGTTAACATTAACCAGATGCATTATTCTATGCTAAGCTACTGGCTGCTCTCAATTTCTTGTGCTACACGTGTTTTGAGCTATGTCGTAGCGAAGTCGTAGACGCACTACGAGCTACAAAATGAGCGCTACGTCGAGTGTCGGTAACGCGGCGTAGTTTGGCTTATGTTACTAAAGCGGTGCAGGCAAGTTATAAGCAGCTAGCCAAATTTTATTGAGGCACAAAGAAGAGAAAGTAGAAGTTATCAACGTACTTGTTACGTACTTATTTTAGTACTTATTTATCTCTTTGATCTAACAAAATGTTTCAATTGTTTAACAAATTAATAGTTTTTTTTAACTACTATTACTACTAATTGGACCGAGTTATGCAGAAGGCAGCCAAATGGGGCTAACTACAAACCGAAATACGAGCGTTTTTCTATCGAAGGTTGCATTTCAGCTATTTATTAATTAATATTATTTTTAACCGACTTCCCAAAAAGGAGGAGGTTCTCAATTCGGTTGTATTTTTTTTTTTTTTTTTTTTTAATGTTTGTTACCGCATGTCTCCGGCGTTTATGAACCGATTTCGAAAATTCTTTTTTTATTTGAATAGATATACTTCCAGATTGGTCCAATTAAGAGACGAGACAATTACAATTACGAGAGTTTTATTAACGTAGGCACCAGATGACTTACAAATTGTATGAGAAAACATTTTATTAAATTTGACTAACTTTTGCTGCTCAGATTTTTTTCTTCCGATACAATGAAACAATCCTTACATGAAATTGAGTCGATACGCATTAAAAAAAATTTTGACCAAAACAACTCATTTTTATGGAGAACTCACGCTTGACCAAAAAAATAACTATGCCAAAATCGTTTTCATACAAAATGAGCAAATGGTTTCAAAGACAGTTTTCCCGTATCTCTTATGGATTCGGATATCACCATACTGTCCCATTTAAAAAAAACACCCTGTATATCAGTTATCTGGTACCCATAACACAAGCTCTGCTTAGCTTGGGGCTAGTTAATGTTGTGTGAAATGTCCAGTATTTATTTATTTATTTTAATGTGGTGACAAGTTTTTCCATTGAAATTTCTAGTTATTCTCTAAACTCATTGAATGAACATTCAGTCACTCATGAAATACATTCACCCCATAAATAACATAAACATTCAAGCGCATTCATTTACATTCCATATCACTGCACTCAAATTCGCATAAATGTTACATTTATATTCAGCGTGAATTATACTCGTTTAATTTACACTTGACTGTGCAGCGTGCGGAGAGTTCCACTGGAGAGGTGTGGAGAGGAGTAACTTGTACCATGCCGTAGTGGTGTGAGAAACCCTTATGATCAAATAGTCGTGGATTCTAATCCAAGCACCGGCCGATACCTAATTTGCATCAATGTTTTTTCCACTTGGAAATGAACTTTATTACCTTAGACTCAAACCGTTAAAAACATCATTAGAAAATCAACATGCCCAAAACTAAAAATTATGAGACATTGCGATTCTGTGCATCATTCTCTGAACTCAAACTGCGGTAAAATTATCGCGGTCCCCACCATTTCAGTCTATTAGAAAGAGCATTGTGAAATATTATGAAAGAAGCCTATGATTCCTCAATACAAGCAAAAATTTATCTGAAACCAAACTTCTAAAATTGGGTCTACATCATTTTGTGGGAAATTATTTCGAGCTGGACTCGGACTGCACGCACCGCAGGCAATAAACAGCGATAAAGTAATTTAATCTGTGTATGGTAAGCCGATCAGCCGTGAATAAGGGCTGCAAATAAAATTGCGTTTTGAAATGTGTTTTAAAATTAAAGGTTTGTATTTTTTTTGTATTACTCATTACAATCAGTTCCTTCCTTTTGAAACTCTTCTCTTCCCTTCCAATCAGAAAAATAAACCAGGCATATGCGTATGAGAACGCATAGTGTAGGGTCCCGTTTTCAAGTCACAGTTTTCACTACGTAACTCTAAAAGTTAATTCACAGTATCCCAGATAACAATATACCTTGATTGCTTCTCTGGTCCGCTGTAGCAGCCTTCTGATAGGCTCTTATAAGAGCGTTGGGGCATACGGAGACTATCCTTGTTCCCTGGACGCTGGCTTACGTGGTGCGCCGGGAGACAGTCTTGGCGCTACAGGTGCCTGCAAACATTCCTGATGCTATGATTATAATAGAATAATTATTATTCTGCTTCGATCTATAACCACGCCAAACGACTTGGTAGCGTACCTATTTTATCAAACGTTAATTATTTTATTCAATCACTTAATTATAAAACTATTTAGTTAATTTATTTATAAAACTTGAACTGTTGTGAAATTTTCTAATATGCCAAATTATTTGGTTTCATTCCTTGAGAACTTGTATACAAGAGTTTTTTAACCACAATCCAACTCTTGGGATTTAGTTTTTTGAATTTTTATTCATTGCATGATATAATTGAACGAGCGAAGCGAGTTCTTCTAGTTAACTTGGAAGAATCAGCGTTTGTATGTATGTATGTATGCAAACATACATACATACATACAAACGCCGATTCTCAAACATCGGATTTGTCGATCGGACAAATCCGATGAAAACTTCCCAACCGTTTATTCGATCTTTATAAAATTTAGTATGGGGGTAGATAGTATTGGTACAATTTGTAGGTAAGGTTATGAGCTATATCGGTCGGGGGGTTGATGAGATACTGGGGTTCAAGAGGGGGTAAAAAAAATAAAAGTGAGACAGTTGGATCAAGTGGGATGCCTAATGAAAGCGCTTTGGCTGGACATTTCAAAACTGTTCTTAATTTGTATTTAAACTTAGTAGTTTCTGAGATATTAGGGAAAATCTAAAACGAAAAAAACAAAAATTCTAGGGTACTTCCAGCAATCCCACAATGCTGAAATTTGGTATACTTGTAGCTTTTGTGTCACAACTACAGGGAAAAGTCTGAAATTGAAGAAATTAGAAACTTGTACCATAAAAAAATATTAACCAATATAACATCAATTGTTGACCCCCCCTAGGATTCCTAGGAATTTGAATGACATTGGATTTCTATGATTTTTGGTCAATAGGACGTTATCAATTAATTCGTCGAGTACTTTATATACTAAGAGGTATATAGTATTTACGCCCCATTGCTTAGTCCTATTCAAAGGTTATTTCGATGATGTGTAGGAAATTACCTCGAGGTTAAATTTTTTTCTCAGTAAGTATATGTTTTTAGGAATCGGTTAGAAGGGTAAAGAAAGTAAAATATGCAAAAAATATCTCGAAGATACTTCAAGTTCTCTGGTAATACTGAAATTTATTATTTTAGTATATTTTGTTCTACAGAGAGAAGTCGAACATTGAGGATTTTTTCTTTGTAATATCCATTTTTAGCGTAGAAAACGTAAATCTTTAAAAATTTGGTAGCAAAACTACAACTAGATGGCACCCTTTATTTAAAAAATTTTTTTTTTTGCTTTTCAAAATCTCTCTCATGTTAGAGAAATTGACTCGGTAGTTTTAGATTTCTGATGGATCATTCATACAAACATACTGCATAGCCATTAAATACAAACCCCTGTAGTCGGGCTGATAAAGGTGTCATCGCGAGGTCTCAGTTCGGGGCGAACCACTAGTAATAATCTGTGAAAATTTCAACTGGTTACCTTTTACGTCCGCCAAAATAATTCCATGACCAAAATTAACCCTTGTGACAGAATACAAAGAGACAGAGGTACGGTATGCTTCCGCCATTATTCTGAGGGTACGGTGCATGCAGGTTTACTAATAGTTGATAACTACCCTTTTGGTATGAAACCCTACAAATACAGGCAGCTAAAGCTCAAATAATATACTTCTCCACATTTTTATTTTGGTAAAACGAAAATTGAATAACCAAATATGATTTTGTCTGTTCTAATAACAAGAAAATCATATTTTGATTATATTTCATTACAAACGCTGACTCTTCAAACGTAGCTTTGATGCCAATACATGCCTTCAATTCCTCCATTCTATCGCAAAACATCCGCTCCCGTATTGAATAAACATTAAGTCCTCGAGTTATCCGCGTTTGGTTAAATTATGGTTTGATCGGAGCGTGCTGCCACAGGCTGTACCAAACAGCTAGTTCACACATATAAGAGCCAACGAGATAGAGAATGGTTTAGTATTGGATGATACAATCCATGTTATATTCTCGAAATCAACTGTGGTGTTATTTTAAGGCACGAAACTAGAAGCTAGTGGGTTCTGCAGCGCAACGAGATGCATAGGTAGTGTCGAAACGGTGATGAGCGAGTCTTCTGGCAAAGCCCATTGCAATTTCATGGTTCATAAGTTATACTCACTATTATGTCCAGATTAACCTTGGCAATGTATGTATTACATATTTTAGTAGTAGTAGAACTTCTTGTGAAAGACTTCGTCCGGGGAAGTACTACCACCATACCTTTTTCTGCCGCCAAGCAGTAGTGTTCGCATTGCTGTGTTTCGGTTTGAAGGGTACGGGTGCCGGTGAAATTACAGGCACATGAGACGTTTCATCTTTATGTCTCAGGGTCGGCAGCGCGCGTGTGATGCTTTTGGTGTTACAGGCGTTCATAGGCTACGGTAACTGCTTTCCATCTGGTGGGCCGTAAGCTTGTATGCTTGCCAAGTAGCATAAAAAAAATACATAGTATTAGGAAAATACTAATTAAATAATTATTGCACGTGCAAAGCGAGTTTTCTGAGATAACTTGGACGAATCAGCGTTTTTATGTAAGTATGTATATTATATTATTATTATATGGCGTGTGGCCTCAGTTAGGGGTAGTCCACTAGTTAAATAAATGAAAACACTGGAACAAAAACTAATAGCATAACTGCACCAAGCTAGATGCCTTACTTACACAGTGTAAATGTAGCCACTTTTATACCGTCAGTTTGGAATGTACCAGCTACTCTTTTCTGGCTACATCGATAGGCTCGGGTGCCTGGGAGGAGGGTGCGAATAAAAGGCAATAAGTTATTGCAAATGGCGCGTCCCGGTCCACGAGTAGAGATGGGCCCAAAAAGGTACGGGACTTATCTTATGTAAATAGTTTAGCTGAAGGGATTAGTGTAGTGATTTTTCTCCGTTAGGTGGAAACAGTTACGTGAAAACCAAAAGGACACGTGTTATGTAATGTTTTCTCGGTCTGTTTCAGCGAAAATTGTAAGGAACAGGTTTTTGAGAATATGTTTTTGTCCTAGCAATAATAGTAGATTACTGTACGGGACCCGGAGCGAGTGCTTCGGTGATCACTAACCCTAATCAAGACTTGAAATTTGAGTTGAAACTTATCGGTGTTTGTACTGATTTAACGGTAAATGAAAAATTCACGTATTAAACACTTTCAACCACATGCAAAACAGTTTCAAATATGATTTAAAAAAATGATTTTATTTATTTTTGTCAAAATTATATTTCTGAATAAGAAAATGAATAAATTTTTAATGCATTTTGGGTATTTTCCCATCTCTATCTAGGCTATTTCCCATACCACAACCGATTGACACCTCACCCTTTTGCATTCCTTCCAAATGCAGTACAAAATACAGTCCTCTGTGGGCAAGTCAGGGCTCCACGGACCCTGGTCGACCCTTGGATAAAGCTTAGAATGGTAACCGCTTCTGAATATTTTTAAGATGGTTAGTTAGGTTTATTTAGTTTAGATGTTCAAGGACACGGTTTTAACTTTATGGTCCTTATAACAAGCTCAGTATCTCAAACTTTTTCAATAGTTATAACTGTTTTTTAAATCGCGCCGTACTGTTAAAGATTACTGTTTATGATGTTTTAGAGCTTTTTTGGGAGCGAATAAGTTTAAGACAATTTTTTTCAATTTCATACAACAGAACGTGCGAATAATTTATTTGTGGTGCAACCGTACTGTCAATGTCGTTTGAAAAACTGTCTTTAAATCTGTGCTTGTGTGGATTTCGATTTACACTTGAGCGCTTAGTTTTAGAACACGAGTCATCAAGTCAAGCCAATATTATTTCAAATATAAAAGCTAACGTACATTTTAGAGGTCTAATAGAGAATAAGAATTACATAAATTTTCGAATTAAATTAAAAAAATTGTAAGTAATTAGAATAACTCAAAATTAGAATAGTACTTTTTAGTTTTTTGAAGTAATTTTTGTCTGAATTATTTTGAAGGTTTTGTTGTCTAACAAGGAACCCGTTAAAGATTGGTTTGACCGTCTTCCCATTTTTTATTTTATTTGTTTTACTAAATAACCTAAAAAATGTACCAGAATATCAAAAACTTTCACTAAATATCGGCAAAAATAACAAATTAAAACCGAGGCAAAGCTAATTTGTATTAACTTCGTGAAAATAGCAAACTCACATAACGCGAGTCTAGTTTCACGCGAATGGCTGTTCCAATTCTGACTCCTCTTATATTTCTCTCAACTCTCACTTACGCCACAGCTTGAAGGAGGATAAGCTGGTTTACTTTACACGACTCGCATAGACCTGCTAGGAGGTCCTGATTTGTAGGGATCCACACCTCAAGAGGTACCAACGGAACCTATATTAGGTCCGTGGGAGTCGGAACAGCATCGTGAGCGCATTGCCGGACAGGTGGGACTGTCCTATATTAAACCACTGGATGCGCCTGCAAACCCATCGTTTGCTAAATATGTGTTTATTTGTTTTTTTACGTAAATATGTACATATATATTTTTTTATGGTCTCCATATTATATTATGTTCAAATCAATACTGATTGTAAAAACAATTGAAAGTCAAATAATAGAATGTCGTAAAGTTTTTGAATTTAGAATGTTATAGTTTTTGTCTAAAAAAAAGTTTTAATCACGGATCTTAGACCATGCAGGTTAATTTTTTATTCAAAGTGGCCTCTACGTTGTAATTGCAACTTCATACTTTAATCCCTATTACAAAGAAAACTTGGAAAAAACAACGAACCCTTAGATTCCAAGCGGGTGCAACTGCGGGAAAATACTAGTCTAAATTAAGTAGAAGAACGACATGTATTTTAAGAGAAGGTCATCGGTAGCTAGCAAAAGGGTGCTTACGCTTTTTTGCACGCGAAAGAAGTTCATCAAACTCCATGAAATTTTGTACACATGGTCAGTACACTAATATAAAGATAAGTAGAACGTCAGTTTTTTTAATTTGATGATTTACTTATATAATTTTATAACTAACGCACCACGGGTCTAGATCTTAGTGTACTGATCGTGTGTATAAAGAACGAAAAGGGTACAACAGGGCCTACCGGTAACCTCCTCTTAATGGATGTGCAGAATAACACACAATGCGTAAACTATGTTTACTTTGTAATTTTTACAAAGTGAATCAGCTTTTTATTCTGAAGCTATGTTGAAATAAAACTATAGAACTCCGTCAGCTCCGACGTGCCGCAGTGAATTATAACATTTTATTTTGCCACTAAACATTTTTATTAAACCTGAAAACTTTGATTCATTGTTGTTGTAAACAATAATATATTATTTTACTAGGACAAGTTGTTGAAAACATTGGCAACTTTAAAAATGTCTTTGAATATTAAGGCTTGGTTTAAATACCAAGTGCTTAAATTGTGTTTCAGATAGCATTCTAAAAGAAGGGTGATTGGCGCCAAACGCTTGCGTAAGAATTATGCCAATGAGGGGTTATCACGACCGACTCAAGTCATACTTTTAGCGTTGAAAATAGATGGCGTTGCACTGTGCATAAACTATCAAAAGAAAGTTTGACTTAGTGACTTTTACAAACAACAAATATGAACCTGAAGAATTTTTGACAGTGAAAATTACGTCAGAGCCATCTATCGAGCCAAGTGGAACTACTTTTTGTTTTTAATTCAAAATGGAAATCCCTTATTATTTATTACGCAGCGTTGGTTTTGACCGTGCTCACTGCGCCTTGACGTAGGTACTTATGCAAATCTTAATTTTCTCGCGACATCGGTTACAATATTGATTTCATCCCGTCTCATCTCCTGATGAAAATGGAAATCAGCCTAAATCCGATAGTTGGTTTATTCAGAGCATGTTCTTGTGATTATACATACATACGTGGGTATAATTCCAAGTATACAATAGTTTCCCATACTACACGCACTGATCACGTGATCACTTTGCTGCTAACTAGCATATTTTGATCGGTATTGGTTAAAAGTTTAAATTATTTATTGATTTAAACAAACTAGGTTTTAACGGTGGCTCCATCCATGAACTAACTTATACCTAATACCTTCATCGATTTTAACTCTGACTGAAAATCGCATTCAAATTCTTTCAGTAGTGTATGTTCTAAATTCTCCATGGTCACAAAAAAAGAGCATAATTATTTGTCATGCCAGCGTAGGCACTTTGTATGTGTTACCTAACCTGTACCTAGTAAATGCTCAAACAAATTTGATGACATAATGTTATTACGTAGCAAACACTCCCGCATTTAAAATTCTTGTCTTTAACGTAGGTCGTCATGTTTGTTCAAGAAAACCTTTCATTTTTTTTCTTTATCCCTAAAACACGCAATATTTACGCATTGTATTACATTTTTGGGGTTATTTTATGAGGAAACAATAGCTTTTTGTATATTTTGATGAAACTAAAGAATTATTTATAATGAATGGCATTATCAAAGTTGCACAAACTTTCATATCGACCCAGTGCACTGTGTTGCACAAAAACTTTAATTGTGTTGGAAACAAAGGACTAACTATTCTGTGAAAGGTGGAATTGCTAGTAAAGAAATCGTTATTGTCGGGTGAATTGTGGGAATATGGCCAGATGGTTTTGTTTTGTCATGGAGAACTTGCCAACTTAAGTAGGTCACTTGACTATCCTTTCAACTTATGATGACAGTCAGTGACCGATCGATTTTCGCTGAAAACAGTTATGTCAAAGTAAAATATATGTCACTTATTTAAATCACAAGGATCGTTTTGGTCTTATAAACTAAAATGACCCTTGTTTCATCGCGACCAAACCTAGCAAAATTGGGGCAACAAACACGGCTTGGCTTGATTTGTTGATCCATCTTGCTTGCTTGAAGGTGGGTAGCGCCGCCGCGCCGGTGTGGTGCCTCAAGAACAAAGAAAAGCGGATTCATAGAAACTGAAAACATAAAACCTTTGGTAGTCAAAAGTAAAATGAAAAGAGAATCACAAAAAGTTCATAAAACAGCACACGCTACGCTTGATATGCTTATAAATAACAACCTTATATTATTATTATTATTATGGCGGTTAGGATATGCAAATTGTAATTTTAGCAGTTGAGAGGCAGAGCGACATCAGGCCACGCGGATTTATAATTAATGTAGTCATCTAGAGTGTTAATAATATATGCTTTTATAATAAGATTATTATTTATGTAGGATTTAAATCTTGTAGTATAATAATAATATCTCAACCAAGTTACTGATAAAGCCCAGGGTGATGAAGAAATAACCGACGAACGAACTGAAATGATGTCATCATGATCATCACCTACGAATGTCTTTTACTTGACTGCCAAAGTACCCTGCAAATCATTCTCAAATTATCCTGAAATTTCCACGATCTGTAAATAAATAGTTGACTTGCTTATAAAGCAATACAAACCGCACCCTCTACATCAGGGACTGGAACAGATGAGGACAGTGATTTTGGCAAATTGTCTATTTGTATTCACCACACGCCGACAAACCGTTGGCTGGCATATATTAGTGAATAGTTAGTAATAGACTGTTGGTATACATAGTTTGAATAGTTACTGAACAGTCCCTTTAGGTCATCATCATCATAATCATTATCAGCCTGTAGAAGTCCACTACTGGACGCCTCCCCTTTAGAATGCTATGACGAACGGTCTTGAGTCGCCTTCAACCACCGACTTCCTGCGACGTTTATAATGTCTTTAGTCCATCGAGTGGAGGGCCTTCCTCTACCACGTCGCGTCGTCCGGTTTGTATTCCACAAACGAAGGTATTCCAACTCCAACACAATATAACTATTAACGTGAGCTCATCATCATTGTCACCGAATTTATCTATTTATCTTGAGACCAGGGAATTATCTGAAAAATACATGTTTTTATCTAATAAAAGAACGGGTATCATACGCCTGTACTAAGTATCGTATCTCAAACGACTTAGGTATTGCGCCTCTTGTAATCCAGCATTTTTGCTTCCTTTGGGAATTCAGGAACCACTTTACCCATATAACCTGAACCCTATATGCCAGGCACAAAAGACTCCTATTTCAACAGGAAAAAGAAAGGTATTTTGATTGAAGCTATTTATCGATAAACTTGAATTCTATTTCGAAGGCATAAGGTTTGCCCACACTTTGTTGTTTCACTGAAATTTAAATCATAATTGCTGAGGAAAAAGGTTTCTTATTCAATGGAAAAGGTCCTTAATTTGACTAGAACGAGTTTTACTGTAAGGGAATTAAGTTTATTTTTATTAGAACATCCATGTCATCCGTTTTGTTGCTTTACAGAGGTGTAAAATTTTAAGGCACAATATATTGGTTGGAGGTAAATTGGAGAGAGATTAGATTTAGCCTATGTTGTTACTTTGTTGTTTTCAAAATGTATTTCGTGGCTGCTCTTTGTTTATTGGCTTTTATTTAAATTACATACAACATTTCGTCTCCGGTGAAAACAAGCAAATCGATCTAACACATTTCTGAATGGATCGATGACTCAATACCATTCGGCATGGCATTTTATGGGGGCGTCCAGGGAAAAAAATAAGTCTCCGTATGCCCAATCGCTCTCTTGAGAGCCCATCAGAAGCCTATCTTAGCTTAGAAGACGATTCAAAATGATCCATGTGATTTCAATGATTAAAATACTATTGACTCTGACAGGCAGCTGCAGCGAACCAGTGTGGTCACCAAGGTCCACGATCACGTTCAGTTGTCTTTTATATTCCGCTGTACGTGCAGAACAGTGATAGTTATCTGGGATATCCTGTAATTGAGTTACGTTATGAAAACGGAACCGTGCACTATGCGTTCTCTTTCATACGCATTTGCCGGCTTATTTATTTTACGTTATGAATGAACCATCATGACCACATCATGCATCGTTGTTAGTAGAACAATTTTAAAATTATTTCCTAGAACGCAGCATCCAACGCCCATAGAATCGCCGAGTTGCGCTAAATCTCCTTTTGAAAGTTGAAATTTATGTAAAACCCGCGCCTTCTCTCAAAGAGCTGGAAAATTCGTGAAGCTTCAAATTATTTGAATCAGATGTTTAGTTTGAAGTGTTACAATATTCTGTAGAGTATAACATACACCCAACAGTCACATACATAGTCTTAATCCCACACTAGGATTCCCCGTGTCGTGGGTATCAGGAACTACGAGTACCATGGTACCACAACACCCAGACCCAGAACAAATATTTGCTGATCATACAAAAATTAGTCCCGCAGCGGGAATCGAACCCGCACCTCTTGCGCCCCAGCTAACCACTCGCTCACTTCGCCACGGAGGTCGTCATATATGTATAGGTACTATTTTCACGAACCATTTGCTAAATGGGTTGAGTTTGAGGACTGTCTGTCATTCTGTCTCTGATACAGTATTACCAGATTCGATCAACCTCAGTTTACCATCTTGCAAAAGTTACTGGAGTTTAAAGAACCCCATATTGATACAAAATCACTAATAAACCGGTTTGATTCTACCCTGTCCCTGTTCACGTGACGATAAAACATTCATACGTCATACTACTGGCATCAGTTTTATCAAGAAGGTTTCCAGGGTCATAAGGCAGATCATTGTATCATCTACTTTTCTCATCATTATCACAGTTTATGCTGGTTACTTGGACCACAATCCAGACTGGTACTGCATAAGAAGCATACAAGCCATACAACAGCATATACTAAAACCTGTGTGGACATTATGGGCTACAGATATGGAGTATGGAGCCAGCAAATCAAACCGTGCTATCATCCAACGCTGTCAAAACAAGATCTTACATGCCCTGATTAATGCACCGTGGTTCACGATCAACAATATTAAGTTCATGAGTACCTAGAAGTCCCCACAGTCGATGAAGAAACAAAACAAAGAGGAAAAAGATATTATGTGGGCCGCCTCAAAAGTCACGCCAATCCGGTAAGGGCGCCGTTAATTATAAATCCAAGTGGCACTAAGCGGTTGAAGAGAACCCATGTTTTGGATAACCTGCTATAATGTGGGAAGAAGGACTGATGAGTCTGGATCCCAAACATCAAGAACCTATCACCCATCGCCAATAAAAAACCAACCAGCTGACCGCGGATATCAAAGAAAACAACAAAAAAAAAATAACGCCGGCCGGAAGAAGTTTTCTAGCTGGACATGGGCATAGGTCTCCATGCACCATAGCCTCTGCGACTGTTACAATATTCTTCCAGATTTTATCAGTATTGAGTTGGAACATTAAAAAAACCAAGTATCGTGTTGCGGGTCTCAGCAGTGGGACTACCCGGGCTAAGTACGAAACGGCAAGAAATATAATGTTTGCGGAGCGATGCCTACGCAGACTCCGTCAACACAAACCTTGCCTGAACATATTTACGCTAAGATTCGGCCAAACCGACAGCGGAAACTACATTGAATTATGATATAGGTAGAAGATGAGCTATTATATAGGCCACTAGTTTGCCAGCAGCACGGCTAGTGACGAGAGAAAATGTATGGCATGTTTTGACAACATCGAATGCAGCATTTTATGGCTGGTACTTACAGTAGGATGGTAAAGGCCTTATTATATTATAAAGCAAGCAAAACGCGGATGTTATAGTTCTACGAATATTTGAAAACTGGAAGTGACTTCCAGCACTGGCATACCTAAGCTCAACACCTGCAAAATGTAGGCTTCAATTCATTTGACCTTAGGGACATGTTTTATTTTGGTGTCCATGATTTAGGCCTTCAGTCGCTATCAGTGTGACCACGTCTTACCGTTATCAGAATTAAGTTTATTCACGCTCAGGTTCAGAACTAACACAAATAATTTATCAAGCACTAGGATGTGTCAGCTCGCTGTCGGTGTGACCACACCAGTTACACTCGTTACTTTTAGTAGGTTTACTCACGCTCGGGTTTGGAACTAACACATTATTTATCTAAAACTTAGTTAAGGGTTGGGATCAGAGCTTCACGGAGATTTCAGATCAGTTGGTATTATAGCTTGTACGATGACAACTTTGAGTTACGAGTTTGTAATACTTCAATAGTATCTCAATTTTTGCAAACTGTTCTCGGAGACTTTTTTAAAACTCTCTCGTCATGACTATGTTAATAGTAGATACTCTAGGTAATGCTACGTAAGATCTACGTAAGTTGCAAAGGCAGGGAAATCAAGAAAGAATCACTGACACGAAAAACGAACGGTGCCAACTGCAAAACTTCTCTTCAGAACTTTTAACAGTGACCAATGATGCAACCACTATGATTTCTATCAGAACATTCATTGAAACAAAAACAGCTAATCTTTAAACCTACTTAGAGCCACCTATTGTTTGGAAGCAGCACTATTTCCCAAGAAAGCGTGCAATAAATGAATTACTCTTAAGCCGTTCACTGCAGGTGCGATGTAGGTAATGCAGGAAGCACAACAACTGCACAGTCTAATCCGCTTTGTGGAGCTTTTCAATACTCGGAGGCCACAGAGACACAGCAGAAAGACTTTGGTTAAAAAAAAACTATTCTTATGTAATAAAATGATGATAACTTTGTTGCTCTCTTACCGTCTGGTTTTGTTTCAGTATACTTAAGTTTCTAGTAAAATGAAGTAAACAATCTGTTAGATAGCATTCCAGACGTAAAGCTACAGAAAATTACATTTTCATCCCATCTATTCGAAAAGGACGACTTGGTTCGCCTTTAAGTGCACCCAAAGGTGGTGTTTTTAGTATGAAGCATCTATAAGTGCGCCGCAATTATCTTTGCCGCGCACTTTTTAAATTTGGAACATATCGAACTCAAATAAGTGCACCGCAATTATCTTTTCCGCGCACTTTTTGAATTTGGAACATCTTGAAAAGATAATTGCGGCGCACTTATAGAAGCTTCATACAGAAAACACCACCTTTGGGTGCACTTAAAGGCGAACCAAGTCGTCCTTTTCGAATAGATGGGATGAAAAGAATCAAACACAAATAAGTGCGCCGCAATTATCTTTGCCGCGCCTTTTTTAAACTTGGTACATCTTAGTGTTCAGCGCCAAAGAAGTTGAATGCAAATATTTTTTAAATAAATACTGGCTGGTACGACGGCCCATAGTCGCGCCACCGGCTGAATAAAAAAAAACAAATTAGAAATGCGCGAACTACAGCCCGCGATTTCGTCATTTTTAACAACTTTTTAACCGACTTTACAATAAGGAGGAGGTTCTCAATTCGGTTGTATTTTTTTATTTTTTTAATGTTTGTTACCTCATATCTCCGGCGTTTATGAACCAATTTGGAAATTCTTTTTTTATTTGAATAGATATACTTCCAGATTGGTTCCATTTTTCAGAATCCAGTTCTGATGATGGAATCCATGAGGAATTGAGGGAACTCCTCAAATATTGTAGGCATACATATGGCGATTTTGATATTTTCAGCAACAAACCAATGAAATGAAATGAAATGAAATGAAATGAAATGGTTTATTTGCTGGAAACATGGTTAAAAGTTCTTACAAAATAGTTGTTTCACATGTTTCACCAAAACATTGGCATGCAAATTTTAAAAGTTGTAAATTATGAAATTAATATTAGGTATACAATTGAATTACTTAGGTATCTATAATTTTAGTCAATTTTATCAAATAAATTAAACAATAATAACATAACATTAACACAATCACAGTTGGTCATTAATTAGTCATTATTTAGAAATTCGTTAACACTGTAAAAGGTTCTGTCAACTAGCCATAATTTTAGCTTCCTTATAAATAGCCTTGTTGGCAAGTCTTTAATTTCATTGGGTATTTTGTTAAATATTTTACCACACATAGCATAACAACTTTTGTGATAAAGACTAGTTCTAGGTACTCTGGAAAGAACAATTCTATCTGGGTTTCTTACACATCTATGATAAAGGTCACTTGCTTTTGTAAATAAACTCAATTGCTCTTTAACAAACTTAGCGGCTTCTAAGATGTACATGCTGGGCAATGTCAACAACTTAAGTTTCAAAAAGATCGGCTTACATGACTCCCACGGAGGTATCCCAACAATTGCTCGTACGCATTTCTTTTGTGCAATAAAAACTTTTTGCACATTTGTTGAGTTTCCCCACAGAACAAGACCATATTTCAAAACTGAGGCGACGTATCCATGATAAGCTGTCAAAATTGTATTACGATTTGCAGTCTTGCGGAGCTTATAGAGGACATATACGAACTTATTTAATTTTTTAGAGACATGGTCGATTTGTGCCTTCCAGTTACAATTTTGGTCTAGCATGATGCCAAGGAATCTAGTTTCGTTCGCAACATTTAATCTTTGCTCTTTGTAGTAAATACCAAGTTTTTGAGGTCTTATAGACGAGTTACTAAATTGCATTAAATTTGTCTTCGACAAGTTAACAAGCAAATTGTTTTCATCAAGCCATTTAATAATAGAATTAATTGTATTGTTTATGTCAGAATTATAATTGTAAATGTCAGAATTTGATGATATTATAATAGATATGTCATCAGCAAATAATGTACATGGATTTGGGGTCACTTCGGGAAGGTCATTAATGTAGAGTAAAAATAGAAGAGGTCCTAGGACACTACCTTGAGGTACCCCATAGCTATTATGTCTATAACTTGACCTAAATGGCTTGAATTCCTTACTTGCGGCAATGTTGTTAATTTCAACACATTGCATTCGATTTGTCAAATAACTATGTAACCATTTGTGAGCAGGGCCTCTTATTCCGTATTTTTCTAATTTATCTAATAATAGGGTGTGTGAAACAAAGTCAAATGCCTTAGACATGTCAAAAAATACAGCCGTGACCTTTTTACCAGAATCTAAGTCGTCAATTATCTTTTTAATTAAATTAAAACAAGCTAGTGTTGTCGATTTTCCTTTTTGGAATCCATATTGTTCATTTTTAAATATCTTGTGTTTTTCTATAAATGATAAGAGACGCTTCTGCATAGCTCGCTCAAATACCTTTGATATGACCGGTATTAACGTTATAGGTCTGTAGTTTGCTAGTTGATCACACTCGCCTTTTTTGTAAAGCGGTTTAACTATAGCGTATTTTAGTATATTCGGAAAGCAACCCTCCGCAAATGATAAATTAATTAAATGTGTCAACACTGGTACAATTTCATTTGAGCATGCTTTTAAAATGTTCGTCGCGATACCGTCGTACCCTACCGCTTTAGTTTTCCTAAGCGATAATACAAGTTTATGAACTTCGTTGAACCCATATGGTTTAAGAAATATGCTACTGCATATAGTGCTTGTTTGAGTCATTCGGAGTTTGCTGTTATGTTTGTTTGTAATATCAATCCAATATTTATTAAACTCTTCTGCTATTTTAACAGGGTTATTGAATTTTTGGTTGTCTTTTACAATTTCATTAATTATGTTTATCGGTATGAAATTTTCTGACTCCTGTTTTATCAACTGCCATGAAGTTTTACATATATTTTTAGAGCTTTTCAAAGCGTTTTCCTTTGATAACTTCACGGAATATTCAATACATTTTTTCAAAAGTCGAGAGTATGATTTATACTTATCTTTATTAGAGGTTGATTTTTCTCTGTAATAACTATACCAGAAAGTATCATAATCCTTTCACCACTATGGTTCTTTCATAATTTTTTTTTCATCCAAATATTTAGTCGAATACAATGGCGGAAGTCTGTTTTTAAATGAAAAGTTATTCACGGATTGTTAGATATTCATGGTTTTGTTTTGAAATAAAATATGAGGCGCTTTATTTTCTCATAGTGGGTGATGAAAAGTAGAGTGTAACACTCGGGCGCAAAATATATTTATGGCTCGGGCGACGTTTTTTGTCGCTACATTCGGGATTCTACTCTAGAATCTCTCACTTCGCTCTGGATTCAAAAAAGCGCCCTCGCCGTAAAAATATTATTTTGCTCCCTTATGATACAATCTACTGTTTCATCCCATCTATTCGAAAAGAACGACTTGGTTCGCCTTTAAGTGCACCCAAAGGTGGTGTTTTCTATATGAAGCTTCTAATAAGTGCGCCGCAATTATCTTGTTGGTTCTCAATTCGGTTGTATTTTTTTTTTTTAATGTTTGTTACCTCATATCTCCGGCGTTTATGAACCGATTGGAAAATTCTTTTTTTATTTGAATAGATACAATCTACTATTAGTGATAACGCAACTTAGTCCCTCTACGCATTAGGTACACCGATTAGAACATATATTTTTATGTTTAAGTATATAATATTATGTTTTGAGATCTCGAAAACGGCTCTAATGATTTCGATGAAATATGCTTTAGTAATTATGGGGGTTTTTGGGGACAAAAACTGGTCTAGCTTAGTCTTATCTCTGGACAAACGCGTTTTCCGAGTTTTCGTTGCAAGTAGTCGCTTAGCAATAATACTAAACGATTAGACTCATTATTGCCATTAGTAGTATTACTAAACATATTATACCTACTATTTGTGCGTCCGAAATGTGCAGACTGTTGATACCACATTACTGTACGATCTTTTTACACAGTTTAACAATAAATGCTTCTTATTCTTATTCGTCCAGGAACTATATCCATTCAAAGGTTGTATGGAAGAGGTAGCTTTTTAGCAGTAACCGCTCATTGAACATTTAGTTTTATGTTATTGGAATGTAGTTTGTAAGGTCCCCGATAATTTAATTCACTCATAATTCTAAATTTTATGATGGCCTCATAATGGATATCGCTGTGAAATAAGAATTACAAGTTTCATGATGGATGATATAATCATAGAAATTACCTTCTGTTTCAAAATACTGTGTCCGGTCCATTCTTTTGTCTTTGTCTGCACAAGATTGCAAAAAGCGGCTTTACTAGGTACACAATACAAATGGGCCGCTTTTAACCAACGAGATAATAATAAGGGCTCTTTCTAACATGATGGCGTATTTGCCTTCAGCAAAATTATCCTTATATTTAGTTAGCATAATGGTTTTTGAATTATTTACCCGGAAAATTTCATCGCGCTATACTCAAGCGGCTTTAACATAAAAGTTTAACTATGCGTGAACCATTTTCCTTAGAAATTTTACACAAATAGCTCGCAAAAATAAATTGCTCCTGAAATATTCAAAACTAGTACGTATTTGGAGGTGATGCGGGTAGGTCATAAGGTCTACCACCTAGTTATTCATGATCCACGGTGCGTCAACCTCTTTATAAACTTTCTTATGCTGTAAGTTCTGCCTCATGCACTACCATGAAAGTCGCATCGAAGTCCACCTTGTGAAACTCCGTGAAAGTAACACAAACTTGCTAGTGCCTTTATAAGATGCGCTGTACTGCTTGAAGCTTTGGAAACTGTGTACCAAAAAGATTCCCCGAACTGCGCCGTATATTCAAGGATAGAGATAAGGGACGGTACTTAACATTATTTAGCATCGTGGCTCGGTTATTAAGGTTCCGTAACCAAATAAGACGAAATGCTGTAACTGTTCGCCGAAGTGTTAGGTCTCAAAAAAAATCGTTTGGAGTAATCCATCTTCTTCTTCATCAGCCAGTAGGCGTCCACTACTGGACGAAGCCTCTCTCATAGAATAAGGGAATTTTCCATAATCACTACGCTTGGCAGGCGGATTGGTGATCGCAGTATTGGTGTAGAGTACTCAGGTAGATGCTGCTGCCCATACCCTGTAATCCCTTAATCGGCTTTAACGACATCCACGGGAGAAGGAGGGGTCTATTCTAGGCTGGAAACACCACGGTGGGTAATCCATAGTCTTGAAAATTCCTGCCGTTTCTCGTTAAAGTACAGGCTCATGCATGACTGACCTGATAATCAGTGTCTCAAGAAAGGTCTTCACACTTTTTAAAAACAAATTAGTCTTTGGAATAGGATACCAAGATCGGTATAAATAAAAACTAGCATGATTTTTTTTAAAAGATAATTAGAAATAGCTTCCACATTGAAAAATAAAACACATATACGGAACTCTATAAAGGTTGTGGCTGACACATCCCTGGCCCAGTTGTTTTATCTAAGTACCTAGTACGTTTTATATTATCATGCTCATAAGAGCCTCAAAACGAAGCTATAATGATAAGCAGTATTTATGAAATGTGTGTCCTGAGAGGCATTGCTTTGCAAAATCGGGAATATTTATTTATAGGACGTTCCCAAGCCTTTATGTGAGCAGTAAATCCCTTTTCGGGACACAGCCTTTTCGACAACCAACTAAAGCATCTTTGGAAATCGTTCGTTTAGAAATATTTGGACTTTTGCTAAGTATCTACATACTCGTATCGTATTAATATGAATTATTATTCAGATAAATGTGTACTATGATTAAAATTATTTATTTTTTTACTTGCCTACGATACATTGTAGTAAGTTGTGCCGTGGTGTTTCTGGCGTAAAATAGACGTTATTGTTAATAGGAATAGACTCCTATTCCCGTGGATGTAGTAAAAACTTTACTGAGGGATTACACCAGGGGATGGGCAGCAGCATCTATTATATGTAGTACCTACTTAACACCAAACTGCGATCACCAATCTAAACCATTGTATTCAATGGACGTAAACAGGCTGGTGATGATGATGATTCGATTATGGTTAACTTGATAATTTGATTTGATCGCTTACGATTACAAGAATTTTGCGCTGTTGTCTACTCAAAATCAATGTTTTTGAGCTTATTAATTTTGGGTAAGTTTCAATCGAGTCTACCGTCTCCTTGATAAAATAGCACGTAGTCCCTGTGTCGTGGGTATTAGGAACTACGAGTACCACGGTACTATAATATCCAGACCCAGAACAAATATTTGCGTATCATGCAAATATTTGTCCCGCAGCGGGAATCAAACCCGTACCTCTCGCTTTTAGCCGGCTACTTGTCTACCGCGCAACGGAGGTCGTCAGATCTTGATAATTGATCTTTCTCTTTGATACCTTATCATAGCGTGGCTCAACATGACTACAGCAGTTTAATTTTGAAATCTAAATTAAAAGAAAGATATTAATCATTCGTCGAGATCAAAAAACGGGATTTCAATTCTGAATAAAGTAGATCCAAGACAATAAGTCAGTAATACGTCTGCTGTTGTTGATCCGTTCAACCTATAGTAAATTCGTAACAAGAGTTCCTCAAAGGTCCGTTAAGTAGGTCGCTTTGCTCGCTACGAATTCGTTTTATTTCATCAAAGGATAGTCTGCAAATATCGGATTAAAATACAAAGATGACCGGCGACTTCATATTAAATTTGAATTACGATACCCCAGTGGCCCAACTTTTATATTCGAATACCCTAGTTCAGTCCAACTTATGTATTCTTCAACATAATTTATGTGCTTTTTAGTCACCCTGCTGTACCCTTACTATCTTCAGGTATGATGACCCTGAAAATGGTCTTACGACCGATGGAAAAAGTGATCCAGTGATTAGGATTCACTGCACCTTGCAGGGAAGCCCTTTTCATGGTCATATAAGTTTTTGGTTTAAGGACATGCCGGTTTTTTTTAAATGTGACGATGGTGACTGTGGCGTAAGTTAGCAGGAGCAGTATGCAATAGCATGACTATTATTTTTTTTATTTTTTTTTATTTTATTTTGGAATGTATCTCAATTTAATGTGAAACAAAAACGTCAAGGGCTGTCTACAATGCTGTAATTGAGAACGCTAGTCACCTTTGTGACCTTGCATGACGACAGTTCTTGTCGGAAACTGTTGTAAGTAGGTATAATCTGTTCAATATCTCAGAAAACATCATAAGTCCTATTCAGACTTTTAATTTCAGGCGTTCCATGCACATTCGCTCTATTGCGGTTGTTCTGTGTACTACCATAGAACAGATAAAACCTCTAGAAGTAATACTTACGTAATTCTAATTGCGTGATACCTTCAATGGCCATTTTAACACCTCTCTCTGTACGTTGACTTGGTGTTCATGTAGTTCTTTCATGTAGGCATAGCATTGTATTACACGCTAAAATTGCAAACTCGTGGATATAAGCTTGATATTAACATAGAATAACGCTGCATTTTGCAGGTATAACAAAGGTATTACCAAATTCAATAGTTATTAATTTCGAACAGAAAAACGATCGGTTGTCAAGCGGCTTCAATAATATTCCCGCGGGAATACAGCGAGGATTACAAATTGTAATGAGAAATTTCCGGAGATAACAAACAAATAAACAGATGTATGGTTATTGTAGTAGCATGTAGCTGTTTTCTAATTCAGTCAAATGTTTGCAAAACCTGTCAAGTTCCGATGACATTACAGTACATTATGCAAGGTATAAGTTGATTTGATGATGAATAATGTGAAAAATTATATTTCTCGACGATAATAGTAGACTGACAGTGTTTGAGCTCATTTTCAACAAAAAACTTATTCATAGAAGATTAATTATCAGTCGTCCACTTCTGGATGAGGCCTCCTTTTAGAATAGGGGAGATTTGCCATAATCACCACGCTTAGCAGGCGGATTGATGATCGCAGTATTGGTATTAAGAACTTAGATGGATGCTGCTGCCCATCCCCTTGCGAAATCCCTTAGTCGTCTTTTACGTCATCCACGGCAGGAGTTGGAGGAGTCTTAATCTGAAGCCGGGACCACCACGGACACTTATTTATAGTCAGCCCATAATGTTCCCTCTCTTTGAACTTGGGGCCTACATTATACAGGATGTTTTTTTTAAATGGGACAGTATTGGGATATCCGAATCCATAAGATATACGGGAAAACTGTCTTTGGAACCATTTGCTCATTTTGTATGAAAACGATTTTGGCATAGTTATTTTTTTGGTCAAGCGTGAGTTCTCCATAAAAACGAGTAGTTTTGATCAAAAATTGTTTTAATGCGTATCGACTCAGTTTCATGTAAGGATTGTTTCATTGTATCGGAAGAAAAAAATCTAAGCAGCAGAAGTTAGTCAAATTTAATAAAATGTTTTCTCATACAATTTGTAAGTAATCTGGTACCTACGTTAATAAAACTATCGCAAAAAAAAAATGGCTTACCTCTTTCTTTTTCAAGGTACGGGTACGTTTCAGAATACCTCTAGTGGCCTCAGACAAAGATGTCCTTATTAAAGTTTGAATAACTTCTACAGCTCTGATTTTTCTCATTTCACGAGACCTTCAGAGCAGTAGAACAACATTCACCATACATCTTTGTCTAATGCCACTAGAGGTGTTCTGAAACGTGCCTGTACCTGGAAACAGCAAGAGGGAGGCCATTTTGAAAATTTATAGCGATAGTTTTATTAACGTAGGTACCAGATTACTTACAAATTGTATAAGAAAACATTTTATTAAATTTGACTAATTTCTGCTGCTCAGATTTTTTTCTTCTGGTTCAATGAAACAATCCTTACATGAAACTGAGCCGATACGCATTAAAACAAGTTTTGATCAAAACTACTCGTTTTTATGGGGATCTCACGCTTGACCAAAAAAATAACTATGCCAAAATCGTTTTCATACAAAATGAGCAAATGGTTCCAAAGACAGTTTTCCCGTATATCTTATGGATTCGGATATCCCCATACTGTCCCATTTAAAAAAACATCTTGTATATATCAGAGTGATTCTATTCAAATCTCTAGAATCAGCAAACACATTTTTATTTTACAATAACCCCTAAATCACGCAGGCTTCAAAAGTAAAATTTTAACAAAATAATGAGCCTCCATAAAAGTATCATTCACCTTAATTGGTACAATTCACCTTATCGGTAAACCCCTAAACTAACGCTTCTCATCATTTTCATTTTATCCAATCACCTGAACTTATTGACAACTAATCTGACTTTAACGATCGGGTGTTTGGAAAATGGCGCTTACGATAATGGTATGCCACAAAATACCAACAAAATTAGTTATTTGATGTTCCATCGAGTACGTTTCAGTAGGTAGGGATTTACCGAGCAGAGTAGTGTTCAAAGGTAAATATTAGCCGAAATTATTCATGAATCAAGAAACAATAAATCTGACCAAATAAAGCGCTTTCTCTTACTATGTTTGCCTAATGAATAGAAGTCCACGCTCGGAAATATCGTCATTGTTTAAAAAAACCATGCATAAATTTAGCTCTTTCTTGTACGGCAAGAAATAACAATCCACCAATCGATAGCACTCCAAGAATGGAAATTGAGGGCCATTGTTTTTTTTTATTTTAAATAATTTACGGAATTTGGAGTTCCAGTAGACCCCAGCCTGAACTTGTAATGATTGACATTCTGTTATATTTTTTTACATCTTGTACAACATTTTGGTATTTTTTTTAATTTGTTTTTATTTCCATGCAATTCAGAGAAAAGTACAAAAATAATAATAATAATTTCTTTATTTCAGGCTTATTGAGAAATGTATAAAAGTTAGCCCATAGAAATGTTTCCATGATAGCCATAAACATTATAAAATCATTCATATAAAATAAAAAAAAAGCAAATGTAATGATCACTCGTGAAGACGGTGACGTGAAGCGCACCTGTGCCTCGTGTCAGGCGTCCAATGAACTTCCTGAACTTAACTCCCTACGGCCAAAACTCTTCAATCATGAAGGTCGATAAACGGGCAGTCGGCACTCTCACCATAAAATAAATAAAATTCACATTATGGCGAGACTCCAACTTCTCGACTCTCATTGTGAGCCTGGTTTTCTGGTAGTAAACAAGCCTCGGCAGAAACAGCAATTAATAGGCTCAATTTCAGGCCTCGACAGAGGTTTCTAAACACAAGACCAAGAGTGTTAATAGCATGCAAAGTTAACCGAAGTTCAAATCTCTGTATATAACTCACTATGCAATAAATGATTCGGCAAATTATTTTGATTTTCGGCCAATTATACTTTATCCCATCTCTACCGATAGCCAATTAGTTTATGTAAATGTGCCTGCTCCACGCATAGGTACTATAATATGTTCTGTGGCAAAGTGTCATACATAACATACAAAGTGGACAGCGATATAACGTATTGTTTAAAATTGGCAATTTTCATTATAGCATTATTTCAACGAAACGAGAATAAAAGGCTTTCATATAAATGCAATTTTATTTATTGCCCATCTGAACTTACAATGACAGGAATTTAATAAAATCAACCAGCTTTAAATCTAGTTGTAAATGTTAAGATTGCAGGTTTGATTCCACAGTCAAGACATAAAATTGACAAACTAGATTACGGCCCACCTCACATAAAATGATGAAATGTTTGAATGCTCTTTTTTGTTCATCCCCGTTCCCATTATTTGAGAGGTCTCCTCACTTTCCACCACGAGGACCAGCTGTCCTGGGTTGTCGGCTCGGGTAACTGGGCTCTCTTGAGGTCTCTTTGTATTTTAGACCACCAGGTGGATCGCGGGCGTTCGCTGCCTCTCTTCTTCTTCGTCAGATTGAGTGCGATTAGCACAACATGGTCTGCCTTTCGTTTTTTCAAACGTCCATACCATCTAAGGCGTATTTCAGTAAGTTTATTTGTGACTTAAGAATATTTTATGTAAGACCTTAAAGCGTATCGTATGTATTCATTACGAATCTTGTCGAGTGTTGTCACCCCTCCTACCCACTTTAGCATCTACACATCATTAACATGACATGTAGTTTTTCAAAAGGTACCAACAGAACTATTCATGGATCACTCAGGTGATCACACAGCATATTTTCTCCAAAAGACCGATAAAGATGAAATTGGTACATAATATAAAGAAATTGGTGACCGAATCACGAACGTATAACGTAAATAAACGAATTCTAATTTTGGAGGTTAATTTTGGGGGTGAAAGCCTTCCAAACGTTTTAAAATAGCCCTGCAGGTCATATAGCTCGCAGAACTGACAACCGCTGGGGAATAATGCTTCTCGAGTGGCGACCACAAACCCGACAACGTGTTAGAGGCAGGCGCTAAGACGTAGTCGGGGGATGGACGCGGCTCAAGACCGTTCGTTGTGGCATTCTAGGGGGGAGGCCTATGCCCAGCAGTATACTTCTACTGGCTGATGATGATGATTATGACGAATGTCAAGAGGCTCATAAACGTAACTATGTTCTGCAACAACACGCAACTAATTTAAAAAGCATTACTTAGTATTTAAATGTAATAAGAAGCTTAGGTGGAAATTCCGCGAAAAATTCGGGCTTGCCTTAAAACTCATAAAAATCTCGCAAACTTTTTAAAGCGAAGCGGTATAAAACATTTTTAATTAGTAACGCAACTATTTTTAACTTACTCGCAATATTTAAAAGCTTAGAAGTATTCACAGTACTTTTATGAGAAAAAGGATGTCTTGCCTTTTTAGTGTTTCAAAATAACGTAATGCTTCGTAGAACCCTTAATCGGTGAACCTATGACTTTGTAAGGTTGCGCTGAGATGTTTGTTGAAACTTCGAAACTCAAGGCCTTCATAAATGAACTGTCTATTAATAATGCTCATGTTTTGATGTATAATCATTTATATGTAACTCAAAGGTTATCTGAATTAGATACTGCATTTTATGAGTTTGATAAACTAGGGATAAATGAGCTTAACGTCCAATTTCACGAACAAATAAACGGGCGTTTACCGTAATCATTGGTTAAGGTGACAGATAAACTTTGAAAACACCTGTCAAAAAGCAGTTTAACGTTGTTTAACCACCTGTTTATTTGTTGGTGAAATCACCCCTTCTTAGTCTCTCCTGATTATAATTATCACGATACAGTAAAAGTTCCAAAGAACCTTTCGAAAACATAACTCAGAACAGAATCCTTTTTATGAAACAAAACTTCCAATCTTATGTAACGTCACACATTCAAAATATTTTGCCAAACTTGCCTCGACTCAACAAGCGCTGGAAGATATTGGAACAACAAACGTATAATCCGGAACGGAATCGCTTTGGGTTCTAAAGATGCGACGGTCCAATTTCTTGCTGAAAATAGAAATAAAATAGTTTTTCATCCTCCAGATCAAACTACAGTGTGTTTCGTTCAAAGATATCAGTCTATCATTTGCTGTTTAGTGAAGTTCTATATATGCTTTATGTCCTGTCTTGTTTAATGACAACCCAATTTTATCAAGCCATTCAGCTATTTACAGGTCTACTTAATCTTAACATAATAATTGCATGTGCTCGGTGAGACGTGATTGTGGATGCACGCGAACGCGAAATATTAAATGTATGAATACGTGCCATACTAGTACTAGTATCTACCTACAAAACAGCGAGCGTGCCCACGTTCACCCGCGCGCGTTATTCAATCGTATATCGTTAATCTTGCTACTTTCCTGTTGCCTTTGAAATATAGTTCTTTGTCTCCCCATCGAGTTATCTAGACTAGGATTGGAACTGTTATTGCAACCACACAAGTACTCACATAGTAAGTACTGATTATCATGTTCGTGTACTATCATAGGACGAGCGAAGCGAGCTCTGGGTCAACTTGGAGGATCGGCGTTTGTATGTATGTAGGTATGTTTTTCTGAGGATATCTTTTGAACCATTGATCCAATATGAATGATTTCTTGATTGTCTTTACCTGAGGCCTTACCATGAGCTCTTATAGCGATTCAGTTCAAATACAATTCAGTACAAAAAATCGGTTTTTGCAATACTGCTATCACGATACACTTTTTGCTAGATTAATTTTAGATGATAACTGACTTCAGAAAAGTATAGGTAATCAGTTAATTCGTCGGCCTATTATTAGGTATACTATATATTATAATATATTTTTATATATTTATAGTACTTATAAGGGTAGCGTTAACACCCCGTTGGTTAGTCCGATTAAAATGGTTGTTTCGTCGCTGTATTCAGGGGGATTCCGTGAAAGTTTTATCTAAATCATAGTCATAGTCATAGTAGTTTATTGATAACGAAAACGTTTACAGGTCATTAAACATATTCATAAGTAGGTATAGGTAAAAAATAATAATCTTTTTTGAAGTTAGTTAGAAAAGTAGTAGTAAGGAAAGTAGGTAATCCACATCGCGTGTATTTGAGAGGTCTCAGAGGCAAACCACTCGTTACACTGTGTCGAGTGAACATGCGCTATCGAGAAAGTTCAGAACAATATCACACTCGCATTTTTTACTATAACCTATCGTTATACTAGAAACTATCGTGATCAAAAGCTTTTTTCTGAATCTTAATGATATTAACTACCCCTGATCACAATGTGGGAAATCAGTGCAGATCTTATCTCCCCCATTTTAAATTAGAATTAGAATTAGATTACCCTTGATCAAAAAACTATGTAAAAACGGACTTTTTGACTTCAGTTTTGTTATACCAAAGTCAAAGTCAAAACTATAATTATTCATTGAAATCACAAAGACCATTTACATTTTTTTTATTTTACATTTTAGTCTATGGATACTTTTGAAATATATTCATGTTATTTGGTAGGGTAGATAGAAAGTTGGTTAAGTTAGGTTATGAGTTACATCGGTTGAGGAGTTGTTGAGATATTTGGGTCCAAGAGGAGATTAAAAAAGACAACCAATTTAAATGGGTGTCATAATTTATGAGACATTTAAAAAATTTATAAGTTAATTTTATTTTAGACTAATATTTTAGAGGTATAGGCAAAAAAGTAAAAAAAACCTGTTGGCGTATTTTTAGTTATACAACTTAAATTAAATTTAGCATGCTTTTAGATTTTTTTTCGGAAAAACTTTTTTGTTAATCGTAAATAAATTCACGGCCTTTTCTAGGAGGAGTAGACCACGAATCCTGGCATAGGAAACCCTTTTAACTCACCCACACTCACCATGTTCTTCATTCAAATACGACGCGCTGGTCGGCTTAGGGTACCCTTAACCTGGCTTTTCTCCACAACAACCCTAATTTGGTCAGAGTACGTTCGCCGAATTCTTCGTCTATCTTCCCTAAATGCCCAAACCACCTGAGCATACCTTTCTCAATTCTTTTCAATAAGTCCATAGAGTGAGAATATTAATTACCTGAGATAGAATTTTGCTCACCAGTGTCCCTTTACGCAGTTGTTTGTCTTCTATTTCGATTCCACTGTGGCTGGAGTACAGCTGTATCGAACAAAGGTCCGCTTAAGTTGCAGCAAACTCGCTTGTCCATTTTTTTGCATTCCTGCTGCGGCCCGCGACGTTTCCGCAGCACCCCACGCGCGCAATCACAATCACTCGGCTACTTGCGCAGTGTGTTTTGTTGAAAGTTTCTATAAAACATCGGTGAACTTTCTTGGCAAAGGAAACTATAAAGAAAAATTTTGCTACAAATACGGTACCTACAAATAGAGCAGTAACAATTTTTATATTCTAGTTTATTTTCTTTCAAATTATGTTTGTTGATTCGTTTTTAGGGAGCCGTACACAAAGGCTGCCAACGGGACTCTATTACTAAGCCTACACCGTCCGTCTGTTTTTCTGTATTCTGGCACAGGGGTATAGGCCGTTGTACATTAACCACCTCAGCATCAGACCAGAGGCCTTACCATGAGCTCTTATAGCGATTCAGTTCAAAAACTATTCAGTACACAAAAAACGTCGTCATTGAAAAACTTTAATCGCAGAAGTCTATAGACCTTCTGCTGCTGTGCCTTTAAATATAGCTGCGGACATCACGTGACCGATATTTTGTACTGAATGGTTTTTGAACTGAATCGCTATAAGAGCTCATGGTAAGGTCTCAGCACCGCCTCGCCTCACAATCAGTTACTAAAAAACTGAATTTAAGCCTAGCCAAACTATATTGCGCGCTATCTTCTCTTGCTAGTTGTCACTATGCCGCAAGCGCATTGACAGTGCGCAGGCGACTCATGCCAGCGAGGGAGCCACTCATACCTTTGCGGAAGCCACGCCACGCCACGCCCGCACCCGGTCCATCCATAGAATATTTACTGCATTCTTTCTTGATCGTTGTATGCACGACACTGTTTGATCACGCGTTCTTTCGGTTGTAAAATAAAAGATTAAAAGAAATTAATAGAGAAAAGCTTATTGAGGAAGTTCATAAATACATAAGTATTTGTAAGATACATTGTTGATTGTAAGAAACATTACAAACAAAAAAAAATTGAAAATTTATTGCGATTGTTTTATTAACGTAGGTACCAGATTACTACAATTTGTATGAGAAAACATTTTATAAAATTTGGCTAACTTTTGCTGCTCAGATTTTTTTCTTCCAATACAATGAAACAATCCTTACATGAAACTGAGTCAATACGCATAAAAAAAATTGTTGATCAAAACTACTCATTTATATGGAGAACTCACGCTTGACCAAAAAAATAACTATGCCAAAATCATTTTCATACAAAATGAGCAAATGGTTCCAAAGACAGTTTTCCCGTATCTCTTATGGATTCGGATATCCCCATACTGTTCCATTTAAAAAAAACAACCTGTATACTCCACACACATGGAGGGAAAGTACCTTGAATATTGTAGATGGAACATTTTACTAAAAGAAAACATTATTTGAATTTAAAAAACAATTTAACTGCATTCATGCATATTTAAATAATTACATGGTTGACCCGGGAATCAAACCCGTTACACGAGAAAAATAGTCAGCCTGTTCGGGTTCGATTCCCGGGTCAACCATGTAATTATTTAAATATCTATGAATGCAGTTTAAATTGTTTTTTAAATTCAAATAATGTCTTCTTTCAGTAAAATGTTCCATGTACAATATTCAAGGTACTTTCCCTCCATGTGGCATATCCGTGGGACGCCCTGCATAACTAACTAGGCTTATCAGCATTTTATTTCAGATAAAAAATGTAAATTGCTAATAACATTATGGTACGCATTATTTAATTACTCACCTCGAAAGTCGCTGCCAATTTTTCTTCTGGTTAAATTTTTCTCCGAATTTCATATTTTCCATTCTCAATAAAAATTTGAATGAAATAAAATAAGTAACTTGACTTACATATGGAAATATGTGAAAATTTTCTTCATCGTCTTGATATTGTTTTCGAATAACTCAATAATACTCCCCTTCCAACTTAATTTTTTCCAACATATTGTGCACTCAATAATTATTATCTGTTCTTATTTCATTTTTGGCTTTCCTCTTCATCAAGTGTGACGCCAAGAGATTATGGCGAATCTCCTCATTGTATTCTATGGGGGAGGCCTTGTCCGGCAGTGGACGTCTAACGCTCGATGAACCCTCAACTTATCAATATAGCATTTTTTTTTGCTCACTGCTTGGCCTCCTCCTAATAGAATGCCACGACGAACTATCTTAAGCCGCCTCTATCTACAGAAATCCTGCGAAAAACTAACAAACAAAAATACGATTTTACGTTTCATAGCTTTGATATCTTAGATGATGAGTACTTTGTGATCAGTATATTTTAATCAGGGAGTGACTGTAATTATTGATTTCAGACCCTACAATATGCATGTTCCAAAACACATGGGTTTTTCAGTTAAACCATAATTCATTTATAGCGTGCCCCGAGTATAAGTCAACAGAAAGCTGTATTGAGATTATTGGTGAGTAATTTCGTAATTTTAACATTTTCTTTCCTTAGCAAAGACTACAGAAGATCGTTTCTTAGAACATTTCTATTTAAATGAGCTCTCAAAAGTTCAGTCGTTTCCTCTACACGCTTTTACATAATTTGTAGCGTATTCCTAATACTAAAAGATCTTATAACAATTTGTACAGGGGTTCATGAACTCTAATTATATCGCAATTACACTCATAAGGATTTCCTTTAGGTAGTCGACTTCATTAAAGTCAGCCCCCGACTTTAAGGAAGCCATTACACTTGGAAAAGAGGTACTCGTATTATAAGATGAGAAAAATGATAAATAAATAGAACGAATGCCTATTGAGTATGTAGTTCAGCAATTTACTTATTTATATCGTATCTTCAGGTCCTCCTTTTATACAACATTAGCCTGCGACTTCATCGAAATGAGTCTAATTACTTAGTTAAGAGAAGTAACGTGGATGGCAGAACTTTAAAAAATCTTCGTTGCTAGAGTGGTTTATTTTTAGTTTTGTCTTTGTAGAATTTTCTATTGAACAAATAATTGGTATACAACATTAGTAAACGCCTTGAACCTGTTGTGTGATTGCCATGTTACATACGGCAGTTCGTTAATCGTTGCTGCTATTGATATCTCTACTGACCAATCTTTTTAAAAGACGGACAGAATGTTGGCCCATTAATTACTTCAATTAGATCTCTTGTCTGAACCACAGAAAGATCTTTACCACATAAGTTATTGCTTTTATTTATTCAATGACTGTACGAATGTTAAAATTCTTAAAAGGTACGTTATCAAAATAATAAGATCATGTTCCTCTGTGTGATTAAATTATCAATGCGAATTATTATAAATTTTAGATCGTTCCGGAATATTTGAACCGTTCTCCCAATGATAGGTGTTCTGCTATTAAGGATTTCTAAGTAACTTGTTTACTTGTTTTTGTCTTTAAAGTTATGTAGATTGTACTTCTATCGCGTGAGCTTTGTAATGTTCCGCGCCTAAAGCTAATTTCAGACCACGCTATAATATAATAGCATATAGTATATAGCTCATAGCACAACAATATCGCGCACCATACATTGTTATGGACACGTTCACACTGTACTGTACTATATATTATTGGCTTACTATACGCTATAAATTGGTGCGATGCGCTGAGTTCATGCTGTGCTATATCACGCGCCGCCCTCTTCCTCCTTTCTCACCCCCGGCCGTCCCGCAAGCGAAACGGTCAACTGAGCTTGCTATATTAATTAAATGCTTGCGATAATATCGCGTAATGTGAACGCCATGCTATATAGTATAGCATTAGGTCATTCTTTGCTACTATACAGCACAATAGTATAGCGTAGTCTGAAATTAGCTTAAAGCACCCTATTACTAAGGCCTTCCGTCTGTCCGTCTGTACGCTGCCACAGCCAAAACTTTCACAGATTGTGAATTGTTGTAGCATGAAGCTTGGCATACATAAATAAATGCAAATCTTAATCCCAAGGGGGGTCCTCATTCAAAAGTTTAACCCTTTTCATTGAAATTTAACCTAGCGTAATCAAATTACGTGCCGTGGTGTGTCCGGCCTAAGAATAGACTCCTCCTTCTCCTCCAGTGGATGTAGTAAAAGCTTTACTAAAGGATTACAGCAGGGGATGCTGGGCAGCAGCATTTTCCCGAGATTTCAACGCCAAACTGCGGTCACCAATCCGCCTGCCAAGCGTGCATGGTAAATATGGCAAATCCCCCTATTGTGGAGGCCTCGTCCAACAGTGGACGTAAACAGGGTGGTGATGATGATGATGATAATGATGATGAGAAAAGTTTTACTTTGTAGGTACACCGCAGTTCATTATAGTGTTGCTCATTTCGTTCCATACAAAGGTTGCGTGGAAGAGATCACTTTCAGCAATAAGGTCGCCCTTTTATTGCCTTTTTATTGCAAAATTACTTGTGTATTGTTTCTATGTGATGATCAATAAAGTGTTAATCTATCTAATGTACCTTAACATCTATCTATAGAATCCAATATGAAATGTTTTGAAAAGCACCTGGTCACGGCTTCAATTCCGTCGTGAACACAATAATTTGATCAGCAAAAAGTAAGATTGGAATCGTGTGAAATGAGCCGCGTAATCCCAGTGGTCACTTTACATTACTTTCTAAATTGGACTAAAGATGAATGTGATTGGGTGACATTTAACAAGGTTTTATTTGTCTTTTGCAGTTGTGGTGAGTCTAAGTGATTGCCTATTGGCCATTAAAAATAATTAGGAAGCTTTTTTAAAGTAGTAGTAATCAAGTTGGTGACTCTACATGATGACTTGTTTTTCGGCCACCATGGAAAATTCAGAAATATACGGACAGCATCCGTAGAATTTCGTAGAATTGTCTTAGGTATACATCGTGTTGTAATTTGTATCAAAATGTACTACTAGCGCCATCTGTATCCCACTTAGTTTAAAACAATAAAATTCATTCCGTTCGATTCATTCAATCAACACACTTGTTTTATTTTAGGTTATGGACCAGCAAAACGTTTTATTTGTGATTGTTGAAAAGTTAGTCGGTATTATCAGTGTGATGGACAGTATACTTATTTGTTAACAATCAGACTGTTTAGTGAAATAAAACTGTGCGCAAATACTTTTGAACAGAGTGTGTTTTTTTTGATAGCCGTGTCGTGTCGTGCGTGACTCGTGAGCAATGGCGTCTAGCTCGAACTATTTAGTTAGCGTGCCTAAACTAAAAGGTCGCGAGAACTATAGTGAGTGGTGTTTCGCAGCAGAGAATTTTCTGGTGTTGGAGGGCATGGTCAAATGTATCAAACCAGAGCCTGGAACAACAACAGTAGCTGCAGATGATGTGAAAACAAAAGCAAAGTTGATTTTGACAATAGATCCGTCTATCTATGTTCACATAAAGAGTGTCAGTACATCGAAGGAGTTGTGGGAAAAGTTGAAGGCGCTATTTGATGACTCAGGATTTACTAGAAGAATCAGCCTTCTGAGAAATCTAATATCTGTTCGTCTTGAAAACTGCACATCGATGACGTCTTACGTGGCTCAGATTGTCGAAGCGGGTCAGAAATTGGAGGGAACGGGATTTGGCATAAGTGACGAGTGGATTGGTTCTATCATGCTGGCTGGACTTAGTGAAAAATATATGCCCATGATTATGGCCATCGAACATGCTGGAATGAACATCACAACGGACGCCATTAAAGCTAAATTGATGGATATGGAACCGGAAAATAGTGATGTGAATAATGCATTAGCGTGTTTCCGATACCAAACTAAGAAAAATAACAAGTCTGTGGTTGGAAAAGATGGCGTGGGAGCGCAGAAATTGACACCTATCAAGGATAAACGAAATGTCAAGTGTTACCGATGTAAACAGTTCGGTCACTATCGAAATCAGTGCGAAAACTCAGATGTATCTTCAAAGAACACGCATGAAAATAAAAAATGCACCAATGCGTTTACTGCCGTGTTTTTCAATGGAAACTTTCATAAAAGTGACTGGTACGTGGACTCAGGCGCGAGTTCACATTTGACGACAAATGAACATTGGGTGATCAATGCGTGCTATTCTGGTTTTACGAAAGAAATTATGATTGCTGATCAGAATAAAGTGCCGGTGTTATGTAGTGGAAACGTAAAAATCACGACTTCAACTGATGAGTGTGATTTTGAAGTTATGGTTGAAAACGTTTTATGTGTACCCAATCTGACTACGAATCTGTTGTCAGTTAGTCAGCTACTAAGACAAGGCAACAAGGTGTCCTTTACAAGCGACGGATGTGAAATATTTAATAAAAAGAATGCTTTAGTAGCTACCGCTTCACTTGAAAATGGAGTGTACAAACTGAATACGCCTACATATTTAATGGCTGCAGTGATGGAGTCTCCAGAAGTTTGGCACCGTAGATTGGGACATGTTAACAGTTATTACATGAATAACATGCAGAAAGCTGTGGAAGGAGTCATGTTGGACAAGAAGGCCGATATCAGCAAGATGAATTGTGTTGTGTGCTGTGAGGGCAAGCAAAGTCGATTGCCATTTGCTCATGAAGGCAACAGGAGTACTGAGCTGCTGAATATAGTACACAGTGATATCTGCGGGCCTATGGAAAGTGTTTCTCTTGGAGGATCAAGGTACTTTCTTCTTTTTGTCGATGATTACAGCCGCATGACCTATGTATATTTCTTAAAAAATAAGAATGAAGCTCTTCAGTGTTTTAAAGAATACAGAGCAAAGGTTGAGAATTTAACATCAAAGAAAATTAAAATTCTTCGAAGTGATAATGGTGGAGAATTTTGTAACAAGAATTTTGATGATTATTTAAAGAAAATTGGAGTAATTCACCAGCGGTCAAATCCATACACGCCTGAACAAAATGGGCTCTGTGAACGTATGAACAGGACGATCATAGAAAAAGCCAGATGTCTTTTGTTTGAAGCCAAACTGGATAAGAAGTTCTGGGCAGAAGCCATTAACACTGCTGTCTATTTACAGAATCGAATTGTGAAAACCGGATTGAATAATCATACCCCATATGAGTTGTGGACGAACACGAAGCCAAATCTCAGTCACATTAGGATATTTGGCAGTATTGTCATGAAGCACATCCCGAAGGAGAAAAGACGCAAATGGGACAAGAAATCAGAAAAATGTATTCTGGTGGGTTATCCTGAGGACGTCAAAGGATACAGAGTATATAACCCAACAACTCGAGCAATCGTAACAAGTCGAGATGTCATTATTATAGAAAATAATAATTTGCATCAGGAGAGTATGATTCAGGTTGAAAAGACAGATGTAACAACTGAAGAAAGTCCAGTAAGTCAGGATCCAGTGGGAGGTGTTACAGAAAACAACAGTGAGGTAGAGGATTCCTTTATTTCTACTGAAAGCGGTGATGTCAATGGTGAAACTTATGTGCCAAATGAGGAATCTATGGCAGATGATGAAACCATCAATATGGAAACAAATCAAATATCTTTACTACCCAGAGAAAGAAGAAAGCCTGATAGATTTGGTTTTATGTGCACAGAGAATAGTACAATTGATGTTGAAAAGCTGATGTTAGAAGAAGAACTGCAGGGACCCGAGAAAGAGTATTGGGAGCAAGCTGTGAAAGAAGAATTGCAAAGCTTTGAAGACAATGGGGCATGGGAACTCATTGATGCTCCAAGTGGTGGTACTATAGTAAAGTGCAAGTGGGTTCTTAAAAAGAAATGTGACAGTGACAATAAAGTGCAGTATCGGGCCAGACTGGTGGCTAAAGGATGCTCACAAAAATATGGTGTGGACTATGATGAAACATTTTCTCCGGTAGTTAGGTATAGTACACTTAGGTTATTGTTTTCATTGTCGGTTCAGTTGAATTTAGATATTATTCATCTTGATGTCAAGACTGCATTCTTGAACGGGGACTTAGATGAGACTATATACATGCAAAAACCTATTGGTTTTGTTTGTTCAGATGATAAAAAGGTTCTCAAACTAAAAAAGGCAATATATGGTCTCAAACAGGTCTCCCGAGCATGGCATAAAAAGGTAGATAACTGTATGGTAGCAGATGGCTATAATAAATCTAAATTAGAACCATGTTTATATACAAAAATTGTAGGTAGCAATCGAACTATTGTTACATTGTATGTTGATGATTTTTTTGTATTTTCAAATGATGTCAATGAAATGACACATCTGAAAGAAATGTTAAATAATAATTTTAAAATAAAAGACTTGGGTCGAGTAAAGCAATGTCTTGGTATGTCAGTTAATTTTGATAAGAAAAATAGTATTGTTACCTTGTGTCAAAATAACTATATAGATCAGTTACTAAGTAGGTTCAATATGACAGAATGTAAAACAGCTGATACTCCAATGGAGGCAAAGTTAACTGCTAAGGAAGTAGAGTTTTCTAATAGTCAAATTCCTTATCAGCAGCTTATAGGCAGTTTAATGTATTTGGCTGTGCTCACACGACCTGATATAGCTTATTCAGTGTCATATCTTAGTCAATTTAATAACTGTCATAATGAAGAACACTGGAATTACGCTAAGAGAATATTAAGGTATCTAAAGAAAACTAAGAATATAGGTTTAAAATATTGTAAAAATGAAAATGTTCAAATAGAAGGCTATGTCGATGCTGACTGGGCTAACGATATTAATGATAGAAAATCATATACAGGTTTTTGTTTCTTATTGGCTGGATCAGTAATATCTTGGAGTGTCAATAAACAAAAATGCATTGCTCTTTCTAGCACAGAGGCTGAATATGTTGCCATATCAGAAGCTTGCAAAGAAGCAGTGTATTTACGGAACTTACAATATGAAATCACTAAGAAAATGTATGAAATCACTTTACATAATGATAATCAAAGTGCTCATAAGCTATTAGTAAATCCTGTATTTCATAATAGAACTAAACACATTGAAGTTAGGTATCATTATTGTAGAGAAATGATAAGTAGTAAAATTATTGTAATCAAATATTTATGTACAGCAGATATGCCAGCAGATATATTAACAAAGAGTCTAAACTCTGTAAAGCATTACAAGTTTATAAAGGCATTAGGCATTGTATTATAAGTAGGTACATAATATTTATTTTGTAAGCACATTTGTGTTTTGTAAGAGACATTTTGAGTGGGGGTGTTGTAATTTGTATCAAAATGTACTACTAGCGCCATCTGTATCCCACTTAGTTTAAAACAATAAAATTCATTCCGTTCGATTCATTCAATCAACACACTTGTTTTATTTTACATCGCACTAGCTACCTTTAAAAGATCATCTTGGAAGGCAAAATGCGATAAGGAAACAATAATTTACCAGCAGATTCTTTCGAAATGATGTTGTCTTCTAACAACAGAATTTAAAGTGAAAATCCTGCAGAATGGCGCTAAGAATGTTGACCCCGCAGCGCTGAGATTAAAAATAAAGCTGCAAAGAATGCTGAATGCACTTTAGAGACTTGTCAGAATTGAATTGTCTCGACGACCACCACGCCCTGGTATTACTTGGTTCCACCGATGGCGATAAGCGATTTTTGGACAAAAACGCGTTTTCGCACAAGGCCAAGGATTTTATTATGATTTACAAAGGATTTTACGCTAGTGATAAAACAAATTAGAACTAAAAAAATACTAGCTGTCGCCTGCAACTTCGTCAGCGTGTAATAAATATTTAAAATCGCCATCGGTATATACACTATATATCATATTCCAATTTCAACAAAACTTTTAACAGCTTCAGTTTCTATAAAATATTTAATTTATTATCTGAACTTGTTGGTACTTCAAAATTATTCCCACAAAAAAGATGTAATAATACTCAAGACTGTTTTTGTGTATCTGCTATGGTTTCACATACTGTCCCAGTTCAAAAAAATTAATAAAGTCATAATAATAACAAAATACTTTTACTATCATCTGAAATGAAGATCTCATCGAGACCTATCATTTTGGTAAAGACACGACTAGTCTGGGATCAGTAGCTTTCGGCCCTTTAAAATTTTGATCTTAAAAATATCTAATCTCCTTTATTATTATTTTTTTAATTTAATACATCCTTCCTATATTGTTTTTCCTTAAAACTTCATAATAATTTTGTTGTTTTGAAAAGAGTCTCTGTATTTTTTAAACACAAGCGCAGAATCACACCACTCTTACTCCAATACTTAAAATATAGATAAAAGAGGTCAACTTGTAAAATGGTCTACCGCCCATTTGAGCTCAAAATTTCTGATTATAATAAAAAAAACATATCTTTGTTACATCACCGGCAGCACTTTGGAGCGATCTCCCGCCATACATTTTGGCAAGCCTCTTTTAATGACGTGCAATTTCCGCTTCACAGCCTAAACAGTGAATGCTTTTAAAAACTCTAAACCGTTAGCGTGACCTTACTGGAGGTTTCAGTAATCTTTCATTGAACTTGAGGCACAAAAGGGTATTGTTTTAATAATGTGCGCGTCATGGAGCTGCGACGCGGGACACACAGGGAGGCTTTGTGGACAGTAAGAAGTCTTTTCTTTTACATTTAGTTAGTTTGCAGAACGGACAACAGCAGGGGAATAGTTTTCTCGAATGGCCACCACAAACCAGACGACGCAGGGTAAGATGTAACGCTCGCTAAAAGTAGCCGCAGGCGTAGATGTAGGCGGTTCAAGGCCCTTTGTCATGTTTTGAATGGAACAGGCCTTTGTCCTTCTACCGGCCAATTATAAAGAGTCGGCCGAAGTAATCAAAATCATTTAAGTTTTATTTAGTTTTAGTTTTCTTTGGAATGGTTTGAATTAGTTTAAGTTCGGTTATAGAGCTTGCTAGCCCAGGATCCCAGAATGAAGCAAGAGTTTGTAAGATTAGATCAAACTTTCCCCCTTCCGTATGTCCCGAGGAACTTAAACAAAGCGCCCTGAATGTTTTGTGCGGTGGTGACTCGTCACTATCGCATATTAAAACGGTTTCTTTGGAAAATTAATGTATTTTTTAATAACCAGCCTTTGTAAAAGTGTAAAGGTTTAATTGATTTTGATAAAATGTTTAGTAAGCTCACCACTAAAGCAAGCTACAGCCACTAAGGCGAGCTTAGCTTATTAATGGCGCGATTTTAGATCTTCCTTGTGCTAGAGTTAGAGACATACTGTGTAGCTCTTGTGTAGCTGCATTCTAATTTCTAGAGGAAGGGCCTTCACTCGATGGGCTAAAGACATTATAAACGTCGTGAGAAGTCAGTGAATGGAGGTGGTTCAAGACCGTTCGTCGTGGCATTCTAGGAGGGAGGCCTATTTCCAGCAGTGGACTTCTACAGGCCAATGATGATGATGATGATGACAAACACGACGTATACGAGTATGTATAACAAGTCCATAGTTGTACCTCTGTCTCGCGCTCGCGTAATCAATCGTCCCACTGGAGGCGGCTAGTTTGGGAACGTGTCAGAGATACCTACTCTACTACAGGTATCGAAAGGGACGGAAAGGATACCCGGTCACGGTCATCGTAGATACATAATATAATACCTGATACTCACAAAGTTTGCCTCTAGAGCAAACACTAATACGGTCGTTGGATTTTAAATCTTCAGTAGATGGTGACAAAGTCATTAGTAGAGACTAGCTTTGCTTCTTCCGCACTGATGAACTACATTATGCACAATTGCAATTTTATTATCGTGGCTTGTATCGTTTCAGAAAAATTACGGCTATACACCACGTACTCCTAATGTTAAAAACTGTAAAATGATGATTGAATTATTTTAAAGAACCTATGCAACGATTTTCAGCCATAAGGTATCACCACATTGTTAGGTCCAGCTGACCTGTTCCACAAATCCACGCTTATTTCATTAAGATCTCATCTCCCTGTTCCTTCCTTCCAAGGTTCCGAGTAACTAATTGAGCCTCTTATGCGCGCGGTTCATCTCGGCTAAACCGCGAATGTGTTTTGTCTGTTGTGGAGCCATGTGGGGACAAGATAATCCTGAAAGCTTAGAAGGTTCACTTGATGACAATTATTTTAAAGTAAGTTTGATCTCTTGTTTAATATACTTTGAAAACTTAGGATTATTGTATTAAAAACTTCAAAACAAAATAAAAAGTACGGCATCTATCGTGGGATAATATTGAGGCGAAATGGTATTATTATTGATTATGTATTTGATAAAACAACGTTTAGGTTTCAAAGTCAAAGTCAAAAAGTATTTTAGGATCATTATGAATCGTCTTATAAACTAAAATGAAGTACACCGTTCCAACACGATCAATTCTAGAAAAATCATGTAAAAATACTGTACAGTATGACTAGGCACTGTATTTATAATCATCATCATCATCAGCCTGTAGAAGTCCACTGCCTCCCATTAGAATGCCACGACGAACGGTCTTGAGTCGCCACCATCCACCGATATTTGTTCTGTCGGGTGTTATGGTACCATGTTACTCGTAGTTCCTAATCCCCACGACACAGGGAATTCTAGTGTGGGATCATGACTACGTATATGACTGTTGGGTGTTATGTTATGTTATAATTATACTGTATCGAGCTATCAATTTATTTATTTTTTTGGGGTTTTGGATATACAATGGCAGACTTTTGTACCTGCACGTGAAATGCCAGAAGTTTTGAAAGCAGGTGCTGCACACCACAACTTAAAGCTCTACCGCAGTTTCATAACATATTTCTTTATTTCAGTACTGAAAGTTTATAATCAAAAATGAAAAATGTTGGCTTCTTGAGTGTTTACGATTAGTGCTTGCACAGCTCGCGGCATGTGCCGTTGAGTTTTCAATTTCACGGATCGACTGCCACAACAGAACATGCACTACTTGTGTACACTAAACAAAGTTTCTGCACGTATAGAGTCTTATATCTTTGTCTTAAGAGTAAAGAAAATTGATGATGATTAGACATTAAACAAGCCAACCAGTAAATAAAGCGAGCCAACCTAATAACAGTACGAGAGCTACCAAATACAGTCAATAAGAGGAACTCAACCAGAGAGAAAGGTTAGCCTTTCTGTAATAGAATGCGAAAACAGTTAATTATAGTGTCGCAGTAATTTTTAACAGAGAGAACAGCGAGGATTATTATTTGTCTTACAAAAAACCGGTCAAATGCGACTCAGGTGGATTGGACTCAGGTGGAGAGGGTAAGCTACCATACTAACCACTAGACCAATTGAACTTATAAGTGAGTCACATTTTGTATACATTTTCTCTAAACAAATATTTTCCGTAGGAATTCAAAGATTTAGCATTTTCGTTTAGGTTTTCCTGTATCTATGAGTAAAGCCCTACTAACCTGTATTTTTTTCATAATTGTTGGCACTGTAGTTTTGGTGATAGATAATTAAGAGTACGTACACCCTAGATGACGATATTAACGATAAAGCCGCGTGGCCTCATGTTGCTCTACTCCTGAACAGCTAACATGTCAACTCGCATATATTGTAATTTTAAGTTTGTTATTTATTAATATACAAAGCATGTGCTTATGTTGTCATATCACGACATAATTAAGATATCATCTTCACCATTTTTCAAGGCACCACGCAGGCGCTTCCCATCTTGTAGCAGAAAGAATTATCAAAAAAGCCCTAGCCGTGATTGTTGCTCTGATTCATCGATGTTTGGTTGCGTTGGAAACTTGTAATTTCAATGACTACTGTACTTTTGACTTTGACTTTGAAACTACAGGGTGTGACAAACTACAAACTTCCAAAGGGAAAAATAAGGAGCAATTTATATTGGAACAAGTAAATCAAAATTGAACAAGTTAGACAAAAAAGTTGCATTGAAATAAAAAAAGACCTAATCGAACATGAAATGAACAGAAATCACACGTGTTTTGTATTCCATTAGACTTCGTATCAAAATGAAAGAAAAACCTCTTCGTAAGATAACGAAGCAGTAGCGACGTTGTTTTACTTCCTCGTAAAATATCCTGTTTTGGAAGACAATTTCTGTTATCACAGACAAAATAGGGTTCGGTTCGAGTCTGTTGTGACACGGGCCGCGGCCCATGGCCCACGGCCCACGGCTCACCGGGGACACAAATTGGTATTTTATCGAGGAAATAGGCACACGAGGAATATGTGCACATCCTACGGAAATCAAGGAACATTTTTGTTCTTTGTGTGTTTTGTTTTGGTTTCATTGCCAAACTTGTTTTCCAATATTTTTGAGAACGGTTCATTTAAAGGTAAATTCTGCAAGGCTTCTATGAGCTTCAAATATAACAATCTGCAGGATTTGAAGCTATGCTATGCGATGTACAAACAACACAATGCTCGACTTGATTTTATTTTAATTGAACGATAGGTTTTATAAAACATTAAAAATACGAATAGTTGATGGATCCTGCTCGGACTCCATGCCCATCAACGCTGGCGTTCCCCAAAAGTCAGTGTTATCGCTGTGTATACGCTTTTCATCATTCACATCATTTATATGCTACAAATTAGCGGTCTCCATTGTTATGCGGATGACAGCAATGGTGATACCCTCTACTCTGGCCGTGCAAACGCCTCTCGTACCGAAGTGGGTGAGAATAGGTCAACGCTTGTGTCTGAAGTGGAAAGCTCCTTAGAGCTCGTATCAGATTGGGGTATCCAAAATCTGGTTACTTTCAATCCCACTAAGACACAAGTGTGCGCATTTACCGCAAAAAAAGCCCCTTTTACCATCGCGCCGCAGTTTCAGGGCATTCCTCTTTCCACCTCCGCAAGCATTGGGATTTTGGGAGTTGAAATTTCTAACGAGTTCCAATATAGGAGTCACTTAGAAGTAAAGGCAAAACTAACTTCTATAAAAAACTTGGAGTGCTCAATTGTGCAAAAGAGTATTTCACGCCAACTCAGCGCTTTCTGCTATACAAAGCACAAGTTCGGCCACACATGGAATACTGCTCTCATCTATGACACGGGGCCCCCAAGTACCAGCTGCTTCGCTTTGACTCTCTACAGAGAAGAGCCGTTAGAATCGTCAACGATCCCAAGCTCACTAGTACACTAGAGCCGCTGAGCCTACGCCGAGATATCGGCTCGCTCTGTGTATTTTATCGACTCTATAATGGGGAGTGCTCTGAGGAACTATTTGATCTTATACCCGCTTCCAAGTTTTATCATCGCACCTCTCGATATCGGTTGGGAGCTCATCCACACATCATCGATGTGTGGGTATCTCGTACAGCTCGCTTTACGAGATCTTTTCTCCCACATACGTGCAAATTGTGGAATGAGCTCCCTTCTGAGGTTTTTCCGCTAAACTACAACATGCACAGCTTCAATAAAAATGTGAAAAGGGTCCTCCAATGCAGGCAACGCATTGGTAATGCCTCGGGTGTTGCAGATGTCAATAGGCGACGGTAACCGCTTACCATCAGGTGGGCCGTATGCCAGTTTGTCGAGCCAGGAGTCAGGTGGGCCGTATGCCAGTTTTATGTTCCTATCATCCATCTTAAGCCTCATAAGAGCAATTATCTATGCTTGCAATATAAACTATGACCATTCAGTAGCTTTGAGCAGTATCGAAGTAATTAGCAGTATTATGACATACGGCAGTGAACCTTAGTCGCTAACAGTTGGCTTCATACACAAGTTTAAAGTTAGACAGCGGGCTATGGGCAGAGCTATTGTAGGAAATTTGTAATCTTCATTACAAAATACATAATATGTATGTGTAAAAAGAAAGGTTAAAAAAAGTAAAAGTACAGTAGTAGTATGTTGTTAAGGGTAAATAAACTTTTTAGTAAAACTGCGAACGCTTTACTAGAACACTACTAGACTGAGAATTTAACGACTTCACCAAATTTTATCTAAATATACTTGACACTGGCAAAACTTCCCTCAGAGGCCATAATTAAAAGAAGAAGAAGCCACACATTTTTGACGCGTTATGCAGACTTGAGGCTCCGTATGTGACAGTTCCCGTTTACTCAAAATGACAAAAGTCACTAGTGAAAAATAACAATAGGAATTCTGACTACCTTCATGAATTGAAACAACCAATATTATGCCCACAAAATTGAGATTGAGAGTTCCCATCATTAATTATTACTATCTTCATCATAAGCTACTGGGAGTTCCCCGTCCCAGATGGGTGATACGGTGTTTAATCACACCATTATCTGTGACGGACGACCGTGACTTATGGCTCTTATTGTGCTCCGTTACTCATTCCCGAGGTAAACAAGAATACAGCAAAATATGGGGAGGTACAGTATTGAGCGTTGTAAGAACAGGACGCGCAATTTTATTCAAATTAAAAGAAGCAGTGAGAGTCTGGCCTCACTAAAAGACTGCGACGGTCCAAACCATGTTGACTAATTAATGACTGTACACTAGGAAACTTGCTACATATCAACATGTATAACAAACATGCACCTCATATTTGTTGACAATTGTAAATTTGTTATTTAATACAAGTAGTTACACTTATTCTTTATACATTTTTGTTATCTTGAGGGAAGACAATTAATGCATTTGCGATAGAACTCTTAACAAATTCTATGAAGGCATTTAGTACCGCTTCCTGAGAAGATTTTTGGAAGCCGAGCGGTGTGAAGTCTTGCGTTGTCAATAACGTCAAATTTACAAAAAAGGTGGGTCACAAAATGCATGTAACGTCGCCATCCTCTTTACTTGTATCGTTTGGCATAGCAACTACACAACTGATTTTTAGCTCTCCTGAAAATTCAATAAAAATTACTTGCTCTGTTTTGAAGGAGGAACAGCCAAATGCCATCTTTTATAAAAAAGCATTCACTGAAAAAGATAATGCTCAAAAGTACGCAACTAGGTACCTACTTTCTTAAAATGCCCCAGCACATTCAAATAAGTATAATATAAACACTGAAATCACAAATATAATTTTAAATCGTTATACCATATAAACTGGGTAAACTTACGCCCGTTATTGTATTTCGTGTCCAGAGCAAAAGTTTCTCTTGGGATTAAAAAATGAGGTTCATCATAAAGCCATGATGTGTACATAGAAATGTACTCAACTAAGCTGTTATTATATGGACAGATAAAATGTTAATACCCATGAGGCATACTAGCACTATGCTACAACTTAGAGCTGTTACGATTTAGCTACGTAAGTTGTTTCATTGAGTCACTATTCTGAATCTGCATTTGGTGGTGAAAATTCTGTTTGAGAGCACGTTACGCTTCAAAATTCAAATTATAATTTACACACTCTCCATTCCTTTTTAAGTATTCCGAGTATTCAGAGTAGTTTATTATTTGTTAGTATTGAAAATAAATAGCGTTTTGAGCGGATGGTTTTTGATTTCCAACTCTCGAGTATAATAAGCACAGTTAAAATTAGTTGGCAATATGGTAACAGACAAAAAACACTTAATCAGCAAACTTCTTACCCCTAACGTAGGTATTATAAAACCACCGCGGATAAAAAATACTTAAAAAAAAGCATCAACAATGTTTCTTCTTCTTCATCAGCAGGTCGACGTTCAAAGCTGGACGAGGCCTTCCCATAGACAATCACCGCGCTTGGCAGGTGGATTTGTGATCGCAGTACTGCTAAATTAATCAGCACATCCCTGGCGTAACCCCTTAGTCACCTCTTCAGTCATATTCTTGGGCTAAGACCACCACGGCAGTATAGTAATAGACAAAAAAACACTCAACCTCTTATTCTAAATGTATTATACCACCACAGCGAGTGAAAAATAGTTGATGCAAATCATCAATTCTGTTTGATATTTACTGAAATCAAATCCTCGTACACAAAGTTAAGTAGGTATGTTTATTCCCACATAACTCAACCACTTGATCCTTAATATTTGCATTTGTATTCAAAGTATAACTCCCCGTCCTCCTACAGCCGCCTCCCCCTGGCAGGCATTGCCATCGCTCAACGATACCGTTAATCCATTTGGGGTGCGATAACTCAGCAAAAGATAGGTTTCAACAATGTCCGACTTTTTCATATCTGACCGGCTAAAATCTACGTCTAGGTATTTTTAAGAAAAACTTACCCTGCTTGGCCCACCCTAGTTGGTTCTCCTTGACACTAGGTGATGGTGCAGAAATCCCCATATTTATTAGCTGAAAAACGTTACGGCTGGAGAAAAGCCATCCGTATAGAGATTTCTAATTCAAAAAGATATGGTTCTTGAGCCAGCTTTCCGAGACCCTTACAAAGTTATCACTGCGTGGGTCTTCCAGAATCATTCTTGCCCAGTGGTCTCTAGTAGCAGGTACTTAACAGGATCCTTCTAAAAGCTATGTATATATGCTGTAATATCTCCCCTTCATAACCCAATGAGTAAAATAAAACAAAATTAATATTAAATATACATATCCGACTTTTCTTATTTTTATCTACCCTGGCGAGAATGAGAGATGACTGCGAAAGGGTAGCGGAAGTGCTCGTAAGACACTTCTGGTCTATTGCCATACATTTTTTCATTGTACCTTTGGATGCCATTTGTCATATCAGGGTGTATTTGCATTTGTCTGATGGTTGATAAGTGTTTTGTACACAACTGTGGTATGATGGAAAGATAGGTGGTGTAATAAATTATGATTCTAGTCATTTAGAGTAACCTGTCCCACCGCTTTAAGATAGGTACGTGGCTGATAGCCTGCCCGACAGAATAAGATGCCAAGTGTTGTTTCAAGGGGTGAGACAAGTTTTGAAGGTAACTTTGGCTAATAAATCACATTGCTATGTCTAAAATTGTCAGAAGCAAGGTCAGGCAAAGCCGATTGCCACCGCGCGAAGAGGAGGAATACTACCCTCCGGGATACAGTTAAAAACTACCTTAGGGCGAATCTAAATCTACCACCAACTACATTATTATAACTGTCACAAACTACTCAGTTGAAATCAACTGATTCATTTTTATTTCTTATGTTATATTTGTTATTCTTGTATTAAGTTGCAGTGAAGTCAAAAAATGTTTTAAACTTATATTTGGATTTAAAATTAATATTATTATTATGATTATTATTGCTCAAACATATTTTCCCCTCGGTTCACAGAACTGGTCTTACCCTTCCAGAGGTATGTGGAGAAAATGGAGAAAAAAAGATAAACCCATGTTGAAACCTATTACAGCTAAATCAGGTTTAACTAGCTCGGTAAAAGTCAAAATGGAAACAGTTGATATTTTAAACTTTAAAATAAAATTATGTTTCTGGTTTACTACAATAATTACACAATGTCCCATAAAATTACATTGAATCCGCACAATTTGGCACAAATTCAGCTGAAATTCTCACATCATAAAACACTAACTATTCTAATTCAAAAGCTTTCACGACACTCCTTCAACCTTCGTCATGCGTTGCTCTGGATTAAAATACCCTTTCTCACACTAACCAACCTGTTTTCTGCCTTATCATCTACCGGTTAAAACGCAAACTCCATTGAAAGGGTTGTTAGAAATAGTCTTACATGCCATTTGGTAATGGATGGTATGCCGTTGTGTAAGGGTTTAGTATGCTTTGCTTTAGGGGTAGTTAGTCAGCCTGTCATCGCCTCTAATTAAGTTAACCCGTCTTGCCCTGCCGTCTACGGTGTCAACGGTACCCAGTAGGTCACAGAATATTGCAAAACACGTCTAAAGTTTTTAAGTTTTTTTCTGCTATTTATAACAGCTATAATGTATCAATTAATTTTGAAATCCATTATTATCAGAAAATTATTATTATCCATCCAGTCTATCAACACAGAATAAATATTAGTACAAGTCTATCAAGCTAAAACTGTACTAGCTCTACCTTATAACCGCTAAATCAAATCCTTAGATCGGTTTAATACAAGTCTTGATAAAGATTAATTAAGGAGCTTCCAGGTTGACAGGCTGCACAGCCATCAACCGATATAAAATTGATTTATCTGTCAACACGCCTGGAAGCTCTTTTATAATATTTATCTTTACTTGAAATTTTGCTGAAGTGGTTGCTGTTGATAACCTTTATTAACATAAAATAACAACCCAACAGTCACTATACATAGTCCTAATCCTACACAAGAATTTCCTGAATCGTGGGTATCAATGAACTACGTGTACCATGGTACCTCAACACCCCGACCCGGAACAAATATATGCAGATCATACAAACGTTTGTCCCATAGCGGGAACCCGCACCTCTTGCATCTCAGCTGGGTACTTGCCCGCCGCGCTACGGAAGTCGTCTATTTAAACTACTTACTGCAATATTTCATTCTGTGGCCCTAGTTCAAGGTCTATCAAACAATTTATCGGAAGGTTCCTCTGCCGACCGAGTTCAGCGATCGACTTCCCGTTTCACTCGTATCTTGTCCGCGTACCAGATTGTGCAAATAAAATTGGAGTATATGTTTTATTTTGGCATGTCTAGGAATCGGTTTCAACTATAAATTAAACATATAGAAAAACAATAGCTGACAACCTCCTAGTTCGTGAAATATGAGATGTTACTTGAATTTGAATATTTACTTTGGCGATAACACTGCGTAGTTACAGAAAAAAAGGCCCTAGTTTAGTTTTATTAGAGGAAGATTCGTTAAAAATGGAATCAAACGGAGCAATCTGTAGATGACGTCATACAACTGCCATTCCAACTGCTGCAGTTTCTGTGAATCGTCCTGTATTTCCGCTGAGGTTATGTTAGTAATAACTAACAAGAAGTACGTAAAAACTGCTTGGCAAAATCAATAGCAAGGAATCGTGTTCCAGTTAAAATAAATCTAAAAGGCTTTTTGTTACAAGATCAAGAGATCTCGATCCGACATCGGGGCGAATCCTCAAATATTTGCTCTGAATTTGGCTCTTTGCGGGTCTCGGCGACTGCGATAGCAAAAGGTTTCGTTTGTGTTAGGTACCTATTTCCTGGGCTTTATTTTTGTGGTCGTAGTTTGTGACAAAGACCCCTTAGTGATGCTATCCTTTTTAACCAATTTCAAAAAAGGAAGAGGTTCAATTCATCGGTTGTGTTTTTTTTATTTTCCATGATGTCTTGTTTAATTTTAATAATTTTTGCTTTGTAATTTGATCGTGGCTTTTTAGATATCGTAAGCAAAGCAAAAGTAGGGTACAGACAGAGTCTCATAGCATAGCAGTTTTGTCATATCTATTTTATCATCCGATAACACCCACAGCTGAGTAAAATTCACTTTAAAAAGAAATAAAAACAGATGACACCACCGAGCTGAGTAAAACGCAAACAAAACAGTGTTAGAGGCATACGGCTTCAACAGCAGTATTCCTCTTAAGCATGCCGACTAAACCGACGGTCTCGCGTGACCATCAGCAACGGCAGGGCGAGTCACCCTTCAGACTGGTAGCCACGGGCGATGCGATCGCCCCTTCATTCTAACGAGAATATGTTTGCCACTGCGCTTATCCCTAGGGGTACGCGTATTACCAATTTGGAACCACTGGCGTAGATTAGGGCAGGTTCAACCTGCCCACCTACTACTAAGTATAGGATCTAAGAATATGAATGTTGAGTGTGACAAAACCTTAAACTTAAGTGAATAAAAAGTATGTAATATATCAGCCGTGGTATATGCCTGCCTAAGAATAAACCCCTCCATCTCCTCGCGTGGATGTTATACAAGCCGAATAAGGGAAAAAACTAGTGAGTGTAACCCAGGGGATGGGCAGCAGCATCCACCTGAGTACTTAGCACCAATAGATCACCAATCTGCCTGACAAGTGTGGTGATTATGGCAAATCCTGGAGGCCTCCTTTAGCAGAGGACATCAACCGATGACGATCTGACGATGATTATATTAATATACCAATGGACGTAACGGTACTTATTACAAAATTCAACCTAATTATTTTCCGTCTTTGGGCGATACGACGTTGCTTGCGCTTGATACAGAGTGTTCATTCATCGTTTTTTTAATTGGCATAATTGGCTTATTGGAAAGTGGCATTCTATTTTACGAAACTTATTAATGTAACTAACGTCGATGACCCTGGTATGCCATCAAGGAATTGTTGACAGTCGATGTTGAGTCTGAGCTAAATATCGAGTTTGTTGAAACTACTAAAAACTAAATAAAATAAAAGTGAAAAGCCCTCATTTGGAACTGTCAAATGAAGCGGGATCGATTTTAGAGGACAGAGAGCCATCACAGTAGTTATCGCAATAACAATCACAACATTATTATTATCTGTATTCATTACAGTTGAGAATGGTTGGGAGTAAGGTGGCTGCTGACAGCCAGATCGATATTGTGTGGGTTAATGGTTGCGCCGAGACCATCAAATGCAGCGTTTGACAACTGTTTGTCAGCATGTCTCGTAGTTATATTAGTAATATATACCTACCTACCCATGGGGTAGGTACCTATCTACATAATATAAGCATCTAAGTACGGGTGATTCCTACTTACGTAGGTTAGCACCTACCTATTGTATATTATATTATGTCAATGATTACAACATAATTAACAAGTTTCAGAGAAGACTTCTGTTATCGTTGAATACTCTTAAAGTTCGTAACGAAAACTGACATGGAAACTGTTTTATTCCCAATTTACTAAAGTTGTATACCTACAAACGTTCGCAAAATAAATACAAAGGAAGTTTCGACTATAAATAAGGCGCAATTACTTTTATTGGTGTTGGCAAATTGTGTGGAACATCTCGGAATAAATCATCAGAAACAATACGCGGGTATATACCGGGGCACACGACCACAGAGATAATAGCAATTGTAGTATCGTACAGAAGCCTTACTTAAATGACAGTGCAAATAATATGTGGCAGCAGCGTGACAGCTCATATTTAAAAAATCTTGATTCTTCTTTTGTACTGCTACTTCTTTCTTGGTACCATATTTTGATGAAAAGGGTCCTTCAAGGCAGGCAACGCATTGGCAATGCCTCGGGTGTTGCAGATGTCAATAGGCGACGGTAACCGCTTACCATCAGGCGGGCCGTATGCCAGTTTGTCGAGCCATTACATTAAAAAAAAAACTTAATCTAGGTGGCAGAAAATTAGTTACGCTGTTGAAATAATTGTCTTTTTATAATTTTTACAAATAGCGTTTTAATTTTTATTTTGATATTGGCAGTTGTGTATGTCGTAAAAAAATGCAAAACATACCACTATAAACATAAATCGTTTTACTTTTCAATAGCGTGGAATTATCGTCTTTTGAAGGAAAATCACCGATTTCAAGGTTGAAATTAATGATGCGCTCGCTGTACTCCCGTACAGCGCTGTGGCCCGGTGGTCAGTGGGATCTCTTTTGCCAAAACACGATATAGACCGCCTGGAAAAGCCTAATTGCGTGGCACATCGCTTTATTGATGTTTCTTTTGTTTTGTTGTTGTGTTTGTTTGGCACTCCTTCATATCCTGAGAAGTGTTTGGGAAATCTAAGACGAAATTCACGCTGTGTTTATGTCACTAGATGAATGAATCCGCAAAAACATTGAAGCAATTATTCTGCGTTGGAGTAAAACGGTCTGTAAACGTTGAATAAATGTTTTCTTCGACGATACTTTTTGAAAATATGTGCTACCAGTGGTGGTTTGCGGCGTCACCCACGTGTGCAAACTGAAATTTTTCTGTTGTATTTTGGTTTACTTAGTTGGATTTTGGGTCTGTCTTATTGTTTATTTAAAAGCTTTTACTTAATTTGCAATGTATGTTTGTCCGGGTGAAATCTTGCAAATGAATTTTAAATCAGTTATCTTTAACCGATTGAGCTGCAATTTTTTCATACCTGTCAAGTTCAGATGACAATATAATATTATGGTGACGGCGAGCTGATGTAATGATGGAGACGGAAGGTGGACAACGGAACTTCTCGATGATTAATCTCAGCTCACGGTTCTGATCACTAATTTAATTAAAGTTTGTTATGAAATTACTTATTATTTTATTTAATGTCTTAGCTTGATTGGCATCAACTTCAAAAACAACTAACTATTGTGAATATTGATGTTAATATTGTCCAAGTGCGGATATTGTCAGTGTATGCTGGGAAACGAACCTTGAACCTTGCTCGATTGGTATTAAGATTAGTCACACCCAACAGCCCTTTACTGAAAATCCCGAACAGCTATAATTTGAAATTTAATAAATGTGTGTAAAAAGAATACGGCAGACTTTATTTTATGAATAATTCATATTCATTTCCTCATTTACCCAGGTTCCTAATAATATTCATCAGGCCTAATCTTGAACATAGAAAGGGAGTGTACCGCCATAATTTACATCATGGGCCCAGCACAGATTACAATTATGTAGGTACATACATACTTAGGGTACCTAATGACACGTGTCCAAGAGTACCTAATCAAAAAAAAAACATTATAATATAATTTGTGCTATGTTTTTATAAAAAACATTATTTGCATTTAATGTTTTTTTTTAGCTAGAAGTTGTTTAGTGTGAGTTTCTGTTACCATTTATCACCAAAATGCCTTATCCAAGTGTTATACGGTATTTTCAATCGTTGTGTATAACTTCTAGGCAGGTTCTTTTATACGAGAAGGTTTTACTCACTCTGGGGCGCTGCAAACTACACTATGTTTATTGGAATGTTTGTGATAACGACAGATTTTAGTGAAAATACTTAGACCAGATTTACTTCTGAGTAGTTTAAATGTTCATAGACAGCTATTATTTCTGCTAGGGGGTGTTTCAGTTGACTACAAATTGCTCATTGTAAGTAGAGTGTTTCATTAAATTTTCATTTTATTTATTTTAAGTACAAACGGCAAAAATAATTGGTTACCTCCCCCTAGTATGTAAATAGTAGATTAAAGTAAAAACGAACACGACATAAAAACGACACGTGGGACAGAGTAACTATTATTCAATCTGTGACGTGGAGGTATCCAATTAGCTTTGACTTATGCACTTTCCTAGTTATGTTATGTGTAAGCCATTGTCACCACACTTTTGGGCCTTCTAAAATAAATATTAGATTTTTGAACTTACGGCAAAATATAGGCGGGACGCTCCATCAACTTATGCAACCATGAAACCCTAAAACAGACAGGGATATCAAATTCCATGCAAATTTTTCCGAAAGTGTAAACGAACCCCTGCTCAAAACCAACGAACATGTGGATTTCTGTAGAGTGTGAACATTATATTAGCCCCCTTGAATTGGAATTATATGCAAAAATACTGGGCCCGCGACAAACAACGATAATTGAATCGAGCGGACAGATGTGACGCGTAGGCGGAATACCGATGGGATAAGAGCAGCGACACACCGAGCGATACACAGGCTATGGAGACTAAATACGGTGGCGCAATTAAATAAATAAACAGACAAGTGCGAGCGAGACTGGCGCCTTAAGGGTTCCATACTGTAAAATCGTAAAATCACTTTTGGAATCGGTGGCTAAACAGCACACAGCTTAAGGTTGCTAAGTTAAATCTAATGTTCGTATTTTCGAATAGACAAACAAATATATTCCTTACGTAGGATTTAAATCTTTAAACAAGAAGTTTACATGCACTTTCTGGAAGTTTATTATAGTACCGTACAGAATTCCCCATAAAAGACCCGCTTACTTTCAGTATCCGATTTTTTTTTATACCTACAGTTAATTTATTTAGTTTTCATAGTTCTAATGGGGTTTGTCCTTTTTGATCACGCGAACGAATCACGTCCTTTTACTGTGAGAAGGAGCCACACGACTTCATTTTATACATGGCACGTTCTGCCCGTTTTTTGTAAAACTAAAATAGCTTGGATATCGGCTGCTTTTTCCCACAGTTTTATATCATAAATGACAACACTATGAAAGTAGCTAAACTAAACTAGCTTATCTGTAGCTTCATTAGCAAGCTGCCTTATCATACGAACTGCATACGCAGTGGATATAAGTCTGCCAGCGAGTGCTTTAAGGGAAATCTAAGATCACAGAGAGGAAAATCAGTAAAACCTAGAGTTTATCGAGCTAGACTTTTTGATTCCGAACACTTCTTGTAGAGTTTTGCAAAACAATTTGCACTTGGTGTGCCTTTACCGTTACCAATCAGCCCCGAGTTTATTAATAGGCAATAATGACCGGCACTTCTTCGCATTTACTGCGGGAATTGATTGCTCAGTTGGTATTCAGTGCGACGCTCCATCAATGTGGTTATCGAGCGGATTACAGGATGAAGGAAGGATGTGGAAAATAATAGGTATTCTTTTGTTTTATTTGTACTGTCGCTTTAGATAATATATTGAACGCCGCGCCGGCTATAGGTACTTTGTGTGTTACCTTTGCAAAATTGTTGTGATGATAATTTTTTGTAACATTTAAGTGTGATGTCGCGTGTTATATTTTTTTATCATTTTAGGTTTTTTAATCGATCATTTATGTACGAGCGACATCATACAAAAAACATGTTTGCTAAAATATGCATTCCAATTGAAAATTCCTTCATCTGTTGCAGCGCCCCCTTGATACTTCTTGTGCACAAATCTGAAGTTAAGACATTTTGGAGATAATAGTAATAGACATTACGACTGTTAACACCGCTTTCCATTCGATCGTCTGTTGCAGCGCCCCTTGGTGACGTGTGGCGATAAAACCTATCTGAGAACATGCCTTGGAGACATACAAAACTATTGCATTAAATCACATTATAATTGTTTAATATTTTTTGGAGATGAATGGGACCAGACAAGCAAACCAACACACAAACAAACACACTGATAACCTCTTAGGCCAAATAAGTTTACTGGCTCTGTCGTCACAGGTAATCATTAGATGGATTCAGTTTGAAATATAATTTAAGCGAATTAATGTAGAAGTTACTTCTTTAATGCAATTCATTTCATTTATATTTGTAGAAGCAAGCTATGAAGCAATAACTATTAGAAAATGGTCGAATGCAATCATGCTTGATGTTTAGCAACAAATGATAAATCTACTTACAAAAACTTAATCAATTTTAAACCATTGTCTTGTTTTGGCGTAAGTCATTTTATATCAGAGAGAACAAAACAAAAGCTGTTTTAACTAAAATAAGTTTAGAAATGATTATAAATAAGGGGGTAAGTCTTCAAAATCAACAAAGAAGAAAGTCTGACAACATTATTTCATTCTACCCTAAAATATTGTTTCTAGCAACATTTTTTCCTATAGCCTATTATTTTGCAGTCATTATTAAAGTTACGCGCGTAAAAAGCTTTCAAATTCTAAGTCTCTGGCAAATTACATTAAAATATATACCAACAGATTAGTATGTATGATGATAACTGGCATTCCCGTCAGGGTCTCACTTTATAAACTTCAGCGGTTGAGCTTAGTTTGTTGTTTTATCGTGAGGAAGAGTTTTGTACACATGGTTTTATCTGACGAATTTAAGTTGTTTATGAGTTGTGCAAAGTTGTGGTGGATACTTAGATATTGTTTGAAGGGTTGAATTAGCTGCAATTACGTACACGACTAATTACGTGTGAGACTAATTATAATATTATTTTACGAAAATAACTTTCGTGAATTTTGTCATTAATTTTACAAGCAAGGTTCGATCGCAACCAAGGGTTTTCATCAGGGTCTGTGTGACCCGCGCTACACTCTCCACGTCCTTTCTTCCTTGCACCAACATTATGCACGTCTTAGGTCATCATTACTCACGTTACAAAATTAATTATTTCATATCCTAGAAAATTGATTATGATGCTCCATCGCGATAGCACAATGCTAAACAGCTTTTATTTTAGTGAAATATAAATGTTCCTTCCCCAGCAACAACTATTTACAAATAATCAACTCTCACACATTCAACTTCCGATTATTATGAACAAAACACAATTGAAATATATTATAATAATAATATTTATTTATACGACCGAGTCCAATTTGTTAGTAAAATGCAACCTAAAACCTAGGTATGTACTTAATAATTAACAATGATTTAGTCCTCTGGACGAGCTTCCAAACCAGAGGACAATCAAAACTCTCCGAGAACGCGCTTAAGTTGTTGTTGCTGCTCGTGCGAAGCCTGCTCAGTAGTGAGGACGTTTTTTGCGCCAGATAGCGTCATAAGTGTCGGTACGCGCCTCGACAAACATACCCGAAGCGCTGCAGAAGCGCGGAAGCCGTAACGGAGCCCTGAACGCATTGTTGTACTGGACTGAGCATTGTAAGCTTTTTGGGTAAATAGTTGAACCACAGACTCGCTGAGTACAGAGATGTGCAAATACGCCTAGAATAAACTAACTTTTTGAATAAATCTAACCTCGAGATAGATATCAAAACCAAGCAGTGAAAAAAGTTTCAGGCAAAGCTCTAGCACGTAATAACGTCGTGCTCAATGAAAGGAAATGTTATCCGTAAACCGAACTGTCTCATGAATTTTATTAGCGCAGCTATTTTCACTTTTCCATTTTCCGTAACAGGACCCCGTATTGTATTACGAGAAAGGCTGCGTTCACGTGCGACACCTTGTGTTATCTGTCACCTTGACCGATGCTTGCGGAAGCCGCTCGTGCAATGTTCGTGAACTTGGGCCTGCGTTAATGCGCAGTTGTTCCCGCATCAACTGTTAGTATATCCATAGTGCGGGACGCGATACGACACGCAAATGACTGGTTTATTCGTTATTTAGATGTGGGCAAAAGTATTTTAAGGTTTATGTCTTTTTGGGATCCAAATGAGGTCTATTTATGTCATAGATAATATTGTAAATAGGGGTTAGGCTTTGGGCATTTGATAACAGATTATCACCAAGTAGGTAATAAAATACATCTTTTCATAAATACATAATTATAATTTAATATAAATAATAGCAAACATAAGGAAAATTATGACAGCTAAATAGGCTTTACTTGTTTACGCGTAGTATTTAGTCAGGTTTGCAATTTCATCCCAGTAATATGTATTATAAATGCGAAAGATTGGATGGTTGTTACTCAATTACAAATAAATTTCGATTAAATTTGGTAAACAGTTTTAATAGGCAGACTGTCTTTGACTCCTGACTTCGAAAGCCAGTGTGTTCTGTGTGTGGTCCAACACGCGCTTGGCTGCTTTTATGATTTATTTTATTTCTTGTATTTATTGCAAAAGCAATTTATTGCAATAACAATTTGAAGAAGCTTTCATTATTATAATTCAACATTATTTCGGTTTTGTCACTCGCACGTCCCACAGTAATGTAACAACTTTTGTAGTTAAATGGCTCTATATTTCCAGAGGGCCAGGAGGGAGGGCCGGGAGGGCCGGGAGGGCCGAGTGGACACATACGCCTCGAGGGTTAACGATACTCGATAAAAAGTTCTTATTCAAGCATGGGCTTGCGAAACAAAATAAGCAGTAGAGCAACTGGAATAAGAGCAATTGTTATAGAATGGCTGTTATACTGCATTATACATATATTACGTACCCAACCCGTTCAGTCTCTCGACTGGTATGGCTTATAGAACATCCTATTGCAGGTATTCAGAGGAAAGCTCTATGAATTTGGTGCATGTCCACTTTTTGCTTAGTAATTGCATGCCCATTGGCAAATTATGAGGCTTATTATTACCACAGTTACAAAATATCATTCTACAAACCGGGCACCTGTATAGACCGTACAAGGTAGGTTTCTTTAATTTTCTTGTATGTTGATATTTTTTATAAAATGATTTACTGTAACCCTTTGTTACTATGACAAGGGCTTAGGAGAAATTATGGCCGGTTTCTATTTGAATTCAATATTGAATATCCAGTATTCATAGCACGGAGATGTGAACGTGTCTGCTTCGTGTGATTTACAGAAAAGGACAGACGGCGCTGCGACAGAAAGGAAAATGCAAAGAAATAATAATAATAAATGAGTTACAACACTAACCTCCTTGTAAAAGCTATTTTGAGTTAAAGCTTTTACCATTATCCAGCAGTAAATAGATGGTTGGTTATACTATAAGCATTGTTTAACTTTTGTAGGATTTTTGATGAGGCTATTGAATTGTAATTTAGTATCGAATTTTGTAATAAGAGGCCTTTTGTTTAAAGATTGCAATTTTGGCTTAGGGGGAGGACAGTCGGGCTCCCAACCGACGGCGTTGGACCAATAGGTTTTCCGCTCCAAAAATGGTGTGCGTAATACCACAAAGTACCTAACTCAGAAAACTCAAGATCATATATTTACTCGGAAAAAATGTGTTATATTTATGAATACAATAAATAAAAGTATTTATAAAAAAACCGTGCCGAATTTTAAACATTTATGATATTTATGCTGTTCTACAAGTTGCATTATTTTCCATAGTGTTTTAATTTTAGTAAATTCCTTTGAAAATGGTTGTTCTTCATGATAATATACATCCACTGGTAGACGTGGAGGTGGAGGCGGTTCGAGACCGTCCAATTCAATTCAATTCTTTATTGCATCATAATTAGATAGAAATTTAAATGTCGTGTAATAAACTTATTCTACTTAAGTGGTAGTGTCATAATTATGTACCCAACAGGGTGTCGCAGTGTCCGTGGTGAGATTCTATGAGGGAGTCAGCAAATAGACGTCTGCCAGCTGATGATTATGATGACGAAACTAACATTGTATTAGTTTGTGTAATGTACTTAGGCGACATTACATTGTAAAAAGTTGATATCTGTCGAAACCCTCTCAGTATATGAAACAATTTCAAAGCGAAAAGAACTAACAAAGAAACCATTCAGATAAATACTGTGTTTGAGACAGTGACAAAGTAGAATTCAAATCAAGAACCGCAACTAGTGAATTTTTCTTCAGTGATACGTACAAAAAGCCTTACGATATTTGGACGCTGTGTTTTCTGGACAAAGAATTACCAACTGAGATTGTATCTAGTAATAAGTTTTTCGAAAGTTATCACAAGTAGGAAGACTTAATATCTCTCTAGAGTGAATAAGCATCTTCTGGTGCGCGTCCTGCATTATCGCTTCCCATCAGGTGAGATGTAGGCTAACGCAAGCCTTTTGATAAAAAATAACTGGTCAAGTGCGAGACAAACTCGCGTGGAGAGGGTTCCGTATAAGTAGGCTCACATAGTAACCACAAGACCTATCAACTTATTAGTCAATTAACACAATGCCATACACATTTTCTGATTCTCTCATATTCTCATAGGGATTTTCATTTAGGTTTTCCTAAAAAGTAAGGCCTAATATTCCATATTTTTTTCAACATTTTCGGAGATATCCGATGGGGGGATGGTAATTTTTCTAATATTTTTTTTTTAAATCTTTTAAACTAAGCATTTAAAATTTATAAAAAAATTATGTATTTCTCATAACAAGCTCTTTAATATTTTGATATGTCACAATATGATGATTGTTACAAGTTTTTTTAAATTATGTAGTTTGCCCTCCAAAATTAACCCGCGTAATCAGAGTTCGTTGATTTATGCTATTCATACACTCTCTCATTCTCTATAATTATAATCAAACTTCAACTTCTTTAGTCCAGTAGATACGAAGAAAATAGGCTGTGACAGACAGACTCCTGAGTGATCTGATGAACTTTGTAACCAAGTTCCCAACAAAATGTCCAAGTTCAAAGGTTTGATGGCTTGAAGGACTTTCGAGCAACGAAATAGCACACGTCAGTCGTCACTGATGTCAGTGCGAGTGTCGATAAGTTGCGCTGAACTCTATCGTAGCATTTTTATAAGAAATACATAAACGCTACACCACAGCGCACAGCAGTGAACAGCAGCATCCACCTGAGTACTTTACACATACTACGATAGCAAATTCGCTCGGGTTCGAAAGTCGATTAAACCGCGCAGGCAAAATATAATATATTTAACAATTTTAAATTCGTTGAACGCGCTGGATAACCTTAAAGTTTTCCCCAGTGTGGCATGAAATCTAGCATGAAGGGTTTGACCGTACGTGCGTAACCTATAAGCATAACGAACCGTGTATGGTGTATAAAGTATGCCCGATATCGTGATTTGTTTTGTTGACTTCATAGCGAGGAATTAAAAACTTATTGGTCGGTATCCATCTGGTACTTCCATAATAATATAATAGGTACCTACTTATAGTACTAAATAGACTAATCTTTCGAAATAACTCTAATGAGAAGTTTAATAGTTAAGGCTAAAATCCTAAAATCCGAACATCTAAAAATCTTATTTTTTTTTTATACAAATGGCAGTTGAAATTCGCATGTCATTTTTTGACGATGAAACTGGTTTGCACTTCAGACTGTACTCATTTTGAGGGTTTTTAGAATTATTCGAAATATACAAATCATAGATAAAAATATACGGTTGGAACTTTAAAATACTGCTACGAATTAAATAGCTTAAGTACTAGCTAAGCTATTTAATTCGTAAAACACATTGTGTTGTTGCCGTTAAAAATTAAGAGGATTTGAATGCCAAAGCTTTTTAGGGTGGTCATTTGTGCGACTTTTTTCAAAATTCTGTTCGGTTACAACTATTATTAGTATATTTTTCTTTCACACTATTTTTTGCATCTCATTATTTAATCTCGTCACATCGCACTGGGCGTTAAAAATACTACTTTTGAGATGAGTCCTCGTCTTAAGGTCGCTTGTTCTTAATTCGGGCTTGTGACCCACATCCAGTAAGGTGTCGTATTATGCACTGGTTATTTAAAAATGACTGGGGTTAATGGGAATAATGTAGCCGCGCGTCAGTGACGAGCACTATCGTGTTGCTCGAAAGTCTATTTAATGTGGGTTGTTCATTTGAATACATCTTTGTTGCTAAACGAATTTCGATGAAAACGAGTTTCGTTGATGGAATAGCTCTTGAACAGACGGTTTGGGAAACGAATGTTTTCAGTGATTGAGAGGTTTAACTTTGTTGTTTTCAACTTTGCTTTAACTTAGTACTTATTGTAACACCATAACTGAATTATTCGTTCATGGAACACTCACGTTTGCGGGATGCACAGCTGTTACTGTGTAGCTGTGTACCTAAACAATTAGAAAAGTTAATTTAAAAAAAAAACACTTTGATTGACATTAAAATTGGGAAAAACGGAACACTTATCGTTACACCCTTAGATCCTATTTATCTTGTGCTGGGTATCATCAGACCCGCCCTGTTTATTCTATGCTGGTCACAACAGACATACAGACAAACACTTAAAGACTCATACTTATAATATAGGGGTTAAAAAGATTTTGTTTCCCACGTCTGATTTCGCCACCGGTTCATAGTCTGCTCACACGAAGCAGTTCTGTGTAAGCCCGCCCACGGACACGCGATAAATTTTAAAGCATTCCAAAAAGCGATGGAAATCGATGGTCCGGCACCGATACATGCCGGCGTGCGTGCTACTCCGATGTTTTCCATGTAGCTCGTATATTTTGCTTGCTCTGTGTAGTTTAAAACCCTAACCTAACAGCACAAAACAGAAGAATTGCGTGCACGGCGCGTGAACGCAATTCTTCTGTACCCTGGCGTAACTTACACAAGACTGAACTGAAAGTTGTTCTACTTAAATTTTTATCGAAGGTAACGAAGACTTTCAGAGACACACAGTGCAACGCAAGTTTACCTAAATCATCATCATCATCAGCAGCTGATTTTAGACGTCCACTGTTAGACGAGGCCTTCCCCATAAACTACAATGAGTGGGAATTGCAATAATCACTAAGCTTGGCAGGCAGATTGGTGATCGCAGTATTCGTGTTGGGTACTCAGGTGGAAACTGCTGCCCATTTCTTGGTGTAATCCCTAAGTCAGCTTTTACGGCATCCATGGGAGGAGATGCAGGGGTCTATTCTTAGGCTGGCCACACGCAGGCAATATTTGACTTACCGCTTCTTGGTCATCTTGTACTTCAGGCAAACTGCTTTACAGGTAATTTAAATTCAGACAAACTGCTTCCTTGTCAATTTCACATTTTGGGCATACTGCTTCATATGGCATCTTACGTTTAGGGTAAACAGCTTTTTAGGCAAATCTCATGTTTAGGTATAATGCCCTCATTGGCATCTCGCGTTTAAGGTAATTCGATCATAAGGGACAGGTACTCCATAGTAAACTTAAAAAGTTTAGTGGGAGTGCTGGACACATTGTTAGTTTGCTCTCTGTTGCGCTTACATAATAAGTTAGTATTATTTTGGCAAAGTATAATCTGGTATTGTATAATTTGCTATACGCTGATTAGTTAGTTTCTGGATAGCACTCGGTCTGGCTGCCTACTCTCAGTCGGGTGACGTAAATGAATTTGTTAGTTGCACTCCGCGGTAAAATACAGTGGTGAATGAGAGGAGGGTAGACCATGCAATGATTATGAGAACTGACCTATTCATAGATAGTAGTCAATACTTCAGCAGCACTCAGTCTCTATGTCAAGTGATGTAAATGAATGTGTCAGTTGCACTCCGCGGTAACCTAATGCAGTGGAGAATGGGGCGAGAATAATAGATGATTATTTATATTGTTTTAAAATAATTAGTGTTTCGCACTAATTGAGAATGCGCGATAAAAGTAACAATTTTGTGTGATACATGCCTGATTTCGAACATGGTCAGAACCTACCATAAATTTGATACTTTTAGGGCACACATTTTTGATCACATTTTTTATCACTTCAAAGTCCAAAATTAAAATAAAAGTCGTTTTGAAATCTACAAACAAAGTCTTTTTGCATATCAATATACTTGAAGTAAGTGAAAGTTTTTTTTTTTCACTTTTGTATTACCCACTCTAGAACCCATATGCATTTTAACAACTGTGTGACAGATTTAGCTTATTATTCTTTGCGTTCAACTTCTGTTATAACTATCTACTAACCCACCAAATTTCATAAAAATTGTATTAACGGTTCCTCAGACAATCATACATACAAAAGTCGATTCTTCCCTGTTGATTTGGAGAACCCGCTTCGATCGTTCAATAACTTTTTAAAGATTTAATTATTGTCCCTCTTCCCTCCACAGCTCGACAATTTTTCTAAGGCATTCTTTTGTTAGAGTTTTTCAATTTATAATCTGCCACCGCGGCCCTCTTTGAAACTGCACTGAAAGCGGCAGCGACCCCTTTTGACATCTCCGTGTGATTCACTGCTAACCACAGACTGGCGAAGCGAAGCTCATTTACTTTCTCCTCAATAAGCTATGATTCTACAAACTAGGGACGGTTTACTTTCATCATTTTTAACGAATCCTTTCTCCACTGGCACCGGTTTCAAGGCCCTTTCCAGGGTCACAGACCTAAATCACGGTGACGAAAAAGACACAGTGACGCAACGAAGAAAAAAAAATATGAATTGAACCAGCCGTTTCTAGATCTGTGTCTTCAGGAAGACACAAAACGGTAAGATACCCACAATGCCGCGACCTGGAAATGTCTTGTGCGTTGCAACAGAAGATGTACTAAAGAAACTGCAGTGCCTCTGAGAGCCTTTGAGATCATTCAATTATTTTCCCATTATGGTTTAGCTGGAGCTGCGAAACAGACTTTGTGAAAGCGTTCATTTTTACTAGAATAATTAATGTGTTAGCAGTTGTGTTTGGTCAGATTCGGAGTTGAGGCCCATTCGAAATAAATCTTTACCCTTCTCTTTATAGAAAAAGTTGAGAACGTAGGTTGCAAATATTATGTCGTTACATCACACGCTATCACCACTTTTTTCAAACAAAATGGAAGTGTTCATACATTTGATATGTTCAATTTCCTTTTCCCGTGAATTCGTCCGCGTACTATAACATTTTAGCTGGTACAAATTGTAGCTTTACTAAACCACAAAGATGTTGGCAACTCTGTTAAATACTGCCCCTTCTTGACCCTAACGTTGGCCGTCTTGTACAATTACTGTCGACTATCTCACAAAATCCATTCGGCGAAAGAGCCCAAAAACGCTCATTCTGCTGTTATGCATTGAGAAGTTGGCCCTTGTAATTTAAATTAACAAAATACTTTTAATTAGACTGTCTTTGTATTGAACAGATTTGTTGTTTTTTTTAAACATTATTATATCGTAATGCCCTCTTATCTCGTAGCTTCGTTTCGTGGCCGGGCGTCGCGGCGTTCTTTGCGACCGCTAATTACCATTTTAATTGGAAGATACCGCCCTGTTTACTTGATTATGCGAATTTGCTGTCTCGAGACGAGCCGAGATGTTTTCAATTTGTCGCTACATTATTATGCTTGAGGTAAATGAGTTAAGTACTTGTCAAAGCATTACCAAATAATTATGCGTCTGTTGACACCGTTACACTACGCACAACAATTACGTCATAACCTCTTCAATCTATTGGCTTGCATTGAAAAGCTCATAGTAATGTGTCAGCAACTTGGTAAAGTACTCCAAATTTTGCGTTTTCTTAGCAATTTTAGTTAGTCAAGCCCTTTGGGCCAATGAAATAGTGTTTCTGTAACTTTACTTACATCGAAGTTTTTGCTAAATGTAGCTTCTTAGGTATTTCCGATCCACAGAGTATCATCTGAGAGCCATTACGGGCCGCAGCGGCTCGTAACGGCCTGAAATGGCCCGGAATATCGTATTCATTGCATCTTTCGACCTAAATGGGCACAACTTGAGATAACTGGCCAGAATGATAGAATTACGAGTTCAAGCGTCGATGTTAAGTTACGAGATCAGATGCGTATCGACTCAGTTTCATGTAAGGATTGTTTCATTGTATCGGAAGAAAAAATCTGAGCAGCAGAAGTTAGTCAAACTTAATCAAATGTTTTCTCATACAATTTGTAAGTAATCTGGTACATACATTGATAAAACTATCGCAAAAGAAAACAAAATGACCTCCATCTTTCTTTTTCCAGGTACGGGTACGTTTCAGAATACCTCTAGTGGCCTTATACAAAGATGTTCTTATTAAAGTTTGACTAACTTCTACAGCTCTAATTTTTCTCATTTCACGAGACCATCAGAGCAGTAAAACAACATTCACCACACATCTTTGTCTAATGCCACTAGAGGTGTTCTGAAACATTCCCGTACCTGGAAACAGCAAGAGAGAGGCCATTTTGAAAATTTATTGTGATAGTTTTATTAACGTAGGTACCAGATTACTTACAAATTGTTTGACTAACTTCTGCTGCTCAGATTTTTTTCTTCCGATACAATGAAACAATCCTTACATGAAACTGAGTTGATACGCATTAAAAAACATTTTGATCAAACCTACTCATTTTTATGCTTGACCAAAAAAAATAACTATGCCAAAATCGTTTTCATACAAAATGAGTAAATGGTTCCAAAGACAGTTTTCCCGTATTATGGATTCGGATATACTGTCCCATTTCAAAAAAACACCCTGTATAGTTTATCTAACAGCTGGGAGTTACGACACAGAAGCAGATTGGAGGATGGAGCTATTTGACTCCGCGATAACGCATAAGACAAGTTCCAGTTGACTGAATAAGAAAACTTGAAATGATTCGCTCAACTTTGCAATCAATGAATTGGATGGAAAGAAACCGCGTGTCGGACTCGCGTGGAAAGGGTTCTGTACAAGTACTTGATAAGTTTTGCCACGCACATTTGGAGTGAGGCCATCGAGAAACACGGTGAAGCACTGGCTGTTTCACTAGACGTCTCGAAGGCCTTTGACAGGGTATGGGACACTAGCCTTATTGGCAAGCTTCTAGCTTACGGACTGCCAGTTCGATTCTGCTCCTGGCTCGCAGACTTTCTGAAGGAAAGATCAACTCGAGTAGTTATTGATAGCTGCTCGTCTGATCAATTGGCCATCAATGCCGGGATACCTCAGGGCTCGGTGCTCTCTGCCACGTTGTTTCTGCTGCATATCAATAATTTGCTCATGCCTGGTGTCATTGGGTACGCAGACGACAGCACAGTTGTGGAGGGGTACGTTTCCACTGCTCGAGCTAGTCAGAATTAAATTCAGAAGCTGAGAGATGAGATGCTTCAGCGTTTGAATTTGACTCTCAAGGCTGTGTCCGACTGGGGCGATGCCAATCTTGTTAAATTCAACGCCTCCAAAACGCAGGCTTGTCTCTTCTCGGCGAAAAAAGTCAGTTTCTTCAAGTTCCTTTTTTCCGAGATGTACCTATAGATATAGGAGATCACCTTGAGCTCTTGGGTTTTTCACTTTCGCCGACTCTCAACTTCAGTTCATACATCGAGTCAAAGGCAAAAACAGCTGCTATGAAGCTGGGTATCCTGAATAAGGTAAAGCGATACTTCACACCGGGACAGCTTCTCAACTTATACAAAGCACAAGTCCGGTCTGGTATGGAGTATTGCTGCCTTATTTGGGATGGCTCGACCAAAAACCAGCTGGCTGCCTTAGATTCGATTGAACGCAGAGCTTTCAGGCTTTCAGGCTTGCGATTCTTCTCGGCGAAAAAAGTCAGTTTCTTCAAGTTCCTTTTTTCCGAGATGTACCTATAGATATAGGAGATCACCTTGAGCTCTTGGGTTTTTCACTTTCGCCGACTCTCAACTTCAGTTCATACATCGAGTCAAAGGCAAAAACAGCTGCTATGAAGCTGGGTATCCTGAATAAGGTAAAGCGATACTTCACACCGGGACAGCTTCTCAACTTATACAAAGCACAAGTCCGGTCTGGTATGGAGTATTGCTGCCTTATTTGGGATGGCTCGACCAAAAGCCAGCTGGCTGCCTTAGACTCGATTGAACGCAGAGCTTTCAGGCTTATAGGGCAGCAACATATGGTGGAGACTAAGATCCAGAGTCTCGAGCACCGCCGTAATGTTGCTAGCCTTTCCATTTTCTATAGGTTGCATTTCGGAGTATGCCCAGGAACTATATGATCTGATCCCACCATCTCCTTTTCATCATAAGACGAGCAGGCGCACGGCTCAGTACCATCCTTACCTCTTTAGTATACCTTCTATTCGTACTAAGCGTTTCGGTTCCACCTTTATTATGCGAATTGCTAAGGAGTGGAACTCGCTACCGTTGTCTGTCTTTCCTGAAAACTATAACTTGGGTCTTTTCAAGGCAAGAGTGAATAGGTGCCTTCTAGACCTTCGTGCTCCACCGTCGGCTGCATCATCACTTACCAACAGATGAGATCGCGGTCAAACGAGGGTCTATAATTGTAAAAAAAAATAAAATAGTAGGCTATCATGTAACCACTACCAATTGAACTTTTTAGCCAGTCAACACATTTTATTTACATTTTCTCTTCTCGAATATTTTCCGTTTCCCACAGGAAAGGAAGGTAAGAATTAAGATTTTCGTTTAGGATTATCTGAAAAATATAAGTAAAGCACTGATACATAATTGGATTTTTCAGTTTTTTTTTAATTGTATGCTTTGAGCTTCAGAGGTAAGGGATGGGGGGTTGTGTTAAGGTGTTCGATTTTGATGTATTTTCTTTAATGTCTTTGAAACGACAATTATTTTAGTTCGGTACAAAATACACCCTTAAAATCAAAATTCGTTATTGACGCTGTACGTCCGTATAAATGGGTCGCCTAACTTTTCCCTGCAATTGTTTTGGAGAAAATAGGATGAGACAGACAGAAAACCACGAGAGTGATCATTTAATGCTACTCATTTTTAGGGTCCCGTCCTTCCAAAAGGTACAAACGGAAGAACGGAACCCTAAAATGAGTAGGGCAAAGTACTTATCACATTATGTTCTCTGTCATGGACACTCATGCCAATATAGTCTTGCAATAAGTTCACATTGTAGATTTAGTTGCGATTCTGTATCTACAAAGCACGGCCTAGCAACGCAGATGGAATAAAGTTTGGTGAAAGTCAATGAAGATTACCTATCTTTTGCTTGGATGACGGCATTCCAAGGAATTATAATATATTTTTACATAGCTGCAATAATGATTATATTATGCTCATTTTTAATTAAGCTGTGAACCCCATAAAGCTGTGTTCAAGATGGTAGCGCGTTTGTCACACTTCGACGCGCTTTGGAACATTCAAAAAGCTAATTACAAGTTTTGCATTGCAACTATCGTTTTGCTGGGCGTGAGTGTTAACCGTGACTAACATAGTAACTACATATTTATTAATTCGAGCTGTATCCCAGATACAATGTGTGTGTACGCGCGGCACAGAATTATTATTAGTTGCTACGTAAGTTACGCCTCGCAAAACGTATTAGTTGCAAATGATGAGCGATAACGCGCGGTGCGCAAGCTCTGGCAGCAGGTTATCAATCTGTTTCAGTTGAGCAAATAAAATAGATGTAAGAATTACTGTTATATTGTGAATGCATGGTAAAAAAAGGGAACCATAAACGCTTATTTTGCGTCCATTATGTTACAGAAAATAGAATCTCTACAAGTTTAGTTACGACATTATATTCTTAAATGAAAGACAATGCATCTTGATTGTATTACTTCATAATGTATTATAATCAATTGACGACTTGTTTCAGCTCGTCAAATCTACTGTAATAGCAAGATGACATTACAGTAGATTCAAGCACTATATGAGATACGTCAACGCGTGTCAATGATTTTATGTACTAAATGTCTCTAGACACGTGGTTTGAAAACGTGCGTCAGCTTTTTGTCATGAACGTAGCCAACAGAGATGCTACTACAACATACGTCTGCGCCGTAGACGGAACTAGCTGTAGCAGAGCTACGCCGGAGTCCCACTCAACGTCTAGTAATTGTGATTTAGGCTAGAGCCGCTGCTAATTAAATTGATTTAGGTTGCTTGTTTGATGTATGTAGTTACATTAATCAGGGTTTCATTAAGTGCACAAACAAGTAAACTAACCACGCTATAGCGTGAGTAGTAGCTATGAGTGGTCATCGTTTTATTTGCAAGCTCGATTTGGGGTTTATATTTCTTGGGAAGTGTTGTAATCCAGCAATTTAGTGGTTCATTTTGAAAAAAAACACCAGTTTGCCACATATAATACTAATCCTGGCCATACACTAAGTTAACAGTTTTAGGCATCCTTTCATTTTGTTAAGCTAGTGTAAGGAAACATATATCCTCTAGTTGTAATATCGTTAATTCACTTGAATCACTACCACTATCTCACTTTACAATATTGCCTCTCGTATTAAATAGTCCTATCTTGCCGAGTCGCACGTCCGTCGTCCAACGATTGTCAACTCATAATGACAATCAACGGCCGACAGCGCCACGTCCGTGCGCTTCGATGGCTAACAACTGAATGCCCCTACTCGAGAGCGTCACTCTATTTATATGCCACGTTGCCAGTGTACAACCAATGACCAATGGTTTATTTAGGTACTGTAATTATTAACAATATTCAGTAAAATCAATGAAACCTTACACTAGCAATCCTTAAATTGAGCAACAATCTCAAACTGACTTTTTTCTTAATCCTTTAAGACATTCATCCTAATGGGCATTCAGAATAAAATAATGGAAGGTTTAGCAAAAGAAGGAAAAAAATAATCAGTCGTAATATTCTTCAAAAAAATTATAAAGAACCTTTTTAAGGAAAGGATTTTATGCATAACAAATGACTTAATCAGGGTTCACCTGTTCCCCGCACTAACCGACTGCGCGTCTTAAGAAGTGGAGCTAGGTGCTCAACTTCATTTGTCCGGCTCAGTAATTGATTGCACTCTGGTATGTTTTGACAGCGACACTCTCTGACGAAAGGTTGAGATTTGTATGTCTCCTCCGTGTCTCACATTTTTTGCAAGCTCAGTAAACAGCTGTTTCGGGGTAAGCACCCATGAATGCAAAACATTAGTTTTTGCTAACATTATTGCATTCTGTACTTAAATCTTCAATTTTAAAAGATAATGTAAAGTTTACAAACATACAAAAAACAAACAGGTAGATTTACATTTTAACATTTTATACATTTTAATAATTATTAATAAATGAGTAGTTCATAAAATAATTGAGCATACATTAAATTAAATGAAATAAGGTCCGGGGAGGCTATTATAACTACCGGGGAAATGCAACTAATTGAAATAACTTCTTTTATATTTTTTTCTAAGAATAGTGACATCTATGAAACGATAGTGGAACAAAGACTACTCAAAGAAAATAATTGATTGATCTAATATCGTGCGAACTGTTGTATCGACAGTGACATTCAATATCCGCCATTTTTATGGCGATATTCACGAAAGGACAGATGACGAAGTTTGTGTAAAAAAATGTATAAAAACCTAATTTTACGGCTGTGTTTTAGTGGAGAGCAGAGTTAAAACACGGCTAATCCGTTTTTATTATATATTTGAAAGAAATACTGCATTAATTGTGAAATATGGCCAGGGATACATTAGCCCCTCGAAATTTTGAAGAGGGGCTATTGTGACTTTTAGGTTAGTTGCAATTATCCCATTTAATTTGTATGAAATTGATTATAGCTAGTGATGGGCTCTTGTCGATGTTTTAGTAAGGTAAAACAATAGTATTTAAAGTATTATCGGCAAATATTTATAAGAACTATGGGTAAGACTCAGAGCCTGGATGCTTGCAAAACTACCATAGTCCTGGTACTTCCTAAATTATTTTTAAATAATTGTGGCTGTGTATAATAAGTATTTCTACCGTATTTATTTATTTATTTCGCCTGATTATTCACCTTGTTTTTCTTAACCACCTACATTAAATAGTTATTAAAGATTGGACTTCGCAGTACCTGCATAAGAATTAAGATGAGAAAAATATTACCAGAGTATCGATAACCGCACCGTTTTGTAATATGTCCCACCACTATCGTCTATGAAAAAAGTTGCATTTGCCCCGCAATATATTTTAGGAAAGTTTCCGGTAAATTAAGCCTTCCTGCGATGGCATAAAGTCCATTATAAGAAAATAGGTATTTTGAATGTTACGTAAACGAACTTTTAACTTTAACTTCTGATGTAAATCATACCTACACCTATTAGTTGCATTTACCTCGGTAAGGGGTTATTGCAACTGGTTTTGGTTACTGTGGAAGAAATATGATAATTGACGCTTCACGTAATGCTTTTGTGGCTTAATGTCATATCAAGAGTATTCATTTATATATTTGTAACTTACTAAATCGATTGTTTTAACTCCATGATTGCTAGAGACGATGGTACCTAAGTTGAAATTATTGATCATATATTTTTTAGTTGCAATAGCCTCCCCGGACTTAAGTACAACGCAATTATGAGCTACAAATCACCTACAAGACCTATAATTAAAAAGAGGAAGTCAACTAGCTGCTGTTCTTCAAAATAAATCACTTAAAACTCTATTTTCATAATTAGGGAAACTGCAAATAATTTAACATTTTGTACATGGCTGTATAGTGTATAGTTTATTTATACCAATCGACACAACAAATATCCTAGCAAGCAATGTAAGACGTCTAGCTCTGATATCGCCTATAATTGGATTACGAGGTGCTTAAGACTGTGCTTCAGTGCGGTTGCTAAGAATGCTGGGCTGTTGAATGGTTAGGAAGCTGGATTTGAGCTCAAGTCTGGGTAAAGATAGGTATTTGTGAAACGAGGAAGTTGGAGTAAAAATAATGCAAGTCGTTTGATGAAGTAAAGCGTTAGACCTTATTAGTTCCTAGTAAGTTAATGCTGGTTTTGTAATCCAATTTGTGTTTGTCGCGTCGGAACAGGGGGCTTAGTACGAGTTTTGATAGTTTTCGAAACTATATGATGGTTTCCTTCCATACATTTACTGATAGCGTCCTTAGTTTTCTTCTCGTTTTCGTTAGGGGTGCTGCAAGTAAACTTATGGAAGGAAACGGAACTTGAAACTTGTAAGCCACCAGAAGTTAATTCATCTAGTTTATAAGAAGATTCACATCTTAGACATGGATCGCTATTCATCACGCAAAGCCCTGAATAGAGCAGGTGTATTAAAACTGCAATGTTTGAAGAGTTTTGGCATCTACTATTATATTTTTCAGACAAGCCGGTTCCTTATTATGTTTTCAACCGATGAATGAACAAAACAACCTTTGAGCCTCTAAAAATACTTGGTTCATGTTAAACTGAATAATTTGAATAGAACATCCGACAGTTGTGACGAGTTCGCTTGGCGTGCCTGGCTCGCCCCTCACTCGGCTTGCTCCGCCGGGACGAGTGCTAGATTTATCACAATACTACGGGGATTCTAACTAGTTCTTGTTTTTTTAACAAGCGCATAGTATAGCGGGCATGTGCGGAAAATACAAACAATAGAAGCAAGTAAGTATGCCTATTTTACAAGCGGTCTACGTCATGAACACGTGAAGTTAGGACACTGGTCGAGATGTTCGTAGGAAACCCTTTAGTTGTTACAAACTACTAAAGGGTTTTGCATGAATAGCAAAACTGATTTTGCTAAAACTAGGAGACCTCAGACACACATGTTGTAATTGATAGTTTTCATAAATACTTATAATTAATTTAACTACGAATGTTCTTCAAAGATTTTTACAGTTTTTTGTTTCAGGGATATTTGTAGCTAAAAAAATGATATTATAAGAGATGCTATAAATTAAAACACTTGTATTGAGTCTCCTAGTTTTCGCTACTTCAAAAAGTGTTCCTGAGCTGAGACGAGCAAAAAACACAAAAAATATATTTACAAAACGTTCCGCCATAAGTGATATTAATAATCCAAGATTTTATGCAAGTTCGAAGTAGAAAAAATATATTTTTTGAGATATATCGGTTACAAATAGGGCTAGAAAATACGACTAGAGCGAACGATATAACAATCATTGGAAAGTGCGGATCAAGAAAAATCCAAAGAGCTATGTAAGCTTTAACAACAAAATCAAAATTAAATGCCTGCAAAGATGCAAGGAAACCAGAGAACATGACGTAGTTACGTAAATTCCTACGGCTTGGACACGATTGAATCCATTTTTTTGTTTACTGGGCTGTTTATAAAAAAAAACCTTCCACTGGGTTTACCATAGGTATGTTGTATGTTGAGCTAGGTCAGACAATCGGACAGAACGATTTTGTATAGATTTTAATCAGAATATTAATGCAATATTTGCATAAGTACCTGAGTATAGTTTGAAAAAAATTTACAAAAATACAAACGTAAAATCTTAGCCTGGCTGAAACCAAATTAAAATCCTACCAGATAACAAGAACAAGGAACTTTCGTTCAGAAAAAAATAAGCGTTTAAATAAAACGAGACAAACGGAGCCATTAATTAGGAGCTTATGAAATTAATCCGAGAATTTGCAGAAGAAAAAGTTTATTTTTACGTCGACGTAACAAATTACTGGCAGAATCTCTCAACCCTTCGCGCAAACCCTTATTGGAAAATTCCCCGGCCGCGCAAACAGCGCCGCGTGGTGATGCCAACTTGGAAGCCAGTTCTGCCACTTTTTATTCGTTTTGGATCTTTTTACCTATTGGGCTTTAAAACCATACAAAAATGTTAATTGATCTAATGTAGCACCTCTTGTAGAAGTTTTTAAAATATCGTAAAGCTATCAAAATACCTTCTTTGTCAGTCTATCAAAAAGTCATCCGAGCTCAACAAAAGAGCCCAAATTGAGGAAGCACGTAGCTTAACCGCCTTTACAATGTTAATAGCATTCTGTAGAGCATGTTATAACATAGTACGAACCTTTCAGTCTCTTACATACGAAGTAAGCATGCTGCAGCTTGTGATATCGTCAAATAAGCCAAATTAAAAACTCACACAGCTTATCTCCGCATCGGCGCCATTACAATGATACACTGAGAAAAATTACATTTTGGCTTCATTATAAAATATCAATACGTCTTTCAAAAATACGATGAATTGTTCTAAAATAAGGTTGTATCATGTATATATAATAAAATAATCGAGTTTAAATAGTAAGTAATACAATATTATGATGACCATTCTCGGTAATAAACGGTGACAGAAGATAAGAAGATTAAATCGATGTTTTACGATGCTTTCCTCTTAAAATAACACTACGTAATATGAAATGGTCTGCTGGATGTCTGCTGGGCAGAAATTCGATGATACCTAAGATATAACAGTTTTCGTCACTTTATTTTTGTAGTTAGCATCAATTTTCTTGAAGCTTCTATGTATAAAATCCGACTACGGACTATATCTTTCGCCGTTTCGTTACTGCTTCGCTCGTTACTGTCCATTCAAAGGTTGCCTGGAAGAAATCACTCTCAGCGATAAGGCCGCCCATTGTACTGCTAATTTTAATAAATCCTTTTATGTATTCCTGGTGTACAATACAGTGTTAATCTATCTATCTATCTATGTGACTACGGGCATACAAAAATTAATTAACAAATGAACAAACATCAAATATCATCATAATATTTGACACAGCATACCAAAATACAATTACGTAACAAATTATCATCGAATATGATTACGGGATCATAATATTTGACAAGGCACTCCAAAATACCGTGATCAGCACAAAAAAATACGTTTATCGTTTTATTTATTTATTTATTTATTTATAACCTAAGGTACACAAAACAGAACACAACCGAAAAAGAAAATGTTTGAAGTACATAATACATTTTTTGAACTAGGTGGTATTCCAAAACATGCGTACACATCATGATGTTTTACTAAAGTATGATTACAGATTCATAATATTGGATGACCGGCATATTAAAATACTGTGAAATCACCAGCATACTGCGAACGGCACGCGGGAAGGTCCTAGCCCGGTCATTTTATTCTATTCAGTTAACAGGGAAGCACATGCGCTCCGCCCCTTGTTTGAAGTTTGATTTTAAATATTACGGACGGTCATATATTAAATATTATTATAAGTATGTTAGTGTTACAAAATGTGAAGTGGTTTGAAGCAACAAAGTGCAATAAAAATCAGCTGGGTTTCATAATACCTAATAATTTGTTCGTGTTACGCACCAATGTTACAAATAAGTGCATTAAGTGTTATAAGATTAGTGCACCAGTTTATGCAAGCTGTTGATGTTAAAGCTTGTGACAGTACATAACCCAGTTTTGCCGACTGATGCCCAGTGATGTTCATTTAAAATGATGTGGTTGTATATACAATAATCTCCACCCCTCTACTACGCATCGTTCTGCCTGCTGACGCCTACCAAACCAAACGCAACACTTCTGGCTGGTTGGTGAACGCCAGGAGGGCTCAACGTGCCTATCTTATTACGTTGGGTATCCTGGCAAAGCCCGAGTTCCGATCCCGTTCTCTGTCCAGCACGCCTGAAGTCGCGTCGTGTTCTGGTATCAATCTCCAAGGACTTAAAGAAGGTATTGATTTTAGTCTCGTATTAAGTAAAATATCTAATGTGAAAGCCCATGTTAATTAGAGATACTCTTTATGGTACCATAAAGTAAACATGTCACAAAATACTTTGTTCAGGTAAATTTAGCTAATTTCCTTTCGAGTTTTGAAGGCTGACTTCGGCCGAATTTACTACCTCAAATTTAAAGCTACTTTCGACCCCCATATTTAAAAATCTATTTGACCTAACCACTTGCAATTTTGTACAGGTGACGCGGATAAGGTGCAGTCAGCTTTGAAACAGTGGTCTCGAGCCTCAGCTGGTCCGTGACAGGAGGTCGAGCGCCCTCTGGCAAGAGATGGTGCGAGCCCGCCTCCGTTACCTAATACTCTAGATTATATATTTTGCGTTATTTAATAATATTTTGTAATTTTTAATAAAAATGTTAATCTGTTACATGTTTTTCCATTATAGAAAATAATTCCCCAAATCCACTGTTATCTAGAAGTACCTACTTTATTAGGTGTTCGAGGTAATATCGAACACGCAGCAAATGTGCGTTTCTGCTGCGTTAGCGATGTAGCGCACCTTTGCTCGCGCTTACCTAAATTCGGCAGTTCGCAACCGAGCATACCATCGAGAGCGCGGGCTCACTTAGCTTAAACCATTTTACTAAGTAATTAGCCTTAAAGTCTGTCGGTCTAAGTGATTATTGTTTATAATACATAATTACATAGTATTCGCGGATATTGACTTTTACTATAACCATTAAGCATACCATAAACTCAAAGGGACTTGGATTTGGACATACCACACAAGACAGGTCCCCTTTACATGGTCCTTCGAACCGGATCGAAGGACCATGTAGAAAGGAGAGAAGAAGATGCTATGGTGACCTCATCCGCTCTTTCTTAGCTTCATAGCTGCTGGTAGGTGGTTTAGTAGAAATTAGAAATCCTGAGTTCACTTATGTTGGTTATATTAGAAACTTCTCAATGGTACACGAAATAGCTATGATAAATGGTTTAATGGTGAATGAATACGCGCCGCCTTCTCGGCGGCTGGTTACGTACTGGCTCGACTAGCTCGATGATAGAGGCAATGCTGCATTTTGCTTGTTAGGCAAAATACAGAATTGCGTGTTCGGTGTAAACCCGAACATTAGGGTTATTTTCTGTTTTGCGTACTTTTTTCTGAAGGTGCTTTCCTCTCATTTCCGAGTAATTTCTGTTATTTAATCCTACTATTTATCCTTGCTCTCCTACTATTATTGATGTGGTTTCCTATTGTTTATTCTTACTATTTTTCTACGCTCTCCTTTTGTAGTATGGCTCGGGTATTGTTCCTTCTTCTTAAAATGTGTGGGCCAATTTATAAAGATAATTGACACTTTGTAATCTACTCTGACCCATAAACGTGCAAATGTACGGTTACGGGAATGATGACGATGAACGACTATACATCATCATCATTCTCTTAACCGTACTCTTGCTTATTCTATGTGTCAATTATCTTTATAAATTGGCCCATACATATTTAAGAAAAAGGAACAATACCCGAGCCATACCACAACAGGAGGCGTAGAAAATAAGTAAGAATAAACAATAGGAAAGCACATCAATAATAGTAGGAAAGCATGGATAAATAGTAGGATGAAATAACAGGAATTACTCGGAAATAAGAGGAAAGCACATTCAAAATTGTAGTAAAGCATACAATAATAGTAGGAAAGCATCGATAAATAGTAGGATGAAATAACAGGAGTTACTCGGAAATGAGAGGAAAGCACATTAAAAATAGTAGGAAAGCATAAAATAATAGTAGGAAAGCATACAATAATAGTAGGAAAGCATGGATAAATAGTATGATAAAATAATAGGAATAACTCTGAAATTAGAGGAGAGCACATAAAAGTAGTAGGAAAGCATACAAAAATATGATGACAGTCATATGTAATGTTATGCTCTCTCTCAAAAACTAATGGTCCATTACGATTACCGTCACCGTAAGTCCGGACATACGGTGATATGAACTACTAATGCATGGTGACAGCTCATCATAATATATGGTTAGCAGCAGCAACAGTAGTTTCATCGTACTTTATGGTTATTTCCGTATGCTCCCTACTTTACGTGAAATCACCCTATTTTTTGATGAACAGTTTTCTCAGTGTAACGTGAATTTTTTAGAGCACGATGCTACAAAAAAAAAAAAAGATTGACACTGCTCTGACACACGAAAACGATACAAGGACACAGATCTAGAGAAAAGGCGACTGCGCAAAATAGTCTTTGTTGCTTTGGGTCATCATCAGTAGTCATCACAGATGTGTCTCCAGCAATACAATAATCTTAAACATCCCTGAGATCTTCTGTGTGATCATCGATGTTTATTTTGAATTTGACGGATAAACCTTCGCTGTCTTATTGGGTACAAAAGATGGTTTAAACCTGAGTTTAGACTAGGCCTGCTAGCTTAGCCTTAAATATCGACCCTTGGTAATGTAAGATTTATATACAAAAGCATATGGTTTGTTTTCCGAAATTAACTCTCGAGCTAGATAGTCCGAGATTATGACAAAACCTCAGACTATCTCTGTTTTTTAACCGACTTCCCAAAAAAGGAGGAGGTTCTCAATTCGGTTGTATTTTTTTTTTTTTTTACGTTTGTTACCGCATATCTCTGGCGTTTATGAACCGATTTGGAAAATTCTTTTTTTATTTGAATAGATATATTTCTAGATTGGTCCCATTTTTTCAGAATCCAGTTCTGATGATGGAATCCATGAGGAATTGAGGGAACTCCTCAAATATTGTAGGCATACATATGGCGATTTTGATATTTTCAGCAACAAACCAAGCATTTGCATTAAAAAAGTATAATAATCCTTTCACCACTATGGTTCTTTCATCATTTTTTTTTTCATCCAAATTTTTTGTCGAACACAATGGCGGAAGTCGGTTTTTTAAATGAAAAATTATTCTCAAACCACTAGTTTAAATGAACACTTTCAGATATAGAATTTTCAGATATGGAAATCTGACGACCTCTAGTTTTTGTCACCCAGCCGACCGATCAACTTATGGAAGTGGTCATTGACAACATTTGAAATCCATTATCCAGAGCATTCGTGCCGCTAGATTTGCTGCATGTGGAGAAACCGTGTGAAAGCACGTTTAATGCATACAACTTCCCTCTCCAAACTTCGTGACGCGCGTCACGGTCGTGTCGCCATTAACATTAACGCACTCAATTTAACTTGCCGCTCGCGAATTACGGCATAAGTGGCTTTTGCACGCGACATTGCCTATTTTAATAAACATTCATTTTATGGTGAAATTACGATTTTACCCGCGAAGTATGGAAGTTAAAAGTAGCACAAAAAATATTGTCTATAGTGACGAAAGACCCCAAATCCTTAAAAACGCCTCTTGTTGGCTTAGCGTTCTCGAGTGGTTCATGTCACTGCCAATACCAACCCGTTTGGAAAAATGTCATGAATTTATGACTAGGTCATCATCTTCGTTTCTATGTCTCAAGGGAACTCTGGTGTGATCTGGAACTACTTTGATAAAAGCACCACTATTCATTGATGCTCACAAATTAGCCGAAAATAGGTACGCTTAGTCGCTTTACTATCCAAACTGCTCAAAAAACCGTTTAAACCTGTAATACCTAAATCGATAGTTATTATTATTATTGCCATAACACAAGCTCTGCTTAGCTTGGGGCTAGATAATGTTGTGTGAAATGTCCGTCATATATTTATTTATTCATTTATTATGAATTAATCGGTACCAGCCAGCTGTGTAGGTATAGTTACTGAAATACAAAGTTTCAAAAGCTGGTATCGGTAAAAATACCAATACAACGTTTTGGTACTGTAAACACCTGTCCTGACCCATGTCTACCCAACAGTCACATAAAGTCCTGAGACCACATTAGGACTCCCTGTGTCATGGCTTCCAAAAACCGCACCACTCGCATCCCAGCCGGCCACTCGCCTGCCGCGCCACGGAGCTTGTCATTGAGAAGAGGCAGCTAGTAATTCAATTTTATATTATTTAATTTCTGAAACGCCTTTGCCATGAGGTCTGTGTCATTGGCGATTTGATAGCGTGAGATAAACTAACCATTTTATGTTGATACTCATATTTTTGCAATTCAGCGTCTTAAACATAATTATCGCATTAGTGAATCAGAAATGCCCTGCTTAAGATCTACATTTTAAAACTACGCAAAAAAACATAAAAGCCATACTCATCTACTACAATTGCGTAAAACACTAATTTTATATGATTCCAAATAAATATTTGGAATGATATAAAAAATATAAGCACTCAAGATCTCCTCAAACTGACACCTCAATATTGGCTTCTCGCCAAAACCAACAAACAACATCCAGAAGCACCCTCGACGAAGCTTTACGGAGGGACTAAAAAATGTAAACAGTATCAATGTCCGGTATTTTTGAGGCAACATTGATCCCTTGTTTATTGTAAACAGACCTAGGCTGGGAGCCAGTGATGAGTTTTTTACGGCATGACTGCTCAAGTAGACCTTGTGCGTTTTAGTTGAACTCGTTGAATGACGACGAGCAAGAATTATGTTAAAGAAGTAATTTTGAATTTATTTGCGGGTGAAAAAAGTTGGTCTGCAGTCTCCAAGAAGGCAATTGAAAACCACCCAGGTGGTTTTCAGGGGTCAGCACGGGTGACCTAGGTTCAAAAGGTCTTGGAAGTCGCACACTACACGGCAGTGCATCCACAAACACCATAAAGTTTTAGAATGTCTAATTTGAGGATATGACACGGTCAAAATTGAAAAGGGTCTGGAACGTCCAGCTAGCTCAACGCGCAAAGGCTTCCTGTCCGTGCGGCTCGGTCGTAGCCGCGGGTGCTGGCAAATGGATCGGTGGTGATTTACCAAAGTACCCTCAATTCAACAGCAGAAACCGATCATGTATAGAAGTAGGAATAAACTGTATGAACTCTATACGGCTAGGAAAACGATGTGACACGACCCAATGCTTATCTTTTTTACATAAAGGTCTTCAAAAATGTTGGTCATGCAGCAAATCATTGCATTTGAAATGTTGTCATTATGTATCTAGCATTGACGCCTCGTTGGTTAATAAAATAATCAGAAATAATCAGAAATAATCAATATATTGGTAAATATAACATTTACAGGTCAATCGTACTGATAATAGAATTACATTGTCACAATAATGCTTCAAAAAATGTATACAGGGATATAGAAAAAAAAACGAATAATCGAGTCCGATTAAAAGGGTTCTTTCGTCACTGTGCATATGGCAATGATCTCCAGGTGGTCCCGTGAAAATGTTATGTAAATGTTTTTTGTAATTGGTTAGACCAGTGGACCTACATAGCGTGTATTCGTGAAGTCTCGGTTCAGGGCGAAACACTAGTGGCAGTACCCCCCGCGACACCGCCCGCCGCCGCGTGCGTACCGGGGGGGGAGCGCCAAGTGCGACCATTCACTTCCAGACTAGTCTGTGCCCGCGCAGACAAAACGCGATTCTCCGGGCAGGCGGCGGGCACAGACCGACGGGCAGACATGGTACAGACTTGCCCGTGACGGGCGGCCCGTCGCCGGCAGTGAAGTCTGGTAAAGAATTTCCCGCTTAAAGAGCCGAACAGGGTCGTATTCGTCGAAAAGCCTGACCTATTCTCAAAACACACATCTGCGCATGTCTTTTGTTTCAGAATTACTTGCACAGTTGTGGTTTGAAAGTACTAATGTCGTAACATAAATTATTTTTCACACCACCTGCTCGACAATGTCCAATTACAAATCATGCAACCTCAACGTAAAGTACAGCATTGTCTCTCTAGGGATATAAAGTTGTATGAAACTCCCTAGGGATTAAAGTGATTTGAATTTAGAACGTCAAATTCATGTTGGAAACTCGTGGAAAACAGTAAAAAAATGTCCATATGGCATTGTAAGGAGGTTTGTTCGAAAATCGAACTAGCCACTATAGCAAAACTCGAAAAAAAAGAATTAGGCGCGATTTTAAAGAATTTGAAACAAAAGAGATGTTTGGTGCTGTGATTTTCAGTGAATTTTATTGCAATATTTTTGTAATATAATATTATGTCAGTGACAATATTAGTGTTAACAAAAAATGTCGAGCGATAATGATTCTACTCCAGAGTTTATCAAAACAGACGATACTTATTTTTAATGGAGCCCTGGCCTTTTATTGCCTCGCAGTAGGTGTGAAAAGTAGAGTATGCTCCTCTGGAATAAAGCCTGTCTTCGTCTTGGGCAGCTTGAACCCCTTGCTTCACTCAGGACTCTATATAACTCCCTCGCTACACTCGGGAGTTAACTTTAGAGTCCCTCGTTACGCTCAGGGTTCAATATGCCGCCCGCGACATAAGACACTGCTTTATTCCCTTAGTGCATAATCTACTATTGATTGATCATTGCGACCGACGGAAAGAAGTATCCAGTACCTCTAGTTCTATTTCTGCTGTTTATTGTAAGCGTCCTTACTGTAAACAGGCGCGTGATGCTGTAAATATTCAGTGTTTGGCTTTCATTTGAATAACGACTCATTGACTCCGGCTGTTTGTTTGGAAGTAGGACGTATTATTGTAGAGTTTTCGGTCGTTTAAATTCATTTTGTTGCGCGCTGTGAATTGAATAATAACTGAACCCGCTCCGAGTTATAAATTAGTGAAAGCTGGACTCATTATCTGAGATTAGAGAGATTTCTACAGAGACTTCACCAAAACGTAAGAGTCATGCTGGCTTGATATGAGCATAATGTAATGTATAATAAATGTATTGCGGTAAAAAAACTACTATGTTATGTTGTAATGTTACACGTAATCATCATGGCCCTTGTAGTAAAATAGGTTTCCGCAAGATAATATGGTCAGATGTTCACCTTTTCGTCCTGCTTCAGCCAAACCAACAATAAGAAAGAAAGAAAAAGAAAAAATCCCATTTAAATTTATTTTGTTCTTACTCTTCCAAAAATTCACAAAATCTTTCTAACCGAAATCCTAAACATTTACCACCTACTTATACAAAAATACCAGAATTTCGTTCATGATCTATATTGCCCTCTTTTTCGATGAGTAACTGATACGCTGTGATCGAGCGACCGAGCGGTGTACTGAACATAATAATAATATATTATTACCTACGTTCACTGGGTATATCATTTAAGGCCCTTGTCTGTGGTAATCTTTCATCTGCTAAGCGTGGTGATAATGGCAAACTATTCTATTCTATGAAGGAGGCATTGTCCAGACGTCTACCGGCTGATGAAGAAGGGTATTGCTGAGCTAAGATAACAGAATATGTCAGGGAATACCTATCAGTAAAAGTTAGGTACGTAAGTAAACATTCTTCATCATCAACCGTAGACGTCTACTGCTGGAGGCAGGGGATAGGTGATCGCATATTGGTGGAGTACTCAATTGGATGCTCATCCAGTTGGATTTTTTGACATCCATGGGAAGAGACGAAGGGGTCTTATCAAAAAAAAATATTTATGGTAGAAAACATTTTTACAAATAAACTCGTTGCATTTAGTTAATTTATAGTAGAACTCTGAAAACTTCGTCATCATAGATTGTAATATCAATATTTCCCGGTCTATTTGTTCTCTAATCCAAACATTACGAGATGCCTCTCCCAACCGGCAGAACAACCAGTGACGCGCGTCATCAGGAGAGTGGCTCCCGGGGGAGCGCTTTCCGTATTGCCATTTTAGAATGGCGAAGTACAGATGAATCTCAGAAGTCTAACTCATTTTTTTTTATACCTGTACAAGGTGGGTCCAATTGCTCTTGTGTTATTTACTTTTTTTTCATTTGCTTACCATATAACTTTGCATTAAAACTATGACATAATAAAAACCACTAAGGTTTGTAGGGATAGTGCTATCAGTGAGTCTTAAAGATACCGTTACAATGAGTCATAAATACAAAACGTTAGGAATATAGGTATGATTGGATACAGTGCAATAAAGTAGATACTTAAACAAAAACTTATTTGTCATATTTGGAACTAGATAAGTGTGCATAGACACAATGTAAGTGCGTTATTATTGTCGGTATCTTCCCATGTTAGCTAAAAAATAATGATTTTAATTTAGGCTTGAAGTTTTTTGTGTAATGCTATCGAGTAAGTCAGTAGGTAGTTCAAGTATCCAGCTGTCCTCTCATAAGAACCTATTTACATCATTTCAAGTTATACGCACAAAGTAATCTTGCGGATAAGATGTGATACTGCTCAATGCTCCCTACATTTCGCAGCACACTGGAAGAAGTTACTAATACTCGGTATAAAGTTGCGATATTAGCAAAGATTGGTCCCCAACGTGTTCGTATCCGAAGGGAACTTTTTATGAAACGTTTTGGAGGTCTAGCTACGAATTTATGTGAAGTTTGCAAATTAATTTCTAATTATAAATATAGTTTTCAATACTCATCCATGATACGAGTGCAACAATCTACCTACTTACTTATAAATATAAGTATTTGAACTAAATCTAGCAGCATCGTGCATCGCTTCAGTCGCAGCACGCTCAGCTAGTTTTGATTTCGCTAAAGCTGAACAACCTTGTGTACCTTTTGAATTGACATAGTTTAAAATAACGAAGATCTTTCTAATATTCCGAAAAAAATCCGTCGACGTTTTGGGGGAATGGTAAATTTTTGCAAATTTTATTGTAAACTAAGCATTATATTGATAATTAAATTTGATAAAAATATTTGTTTGTGTTTTTCATTACAAGCTGTTTCCATATAACATAACACCACATAACACCCAACAGTCACATACGTAGTCATGATCCCACACTAGGATTTCCAGTGTGGTTTGCCCCCCAAAATGGACCCCTGAAATGAGAATTTATTTATTTATGCTATTTATAATTATGGTATCAAATTTAAACTTTTTTGGTCCAGAAGATTCGGAAGAGAAAATAGGCTGTGATAAAGAGAAAGACAGACAGACAGATAGACACCTGAGTGATCCCATAATGGTTCGTTGGTACCCTTGAGGTACGGAACCCTAAAAATGACCTATAAAATGAAGCGAGTAAATGGAAACGCCTTCCAATCAGCACACCATGATGCCAATGACCAATGCAAAATAATTATTCGGCTGCAGGCACCTGTTGTGCCATGACTATATTTTCCAGCGGTGCCGCGAAGGTAGCTACACCAAGGTCACGTTCGGTGGCTAACATAATAAAGAACTTGCTGTGCGTGCAGAACATTGAAAGTTATCTAGGGTATCCTGTGTTGCCCAGTGCAAACTGAGACCTGAATAGCCTGAGCTTGAAGTGTCCGATTAATTCGGCTAAACAAAATTTATGAAAGGGGATATTTATGAAAAATCTCATATTAAATGAATTTGAAGGGTTTCGACGGCTTTTGTTCCATTATTTGGAAATCTTAGGGCTGCGGGCGCGTGTCATCGCACACTGCCGGAGCAGCGGTGAAGCGATTTAATTCGAAAACAATTTTAAAATTTTGATTCAACGTTTTTAATTTCAATATGTAAGTAATAGATTTCCAACTGTTGCAGTGCTCATTGACATAAGAATAAAGTGAGTGAAAAATCAAGTCTCGCTCTATTTTCGGTTTCATTCGGTTTGTATCTTAGAATAAGGACCAAGCACGTTTGTATATTTTCTTCGTCGTTTTTTCGCTAAAAACAATGGTGCGCTAATCAAATCGCATATGTCGCATAATGTTTATACAGACCACGTCTGAAATTCAGGCCTTTAATTTCTTGTAATAAAGTCGCTTCGCCGCAACTAAAACAGTGTGGACTAACCCTAAGGGGTCGGGTTCGGCTGCAAAAAATATAGGGATTCATTAGACTGACTTTATTTGGGGTTTTGTGTTTGTTCGGGAATTATGTTTACTTTTTCATCAAATGTTTGGGGCTTCCTTTTAATTGGGAGTTTGCTATTAGTTTTGATGTTCAGAAGTCGTGTATATGCTTTATTTTATTAAAAGGAAGGTTTTATTATTTATCTTGAGAATAAATAATTAAATTCAAAATTAGGCACACAGGCCCGAGGGCTTTAAATATTTCCTCGTTCAAGGCTGAATTATTATGAAGCCCACCAAAACGGCGCTGCATATAACTTTTCATTTAAAAAACCGACTTCCGCCATAGTATTCGACAAAATAATTTTGGATGAAATTTTTTTTATGAAAGAACCATAGTGGTGAAAGGATTATGATACTTTCTGAATGCAAATGCTTGGTGTCTTGCTGAAAATATCAAAATCGCCATATGTATGCCTACAATATTTGAGGAGTTCCCTCAATTCCTCATGGATCCCATCATCAGAACTAGATTCTGAAAAAAATGGGACCAATCTGGAAGTATATCTACTCAAATAAAAAAAGAATTTTCCAAATCGGTTCGTAAACGCCGGAGATATGCGGTAACAAACATTAAAAAAAAAAAAAAAAAAAAAAAAAAAAATACAACCGAATTGAGAACCTCCTCCTTTTTTGGGAAGTCGGTTAAAAACTATATGACAAAGAATCTAAGATACAAATTAGAGTACCTAATAAAAAGTTATATTTATTTCAAAACAACTTTTTATGAACTATTGCTGTTAATCAGTTAGAAAATGTCAGTTAGAGGCATTTGCATGAGCACAATCGCCATGAAAACTGCCGCTTGGATAGGACCACACATATTTTAGATATCTATGAATGTGACTGAAGCATACTCGGAGTGAGTAAACGGGCCGCAAAGCAGCTGAGCCATTGCAGGTTTGCGGGCATTATTAGCTCGGAACTAATAAGTGCGTATTAATTTGGCCGAGTTCATTATTAGCAGATTACCTTCCAATGAGTAAACACATCGTGATATTAAACAGGGAATTATTACTCGGGCTGTTTTGTATGAAACCGATGTCGCCGGTTCTTGCCCCACGTATGAGACGGAGTAACCAATATACAACCTAGATAAATTCACCCCAGACAACAAAGACAAAAAAAACAACAAACAAGAAAATAAAAATAACAACTTATGCATATATGACGTCATGTAAAGAAATGGGACAGAATGATATGATTTTATGTCGCGTGCCGGTTATTAGGGTTTCGTACCACAAGGGTACCAACGGAACCATTCTAAGGAGCATTCAGGTGTCTGTCAGCCTTTCTGGCCAGCCGTCTATCTGTCACAGTCTGTTTTCTTTGAATCTACTGGACCAAAGAAGCTGAAATTTGGTACAGATGAAGAATTAGGTGACCCAGTCACGGAAGTATAGCGTTAATCAACTAATTCTGAGTTGGGGGTTTAATTTTGGGGGAAAACTAGGAAATTTATAAAAAACCTGTATCAAATGAACAAGCTCGATATGAGAAATACAAACATATTTTTGAAATTGTTTTTGCTGCTTACTTTAAAAAAATTTAAAGAAAATATGCGAAATTTTTCTAACGTGTAAATAGTGTGTTATTCGATACGTGTCCTTTTCTGTTGCAGGACACAGAAACATTAAATTTAAGTTCGGACTTCGGTTTTTGCAAGTTATAAAGGCACAACGGCATTGCGTAATGATTATCTCGACCGCGAGTGAAATGCGACTGTTGCCCTGTGCCTGTGAATATTTAAGAATTTGGACGTTAGCACGCAACGTATAGACACGCGCGTCCCTTTGTATGTACACGGGCGGTGTGTTTGTCTCATAGAGCAAATGTTCCATACATTACAACGTCGTCCACGCGTATGCAGCTGGTGTGCTGTGGCCTTAAGCACTGGCGACATGCATCACGCCTCCTTACCACTTCTCCTTACTACAAATATATCTGTGTACAACGTTTAACGCTACAACGGTTCATGGTATAACGTCCTACCTTTTCCCTCTCTGTCACGGCATTATCATAGTGGACATTGTTTTAAATTTTTACCTAACATCTTAATACCATACCTATGTTTGACAATAAATGATATTTGATTTGATTTGATTTTGATTTATCAAGTCTGTTTTCTGTTAGAGATTTTTCGTCAATAATTGAGTAAATCGTAAAGTAATCGTTGACAGTTTATCGGCCGGCACTGGCTGGGTATTGCCTCTAGAAAACAGCTGGGTAACTTAAAATGTCAAATATTTACTTGACGATAGGGCGCTTGTACTTCTTAACCATTCAGCGGTTCAAAAGTCAATGAAAGTTCAGCGTCATACGCACTTGTTCCATTAAGTGACTCCAAAAGCTTTATGGCAGGTGTCCACGAGCTTGGATCATTTGTGACTTGACAGCTGACAGATGTCAAAATGACAAAAATGTAACTTACGGCTGCAAAATATGGTCCGATTGTTGACTCACGCGTCCATTGGATCTGACGATTTGAGGGTGTCAGAAGTCTATTCCACTGCTGCATAAATACTTACTCGGTAAGCTCTTTAGTTGACGATTCCCTAAATATTGCCGTATCACGTAGGTACTCCAGCTATCATTTCTCTATTGCACAATTTGTCAATTTGACAATTTGTCTACTAATCACCCTTTAACGATAATCGGTGTGTTATTACACCGGCAGGTGGCGCTCGCGGGTAAACGCTAGTAGTTGCTACTCGCGCTGAAACATCGCTTAGTTTAGGTGATCGAAATATCGGTAGCAAATTGGCATTTTCACTGACGTGAGAAGGGTTTGTACTGTAACTGTTTGGTGACTCCATTAACAAAATATTATACACAGTGTGTCCCACGCCTATGCCATGCATAGAGGCCAAGTATTACATAGTAGTAAAGTAACTACTGCATTCCAAGATTTGATAACAGTAGGTACTTTGCCTTGCTCTTGCTTGGGTAACCTTAACCAGTCAAATGAGAAAAAAAAAACATTCTGTAATTTTACGGTACCGATCGCAAGGGTCGTTCAAAAGGATTAATTATTTTTAAGCAACGCTTTTAATTTACGATACTATGTTGCTTTGACGTAAAACACAATGTATTTTTTTTCTCATTTGGGTCAGTTAGTCCTGGGCCAGGCAAGCGTCTTTTTATAATTATTTGAATGCTACTTAATTTTAAATATAAAATAAAGTTTCCATGAAGTAAAATTTCCTTCAAGATTTAAAGTTCTTGTCCTCCATGTGGCATAGGCATGGGGCACTCTGTATATTACGAAAGTAGCAATGTTGCTGAAGATAGTTTGAAGATAGATCGGTACTACAGCTTTCGTGGAGCAATGGACTGTTAACTAACTAATATGTCTAGGATGGTCAGATACTCGTGTTTCATAATAAAACATTCCATATAACGTCGTACAAATTAATAAAAAATAATTTAAAAAAAACTCATCGTCTCACCATGTAATATCAATACTTTACAGGATAGCTTCCTTGTTTCCTTTATTTGTCACGTACCTATCCTGCCTATTGTTCACCCTTGTCAACTCTTAGTGCCACCTTATCCCAATCAATAACAGTATGGGACAGGACAGACATAATATTATGACACGCTCACCTACATACTTGCGTATGCAGTCAACAAATTGTCATTTTCACCGAAAACCTACATATTCTACGGGACACCTAACACATGTCAAGTGACAGGTCTATGAAAAATTCGACTTTTAATGTCGTGTTTTTGTTTCGTTTTTTACGACTCAAGTTTGAATAATATTATTAAGTAAGTGATCAAGTGTGTACATTTCAAAAATAAATAATTTAAGAAATAATATTAATTTATTGTCACATATATTATTATTATCAGAAGTTTGCACGTAAAATTGTTGATAAAATTAATGCCATATTTTGTAAGGTTCATTAAACTTTATTGGAGTCAGTTATCTTGTTTAACTTTCCTAAAAATCATGTAGCACACATGAATCGCATAATAATTATGAACCACACAAATAAATGGAAAAGTCTGAAAAATAAATCAGACGATTTCATTGCCACTTTGGCACTTTAGTGCTAAAAGTCACAAATAGATGTAGCCTAGGCAAATTAACGTTACGGAAACCTCCGGGTGTCCGGTGAGTCTAACTCACATTGAGTCCTTATTTATTTTCTGTAGTGTAGTCACATCCTCGGCTCGTCATCTCGATTTAGAATCACCGGAAGCAGATGAGCGACTCCTGTTACGGCTGCTGATTGGTGACCTGTTGTAAGTAGGTACAAGACGTGTCGGGATTGCTGTCAAGAGGCAAGAGATGTAGGTATTGTGTCTAACTAACTGTTTACAGCACTTTTGTGGACAAATTTGGGTCTTCGAGGACAAGTTATATGGAGAAGTAGGTATATACTTTCGTCTTGGTTTGTTTATTTTAGTTTTACCCGTCCTTCAAAGGTTAGTAGTAGGTACCTTCTACATTGAACAAAGTCCTATTCTAATAAGTTCTAATTAAGATTTGTGCAACTAAAAGCCCTTCCAACAAAGTGCCAATGAGGCACGAACTCAAGCGGGTACACTAGTGACAGCTAATGTATAAAATCTATATCTATGGAAAATCTGACAAACAGCTTGGGATAAGCTATTCTAAGTACATACGCCACGTGATAACGTGATACGTGCACTTGGCGGAAGAGGCTCTGAGTAACCAAATCTTAGATAGGCAGTTTCACTAGTCCCTACAACTATAATAAACGTGAAAGGTCTGTTACGGAGTGTGTTTGTATTGATTTGATTGAATACAATAATCAACAACAATGGTCAGTAACAAATGCTGTATCTGCGGAAGACGTTTGATTCGGGCGATCTATTGAAAAATATAAAGCTAACAACTGTAATATTCTGTTCTCGGTGTTCTCGACGCACGAACGATGGAACGTTTGCATCGACGACGACTACTCCATCCCTGATCCAAATCAAAGCTACCGGCAAAAGATGATGTCAACGAGCGTCCACGTCCGTGGCAATACGGCCGAGTGGAGGCCCGTAGCGAACGTGAATATTGTCCGCGGTAATTGACGTTGGCCAACGACAAACAGTTTCATTTCAGAGCTCGCAGTAATAGCGATGCGGCCAGATCAACTACTACTACGAATTCCCGAAACGTTCTATGAGCCGATTTTTCCAAAACCATGTGCAAATTATCTTGTTTTTATGCTGCATAAAATCCAAATATTACAACTAAAAGCTTTGTACTATAACTGGAAGAGTAGGTAATGCCATCGTCAATCATTTTAAATCGTTTCTTGGTAACCTAGATTTTTTATATTTTGATGAATTAATTACGTGAGCAATGAAACGAAAGTATGTTAAAAATAATTTTATTTATGTTACAAATCGTGTCCAAACCAACCATAATCTTACATGAAGACATCGTCGGCGAGTGCCTTACCGGGCGGCCGGTCGTCTTCGAAAGTCACCATTTTGTCTCTACCCGGTTCTTTTACACTCACTTTCTCCTGTCCCTTCTTATCTCCGAGAGATAAGTCGTACAAATCTCCCGCTTCACTCAAATTAAACTCGCTCAAACTTCGCGGAACGAAATACTCTACACACTTCTCCGCGTGACCCGCTGAGCGTCTCACTGGTGTATTTCGCCGGAAACTCTGCTCTCCATAGTTAGAGGACTTTCTCCTCGGAAGGCTGTTGAACTTCGTCGGGTTCAAAGTGTCTATTTTAAACTTAACCTGCTGCCTGGGCCCAGTAAAAGCGGCCGACGGCCCCGCCTCGACCGCCTCGCGGTGTCAAGAAACCACCGACATGGCGATCTTCTCGTCACAAATCTTGTCCACGCTATGCACCGCTCGGGACTTTGAGCTCCCAGTACAAAGTGCTGTGAAACTTCGTAGTATTGAGCTCATGTCTTCTTGGATCAGGTTGAAGCACATAGCGATTACAACAATACCGACTAGTATGTACAAACAGCATACTCCTAGAGCCACATCTTCCGCCTTCGCTGATAGCGTACTCGCGTACAGGCCTGGTTTAAGGTCTCCGAAGCCGATAGTGGCAAGACTTGAAAATGAAAAGAAGCAGCCGTCCATGAAGTCCCACTTCTCAGTCGTGTGAAACACAAAAGTTCCTAATGAAATATATAGCACAATCAACAGTAAACTGAGCACGATGGGCACTCGCGTGTGGTCTCGACACGTCCAATGGTACCCGCCACTAAAACTGTCTAGATTCAATGCCGCTTGAAACGGCGTTCGTTTCTGCCTTTGTGGACACAATTCTCTTTTTTCGCAATCATACTGCTTGTAATCTACCACAGCATATTTATTCAGACAGTCTGCTTTAGTATGAAAATTATCCGTGTTGAACCTTGATGGACAGATCTTGGAGTACAAAACCCGAAAGTTTCTGGCCAGAGCCTCGCCGATGGTGGAGAGGTAGAGCATGATGATGGGTATCCCGATGCATGCGTAGGCGACGGCCACCAGCTTGCCCGCTGGCGACTTGGGAGTGACGTTGCCATGCCCTGTGAAAAAGAATGGATTGAGCTTGCTGTTGCAGATAGTGAACAGAGGCGTCATAAGAATGTTCTCCAATAGGATTATGGAGTTGGATCTGATTTGTAGTATAAATTCAATGCTTTATCAATTTGTCCAGGATTGATGATTAACTAAAACTATGAAAACGCATTGAATACCCGAGAAGAGTCATGGCTAGAAGGCCGTCATCTAGCTGGGGAGAACATAATGGACAAACTACGACAAAAGTATTCAATTTCGTATGTGAAAATAACATTAAATCCAAAGAGACACTAAATATTTTATATGCGTTCTGAATAGGATTCAATTTACTATCCTTTCAGTGGATCAGAATACATAAAACAGTGATGTGCGAACATAAATTAATATGACCAGCACTTTACTATCATGAGGAGCTATTGAAATATCGGAGTCGTAGTCCACTGCTGGTCTTCCCCCATAGAATGTTACAATAAACGTGCCTAAAACCTATTTCCCGGAACCTTTAAAATGTTGTGGGTCCATCGAGTGGGGCCGTCTCTCCATAGTGCGTCGTCCAACGGTGGTTGGTCTGCGAGCTAATAGGGCCTTAGCCCTATGGAAACCCATTTCTTGTTATAGATTTCATGGATTCGTTTTAAACAGTACTTACTCCACTTGTTACACATGCGATGAAAGAATACATCGTAAGGAAACCAATGTGCCCTAAAATGTATCTTGCAAAGCATGTGACAGCCACCATTCCACACCTGTTGCAATCTAGCCAAGAGTAGGCTTGATAACCAACCAAGTAACCAACTATAAAACCCGTAATAGGCTGGCATTGTCAATGATGATGATATCTTACCTATTGTAGTGATAAGTGTCAAAGCGTAGAGAAAACTGCTCGAAAACGTCCACCTATAACCTCCTTCGTGATCAAAGCTCACTCTGCTCTCGAACGACGCTCCTCCCCTTATACTCTTTATCAAGACTTTTTGAAAGTCCATCAGTTCTTTAGCTGCCAACTTCGTCCAGTTCTCCTTGTACAGAATGTTAAGGTCCTCTGTGATAGACCACAGTCTTTCCACTGTCTTCGATCTCAAATCAGTACTGGTTTCCTGCGCTTGGCTTAGATTAGGTTTTGACGCAGCAACTGCCGTTTCTTCCGTCGCATTCCCCTCTATAGCTAGGAATAAGAATCCTCCCAGTAGATTGTATGTGAGCACCAGAAAACATATCGCTAAGCAAGTCAATGGTGACGCTTTCCGTTTGTGCGCACAGCGGCAGCAAAACAGCCGGCTGTCGTCCGGTCGCCTTGTGAAGCAGCATCGAGGTTCTTCAAACCCTTCCAACTTGGAATACGTTCTGGAGAGATCCCGGCTGCCGTCTTCCAGCATGGTGGCGTTAGACCTGGTGTACCGCGGGGTCATCGGATCTTGTACCTCTTTTCGTGCCTTCTCTTTGTGCGGGCCATTCTAGATTGCAGTCAGAGATGGTGAGCCTGAAACAAATGAGAAATAGATAAATACCTGAAAAGTTACAAATAGTACCAATGGGATCTCTGCTACCCGATTCAAGACCGCTCGATTCAGCTTATTTTCAGAACACACACACAGTGGCATATCTTGACATATCTTTGTTAGCCACTTCTCTTCTTTTCTTTTTCTTTGTTTACAAAAAATGTTTGTTAAAAATCATATTATAATTGAATTTTTGTGCGAAAACAATTTTAACGTATCGGTTATTGTGGGGGAACAAAGTGCTTGTGTAAGCGGATTGCAACACACCCCACTCCCCGCAGTCGACTGACACAGAGATCAGTCTCTAACCGTCCGCCTTCAAGAATTGTACTACTCTAAATATAAAATATACGTTTATAAGTGAACGGACATTATTATTGTTTCCTCCCACCGAAGGTTCTATGCATCGCAAATGGAACCAGGTACTCGTATCATTAAATGTAAGAGAATAGTACCTGGTTGCCCTATCGACGTGTCCCGATAAAGTGTGCACCCCTATGAGTTCTTACAGTTAATATATTTTTATTGCAATGATAAAACACTGCAGAAATCATAAAAACAGTGCAGTAATATTGTATGAAAATCCATCACATACATTGCTCTTTTTTGCTCTTTCAAAGAAAAGCAGATTGCGAACCTCGCAGAGTGACTTCTTGTCGTAATAGTGTTTTTAGAGCTCTCACTAGCGCTCGGGCTCCAAACTCCAAACACTCGGTGCAACAATCTACTATTCAATATATATTTCTATGTGTAAAAAATTTCTTTCGCCGATAGGTGCCGCTACTTGTACCGTCTGCGCAGGCACTTATCATAGGGGATGTCTTTCGATTCCTGAGTCAGGGACTGTGAGCAAGGACTGGGTCTGCCCTGTATGTAAAAAGAAAACTAAGAATGGTGGAAATACTCCAGTAGGGGGGGAAGCAACTGTTACACTCGCATCGACTTCTAATGCTGCCTCGGGCACAAGCCCATCAATTAGCTCTCTACTACCAGTACCGTTGGAAAACCCCCTTCTTACCCCGCCTATGGATACGAGTATTATGGAAATGCGACGCGAGTTAGCTGAATACATGGTTGAGCTGCGCCTCTACCGGGGTCGAGTTTCGAGCCACTATGGCAGCCATGAATGAGCGCGTTGAAGGCATCGAGCGTCGTCTGGATGTGATAGAAGCCAAAGAGGAGGCGTCCGGAGCAGTTGAGGTATTCGAGCTGGAGAGAACGGTCACTCAGCTGAAATCTGAATTGAATGATCGGGACCAGGAGGCGCTATTGGCCGACCTCGACATAGGGCAATTCCCAGAAGTTAAAGGCGAGAGCGCCATTCACTCTGTCACCATTTTAGCGGCAAAACTAGGACTGTCTCTTGAAAGTCGGGACATAGTGTTCGCCGAGCGTGTGGGTCCTCCTGTTCGGTCGGGATCGAGTGATACGGAGGGGCGTCCGCGTCGCCTGGTGGTGCGGCTGGCACGCCGGCAACTGCGAGATGAGCTGCTGAGCGCAGCGCGCGTCCGTCGTACGCTCATATCTACAGACCTTGGTCTGCCAGCGCCTCCGCAGCGAATTTTCCTTAATGAGCGACTTACAGGAGCCAACCGGCAGCTATTTCACCGGGTACGTGAAGAGTGTAAGAAGAACAACTGGCGGTACTCGTGGACGAAGAAGGGCCGCCCCTACGCTCGCGAAAGCGAGGGCAAGCCGGCGTACCCTTTTCGGACGGAGGCTGATGTCATACGTATTTTTAAAATTAAGTGTGCTGCCTAATAATTGTTGTATAAACTTGTTTTTGTTTAATTTAGTGTGTATGAATTTCTGCTACTCTACATTTACAACAGTTAAATTTAATAATTCTGTCTTTTCTAGTGTGCTCCATATTTTTAGTCTAAAAATGTTTTGTTGTTTTATGGTAATTTTTTTGTTTAACCATTTACGTAATAACAGTAACTTATTAAGTAGTATAATAAAAATTACAACTATACTAATATTTTGTATATGCAATCGCGCCTATATACTATTAATTATTTTCTATGTTACATGTTGTATTAAATTTCAGTTGTTTGAATTGTATTTTATAAACTATATGCATAAATGTTGTATTACTATTATGCACATTCTGGCTTATTCTATTATCTTGTCACGTGTTGTCCGTCTGACTTTCCTTTTCAATTTGTTTTTAGTATGCTAAAAATTGGTTTTATAAATGCAGGTTCCCTCGGCACTAACCATGACAATCTTGTTGCTTCTTTGTTGCGGCTGAACCTAGATGTTCTTGCCATCAACGAAACCTGGCTAAGACCAGGAGAGGAGAGCCGCGCCCCCGCCGTGGCGGGCTATCATCTTAGGCACATTCCGCGGCCTCGGGAGGTGCGCTCGCGCGGTGGTGGGGTTGGCTTTTATATTAAGCGTGATATAACTGCACGCACATGGGCTCACCCGGTTGACCCGTTACACAAAGCAGTTGAACAAATGTGGCTCACTATTTCTCTAAATGGAAAGAAACTTGCCATTGGCACAGCTTACAGGCCACCCTGGTTGGACGCTGATTTATTCTTTGACGCCTTAACTGACTCAATAAATTCGTTGCCTTCCTGCGATCACGTGGTATTACTAGGTGATTTTAATATTAACCTTCTTAATGCAACTGAAATTAAATCCGTCAAATTATCTACCTTTCTGTCTTGTTTGAATCTAAGTCAATTAATTTCTTCACCTACACATTTCACTGAGACCTCGCAAACGTTAATTGATGTCATTTGCACAGATCTCAAAGCGAATAGGATAGCCGTTGAACCACTCGGATCCCTCTTTGGTCATTGGCTTGTTTATTGTGAATTTAATATTAAAAAGAATAAACTGAAACCTTTTACCATTACTTACAGGCCCATAAAATATATTTGTATTGATAATTTTAATTCAGACCTACGTTCAATTAGATGGGGTCTAATTGAGACTCTCGATGACGTTAACGATATTGTTAACAGTCTTAATCAGAGTGTTTTGGCTCTTTACAACGTTCATGCTCCTTTGAAATCAGTGTGCATCAAGTCCAGCTCACACCCTTGGATCACGGATACGGTTAAGTTAATAATGAGGTTACGTGATGAAGCGGCAATAGAGTAACATAAAAGCAAGTCGGAGAGCAAAAGAATTTATTATAAAACCCTTAAGTCTACTGTTAACCAAGCTCTCTATCATGATAAAAAAGCATACTTTTACAATAATATAAATAATAAAATAAATGATCCCAAACAACTTTGGAAAAATTTGAAAAACACACTTCTGCCTAAGAATAATTCTGAGCTTCCCCTTCATATGCAAGATTCTAATATCATTAATACTCATTTTTTGTCTCTGTCGGGTACTTCCGTTACAATCTCCTATCTTACTTACTTCGATTTTCATAAATTTAGTGATTCTGTCTTTAATTTGAAACCTGTTAGCTTGGATCAAATTTGCAAAATTATACGTAGTCTTAAGTCAAAAGCAGTGGGTTGGGATCAAATTAGCTTAGACATGCTAATGATGATTCTACCTGAGGCACTTGACACTATAACTGCTATAATTAATAAATCAATTAGCTCTTCGGTTTTTCCCGACGCTTGGAAACGAGCTATTGTGCTACCTTTGCCTAAAATACCAAATCCGACTATTTTAAATGAGTTGAGACCTATAAGTATACTACCATGTTTATCTAAGATTTTGGAAAGGGTGATAAGCTACCAGTTAACGGATTTCGTTGAAATGAATGGAATTCTACCAGAGGCACAATCTGGCTTTAGGAAAGGGCGTAGCACCACAACTGCCTTGCTAGATGTAACTGACCAAATACTCCTCGCACAAGATAAAGGGTTATGTACTTTGCTCGTCCTGCTTGATTTCTCTAAGGCATTTGATTCTTTAAATTTAAATTTGTTGATGTCAAAACTAAATTATTACGGTTTTGACCAGGGGGCCTTGCGTTGGTTCAACAGCTATCTTAGTGACCGCTACCAGTGTACTAAGATAACTCGGAGTGATGGTACGGACTTGCTCTCAGATTTTTTGCCTGTAAGGCAAGGGGTTCCGCAGGGATCAATTCTGGGTCCGCTTCTTTTCATAATCTTTTCAGCTGACGTGCAAACTGTCATTAAGCACTGTAGATTTCATATATACGCGGACGATATACAGATCTATATCTCCTGCAAACCGTCTGAAATCGATATTGCTATAAAAAATCTTAATGAAGATCTGTCTAATATTGCTCTATGGTCAAGAAGTAATAGTCTCTTGTTAAACCCGAGCAAAACAAAATATTTAATTTTCGGAACTGACTATCATCTACAGCATCTGAGCCCCACGCAGCGTTTAGTACTTATGGGTGAGTCGGTGGAGCGTGTCTACGAGGCACGGAACCTTGGTCTGCAAGTTGATAGTCACCTTCGCTATGAGAAGCATGTTGCTGATTCTGCCAGGAACTGCTTCTACAGATTAAAGGTACTCTATAAAATGAGGCCCTACCTCAGTATCGACTTGCGTATCCAGCTTGTAGAGTCTATTGTTTTATCTAAGCTGAATTATGCGGACGTCGTAATTGGACCTCGTTTACTCTCAAGAACGCAAAGACTGGTTCAGCGAGTCCAAAATGCCTTTGCCCGTTTTTGTTTCGATGTTCCATTTAAAGCTCATGTCTCACCGTTTTTGAATAAACATTTTATCTTGAAAATGAAGCATCGTCGCAAATTGCACCTTGCGTGTCTTATGTTTGGTGTTATGAAATACAAATCTCCGTCTTATCTCTACGAGAAGTTGTCATGGATGTCGAGCTCCAGAGGTTGTGGCTCTCGCCAGTGCTCGAAGCAGCTCGTGACACAGCGGCACAGCTCTGCCTGCTTCAGAGGCAGCTTTCGATATGCAGCCTCAAAATGCTGGAACAATATCCCGCCACCGATAAGGAACCTGCTTAGCTTACATTGTTTTAGATTTAAATTAAAGAAATTTTTGTTTGACCACCAAAAGGATCTGTGAGGGTTTATAATAATGGTGAGTTACAGGGCTTGTTTTGAATTGTGTCAATAGTGTGGATCATATCTATTTTATCTTAAGCATAACTTTCTTCTTTTATTATTAGTTAGTCTTATGAATAGTTTTCTTTGTTAGTGTATTTTTTTTTGTATGTTTACTTTTTGTGAGTAGTTGGTCCGTAGCGCCAACAAGTGGCTCTGACGGAAGACCAGCGTTGGTTGCTAGCTTGCTAGTCAACCAACTCATGCTGAGGCAGAGCCATTTTGTTACTGGAGTTACACTTTGTACCTTCGGGTCTGTTTCCTCTTAGTCGTAAGTTTTTTATGTGTCTCTGTGTAACTCTTTTATACAAATAAATTATATTCTATTCTATTCTATTTCTATTCTATTCAATATCTACTCGCCAAAAACATCCGTGACATTAGCATGTCTAACAGTACTCTTTTACAAAGCCTGTCACTATTATAGTACAGTCAAATTACGTGATTTTTTGCACAAGTGTGTAACTAATTAGATGTAGTCATAAAAACTTTTCTAATTGTTTTGTATGGCTAAAAAATCACCTTTAATAATAAGCATCAGTAATTTCACCCTCCGGAACAGGGTGAAATAGGGTGAAAACCTTATAATATCCGTAACTTAATGGGGGAAATAGAAGTAGTCGGTGCAATTTGGCATAGACTTTGAACCGATATGATCTACATTTGCACCAAGTATTTTTTAAACCCGACATACGGAACATACAAAAAAAAATAATTTACAAAAAAAACTTTTTGTGGGTATTGCGGCTCCGGGAAAATTAATTTAGTCTGTGCAAATTGATAGACTTATCAGAAAAATGTTCGAAATACATTACCAGGTTTGCACCTTGGTGCGTCTCACGGAAGGCACTTTTCCATATTTTATTGTCGCTCTACTTCGGGGAAAATGAATGTAGTTCTGGAAATTGACTTAAACTTATTCATTTAATTAGTACTACATCCGGAAGTTTTATACTGGTATTAATTTACGGAAGATGCATTTGTTCAACACTGTGTTCCCTACATGCACGTGGTTTTTATTAATATCATAATGCACTAAGACAGTCTCTCTATACGTAATTTAACTTGCATCAAGTAATTTCTTTCTATTTTAAAATTTACGGCCTTTTTAAGTTTGTACCTAATATTTAAAAGGGTTCCGTAAGCGCCTGAAACGGTGCAAACCTAGGATAAGCTTCTTTTCGTGTCATCTAACGTTTCCATAAGAATCCACGACTACACGACTTAGGTCCACACTTTTTGCTAATTTGCCTGTACTATAATATTATTCTGAGTTAACTATATTCTCGTGTCAACGAAAGGTCAGACCGTATAGAGGGCCTTCCTCATAAGCACTGACCGCAACTTCGCTCCAAAGTCGTGAGACGGGAACAAGCAAGCGTTGGTCATGATTGAGGAAGGACCTCTATACGGTCAACAAAACGTCAGCAGGAGAATAATTTCATACATATTATGAGATACCCTCATGATAATATTATACAGGGTGGAATTTTGTAATGCCACCTGAAGGGAAAGTACTCAAAGTTTTACCCAAACATTCCATTATTTTTGAAAATAAAGAAAACTGCATTCAAAGATTTTCGAAAATTCGCTTGCCACACCCGGGAATCGAAACTACTAAATAATTTTTACTATTTGTAAAAATTAGGTACACCTATTATTTATTGCATAGATCGTTAGGGTCAATTATAAGGATAAAATCTCTCTAACAAACTTGATAAATTAAATGAAAGGAAACCCATCTAATTCTAAGTGGGGGTGTTAAGACCTGCACTGACGTCCCGCTATGGGGAATAAGGAAACCCATGAAACCTAAATTATTTTAATTATTATTTGACGACCTCTGTGGCGCGCGGCGGGCGAAGGTTCACCTGCGATGCAGGAGGTTGCGGGTTCGATTCCCGTTTCGGAACAAATATTTGTAGGATCTGCAGATATTTGTTCAGGGTGTTCTGGGTATTTTTCTATGTATAATAAAAAATATCTATCTATGTAATGTTATTGTATAATATTAAGTCTTATCAGTTATCTAGTACCCATAACACAAGCTCTGCTTAGCTTGGGGCTAGATAATGTTGTGTGAAATGTACAGCACTTATCTATTTATTTATTATTTATAAAAATGGTAAGCTAACTAATTAGTTGCTCATACATGGCTTCCAGAGTCGCTGTATATTTTAACGTACGTTAGGTATGAAATTCTTGTAGTGTTTGTTTTTGGTTTTTATAAAACTGTTTTCTGGATGGAATTATTTGAAATAAATGTTTTGTTATTATTATAGCAAGTTTTAATAACCTATATATTTATCTTACACCTACCAACAATATTGCCTAATTTTACCCACACGCATACAATTTAGTTTAATAACTTCTGTTAGTAATGATGCCATTAAAAGTTTCGTTACTCACAGCAAACATTTATGTCGGCCTGAAAGTTATTAAGTAGGTACATCAATAACGTCCCACAGGGCTGTTGGAACGGATACTATGCTTGTGGGTGTAGTGTATCAGTGGTATACCTACTACTACTAAACGTGCGTTTCCAGCAGCATACAGCCTTGAACTACTACGTACGATGAACAGTATAAGGAAAGTTATCTCGCTGGACCGTTAAAACAGCATATATCTTTGTTATATCTGTGCCTTATAATTCTGGACATTTCACACAACATTATCTAGCCCCAAGTTAAGCAGAGTTTGTGTTATGGGTACTAGATAACTGATATTACTTAATACAATACATTACATAGATAGATATTTTTTATTACAGGTACATATAAAATACCCAGAACACCCGGAACAATTATCTGCAGATCTTACAAATATTTGTTCCGAGGCGGGGATCGAACCCGCAACCTCCTGCGTTGCAGGCGAACCTTCACCCGCCGCGCCACAGAGGTCGTCATGATATATGTAATACTACTACATTATTATTTTTGTGTGTGTCTGACCGCGTCCAGCCTCGACTAAAAGTTAAGAAGTACCTATATCAATAAAGGTCCCACAGAGCTGTCAAATTAAACAACTGCCCATATACCTGTTCCATATTAGGGAACCATCAGTGCGCGAGATCGACTTGTAAGTTTGTGGCTTTTTGAAAAACTTTTGTGAATTTGTTAGCTTCATTCCGTAGCGGAGTTATTTCATGGTAGAGCTATTTCGTGGGCCGTGGTGGCGTTACTGACTCCATCTAAAGCTGCAGAGCTTTTCTTTCGAGGGCTCCAAGGTGTCTTCGCATTAATAAAGAACATTCTAAGTTATAGACTTAAATCACTATCACAGCCATGTGCTGCGTCTTCGGATAATTCCCACGTGTATGGGTAATATCTCACGTTTGGGGGTGGATGTCAGCTGTCTCCGGCGGATGACATGATATTTGATGGCCTGTGTGACTTGATATGCCGACTTCTTTCAATTGGATGAATACGGCTATTTTCTGGTATGTTATCTACGTGTTATTTGTATTTTCGTTTTAGAAATCGATTTGTGAATTGTAAATATTGTATGTGAGTTATCAAATGTAATTCCTATAAAGTGGTTGTGTAATCACCGGAGTTGCCTACTGTAAATCATTTGTATTGCATTGCTGCCATACAAATTATTGAATTAATTTTGATGTGGTGAATTGTAAACAATAACAACAATATGATTTTATTACGCTATTCATAATCCGTATAAGTATTACAATAATAATTAATTCGTATTTTTCTGAAAAGGCAAAGTTTCGTGATCGCTTCATACGTTTCACGATTTTTCTTTCAACTTGTAATGGCGTGCATGTTTGACGAAATGAGGTAAATCATGGTATAAATTATCGATTTAGAAACAAGTCAGACTTAAAAAGATTTAGGTAACTATGTATATTTTGGATATAAAGTTATATATCGGAGAAATTCTAAAACAAAGAAATGTATTCTGGCCCGCTCACGACTTGGTTCGCGTCGTCCTGGCGGCCCAGAAACTTTCCCCGGCAGGCATACAACAACTCATCAATGTAATTACATCGAAATCGATTCAGCAGTTCGTCAAGGCGTGACTGAGTAACAAACATACCCCCATACAAACATCCAAATGCGTTATATTTGTGATGAGTGCGGGGTCAGGGGCCATCTCAAAGCATGTGTAAAAGTGCGCGTTTGAGCGGAGATGGTGCTGGTGGTCCGTCGATAGGTAAATCACAGAGTCTGAATCAGTTCCACATTGAAATGGATTCTGAAAACCAGGACAGCGATTTTTTCAACGGGGTAGTTTAATTAATTTAGTTTCTAAATTACACACACAAAAAAAACCGGTCTAGTGCGAGTCGGGCTCGCGTGGAGAGAGTTCCTTTGGAAGAGGTCTTTGTCCAGCAGTAGACTTGTACATCTTGCTGATGATGATGGTAAGCCTGAAACCATTTTTTATTTTTCAAAAAATTTGTCGATCTCTAATAGCAAAAATAACTTATTTATAGTTCACAACTCGCTTTCCATCACTAAAAGTTTAATTTTTAAACTAAACTAATAAAAAAAATTACAGACGAATAAAGCAAAATATTACCCGCCGTCTGGACAGTCGGGTAAAAAGTAGATTTATAAAATAATATCACACCCTTTAAAGCCAGACTTTGATTAAGTCTCAATTTGGAAAATAAAACCATTCCTCGCGAGCTATTCTATTATTAAAATTATCAAGATTTCTACTTCATTGATCTGTCGATGGGAAATAAATCTTGTTTCAGCGACCGAACTAATGACGTCATCACGGCGCGGCGCGGCGTCCGTACGCGCGAGTGAGCGATGACCGGAGGGGCCGTCCGCCATCAATGGCGTAATTAATGGATCCGCGTCCGCCACGAATGGCGAAACCGCCCCCTTGTAAAAGGTGACTAATTATTTTTATCAGTTCATCTTCAACGACTCTCTGCCGCAGATTGAGAGCTAATAAGGGTGACACTAAGTAAGTGGGTCATTTACGGGGAATTCCGTACGGCTCTCTAATAAACTTCCAGAAAGTGCAAGTCAACTTCCAATCCGAAGATTTCAATCGCCCATAGAGAATAATGTGCCATCTCGATTGGTGTGCCGTACCCCGAGTTCTCATCGACGGAATACAGATTCCTTACAGTGAGATTGTGAAAAGTCTGGGTATAGCGATGTATCGCAACTTATCCTGGGGGTCTCAGCCAGTCACCTGTCACAAGCTCTTTCCCTCAGCAGGCTCTCTAAGAAGACTACGAAACATCCTGCCAACTGCCAACAAAATTTGACTTGCACGTTCCCTGCTTCTTCCTGTGTTAGACTACGCCGATGCATGCGTTATCTGTAACTCACAGAAGAACAGCTAAATAAGCTCGAGCGCCTTCAGAACTTCTGCATAAGGTTCATAAAATGGATTGCGTAATCATGACATATGTTTCGCCTTTTTGCTCCCCTCTGGCCACGTGGTCCTACAGCCTTTGTCCTACCGATCGGACCACATGAACTTTTTTTCCGGTTGGTTCGATAAACTAATCGGACTATAGAAACTGACGTTTTCATAGACCACGTAGTCCCACTAATCGGATCACGAGAACTTTTGATTTCCTGTTGGTTCGATTAATTAATCGGACTATAGAAACTATGCTCTAGCTAGTGGCTCCCTATTATATTCGCCTTTGCCAGGATATGCTTTACCTCTTCTCTACTCTGTTATATTCAGTAATCGTCTCCTCTTGCTATCTTAACGAAAGCTTTGAGTTTCTTTATTCCTCCAATTCTCATTTTCTTAGGTCACCAGAAAACTTATCTATCTAAAATCCTGTGTAAATTAGTTTTTTTTACCGACTTAAAAAAAAAAGGTTTTCAGTTCGGTATTTTTTTTTGTTACCTTATAATCTCTTCGCTTATAAACCGATTTGGAAAATTCTTTTTTTTATTAAGGATAAAATTATACTTCCAGATTGGTTCCAGTTTTATCAAAATTCAGCTACGATGATGGAATTCATGAGGAACTGAGGGAACTCTTCTAATGTTAAAGAACTCCCTTTTCCGCATTCGAACTCTATGGATGGTCCATTATGCGTGAGGGAACTCTTCTAATTTTATATGTAGGCATACATAACAGCTATTTTGGTATTTTCATCAACAAGTTAAGCATTTGCATTCAGAAAGTATCATTTCGTGAAGTAGAACTGATGAAAAAGACCACAAATGGCCAGCAAAACTTCTCAATGATAAGTATTTCACGGCAGGCAACTTAAAAATCATTATCTGTCTGACCTACCGACGTTTTAGTAGGAATGTGATAATATCCTGTGAGTGTATAAGGAGAATAGTCGTGATTTCTTTTTTCTTTCTTTTATCAGGGCGTATATTTAACTTCATTACTAATTATAATAGTATTTGTATAAAAGTACTATTTTGTATATTCGAGTTATGTAAAAGTATTATTTTATACATTATTATTATTATTATTATTATTTTTTACTCTGTGCACCGCCGTCCGTTACTGCTTCGCTAGTTATAGACCACCCAAAAGTTATCCGGAAGCCGCCCATTGTACTGCTAATTTTAATAAATCATATTATTCCTGGTGTACAATAAAGGGTTAATCAATCAATCTATCAGTATCTAATTAAGAAAGCGTATTATACTCTCGATGGCTATATTAATGATAAAGCCTTGTGGCCTGATGTCGTTCTGCCACTGAACTGTTAAAATGACATTTTTTAATATGAATACCTAGCTACATGGTATTATTGGATTGTTATTTATAAGTATATCATGCGTAGCGTGCGCTGTCTTATGAACTTCTGCTGATTCTCTTTACTTTTGACTACCTACCTAAGGTTTTCAAGTTTTATTTTTCTATGTATCAGCTTCTCTTTGTTCTCGAGGCACCACATAGGCGCTTATTACGTAGTAGTGAGAAGGATCATCATTATTATCAAGCCTATAATAGCTGTGTTTGTTTACCTAAAGCCCAATTCTGGTAATAAAAAATAGGTCTTTGTTATACAAGAGTGCAAAGTTGCTTTTAACCGCGTGCTCAATTTTGATGACCGAGCCAGCGAAGGATTCTAAAATTGAATCACGAGCGTAGCGAGTGATTCTAAAATTAGAATCCTGAGCGTTAGCGAGGGAATCAAAAGAGCACGAGGTGAAAAATCTTTGTACTCGAGTGCAACACTTAACTTTTCATCACACCTCAGCGAGGAAATTACTAAATGCGAAAAAAAACATTTACAATCACAAGATACTTTTGCGCATTTTTAACAGTTTCAGTCAAGTCTGTTTGTCAAATAAACTTCCTCGTTGCTAGAATCACTCATTTTAGGTTTTTCACTTGTTTTCAAGTTTCTTGTTTTTAACCTAAGGTTTTAACAATGTGACATGAAAAGAAAATGGCGCGCGTAAAGCAAATAAAAAAAAGTAATACACCGAGAAGGTTCCGAGTCTGAGTTTTTAATAAATTAAAAAAGGTTGTACCTATGATAAATTCGGCACCATGGAGGTAGTTGTGGGCTAGTAAGTAGCAAATAGCAAAAATACTCTTTCCGAGATGGTGGATCTCGGAAAGAGTATTTTTGCTATTCGATATCTGAGTGAGAAAGCCGTTTTTATACAAAAATATATACACGTAAAGCAAATAAAAAAAGTAATACACCGAGAAGGTTCCGAGTCTGAGTTTTTAACAAATTAAAAAAGGTTGTATCTATGATAAATTCGGCACCATGGAGGTAGTAGTGGGCTAGTAAGTAGCAAATAGCAAAAATACTCTTTCCGAGATGGTGGATGGTGGAGTATTTTTGCTATTCGATATCTGAGTGAAAAAGCCGTTTTTATCCGCTAGAGGACAAAGTAAAATTGAATTTAGAACATCGTGTGCACTAAGTTTATGAATTCAAAATATAATTAAACCTACTTACGTCTACCTCCATTGTGCCGAATTTATCATACAACCTTTTTTAATTTGTTAAAAACTCAGGCTCGGAACCTTCTCGGTCTATTACTTTTTTTATTTACTTTACGTATATATATTTTTGTATAAAAACGGCTTTTTCACTGAGATATCGAATAGTAAAAATACTCTTTCCGAGATGGTGGGATGAAAACATTATATTTTATTCACATTATAATCTCATTGTTAGTCTACTGTGACGTCTGTCACTGCGTGCGTAGACGAAGTTACTATTACTTAATCTTTGCATGCACTCGTTATCTTTCTCGCTCTAATGAACGCTTTCCGGAGCGACAGAAAGGGTAATCGAAAGTTAACTGAGATGAGATTATATTGTGAATTGAATGTCAAATAACTACGAGAATTGGGGCCCTGATTCTTCTATTATAGGGTTGGTTGCGTTGAAACAGGGCTAACTTTAGTTCATAAGACGATTCAAAATGATCCTTGTGCTTTTAATTAATTAAATACTCATGACATTGACGTCTAACGACGCATGGCCGCATTATGATGGATCTAAAACAAAGTTTTATTTTTTTATATCTTTGCCGTAGATGGCAAGACTTTAAAGTTCCAGCTGTAAATAAGTTAGAAATGGTATAAGCAACGTTCATCAGTATTATTTATGTGTGCGTAAATTGATTCTTGGCCGATGTAGAAGTTGAGTCACTGTTTCTTTTATTTATTTTGTCCCCGGATAGTAAGGATCCTTATTATCTTTATTATCTTGTTATGGATTCTATTTCCATTTTTGCAAATATTTGATGAGATTCGCTCGACAAAAGGAAAGAGACGATAAACAAACGGAATCCTTCTCATAAAATATTGAAACGTCTGAAATGGTTGTTGTAACAGATAGTAGGTACCTATGTCTGTATTCTACTTTTTAGGGCACTTATTGTTATTCATTGCATTGAATTACGACCTGTTTGAGTTCACTCTTAGTAGTCGACAGTTGATCCGAGTCCTGAGTTGTTGTGACATAATGGCAATGATCATTTATCATACCCCGCATGATCGACAACCACTAGGGAATAAAGGTGCTCGAGTGGCTACCGCGAACCAGAAGGCGCAGTGTAGGTCATCTCCCCCCCCCCCCCACTCCCCTGCTCCCCTACTCGTTGGACCGATGATGATGGCCGATGTGGCCTTGGTCATCCTGATACAAGGTTCGGGAGCACTACATGATAATAATGATGATTTATCAAATTCACATAATAATATCCCACGTCCAAGGTAAGATTCTTGGTAACCAGTTTTTGGTTGCCAGAAGTCGCCGTGCAACAGAGTATTGTTTCACATAATTTCTGTACGATTTAGTTAGTAATTAGGTACAAGTGTGCCTACTAATCTCTAACATTGTTATGGGCTATGAAGTAAGGAGGTTTAAGTAATGTATACATTAATTAAATAAGATTTATTATGTAATGTATGTATACACGGAGAACAACCCCCCTATAAGTTTAAGAGGCTTTGTTGTTAATATTTGATTTAATAATTTAAAAAAAACATTAAATTTCCGCATTACTGGACCATGAAATGCTGCCCAGGATCAATTTGACGAAGTTAAAACATCTGATAAACTCTACAATTATTTTAGTCTTCGGTAGGTAAAAATATTAGGGCGTTAAATTCTGTTGAAACTTCTCACATCAATATTTAGATAGTAGATGAACACTTTACTGTACACCAAAACAAATTATAACAAAAAATAGATTATAATAAGCAGACTTTAATGGCAGCCATATCGCTGAAAGCGATTACTTATATGATAATTTTATCTATGCTACTCCACTTATCGAGTGTCGAGTGAGCGTCTAGTAATCTAATAGAAGCTAACGGGAGCAAGTCCTCATTGCCTCGTCAGTAGACGATAGACTCAAGCAGGGCCGTCTTTACCCGGGGGTGCAAGGGGTGCGGTGCACCCGGGCGCGGAGCGCCCGGGGGCGCCTGCCGAGCGCTGAATAATGAATATTTAGATATTTCATTGAACTTAACGCCATTGCACAGTTTCATATACAGGTTACGACAAACACGTATGCGCAAAATTAAATATAAAAAAAATTGTCATCAACAATAATCATTGTTTATTTTACTTTTATTACGCTTTCGGCGCTTGTTATACCGCTCATGATGTGTAAGTTAAAATGACTCTTATTACTACACAAATAACAATTTTATTTAATACAACACGCGCGCGGCAAATTCTCTGATCCAAAGAGAGTGTATAACCTTTGACACATTGCCGCCCGGTCGCCCGCACTTGAAGCAAAATAATCTCTAAGTCAATAAAGTGTAAGTTCATTTAAAATGGGCGCGCGGCGCGGCACCTGTGCGTCTGTCATCATAGGCGAGTAATTGCGCCTTTTGACATAGCCGTCCGGGCGCTCGCACTTAAAGAGAAATGATCTCTATAACACTACAATTAGGTATAAGTTCATTTGAATTTACAGCGCGGCGCGCGGCGCCTATGTAAGTGTCGGTGAGTGATTGATCTGAATTAGCACGGAACAATACGGAAGATCTAGTGGATAAATTCATTAAATTAATTTATCGAGATTTTGTGCAATGTAACCATAGTATAAGTTGTAAGTGCATGGAATAAATGGAATTTCTTCGTCATAAATAAGATTTGGAGCAATACCGCACCGATAGTGCGTTTGAACAGTTGTTATCTGATGCAAAATTAATTGCTGAAGAATTAGAATGCGAAACAGAATTTAAAGAAACTGCTCGTCCACGTCCCCGAAAAAGACATTTTGATTACGAGGCTGCAGATGAGCCCATTTTAGACCCAACCAACAAATTTAAAGTATGTTTTTATTTTTTTCTACTGGACACTGCTATCTCGAAATTAAATGAGAGATTCGATTTGCTGACGGAACACAATTCAGTTTTTTCACTCATCCAAAACATTGAATGCTGGAGGAAATTAGAGATGCATGAAAAAATATTACAATGTTCTCGGCTCCAAGAAAAACTATCATATAAAAATAGATTTGATATTGACGGGGAGGATTTATATAATGAATTAGAATTGTTGCCAATATTTTTTCCCAATGCTTCAACAAGTACTCCTACTGATATTTTAAGCTATATATATTCTAATAATTTAATATCCTCATTTCCTAATATCTTAACATCTCTACGTATATATTTAACACTGCCTGTTACAGTAGCTGAAGGTGAACGATCCTTTTCAAAATTAAAATTAATAAAAAATTATCTTCGGTCAACCATGACCCAAGACAGACTGACAAACTTAGCTATTATAAGTATAGAATCCAAAATTGATATAAAAATAAATGATTTAATTAAAATCTTTGCCAACTCAAAAGCAAGAAAAATTGAGTTTGTTTGATTTGATGTATGATATAATAAATAGATTTAAATAATAATATAAACGAGAGTTGGATTGCTCGTGTTTTTCGCCGTTACAATCACTGTTAATTGTAGTTAACTCATAATTCTATTGATTTCTCAACTAATAGGTTCCTTTTTTTCTTTGTTTTTGCATCATGTTCTTTTTCATGTTAAAATAAAAGTATAATTTTTAGAAGGTTCATCGAAAAATCTTCATTTTTTGAAGAAGTATGTACCTTTTCTAGAGTGTTAATTCCAGAAAATGGACATGTCTAGAATGGTGAATAGTTTTGTTTTTTATTTGTATAATTGGGTTTAATTTGTATAAATTTAAGTTTAATTTTAGTTTTGTATTTTAGAGAAATAAATAAATAAATTATCAAAATTGCGTGTATTGTGTTTTCTTGGTTGACTAGGACCCCTTTCATACTGCAGTGTGTCGTCGGTCGCGTGCCACGAGACGCTGTAGTGTAAAAGAAAACCAGGGCGCAGGCTGAGCCCCGCACCCCGGCGCCGAATAGACTTAAGACGGCACTGGACTCAAGGAAATACAAATCGTTCGGCAAGTAGAAAGCTGAACACATTACATTTATGCAAGACTTTCCCAGCAAAATCTTAAAATTTGAATTAATTTAAACCATAACGGTTCAAATCAATTAATACCGTAATTAGTTACGGTGCCAAGACGTGGACACTCACGGCATGTGCCTGGTTCATCAGTTCAAGGTCAGCACTCAGCGAGCTATGGAAAGATCTGGTACTTATATTCTAATACCTACATTATTATTCGTTAGAGGGTCCGCTTTTTGCATGTAATATACCTACATTGAAATGCTTTAGGGTAGGCACGGGGTGCAGTGAGGGCTATCAATCAGAATAAACAACCTTTTGATCCCCTAAAGGTACAGGGGTCGCAGAGAGCGGAGCTGCGGTGGCGCAGGCATCGCGTGATGAGGCTGATTGAAGAGGGGGAGATCATTTACAGTATTATTTCGGTCGAGCCGAAGACCGGGCTCAGTGGCGCGCCATGGGAGAGACCTTTATCCGGCGGTGGACTGCAAAAGGTTGATGATGATGATGATTATTATTTATTATTATTTTAATTATTATTGGCAATCGAATTCGCTACTTAGGTACTTATCTCCATAATACTTTGAAGGAAGTTAACACTCGGTAGGTAGCTCTTGATTGATTGATTGATTGAAAGCATTATTATACATAATAGGATTTATTATGATTAGCAGTACAATAAGCGGTCTTATCGCTGAAAGAGATGTCTTGGTGACAGCTCTACTTATAGTAAAGTATTTTCACAAACGAGTTTTGGAACCGAGTGCTAAAATTAAACTCTTTTATCGTAATTTTAACACCGTATAAAAAATTACCCCGAAACGGAAACATAAAAGCTTCAAGTGGAATACAAGCCCGCGAAATGGTTGACAACTCGAACTGTCAATGGCTCTTTAGACGCGCCATTGCAGCGCAATATCTCTCGTTACTCCATATTTCCTTTGTTCATTGATGGCTAGAGCCTGCTGGAGCCGAATACCCGTGATACTTGGCTCGTCAGCCCCAACGTCACGGGCAGACGCGCGCAGTGATAACATGACAGCTGTGACAGCGAGCAGGCGTTCTGCTGATATTGCTCTTTCGTATTCGTTGCTTGACATTGACACTATCAATTCCAGACAGATTTTATTGTTTCTGAGAAACAGCTTTTTATTTTTAAGACATCTTTAATATAACATATTAATGCATCCCATTCAGTCACAAAGCGTAGAGAGTATAATAATTATAATAAAATTGCATTGTTTCGAGTTCAATCGTCTACGAACCTTAGTAGTGTATTACTGAACTGTTCAATATACACTTGCCGTCAAACGCCGGTTAACGCATGTTTTCCCGACCTCTCCAAGGCTTTCGATCTTGTATCAATGAACTGCTTTGGAGGAAGATGGAAGTACCGGCGGAAATACTGTAAATTTTTCAGTATTAGTATGGCAACCAAATTAATACCGTAAAGTGGGCGTATTTCGCTCTCCAAAGCATATAGGTTGAAGTGTGGGATGAGGCAGGGGGGCTGACGCCCCCCAAGCTATTCAACCTATATGTCAATGATCTCATAGTCGAGCTCAGCAATAACCAAAAAAAGTGTGAATACATTGTCTTTAAAGGCCGGAAGTAGGTGCCCTGAGAAAACTCCCTTGAGCATAAACAGGGTGACCAAATTTAAATACCTTGGGCATCACCTTGCCGACGATTTTAGAGAGGGAGTGTACGGCTTTGGCGGTCCGGGTTGGCCCGATGTTTTGACGACATAAATATTACGCTCTTCGAGGCGAAAAGTTTTTCAGCGATTTTTTCAGACCCTACCGGTCTCATTCCTAAAGGTTAGAGCATCTTTCGTTTTAACCTGAGTTTAAACCAGGCCTACCAAGATCCACCCGTGGTCTAAACTTGACTTTATTAAAAACACAAACAAAAGCAGATTTTTCAGAAGTTTAGTCGAACCTAGGTTCACCTTGAATTTCAGTGTGTCATTCATTCGTTCACTCACAAAAGGCCACTTTCCTATGGAAACGTTCCACTATATGTTTTATGGGGAATTTAAACGAAAATGCTAACATAAGAATTATAACTTGTAATAATGACTACTTTTGTATCGATGCACAATGTGATGTTAGTATCAGGTAAGCTATTTGATTAGATAAACCTTTTTGTTGATAAGACTACAACACCGATGAATTTTCTGATAAATATTGGTACTATTCATTGTTTTATACTAATTCAGTTACATTATTGACATGTGGCTATGGCCTGCGGGGTAGCGAACCGAAACGAATACCGCACCGAAATACCTAACGTAGATACATAGTGAATAATTATTATAATATTCTCAACAAAATCACATTTTTATAAAAATTAGCTCTCTGTGGAGTGTCAACCTCAATCAAATTTTGACAATGGATCACTTTTTTTGCATCTCACGGCTTTTTTCTTTCGTAGAACAGTTCCAAACCACAGACGGTACTTGGTTTTGGTATGTAAAATTTCTAAAACCAGGGTCTAAACTTGGGTGTTAGCTCAGACTTTAAATTATCTTTCGTAATTAGACCGTATGTGTCCGGTATAATAATACTTTAAGAATACTATTGGGTCTGCCTCGTTTTTGTAGTGCCTCAGAGATGTTTGCCAAAAGTAGAACTGATGGTTATTCGAATTATGGTATGAACATAATTCGTCAGAAAACCGCATCTCTGATGAGTAGAGTAAACGAGTGAAAACGATTTTGTCAGTTATTTTTTGGTCAAGCGTGAGTTCTCCATAAAAATGAGGGTTTTTGATCATTTTTTTTTTGTTTATCGTCTCAGTTTCATTGTTTCATGAAAAAATGGATGAAAAAAATCTGAGCAGTAGAAGTTAGTCAAATTGAATAAAATGTTTTCTCATACAATTTCTAAAGGGCGCTCCACATTCTCGCGAGAATCTCGAGAGAACGCGAGAAAACCTTGAGAAGCATGAGTGTGGAGCTGATTCTCATATTCTTCACGTGTTCTCGTCTTGTTCTCCGATTGTTGTCGGTTTTTTTGCGCGAGACAAAGGAGCGCGAGAACAGGCGAGAACGTGTATTGACACCACACTCGCATGTTTCTCAGTAAAGAGCGAGCCGCCGATTGAAAAAAAAAGTATAAAAATGATAAGATAACAACCTACTTAGCCTTTTAAAAAAGTTTTACCTTGTTCCATAACGATGAATTCTTGTCATCCACCATCTTCTTTTTCGCCACTTCTTTTTAATTATTTTTTTCTCTTTAATATACGCATAATTATAATATACAAAAGCACATAACAATAAACTTGCCGCAGCGGTCACTTCAGCGTCCATCGTCATCGAGCATGAGAACTATAGTGAGAACTATTTCAGAACTTTGTGTACCCAAAAGAAGTTCTCGCTACAGTTGTCGAGAGAATCTCCTGAGATTCTCGCGTGAATATCTCGCGAGAATGTGGAGCGCCCTTTAGCAATCTAGTACCTACTACGTTAATAAAGCTATCGCAATAAATTTTCAAAATGGCCTCCCTCTTGCTGTTTCCAGGTACGGGCACGTTTCAAAACACCTCTAGTATCCTTAGACAAAGATGTGTGATGAATGTTGTTCTACCGCTCTGATGGTCTCGTGAAAGCTCTCAAGTTCTCTACGTAGATCATGAAACTTCTAGTCTTGCTCCTATTCATTGTATCAGTAGGTATCCCACGTCAGTGATCTGATTACTTTTTATTTTTTATTTAATTAATTCATTAACACCAAGTACATATTATACTAAAGATACAGTGTTCATCTGAACAGAAAAACACAATACTAACATAAAACACTGTCAAAAATGAGAAAGAATCATAATAATAATAACATACTTATGTGAAAAACAAGCAAACAAGTAAGTATAGTAATCTTAGAGAAATCAAAATAATAACTTGCAAATTGAAAAATGAAATAAATCATAATCAGTCACATCGTACATCCCGCTCGCTCTGCGCTCCGATCTCCGATCGCCCTCGTGGTATGAAGGCCTATGCCTAATGAGCGCGCGATGACTGGCGCCCTTGACGTGACGCTCCGACCTTTCGGCGATATTGCTTGCGCCTGTGAGGCTGTGGGAGCTGTGCTCGAATTGAGATATTGTGATTCACATTATCTTTCTAAAGAAACAATAAATACATTTAGATGTGGTAGAATTAAGACATGCCATGTAGGTAAGAGCGAACATAGAAAATGATTCCACTATAATCTCAGACTGAAGTGATTTGGGCAAAAATTAGTAAATTATCTTTCGACATGATTCCTTTTATTCTTTCGCTGAACCCCGGTTTAGAAAACAACACTTTTAATAAAATGAGTTATCAAAAAAATCACTACTTAATTCACTACGACTGTACTTCACTCTCACTGTTCACTGTGACCCTATCGGTTTCCAGCCGCTGGAGAGACAGTCAAATCGTCCCCTGAATCAGGTCCTGGCACCAGCCCCTCACGGATCAATGTCCACGTCCAGCACAATCTAAATTCCGTTAAATAAGATTGGCAAGACTACTTACTACTGACTTCTCATTAGTCGAACCAACATGAGTTTTGGTTATAATGAAAACATTTAATTCGTTTTGAAAATATTATATTTCCATACTTTCTTACGCCCTAATAATATACCTTGGTTGAATTGCGTTTGTATGTATACGTATGTTTATTATTCATATTTGTTTGAGGATAGACGTCGACCATTCATCTGATATTCTTGAAATTTGGTAGGTGATGTACTTAATGCTAAGACACTTTGTCACAAGGAAGTACATATGAAGTTAATCGGCCAGGGATTATAGCGATACTAGGTTCGAGAAAGGATTAAAAAAATATATTTAAAAAATACGATATGTTTTATTTATAATTCTGTAGTTTTTAGGGTTCCGAGTCCGACAAGGAACCCTTATCAGATCGTTGTAGCCTACTTTGTAAACGATCTGAATATAACACAAAATGTGGATTCAAATTGGTTTAAGAACAGTATTTATTCATTCAGTTATTCCAATAATTAGGACCCTCGTCACTCGGTATTGCATCAGCACGCCACATTACAAGTTGAGAAACTGAAAAGTATACTCGAAATAATTTCGCACATTCAATCACTGACTTTGTCCTGTCCAAACAACGATCGTTTGTGCTCTGTGCGGTGCCAATCACTCTCAGTATTTTTTAAACTTTCGCGATCAGAACACGTATTTATTAATATTGTCACGTGTTATCTTATTATTTATTATTCCCAACGTTTCGAATGCGTTACAGCAATCTTGGTCGCGGGCTGACTGGAGTACATAGAGCTACCGTCGAGAAGTGGTGGCAGCTGCAGAAACTACCCTCTAGGTCTTCACAATTAGAAATGTCCGTATTCATAGTCCGACACACCCACACCACACTAACCGTATCTACCAATCACTCTTATTTTGACCGGCTTTACCGTTCGAACGGAACGTTTTTGATTTCGCTTTAAATTTGGTTTTGCTGATGCAATTTATTATTCAAAACAATTTATTCGTTGACGTTACTAAAATTTAAAACACTGCGAAAGTTGCTCTTATTTTTTTTGACAGCTGAATTTAGAAAGCTGTCCAAAAATTGTGAAAGTTTGATCGATCGCTACACCAACGTATGTTCCTGAAAAAAGCTAATTTGTTCCCGTTTTAATGATAGTGCAGTGCAATACGAGATGCGCATAACGTAACGGATTTGGCTGTGGTATTATCGTTCAAAATTAGCGCGATTAGCCTCTTAATGTAGTTTGTCCGGGCGACACTAGCGCCACCGCAAGTAAAATATAAACTCCTTGTTGGGAAAAAACTGTTTTTTATCATAGTAGATCGGGCATTAGTCCACGAAATGAAAATGGGGTGACTTTTCCTCGACCTCCATTACGAATTCTCCATTCTTTGGCGGAAATTTAAAATAATTATGAATACATATGTGTGAGGTTCCTATACCTAGGTCATTCGTAAGCATTGTTTTTTAATAAAAAGGCTAAACGTAACAAATATTTGTTCAATACTTTAATTCAGTCTAGACAACCTAGCTTTTCTTGGTTTATTTCAGCTAGATGCCAGTGTTTAAGTTCCTAGACCTTTATGGTCAAACTTAGAAGCTATTATAAAAACGGTATACCTAGGGTTTGCAACCAAATTTCAGTATCTATTTGAAGCTAGATTGAAGGATATTTCAGCCCTTGTATCGAAGCTGCGTACTTAGTTAGCTATGCTTATCTTAATTGACTGTCACTGGATGAGGCTCTCGTGCACACTGCACAGTGACGGCAACACTTTCCAATGCATTAACATTCAATTGAGTTATCGTTAGCTGCTTCTGCTCGCGAAGGCATCATTTAATATTCATAACGACACCTTTACAAAAAGACAAAAGGTTACCCTTTATAACCCTTTTCTATTAAAAATGCCTTCCCTTAATTATCATCAAACATTTATTTTGTAAACTATTTTAAAGCGAAATTTTCTTAGTAAAATCTGTAAAAAAACCTTCAAAACATGCCTTTATAATTTTGAGTGCAAGCTTTTCGAGGATTGTTCGAACAATCATTCAATAACGACATGATAATTTTGACCCCAAGTCAATTCGCGGTTGCGTTTGCTTTACAATTTGCAATTTTTTCATCTTTCTACAATATGTATTTTTATGTATTCAACAAACAAAACTTACATTAAGATGTTGTTTGTGGCTGGCCTCGTGCCAGCCGCGACCTCAGGATTCTTTACCCATCCGTCACACACACACACGTCACAGTTAAATATAATTACACCAATAAATACCAAAATCAATCACTCCTTAAATCAACAAAACATTTTTCAAAGCACATTTTAAATATTCGCCAGTCTCGATTCGAATCGGTTCGTCGGGTAGGCGCGATCTACGAGGATGGGCCGTAGCAAGACTACGCGCTACGTTCGCTACGAGCTGCTAAACTGCCGCACGTAGCGTGAACATCGTAGCGCTACGAGAGTATTGCGCGCGCAATAATTGCGAAGAGGTCTCGTCTTTCCAAATTACAGAATTAGTCGTTTACTTTCAACTAATGTTAAAAAATAATGTTATAAATGTAGTTTTTAATTGATTGTTCATTCATGTAAATTCGTCACGGAAAAATAAGGTGTGCTTAAAAAAACATTGCAGCTGAATTGAAAACTCTTCCTTTTTGATGCTGGTTAAAAATGGAGGTTTTCAATTTAACTCAATGTGTCGGTGTTCACAAATATGACCTCTAGTGAACATTCTGGTAATGGAACCAAAATCTCGTGATAGTTAAGTGCGACTCCACGTCAAACACATCAAATTGTATGTTACAGCCAAACTTTGCAAAGGGGCAAATATATGTTGCGCTAAGTCGTGTCAGAAGTTTGGAAGGCATAGTTTTATCAGATTTGGACACCAACAAATTATCGGTATATCCCTCATTCAAATTGCGCTACTTGAGTCGTATGTCATGTGAGGCCTTGTTTTTTTTTATACTACTTGGCAAGCATATGGTTGATGAATACACCTGATGGAAAGTAGATACCGTAGCCTATGTATGTGTGCTCCAAATAATAAATTTTTAATAAATTAAGTATAATAGTGCGGCAGTACCTCAAATATCTATAGCACATCGTTTTATTTCTTTTGCTATGGTGTTGCAACACTGCTTGGGAAGTGCTGCTGGTTTTCTTTTGACTGCTAAGTAGGGCGCGGGCACTTGCATTTTGTATGCGTCGCGTCGGTGACCCATTGAATGCGCTGCGCTGTCGCGCGATCCTACATAATGTGATGAGACGAGCTCTTCGCCAACAAAACAATACATTTGAAACTGGATTTTTTTAATGTTTGAAAACTCTTATGAAATGACAATAATGTGGTTGACTCTATACCTACCAACCAAGACTAGACTCTTACATGTACGACATAACTGTCGTTACTAGCATCAGTAGTTAATAGTTCAGTCGATGATACGCAGTAAGACACATTCTACATTCAAAAAGACAAGTGAACAACAAAGCTATGGATGGTTATGTATTAGCAGAACAGTAAACACTTTTATGGATACAGATGTACATAAAGTTTTTTACGAACATTTGTTTTTCCAGACGAATGTTGTCAAATTCAACCGATACGGCATTATGTTCACTAGTTTTATTGCATCGAAAGTTACTCAGTTATTACGTTGTAATAAATGTTGAAAATGAGATGGACGAGCTGGATGCTGGAGCTGGATGAGATGGATGTAGCATAATATTCATATCCACCTGAGTAATCAACACCAATACTGCGATCACCATCCGCCCGCCAAGCGTGATGATTATGGCAAAAAATATTATTTTTACGCTGTAAAATATTTTCCGTAAGAGACGGTGTCAAGAGTAATTCTGTGCCATAAATGTTTAATCCGTCATCCTCACTTAATTTTGGCCCGTAAAAAATGGATACATTTTATGTTCGTTTTACGGTTTCTTCTTAGTTTATATAGGTACAATCGCCGGGATGGCTGTTTTGCGATACTTTAGAAAACACGCAAAATGATATTGAGGAAAACTTCCACCCTTCGTATTACAGTGCTGCTCCCGTGGCGATTATGTCGGAGAAGTGATGATTTAAAAACAACTTTTTTGTTATTGAAGGTATCAAAAACGATAACAGAGTACCTACCACCTATTTTTACTAAATATAGAAAATAGGGCACCGCAGCGCTCCTGCTGACTGAAGAAAGTGCAGCCGTGCACTCTTTTCCGGATGCAACTTGCTTTTGAGTGTTCCGTATTTATTATGTCAGAATATGCATATCCATAATTGAGCCGCTTACGTAATATCGATAGATTCCGTCACATTTTTCTCCTACGTGAATGATTCAATGTGTGAGAGGAAATACTTATTTGAACACTTTACTTTGTGCGTGCGGTGATTTTACTGTAAACTTGGAGTCGTCCGCTCCATGTACTGGCATAGTAATCTGTCGTGCGTTCACGTTATTTATGACTACTATCTACTAGTACTCTAGTTGACCAACAGATCCGGCTGTTTGTGCATGTAGAGATTAACAAGTACCGTTTTCATAAAAAAAAATAAGCGCATACGTAATATTAAAATAATGTTTAGAATAAGACAAAAACATGTACCCTACCTACCATTTTCATTTATAGGTCGGTACATCGGATTTAATATTTTGAACTTAATTGGATACAATAACATACTTAACTAGATATTTACTTAATTTACTAGTAGGTAATAAATGTATTGAATATAATATTGATATAATATAATAATAATTAACCAATTATTCACTCATCAAAATAATTCAACAATTACCGAGCAATTAAAATAAATTCTAAATCCATGTCAAAACATTTCATGTAAGTATTGTTTTTGTAAAATCATTAGCATGCTGACATGTATTTTCCCACACAGTACTATCAATCATTCCAATTCGTTCCTATATTATGAAGAAGAACCATAAAAAGATCAGTATTTTTTAGCCACATTGCTTTTTTTTCAATTGCACCCTCGGTAGTAGAGAGAGTTGCGGGAATTTAGGATTATCGTGTTCTCTTAGTGCAACTTCCCGTTGATCCTCAGCGTTCGCGAGAACCACCGGAGGAGGCAGAGATTGCGGGGGTTGGCATCTTCGTCCTTAGCATCCCTGCTCTGCCGTTACCGTGGCTGCTTCCGTACCAGGAATAATGAGCCACCGAGGACTGCAAGGGAAGAAAAGGTATCTTCTAGGTCGAACACAACACGGCAACTTGGTAAGAGTGTTCAGAAAATATAAATAGAAATACACCGAGGTCAGGGGCGAGTCTCTCAAAGGGAGAGCTCAGTCGAGGAGAGTGACGTCATCAAGGGCACATGCGCGCGGTCTCGGTCTCAGCTCAAAGACATGCCAAGTTGATGCCCACGTTTGAGACTTTGTGAGCGACTCAACGAAGGCACGCGCCTTTCCCGCAAATCATCGAGTTTGTTTCTGCTCGGCATTCGAAGTTGAAAGTTATTTTGTGATAAATTAGTTCACATCCAAAGTAAGGTGACTGGCGATGAGCGCCGTGTATTTTGATGATTTGATAGATCAACTTCGATAAAAAGAAGAACATTTTCATCACGTGCCGAAAAAGGTATTTTTTACAGTCACATAAATAGTCCTGACACTAGGATTCCCTGTGTCGTGGAGATCAGGAACAATACTTAACCATGGTACCACAACACCCAGACCCGGAAAAAAATATGCTTTCAAACAGCTTTGTCCCCACTTTTACATGGGCAACTGTTTATTTCTGACTTCAGAACTCTGAATAACTTCTAGAACGCAGAGTTATAGAAGTTATTCTTGACATCCTCTGATTAACATACATAGATACATACAAACAACGATTCACCCAAGTTGATTCATTCAAATATATTAAAAAGTCGATTTCCAAAGGGTACGAAGTCTAGTCACCGATATTTCATAGTAGACCTAACCTAACCTAACCTAACTGGGCTCTATCGTTGGCGCACTCCTTTCAATACTAAAAGCTTTTATAATAGTCTGTGCGGGTTGACTCTTTGTTCGAACCAAATTATTGTTCATTCGTTCACGTTTTATCTCGCCAATGGAAGTTCCTTTCGCTAACTTGATAAACTACGGGATTTTTCCTTTCCTATTTTTACCGTTCCTGTTAATCGTTACTGAAATGCGGGAACATTCAATATGTAGGCACGAGTAGCTCAGTCATCTGTTACTTTGTGATCTTCAAATTTAGGACCAACGCTTTGTGTTGTGTTGTGGTGGAAGGTACCGCGGTTATGTCGGTCTCCGCCGTATAGGGCGACCTACCGACTAAAACTCCCTTTCCACTATGTGGTATTAGTAGGGGTGGACTCCATGGGAGACACGGTGCTACCGATATAAATCTCCCAATTATGTAATTATATTATGGTGGTGGCTATGAATTGGTTTCCGGACTATCTATAACAGTACAGGCAAATTAGCAAAAAGTGTGGACCTAAGTCGTGTAGTCGTGGATTCTTATGGAAACGTTAGATGACACGAAAAGAAGCTTATCCTAGGGTTGCACCGTTTCTGGCGCTTACGGAACCCTTTTAAATATTAGGTACAAACTTAAAAAGGCCGTGAATTTTAAAATAGAAAAAAATTACTTGATGCAAGTTAAATTACGTATAGAGAGACTGTTTCAGTGCATTATGATTTTAATTGTCCCGTCTTCGGTCTTCGAGATTTAGTTTAGATACTTGTAGTAGCCTCGCTTACGCTTCAAGTCACTCGCACATAGTTTAGCTTCTTAGGAAAGAAAGAAAGAGATCTCCTGCTATCTCGATGCACAGCCCTGTTCCAAACCTCATTGTTTTTCGTGCGCGCACGACTACCGCACGTAGTAAAAAATAAACTTATTTCCTTCAACTTGAATTAAACGAAATTACAGTGATAATAAAGAAGATAAGTGGCGTAGAAATATAAAGAAATATGAAGAGAAGTTAAGTCGACACGCCGTCGTCATCATGAAGTTAGTGAAGGTTAGTCTTAGTACTAGTACTTACTGAATTCAACAAAGGTTTTATTTTTCTACCCGCTGTACAAGATTAATATTTTCTCTGATCTAATACGTGATATTAGACCGCAGAATTTTCAAGCTTCGAGTCAATACGAGATATTAACCAAAAGCTAATATGATATGAGTCAATACGAGATATTGACCAATAGCTAATATGAAATGAGTCAATACGAGATATTGACCAATAGCTAATATGACATGAGTCAATCAGAGATATTGACCAATAGCTAATATGAAATGAGTCAATACGAGTTATTGACCAATAGCTAATATGAAATGAGTCAATACGAGATATTGACCAATAGCTAATATGACATGAGTCAATCAGACATATTGACCAATAGCTAATATGAAATGAGTCAATACGAGTTATTGACCAATAGCTAATATGAAATGAGTCAATACGAGATATTGACCAATAGCTAATATGAAATGAGTTAATACGGGATATAAACCATTATTTTATTATTTTTCTGACCCAGATGAACTGGAATTGTTTAATGCGTTTTATGATGACTCACCGCCGTCTGCTTCATGGGCATGCATTGCTGAGTAGCTGGAAGACGAGGCATGCCTCGCCATGTCCTCCTCAGCAATACCTTCTGCGGCAGCAGCAAGCCCAACTGATAACATACCTAGGATGACGGCTATGCTCAACAACGCTCCATATTCTGCATTAGCGGAAGTTGCACCAACTCCTCAACTAATCGGGACGAATGATGTGACTCTTGCAGACCCCGAGTTTTTATTAGCTCTGGGAGCCTTCGAGGCTGAGTCAAACGAATGGGGACCAGATATTTAGCAAAAAGATGGGAACCTATCCTGATGGTGTTAAAAAAGAAGTTAAGGAGGACTTGTCTGTTTCTTGAAAATTGTTCCTTAATGAAGCCTCCCGTCCTCAATCTGGAAATAGCGCAATGTTATATGAGTCAGCCAGAAACCGCGATACAAGAATATTGAAAAAGCAAAGTCAACTGACTTCTGCGCTCGCTATGCTCGGAAATACAATGACCGACATGCTCACTAAATCGACAGATGTGGCTGGGATACTTCGTAATCTTTCAGATGCTACAACAATCTTAGCTACCTAATTTTCATTATTTAGATACTGAAACTAGACGCTCTCTTTTTTCACTAATGGTTGACAAGACGTTCATCGAACCATTCAAGGATCGGAAAAGGCTATTCACTTGTTCGGTGAGAAGTTGGACAATTTTATAAAGTCGTCACGTGGCATACAAAAGACAGGCAAACTCATACCAACGGCAGTTTTGTCTGCAAGCTATTTAAACTCCAGGCCCCTTCCGCCGCGAAGACAATCGAACTTTCGCGATTCGCGGTCTTGGCAGAACCACGGCGATGAGGCGAGAACACCACGTGCGCGAGTGACGTACCGCCCCGTCGTTTGACGGCGGCGGTGTATCCGTACCCGACGACGGCATCCACTCGTGCACAGTAAACGTCGACGCCTAAGCGATCGACTTCAGTGCGTCGCAAGCAAGCGGGAACGCCCAAACAGAAGCATTATAACCACAAAGGTACATTCGGGTGTTTGAATTCGTTTTTATTGAGGCGTGTTTAAATATGTCTGATGATAAAGCTGGTCTAGATATCATATTATCAGGATATTAAATTCCTTTCTCTATGCAAAATAGATGCAAAATAGATGTTGGTGTCCCACAAGGATCTATATTAGGCCCGCTTCTATTTATAATTTACATTAATGACATATCTGTAGTTTTTAAGGACATTGGCATTACCTTATTTGCAGATGACACTAGCCTAATTATTAAGAACAAAACGTATGAAATTATCAGTAAAAAGCTTAAAGAATCAATACTAGGTATCAAAGAATGGTTCTCTGTCAATAACATGCTGCTCAATGTTGACAAAACTAATATAATAGAATTTGCACTAGGCACCAGAGCGGAGAGGATCACACCAGAATGTGTTCAAGAAATTTTGAATGATTTTAATATCTCCCTGACGAATAATGTTAAATTTTTAGGTGTAAGTTTAGATAGTAAGCTGACATGGAGTGTCCACTTAGACGAAATCACAAAAAAGCTGTGCTCGGCAACATATGCTATAAAAAAAATTAAAGAACTAGTAGGAAGAAATGCTGCTAGGGATGTATACTTTGCGTATTTCCACTGTATAATGGCTTATGGAACATTATTTTGGGGCACTGCGGCTTCTGCAAACAGAGTATTTATTTTGCAAAAACGAGCAGTGAGATATATATTAGGTTTAAATCAGATGGACTCATGTAGACAGCGATTCAAAGAACTAGGTATAATGACGATGACTGGGGAATTCATTTTTCAGAATTTAGTATATGTCAGAGAAAATGTGAGCAAGATTAAGGCTAAGAGTGACATACACAATGTTAACACTAGGAATAAAGATCGCCTAGTAGTCCCTATGACTCGACTTACAAAAGTTTCAAAAAGCTACTACTGTACAGCAATTAAGTTATATAATAAAATTCCTTTAGATATTAAGAACATGTCAGACTCTAATTTCAAATCTTGTATAAGAAATCAATTAATAGCTAAGACTTATTATAAAATTGATGAAGCTTTTGCGGATAATGAAATGTTTACATCAGAATTTAATATTAATGAATGAGCTTTATTTCTTGATTGTGCTTTTAATTTTTGCTTAGTTTATTTAGTACCTGACATTTAATTTAATTTATATTTTATAGTAATAAATGCTTAGTTGTTATTTTTAAACTTATACAATATGACGATACTTTTGCTGAATTTAATTTATCAAGATGTGATTTTGATTAAGATTTAAGAAGATTTATTATTTTATACTTTATATTATTTGTGTTGATGACTTATCTAAGTACATGGTACTATGTCTATGGATAAATAAATAAATACAATACAATACAATACAATACGGTGCCTGTTCAGGACCCAGCAAAATATCCTAAATTATCTCTTCCCAAAGATGACATGGTATTCATTCAAAATGAAATATCACGTTTGATAAATTCTAAAGCTATTCATAGGTGTAAGTAATCCGGCTAGAGACCAATTTGTTTCAAGTTTTTGTTTTGGTCTCTAAAAGCAACGGGGAAAAAAGACTAATAAGTATTGAAACTAAACAAATTTGTTGAACCGCAATTAAGTTGTTTTCTAAAAATTGCTATATTATTATTATGCTAGACCATATTAGCTAAAAGCCTATTTTTTGGTGCCTATTTATAAAAACCATACAAAACATTTAAGATTTAACTTTGAGGGTATTCTGTTTGACAGTTTTTTCGGCGATAGTTATGAAGACTGCCTAAAAATCTTAATGCCACAATTAAATTTCTTTCTGAGCTTGTATATGTAATTAACAACAAAAAAAAAAAAAACCTGTAAATTTTTGGGGTATAATCTAAATTCTTCAGATATGAGTATAGAATTGCCGAATTATAAGAAGACGGATTATTTTATTTTGTACTTATAAAGTGCTTAATACAGTCGACTTCACAGTTCGTAATTTTGCCCGTTATTTGGGCACTATCACAGTGGCCTTTGGAGCGAGCAAAATATTTGGCATTGTTACACAACGAAGATTATGATTTTGTCCAAGTAATATACGAGATGATCTTTTATGGTGGATAAAATCTATTATAATTAAAATATATCAAATAGGTAACAGTCCAATCAGAACTAACAACTGTGATCCTGACGCACTCATCACATAAATTATTTGGAACCCCTGGCAGCATTCTTTGGACTTAAGAGCCAATTTCACCATACTCTGTTAGTTATTAACTTGTTAATTCTAACCATTGGTCAAGGTGACGGATAATCTTTGAAAACACCTGTCAAAAAGCTTTTGTTAGACTAAACAGTTGTTTAACCGCCTGTTATTTGTTGGTGAAATCAAACCTAAGTCTTTTGCTAACAAGTGTAATCAATGTCACATACTTTTGCGTATCGATAATACGACAGCCATTGCTTACATAAACAGAATGGGTGGAGAACAACATCCACATCTTAATGAACAATACCCACATCTTAACGATATTGCCCGAAGAATTTGGATATGGTGCGAAAAATGGCAAGTTAGCTTTCCAATGCATTCAGAAATTGTTGAAAAATTTGGCAAGCCTGAATAAAAGCAAAATGTAATAAAAAAAAAAATACTTGGATAAGAGATCCTTGCGCTTACAATGTTAATTCTTTTAAAATCAAATGGGATATGTTCTTTTATGCGTTTCTACTTTTTTCCCTAGCTAATGCTAAGACATTACATAAGATTTTTAATGATCAGGCTACTGGCATAGTTGTGGTACCAAATTGTCCAACGCAATCGTGGTTCCCTGTTTTTAAATTTCTTGTTGTACATGAAATGCAAATATTTCCGCCTGATAAAGAATTGCTTTCCTCTAATTTCAGAGAAACCCATCCTCTTCATTGATGCCTTTCCCTGCACGAGTTTATTATTCGGAAAGCCTTTGCCAGGCAACAAGTCCCACAGTCAGCAATGACTGCGATCTTTGCATCCCTGTCGATCAGTACTAAGTCACAATATACTTCTAGCTTTAAACTATGGTGGATGTACTGTGATACAAGGAGTATAGATCCATTTGATATTTGGGATAATAATTTACTAGATTTTCTAGCAGAGTGCCTAAGAAACGGATCCTCTTATGAATCAATACATAATCATCGTTCAGGTTTATCCCTTATTTCAGGAAATAAGGTGGGTCAAGATGAACGTGTTAAGAGGTTTCTTAAAGGCGCCTTCAAAATGAGGTCTAAATTTCCTAAGTATACCTAACCTACCACCACATGGAATCCGAATGTTTTGCTTAATTACATTGCAAAAATGTACTCGAACAACTCCTTAAAAAAATAAAAGCGGATACGCTGCTATCTTATATGGCTGAAACCTCAACCATTAGATCTAGCCACGATGATAGGTTACCTTAGGTGACCTTATCATCCTGCTTCATCACAAACTATTGACCGATGGATAAAACAAATTCTTGAGCGATGGATAAAGCAAACTCTTGCATCTCTTGGCATCGACACGACGGTATTTAGTGCTCATAATACTCGTCACGCAACTACCTCAGCTGCACATCGAGCTGGTGTCAGTGTTGATGTTATAGAAAGACTGCTGGCTGGTCAGATCAGTCTGCAACGTTTGCGAATTTCTATAACAGACCTATTATTGATGGATAATAAACTTTGTTAATGCACTGTTTAATGATTTATCTACATGAATATGTGATTGTTTTTATAGGTTAGGTTAGGTTAGGTTGTCAACAAGGCTCTCCTACATCGGCCGCAGAGGGCTATTTGCCTCAGGGTGGTGCGTGGTTACCGCACCGTCTCTTTCGAGGCGGCATGTGTGCTCGCTGCCTGCCTACCTTGGGAGTTGGACGCTCGCGTGCTCACTGCGGTTTATGACCGAGTTGCTGAGCACCGGGCAACGGGCGAGCCGCCTCCAAGGGAAGGGATGCTGCGATGGCGTAGGAGCGCACGCAGGCGTCTTCTGGTGCGGTGGATGAGGGCGCTTGAGGAGCCCTCCGCTGGTCACAACACCATTGAGGCGGTGCGGCCGGTCCTGGAGCGCTGGGTGACGAGGAGGCACAGGGTCCTCTCCTTCCACCTTACACAGATCCTTTCGGGCCACGGCTGCTTCGGGAGGTATTTGTGGAGGGGGGTGGAGCCCACGCCAGAGTGCCACCACTGTGAGTGCCCTGAGGATACAGCGCACCACACGCTGGCAGAGTGCTCGGCTTGGGCAGTAGAGAGGGCAGAGCTGGTCATAATTCCGGTCCCCCCGGACCGGTTTATTCGTAAATGAATTTCCCCTCTGAAGACAAAAAAAAAAAAAAAAAATGTTAGGTTAGGTTGACAGCTGTCTGTGGTCGCGTAGCGAGCGGTTGTGTTTTCAATTTTTGCTTGTTTGCGTGGCAGAAAAGGGTTTGTGTGTGCTGAATTGCGGACAAACGGCCCTTTTTAGGGCTAGGGGAGTGTCTGGGTGAGTGATCCCAGCCTTTTTCTTTTGTTGTTTTTACTTTTGTTTTTGTGTACGAGTTTGAGGTTACAACCTCAAACTCGTATACAAAGTGTGTGTTTGCGTGTCGTTATGGATACGGCTGAGACAAGGGCGCCGTCTGAGTCCGAGTCTGAGTGGACCGACGCTGGTGCGGTCGCGTTGGACGCGACGGAAGTGATGCCTGCGGTGCGAGCTGCGGCCGTTGCGGCGCCTGGAAAGGACGTGGATGCGCGGACGGCTGCTGTGCCTGCGGTGCGGCCCGTGGCTGGCGCGGCGCCCGGAGCTGGTGCGAGTGGGCGGACGGCAGCGGCGCCTGCATTGCGGCCCGCTATCGGCGCGGTGCCCAGGGCTGGCACAAGGACGGCGGCGGCACCCGCGGTGAGGCCCTTAGCTGGCGCGGCGCCCAAGGCAGGCGCGAGTGTGCGGATGATGGCGGCACCCGCAATGCGGGCTGCGGCCGGTGCGGTGCCCAGGGCTGGCGCGAGTGCGCGGATGGTGGCAGCGCCCGCAGCGCGGGCCGCGGCCAGTGCGGCGCCTGGGGCTGGCACAAGTGTGCGGACGGCGGCAGCACCCGTGGTGCGGCCTGCGGCTGGTGTGGCGCAAGCGGCACCCGCGACTGTAGCTCGCGGTTGTTTGCCAGCTGCCATCGTTGCGTCGACGAGCGGCAGCTTGTGGCAGGCGCGGTCACTTTCGAAGAGGCGTCTTGAAGAAGAGGACGGGTCGGACGGGTCGTGGGACTCGGACTTGGACGTTGGCCCATTTGTTGACAAGGTGGCGCGTGTGACGACGCGCAGCATCACGGCCTGCCGCGGTGCAAGTCGCGGTTGCATGACGGCAGGTGAGATAAAAGAGGTGAAACGCGCGGAGCTCACCGAGCGGGAGGTGGCAAACCAGACGGTCTCATATCGACGTGCGGCGTCGCCGGCGTTGGTGGGGGACGTACTTGGGTCGGCCACAACGGCTGACCTTGTAAGCAAGGCGTGCAAGGCGGTTGAATATATTGCGGATGTAGGCCGCAAATCCAAAAGCATTAGAGGTGAGCTGCTAGGCGAATTCAAGGTGGCGACTGCGTCCATCTCGGATGCAATCGCTGAGCTTGGCAGTCGCACGGTCACGGAAGAGTCCCGCCTACTGGTGGAGGAGAATGGCCGGCTCCGCGCCAATTTGGTTGAGATGCGGCGTGACATGGAGATCCTCAGGGAGGAGCTCCAAAACATGCGCCGCACCGTATCTGTCGCCGCTGACGCGGTGCCGGTGGACGAAGAGGGACGCAACCGAGCGATTATGTTACAGGTGGGGACCATGGTGAACGCCCGGCTTGAGTCCCTTGAGAGTAGGCTCTTGCCAGAGACGCGATTGCGGCCGTCGCTTGCTGCCGACAGGCGCGTCACTTATGCGGCTGCGGCTGGGCGCCCCGCGTTGACTCGCGTGGCACCCTCTGCTGGCGCTTTGGTGCGTGTCGCGCCTCCTGGCCGTGCCAGTACGGTGCGCGCTACGCAATCTGATGGCACTCCGGAGCATGTTGCACCACCCTCCCGGGCCTGTGCGGGCGCCCCTTTCTAGTGTCCCGGTCCCGGTGCGAGTGTTTGCGCCCGCCAGAGCTTCTGGGCTAGCTGTGGCCCCGGTGCGTGCCGCGCCTGCTGTGGTGCCCGTACCGGTGGTTGTGGAGGCCTCAGACTCAGACATGGAGGTTGAGGTGGTGGACGTCGAGTCCTCCCCTGCACTTGAACCTCGGCCTGCAGCAACTGCGGTGCTAGCTGAGAATGAAGTGACTCCCGCTCGGCGCCTAAGAGAAAGACGATGGCGGGGCGCCGTGTGCCCGATGCAGAGCTTGTGGGGCACGCCTCGTCCTCCACGCCTGCTAAGGGGTGGACTGTGGAGGGGCCACGCCGATCGACCCGGAGTCTGCCGCCAGCGCTGCCGCCTGGCCAGCTAGCCGCGCGCAAGTTGCGCCCACCGCGCTCTGCTGCTGTGGTCCTCACCTTGCAGCCTGCAGCGGTGGAGAGGGGTGTGACGTACGCACAGGTGATTGCTGAGGCGCGAGCAAAGGCAAACCTGGGCTCCCTGGAAATATCGCGCGTGAATTTCAAGCGCTCGGCTACCGGGGCGCGCATGCTGGAGGTGGCGGGTGGCGGTGCCGTGGCTAGTACCAAGGCAGACGCGCTGGCTCGTCGACTGATGGAGGAGCTCGCCACGGACATGGTGAGGGTATCGAGACCAGTTAAGACTGCGGAGCTGCGGGTGTCCGGGTTCGATGACTCGGTCACTGCGTCAGAGGTCGCTGCAGCGGTGGCACGTGCGGGTGCATGTGAGGTGGCTGCGGTCACTTGCGGCGAAGTGCGCCCTGGTCGGTACGGCTCGTGTGCGGCCTGGGTTCGATGCCCGGTGGTTGCTGCTAGGGCGATCCTTGTGGCGGGTCGTCTAGCCGTCGGATGGGGCTCAGCTCGGGTGGAGTTGCTCGAGGCGCGTCCACTCCGGTGCTTTAAATGCCTGGAGCCTGGCCACACGCGTGCACTATGTCCGTCCGAGGAGGACCGCAGCGACCAATGCTATCGCTGCGGTGAGCCCGGCCATAAGGCCGGTGCCTGCCACGCCATGCCACGCTGCACCCTTTGCGTGGCGGCGGGCAGGCCTGCGGAACATCGGTTTGGCACCAAGGCGTGTGCTGCACCGACCAGACGAGGAGTGCCAGGGGTGAGCGGTGGCCCTAGGGTCTTGACTCAGCCCATGCACCCGACGCCCTCCGGTGCAGGGGCGGGGACAGAGGTGGTCAACATGGAAACCATATCTTAGATGGCGTCCAGGTTCCTGCAGGTGAACCTTAACCACTACGCTCGGGCCCAGGACCTGCTGGTCCAGACCCTAGCGCAGTGGCAGATTCATGTGGCGATTGTTGCGGAGCCCTACCGGGTACCGTTGTATGGAGGCTGGGTTGGTGATGATGATGGCTCTGTCGCCATAGTCACCCGGACGACTGCCGGGGCAATTCCGCTGGAGCGGGTGTCGAAAGGGAGTGGGTGGGTCGCTGGGGAGGTAGACGAGACGCTCATCGTCGCCGTTTACTTCTCCCCGAACGCCTCGCTCGCTCGCTTTGAGCAGTACCTGCGTGAGCTGAAGACGTTGGTAGCTGGTCGTCGCTCCCACCATGTGCTGATCGCCGGGGACCTCAATGCCAAGTCGGCTATGTGGGGTTCACCCGTGGCGAACGCGCGCGGTAGGGAAGCGGAAAACTGGGTTGTTGCAGGTGGGTTCTCCGTGCTAAACCATGGGGGTGTCCATACGTGCGTGCGGCGGACGGGAGGTTCGATCGTGGATGTCACGTTTGCAACGTCAGCCCTCGCGCGCCGCATCTCTGATTGGGAGGTTTTGGAAGGAGTGGAAACGCTGTCGGATCACCGGTATGTACGGTTCGATATCTCGGCTCTTTCCACAGCCACAGTCGATCCATGGTGTCCCCTACCGGGTGACCCACCTCGCTGGGCCCTTAAGAAGCTGGACCGTGAGCTACTGCTGGAGGCTGCGGAGGTTGAGGCCTGGGCGTTGGGGCCCGCCGATGGTTTCGGAGAGGTGAACGTTCAGGAGGAGGCTGAGTGGATCCGCGGCGCACTAGCGCGCGCCTGCGATGCAGCGATGCCTCGCCTCGGGCCCCATGCTCCCTGGCGTCACATATATTGGTGGTCGGCGGAGATTGCGGCACTGCGGGTTGATGCCGTTCGTGCGAGGCGTGCATATACCCGCAGCCGTTGCCGCAGCCATCGCGATCTGGAGGAGGAGGACCGCCTATATGCGGCGTATAGGAACTGCATTGAGGCTTTGTCTTCCGCCATAGCGGCGGCCAAGAATGCCAGCTTTAAGAAGTTCCTCAGCACGCTCGACGCGGATCCGTGGGGTCGCCTGTACCGGATGGTGAGGGACAAGCTTCGGCCGTGGGCGCCGCCGCTCACCCGGAGTTTGCAGCCAGAGATGGTGGACCGGGTGGTCTCAGTTTTGTTCCCACCTGCGGATGCCTTAGCCCCCCCGTCGATGGAGCGGCCGGATGAAATGGGAGCTGACGAGGCGAATGATGACGGTGAGGTACCGGAGGTGACGTCGGTGGAGTTGGGGGTGGCGCTGCTTCGGCTGCGTGGCCGCACAAAAGCCCCAGGTCTAGATGGAGACTCGGGGCGCGCGGTGATCATCGCCCTTGACCCTCTCGAGGAGAGGTTCAGGGCACTGCTTAACGCGTGCCTGGTGCAGGGTCAGTTTCCTCGCCAATGGAAGGCGGGGAAACTGGTCCTGTTGAAGAAGGATGGCCGGCCGGAGGACTCTCCTTCCGCCTACCGGCCTCTTGTGCTGTTGGATGAGGCTGGCAAGCTCTTCGAGCGTGTCCTTGTCGCCCGTCTTGTACGACACATGGAGGGAGTGGGACCGGACCTCTCTGATGCACAGTATGGGTTCCGGCACGCCCGCTCCACCATCGACGCGATCCGCAGGGTGAAGGGGATGGCGGTGGAGGTGATTGCGAGCCGGCAGGTGTTATTGGCAGTTTCCATAGACATAGCGAACGCCTTTAACACCCTCCCATGGAGCTGTATTGAGGAGGCACTCAGGTACCATGGCTTCCCGGGGTACCTGCGCCGGATCATCGGAGCCTACCTCTCTGAGAGGGAGGTCCGGTACCCGACGCGGGTGGCCTGGGAGGCTAAACCGATGACGCGTGGTGTTCCGCAGGGCTCGGCCCTCGGACCAACTCTGTGGAACATCGGGTACGATTGGGTATTGCGGGGCACGCTACCGGACGGTGTGAGCGTAACGTGCTACGCAGATGACACGCTGGTCACGGCTCGTGGCATTGATTTTGATGATGCGGCTGCGCGTGTGACGGAGGGCGTTCAGTGTGTGCTGGAGCGTATACGGCGACTTGGTCTAGAGGTAGCTCTACTGAAGTGCGAGGCCCTGTGCTTTCATGGTCCGCGGAGGGGGCCGCCGGTCGGATCTCGCGTGATGGTGGGTGGGGTGTGGATCGATGTCGGGAAAGCTATGCGCTATCTCGGCATCATCCTTGATCCCCGTCTATCATTCCGCATTTCCGTCGGCTCGCCCCGCGCCTCATGGCAACATGCGGTGCCCTGAGTCGCCTATTGCCGAACGTCGGCGGGCCGAATGCGGCCTGTCGACGTCTTTATGTGCAGGTGGTACGGTCGATGGCACTTTATGGAGCACCCGTGTGGGAGGATGCTCTGGGACGGGTCAACAAGGCTCTCCTACATCGGCCGCAGAGGGCTATTTGCCTCAGGGTGGTGCGTGGTTACCGCACCGTCTCCTTCGAGGCGGCATGTGTGCTCGCTGCCTGCCTACCTTGGGAGTTGAACGCTCGCGTGCTCACTGCGGTTTATGACCGAGTTGATGAGCACCGGGCAACGGGCGAGCCGCTTCCAAGGGAAGGGATGCTGCGATGGCGTAGGAGCGCACGCAGGCGTCTTCTGGTGCGGTGGATGAGGGCGCTTGAGGAGCCCTCCGCTGGTCACAACACCATTGAGGCGGTGCGGCCGGTCCTGGAGCGCTAGGTGACGAGGAGGCACGGGGTCCTCTCCTTCCACCTTACACAGATCCTTTCGGGCCACGGCTGCTTCGGGAGGTATTTGTGGAGGGTGGTGGGAGTGGAGTCCATGCCAGAGTGCCACCACTGTGAGTGCCCTGAGGATACAGCGCACCACACGCTGGCAGAGTGCTCGGCTTGGGCAGCAGAGAGGGCAGAGCTGGTCACGGTGGTTGGCGCGGATCTGTCACTGCCGACCATTGTGCGCTCCATGGTAGACAGTGAAAGTGCGTGGGATGCCGTGTCCATGTTTGCAGAGGTGGTGATGAATGCCAAGGAGGAGGCAGAGAGATGGCGTGAGCGTGACCCCGATGCGCGCTTTGAGAGGCGAGAGCGCCGGTGGCACAGGACGGGTGCTGGACGCCAGTCGGGGGAAAACCGTCGAGTCCCGTAAGTGTGATTTGACGGTCAGAGGATGGATGCATGAGGTGGGTGAATTGAGTGAGTGAATTGATGAATGTGGGCCATGAAGCCATATGGTTTGTGTGATCTTCGAGCGCGAGGTCCCTAGGGGCGGACCTCACGTCTCGAAGAGTTCCCCTATTCCAGGGATCCGACGTCGTACAAGTGTTCCTGAACGGCGGCGGATGTGGGCCATGGGGTCAAGGGCCATGAAGCCATGAGGTGTGAGTGAGAATTAAAGGTGATGGGTGGAGGAATGGGGCGGTGAATGTGCAAGAGTTGCGCTGCCGCCCAGGGAAGGGCGCACTGCGCAGCCGCGGTCACCACGCCGTGTCTGTGCAGCTTGCAGCCCTTCCAGGGGGAGGGGAAGATGATGAATGATTGATTGAGATGGCGGCTATAGCCGACCATTATGAGAGGGATTAACATCGCCAGTCGGATTGCGGAAGGATTTCGTTCCCGTGGTCTGGCAAGCATGGCGAGAGAGGGACACCGGAGGGGTTTTAGTGGGTATTCTGCCCTTTTCAGGGCGGCGAGTCCCACATAATTCCGGTCTCCCCGGACCGGTTTATTCGTAAATGAATTTCCCCTCTTGTTCGATTCCATCGGTCGTTTTTTAATGTTTTATATGGCCACCCCGCTTACGTCACGGCTGTCAGTGTAAATGTCGTGTTTTGATGGGAATTTGATAGCTTCTTGAACTAGACAGCAAAAAGGGGTCGCTGTGTCGATAACGGTACAAAAAAAAAAAAAAAAAAAAAAAAAATGCCAAAACATACATTCGGGACCGGGGGGATGTGGGAGTATTAGGGTGGGGGGAACCACGCGGAACCGGTGACATTGACAGTGACCTTTGACCTTGAGTGACCTTGTGAGTGATCTTTGACCTTGGAGTGACCTTGAGTGACATTTGACCTTTGTCATTGACCTTTGACCTTGACCTTGACCTTGACCTTTGCCCTGGGTTAGGTTAAGGTTAGGTTAGGTTAAGGTTAGGTTAGGTTAAGTTAGGTTAGGTTAAGGTTAAGTTAGGTTAGGTTAAGGTTAAGGTTAGGTTAGGTTAAGGTTAGGGTTAGGTTAGGTTAGGTTAGGTTAGGTTAGGTTAGGTTAGGTTTTTTTTTTTTTTTTTTTTTTTTTCAAATAGACTCTTTCTTGTCTTTTCTAGTCTTATGCTTTATGTAAATACTAATTTTATTTAATTTTAAGGAGTGGAAGGAGGGGTATAGGGTTTCTTTTATTTTTCTTAAACAATAAGCTATAATTTTACATGAGTTACTTAAATTCGATTACATGTCTATACTTTTGGTTCTTACTTCTATACAAATACATTATTTTATTTCTATATTATTTATGCTAGGGTTTTTTACGGGTACATATTATATATTATAATAAAATATATGATAGTCTTACCTATATTACTACTTATTCTTATTTATTACTTTTCTTGCTATACTTTTACAAAATTCTATAAAAATATATCTAGTTTCCTTATTTTCTATTATCTTACACAAATTGTTTTTGTTTATTTCAATACCAATTTCAATTTCTGTTTCAAATCTTTGCTTTCCATAGACTGGACATTCTATAATTACATGTAATGCACTCTCCTCTATTTGCGGGTCACAAACACATGACGGATTATCCTTGCACTTGAAACGATTCAGGTACGAGGAAAATCCGCCATGTCCCGTCATTACTTGGACGATAATCGGCTCCAACGTTATCTTTGATAAAATACGGTAAGCTTTAATGGCGTCTGGAAAGTAACACTTCGTTGTAGAAGCAGTTTCCCCACTCTGATACCTTTGATTCCATTCGTCAAGCGACTCCAGTCGGATTTGTCGCTTGACGAATGAAATCGGACAGGTTTCATAGTTGGGTCTGGTTTTACAACGAAGTGCCGCGCTTTTTGCCAGCTCGTCCGCTCTCTCATTCCCCTCCAACCCCGCGTGTGCTTTGACCCAAAATAATTGCAAAGAGCCATTTTTTGCATTTATTTTATTTATGTTTGCTCTTGCTTTAACCGCTAGGGGGTGGGGAGATGCGTTGTTTACTACTGTTTCGAGAGCGGACCGCGAATCGCAGTAAATATTGCAACTTCGTACTTTGCTTTGTAGAGCTTGGTGTGTCGCCTCATACATGGCCAACAACTCTGCCTGATAGACGGTGCAGCATTGATCAAGCTTAAGTTTTCGGGTACTTATTTCCGCACCATTATGCCAAATGGATAATGCTGCGCCAACTTTCCCCTCAATTTTACTACCATCAGTGAATATATTTAGGCCGTCGATATTATAATGCTGTTCTAATGCTGCGCCGTCCATCAAACAAATAAATTGCGTCGTGGCACGCTGTGCTGGGTGCGGCATGTCCTTGAAGGGCGTTGGTACTTCCACATCTCGATCCCCTATTATTCTCTGCGAAAAACCTCTCTTTACTTCATAAAGTGAGGCTGCTTCCCGGACTCTTATGTCCAATGGAAGCAACCCAGCGAGCAATAGTGCCGAGCTGAGAGATACCGTCCTGTAGGCCTTAATGATTTTCTGGACAAACCCACGCTGCACCACGTCAAACTGCTTTTTTACACTTATTTTATTCGTTGCAGGTGCCCATGCGCTAGCCGCATACATAATGACGGGTTCAACCACCGCCGTGTATATCGTCCTGATTATTGATGGGTGAAGTCCCCAATGGAGCTTTGCGGCCCTTGATAACTGCCTGTAGAGACTCAGAGCCTTGCGGCAGGTGTGCGCTACATGGGTATTAAAAGTAAGCTTATCATCGATGATAAGGCCCAAAATCTTTATCTCTTTGGACATGTCAATGCCGATCCCGCCCATGATCAGGTGTGGTGTGTCATACTTTAGTTTACGCGTAATCACCATAGCTTTGGTTTTGTGTGGAGCGAACTTGAGCTTGTTACTGACACCCCACTCCCGAACATACTCGAGAGCGGCATTGGCACGTTCCTGCACCTCAAGAGCCGTATCCCCATCAAAAACCAGGACGACATCATCAGCGAAAGCCTGGCTGTAATCTCTTCGTTTCTCCAGTCCCTTCAAAAGAGGATCGAGTAGCAAATTCCAGAGAATTGGCCCTCCGATCGAGCCCTGAACACATCCCTTGTGGGTTTCCTTACAGTATTCTTCGCCGGCATACCTCACCCTTACCCGCCTGCCACTCAAATAGCTGTTGATGACCCTCCTCAGATATACCGGACAATTTTCCTCCGATAGTCGGACCCTCATGGATGGCCACCAGGCACTATCAAAGGCCCCCTCTATATCTAAGGACACGAGTGTGATAATCTTCTTCTGGTCCAGCTTTGTGCGTATATATTGCATTAGATTATAGAGGGAGTCCTCGGTGCTCCTCTGGGGTATGAATCCATACTGCCGTGTACTCATCCTCGGTAGCAGGTGGTGTTTGATTCGGGCCATCAACATCTTTTCGTACACCTTTCCCAGTACAGGTAAAAGCCCTATTGGCCTGTACGACTTGGGCGAGGTATACTTTTCTTTACCAGGTTTTCTCAGGATGACCACTACAGCCTCCTTCCATGGGTTCGGGAAATGGTAATGTGCCAGGCATTTATTTAGTAACCCCAGAAACAGGCCAGGGTTGTTTGCTACCGCCTGGCCGCATATGTCAGCAGTGAGCCCATCCCCACCAGGGGCCTTTTTGTGGTTAAAGCTGTCCATCGCCGTTTGGAGCTCGGTCTGCGTGAAGGGTGGATCGCAAGAACTATCTTGTTCTCCATCGTTCACTCGCTCCGCTTGATACCTGATATGACGATGTATTGCATTATCACCATCCGTGTGGTCATCAGGATAAAAGGTTTCTGCTAGCAACCTGACGGAACCCTTTGCGTCCAATGCTGATCCCTCCATCTCCAAGGGCAGATCTTCGTCCCTATTCCTCGTCCTGCCAATTACCCTGTATATACCCTCCCAGAGCCCCTCCCTATCCTGCCTCCCACAGAACTCCTTCCAACTCTCAACCTGAGCCTTCTTCACCTCCAGCTCATATTCTTCTTTCTGTTTCAGGTACCCTTCAACAACACCAGCTCTCCGGACCGGCGCGGCGCATCTGATCCTGCGTTTCTTAGTGGTGACTTGTTTTTTCATCTCTGCGAGCTTCTCGGACCACCATGGCATGGTAAGTGTTTCTTTAGTTTTCTTTTTTGGCATTGTTTTTGTGCTTGCTTCTGTGATTGTTCCGGTATATGTTTCTATTGCTTTTTCTAATTTGTCTATGGTATCTATTTGGTTTATGTCGGTTAGGTTAGGTTAGGTTTTTTTTTTTTTTTTTTTTTTTTTTTTTTGACGTCTCGAAACGTCACTATGCGTTCACCACAGACCTTCTTGTCCGTGCTCTTATTTAACTAGGTTTTTATTTATTAACTCTTTCTTGTACATATTATTTCTTTCCATTTTAACTTACTCAATAAACTAAGGAAACTTAGGGATAAGGTTACATTGGGTTTTACAATTATTTGATATTTTACATAGTTGCTTATGAGCTATATATTACTAAGGATTTATTGCTTAAACTATGGGTTACATTCTTACAGTAGTTGAATTTAAAGACTAGGTTTCAAACATTTAAACCTTAATTTCAACAATGACTTTTAATACAAAAATAACATATGTTACTGACTCCCACCCCCTTCCTCTGGCATTCCAGCCAGAGCCTCCCACACCACAACGTTGCGATCTTTTATTGCCATTTTCAGATTGTACTCAACGATGGTCTTAGCTGGCGCTGCCATTGCTCGCTCGGCGAAGTATCCTATAGCGTCCTTGGTGTCGTCGGCGTAGTAGGTGCAGCTGTTTGTGTGCCGCGATATAGCTACTACTGCGTGTGGAACGCTCTCATGCAACTTCATCTTGCGCCTAGTATTGATGACAACAACAGATTCATAAGATAAACCCTGAGCTTCGTGTATGGTAAGCGTACGCGATCCTGCACCCTCTCCGTAACCCTGGTTGATGAGGGTTTCCTTCTCCTCCTGGGTGTGAACAAGGAAGAGTGTGTTGGGAGGGTCCTTGGAAATTCGCGCGCCTGTGTAACTTTTCAGCTTCAAGGATTTAACTATGGGCTTGGACGAGTATATGCCAGAGTAGACTTCTCGTAGGGCGTACGCGACATCCATTGGGTTCCGATGCGTGCACAACAACTCCTGGCTGATGTTAGCTACCAGGTTTGGGCGATTGTACCTTATCTCGAAGAGGTTGTTCCTGTCGATATAAGGCAGTTGGTTCACATCTCCAATGAGGACAACTTCACCAGCGTTAGACAAACGAGAAGCCATGACAATAGCTCCGAAATGGTTCATGAGAGCCTCGTCTATCGTAAGACGAAAGCATTTCTCCCTGAAACCATTCACTAGAACTGAAGCCATAGTGCGCACCTTGGTTTTAGCCAAGTCTCCAATGCGCTGCGCTAGCTTCTCTTTGAGGTCGTTTGCTGCCTCTGTCGTCGAGGTGATGATGGTGTCCTTGTCCACGTTGAAGTGCTTTACCACCCAGGTTGTTTTGCCGCATCCTGGAACTCCGTTGATCCAGCGAATATTTGGTATCGCCCAGTTATTCCAATCTGCCTCCTGACCCCCCGATATGGTTTTACCCTTTTCGAGGATCCGGTCATCTAGCATAATTTTGGTACACTGGGCTACAACCACTATTGGGTCACTTTCTGGAGTCGCGAAACTTGGTTTTTCAGTCTGCCCCGTCTCACCCTCCTTTTGTGCCACAAAACCACTTGTTGCATTGTAAGCCGCCATATAACTACCTGACATTGTACCCTTTATTACTTGGGATTTGTCATTGTCGTATATGGCAGCCTCCGCCTCCTCGAGTCTCACCTTTAGGAGGCTTTCATTTCCTTGCTCAAAGGTCTGCAAGATCTTTTTGCAGGTTTGAAGGTTCACCTCTTTAGATGCCTTAGTTAGAGCAAGGAACTCGAGGAAGGCATTTGCTACGTGGTCTGACGGGCACAATACCGGTCTGAGACTTGGCGGACTCACCTGCCCCATGTCCGCTCGCGTACGGGTCACCTTCAGCGATATTGGGATGAGTTGTTTTTTAGCTTTCGCTTTCCCTTTTGCTGTTTCTGAAGGTTTCCCGATCAGACTCTTTGCTGCTGCACTGAAAGCGTCCAGAAACTCTGCCAACCTTGTGCTATCCTTTGGAGGTTTTCCGGTTTGCTTGAGTTTCTCCGCCTCATTCTTAGCAGCTGCATTTTGCTGGACGCGTTCGGATCCACTGATCGACGTTGGTATGGGATGTCCCCAGCTGTCTGTGGCTGTATTCCAATTGTGTACTCTTAGGAAGCTAAGGTTTTCACCCCTGTCCTCGTACACAACAACCTCATGATGTTCTGAGGCTTTTATACAACCCAGCCGGTCTACGACTTCCCCTTTCTCATACTCGATCACCATCGCGTCTACGCTTATTATGCGGGGAATGGTGGATATCCCTTCTGCCGCCCGATCTCCGATTGTAGTGAGCACCGAACTCACCCGTGCGAATGGTGTTAAACCACCCAATTCAAGTAATGCGATCGTTTTGTTCTTTGATCGCACCAACCGACATTGATGGTTTTCCACTTCTATCACAGGTAGTGCGCTGTAGGTTTTAAAGCGCATTGTCGTTTTGGATGTGCTCCCATTAACCAGAGATGCCAGACCGGGAGATATCGCTACTCGCTTTGTTTTCCCGGTTGGGCAGAAGCAGAAACTCAAGCCCAGCCTTTCGTTGTTGTCATCCATAAAAAGAGCCACACCTCGAATTCTGATTCCAGCATTGCCTTTCTCTCCACATGCCAAAAGCTGGGAGATGGCCATGCTATTCGGAGAGGGTGCTAGCTGAGGGATTGCAATGTTGCGTGTATTTGGGTCTTGGGAATGTGTTAGCTCTCGCTGGGGTGGTGGAAGCGTGCTGTTTCTCCTAGCTGCGAGTTGGAAGACCTTTTCGGCATAGGCCAAGAAATGTGGTCTGCATTTCGGATCTTCAAGTATGTTCTGAAGTTCCGACTCAACCAAATTTCTGTCAATCCGAGTTTCAAGATCTATTCGTACCGCCAAGAAACGGGGGCAGTGGAGCAATATGTGCCACACTGACTCACTCACATCTTCATCACACTCGCATCCAGAACTGTCTTTAAGTTTGAACCTGTGTAGGTATTCAGCAATGCCTCCATGTCCCGTCAGTACTTGCACTTGAGTGGGCGACAGTTGTGTAGTCCGCATCATCCGGTATGCTCTATCGACGGATGGAAGGAACTTCTTAGTAACTGCGCCAGTGCTGGAGGTTACGTATCGATCTTGCCATTTGCGGACCGATTCCTCCCGAATTTTCTTTCTGACGTAAGACAGGGGAACTCTGTCGTAGTCTTGGGTGATGTTGCTGAGTGCAGCCGTTTTTGCGAGCTCATCGGCTCTTTCGTTGCCAGCTGTGCCTACATGCGCCCGCAACCAAAACATCTGAACACCTCTTCCCTCTCTCACAATCCTATCGACGTCTTCTCTTATACTTCTCACCAGGGGATGGCTCAGTTTGGGATTCCGCAGAAGATCGAGTGAAGATCTTGAGTCACTCAAAATGCTAACCACGGGATCCTCGCATAAACTCACCATCTGAATAGCCCTGCTGAGTGCATATAGTTCCGACTGGAAGACTGTGCAAGAAGGGTGAAGCTTAAAGGTGGCAAACTTGGACTCGACGCCTTCTTCCCACCAGGTAAGCGCAGCCCCCACTTGACCTTCTATCTTGCTACCATCTGTGTAGATTTGTGGTCCGGTGATACTGTGAGGTGCGCTTTCTAGTAGCCCGTACTCTATGGATGTTAATGTGGATGGATGAGGTTGCTCCAGATATCCCACCCTGAGTTCGAGCTTCTTACCCGGGGGAAGATAGTGTTGGGAGATGCCTTTCTTAGATTTGAAAAGATTTGCTGCTTCTTGGATTCTCAGGTCCAATGGCAGCAAACCTGACAGCACGAGTGCGGACGTCAGCGAGACGGTGCGATATGATCTGCACACTTTCTGTGCAAAACCTCTCTGGATAGCGTTGAGCTGGTTATGATTCATTTGGAGGTCTGCCGCTTGAGACCATGCGCTTGAAGCGTACGTCATAATTGGCTCAACCACTGCGATGTATATGGTCCTAATAATCTCACTGTTCAGGCCCCACGTCACTTTTGCAGCGCACGCAAGTTGTTTATAAATGTCTGTGACTTTTTTACATTGTGCAGACACGTGCGACTTAAAAGTGAGTTTACTGTCAATGACAAGGCCCAACAGTTTTATCTCTTTAACCAGGTTCAGTCTAGTGCCAGACATAACTAACTGAGGAATCTCAAACTTTAACTTCTTTGTAAGCAGCATCGCGTTGGTCTTGTGCGGTGCAAAGTTAAGTTTATTCTGAGTACCCCAGTCAGCTATTATTTCTAGCGTGTTGTTAACTAGACGTTCCAAATTGTTTATAGAGATTTCTGTGAATACGAGGACCACATCGTCCGCAAAAGCTTGACAGTGTACTCCCTCAGCTTCCAGTTTTTGCAACAACGAGTCTAGGATAACGTTCCAAAAGGTTGGTCCTCCGACTGATCCCTGGACACAACCTTTCGTAGTTTCCTTCTCGTATGCTGCTCTGGCATAGTTGACCTTGACCTTCCGGTCGCTGAGATATGAGCACACCATCTCGTAAAGATTTTTTGGACATCTCTTTTTCGCTAGTTGGTTTTTTAAGGCGGGCCACCATGCGTTATCGAAGGCCCCCTCTATGTCTAGAGAGATCAGGAGTACTATGTTTTTATTGTTTACTCCTTTTCTTAAGTGCTCTACCAAGTCATAGAGGGCGTCCTCGGTTCCTCGCTGTGGCATAAAGCCGTATTGGTTTTTATTTAAGGATGGAATTATGTGCCATTGGAGCCGGCCAATCAAAAGCTTCTCGACGATTTTCCCGAGAACTGATAGGAGCCCTATGGGACGGTAGGATTTCGGATGAGTGTAGTCCGACTTTCCGGGTTTCCGGATAATGACCACATGTGCCGTCTTCCACTGTGCTGGGAAGTATTTTAATGATAGGCATTTGTTGACTATAGCCATAAATACCTCCCTATCACTGCGGATTGCTGCGACACAGATGTCAGCTGTGAGCCCGTCTGGTCCGGGGGCTTTTTTGGGATTTTGTGCTTGGAGCACTATTTCCAATTCAGCTGACGTAAAGTGTGGGTCATCTTCCGAAAGATCCTCCCATGGGTTCTCCTTTGTTAGTTCCCGGAGTTCGGTGTGGCACTGCTGGTCAGTGTGCTCCGAATCGTCCGGATAGAAAGTTTTGGCTAGGAGTTCTGCTGACTTATGTGGGGATAGAGTGTTTCCTTCTGGGCTTCTCAGGAGCATATCTTCTTGCCTTCCTGAGGTCTTCCTAATCACTCGGTAAATCTTATCCCACATACTTTCTTTCTCCTGCGTCGTGCAGAACTCCTTCCAATTTTCCGTTTGAGCTTTTTCAGCCTTTGCTGCGTACTCCAATTTGGCTTTTTGATATTCCTCTATGACGAACTTCAAGCGCATTGGGGCTGCATTTCTGATTCTCCTTTTTTTCCGCAGAACCTCTCTTTTAAGATCCTCCAGCGACTGAGACCACCACGGGGGCTTTGGTTCCCCTTTTTTTGTACCCACTGTTTGCATAGTTTGCTCACAGGCTTCGTGGATGGCTTCAGTATAAGCTGTGATCTTACCTTCGAGGTTCCTTTTGGATTCCAACTCGTTTACGGAGGCAATGGTGATGTCTCTCTCCGCAAAAGAGGTCCTTAGTAGAGCCCTGAATTCCGGCCACTTCGCTTTTTTAGTGTTATATTTGCGTGTGGTAATAGGCCGTAAAGGTTCCAGGGCTTTTCCTAGACGTAGAGTGAAAGTGATAGCATTGTGGTCTGAAGTTAAGAGACTACTGTCTACTTTCCACCTTTCTATCCTGCCAAGTAAAGATACACTGCAAGCGGACACGTCCACTATGCTTGTACAGGCTCTTCCGTCTCTAAAGACCTCAAATGTTGGTGAATCCCCGAAATTGAGAATCTGAAAACCCATCTCATTCAAGAACGCATTGTAGGCTGCTCCTCTATCATTCTCCAGACTGCTACCCCACCAGTGGCTCCAGGCGTTTACATCTCCTGCCACTATGAGGTTTTGCGTTGAGAGCTTTTCGCAGGATCTCTTCGTTCTCTCAAGGTAAGGTGCTATATCTTGTTCCCCATCAAAGTAAACGGAAACTACTCCTAACTTTAGGCCTCCTCCGATCACCATCACTGCCGCCTCAGTTTCTGTCACCAGCTGAGGATCATGAATGACCTCCAGCTGGTTTCCAAAAACTATTATGGCTGCCTTGACCGGTGTTTGCCTGTTAAGTGTACATTGGATCACCTGCGTCCCTGGATGTTGTTTCAGGACGCCATTTTTTCCAACATAGGGTTCTTGTACTAGGGCGATGGCGATACCCTTATCCCTTGCAACCTGAAGTAGTTCCGTAGTAGCCAATTTTGAGCGTTGCAGGTTTGCTTGGATGAACCGCAAACCTGTTCCGCCTGACATTGGGGGGAACGAGCTTTGATGCTGTGAGGTGCCCTTAGCAGTAGGAAACACGGGACCGCGCTATGGCATCCCATTTTTGCCTCTCTGGACATTCATCGCTGAAAGCGTTGTGTTCCAGGTTTGTGCCTGTTCCATGCTTGGTAGCGCAGTTCCTACATTTTGGGGGATTACCCTCTAGCCTCCCCTTGCATATCTCCCAGGTGTGGGACCTTCCGCAGTGGCTGCAGAGATTGTCCTTTTCCTGGCATACTGCTTTTGTATGGCCGAAACCAAGGCATTTGGTGCACTGCACCAGAGGAGAATGATCAAACACAGGTCTCCGCTGGATACCTATGTGAACTTTCTCTGCCTCTATGAAGCGTTTATGTATGGGAGGGGAGACTTCTAGCACCAGATGACACTCGTGGGTATTTCGTGCTCTCTTTCTGTACCTAACCTTTATGGTACACTCCTTCAGATCCACATCCTGCAGGAGACGATTGTTTTGTGCCAACAATGTCTCCACAAGATAAGAATCCTTGTGGTGAGAGAGCACATCCCTCACAATAAGTAGGGGATTCCCTGCCTTAGCCACCTCTGCCTTGAGACCTTTGTCCATCCTGACTCGGTTTTGGACTAGTAGAAGGTCTTCTTTTGAGCTACAGCTGAGGACCACTTTACTGTTCTTGGCTTTCCGAACCTTATCAATCCTAGCGCCACTCGTTCTTGTGTCTAAGGCCTCTACGATGCGGTCAATCACATTATCACTTGTGTTTACAGGATTCGTAGATGTGATGATGAGGGTATGGTTTGGCCTGTGCGGTGGCGGCTTTGCAGCAATCTTGGCGTAAGTTGCCTTTGTGCCGCTTCTCGCCTCCGCATTTGTAAGCTCAGCTTCCAAGCTTAGGGCCGGTGGTAGAATCCTCATCTTTTCTTGCCGCAACGTTCGAAGCTCAGATGAAACCGCCTCAAGCCTCTCAGTAATTGGCTGCATCTGGTCCTCCATGTTAATGAGGACCTGTTGTGGGGCGGTTTCGGGCGCTTTTGGGATCTTAGACATCGCTGTAAGAATTTCGCGAATCTCTAGGATTTCCTTCGTATCTCCCGTTTCAGTATTTTGGGGTGGAATTGATTGCAGGTGATCCAGAGTTACTGTATTTATCTCCAGGATCTGCTGCGTCTTATCTTGTTCTTTTTGAAGGCTTCTTCGGAGCTCATCCAACTGGTTTTGTAGGGTGCTTACTCCAATTTTTAAGCTGGAGTCGTCCCTTCTGAGGAGTTCGATTTCTTTACTCCTATCCTCGTTGGTTATGGTCTCTCCAAGAAGCCTGAGCCGCTTATCTAGATCCCGGATTTCCTCTGCTGTTTCTCTAATTAACCTATGGGGTTCTTGAGTCTCAAAACCTTGCCAGTCGCGAATCGCTCTCGTCTCTTTAAGTGAGGTCTCGACATCACTTCTGACCAGAGACATCTCAAGTGTAAGTTTATTTGTTATTTCTACAATTTGTTTATTATGCGCCCTCTCCACCCGAACGAACTCAATCGCGTGTCTCGTCCTTTCTTTTTCCAGATTTGTTATGTGTCTAGATCTCGAGTCAGAGAGGGAAAGGACAATCTCGTAAAGGGTCTGCAGGCCTTCGAGTGCGATGACTTTGCACTCCCTTTTCATGTTTCCCGCAGCTTCTAACGCGTCCTTTCCCCTCAACATCACATCATTAGCAAGCTTAGTGGCCATGTCCATTTCGACCCCTATCCGTCTGCCAGAGTGTTCGACTAGCATGCTACGCCGAACTTTATGTGCAATAGGGGTGGCTAGGTCGATGAATGACGTGACTGACTCATCATCTGACATAATCTGTTTTGGTGGAGATATGCCACATTGCTCCCAATTTATAACCTTCTCCTTAACCGAATCCGAGGCTGACTGTGGTTCCAGAACTGTGGAGGATAGAGCAGACTTATCGCTCGGCTCCTGAAGAGTTTCGAGCTCCTGAGGAGTTTCGGGCTCCTTGGAGCGTTTCCTTCTTGGTGGAACCACAGGGGATGTTGCATGAGCGGTACCCTCCGACGACGCCTTTTTGACCGCGGTTACTCTCCCTGATGGTTTTGCCAGCTTCTCCGATTTTACGGATTTTGCGACCGTTTCTTTTTTGAGTACTCTCTGGCGCAACGATCGGTGTTTGTGTGAGGTGGCGGTGACTGGAAGGGCAACCTTTGCCTTCGGGGCGGATGTGGTCGCAGAAGAAGAAGACATTTGTATATTTGATAAAGATATCTCTAGATGAAAAATTAGTGTAAAAATAAACAAAAGAAATTTCTTATTCTAAATTATGCTATACTTAATTAACTAACCTAGTGTTCCTTAATTGCTGGTGTTCTGCGTTTATTGAGTAACGTCTATGGTGAAACGCGCCAGGGCCTTGGGGTGAAGTGGGCCCTGCGTGGTGAGTGTTGTTCTGCAGTGCTGAATGTCTTCCAGGAGAGAACCTCAAGGTAAAGAGAGGAGAAAAGGAAATGGAAGTAAGAATTTGAGGATTCTATTGGGGCCAAGTTGTAGTGCTCCTTATCCCGATTTCAGAGATACCACACACTAGGGGTCTATCTCTTCTGGTTAAGGAGAAATGGCGTGAGGGGTTTTTTGGAGGGGGGTCGGGGGGAGGGAGGGGGGTTCTTGGGGAGGTTGGGGGAGGTTTGGGGGATGTGGGGGGTTTAAAGGGGGGTTCTTGGGAAGGGGGTTGGAAGGTTTGGGGGGTGTTTGGGGGTTGAAAGGAGAGCTTGGAGGGGCTTGGGAGGGGCTTCAGGTGAGTTTAGGGGGATTGCAGGGATTAGGGGGGTTTTTAAGGGAGGGGTTAGTGGGGGGGGGTTGTGTGGTAGGGGGGAAAGGAAATCCCTTGGAGCCAAGTTGTACTGCTCCTTATCCCGATGTCAGGGATACCAAACACCAAGGGTCTGCCTCCTCTGGTTAAGGAGATGGACCGCGGGGGGGTGAGGTAATCCCGAGGGGTAAAGGAGTAGAGGGGAATGAAAAACCTTTGGAGCCAAGTTGCACTGCTCCTTATCCCGATGTCAGGGACACCAATCACTTGGATCTACCTCCTCTAGTTAAGGAGATAGGCCGCGGGGGGGTGAGGAAATTCTGAGGGGAAGGGGGAGGAGGGCTAAAAATTTAGGAGGGTGAGGTATGTGGGAAGAGGAAGGTCCTGGTCTGCCCGTCCAGATGAGTCCAGACACGGGTATCCCAGGTATAAGGGTTTAGGAGTTACCTTGAGGTCTACTTGAAGAGCTGGTGGCCTGATGAGGATCCTTCACGCTGATCTTCAACAAGGGGCGAAGTCCCGGAGCCGGCTTCGAAGCCTTCACGCCGGTGCTTAGTGGTGCTCGGACGTCACGCCTCGTGTCGATTTGGGGTTACACGTGTGGCGGCCACGCGGTTTTGGAGGTTAAATGCTCTCTATTCGGTGCCTTATAACTCCGTGGTTCATCGACGGATTTCCAAAATTCCAATGTCTCTGGATAGGCCTTTTGATATTCTTGAGAATGATGTTATAAAAATAAGAGATTGCACTAACCCCCTTGCCGGTATAAGGATCCAAAGTTCAGGGTCTCCTGCACCTGAACCCTATGAGGTGGACTGCTGCAAACGATAATCCTGGTGAGTTGGACACTTCGTAAACCGTAGAAAACACTTGTTTGCGCGAGGCTCGTAAAATCAATTTATTATTAATTTTTTTCCGCGGAGCCTTATGTTGTATGTGTCGATATTGGACTGTTACTCGGTTAGGTTAGGTTAGGTTAGGTTAGGTTAGGTTAGGTTAGGTTAGGTTAGGTTAGGTTAGGTTAGGTTAGGTTAGGTTAGGTTAGGTTTTTTTTTTTTTTTTTTTTTTTTTTTTTTTTGTCGTCTAGAAACGACTCTACGTAGACCCTCTGACTTTCCTCAGAGACTTTATTTTCCTATTTTATGGAAAGACAGGGTTTCAATTTTTATTTCTGTCCCGGGTGGGATTACATAATTTCTTATTATCTAGTACATTTTTTAATCTTATTTCTAACAGACTTTGTTAATGTTTCTTATAGCTAGTCTTTATTTATTGACATTTTTATATTTATACAGTTTATAGGGTTTTAACTATATTTATACATAATTATTATTTATATAAAGTTATTGTACATAATCTAAATATCTTATGTTCTATGGGTTTGTTGTATGCATATAATATATATTTAATAATATATATTAATCATAAATGTTTTTTTATCTATTTGTTCCTTTTTATAACTATATTTGCTAATTTAGTACAGTAGTTTATGAATTTACTTCTTATCTGTTTATTTGCCATAATTTTACTGGTATTTTCAGCTCTAAGGTTATAGTCTATTAGGATTTCAGCTTCATATCTCTCGCGACCAAATACCGGACATTCAAACAAGATGTGTGCTATAGTTTCATCTTTTTCAGGCTCACAGATACACGATGGGTTTTCCTTACACTTAAAACGGGCCAAGTAATGGGAAAACCCACCGTGCCCCGTCATGACCTGCGTCATAACGTTGTTTGTTTCCATCTGCTTTATTGTTCGGTGGGCTTTGATGGCATCCGGGAAAAACATTTTTGTAACTGCTGCAGTTTCACCCGACTTGTACCTATGGTTCCATTTGTCAAGCGAATCCATGCGGATTTGTCGCTTGACAAAAGAAGCCGGGCACAAGTCGTAGTCGGGCTTTTTCTTGCTGTTCAGGGCCGCATCCTTAGCCAACAAGTCCGCCTGTTCGTTGCCCTCCAATCCTGCGTGAGCTTTTATCCAGAATAAGGTAACTTGCTTGTTCTGCTTTCTACTGGCCTTAATATTTATTCTTGCCTCCACTGCTAGGGGATGGAGAGCACCCTGGTTGGTTATGGATTCAAGTGCCGAGCGTGAGTCACTGTAGACCCCAAAACTTTCTTCTGGGCGCTGGAGGATCACCCTTGTGGCTTTACATATGGCCAGCAGTTCCGCCTGATAGACTGTGCAGTACGGTGATAGTTTAAGCTTGAAAGATTTAGTCTCGGCTTTGCTGTCCCATAAGGACAACGCCGCTCCAACTTTACCTTCAATCTTACTACCATCAGTGAATATTCTTACTGCTTGGTGGTTGTGGTCTTCTACTTGTTGCCGGTCTATCAGGCTCATGAACTCCAAGCTCATATGTTCTGCCGGGTGCTCCGTCTTGGCATATGCTACCACGTGTTCCACCTCCCTATCTCCTAGCGCTGACGTGAGTACCCCTCTCTTTGCCTCATACAGGGCGGCTGCCTCCTGTATCCTGAGATCGAGAGGTAGTATTCCAGCCAGCACCAGTGCCGAGTGTAGGGAGACGGTGCGATATGCCCTGCTCAGTTTCTGGGCGAAGCCTCTTTGGACTGCGTTAAGTTGCTTCTGCGTCCCCAGTTTCTCCGCGGATCGTGCCCAGGCACTTGCTGCGTACATTATTACTGGCTCAACCGTTGCCGTGTAAATAATTCGTGTCACTTCCGGGTGGAGTCCCCAGCTTACTTTGGCTGCTCTGGACAACTGCTTGTAGATGTTGAGCGCCTTCTTGCAGACTTCTGCGACGTGTTGGTTAAATGTTAACTTGTGGTCTATTATCAGCCCCAGGATTTTGATATCTGTGGACATGCCTATGTCGACCCCGCCCATGTTCAGCAGTGGTGTGTCATATTTTAACTTTCTGGTGATGATCATGGCCTTCGTTTTTTGCGGCGCAAATTTAAGTTTATTTTTGACCCCCCACTCCTGGACATGGGCAAGGGCGGCATTGGCTTGTCTCTGCACCTCCTGTGCTGTATCACCGTCGAAAATGAGAACAATGTCGTCAGCAAAAGCCTGGCAATAGTCGCCTCGCATCTCCAGATCTTTAAGCAGTGGGTCCAAAAGCAGATTCCATAAGATTGGGCCGCCAATCGATCCCTGAACACAGCCTTTGTTCGTTCGCTTTATGTGCTCCTGCCCTGCGTATCGCACTCTGACCTTCCTATCTTGAAGATAACTATCAATTACCCTTCTCAGATTAACTGGGCAACCTGCTTCGGCTAGTCTTACCCTGATGGCGGGCCACCATGCACTATCGAAAGCTCCCTCTATGTCCAGTGATATCAATACTATAAGCTTCTTCCTATCCAGTTTGCTCCGGATATGTTGCATCAGGTCATAGAGGGAGTCCTCGGTGCTACGCTGGGGCATAAATCCATATTGCCGAATGCTCATTCTCGGCAGCAGGTGCCACTTTAGCCGTCTCACCACCATCTTTTCGAAAATCTTGCTTAAGACCGGTAGTAGGCCTATGGGCCTATATGACTTCGGCTTGGTATATTCGGCCTTTCCTGGCTTCCTAAGGGCCACAACCGTAGCTTCTTTCCAGATGGTGGGAAAGTGGTTGAGGGCTAAGCATTTGTTTGCTAAGGCAAGAAACAGTTCGGAGTCATGTTTTATTGCTTGACTGCAGATATCAACTGTTAAGCCGTCTGCTCCCGGCGCCTTCTTTGGGTTGAAACCTTTAACAGCGAATATGAGCTCTTCAATGGTAAACGGTGGGTCATGGATCTCATCATGGTCCCAACCGTTTACTTCTTCAGCTGCCATTCTGATATGACTGTGGTCTCCGTTGTCATCTCCTTCCAGGTCTTCCGGGTAGAAGGTCTCAGCTAACAGCTTTGCTGATTCTTTCCTGTCCAAAACCCTTCCCTCCTTCATCAAAGGAAGGTCCTCCTGTCGTTTTGCTGTCCTACCTATAACCCTGTAAATTCCCTCCCATATTCCCTCCCTATCCTGTTTACTGCAGAACTCCTTCCAACTTTGAACTTGTGCTTTCTTTGCTTCATTCTCATAATCTTCTTTTGTTCTCAGGTACTCCTCAACCACCTTCTGCTTGCGGACTGGCGCTGCGCAACGGATTCGACGCTTCATCGTGGTGACCTTCTTCTTCAGTTTGGCAAGTTCCTCCGACCACCATGGCAAGGTAAGTTTACTGTTTTGTTTCTTTTTAGGGATGCTATTATTAGATGCTTCTACTATTGCTTTTGTGTAATGTTCAACTTTTTGTTCTAGTTTTATCTTATCTGTTATATTATCTATTTCGCTTTTGTTAACTTTATTTATATCCAGCAATTCGCCCAATTTCACACGAAATTGGTTCCAATTGGCTTTTTTACTATTAAATATTCTGGTAGTTCTAATGATATCCATACCCTTTGCTTGTGTAAGTCTTATCTTTAATGTCACTACATTGTGGTCGGAACTTGTCAGACCTACTTCTACCTTCCAGTCCTCAATAAGGTTAAGCATCTCCGTCGCACAGGCCGTCAGGTCTATAAAGCTGGTGATCTGCCTATTTCCCCTTATTGTGTCAAATGTCGGAGTATCACCTTGATTTAGCACCTGGAGCTCCATTTGTTCAAGAGTTCCAGCCATGTCTACTCCCCTACCATCAATTTTCGAACTACCCCACCACGAATTTTTCGCGATTGCGTCGCCCCCTATCAGGAGTTTTCCTTTCCCAACGTACTCTTTGATCTTCCTCAGATGTTCTAGATACGGCTCGATTGATTTAGTTGGCTCGAAATAAAACGAGACCGCCACGATCTCCCAGGCACTTGTTCGCAGTTTCACTACAACGATATTATTCGTAGTGAACTCCGGACAGAGGATGGCATCTATTTCGCTGTCGAAAACGACAATTGCCGATTTAACAACTTCATCCCCTTGATTTGTGCTCTGGAAGATCCTGGCGCTCCCGTAATTTCTTAACATACCTACGTTCCCGGTGTATGGTTCCTGAAGGAGCGCAAAGACCATTTTCCTTTTGTCCGCTTCCAACATAAATTCGTGCGTCGCTAGTGCCTTCCTTTGCAAATTGGCTTGTGCAATGAGGTATGTCTTTGCGCTTGTTTGGGGTGCATTTGTGCCCGGGACCACTTTAGCAATACGCCACCGTGGCCCGAGCCAATGCCTCCCACTTTCTTCGGATAGGACATTCCCCACTGAAGGCGTTGTGGTCAACCCTGTCAAGTTTTGCGTGACTGCAATTTGTGCATGATGGCAGGACGTCCGCGAGCCAATTTGCACATTCCGACTTCATGTGGGGTCCCCCACAATGGCAGCACTTCTCCACCGTCTCTTTACAGAACCGTCTTCCATGACCATACCCCAAACAGAGGGAGCACTGTACTAGTGGCGATTGATCCGCAACTCGCACTCGTTGGAGATCAATTTGGACGGATCCTGCATCAACTAAGCTCTGCCAGATTCTGGGGGACACCCTGACGACAATATGATGCGTGTGAGGGTTTCTTGTTGGCTTTTTGAACGCGATTTCGAGTTTTTGGTCAGTTAGGTCTTTAAGAACTCCCTTGTTCTGGTTTCTCAAAGAGTCGACGACGTCTTTGTCTGTGTTGTATTTTAGTACATCTTTGAGGATCACCAGGGGGTCCTTGTTTCTCATTTCTTCAACGTTCAATTCTGTGTCTCCTTTGAGTCTTTCCTTTACTCTCTGTCTTTCCTCGTTTGTTCTGCACCCGACGATAATTTTGCGATCTTTTGCCTTCCTTATCCTTTCCACCGCTATTCCACTTTCTTTGGCATTCACCACCTTTCTTATCCTGTCCAGGACTTGCTCTCCAGTCTCATTTTCATCAGTGGCCGTGACTACGACAGAGTGTAGCGCGGTCTGCTCTGACCTCTTAGGGAGCACCGCTGCCACACTGGCGTAAGATTTCTGTCTCTCGTGTGACTCTCTGTCAAGACTTTCCCTTAACTTCTCCATTCTTTCGTTGTTTTTTTGGAGAAGTCTTGAGTTTTCTTCAAGCTTTCTGGAGAGCTCACCTTCATCAAGAGGTTTTCCTGGTAATATTACCGTTTCTGGTGATTTTTCTTGAACACTCACCTGTTTTTTCCCACTTTCCCCTTCTTTAACAAGTTGGTAAAGTCGGCTTAGAGCGTACTTGACTTCGGTTACGATTTCCTTCTTTGTATTTCGGGAGGTTTTAAGGTGTTCCGTGGCAGTATCTAGGCACGCCTTAGCCTCTGCCAACCGATCAGTGTACTTATGGCTTCTATTTTGGAGTGATGATAGATTGCCTGCTGCCTCCGTTGACTCTCGTCGCGTCTCTACCCTAGGCTGGACCTGTGACGTAGATGGCTTTGGTTTTGGCTTTGGGGGCTCCGCCGGTTTGGTCTTATTTGCGTATGTCGGGGATTTAAGGAGTGTGTCCGATTTCCCATGTTCCCACTCCCCAATACTCCGCCTCATGCTCGCGGTATGACTTGAGTGGGGTACTGGAATTGGGCTCTTTTTTACTTTTGGTGGTGGGTCTAAAGGAGTCTCTACTGTGGGCTTTTGCTTTACGGGTGTTCTGTGTCCGAACATCCTGATGTTTCAAAATAGAATGAGTGTGTAGTCTTTTAGAGGGACTTATAATTTATATTATTGATATTTTTAAGATTGTAATTTAAATGATTATAGTACCGTAACTTTCTGTTTCAGATTCCTCGTGGGACGCGGTGACTACGCCGCGTGCAAGAACAACGGGTCAACGTCTGTAATGCTGCGCAGGTAAGTAAAATACCGTTTTTTACAAAGTTTGTAAAAGTTATATATAAGTCAAAATAGAGATGATAATAATAACTATGTTAATCTTTCTGTTTCCGGTTCCTCGTGGTAAGCGACGACGACGCGGATGAAAGCAACGGGTCAAGGACTGTGTGAATGCACAGGTAAGTAAATTACCATTTGTTAAAAAATATAGTAAAAGTAGTATATAGAATGAAGAATATCAAAATAAAAATAAAATACGGTGATGGAAACAAACTCTTCTGTCAGTTTGACTCTACCTAGAGTCCTGGCTCGAAAAAGACGTCAAGCAAAAGAGACTCTATCACCATGACAAAATCCGGTCAAATTTGAATTATTGGTCTCGGAGATACGAAGCAAAAAATGCGAATTCTAAACTTGATCTTAATATTCGTCTATCTTATACTAATTACTCACTAAATACGTACTAATAAACTTCCCGCAGCTAAAAAGCGGTTTTTCAAAAAGAATTCACAAAAGTAGAGTCCAACTCTACTTTTCGCTCTATCACACTTCTGTCAGTGGTTTGCGTTAAGATTAAGACAAACAAAAATAAAAATAAAACTACCCCCAATTTTTAACAAAAAAGTCCCAACTCAGCCAATCGAAGAGCTAGAACTCTGGAATTTTCTTTGGACGATTTCTGACCACCTCAAGGTCAAAAAAGGGCAAGGTAACTTTTTTTGTCAGATTGATACTTTAGCAGGTACAGCCAAAAAACCGTCCACTCCAGAGTTCACTGGACCCCCTGCTCCTCAATTTGCAAGTCAGAGGCTTGAAATTTGTTGTGGTGAAAATTATGAGTCTCAAGATACTAAATATAATATTGAAAAGAAATGAAAAGCCACAACAGATTTTAAATTTCGAAAAAACCCAAAAAAAATATTTTAACCCAGCACAAATACACTAATCCTATGTTTTTTGTTCCAGATTTTGGCGCCAAAGTCACTGCTTCAACCGGTCAACCAATGTCCGTACCCAGGTAAGTCAAATAGAATTTAAAAATAATAATAATATATAACTATTTTATCCAAAGTACAAAAAGAATTTTCTGCTCTATGCCGAGCCAGTCTTATACCCTAAGTAGCCTAGAAACAACTTAAACAACTCTATAGTCGATTTAAAAAGATTTTTAATTTTAAAATTTTGTTCTAGAGTCTGACTCTACTTTTCACTCTACCTGATGGGTAGAGAAAATTTAAAATTTTTTACATATACTATCTAGATAGTATATGCAAGCTCTCGTCAAATTTGACCTAACTCTCTCCGTTTCCGAGATAAACGGGCTTTTGTGAAATTTAAACTTAAAAAATTTATATCTAAAAAACTAGTTGATCAAGAGTATGTGAAATTTTTATCATAGGTAGAGGACCTGAACGTTAACAATAATAATATATAAAAAGTATAGGTCGTCGATAGTTCTACAAAGTTATAATTTTTTGAAAATTCGTAAAATTTTGAAAAGTCCATAAAAAATTGAAAACTTAACTTCCTGAAAATCTTGAAACGGCTTTGAAGTCTTCTTGGTGTAGTCCAAAATTTTTCTGAAGTCCGTTTTTGTCCAGCGACCCTGGGTCACCGACCTCGTGGACACGTGGCTTTTGTTTTTTTGCCGATATCTCAGCACTCCTGTGCGAGAAAAATCGGCAAAAAGTGTCAAAATGAGGACCCCTAGAAAGCCTTCCTAGAGGTACAATAAAAAGTTCACGTCACCGCTGAAACGCGTGAGATAATCCACTTTTTGTATAAAGTTTTTTCACAAATTTCACTTTTTTGCAAATAACTTTGTGTGCACTTCACTAAAATAAAAAAAAAAAATTCACTTGCTTGTGCGCCTTTCACTTCCGCAACTTCTGATATATCGCAAGGGTATAAAAAGCGATAAAAACTATTTTTCGCGATTTTTACGAGCGTGGAAGGGCCTTTGAACGTGGCTCACTCGAGTGCGGCTCGAGCGTGACTGGTTAGGTTAGGTTAGGTTAGGTTAGGGCGGGTCTGTGTTTATCCATTAATAGTTGGTTTGGCCTAGCTCCGGTTTTGGATAAATACGGGCCTTCCTTGCCCGCTCCGCGAGCGGTTGAGGAGGCGAATGGTCTTGAGAGGAGCGCAACAGTCGTTGATCCTCAAGGCAAGTCTGGTGGTCATCCTTCACGTGGTTGCTGCCTGTTATTGGTCTATTTCCTTCTGAAATAGACGTAACGAAAACCACCAGGCGCCTTCACGGTCCATTTGGGCCGTGCGGGTTGTAGGGTCCGTGCCCCGGACTGTTGGCGCGGTGTCGTCCTGCTCGGTTCCCGCGGGCCGGCTGTATGGGTCAGTCTTCTTGCGGGAATCTGGTTGGGGTGGCGCTTCAATGGCGGTTTGGGGTGCGGTAGGGACGGGTCCGCTTGCGGGCGTAGGTGTAGACCCCTGTTTGCGACTGGCAGTTCACTCGGGTCCCTCTCACTCGAGTGTGCTTCCACTTGCAAACGGGGAGGCGTTTCCTTCGTATGCTCTAGGTGTATTTAACAGATACATCTGGAGGATGCGCGGGCGTATGTGTAGGAACCCCTGTTTGCGACTGATGATGCACTCGGGCCTCGACGCGAGTGTGTTTCCATTTGCAAACGGGGAGGCGTTTCCTTCGTATCCTCTAGGTGTAGGATCCCATACATCTGGAGGATACGACGGAGGTTTGGCGGGCGGTCTCTCTCCAGGTCACTGTATCTGTGTGTGCAGTGACACGGAAAAAGACCGCCAACGGGATGGAAGGTTGGTGTAGGGATGGTGGTCGGTTGGCTCTTCATCGGATGGTCGGTAAAGAGCGGGCCGACCATCATCCTGACACCAACTAGTGAGGCGTTTCCCCCATTTTGGGGAGGGAAGGGGCTCTCCGCGTGTCCCTCTGAATAGCAGAGGGCACAGTGGAGGGCCAGTGTGAGGTGCCCGATGGGCGTGGTGGAGTGCCTCTGTTTGCGACTGGTGGCATACTCGAATTTCGAGTGTGGCACCACTTGCAACGGGGAGGCGCTGCCCTCTCATCACCCAGGCAGAGCGGCTCCCTGCTATGCCTGGATGACGAGACGGCAGGGAAGGGCTGTTTGTTCCCATGTTTGTTTCTGACTGGAATCGGAAGCAAATGTGGGAATAAACGGCGAAGAGGTGTTTTGCCTTCTCTACCTTCCGGGCGTAGCCAGTTCACACCGTCGGACTGAACTATGCTTGGAAGGTAGATGACGGCCAGGAAGGAAGTGACATCTCTCTCTTTCTCCACAAAGTCGTGAGTTTTTCTCGCGACTTTGTGGTGAAAGAGATTGATGTCGCTGGGCTCGCGTGGTGGTTGGGGTGAGGGCCCCGGCCACCCTCCTACGAGCCCGTGGACGGTGGCAGCACGGTGTGGACCCTGTGCTGCCACAATTTGGAGGGAGTTTTTGTGGTTGGTCTTTTTGGGCCAACCACGGGACGGGCCCGAAAGGGCACCGCGCGAGATGGGCACCGGTGCGTTCCTATGGAGATCCCGGAGCCCATCGACATGCGCAGAGGATGGCCACCGGGGGGGTTTTAGTGAGTCGGTCGGAGTCCCGGCAACCTCACATAACCCTATCACACCCTCAAAGGTGATAGGGTATCTTGTTGAAGATTTCCCCCTCGACAGCAAAAAAAAAAAAAAAAAAAAAGGTTAGGTTAGGTTAGGTTAGGTTAGGTTAGGTTAGGTTAGGTTAGGTTAGGTTAGGTTGGGCGGGTCTGTGTTTGTCCATTAATAGTTGGTTTGGCCTAGCTCCGGTTTTGGATAAATACGGGCCTTCCTTGCCCGCTCCGGGAGCGGGTGAGGAGGCGAATGGTCTTGAGAGGAGCGCAACAGTCGTTGATCCTCAAGGCAAGTCTGGTGGTCATCCTTCACGTGGTTGCTGCCTGTTATTGGTCTATTTCCTTATGAAATAGACAGAACAAAAACCACCAGGCGCCTTCACGGTCCATTTGGGCCGTGCGGGTTGTAGGGTCCGTGCCCCGGACTGTTGGCGCGGTGTCGTCCTGCTCGGTTCCCGCGGGCCGGCTGTATGGGTCAGTCTTCTTGCGGGAATCTGGGTGGGGTGGCGCTTCAATGGCGGTTTGGGGTGCGGTAGGGACGGGCCTGCTTGCGGGCGTAGGTGTAGGGACCCCTGTTTGCGACTGGTGATGCACTCGGGCCTCGACGCGAGTGTGTTTCCACTTGCAAACGGGGAGGCGTTTCCTTCGTATCCTCTAGGTGAAGGGTCTCATTCATCTGGAGGATACGACGGAGGTTTGGCGGGCGGTCTCTCTCCGGGTCACTGTATAATGAGAGTGCAGTGACACGGAAAAAGACCGCCAACGGGATGGAAGGTTGGTGTTGGGGTGGTGGTGGGTTGGCTCTTCATCTGGATAATGAGGTAAAGAGCGAGCCGACCATCACGCTGACACCAACTATTGAGGTGTTCTCCCCATTTTGGGGCGGGAAGGGGCTCTCCGCGTGTCCCTCTGATTAGCAGAGGGCACAGTGTGAGAGCCGTTGTGAGGTGCCCGATGGGCGAGGTGGAGTGCCTCTGTTTGCGACTGGTGGCACACTCGAATTTCGAGTGTGACGCCACTCGCAACGGAGAGGCGCTGCCTCCTCATCACCCAGGCAGAGCGGCTCCCTGCTGTGCCTGGATGATGAGACGGCAGGGAAGGGCTGTTTGTTCTCGCGTTTGTTTTTGTCAGGTATCGGAAACAAATGCGGGAATAAACGGCGACGAGGTGTTTTGCCTTCTCTACCTTCCGGGCGTAGTCAGTTGCGAGCACTCTGAACTATGCTTGGAAGGTAGAAGACGGCCTGGAAGGAGGTGCCATCTCTCTCTTTCTCCACAAAGTCGTGGGTTTTTCTCGCGACTTTGTGGTGAAAGAGATGGATGTCGCTGGGCTCGCGTGGTGGTTGGGGTGAGGGCCCCGGCCACCCTCCTACGAGCCCGTGGACGGTGGCAGCATGGTGTGGACCCTGTGCTGCCACAATTTGGAGGGAGTGTTTGTGGTTGGTCCTTTTGGGCCAACCACGGGACGGGCCCGAAAGGGCACCGCGCGAGATGGGCACCGGTGCGTTCCCATGGAGATCCCGGAGCCCATTGACATGCGCAGAGGATGGCCACCGGGGGGGTTTTAGTGAGTCGGTCGGAGTCCCGGCAACCTCACATAACCCTATCACACCCTCAAAGGTGATAGGGTATCTTGTTGAAGATTTCCCCCTCGAAAGCAAAAAAAAAAAAAAAAAAAAAGGTTAGGTTAGGTTAGGTTAGGTTAGGTTAGGTTCCCCCCCGAGGGTTCCCGCCTTGGCGTGGCGGGGGGGCTCAGTAACCGTGGCTTGGTGGACCACGGTGAAGCGAAGAGGAACCAGAGGTGGACCGCTCCTATGGGCTTTGCGTCCAAGCCCAGTATGGAGCGGTACAAGTAGGTGGCGGTGGCGTATGGGCGCCATCGCAACTGAGGTGGGCCGCGGTGCCGTATGGGTGGCATCGCGGCTGAAGGATGGAGGCCGCGGCGGGAGAGGACTGCCGGTGTTGCGTTGCCGCTTTCCCTGCCTTCCGCGGCCTTGACGGGGTCGCCACCGTTTGATGGCGGACGCGGTGGGGCCGCAGTGGAAGAGGAGTGACGGTGTGTCGTTGCCGCTCTCCCTATCCTCTGCGGCCGAAGTGGCAGGCGATGGGGCCACTCATCAGACCCGTCGCAGGGGGACCTCGAGCGTTCAGTCACGGGGATGGCTGGGCGCTCATTTTGCTGGTCGGGTCCCCGAGGATGTGGTTACGGCACGCCATGGTTGTTCTGGGTGTCGTAACGGGGCGGAGCCCCCGAGGAGGGTCCGGAGACGGACGGCCGCGGCGGGTTCGCGGAGGTGTGCGAAAGCGTTCCCGTGTTCCCGCCACTAGCGGCGGAGAAGGAACACCGTGAGGTTTTAGTCGGTAGGGCGGTTCTTAGGCGAGTCCGACATACCCTGCCCGCTTCCCTCGGGTGGGCGGGGATGCGTTAATGCATTTCCTCACGAAAAAAAAAAAAAAAAAAAAAAAAAAAAAAAAAAAAAAGGTTAGGTTAGGTTAGGTTAGGTTAGGTTAGGTTAGGTTAGGTTAGGTTAGGTTAGGTTTTTTTTTTTTTTTTTTTTTTTTTTTTTTTTTTTTTGACGTCTCGAAACGTCACTATGCGTTCACCACAGACCTTCTTGTCCGTGCTCTTATTTAACTAGGTTTTTATTTATTAACTCTTTTTCTTGTACATATTATTTCTTTCCATTTTAACTTACTCAATAAACTAAGGAAACTTAGGGATAAGGTTACATTGGGTTTTACAATTATTTGATATTTTACATAGTTGCTTATGAGCTATATATTACTAAGGATCTTTATTGCTTAAACTATGGGTTACATTCTTACAGTAGTTGAATTTAAAGACTAGGTTTCAAACATTTAAACCTTAATTTCAACAATGACTTTTAATACAAAAATAACATATGTTACTGACTCCCACCCCCTTCCTCTGGCATTCCAGCCAGAGCCTCCCACACCACAGCGTTGCGATCTTTTATTGCCATTTTCAGATTGTACTCAACGATGGTCTTAGCTGGCGCTGCCATTGCTCGCTCGGCGAAGTATCCTATAGCGTCCTTGGTGTCGTCGGCGTAGTAGGTGCAGCTGTTTGTGTGCCGCGATATAGCTACTACTGCGTGTGGAACGCTCTCATGCAACTTCATCTTGCGCCTAGTATTGATGACAACAACAGATTCATAAGATAAACCCTGAGCTTCGTGTATGGTAAGCGTACGCGATCCTGCACCCTCTCCGTAACCCTGGTTGATGAGGGTTTCCTTCTCCTCCTGGGTGTGAACAAGGAAGAGTGTGTTGGGAGGGTCCTTGGAAATTCGCGCGCCTGTGTAACTTTTCAGCTTCAAGGATTTAACTATGGGCTTGGACGAGTATATGCCAGAGTAGACTTCTCGTAGGGCGTACGCGACATCCATTGGGTTCCGATGCGTGCACAACAACTCCTGGCTGATGTTAGCTACCAGGTTTGGGCGATTGTACCTTATCTCGAAGAGGTTGTTCCTGTCGATATAAGGCAGTTGGTTCACATCTCCAATGAGGACAACTTCACCAGCGTTAGACAAACGAGAAGCCATGACAATAGCTCCGAAATGGTTCATGAGAGCCTCGTCTATCGTAAGACGAAAGCATTTCTCCCGGAAACCATTCACTAGAACTGAAGCCATAGTGCGCACCTTGGTTTTAGCCAAGTTTCCAATGCGCTGCGCTAGCTTCTCTTTGAGGTCGTTTGCTGCCTCTGTCGTCGAGGTGATGATGGTGTCCTTGTCCACGTTGAAGTGCTTTACCACCCAGGTTGTTTTGCCGCATCCTGGAACTCCGTTGATCCAGCGAATATTTGGTACCGCCCAGTTATTCCAATCTGCCTCCTGACCCCCCGATATGGTTTTACCCTTTTCGAGGATCCGGTCATCTAGCATAATTTTGGTACACTGGGCTACAACCACTATTGGGTCACTTTCTGGAGTCGCGAAACTTGGTTTTTCAGTCTGCCCCGTCTCACCCTCCTTTTGTGCCACAAAACCACTTGTTGCATTGTAAGCCGCCATATAACTACCTGACATTGTACCCTTTATTACTTGGGATTTGTCATTGTCGTATATGGCAGCCTCCGCCTCCTCGAGTCTCACCTTTAGGAGGCTTTCATTTCCTTGCTCAAAGGTCTGCAAGAAGAAGGTTAGGTTAGGTTAGGTTAGGTTAGGTTAGGTTTTTTTTTTTTTTTTTTTTTTTTTTTTTTTTTTTTTTTTTTTTTTTTTTTTTCGCCGTCTAGAAACGGCACTACGTTGTGTCCCTCTGACAGGAGTCAGAGACTTTTTTATTCTAAGGTCATTTCCCACAGATTTTATTTATTATGTTACCCATTAGGGTTAAAAATAGATTGCAAAACTATTTACAATAGACTCTTGCTTGTCTTTTCAACATCTATCTTCCTGCAATATTTTATATGGAAGGAGGGGTATAGGGTTTCTTTTTATTATCTTACCCAACAAACTATAATTTTACATGAATTACTTAAATTCGACTACTCGTCTAGACATTTGGTTCTTATTTCTATCCAAATACATTATTTTATTTCTATATTATTTATGCTACGGTTTTTTAAGGGTACATATTATATATTATATTAAATATATGATAGTTTTACCTATATTACTACTTATTTTTATAAACTACTTTTCTTGCTATATTCTTACAAAATTCAATAAAAATATATCTACTTTCCTTATTTTCTATTATTTTATACAAGTTATTTTTATTTATTTCAATACCAATTTCAATTTCTGTTTCAAATCTTTGCCTTCCATAGACTGGACATTCTATTATGACATGTAGTGCGCTCTCTTCTATTTGCGGGTCACAAACACATGACGGATTATCCTTGCACTTAAAACGGTACAGGTACGAGGAGAATCCGCCATGTCCCGTCATTACTTGCACGATTATTGGCTCAAGCGTTATCTTGGTCAGTATATGGTATGCTTTAATGGCGTCTGGAAAGTAACACTTCGTTGTAGAAGCAGTTTCCCCACTCTGATACCTCCGATTCCATTCGTCAAGCGACCCCAGTCGGATTTGTCGCTTGACGAATGAAACCGGGCAGTAATCATAGTCTGGTCTGGTTTTACACCGAAGTGCTGCACTTTTTGCCAGTTCGTCCGCTCTCTCATTGCCCTGTAACCCCGCGTGTGCTTTGATCCAAAATAGTTGCAAAGAACCATTTTTTGCACTTATCTTGTTAATGTTTGCCCTTGTTTTGACTGCTAGAGGGTGGGGAGATGCGTTATTTACAACCGTTTCGAGAGCGGACCGTGAATCACAGTAAATATTGCTACTTGACACTTTGCTTCGTAGAGCTTGGTTTGTCGCTTCATACATGGCCAACAACTCGGCCTGATAGACGGTGCAGCATTGATCGAGCTTCAATTTTCGGGTACTTATCTCCGCACCATTATACCAAATGGATAATGCCGCGCCGACTTTCCCCTCAATTTTGCTGCCGTCGGTGAATATATTTAGGCCATTGATGTTATAGTGCTGTTCTAATGCTGCACCGTCTATTAGGCTAATAAATTTTGATGTAGCTCGCTGCGCGGGGTGCGGCATGTCCTCAAAGGGCGTTGGTACCTCCACTTCTCGATCTCCTATTACTTGCTGCGAAAAACCTTTCTTTACCTCATAAAGTGAGGCTGCTTCCCGGACTCTTATGTCCAATGGAAGCAACCCAGCAAGCAATAGTGCCGAGCTGAGTGACACCGTCCTGTAGGCCTTTATAATTTTCTGTACAAACCCACGCTGCACCACATCAAACTGCTTCCTAACGCTTATTTTATTTGTTGCAGGTGCCCATGCACTAGCCGCATACATAATGACGGGTTCAACCACCGCTGTATATATCGTCCTGATTATCGCTGGTTGAAGTCCCCAATGGATCTTAGCGGCCCTTGAGAGCTGTTTATAGAGGTTCAAGGCCTTGCAGCAGGTGTGCGCTACATGTCTGTTAAAGGTAAGCTTCTCATCTATAATAAGGCCCAAAATCTTAATCTCTTTGGACATGTCAATGCAGATCCCGCCCATGCTCAGGCGTGGGGTGTCGTACTTCATTTTACGCGTGATGACCATAGCTTTGGTTTTTTGTGGAGCGAACTTAAGTTTGTTTCTGACACCCCACTCCCGGACATACTCGAGAGCGGCATTGGCACGTCCTTGCACCTCAAGAGCCGTGTCCCCATCGAAAACCAGGACGACATCATCCGCGAAGGCCTGGCTGTACTCGCCTCGCTTCTCTAGTCCCTTCAGAAGAGGATCAAGGAGCAGATTCCAGAGAATTGGCCCCCCGATCGAGCCCTGAACGCAACCTTTGTGTGTTTCCTTGCAGAATTCTTCGCCGGCATATCTTACCCTAACCCGCCTGTTACTCAGATAACTGTCGATGACCCTCCTCAAATAAACCGGACAATTTTCCTCCGCCAGTCGGACCCTCATGGATGGCCACCAGGCACCATCAAACGCTCCCTCTATATCTAAAGACGCCAGTGTTACAATCTTCTTCTGATCCAGCTTTGTGTGAATATGTTGCATTAGCATATAGAGAGCGTCTTCGGTGCTCCTCTGGGGTATGAATCCGTACTGCCGTGTACTCATCCTCGGAAGCAGATGGTGTTTGATTCGGGCCATCAACATCTTCTCGTACACCTTTCCAAGCACAGGTAATAACCCTATTGGTCTGTATGACTTGGGCACGGTGTACTTATCCTTACCCGGTTTTCTAAGGATAACCACAATGGCCTCCTTCCATGGGTTAGGGAAATGCTGGTGTGTTAGGCATTTATTTAGCAATCCCAGAAACAGGTCAGGGTTGTTAGCGACTGCCTGACCGCATATATCAGCAGTGAGCCCATCTGCGCCTGGGGCTTTTTTGGGGTTGAAGCTGCCCATCGCCGTTTGGAGTTCAGTCAGCGTGAAAAGTGGATCACAAGAACCATCTTGTTCTCCATCATTCACTCGCTCCGCTTGTTCTCTGATGTGGCGATGTTCTGCGTTATCCCCCTCCGTGTGGTCATCAGGATAAAAGGTTTCTGCTAGCAACCTGACGGAACCCTTTGCGTCCAATGCTGATCCCTCCATCTCCAAGGGCAGATCTTCGTCCCTATTCCTCGTCCTGCCAATTACCCTGTATATCCCCTCCCAGAGCCCCTCCCTATCCTGCCTCCCACAGAACTCCTTCCAACTCTCAACCTGAGCCTTCTTCACCTCCAGCTCATATTCTTCTTTCTGTTTCAGGTACCCTTCAACAACACCAGCTCTCCGGACCGGCGCGGCGCATCTGATCCTGCGTTTCTTAGTGGTGACTACTTTTTTCATCTCTGCGAGCTTCTCGGACCACCATGGCATGGTAAGTGTTTCTTTAGTTTTCTTTTTTGGCATTGTTTTTGTGCTTGCTTCTGTGATTGTTTTGGTAAAAATTTCTATTGCTTTTTCTAAATTTTCTACTGTATCTATTTGGTGTATGTTTGTTAATGTTAATTTGTTGCTTATGTTTAATTGAGTAAGTTTCTCATGAAACATCTCCCAATTTGCTTTTTTTGTGTTAAAGAGCCTAGTTGTTCTAGTAATATTCATTCCTGTAGATTTTTTCAGTTTTATATTGAATGAAATGCCGTTATGGTCCGAGCTCGTGAGATTTTCTTCTACAAACCAGTCCTCCACCAAGTCCAACATGTCAGTCGAACAGGCTGTAACGTCGACATAGCTGTGGTATCGCTGGCCACCTCTTATGGTGTCGTAAGTCGGGATATTACCCGTATTTAAGACCTGGAGGCCCAGTTCGTCGAGAGTCCCCACCATGTCCTCACCTCTGTTGTCAATTACAATGCTCCCCCACCAGGTGCTTTTTGAATTTGCATCACCACCAATTAGCAACCTCGATGTCCCTAGCTTCTCCGTGATCCGGGTCAGATGTTCAAGGTATGGGCCTATGGGTTGATCTGGCTCGAAGTAATAGGACACCAGCGTGATCTTCCAGGCACTGGTTCGGACTCCCACCACAACGATGTTATTTGTGGTGAGTTGCGGGTACTGTATGATGTCAAGGCTTTGGTCGAAGACAACGATTGCCGCCTTAACAGTCCCTTCCCCTTGCTCAGTGCTTTGGAAGACCCTTACACCCCGACGTGTCCGCATTTTCCTTTCTGCGCCCACATAGGGCTCTTGGAGTAACGCTATGGCAACTCTGCGCTTGTCGGACTCTACCAGGATCTCATCGGTTGCTAATCTCATCCTTTGGAGGTTGGCTTGCATGATCTTGTACAGGGCGCCCTTAGCAATACGCCACGGTGGATCTCGCAAGTGTTTCCCACTTGCGCCTCACCGGGCATTCACTTCCGAACGCGTTGTGGTCTGCTCTGTCCATTTTTGCCTTAGTGCAATTGATGCAGCTAGGAGGTGCCTCCGCAAGCCAATCTGCGCAATCGGCCTTCATATGCGCGCCTCCGCAGTGGCTGCACACATCGACAGCATCATGACAGAATCGCTTCCCATGCCCGTACCCTAAACAGCGCGAGCACTGTATAAGAGGTGACTGGTCCGCGACCCTGACCCTCTGCACATCAATATGTACTGCCCCCGCATACGTAAGGCGTTGCCAGATCCTTGGTGATACTTTGGCGACCACATGTGCAGTGAGAGGATTTCTCGCTTTCCTTCTAAAGCGGATTTCAATGCGGTCATCATCACCACTCACATCACTCAACAAATGCTTGTTCTGTGTTCTGATGGCTTTGATGATGTCCTCATCAGTGTGGCTTTGAATGACACCATACAGCACTATAAGAGGGTCTTTATTCTTAATTTCCTCCACATTTAATTGCCCCCCTTTCTCTTCAATCCTGCTTTTAACCTTTCTCATTTCCCCTATGTCCCTACATCCCAGTATCACCTTTCTATCTCTTGCTTTCCTAATCCTATCAATCTTCACTCCTTCTTCCGTGGCATTTACATACTTCCTAATTTTTTCAAACACCTGGTCTCCCGTTTCCTGGTCATCGCTGGATGTTATGACGATGGAGTGCATAGCAGCTCCTTCCAGAGACTGTTGCCTTGTTGGACCGGCTGCGACACTGGCGTACGTGCCCCTTCCCTCGCACATCTCCTGCTGTGCCCTCAAAAGCTCGGTCAACTTGGCCATCTCCTCCTTGTTTTCTTTCAGCAGCTTACTATGCTCTCCCATTTGCTTCGACAGATCATCGAGGCCTGGTGTCGGTACCGTTACCAGTGCTGGTTCTGGTGCTGGTTCTGATGCTGGTTCTGGTGCTGGTAGTGGTTCAGGCACCTTAGACGGCCCTTTGCTCTTCACGCTATCCAATTCCTTGACCAGTTGGTATAGTCTTTCCACTGCTTGTGTTACCGCTGCTTTTATTTCGGTCTTAATATTCCTGGAGTTTCCAAGATTGAGTTTTGCCTTTGCGACGCAGTGCCTGGCCTCCTCTAGTCTGTCAGGTTTCTTCTTTATTTCTTGCTTTAACGGGCTTCCTGTAGACTCCCCAGAGACACTTTTAGTTTCTAGTCTGCTCTCCTGTGAGAGCGTTGGCTTCTGTTTCTGTTTCAGGTGCTCCCCCGACGGAACCCTTCTAGACGTAGAAGCAATCTGCTCTGGCGGACCCTTCGCTGCCTCTAATGAAACTCTACTCTTTACGGATCTGCTCTCCTGTGAGGGCGTCGTCTTCAGTTTTGGCTTCGAGGGCTCATCCAGAGCAGTGGCTCTCGAGGTGGAGGCTTGTGAAGCCTTCCCTGATTCCCACTCTCCTATACTTCGCCTTACACTAGGCGATCGCCTAGCTTTTGGTTCTATTGGAGTTTGTCCTGGTTTCTCAGGTGTCTGGCCTGCTGTCAAATTGTCTTGGGGAGAGTCGTCAGTGCCCTTTTGGGTCTTTGTGGGGGTACGGTATCCAAACATTTTGTTGGTGGTCAGAGGGACTTTTCAAAATAATATGTAAATTTGTATAAGTTGTAAATGATTATTTTGTGACGTTTATTACTATAATTATATTTAATTTGGTTAATTTTTATTTTTATTTTTATTATGAATTACGATGATGCACTAATGCTTTTATTCTAATTTCAGATTCCTGCCAAGTCCAGTCCAGAAGAGGTTTCGAGACTCAGGTAAGTTAAGGTAAGTATTTGAAACAGAAATTAAAAATTTTTCTTTAACCAGTCAATTATAATCTAAACTAATATAACTAAACCAATTGTATGCTTAAGATACTTAAGACGCGTCAAAGCAATATATCCAAAAAATAAAAATGCAAAAATAAAATTTTTGTAGAGTCAGACTCTACTTTTGCCTCTACTAAATTTGTTGTCTAGAGCTTCTAAAAATTAACATATACTATCTACGATAGTAGATGTTAGCTCCGGTCAAAACACCCCTAAAACGCTCTGTTTCCAAGATATTTGGCTTTTTGTGGTTTTTCAAATAGAAAAAACACGGCGGGCCAAATATCTCAGGGGTCGCGGGTCCGATTTGTAATCTGTAAGCAAGATCTTATGAGGGGCTTTACGAAGTACCAATGGGCACTTAAATTTCCCCCGGCAAACCAAAAAATGAATTTTCAAAAACAAAAAGTTAACAAATTTAAATCTACCAAATAATAAAACTCGGCCAATTGGAGAGCTAGAGCTCTGGAGTTTTCTGTATATGATTTCTGACCACCTCAAGATCAAAAAAGGGCTAGGTAACTTTTTCTGTCAGATTTGTATTTTAGCAGATACAGTCAAAAAACCGGTCACTCCAGAGTTCACTGGACCCCCTGCTCCTCAATTGGCGAGCCAGAGACTTGAAATTTTTTGATGTGAAAATTGTAATGCCCTGAATCTAAAATATAATAATGACTTTTAAAGAAATACTAAAACGAATTTTAAATTTACAAAAAACCAAAAAATTTTCACCAAAACTAACTCAAAAAATCCAATTTTGGTGAAAATTCCTAAATAAAATATGTTACTTAGACAAAAAGAGGGCCTTAATTTATCTTAATTAAAACTAAAAATCTACCGCTCAATTTACGGATACCTCATGGGACACCGGGAATTTCAAACTTTTTTTATCTAAAAAACTAGCTGATTGAGGGTATCTGAATTTTTTAGCACAGGTAGAAGACCCGAACCTTAACAGTTACAGTATACAAAAAATATATGTTATCGATAATTCTACAGAATTACAGAATTTTGAAAAAATACGAAAAATTTTAAAATTTTTAAAAGTCAATAAAAATGTCAAAAACTTAACTTTTTTAAATTTTCAAAATGCCTTCGGAGTCCTCTTTGTGTTGTCCAAATTGTCCAGTAGTCAGTTTTGGTCCAGCAACCCTAGGTCACTGACCTCGTGGTCACGTGGGTTTTGTTTTTTTGCCGATATCTCAGCACTCCTGTGCGAGAAAAATCGGCAAAATACGTCAAAATGAGGACCTCGGAAAAGCCTTCCCAGAGGTATAATAAAAAGTTAGGGTCACCGCTGAAACGCACGAGATAATCCACTTTTTGTGACAAAAAATTTCACAAAAATCACTTTTCTTCCAATAACTTTCTGTGCACTTCACTTAGAGAAACACTGATTTCACAGGCATGTGCGCCTTTCACTTCCGCAACTTTTGATATATCGCTAGGGTATAAAACGCGATAAAAACCTATTTTTGCGATTTTTTCGAGCGTGGAAGGGCCTTGGAACGTGGCGCTCTCGAGTGCGGCTCGAGCGTGACTGGTTAGGTTAGGTTAGGTTAGGTTAGGTTAGGTTAGGTTAGGTTAGGTTAGGTTAGGTTAGGTTAGGTTAGGTTGGGCGGGTCTGTGTTTATCCATTAATAGTTGCTGCGGCCTTGGATAAATGCGGGCCTTCCTTGCCCGCTCAGGGAGTGGGTGAGGAGGCGAATGGTTTTGAGAGGAGCGCAACAGTCGTTGATCCTCAAGGCAAGTCTGGTGGTTATCCTTCACGTGGTTGCTGCCTGTTATTGGTCTATTTCCTTCTGAAATAGACGTAACAAAAACCACCAGGCGCCTTCACGGTCCTTTTGGGCCGTGTTGGTTTTAGGTTAGGTATTGGCGGAGGCAAGGAGTCTCTTCTCCGCTTGGTAGGAGGTCGGCATGCTCATGGAGCTGCCATTGTGAGGGGTCCGTTTTCGGACCAGGTTGGAGACCAAATCCTAAGTTTTTAGCGCCTGGCGATGGGAGTATAGTGCGTGTGAATCTGGACCTGTTCTGCATGGCTCCACACACGGCCATGGTCGTGAGTGTAGTGGTGCAGTCCATGTCCGGGTTCACACGCAGTGTATGGTCGGGGGGAACCCGGCCGTTAGGGCGCCAAAGGGGACCTCACCCCTCCAAAAAGGGAAAAAAAAAATGAAATGGCAAATAGTGGAAAAACATTACCCCAGGGGGGTACCACCAGCTCAGCTGGTGGGGAATCCCTCCGTGCTACGGCACGCGGCCCATCGTATTCTGGGGGGGCCAACTTTTGCCTCGAGAGCTTAGGCTCTCGCCGTGAAAGTAGTGAGTCAGGAGAGAGAAGTAGGGAAAGAAGAGAAGAAGAAGTGGACTTGATTGTCTTGTCGGACGATGGTGCGTATCCGGTAAGATCAGCTTCAGCGACTAGTTTTACTTGTCGGGGATCAGTTGGTGAACGCGCTTTTTACAGCGATGAGGAGCACTCTGACAGTGGAACTAGGTCATTATCGAAGATTTCCACCGCTCATCGAGGACGCCGTGGTAGGAACCCAGTGCCGGACACGCATATTGGATTAGCCCGTGCAAAAGATGACTTAAAAAAGCCCAGTGCGGAAACGTACCGGCTTAACCGAGACAGTGAGGTTGAGTTGCCATCAGGGAAAAAAAAATGCCCTAGGAAAGTTTACTCCCATCTAAGTGGGGAGTCACTTTGTGCGGACGAACTGTGGAAACGCGCTCTGGAGGAAGTCGAGGTGATCCAGGAGCAGTCCCGCAAATCTAAGAACCTGAAAGGAACGATCAAAGGTACTATAAATCAGTCCTTGATCACAATACGTGACATTGTCGACTGTCTTAAGACGCGGAATGCCGATGACGAGACGAAACGCCTCCGGGCGGACAACGAAAGGCTCAGCCGGGAGCTGGCCAGTTTGAAGGCGGAACTAGCGGCTTTTCGGCGGGACTACGAGGAGAGGAACATGCGGGCTAACGCCGCTGCCTCACCCACTACCACCACCCCAGCGCTTTCCCAAGGGGTTGACATTGAAGATGTCGTACGTAGGGTGACCACTTCTGTGGGAGAAATGGTCAATGCCCGAATAGCTGGTATAGAAGACCGGCTTCTGCCTGCAAAGACGCTGCGTCCACCACTAGCAGCTGATAAGAGAAGAGTCATCCCTGTGCTGACCCCACCAGCCCTCACGACAACCCCTGCGACAGGGGTTCGTAATCAGGCTAGTCGCAAAACAGGTCCCTCTAATGGCAATGCGCAGACGTCCACCAAGCAGGCTCCAGCCTCCTCCACCGTCGACGAAAATGGAGATGAGTGGGCCACCGTTACCAAGAGGAGGAACCGCAAGGAAAAGACGAATGCCCCTGCCTCCAATGCCGCTTCTTCCGTGGTGAAGCCAAAAAAGCCGGCAGCGGTCACGAAGCCTAAGCCCGCTAGAAAAAAGAACAGCCCTGGCCTTCCTCGGTCAGCAGCGGTAATAATCACCCTTCAACCAGAGGCTCTGAAAAAAGGGATGACGTACACAGACGCCCTGACAAAGGCAAAGGCATCGATAAACCTTGCTGAATTAGAAATTGAGGGAGTTCGATCGAGGTTAACCGCGACCGGAGCCAGAGCACTGGAGATTCCCGGAACCACCAGCGGTCCGAAAGCAGACCTTCTCGCTGAGAAGCTGCGGTCTGCCCTCGGGGACGATGTCCGAGTTGATCGCCCGGTGAAGAGAGTGGACTTGCGCATCAGTGGACTAGATGACTCGATCTGCAGTAATGACATAAGTGCGGCAATTGCCGCTATAGCAGATTGCTCCCGCGATAACATAAAGGTTGGGGAAATCAGAGCGGGACCTGGAGGCTCGGGTGTTGCAATTGTGCAATGTCCTGTTCAAGCGGCTAAAGTTGTGCTGAAGAAGGGCAGACTTTTGGTTGGCTGGAGTTCTGCTCGGGTCTTTCCATTGGACACACGACCATTGCGGTGTTACCGTTGCATGGGTGTCGGCCATACTCGGCAGCTATGCCCTTCAGAGAGAGACCGCGGCGAGCTTTGCTTCCGTTGCGGTCGAGAGGGGCATAAATCTGCGACCTGTTCGGCTGATCCAAGGTGCGCTATATGTACGGATGCGCGACGCCCAGCTGGTCATATGATGGGGGGCAGAAAGTGCAAGCCCCCAGCTGTCAAGGGTAAACTGGCTCTTACACGTCAATCTTCCCCTAAGACGATCCGTAGCGACGCGGAGAGAGAGGTTCTGATGTCTGATTAGTTATGTTTAGATCACGACATCACAACCTACTCCAGACGAACCTTAATCACTCTGCCTGTGCCCAAAGCTTGCTTATGCAGGCGTTGGTAGAGTGGAGTATCGATGTTGCTGTTGTTGCCGAGCCGTACAGTGTCCTTGATGGTCCCAACTGGGCTGGCGACACGGATGGGTTAGTTGCTATTATTTCCGCCAACACTACTCGCTCTCCTCCTCTCTCGATTAGAGAGAGAGGACAGGGTTATATTGCAGCAACATGGGGCAGAATAACCTTTATTGGGGTTTATTTTTCTCCCAATAGACCTCTATCGGAGTTGGAAGACTACCTTCGAGTTCTTGGTGGCGTAGTTAGGAGAATGTACCCTTCGCAGGTCGTCGCAATGGGTGACCTCAATGCCAAAGCTGTGGCTTGGGGTTGCCCCACAACTAACGGACGCGGTGAAGCAGTTCTGGACTGGGCGGCAGCAGCTGGCCTAGTCCTCTTAAATCAAGGCTCTGCTAGCACATGCGTGAGACAGCAGGGGGAGTCTATAGTTGATGTCTCGTTCGCTTCCCCTTCTCTCGCTGCGGCTACGCAAAACTGGAGGGTTCTAGAGACTGAAGAGACCCTGTCGGACCACCTCTATATAAGGTTTGAGGTCTCCTCTTCTTCTGGTTATGGAAGGTCACAGTTAGCACCTAGCCAATCGTCAGCCTTTCCGCGCTGGGTGTTAGGGCGCCTAGATAGAGAACAGGTAGAGGAAGCTGCTATAGTGCAAAGCTGGTGCCCTGCTCCAGAGACACACCATGGGGTGGATGCGAGGGCGGATCAGTTCCGTGAGGCCCTGAAGGCAATATGTGATGCTGCTATGCCCCGCGCCAGGAAGCTGCCGGAGAGAAAACAAGTATACTGGTGGTCGGATGAAATCAGATCACTCCGGTCCGCCTGCATATGTACCCGTCGCGCTTATACGCGGTGTCGTAGAAGGCGAATTCATACCGCTGATGAGGAGACCCACCTTTATGAAAACTACTGTCAAGCCAAAAAAGCACTGCAAGTAGCTATCTTCAAGGCTAAGTCTGACGCTTGGCAGGAGTTCATAGACGACCTTGACAGAGACCCATGGGGACGTCCCTACCGCACTGTACGGAAGAAACTGTGCAATCAAGCACCCTCCACCGAGTCGTTTCAGCCCCAACTGCTTACATCCATTGTTGCAGGGCTGTTTCCTGCCTGCCCACCACACGACCCACCTCGTATGAATCCTCCTGATCCCCCTTTAGAGCGCCCTGTTGAGGAGGTGCCTTCGATCACTGAGGCGGAGTTTGGTTGCGCAATCCTCCACCTGCGAGCTAAAAAAACAGCCCCGGGGCCGGATGGTGTGCCTGGACGTGTCTTAGCACTTTCATTAAAACACATGGGGAACCGACTTCTGGAGTTGTTTGACTCATGCTTGGTGTCAGGTTTGTTCCCCAAAGTGTGGAAAGATGGACGCCTCTGCCTCCTCCGCAAAGAAGGGCGCCCACATGACTCTCCTTCTGGTTACAGGCCAATAATTCTGCTAGATGAGGTAGGAAAGATGCTCGAACGGATAGTTGTGAGCCGCATTAACGAACATCTAACATCTGAGGGTCCCAATCTGGCGGAGGAACAGTACGGTTTTAGGTTCGGACGATCTACAATCGATGCGTTGCTGCGCCTTAAGCACATATCACAAGAGGCCGTTGCGCAAGGGGAACGCGTACTGGCGGTATCTTTAGATATCGCCAACGCATTTAATAGCCTTCCATATGAATGCATCGAGGAGGCGCTTCGATATCATGGAGTGCCCCTTTATCTCCGAAGGCTGGTTGAGAACTATCTTAGAGAGCGGGATGTGCTATATCTGGACGACAGTGGCAGAGTTTGTGCTAGGCGCATGACAACCGGTGTTCCACAGGGGTCAGTGATGGGTCCTTTGCTGTGGAACATCGGTTACAACTGGGTGCTACGAGGTGCACTGCTTCCCCGTACGCACATCATCTGCTATGCGGATGATACACTGTTTATCGCGCGGGGAAGCAGCTATGAAGAAGTTGCTCACTTGACAACGGTGGGATCTACCCTTCTGGTAGGCCGTATCCGGTTGCTAGGGTTGAAAGTGGCTCTAAACAAAACTGAGGCCATCTCGTTCCATGGCAGAGGTGGCAGGCTGCCGGCTGGTGCCTATGTTCGGGTGGATGGCGTGCGAGTTGAAGTTGGAACCTGCATTAAATACCTGGGGCTCACGCTTGATAGTGCCTGGAACTTTTCCGAGCACTTCCTGCGTTTGGGCCCCAAGGTACAGGGGGCAGCTGGGTCACTCGCGCGTCTTCTGCCCAACCTGGGTGGACCTGGTGCATCCTGTCGCCACCTGTATGCAGGGATCATACGATCAATGGCCCTATACGGTTCACCTGTGTGGGCTGATGCCCTTACTAACAAAAACAAGTCCCTCCTGCGGAGGCCACAGAAGATTATGGCAGTAAGGGCAATAAGAGGTTACCGCACCGTATCTCATGGAGCCGCGTGTGCTATTGCAGGGTCCCCCCCGTGGGACAGAGAAGCTGAAGTGCTGGCGGAGATGTACCAGCTCAGGCGGGACTGGCGAGCGAAAGGAGATCGCTTGGCGCCACAAGAGGTGCGCCTTATAAGACATCAAGCTTTCGAGGCTGCGATACAGCGCTGGGCCGAAGATTTACAGTCTGCCCAGTATGGCCGGTGGACTATCGACGCTGTGCTTCCAGTGCTGGATGAGTGGGTGCACCGGAAGCACGGCGTTCTGACATACAGACTTGTGCAGATGCTGTCTGGGCATGGATGCTTTGGACGGTATCTGCACAAAATTGCCCGGAGAGAAACTAGCCCAATCTGTCAGCACTGTAGTGATGCTGAGGATACGGCGCAGCACACGCTCGAAGTGTGCAGGGCGTGGGCGTCGCAGCGGCAGTTGCTGCAAGCAGAAGTAGGGCAGGATCTCTCACTGCCGAGCGTGGTTAAATCCATGCTTGACAGTGACAGATCCTGGGAGGCTATGATCTCCTTCTGCGAAGACGTCATGTCGCAGAAGGAGGCCGCGGAGCGGGTTAGGGAGGAAGATCCTCAAGCTAACCCGCTCCGCCGGCGGAGGACCGGAAGAAGGCGGCGGCAATTTCACCGCCATCTTCTGCTCGATGGAGGCCAGCCAGGCGCGGGAGCGGGGAGCCCCAGCATGGCATTGCACAGGCCTTCTACGACGGGGAATGTCCTTTTTAATCCCGGACATTCCTCTCCCCCCCAGGGGGGGGAACGAGGGGTCCGCCAATGGCGGACCATCACCGACAGGGCCGCGGTTGAATCCAACCGGGACCCCGTGACTCTGTCAAGTGCTGGTGCGCCGTCGAACGAATCGTCTGATGACGAGTGGTTTGATGACGCATTAGCACTACGGTGAGTGAGGGATTATCGATGGGTTTTTAGTCGGTATGCCATTGCACCATCGGTGAGCCCGACAGACCCCCTTAGCTCTCCCCGAGTTAAGGGACATGCATAAAGCATTTTCCCATCGCAAAAAAAAAAAAAAAAAAAAAGGTTAGGTTAGGTTAGGTTAGGTTAGGTTAGGTTAGGTTAGGTTAGGTTAGGTTAGGTTAGGTTAGGTTAGGTTAGGTTAGGTTAGGTTTTTTTTTTTTTTTTTTTGGTTGGGAGGAGGAAATCCTCATGGATCCCTCGCGGGTATGTCCGACTCCACTGGTTGCCCAGTGACCTACGGACTAAAACCTCCTCCCATTGCTTGATTCCTCTGACATGATGATCAGAGACCTTTTTTACTTTTTATTTAGGATTAAGACAGGGTTTTTTATTTATTGCTGTATCCCTTGGGATAGAAAACCCTTTATGGGTTTCAGACTTATACAAAATATTTACTTATTCTATTACATACTTTTACTTGCGAAATCCTTATTCTATTTTATATATCACTATACAGATCTAATTTTATCTTATCTTATTTGACACAAATATCTTATTATATCTAATTTTATTTTATACATATTTTTTATTAAGTATATATAATATAATATATAAAACAATATAACTTAAGTGTTCAGCAATGTTATACATCTTTGTTTCTTTTGATAACTATTTTAGCTATTTCTGTACAATACTCTATAAATTCGTTTCTTATATATTTGTTACTGACATAGTCTTTAGCATTTTCGACTTTTAGTTCTATTTCTAGTTTTTGTTCAGCCTCGTATCTCCGTTTGCCAAAAACTGGGCACTCAAATAAGATGTGCTCCACTGTTTCCATTTTACTGCTTTCGCAGATGCACGATGGACTCTCCTTACACCTGAACCGGTTCAGGTATTCTGAGAATCCACCGTGCCCTGTCATTATTTGCGTGAGTACACCGGAGGGTTTTAATATTTTAATGAGTTTGTAAGCATTGATAATGTCGGGGAAGAAAATTTTTGTCACGGCTGCGTTTTTACTTGTAACATATCTCCTGTTCCATTCGTCAAGAGTACCTCTTCGGATCTGTCGCTTGACGAACGAAACAGGACATGCGTCATATATCGGTGCAGTCTTAGTTTTCAGGGCAGCGTCCTTTGCCAATGTATCGGCTCGCTCATTGCCTTCAAGTCCAGCATGTGCTTTGATCCAGTACAAATCGACACACTTGTTCAGTGCCCCACTTGCTTTCAAGTTCTTACGAACTTTTACGGCAAGAGGGTGCGTGGAGCTGTTATTCGTAATGGTTTGGAGCGATGACTGTGAGTCGCTGTATATACCAAATCGGGTTTCTGACATCTTCAATATCTCCTCGGTAGCTTTGTATATGGCCAGTAATTCCGCCTGGTAGACTGTGCAATGTGACGAAAGCTTCAGTTTGATGGATTTGGTCTCGGTCTGATTAGTCCATATGGATAATGCAGCTCCGACCTTATCCTCAATCCTACTACCGTCTGTGAACATCCGCACTGCGTAATCGCTATGGACGTCCACTTGCTGCTGGTCCTCCAGGCGTTTGAATTCTATGCTCATATACTCCGCTGGATGAGGCTTCGCTGAGAATGTCGACATCCTCTCCATTTCTCTGTCTCCTAGCACTGTCTGGATTTCCCCTTTCCGTGTCTCGTACAAGGCGGCTGCCTCTTGTACTCTTAGATCGAGGGGCAGTATTCCCGCCAGTGCCAGTGCCGAGTTCAGAGAAACTGTTCTATATGATCTGCATAATTTTTGAGCAAATCCGCGTTGGACCGAATTTAGCATTTTTTGGATGCCTAACTTTTTGGTTGCTGGGGCCCAGACACTTGCTGCGTACATTACAGTTGGTTCGACAACTGCAGTGTATATTATTCTTACTACTTCTGGGTGTAGACCCCAGCTAACCTTTGCGGCTCTGCTTAGTTGCTTGAAGATATTTACGGCTTTCCTACAGACTATTGACGTATGCTGATTAAAAGTCAGCTTGTCATCAATCGTAAGTCCCAGTATCTTCATTTCCTTTGACATGGCTATGTCGATACCACCCATTCTCAGAAGTGGCACGTCGTATTTCAGTTTTCTGGTCACTATCATCGCACTTGTTTTGTGTGGCGCAAACTTTAATTTATTTTTGATGCCCCATTCCTGAACATAGGCGAGAGTGTCATTTGCCTGTTTCTGGATATCCATTGCAGTGTTTCCGTCAAAGACCATCACTATATCATCGGCGAATGCTTGACAATAATCTCTTCTTTTTTCCAGACCTTTGAGCAACGGATCTATGAGCAAATTCCATAGGATAGGCCCGCCAATTGAACCTTGAACGCATCCCTTTGAGGTGGGTCTGGTAATCTGTTCTCCAGCGTATCTCACTTTCACTATTCTTCCTTCTAGGTAGCTGTCCATGAGTTTCCTTACATTGATCGGGCATCCTTCTTCGGCCAGTCGAATTCTGAGTGCTGGCCACCAGGCGCCATCGAAAGCGCCCTCTATATCTAAAGATACAATTGTGATAAGTTTTTTAAGGTCCAATTTTTGATGAATGTGTTTTATCAGGGTGTAGAGGGCGTCTTCGGTGCTTTTTTGGGGCATGAATCCAAACTGACGGGAACTGAGCTTTGGGAGAATATGGTATTTGATCCTACCCACAACCATTTTTTCAAAGACCTTTCCCATGACCGGGAGCAATCCTATCGGCCTATATGATTTGGGATCCTGGTAGTTCTTCTTTCCCGGTTTCCTTAGTACTACTACCGTTGCTTCTTTCCATACTTTCGGAAAATGGCCATACTCTAGGCACTTATTTACTAAAGCTAAGTACGTTTCAGGGTCTTGTAGAACTGTGTGCTTGCAGATATCTGCTGTAAACCCGTCTGAACCCGGAGCCTTTTTGGGGTTAAAACTATTTACCGCGGTTGTTACCTCTTCCATGGTAAACGGAGGGTCATGGTGGAATTCTTGCTCCTCTTCATTTACTTGGTCAGCAAGTTCCCTCATTTTTCGGTGATCCGCGTTGTCATGTTCCTCCTTATCTTCCGGGTAGAAGGTCTCAGAGAGTAGTTCAGCCGACTCTTTGGGACTTAGGGATTTACCTTCTTTTACCAAGGGCAGGTCTTCTTGCCTCTTGGTAGTCTTCCCAATCACCCTGTAGATTCCCTCCCAGAGTCCCTCCTTGTCTTGCTTTCCACAGAACTCTTTCCAACTGTCTATCTGTGCCTGTTTTGTTTGTTTTTCATATTTTTCTTTTATTTCCAGATACTCCTCGATGACCTTCTTTCTACGGACCGGCGCTGCGCAACGGATTCTCCTCTTCCTGGATCGGACCTCCTTCTTCATCTGCGCGAGTTCATTCGACCACCATGGTAAGCTATTTTTTGTTTTTAATTTTATTTTTGGTATGCTATTATTGCATGCTTCTGTTGTTAATTTGACATATGTTTCTATTTTGTTTTCTAATTTTTCTTTGTTTGTGATTTTACCTATTTCTTCTTTATTTAAATTTTCTTCTTCTAGTAGTTTAGCCAGCTTTTCATGAAATTGGGGCCAATTGGCTTTTTTGCTATTAAAAATACGTGTGGTTCTCTGAATGCTTATACCTTTTTCTCGTTTTAATCTGATTTTAAAAGTAAGCGCATTGTGATCGGATGAAATCAGCCCTTCGTTAACCTTCCAGTCTTCTACTAGGTCCAGAAGATTTGTCGTACAGGCAGTGATGTCCACAAAACTCGCATAGGTCTTTCCTCCTCTCACGGTATCGAAAGTTGGGGTATCCCCAACATTGAGGACCTGCAAATCCAAATCCTCTATTGTTCCAGCTAGTTCTTCTCCTTTATCGTCTATTATAAGGCTTCCCCACCATGTATGTTTGGCGTTTGCATCCCCTCCTATAATTAGTTTTTTAATTCCTACTTCCCTTTCGATTTTTCGTAGGTGTAATAAGAAAGGCTCTATAGTGGTATGGTTTGGCTCGGTTAGGTTAGGTTAGGTTAGGTTAGGTTAGGTTAGGTTAGGTTAGGTTAGGTTAGGTTAGGTTAGGTTAGGTTAGGTTAGGTTAGGTTAGGTTAGGTTTTTTTTTTTTTTTTTTTTTTTTTTTTTTTTTTTATTTGTCGTCTCGAAACGACTCTAAGTTGTCCCTCTGACAGATGTCAGAGCCCTTGTTTATCCTTATTTCTTTACTTGTCGTCTTTATTTATTTCTAACATCTCCTACTACGAGGAGGGGGAAAAAGGGGGTTTAAATTTTGTCTAACAATTTTAAAATTTTTAGGATTTACATGTTTTTACAATCTTATATAATTTTACATGTTTTTTAGAATTTATATATTTTAACATAGATACACATATACTAACTTTTAATTCTAAACTTTATTACTATTTTATTAATCCTATACTTTATTTTCTTACTGTACTAATTTACATATATTTTCTTAAGCTAATTTACATAAATGCTGTTAATATATATTACACAATATATACGCAACATAACTTATTTATCTATTTATTTCTTATAATAACTTTCTCCGCTATATTAATACAGTAATTTAACAGCTTGTATCTTGTATTTTTGTCATCAAAAATACAAGATACGGTTTCCAAATTCAGTATGCAACCTAATTTTTGTTCTGCTTCATATCTCTGCAGGCCAAACACGGGACATTCAAATAGCTTCGAGAGCTCTTCCGACCACCACGCGATGGTAAGTTTAATTAACTTTGATTTATGGTTAGGTACGCTATTATTGCTTGCTTTTACTATTTTATCTATATATGATTCTATTCTGTTTTCTAAATGTTCCCTGTTATTAATTTTTTCATTTTCTGTTTTAGCTAGATTATCTTCATCCAATAATTGGGCCAGTTTCACATGAAACTGGCACCAAATTGCTTTTTTACTATTAAAAATCCGCTTAGTTCTTTTAATGTTGACGCCTTTTGCTTCCTGTAGTTTTATTTTCCATGTGATTGCGTTATGATCGGAATATTCCACAAGACTAAGCATCTCCGAGGTAGCGTTTATCCGTGGCACCACCTTAGCAATATGCCACCGTGGCTCTCGCCAGCGCGTCCCACTTGCGCCGGATCGGACAATCCGCACTGAAAGCATTATGGCCTGTGTTTTCTATCTTGGCTTGTGTGCAGTTGCAGCAAGTTGGGATGTCGCCGGCGAGCATCCTGTCACACTCGGTCCTCATATGCCCAGAAATCCCGCAGAAGCTGCATCTAGCCTCCTGTTCCTTGCAGAAGCGTCTGCCGTGCCCATATCCGAGACAGAGCGAACACTGGACCAGTGGGGACTGGTCTGCCACTCGGACGCGCTGGAGGTCGATGCGGATCGATCCCAAGCCGAGTATCCCCTGCCAGATCTTGGGTGACACTCTCATAACTACGTGGTTTGCATTAGGGTTTCTGGTCCGCTTTTTATAAATGATCTCCGTTTTGATCTCATTTTCAGTGATGTTCTTGAAAAGATCTTTATTCTGGTTCCTCAGGGCGTTAAGAATATCAGCGTCGCTATTGAACGCGAAGACATCCTTAAGGATTATGAGAGGATCCTTGTTTTTCACCTCTTCGATGTTTAGATCCTGCCCCGATCCCTGTAACCTTTCCTTAAGCTTCCTCCTTTCTTCCTCCGTCCTGCATCCCACTATCACCTTTCTGTCTTTGGCCTTTCTGATCCTTTCTATTTCAATGCCCCCTTCTTTTGCGTTTACCGCTCTCCTTATTTTGTTAAAAACTTCTTCTCCTGTTTCCAGCTCATCCTTGGCGGTGACAACGACTGAGTGCAGCGCAGTTTGCAGTGGAGCCGGGACCTGGACTGGAGCCGAAGCCGAAGCAAGTGGCCTGGTGTATGCTGCTGCCACACTCGCGTAAGTTTTCCGCTCTTCTATTTCTTTTTCTAACGTTTCTTTTAACTTATCCATCTTTTCACTATTTTCTTGTATGCATTTCGTGTGCTCTTCTAGGGCTTTTAAGAATATGGTGTTTTCTTTTTCTCTTTCTGGTTCCTTTTCTTTCACTGTTTCTTTCTCAATCTCTATCTCTTTTACTTGTCTCTTCCCCTTCACACTCTCCGATTCCTTAATCAGTTCGTATAACCTTTCCACCGCCTGGGTCACCGCCAATTTAATCTCACTTTTTATGTTTCTGGAGTTTCCGAGGTTGAGCTTGGCTTTCGCCACACAGTGCCTGGCCTCCTCCATTCTGTCCAAAGGCTTCCGTTTTTCCTGCTTTAGTGGACTCCTCACTGCCTCCACCGAGACTCTACGTACTTCCGATCTGCTCTCCTGAGCAGGCGTCGTCTTCGGTATTGACTTTGGGGGGTCCACTAAAACCGCACTCTTAGACGTCGACGCATGTGGGTCAGGTTTCCCGGACTCCCATTCTCCTATACTGCGCCTAACGCTAGGCGATCGGCTTGTCTTTCCCTTTTCCAGGGATGGTCCTGCCTTCCCGGGCATCTGCCTCCCTGCCATCTTGTCTTTGTGGGCCTCGTCAGAGTCTTTTGGTTTTGTAGGTGTGCGGTAGCCGAACATTTTATGAGGGGTCAGAGGGACTTGTCAAATAGGTTGATATGTAAATTTGTAAAAGTTTTAAATACGTCTCCTAATCTAAATGTAAATAATTTAAGGTTTTTTAAAAGGGTCAGATCAATATATTTTTGCTCTATATAAAACGTGCAATTAATTGTAAATGTTATATATATATTTCCAAGCGGAATTTGTCGGTATACAAGATATAAAAGATTTTGAAGTAGTGTTGGGACTATCTAGGGTATTACCGGGCAGTCTACTTAAAACAATTAACCGAACGAAATTACGAATGAATGTAAACGAATTGGTTGCAGAGATATGAAACTCAATACAAAACACAGATTTAAACAAACAATTTTTTGTAGAGCAAAAACTCTACCTTTCACTCTACCATACAAACAATGCTAAATTATCTAATTTTAATAGTTTTCCTAACCCTTTTTTCCTTTGTTACAGATTTTGCCGCCGCAGCTTCAGCCAGCCAGCACCACAAAGGTAAGTCTACAGTAAGTATTCCTTAATATATAAAACAAAAGTCAAAAAACAAAAGTCAAAAACGGTTTGACTCCACCTAGAGTCAGTCTATTTAAAACTAGTTACACAAAATTATATAAAACAAAAGTTTTTTAAAAATAGTTTTTGTAGAGTCGTGCTCTACTTATGTCTCTACCGTATTAGTGTGTCAGGGTCTTAGATTTTTACATATACTATATACATAGTATATGTAAGCTCTGGTCAAAACTTGCCTAAAACGCTCGGATTCCGAGATAATTGACTCTATATGATTTCCAGAGTTAAAAGTCGAATAACTCAGAGGTCTTGGGTCCGATTCCCACTCAAAGTGAACAGTTAAAATTGTGACCGCCTAACGGTCAAAAAAGGGCATGGTAACTTTTTCTGCCAGATTTGAACTCTGGCAGATATGGCCAAAAAACTGTCCACTCCAATGTTCAGTGGACCCCCTGCTCCTCAATAGGTGAGTCAGAGACTTAAAACTTGCTGGTGTGAAAATTATGATCTTAAGGATCCTAAATATAATTTAAAATATAGAACAAATCTTAAGGTAAATTTTAAATTTTGAAAAAACCGAAAATTTTTATTTAAAACTAGCACAAAAAATTTAAATAACGTAAAAAAGATTTTTTAAAAATGAGATTTAACTACGAATAGGCCTTTCAATTAAAATAAAATAGATTCAAAATTCTAGCTAATATAGTTGGGGTAACACGTGTTAACCCCAAAAACTTTGAAAATTTCTAGCACAAAAACCAGTTGATCAATATAGGTCGAAATTTTTTGTGTAGGTAGAGGACCCGTATACTATTAATATAAGAATTTAAAAAGTAGGGCTAACAGATCAAATGAAGGAGTTACAAATTTTTCAAAATTCCTAAAATTTTTAAATGTGATTAATTATGTCCAAAAACTAACTTTTTCAAAATTTTCAGGTGGCGTCCTGCTGACTGCGAAGAGGTCCTTCGGGTCCCGTGGTCAGTTCTGGTCCAGCTGTTCTGGATCAAAAACCACGTGGCCACGTGGTTTCTTGGAAAAGTGTTTTTCCCCGCGCACAGCCGCGGGAAAAATCCAACTCAGATGCCAATGTGTAGGTCCTCACAAGGTCCTTCTTCAAGCAGTAGAAAAAATGTAGGTCGTCGCTCACAATCCAGAGATATTCCACTTTAAAGAAATTTTTGTTGGTTATTTTCACTGTTTCACTGAAAACTTCACGAAAACTTCACTTTTTTCAAAACAAACTTCACAATCGTGTGCAACTTGTGATTCCGCTTCTTTCGATGTAATAAAATGTGTTAAAAGTGAAAATTTACTAATTTTGCGGATTTTTCGACCGCGGAACAGCTCAAATTCGTGGCGCTCTCGAGTGCGGCAAGAGCGTGACTGGTTAGGTTAGGTTAGGTTAGGTTAGGTTAGGTTAGGTTAGGTTAGGTTAGGTTAGGTTAGGTTGGGCGGGTCTGTGTTTATCCATTAATAGTTGGTTTGGCCTAGCAAGTATGCCTTGCGCTGCTTGTCTTGGATAAACTCAGGCCTTCCTTACTCATCCCGCGATGGGTTCGGAGGCAACGGTCTTGGGGGAGAGCGCAGGTCGTGATGATCCCCAAGGCAAGTCTGGCGGGTACCTTCCCGTGGTGCTGCCCGTTATTGGTTTATTTCCTTCCGAAATAAACGTAACAGAACACCGTCAGGCGCCGCGTCATTTTATCTCATTTCATCCTTTCATCTTTTCATCATTTGTTTTACTCTTCTTTTCTTAGTTTTGTTTTATTTGTTTCTTTCGTTTTTCCCGTCTTTTCATCATCTCATCTAGTTCACAGGGCTATTCAACCCCTTATTAGTAACAAAATATTAAATACTCGGTACAGACCGGGGCCGTATTTCTGTTTGTCATCTGTGTTATAAGTGTTTTTGCTTATGATACGGATGACAAATTAGACTTACGGTGTATAAATTGTATAGTTTTTAGTATAGTTCACAGGGCTATTCAACCCCTTATTAGTAACAAAACATTAAATGCTCGGTACAGACCGGGGCCGTATTTAACTGTTTGTCATCGGTATTGTAAGTGTTTTCACTTATGATACGGATGACAAATTAGACTTACGGTGTAAAAACAGTGTTAGTTTTAAGGCAAGGCTACAAATATTGTTATATGTTTATGAGTAGATGAAAAACAGTTTGACAGTGTGTGTGTTAAAATAGGGACCCCTCTAACTGGCCAACACCAGCGCCTACTACTGTCAAACATATTGTTACATAATCGAAAATAACCGCTATATCATATTTGGTAGTGACCCCTGTTCTGGTAACTAACGTTACTGGAGGCAGGGATAAACTGGCTGGACTGGATCCAAAACCCCGATGACAAGTGTATCCTTGGACTTCGGGAAAATACCTCTAAGGTATTGTCAGTCGTCTGAACTCTAAACTTCCGGAGGCTTGAGTAGAAAGAATGAAGCCTGTCCACTCCCAACAAATCTCTTTTATGGTGACAACTGAATTATTAAATATTTGATAATTATTCTGCCTTCACAGTTTTCACGTGCCGATACAGCGATAAAAGACGAGATGCCTAAGCAAGTAAGAGATACGAAAGGAAAGTCCGTAAAAGGCCCTTTTCAGGGCCAACCGAGTGGCCCTTCTCGGGACCACCCAGGGGGCCCTTCCCAGGGCCATTTGGGTGGCGATGACATTGACCACGAAAACGGCCCTTCTCAGGGCCAAACTTCAGCTGATCCCTCGCGGGATTCATCGGAGGTCCACATTGTGGAAATGGGGGTATCGGACGTTGAGTCCGTAGTAGAGGGGGGAGAGTCCGGCGGTTGCGAGACTGCGGACGAAGAAAACAGCCGAAGGAAGCGGCCTTACTCCACGTTCGACGTGCCCGGCTATTCCGAGTCGGACACGGAGACCGAGGGGACGGCGGCCGCAAAAGTAAATACGGCGCGAAGAGGGAGAGGGAAGGGTCCAAAGGCGGGCCATTCCCGCGAAGAATTTTTAAGGCCTCACCCAGTTTCTCTGGATGGAGAGTTGGAGGAGGCTATGCAAAGCCGCAAGTTTAAAAAGAGGCCGGCCACTGTGGCCGCCGAAGCTTTTCTCAACACCGGAAGCGATTCCGATGTCCTCGCGAGGTTTGGTGACCTCAGTGGGCTGAACGCCCAGGAGCTGAGGGCACAGGCGGGCGAGATGCTCGCCTGCATTTTGGAGGTTGCCAAAAAATCTGGCAACCTCAAAGGCGAGTTTGTCGGTCGCCTGAAACGGTCGGCGTCGACTCTACGAGAGGTTGTAGATGCTCTCGCATGCCGGAGCGAGGCGGAGGAAACGCGGCGACTAAGGGCGGAGTGTAGCCGCCTGCGTCTCGAAGTCAAGGCCAGTAAGGAGGAGGTGAAGGCGCTACGCCGCGGCTTCACCGAAGCAAAGACGCAGGCGGCTGCTGCTACCTCTGCTGCGGCTGTTGCTGCCGCTGAGACGCCGGCGCCCCCTGCATTCCTTCAGGGGGCGGAAATAGTGGAGGAGCTGAGGCGCTCCTTGACAATGACTTTCGGGGACATGCTCAATTCCCGACTGGCGATGATCGAGGAACGCCTTTTGCCTAAGCCGATCTCGCCGCCTCGCCCGCCTCTCAAGGTGGACGCTAAAACGGCGGCGGCGGTAACCGCGCCTTCAAAACCGACGCCAAGGAAACGGGTCGGCCAGGCCTTGCAGGCTGCTGCCCCTCCCGTGACCCCGTCTGCGGGTCCCTCCACCGTGCGGGGAACCCAAGGTTCCCAGAGGGTTATCCCTGCTGCTGCTCCCTCCACTGTTGCCCAGGTTTGTGAATGGGCAACGGTGGTAAAAAAGGGCAAAGGCAAGGGTAAAGGGAAGGGAGGGTCTACCTCTCTCGCCACGCCTGCACCTGCACCTGCCCCTGTAGCTCGTGCAGCCCCCGCCGCCATGAAACCGACGCCAAAGCCAAAGGCCTCTGGGGCTGCCGGCTCAAAGACGGTGCTGCCGAAATCCCCCCAATCTGCAGTAGTAGTTCTGTCGCTCCAGCCCGAAGCGGCGGAAAAGGGGGTGACCTACAGTGCCGTCCTCCAGAAGGCGCAGGAAATGGTTGATCTCCAAGAGCTGGGGATCGACCAACTACGTTTCCGTCAGACGGCCACCGGAGCCAGGATGTTGGAGATCCCTGGCTCCCAAAACAAAGAGAAGGCGGACAGGCTCGCGGAGAAGCTCCGCGGTATCCTGTCCGAGGTGGCCAACGTCACCAGGCCCTTTAAGTCCGTGGAAATAAACGTGACGGGTCTGGACGATGCCGCCACGAAAGAGAAAGTGGCGGCGGCGGTCGCCAAGGAGGGAGGGTGTGACGTACTTCACGTCAAGGTCGGTGAAGTGCGTCACGGCTACGGCGGAGCCGGCTCCTGCCTAGTCTCCTGCCCAGTTCCAGCAGCAAAAGTGCTTGTTGGTAAGGGCAGGATTCTGGTAGGGTGGAGCTCGGTGCGGGTGGTGGCACTGGCGGCGCGTCCCATGCGCTGCTACAGATGCATGGGACTAGGGCATACGCGCCCAATGTGTCCCGCTTCTGCCGACAGGGGGGACCTGTGCTTCCGGTGTGGGGGCACAGGACATCGGGCGGCCAACTGCGAAAGGACCACCCCGCGCTGCACGATATGCTCAGAGTCGGGGCGGCCCTCCGGGCACAGAATGGGGGGACGCAGCTGCGTTCCCCCGAAGACGACGGGGAAGGCCACCAGGACCCAGGCCACCCCCCCTGCTGCTGCAATTCAGGCCGCATCCTAGGTCGTTCGCCGTGTGGCGAGCATGGAGGTTGTGATGCCCGATTAATATGGATCAAGTCGGACATCACAACCTCCTCCAGACGAATTTGAACCACTGCGTCAGGGCTCAGGACTTGCTAATGCAGTCCCTGGCGCAGTGGCAAATTGATTTGGCAGTCGCCGCGGAGCCATACTACGTTCCCCAGTCCCATCCCTACTGGGCGGGGGATCTGGATGGCTCCGTGGCCATAATTGGACGAGCCGGTGGCGGCCCACCCCTCTCGTTGTTGGAGAGGGGTTCGGGGTACGTGGTGGCCAAGTGGGAGGAGTATGCGATAGTTGGCGCATACTTCTCCCCCAACAGAACCGTCGCGGAGCTGGAGGTGTTTGTGGACCTCCTGGCCGCGGCGGTGCGAAGACAGGCGCCACGTCAGGTCCTCCTCATGGGGGACCTGAACGCCAAGGCCCGGGCCTGGGGCAACCCCTTCACTGACACTCGCGGGGAGGTTGTCAGGGAGTGGGCGGTTGCCACAGGGCTGACCCTCCTCAACAGAGGGTCGGTCCACACGTGCGTGCGGCACAACGGGGGGTCCGTGGTGGACCTTTCGTTCGCCACCCCGGCAGTCGCAGCACTTGTGCAGGCCTGGAGGGTGGTGTCGGAGGTGGCGACTCTCTCGGACCACAACTACATACGGTTCGAGATCGCCACCTCCTACACAGGAGGGACTCGGCGCGTGGCGCGAGCGGATTTCCCGCGCTGGACGATCAGTCGCCTCGACGCCGAATTGGCGGAAGAGGCGGCGATCGTCCAGTCGTGGCTTGCCGCCCCCACGCACCCGGAAGTGGACGTCGCAGCGGACCACTTCCGCGAGGCGGTGACGGCGGTGTGTGACGCCGCCATGCCGAGGTCCCGACGCCGCCCCGAGCGCCGCCAGGTTTTCTGGTGGTGCTCGGAAATTGAGGATCTCCGAACACAGTGTTCGGAGACGCGGCGTCGCTACGGGCACTGCAGGAGGCGGCGTCACGGCCGGACAAACGAGGAGCTGCCTGCGGAGCAGCTGGTGGCCGAGCGGCTCCTGTATGGCAATTTCCGGCTAGCCAAACAGGAGTTGCAGCTGGCCATCGGCCGGGCTAAGGCCCAGGGCTGGAGCGAGGCCCTAGACGGCCTCGACAGGGACCCCTGGGGGCGTCCATATAAGGCTGCCCGGAATAAGTTCCGGGGCCGAGCGCCCCCAATCGCGGAGTCCCTGGAGCCGGAGCTCTTGGAGAGGGTGCTGGGGGGGCTATTCCCCGACAGCGACCCCCACTACACCCCTCCACCGATGGCCATGCCGTCCTTCCAGGAGGAAGAGGACCCGGCCTCCATCCCGCCTATTTCAGAGGCGGAGATGGAGGTAGCAGTCGATCGCCTGCGTGGCAAAAGGACTGCCCCGGGACCAGATGGAATTCCCGGGCGGGTCCTCAGGATCGCCCTTAGGGAGATGGGCGGTCGGCTTCGGGAACTGTTCGACGCGTGCCTCACGTCGGGTCAGTTCCCGAAGCTATGGAAGGACGGGCGATTGTGCCTGTTGCGGAAGGAGGGGCGAGACGTTAGCTCGCCTTCCGCATACAGGCCAATCGTGTTGCTGGATGATACGGCTAAGCTGCTGGAGAAAATAGTGGCTTCCCGTGTCATCCAGCACTTGGGGGGAACTGGGCCTGACCTCTCTGAGGCCCAGTTCGGATTCAGGGCAAGGCGGTCGACGATAGACGCCCTGCTCTGGATCAAAGGGTGGACGCAGGACGCAGTCAGTGGGGGGGAAAAGGCGTTGGCTGTCTCGCTGGACATAGCCAACGCCTTCAACAGCCTACCGCATGGAACAATACGGGAGGCGCTCCGCTATCACGGAGTGCCCCTGTATTTGCGTAGGCTGTTGGCTGACTATCTCCAGGACCGTGAGGTCCTGGTGGAGGGACGCGACGGTCTGAGGCGACGTTGCGTGTCCTGCGGGGTTCCACAGGGGTCGGTGCTGGGACCGCTCCTGTGGAACATTGGCTATGACTGGGTGCTCCGCGGCACGTTTCCCGCAAGTATGCGGGTTGCGTGCTACGCGGATGACACCCTGGTCGTAGCCAAGGGGAGGGACCTCAGGGAAACGGTGCGACGGGCCACGGTGGCCACAACACTCGTGGTCAGTCGCATTCGTGCCCTGGGGCTGGAGGTTGCCCTCTCCAAGACCGAGGCCCTAATGTTCCATGGGCCTCGGGGGGGACCCCCTCCAGGAACGACGTTAGACCTGGATGGGGTCCCGGTCCGGGTTGGGACTCAGATGAGATATCTGGGTCTCATCCTGGACGGGCGGTGGACTTTTGGGGCCCACTTTACTCTTCTGGCCCCAAAAGTCATAGGCGCCGCAGCCGCCCTGGGGAGGCTGCTGCCCAACGTGGGTGGCCCGAGCGCCACATGTCGTCGCCTGTACTCCGGAGTGATCCGGAGTATGGCCCTGTATGGGGCACCCGTCTGGGTGGACGCCCTCGGTCGCGCGAACAAGGCTCTGCTGCGACGTCCGCAGCGGGTCATCGCGACGAGGGCGATACGCGGATACCGGACGGTGTCCTGGACGGCGGGCTGCGTGCTGGCCGGTGATCCCCCCTGGGAGCTCCAAGCGGAGATCCTCGCCGAAGTTTACCACTTTGTGGCGGCGAGGAGATCCCGCGGGGAGCCCACAGCGTGGGAGGAGGTCACGCGCATGCGGCGACGGGCGCGGGCTGCCCTGTTGCGGCGGTGGACGGAGGACCTGGCTCCACCGGTCCCTGGACAGAGGACGGTGGATGCCATTCGCCCGGTCCTCCGGAGGTGGGTAGGGCGGCGATTTGGGTCGCTGACCTTCCGATTGGTGCAGGTGCTTTCCGGACACGGATGTTTCGGTAAGTACCTGCATCACATCGCAAGACGTGAGGCGACCCCCGCCTGCCACGAGTGTGGAGCGCCGGAGGACACGGCGCTCCACACGCTTGAGGAGTGCGCCGCATGGGGTCCCATGCGGCACACCCTCACAGCGGTCATAGGCGCAGATCTGTCTCTGCCGAGCGTGGTTAATGCCATGCTCGGGAGTGACAGATCGTGGCAGGCGGTGGTCTCTTTCTGCGAAGCGGTGATGGCGCAGAAAGAGGCCGCGGAGCGGGCAAGAGAGGACAACGTCCTCTCTGACCCGCTCCGGCGTAGACGAACTGGGGGGAGGAGGAGGCGGTTCGGGCGCCTCCTCTCTCTCTCCTAGTGCTGTGCGGATCACTGGTGGAGAGTCGGGGGATTCTCCACTGGCTTGCACGATCCCACACGTCTGAGGGATGGCCCTAGTGAGCCGGGTCATCCCTCCTTTGGCCGGGGCCCGTCACCGGTGACGGGCCAACCGCCGGGGCGAGATGGTGAATGCTAGCGCGACCCCATCTCGCTCCGACTACGCGGCGGACTGCTCATCCCGGGTTTTTAGTGGGTAACCTCGTTACTACCCCCCCGTGGGAGTAGTAAGGCCCTTCAGGCGAGGACTCCCACATAACCACCCCGCCCCCCCCGGGGCTGGGTGGTATCCATAAAGGATTTTCCCGGGTCAAAAAAAAAAAAAAAAAAAAAGGTTAGGTTAGGTTAGGTTAGGTTAGGTTAGGTTAGGTTAGGTTAGGTTAGGTTTTTTTTTTTTTTTTTTTTTTTTTTCCGTCTCGAAACGGTACTAGGTCGTCCCTCTGACATTAATCAGAGTCCTTTTTTATCCTATTTTTCTAATACTCCTACTTTAGCCTTTAACTATATCCTAATAAGGATGGATGGAAGGAACCTAATAATTTATTTTAATTTTCAGGGTGTACAATTTTTAGTTTTTACATATCTGGTCTTAATCTATCTTATATTCTAGAACATTCTTTTCCCTTCGTTTACTTACATTTATATCCTCTTTTAGTTAACACATACTATAGTGTATATCCTATGTTAAACAATATTTTATTTAATTTTCTACATTTTTTATTTACTGCTGGTTTAGTATCTATATATCAATATAAATACCCAACAAAACTTACTTATTTCTTCTAATTACCTTATCAGCTATTTTTAAACAATAGGTTATGAGTTTGCTTCTACTTTTTTCATGAATTATTAAATCTTTTACAATTTTTGGTTCTAGAGTCATATTCAAATCCTGCTCAAATTCGAATCTATCCCTCCCAAAGACGGGGCATTCAAATAGAACGTGCTCTACAGTCTCGTGTTTACCTGGTTCACAGATGCACGATGGGTCCTCTTTACACTTGAATCGGTTCAAGTATTCCGAAAACCCACCGTGCCCTGTCATTATTTGTGTCAGTACACCAGTTGGTTCCACCTGTCTCACTATTTTATAAGCCTGCACAGCATCCGGAAAGAACATTTTCGTAATCCTTGCCGTTTCACCCGATTTGTACCTCCGGTTCCATTCCTCAAGAGTTCCCATACGGATTTGTCTCTTGATGAATGAAACCGGACATCCGTCATAGACGGGTTTGGTCTTCGTTTTTAGAGCTGCCTCCTTTGCAAGTTGGTCGGCACGCTCATTACCTGTCAGTCCTGCATGAGCCTTTATCCAGAACAAAGATATATTCTTGTTCTGGTGTTTACTGGCAGTTAAATTCTTACGAATTTCGACTGCTAGTGGATGAATTGAGCCGTGGTTCACTACTGCTTCCAGTGATGACCTAGAATCACTGTAAATACCAAAACTCAATTCTGCGCTCTTGAGGATTTCCCTCGTGGCCTTGCATATGGCCAGTAATTCGGCTTGGTAGACCGTGCAGTAGGACGACAGTTTCAATTTATGGGCATTAGTTTCGGCTTCATTGTTCCATACGGACAATGAAGCCCCAACCTTGCCCTCAATTTTACTGCCGTCCGTGAATATTCGAACTGCGTGATTACTGTGGATATCCACTTGTTCTTGGTCTACCAAGCATATGAATTTCAGGTCCATATGGTCGGCTGGATGTTGTGTATCAGCGAATGCAACCATTCGCTCAACTTCTCTGTCTGCTAGCTCTGGCCGGAGTACTCCCCTCTTTGCCTCATACAGGGCAGCTGCCTCCTGAATTCGGAGGTCGAGAGGAAGTATTCCAGCCAGAACCAGCGCAGAGTTTAAGGAGACAGTACGGTACGCTCGGCACAACTTTTGGGCGAATCCTCTTTGGACAACGTTCAGCTGTTTCTGAATGCACTGTTTTTTAGCTGCTGACGCCCAAACACTTGCTGCATACAATATGACCGGTTCCACGACAGCCGAGTATATAGTACGTATCACCTCAGGATGGAGACCCCAGCTGACCCTTGCGGCCCTTGAAAGATGTTTGTACAAGTTTATCGCCTTTCTGCATACGCATGCTGCGTGACTATTAAAAGTCAACTTGTTGTCGACTATGAGCCCCAAGATTTTAAACTCATTCTTCATGTTGATTCCGATCCCGCCCATGCTCAGGAGTGGAGCGTCGTATTTGAGTTTTCGTGTAAGAATCATCGCGTTTGTTTTTTGCGGTGCAAACTTCAGTTTGTTCCTGACTCCCCACTCCTGAACATATGCGAGAGCAGAATTGGCACGCTGCTGTACCTCCATCGCGGTATCCCCATCGAAGACAAGGACCACGTCATCGGCAAAAGCCTGACAGTAATCGCCTCTCTGTTTCAGTCCTTTAAGTAGTGGGTCGAGAAGCAGGTTCCAGAGTATCGGGCCTCCTATTGAGCCCTGGACACATCCTTTTTCCGTTTCCTTCGTGTATTCTTGTCCCGCATACCTTACTCTCACTTTTCGGTTCTTCAGGTAGCTGTCCATAACCCTTCTTATATTCACAGGACATCCCTCTTCAGCCAGTCTGACCCTTACTGCCGGCCACCATGCGTTGTCAAAGGCTCCCTCTATGTCCAATGATATTAACGTTATAAGTTTTTTCATGTTAAGTTTTGTACGGATGTGCTGTATCAGGGCATAGAGGGAGTCTTCGGTACTCCTCTGGGGCGTAAAGCCGTACTGGTGGGTGCTCATTCTGGGCAGAAGGTGCCACTTCATTCGCCTAACTACCATTTTCTCCAAAACTTTCCCCATAACCGGCAACAGGCCTATGGGCCTGTATGATTTCGGGTTCGAGTAATCATCTTTGCCTGGTTTCCTCAAGGCTACTACTATAGCCACCTTCCAGATATTTGGGAAATAATGTAGCGCCAGGCATTTGTTGGCTATGGCGAGGAAAATTTCAGGGTCACAAGCGACTGCATGGCTGCAGATGTCGGCTGTAAGACCATCTGCTCCCGGGGCTTTCTTGGGGTTGAAACTTCCCACCGCGGCTTTCAGTTCTTCCATTGTAAATGGTGGGTCATGCTGTTCATCATCAACCCAACCATTTACTATGTCAGCCGCTGCTCTGATTCGTCGGTGGTCCACGTTTTCCATGCTTTCCAAGTCCTCCGGGTAAAACGTTTCTGCCAACATCTTTGCCGATTCCATCGAGCACAACACTTTACCTCCTCTTTCCAAGGGAATGTCCTCTTGCCTCTTTGATGTCCTTCCCATAACTCTGTATATTCCCTCCCACAGTCCTTCCTTATCCTGTTTCCCGCAGAACTCTTTCCAACTGTCAATTTGTGCTTTCTTGGCCTCATACTCATATCTTTCTTTTGCTTGCAGGTACTCATCGATGACTTTGTTCTTCCGAACTGGCGCTGCGCATCGGATTCGACGCTTCCTGGTGGTGACTTCCTGCTTCAACTTCGCGAGTTCTTCGGACCACCATGGTAAGGTAAGTTTACTTTTTGACTTCTTTTTTGGAATACTACTTGTGCATGACTCTATTATTGTGTTTATATACAATTCTGTTATCTGTTCTAATTCTATTATGTTTGTTATCTTCCCAATTTCCTCTTTTGTTAATTTATACTGCTCTAGTAATTGGGCCAGTTTCCCTTGAAACTGGCTCCAATTAGCTTTCTTAGTATTGTAAATTCTAGTGGTTCTGCTTATACTTATACCTTTTGCTTTAACTAATCTTATTTTAAATGTGATCGCATTGTGGTCCGAACTTATCATGCCCTCATTTACTCTCCAGTCTTCCACCAGGTTTAGCATCTCCGTCGCGCAGGCCGTAATGTCAACAAAGCTAGTATAAGCTTTGTTACCCCGTATGGTGTCAAACGTTGGGGTTTCTCCTTCGTTGAGCACCTGCAAGCCCATTTCCTCCAAGGCTCCAGCCAAGTCTTCACCTTTCTGGTCTACTTTTAAACTTCCCCACCAAGTGCTTTTTGCATTGGCATCTCCCCCTATCAATATTTTTCCCAGTCCAAAATGCCTTTCGATCTCTCTCAACTGCTCCAGGTAAGGCTCAATTGTTTTGTGTTCCGGCTCGAAGTAGAAAGAGACTACCACAATCTCCCAGGCGCTCGTTCCAACTTTCACCACTGCAATATTGTTCGTTGTAAGGTTCGGATACTGTGTGACATCTATATCGTCATCGAAAACAGCTATTGCAGCTTTTATGGTACCACCCCCTCGATTCGTGTTTTGGAAGATCCGGACACCATGGTAGCCCCTCATCCCTCCGATTGCTCCTACATACGGTTCCTGAAGTAGTGCGAAGGCCATCCTGTTCTTGCTAGCCTCAAGCATTATCTCCTGCGTTGCCAGTTCTTTACGTTGAAGATTTACTTGAGCTACGAGGTAGGCCCCCACACTAGTCGAGGAAGATTTTCCGCTTGAGATCACCTTAGCAATACGCAACAGTTGCTCTAGCTAGAGCATCCCACTTTCTACGTATTGAGCATTCATTGCTGAACGCATTGTGGTCTGTCTTCTCAAGCTTGGCGCGCATGCAGTTACAGCAAGCCGGGGCTGCATTTGCGAGCCAGTCCGCACATTCTGTTTTCATGTGGGGTCCCCCACAGTGGCTACACTTTTCTATTGTCTCTTTACAGAAACGTCTTCCGTGTCCGTACCCCAAGCAAAGTGAACACTGGACCAATGGTGACTGGTCCACCACTTTCACCCGCTGGAGGTCGATCAGGACGGTTTCTGATTCAACCAGTCTTTTCCAGACAGTGGGGGACACCCTCATAATGACGTGGTGCGTTTGAGGATTTCTGGCCCGCTTCTTATACAAGATCTCTATTTTCTTTTCTTCTCCTCCTGTATCTTTGAGCACCTTTTGGTTCTGATTCCAGAGGGCACTGAGGATATCCTCATCGCTATTGTATCGGAATACATCCCTGAGAATAACGAGTGGATTTTTGTTTTTAACCTCTTGTACAGTTAGATGGTCTTCTACTCTCTTGAGTCTTTCTTTTATGATTTGTCTCTCTTCTTCTGTTCTGCATCCAAGGATCACTTTTCTGTCTTTGGCCTTGCGTATCTTTTCCACTGCTATTCCTCCCTCCTTAGCGTTTACCACATCCCTGATTCTTTGTAGCACTTCCTCGCTTGTTTCTGTTTCATCTTTGGCGGTAATTACTACGGAATGTAGCGCAGTCTGCTCTGGGGGCCGCCTCCAGGACGATGCTGCCACATTTGCGTATGTTTGCCTCTCATGTATTTCTTGCTGCTTTTCCAAAACTTCCTTCAATTTTTCCATTCTCTCGTTACTTTCCTGTATAAGCATTTTGTGCTCCTCCATTTTCTTGATCAGTTCTTTTTCTTCCTTCCTCTGTTCCTTTTCCGGTTGACTCTCCTCTTCAGGTTTGTGCTCGTTTTCTAATTCTTTCAGTTGCTTCTTTCCTTGGCCTTTAATGGTCTCTCCCTCTTTTACCAATTGGTACAACCTTTCAATCGAATGCATTACCTCTGTCTTTATTTCTGTTTTAATGTTCCTTGAATTGCCTAGATTTAGTTTTGCTTTCGTCACACAGGCCTTCGCTTCAGCCAAACGGTCAGTGTATTTGACTTTTTGTCTTTCTTGCGTGGGTGAGCTCTCCAAAACTTCCGTTGATACTCTTCTAGCAGTTACTGCTTTGTTCTCTTGTGAGAGCGTCGCCTTCGTCTTTGGCTTTTGGGTAACACCAGCGCTGACCTTCTTCGATGTGTTTGAAGTCCCGGGATGCGTATCCGGCTTTCCGGACTCCCAATTCCCAATACTCCTCCTTACACTCGAAGTCTGGCTTGCCAGTGAACCCAAATCCGGGCTCGTATCATTTTTCTTTGGATTGGACCCCATCTTCTGAGCTGTCAGCTCCGCCGTCACGTTAACCTGTGGGTCATTGTCGTTTGTCGTTTTTGTGGGTGTTCGATATCCAAACATCTTTCAAGGGTCAGAGGGACTCGTCACAGTAAATAAAAATTTAAAATTTAAAAACTAACACAGTATATAAAAAATTTGTAAAAGTTGTAAATATTAAAATTAATTATAGTTACTCCGCAAATAAACTACGCTTCTAAAATAGTTTTAAAACAAACTAAACGAAAACAAATTTTTGACTCTACCGAGAGTCGACGTTCAAGTACACGTAGATGCCAACTGGTATACCGTCACAGGTCGAAAAAGTTGTCGAATGTAGTGCCCCGTTTTGGAAGATACAGTCCGAGACAATAGTCAAAAATAATGTTACAACTAACAAATTAAAAACAAATTATAAACAAATAAAAATTTTGTCGAACTACCCTGTAATTTTGAAAAAATGATCCCAACTCAGCCAATTTACGAGCTAGAGCTCCGGAGTTTTCTTTGTATGAATTCTGGCTGCCTAAAGGTCAAAAAAGGGCTAGGTAACTTTTTTTGTCAAATCTATAATTAAGCAGATACAGCCAAAAAACCGTCCACTCCGAAGTTCAATGGACCCCCTGCTCCCCAATTGGCAAGCCACAGACTCAAAATTATCGGTGGTGAAAATTATGATTTCCGAGATCCCAAATATAGTATTAAAACCAAAAGAAAAGTCAACCCAGATTTTAAATTTTGAAAAAACCCAAAAAATTTATTCCAAACCAGCAAAAATACACTAATCCTATGTTTTTTGTTTCAGATTTTGGCGCCGAAGTCACCACTACAACCAGCCTACCAACGTCCGTACCCCCCAGGTAAGTCAAAATAGAACTTAAAAATAACAATTTTATCCTAAATATAAATTAACGTTTTGCTCTATGTAGAGTCTGTCTTATACCCTGAGTAGCCTAAACAAACTTAAAACAACTCAAGAGCCGATTCACAAAGATTTCAAAATTAAAAATAAAAATTTCCAGAGTCGGACTCTACTTTTCACTCTACCTGATTGGTAGAGAAAAATACAAGATTGTTACATATACTATCTACGATAGTATATGCAAGCTCTCGTCAAAAATTACCTAACTCTCTCCGTTTCCTAGATAAACGGACTTTTATGAAATTTAAATTTAAACAATTTATATCTAAAAAACTAATTGATCAAGAATACCTGAATTTTTTATTAAAGGTAGAAGACCTGAACTTTAACAATAATAATCTATAAAAAGTATAGGTCGTCGATCTTTCTGCGAAGCTAAAATATTTTGAAAAAATTGAAAAACAGGAAAATTTTTGAAAAGATCGTATAAAGGTCAAAACTTAACTTTATGAAATTTTTGAAGTGCCTCCGGAATCCTCCAGAAATTGTCTTCGTAGCCTCGTGGTCAATTTTCGTCCAGCAACCCTAGGTCACTGACCTCGTGGTCACGTGGGTTTTGTTTTTTTGCCGATATCTCAGCACTCCTGTGCGAGAAAAATCGGCAAAATACGTCAAAATGAGGACCTCGGAAAAGCCTTCCCAGAGGTATAATAAAAAGTTAGGGTCACCGCTGAAACGCACGAGATAATCCACTTTTTGTGACAAAAAATTTCACAAAAATCACTTTTCTTCAAATAACTTTCTGTGCACTTCACTTAGAGAAACACTGATTTCACAGGCATGTGCGCCTTTCACTTCCGCAACTTTTGATATATCGCCAGGGTATAAAACGTGATAAAAACCTATTTTTGCGATTTTTTCGAGCGTGGAAGGGCCTTGGAACGTGGCGCTCTCGAGTGCGGCTCGAGCGTGACTGGTTAGGTTAGGTTAGGTTAGGTTAGGTTAGGTTAGGTTAGGTTAGGTTAGGTTAGGTTAGGTTAGGTTAGGTTAGGTTAGGTTAGGTTAGGTTAGGTTAGGTTAGGTTAGGTTAGGTTAGGTTAGGTTAGGTTAGGTTAGGTTAGGTTAGGTTAGGTTAGGTTAGGTTAGGTTAGGTTAGGTTAGGTTAGGTTAGGTTAGGTTAGGTTAGGTTAGGTTAGGTTAGGTTAGGTTAGGTTAGGTTAGGTTAGGTTAGGTTAGGTTAGGTTAGGTTAGGTTAGGTTAGGTTAGGTTAGGTTAGGTTAGGTTAGGTTAGGTTAGGTTAGGTTAGGTTAGGTTAGGTTAGGTTAGGTTAGGTTAGGTTAGGTTAGGTTAGGTTAGGTTAGGTTAGGTTAGGTTAGGTTAGGTTAGGTTAGGTTTTTTTTTTTTTTTTTTTTTTTTTTTAATTTAGATAATATTGAATTATCTAAACTTCGTATTTTTTCCTCTGACAATAGTCAGAGCCATTGTTATCTACATGGCATGGCACTTCCGCAATCGAAACATGCTGGCCTTGCCAAAGGGTTCGACTGCGCATGTGCCATGCTTTTTATCAACACTTCTTTAATTTTATTATATGTTCCTTATTAAGAATCTAGATTTTTATGCACTCATGCTTTCTACTGTTTTATTAACCTATATTTAATGTATTTTAGCTTTAATTATTTTACATTGGTAAATTTCTACTTACTCGATGTTGCAACAAATGAATCTTAAATTTTGCTTAGTTATTATTTATATAAATATTTTTATTTTTATTTTATTTTTTTATTTATTTAATTTTATTTGTTTTTTTTTTATTTTTTTTTTTTATTGTTTTTTACCTATGTTTAATGTATTTTAGTTTTCATTATTTTACATTGGTATATTTTACTTTATTCAATATTTTAACTAATGAGTCTACAACTGTGCTTATTTATAATTTGTATAAAAAGTTTATAGCTGCATATTCATGTTTTTATGTTTTATGATAATTATATATGTATATATGTACATTTTTTTTTTTTTTTTTTTTTTTTTTTTTTTCCCTCTTCATATTTGTAAACACACACATATGTATTATGTTTTGTTGAGCTTTATTTTAATAACTATAATAATAACGTTTTAATTATCTTAATTTTTTAAGTATAACCTCGCATACAACTCCATTTATATGCAATAACTATACCGTTACAATCTCATCTGTTTAAGATTGTCCTTATTCATTATTTATGTACTATTATTAGTTATTCCTATTCGTATTCCTGCGTATTTAGGTATATTTTAAAAAATATAGTAAATACACAGTTTTGATCATATTTGTTCAACTATCACATATTCATATACAAATTATATGAATATCGATACACCAATACATATTGCCTATATATATATATATATCTATATATACATACATTACACAACTAAAACCGATAATTATAAAAGCATATAATAATATATTTGTATATATACCGACTAACACCCCTCGATGTTTTGACATGTCTTATTTCTTTCTATCGAATTTGACGTTACAGTTATTAGAATTCTTTAAAAATTTATGCCTACTTTCTTCCTCTCAAAAACACCTCATAAAGTGTTTGTTGATTAATATCTCTTTTAGATTCTATTTACAACATCTCTCTCCTATCCAAATATATTGGGCATTCCACTATTAGAGATAATTGATTCGTCTTTCTCTGGATCGTAATTATATTCTGGTGAAGCCTTTTAGTTTAAATCTATGTATATTGTAAAAAGTTTTGTGAAAAACCCCCCATGACCCGTAAAATTTTCCTAAATTCAATCGAAACTAAGTTCCCTTATGATTTTTATTTTTGTGCTAATTCTACATGGGGAATAATAAATTTGTTGTTTTTGCAGTTTCCGATTCTTCGCATCATTTCTGCCTGTCTTATAAACCTTTAATGAACGAGATAGGACATTTATCACAACTGGTGCAGTTTTCAAGGTAAGGTAAGGGCAGCCGCTTTTTGTGCGTTGTCTATCTTTGGTAATATATCTTACTACATGTCGTCGCTTTTACTCTACCCTTATACCCCTTCCCCTTTTGATTCGGAATCAATGAAGAGCCCTTAACAATATGCGACACTTGACCTTGCTAAAGAGTCCCAGCGGCGTCGCGTAGGGCATTCCATGTCGTAGGCACTGTGGTCGTGCCGGTCCAACTTCGCCATACGGCAGTTTCGACATGACGGCACGTCTCCAACAGTCCATGCTGGACAGTCTTTACGCAGATGCGGCTCGCCACAATGACTGCATAAGTCCGCTGCTACCTTACAGAATCTACGCCCATGGCCAAAGCCAAGGCATTTCGTGCATTGTAGCAGCGGACTCTGATCGGCCACTGGTCGGCGCTGCAGATCCACATG